>JAOPSE010000014.1:67725364-72525364 GCA_029449295.1 Zea luxurians
GTAAGGCTTACCAAAGAGGATGGTTAGAGCTGAGCATTGCTTTTAAAGTTGGTCAAAATTTTATTAGCAATTACTAAGTATAAGTAAATACCAACCCAGTTAAGTAGTAGAACAAAAGTAACAACATCACCTGCGATGAAATGCATATGACAAATTGAGTTTAGTTCCATAAGTTAATCATGTGAGGGTCCAAGCTGCTCTTGACCGTGAGCACGGCTGATATACCAGTTTTACACTCTGCAGAGGTTGCGCATCTTTACCCACAAGTCATGTTACCCATCTGCCAAGGGATCGCGACATCCCATACACCTCTACCGAGGAGGCGAGGCAGGGTAACACTACGAGGCCTTTACAAAGTTCCACTAGCTTCAGAAAACCCGCTACAGTTTATAGGAACTCCAATGCAGGGATCCCTCGCCTGACCGCCATCGCAGCAAAATCAACATGACTGGGCAAAATCAACATAAAGCAATAGCAGGCACTACCCAAAAATTAAGTGGTGAACAAGGTATAAAGATAGTCAAACTAGGGTAACCTATTGGGTCCCATCAAAATTAACCTATGCAAATCATTATGATTAATCAGAACATGACTGGGTAAAAAGAAGTGATCAAGGGCACAACTTGCCTGGCACTTGACATTCAGGTACCAACTTGCTTTTCAGATAACTCGTGACCTCACGCTAATCGTAGCAATACAAACAAACATGGTATATGCAAAATTAACATCACACCAAACATAAGAACAAAATACATATTAATAATCTACACATTAAAATAAGATCATAGGAACAGGAATCATTAATTTTGGATTTAGAGATTTTAAGTTATGAATTTCTGAAGGTTTTATATGTTTTGTACAAGATTAAATAAGATACAAATTTTATTGTGATATTCATGTCAAAATAGTGGTACTAAATGATAACCAATAATATTGCAAAATTATAGGAAATGGAATGGATTAATTTGGACTTCATATGAATTTTCTATGGATTATACAAGTTTTACAAGTATTTCTATACTCAAAATCAATTTCTAAATCTCTTTTTCCTATTTTCTTTAATTCCTGGACTGGGCACAATATTACAGAGAAGGTCGGGGTTTACTTCGAAAAATAACCCAGACATAGACCATCCCGCTGGTGGACGGTGGGTTTATATATATAAAGGACAGGGGCCCTCTGTAAAATGTACCCGCGAAGAGGTATGTGCCGTTCTGAACCATTGGATCAAAATGGACGGTTCGGATTTTACAGCCTGATGACTCCGGCTACGCAATCACGATGATCCAACGGTCCACACCACAACACCCTACTAATCTAATCTCCTCCACTCAATCCAAATCGGACAGTGAGCGTGCCTTCTTCCACCTCTCACGCGCGCCAGCCACTCTTTCTCTCTCTCATCTCTCACGCACAACCCGGTTCTCGCTATGTTCACGGTGGTCGCCAAGGAAGAGGAGCAGGGACACCCTTACCTTGACGGGCGCGCTCAGAAGCTTCGACCAGAGCAGGAAGCGGCCCAGCAGCGGTTTCATGACACCAATGAGGAATTAAGGAGGATTTGGTTCGTCTCCAGTTCCCGTGACTTGCGTCTAGCATCACTGGTGTTCAAGCGATCCGGGGACCCGGGCTCGATACTCACAATTTCTTCACAAAAGGTGGAGAGGATGTCCAGGTGAACCTGAGAATGGTGGATTTACCGTTCGAGGTGTTGGGATTTGGGGTGCCCACGGTGGAACGCGGCATCGTGGCGGTCCCTAGACCCGCAGCGACCCACACCGGTGAACGGTAGATCGGCCGCCTGGGCTTCATCATTGAGTACCAAAGGGGGGGGTGGTTCCACGCAAAGAGAGTATCCTAGCGAGCAACGAGAAGGTTTTCTCACCGGAGGTTTGGGCGCCAGTATCCCTGTCGTTGATGCGGAGCGCCATCGCGATGGTGACGAAGCACCGCTGAGCAATTCCTTGTCCATGAGATGACACCGGGCTTGCCCCGCCAGTGCGCGAGCTCCCCATAGCCCCCCAACATTCACCCGTGACTAAGAATTCCAGGCTGATTCATAGGGAGATGAGCAAGGTGTGCAGCAGATTCCAAGGCTCCTGCACCAGCGACAGGGTATGGGGTATGGGCTGGCACCATAGGATGGGGAGGGAGCATACGGGGCACACTTAAATAGCCGCGACAAGAAGTCCCACAGTTGTTGCAGCGCTAAGCCGAGTTCTTCTGGTGATTTCTGTTGTTCTGTTGGTGTTCCACGCCAAGAAGGGGATAGGGAGAGGAAGAGGATAGCCCTGACAGGTGGGGACCACCTCGAAGCCACTGCCCACGTGCTCGGCCAAGCTGACTAGAGGGACCCACGCGTCAGCGCCATTTGCAAGAACTGGGCTGCGCAGATGAGAAGTAAATGGGCCGGCACGAGGATTGGGCCCAACACATATTTGTTTCCTTTCTTTTTTTCTGCTTTCTATTTTCCAAATTCATTTGAAATTACCATTTTGAATTTGAATCCTTCAAATTTATTTAAAATGCACAATACACAATCCAGCATGTATGCAAAATTTGAGTTTTATTCTTTATTATTTATTTCTTTACTTACATAAACAAGTGCTCATAATTATGAAGAGTAAGAAAATGATTCACACATCCAAATAGTTAAAAATCCAATCATATCATATTTAAAAATCTAATGTTTTCTATTCATGTGAAACATAACTTTAATTGTTATTATTATATTTTTATTAAATATAAAATTCAACCAAAGAGTTTTTTTCTAAAGGGAATCTTGTTTCTAATCTATTGTTAGATAATAGGTTTGTCTAAAACATAGGAGAATTCCCCATATTCTTAAAGTTAGTATTTTGGGTATTACAAATTCTACCCCCTTAACAGAAATCTCGCCCTCGAGATTAGATAGAAAAGGGATATAGAGAGATTGGGATGTAAATTAGCTTTTAGTTTCCCATTAGTTCAAAATTAAGAGTCCATTTTTTATAATAATCCTTAATGGGTGATCAGGAGAGTATAGATATCTAACCACATATTATGTGGGATAATAAATGGATAGGTTGGGATAACCAGAATTATGGTAATGAATGACTCCATCCTGGACAGTGGATCATGATTCATCTAGTGATCTAGCTTGCTCTTCGAAGACTTGAGTTGATGCTTATCCTTCTTTGACGTGGTTGGTCTTCTTTGGCCTTTATTCTTGGAGTTGTCATCCGAGTTAAGAACATTGGCTAAGGACATATAGTTAGGATAGCCAGGGTACACGAGGTAGGTAGATTTGGATAGAGTTTTACCTTGCTTTTGGGATAAATGGACTAGGCAACCAGTGATGTAGGTTAGGTTGTTTACGGACGAGTTAGTCCAAGGTATTAATTTAGGGTAAGATATGTTTATAGAATTAGGGCCTAATTTATGTTGCCAACATTATCTAACTTATTTAAGTAACTCAATTTGGATTAGATCATGTTAGATTATGTGGGATCTAGATCAGATTGGTATAACTAGATAAGATCTAGTATATATTGATATGACTATTTTAGACTAGATAAGATCTAAATAAATTTTAGATCAGCTGTTATTCTAGAGTGGAATAAATATACTAATTAGGGCAAGATGAATCCATATGGATAAGGTAGAATCTTTTGAGGTCAGTTAGATCTATTAGGGTGACATAAGATCTTTTCAAGATAAGATGAGTATCTTTTAAGATAAGATGGATCTATGAGTGTAGGATAGATTTTTTTTAAGATGAGATGGATTTTGTTAGGCTAGATACTTTAATGAAGGATAATCTAGTTTATCTGGTTATTTTTATAAGCATTTTTTCTATATGTATATGTAGATGTAATTGTGGACATTACTCCACAACCGTCACACTCAATTAAAGATCCAAATCAGACAAATATCATAAAAACAAGCATTCAAGTTCATAGATATCTATAAAAGAAAATAATTTTGTTTTTGTTTCTAAGAGTAGGTATCCTATTCTTAAAGGTCACTTTAGGCACAGGATTTCAATGTGTGAAATCCACATTTGTCTTTAGAATGAAAAGGTAAGAATAATCAGAGTAAAGCAGTAGTGGATGAGAAAAGATTAAGGTAAGTTTTAAAAAGAATCAGAGTAGCAAAGGTAAGTAGATAATGGTTGTCCAGTTCTATCTAGGTTTCGTCCTACAGTCAACATTCCTCTGATACCACTTCTATCACACCCGGGTTTTAGGGGTCCAAAACCCGAGCGCGAAATAATCACCACGTGTGTTGGGACCAAGTCTCACACATATGATGAATCATGGCACAGGATCGAATGTCACATCTTTACTATATAATAGGAGTTCTGTACAAAATAAATAAATAATTACATTATTAGGAGACAACGGTCCAGCAACCCAAAGTTGACTGGGAGACGACGGTCTAGACCTCTCACGAACTCGTCACAGCATCCTCCAAGCGCCTCATCCTGTGGTACCTGTTCTTGACCTGTGGGGGGGTGAGACAGCAAGAGTGAGCTCACATACGTTCATAGCTCAACAAGTTGTGGGGAATAATGTGCATGAACTCGCCAAGGTGGGAGCTCACATGAAGTGTAAGGCTTACCAAAGAGGATGGTTAGAGGTGAGCATTGCTTTTAAAGTTGGTCAAAATTTTATTAGCAATTACTAAGTATAAGTAAATACCAACCCACAATTAAGTAGTAGAACAAAAGTAACAACATCACCTGCGATGCAATGCATATGACAAATTGAGTTTAGTTCCATAAGTTAATCATGTGAGGGTCTGAGCTGCTCTTGACCGTGAGCACGGCTGATATACCAGTTTTACACTCTACAGAGGTTGTGCATCTTTACCCACAAGTCATGTTACCCATCTGCCAAGGGATCGCGACTTCCCATACACCTCTACCGAGGAGGCGAGGCAGGGTAACACTACGAGGCCTTTACAAAGTTCCACTAGCTTCAGAAAACCCGCTACAGTTTATAGGAAGCTCCAATGCAGGGATCCCTCGCCTGACCGCCATCGCAGCAAAATCAACCCAAGGACCTCCCTACACTGACCACTCCCCTGCTGCCCTTGCCCCTTTCGGGTAAGGTATTCATCCCACTAGCTTTCCTAATTAATCAGCCAAGGGGTCCCATTCCTCCCTTGTGGTAGCACTGTTTTCTCGGGTGGTCGCTCCATGTTCCAATTAACATAATGATCTTAACATGAACAGTAATAATAAACTGATAGTAAAAGTGTAATCACGAATAATGTATCTCCATACCCAAACCACATAAAGCAATAGCAGGCACTACCCAAAAATTCAGTGGTGAACAATGTATAAAGATAGTCAAACTAGGGTAACCTATTGGGGTCCCATCAAAATTAACCTATGCAGATCATTATGATTAATCAGAACATGACTGGGTAAAAAGAAGTGATCAAGGGCACAACTTGCCTGGCACTTGAGATTCCAGGTACCAACTTGCTTTTCAGATAACTCGTGACCTCGCGCTAGTCGTAGCAATACAAACAAACATGGTATATGCAAAATTAACATCACACCAAAAATAAGAACAAAATACATATTAATAATATACACATTAAAATAAGATCATAGGAACAGGAATCATTAATTTTGGATTTAGAGATTTTAAGTTATGAATTTCTGAAGGTTTTATATGTTTTGTACAAGATTAAATAAGATACAAATTTTATTGTGATATTCATGTCAAAATAGTGGTACTAAATGATAACCAATAATATTACAAAATTATAGTAATTGGAATGGATTAATTTGGACTTCATATGAATTTTCTATGGATTATACAAGTTTTACAAGTATTTCTATACTCAAAATCAATTTCTAAATCTTTTTTTCCTATTTTCTTTAATTCCTAGACTGGACACACTATTACAGAGAAGGTCGGGGTTTACTTCGAAAAATAACCCAGACACAGACCATCCCGCTAGTGGACGGCGGGTTTATATATATAAGGACAGGGGCCCTTCTGTAAAATGTACCCGCGAAGAGGTACGCGCCGTTCTGGACCATTGGATCAAAATGGACGGTTCGGATTTTACGCAGCCTGATGAGCTCCGGCTACACGATCACGACGATCCAACGGCCCACACCACAACACCCTACTAATCTAATCTCCTCCACTCAATCCAAATCGAACGATGAGCGGTGCCTTCTTCCACCTCTCACGCGCGCCAGCCACTCTTTCTCTCTCTCATCTCTCACGCACAACCCGGTTCTCGCTGTGTTCACGGTGGCCACCAAGGAAGAGGAGCAGGGGCACCCTTACCTTGACGGGCACGCTCAGAAGCTTTGACCAGAGCAGGAAGCGGCCCCAACAACGGTTTCATGACACCAACGAGGAATTAAGGAGGATTTGGGTCGTCTCTAGTTCCCGTGACTCCGCGTCTAGCATCACTAGTGTTTCAAGCGATCCGGGGAGCCAGGCTCGATACTCGCAATTTCTTCGCAAAAGGGTGGAGAGGAGGTCCAGGCAAACCTGAGAATGGTGGATTTACCGTTGGAGATGTTGGGATTTGGGGTTGCCCCACGGTGGAACGCGGCATTTGTGACGGCTCCTAGACCCGCAGCGACCCACACTGGCGAACGGTTAGACCGGCCGCCTGGGCTTCATCATCGAGTACCAAAGGTGGTGGTTCCACGCAAAGAGAGTATCCTGGCGAGCAACGAGAAGGTTTCTCACCGGAGGTTCGGGCGCCAGTATCCCTGTCATTGATGTGGAGCGGCCATGGCGATGGTGACGAAGCACCACTGAGCAATTCCTTGTCCACGAGATGACACCGGGCTTGCCCCGCCAGTGCGCGAGCTCCCCATAGCCACCCCCCCCAACATTCACCCGTGACTAAGAATTCCAGGATGATTCATAGGGAGATGAGCAAGGCATGCAGCAGATTCCAAGGCTCCCTGCACCGGCGACAGGGTATGGGGTACGGGCTGGCATCATAGGATGGGGAGGGAGCATACAGGGCACACTTAAATAGCCGCGACAAGAAGTCTCGCGGTTTTTGCAGCGCTGAGCCGAGTTCTTCGGGTGATTTCCGTTGTTCTATTGGTGTTCCACGCCGAGAAGTCGATAGGGAGAGGAAGAGGATAGCCCTGACAGGTGGGGACCACCTCGAAGCCACTGCCCACGCGCTCGGCCAAGCCGCTATGAGGCTAACTAGAGGGACCCACGCGTCAGCGCCATTTGCAGGAACTGGGCTGCGCAGATGAGAAGTAAATGGGTCGGCACGGGGATTAGGCCCAAACACATATTTGTTTTCTTTTTTTTTCTGCTTTCTATTTTCCAAATTTATTTGAAATTACCATTTCGAAGTTGAATTCTTCAAATTTATTTAAAATGCACAATACACAATCCAGCATGGATGCGAAATTTAAGTTTTATTCTTTATTATTTATTTCTTTACTTACATAAACAAGTACTCATAATTATGAAGAGTAAGAAAATGATTCACACATCCAAATAGTTAAAAATCCAATCATATCATATTTAAAAATCTAATGTTTTCTATTCATGTGAAACATAACTTTAATTGTTATTATTATATTTTTTATTAAATATAAAATTCAACCAAAGAGTTTTTTTTCTAAAGGGAATCTTGTTTCAAATCTATTGTTAGATAATAGGTTTGTCTAAAACATAGGAGAATTCCCCATATTCTTAAAGTTAGTATTTTGGGTATTAGACACCTTCACTATACCAGGGTAGTGAAGGCAGCAAAGAGAACCCAACGTAAGGTTAACCTGAGTGTGTTGTCCCTTGCCGTCAAAGGACAGGTCCTCCCAATTCCTGCATTACACAAAAACATTAACAATACACATAATAGTTATATGAGATAAGTTAATATATTACACTCACCAATCTCCATGTGGCATGATTAAGATCCTATCAGTCTCTCGCTCTATCGCGTGACAAGGCTTTACTGAGTGGCTTTTTCTTGAGCGACGTGTGCGTGTTGCTGAAGAGCCTCCTGAGCCATCATCCATCGGGTTGTCAGCCAGTTCGGCCTGTTGGCCCCACTGGTCCCACGCCTGTTGCTGCTCTCTCTGGTGGTCCCACTGGTCCCATGGCTGGTGATGCTGCGCGGCCTCGGTCCCATGTCGTGTGCTCCACCTCCTCATTGTGCTCCACCTCCTCATTGTGTTGCTCAGCCTCATTGTGCTGCTCCTCAGTGTGCTGCTCATCCTGGTACATACAACTCGAGATTTATTTGTAAATATGTAAACAAATTTATTTGTACAAGATATGTTACCTCATCTCCATGTACAGTGCTCAACAGCTCTCGACGCCTGCTGCTGCTCGAAGAACTGCCATGAAAAAGCCCAGGCCCTTGAACAGCTCCTTCACTGACTTCTTTGATTTTGGCGGCATCCTGCATCAAAAATAAGAAATTATTCATTACTGCATCAAAAATGACATAATCCTTAAAAATAGAAACAAATGAAATAACAAAACAACTTTACTTGTTACAATATCATCAAATCAGGATCTATTTGTTCTCTTCTATGTAGAGGTCGCCATGTAACTTTTCTCCTAACAGGTTGTCTTCTCAGTTCTCGGGAAAAGTTAAGTCGTTAACATCTACAACTAGTGAATCTAATGCCGGGTACAGGATCAATATGAAAACTTGTTGGCAACTATTCTTCTTGAAACACCTCATCAACCTGCTCAAGGTGACCAATTTGATATTCGTCCTCACCAGGAGTGTATAGGCGTTCGTGGGGATTTACAATGTACACAACCCTCCATGTAGACAACTTTTTGCATGGATATGTCGAGAAATAAACTTGGTCTGCTTGATGGGCAAAGATCTACGTGTCGAGTCCTTAAAGCAATTTTTCAGGTTGGATCTATGTCATCCCAAATTCGGTTCCTATAATACTTTGGGTCATACCATTTACACTCAAAGAAAACTAGCGCTAAAGGCTTATTTCCAGCAAATGTAATCTTGATTATATTTTTAATTTTCCTGTAATAGCAGGCTTAGTGTCCTTCCATGTCGGTTGCCCTAGTAACGACTCCACTATTTTGAGTGACAGCCATAGGATGACTTGATTCGAAAATGCTTGAACGAAAGTGATATCCATTGACGTCGTAACGTCCATAGCTTTTGGCAGTTACGCTTCCAATAGATAACTGACGTAAGTCATCATTCAAATTCATTTCCTCCCCAAACTGTCAATTATGCCACAAAGCATTAGCAAATTCTGTAATATTAGTTAACTAAAATTAGGTCTCGGAGCCACATAATTAAGACTTACACGGTCCCGAAGCCACATAATGAAATTAGGTCACCCATGCATACCATCACGTCGCAATTTGTCTATGTCCTCTCGCTGTTGGCCTACCGAGACACCTCATGTTTGTTCATCAAACTCGCTGTCAAATATTATTGTATGACATGAGATATTTGATAACATAAACTAATTCACATATGAACAATTTAAGGAAATAAGTCTTACACAAAGTATTTCTCCACCTCAAGCATATTCGTGAACATGTACAGTAAAGCAGACTTCCGTTCTTCCATAGTGAGGTGATATGCCTTGGGTGGACCAACGGCTTTGCCGTTTGTCTGAAAATCGAAAGATCACTACACGGAGGCATCTCTCGTTCATCATCATGGTACCTTTTCTTTCGAGCAAATACATTATGTTCTTCTGCAAAGTAACAACTTGTGAAGTGTGCTACCTCCTTCAGTTTAAATTATTCCGCAATACATCCTTCAACTCTTGCCTTATTGCCCACCATTGCTCTAAGATTCTTTAATGCTCTTTCTATACGAACATCCACCTGTACTGAATAGGACCACCGACCTTAGCCTCATATGGAAGATGTATAAAGAGAAGCTACATAGGATTGAAGAAACCTGGTGGGAAATATTTTTTCCAATTTGCACAAAAGCACTGGTGCCTCTTTCTCTAGCTGTTCCATCACATCTCTTCTGATTTCTTTAGCACACAACTGTCTGTAGAAATAACTAACTTCAGCTAATGTTTTCCACACAGCTTTGGAAATGTACCCATGAAACATTACAGGCATGAGCCTTTCCATATATATGGAAGTCATGGCTCTTCAGTCCATTCATCTTCATTGTCTTCAAGTTCACAGATCTTCTAAAACCAGCAGCATAACCATCGGGGAATTTAATATCCTTCATCCACTTCATCACTTCTTTCCGTTGCTTAGGTTTCAGACAATAGTCAGCTTTTGGTTTGCCTCCGTTTTCTCTAAGCACTTGGGTTGGAAGATCACATATCACTGCTAAGTCCATGTGTGCCTTGTCATTGTCTTTCGTTTTATCAGGGAAATCCATGCATGTATTTATGAGGGCTTAGCAAAAGTTACTCTCTTGATGCATGATGTCGATGTTGTGCATCAAAATCAATGACTTTGCATAAGGAAGCTCCCACAAGCCACATATGTGAGTCCAGTTATGCTCCTCACCAAAACCTTGATACCTTTTCCCACTCTTATCTAGGACAAGTTTCCTATGCTCTTCTGTAATTTCTATCCCACTACGTTGCTTGGGCGGTCCCTTCATGACGATGGTGCCCTTCCTAAATTCCTTTCTCTGCCTTCTGAAGGGGTGATTGAAGGGTAGAAAAACATCTATGGCAATCAAAGTAACATATCTTGCCACCAGCACTAAGACAAAAACAATATGTATCTTTAGCACAATAAGGACACGTCAATCTACCATGCACGCTCCATCCAGAGAAAATACCATACGCCATAAAATCATGAACCGAGAACAGATATGCAACATGAAGATTGAATTTCTGCTTCTTGAAGCAGTCATAGGCTTCCACACCTTGCCATAGCTTCTTTAACTCTTCAATCAGTGGTTGAAGCATCACATTGAGGCATACGCCAGGATGCTCAGGCCCAAGTATAACAAGACATAGGAACATAAACTCATATTTCATGCAAAGAGCAGGTGGAAGGTTGTACGGTATGGCAATGACAGGCCAACATGAATACGACGCAGCGGTCATATTGAACAGCGTGAAACCATCAGTTGCCAAGCCGATACGAACGTTTCTTGCATCGCTGGCAAAATCTGGATCAAAGTTGTCAAGAGCCTTCCATGCATCACCATCTGATGGGTGCACCATTAACCCATCTTGTCTGTCCGTACAATCTTTATGCCACCTCATGTGCATAACGGTCTTCCTCGTGAGAAACAAACGTTTCACTCTAGGAGTGAGAGGCATCTACCGAAGCTGTTTATGTGCAACCTTTGTCACCACCTTCTCCCCATCTTCATTTACAAGCTCCACGTACCTCGACTTCCCACATTTTAAGCATTTCTGCTCTCTGCCATGTTCCTTCCAAAAAAGCATACAGTTGTCCCTGGCAAACATCAATCTTCTCATACTCCATACCAAGACCTTCAAGCAATTTCTTGGACTTGTACATGTCTTTGGGCATCTTGTGACCCGTAGGAAGAACCTCGCTAATCAAATCCACAAGCTCCTTGTAACAATTAATTGAGAATGCAAACTTGGACTTGATTGACATCAGCCGGGTCATGAATTCGAGGACGGTCATGTCAGTGTGCCCGTGAAGAGGCTCTTCTGACGCTTTGAGGAGGTCGAAGAACTTCTGAACCTCCGGTGTAGGTGAATCATGATGATCTAGGGCCAGTTTAGGCTGCAGATCCTCAAGCATCTGGTCCATCCTATCAACATCATCTTCACCATCATCAACTTCTACTTCTGTTGCTCGTTCAACATCTTCACCGTGGAGATACCAGACCTTATAGCCTGGCATGAAACCATGTGAGCACAGGTGTAGTGTGACCTGCCTCTTGGTGTGGCTCGTCATATTTCTACATTTATTGCATGGACACCAATATTATCTATTTGTGACAAAGCAGCTGCATGGTCTAGAAACATTTGCGTCTTGGCAAACCATTCACTTATGTGACACCCACCCTTCTTAAAACCTTCATACATCCAATCACGTCTATCACCCATTATTGCGGTTGTGTGTACAAGTAAAGAGTGTGTGTGAGACAATCACGTTTCTACACGTCACACATACATCTATAGGTAAGTAGTAAAACTATATATATACATAAATAACTATATATATACATAAATAACATCAAATTTATCAATATCAAAACCTTCATACATCCTAATATTATAAGTTAAATTTAAATTAACTCTAAGTTAAATTCAAGCCACATGTGATATCGAAACCTTTATACAACCTAATATTATAAGTTAAATTTAAACTAACTCTAAGTTAAATTCAAGCCACATGAGAGTAAGTCAAATTCAACAATTCAATAGCATAAATTAAATCTATTATAATAATAGAATTAATACTTACCTAATATCAAGCCACACATGTGATATTAAACTAACTCTAATCACATGTGATATTAAACTAACTCTAATCACATGAAAGTTAACTCCCGTCGGCCATAAAAAACCGACGAAAATAAACATGTATACACATATTTAACAATCACACTCGCATTTACATTCAATAATTCAAAAATAAATATACCTCAACGACGTGGGCGGCGGCGTCGCTTGGGAGAGGCGGTCGAGGGCGGCGGCGGCGCTTGGGCGCGGTGGCGGCGCTCGAGGAGGCGGTTGGGGGCAGCGGCAGCGCTCTGGGAGGGGTTCAAGGGCGGCGGCGGCGCTGGAGGCGACGGCGATGGGGGCGGGCGTCGTTGGAGGCGGGTGGGGGCGGCGCCCGTCGCCGGGGGGGCGGCGGTCGTCGTGGGGGCGCTGGGGGCCGGCGGGGGAGCTTAGGGCGGTGGTCGGCGTAAGTGGGCGCGGAGGGCGGCGGTGGTTTGTAACGAGAGAGAAAGAGAGGAAAATGAGCCGCGTGGGATCCTGTCGGCCTCCATAAAACAATAATCCCCGTCGGCCAGAGCAAGGCTGACAGGAGTTAACTTATCCCTGTCGGCCAAAGCCGACGGGAGTTAACTTATCCCCGTCGGCCTGTGTCGGGGCCGACGGCAGTTAACTTATCCTAGTTGGTTTGTGTCATGGCCGACGGGAGTTAACTTATCCCCGTCGGCCTGTTGTCAGGGCCGACGGGAGTTAACTTAATTGCCCGTCCGGCTGCGAGGTAGCCAACGGGAGTTAACTAATTCTCGTCGGCCTTTGCTCTGGCCGACGGGAGTTAACCTGGCCGATGGGAATCTTTAGGATTCCTGTAGTGCCTTACCATGTCCAGTAGAGTTCTATTTTTCGTTTCCACTACACCATTTTGTTAAGGTGTGTAGGGAGAAGAGAACTCATGCTTGATGCCCTCCTCCTCAAGAAAGCCTTCAATTTGTGAGTTCTTGAACTCTGTCCCATTATCGCTTCTTATCTTCTTGATTCTCAATCCGAACTCATTTTGAGCCCATCTCAAGAATCCCTTCAAAGTCTCTTGGGTCTGAGATTTTTCCTGCAAAAAGAATACCCAAGTGAAGTGAGAATAATCATCCACAATTACAAGACAATACTTACTCCCGTCGATGCTTATGTAAGCTATCGGGTCGAATAATCCATGTGGAGTAGCTCCAGTGACCTGTCCATTGTCATGATGTTCTTGTGTGGATGATGGGCGCCAACTTGCTTTCCTGCTTGGCATTGCACTACAAACCCTGTCTTTCTCAAAATGAACATTTGTTAGTCCTAAAATGTGCTCTCCCTTTAGAAGTTTGTGGATATTCTTCATTCCCAACATGGGCTAGTCGGCGATGCCAGAGCCAACCCCATATTAGTCTTAGCAATTAGGCAAGTGTCGAGTTCAGCTCAATTAAAATCAACTAGGTATAGCTGACCCTCTAACACTCCCTTAAATGCTACTGAATCATCACTCCTCTAAAGACAGTAACACCTACATCTGAAAAAAAGACAGTTGTAGCCCCATTTTGCATAATTGAGATACAGAAAGCAAATTGTAATCTAAAGAATCTACAAGAAAAACATTGGACATAGAATGGTCAAGTGATATAGCAATTTCACCAAGTCCTTTGACCAAACCTTGATTTCCATCCCCAAATGTGATATCTCCTCTCCTTGGTTGAGGACTAATCGACCGAACTCCGCCTCGATTGTTTCCTGCTTGGTGATCTTGGTCACCTTGTCTCCTTCATGCGCGGTCTTTAGTACGTCCCAAATCTCTTTGGCACTCTTCAACCCTTGCGCCTTATTATACTCCTCTCGACATAGAGAGGCGAGGAGTACAGTAGTTGCTTGGGAATCAAAGTGTTTGATTTCGGCGACTTCGTCCGAATCATAGCCCTCATCCCCTATGGATGGTACCCGCGCTCCAAACTCAACAATGTCCCATATGCTAGCGTGGAGTGAGGTTAGGTGATGCCTCATTTTATCACTCACATACAATAATCTTCACCATCAAAAACGGGGGTTTGCCTAATGGGACGGAAAGTAAAGGAGTGCGTTTAGAAATGCGGGGATAGCATAGAGGGATCTTACTAAACTTCTTGTACTCATGGCGCTTAGAAGTGACAGACGACGCGTCGGAGCCGGATGTAGAAGGCAATGAAGAATCAGTCTCGTAGTAGACCACCTTCTTCATTTTCTTTTTCTTTTCGCCGCTCTGATGTGACTTGACATGTGAAGGGGATCCCTTCTTCATCTTGTTGCCGGACTCCCCTGATGGAGCCTTCTTGTGGCTTGTAGGCTTGTCACCGCCGATCATGATCTCCTTCTTGGCATGATCTCTCGACATCACTTTGAGTGGTTAAACTCTAATGAAGTACCGGGCTTTGATACCAATTGAAAGTCGCCTAGAGGGGGGTGAATAGGCGGAATCTGAAATTTACAAACTTAAGCACACACTACAAGTCGGGGTTAGCGTTAGAAATAAAACGAGTCCAAGAGTGAAGGGGAAAAACAAATCAAAGGCAAATGAAGCGGATGACAAAATGATTTGTTTTACCGAGGTTCGGTTCTTGCAAACCTACTCCCCGTTGAGGTGGTCACAAAGACCGGGTCTCTTTCAACCCTTTCCCTCTCTCAAACGGTCACCTAGACCGAGTGAGCTTTCTCCTTAATCAAACAGGTCACTTAGACCCCACAAGGACCACCACATAATTGGTGTCTCTTGCTTTAATTACAAGTCACTTAGAGAACAAGAATGAGGAAGAAGAAAGCTAACCAAGCAACAAGAGCAACAAGAAAACACAAGCGATCCTCTCTCAAGTCCTAGGGCACTAGAATTGATTTAGGAACTTTGATTGGATCGGAGGCTTTGATTTGTGTCTTGGAGTGTTGCACTTTGCTCTTGTATTGAATGCACTATTGTGAATGCTTGGATGATTGGAGTGGAGGTGGTTGTGGGGTATTTATAGCCCGCAACCACCAATTCAACCGTTGGTGAAGGCTGCTGTCGATGGGCGCACCGGACAGTCCGGTGCACCAGCCACGTCACCTAACCGTTAGGGTTCTGGTGGTTTTGACCGTTGGAGCTCTGACTTCATGTCGTAGCGGACAGTCTGGTGCCGCACCGAACAGGTACTATTCACTATCCGGTGCGCCTCTAACGCCCTGCTCTGACTTCTGCGTGCACTGTTCACACACTATTCACGCTTTTGCAGACGACCGTTGCGCTGGTAGCCGTTGCTCTGCTTGGCACACCGGACAGTCCGGTGGCACACCGGATAGTCTGGTGAATTATAGCGGAGTGCGCCTGGAGAAACTCGAAGCTGAGGAGTTCAGACTGTACAGCCCCTGGTGCACCGGACACTGTCCGGTGGTGCACCAGACAGTCTGGTGCGCCAGACCAGGGCACACTTCAGTTTCTTTTGCTCCTTTCGTTTGAACCCTAACTTTGATCTAATATTGGTTTGTGTTTGAACCTTTATACACCTATAGAATACATAATCTAGAGCAAAACTAGTTAGTCCAATTATTTGTGTTGGGCATTCGACCACCAAAATCATTTAGGAAAAGGTTTGACCCTATTTCCCTTTCAAAGAGCAACACACACATGACTTAAATCCATAGCACAACCACGCACACAAGCCAAGACTTGAGCTCAAAACACAGCACAGGGAGTTCGCAACTCAAACGGAGCTCAATCACTAACACAGCGAATCAAATGTGTGGAGACGGAGTCTAGGAGTCTTAGAATGTTTCGTGAGAGCTTGGTGTTATGCTCCATGCGCCTAGGGGTCCCTTTTATAGCCCCAAGGCAGCTAGGAGCCGTTGGAGATCAATTTGGAAGGCCATTCTTGCCTTCTGTCGAGTGCACCACTGGACAGCCACTGTTCATGTCCGGTGCGCGATCTCCTTCCATATCGGGCGCAGCCGACAGGTTGCTCCTCGGGATCGGTTGGCTCACTGGACAGTCCGGTGCACCCAGCCAACCGTTCGGGCGAGCCACGTGTCGCGCGCTGATCGCACGGACGACCGTTGGCCGCTGGCATCGTTGGCTCACCGGACAGTCTAGTGCACCACCGGACAGTTCGATGAATTATAGCCATGTCTCCTTTTTCTTTTCCTGAGAGCGACGAGTTCGTCGCTGATGACTCACCGGACAGTCTAGTGCACCACCGGACGGTCCGGTGATTTATAGTCGCGTCACACCCCGAGAGTAGCAGGTTCACCGTCGGCTCGCCTGGGCACCGGACACTGTCCGGTGCACCACCGGATAGTCTGGTGCGCCAGGCTCGAGCTGGTGTTGGCTGTACACAGCCAACCTTTTTCCAATTCGAATCTTCTTGTCTTTGCACTGTTTCTAGCACTTAGATAAATATGTTAGTACTCACAAAACAATTCACTAAGTCTAGAAACATACCTTGTTTTTGATTTGTACTTCTTGCTCGTTTAGCACATAAGAGTTCAAAGCATTTGTGTTGGCCATCTAATCACCAAAACAATTATAGAAATGGCCCAAGGGCGCATTTCCCTTTCAATCTCCCCCTTTTTGGTGATTTATGCCAACACATCAAAAAGCAACCGGAGGAGTGCAATATCAATTCAAATTGAAGACCAAATTCTTCTTTACTTAAGATTTGACATATTTGGATCATTCTTTGCCACCACTTGGTTTGTTTTTGCAAATCAAATTCTTTTTCCTATCTCTAAGTCAAGCACGCTTGTTTGTGCAAAAAGAGAGATATCCCAAGAGTGAAATTGATCAAGTGCCAAAACTTCCCCTTTTCCCATAGTCAAAATTCTCCCCCACAAGAGACCAAATTTTGCAATAAGAGTATTTTGGATAAATCACAAATTCTAACTCTACTATTTTCAAAATCCACAAGTGGTTGGCTGATCCATTTGCTTTGGCCTTAATTTCTCCCCCTTTGGCATTAAGCACCAAAACAGGATCATTCTTGGCCCTTTAACCCCATTGCCTCACCAAAAATGTCAATTTAGAGCAAAAAGGCAATGAGAGCATAAGTATGAACTTGGAACTAAATACACTAATACCGGAATGCAGTGGAAGTCTTTGCGTCGGCCAAGTTCATTTTCCCTTTCAATGTACCTTCGAGACTACATCAAGTGTACTCAAACAAACACCTTAGTCTCAAAGGGATCAAGTTGTAGCACATCTCCCCCTAAACATGTGCACCATTTGCATATGGACTTGTGAGGTCCGGGGGTGACTCGTACAACTTGAGCACCACAAACAAACAATAATTGATTTAAATGCACAAAGTAACATGATCAAAGGCATAGAACACATGTATGCTATAAATCAATCCAAGTTACGCGAATCTAAGATATTTATCTCACTATGCAACCTACAAAACCTTTTCTCATCTAAAGGCTTAGTGAAGATATCAGCTAGCTGGTTCTCGGTGCTAATATGGTATACATCGATATCTCCCTTTTGCTGGTGGTCTCTCAGGAAGTGATGCCGGATGTCTATGTGCTTAGTGCGGCAGTGTTCAACAGGATTGTCCACCAAGCGGATTGCATTCTCATTGTCACATAGGAGTGGGACTTTGCTCAGATTGTAGCCAAAGTCCCTGAGGGTTTGCCTCATCCAAAGTAATTGTGTGCAACACTGTCCTGCGGCAACGTACTCGACCTCAGTGGTGGATAGGGCAATGGATGTTTGTTTCTTGGAACTCTAGGACACCAGGGACCTTCCTAGAAATTGGCACGACCCTAATGTACTCTTCCTATCAACCTTGCACCCGGCATAATCAGAGTTTGAGTATCCAATCAAGTCAAAGGTAGACCCCTTTGGATACCAGATCCTGAAGCAAGGCGTAGAAACTAAATACCTAAGAATTCGCTTAACGGCCACAAGGTGACATTCCTTGGGGTCGGATTGAAATCTAGCACACATGCATACACTAAGCATAATGTCACACCCGGTTTTAGAAGGCAAACCGAATGCAAACCATGTACGTGCCAGGATCAGCAATTCACGTACACAGCAGTTACATAACATGGACATCATCACACAGTGCTCGAATAGTATAAAAAAAGGAATAATAGTCGATTACATCATATGTCTGAGACATCCACAAAGTCTTTACAACAATCAAAGTGCGAAAACGAAACGTAGATAAACGCGTCCTTCATAGGCAGCCGACTGGGGGTTGCCGCTAACCCACGCCTAGAACTCGTCGTAGTCTTGGAACTCCTAGAAGTCTCCTTGCACGGCTTCATCTTTTCCTGAGCAGTGGTTGCAATGCGGACAACCTGGGGATGGGGGGGGGGGGTTGGTGTGTAGAGCAAGCGTGAGTACACATCAACATACCCAGCAAGTATCCTGTTTGGCTGTAGTGGACTAGCTTTATGTGGGGGTAAGTCAAGCAGTTGCTTTTAGTTGGTCAGATTATTATTACCAGTAGAGAAAAGCCAAGTTTTAGAATTAACCCACGTTATTAACCCAAGCGTACTCCTTTCCAAACGGAAAGAGTACCACTTACCATTACCAGAGCCAGTACCAAGAACCATCAATCTCATTGCCACCTGCAATCCGAACATCTCTGATCAAGTACCACTAATCACTAGAGCTCCCTTGGCCGCTCATAACCGCGAGCATGGCTGATATATAAGTTTTCATACACTCTGCAGAGGTTGCGCACTTTACCCATGAGCCGTGATTCCCTTTTTGCCTCGGGTTGTACGGACCCTTGAACACTCCCAAGGTGAATAGGCAGGGTCTCACTACGTAGCCTTTACAAAGATTCCCCGAGACTGTAGCCGCCCGTTAGGTTTCCTAAATGCACCGCACTCCTCCCCAAGGGGCGAACCAAACTTGGCAGAGCGAGCCGCATACACCGAGCCCCATTAACGGCACGACGGCTAAGCGAACTACACCCCGGTTCCTCTAATTATTCAGCTAAGGGAATCCCATTCCACCCTCATGGTTGCACTGTTTTCCCGGGCGGTCATCCAACGAATAGGTCCTTACGGAGAGGCACTCGAGAAACCGCTCGAGCCCCCTTGAATGACTCAAGTATAACATCAATAATAAAGAAGGAAAACAGTGTATCATTGATAAATCTCATCATGTTCATTGATTAGAGTTGAGCAATAGCATAAAGCTAAACAATAATAATCCAACCCAAATAGGTAAACAAGGACATGGATAACAAAAGCTAGTCAATACTTAAGCATAACTGTGAAATGCGGGAGGTGAATTAAAGAATGTATAGGACAGAGATAGGTCAAGGGACACTTGCCTCCACCAACCGGTTGCTGCTGAGGGGCTTCTCCTGCGAGTTCTTCGGGCTCCTCAACCAGATCGTTCTCTATGCGAGCGCAAACATACATACATCCATCCATTCGAATTAGGAAATAAACAGTACACCATATAAGAGAACAGATAGATTGAATATGCATAGAGTATGACATACGATATTGCATTTGCTACGGCTAGAAAGAGAAGAAGGAAGATCTCGCAGTGGTTAAAGCTATACTCGAGGCGTATTACGGGTAGACGCATAACTAGTCATTACGTGCTCTAGTTCCACTTAGTTCCAATAACAAGGATTAGTCACATGCACTAATAGAATCATAACCATTTTCAGTTGATCGACAATAAATAAGGTATATGATTAACTACATGAATTAACTAACGTAACCAATTTCTAAATTGAGTTTTCGTTTATTGGATTCAATAACGTGATCACTACGCATGGAATACACCAGGGGGGGGGGGGGTAGACGGGCATGTCTAGGGGGTAGACGAGCGCGTCACGAACGTGGCAGGGCGCTACATGTCGCGCCGAGAGCACGACGAGCCACGCCAAAGCACCGTGCAACACGCGAGCACGCGCGCGCAAGGCCGCGCTGACGCGTCGCGAACGAATCGCGCACACACCGGGGCCGAGTCACGCACGCGCCGCACTGCACGCCGCGAGCAGGCAGCGGGGCCGCGCCACGCAGGGGCACCGCGGCCGTGCGAGTCGAAGCCACGCCGGGCCGGGGCCGCACTGCGCAGGGGCACCACGCCGCGCCGGGACGGGGCAGGAGGCCGCGCCGAGGGCAGGAACGCGCGCAAGGGGGCGAGCCATGGACATGCCATGGCCATGGGCGTAGGGAGCCGGGCCGCCTTGGCTGCGCGCCGGGGCCGCACCGGGCGAGGCTACGTAGGGGCGGGATGAAACGCCAAAACGGCAAGGGCGGGCCGCCTTGGCTGCGAGGGCCGAGGGCGGACGGGGCCGCACCGGGGGCTGGGGCATGCCGCGCAGGGACCGCACCGGGCCGCCACGGGCCAGCCACGGACCGCGCCATGGCCGGGTTAGGGGCCGCGCTGCGCAGGGGCGGAGGTCGCCGAGGCGAGGCCGAGGCGAGGCGGGGCGCCTAGGCCGCGGCCACGCCGGACCGAGGTGAGCCGCTGCGTGGGCAGGGGCGGGGGTTTGGCGTGCTAGACGTCCGTGTTGGGTCGGTCGCGCCGGGGGCGGGCCACACGCAGGGACGCCGGGGGAGGGGGGGCGCCACGGCCATGCGCCGGCGTGTCGGGGCCACGCACCGCGCCGGGCCGCGCCATGGCCGGGCAAGCCGTGCGGGGAGGGCGCGCGTCGAGGCCACGGCAAGGGGACCGAGACCGGGGGAGAAGGAAGAAGAGGGAGGGCGAGGGAGAGGAGGGAGGGAGAGGGAGAACCGGGGCTCACCGCGGGCGACGAGGTCGGCGGCGGTTTCGGTGTTGGGCAGGGGAGCGAGGGTGAGCGGACGTGGGGGGAAGAGAGAGATTTTGGGGAAGGGGAGAGGGTGATGGGTGGGGCCCACGGGAGGGGGTGGCGGCGGCGGTTTCCAACTGCTCGCGCGCTGGGCGCGGCGTGTGTGGGGGGTGCGGTTGGACCGCGTTGGCTGGGCCCACAGCGGGGAGGGAGGGGAGGGGGAAGGCCGGTTGGGCCCGTTGGCCAGCTGGGCCGCGCGTGAGGGGAGGGGGGAGCTGGGCTGAAAGGGGAGGAAGGGGGAGAAGAGAGAAGAAAAAAAAGAGAAAAGGTTTTCCCCTTTTAAAATCTATTTTCTAGATGAATGATTTCATAGTTTTCACTCAATCGAAATAAATGCATGGTTCGGCATGGTGCAGCAAACAAAAGAAAATATTTCTAGGGTTTTGCTTTACACGAGATCTCAAGCCGAATCCCGCTATAACTTTGGAAAAGATCAAGGCTTAGCGAGGGGAAAAGGAAAAAAAGAAAGGGTAACGCCTGAATTTGGCGAGTGAAGAAAAGAAAAAATTCAACTCCAAAATTCGGGGCGTTACACATAATGTCCGGTCTACTAGCACAAAGGTAAAGAAATGAACCTATCATTGACCGGTATGCCTTTTGATCAATGGACTTACTTTCTTTATTGAGGTCAATGTGTCCGTCAGTTCCCATCGGTGTCTTCGCGGGCTTGGCGTCCTTCATCCCAAACCTTTTGAGAAGATCCTGAGTGTACTTCGTTTGGGAGATGAAAGTGCCATCCTTGAGTTGCTTCACTTGGAATCCAAGGAAGTAGGTCAACTCGCCCATCATTGACGTCTCAAATTTCTGCATCATCACCCTGCTAAACTCCTCACAAGACTCTTGGTTAGTAGAACCAAATATTATGTCATCAACATAAATTTGGCAAACAAAGAGATCACCTTTGCAAGTCTTTGTGAAAAAGAGTGGGATCGGCTTTCCCAACCTTGAAAGCATTAGAACTAAGGAAATCTCTAAGGCATTCATACCATGCTCTTGGGGCTTGCTTAAGTCCATAGAGTGCCTTAGAGAGCTTATACACGTGGTCGGGATATCTGTCATCCTCAAAGCCAGGGGTTGTTCCACGTATATCTCCTCCTTGATTGGTCCATTGAGGAAAGCGCTCTTCACATCCATTTGGAATAACCTAAAGGAATGGTGAGCAGCATAGGCTAATAGTATCCGAATTGACTCTAGCCTAGCAATAGGAGCAAAAGTCTCCTCAAAATCCAAACCTGCGACTTGGGCATAACCTTTTGCCATAAGTCGAGCCTTGTTTCTTGTCACCACTCCGTGCTCGTCTTGCTTGTTGCGAAACACCCACTTGGTTCCCACAACGTTTTGCTTGGGATGTGGCACCAGGCTCCAGACTTCATTTCTCTTGAAGTTGTTGAGCTCTTCCTGCATGGCCAACACCCAGTTCGGAACCTGCAAGGCCTCTTCTACTCTGAAAGGCTCAATAGAAGAGACAAACGAGTAATGCTCACAAAAATTATCCAATCATGAGCAAGTAGTTACTCCCTTGCTGATGTCACCCAGAATCTAGTCGACGGGGGTGATATCTTTGGATCATCGCTCGGACTTGAGTTGGAGGGACCCGTGGTGCTTCTTCCTCCATAACCTGTTCTTCTTGTGCTCCCCCTTGATCCTGCCCCTCTTCTTGAGGTACCTGTTCACCGTCTTGAGTTAGGGAATGCACCATTGTCGAGGAAGATGGTTGATCTTGTTCATGTAGTTCCTGTGGTCTCACATCGCCTATCGCCATCGTGCGCATAGCGGCCATAGGAACTTCTTCTTCATCTATGTCGTCAAGATCAACTTGCTCTCTTGGAGAGCCATTAGTCTCATCAAATACAACGTCGCTAGAGACTTCAACTAATCCTGATGATTTGTTGAAGACTCTATACGCCTTTGTATTTGAGCCATACCCTAGTAAAAACCCTTCTACTGCCTTGGGAGCAAATTTAGAATGTCTACCCTTTTTCACCAGAATGTAGCATTTTCTCCCAAATACACGAAAGTAAGAGACATTGGGTTTGTTACTGGTAAGGAGTTCGTAGGAGGTCTTCTTGAGGAGGCGATGCAGATAGAGCCGGTTTATGGCATGGCAGGCTGTGTTCACAGCTTGCCACCAAAACTGCTCGGGCATCTTGAACTCTCCAAGCATTGTTCTTGCCATGTCGATTAGCGTCATGTTCTTCCTCTCTACAACACCGTTTTGCTGTGGTATGTAGGGAGCGGAGAACTTGTGCTTGATGCCTTCCTCCTCAAGAAACTCTTCAACTTGTAGATTCTTGAACTCGGATCCATTGTCGCTCTTTATCTTCTTCACCTCTAGCTCAAATTCGTTTTGAGCTCTCCTCAAGAAGCGCTTTAGGGTCCCTTGGGTTTCTGACTTATCCTGCAAAAAGAATACCCAAGTGAAGTGAGAAAAATCATCAACAATTACAAGACCATACTTACTTCCCCCAATGCTGAGGTAGGCAACGGGTCCGAAGAGGTCCATGTGAAGAAGCTCCAGTGGTCTTGATGTTGTCATCACATTCTTGATGTGATGAGTGCTTCCCACCTATTTCCCTGCCTGACATGCTGCACAAGGTCTGTCTTTCTCAAAACAGACATCGGTTAGTCCTAACACATGTTCTCCCTTTAGAAGCTTATGAAGGTTCTTCATCCCAACATGTGCTAGACGGCGATGCCAAAGCCAGCCCATATTAGTCTTAGCTATTAAGCATGCATCTAGATCGGTATTCTCTTTCGAAAAGTCAACTAAATAGAGCTTGCCATCTAATACACCTTAAAAGCTAATGAACCATCACTCCTTCTAAAGACAGATACATCTACATTTGTGAATAAACAATTATAACCCATGTTACATAATTGACTCATAGACAATAAGTTGTACCCGAGCGATTCAACTAAAAACACATTGGAGATAGAATGCTCGGATGTGATGGCTATCTTTCCCAATCCCTTAACCTTGCCTTGGTTCCCATCTCCAAAGATAATCACATCCTGGGAATCCTTGTTCTTGACGTAGGAGGTGAACATCTTCTTCTCCCCCATCATGTGGTTTGTGCATCTGCTGTCGATAATCCAGCTTGAGCCCCCGGATGCATAAACCTGCAAGGCAATTTAAGCTTGGGTTTTAGGTACTCAACTCTTGTTGGGTCCTGCAAGGTTAGTCACAATAACTTTTGGAACCCAAATACAAGTCTTGTCTCCCTTGCATTTGGATCCCAACTTCTTAGCAACTACTTTTGCATTCTTACATGAAAGTACAAAAGAAGTATTGCAAGCATGATAAATAGTAGAAGGTCCATTGCACATTCTCCTAGGCGCATGAGACACAACATGATTTCTCCTAGGCCTACTTCTACCATGAACAAAGGTAGAACTAGAGGCAATCATAGCATGTGAATCATTATAAGCAGCATGATCATAACTCCTATTATAATGAGAATGACTAGCAATTTTTCTACAATAAATAAAGGCATGGTTCCTTTGAGGACTACTAGCCATTGGGGCCTTCCCTTTCTCCTTGTTGAGAACGGGAGTCCTTTGACTTGTTAAGTTCTTGGTTTCCTTTCGAAAACCAAGTCCATTCTTAATTGAGGGGTGTCTACCAACAGTGTAGGCATCCCTAGCAAATTTTAATTTATCAAATTCAACTTTGCAAATCTTAAGTTGAGCATTAAGACTTGCCACCTCATCGTTTAATTTAGCAATAAAAATAAGATGTTCATCACAGGCATTTACATTAAAGTCCTTGCATCTATTGCAAATAACTACATGTTCTACACATGATCTAGTTGTATTTGCTTCCTCTAGTTTAGCATTTAACTCAACATTTAAATCCTTTAGACTAGAGACAGATTCCTGACAAGCAGACAACTCAGAGGATAGAATTTCATTTCTTTTAAGTTCTAAAGCAAGAGATTTTTGAACACTAACAAACTTGTCATGTTCCTCATACAAAATGTCTTCTTGCTTTTCTAGTAGTCTATCTTTTTCATTTAGAGCATCAATTAATTCATTAATTTTCTCTACTTTGGCTCTATCTAATCCTTTAAACAAACCAGAGTAATCTACTTCATCATCGGAGGATTCCCCATCGCCAGAAGAAGAGTACTTAGGGTATCTTGAATACGTACCTTCTTCTCCTTAGCCATAAGGCAAGTATGGCGTTCGTTGGGGAAGAGCGTAGACTTGTCGAAGGCTGAGGTAGCTAGTCCTTCATCATTAGAGTCGAATGAAGAACAGTCAGAATCCCATTCCTTTCCAAGATGCGCCTCGCCCTTTGCCTTCCTGTAATTCTTCTTTTCCCTCTTCCTGCTCTTTTCTTGTCCTTGGTCAGTATCATTATCGGGGTATTGTGCTATGAAATGACCAGTCTTACCGTATTTGAAGCAGGAGCGCTTTCCCCTTGTTTTATTCTTGTTGGGGTACTCTTTGCGTCCTTTGAGTGCGGTCTTGAAACGCTTGATGTAAGTGCCATTTCTTCCTCATTGAGCCTGGCAGCCTCCACTTGTGCTACCTTGCTTGGTAGCGCCTCCTTGTTGCTTTGAGAGCAACGGGCTGCAACTCGTAGATGGGTAGTGGACCATTTAGTGCGTCGTCCACGTATTGCGCCTCCTTCACCATCATGCGCCCGCTCACAAATTTTCCAAGAATATCCTCGACCGTCATCTTGGTGTACCTGGGGTTTTCACGAATAAGATTGACAAGATGGGGGTCAATAAAGGTAAATGACCTAAGTATGAGTCGGACGACATCATGATCTATCCATCTTGTGCTTGCGTAGCTTCGGATCTTGTTGACTAGGGTCTTGAGCCTGTTGTAGATCTGAGTTGGCTCCTCTCCCCTGATCATCGCGAACCTCCCCAGCTTGTCCTCCACCAGTTCCATCATGGTGATCATGGTGGCATCATTTCCCTCATGTGATATCTTGAGGGTGTCCCAGATCTATTTGGCATTGTCCAAGCCACTCACTTTATTGTACTCATCCCTGCAAAGAGATGCTAGCAAAACAGTAGTAGCTTGGGCAATTTTATGGATTTGCTCATTTATAAAAACAGGATTATCAGTGCTATCGAAATGCATCAGATTTTCTATAATTTCCCATATGCTAGGATGGAGAGAGAATAAATGACTACGCATTTTATGGCTCCAAAACGAATAGTCCTATCCATCAAAGTGTGGAGGTTTTCCAAGAGGAATAGAAAGTAAATGGGCATTCGAATTATACGGAATACAGGAATAATCAAAGGAATAGTTTTGATTAACCGTCTTTTTCTTGGACGAGGAGTCGTCGTCCCTTGGTGAAGAAGAAGATGCATCGCTGTCGTAGTAGATGATCTTCTTGATGCGTCTCTTCTTCTTCTCGTCCCTCTTCTTGTGACTCGAGCCTGAGTCGGTAGGCTTATCGTCTCTTGGCTCATTGAAAAGGGATTCCTTCTCCTTGTCGTTAATCACTATCCCCTTACCCTTAGGATCCATCTCTTCGGGCGGTTAGTCCCTTAAATGAAGAGTACGGTTCTGATACCAATTGAGAGCACCTAGAGGGGGGTGAATAGGTGATCCTGTAAAATCAAACACTAAATAGCCACAAATTTGATTATTAAGATGTTAGTGAAATCAAGTGGCTATGGAACACGCTCGTGCGGACAAAACAATCACAAGAAGCAACACACGAGACACGCGATTTTTATCCCATGGTTCGGCCAAGTAACACTTGTCTACTTCCACGTTATGGCGTCCCAATGGATGAGGGTTCCACTCAACCCTTTCAAGCAATCCAATGATCAACTTGAATACCATGGTGTTTTTATCTTTGAGTACTCTTCCCGTTTGCGAGGAATCTCCACAAGTTGGAGCCTCTCGCCCTTACAATATAGATCACAAAGAAAGCACAAGAGTAAGGTTGGGAGAGCAACACACATAAGACTTAAATCTGTAGCACAACCACGCACACAGGCCACGACTTGAGCTCAAAACAGAGCACAGGGAGTTCGCAACTCAAACGGAGCTTAAATCACTAACACAGCGAATCAAATGCATGGAGACAGAGTCTGGGAGTCTTAGAATGTTTTGTGAGAGCTTGGTGTTATGCTCCATGCGCCTAGGGGTCCCTTTTATAGCCCCAAGGAAGCTAGGAGCCGTTGGAGATCAATTTGGAAGGCCATTCTTGCCTTCTGTCGAGTGGTGCACCGGACAGTCCGTTGCAGCACCGGACAGCCACTATTCATGTTCGGTGCACGATCTCCTTCCATATCGGGCGCAGCCGACCGTTGCTCCTCGGGATCGGTTGGCTCACCGGACACTGTCCGGTGCACACTAGACAGTCCGGTGCACCCAGCCGACCGTTGGGGCGAGCCATGTGTCGTGCGCTGATCATGCGGACGATCGTTGGCCACTGGCGTCGTTGGCTCACCGGACAATCTGGTGCACCACCGGACAATCCGGTGAATTATAGCCACGTCTCCTTTTTCTTTTCCCGAGAGCGACGAGTTCGTCGCTAACGACTCACCGGACAGTCTGGTGCACCATCAGATGGTCCGGTGATTTATAGCCGCGTCACACCCAAGAGTAGCAGGTTCACCGTTGGCTCGCTTGGGGCACCGGACATTGTCCAGTGCGCCAGGCCCGAGCTGGTGTTGGCTGTACACAGCCAACCTTTTCCAATTCGAATCTTCTTGTCTTGGCACTGTTTCTAGCACTTAGATAAATATGTTAGTACTCACAAAACAATTCACTAAGTCTAAAAACATACCTTGTCTTTGATTTGTACTTCTTGCTCGTTTAGCACATAAGAGTTCAAAGCATTTGTGTTGGCAATCTAATCACCAAAACAATTATAGAAATAGCCTAAGGGCACATTTCCCTTTCAACATTTAACTCATTAGACGTATCCTAAGTCAAGCTACTAGCTCATACCTCCCTTTATAGTACGACCAAAGGAAATAAAGTCTTAAACTACTCTAAATGTCTCTCAATTCCAATCGACATGTACAACTAGTCCATCTTTAACATGTCATCCATCCTTTAAAACTGAAATGAGTTCCACACTTAGGGGCATGAAAACCATTGATTTCCCAAACAAATACCATTATTGTGACGTAAATCAAATTGTATCTCAAATCATGCATTAGTCACAATATTATTGTGTCATCATTAATCACTAAACCACTAAGGGCCTAGATACTTTCAATCTCTCAATTTTTTTTATTGATGATAATGCTACCAAGATTATGTGAAATTAGCGAGGTTTTAAAATACTTTATTATATAAAGTTATGGTGTTAAAACATGAATGTTAGGGCAAGTTCATACAAACTAAGTCCACAATGTGTACCATAGGATTAAAATGTTAAGCACAAGTACATGATTAAGCTTGATTGCATAAAATGTAAATGTAAGAACGAAAAATGAGTAAGTGACATGAATTGAATATAGAGATAGAAAAACATGTTAGCATTTAGAACATATCATACATCATACACATCAAACATAGCAAATAAAGCATGAATGGAAACATGCATGCACAATATGAACATATCAACATATAAACATGTGAGTACCATGAGAGAACACACATAAAAGTAGCAAAATACTCATGCCACTGGCCGTCTCTCACTATCCCCCTATTTCACATACTCTCCCACTATCCTCCCACTTTGGATCAAGCACCAAAACATTAAGGGTCTTTTGGTGGTTAGGAGGCAAATGTGTTGGCCGTATAGACATGTGGGGTGAGCTTGAACTATTGTACAAATTTTTTTTTGCATTTCATGAAGGTATTTCTTCTCAAGTTTTGGTTCTCTATTTTTTGTTTTGCTTCCTTCTATAGGAGAAGTATGGAGAAGAAGTGGTCAAGGCTCATGGTGAAGGCTACGATTGGTGAAACATGTCGATTGACGATGTGGTTGTGTATGCAAAGGCAAAAAGGCCCATGGAAGGTGAAATGACACATGTTTGCGAAGGTGGGTTATAAAGTCTTATTCTTAATCTTTTTATTTCTTGAAGGTATCCATTTATTAGACATGAGAGAGGCACAATGTTCGAGGGCGTCTTTATCGTAGTCCTCGTTTGCTAGTTGCCGATGCACCACGCAGAAGGACCTGAATATTACAAGGCTACACGAATAGTTATGATAGCAAGAAGAATATGCTAAGGTGTGACAAAAAATCTAGTTGTTTACAATGCACTGATGCAAGCAACATTGCAAGTAAGAAATGTATATACCAATCATTTATAGAATTTAGTTATATGTCTCTACTAACACCTTGCAATCATAGGCTTTGGCCCAACAACAGGGATATAATATTATCATTCCAACATCGCAACCGTCGACATAATATGTCTATACTAACACTTTGCAATTTACCTCAGTTGTTTACTTTAGTTATTGCAACAGGCCAACGTAAATAGGAACCTTATTTGATGGGCGTAAATAAAAACCTTATTTATGTCGATGTTGCTAGCCGACAAAAATAAACTTATTTGCTTCTGTACTTATTTATATCGGCCAAGACAAATTGTTATTGGATGGCCGGTGATTTATGTCGCTCTTTACAATGGTTCATAGTTGACATAGATTTTTATATTTACTATATAGTGATATGAACATATCTGGTGCGTATGAGGCTTTGGTGGCATATGGAGCACATAAACTAATAAAATTCATAAAAATTTCTAAAAATAATACATACATATTCATTCCATCCTACTCATATTATATACAAAGTTTAAAGTTCAAAGTCGTTATATATTAGCTGTAATAGAAAAGATGAACATTTTAGCCGATTTGCCAATTTAAACATGTCAAAAATTAATCTTTTTATTATAGCTAAAGTATAACGAATTTGAAATTAAATTTTTTTATATAATTGAAGTAATTAAGATGGAAATAATATGTATGAATTTTTTTAATTATTTTATAAACTTTGTTAATTCATATGTACATGCACCAAAAGACCATGTGTATGTTCCCTTTCATCTATCGGCAAAAGGGGAGTTCCCGACAACAAGTGGCGATGGGAACTTGCCGATGATATACGCTCGGCTATTATGTTTATTAATTCTGCAAGTTAATGTTCGAGGGTAAAAGAAATATTGGAGCTTGTGACACGGATGGATGTCTATCTATCTATCTAATGAGTATCTAAGCTAGCTCTCTAGCAGCTGCTATTAGCCGACGGTTTTGCTTTGACTTGCTTGCATTCTTATAGAGTAAAAAAATATTAGGCTGGGTACGTACGGAGTAGGGGCTCACCGGATCGGATAGATCTATCGTTGTGGTCAACCGGAATCATACAAAAGCAAATGATGCAAAGACACGAGCCAAGCGAGCGGGCGATGGAACGGGAGAATTTGGTACTGCTAGTACCAACTTGGGAGTATTTTCTATCTCATCACTTGCAAATAAAGGCTGCATCCACTAAACTTTTTTTTTGTGTGGATCCGGAGACGAAAACAATCCTTCCGTTTTTATCAATTTGTGGGCAGTGAAATATCAACAGCTTTGTCTTTCCCACCCGTTACGTTGTTTAATTATTTCATATGTGATACGATAGGATATATGTATGATCAGCCGAATATCACATGTATGTTTTCTGTTATCAGCAAAGTATCGATCGGCTGATGCTGAGTGCTCAGCCCAGACCTCACTATCTCAGTACGTGAGGACGAAAGGGTTGTGGGCAGGTTTATTGTGCGGGCAGTCGTGAGCATTATCTGCGGCCTGTCAGTGTCAGCTCAACAACTCGAGCCACTTCGCCCGCAAGATGATTCGTATCACGGGTTTACAGTTTCGAAAAGAATAAATTTCGGCACCAACGGAAAACTGCAGGAAATTTTCGAAATTTCAGGAATTCTAGTTCAAAAATTAAATAGATTTAATTTTTTAAAACAAAAAATAATATAATTTATATTAAAAAATGTCAACTACGGAAACATATATTTTTCGGACTCCACCGAAATTTCGAAAATTTCCGTCCGAAATTGTAAAACCTGCTCGTATCATATCGCCATGTAGGTTCTGTTGGATATGTAGATGAATATGAATGTGGGATTTAAAACCAACAACCATGGTTCACATTCTTATTTGTGTATACTTTTATTATTTTTTACTGTGTATATTTTATTTTTTTACTATTTAAACGTGGGTCACAGCGACAGTGGAACTAAAAAAACTAGTAATATAGTAGAGAATTGAACAAATGAGCATGAATCTCCATCTTAATTACTAGTAGTAGTACATGTTTATTAATTAGAGAGAGAGACAAATATATGCACGACACGATGAGCGTCATGATCGCCGACTAGCTACCACGAGCCAGATAGTTGATGACACCACAAAAAGGACCTCATCACCGATTGATTGATTGATTGATATTACTACTGGATCGGACCGCAGCCGATACATGCATGACTATGATCATCACCAGACGATCTTTCATCCGTTCGACACAATTATATTGACCGGGAGTAATTAGCATAATAATTCATTTTCTCATATAGCATGCAGAAAGCAGAATACACGGTGGAAAATCAAACTGAGACTCATCGATGAGCTAGCAAGCTGGATCATACTCATACATCATAGCCATAGTAGCTCAGGTGAGCTTCGCGTCCACTTCGCCGTCCTTGAGGAACCCGAGGCAGAAGTGCTGGAACTTGTCGGCGGCGGCCTGCGGGACGGAGACGAGCACGGTGACGGCGTGCGGGTCGCCGACCACGGGCAGGAAGACGCAGTAGATCTCGCTGGTAAGCGGGCCCATGTGCGCGGCCTTGCCGGCGCCGAAGTCCAGGTCCTCGAGCCCCAGGCGCGTCCACGCCGAGATCACCAGGCTGGCCGCCAGGTCCGGGCGGGCGCCGCGCCGCTCCTCCAGGAGGTCGACCATGGAGCGCACGTAGTCGTCGTCCACGCACGCCTTGGCGTCCTGCACCAGCCGCACCCCGTAGCGCGCGGCCGTGCCGCAGGACGGGGACGTCAGCTGGGCCGCCGTGGACCTGGCGCACCCGAGCACGAAGCCGTTGCCGTAGTAGCCCCGCGGCAGCTCGGGCCTCAGGCGCCGCCGCACGTTCACGGAGAAGAGCAGCTTCACGCGCAGCGCGCCGGGCGGGTCCAGGGCGCGCACCCACGCGCGCCACACGTGCGCCGCCAGGGCCTCGAAGGAGGTGCACTTGAGCGACGGCACGCACTGCCGCTTCAGCCGGAGTAGGTGCGCCGCCGTGAAGGTGAGCGACACGGGCGCTAGCGGCTGCCCCAGCAGGCGCGCCAGCAGGCTCGGCGCCTCGTTCGCGCTGCCGTTGCCGTTGGCGACGGCGGCGTTCATGATGCCGCGGGTGCTGTACTCCGGGTGCGCAAAGGCGACGCGCGGTGGGCAGCGCGGGCGCAGGGCGCGGCGGTCGTGGAACGGCAGGGCAGTGTCGTCGGCGCCGGCGTCCAGTGCGTCGCGGCCGCCGCCGCCGTCGCCGCCGCCGCGCACGGCACGCGCCCAGGCGTGGAGGAACTGCGCGGTGCCGATGCCGTCGCAGAGGCAGTGGTTGATGGCGGTGCAGAGGACCATGCCGCCGCACGCGAGCCAAGTGACCTGACGTGGCGAGTGGACGCGCCACGTCATGCCGTCATCAAAATATCGATTTGTTAGTTTTTTGGGTAAGCACCAATAGGTAAACAACAAATTTACATTGATCTGGATCGCTAATTCGTTGTTGGTAAATATAAATCTAAACTAATAAATAAAGGAAGATAATGCGTCGGTCGCTTTCCTGAAAGGTACAGGGTGCAGGGAGCAGCATCGCATTGCATTGCATTGCATCCCACATGAATGCATGCATGCAGCGCCAAGTGTAAGGTCGTCACCAAGGTAAAGCAGGCCAGCAGGGGCTATCAATTCTGAATCGAATTTGGATTCGGGGGTCCTGGCAAAAGTATCGGCGTACTCTGCTCCTGCTGAGTTACTTACAGCAGGACTATACGTGACCTGAACTGCACTGCAGTGCACAGTAATTGCATTTGCGACCTCTGGTCTCTGGTACCAGCCATCACTGTAGACTACTGTGCTATGCACATCAGTACGTGTATGACAAGGACAGGAACAGGACGACATGGTGTTTTGAGGGGGCACTGGGACATGATATTCTCCTCACCTGATCTGATCTGATTTTCCTGGAGCATAGTTTTTGGGGGGAAGGGATCAGAGAAGATTGTGCGTGCATGCATGCAGGGTATCATGATCGACATAAGAACTTCACCCAAGTGGAGAAAAAAAGATTTTGGATGGACAAAGATACAGCCTAGCCATATGCTTGTCTGCCTAAAAAGGCCTTTTTTTCAGAAAGGGTGGAAGCAAGGGGTTGGACTCTCCTAACCCTATCCCCTCCTTTTGCTAACTTTAAGAATTGCAAATGCCAGGCTCAGGCCGTCACTCTTGCCCAAAGCTGCGGCGCTGCAGGGAACAAAAGCTTCGTCCTAGCACAAGCATTCATGAGTGCATGATAACATAAACTAGATCGGCGTAGTTATTTATATGTAAGCATGGCAAGGTTAAGCCTTAGCGACTGATCAAGAAAAAAGTAACCAGCGCGCGGCAGGAATAGTTGCATGACATGTTGCTGGTAAATGTGTGGCCTTTTGCATCGATCAGCTCTACTGGAACCACCTCTCAGGCGCACTAAAAGTAACCACACAAAAAATTTATACCTCAAACAAGTGGTAATTTACTTACATGAGGGGGTGGCAAATGATGATTGGCTGTTTAGTCGGCAACAAATAAAATGTTTCTGATTAACTAGGAGAAGAATTTGGAAGAAACAGACAAATTACATGCATGAAGAGACGATATTAATTATTACTGTAAGCGAAAGAGGGAGGAGAGCCCCCACTCACTCACTCACCTGGACGACGAGAGGTGGCACGGCGACGAAGCTCTGCGCCTCCACCCTGTAGTGCAGCTTCCTCCAGGACTTGTGCGGCCGGTCGCTGCCGCGGAGGAAGTCGGCGGCGGCGAGGCCCGGGAGGCGGCCCTCGGCGAAGAGGGCGCCCTCGGCATTGCAGTCCACGACGAGCTTCCCCTCCTCCTCGGCGCTCGGCCGGAGCCGGCCGGCGAGCGGGTAGTAGTCGACGAGCACCCTGCCGAGCGCCGCCCGCAGCGCGTCGGCGGGCACGACGGCGTCGGCGCCGAACACGTACAGGTACTTGATGGAGAAACGGAGGAACCGCTGGTCGTCGAGGTTGGAGAGGTGCATGGTGTGGCGCGGCGTCGGCTGGCTTGGTCGCACCAACACTGGATCCCCCGCGTACTGGCACTCACCGGGGATCTCCAGCCCCGCTGCCGCCTCTTTCTCCATGCCTGCCCTGCCGCCGCGCTAATCGCATGAGAATGAGACTGCCTGCCAGCGGTTATGTATATAGGAGTAGTGGAAGCGGATATAGCTGCAGCGAGTGTATCGTGTGCACAAGCCAACTGAGGTGCACAAATCGATTTCTGACCTTCCGTTTCCGATCCAACGGTTGCCGTAAACCTCCTTCTCCTTGCCATGCCTATTTTCCAAAGAAACCCTCGCGCTGGCTCTGGTCTCATTTCTCCCCTAAGCTCCAAGACAGGAACAACCACGGATTGGGACTATAGATGTCCAATAAACACGAGGTCCGTGAGTGGCACGAAGTCTGTTGTTTGGGTCCTGTCCGAGCCCGGCACGGCCCGGTTATATGCGGGCCCGGGTCGGCCCGGCACGAATAAGCGGGCCAGACTCGGATAGGAAACTAGACACGGTGGGCTAGTCCGGCACGACCCGTTTAGCTCTAAACCCGTTAAGTCCGCTTTTTTTACACTAAAACATGATTTTCGGCCCGCATAGCCCGCTTTTCGACCCGCTTTTTTTGTGCTAAACGGGCCAGCGCCCGGTCCGTTTAGGCCCGCTGTGGACCAGGCTCGGACAGAAAATTGAGTCCGCGTGCTTAGCCGGCCCGACCCGGTTTTCTAATCGTGCCTGGTGGACCAGGCCTAAAACGGGTCAAGCTTCACCGGGCCCGGATCAGGCCAAACGGCCCGTTTGACCATCTCTAATTGGGACTAGGGGCGAGCCGCCGACCTCGCCGCCCCCGACGTCACTGCCCACGGCCTCGCTGCCCCGACGTCTCCGCCCACCACCCAAACGCCGGTGGTGGCGCCGGTGGCCACCGCCGCGCCACGCCTGCTGGCACCACCACGCGAGGCCGCGGCGCTCTCGCGCACATCTCCATGGCCCCGGTCGGCCAGATCCGCTCCCCACTCCCCTGGTAGGATAAGGGAGTAGATTTTGTTTGTTCAATTTTTTTGTATATTTTTGTTCACTGGGTGTATGGTATGTTTTCTTTTTGGGAGAGGATGAGCTTCTTCTCCAGGGAAACATTTGTAGCTCGCTATTGTTTGCAGCCGATGGCATTGGAGACAAAGTGTAGAAAATTGCATGTTTAGAGCCTCTATAGATTGCTCATGTGGAGCTTGTAACTCAAATATGAAAGGAGGAGTAAAGTGCAGTACTGATCACTGTGATTGTGTTTCAGTAAATAAAAATTGAGCCAGTTTTATCATTATGCTGATGAATGTAGGATATGAATTGGATGCTGACATTTCAAAGTTACAAGCTCCACATGAGCCAGAACCATCAGCTACAAAGAATAGTGATCTATAAACATTTCACAATACGTGTGTACCGTGATTCAGGAAGGCTCCATCTTCTTCAGACTCCCTGTTTGCATTGGGAGAGTGAGCAGTACAGAAGCACGCCATCTTCAGACCCCCTGCCATGTACACCAGCCATGGAGAGGTGAGCGCGCAGCGGCACGCTGTGGCGGTGGGAGAGGATCTGTCCATCCGCGAGCCTGAAGATGTGCGCGAGCGCACCGCGGCCCCGCGCGGCGACAACCACCAGTGTCGCGGCAACCAGCCGCTGCGAGGAGCCTACGAACGGATGCGAGTTGTCAACGCGATCGACGACGTGTGGGCGGTGGACGACGATGTCGGGGGTAGCGAGGTCGTCAACGACGAGGTCGGTGGCTCCGTCTGATCTGAGTGTCTGCTGCCTTGCTGCGTTAGGGGAGAGAGGGTCAGAGAAAGCACATGCAAGGGGGTTTTCGAGAAATAGGAATGCCAACAAGGAGCAGGTGCGGAGGGGCTTTCCTGTAATATTCGCGCTGACCGTTGATTAGAAGATGGAAGACCAGGATCAAATTTGTATATTTGTACCGTGTCCTTTCCTTGTGCACATGATACGAAGCCTTATTTTACACAAGGATGGTCGGTTTATAGATATAGGGATGAAAACGGTATTTATTTGGTAATCAGTTTTTTAATCGTTTTTCACTGTCCGTAGGACCAACACCATTCGAAGGTTGATGGCCCGCCTAGAATAGGAATCTTTGACTGGACTTACACACATTCGCTCACTTACGCTGTCCCCCCTCAGCTCACCCTAGCCCCGGGTACGTCATCTCCAAGGCTTCACACAAAATCTTCACTGACAACATATGCATGCTTTTGTAGGATTGGGCAGAACCGTTGTTGCCTGATGGGAACTTCCCCCATATTGCTATCAATGTCTTCATGTCGCACGACCTCTTAACATTACACCACTGAATCCCCAATCCTTTGCTTGTTGTGCAGTGACAGTACTAATATCCACTAATCATTGTTTGCAGATACGGTTGTCGGTTGACATCTCTTCTAATTCGTCGATACGAGAAGCAAATTGTTGTGTGGAGGAATCAATATCTCAACATAAGCCAAGAGGCAGATCTTGTGCCACTCCACCAGGTCGTATGAAACTGGCATGTATCCTGGCTCCCCTCTTTGATTGCGAATAAATAGGATATAGAATCTATAATACAAATTTGTATTCTTGTTTTTAACATCGAGCTTGTAAAGATTCATAAAAAATGGACATCAAATTCATCCTATATTTTCTCAAATAATAGATATAAACTTTGGTATGGATTCGGAAACAAATTCGGTATTTTTTCAACTTTTTATGTTGTAAGGAGCAAATAATACATAAAAAATTTATATAATATTTTATTCATATTTGTACTAATGTGCTAGATAACATAAGAAAAGATCAACATCAAATTTTATACTTATCTATTTTAAAATATTCAATTTGTTCTATCAGTTCGGATTACCACTTTCATCCCTATATAGATGCATGGTATTGACGGAGGCTTTCGCCCTTCGGTAGTGGGAGTGCAACCAGTTTTATAGCACTGGTTAAAGCATCTCCAGTAATATCTTAAATAAACACTCTTCTTAAAATACAAGCCTTAACAGATAAAAAATAATATCCTCAACCACGTTATATTTTATAATAAAATATTTTTTTATCAAAACAATATAGGGCCCATCAAAAAATAACTTAAATATATCACAACTTGATTAATGTCATATCATTATTATCTACATTATCTTTAATTTTTTCTTTCCTAATAATGCCTTTTAAAATACATAATTTAGAGTTTAACTGTAAAGCTCAATTTATTTTTAGTGTCCTAAATATTTTAAATATGCAGCAGTAATATGAATATTTATATAGGCTAAAGACCGGTATACATATTTTTATGAGTATCTAGTCCTCATAGATTTAAAAACAAAAAATAGTTTTTTTTCTGGATATCCAATTGAAATTAGCTATTTCTATCAGCTAGCGGTTGGTTGTACCTAGAAAATAGGTTGATTCTTTAACTAAAATTTAGTCCGTGTCACATCAAATATTTGAATATTAATTATTAGTATTAAATATATGTTTAATTAGATTTAATCAGTTTGTCTCGCCTTTCAATCTTTATTTGTGTGATTAATTTTTTATTATACTATATTTGATATTTGTAAATATTATTCAAACATTCGATAGGTACTGAACTTTAGTTAAATGGAACCAAACACCCCTAACTAGGCTAGTGTTCTTCGGCTTGCCCAAGAAAGGGATATAAATTAGTCAGATCAATTTTCATCAATTCACCAGAGCCAACGAAATTTAGCATCACGAGTTACAAATTATTTACTTTTATCCGTCAACTCTCTCTCGCTATATATATATATATATATATATATATATATATATATATATATATATATATATATATATATATATATATATATATATATATATATATATATATATATATATACTAGATGAGTGCCCCGTGCGTTGCAACGGAAACACACAATACCATGATAACTTATATATATAATGTGTCTTATATTGTTATAAGAAAATGTTTCATAATTCATTTGTGATCCTAGCCATATATAAATTTTGTTATTTTAATTTAACTGTTTCACTACTACATTACAACCATCAGTATCATACAGACTTCGATATATACCATGATTTGTATGGTCTCATCATTGGAGAGCACGTGCCACACCTATCGGTAGAAGTTCCCTCGTACATCGTCAGTCATCAGGCACGCACAACCATACATGTTTGCTTAAATAAAAAGGCAAGTGTGTGCGTTTGCGAAGAGAATTAAAGGCAGGCCAGCACAAAAGCTACTTCGGCGATGGCAAGTGGTCATTGTTGTCGGTCCTCCTCTGCGTCACCTCTGTCGCTAAGATGATGCCACAGTCTTTGATATAGTAGTCGTCGAACGCGCGTGACATGGCGAGTACCGATGACTTTTGGCTGAGCTACTAAACGAAGTGCACCCCGGACTCATCAGCGAGGTAGTACACCTAGCCGTTGCACCTCCAGATGTGCTACTCCTCTACATACATCTTGTTCGAGGACACTCACACAACATCAACAACAACCGTCGTCCCAGCGCACAAGAATTTATGGCCGGTCAGTACCGACTTACGTGGCCGGTTGAGCTTCAGGTGGATGATGAGCTAGATGGCGTGACGGCGCCGTCGTCGGATGCGGTGCCCAGAACAACCCGAGAGTCGCCGGCGTTGGCAACGACTATGAGGTCCCTCGTTTGAATATGGACAGCGGTGTAGCCGCTCTGGACCGCGTCCAAGCGACGGCTGCGCCGGAGCTTGCCGAACATAGCGACGCATGCGGCCAAGTAGGACTGCTTCCAGAGATCGAACTGGCAGTTGCCAAGCTTCTTCTCATCGTCGATGAGCGACGCCAACGCGAGCGCCTCCTGCCAGTGGTGTTTGTTCGGGGTTTCCAAGTAAGAAACATGGATTCATCTTTGACGTTAGTTTATAAAAATGACTCACAAGTCAGATCCATGGACAAAATATTACGGAGAATAAATGTCACACATATAAAAAAGGAATTTAAGTTGAAAACTTATTCAAACAAAAGAAGTTGCATGCAAGGCTCTTCTTTAAATACTACTCTCTCCATCCAAAAATATAATTCGGGAATCTCGTTGATAATTATCTACTAATACACATTGTGTAAGGGTAGCAGGTGGGCTTTGGGAGAGATGTAGTAGATATTTTTACTGTAACAAATATTAACATAAACACACATGTGGTGTAGTGGTAGCTACGAGCACATTTACTTGAGAGGTCGTGGGTTCGAATCCCATTAGGGCCACATTTGTGTTTTTTTAATTTAATTTTAGTTAGGCGTGGGATGCACGTGGGAATGGGAATGAGCTTTGCGGAGAGAGGAAATGAGAAAGACAGTGCGGGGAGGGACACAATTGGGAATGAGAAACGGGTTAGGACACGGTTGGGAATGAGAATGAAAACACACAGGGCGCATGGGAATGGGAATGAAAACACACAAGAGTTCGGAATGGGAATGGCAGAACCAGGAATGGGGCAGCCTACCCCTTAGAGTCTTAATAGGTAGTATATATATATATATATATATATATATATATATATATATATATATATATATATATATATATATATATATATATATATATACATACTAGGTGAGTGCCCGTGCGTTGCAACGGAAACATATAATACTATAATAACTTATGTACAAATGTGTGTTATACTGTTAAGATGAGCCGTTTGTTAGCCCTAGATTTGCAAAAGAACATGGAAAATCATGATATCAATGTGCAACACGCACAATTTCTTTGTACTTGCAATGTTTGGAGCAACATTTCTGATGTATTCTTCTCGCTATTTCAAGGGTAAGAGTTTAATGTGTTTGACAAGCTTGCAACAATCGAGCTTGCATTGGGAGCACTTGACACGTTCTATTTGAAACAGTACCTGCAGATAATTACTAAGAAGCTTTATTACATATATGTGAATTAACTTGCAATTTTCTTTTATTTTATATAACTGAAATTAGTCCTAACTATTCAATGGCACCTACAAAAATTGTTCACTTATGTGGATAACAGAAAGAAGACTCAACTGTCACAGGGTCCTACCACTGATTCTTAATCTGTATTCCTGGAAACAAGCTAGACCACATAATAAATCTTCAAAATATTCTGGTGACTTTGCAAGCCTTCCACTGAACCAAGTAAAACAATATTATTGTGACCAAATATTATTTGTTTATAATAAAAATAGGATTTACTTCAAAACACAAGGAGTTGTTACTTGCAAAGTCCTTGACAAAGTTTGCACATAGGTTCGTCGTTAGTGGTCCAGCCCTGAGTGTACTGTCTCCTATACATGTGCCATAACACAACACATATCTCCATTCAGAAGTATCAAAATCCACATATCAATCAATGTGACATTTTGGATCAGTTGGTTAGAGCCTAGAATATAATTAGAAAAACAGATCAAAGTTCATATTACCCCACCAAAATGCGTTGTGATGACGCACAAAAACAAATATTATAATTTATCTTTGCACACTATATTTATCAGAACAGTCTGTTCAATTTGGATACACAAGATCCGGTCCATAGAAAACAAAGCTTACATCTGCATGTTAGCTTTGTCTTCTTCCATAAACTGCACAGGTCGAAGCAGCATATACACCATAGCCAGTTGCCTCATCTGCCTATACATAGAAACAAGTTGAAGAGGAGGAAGAATCAAAAGGTGAAGAGGCTACTGAGGTTAGTTTCGTGTGAGTGCAATTTTATTTGAGTTTGAGTTTGGTCTCTGTTACTGTTGTATCACCCTGCATGTAAAGTTCATACAAATCATTTCTGGTGAGTGAAGAGCATTAGCTCATGAAGGAAGGAATTAAACGACATAATTTTGTTTCAACTGAGGATATGAAATGCCACATGATGTTTTAGCATTGTGGTGAATATTAACCACATGGAAATAGATAATGGACCAGGACTTCATACTGGCAGTGCATATAATTACTTGATAATATGAAAATAATTCTATCTACAACATTAAAATAATATTATATGTAAATACCCGTGCGTTACAACAACAAAAAATAGTATAATAATGACAGTGTATTGTATTATTAATCAAAATTAAGTTGACTCTAGGACTTCGTAGTAGTCCTGCGCACGTTTTAAATATATAGCATACATACGTATCCGGAAACATCTACGCTGTGTATAATTGATATCATCATGAAATGGCAGCAACCATCTTAAGTTTGCATGTCAGTATATCAGTTGGCTTCACTACATGAAAAGCATAAAATAATTATAAGCATCCTAAACCCAATTTACATGAAAAAAATAAAATAATTATGAGCATCTTAAACCCAATTTATCGATACAGTTTGACTCAAAGCAGAGATGAAATTAAGAGCAAAAGTTGAAATAAAACATTGAACGTTTACATAACCAATTTATAAAAGGGAGCATCGACACTCCAAAATCTAAATATTTAATTAAGATATACCAAAACCAAAACATAAAAAACAATGTGTCACATAGGATATACAACATTTCCACGACAAGCAAAATCCAAATTGCATTCTGATGCAACAAAATTATAGCAAGTACATTTCCTCGTAGGAATTGTTCGCCTCCTCAAATGTCCACTTGAGTGTATCATTGTGTATGACTTGACTACAACATGAACAGAACCGCTTCCCACACCTCACGCATGTGTAGCTTGCAGAGCTACCGCAAACTGAGCTGTCGTGGCGTCGAGATGAAGTGTTCGGTGGACCCACAACAGCCCTTGAATATGTCGGCACGTGAGGAGGCATAGACTCCAAATTTGCTTATTCCAGTGAGTGGAGAATGTTATGGCATTCTTACTTATGAAATGGACATGGAAGGAAAGAAAGAAACAATTTACAGTACAAGAGTACTTGTAGCACATCCATGAGTGATCTTGCTGCCCTCTTCTCCAAAGTTTTCCCTTGCCTTAGCTTGTCTTGCGTTTCATGATATTGGAATGATTTTTTTGCATGAGAACTGTAGGGAGGAAACCTGAAAACAGAAGCCGACTTACATCATCGAACTTTACTTATCAGCGGGTAGAGCATTTGAGTTGAATGAACACCCACAAATCCCCACAACCCAATAAGGCCTTATAAGTGTGCATTTCTAGAAACTATGAACCTAGGAACCTTTGCAGTTTACGAGTTGTAGCATATAGAGTTCAAGGATATATAAATGACCAACTTCAGAGGCGTTTTCAGATGCTAATAACACAACAACATTATGAATGAATGATTTTGGTGTTATTATTCATGGCAAAAATAAGAGTATATATCTTCCAAATATTGCCTTTCAGGATAGTTTTAATCTTCTTTATGGAATCCTTTGTGAAAACAAGTAGATGTTGTCGTTGTTGTGTGTGTGTTTTTCCTTTGAGAAAACTGATATGGGAAGCGGTACCAACATGGACAAGTATTCTATAGTTTGCAACGAGTGATGACAGTTTTTGCATTGAGTTTGTACATGCTGCATCTGCCCTATCACTTTCCACATCATGGCATTACTTTCAGGATAATAAATTAGAAACAAAAACTGACCAGGGTCTTCATCCGTGGATCCGTACTCATCATCATTAAGTACTACCACCTCAATCCCAGCATTATCGCTGTGTACATGGTATCACCTCTTCTTCCACTGAAACAAACAAAAGCAAGCAACACAATAGCGAGACATGAACAACAAATGCTGTGGATAACTCCTTTAACCCAATGGCATATCACCTCCACCGCCCACCTTGCTGGAGAATCCCGGCAGCAACAGGTTTTCCTTTTTACCTACACATAGTAAAATGTATGTTTTTATCTGAAGTGGAATTACCCATATTCATTATGACTCACCCTGATATACACATTGCATTGAATAATATTATCTTTTTGTACCAAAAAAGCCACCAAGTATCGTGCAGGGCATCATTAAGGAATATTACCTATGGAATACAGATTATATGGTACCTATGCAAATTCCGTGTCATGGTTTCATAGAAGTCTTCGCCAGCAGCACACATGTGAAGAAACATTGGCAGTTTTACTACTTTAGCCAACTCAAATTGTTTCTCAAAGTATCTAAACCAAAATAAATCACTCAAATGAATAGATTAAATGCCAATGTGTTTGCATATGAGAACAAGATTGTATACTTCCTTTGTACATCTGCCAGATAGAATTGAAGTTTATCATAATCCGCACCACATTCACCAACAACGACGACCTGTAGAACTTGGAACCCATGTAAGATTGTTAGTGTTTTTCCATGGGGTTGTAGAGAGTGGGAACTGAAATAACCACTGAGTGTCTCACTACAAAAACATCATATCTTCATATTTCAAAACTTAAACACCAGTTCCAATATAAATGCATGTCCTTTTGTTGAAACTGTGGATTGACAAGTAAATCATTACACACTACTTCGCAAGCATAGATCGGGGTAATGGTGTGTTTGCACCTGCCCTCTTGAACTATATTTCGTTCTTGTTTCTATTTCTCAGATAGGCATAATTGTTCATCATTTGCATTAAGAAGTAAACATTGTAGATTACAAATACACCCAAGTAGATAACACCAGCACTTCATGCTTATAGAATCACAGTTCTTGTTTACTACCGCTACAATCGATTTAGCTCTTTTTACATATTCTTGTGGCTCTAGATGGGTTTCTTCTCCAACCTAATCCAATTTGCTTGGGACAGAAAAGGTATATTGTTGTTTCTTGGTCATGCAAACTTTAAGTTATATCATTGGTTTATAAAACATTGTTTAAGTAAGAGCCTGTCAGAAATTTCAGTAGCTCTAATCATAACACATGACCGAATAACTTTCCCTAGCAATTTATTAATAGGTTACAAGGAAGCAATAGTCACAGCACATTTTGCATGATGGGAAACAATATAATCATACACAACCTTGCCTTTCTCCAAACCCTCCATCGCTTGAGCTAGCAGTGCCAGCCTTTCCTTTCTCTAAACCATCCATCGCTAGAGCAAGCAGTGCCTAAAAATGACCCTTGGGGTCTCCACTATGCTCGAACTCCTAACCATCCAAAATGCACCAGATTGAGAAACAATAGAACCACTAAACAACAGTAGAAAATATCAATTCTTCTCTGTTGTCATAGACAAAAAACCGTAAATCCTTCTGTGTCCAATTTATTTCAATTCAAAAAAGGCAAAGAAAAAGCAAACTAATCCGTGAGTATATAGCGTCTACCCTAATAGGTAGTACGTGCTAGAATGACCGAAGAGATACCTTTATATGAACAACAGTGAAACATTGCAAGAAGTGACATCTCAGTTAAGTGTGTGGTTCTGAATTCTAGAAGCACCACAACCAGGCAAGCATGACTGATCTACCATCACTTCATCATCAGGCTTAAACATAAAGCAACGAACGGTTAGAATATTTATCAGATATTGTACTCGTTGTGCAGTGTGCGCTTCATTAATCATGCATCTCCATCCAATAAATAGAGAACACTTAAAAATCAAACTAAACAAAGATCAAACTAAAACAGAGATCAAATTAAAATAGAGATCAAACTGATACAAAACATGAATCGAGAGGCGAGCAAGATTATTAACAAAACAGAACAAGCAGCGAGAGATTATAACCACGAAAGAGACGTGCGAAATCCTGACCTGCTTATTACACATGAGGTGCCAGATCCGCTAGCACATGTTCTCGAGCTTGGTGATGCGCTCGTGGGCGTTGTGCGTGGCGAAGACTTTGATCCACGTCTGGTGGAGCCTTGGAGGTCGCTCTCGTCAATGCCCTTGACCACCTCCTTGACGAAGTAGTGTGAGGGTTTAAGTTCATGTGCGGGTCGTGGGGGCTCGCTGCCTTCGACGGCGACCTAGGGTCCCCGGTGTTGCCCGCTCCGCCTCCCTTCGATGAAGTGGGACTATCAAGGACCACCTCCAGTTACCCATTGATCCACTCGCTCGCTACAAGAGCAATAACCCAGGCCGTCTGATTGTCATCGCGCCCGGGACACCTGCTCATGTTTGGCCTCGCTCGCCGCCATTTCCTCTAGTTGGTTGGGGTCGGCGTGAGGTCGAGAGAGGCGATGGGGGAAGTGGGACGGAGGATGGTGGGTGAGGCGATGCAGTGATCGCCCTCACTTGTCGCCATTTCCTCTGGTCGGTTGGGGTAGCGCGAGGTCGGTGACGTGACGAAGGTGGTGGGCACGACAAGGAGGCGTCGGTCACCAGCGCCTCCTCCTGCATGCGCGCTAGATCCGTGTGGATCGACTCCATGGTGGCAGCACGGGCGTAGACGGCTAGGGTTTGGTAGAGGAGGATGCGATCGAGATTGTGTTGCATCGGTTCGCCGCGAGGGGGAATGACGTCTGCAGCGGGCCAGGAATCACGCACACAGCGCACGCGAGGGGTAGTTTGGGTGAAGGGGATTTCGTGGGGGAAGGGAGCACGATGTCTGCGGGGATCGAAGAGCGGACGATGCCGCGGGATCGGACGACTTACATCACAGAACGATATAACGGGCGGCTGAGATTGTCTAGCGGCAGAACACAAGGGAGGCAGGCTACCCTTGCAGCCTTAATAAGTAATAGAGATGTACATAATATATACTATATATGCATAACTTTTTGGCAAATGTATCTATGCATTCAGCTAAGTCTACCCTGTCATGGGTTGCTGTTTAACACAAAGCAAGAATTTTAGATTATAGACGTGTTTTGATAGGTTATGGTTCTAGTTTGTTTGAATGACTGACAGACATTGTGTAATGGCAAGTCTCATTTCATATTTTTGAATAGAAAATCTACACTAATCTAACAGAACCTTAATCTGGAGGTTGGGAATGGACTATGCATTAAAAGATAGTGTTGCAGCTTCTTTGTAACCAGACCTACCACATCGTAATCAAATTGGCAATGCATACCTAATAACATAAACATTAGTTGACCAGTGATCAAAATAATAACATATTTCCCTTTTCTGAGTTAACTACTACCTGCTTTGCTTCCCTAAGTTTTTGAGTCAGCCACAACAAACTCTCCTACCTATGATTCAACGGCTGTTGTTTGGGAAAATCCATATAAAAGGTACCACAGATGCAAGGAAAACAAAATAATAGAAAACTGATCAGCGCTGGTGTTATGTTTCAGAAAAGGTATCGATTTGCTATCATGTAATTTTTGCATTAAAAATAAACAAGAAAAGGCAAGAACTTACTATGGATGAAATCTATGGCTTGAGAAATATCCTAGAGTGAAGGTTCAAAGAGGTAATCTGTTGCTGGAATTACCAGGTGCTCAATCTCATTAGCCTAGGATGACAGAGTGTCACTATCCCAGGTCTTTTGTAACCATTTCCTCCATATTTAAATCCAAATAAATTGTCTGAGTCCTAAAGCAACAAAAAAACACATCTTCCAAGTGCAAGGAATGTTTCATCCAAAAAAATAGATGTTTAAATCAACCCCAAATCACATCATGATTGACAAGAATATGCACGACAGATACAGGAATCGAAGAGGAATTTTATTGAATGCACCTGGTTGATAGGTCGTCGTCAATGATAGAACAGCTGATCTTGTAGAGCTCAAAGAGGGCCTCGACTAAATTTTAGTGGCTGAATCCAAACACCCCTGAGCGGTTTTAGCTTTTCAGCAAGCAAAGTGTTAATTAACATATGTAGCAGACTAAGTAAGAGTACCCATGGTCACAATAAAAGCAGAACTCTCTCAGATTGCTCAGCAGAAATAAGTTCAATGTGGTTAAGGGTGACAATACATGATGATCTCACACTGACAGGATTGGCTAATGAACATTCAGCCGCCACTATGTGCAGATGCACACATGGAATGGAACAAAGGGATGATATCAATTGGACGGTCAGTGTAAGTGAGCAGAGGCTGAGGCGCTTACATTGGTAGGAACCAGCACGGAGAGGCGGTAATGGTAGACGATGAGCCTGCACCCCATGGAGCGAGCATTGCAGGACCCTGTCCAGCTGCTGCTACAAGTACAAGCTGATTTGCAACTGACAAAAGCAAGATTCACAAATAGTGAACTGAGTCACAAGCAGAATAAGAACCAGATCCCAACAAAGAAATATGTATACTGGCATGCAAACATAAAGGCACTCACTACCCAGAGAAGTCAGTGATATTAGATATTTTTTGTCAGAAATATTGGATATGATGGGTAAATATAATTAATGAAGTGGAGTTGTCATCTGTCAATTTCTTGCCTCTCCTTGTATGTTTATTAGATAACTCGATAAATATAGAAGGCTCATTCCTACCACAAAAATGTTATTCGTTTACCAGCACTTGTAAGTCAAGATTAAATGTGCATTTGCATTGCTTTGTTGTTGCCACTTAACAAGTGTTGTCGTGCACACTCTGTTGTATGAGTTTAGTGATGTCAAAATTCTTAGGGTGCCCTATTCTAATTCTATATCACAGTTTCATTAAGAAGGTAGAACCCTGAAGCACTAACAAAACATGAAAAATTCATGTATGAGATTTGAATTAGCATGAGAAGTGCCTAACTCATCTGAACACAAGTGTTGCAGTCATGATAACTTGTTCATCATAACCTAGGACTAAACAGGAAAGAATCACAACAATGATGATATAAAAATTTATACAGTCTGGACAATCTGCAACAAAAATAGGAGTAAACAAAAATTGTGTGGCATTACTTACCTAAGCGTGAACACAAATTATAATATAAAAGAAATTATGCAGAAGAAAGGCTGGGAGGATGGGACCACGGCGAGCGTCGCGGTCAGGAGGAAGAACGGCATCAGGGCATGGCGTGGGACACAAGGGAGAGGAAATCGCTCGGGTGGTGGGAGACGGAGGATGTTCCGCTAGTTCAAGGGCGAGGATCGCAGGGATATAGATAGACGGTGTGGATTTACGGAAGGCAGAATCAAGGGAGGCAGGCTACCCTTTTACAACCTTAATATAGTAGTATATATATAAATTGGACCAAGAAATTAGTGCACAAGAAAATCAAAATGACAACGCAAATACTAAAATTTCAAACAAAAATCTTGGAATAGTAATTACTCCCTCTGCTATACAAGTTATGGAGTCAATCACTTTAGCTTTATCCTAAGTCTAACTTCTCTAGCTCTGACCAAGTTCACAGAAAATAAACCGATATATACAGCATCAAATTAGTTTCATTAAATTATCCATAAAGTATGTCTTGAATGCCCGTGCATATATTTCAACTCTTTTTAGCGAAAGATACAGCAGGGGAGACCCCCACACACATATATTGTAAAAGAATTTTATTAATATAAAAGAAGAGAAGCCTATGTAAAGAGGTCTCAAACTATACCAAAAAACAACCAGAAAGAGAGGAACAGCAAGACTGAGGGAGGCAAAAGGGAAAGCTAAGATAGAGAGTCTAAATAGAGCAAGACTGACAATTTTAGCCAGTTAAACTTTTTCTAAATTTCATTCTGGCTAGCATACTGATCAATTGATTCAAGTGCCCAAGGTATACTACTACCACCTCCGTTCCAAATTCTAGGTCATTTTAACTTTTCTAGAGTGTACAGTAAAAACTATGTACCTTGAAAAGCCAAAACAACTTAATAGTTTGGAATGGAAGTATTTCACAAGGTGCACATGCTCTGCCAAATGTGTAATTAACGTCATTGGCATCACTATACAGTTTAGAGCTACTGATTATGCGCGTAAGGCATAAGACTTATGCATGTTTATCTTCACAAATGTTGAAGTGCAGAAAAGAAGAGCTACTCATTATGTTTATCTTCAGCCAAAAATCTATAACAATGATCTGAATTTATACATGTAGTTAGGCACTCCCCACTCTTCAAATAAGGGGAAAAGGAAAATAAGACTATAAATGCCTTATGATGGTCATATGTAAGATAAGATATGCAAGGCTGCATATGATCTATGGGCCACAGCAATACTGAGTACATCAAGCGACATGGCCTTGATCCACGGAAAAACCTGGCACAGGGCACAAGTTGTCTCTAGAACATATGGCTACAGAAATGATGGGACAAAGTTTTGACCAAAATGTATGGATTTGTTTAATAGTACAACTGGAACACCATACTAAATAGTTCTGATGATGTCAGAGATGTGTGAATATAGCAGCTTTGACATAATTAGATGCCACATCATTTGAACATGCAATGGAAACATAAATACATCAGAAAAAAATGATACGATGGTTAAAGAAACAAACCAATTGACCGACAGACGCAGATGAAGTCGTGTTGCTAGGTGCAGTAACAAGGGCGAGTTCCCATCCTGTAGGATCAAACCCCTTATCTTGAAATGCAGTGTTACCAGTTGTGGAAGCCCCATCTGATGAAGATGCAAAAAAGAACCGACTGGTTAACCAAAGATACTTGACAGGTACTTCACATGTGCTAGGAATTCAGTGGTAACAGACTACCTGTTGGAACAATAGCCAAGGCAAGAGCATTGCTTTCCTCTATAGCTGATACAGCATGATTTGGATCATTTAAGCCCTATGAGCAAACAAAACTTCAGAGTTTAGATTGTAGAAACAAGCACATAAGGTTTAGACCATAATATTAACATGTTAGTTTACCCACCAGTAAGTCACCAGTATCGGCCACCTCGGTCTTGGGAGGTGAAACAACTTCAGTAACAGGTGGTACCAGAACAGGCTCTTCAACTGGTGTATTTTCCTCTTCAACAGAAGCAGGCTCAGTAATGTCCTCCGATTCTTCAGGTTTGTATGTAAGAAGAAGCCTCTCAGGAAGTTCCTAATGAAAAAAATGACCTTATTCCAGTACTCAGAAGAATACCTAATGCGAGAAATAAACCATAATACCTCAAGGTAGTTAACACAAGGCTGAGTGTGAAATTTAAGTTTAGTAATAGAAGCAAATGCAAAAATTAGTTGTGTAAACCAATAATTGGGTAAAAGGAAGTTATGCTGTTTAAAAGACATGTGGTATCTCAAAAATGAAAACTGTTATAACTGGTGAAGAAATTATGAAGGTTAAAGCTATGTGTGCTTGAATTGATATATCTTCACATCAACAGTCTCATCACAGAAAACAGGAAATATAAGCAACCATGTGATTTCCCTATTGCATAAATATGAGCCCAGGCGCCAGGTTTTTTTCAATTATTATAAAACTGAAAGTGCTTCATGCTAGTGCTAGCACTATCCATGGCAAGGTCCCGCGCGGAGGATGGGGATGCGCTAGCACTATCCATGGGAACAGTCATCATCCATCAACAGTACACGAGTTTCAGCACCTACAGCCAAATTACGAGCCCATGGGTCACCGACGGAAAGCAAACATCGCGCCAGAAAAGTACCAATCCAATCTCGAAAGCGAGTATCCGAGTCCCGACCCGAGCAAACGAAACCCTAATTCCCCTCCTAAACGCGTAGAAGAATGAATCTACGCGCCCGACTACAATCCCCGTCAACCAGCAACAAATCCGCGGTTCTCCTCAAATCCCGGTCAACCCGAGGCGGGTGACCGCGAAATCTCGGCTCAAAATCCAAGGTTCCGCACCGGGAAAACTCGCGATGGGGTCGACGAGGAGGAAGAATCCAAGGAAATCGCAAGTTCTGGGGAGGAATTCGTACCTGCGTGTTGCTTGCTATCGCGACGCGAGCGAGCGGGGAGGGGAATTTGGGGGCAGATGGCAGAGCGAGGGAAAGATCATGGCAAGGAGATCATGGTGAGGAGATCTGCGGGGAAACGCGTAGCTCGGCGCGAGAGGTTGGCAAGGCTCATGGCGAGGAGATCAAGCTGGAGGTTGGCGCGGAGCTCGGCCGGCCGAGCTCGTCGCAGCGAGGAGGGTGGAAGTTGCAGAGCGCATCGAGGACGGGAAGGGCCGGTGGGCGAGGGGGAGAGCGATGTGGGGATCGTGGGAGGGTGGGCGTCAGTGGAGGACTGGAGAGAGCGCATCGGACGGGGGAGGAGCTCCACGGCATATTGGACGCCCGAGATAGCTAGATGGCAGAACGGCAGAACAGATAGAGGCAGACTACTCTTACATACTTAATAGGTAGTAGATATATATATATATATATATATATATATATATATATATATATATATATATGCCTTAAGCTTCCAATAACTAGAGAAAGCTTTGGCCATTCGTGCCATCTGATTAAGCTAGACCAAGTTCGGGTGTATATAAAATAAGCTCTAGAGCGCTAGAGCTCAGTTTTTTACGTCCCACCCTGATGCACGAGCGACGTTGCCGACCTAGGCGCGTGCGACAACAGTGGTTGCCCAAGAGCGCGCAGCGGCGATAGACCCCAGCGCTGCGGTGGCGGCGATTCCCAGATTCGGACCCGGTGGCGGCGACGGCTCCCCGATCTAGAGGGTGAGCGGTGTTGGGCCCCAGGGCGGGCGAGCGGCAGTGACCCCGGGACCCCGAGGCGAGAGAGAGGCGGCGACACTCCTAAGGCGGGCGAGCAAGCGATGGTAGCGTTCCCGAGGCGAGCAACGGCGTCGCAGCCCCAGGCCCGAGCACGACGGCACACCATAACCCACGAACGACGGTGGCGCCCCCCGACGTGAGAGCAGCGACGATGCCACACGAGACGCGAGGATCGAGCGGCATCCACAGAAGGCGTGAGGTGCGCGCGACGGTCGCGCGTGACATCCTCCGATCCGGTGCACTTCGGGCGCCCTAACTGATGACCTCCCTCCGATCTTGGGTCCTCGACGGCGTCCTCCGGTGACTAACTTATACAATCCATGTTATACCTTCGATTATTGTGTTTTATGCCTACCACATGCACTATTTATGCTAAAAACTGAAGGATTTTATGCTCAGACACGAAGTTCGTACATCAATTTACTGAATGTCATGTTTGTTGCATGCACATTAAAAAGGAAATTCTTTGCTTTATGTTGTTCGTAATTACCATAAAAAAATCAAACCAAATCACTTATGTTCGTAACAGCCCGATTTTTATGTCTGCAATAAAACTGACAATAATTCCCGCGGGGGCTGTTAGTTGAACCTATATTAGGTAATTTTATCAATTATGCTATAGGATGTATATTTATGAGAGTTTGGAAAAGAATTTATGCTTTGCGTGACTCATGTCATCCAATTTTTTTCGTGTGTGCTGTGGAAACGAAAATGTCATCCAAAACTTGCACGTATGCAATATAAACTCCCACAATCTGCCATAATTTTAGATCTGCATAAAAGTAGAAATCGTATGCATGCGACTCATATAATTTTTGGAACTGTCATAAAAATAGGATTGTGAATACAACACACCAGAGTTATCTACCTCTCTCACATTAGATCGGTATTTTTACGCTCATAATTGCAGGTTTTTTACGCTCAAAAATGAAAGTTTTTACGCTCGAAGATGAAGATGCATCCACTAGTGAACCGCATTTTACGTTGTGTACCACATTGCATAAATAATTACACCGTGTAGCATAATTATTATCAGTATATATCATAAACTGATTCTAACGAATCTAGCTGCATAGTCGTTAGAGTGATCCTATATTTATGGACGTAATAAAGTATTTAAATAATTTTTTTATTTCTATGCATGTCAATCCATTTCCTTTTATCGTATTGAAGAGAACGTGAAGGTGAAGAGTGGAAGAAAAATGGAGAGAACGTCCAGGTGCCGTTTTACTGTAATGTGAAAGGAACATAAACTAGTGTGGGAAAAAACTAAAGAGACAAGAATAGTCTCACATTAAATTTCTGTCATCCTAAATTTTTGCGCATGTAGTTTGTCGGGGACCATAATTAGGGGTACCCTCAAGACGCCTAATTCTCAGCTGGTAACCCCCATCAGCATAAAGCTGCAAAGGCCTGATGGGTTTGATTAAGTCAGGGATCAGTCCATACGAGTGACTTGACCACGCCACGCCCGAGCTTAGCCTCAGGCGAGGGCAGCCGACCCTAAGATGACTCCGTCTCGCCTGAGGCCTCCTCTTTCACGGCAGACGCATCTCCGGCTCACCCTAGGCCCCGCCTTCGATAAGAAGAAACCCTGACTAAATCACCGCGCCAACCGACCAAGTCACCGGGGCGTCTAACGCAAAAGGTAAGACCAACAGGCGACCAGACTTCGCCAGAGGTACCATAAGAGACTCCGCCCGACCCAGGGCTCGGACTCGGGCTAAGGCCCCGGAAGACGGCGAACTCCGCTCCGCCCGACCCCGGGCTCGGACTCGGGCTAAGGCCCCGGAAGACGGCGAACACCGCTCCGCCCGACCCAGGGCTCGGACTCGGGCTAAGGCCCCGGAAGACGGCGAACTCCGCTCCGCCCGACCCAGGGCTCGGACTCGGGCTAAGGCCCCGGAAGACGGCGAACTCCGCTCCGCCCGACCCAGGGCTCGGACTTGGGCTAAGGCCCCGGAAGACGGCGACCTCCGCCTCGCCCGACCTAGGGCTCGGACTCCGCCTCGGCCTCTGCCGAGTGATCTCCGCCTCGCCCGACCCAGGGCTCGGACTCTGTCTTTGTCTTGCAGGGCGGACTCGACCTCGGCTTCGGAGGAGCCTCCACGACGCCCGACCTAGGACACGAGACCGCCACGTCAACAGGGAGCGTCATCATCACCCTGCCCCGAGCCGACTTGGGTCGCAGAGAACAAGACCGGCGTCCCATCTGGCCAGCCACGCCAGATAGGCAAATTATGGCACCCCGCTAGGCCATGACGACGGCGGCTCCCAGCTCCCTTACGAAAGCAGGAGAACGTCAGCAAGGACCCAGCCACTCCGACAGCTGTCCCCCCGTCCGGCTCCGTTACTCCTCCAACAGCCACGACGCCACACCAACAGGGTGCCAAGATCTCTCCAGCTGCCACCTGGGCATGTACATAGGGCGCTAGCTCTCCCTCGCTAGACACGTAGCACCTTGCTACACCCCCATCTTGTACACCTGGACCCTCTCCTTATGACTATAAAAGGAAGGGCCAGGGCCTTCTTAGAAAAGGTTGGCCTCGCGGGGACGAAGGGCAGGGGCAGGCGCTCTCTCGGGGCCGCTCACTCCCCTCACCTCGCGCGGACGCTTGTAACCCCCTACTGCAAGCGCACCCGACCTGGGCGCGGGACGAACACGAAGGCCGTGGGAATTTCTCCGACTCCCTCACGATCCGGCTCTGGCCACCGACCTCTCTCTCTCTCCGTTCCCCCCTTCGCGCTCGCTCCACGCGCTCGACCCATCTGGGCTGGGGCATGCGGCACTCTCACTCGTCGGCTCGAGGACCCCCCGGTCTCGGAACGCCGACAGTTGGCGCGCCAGGTAGGGGACCTGCTGCGTGTTGACATTCGATTTCCCGTCAAGCTCCAGATGGGCAGTCTCCAGCAACCTCTTCAACCCGGGACGGTGCTCCGTTTCGGGAACCTCGAGTTCATGTCTCTCGACGGCGACTACGACATGATACTCCTTCCACCGCCGCGCGACGGCGACATTGATGGCGGACAGCCCGCCCGCCGGCGGCGGAATCGACGACGTCTTTCCCGCGTGGGGGAAGGACAACTTTCGAGCTCGCCCCATCCTCTCCCTCGCCGTCGGAGGAGGAGGAGGCGGGGCAACCGGGGCCGAGCGGGAGATCGCGCTCCGACGGCTGTCGAGCAAGTCGACATCCCCGGCGCTTCAACGGAGGACACGCCAAGCGTCACCCTCGCGTTCAAGGCAAACGCGAGCGCCATCCCCCCGCAACACGTCGACTCCGAGCAAGTGGACGACGCCAGCACGCTCACGGAGGGTCTGCAGGACGTCGCCCTCGTACCCAAGACGACGACGCGGTCAGCCCCCGACGTGACTTCATCGCTCCTCGTCGACAAAAAGGTACCGACTGCTACCCATCTTTCGTCATTTCGACTCGGCCTCATCCCGCCTGGCGATCTCGCTTTGGCGGGCGCTCACATTGAGGCGAGTGCAACCTCTCTGGGGTTTCGTATGCGGTCGCCTTGGGACCGATTGACGGGTGTCTCGACCTACGGACCCTCTGGGTCCGAGGAAGATGACGACCCCAGCATCTGCTGGGATTTCTCCGGATCTGGCAACCCTAGTGCCATGCGGGACTTCATGACCGCATGTGACTACTGCCTCTCCGACTGTTCCGACGGCAGCCGCAGCCTTGGCGACAAGGACTGCGGCCCGAGTCGCGAATGTTTCCACATCGAGCTAGGGGATCCCTCCGGAGGCGGCCATCTCGGCGTGCCGGAGGACGGCGATCTCCCTAGGCCAGCGCCTCGCGCCGACATCCCGCGGGAGCTAGCTGTGGTCCCCGTTCCGGCGGAGGGTCACGACCCACAGCTCGAGCAAGTCCGCGGGGCGCAGGCCGGGCTCGATGAGGGAGCAGGAGCGCTCGAGGCGATCCGCCAGAACGTCGGGCAGGTCTGGGCGGGCCAGCCCCCGGCCGGAGAAATACGTCACTTGCCCCAGGGTCTCCAGCACCGCATCACCAACGATGCCAGGGCCAGACTGCCTCCCGCATCCGGCGGAACCGGTCAGGACCTGGCAGCGGCAGCGATGCTCCTCCGCGCGATGCCGGAGTCATCAACCACCGAGGGTCGGCGAATCCAGGGAGAACTTAAGCATCTCCTGGAAGGGGCTGCGGCCCGGCGGGCCGAGAGCTCTGCCTCCCGAAGGCAGGGATACCCCTCGGAACCTCGCGCCGCGACTTCCCGACTCACGCGGGAAGCCTCGGTCTTCACTGGGCGCACGCGCAACACCGCGCCTGCGGCCCTAGGCCACCTCGGCGACGAGCACCCTCATCGTGACCGTCGGGCACGCCTCGACGAAAGGGTGCGCCGAGGCTACCACCCCAGGCGTGGCGGACGCTACGACAGCGGGGAGGATCGGAGTCCCTCGCCCGAACCGCCCGGTCCACAGGTCTTTAGCCGAGCCATTCGGCGGGCGCCGTTTCCGCCCCGATTCCGACCCCCGACTACTATCACGAAGTACTCGGGGGAGACGAGACCGGAATTGTGGCTTGCGGACTACCGCCTGGCCTGTCAACTGGGTGGGACGGACGATGACAACCTCATCATCCGAAACCTCCCCCTGTTTCTCTCCGACACCGCTCGTGCCTGGTTGGAGCACCTGCCTCCGGGGCAGATTTCCAACTGGGAAGATTTGGTCCAGGCTTTCGCCGGGAACTTCCAGGGCACGTACGTGCGCCCCGGGAATTCCTGGGACCTCCGAAGCTGTCGGCAACTGCCGGGAGAGTCTCTCCGAGACTACATCCGGCGGTTCTCGAAGCAGCGCACCGAGCTGCCCAACATCACCGACTCTGATGTCATCGGCGCGTTCCTCGCCGGCACCACCTGCCGCGACCTGGTGAGCAAGTTGGGTCGCAAGACCCCCACCAGGGCGAGCGAGCTGATGGACATCGCCACCAAGTTCGCCTCCGGCCAGGAGGCGGTAGAGGCCATCTTCCGAAAGGACAAGCAGCCCCAGGGCCGCCCGTCGGAAGATGCTCCCGAGGCGTCTGCACCGCGCGGCGCCAAGAAGAAAGGCAGAAGGAAGTCGCAAGCGAAACGCGACGTTCCCGATGCAGACCTTGTCGCCGCCGCCGAGCGCAAGAACCCTCAGAAGCCCCCCGGAACTGCTAACCTCTTCGACAAGGCACTCAAGGAGACGTGCCCCTACCATCAGGGGCCCGTCAAGCACACCCTCGAAGAGTGTGTTATGCTTCGGCGTCACTTCCACAGGGCCGGGCTGCCCGCAGAGGCTGGCAGGGCTCACGACGACGACAAAAGGGAGGATCGCCAAGCAGGAGAGTTCCCGGAGGTCCGCGATTGCTTCATGATCTACGGAGGGCATGCGGCAAACGCCTCGGCTCGGCATCGTAAGCAAGAGCGTCGGGAGGTCTGCTCGGTCAAGGTGGCGGCACCAGTCTACCTAGACTGGTCCAACAAGCCCATCACCTTCGACCGGGACGACCACCCCGACCACGTGCCGAGCCCAGGGAAGTACCCGCTCGTCGTCGACCCCGTCATCGGTGACGTCAGGCTCACCAAGGTCCTGATGGATGGAGGCAGCTGCCTCAACATCATCTACGCCGAGACCCTCGGGCTCCTGCGCGTCGACTTGTCGTCCGTCCGAGCAGGCGCTGCGCCCTTCCACGGGATCGTTCCCGGGAAGCGCGTCCAGCCCCTCGGACAGCTCGACCTCCCTGTCTGCTTCGGAACACCCTCCAATTTCCGAAGGGAGACTTTGACGTTCGAGGTGGTCGGGTTCCGAGGAACCTACCACGCAGTGTTGGGAAGGCCATGCTACGCGAAGTTCATGGCCATCCCCAACTACACCTACCTGAAGCTCAAGATGCCGGGCCCCAACGGGGTCATCACCGTCGGCCCCACGTACAAACACGCATTCGAATGCGATGTGGAGTGTGTGGAGTACGCCGAGGCCCTCGCCGAGTCCGAGGCCCTCATAGCCGACCTGGAAAGCCTCTCCCGGGAGGTGCCGGATGTGAAGCGGCATGCCGGCAACTTCGAGCCAACGGAGACGGTTAAGGCCGTCCCTCTCGACCCCGGTGGCGACGCTTCTAGACATGTCCGGATAAGTACTGGGCTCGGCCCCAAATAGGAAGCAGTGCTCGTCGACTTTCCTCGCGCGAACGTCGACATTTTTGCGTGGGATCCCTCGGGCATGCCCGCCACGCCGAGGGATGTCACCGAGCACTCGCCGCATATTTGGGCAGGAGCCTGACTCGCCAAACAGCCTCTGCGCAAACGATGCCCGGGAGCTGCGCCCTTTCCCCACTCACACATGAGAATCAATTATCAAGGGAGGATCGGCCTCGCCCCGGCAGAGCCCGACCCTCCCTCGGGGGCTAAAAAGGGGGAACCCCTCTCGTCGAGTTTGGACGTATCGTTCCGCGTCGGAAAAACTCTTTTTTTTCGGTCAAGAGGGGTTTTTTGCGTTCTCCCGGATGCGTCAGAAGCAGGGTCCTGCGAGTGAACAGCGAGACCGACTGAGCCGGGGAACACCTACGCCTCCGGGCTAGGGACATCTCACTCGTCGCTTGCCACGAAAAAGGACCCAGCTCGGGAAACCGCCCTGTTGTCGACACTACGGGCCAGGCGCGGAAATCAAAACAAAAAGGAGCATGACTTCACGGAAGAAGAAGTAAAAATGTTCAGGCCTCGGTGGCCGCGGCAAATCACACATCCATCAGAAATTGTCCCAACTAAAATCAGGCGTCGCCTCGGGCAGGAGCCGCGCCCTCAACTCCGCCCCCGCCGTCGGTGAAGTCCACCTCCGCTTCCGGCGGCGGCGCAGGAGGAAGAATCTCCGCTTCGAAGACAGTCGCCAGCGCCGCGCTCGGACCGGCAGCGACCGCGTCGAGCCGCTGAACCTCCGCCAGGGCCGCGTCGTCTTCGTCAGGCAGGCAGTACCCCTCGCTGACCCGCTCCAAGTCCACGACGTAGTGGGAAGCAAGCACGGCGAAGGCCCGCCTGACGCCGTGGTGCAGCGCCCCGCGGACTTTACCGCGCGCGTAATCACCTAGGGCTTGAAGACGGCTTTGGGGAGAGCTCCCCGAAGGGACGTCGCCGGGACCGAGTCTCCGGTAGACCTCCGAGACGGCCTCGGACATAGCCGCGAGATCGGCCTCCCTTTGCTCAGCAGCCCCGTCGAGCGCCTCGGCAAGCGCCTTGGCGGACTCGTCGAGGGCAGACTCGAGCTCTGCGAACAACCAGAAGAAAGACCTCAAACCCAAGCGGAAGAAACGGATAAGATTAAGAACCAGGAACGGTCGAGCCATACCTCTGGCCCGGACGTGCTGCTCCGAGGCCGCGACTTGGGCTGCGGCCAGATCGGCCGCCAGGATCTTGGCCCGGCTCTCGACCTCGGCAGCCTGGCTCCGAGTTTGGTCCCGCTCCTCGGCAACCTGGGCGAGCTCTGACCGCCGTTGTAGCGCCTCCGTGCGCGCTGCTGCCGCCTCGGCCTTCAGGTCAGCGCAGAGCAGCTGGAGGTCCGCTATCTTAGCGTCCTGCTGAGAGAGGCGCGCGGTAGCCCCGGCGAGCGAAGTCCTCAGGGACCGCAGCGAGCCCCAGACGACGGCCTCGCGGCGAATGAACGACGACTTGGCAGCGCTCCGGTCCGTCAGATCCTGGAAAGGAAAACAAAATATCACGGCGAACGCCTCGCTCGCAGAGACAAGAAGGTATGCCTGAAGCCATTACCTGAAGGATTTTTGGGACGTCCCCGCAGAGAACCTCCAGCGACGAACGGAGCAACCCCACTGACGCCTCCGCACGCTTGCGGAGCTCGTCCCAGGACTGGTCCTCCTCTTCGTCGTCAAGAACGAAGATAGGGTCCGAGGCCTCACGGGTCCGGAATCGCAGCAACTGGCCCCGGACCTCGGGGCTCTGCCCCACAGCGACAAGGCTGCCGCCCGCCTGGGAGCACTGCGCGTCCGCGCCCACCTCTTCCGAGGCTCCGGCCGCCGATGCCGCGGCCGTCCCGACATCGGCGGCAACCGTACGCTCTCCGACCGGGACGGTGCCAGCTGCGGTAGCGGCAGACGCCGGCATGGCCAACACGGCTGGCGAGCTCGGGACCGCATCGGCGCCGGCCGCCTCCCCGGTCACGATGGCCACCTCGGCAGAAGAGCCCGCCTCGGGGACCTGCTCCCCCAGAACATGCGACGCCTGAGCCCCGTGCGGCGGAACCCCCTGCGAAAGGGTCGGCTGAGCGGCGGGGCCCGAGGTGGCGCCAGCTGCCTGAACCAACGCCGTCTTGAGGGCCTTCCGAGGCGCCAGGTCGGTAGGGCCACGGCTCCGTTTGCTGAAGAAATGAAGAAAGGGAAAATCACGGCCCAGACACATGAATGAAGCGCCGGGACGGAGAGATTCCAAGGTACCTACCCGCTCCGGATCATGATCCACGGTGTCTGGGGGGAGGTCTCTTGGCTCCCGCTTCCTGGAACCACCGCCGAAGTCCGCTTCACCAACAGCCCCGGCGCCGCCCTCGCCTCGGACGCCCCTGAGGCCCGGGAGGCGGACTGCCCAGGCGCTGCCATGGTAACCTGAGGACCGCTCCCCCATGCTGCCGGCGCGGGCGACGGTTCCCGAAGAACGGACCCCTCGGCCCGGCTCCCTGGAGCGGCGTCAGCTCCCCCAGTCGAGGAGTCAAGAACCCTCTCGGGTTGCCCCCGCTCCTCAGGTTGGGGATCCGGCACCTCGGCTCCAGGGACCAACGATGTAGGCCCGCTCGGGGGCTGGCTCGACGACCCCCAGCCACATTCCAAGCCGGGGCTGAAGCCGAGACGGGCGGCCATGTCGTCCTCCTCCTCTTCGTCGTCGACGTCGTTGTCATCATCGGACGTCTCCGGCGACAGCTCCCTGGGAAGCCCTTCCCTCTCCTGCTGGCGACGGTGTTTCTCCAGGGCGTCTCGAGCCCGCCTCCGCCTGCGGGCCCGAGCCTTCTCCGCATCCTTTTTCCTCTTCTCCTCCTCCGCGGCGACCCACCTTGCCGCCCGACCCACCGCGTCCTCCGGGACCGGCGGCAGGGAGGGTTTGTGCCGCCCCACCTCCTAAAAAGGGGAGAAAGAAAATCGATAGTGAGAATCAGGAGCAACCCGGCGTGTGAAGAAGGGAGGGACGAGCACTCACCAGAGCGACGCACCCCTGGTCGGGGCGCATTCGAGGCTGGGAGAGGGCATGGGGGTCCGGTTTCCCCATCGCGACCGACACCCGCCGATAGAGGGCATCGTGGGGAAGAGGATCAGGGGACATCCGTGACCCCTCCCAGTCGGCCTCCTGGGTCATCTCCCAAAGCGACAACCGCCGCTCCGCCAGGGGGAGCACCCTCCGGCGGTGGATGGCGGCAACCACCCCCGCGACGGTGAGCCCTTCCTCCCGCAACGCCTTCAGAGCCTGGAGGAGAGGTTCGAGTTTCTTCTGCCTCTCGTGTGGAGTCCCGTGGCGCCAAGCGTCGGGGGCGGCGGTGACAACCCGCTGGGAGAACGGCGGGAGCAACCCCCCGTCATTCCGAAGGTAAAACCACCGGCGATGCCAACCCTTGTTTGAGGATGAAAGGACGGCAGGGATGTACTGCAACGACCGCGACTGCCTCAGCAAGAGAGTGCAGCCGCCGGCCCGCACTGCCGCACGGACCCTCCTCTCCCCCGTCGACGAAGCAAAAAGCTCAGCGGAGAAGAGGTGAGTCCACAAATCCCAATGGGGGGCGATCCCCAGATACCCCTCGCACACCGCTACAAAGATAGCGGCTTGCGCGATGGAGTTGGGGGTGAGGTTGTGCAGTTCCACCCCGTAGTGGAACAGGATGGCCCGCATGAAGCGGCACGACGGCACTCCAAAACCCCGCTCGTGGAAGGAGATGAAGCTCACAACATACCCCGGCGGAGGGGATGGAACGGCTCCGCCCACGGGAGCAATCCATTCCGGCCGCTCCTTATCGGTGAGGGGGCGGAGCAAACCCTCGTCAACAAGGCCCTCCAGGTCGCCCGCCGTAACCGTGGAGAAGGGCCACGGGTCGCGCGGCGGAAGGATGGTCACCCGGTCAGCCATCACCAAGGCAGAAGGGGTGGCGGCGTGGAGGACAGGGGAGGGCAAATTCCTTTTCCTGGCTGGATCTCTCAGGCTGCGAAAAACCCGAGAAGAAGGCGAAAAGTGGAGTCGAGAACCGTCACTGGACCCTCCCAGGGGCACATAAAGGCCAAGGTCGAGACGGTTCCAACGTGCCGCCCGAACCGGACGCGGGGTTCAAAAACGCGAAGCAAAACAGCCGTTCCTCGAACGGCTCGCGCACGCAACATCAGCCACGCCGACCGATTACCCCGGCACATTAACTCCGCGGCGGAACAGGTGGCGTTTCTGGCAGGGGCAGCTGGCGACGCTTCGCCTCCGCCAAAACGGCCACGCCGAAAAAGGTACGCCACGACGTTCAATTTCGAATCCTTTTTCCCTTTTCCTTCTTTCTCTATCTCTTGCAACAGGGACCGAGAAGGGGGATAACCCCAAAGGGATCCTTCCCCGTGAAGGAACTAGGCTCCGAGCCTCCCTACTGATCAGGGGTTCGAAGGCTGGCCCCCCGAGGGGTTCAACAGCCGCCTCAGATCGCGTGGGCCCGACACCCACTACTGGTCAGGGGTTCGAAGGTCGGCCTCCCGAAAGGTTCTATGACCGCCTCAGGCTACTAGGGCTCCGTGCCCCCTACTGATCAGGGGTTCGAAGGCTGGCCTGTCGAAGGGTTCACAGCCGCCTCAGACGCCGAGCGAGGGATGACCAGGGGTACGTTCGATACATAACCAAGGCTCGGGCTGCGCTCCCGAGGTACCCTAGGACATTTCCGAGACCAGCGGGAACGACTCTGTAACGGAATCCCATCGGAGGGAGGCAACGAGCCCTCGGACCCCGTCGCTAGGGGACCGGGTCCGGCAGATCACCCGCAGGTACTTTTGGGCGTGCCTCCGGGCCCCTAGCCGACCCCCAACGAACGGGGCACGGACGTCCACTCGGATTACCCGATTGCAGCTCACCGGAGACACCATGTTCGGTGCCCATCGAGGGTAACATGGCGCACTCCCCCCCTCCTCCTTGCGGAAAGGCGACGTAGGGGCGTATATAAAAAGTCGAGTCTGTCCCTGATCGTCCTCTCGCTCCGTGCGAAGGCTCGGGGGCTGCTCTCGCAAACCCGGCTCCGGCCAAACCGTTGACAGCGTCAACATACCAGCCCGAGAACTTGGGCCCCGACAGTGCACCTGGGTTACGCCCTGCTCGCATAAGGGAACCGCTAGTCACGCCAAAGCATTACGCAAGGCATTAAGACCTCGAAGGAGTGAAACCACTCCTCCGAGGCCTCGGGGGCTACACCCGGCGGGTGCGCTCGCGCGCACCCACCGGATCAAAGTACCTCCGAGAAAGGCTGGTCCCCTTGCAAAAAAGTGCGACGCAAGCCTCCAAGCGAGTGTTAACACTCCCTTCGAGGCTCGGGGGCTACTGTCGGGGACCATAATTAGGGGTACCCTCAAGACGCCTAATTCTCAGCTGGTAACCCCCATCAGCATAAAGCTGCAAAGGCCTGATGGGTTTGATTAAGTCAGGGATCAGTCCATACGAGTGACTTGACCACGCCACGCCCGAGCTTAGCCTCGGGCGAGGGCAGCCGACCCTAAGATGACTCCGTCTCGCCTGAGGCCTCCTCTTTCACGGCAGACGCATCTCCGGCTCACCCTAGGCCCCGCCTTCGATAAGAAGAAACCCTGACTAAATCACCGCGCCAACCGACCAAGTCACCGGGGCGTCTAACGCAAAAGGTAAGACCAACAGGCGACCAGACTTCGCCAGAGGTACCATAAGAGACTCCGCCCGACCCAGGGCTCGGACTCGGGCTAAGGCCCCAGAAGACGGCGAACTCCGCTCCGCCCGACCCCGGGCTCGGACTCGGGCTAAGGCCCCGGAAGACGGCGAACTCCGCTCCGCCCGACCCAGGGCTCGGACTCGGGCTAAGGCCCCGGAAGACGGCGAACTCCGCTCCGCCCGACCCAGGGCTCGGACTCGGGCTAAGGCCCCGGAAGACGGCGAACTCCGCTCCGCCCGACCCAGGGCTCGGACTTGGGCTAAGGCCCCGGAAGACGGCGACCTCCGCCTCGCCCGACCTAGGGCTCGGACTCCGCCTCGGCCTCTGCCGAGTGATCTCCGCCTCGCCCGACCCAGGGCTCGGACTCTGTCTTTGTCTTGCAGGGCGGACTCGACCTCGGCTTCGGAGGAGCCTCCACGACGCCCGACCTAGGACACGAGACCGCCACGTCAACAGGGAGCGTCATCATCACCCTGCCCCGAGCCGACTTGGGTCGCAGAGAACAAGACCGGCGTCCCATCTGGCCAGCCACGCCAGATAGGCAAATTATGGCACCCCGCTAGGCCATGACGACGGCGGCTCCCAGCTCCCTTACGAAAGCAGGAGAACGTCAGCAAGGACCCAGCCACTCCGACAGCTGTCCCCCCGTCCGGCTCCGTTACTCCTCCAACAGCCACGACGCCACACCAACAGGGTGCCAAGATCTCTCCGGCTGCCACCTGGGCATGTACATAGGGCGCTAGCTCTCCCTCGCTAGACACGTAGCACCTTGCTACACCCCCATCTTGTACACCTGGACCCTCTCCTTACGACTATAAAAGGAAGGGCCAGGGCCTTCTTAGAAAAGGTTGGCCTCGCGGGGACGAAGGGCAGGGGCAGGCGCTCTCTCGGGGCCGCTCACTCCCCTCACCTCGCGCGGACGCTTGTAACCCCCTACTGCAAGCGCACCCGACCTGGGCGCGGGACGAACACGAAGGCCGTGGGAATTTCTCCGACTCCCTCACGATCCGGCTCCGGCCACCGACCTCTCTCTCTCTCCGTTCCCCCCTTCGCGCTCGCTCCACGCGCTCGACCCATCTGGGCTGGGGCACGCGGCACTCTCACTCGTCGGCTCGAGGACCCCCCGGTCTCGGAACGCCGACATAGTTAGAAACAGATTTTTATGTAGTGTACTAAATTGCATAAATATCTACACCGTGTAGCATAATTTGTATCAATATATATCATAAACTTGTTCTAACGAGTCTAGCTGCATGACTGTTGGAGAGATCATATATTTATGGAGCCAACCAATTTTTGCACGCAATGAGTGGAAACGAAAATGTCATCCAAATTTTACGCACATGCAATGGAAACTCCCACAATCTATTATAATTATCGGATCTACCATAAAAGTAGGATCTGCATGTATGCGCCTACACGTGTGCACAGGTCCAGTGGCCGGGCGAGGTTTTTATATCATCTCTGTTAAATATTTATGCCATTTCTATGAACTATTTATGCTATTTGCGCAAAAAACAGAACTGCAATTTATGGCATGTGTCCCACGTGGGGTTACGATGTTGGACCGGGGGTTTGACTAACACAGGTGGGGGAGGTTTGACCTGGTGCACATAGGTGTGGGGTGTGGATGGGCGCGTCGGTGCGGTCCAACCAGGTTGTAGGGGCGATCGACAAGGGCTTTCTCTACCAAGCCTAGGGCTTTCAATATACCTTCCATATATATATGTGTGTGATAACATTATTCGTCACTCTAGATGAAGCTTCATCTAACCGGTAATTACTAAAGAACATTAAATAATTTCCAGTAATTACAGAATATCGTTCAGTCATTACTAAATATCATTCAGCAATTACCGGTTAGGTGAATAATATATATATAATTCATCAACACATGCATCCTTGTCAAACATATATATACATCCACAACATATACATTAGCACATATTTATCCGCATCACACATCATCTATTCCATACTATATTATATGAATTCATAAGAAGTCTAAAGTATCATCAAATGTCAAATCTTAACTATTTGAAACAACACGACAAGCATCAATATTCATATGTCTTATCACTTTAAACTCAGATTCCTTGGATGGTTAGAGTTCTTACCGCTATATAGAGTGTAGTTGAACAACTCGTTGACAAATGAGATGGACCGCTCAACACTAGCATGTCTAGGTGCTGCTAATGTGAAGGAGTCTAAAAACTCTAGATTTCGTAATTAGTTAGAACTAAGATGCATTGACTACATTTAGATGGAGTTCAGTTGAATTGACAAATTTTTGCTAGAATAGAATAACTAATTTTCGCTACAATGACTAAGTTTTGTTACAATTAAACTAGATTGATTAGCTTTCCTAGGATTGAGTTAAGTTGGCTAATTTTGCTAAAATTGACTAAGTTTAGATAGAGTTGAGCTAAGTTGATTTTCTAGAATTGAGCTTAATTGTCTATTTTTCATTATAATTTAGCTAAGTTTGCTAAAGATACGATTACCTAATATCGAAGCATTGGTGAAGAACCCCATTGCGGCGGTGGTGGCATGTGGAATACGGGGAAAGTAACTTTATCCCCATTTGTTGCAATATAGTCTATGGATGGAATAGATGAAACACCATTCCTTATATTAGAAGCTAAAAATGATAACAGACGATCAATCGAATTTAGTTGAAACATCCATGGTGGTTTGCTATGTAGTTGAAAAACTACTAGTCACACTGCTAGTAATAGTCCACACAATGTCGACCATACTCTTGATGTTGCCTCTCCTACTCATTGCAGAACCTTATTGCTTCTTAAATCAGAAGCAACTCCTCTTGTGTCGTGTTTCACCAACTGCTAGTTCTAGAGCTCTACGATGAAGATGGTCTCTTCTCAGATCTGACTTGTGTTGAGTTAATCAATCCATTAAATATATAGTACCTACAACATAAACAATTCAAAATATCTATTTTGCACTTTTATAGAATGAGAAAAATATAGTACCATACCTTATGTGGCTCTTTCCACCTCCATTACCATGCATGACAGAAAGATCAACCGGCAGCGCTCGCCATTTGCAATCCTCTCTAAATTGATTGACCATTTAAACCATATTTTTCTATAGTAAAATAAACTAAGTAAGATAACGATAAAATTATATACAATAAATACTAAGCATAGATAACTCACTAGACAGTCTATGCATGGTAGACTGCAAAGATGCCCAAGATATTGAAGAGTTTGTTCCATGATATCCAGCAATAAAATCCTTGACATCGCTCGGTGCTACTTTGGTGGTAGCTTTATATATAGAAAAGTCACATGTGGAAGTAATTGCAAACATATAGGTAATAAAACTTATCATACATCTAGTCTTATAGATATGGCCATCGACACCATAAGTGTGCTTCAAATCATTGCTATCGTTCTATCTATGCTTCTCAGACATATCCTGGAACTCTTCTGAAGTGTAGAGTTTGCAAAGAGCATGGAAAGCCTCCTCAAAATTCACCATCCATGAAATTTTCATCTACACACATACATTGTTTTATGTTGGGAGTTTAAGACAAAAAAAATCTAGAAATGCTTTATTTGAAAATATTGCTTGTCGATCAAGTAAATGATTAAAGATTCTCGCTTATTATTCATCAGTTTCCCTAGAATCTCCTTGTAATCCATATTATTTTCTTGTATACGATTATAGGACATTAATTCCTTGACAACTTTTCATACATTTCTTATAAAACACAATATGTGCATGGTCACAAAGTTTCTGTATGGAAAATGGACCCCGGGCCATTTGACTAATTGAGTTTTGGTGTTTGATGATCAACACAATCCGTGAACTAATAAGTTTTCTAGTGTTTGTGTTTGTAGTTCACAGGATGCAAGATTTACTTGGACTAAGGAATTGAGGAAAGCAACACCTCAAAAGAAGACATTAAGAAGATTCAAGAAAAGTCCAAGTGTGCTGCTGCGGACTGTCTGTGCGAGGCGCACCGGATTGTCCGGTGGCGCACCATACTGTCTGATGCCCACATGCCGGACTGTCCGGTGCAGGGAACTCCAGCCCAACGGCTAGTTCCAGGTGGCACCTGGATAGAAGACCACCGGACTGTCCGGTGTGAGCACCAGACTGTCCGGTGTGAAAAGCCTGCGGCGCCAACGGTCACCTGTTCTGACAGGGCAACGGCTAGGCGCACCGGACAGGCTACAGTGTGCTGTCCGGTGCACCACCGGACTGTCCGGTGTGCCGCAGAGAACTGCAACTTTTCTCCAACGGCTATTTTGGAGTTGGGGCCTATATATACTTCACCCAACCGGCCATTTGAAGGTGTGGGAGCCCAAGCAACATACCAAGGCATATAGTGCACATTTCCAAGAGCTCAAACACCCAAGTGCTTAATAGAATCACTCGATGATTAGCGTAGGTGCTTTGCGAAGTGCTTAGGTTAGTTAGACCGCATTAGCGCTTGCTCTAGGTGAATCCTAGTTAGTTGAGTGAGTTTAGACAAACCACACAACCCCTCGGCTCTTGCGTGAGCCGTTGTAATTGTACCGAGTGGGGCGAGAGTCTTGCGAGACCATGACAACCGCGTTTGTGTCACGGCCGCCACCGTGTACTGGAGGGAACGAGGCCCGCGACGTTTCAGCCGGAAGCTCGATAGTGGAGACGACGGGGAGCGTCCGAGAGGAGCCAGAAGCGGAGCACCACTTGCGTGTGGAGAAGGCCCACGGCTCTCTACGGAGTTACTCGACCGTGGTGCTTGGCCCTCGCGTGGGCTTCCCTTTGCGTATGGGCACCAACGAGGATTAGTCGGGACCTTGCGGGGTTTCGGATACCTCGGTAAAAATACCGACGTCATCCACGAGAGTTTGCTTTAAGTTTCCGCATGTATATTGAGCATTTAAGTTTCAATCTTGTATTCGTACTTATTTAGTGTAGATTGAAACTTAGCCATCGTGGTAGAGATAGCAACACTTAGACAAAACCTAGTTTGCACATTCTAGTTTGATTATTTGCATAGGTTTTGCTCTAGGGATTCAATTATGGTCTAGTTGAGTAAAAGTTTTAGAAGTCCTAATTCACCCCCCTCTTAGGCGTCACCCGTTTCCTACAAGTGGTATCAAAGGCCGGTTTGGCTCATTTGAAACGCTTTAGCTTCACCGCTAAAAGAGCTGACGCTTTTTAGAGGAAGGGATGGATACCCATAGGCCACCACACTTCGACGGCACTAACTTCCCATATTATAGTGCTAGAATGGCTTGTTACCTAGAGGTCGTTGATCTAGGTGTTTGGAGAGTCACTCGTGACCGGATGAAACCCCTCAAGAATCCCGAGAAACCCACCACGAGTGAGGAAAAAGAAATTCATTTAAATGCTAGAGCCAAAAATTGCTTGTATGAATCTCTTAGCATGGATATTTTTAATCAAGTATTTACCTTGAAAACTGCTAATGAGATTTGGCTAAAATTGCATGAGCTCCATGACGGCACATCTAATGTCCGTGAGCAAAAACATTGCCTAGTCTTAAATGAGTATAATTCTTTTGCTATGAAAGATGATGAGCTTGTTAGAGACAAGTATTCTCGTTTGAATCTAATTATCAATGAGCTCAATTCTATTGGTATTAATAAGCTAGGTGATGCAGACATTGTGAGGAAGATTATCTCCCTGCTACCACAACAAAGATATGGGAGCATCATCACCATCCTTCACAACATGGAGGACTTGAGCAACATGACCCCGACCATTGTGATTGGGAAAATCACGGCTTTTGAGATGTCGCGAAAAATGTGTCGGGGAGAGGAGCCAACTTCCTCAAGACCATATGCTTTTGCATGTGTTGGAAGGAAGGGCAAAAAGAAGGCTCCCACTCCAAGTTCCTCAAGTGAAGAAGAGGAGGAAGAAGAAAGTGATGATGATGAAGATAATCAACCATGCACATCATCCTCCGAGGACAAAGAAACAATCCAACGCGTCAGAAAGGTAATGAGGATGATCCGCAAGATTAATCTAATGGGTGTGCCCCTGCAGGTCGAAGATCTTCTCTTTAACATTGACAGGAAAAAGCAAAGGAAGAGAGGATGCTTCGCATGTGGGGAGAAGGGCCACTTCAGGGACAACTGTCCAAATATGACCAAACCCAAAAAGGAGAAGAGCAAAGGCAAGGCGCTAACAAGTGTTAGAACTTGGGATGATTCTTCAAGTGAAGATGAACCTCCAAGGACGCGTAGCCACCGATCCTCATCGCGCTCATCACGGTCATCACACAAATGCCTTATGGCAAGAGGTAACAAAAGCATTCCATCCTCTAGTGATGAAAGTAGTAGTGATGATGAAGGTGAGGGAAAGCCCTCTATAGATGAGCTTGCGGAAGCCGTAGAATTTTTCTAGGATGTTTGCACTAAGCAAAAAGCTCAACTTAAAACTTTGAAAAATAAGTTGATTAGCTCCCAAAATGATTATAAAGGTTTGCTAGAAAAATTTGAAACTTTTGCAAACTTAAATAGTGAGCTGTCAACTAAAATTGAGCTATTAGAATCTAGTGCTCCATCCACTGCTATCGATGATGGTCTCATTAAAAAGAATGAAAAACTTAAGGCTAAGTTAGCTAGCTCCCAAGAAGATATTGAAAATTTGCTAGAGAAAATGGAAATTCTTAGCATACACAATAATGAGCTAACTACTAAGCTAGAAAAAAATTGGTAGCACCCCAGCAGCATCTTTAGTTGAAATACCTGAAATTATTAAGAAAGATGCTTCTACTTCCTGCTTTGATTTAATTGATGATTCTAACCCCAGCAACCAAGTTCTTGTTAAGAATATAGTTGTAGAAACATGTTCGGAAGAGGTTGCAAAGGAAAATGAACAATTAAAGCAAGAAGTGGCTCACCTTGGCAAGGCTTTGTATGACAAGAAAGGCAAAGCCAAACAAATCCGACCTCCACAGGATAACACCACTGTGGGAGTGAACAAGCCTATGGAGGGAGAAACTGTGATTTGTAGGTTATGCCACATGGAAGGCCACAAGTCTTTCCAATGCAAGGCGATGACCGGGGATAAACAAAGGCAAAAGCTCAAGCAAAAGCCATCAAGCAAAATCTCCAACACCTACATCAAAAAGGTGAACAAAAAGGATGCTACACCATATTTGATCAAGAAGAAAAAGAATGGAAAGGTGATAGCAATCAAGGCCAACAAGCAAGCCAACAAAGGAAAAGGGGCCAAATGCATCTGGGTGCCAAAGGAAATAATTTCAACCATGAAAAGCACCAAGAAGGTTTGGATCCCGAAAGGGAAGTGAGTGGACCGAAGGTCTTCGGGAAATTTGGAGACTTGGCAAAGTTAGGATGTATATCATGGGATACATCATATTGGATCAAGTTTATTGCCAAGTGGGTTAGTAAAAATTTTTGGACCCAAATTTCCCACCCATGACTAAGGTAACTAGATTTATTATATTTCTTGTTTTTAGATATGCGTATCTATTTACCTTGTATCTAGTTTACCTTTCTTGCCTAGTATTACATTTGTTATTTACCTTTGTTTAAAATTATGCATACTAGGTAAATCATATGGTAGGATTGCTTGTTTTCAATTCATACATTTAAGCAAACCTACATGATTTAAAATGATAATTTGAGCACGACACATAGCTCCTTTATTACTCCATAGTAAATGATGCATCAATTGAAAATTTTGATTTCTACAAGTTGTATCATTTAACTTATATGTGTCGAAGTTTAGATTAAAGATAATTTGCCCCTCTTGATATCAAATCAAGTGCATGTCTCCTACAAGTATTCAAAACTTGTATGCACACTTTTAGGGGGAAGTTACTCTATAATCTAATACTTTGAGACTAACACCTTTTCAAGTCTATTTTATGTGATAGTCTCATTGTAAGGAAATGAGGTCCCCGGAGAAAGACAATAATCTTCCACTGCAAAATCTCCAAGAACTCTCATGTCTCTCAAGCTCACCATTGACTTTCAATTGGTATCTTTTGAGACTACATCAAGTATCATTTACATGTCTTCTCTAATATTTGATTAGACTATATCTCATATCATATACTTCCATGTTGCTAAAAATGCATAAGTACTTAACTCATATTCTGTTACCTATGCATAAGGGAAGTTAGTCTTTTCAAATCATGTCTTGCACCTCTAATTTTCACATGCTTTTTCCTAAGATCTCTGTCAGGGGGAGCTTTTCTTCATCTTTAAAGGGGGAGAAAAACTCTTTCTAAAGGAGAACACTCACTTAGGGGGAGTAATCCTTTGAGGACAAGCTTTTATTTACTTCCTACATGCTTTTAATGTCTTCCTTTTTGGTGGTTGATGCCAAAGGGGGAGAAGTTTAGGGACCAAAGCAATGAAAACTATATCAAACACCAAACACCACAAATTTAAAATTTTAAATCTACAAGTGGTTTTGGTCATTTGGTCCATAAAATAGGAAGTAAGTGAATTATGGAGTTAGGGGGAAGCTTAAGTCCATAATATCACATTGTGGGGACAAACATGCATCCTAGCAAGTAGATTGCATATTTTCATTCAAATACTTGTAATATTTGCTTGCTTTGGTTGTGTTGTCATCAATCACCAAAAAGGGGGAGATTGTAAGGAAAATGGTCCCCGGGCCATTTGGCTAATTGAGTTTTGGTGTTTGATGATCAACACAATCCGTGAACTAATAAGTTTTCTAGTGTTTGTGTTTGTAGTTCACAGGATGCAAGATTTAGTTGGACTAAGGAATTGAGGAAAGCAACACCTCAAAAGAAGACATTAAGAAGATTTAAGAAAAGTCCAAGTGTGTTGTTGTGGACTGTCTGTGCGAGGCGCACCGGACTGTCCGGTGCCCATACGTCGGACTGTTCGGAGCACCAGGGAACTCCAGGCCAACGGCTAGTTCCAGGTGGCACCCAGAGGGAAGACCACCGAAATGTCCGGTGTGAGCACCAGACTGTCTGGTGTGAAAAGCCTGCGGCGCCAACGGTCACCTGCTCTGATAGGGCAACGACTTGGCGCACCGGACATGCTACAGTGCGTTTTCCGGTGCGCCACCGGACTGTCCGGTGCACCACCGGACTGTCCGGTGTGCCGCAGAGAACTGCAGCTTTTCTCCAACGGCTATTTTGGAGTTGGGGCCTATATATACTTCACCTAACCGGCCATTTGAAGGTGTGGGAGCCCAAGCAACATACCAAGGCATATAGTGCACATTTCCAAGAGCTCAAACACCCAAGTGCTTAATAGAATCACTCGGTGATTAGCGTAGGTGCTTTGCGAAGTGCTTAGGTTAGTTAGACCACATTAGCGCTTGCTCTAGGTGAATCCTAGTTAGTTGAGTGAGTTTGGACAAATCACACAACCCCTCGGCTCTTGCGTGAGCCGTTGTAATTGTACCGAATGGGGCGAGAGTCTTGCGAGACCATGACAACCGCGTTTGTGTCACGGCTGCCACCGTGTACCAGAGGGAACGAGGCCCGTGGCGTTTCGGCCGGAAGCTCGATAGTGGAGACGGCGGGGAGCGTCCGGGAGGAGCCAGAAGCGGAGCACCACTTGCGCGTGGTGAAGGCCCGCGGCTCCCTACAGAGTTACTCAACCGTGGTGCTTGGCCCTCGCATGGGCTTCCCTTTGCGTAGGGGCACCAACGAGGATTAGTCGGGACCTTGCGTGGTTTCGGATACCTCGGTAAAAATACCGACGTCATCCACAAGAGTGTGCTTCTCTACTTTGCTCTTTAAGTTTCCGCATTTATATTAAGCATTTAAGTTTCAATCTTGTATTCATACTTATTTAGTGTAGATTGAAACTTAGCCATCACGGTAGAGATATCAACACTTAGACAAAACCTAGTTTGCACATTCTAGTTTGATTATTTGCATAGGTTTTGCTCTAGGGATTCAATTGTGGCCTAGTTGAGTAAAAGTTTTAGAAGTCCTAATTCATCCCCCTCTTAGGCGTCACCCGTTTCCTACAGTTTCCTTTGGCTAGCAAATGAAAATATTTGATAAGGAAATATATGCATTATACTTAAAAAATTCAACCACAAAAAATAGAATAATCTTACACAAAGTCATACCACACTACTCCATGTACATTTTAACAGTTCATATGAGGAGTGAACTAGTAGTTGTCCTGAAGTGTTGTAGGGACACACACATCACCACACATAGTCACCATCCCTGACAATAAAATGATAGAGTTACCTTATATGAAGTTAACTTGCCTGTGGTGGCTAGGATAGCGAACATCAAATCAATCCAACTACTAAAAATAGAAGGTGTAATATAAATCTTGCTAACATTTAAAATGAATATAGAAAGTAAAAGTAGTAGAAACCCTCACCTATCGCCACAAGACATGATCACAGACTTGACCTCCTCTTGAGTGTGCTCTATATAAGGAGAGACTACATTACTCTTCCTATAGTGGCTTCGGGAGCTTTCAGCAGCAAACTTTAGACCAGCCTCGCTGTTGTAACATCCATCCACTCCCGGACTAGCGGTACTTACTCCTGGTAGCCCTCTAGAATAATATACCATCCCCATAGACCAACATGAGTCTTTTGTGCGCACTTTATCCTCACTCATACGCACTCAAGGAGACTTCTCGGCCGATCACCCATCCTAAGATTGCTCTAGGCTAAGCACACTTAACCTAGAGATTTTTTTGAGATAGGCTTCAGAAAAATAAGATGCACCTTATTGGTACGAGTTTTGGTTCAAGATATCACAGATGTGATTGCCACAATGGTCAGTAGTTCAACATCCTTATTGTCGTCATTGTCCTACTGCTACTGTTGATCATCCTCCTTTTCCTACAAATGTCAAAAATATTAATTATGAAATTAAAATACAAGATCAGTTAGTTAATTGAAATCTTGTTACATGGTCATGTTTAAATGCAACAACAAGATCTTTCATATCTAGAGCTACATGTCTCAATAGTTCCCAACACTTGCTTGAGCTAGAAGCACTTCCATGAAATAAGGAATCTAGGTGCCACAAGAGGTGCTCGACCAGAGAAAAATCCTCTCTATGTTCCCAATCTTTTTGACATCCTATTTTAACAAGCACGAGTTAGTATTAGTGTCGGGTACCCAGGAACGGGGTACCCAAAGAACAACCCATCCGACCAAGTCTCCCACCGAGCAAATCTACGAGGCAGAGCGGACAACCAACCACCCGCCTAACAAGTCTGCAAGGCGGAGCGGATGACCAAGTCCCCCGTCGAGGAAGTCGGCGAGGCGGAGCGAGCCACAAGGCCCTCCCGCCAAGCAAGTCTGCGAGGCAGAGCGGACGACCAAGTCCCTCGCCGAGCAAGTCTATGAGGCAGAGTGGGCGACTAAGTCCCCCGCTGAGCAAGTCTACGAGGCAGAGCGGGCGTACAGGCCCTCCTGCCGAGCAAGTCTGCGAAGCAGAGTGGACGACCAAGTTCCTTGCCAAGCAAGTTTAAGCATTGAGCCAGAGTCGCAAGCATACGTCGACCACGACAGTGCATGTCGCTAGGAGCCTGGGTAGTAGGATACTGACACAACTCTTCTGTCAGGGACGACCTTATGACCAGAACCTCTATAGTGGCTGGTATTGCAGAAACGACAAGACAAGACACCATATCGAATGAAACAATCCACACACACGAAAGGACAACATCGAGCCTACAAAGGCAAAGGGGAACCATGTCGTGTCAGTCGAGTCCCGGGCTTGCGCCATGGGGCCGCCATGCATCACCACAGGGACGTCAGCCACGAACCCACCGTAAGGACATAAACAATGGGCGACACCATGTCTGGGAGCGCTACTTCGAGCAACCAGGAGAAGGGGGCCCGTGCAATGGATGAAAGACTTCTCTCTCTCTCCCTCTCCCTGAAGAGGGAACAATGTAAGCTTTGACCCTTGGGATATAAAAGGGAAGGACCCTCTTCCTCTCTGGAGGATAGTGAAAGGGAAATAGGGTTAATCTTTTCCTATAAATAATTTTGGTGGTTGATTGGCCAACACAAATAATTAGACTAACTAGTTTGCTCTAGATTATATGTTCTACAGGTGCATAATGGTTCAACTCAAACCAATAGAAGATAAAAGATAGGGTTCAATTTCAAAGGAGCAAGAACCTTGGGAGTCCCCTGGTCTAGCGCACCGGACTGTCCGGTGTGCCATCGGACAGTGTCCGGTGCACCAGGGCCATACAAACTCCAACTCGCTACTCTTGGGTTTTTCCAGCGCCGCTCCACTATAATTCACAGGACTGTCCGGTGTGCCATTGGACTGTTCGGTGCACCAACGGAGCAACGACTCCTTCGCGCAACGGTCGACTGCACAGTGCCCCTAACAGCGCTACAGTTCACGGTAGAAGTCAGAGCAGAGGTCAGAGGCGCACAGGACAGTGAACATTAGGTGTCCGGTGCGGCACCGGACTGTCCGGTGCCACCAGAAGTCAGCGCTCCAACGGTCGACTGCGTCAGAACCCTAACGGTTGGGTGACGTGGCTGGCACACCAGACAGTGTTCGGTGGCACACTGGACTGTCCGGTGTGCCCATTGGCAGCAGCTTGCCCCAATGATTGTTTTGGTCGGTGAGGGCTATAAATACCCCTCAACCACCACCACTCCAACCACCCAAGCATTCAACACTCTCCATTCAATACAAGAGCAAAGTGCAACACTCCAAGACACAAATCAAAGCGACCGATCCAATCAAAAGTCCCCAATTCAACTCTAGCGCTTTAGGACTTGTGAGAGGATCGTTCTTGTGTTTATTTGTTGCTCTTGTTGCTTGGTTGGCTTTCTTCTTTCTCTCATTCTCATTCTTGTTCCCAAGTGTTTTGTAAGCAAGTCAAGAGACACCAATTGTGTGGTGGTCCTTGAGGGGTCTAAGTGACCCGTGGAATTAAGGAGAAAGCTCACTCGGTCTAAATGACCATTTGAGAGAGGGAAGGGTTGAAAGAGACCCGGTCTTTATGACCACCTCAACAGGGACTAGGTTCTTTAGAACCGAACCTTGGTAAAACAAATCACCGTTGAGAGCACCTAGAGGGGGGTGAATAGGTGATCCTGTAAAAATCAAACACTAATAGCCACAAAACTTAGTTATAAGTGTTAGAATGGCTAAGTAGCTTGAAGCGAGTTCTTGTGAACACAAACAATCACAGAGAGAGCAACACAAGACATGCGATTTTTATCCTGTGGTTCGGCTAAGTAACACTTGCCTACTTCCATGTTGTGGCATCCCAATGGACGAGGGTTGCACTCAACCCCTTTCAACTGATCCAATGATCAACTTGAATACCACGGTTTTTCCTTTAGATGATTGTTCCGGTTTGCGAGGAATCTCCACAAATTGGAGTCTGTCGCCCTTACAACAAAGATCACAATGAAGGCACATAGTAAGGTTGGGAGAAGCAACACAGACAAGACTCGAATACGCAGCACACCCACGCACACAAGTGAAGACTCGAGCTCAAATGACAACACAGGGAGTCCTTGACTCGAATAGAGCTCAAATCTCTAACACAACAAAGCGAATGCGCGGGAGCAGAGTCTGGATGCCTTAGAATACTTAGTGAATGTTTGGGTGACTCCTCCATGCGCCTAGGTGTCCCTTTTATAGCCCCAAGGCAGCTAGGAGCCGTTGGAGGCCAACTTGGAAGGCCAAACTTGCCTTCTGTCGGATGGTGCACCGGACAGTCCGGTGCACCACAGGACAGTCCCTGTAGCTGTCCGGTGCGCGATCTCCTTCCATTTCTGGCGCATCCGACCATTGGTCCTCGGTGTCGGTTGGCGCACTGGACACTGTCTGGTGCACACCGGACAGTCCGGTGTGCCCAACCGACCATTGGCGCGACCACGTGTCACGCGAAGGTTGCGCGGCCGACCATTAGCACAGGCGACCATTGGCTCACCGGACAGTCCGGTGCACCACCGGACAGTCCAGTGAATTATAGCCGTACGTCGCTGATCCTTTCCCGAGAGCGACGAGTTCACCGTGGACAACTCACCGGACAGTCCGGTGCACCACCGGATAGTCTGGTGAATTATAGCCGTACGCCGCCGTCGAGTCCCGAGAGTGGCCTTTTCACGCGGACCAGCCTGGCGCACCGGACACTGTCCGGTGCACCACTGAACAGTCTGGTGTGCCAGACCGAGCTGAAGTTGGCTGCACACAGCCACCTCCTTTTCCAATTCTTTTCTCACTGATTCTAGCACTTTAGACAAAACACATTAGTACTCAAAACAATGTACTAAGTCTAGAAACGTACCTTTCTCTTTGATTTGCACTTTTCTCTTTACTTGGCACATGAGAACTTAATTAAACGTGTTAGGCACTTAATCACCAAAACATTATTGAAATTGCCAATGGCACATTTCCCTTTCAATCTCCCCCTTTTTGGTGATTTATGCCAACACAATAAAAAGCAACAAGAGAAGTGCAAAATCAATGCAATTGAAGACCAAATTGTTTTTGACTATAATTTGGCATATTCGGATCGCTCTTTGCCACCACTTGGTTTGTTTTTGCAAATCAAATTCATTTTCCTATCTCTAAGTAAAATACACTTGCTTAGGCACAAAGAGAGATATTTCAATGGAAAAATTGATCAAGTACCAAAAACTCCCCACAAGAGACTAAATCTCTACTACTTCTTAAGTGTGTAGTGTAGGCGTCCACATTCCCACGGTTCTGCCGTCTTTCCACCGCGCGTCCACGTCCGTAGCTCCTGTCGCCGCAATCCGTGCCTCCTCCGCCGCAATCCACGCCCGCAATCTCCTGCCCCCGCCCCCGCTCTCCAGCCCCTGCCCCCTGCGCGCACGACGGAAGGAGACCTTCCATGGTAGGCGGGTAAGCGGGATTCCTTCCATATTTGTTGTGTGTGCGAGATCCGTGGCAGCCATGGCCCTATTCCTTACCTCGTGATCCCTCTCATCCTGACTCCACCCCCACCGCCGTGAGCGCCCGGTTCAGATCCAGCACCCCCTACACCCCTGCCGGTCCTCGGGTGCCCCCACCTCACCGTCGTTCCTCGTCACCCATCGGCGCGACGTCGGTCCGCTATGCTGCGCCCTGCAGGGAGAAAGGACCAGGCGTCGGCAACATCTGTCCGCCACCGCCGCTTCCATCTCTAGCGATCTTGAGACCTCCCGCGCCGCTGCCGAGCTCCACATCGACGGGCTTCCCCATTCCGAGCACAGCTGATTTGCTCCCTAGGTCCTCTTTCTCACCACCACTGCCATCCCCAGGTCCTCTTTCTCATCACCACCGTCATCCCCAGGTCCTCCGCAAGTGAGTTGAACTGGCACCGGTGCCGGTGCCTGGGTCCCTCGCTTCAGCTTCCGCTTTCGGCTCCGGCCTCACCGTCGTTCCTCGTCACCCATCGGCGCGACGTCGATCCGCTATGCTGCGCCCTGCAGGGAGAAAGGAGAAGGTGTCGGCAACATCCGTCTGCCCCCATCAAGCTCGCCGCTACTGCCCTCCCCCAGTGTCCCCCAGCATCGCAACTATCGCGTGATGGCCACCCATCCCGCCGTGCCTGCCCCCTACCCCCACCAACTATCGAGGCCTGCCTCACCTGGCCGCTCAAGCGAGGAATCCATCTGTCGGGCGTCTTCCTGACCTACGGCAGACGGTGGCGTGACGGCACCGAGAGCGAGGAGCCTGGATCTAGGAGTGGGCGGGAGGGGGCCAAGGACCTCCACCTCTGCATTGACAGCAGCCAGGAGAGGTGGCATGCGCCGCTCGAGCATGCTCACCCTGCAGCCCTGTGGGGTCCTTGTTGCTCGCGCGCCTGTCGATGCGTGCTACGTGGGCTCAACCTCAGGGCCGTCAACAATGCCATGGTTGCCACGCTCGAGGTCATCCACCTCCACTCCGTCTTCCTCACCGACGCCTTGCTACGCCGGATGGTCGCCGCCTGCCCCTGCCTCCGGGACCTTGACCTCCACTATTGTTGTCGCCTGGCCGCGTCGACTTCACCAATGCTGAGGTGCCCAACCTCATGAGCTTCACCGTCGTCGACTGCTCCCACACCACCGAGCTATGGGTCCTGGTACCGGTCGTGCCCCGCCTCTGCTCCTTCTGCTTCAGCGAGTGGCAGGCTATCGATACACTCGATTTCAATTGTTTTTACGCTATTTACTGTATTGCAATGGAAGGAATCCATAGGCTTAAAAAGAAAATAGCCACTGATGCTACTGCCCCATTTTCTTAGCTACCCCGCGCACACACCATTTACTGTATTGCAATGAAAGAAAATAGCCCCAGAGAAAGATGTAGATCCATTGTGCATTGTGGCCTTTGGTGGTTGATCCGTTGGTTTGTTTCGTTTCATGTTGTTTCTTGGCTAGACCTAATTGTTTAGTGAACCTCATATCACAGGATGCATGTCTTCCCAGATGGTACCCATTTGCGTGTGAGCTTGCAAAATCCTGGGCTTGGTCATCTTTCTTCAGTGGTGAGATGCGCCACTTGCGTTTTTTTCTATAGTTCACCATAATTGTACAAGGACTTGTCATATATTACTGGGCAGAGTTAACCGAAGACGTTTTCTTTCCCTTGATTGTTCTATAAATCTGTTTAGTTTTACATTTGTTGGTGCATCAGTTATCTGCACAAACATCGAACGTAGGAGCAACGACTGTTGTGCAAACAAGTCTCAGGTGCAATGCAAGCAAGTGAGCGAGCCTCGTTGGCCTATATATCGTGATCCTGAGCATCAGTTTTCTGCACAAACATCTAACTTTAGAAGGGAATCAGTTTCTCTCTGAGTAAAAGTATATCTGGAAGATGGGTTCGTTACATACTTAAGTTGTTACCAGGATTCCATGTCAGATCTAGATATGTTTTGCTATTTTCAATCTGTTTGCACTTACAGTACCTAATAAAGTTTAATAGAGTTTATTCTGTAAAAACTATACCTTATTTGTTTTGCTTTGTCCTTTGGAGAACTGTATCCTTACTAAGTGTTGGTGGTAGATCCATACAGACTTTGGTTTTTTCAGAACTTTTCTATAGATACTTAAAATTAGTTTGATTTGCATTGTCTCTCTTGTTCCTTTGTACAATGTGTGTTGAAATAATGCTTGACACCTGATTAAATCCTTCTATAGTTTCTCTTTCCAACAATCAAGATGAGCCGTGGCGGTAGCGCGGGTGGTGGTCAAAGTTCTCTGGGTTACCTCTTTGGAAGCGGTGAGCCCCCCAAACCAGTAGTGGCACCAGCTGCAAGTGCTCCACCTGCCGCTGCAGGTGCTCCACCTGCTGAGAAACCACCTGCTGCAAAGCCTGATGGCACCAGTCAGATTGCTGCTGGGGTTACCAGCCAAACCAATAACTACCACAGGGCCGACGGTTAGAACACCGGCAACTTCCTTACGGTATGCTAGTTCACGTTCTTTAACTTTCACATAAGACTTTTCTTTTACATATTTAGTGTTAACATTGTCCATATACTCCCTCCATATATGATTTAGAAGTCGTTCTGGGATCTGTAGTAGTTTGCACAAAGGAAGACGCCGTGAGGTTGTATGCATGGTTTGAGATTCATTTGCCCCTGCATTTGTTCACACGAGTGATGCTCATTCAAGCACCTCTGCGAGAAACGCGCATGCAACCGTGGTTGTTTTAATTGATCACGCCCGGTCTCCAACGTGCCATGCAACCAGCAAAAAAGAAGTAGCACCAAAAACACCGGTTACGAGGACGTTGAACCTGGGACCTCTAGCATCTGCCACCTCTAAAAGCCTGCAACAACAAATCGATGCACAATATTTTGGTGTTCACAGTACACCGTAGCCCCATTTAACAAGGGTAAATAGGGAAAACTCCACCCTAATTAATCACTCATTGGTATGCACAATCATGTCATAAATGACCTCTAAATCATATATGGAGGGAGTATATGCTTAGAAATGATGTCATATTTTGTGGGATGTTTAGATTAGGTATAATCATGTTACGAGAAAATGTCATGGCAGTTTGTCTGCATTGTCACATAATGTATGCAATTGTTCTTACGACCCGCTTAAACCATGTTGTTGGAAAGACTTCCAATCATGTATATTGCTTTTGAAATTGTACTGAGTCTTGATTGTTGTGGGGTTGGTGACCTGTTGTTGCTACATCCTGAAGTCTTGAATGCTTGGGCTACAATCATGAGCCATGTACCATTTTATCATCAACACCAAATGTTAACACATTGATCGTGCCAGTTAAGGTTTCCCCTCTCACCAACTCTAGGACTACAAAAAAGAGGGATGAAACTGATGGAAAGCTTATATACTCAACAAGCTCAGTATTTGCTCCCCATTTAGGGCCCGTTCGACGAACCAAAATCCAAACCAGGCCAAGAACCAAGCCAGGCCAAGATTGAGTGGATCACTCATTCCTGTCTCTAGGCCAAGAATCGATCAGGAGGGAGGTCACTTGGATTTGTTCTAGGCTGAAAATTGAGAGGAGGGAGTTGAAACCAGATAAAGTTGTTCTCGGTCCGAGTAAAAACAAACAACTAGACCAGATTCTAAACCAGATTGATTTGTTCTATCGAGAACAGTCCGATCTGGCCCAAACGAACAAGGCCTTATAAAATAAATCTGTCAGATGGTATTCCTTGATCGATGAAGTTATGCGAGAAAAGAAGCTTAAAGTAAATAAGTTGAAGGATGCCCACAAACTGAACATGGAACTTCATTAGACTTTATGGCATTTTATCATTTTGAGGTACACTGAGTTGATGTGTGTGACATCAATTATTAGACCGTGAACTTCAAGTATTATTGAGAGGGATTATATTGATAACTTTAAATTGATGGCACAATGCCACGAACTTATTTCTTTTACTATCACTGTAGACAAATACATCAAAGGTTGTGTAGTCTAAATTCTAAAATAATGAAGAGGTGGGAGTTTGATAGAGTCTCTTTGAAAATCCTTCTGAATGCCAGCTCCTATTGGATTATTTGAACAACATCTCTTTTAATCGTGGATGCGCTTGATGCGGGAGCATGCGCAGTAAGGGTTGCCCTGCGCGCCATGCCAGTAGTTGTAGTATTTAGGCACCATAGCATGAGCACGACACACATTTTGTCGAATATTTTGTATACTGTTGTAACACAGCCGCCTAACTATTATCTATATATTAGAGTTGAAGTTTATTGGTGAGTCCATTAATTAATAGAAAACAATTCAACAAAAATTATTCTGTTACAAATGGAATGATGTATATAATGCTCATGCATGCAAATTATTAAGTATCTATTTCATCAGACCTTTTTTACATTAAATATAATTGTAAAAAAACACAGAATTTAGGCCGATAGGCACTCTGCTTTGTGTTACAATTTAGAAAGAACATTTCAAATGGAGAACTTTTGAAATGGATGAAGTAATGTTTTGGAAATTGTTTGAACTATCCCATTTTAATAAGCTATACTTATCTAATATATAAAAATTTAGCAACACACAGGCATCTAACTATCATATATATATAAGTCTGTATGGTAGCTAAATTAAAATAACAAATTTTATATATTGCTAGGATCACAAATTAATTACGAAACCTTTTTTTAATAACAATATAACACACATTTGTACATAAGTTATCGTGGTATTATATGTTGCCGTTGCAACGCACGGGTACTCACCTAGTTTTGCAATAAGAGTATTTTGGACAAATCAAAAGTTCTAACTCTATTGTTTTCAAAATTCACAAGTGGTAGTTGATCCATTTGCTCTATTGTTTTCAAAATTCACAAGTGGTAGCTGATCCATTTGCTTTTGGCCTTAATTTCTCCCCCTTTGGCATTAAGCACCAAAACGGGATCATTCTTGGCCCTTTAACCCCATTGCCTCACCAAAAAATGTCAATTAAGAGCAAAAAGGCAAATAGAGCATATGAATGAACTTGGAATTAAGTACACCAATACCGGAGTGCAGTGGAAGTCTTTGCAACATCCAAGTCCATTTTCCCTTTCAATGCACCTTTGGGACTACATCAAGAATACTCAAACACAAAGGTTAGTCTCAAAGGGTCAAGTTGTAACATATCTCCCCCTAAATAAGTGCACCATTTGCATATGGACTTGTAAGGTCCGGGGAGGTCTTGTACAACTTGAGCACCACAGATATACAACAAGTAATGTAAATGCTTCAAAGTAACATGATCAAAGGCATAGAACACATGTATGTTATAGATCAATCCAAGTTACGCGAATCTAAGACATTTAGCTCACTACGCAACCTGCAAAATGTTTTCTCATCCAACGGCTTGGTGAAGATATTGGCTAGCTGGTTCTCAGTGCTAATATGAAAAATCTCGATATCTCCCTTTTGCTGGTGATCCCTCAGGAAGTGATGCCGGATGTCTATGTGCTCAGTGCGGCTGTGTTCAACACGATTATTGTCACACCCGGGTTTTGGGGCACCAAGACCCGGGCGCGAACATAATCACCAGGTGTGCTGGGACCAAGTCTCACACATATGATGAATCATGGCACAGGATCGAATGTCACATCTTTACTATATAACAGGAGTTCTATACAAAATAAATAATTACATTATAAGGAGACAACGGTTCAGCAACCCAAAGTTGACTGGGAGACGACGGCCTAGACCACTCACGAACACATCGCAGCATCCTCCATGTGCATCATCCTGCGGTACCTGTTCTTAACCTGTGGGGGGGTGTGAGACAGCAAGAGTGAGCTCACATACGTTCATAGCTCAACAAGTTGTGGGGAATAATGTGCATGAACTCGCCAAAGGTGGAAGCTCATGTGAAGTGTAAGGCTTACCAAAGGGGATGGTTGAAGCTGAGCATTGCTTTTAAAGTTGGTCAAAATTTTATTAGCAATTACTAAGTATAAGTAAATACCAAACCCAATTAAGTAGTAGAACAAAAGTAACAACATCACCTGCGATGCAATGCATATGACAAATTGAATTTAGTTCCATAATTTAATCATGTGAGTGTCCGAGCTGCTCATGACCGTGAGCACGACTAGTATACTAGTTTTACACTCTGCAGAGGTTGCGCATCTTTACCCACAAGTCGTGTTACCCATCTGCCAAGAGACGGCCAATCCCATACACCTCTACCAAGGAGGCGAGGCAAGGTAACACTACGAGGCCTTTACAAAGTTCCACTAGCTTCAGAAAACCCGCTACAGTTTATAGGAAGTTCCAATGCAGGAATCCCTTGCAGGACCGCCATCGCAGCAAAATCCTCCCGAGGGCCTCCCTAGCAGGAATCCCTTGCAGGACTGTCATCGCAGCAAAATCCTCCCGAGGGCCTCCCTACACTGACCACTCCCCTACTGCCCTTGCCCCTTTCGGGTAAGGTAGTCTTCCACTAGCTTTCCTAATTAATCGGCCAAGGGCGTCCCATTAAACCCTTGTGGTAGCACTATTTTCCCGGGTGGTTCTCCATGTTCCAATTAACATAATGATCTTAACATGAACAGTGAATAACAACTGACAATAAAAGTATAATCATGAATAGTAATGTGTATCTCTATACCCAAAACCACATAAAGCGATAGCAAGTGTCACACCCGGCTTCAAGGAACAAAGCCAGGTGCATCTCATACATGCGCCAAGAAGACAACATATATATAACAGAGTGTATAGAAATGAATGTCATAAAACATCAGAGTAGTTATTACATAGCGGAAGACTTATTACAAAATAAAATAATAAATATAAAACGAACTAAGGATCGTCGGCGCCAATGTCAACTGAGAAACGCCACCTAGATCAGATCATACTCCTCGCCTTGTGGCTCCTCCTGAACCACCTGCTCTTCTCCTGTGGGGGGGGGGGTGTGAGACAGCAAGGGTGAGCTCACACATGATCATAGCTCAACAAGTTGTGGGGAACCAGTGGACATAAACTCACAAAGGTGTGAGTTCATGTGATGTGTAAGGCTTAATCAATGACAGGGGTTAAAGCTGAGCATTGCTTTTAAGTAGTGGGTCAAAATTTTATTAGCAGTTACTAAGTGTAAGTAAATACCAAACCATAAGTAAAGTAATAGAACAAAATTAATAATAAACCCATGCAATGCAAATGACAAAATTGAATTTAAGTTCCATAATTTAAACATCAGAGAGTCCTCAGCTGCTCATGACCACGAGCTCGGCTAGTATACCAGTTTTACACTCTGCAGAGGTTGTACCCTTTACCCACAAGTCATGTTACCCATTTGCCAAGGGGTCGCGAATCCCATACACCTCTACCTAGGAAGCGCGGCAGGGCAACACTACGAGGCCTTTACAAAGTTCCACTAGCTTCCGAAAACCCGCTACAGTTTATAGGAAGTTCCAATGCAGGGTTCCTGGCTGACCGCCATCGCAGCAAAATCAACCAGGGACCTCCCTACACTGACCACTCCCCTACTGCCCTTGCCCCTTTCGGGTAAGGTAGTCTTCCACTAGCTTTCCTAATTAGTCAGCCAAGGGGTCCCATTCCTCCCTTGTGGTGGCACGTGGTTCTCAAGTTAAGCTCTATGTTCCAATTAACATTAATGAACTTGACATGAACATAAATAGAATAACAACAGAATTGGAACATAGAGGTAATAAATGATTATCCCAAAACCATGTAAAGCAATAGCAAACTACCCAAGTGATTCAGGGGTAAACAAGGTAATGAGATAAACAATCTAGGGTAACCTATTGGGTCCCATCAAAATTAACCTATGCATGAATAAATGATATTAAAGAACATTATTGGGTAAAAAGTGGTCAAGGGCACAACTTGCCTTCAATGAGCTCCTGCTCAGCTACTTCAACCTGCTGCTCACCAGGATCCTCAGCAACGGGCTCTTCTACTCGCCACAATACAAACAAGCACAGGATACAGGGAAAATTAACATTACACCAAGCATGTAAACAAAATACACAGAGATATTCTACATAATAAAATAAAATTCTAGGAACAGGAATCATAATTTTTGGAGTTGTAGAATTTAAGTTATGCATTTTCAAAGGTTTTATGTGCTTTAAATAAGATTAAGTGATAAATAAATTTCTTACTGTTTTCATGACAAAACAGAGGTTCCAAGTGATAGAGAATAAAATTATAAAATTTTAGGAACTGGAATGGAGTAATTTGGAGTTAGTATGAATTTTCTATGAATTTAGTAAGTTCTAGTAATTATTTTCATATTAAAAATCCATTTTCTATTTCATTTATTCAAATTAAATGATCACTGGACTGGGCCTCATTTTCTAGAGAGTGCAGGGGGCTCGGGGAAAGAATCCCCAGACACAGAGAACAGTCGCATAGGACTGCGGGTTGGTTTCTCAGAAGTCTAGGGTCTCTTTAGCAAAAAGCACCCGCGAAGGGGTACGGGTGGCCCAGGTCTGCCCGATCAACAACCGACGTCCGAGATTAGACTTAGGATCCATTGAATCGGTACGCACTGGTAGCCCTCGGATCGAGGATCAACGGCCACGATTTAATGAATCTAGAGCTTGCCTGAGCCGAAGGATGGAGAATCTACGGTGCCCGTTTGATTGCACGAACGGGTATCACCCTGTCTAATCTCAACCGTCCAGAGAACAATCAACGGCCGAAATGCCTCTCCCCCAAACGAGACAGACGACGATGACGCGCGACCTGCCCGCGGCGGCACTCCACCGGCGTGCGGCAATTCCGGCCATCCCGACCTCCATTTTCTAATTCCTTCGCTCCACGCCCAATTGACGACGTTATAAACTCGCTTCCCCTATCAATTTATACCATCATCGAGCACAGGGCTCGGCCCACGGCGCGCCACGCACAGAGCGGCGGAGGCACACCGGCGAATGCGCCATACGATGAACTCCGGCCGATTCACGCACCCAACTCGGCTTTCACGATCGATCGACCACAAGGAATCACATGGCTAAACCACGTCCCCGCAACGAAGTGCCCAGACCCCTGCCCACGGCGAAGCATTTACACACGGTGGCACTCACCTCGCCAGGGGCGATTCACCGCCGAGCCTCACACCCATCCTCTAATTTCGCTCTCCTGATGTGCACTGAGATCAATTCGAGCACAGAAGAAGGTTTCCTCACCTGATTATGAAGTGAGGGTGGCGCTGACCCGCCGCTACGGCTGCCGCCTTCGCTTCTCCCTTCAGGTCGCCGGCGACAGCAGCACATAACGCGCAAGAACGGGGGAAAATGGCGGCGGGGTCAGAGGGTTAGGTAGGGGGGCATGCGGCCGCCTTAAATCCGCCCGGGATTGAAGACGCGAGGAGGATGGTGTCCGATCCCCGCGGCGCTAGCTGCGCGCGATGGTTGAAGGCGAGATGAAGTCATATGCGCGGGCCCCCCACTGTCAGAGACCGTCCAAGGGACTGGCCGAGCAGGTCCATCTGCCATCGGATGGAAGAGGTTACGTGCGCGAGGGTAGGAGGCTGACAAGTGGGTCTGGTTGTCGGCGCCGTGGTGATGAGATGGGTCGCGCGCGCCAGTGAGGGGAAATAGAAGATGGGCCGAATTGTGGTAGAGCCAGCCCAATTAGGTTAGATCCTTTTCTTCTTTTTTTTTCTTTTCTTTTATTTTCTGTTTTTATTTATTCATAATTATTTTGAATTCAAAATTGAATTTGAATATGAGTTTCAGCTTTGGGTTAATTATACAAATTCAAAATCTAGTGTTGGAATAATATATTTTTAATTACTTATTTTATCCACACAATACTTATTCTCTTCTCTCTTCTAAATTCTAGAATTTCTTTCAGATCTTAAATTCCCATTTGGGTATTAATATATTTCTTTTTCACACTATTCTATGTTGTCACAAAATGCACACAAAAATAAAATACCAGCATGATGCATGTATTATTTGAGTGTCTTTTGTTAACTATTTATTTGTTTAAATGTGTTTTTTTTCACATGAAATGAGAAACATAGATAACTCATATATGTATATTGGATTACAATTTCTCTACTTAGACTCTATTTACAAAGTAGGTGTTACAAATCCTACCCCCCTTAAAAATAATCTCGTCCTCGAGATTTAAGAAGAACGAGGGAAAAGGTGGGGAAAATCTATGTGAAGCTCTTCTTCTCTTTCCCAAGTTGCTTCATCTTCACCGTGGTGACTCCATTGGACTTTGCACATCTTTATCACCTTATTTCTTGTAACTCAAGTCAAAGTATCCAAAATCTTGATCGGGTACTCCGTGTAAGTCAAATCACCTTGAACACTGAGCTCTTCCATGGGTAACTGTTCCTCAGGGACACGGAGACACTTCTTAAGTTGAGACACATGGAACACATTATGCACATCCGATAGAGTAGCAGGTAACTCGAGCTGATATGCCATCTCCCCAACTCTCCTAAAGATCAAGAATGGTCCAATATAGCGAGGGGACAACTTGCCCTTGACTTTGAATCTCCTCATTCCACGAAGTGGTGACACCTTGAGATACACATAATCTCCTTCTTCGAATTCCAGTGGTCTCCTTCTATTATCAGCATAACTCTTTTGCCTGGTTTGAGCCACCCTCAAATTCTCTCGAATTATACGAACTTGTTCTTCTGCCTCTTGAATCAGTTCAGGCCCAAAGAACTGTCTCTCTCTAGTCTGATCCCAATATAGAGGAGTCCTGCACTTTCTCCCATATAAAGCTTCAAAAGGTGACATCTTCAGACTGGCCTGATAACTATTATTATATGAGAACTCAGCATATGGTAGACTTTTATCCCAACTTCCTCCATGCTGAAGGGCACAAGCTCTCAACATATCTTCCAAAACTTGGTTTGTCCTTTCAGTCTGTCCATCAGTCTGAGGGTGATAAGCCGTACTGAAATTCAACTTCGTGCTCATGTTCTCATGAAAGCTTCTCCAAAATCTTGAGGTAAACTGTGAACCTCGATCAGACACGATCTTCTTTGGTACTCCATGTAAACACACAATCCGAGCCATATATAACTCTGCTAGCTGAGAACCTTTATATGTAGTCTTCACAGGAATAAAGTGAGCCACTTTAGTCAATCTATCCACAATCACCCATATAGCATCATATCCTTTCTGGGTGCGAGGCAATCCAGTAATGAAATCCATACCAATCTCTTCCCATTTCCACTCGGGTATCTTCAGTGGATGCAATAGTCCAGCTGGCCTCTGGTGTTCAGCCTTAACTCTTTGACATACATCTCACATAGCCACATGTGCAGCTACATCTCTCTTCAATCCATACCACCAATATTTCCGCTTCAAATCCTGATACATCTTGGTATTGCCAGGATGAATAGAATAATCCGAATCATGGGCCTCTTTTAAAATAGTCTCTCGAAGGCTTTCAATATCAGGAACACACATCCTGTCCTTGAACCATACGGTGCCTTGCTCATCTTCCGTGAATTCCGGAACTCGACCTTCAGTAATCAGATCCTTAATCTCTTTTATTTTAGCATTGTCAAGTTGACCTTTGCGGATTTCTTGCTCCAAAGTAGGTTCCACATCAATAGTAACTCCTTCAGTATGAGTAACTATCCCCAGGTTAAGTCTCCTGAAATCCTCGACAATCTCATCGTGTAGCTGGGCAATAATAGCTGAATGAACATGCTCCTTGCGACTCAAGGCATCTGCAACCAAATTTGCCTTGCCCGGGTGATAGTGAATTTCCAAATCATAATCCTTAATAAGCTCCAACCAACGACGTTGCCTAAGGTTGAGATCCTTCTGAGTGAATATATACTTCAAACTCTTATGATCCGTATATACTTGACACTTGGTTCCCATAATATAATGTCTCCAAATCTTAAGCGCATGCAGAACGGCTGCCAATTCTAAGTCATGAGTGGGGTAGTTCAAGTCGTGTGTCCACAACTGACGAGACGCGTAGGCGATCACATGTCCTTCTTGCATGAGCACACATCCTAAGCCTTGGCCACATGCATCACAATAAATGTCAAATCCCTTCTGCAGATCTGGCATAATCAATACTGGAGGTGACATCAATCTCTCCTTCAATGGATCAAAGCTTTCTTGGCACTTCTCATCCCACTTAAATTCTCTTCCTTTCTCCAAAAGCGAGGTCATAGGCTTGGCAATCTTAGAGAAACCTTCAATAAATCTCCGATAATATCCTGCGAGTCCCACGAAACTCCGAATCTCCGTAACTGTAGTGGGCATGCTCCACGCCACTATCTCCTTGACTTTAGCAGGAACCACTAATATTCCTCCATTAGAAATGATATGTCCAAGAAAGGGCACCCCGCCTATCCAAAACTCGCATTTGTTGTACTTGGCGTAGAGTTGATTATCTTGAAGCTTCTGCAGTACCAATCACAGATGTTCCTCATGATCACTATCACTCTTGGAATAAATAAAAATATCGTCGATGATTCGATGAAAACCACGACGAATCTGTCCAGATTATGAACACCTTATTCTTTAGATCCATAAAATAGGTTGGTGCATTAGTTAGTCCAAATGTCCTAACGGTGAACTCATATAATCCATATCGAGTTGAGAAATCCGTCTTGGGACTATCCGATGGCCTAATCTTCATTTGATGGTATCTCGATCGGAGATCAATCTTTGAGAATACTCTAGCACCCCTCATCTGATCAAATAAATCCTCAATACGGGGCAACGGATACTTGTTCTTTACCGTGACATCATTGAGTGATCTATAGTTCACACACATATGCCTAAACCAAAATCTCAGCATGACGCATAATTTTATTAGCAACACATGGGGTCAAATAGACCTTTTATTCCTCCTAAAATAGTATCATACTGAATACTAACTAAAGGAACATGTAGATCCTACAAATAGTAGTAATTTATATATATATGTTTATGTAGCTTGGTGGAGCTGGTGGTGGTGGAGATGGTGGTTGCTGTTGTCGTTGTCTCTCCAACCGTGATTGCCTTATTTCTTGATGTATCTCCAGACGGGCCTGACGTATTTCCTCGCGTTCTTGTCTTATCTGGTTTTGCATTTCGGTCACCATGTCTATCAATTGTTGTATTACCAGCCTTTGGGTTGCAATCACTTGATCGATTTCAACAGGTGGAGGATTTGGAGGATTCATTTCTGTTTGCTGTTGCGTGATAATATTTCCTTTCCTGGTATCGACCATCTGAGTTAGATACATATGGTAAGAGAATAGTAGCCAAGGTAGGTACTTACAAATCAAGTTATTTTGGGGGATTTATTAGCTAAGCAGATTAATATTCCACCTACTATAGCTAATTCAATACCTTATGTTGGTACATGCTAAGATGTCCATCTATAATAATTCAATCAATCAAAGAAGCAAATCAGACATTTAGCATCAGCACAATCAACCAACATTTTTTTTAAGAAAATAGTTTTAAATTTTGTCTTGGGTTCCCTAACTCTTAAGAACGTCATAGGGGTAGGGATTCCAAGGTTTGAAATCCATCTTGTCTTAGAGTAGAAAAGGTAAGAATGATCAGAGTAGAACAGTAGAAGGTGAGACAGGATCAAGACAAGAAAGAACCAGAGTAAGGTAAGTATGGAATGATTCAGAATGAGATAAGTAGGTAAGGGTTTGTCCATTTCTATCTAGGTCTCGTCCTACAGTCAACATTTCCTCTGATACCACTTCTGTCACACCCGGCTTCAAGGAACAAAGCCAGGTGCATCTCATACATGCGCCAAGAAGACAACATATATAATAACAGAGTGTATAGAGATGAATGTCATAAAACATCAGAGTAGTTATTACATAGCGGAAGACTTATTACAAAATAAAATAATAAATATAAAACAAACTAAGGATCGTCGGTGCCAATGTCAACTGAGAAACGCCACCTAGATCAGATCATACTCCTCGCCTTGTGGCTCCTCCTGAACCACCTGCTCTTCTCCTGTGGGGGGGTGTGAGACAGCAAGGGTGAGCTCACACATGATCATAGCTCAACAAGTTGTAGGGAACCAGTGGACATAAACTCACAAAGGTGTGAGTTCATGTGATGTGTAAGGCTTAATCAATGACAGGGGTTAAAGCTGAGCATTGCTTTTAAGTAGTGGGTCAACATTTTATTAGCAGTTACTAAGTGTAAGTAAATACCAAACCATAAGTAAAGTAATAGAACAAAATTAATAATAAACCCATGCAATGCAAATGACAAAATTGAATTTAAGTTCCATAATTTAAACATCAGAGAGTCCTGAGCTGCTCATGACCGCGAGCTCGGCTAGTATACCAGTTTTACACTCTGCAGAGGTTGTACCCTTTACCCACAAGTCATGTTACCCATTTGCCAAGGGGTCGCGAATCCCATACACCTCTACCTAGGAAGCGCGGCAGGGCAACACTACGAGGCCTTTACAAAGTTCCACTAGCTTCCGAAAACCCGCTACAGTTTATAGGAAGTTCCAATGCAGGGTTCCTGGCTGACCGCCATCGCAGCAAAATCAACCAGGGACCTCCCTACACTGACCACTCCCCTACTGCCCTTGCCCCTTTCGGGTAAGGTAGTCTTCCACTAGCTTTCCTAATTAGTCAGCCAAGGGGTCCCATTCCTCCCTTGTGGTGGCACGTGGTTCTCAAGTTAAGCTCTATGTTCCAATTAACATTAATGAACTTGACATGAACATAAATAGAATAACAACAGAATTGGAACATAGAGGTAATAAATGATTATCCCAAAACCATGTAAAGCAATAGCAAACTACCCAAGTGATTCAGGGGTAAACAAGGTAATGAGATAAACAATCTAGGGTAACCTATTGGGTCCCATCAAAATTAACCTATGCATGAATAAATGATATTAAAGAACATTATTGGGTAAAAAGTGGTCAAGGGCACAACTTGCCTTCAATGAGCTCCTGCTCAGCTACTTCAACCTGCTGCTCACCAGGATCCTCAGCAACGGGCTCTTCTACTCGCCACAATACAAACAAGCACAGGATACAGGGAAAATTAACATTACACCAAGCATGTAAACAAAATACACAGAGATATTCTACATAATAAAATAAAATTCTAGGAACAGGAATCATAATTTTTGGAGTTGTAGAATTTAAGTTATGCATTTTCAAAGGTTTTATGTGCTTTAAATAAGATTAAGTGATAAATAAATTTCTTACTGTTTTCATGACAAAACAGAGGTTCCAAGTGATAGAGAATAAAATTATAAAATTTTAGGAACTGGAATGGAGTAATTTGGAGTTAGTATGAATTTTCTATGAATTTAGTAAGTTCTAGTAATTATTTTCATATTAAAAATCCATTTTCTATTTCATTTATTCAAATTAAATGATCACTGGACTGGGCCTCATTTTCTAGAGAGTGCAGGGGGCTCGGGGAAAGAATCCCCAGACACAGAGAACGGTCGCATAGGACTGCGGGTTGGTTTCTCAGAAGTCTAGGGTCTCTTTAGCAAAAAGCACCCGCGAAGGGGTACGGGTGGCCCAGGTCTGCCCGATCAACAACCGACGTCCGAGATTAGACTTAGGATCCATTGAATCGGTACGCACTGGTAGCCCTCGGATCGAGGGTCAACGGCCACGATTTAATGAATCTAGAGCTTGCCTGAGCCGAAGGATGGAGAATCTACGGTGCCCGTTTGATTGCGCGAACGGGTATCACCCTGTCTAATCTCAATCGTCCAGAGAACAATCAACGGCCGAAATGCCTCTCCCCCAAACGAGACAGACGACGATGACGCGCGACCTGCCCGCGGCGGCACTCCACCGGCGTGCGGCAATTCCGGCCATCCCGACCTCCATTTTCTAATTCCTTCGCTCCACGCCCAATTGACGACGTTATAAACTCGCTTCCCCTATCAATTTATACCATCATCGAGCACAGGGCTCGGCCCACGGCGCGCCACGCACAGAGCGGCGGAGGCACACCGGCGAATGCGCCATACGATGAACTCCGGCCGATTCACGCACCCAACTCGGCTTTCACGATCGATCGACCACAAGGAATCACATGGCTAAACCACGTCCCCGCAACGAAGTGCCCAGACCCCTGCCCACGGCGAAGCATTTACACACGGTGGCACTCACCTCGCCAGGGGCGATTCACCGCCGAGCCTCACACCCATCCTCTAATTTCGCTCTCCTGATGTGCACTGAGATCAATTCGAGCACAGAAGAAGGTTTCCTCACCTGATTATGAAGTGAGGGTGGCGCTGACCCGCCGCTACGGCTGCCGCCTTCGCTTCTCCCTTCAGGTCGCCGGCGACAGCAGCACATAACGCGCAAGAACGGGGGAAAATGGCGGCGGGGTCAGAGGGTTAGGTAGGGGGGGCATGCGGCCGCCTTAAATCCGCCCGGGATTGAAGACGCGAGGAGGATGGTGTCCGATCCCCGCGGCGCTAGCTGCGCGCGATGGTTGAAGGCGAGATGAAGTCATATGCGCGGGCCCCCCACTGTCAGAGACCGTCCAAGGGACTGGCCGAGCAGGTCCATCTGCCATCGGATGGAAGAGGTTACGTGCGCGAGGGTAGGAGGCTGACAAGTGGGTCTGGTTGTCGGCGCCGTGGTGATGAGATGGGTCGCGCGCGCCAGTGAGGGGAAATAGAAGATGGGCCGAATTGTGGTAGAGCCAGTACAATTAGGTTAGATCCCTTTCTTCTTTTTTTTTCTTTTCTTTTATTTTCTGTTTTTATTTATTCATAATTATTTTGAATTCAAAATTGAATTTGAATATGAGTTTCAGCTTTGGGTTAATTATACAAATTCAAAATCTAGTGTTGGAATAATATATTTTTAATTACTTATTTTATCCACACAATACTTATTCTCTTCTCTCTTCTAAATTCTAGAATTTCTTTCAGATCTTAAATTCCCATTTGGGTATTAATATATTTCTTTTTCACACTATTCTATGTTGTCACAAAATGCACACAAAAATAAAATACCAGCATGATGCATGTATTATTTGAGTGTCTTTTGTTAACTATTTATTTGTTTAAATGTGTTTTTTTCACATGAAATGAGAAACATAGATAACTCATATATGTATACGGATTACAATTTCTCTGCTTAGACTCTATTTACAAAGTAGGTGTTACAGCAAGTACTACCCAAAGATTCAGTGGGGAGCAAGGTATAAAGATAGTCAAACTAGGGTAACCTATTGGGTCCCATCAAATTTAACCTATGCAGATCATTATGATTAATTAGAACATGAGTGGGTAAAAAGAAGTGATCAAGGGCACAACTTGCCTGAGACTTGCGATTCCAGGTACCAACTTGCTCTTCAGGTGACACGTGTCCTCACCGCTAAACGTAGCAATACAAACAAACATGGTATAGATAAAATTAACATCACACCAAACCTAAGAACGAAGTGAACAATAATGATCTACGCGAAGCTACGAGATTAACGTAACTTGAACGGATCAAATCGGAGTTAAAGCGGAGGAGATACGAATTTCCTAAGGTTTTATGTATTTGATACGAGGATAATTAAGAAATAAATTTTAATACCATTTTCATGATAAAATAGAGACACAGGGTGATGAACAATACTATTACCAAATTAAAGAAACTGAAATAGATTAAAAAGGAGTTGAAATGAATTTTCTAGGAATTATACAAGTTCTAGCAGTTATTTGTGTATTAAAAATCCATTTCCATAATTATTTAACCAATTCACTAGTTTCTGGACTGCGCATCAATATTTGGGAAGCACAGGGGGCTCGGCGCAAGAATTCTTAAGGCACAGACGACAAACAAGGTGGACTGCGGGTTGATTACTATATAGAGCAAGGGCTCTTTAGCAAAATGGCACCGCGAAGGGGTATCGGTGAACTAGAGCCGTCCGGTTCAAAACAGACGGATCCGATTAGATCAAATAGTGCGCGAACCGGTACACGACAGGGACCGTTGGATTGGAGATTTACGATCTGGGTTAGATGGCGCAGAGAGGTAAGTGCGCATCGATCTGGACCACCCATCTTGTGATCAACGATACAGACCATCCACCTGGGCACGACATCCATCATTAAATCCCCACCGTTGGCCACAGATCCACGGTCCAGAGTTTAAGGCGCCACGAGTTAATCATGCCCGCACGATGTGGATCCAACGTCCCATAGCTATTCCCCCCCAGATCTAATCCTAGCCGTCAACTCCCATCTAACGGCCAGCCCCGCTCTTCTGCCTCACCCCGGTCCGATGCGGCGGTGCCCCAGCACATGCGGCGGCGCCATGGCCGCAATCCGCAGTCCGACGCCCAGGGCCCCAAACCTTATGGCTAACAGGCGCAACGCAAGGAGGAGTCGATGTGAGGACAGTGGAGGGTTTCATACCACGGATTGGGGTAGCAGTTGATGCCAGCCACGGTTCAAGGCGAGTACACGGAGGAGCACCAACTCTGGTGATGAATTGCCGGTACCGCGACCCACCATTGCTTGATTTCAGTACACATACGCCTTCCACGTGGTCCAGTGAAGCCCCCCGAGCGATGCGTTGGGACAGGAACACACGCCAAGGCCCAAATCATCGACGGCGGTGAAGTCTGTTTCTCATCTACGACGGCGCCGGGTGATGAGGGCACGACTATGGCTTCGAGACGGAGGGCAGCACGGGTTTTATACCCAAGGTAGTGGCCAATGTCCGAGTCAGAGCCAGCCGCGAGATCTGCGATGGTTTGTTAGCTAATTCCGCGTGAGGGGTGGAGGTTTACCGTGGAGCTTGGTTGGGGGAGGATCTGACCACGAGGGCCCACAGCCAGAGGAAGAGCCCCACCAGGTTACCGCAACCGCTAGGTGGACCCCAGTCGCCAGCGGCACATGCGCGCGATGAGAGAGCAGACTGGGCCGGCGCGGTGGGGATGTTGGGCCGGGCGTGGAATTCGGCCCAAAAAGGCACAGGCTGAGGTCCTTTCTTCTTTTCCTTTTGATTTTCAAATCTCTATTTTAAATTCAAATAAATTTCGAGTTTGAATTCCAAACTTTTACATTTAGATACACAAATAAAACACCAGCATGAATGCAAAACATATATTTATTTATGGACTTATATATTTAATTTTTTTCCTTTGGATGCAAAAATGCACACATTTTATTTCATTTTTTGGGAGGAAATTACTTGAGTATGTGATCAAATTTCAAGTTAACTAAAATTTATATCCATTACCTTATTAAGAAAAATAATGTATTCTCTTTTATCAAGAGTTACTTAATATTGAATCTATTTTTATTTATGAGCATACTTTAAATTTCATGAGAAGAATATCTTATCTCACTACATGGATGATATTTCTATTTTGTCTTATGTCTACTCCATTCCTTAGTATCACTTCTTATAAAATACACAGAAGAAATAAATGAACTCATGACTTATTTTTAGGGTTTACAAATCCTACCCCTCTTAACAAAAATCTCGTCCTCGAGATTTGTAAGAACAGGGATGTAACATTCTTTATTTATAGCTTAGCCTTTACTTCTAATTAGTTTATGTCTAAGAAGTTTAATGTTATTTAGAAAATGGTTATGAAAGCATGGGTATGTATATGTATAGTCATTTTATTATGTAGGACGAAAGATGGGTTGTTTAGGGCAATAATATCCTGGTGTAAGAAAGTTTAGGGTGAGAAAGAACTCCTTGTTGGGTTGTAATGCATTTTGAAGATTGAGTTTGACTTCTCTTCTTCCTTGACGAGGTTGATATTGTCCTTTTCCAGTCTTGTTCTTTGGTGTCTCCATCCTTTCTTGATGAAGTTGATCATCTTCTTCGGTCTTGTTTTGTTGATTAGGAGTTAGTGTATATTATCGGGCTGGGGAATAGGGTTAAGATAGATATGGATGAGATAGACTACATGATGTAGGTCAAAAGTTTGTTTGATGTTAGGTGGGGATAGGCAGATTATGCAATCCATCAAGACTCTATTGGTTGGGTTGGTCTATCATTCTTTATTTAGTGTAGGGTGAACTAAGTTACAACATGTGAATAGGGTCTAATCCATTTCACAAGTATTAACTGGTCCATTAAGTAACTCACTTTAGATTAGATCATAGTAGGTTAGATGGGATCTAGATTAGATTGGTATGACTAGTTTGACTAGATATGATCTAATTAATTTGCATTAGATCATGGTTGTAAAACTAGGGTGGATAGGTATGCTTATTAGGGTAAGACAGATCCATGAAGATAAGATAGAATCATTTGAGGCTAGTTAGATCTATTAGGATGACATAAGGTCTGTTCAAGATGAGATGAGTCTACTAAAGTAATAGAGTATCTTTTAAGATAAGGTAGATCTATTAAGCTTAACATATTTTAGTGTGGGATAATCCAAGTTGGCTAGTTATTTTATCAATATATTTTTTTCACTATATGTATATACAGATGTAATTATGGACATTACTCCACAACTCATCGCACTCAATCAAAGATCCAAATCAAACAATTATCATAAGAACAATCACTCAAGCGTATAGATACATATCAAAATAGTTTTATTTTTGTTCCTAAGAGTAGGCCCCCTAGTCCTAAAGGTCACTTTAGGCACGGGATTCCAAAGTGTGAAATCCAAGTTTGTCTTTAGAAAGAAAAGGTAAGAATAATCAGAGTAAAGCGGAAATAGATGAGAAAAGATTAAGATAAGTTTTTAAAAGAATCAGAGTAGCCAAGGTAAGTAGAGAATTGGTTATCCAGTTCTATCTAGGTTTCGTCCTACAGTCAACATTCCTCTGATACCACTTCTGTCACACCCGGGTTTTGGGGCACCAAGACCCGGGCGCGAACATAATCACCAGGTGTGCTGGGACCAAGTCTCACACATATGATGAATCATGACACAGGATCGAATGTCACATCTTTACTATATAACAGGAGTTCTATACAAAATAAATAATTACATTATAAGGAGACAATGGTCCAGCAACCCAAAGTTGACTGGGAGACGACGGCCTAGACCACTCACGAACACATCGCAGCATCCTCCATGTGCATCATCCTGCGGTACCTGTTCTTAACCTGTGGGGGGGTGTGAGACAGCAAGAGTGAGCTCACATACGTTCATAGCTCAACAAGTTGTGGGGAATAATGTGCATGAACTCGCCAAAGGTGGAAGCTCATGTGAAGTGTAAGGCTTACCAAAGGGGATGGTTGAAGCTGAGCATTGCTTTTAAAGTTGGTCAAAATTTTATTAGCAATTACTAAGTATAAGTAAATACCAAACCCAATTAAGTAGTAGAACAAAAGTAACAACATCACCTGCGATGCAATGCATATGACAAATTGAATTTAGTTCCATAATTTAATCATGTGAGTGTCCGAGCTGCTCATGACCGTGAGCACGGCTAGTATACTAGTTTTACACTCTGCAGAGGTTGCGCATCTTTACCCACAAGTCGTGTTACCCATCTGCCAAGAGACGGCCAATCCCATACACCTCTACCGAGGAGGCGAGGCAAGGTAACACTATGAGGCCTTTACAAAGTTCCACTAGCTTCAGAAAACCCGCTACAGTTTATAGGAAGTTCCAATGCAGGAATCCCTTGCAGGACCGCCATCGCAGCAAAATCCTCCCGAGGGCCTCCCTTGCAGGACTGCCATCGCAGCAAAATCCTCCCGAGGGCCTCCCTACACTGACCACTCCCCTACTGCCCTTGCCCCTTTCGGGTAAGGTAGTCTTCCACTAGCTTTCCTAATTAATCGGCCAAGGGCGACCCATTAAACCCTTGTGGTAGCACTGTTTTCCCGGGTGGTTCTCCATGTTCCAATTAACATAATGATCTTAACATGAACAGTGAATAACAACTGACAATAAAAGTATAATCATGAATAGTAATGTGTATCTCTATACCCAAAACCACATAAAGCGATAGCAAGTACTACCCAAAGATTCAGTGGGGAGCAAGGTATAAAGATAGTCAAACTAGGGTAACCTATTGGGTCCCATCAAATTTAACCTATGCAGATCATTATGATTAATTAGAACATGAGTGGGTACAAAGAAGTGATCAAGGGCACAACTTGCCTGAGACTTGCAATTCCAGGTACCAACTTGCTCTTCAGGTGACACGTGTCCTCACCGCTAAATGTAGCAATACAAACAAACATGGTATAGATAAAATTAACATCACACCAAACCTAAGAACAAAGTGAACAATAATGATCTACGCGAAGCTACGAGATTAACGCAACTTGAACGGATCAAATCGGAGTTAAAGCGGAGGAGATACGAATTTCCTAAGGTTTTATGTATTTGATACGAGGATAATTAAGAAATAAATTTTAATACCATTTTCATGATAAAATAGAGACACAGGGTGATGAACAATACTATTACCAAATTAAAGAAACTGAAATAGATTAAAAAGGAGTTGAAATGAATTTTCTAGTAATTATACAAGTTCTAGCAGTTATTCGTGTATTAAAAATCCATTTCCATAATTATTTAACCAATTCACTAGTTTCTGGACTGCGCATCAATATTTGGGAAGCACAGGGGGCTCGGCGCAAGAATTCTTAAGGCACAGACGACAAACAAGGTGGACTGCGGGTTGATTACTATATAGAGCAGGGGCTCTTTAGCAAAATGGCACCGCGAAGGGGTATCGGTGAACTAGAGCCGTCCGATTCAAAAAAGACGGATCCGATTAGATCAAATAGTGCGTGAACCGGTACACGACTGGGACCGTTGGATTGGAGATTTACGATCTGGGTTAGATGGCGCAGAGAGGTAAGTGCGCATCGATCTGGACCACCCATCTTGTGATCAACGATACAGACCATCCACCTGGGCGCGACATCCATCATTAAATCCCCACCGTTGGCCACAGATCCACGGTCCAGAGTTTAAGGCGTCACGAGTTAATCATGCCCGCACGATGTGGATCCAACGGCCCATAGCTATTCCCCCCCCAGATCTAATCCTAGCCGTCAACTCCCATCTAACGGCCAGCCCCGCTCTTCTGCCTCACCCCGGTCCGATGCGGCGGTGCCCCAGCACATGCGGCGGCGCCATGGCCGCAATCCGCAGTCCGACGCCCAGGGCCCCAAACCTTATGGCTAACAGGCGCAACGCAAGGAGGAGTCGATGTGAGGACAGTGGAGGGTTTCATACCACGGATTGGGGTAGCAGTTGATGCCAGCCACGGTTCAAGGCGAGTACACGGAGGAGCACCAACTCTGGCGATGAATTGCCAGTACCGCGACCCACCATTGCTTGATTTCAGTACACATACGCCTTCCACGTGGTCCAATGAAGCCCCCCGAGCGATGCGTTGGGACAGGAACACACGCCAAGGCCCAAATTGTCGACGGCGGTGAAGTCTGTTTCTCATCTACGACGGCGCTGGGTGATGAGGGCAGCACGGGTTTTATACCCAGGGTAGTGGCCAATGTCCGAGTCAGAGCCAGCCGCGAGATCCGCGATGGTTTGTTAGCTAATTCCGCGTTAGGGGTGGAGGTTTACCGTGGAGCTTGGTTGGGGGAGGATCTGACCACGAGGGCCCATAGCCAGAGGAAGAGCCCCACCAGGTTACTGCAACCGCCAGGTGGACCCCAGTCGCCAGCGGCACATGCACGCGATGAGAGAGCAGACTGGGACGGCGCGGTGGGGATGTTGGGCCGGGCGTGGAATTCGGCCCAAAAAGGCACAGGCTGAGGTCCTTTCTTCTTTTCCTTTTGATTTTCAAATCTCTATTTTAAATTCAAATAAATTTCGAGTTTGAATTCCAAACTTTTACATTTAGATACACAAATAAAACACTAGCATGAATGCAAAACATATATTTATTTATGGACTTATATATTTAATTTTTTTCCTTTGGATGCAAAAATGCACACATTTTATTTCATTTTTTTGGGGAGGAAATTACTTGAGTATGTGATCAAATTTCATGTTAACTAAAATTTATATTCATTACCTTATTAAGAAAAATAATGTATTCTCTTTTATCAAGAGTTACTTAATATTGAATCTATTTTTATTTATGAGCATACTTTAAATTTCATGAGAAGAATATCTTATCTCACTACATGGATGATATTTCTATTTTGTCTTATGTCTACTCCATTCCTTAGTATCACTTCTTATAAAATACACAGAAGAAATAAATGAACTCATGACTTATTTTTAGGGTTTACAATTATCCGCCATGCGGATTGCACTCTCATTGTCACATAGGAGTGGGACTTTGCTCAGATTGTAGCCAAAGTCCTGGAGGGTTTGCCTCATCCAAAGTAGTTGCGCGCAACACTGTCCTGCGGCAACATACTCGGCCTCAGCAGTGGATAGGGCAACGGATGTCTGTTTCTTTGAACTCCAAGACACCAGGGACATTCCTAGGAATTGGAATGTCCCTGATGTACTCTTCCTATCAACCTTGCATCCAACATAATCGGAGTCTGAATATCCAATTAAGTCAAAGGTAGACCCCTTTGGATACCAGATCCCGAAGCAAGGCGTAGCAACTAAATATCTAAGAATCCGCTTAACGGCCACAAGGTGACACTCCCTTGGGTCGGATTGAAATCTAGCACACATGCATACGCTAAGCATAATATCCGGTCTACTAGCACATAAATAAAGTAATGACCCTATCATAGACCGGTATGCCTTTTGATCAACGGACTTACCTCCTTTGTTGAGGTCGACATGTCTGTCGGTTCCCATTGGTGTCTTCGCGGGCTTGGCGTCCTTTATCCCAAACCTCTTGAGAAGGTCTTGAGTGTACTTCGTTTGGGAGATGAAAGAGTGGTGAGCGGCATAGGCTAATAGAATTCGAATAGACTCTAGCCTAGCCACAGGAGCAAAAGTCTCCTCGAAGTCCAAACCTGCGACTTGGGCATAACTTTTTGCCACAAGTCAAGTCTTGTTTCGTGTCACCACCCCGTGCTTGTCTTGCTTGTTGCGGAACACCCACTTGGTTCCCACAACATTTTGCTTTGGACGTGGCACTAGGCTCCAAACTTCATTTCTCTTGAAGTTGTTGAGCTCTTCCTGCATGGCCAGCACCCAGTCCGGATCCTGCAAGGCCTCTTCTACCCTGAAAGGCTCAATAGAAGAGACAAATGAGTAATGCTCACAAAAGTTAGCTAATCTTGAGTGAGTAGTTACTCCCTTGCTGATGTCACCTAGAATCTGGTCGACGGGGTGATGTCGTTGGATCGTTGCTCGGACTTGAGTTGGAGGGACCCGTGGTGCTTCTTCTTCCATAGCATGTTCGTCTTGTGATCCCCCTTGATCACGCTCCTCTTCTTGAGGTACCTATCCATCATCTTGAGTTGGGGGATGCGCCAGTGTTGAGGAAGAAGGCTGATCTTGCTCCTGTTGTTCCTATGGTCGCACATCACTAATCGCCATCGTGCGTATTGCGGCTGTTGGAACATCATCCTCATCTATGTCATCAAGAACAACTTGCTCTCTTGGAGAGCCATTAGTCTCATCAAATACAACGCCGCTAGAGATTTCAACCAAACCCGATGATTTGTTGAAGACTCTATACGCCTTTGTATTTGAGTCATACCCTAGTAAAAACCCTTCTACTGCCTTGGGAGCAAACTTAGAATGTCTATCTTTCTTCACCAGAATGTAGCATTTGCTCCCAAATACTCGAAAGTAAGAAACGTTGGGTTTGTTACCGGTAAGGAGCTCATAGGAGGTCTTTTTGAGAAGGCGATGCAGATAGAGCCGGTTTATGGCGTGGCAGGCTATGTTCACAGCTTCCGACCAAAATCGCTCGGGCGTCTTGAACTCTCCAAGCATCGTTCTTGCCATGTCGATAAGCGTCCTGTTCTTCCTCTCTACCACACCGTTTTGCTATGGTGTGTAGGGAGCGGAGAACTCGTGCTTGATGCCTTCCTCCTCAAGATACTCCTCCACTTGCAGATTCTTGAACTCGGACCCGTTGTCGCTTCTTATCTTTTTCACCTTGAGCTCAAATTCATTTTGAGCCCTCCTTAAAAAGCGCTTTAGGGTCCCTTGGGTTTCTGCTTTGTCCTGCAAAAAGAACATCCAAGTGAAGCGGGAAAAATCATCAACAATAACAGGACCATACTTACTTCCCTCAATGCTAAGGTAGGCAACAGGTCCAAAAAGATCCATGTGAAGAAGCTCCAGTGGTCTTGATGTTGTCATCACATTCTTGCTGTGATGAGTGCTTCCCACCTGTTTTCCTGCCTGACATTCTGCACAAGGTATATCTTTCTCAAAACAGACATCGGTTAGTCCTAACACATGATCTCCCTTTAGAAGCTTATGAAGGTTCTTCATCCCAACATGTGCTAGACGACGACGCCAGAGCCAGCCCATACTAGTCTTAGCCATTAAGCATGCATCTAGATCGACATTCTCTTTCAAAAAATCAACTAAATAGAGCTTGTCGTCTAATACACCGTTAAATGCTAATGAACCATCACTCCTTCTAAAGACAGATACATCAACATTTGTAAACAAACAATTGTAGCCCATGTTGCACAATTGACTTACAGACATGAGGTTGTATCCTAATGACTCTACTAAAAATACATTTGAAATAGAGTGCTCGCTTGTGATGGCTATTTTTCCCAAACCTTTGAACTTGCCTTGATTCCCATCTCCAAAGATAATCGTATCCTGGGAATCCTTGTTCTTGACATAGGAGGTGAACATTTTCTTCTCCTCTGTCATATGGTTTGTGCATCCGCTGTCGATGATCCAGCTTGAGCCCCCGGATGCATAAACCTGCAAGGAATTTAAGCTTGGGCCTTAGGTACCCAACTCTTGTTGGGTCCTACAAGGTTAGTCACAATAGTTTTTGGAACCCATATGCAAGTTTTGTCTCCCTTACATTTGGATCCCAATTTCCTAGCCACTACTTTTTCATTCTTACATGAGAGAACAAAAGAAGTATTGCAAGCATGGAAAATAGTAGTAGATTCATTGCACATTTTTCTAGGTACATGATGCGCAACATGATTTCTCCTAGGCCTACTTCTACCATGAACACAAGTAGAACTAGAGGCATACATAGCATGTGAATTAAAAGCATCATGATCATAACTCCTATTATACTGAGCATGATTAGCAATTTTCCTATCATAAATGAAGGCATGATTCCTTTGAGGATTACTAACCATAGGTGCCTTCCCTTTCTCCTTGTTGGGAATGGGAGCCCTTTGGCTTGTTAAGTTCTTGGCTTCCTTTCGAAAACTAAGTCCATCCTTAATTGAGGGGTGTCTACCAACGGTGTAGGCATCCCTAGCAAATTTTAATTTATCAAAATTAATTTTGCACGTCTTAAGTTGAGCATTAATACTTGCCACTTCATCATTTAATTTGGTAATAGAAATAAGGTGTTCATCACAAGCATCAACATCAAAATCCTTGCATCTATTACAAATAACAACATGCTCTACACATGAACTAGATTTATTAACTCCCTCTAGCTTAGTAGTTAATTCATCATTGAAACTCTTTAAACAAGATATAGTTTCATGGCAAGCAGATAACTCAGAAGATAGCATTTCATTCCTCTTAGTTTCTAAAGCAAGAGATTTTTGAACACTAATAAATTTGTCATGCTCTTCATACAAAATATCTTCTTGCTTTTCTAGCAATCTATCTTTTTCATTTAGAGCATCAATTAGTTCATTAATTTTTTCTACTTTAGCTCTATCTAAACCTTTAAATAAGCTAGAGTAATCTACTTCATCATTGGAAGAATCATCATCGCTAGAAGTAGTGTACTTAGGGGTATCTCGAACATGTACCTTCTTTTTCTTAGCCATAAGACATGTATGGCATTCGTTGGAGAAGAGAGAAGACTTGTTGAAGGCCGAGGCAGCAAGTCCTTCGTCATCGGAGTCGGAAGAAGAGCAGTCCGATTCCCATTCCTTTCCAAGGTGTGCCTTGCCCTTTTCCTTCCTGTAGCTCTTCTTTTTCTCCTTCCCGCTCTTTTCTTGTCCCTGGTCACTATCATTATCGGGACAATTTGCAATAAAGTGACCAGTCTTACCGCATTTGAAGCAGGAGCGCTTCCCCCTTGTTTTACTCTTGGAGGAATATTCTTTGCATCCTTTGAGTGCAGTCTTGAAGCGCTTGACGATAAGCGCCATTTCATTCTCGTTGAGCTCGGCAGCCTCTACTTGTGCTACCTTGCTTGGTAGCGCCTCCTTGCTGCTTGTTGCCTTGATCGCAACGGGTTGCGGCTCGTAGACGGGTAGTGGACCGTTTAAGGCTTCATCCACATATTGTGCCTCCTTTACCATCATGCGCCCGCTCACGAATTTTTCGAGTATCTCCTCGGGCGTCATCTTTGTGTACCTGGGGTTTTCATGGATAAGATTCACAAAATGGGGGGTCAATAACTGTAAATGACCTGAGCATGAGTCAAATGACGTCATGATCCGTCCATCTTGTGCTTCCATAGCTTCTAATCTTGTTGACCAGGGTCTTGAGCCTGTTGTAGGTTTTAGTTGGCTCTTCTCTCCTGATCATGGCGAATCTCCCTAGCTCGCCTTTCACCAGTTCCATTTTGGTGATCATTGTAGCATCATTTCCCTCATGTGAGATCTTGAGGGTGTCCCAGATTTGCTTGGCGTTGTCCAAGCCACTTACTTTATTATACTCGTCCCTGCAAAGAGATGCTAACAACACAATAGTAGCTTGGGCATTCTTATGGATTTGCTCATTAATAATCACAGGGTTATCCGTACTATCGAAATACATTCCATTTTCCACTATTTCCCAAATGCTAGGATGGAGAGAAAATAGATGACTACGCATTTTATGACTCCAAAATGAGTAGTCCTCTCCATCAAAGTGTGGAGGTTTTCCTAGAGGAATAGAGAGTAAATGTGCATTCGAATTGTACGACATGCGAGAATAGTCAAAAGAGTAGTTTTGATTAACCGTTCTCTTTTTCGATGAAGAGTCGTCGTCGTCATCGTCTCTTGGTGAAGAAGAAGATGCATCGCTGTCGTAGTAGATGATCTTCTTGATGCGCCTCTTCTTCTTCCCGTCCTTCTTCTTGTGACTCGAGCCTGAGTCAGTGGGCTTGTCGTCCCTTGGCTCGTTGAAGAGGGACTCCTCCTTGTCGTTGACCACCATCCCCTTTCCCTTAGGATCCATCTCTTCGGGCGGTTAGTACCTTAGATGAAGAGTACGGCTCCGATACCAATTAAGAGCACCTAGAGGGGGGGTAAATAGGTGATACTGTAAAAATCAAACACTAATGGCCACAAAACTTAGTTATAAGTGTTAGAACGACTAAGTAGCTTGAAGCGAGTTCTTGTGAACACAAACAATCACAGAGAGAGCAACATAAGACACGCGATTTTTATCCTGTGGTTTGGCCAAGTAACACTTGCCTACTTCCACGTTGTGGCATCCCAATAGACGAGGGTTGCACTCAACCCCTTTCAAGTGATTCGATGATCAACTTGAATACCACAGTTTTTCCTTTAGATGATTGTTCCCGTTTGCGAGGAATCTCCACAAATTGGAGTCTCTCGCCCTTACAACAAAGATCACAATGAAGGCACAGAGTAAGGTTGGGAGAAGCAACACACACAAGACATGAATACACAGCACACCCACGCACACAAGTGATGACTCGAGCTCAAATAACAACACAAGGAGTCCTTGACTCGAATAGAGCTCAAATCTCTAACACAACAAAGCGAATGCGCGGGAGCAGAGTCTGGATGCCTTAGAATACTTAGTGAATACTTGGGTGACTCCTCCATGCTCCTAGGGGTCCCTTTTATAGCCCCAAGGCAGCTAGGAGCCGTTGGAGGCCAACTTGGAAGGCCAAACTTGCCTTTTGTCGGGTGGTGCACCGGATAGTCCGGTGCACCACCGGACAGTCCCTGTAGTTGTCCGGTGCGCGATCTCCTTCCATTTCTAGTGTATCCGACCGTTGGTCCTCGGTGTCGGTTGGCTCACTGGACACTGTCCGGTGCACATCGGACAGTCCGGTGTGCCCAACCGACCATTGGCGCGACCACGTGTCATGCGAAGATTGCGCGGCTGACCGTTGGCGCAGGCGACCGTTGGCTCACCGGACAGTCCGGTGCACCACCGGACAGTCCGGTGAATTATAGCCATACGTCGCTGATCCTTTTCACGATAGTGACGAGTTCGCCGCGGATGACTCACCGGACAGTTCGGTGCACCATCGGACAGTCCTGTGAATTATAGCCGTACGCCGCCGTCGAGTCCCGAGAGCGACCTTTTCACGCAGACCAGCCTGGCGCACCGGACAGTCTGGTGTGCCAAGCCGAGCTGAAGTTGGCTGCACACAGCCACCTCTTTTTCCAATTCTTTTCTCACTGATTCTAGCACTTTAGACAAAACACATTAGTACTCAAAACAATGTACTAAGTCTAGAAACGTACCTTTCTCTTTGATTTGCACTTTTCTCTTTACTTGGCACATGAGAACTTAATTAAACGTGTTGGGCACTTAATCACCAAAACATTATTGAAATTGCCCAAAGGCACATTTCCCTTTCAACCGTGTCATCTGCCTTATTTCTTGGTTGATTTGTTTTCCCCCTCTCTCCCGGACTCGAATTTAATTCTAACGCTAACCCCGACTTGTAGATTGTGTTTTAAGTTGTAAATTTCAGATTCCGCCTATTCACCCTCCCTCTAGCCGACTTTTAGATAGGAACACAAGCACACTTGTTGTAACACACTCAAAGCAATACTACGATCAACAGTACACTAGAGTAGGGTGCGAACCTGAACCAGTATAAACCCCCGTGTTCCAAGTTCTTCGTTCGAGTCCTAGTGATTCACCATTCGAAGTGAGTCCACACCAGCACCCCTGCCGAACACAAATCTTACTCATGGTTTCTGAAACCACAATAATTAGAAAAACTAACAAAGTAAAATATATTACGCACAAAGTAGAAATATAATTGAAAAATGTAAAAAATTGTTACATATCAAGTATCATCAAATTGAGGATCATTTTTCCTATTCTTTCCCAAGGTCGCCATCTCAATTTACCCTCTTATGCTCTTGTTTCCTTTATACTAGTAATGTTACATCATCGTGATATCTAACTAAGGAGTCTAGTTTCATATCATTTTCTATACTATATATGGTTAGCAAGTCAATATCTTGGGCAATACCATAATCATTCTCAAACTCCAAGTGGCATTCACAATAACCATTATCCCTAGTTGTGTGCATGCATTCTTGAGGATTGAATTTGTACACTATTCCCCAAGATTTCAAGTTTGTGCATGGATATGACATATACATGAAAGTACATTTTGATGTACTTAGGACCTTGCATGTCACATAGAGGGGGTGAATAGGCATTAACAAAAACTTTCTCAAGATGCTTGCTTACATCCATGTTGGAATCAACCAACTGGCTTGGAGTCTATTTCAACTCTGTCCTTCCTTTTCTCAAGTTTATCACCTCCTGTGATAAACTGAGTCTTCCACTGTATCTTCTTGACGTACACAAGATTCAAGGCTGACCACATCTTGGTAGGTCTACGGAGAATGCCTAAAGCAGTGACCAAAGTCCGAACACTTTCTCAAGATCACACTAGCTCTTTCACAGCAGCACTCTAGCACACACCTCTCTCTATGACTAAATCATGCACAAATCACTTGATCTTACAAAGTAATGCACTAGAGAGGGATATTCTAGCTGTTGAGCAGATTCTGCCTTCCTTGGGTGCCTCGGACCGGTCTGGTGCACCATTGGACCTTCTATAGTCCTGCTATCATCGAGATCCTAACAGATACCTTCCATTTTAGGTTGGCACCAGAACAATCTGGTGCGCAATAGACCGCGCCTAGCCATTGTAGTCTAACATTGAAGTCGAAGTAGTTGTTGGACCCAAGTGGTCTGATGCACATGGACCCAGGTCCGTGCACTAACAGTCACAAAACCCGAGAGCATGCTTCTCTACACACTCTCGGTCCGGTGCACACTGACCCTGGTCTGTGTGCTAGCACTAGGTCATCGAGTTACATAATAGGTCCAGTGTACACCAGACCATAGTCCGTTGCACTAGGCCGCCAATGCTCCTTTTAGCCTTCCTTGCAAAAGTGGTTTATTGCACACCGGACCAAGGTCGGGTGCACCACAGATAAGCACATGTTAAATTACCTTTGGCTTTTCTGTGCAGATTGATTTGGTTGTTCTATTGTGCACTTTTATGACTTAGACGTATATTCCTTGAGTTGTACCAACCACTCTAAGTCATCCCATTGGCTTTACCAAATTCTCCAACTTCAGCTTCCTTCTCTACTTCAACTTTTTGCTCCAAAACTCACTTGGAACCTCAAACTTCACATAAAAACAATGATGCCTTATCTCTATGTTCCAAAGTGTTCCAATGGTCACCAAGAACTTTTCTAAACTCTGAAATGACCCATAATATGAGTCTTCCTTGGGTTCTCATTTTGGCTCCTTTATTAAAGTATGCACACATGAAAGTTGAGAGCACCTAGATGATACTCATTTTAGAAGGAGAGAGGAAACCTAAATATGGGTTTTCTATCTCCAAAACCCATTCTATATGACATGAGTGAGAGAAGAGAGAAAAGCGGGCCTAGTTTGGTGGGATGGAAAGAAAAATGATATTTTATTGATATGGGTGTTCAAATGGGTTTTATTGTTGGAGATAATGGTAGGCAAATTGAAAATACATTTTTGGATGGGTAGGCAAAGGACATCTCAAAAACTGAATGGTATTAAGAGTTACGTGCATGCATGCCTATGTCTGGATCCACCGACTTTTAGGCCATTATCAATGGGAGTTTCATGAGAGATTTCATTGCATTAAATAGTATGTAATATATGATTTTTGATGACATGACACTATATATATTTATTATAAAATAGGTGAAACTAGTTTCAACACCATGAAACTATACCAACCCGTTTCCAAGATATTAGAAAGCGCGTGAAACCACCATTGAGAGCAATTTGTTTCATCTCCATCTATTTCATCTATTCATGTTGGTTATTTAGATTCAACATTAAAGTCACATGTTAGCCTATGAAATTGTGACATGAAACTCTTGATCATTCTATATTTCTTCTTACTATTATTGACATGACAATATTAAAAATGATGTGATGAAACTGCTACTGAGAAGGGGTCCTATAACCCCCTGAATCTCAGCCTTGCATTGGATAACCAATGTAGGGCTTGGATCAGATGGGCTAAAATTGACGTTTGGCAGCCCATAAAGTTTTTTTTCCTTTTTCTTCTCAATGAAGCCCCATGGATACTTATTGATTTAATGTATGGGCCGGTCTAGTAACTGGGTTGGCCCACGGCCGCCCCTTTTCAGTACAAGCAAACCCTTCGAGAGGGCTGGGGAGGGCAAGCCTCGCCGTCGTCGTTAGCAGGTCACACAGCGACATTGGCATTATATTCACGCAAGGTCAATGTATATAATAGTATAGTTTAGCGCTTTAACTTGTGATGAGGCCGTCCATGGGATGGGATCAATACAAAATCACTGAACTGATCGATTACTTGAGACTGTACTGTCTGCATATTCCGAGTACCGGAGTACATCCATGCATGGCTTTATATATTCAGGCGTGTTCTTCGTAAACGGCACACTGAGACGTAGCAGTAGAGCTCGTAAATGGCGTAGCTGCATCCTGAACTGAACTTGGTGGATCCTCAAGTGTTTTCGGTGAGTGCTCAGAAACTCTTGGTATGGGATATTGGGACCAGGACCACTGGCCGATCGAGGGGGTCTTTCTGTTAGGATTTATGGACTAGGTCCAATTGAGAAATTCAAAATAAATCCTAGGAAAATCTTAAAAGCACATATAAATATATGGCTAGGGAATGGTGTAACCAATAGTACCATATTGCTAGTTCTAGTGAAGTAGAGCTAGTTTAAATATGAAAGTCACACTCACTCACCAAGTCATGGATGAGAGGAGAGAGTGTGGAGAGCCACACACGCACTCGCTCGCCTGGCCGGGGCGGGGTGGGGCAAAGGACGTGGGCGCACGACATGCGCATGAATGGTTCACCGAAATCTGACCCCTCGTCTTGCGGGGGCGCGGCTTCCTTTTGCCGTTTGAATTTTTTGGTTACTTGGCTGTTAAGTTTAGAATCCTAACCGATCGCTATAAAATCTAAACTGAACGCGAGATTTTCGCGGACGGATAAGATCGAAGGTAGCTATCTAGTCGCGGACTCGACCATATAAAAGGCGTCTAGTAGCCAGCATCCAAATCATCCTAGTTTTCGCTTTCGCCTCTCCTCACAGTTGAGCCGCCTTTCAGTTCTCTTCACCCCGACCGCAGACGTGCATCTGCGATCAGGAGAGCAGGTCTCCGGAACCCTTCGCCTTCTAGATCCTGCACCGGGAGAGGTGAATAAGGTTTTTGGGAAGCGTCCTCACGTGACTGCTCATGATCTTCTGACCTCGTCGACCTTGCTGATTTCGCTGCTTCAACGTCGTCGACCCTGCTGATTCCGACGCGCGCCATCTATCAGTATGTCTAATCAGTACGCATCATCTGATTTGACTTTTTACTTCAGTTCTTCTGATTTTGTCATGATTTATATTCGGAATTTAATCTGAAAATTGTCTAATTATTCAACAATCCAAAAACCTTATTGTAGATAATTTCCTAGTTTTTCTATGGTTGCTTTGCCGACGCGCTGAAGCCAGAAAAGTTCAATGGTATGCACTTTAAGAGATGGCAAGTCAAGGCCACGCTCTGGCTTACTGCTATGAATGTCTTCCATGTTAGTAAAGGCAAACCTAAGGGTCCACTGACTCCTAAACAGGAGAAAGAGTATGACCATGCCAATACTATCTTTACGGGAGCAGTTCTTAGCGCCCTTGTTGTCCATCTGGTTAATGCGAATATTCAGCACACAGATGAGAAAGAGTTGTGGGATGCACTTACTACTAAGTATGGTGCATCATATGCTGGTAGTGACCTGTATATCATGGAGAGCTTTCATGATTATAAGATAGTTGATAATCGCTCTATTGTAGAGCAAGCTCATGAAATACAGTGTATAGCCAAGGAGCTCGACCACCTTAAGATAGTCCTTCCTAACCGATTTGTGGCTGTATGCATTATTGCAAAGTTGCCTTCTACATGGAGGAACTTCTCCACATCTTTGAAACATAAGAGACGGGAGATATCAGTTGAAAATCTATAGCGTCTCTGGATGTTGAAGAGAAAGCTCAGGCTAAGGACACGGGATCTAAAGGAGGTGAGGGCCACTCCAGCGCCAACATGGTTCAGAAGAACCACAACAAGGGCAAAGGAAAGCCAAAATCTAGCAAACCCAACAAAACTACCAACTTCAAGAAGAAGAAGAACAATGCTGAAGTGACATGTTTCGCATGTGGCGAGACGGGTCATTTTGCCAAGGATTGTCCTGATCAAGCGGATCGTCGTGGCAGAAAGGGCAATGTCAACACAGTGATCGCTAGCAATGAGGAAGATAAAGGGTATGGTAATTTACCTTTCATCTTCTCTGTATTTCAATCACCTAGTTGGTGGCTTGATACTGGTGCTAATGTTCATGTGTGTTCTGACATTAATTTGTTCTCTTCTTATCATGGTGCCCGGGATTCTTCCGTCCTAATGGGGAATGGGTCACATGCTTCTGTTCATGGCACTGGCACGGTGGATCTGAAGTTTACTTCGAGAAAGATTGTGCAGCTGAAGAACATGCATCATGTCCCTTCTATACACAAGAATCTCGTTAGCGGAACCCTTCTATGTAGAGATGTGTTCAAGGTAGTTTTGGAGTCCAATAAATTAGTTGTGTCTAAGTCTAGATAATTTATTAGTGAAGGCTATGATTGCGGAGGCTTGTTCCGCTTTTCTCTGTTAGATTTCAATAATAAGTCTGTGAACCATATTTGCGCTAATGTTGATGATCTTGCGAGTATTTGGCATTCTCGTTTGTGTCATATTAATTTTGGCTCTATGTCTCGGCTTTCAACCACGAGTTTAATTCCAAATATCACCATAGTCAAAGGTTCTAAGTGCCAGGGTTGTGTGCAGTCGAAGCAACCTCAAAAGCCTCATAAGGCTGCTGAGGAGAGACACCTGGCACCTCTAGAACTCATACATTCTGATCTTTGTGAGATGAATGGTGTGTTGACAAAGGGTGGCAAGAGATACTTCATGACATTGATTGATGATGCGTCTAGATTTTGCTATGTATACTTGCTAAAAACTAAAGATGAGGCTTTAGACTACTTTAAAATCTATAAGGCTGAAGTTGAAGACCAACTAGAGAGAAAGATCAAACGTCTTAGATCATAGCATGGTGGCGAATTCTTTCCCAAAGTCTTTGATGATTTCTGTGCAGAACATGGCATTATTCATGAGAGGACGCCTCCTTATTCACCCGAATCAAACGGGATTGCTGAAAGGAAAAACCGTACGTTGACTAATATGGTGAATGCCACCTTAGACACTTGTGGTTTATCCAAGGCATGGTGGGAGGAGGCAGTCCTGACTTCATGTCATGTTCTGAATAGAATTCCTATGGGCAAAGAAGAGAAAACCCCTTATGAGAAGTGGGTTGGGAGAAAACCATCACTTTCATACTTGCGCACTTGGGGGTGCATGATGTACCGATTAATAAAAAAGTGCAAGCTTGGTCCAAGGACAGTGGATTGTGTCTTTCTTGGATATGCTTCGTGTAGCATAGCATATAGATTTTTAGTAGTTAAATCTAAAGTTCCTGATGTGTATGTTGATACCATTATGGAATCATGTGATGCTACTTTCTTTGAACACATATTTCCAATGAAAGACATTCATAGCAATTCTAGATATTCTTCTGAGATAACTCCTGAACATAGTACACCTGTTGAGAGTTTTAAACAGCCACATGAAATTGTCCTAGAGGAGGATGACAATGATGCTCCTAAAAGGAGCAAGAGACAAAGGGTTGAAAAATCCTTTAGTGATGATTTCATTGTGTACCTTGTAGACGATACTCCTACTACCATTGCAGAAGCATTTGCATCTCCAGATGCAAATGATTGGAAAGAAGCAGTTCATAATGAGATGGACTCCATTCTTTCAAATGGTACGTGGGAAGTCACTGATTGACCCTATGGATGTAAACCTGTGGGTTGTAAGTGGGTGTTTAAAAACAAGATCAAGCCTGATGGTACAATTGAGAAGTACAAGGCTAGGCTTGTGGCTAAAGGCTATACTCAGAAAGAAGGAGAAGACTTCTTTGATACTTACTCACCTGTTGCTAGAATGACTACTATTCGAGTACTACTTTCCTTGGCTGCCTCGTATGGTCTCCTTGTTCATCAGATGGATGTAAAGACAACTTTTCTTAATGGAGAGCTGGACGAGGAAATCTATATGGAATAACCTGATGGATTTGTGGTAAAGGGTCAAGAAAGCAAGGTGTGCAAGTTATTGAAATCTTTGTATGGTCTGAAGCAAGCACCAAAGCAGTGGCATGAGAAGTTTGACACGACTCTAACGTCTGCAGGCTTTGCCATTAATGAGGCAGACAGGTGTGTATATTATCGCTGTGGTGGGGGCGAAGGAGTTATATTGTGCTTATATGTTGATGATATATTGATATTTGGCACAAACATTGATGTGATCAATGAGGTCAAGTCTTTTCTATCAAAGAGTTTTGATATGAAAGATCTGGGGGAAGCTGATGTGATTCTAAACATCAAGCTGATTAAGGCAGAGGGTGGGATTACTCTCTCGCAATCTCACTATGTTGAAAAGGTTTTGAAGCGATTTGGCTTCTCTGAGTGCAAACCTTCTCCAACACCTTATGATCCCAGTGTGACACTGCGAAAGAATAAGAGAATTGGTTTAGACCAATTGAGATACTCTCAGATCGTCGGTTCACTCATGTATCTTGTTGGTGCAACAAGGCCCGATATCTCGTTTGTTGTGAGCAAATTGAGTAGTTTCATGTCAAACCCCAGGACTGATCATTGGCATGCACTTGAGCGGGTTATGCGCTACTTGCAAGGTACAATGAGTTATGGAATTCACTATTCTGGTCAGCATGCAGTACTTGAAGGATATAGTGATTCGAACTGGATATCTGATGCAGACGAGCTTTATGCCACCAGTGGTTATGTCTTTACTATTGGTGGAGGTGCGTGAAAGTTCCCTTTGCCCGGGAACAGGATCTGGATGTCGCCTAGAGGGGGGGTGAATAGGCGAATAAAAATTATCACTTTAAAACTTTAGTTCTTACTCTACTCGAAGACCAGATCGCAGTGGAATGAAAGACCCTTCGAGTAGGTTGCAGCGGAATAGAAGCTCCTGTCTTTGAAATACCCTGCACTTCAAATATCGCTTGTACCACACATAAGTATTCAAGTGCAGATATAACAAGTGAGTAAGACAGAGAATCAATACACCGCACAGAGCAGAGCACACAGACGCAGGAATTTATCCCGAGGTTCGGCCAAGCCTGAAATGCTTGCCTAGTCCTCGTTGGAGTTAGCCACACCTGGGCTTGGAGTCTATTTCGACTCCTTCCTCCGTTTGCTCAGATCTGTCAGTATGACAGATAGAGCCTTCCACTATGTTGATGTTGGTTACAACAAAGCCACGGCTGCTTACAATCTTCTTGACAGCACTCCGGCAGAGTAACGATATACTCAAGACTATGCTCTAGCTCTTAGCAGCACTTCTCCACTCTCTAAAGGCTTATAGCTTTGCCTTCTACACAAACTAGAGAGATACACATAAGAGGGAGAGAGAATCGATCCGAGTGATGTATACAATTGTTGGCTGCACTTGTGTTCTTGTTTGAGGCACCTAGGTCCCTTTTATAGCCCTAAAGGGCCTAAGAGCAGTTGGAGCTTCATTTGGAAGCTCCCAGCCTTCCCTGGTTGCGGGTGCACCGGACTGTCCGGTGGCGCACCGGACAGTGAACAGTAACGGATCTGATTGACAGTTTCCTTCTCTGGAACAGCTAGCCGTTGGTGCACCGGACACAGCTACTATTCACTGTCCTGTGCATCGGACAGGTCACTATTCACTGTCCTGTGCACCGGATAGAGTTACTATTCACTGTCCTATGCACCGGACAACTACTATTCACTGTCCTGTGCACCAGCCAACAACACACTAAGTGCTTTTTCCTCCATTCTTTCTCCGTTTGACTTCAACTTTTGGGAGGATTTTCCTGAGACTTAAACAAACACATTTAGAGTATAATCCAATCGATTTAGTCCTAGAAACTTACATCTTTCTTGTTCTTCTCCTAGCTTTTCTGTTTCTTCTCCAGCAGAGCTCAGAATGGTACTTTCTCTACAGAAAGAGTTAGAGAGCAAACCAAAGCACCAAACTTGTAGTAAGAGGTGTATGCAAAATGGTTGAACACTCAAACCTTACATACTTAACCTTTTTCATCGTTTTACCCAATTTGGCTTGTTTGAGGTCGATGTTGGACTCTAAACCATCAAGTCAACTTGACTTGATCTAGATTGACATATCTGAGCCCCAACCCCCGTTCACTTCTCGAGCTTGATCTTGAGCCTTATGGCTTACACCACATAATTGTAGATGTTACCTCATTGGTTGTAAGTCATGTCCTTATGTAGTGATCCTTGATGCACCATAACTCTTCTTAACTCGATCAACCTTGACTTTGCAAGTCTTCTTCACCCCTGGCTTTGGGTTCCTGGTCTCCTTAACCTTCTCCCGTGCACTCGGTACCTCGAAGCTCTTCTTGCCTCCATCCTTGGCTTGATCGGTTGTCTCTGAGTTATGCACACCGAGTCTCACTTAAGCAATGTCCATCTTACTTGTGATGTCCATTATCTATAGATAATCCAGTCTTTGGACCATCACACTTGTTCACTTGTGTTGAACCCTGTTAGCTTTGCATTAAGCACCTGTTCAACACTTAGCACACTTGTTAGTCTTTTAATTGGGTTGTCATCCAAACCACCAAAACCCACAAGAGAGCTTTCAATCTCCCCCTTTTTGGTGATTGATGGCAACACAATTAAAGCTTACACAATAATAAGATTTAAAGCACAAATTTTGAATTCTAAGTTTATAGAATGCTCCCCCTAAATATGTGCTTACATTAAAATCTTAACTTTGGCCTTAAATGCCAAAATGCACATACTTAGGCTAATTCGAAGCATTGCTACACCTTGGAACCTATGGGCTGCATTATGTCAAGAATCAAACCGTGATGCGTATAACGCACAAACGCATAGAATCAGAGTTAAACACCAATTGAATAGATATACCACAGAAATATCAACCTACCACTATTCACCATTAAGATACCAAATTAAAACAATTTTAAAGCACCAGAACCACATGAATATCTATTGCAGGATAAACACAGTAGATACTAAATGATTCATATCAACGGAAGCACTAATTTTGCATTATCACCATATAATACAATAAGAAGCATAAGTAGTATCAACAAAACTAACACATTCTTCCTTAAGACTTAAGGAAACCCTTTTAGGATAAGCTAGCCATTGGTGCACCGGACATGTTACTATTCACTGTCATATGCACCGGACAGGTCACTATTCACTGTCCTGTGCACCGGACACAGTTACTATTCAATGTCCTGTGCACCGGGCACAGCTACTATTCACTGTCCTGTGCACCGAACAGGTCACTATTCACTGTCCTGTGCACCAGACAGAGTTACTATTCACTGTACTGTGCACCGGACAGCTACTATTCGCTGTCCTGTGCACCAACCAACAGCACACTAAATGCTTTTTCCTCCGTTCTTTCTCCGTTTGACTTCAACTTTTGGAAGGATTTTCCTAAGACTTAAACAAACACATTTAGAGTATAATCCAATTGATTTAGTCCTAGAAACTTACATCTTTCTTGTTCTTCTCCTAGTTTTTCTGTTTCTCCTCTAGCAGAGCTCAGAATGTACTTTCTCTACAGCAAGAGTTAGAGAGCAAACCAAAGCACCAAACTTGTAGTAAGAGGTGTATGCAAAATGGTTGAACACTCAAACCTTACATACTTAACCTTTTTCATCGTTTTACCCAATTTGGCTTGTTTGAGGTCGATGTTGGACTCTAAACCATCAAGTCAACTTGACTTGATCTAGATTGACATTGTGGGGGACGGATATCCCCCGAATCCACTAGAAGGATAAAAGATCTCACGAAAGGCCCGTGGGCCCAATAATTCGTGAGATCATCCCTTCGTGGGCCTGGGAAAGAACGCCTAGTGAAGTGGATCGACACAAGATCGGATTGACGCAAGCCCAGGCGGCCCGATGAATCCGAGCAGTGATCACAACAGTGACCCGACCTTCCCGCGCAGGAGCCCCGTACATCGGAACTGAGCGGGGATGGGTCGGCTTAATTATAGGAAGATAAGACTCAATCAGTTCATTATTACTTAGGTGCACGTTTGTCGGGGACCATAATTAGGGGTACCCTCAAGGCTCCTAAATCTCAGCTGGTAACCCCCATCAGCACAAAGCTGCAAAGGCCTGATGGGTGCGATTAAGTCAAGGATCGGTCCATTCGAGGGACGCGATCACGCCTCGCCCGAGCCCAGCCTCGGGCAAGGGCAGCCGACCCCGGAGGACCTACGTCTCGCCCGAGGCCCCCCTCCAGCAACAGACACACCTTCGGCTCGCCCGAGGCCCAGTCTTCACCAAGAAGCAACCTTGGCCAAATCGCCACACCGACCGACCAAATCGCAGGGGCATTTAATGCAAAGGTGGCCTGACACCTTTATCCTGACGCACGCCCTCCAGTCGATAGAGCCGAAGTGACCGCCGTCACTTCGTCGCTCCACTGACCAGTCTGACAGGAAGACAGCGCCGCCTGCGCCACTCCGACTGCTGAGCCACTCGACAGAGCGAGGCTGACAGCGGCCAAGTCCGGCCTCAGGCGTCATAGGAAACTCCGCCTCGCCCGACCCAGGGCTCGGACTCGGGCTCAACCCCGGAAGACGGCGAACTCCGCTCCGCCCGACCCCAGGGCTCGGACTCGGGCTCAGCCCCAGAAGACGACGAACTCCGCCTCGCCTGACCCCAGGGCTCGGACTCGGGCTCAGCTCCGGAAGACGACGAACTCCGCCTCGCCTGACCCCAGGGCTCGAACTCGGGCTCGGCCCCGAAGGACGACGAACTCCGCTTCGCCCGACCCCAGGGCTCGGACTCAACCATGGCCTAAGCCGACGGTCTCCGCCTCGTCCGACCCGGGGGCTCGGACTCGACCTCGACCTCGGAAGACGGACTCGACCTCGACCTCGGAGGAGCCTCCACCTCGCCCAACCTAGGGCACGGACCGACCACGTCAACAGGAAGCGCCATCATTACCCTACCCCGAGCTGACTCAGGCTACGGGGAACAAGACCGGCGTCCCATCTGGCTCGCTCCACCATACGAGTAATAATGACGCCCCGCGTGCCCTGTGACGACGGCGGCTCTCAGCCCCCTTACGGAAGCAAGAGGACGTCAGCAAGGACTCGACAGCCCCGACAGCTGTCCTTCCGCCAGGCTCCAGCGCTCCTCCGACGGCCACGACACCACGCGAACTGGGTGCCAAGACCTCTCCGGCTGCCACGATGGCATGTACTTAGGGCGCTAGCTCTCCACCGCTAGACACGTTAGCACATTGCTACACTCCCCATTGTACACCTGGATCCTCACCTTACGCCTATAAAAGGGAGGACCAGGGCCCTCTTACAGAGGGTTGGCCGCGCGGGGAAGGACGGGACGGCGCTCGCGCAAGGCCGCTCACTCCCTCCCGCGTGGACGCTTGTAACCCCCTACTGCAAGCGCACCCGACCTGGGCGCGGGGCTAACACGAAGGCCGCAGGTTCCACTCTCCCACGCCTGTCTCCCTCCGGCTGCTGTCTTCCCCCCTTCGCGTTCCGCCTCGCGTCGACCCATCTGGGCTAGGGCACGCGGCGACAATTCACTCGTCAGTCTAGGGACCCCCCGGCTTCCGAAACACCGACAGTTGGCGCGCCAGGTAGGGGCCTGCTGCGTGTTGACGAACAGCTTCCCGTCAAGCTCCAGATGGGCAGTCTCCAGCAACCTCTCCAGCCCGGGACGGTGCTCCATTTCGGGAGTCTTGAGTTCATGTCCCTCGATGGCAGCTACGACATGATACTCCTTCCCCCGCCGCGCGACAGCGACAATGGCGGTCGACAACCCGCTCGCCGGCAGGGAAATCGACGACGCCTTCCCCACGTGGTGGAAGGACAACATTTGGGCTTGTCCCGTCCTCTCCCCCGCCGATGGGGGAGGAGGCGGGGTAACCAAGGCCAAGCAGGAGGCGGCACCTCGTTGGCTGTCGAGTGAGTCGACAGCGCCGGCGCCCCAACGGAGGGCGCGTCGGACATCAACCTCGCGTCTGAGACGAAGACGAGCGCCATCTCCCCACAACACGACAATCTCAAGCAAACGGACGACGCCAGCACGCTTGCGAACGACTTGCTGGGCGTCACCCTCGTACCTGAGACGACGGTGCAGTCCGTCCCTGACGTGACTTCGTCACCGCCCGTCGACCGAAAGTGTCGGGGACCATAATTAGGGGTACCCTCAAGACGCCTAATTCTCAGCTGGTAACCCCCATCAGCGTAAAGCTGCAGAGGCCTGATGGGTTTGATTAAGTCAGGGATCAGTCCATACGAGCGACTTGATCACGCCACGCCCGAGCCTAGCCTCGGGCAAGGGCAGCCGACCTTGAGATGACTTCGTCTCGCCTGAGGTCTCCTCTTTCACGACAGACGCATCACCGGCTCGTCCGAGGCCCCGCCTTCGATAAGAGGTAACCCTGACTAAATCACCGCGCCAACCGACCAAATCCCTGGGGCCTTCAACGCAAAAGGTAAGACCGACGGGCGACCAGACTTCGCCAGAGGCGCTATAGGAGGCTTCGCCCAACCCAGGGCTCGGACTCGGGCTAAGGCCCCGGAAGACGGCGGACTCGGGCTAAGGCCCCGGAAGACGGCGTACTCGGGCTAAGGCCCCGGAAGACGGCGAACTCCGCTCCGCCCGACCCAGGGCTCGGACTCGGGCTAAGGCCCCGGAAGACGGCGTACTCGGGCTAAGGCCCCGGAAGACGACGAACTCCGCTCCGCCCGACCCAGGGCTCGGACTCGGGCTAAGGCCCCGGAAGACGACGACCTCCGCCTCGCCCGACCCAGGGCTCGGACTCCGCCTCGGCCTCTGCCGAACGATCTCCGCCTCGCCCGACCCAGGGCTCGGACTCTGTCTCTGTCTTGCAGGACGGACTCGACCTCGGCCTCGGAGGAGCCTCCGCGACGCCCGACCTAGGACACGAGACCGCCACGTCAACAGGAAGCGTCATCATCACCCTGCCCTGAGCCGACTTGGGTCGCAGAGAACAAGACCGGTGTCCCATCTGGCCAGCTCCACCGGATAGGCAATGATGGCGCCTCACTAGACCGTGACGACGGCGGCTCCCAGCTCCCTTACGAAAGCAGGGAGACGTCAGCAAGAGCACAGCTGTTTCAATAGCTGTCCCTCCGTCAAGCTCCATTGCTTCTCCAACGGCCACGACGCCACACCAACAGGGTGCCAAGATCTCTCCGGCTGCCACCTTGGCATGTACTTAGGGCCCTAGCTCTTCCTCGCTAGACACGTAGCACCTTGCTACACCCCCATTATGTACACCTGGCTCCTCTCCTTACGCCTATAAAAGGAAGGACCAGGGCCTTCTTAGAGAAGGTTGGCCTCACGGGAACGAGGGCAGGGGCAGGCGCTCTCTTGAGGCCGCTCGCTCCCCTCACCCGTGCGGACGCTTGTAACCCCCTACTGCAAGCGCACCCGACCTGGGCGCGGGACGAACACGAAGGTCGCGGGAACCTCCGTCTCTCTCTCTCTCTCTCTCTCGACCCGGCTCCAGCCACCGACCTCGCTCTCTCTTCCCCCCTTCGCGTTCGCCCTCGCGCTCGACCCATCTGGGCTGGGGCACGCGACACTCTCACTCGTCGGCTCGGGGACCCCCCGGTCTCGAAACGCCGACAGTTGGCGCGCCAGGTAGGGGCTCGCTGCGTGTTGACGAGCAGTTCCCCGTCAAGCTCCAGATGGGCAGTCTCCAACGACCTCTTCAACCCGGGACGGTGCTCCGTTTCGGGAGCCTCGAGTTCATGTCTCTCGGCAGCAGCTACGACATGATACTCCTTCCACCGCCGCGCGACAGCGACAATGGCGGACAGCCCGCCCGCCGGCGGCGGAATCGACGACGCCTTTCCCGCGTGGGGGAAGGACAACTTCCGAGCTCGCCCCATCCTCTCCCTCGTCGTCGGAGGAGGAGGAGGCGGGGCAACCAGGGCCGAGCGGGAGGCTGCGCTCTGACGGCTGTCGAGCAAATCGACATTCCCGGCGCCCCGACGGAGGACACGCCAAGCGTCGCCCTCGCGTTCGAGGCAAAGGCGAGCAGCATCCCCCCGCAACACATCGACCCCGAGCAGGCGGACGACACCGGCGCGCTCACGAAGGGCCTGCAGGACGTCGCCCTCGTACCCACGACGACGGCGCGATCAGCCCCCGACGTGACTTCGTCGCTCCTCGTCGACAGAAAGGTACCGACTGCTCCCCATCTTTCGTCATTTCGACTCGACCTCAACCTGCCTAGCGATCTCGCTCTGGCGGACGCTCACATTGAGGCGAGTGCAACCTCTCTGGAGTTTCGTGTGCGGTCGCCTTGGGACCGATTGACGGGTGTCTCGACCTACGGACCCTCTGGGTCCGAGGACGATGACGACCCCAGCATCTGCTGGGATTTCTCCGGAACTGGCAACCCTAGTGCCATGCGGGACTTCATGACCGCATGTGACTACTGCCTCTCTGACTGTTCTGACGGCAGCCGCAGCCTTGGCGACAAGGACTGCGGCCCGAGCCGCGAATGTTTCCACATCGAGCTAGGGGATCCCTCCGGAGGCGGCTGTCTCGGCATGCCGGAGGATGGTGATCTCCCTAGGCCAGCGCCTCGCGCCGACATCCCGCGGGAGCTAGCTGTGGTCCCCGTTCCGGCGGGGGGTCACGACCCACAGCTCGAGCGAGTCCGCGGGGCGCAGGCCGGGCTCGATGAGGGAGCGGGAGCGCTCGAGGCAATCCGCCAGAACATCGGGCAGGTATGGGCGGGCCAGCCCCCGGCCGGAGAAATACGTCACTTGCCCCAGGGTCTCCAACACCGCATCACCAACGATGCCAGGGCCGGACTGCCTCCCGCATCCGGCGGAACCGGTCAGGACCTGGCAGCGGCAGCGATGCTCCTCCGCGCGATGCCGGAGTCATCAACCACCGAGGGTCGGCGAATCCAGGGAGAACTCAAGCATCTCCTGGAAGGCGCTGCGGCCCGGCGGGCCGAAAGCTCTGCCTCCCGAAGGCAGGGGTACCCCTTGGAACCTCGTGCCGCGACTTCCCGACTCACGCGGGAAGTCTCGGTCTTCACCGGGCGCACGCGCAACACCGCGCCTGCGGCCCCGGGCCACCTCGGCGACGAGCACCCTCATCGCGACCGTCGGGCGCGTCTTGACGAAAGGGTGCGCCGAGGCTACCACCCCAGGCGTGGGAGACGCTACGACAGCGGGGAGGATCGGAGCCCCTCGCCCGAACCACCCGGTCCGCAGGTCTTCAGCCGAGCCATTCGGCGGGCGCAGTTTCCGCCCCGATTCCGACCCCCGACTACTATCACGAAGTACTCGGGGGAAACGAGACCGGAATTGTGGCTTGCGGACTACCGCCTGGCCTGTCAACTAGGTGGGACGGACGATGACAACCTCATCATCCGAAACCTCCCCCTGTTCCTCTCCGATACCGCTCGCGCTTGGTTGGAGCACCTGCCTCCGGGGCAGATTTCCAACTGGGAAGATCTGGTTCAGGCTTTCGCCGGCAACTTCCAGGGCACGTACGTGCGCCCCGGGAATTCCTGGGACCTCCGAAGCTGTCGGCAACTGCCGGGAGAGTCTCTTCGGGACTACATCCGGCGGTTCTCGAAGCAGCGCACCGAGCTGCCCAACGTCACCGACTCCGATGTCATCGGCGCATTCCTCGCCGGCACCACCTGCCGTGACCTGGTGAGCAAGTTGGGTCGCAAGACCCCCACCAGGGCGAGCGAGCTGATGGACATCGCCACCAAGTTCGCCTCCGGCCAGGAGGCGGTAGAGGCCATCTTCCGAAAGGACAAGCAGCCCCAGGGCCGCCCGTCGGAAGATGCTCCCGAGGCGTCTGCTCCGCGCGGCGCCAAGAAGAAAGGCAGGAGGAAGTCGCAAGCGAAGCGCGACGTTCCCGATGCAGACCTTGTCGCCGCCGCCGAGCACAAGAACCCTCGGAAGCCCCCCGGAGGCGCCAACCTCTTCGACAAGGCTCTCAAGGAGGCGTGCCCCTACCATCAGGGGCCCGTCAAGCACACCCTCGAAGAATGTGTCATGCTTCGGCGCCACTTCCATCGGGCCGGGCCACCCGCAGAGGGTGGCAAGGCCCGCGACGACGACAAAAGGGAGGATCGCCAAGCAGGAGAGTTCCCAGAGGTCCGCGACTGCTTCATGATCTACGGAGGGCATGCGGCGAATGCCTTGGCTCGGCATCGTAAGCAAGAGCGTCGGGAGGTCTGTTCGGTGAAGGTGGCGGCACCAGTCTATCTAGACTGGTCCGACAAGCCCATCACCTTCGACCGGGACGACCACCCCGACCACGTGCCGAGCCCGGGGAAGTACCCGCTCGTCGTCGACCCCGTCATCGGCGACGTCAGGCTCACCAAGGTCGTGATGGACGGAGGCAGCTGCCTCAACATCATCTACGCTGAGACCCTCAGGCTCCTGCGCGTCGACCTGTCGTCCGTCCGAGCAGGCGCTGCGCCCTTTCACGGGATCATCCCCGGGAAGCGCGTCCAGCCCCTCGGACAGCTCGACCTCCCTGTCTGCTTCGGAACACCCTCCAACTTCTGAAGGGAGACTTTGACGTTCGAGGTGGTCGGGTTCCGAGGAACCTACCACGCAGTGTTGGGAAGGCCATGCTACGCGAAGTTCATGGCCATCCCCAACTACACCTACCTGAAGCTCAAGATGCCGAGCCCCAACGGGGTCATCACCGTCGGCCCCACGTACAAACACGCATTCGAATGCGATGTGGAGTGCGTGGAGTACGCCGAGGCCCTCGCCGAGTCCGAGGCCCTCATTGCCGACCTGGAAAGCCTCTCCCGGGAGGTGCCGGACGTGAAGCGACATGCCGGCAACTTCGAGCCAGCGGAGACGGTCAAGGCCGTCCCTCTCGACCCCAGTGGTGACGCCTCCAAGCAGATCCGGATCGGTTCCGGGCTCGACCCCAAATAGGAAGCAGTGCTCGTCGACTTTCTCCGCGCAAACGCCGACGTCTTTGCGTGGAGTCCCTCGGACATGCCCGGCATACCGAGGGATGTCGCCGAGCACTCGCTGGATATTCGGGCCGGAGCCCGACCGGTCAGACAGCCTCTGCGCCGATTCGACGAGGAAAGGCGCAGGGTGATTGGCGAGGAGATCCACAAACTGATGGCAGCAGGGTTCATTAAAGAGGTATTCCATCCCGAATGGCTTGCCAACCCTGTACTTGTGAGGAAAAAAGGGGGGAAATGGCGGATGTGTGTAGACTACACTGGTCTTAACAAAGCATGTCCGAAAGTCCCCTACCCTCTACCTCGCATCGATCAAATCGTGGACTCCACTGCAGGGTGCGAAACCCTGTCCTTCCTTGATGCCTACTCAGGGTATCATCAAATCAAGATGAAAGAGTCCGACCAGCTCGCGACTTCTTTCATCACGCCCTTCGGCATGTACTGTTATGTCACAATGCCGTTCGGTTTGAGGAACGCGGGTGCAACTTACCAGCGGTGCATGAACCATGTGTTCGGTGAACACATCGGTCGCACGGTCGAGGCCTACGTCGATGACATTGTAGTCAAGACGAGGAAAGCCCCTGACCTCCTCTCCGACCTCGAACTGACATTCCGGTGTCTCAAGGCGAAGGGCGTCAAGCTCAATCCCGAGAAGTGCGTCTTCGGGGTGCCCCGGGGCATGCTCTTGGGATTCATCGTCTCCGAGCGAGGCATCGAAGCCAACCCGGAGAAGATCGCAGCCATCACCAACATGGGGCCCATCAAAGACTTAAAAGGCGTACAGAGGGTCATGGGATGTCTCGCGGCCCTGAGCCGTTTCATCTCGCGCCTCGGCGAAAGAGGCCTGCCCCTGTACCGTCTCTTAAGGAAGGCTAAGTGCTTCACTTGGACTCCCGAGGCCGAGGAAGCCCTCGGGAACCTGAAGGCACTCCTCACCCAGACGCCCATCTTGGTGCCCCCAGCTGATGGTGAAGTCCTCCTGGTCTACGTCGCCGCTACCACTCAGGTGGTCAGCGCCGCGATCGTAGTCGAAAGGCAGGAAGAGGGGCATGCTCTGCCCGTTCAGAGGCCAGTTTACTTCGTCAGCGAAGTGCTGTCCGAAACCAAGATCCGCTACCCACAAGTCTAGAAGCTGCTATACGCAGTGATCCTGACGAGGCGAAAGCTGCGACATTACTTCGAATCCCATCCGGTGACTGTGGTGTCATCCTTCCCCCTGGGGGAGATCATCCAGTGCCGAGAGGCCTCGGGGCGGATCGCGAAGTGGGCAGTGGAAATCATGGGCGAGGCAATCTCGTTTGCCCCTCGGAAAGCCATCAAGTCCCAGGTACTGGCGGATTTCGTAGCCGAATGGGTCGATACCCAGTTGCCAACGGCTCCGATCCAACCAGAGCTCTGGACCATGTTTTTCGACGGGTCGCTGATGAAGACGGGGGCGGGCGCGGGCCTGCTCTTCGTCTCGCCCCTCGGGAAACACCTGCGCTACGTGCTCCGCCTCCATTTCCTGGCGTCCAACAATGTGGCTGAGTACGAGGCTCTGATCAACGGATTGCGAATCGCCATCGAGCTAGGGGTCCGACGCCTCGATGCACGCGGCGACTCGCAGCTCGTCATCGACCAAGTCATGAAGAACTCCCTCTGCCGCGACCCGAAGATGGAGGCCTACTGTGAGGAGGTTCGACGCCTGGAAGACAAGTTCTACGGGCTCGAGCTTAACCACATCGCCCGGCGCTACAACGAGACCGCGGACGAGCTGGCGAAGATAGCCTCGGGGCGAACGACAGTTCCCCCGGACGTCTTCTCCCGAGATCTGCACCAACCCTCCGTCAAGATAGGCGACGCGCCCCAGCCTGAGGCACCCTCGGCCTCGTCCGAGATGACCTCGGCCCAGCCCGAGCCATCCTCGGCTCAACCCGAGGAACCCTCGGAGCCTGAGGGCGAAGCACTGCGCATCGAGGAGGAGCAGAACGGGGTAGTGCCAGATCAAGATTGGCAAACCCCGTACCTGCAATATCTCCACCAAGGAGAACTGCCCCTCGACCGAGCCGAGGCTCGGCGGGTAGCGCGGCGCGCCAAATCGTTCGTCTTGCTGGGCGATGAGAAGGAGCTCTACCACCGTAGCCCCTCGGGCATCCTCCAGCGATGTATCTCCATCGCCGAAGGTCAGGAACTCCTGCGGGAAATACACTCGGGGGCTTGCGGTCATCATGCAGCGCCTCGAACCCTCGTCGGGAACGCTTTCCGTCAAGGCTTCTACTGGCCAACGGCGGTGGCTGACGCCACTAGAATTGTCCGCGCCTGCGAAGGGTGCCAATTCTATGCGAAGCAGACCCACCTGCCCGCTCAGGCTCTGCAGACGATACCCATCACCTGGCCCTTCGCTGTGTGGGGTCTGGACCTCGTCGGCCCTTTGCAGAAGGCGCCCGGGGGCTACACGCACCTGCTGGTCGCCATCGACAAATTCTCCAAGTGGATCGAGGTCCGACCCCTGAACAGCATCAGGTCCGAGCAGGCGGTGGCGTTCTTCACCAACATCATCCATCGCTTCGGGGTCCCGAACTCCATCATCACCGACAACGGCACCCAGTTCACCGGCAAAAAATTCTTGAATTTTTGCGAGGATCACAACATCCGGGTAGACTGGGCCGCCGTAGCTCACCCCATGTCGAATGGGCAAGTAGAACGTGCCAATGGCATGATTCTACAGGGGCTCAAGCCTCGAATTTACAATGATCTCAACAAGTTCGGCAAGCGATGGATGAAGGAACTCCCCTCGGTGGTATGGAGCCTGAGGACGACGCCAAGCTGAGCCACGGGTTTCATGCCGTTCTTCCTGGTCTACGGGGCCGAGGCCGTCTTGCCCACGGACTTGGAATACGGCTCCCCGAGGACGAAGGCCTACAACGAAGAAAGCAACCAAGCAAGCCGAAAAGACTCGCTGGACCAGCTGGACGAGGCTCGGGACAGGGCCTTACTACACTCGGCGCGGTACCAGCAGTCCCTGCGACGCTGCCACGCCCGAGGGGTCCGACCCCGAGACCTCCAGGTGGGCGACCTGGTGCTTCGGCTGCGACAAGACGCCCGAGGGAGGCACAAGCTCACGCCCCCCTGGGAGGGGCCGTTCATCATCGCCAAAGTTCTGAAGCCCGGAACGTACAAGCTGGCCAACAGTCAAGGCGAGGTCTATGGCAACGCCTGGAACATCCAACAGCTACGTCGCTTCTACCCTTAAGATGTTTCCAAGTTGTTCATATACCTCGCACCCACGCAAAGTTTAGTCAACAAGGAAGGGTCGGCCTCGCCTCGGCAAAAGCCCGACCCTCCCTCGGGGGCTAAAAGGGGGGAAACCCCCTCTGCGTCAAAATTTTCCTCGAACAAAAAATCTCTTTTACCAGAACATCTTTCGGGCTTTTTGACTACTTCGAAAAGTGGGTCCCGGAAACGACGGGGTACACGTAAGCGGCAAGGCCGACCGAGCCGAGGGACTCCCACGCCTCCGGGATACGGATACCTCACTCATCACCTTCCGCGAGAAGCAACTCTTGCTCGCACTAACATCCCTGCTACCGACGGAAAGTCCAGATACTCGAAACAAGAGGAAAAGAGACGCAGCTTTATAACACAGCAAGGGTGTGTGTTCTGGCCTCGACGGCCGCACAAGGCCCACGCTACAAGACGATTTGACCCTGCAGGCTCGGATCTTGACGCTGGGGGAGGGCGACAACACCCTCGGCATCGACAGCACCTTCGGCAAGGCCCGACCTAGCCTCGGACGGCGACGCGGTCCCAAGGCCTCCGCTTCGAAGGACGACGTCATCACCACGCCCGAGCAATCTCTGCCAGGGACTTCTCCGAGATCCCGGCCCGAGCAGACGGCTCGGCCGGCCACCTCCGGGGCCTCGGCCGACCACCTTCCGAGGGCGCCAGCCCAGCCCGAAGCCTCGGACGGTCAACTCTGACGACAATCTCGCCAACGGACAACCAGGCTAGGCTCCGGCCAACCAGGTTCCATTTCCGAGCCAACTCCGCCTCTGCTCGTACTGATATCGCTACCCCTGGCCTCGGCTCGTCGAAGAGCGGCCGAGGGGTCTCTTTAACTAAGCTAGAGGAGCCTCGGACAACAGGTCCGGCCGAGCCGAGGGATTCCTACGCCTCCGGGATACGGATACCTCACTCGTCACCTTAGCACGAGGCGACTCACGCTTGGTGAAGCGGTTCATACAAACAACAGGCGAGTCTTAGTGCTCGAAAATGAGGGAAAAACACGGCTCCGTGCCGTAATTACATACATGTTCAGGCCCCGAAAGCCGAAATGAACAAAAAACCCGGCACTCGAAGTGCCATTACAAACGGAACTCCGGTTCCTCCCTCCGCAGCGGCGCAGGCCTCAGGAGGGGGCACAGTTGCTGTCCTGCCCTCGCCCACAACGCCACCCGAGGGGCGAGGACAAGTACAAAGAGCCGAAGGCCCGAAGCGCCGATGGTGGCGGTGATCCCGTCGCTGACGGGGACTTCTCGAGCCTCCTCCACCTCGGCACTGGCGCCAGGAGCCACCAGCCTACCGGCAGATCCCCACTCAAATCCTCCCCGATGAGTGGGGCACCGGCCTCCGCGCAACGGCGCCGCCTTGGTGCAAAGGCAGGGCCACCCCAGAACACGAGCACCGCCCTCGCGAGGTGCGGCGTCTAGGGTGGACCTCCCGTGTACACGGCGCGGCAGCCGCCCCCCGACAGAAGAGGCAGCCGGAGCCGAGCCGGCGGACCCGACACGTTGGAGGTGACGACGTTCGCCGCCGATCCACCCCACGTTGTCGAAGTCCGGGCCGTCCGCAGGACCGGTGGGTGCCCTCTCCCACAAACGTAGTGGGAGAGGATGACCCACGAACCCGCGCGGGAGGTAGAGCGCCGGCTCAGTCCGGCACCCACCCCAGCAAGGATGATGAACATCCTTGAAGCTGAGGGTGGGACCTAGATTGCAGTCCGGTTTGCCCCCCTCTACCATCAAGCCGGGGATCACCCTCCTGGGTGACCGCCGGTGGAGGAGTGCAGCCGGGCTGCATGATGAAAATCCTTGAAGCCGAACGATGGCTGAAAGGTACCAACTCCCGCAGAGTTGTGTTCCTCCAACGATGGAGCGAAAAGACGGCGGTTTCCCCCATCCGGGGGCCTAGAAGATGGAGAGACACGATGCATAAGGGGAGGAAGGAGACATGGTCGCCTTACGAAGGGGGTCGCCCTCCTTTTAAAGGCAACTCCCCCTGCTTGCATCCTCAACCGTCACGGGCTGAGTCTTCTTTGACGCGCCTCCAAGGCCCTCCCTCGCGGCACGGGGGCTGGGACCCGCCTGTCATACAGACCGGCTCTAAGCAGAAGAAGCCGAACCGTCGCGCACGACGCACGCAACCACCCAGCGGTTACAAGCAATCCTCCACTTTCGCCCAGACCGGTGAGCGGAAGGGGCAGACGGTCATGCAGGCGGCATGCAACCGCGCCAAGTGGACGCGCCTCTCCGACTCCTGACAGGCCAGCGCGACGGCTCAAGCCCACGCGTCGTGCAACTGGCGCGCCGGGTGCTGCATGCGGGCCGCTGTGCCGCTCGCTCCACCACCGCACCTCCTCGATTGCGGAACCGATACCGCGATTCGAGGCGACCCAGCCCGCGACCCAGCGGCGCCAGCCTGGCGCAGTGGTCAAACGCGGTCAAAAATGGGCCGGCAGTAATGACGGTGGCAGGCGCAGCGGTCACGCCATCTGCCAAGCTCATGTCCCATCCAGAGGCAGCAAGAGAACCCCCTCTCACGGCGTGAAGACGACGCGCCCGTGACCCGTACCTCGAACGGCTCGCGCACGCGCAACGGCAACCTCGCCAACTACCCACCCCGGCGCATTAACTCCGCGGCTCGACGGACAGCGCTACGGGCGGGAGCGGCTGGCGACGTTTCGCCTTCGCCAAAACAACCGCGCCGAAAAAGGTACGCCACGACGTTCAATTTCGAACCCCTTTTTCCCTTTTCCTTCTTTCTCTATCTCTTGCAACAGGGACCGAGAAGGGGGATAACCCCAAAGGGATCCTTCCCCGTGAAGGAACTAGGCTCCGAGCCCCCCTACTGATCAGAGGTTCGAAGGCTGGCCCCCCGAAGGGTTCGACAGCCGCCTCAGATCGCGTGGGCCCGACACCCACTACTGGTCAGGGGTTCGAAGGTCGGCCCCCGAAAGGTTCCACGACCGCCTCAGGCTACTCGGGCTCCGCGCCCCCTACTGATCAGGGGTTCGAAGGCTGGCCTGTCGAAGGGTTCACAGTCGCCCCAGACGCCGAGCGAGGGATGACCAGGGGTACGTTCGATACATAACCAAGGCTCGGGCTGCGCTCCCGAGGTACCCTAGGACATTTCCGAGACCAGCGGGAACGACTCTGTAACGGAATCCCATCGGAGGGAGGCAACGAGCCCTCGGACCCCGTCGCTAGGGGACCGGGTCCGGCAGATCACCCGCAGGTACTTTTGGGCGTGCCTCCGGGCCCCTAGCCGACCCCCAACGAACGGGGCACGGACGTCCACTCGGATTACCCGATTGCAGCTCACCGGAGACACCATGTTCGGTGCCCACCGAGGGTAACATGGCACACTCCCCCCTCCTCCTTGCGGAAAGGCGACGTAGGGGCGTATATAAAAAAGCCGAGTCTGTCCCTGACCGTCCTCTCGCTCCGTGCGGAGGCTCGGGGGCTGCTCTCGCAAACCCGGCTCCGGCTGAACCGTTGACAGCGTCAACATACCAGCCCAAGAACTTGGGCCCCGACAGTGCACCTGGGTTACGCCCTGCTCGCATGAGGGAACCGCCAGACCAGCCTGTAACACCCAAAATCTTACTTTGAAAGTTTAGTAAAAGTTCTCCAAAGATTTTGATATTAGAATGCCTTCCAATAGAATTTTGTTAAATTTAAAACAACATTACCTAAAACAAACACGATCCTAATAAAAGAATCTCTATATGAATTTATCACTCCTTGGTTGAAATGAATATTTATAATTACTCTCTAAAAGAATTTTTATATTAGAGATTACATTTCTTATAATACCCATTCTATGTGTGTATGAATCTTATATTTGAAAGCATATCTTAATAAGATTAATAGATAAATAAATTGGCAAAGTTTATACTGGTGTTTTTGTTTGTGCATTAAAAACCTAAATTTAAAATCTCAACTGCAGATTCAAACTCAATTTTGAAATTTGATATCAAATAAAAACAAAATAACAAGAAAAGAAAAAGAAAAGGAATAAAACCCTAACTGGGCCAACTCTCCTCAATTCAGCCCACTAACTCGCGTGCGCCAGCCCATTCTCAACCCGGCGCCGACATGTGGGGACCCCCTGCCAGCCTCTCAATCATCACTGTGCCTTAACTCGCTGCCATGTGGGTCCCGGGTTGTCAGCCTCTGCACAGGCGCGCTCAGCATCCTCGCTCCCGCTGGCTGGTGGGGTCGGCTTGTCAGGATCATCTCCATCCTTCCGCAACGAACTCCCGTGATCCGCGCGCGTGAATCGCACCGTCTCCGACGACCCGGACCAAGCTCGTTGGGGGCGATAAAAGCTCACGTGTGCGGGTTCCTCTATCATGTGGGCCCTAGTGGTCAGGATCGCCATCGAGCTCAGTTCAACTCAACCCGACGTTGCGGCTGGGAATTTCTCCGAATCCGCCCGCGAAAAGTTCGCCGGTCGTTGCGTGATCGGCTCCGCTCCCTTGCGATTATAAAACCGGGCTCCCGTGGCTGATCCGTCCCAACCAATCACCGGCGGGGAGTTGCTCGCCGTCGTGCAAGCTCTATCGCGGATCCGCCATGGAGGCCGCTGCCGTCGACCCGAGGTTGCATCACCGACGCGACCTCGAATCTGGGCCGGGGCGCTTCGGGGAGATACACTGGTGGTGCACGGGGACATCCCAGGCTCGATTGGGAGCCAACTGTGCCGCAATTTCTCGCCGTGGGTTCAACGCCGCCACGGACCCGCCTCACGTCGCAGGCAGCGTACTCACCGCCTCATATCCCGGTATTGAACTCTTTCTCTCTGTCCGCTCTCGTCTCCTCTTCGTATTGCACCGAACGGGGGTCGAAATGTAGTAGCCGAGGGGGGAGATTAGCATTGCTCCGGCGAGTTTCCGCCACGATGGTGGGCGGCGCCGCCGTCCGCTCGACCGAAAGGTTGGGGAGGGGTTTCGGGCCGTCGGATCCAAACCTGCGGCTGAGATTAAAACCTGCGTAACGTTTCGCGTTGGGTCGATCTAGAGCGTCGATCAACGATCGGATGACTCCGGGTATGGATATGATCTTCACCGTTGGATCAACATCTGGTGGTCCTCGTAGCGTACCGGTTTAATAAACGTAGATCTAATCTAAGCCGTAGGTGTGTGATCGTGCGGCCGAGATCGGCCCGTACCCCTTCGCCGTGGCCATTTTCTAAAAGAGACCCTGCCTTTTCTTGGAATAAACCCGCGGTCCACCCTCGGGGTTCTATGTGCCTCGGGAAAACTTGCAAGATGACCCCCTGCGCTTTGCATAAATTGAGGCCCAGTCCAGAAAGTTATAAAATCAGGAAAATGAATTAGAAAATGAGTTTTTAATATAAAAATAATTCCTAGAATTTATATAATTCATAGAAAATGCATATGAACTCCAAATTAATCCATTCCACTTCCTATAATTTTGTAATATTATTGTTTATCAATTAGTGCCACTGGTTTTACATAAAAGTCACATTAAAATTGTTATCTTAACTAATCTTGTAATAAGCACATATAACCTTTGAAAATTCATAACTTAAAATCTACAACTCCAAAATTAATAATTCTTTTTCCTGTGATCTTATTTTAATATGTAGATTATTAATATGTATTTTGGCATACATGTTTGGTGTAATGTTAATCTTGCCTATACACTGTTTGTTTGTATTACTACGACTAGCAGTGAGGATACGAGTCACCTGAAGATCATCCTGGTACCTGGAATCTCAAGGCCCAGGCAAGTTGTGCCCTTGATCACTTCTTTTCACCTACTCATGTTCTAATTAATCATAATGATCTGCATAGGTTAATTTTGATGGGACCCAATAGGTTACCCTAGTTTGTCTATCTTTATACCTTGTTTACCACTGAACTTTCTGGGTAGTACTTGCTAGTGCTATATGTGGTTTTGGGTATGGAGATACACCATTCATGATTATACTTTTGTTATCAGTTGTTATTTATGATTCATGTTGAGATCATTATGTTAATTGGAACATGGAGAACCACCCGGGAAAACAGTGCTACCATGAGGGTGGAATGGGACGCCCTTGGCTGATTAATTAGGAAAGCTAGTGGAAGACTACCTTACCCGAAAGGGGCAAGGGCAGTAGGGGAGAGGTCAGTGTAGGGAGGCCCTCGGGAGGATTTTGCTGCGATGGCGGTCCTGCAAGGGATTCCTGCACTGGATCTTCCTATAAACTGTAGCGGGTTTTCGGAAGCTAGTGGAACTTTGTAAAGGCCTCGTAGTGGATCCCTAGCCATTCACCTCGGAAGTGTCTAAGGGCTTTGCAAACCCTGGCGACATGGGATACACGACTTGTGGGTAAAGATGCGCAACCTCTGCAGAGTGTAAAACTGGTATACTAGCCGTGCTCACGGTCATGAGCAGCTCGGACACTCACATGATTAATTTATGGAACTAAATTCAATTTGTCATATGCATTGCATTGCAGGTGATGTTGTTGTTACTTTTGTTCCATTACTTAATTGGGTTTGGTATTTACTTATACTTAGTAACTGCTAATAAAATTTTGACCAACTTTAAAAGCAATGCTCAGCTCTAACCATCTTCTTTGGTAAGCCTTACACTTCACATGAGCTCCCATCTTTGGCGAGTTCATGCACATTATTCCCCACAACTTGTTGAGCGATGAACGTATGTGAGCTCACTCTTGCTGTCTCACATACACCACAGGTCAAGAACAGGTACTACAGGATGATGCTCATGGAGGATGCTGTGATGAGTTCGTGAGAGGTCTAGGTCGTCGTCTCCCAGTCAACTTTTGGGTTGCTGGACCGTTGTCTCCCTATAATGTAATTATTTATTTTGTATAGAACTCCTGTTATATATAAAGTTGTGACATTCGATCCTGTGCCACTATACATCATATGTATGAGACTTGGTCCCAGCATACCTGGTGTTTATGTTAACCCCGGGTTTTGGATCCCTAAAATCCGGGTGTTACAGAAGTGGTATCAGAGGAATGTTGACTGTAGGACGAAACCTAGATAGAACTGGACAACCATTCTTTACTTACCTTTGCTACTCTGATTCTTTTCTAAACTTATCCTAATCTTTTCTCATCTATTTCCGCTTTACTCTGATTACTCTTACCTTTATCCTTCTAAAGACAAATGTGGATTTCACACTTTGAAAATCCTGTGCCTAAAGTGATTTTAGGAATAGGAGACCTATTCTTAGGAACAAAAACAAAACTATTTTTGTAAATATTTATATGCTTGAATGTTTGTTCTTATGATACTTGTCTGATTTAGATCTTTGATTGAGTGTGATGGATTGTGGAGTAATGTCCACAATTACATCTGCATATACATAATGCTTATAAAACTAACTAGACAAACTAGATTATCCCTCATTAAAGTATCTAGCCTAACAATATCCATCTCATCTTAAGAGATTCTATCCTACACTCATAGATCTATCTTATCTCAAAAGGTCTTAATTTATCCTAATGTATATAGATCCATCTTATCTTAAAAGATACTCTATTACTATTAATAGATTCATCTTGTCTTGAAAAGATTCTATCCTATCCTAATAAATCTAACTGACCTCAAAAGATTCTACCTTATCTTTATGGATTCCTCTTGTCCTAATAAGCATATTTACCTCACCCTAGTAACAACCAAGATCCAAACCAAAGTAATTAGATATTATCTAGTCTAATCTAGTTATATCCAACCTAATCCAGATTCTATCTAATCTAAGTATGACCCAATCTAAAGTGAGTTATTAACAAGTTAGTTAAGTTGGTGGTATAGGTTAGACACTGTCTCTACAAATATATCTTAACCTAAATTAATGTCTTATACCAACTCATCCTTGAACAATGGCCTACCTATATCATATAATCCATCCTGTCTTAAAAGATTCTAACATACCCTAATAATATTTATCCTACCCTGGTAGATATAGCTAATCTTAACTAGTTTAATCTAGTCATACCAACCTAATCTGGATTCTATCTAATCCAGTATGATCTAAGCTAGATTGAGTTACTTAATGCAGATACAAAGGATAAAGCCATACTCCTAAATCACTTAAGCCTAAGTTAGTGTCATAGATCAACTCAGCCATACACTCCCAATAAGTTGCACAATCCATTTGTGTGAACCTATTAATTAAAAAAAATCTCCTACTCATAGACCCACCTATCTTAACTATATCTCCCTAGCTCAAATGAAGACACCAAGATTGGAGACCGAAGAAGACCAACCTCATTAAGAAAGGACAAACACCAACTCAAGTCCTCAAGGATCAAGCGGGATCACCAGATGAGTCAAAAGCCACAATCTAAGATGGAATCTTTTCTTACCCTACACTTTCTTAACCAAACCTATATATGCCCTAAAGACATCTTCTATCCTACATAATAAAGTGGACATACATATATTACCCATGCTCTCCTATTACTTACTAATAATAAAAAAAAAGAGAAACTCTTGATTTTGAACTAATTAGAAACTAAAAGCTAATCACTCTTCCTATATCCTCTTTCTTACAAATCTCGAGGACGAGATTATTTTTAAGGGGGGTAGGATTTGTAACACCCAAAATCTTACTTTGAAAGTTTAGTAAAAGTTCTCCAAAGATTTTGATATTAGAATGCCTTCCAATAGAATTTTGTTAAATTTAAAACAACATTACCTAAAACAAACACGATCCTAATAAAAGAATCTCTATATGAATTTATCACTCCTTGGTTGAAATGAATATTTATAATTACTCTCTAAAAGAATTTTTATATTAGAGATTACATTTCTTATAATACCCATTCTATGTGTGTATGAATCTTATATTTGAAAGCATATCTTAATAAGATTAATAGATAAATAAATTGGCAAAGTTTATACTGGTGTTTTTGTTTGTGCATTAAAAACCTAAATTTAAAATCTCAACTGCAGATTCAAACTCAATTTTGAAATTTGATATCAAATAAAAACAAAATAACAAGAAAAGAAAAAGAAAAGGAATAAAACCCTAACTGGGCCAACTCTCCTCAATTCAGCCCACTAACTCGCGTGCGCCAGCCCATTCTCAACCCGGCGCCGACATGTGGGGACCCCCTGCCAGCCTCTCAATCATCACTGTGCCTTAACTCGCTGCCATGTGGGTCCCGGGTTGTCAGCCTCTGCACAGGCGCGCTCAGCATCCTCGCTCCCGCTGGCTGGTGGGGTCGGCTTGTCAGGATCATCTCCATCCTTCCGCAACGAACTCCCGTGATCCGCGCGCGTGAATCGCACCGTCTCCGACGACCCGGACCAAGCTCGTTGGGGGCGATAAAAGCTCACGTGTGCGGGTTCCTCTATCATGTGGGCCCTAGTGGTCAGGATCGCCATCGAGCTCAGTTCAACTCAACCCGACGTTGCGGCTGGGAATTTCTCCGAATCCGCCCGCGAAAAGTTCGCCGGTCGTTGCGTGATCGGCTCCGCTCCCTTGCGATTATAAAACCGGGCTCCCGTGGCTGATCCGTCCCAACCAATCACCGGCGGGGAGTTGCTCGCCGTCGTGCAAGCTCTATCGCGGATCCGCCATGGAGGCCGCTGCCGTCGACCCGAGGTTGCATCACCGACGCGACCTCGAATCTGGGCCGGGGCGCTTCGGGGAGATACACTGGTGGTGCACGGGGACATCCCAGGCTCGATTGGGAGCCAACTGTGCCGCAATTTCTCGCCGTGGGTTCAACGCCGCCACGGACCCGCCTCACGTCGCAGGCAGCGTACTCACCGCCTCATATCCCGGTATTGAACTCTTTCTCTCTGTCCGCTCTCGTCTCCTCTTCGTATTGCACCGAACGGGGGTCGAAATGTAGTAGCCGAGGGGGGAGATTAGCATTGCTCCGGCGAGTTTCCGCCGCGATGGTGGGCGGCGCCGCCGTCCGCTCGACCGAAAGGTTGGGGAGGGGTTTCGGGCCGTCGGATCCAAACCTGCGGCTGAGATTAAAACCTGCGTAACGTTTCGCGTTGGGTCGATCTAGAGCGTCGATCAACGATCGGATGACTCCGGGTATGGATATGATCTTCACCGTTGGATCAACATCTGGTGGTCCTCGTAGCGTACCGGTTTAATAAACGTAGATCTAATCTAAGCCGTAGGTGTGTGATCGTGCGGCCGAGATCGGCCCGTACCCCTTCGCCGTGGCCATTTTCTAAAAGAGACCCTGCCTTTTCTTGGAATAAACCCGCGGTCCACCCTCGGGGTTCTATGTGCCTCGGGAAAACTTGCAAGATGACCCCCTGCGCTTTGCATAAATTGAGGCCCAGTCCAGAAAGTTATAAAATCAGGAAAATGAATTAGAAAATGAGTTTTTAATATAAAAATAATTCCTAGAATTTATATAATTCATAGAAAATGCATATGAACTCCAAATTAATCCATTCCACTTCCTATAATTTTGTAATATTATTGTTTATCAATTAGTGCCACTGGTTTTACATAAAAGTCACATTAAAATTGTTATCTTAACTAATCTTGTAATAAGCACATATAACCTTTGAAAATTCATAACTTAAAATCTACAACTCCAAAATTAATAATTCTTTTTCCTGTGATCTTATTTTAATATGTAGATTATTAATATGTATTTTGGCATACATGTTTGGTGTAATGTTAATCTTGCCTATACACTGTTTGTTTGTATTACTACGACTAGCAGTGAGGATACGAGTCACCTGAAGATCATCCTGGTACCTGGAATCTCAAGGCCCAGGCAAGTTGTGCCCTTGATCACTTCTTTTCACCTACTCATGTTCTAATTAATCATAATGATCTGCATAGGTTAATTTTGATGGGACCCAATAGGTTACCCTAGTTTGTCTATCTTTATACCTTGTTTACCACTGAACTTTCTGGGTAGTACTTGCTAGTGCTATATGTGGTTTTGGGTATGGAGATACACCATTCATGATTATACTTTTGTTATCAGTTGTTATTTATGATTCATGTTGAGATCATTATGTTAATTGGAACATGGAGAACCACCCGGGAAAACAGTGCTACCATGAGGGTGGAATGGGACGCCCTTGGCTGATTAATTAGGAAAGCTAGTGGAAGACTACCTTACCCGAAAGGGGCAAGGGCAGTAGGGGAGAGGTCAGTGTAGGGAGGCCCTCGGGAGGATTTTGCTGCGATGGCGGTCCTGCAAGGGATTCCTGCACTGGATCTTCCTATAAACTGTAGCGGGTTTTCGGAAGCTAGTGGAACTTTGTAAAGGCCTCGTAGTGGATCCCTAGCCATTCACCTCGGAAGTGTCTAAGGGCTTTGCAAACCCTGGCGACATGGGATACACGACTTGTGGGTAAAGATGCGCAACCTCTGCAGAGTGTAAAACTGGTATACTAGCCGTGCTCACGGTCATGAGCAGCTCGGACACTCACATGATTAATTTATGGAACTAAATTCAATTTGTCATATGCATTGCATTGCAGGTGATGTTGTTGTTACTTTTGTTCCATTACTTAATTGGGTTTGGTATTTACTTATACTTAGTAACTGCTAATAAAATTTTGACCAACTTTAAAAGCAATGCTCAGCTCTAACCATCTTCTTTGGTAAGCCTTACACTTCACATGAGCTCCCATCTTTGGCGAGTTCATGCACATTATTCCCCACAACTTGTTGAGCGATGAACGTATGTGAGCTCACTCTTGCTGTCTCACATACACCACAGGTCAAGAACAGGTACTACAGGATGATGCTCATGGAGGATGCTGTGATGAGTTCGTGAGAGGTCTAGGTCGTCGTCTCCCAGTCAACTTTTGGGTTGCTGGACCGTTGTCTCCCTATAATGTAATTATTTATTTTGTATAGAACTCCTGTTATATATAAAGTTGTGACATTCGATCCTGTGCCACTATACATCATATGTATGAGACTTGGTCCCAGCATACCTGGTGTTTATGTTAACCCCGGGTTTTGGATCCCTAAAATCCGGGTGTTACACAGCCGAGGCATTACGCAAGGCATTAAGACCTCGGAGGAGTAAAACCACTCCTCCGAGGCCTCGGGGGCTACACCCGGCGGGTGCGCTCGCGCGCACCCACCGGAACCAAGTACCACCGAGAAAGGCTGGTCCCCTTGCTAAAAAGTGCGACGCAAGCCTCCAAGCGAGTGTTAACACTCTCTTCGAGGCTCGGGGGCTACTGTCGGGGACCATAATTAGGGGTACCCTCAAGACGCCTAATTCTCAGCTGGTAACCCCCATCAGCGTAAAGCTGCAGAGGCCTGATGGGTTTGATTAAGTCAGGGATCAGTCCATACGAGCGACTTGATCACGCCACGCCCGAGCCTAGCCTCGGGCGAGGGCAGCCGACCTTGAGATGACTCCGTCTCGCCTGAGGTCTCCTCTTTCACGGCAGACGCATCACCGGCTCGTCCGAGGCCCCGCCTTCGATAAGAGGTAACCCTGACTAAATCACCGCGCCAATCGACCAAATCCCTGGGGCCTTCAACGCAAAAGGTAAGACCGACGGGCGACCAGACTTCGCCAGAGGCGCTATAGGAGGCTTCACCCAACCCAGGGCTCGGACTCGGGCTAAGGCCCCGGAAGACGGCGGACTCGGGCTAAGGCCCCGGAAGACGGCGTACTCGGGCTAAGGCCCCGGAAGACGGCGAACTCCGCTCCGCCCGACCCAGGGCTCGGACTCGGGCTAAGGCCCCGGAAGACGGCGTACTCGGGCTAAGGCCCCGGAAGACGGCGAACTCTGCTCCGCCCGACCCAGGGCTCGGACTCGGGCTAAGGCCCCGGAAGACGACGACCTCCGCCTCGCCCGACCCAGGGCTCGGACTCCGCCTCGGCCTCTGCCGAACGATCTCCGCCTTGCCCGACCCAGGGCTCGGACTCTGTCTCTGTCTTGCAGGACGGACTCGACCTCGGCCTCGGAGGAGCCTCCGCGACGCCCGACCTAGGACACGAGACCGCCACGTCAACAGGAAGCGTCATCATCACCCTGCCCTGAGCCGACTTGGGTCGCAGAGAACAAGACCGGTGTCCCATCTGGCCAGCTCCGCCGGATAGGCAATGATGGCGCCTCACTAGACCGTGACGACGGCGGCTCCCAGCTCCCTTACGAAAGCAGGGAGACGTCAGCAAGAGCACAGCTGTTCCAACAGCTGTCCCTCCGTCAAGCTCCATTGCTTCTCCAACGGCCACGACGCCACACCAACAGGGTGCCAAGATCTCTCCGGCTGCCACCTTGGCATGTACTTAGGGCCCTAGCTCTTCCTCGCTAGACACGTAGCACCTTGCTACACCCCCATTATGTACACCTGGCTCCTCTCCTTACGCCTATAAAAGGAAGGACCAGGGCCTTCTTCGAGAAGGTTGGCCTCACGGGAACGAGGGCAGGGGCAGGCGCTCTCTTGAGGCCGCTCGCTCCCCTCACCCGTGCGGACGCTTGTAACCCCCTACTGCAAGCGCACCCGACCTGGGCGCGGGACAAACACGAAGGTCGCGGGAACCTCCGTCTCTCTCTCTCTCTCTCGACCCGGCTCCGGCCACCGACCTCGCTCTCTCTTCCCCCCTTCGCGTTCGCCCTCGCGCTCGACCCATCTAGGCTGGGGCACGCGGCACTCTCACTCGTCGGCTCGGGGACCCCCCGGTCTCGAAACGCCGACAGAAAGGTACCGACCGATTCCCATCTCGCGTCTTTTGGATTCGGCCTCGACCCGCCAAGCGACTCTGCTTCGGTGGACACTCTCATAGAGGCGAGTCCAAGCCCTCCGGGGTATTGTGTGCGGTCACCCTGGGACCGGCTGACGGCCGTCTCGTCCTACGGGCCCTCGGGGTCCGAGGAAGATGGCGAGCCCGACCTGTGTTGGGATTTCTCCGGACTTGGTAACCCCAGTGCCGTGCGGGACTTCATGACCGCATGCGACTACTGCCTTTCCGACTGTTCCGACGGTAGCCGCAACCTCGACGGCGAGGACTGCGGCCCGAGTCGTGAATGTTTCCACGTCGATCTAGGGGGTCCCGGCGAAGGCAGCCATCTTGGTATGCCGGAGAACGGTGATCCCCCTAGGCTCGTGCCTCGCGTTGACATCCTTTGGGAGCTAGCTGTGGTCCCCATCCCGGCGGGGGTTCCTGACCCACAGCTCGAGCAACTCCACGAGAGGCAGGCTAGGCTCGACGAGGGAGCAGGAACGCTTGTGCCGGTTCGCTGGGACATCGGGCAGGAATGGGCGGGCCAACCTCCGGCCGGAGGAGCACGTCATCTCCCCCAGGGCATCCAGCACCACGTCGCTGACGACGTCAGGGTAAGGCTGCCACTGGATTCCAGTGGAGTCGGCCAGAACCTGGCTGCAGCGGCGATACTTCTTCACGCGATGCCGGAGCCATCAACCACCGAGGGGCGGCGTATCCAGGGAGAGCTCAAGAATCTCCTGGAGGACGCCGCGGTCCGACGGGCCAAAAGCTCCGCCTCCCGAAGGTAGGGCTACCCCTCGGAACATCGCGCCGCGACTTCCCGATTCATGCGGGAAGCCTCGGTCCATACCGGGCGCACGCGCAACACAGCGCCTGCGGCCCCGGGTCGCCTCGACAACGAGCACCATCACCACAGCCGTCGGGCCCACCTTGACGACAAGGTGCGCCGAGACTACCACCCCAGGCGTGGGGGACGCTACGACAACGGGGAGGATCGGAGTCCTTCGCCCGAACCACCCGGTCCACAGGTTTTCAGCCGCGCCATACGACGAGCGCCGTTCCCGACCCGGTTCCGAACCCCGACTACTATCACGAAGTACTCGGGGGAGACGAGACCGGAACTGTGGCTCGCGGACTATCGGCTGGCCTGCCAACTGGGTGGAACGGACGATGATAATCTCATCATCTGCAACCTTCCCCTGTTCCTCTCCGACACCGCTCAAGCCTGGCTGGAGCACCTGCCCCTGGGGCAGATCTCCAACTGGGATGACCTGATCCAAGCCTTCGCCGGCAATTTCCAAGGCACGTACGTGCGCCCTGGAAACTCCTGGGATCTCCGAAGCTGCCGCCAGCTGCCGGGAGAGTCTCTCCGGGACTACATCCGGCGATTCTCGAAGCAGCGCACCGAGCTGCCCAACGTCACCGATTCGGATGTCATCGGCGCGTTCCTCGCCGGCACCACCTGCCGCGACCTAGTGAGCAAGCTGGGTCGCAAGACCCCCACCAGGGCGAGCGAGCTGATGGACATCGCCACCAAGTTCGCCTCTGGCCAGGAGGCGGTTGAGGCCATCTTCGCGTTCGCCCTCGCGCTCGACCCATCTGGCCCGTCAAGCACACCCTTGAGGAGTGTGCCATGCTTCGACGACACTTCCACAAGGCCAGGCCACCCGCGGAGGGTGGCAAGGCTCTCAACAACGCTAAGAAGGAAGATCACAAGGCAGGAGAGTTCCTCGAGGTCCGCGACTGCTTCATGATCTACGGCGGGCAAGTGGCGAATGCCTCGGCTCGGCACCGCAAGCAAGAGCGTCGGGAGGTCTTCTCGGTAAAGGTGGCGGCGCCAGTCTACCTAGACTGGTCCGACAAGCCCATCACCTTCGACCAGGCCGACCATCCAGACCACGTGCCGAGCCCGGGGAGATACCCGCTCGTTGTCGATCCCATCATCGGCAACGTCAGGCTCACCAAGGTCCTCATGGACGGAGGCAGCAGCCTCAACATCATCTACGCTGAGACCCTCGGGCTCCTGCGGATCGATCTGTCCTCGGTCCGGACGGGCGCTACGCCTTTCCACAGGATCATCCTCGGGAAGCGCGTCCAACCCATCAGACAACTCAATCTACCCGTCTGCTTCGGGATGCCCTCCAACTTTCGAAGGGAGACCCTCACATTCGAAGTGGTCGGGTTTCGAGGAACCTACCACGCAGTGTTGGGGAGGCTGTGCTACGCCAAGTTCATGGACGTCCCCAACTACACCTACCTCAAGCTCAAGATGTCGGGCCCCAACGGGGTCATCACCGTCGGGCCCACGTACCGACACGCATACAAATGCGACGTGGAGTGCGTGGAGTACGCCGAGGCCCTCGCCGAGTCCGAGACCCTCATCGCCGACCTGGAGAGCCTCTCTAGGGAGGCGCCCGATGTGAAGCGCCACGCCGGCAACTTCGAGCCAGCGGAGACGGTTAAGTCCGTCCCTCTTGACCCCTGCAACGACGCCTCCAAGCAGATCCGGATCGGCTCCGAGCTCGACCCCAAATAGGAAGCAGTGCTTGTCGACTTTCTCCGCGCAAACGCCGACGTTTTCGCGTGGAGTCCCTCGGACATGCCCGACATACCGAGGGAAGTCGCCGAGCACTCGCTGGATATCCGAGCTGGAGCCCGACCCGTGAAGCAGCCTCTGCGCCAATTCGACGAAGAAAAGCGCAGAGCCATTGGCGAGGAGATCCACAAGCTAATGGCGGCAGGGTTCATCAAAGAGGTATTCCATCCCGAATGGCTTGCCAACCCTGTGCTTGTGAGAAAGAAAGGGGGGAAATGGCGGATGTGTGTAGACTACACTGGTCTAAACAAAGCATGTCCGAAAGTTCCCTACCCTCTGCCTCGCATCGATCAAATCGTGGATTCCACTGCTGGGTGCGAAACCCTGTCTTTCCTCGATGCCTACTCAGGGTATCACCAGATCAGGATGAAAGAGTCCGACCAGCTCGCGACTTCTTTCATCACACCCTTCGGCATGTACTGCTATGTTACCATGCCGTTTGGTTTGAGAAATGCGGGTGCGACGTACCAGCGATGCATGAACCATGTGTTCGGCGAACACATCGACCGAACGGTCGAGGCCTACGTCGATGACATCGTAGTCAAGACGAGGAAGGCCTCCGACCTCCTTTCCGACCTTGAAGTGACATTCCGATGTCTCAAGGCGAAAGACGTGAAGCTCAATCCCGAAAAGTGTGTCTTCGGGGTCCCCCGAGGCATGCTCTTGGGGTTCATCGTCTCCGAGCGGGGCATCGAGGCCGACCCGGAGAAGATTGCTGCCATCACTAGCATGGGGCCCATCAAGGACTTGAAAGGCGTACAGAGGGTCATGGGATGCCTCGCGGCTCTGAGCGATTTCATCTCGTGCCTCGGCGAAAGAGGCCTGCCTCTGTACCGCCTCTTAAGGAAGACCGGGTGCTTCGCTTGGACTCCTGAGGCCGAGGAAGCCCTCAGGAACCTGAAGGCGCTCCTCACAAACGCGCCCATCTTGGTGCCCCCCGCTGCCGGAGAAGCCCTCTTGATCTACGTCGCCGCGACCACTTAGGTGGTTAGCGCCGCGATTGTGGTCGAGAGACAAGAAGAGGGGCATGCATTGCCTGTCCAGAGGCCAGTCTACTTCATCAGTGAGGTACTGTCCGAAACCAAGATCCGCTACCCACAGATTCAGAAGCTGCTGTACGCAGTGATCCTGACGCGGCGGAAGTTGTGACACTACTTCGAGTCTCATCCAGTGACTGTGGTGTCATCCTTCCCCCTGGGGAGATCATCCAGTCCCGAGAGGCCTCGGGTAGAATTGCAAAGTGGGCGGTGGAGATCATGGGCGAGACAATCTCGTTCGCCCCTCGGAAGGCCATCAAGTCCCAGGTCTTGGCGGACTTCGTGGTTGAATGGGTCGACACCCAGCTCCCGACAGCTCCGATCCAACCAGAGCTCTGGACCATGTTTTTCGATGGGTCGCTGATGAAGACGGGGGCCGGTGCGGGCCTGCTCTTCATCTCGCCCCTCGGGAAGCACCTACGCTACGTGCTACGCCTCCACTTCCCGGCGTCCAACAACGTGGCTGAGTACGAGGCTCTGGTAAACGGGTTGCGAATCGCCATCGAGCTAGGGGTCCGACGCCTCGACGCTCGTGGTGACTCGCAGCTCGTCATCGACCAAGTCATGAAGAACTCCCACTACCGCGACCCGAAGATGGAAGCTTACTGCGATGAGGTTCAGCGCCTGGAAGACAAGTTCTATGGGCTCGAGCTCAACCACATCGCCCGACGCTACAACGAGACTGCGGACGAGCTGGCTAAAATAGCCTCGGGGCGAACAACGGTCCCCCCGGACGTATTCTCCCGAGACCTGCATCAACCCTCCGTCAAGACCGACAACACGCCCGAGCCCAAGAAGGCCTCGGCCCAGCCCGAGGCACCCTCGGCTCAGTCCGAGGTACCCTCGGCACGGTCCGAGGTACCCTCGGCTCGGCCCGAGGTACCCTCGGCCCCCGAGGGTGAGGCACTGTGCGTCGAGGGGGAGCAGAGCGAGGTCACGCCTAATCAAAACTGGCAGACCCCGTACCTGCAATATCTCCACCGAGGAGAGCTGCCCCTTGACCAAGCCGAGGCTCGGCGGTTGGCGCGGTGCGCCAAGTCTTTCGTTTTGCTGGGAGATGGGAAGGAGCTCTACCACCGCAGCCCCTCTGGCATCCTCCAGCGATGCATTTCCATCACCGAAGGTCAGAAGCTCTTACAAGAGATACACTCGGGGGCTTGCGGCCATCACGCAGCACTCGAACCCTTGTTGGAAACGCCTTCCGACAGGGTTTCTACTGGCCGACGGCGGTGGCCGACGCTACTAGAATTGTCCGCACCTGCGAAGGGTGTCAGTTCTACGCAAGGCAGACCCACCTGCCCGCTCAGGCTCTGCAGACCATACCCATCACCTGGTCGTTTGCTGTGTGGGGTCTGGACCTAGTCGGCCCCTTGTAGAAGGCACCCGGGGGCTACACGCACCTGCTGATCGCCATCGACAAATTCTCCAAGTGGATCGAGGTCTGACCCCTAAACAGCATCAGGTGCGAACAGGCGGTGGCATTCTTCACCAATATCATCCATCGCTTTGGGGTCCCGAACTCCATCATCACCGACAACGGCACCCAGTTCACCAGCAAAAAGTTCTTGGACTTCTGCGAGGATCACCACATCCGGGTGGACTGGGCCGCCGTGGCTCACCCCATGACGAATGGGCAGGTAGAACGTGCCAACGGCATGATTCTGCAAGGGCTCAAGCCCCGGATCTACAATTGCCTCAACAAGTTCGGCAAGCGGTGGATGAAGGAGCTCCCCTCGGTGATCTGGAGTCTGAGGACAACGCCGAGCCGAGCCACGGGCTTCACACCGTTCTTTCTAGTCTATGGAGCCGAGGCCATCTTGCCCACAGACTTGGAGTACGGTTCCCCGAGGACGAGGGCCTACGCCGACCAAAGCAATCGAGCTAATCGAGAAGACTCACTGGACCAGCTGGAGGAGGCTCGGGACATGGCCTTACTACACTCGGCGAGGTACCAGCAGTCCCTGCGACGCTACCACGCCCGAGGGGTTCGGTCCCGAGACCTCCAGGTGGGCGACCTGGTGCTTCGGTTGCGACAAGACGCCCGAGGGCGGCATAAGCTTATGCCTCCCTGGGAGGGGCCGTTCGTCATCGCCAAAGTTCTGAAGCCCGGAACATACAAGCTGGCCAACAGCCAAGGCGAGGTCTACAACAACGCTTGGAACATCCAACAGCTACGTCGCTTCTACCCTTAAGATGCTTTCAAGTTGTTCGTACACCCCGTTCACACACACAAAGTCTGGTCGTCAAGGAAGGGTCAGCCTTGCCTCGGCAAAGCCCGACCCTCCCTCGGGGGCTAGAAGGGGGGAACCCCCTCTGCGTCGAAATTTTGCAAAGAAAAAATTTTTTTCTGCCAGAATGCCTTTCGTGCTTTTCGACTACTTCGAAAGTGGATCCTGAAAACGACGGAGTACACATAAACAGCCAAGGCTGACCAAGCCGAGGGACTCCTACGCCTCCGGGATACGGATACCTCACTCATCACCTTCTGCGATAAGTAACTCGCGCTCGGATAAGTGATTCTGCTGACCGAACAAGTCTTCACGCTCGAAAGCTCCTCTGCCGGAACGATTTTTCGGGCCTTCTCGACTGCGTCGGTGACAGAATCCTATGGACGAGTAAGAGTGCGCGTAAGCGGCAAGGCCGACCGAGCCGAGGGATTCCTACGCCTCCGGGATACGGATACCTCAGTCATCACCTTCCGTGAAAAGCAACTCTCGCCCGCACAAACAATTCTGTTACCGACAAATAAGTCCGGATACTCGAAACAAGAGGAAAAGAGACACAGCTTTACAACACGACGATAGTGTGTTTGGGCCTCGGCGGTCGCGGAAAGCATACACACACTACAAGACAACCCGATCCTGCAGGCTCGGACGTCGACAGTTGAAGAGGGCAGCAGCACCCTCGGCGTCAACTACACCTTCGGCGGGGTCTGACCTAGCCTCGGACGGCGACGCGGTCGGAGGATCCCCACTCTGAAGGACGACATCAGCACCACACCCGGGCCATCGCCGCCAGGGTCTTCTCCAGGAATCCGGCTCTAGCAGACGGCTCAGTCGGCCACCCCGAGGCCTCGGCCAGCTGTCCCTCGAAGACATCAGCCTGGCTTGAGGCCTCGGCAGCTCAACTCCGGCGTCGGTTCCGCCTTCGGACGACCCGGCCAGGCTCCGACCGACCACGTCTTCTTTTTCGAAGCCAACTTTGCCTCTGCCCGTGCTGACACCGCTACCTCCGGCTTCGGCTCATCGAAGGGCGGCCGAGGGGTTCCTTTAACTAAGCAAGAGAAGCCTCGGACAGCAAGGTCGGCCGAGCTGAGGGACTCCTACGCCTCCGGGATACGGATACCTCACTCGTCACCTTCGCACGAGGCGACTCACGCTTAGTGAAGCGGTTCAGATAACCAACAGGCGAGTCTTAGTGCTCGAAATGAAGAAAAAACACGGCTCCGCGCCGAAGATACATACATGTTCAGGCCTCGACAGCCACAATGAACAAAACACCGGCACTCAAAGTGCCATTACAAATGGAACTCCGGTTCCACCTCCGCAGGTACGAACAACCCCACACAATTGGGGGAGCGCCTGCGGAGCAACAGAAGACCGACGAATGGCTCGTCGCCGCCCGCCCCAGCAGCGGCGACGACGACGACTTCTGCTCCGGAGGGCCGAACAGCAGCAGCGATGACCTCAGGGCGGATGCTGCTGCCATGAGGCCCTCGCCCATGCCCCCAACTCGAGAGGCAAGGACGGGCAGAAGGCCGTAGAGTTGGAGGCCAATCCGTGGGCGGCACCGACTAGCTCGCCGGTGGAGGAACCTCTTCCGGCTGCCATGGCGGAAGGCGACGCCGGAAGCGGCTCCGAAGCCACCTGGCTCAGAGAGCCAGGCATGCCGCAACTACCAACGCCACGAACGGTGAATGCCCTTCCTCCCGATCACTGAGGGAAGGAGCGGGCCGCCGCCCGCGCAGGGACCGACCCCAACTCGGCACACTCCCCTCCCCAGCACTGATGATGAAAATCCTTGAAGCTGAGGGAGGGGAAGAGGCCGCAGCCCGGTTCGCTTCTCCCCGCCGTCAAGCTGGAGGTCACCGTCTTGGGTGACCACCGGCGAGGGGATGCAGCCGGGCTGCCTGATGAAAATCCTTGAAGCCGAACGATGGCTAAAAGGTACCAACTTCCTCGAAGTTGCGTCTCTCCGATGACAAGACGGAAGGATTGCGGGCGTCCCCCCACCCGGGGGCTCGGAAGATGGAAAGACACGATGCATGAGGGGAGCGCGAAGACATGGTCGTCTTTCAAGGGGGTCACCCTCCTTTTAAAGGCGACTCTCCCCACTTGCGTCCTCAGCCGTTGCGGGCTGAGTCTTCTCCAACACGCTCCAAGGTCCTCCCCCTTACGGCGCGGGGGCTGGGTCCCACGCGTCATGCAAGCCGGTCCAGGGCAGAAGAAGCCAAAACCGCCGCGCGCAGGGCATGCGACTGCCCAGCGGTTACAAGCATTCCTCCACTTTCGCCCAGACCAACGGGTGAAAGGGCGGGCAGCCATGCAGTCGGCATGCAACCGCGCCAAGTGGGCGCGCCCCTTCGACTCCAACGCACCCAGCATGGAGGCCCAGGCCCACACGTCATGCAACCGGCGCGCCGGTTGCTACGTGCGAGCAACTGCATCGCCGATCGCGCCACTACCGCGCCTCCTCGACCGTGGAGCCAATACCGTGACTCGAGGCAACCCTGCGTGTGACCCAGCAGTGCCAGCCAGGCGCGACGGTCAAATACGGTCAAAAATGGGCCGGCAGTGATGGCGGTGGCAGGCGAGCAGGAGCAGTGGTCACGTCGTCAGCCAAGCTTACGTCCCATCCAGGGGCAGCGAGAGAACCCTCTCTCACGGCGTGAAGACGGCGCGCCCGTGATCCGTTCCTCGAACGGCCCGCGCACGCGCAACAGTCGCCTTGCGAACCACTCGCCCCGTCACGTTAACTTCGCGGCGGGACAGGCGGCGCCTCAGGCGGGAGAAGCAAGCGACGCTTCGCCTTCGCCATAATGACCGCGTCGAAAAAAGTACGCCACGTCATTTGATTTCGTATCCTTTTCCTTTTTCCTCTTTCTCTCTCTTACAACAGGGACCGGGAAAGGGGGATACCCCGAAAAGGATCCTTCTCCGTGAAGGAAACAGGCCCCGAGCTTCCCTACTGATCAGAGGTTCGAAGGCTGGCCCCTCGGAGGGGTTCAACGGCCGCCTCAGAGCGCTTGGGTTCTGCGCCCACTACTGGTCAGAGGTTCGATGGCCGGTCCCTCGGAAGGGTTCCACGGCCGCCTCAGGCCGCTCGGGCTCCGCGCCCACTACTGATCAGGGGTTCGTAGGCTGGCCCTCGAAGGGTTCACACTCGCCTCAGACACAGAGCGAGGGATGACCCTGGGTACATTCGATACATAACCAAGGCTCGGGCTACGCTCCCGAGGTACCCTAGGACATTTCCGAGACCAGCGGGAGCGATCTTGTAACGGAGTCCCATCAGAGGGAGGCATCGAGCCCTCAGACCCCGTCAAAGGGGACCGGGTCCAGCAGATCACCCGCAGGTACTTTTGGAGCACGCCTCCGGGCCTCTAGCCGACCCCTAGCAAATGGGGCACGGGCGTCCGCTCGGATTACCCGCCAGCAGCTCACCGGAAACACCATGTTCGGCGCCCTCCGAGGGCAACATGGCGCTTTCCCCCCCCCCCCCCTCCTCCTTGCGGAAAGGCGACGCAGGGGCATATGCAAAAAAGTCGAGTCTATCCTTGACCGTCCTCTCTCCCTGTGCAGAGGCTCGGGGGCTGCTCTCGCAAACCCGGCTCCGGCCAACCCGTTGATAGCGTCAACATACCAGCCCGAGAACTTGGGACCCGACCGTGCACCTGGGCTACGGCCAACTCGCATGAGGGAACAACTAGACCAGACGAAGTATTGCGAAACGCACTAAGACCTCGAAGGAGTAAAACTACTCCTCCGAGGCCTCGGGGGCTACACCTGGCGGGTGCGCTCGCGCGCACCCACCGGAACAAAATGCAACCAAGAAAAGGTTGGTCCCCTTGCAAAAAAGTGCGGCAAAAGCCTCCAAGCGAGTGTTAGCACTCCCTTCGAGGCTCGGGGGCTACTGTCGGGGACCATAATTAGGGGTACCCTCAAGGCTCCTAAATCTCAGCTGGTAACCCCCATCAGCACAAAGCTGCAAAGGCCTGATGGGTGCGATTACGTCAAGGATCGGTCCATTCGAGGGACGCGATCACGCCTCGCCCGAGCCCAGCCTCGGGCAAGGGCAGCCGACCCCGGAGGACCTACGTCTCGCCCGAGGCCCCCCTCCAGCAACGGACACACCTTCGGCTCGCCCGAGGCCCAGTCTTCACCAAGAAGCAACCTTGGCCAAATCGCCACACCGATCGACCAAATCGCAGGGGCATTTAATGCAAAGGTGGCCTGACACCTTTATCCTGACGCACGCCCTCCAGTCGATAGAGCCGAAGTGACCGCCGTCACTTCGCCGCTCCACTGACCAGTCTGACAGGAAGACAGCGTTGCCTGCGCCGCTCCGACTGCTGAGCCACTCGACAGAGCGAGGCTGACAGCGGCCAAGTCCGGCCTCAGGCGTCATAGGAAACTCCGCCTCGCCCAACCCAGGGCTTGGACTCGGGCTCAGCCCCGGAAGACGGCGAACTCCGCTCTGCCCGACCCCAGGGCTCGGACTCGGGCTCAGCCCCGGAAGACGACGAACTCCGCCTCGCCCGACCCCAGGGCTCAGACTCGGGCTCGGCGCCAGAAGACGACGAACTCTGCCTCGCCCAACCCCAGGGCTCGGACTCGGGCTCGGCCCCGAAGGACGACGAACTCCGCTTCGCCCGACCCCATGGCTCGGACTCAACCATGGCCTAAGCCGACGGTCTCCGCCTCGTCCGACCCGGGGGCTCGGACTCGACCTCGACCTCGGAAGACGGACTCGACCTCAACCTCGGAGGAGCCTCCACCTCGCCCAACCTAGGGCACGGACCGACCACGTCAACAGGAAGCGCCATCATTACCCTACCCCGAGCTAACTCAGGCTACGGGGAACAAGACCGGCGTCCCATCTGGCTCGCTCCACCATACGAGTAATGATGACGCCCCGTGTGCCCTGTGACGACGGCGGCTCTCAGCCCCCTTACGGAAGCAAGAGGACGTCAGCAAGGACTCGACAGCCCCGATAGCTGTCCTTCCGCCAGGCTCCAGTGCTCCTCCGACGGCCACGACACCACGCGAACTGGGTGCCAAGACCTCTCCGGCTGCCACGATGGCATGTACTTAGGGCGCTAGCTCTCCACCGCTAGACACATTAGCACATTGCTACACTCCCCATTGTACACCTGGATCCTCACCTTACGCCTATAAAAGGGAGGACCAGGGCCCTCTTACAGAGGGTTGGCCGCGCGGAGAAGGACGGGACGGCGCTCGCGCAAGGCCGCTCGCTCCCTCCCGCGTGGACGCTTGTAACCCCCTACTGCAAGCGTACCCGACCTAGGCATGGGGCTAACACGAAGGCCTCGGGTTCCACTCTCCCACGCCTGTCTCCCTCCGGCTGCTGTCTTCCCCCTTCGCGTTCCGCCTCGCGTCGACCCATCTGGGCTGGGGCACGCGGCGACAATTCACTCGTCGGTCCAGGGACCCCCCGGGTTCCGAAACACCGACAACGTTGTTATCATATCCGCATGTAACGTCCCATGGTCAAATATATAAGGCCTAGGGGCACCCCCTCAACATCATCTTCATCTACTTCATTACTGAGCCACCTACTTGGCTCTCTACGTTTCCGATGCTAGAGAACCGCCTTGTAACCCACCACATAAAGTACTCACGCCAGGACGTAGGGTGTTATGCATCTCCAAGCGGCCCGAACCTGTACAAAATTGTCCACTGTTTCTCGTGCATCAGCATGAACCATCGAGTTATAGTCGATAACACCGTCCTACTCTAAAAAGCACCTTGAGGGGCAACCCCGGGTGCATGGTCGGACCCAAAACACCGATAGCTGGCGCACCAGGTAGGGGGTGTGTCATCGATCTAAGCTAGCTCAATGGCCGTCACCTTCTAGCACAAGATCATCCTCCATCCCGTGTCCGTGTTCTGCTTTGGAACTATCTCATTTGTAGCGGATGAGGAGGGAACTCTGCATCGCATCGCGGACCCACCGGAGAGAAAATCTCCCTCAAAGATCTCCGAGAAAATTGGGGCAAGGCAGGAAAGAGCGCAACCTCCAGCGCTCCGAGAAAAGATCACCTTCAGCCAACCGAGGGTCGAGGGTCCGTCAACCCGGAGAACTCCGCTGTCCACCTCTCCGACAGAAAAATGGACATGGATCACAAGGAAAAAGGAAGCGAATGAGGCTAAGGATCGTCAAGCTGCTCTTTCTGTGCCTCCGTCCTCAAAGGAGGGCAGAAAGAAGATTGCTGCGATAGCTGCTCCATTCTACCCCAACGTCCTCTTCATCGGGAGAGTGGAATCGTCCCCCATCTCCAACGACGAACCGACTGCGCCAAGAGAGGAACCTCCTCAGCGGGAATCCCGCCGACGAAGGAACCGACGTCGAAATATCCGACGACATCACGAGGCCGGAGAGTGGGACCCGGCGCAACCCGTATCACGGGACAAGGTCTCGGAGATGGGAGAAACTCCAGAAGAACGTGTCTTCAGGGAGAGAAGGAATTCCTGACGACGCGACCGTCGACAGGCTCAAGAGCAAGCCGATCAGGAAACGAGGCAACGTCGAGAAAATCCACTCTTCGGGCGCAACTTGTACCCCAACTTCACCCGAGCCATGAACACATCGAGTGAAGTCGGTGGAGTGTTGGCTCAGATAGCTGATGGACTCCCCCAGACTCCCGACGCCGAGGGCTATCGGCAGCTGTTCACTCGGGCAGCCAATCACCTTCTGCCACTCGCCCATCCGCTGAATGACCTACGACACGCCATCAACAGTCGGCGAGACGCACGGAGCTCCATCAACGCTTCACGCGAGCAACGACACGAAAACGTGATCTATCGCCGGGAGGAGTACGACTAGGATCACGGCATCCCGGCATGGAGTCAGGCCACTAGGACCGAATCGGTCACGGCTTCGACTGGTGGCACCACCCGGGAACGATCGAGGCACCACGACAACCACTGCCCTCCCTAGGAAAGACATCATCACCGACGACAAGAAGACAGCTATGGAGTATCAGCGCTTACTCCACGCCTCAGGGCCATTCTATGGCCCCCTAACTTCAAGGTCTCCAATGTCGACAAATATGAACCTAAGCAAGATCTGGGAGGCTGGCTGGCCATCTATACCACTGCTGCCCGAGCTGCTGGGGCAACCGAGGACGTGATGACCGTGTACTTGCCTATCGTCCTTGGGCAAGATGCGCTGCAATGGCTGTGACACCTACCCCAACACTGCATCGACGACTGGAGCGACTTCAGTCGGCGCTTCATCACCAACTTCCAATCTCTCTCCGACAAACCGGTGCAACCATGGGACCTCAAATCCATCAAGCGCCAGAGGGGCGAAACTCTCCGGTCGTACCTCAGAAGATTCTAGACCATGAGAAATCGTATCCCCGAGGTCGCGGAGGCAGCAGTGATCGAGGACTTCTACTGGGGATCCAATGACTCGGCCTTCGTCTGAGCCATACTACAAAAGGCGTCGACCACTTTGGAGCAGCTATTCTAGGAAGCCGACCTCTACAACACCGCCGATGAGCGAGCTCTAGACCTCATCGGAGGAACAAAGCCCGCACCGGTAGCACCGTGACGTGACACGAACCAGCAGCCTGACAAACGCTGGGAGAAGATGCCTCGTGAAGAGGTCCATGCCACCGGACCGCCCGCCTCTCGCGCCCGAGGAGGACCTCGCGGAGGCGAACGCATGCTAGACGACATCCTCGACGCCCAGTGCCCGTACCACAAGGACATGCACCATACCCTTCGGAACTGCAGAGACTTCAAGCATTCCGTGGGGAATGGCCGACCCTTCCAACCACTACCTCCTCCCCCACCACGAGGAGGACCTAGAGAACCTCGGCAACCCCAGCAGCAGGAGGAGGGAGGAGGTGGAGCCTTCCCACACGTTGATAGAGAAGTCAACGTCATCTTCGGTGGACACGGGTCGCAGGAAAGCAAGAGACAACAAAAGCTCAACGATCGTCAGATACTGGTGGCGGCTACCGGTCCTCCTGCCCCGTACCGATGGTCCGAGCACCCGATCACCTTCACCCGGGCAGATCAGTGGCTCAACTTCGACCACCCAGGCAAGTACCCGCTCCTCGTCGATCCGAGAGAGCAGGGTAAAAAAGGTATTAGTTGATGGGGGAGGCAGCATCAATGTCACCTTCCCCCGGACGCTCCAAGGCTTAAGAGTTCCCCTCAAAGAACTCCATGAGTCGGACACACCCTTCTTCGGCATCGTGCCAACTGAAGGAGAATATCCGCTGGGTCACATCTACATGTCGGTCACCTTTGGAACTCTGGAGAACTACAGGACCGAGTTCCTGAGGTTCGAGGTGGCAAATTTCGACTGTGGATACAACGCCATCATCGAGAGGCCTGGATTGGCGAAGTTCATGGCCATTCCACATTATACATACATGATACTGAAGATGCCAGGACCACAAGGGATCATAACTGTGCGCGCTGACTTTCAAGGCGCCGCAGAATGTTTCCGAGTGGCCATTCAGGCAGCCCTCACCACCAAGCCATCGGCGACTTCTTCTGCGCAGGCGAACTCAAAGCCTGAGGAAGACCTCGCGGTACCCGCGAATGAAGCTCAAGCCGTGACCTCTATACGGCCAACTAAAGAAACCAAGAGAATCAATCTTGGGTTTGCCTACGAGCGCAAGACTGCTATCATCAGTTCCAGCCTAGATGACAAATAGGAAGGCGCGCTCGTCCAGTTTCTGCAAGATAACCGAGACGTATTCACATGGCAACCTGCGGATATGCCGAAAGTCCCGAGAGAACTGGCCGAGCACAAATTGAAGGTCTACCCCCAGGCGAGGCCGATCCGACAAAAATTACGTCGCTTCACGCCCGACAAAAGAGAAGCCATCCGTGCTGAGCTAGCTCGCTTGGTCGCGGCTAAATTCATTAGAGAGGTGTTACATCCTGAGTGGTTAGCTAATCCTGTTCTTGTACTCAAAAAGAATAAGGTGGATTGGCGCATGTGCGTCGACTATACGGATCTCAACAAACACTGTCCGAAGGATCCATTCGGACTTCCTCGGATAGACCAGGTGGTGGACTCGATCGTCGGGTGTTCTATGTTGTCTTTCTTGGATTGCTACTCCGGGTATCATCAGATTAGCTTGGCGAAAGAGGACGAGGAAAAAACAGCATTCATCAGCCCGTTCGGAGCTTTCTGCTATACCTCCATGCCGTTCGGCCTCAAAAACGCTGGAGCAACTTATTAGAGAGCTATCCAGACATGCTTAGCTGACCACTGGGGCAAGCGTGTGGAAGCTTATGTGGATGATGTGGTGATCAAGACGGAGAATTCAGAAAACTTCATTGAAGATTTACAGTTGGTCTTCAAAAGTCTATGGCGATATCGATGGAAGCTTAATCCCGAAAAATGTGTCTTCGGAGTACCGGCAGGAAAGTTGCTCGGGTTTATTGTCAACCACCAAGGAATTGAGGCCAATCCAGAAAAGATTGAGGCTATCATGAGAATGGAAGCACCACGATCACAGAAGAAAGTACAAAGACTTACCGGATGCATGGCAGCTCTAAGCGGATTCATATCACGGCTGGGAGAAAAAGGCTTACTATTCTATAAGTTGCTCAAGAAGGTGGACAAATTCCAGTGGACTTCAGAAGCATAGGAAGCTCTAGATGCGTTGAAGAAATTCTTGACAACGCCACCAGTGTTGAAACCACCTCGCCGAGCCACGCCGACTCAACCAGCTGAAGATCTACTATTATACATCTCTTGCATGACTCACGTGGTGAGCACTGCGTTGGTAGTCGAGCGAGCTGAAGAAGGACATGCGTACCCAGTACAGCATCCTGTCTATTTCATCAGTGAAGTTTTGGGTCCTTCGAAGAAAAAATACCCTCAAGTTCAGAAGTTATTATATGCAGTACTTCAAACTGCACGCAAGCTCCATCACTACTTTGACGACCACAAAGTCATAGTAGTCACTGGATTTCCGATAGGGGATATCCTCCACAATAAAGAAGCCATCGGAAGAAAAGCCAAGTGGGCCTGTGAACTAGGATCTCATGACATCGAATTTCGACCTTGCACTGCCATCAAAACTCAAGCACTGGTTGACTTCGTGTCAGAATGGACCGAGCAATAGGTGTCGGATAACCCAGAAACTGCATAAGTATGGCGAATGTATTTTGTTGGCTCGTTGAAGCTGCAGGGATCCTCTTTATTGCACCAGGAGGTGAACAACTCAAGTATGCTCTTCAATTGTTATTCCCAGCCTCCAACAACGCAGCAGAATACGAAGCTCTGATTCATGGACTAAACATTGCCATGTCACTGGGCATCAAGAGACTGATGGTATACGGAGATTCTCTAGTGGTCATAAGTCAGATAAATAAAGAATGGGATTGCTCGAATGATTCCATGGGAAAATACTGCACTGCCATCTGGAAACTAGAAGACAAATTTGAAGGTCTGGAATTTCATCATGTGGAGAGAGATCGCAACACGGCAGCTGATATATTGTCCAAGCTAGGATCCAGTCGGACTCAGGTCCTGCCTAGAGTTTTTGTTCAAGAAATACTGCATCCAAGCATTTCACTAGATCGGGCAGAGGAATGTAGTGCTTTGAGCCAACCGGAGTCAAATTTTGATGACTGGAGGGAGCCGATCATCAAGTACATAAAAAATGAGGAGGAACCAGACGACAAAAATACAGCAGAACGAGTTGCAAGGCAGTCAGCTCATTATACTCTCATTGGGGAGACGCTATACAGAAGGGGCGCATCAGGAGTCCTCATGAAATACATTCTCTCAGCCATCGGAAAGCAACTGCTAGAAGAGGTTCACGCTGGGCAATGCGGAATACACGCAGCATCCAGGACCCTAGTTGGGAAGGTCTTTAGGTCGGGTTTCTACTGGCCAATAGCAAAGAGTGATGCAGCCGAGTTAGTCCAGAGGTGCAAAGCCTGCCAGTACTTGTCAAAGCAGCAACATCTACCAGCACAGCAACTACAAACCATACCCGTAACTTGGCCATTCACATGCTGGGGATTGGATATGATTGGACCTTTCAAGAAAGCTCAAGGAGGATACACTCATGTTCTGGTCGCTATCGACAAATTCACTAAATGGATAGAGTTCAAACCCATTGCTTCTCTAACTTCAGCCAAGGAAGTGGAATTCATACAAGATGTAATATTCAAGTTTGGAATACCGAATAGCATCATAACCGACTTGGGATCCAATTTCACAAGCTCAGAGTTCTTCGATTTCTGCGAGCAAAAGAGCATTTAGATCAAATATGCCTCGGTGGCGCACCCAAGAGCCAACGGGCAGGTAGAAAGAGCCAACGGTGTGATATTGGAAGCGCTCAGAAAGAAAATCTTCGACAAAAATGAAAAGTTCACAGGAAAGTGGATCAGAGAGCTGCCGTATGTTGTTTGGAGCCTGAGAACTCAACCTAGTCGAGCCTTGCATGGAAACACACCTTTCTTTATGGTCTATGGTTCGGAATCAGTGCTACCTGCTGATCTCAAGTATGGGGCACCAAGGTTAATCTTTAAAAACATAGCAGAAGCTGAGGCTACTAGGCTGGAGGATGTCGACGTACTAGAAGAAGAACGATTGAATACGGTTATTCAGTCAGCCTGATATCAGCAAACTCTGAGGCGTTATCATGACAAGGCCATACGAAATCGATCCTTTACAGTGGGAGACCTCGTCCTTCGCCAAATTCTAACGGGGGAGGGACGGCACAAACTGTCGCCACTATGGGAAGGGTCGTTCATAGTAGCAGAAGTCACTCGGCCTGGATCGTATCGCCTTACTCAAATGGATGGCATGAAAATTGGGAACTCATGGAACATAGAACATCTCAGGAAGTTTTACCCCTAGCTATACCTCAAAGGCTATTCGGACGACAATGTATTCTGTAAACCAGGAAATGAATCATCAATAAAAAGACTTCAAAGGCACTCAAATTGTTCGTTGTCAATCTGCATACTTACTTAACTCGGGGTGACCACTATACCCTACTAACGGAGCAATCGGCTTAAGTCGGCAATGACTTAAGACGGTGCGACATGCTCACGCTTACTTAACTCGGGGTGACCACTATACCCTACTAACGGAGCAATCGGCTTAAGTCGGCAATGGCTTAAGGCGGTGCGACATGCTCATGCCTACTTAACTCGGGGTGACCACTATACCCTACTAACGGAGCAATCGACTTTGGTCGGCAATGGCTTAAGACGGTGCGACATGCTCACGCTTACTTAACTCGGGGTGACCACTATACCCTACTAACGGAGCGGTCGATTTAAGCTAGTACTGACTTAAATTGGCACGACACACACGGAACGTTTGCGATTACTCATCTCAGGGCGACCTCTATGCCCCACGAAGAAATTTCAAAATCATCATACTGCGTTTACTTCTATGATTGAAGATACTGTTAAATTCTAACAACGGGAAAACAATAACGACATTCAGTACTGAAAAGTGTTTTCTAACGAAATATCCGAGCACACTAACCACATATTCAAGGCATTCAGTGTTTTCTATTTGGTAATGTTCTTCTCAGGAGCAACTGACGAAGAGGGACGACTCGAGGAATCAGGAGCGGCATTCACGTCTGCCATTATGTCGTCAGGAACAACCACGCCGGGTCTTCTCATCAGGATCCGCCCCACGCGAATGGCTTTGTCCATAGCTCTATCACGCTGGGCCCTCAGAGTAGCAGAAGTATCCTCAGCAGCCTTGACAGCCAACCGAGCGACTTCTAGCTCCTGGACGACTGACTTCTTGGAAGCACGCAGATCCTTGATGACAGTATCCTTGTTCGACACTAATTGCCTGAGGCGAATCATATCATCCAGGGACTCTTGCAGCTTATAACGATGGTTATCCAAGTCTTCCATGGTAAAACGATGGCTCCTCTCCAAGATGGTCAACAAGTTACTGGCGTCGCGGTACAACTTGTCTAAGTTGTCGCAAGAAGTGGCAAGAGCACGTTTTTCCTCCTGCAGACAAGAATCAGTTCTCCAACGTCAAGCAAACACTAAGAACATAGCAGATAAGGGCAAGTGAAAGTTTAATTCAGTGGCCACCTTTTCAGAGTCAAGCTGAGCATTGAGAGTGGAGTTCAGCATGTTAGCATCATTCAGAGAAGCGGAAACCCGGGCCAATTCAGTCTTGAGAGTGGAGTTCAACGTGTTAGCATCATTCAGAGAAGCAGAAACCCAAGCCAATTCAGTCTGACCTTGAGAATACTTTTCTTCAAGATCAGAGTACCGCCGGACCATATCTGTCAAGAAACAATCAAGCCGGGGTGTTCAGCTAAAAAGCAGATCAGTCAAGCAGCCAAAGAAGAAGTAAAGGGCACTAACCAGCATTCGCCATCTTCGAATCAGATACTCGCCGCTGAAGCAGCACCTGATTCCAACGCGTCAGAGACAAAGCTCCTTCTGGGACAGAGGCACCCCGCAATTTCAGCTGACCAGCCATCTCGTCCACCAATGCCTGACATTAAGAACAGATGAATATAATAACAGCAGTCTACCTAGAGTAAAAGTCAGACCAGAAGAAACCAAAATACCTGGAGGTTGGAGAAGAACGAAGGAACTCCCAAGTCGTGGGAAATCAACTAACGGCTCGATGAAGGATCACCAATCGGAACAACCCACAATGCACCAGTGGGAACCAAGTCAGTGTCATCAGCAGAAGTCAAAATTCTGTCATCAGGAGCGCTGACCTCTAAAGCGACTTCCTGACCCGAAGCTTGAGCTATTGCCATACAACCAGAATGCAGAGGAGAAGACCCTACGTGAACATCCATGGAAGTGCGATAGGGAGAACCAACTAGGACACCCTCGGGGGCTGGGTCATAGCTCGCGCTACCCATCCAAGCCGGATCATCCCCGGCAACACCCTCGGGGGCTGGGTAAGCGCTAGCGCCATCTTTGAGGGCTGAATCCTCTGTAACGGCCACCTCTAAGGCTGAAGGACCTTCATCCACTTCCATGGGAGCAGAGCAATCTAGGCCAGCATCCTGACCTTTAAGACCGCGATCCAAGGTCAATGAGGCACGAGACGCCGCGTGGGATAACTCCAACCCGACATTAGGCACATCAGCACAAATATCCATCATTCCACCATCTGCCGGCTTTGACAACAGATCTTCTGGGACCATGTCTTCAAGGGTCTGATCAAAGTTTGCCAGAGATAATTCTTGCAGACCAACAAGGGTAGACAAAGCTGGAGAAGGAACACCACTACTTTCCCTGCTAGCTATATAGCGCCGACTGTTCTTCCGAACTAGAGGGACTTCATCCTCCTCTTCCTCATCTTCATCAGCAATGCAAGCGTTACACCCATTGGGATCAGCATCAGTCAGATCACACCCATTGGGATCAGCTTCAGCAAAAACTGGCATCGGCACTTCCTCAGCAGCAGGAGAAGAAGGACCGGCATCTTGATCCAAGAATGACACTCGGCGAAGACATCTCTTTTTCTTTTTCTTCCCCTCAGCAGGAGAAGTTGGTTGAGTGGCTCGGTGAGGACGCTTCGAGCGAACACTGTCAGACCTCTGAATATCTAGATCTTTGCCAGCCTCGATAATGGGTGCTACAGCCAGTGTTTCAGCAGGAGCTGCATCAGAGGAATCCTCAGCCAACATATCCAGCATGGCACTTATCTCTGCATCACTTGGATTCAAAGGTACCTCGAAATGAACGTGCCTCTCGTCGTCAGGGATTTCACCAAGTGAGGTGACCAAAGCACTAACCTCTTCGGGAGAGGGTCGCACTCTAAGGCCCAAACCGCTATCACCAGCAGGAGGATTTGACACAAAACTAGTAAAAGCCTTAGAAGGAGCCAGATTCCAGGCTGAGTATGCAACAGGAGCACCAATGTTTGACACCTTGCCTCTGAGTATCATCTCGAGCCGGCTGACCAAATCCACAGCAGGAATTCTTCTGTTGGTAACTCGGGTCGAATCAGCGAGGCCTCGATACAGATAAGCCGGGTACGCTTTGTCTTTTAGTGGCTGAATGTTCTTGAAAATGAAATCGTCGACCACAGCTTCTGCAGTCAGACCCCTCTCTTTCAACAATCCAGCCTCAGCAAGTAGAGCCCCTGCCTCAGCCACCTCCAGGTCTGTGGGGGATTCGGTCCAGCTTGGAGTGCAAACATCTAGCTGTCTCCCTGACCGTGGGGGGAGGGAATTCCCGTGATTCTCCACGATAAACCATTCCAGGCGCCATCCTTTGATGTTGTCCTTGAGTGGGATGTCAAGGTAGTCGGTCTTCTTCCCATGGCGCATCTACAAACTCGCGCCCCCACAAGCTGTTGCTGCCCTCCGGCCATCCCAAGCCGACAGTGGTACAAGTACTTCCATAGGCCAAAGTGTGGCAGAATACCAAGGAAAGCTTCGCACAAGTGAACAAAAATGGAAACTTGCATAATGGAATTAGGATTCAGATGGGTCAGATTCAAGTGATAGAAATCAAGGAGACCGCGGAAAAAAAGGAGAAATGGGAAGAGCAAGACCGCGGATAAGAAAAGGAACACAAATGACGGATTCGTGGGTGTCTTCTATCGGAACAGTGACCCCACGGCAGATCCACCAAGAACAGAGCTCCTTCGGAGGAAGAACTCCAATGGATACGAGATGGAAAAGGTCAGATTCAGAGACGACAGACATGTGGTTACCTGCGAAAGGCAACTGACTGTTGGGATCGATAGGAGGAATGATTGCGACGGACGAACTCTGGGCTTTCCGCTTGGGCGCCATCTCAACCTTGCTGGCGAACAGAGCGGAGGCAGTATTGCAAGAGAGCAGGGAAGGCCTGGATGCAGAAAAGCAAAACTAGGGCACAGAATGCAGAGGTGTGCGACAGTGCAGTACATATGGGGTTTTCCCGGGCCTGACACCAATTCTAAAAAGCGCCCAGTCATCACCCAGCCGTTATTTCTAAAACGCCGGCGTGCCACGTCATCACCCAGCCGTTATTTCTAAAACGCTAGCGTTACCAGACTTCACTCGGCCATTATTTCTAAAACGGCCGACGTGGCCCGTTATCACTCGGCCATTATTTCTAAAGCGCCGACTTCGCCAGCAGTCACTCGACTGTTATTCCTAAAGCGGTGACGTGGCTCCAAAGGATTCGGCTGTTACCTCTAAAACGCCGACATCACCAGTAATTGCTTGGTCGTTATCTCTAAAACACCGACACGGCCCGTTATAGCTCGGCTATCATTTCTAAAGGCGCCGACATCGCCAATAATAACTCGGCCGCTACCACCAAAGCGCTGACATCGCGAAGAAGGCAGTCTGAAGCATCATTCAACGATTCTAAGACACTACTCAAGCATTACATTCAAAAAGAACATCTGCAATAAGCATTAATACGATCGGCGATTGACGGGAAGGAAAAATGGTGCACACATAATTGGGCGAAATCATTCTTCATTATAAGGGAAGCACCACCGAACTTACAAATCAACTCATTATGAGCTGATGACCTCCCTACTACTACATTACATTTCGCTACTCTATACTACTAACTACTACTACATTATTTCACTAATACTACTTCTACTACTAAACTATACTAACATATAAAACCAGTGGCGTCTAGCCATTGGCCTTGTTGCTGCCCCTGCTGCTGCCCTTGCTGCCGTCGCTGCCGTTGTCGCCGCCACCCTTGCGCCACCGTCACCGTCGCCTTCGCCGCTGTCACCGCTGCCGTCATCGTCGCCTCCGTCGCCGTCACCGCCATCGCCGTCGCTGCCGCCCTCCTCAGACGAGTCCGAGGAGTTCTCCTCATCCGAGGAGTACTCCGACTCATCCGAGCCCTTGAGCCCGGCGCACTCGACGGCCCGGATGTAGGTCCATACCTCCGCGGTGATCCCTGGGAGTCGTCTGAGTCATCAGACGACGCCGGGGGAGAGGCAGGGACCGGAGAGCCCTTGGACTCGGAGGAGAACTCCTCCTCCGAGTACTCTGAGTCGCCGAAGTCCTCCGAGGGAGGAGTCGGCTCACGCTTGCGCTTGTCGCCAGAGTGATGCGAAGAACTACCACCCTTCTTGTTCTTGCCCATGGTGGAGGAGAAGGAAAGAGAAGAGAGCAAACAATAAGCAGCAGTAAGAGATGTGAAAATGTCGGAGAAGCAAGAACACTATTTATAGAAGGAGAAGGCAACCGCTCACCTCCTACCACCACCACTGAACAGTTGCAAAAATTCAATATGCAATTCAAATCGTCTGGAAACACGTCAGGCGGCTGACGCCGTTCCACGTAACACGACACCCATTGGGACTCCAGTCAACTGCTCAGGCGATATGATTACACCTGCGGTCATGTCAAGTTACTACTCAGAAGCAGTTTTCTAAACGCTCAGCGCACCAAGCCGTCCCTTGCTTACACCCATTGGGGGGGACGTCCAGGAATTTTTAGTAGATTTTCCCAAGCAGTCATATCCATACAGTATACGCAATGAATACCTCAAGACAGAAGGAAGATATTAACAAGGATCAAAGGAAATCCAAATATAGCTGATGAAGTACAAGTCTGATCGACAGAAGCATTGAAGCACGAAGTGACAGGAAGATTAGCCAGAGGCCATCTATCGAACGTCCAATCAGTCGTAGATCAAATAAATTGCCAGACCTAGCAAGATATGGACAGATCTAGCATTCGATTCCGAAGACAAAAATGAATACTGACCTCTAAAGCATAATGTTGATGATATAATGCTGACCTCTAAAGCGTTATGTGGATTCCAATATGACAGTGAAGACCTTTGAGCGGATTATTTTCAAAAATCCACTCAAAGCTCGGGGGCTACACCCCCAAGAAGCAGAATGCTAACCTCTAAAGCATATGGTGAAACTAAGACAAGGCTGACTTCTGAAAAAGCACAAAGGGAAGATAAAAGTGGTTTTTGAAGACTTAAAATGAAGACCTTCGAGTGGATTATTTACAAAAATCCACTCAAAGCTCGGGGGCTACACCCATTGGGTGCACCTTCGGTCCACCCAATGAAATTCGAGTCCTAAAAAATCAAAATGCTGACCTCTAAAGCATAACATCGAGTTTTGAAGAGCAATAACAGAAGAAGGCAGTAAAAGATCGTTTTTACTGGATCGCTCAGAGTTCAGGAGCAATGGCCCAGCAGATTTACTCTCAAATTATCCTTTATTAAAAATTAAGAAACCGCAAGATGGACCTTAGATCTTTGGGCTGGTTATTTCAAAATCAACCCAAAGATCGGGGGCTTGTGGGGGAAGGATATCCCCCGGGTCCACCAGAAGGATAAAAGATCTCATGAAAGGCCCGTGGGCCCAATAATTCGCGAGATCATCCCTTCGTGGGCCTGGGAAAGAACGCCTAGTGAAGTGGATCGACACAAGATCGGATTGACGCAAGCCCAGGCGGCCCGATGAATCCAAGCAGTGATCACAATAGTGACCCAACCTTCCCGCGCAGGAGCCCCGTACATCGGAACTTAGCGGGGATGGGTCGGCTTAATTATAGGAAGATAAGACTCAATCAGTTCACTATTACTTAGGTGCACATTGTTAACATATCCGCATGTAACATCCCACGGTCGAATATATAAGGCCTAGGGGCACCCCCTCAAGATCATCTTCATCTACTTCATTACTTAGCCACCTACTTGGCTCTCTACGTTTCCGATGCCAGAGAACCGCCTTGTAACCCACCACATAAAGTACTCACGCCAGGACGTAGGGTGTTATGCATCTCCAAGCGGCCCGAACCTGTACAAAACTGTCCACTGTTTCTCGTGCATCAGCATGAACCATCGCGTTACAGTCGATAACACCATCCTACTCCAAAAAGCACCTTGAGGGGCAACCCCGGGTGCGTGGTCGGACCCAAAACACCGACAGACATATCTGAGCCCCAACCCCCGTTCACTTCTCGAGCTTGATCTTGAGCCTTATGACTTACACCACATAATTGTAGATGTTACCTCATTGGTTGTAAGTCATGTCCTTATGTAGTGATCCTTGATGCACCATAACTCTTCTTAACTCGATCAACCTTGACTTTGCAAGTCTTCTTCTTCACCCCTAGCTTTGGGTTCCTGGTCTCCTTGACCTTCTCCCGTGCACTCGGTACCTCGAAGCTCTTCTTGCCTCCATCCTTGGCTTGATCGGTTGTCTCTGAGTTACGCACACCGAGTCTCACTTAAGCAATGTCCATCTTACTTGTGATGTCCATTATCTATAGATAATCCAGTCTTTGGCCCATCACACTTGTTCACTTGTGTTGAACCCTGTTAGCTTTGCATTAAGCACCTGTTCAACACTTAGCACACTTGTTAGTCTTTTAATTGGGTTGTCATCCAAATCACCAAAACCCACAAGAGAGCTTTTAGTGCGGTATCATGGAGGTCATGCAAGCAGACCATCTTAACGAGGTCAACCATGGAAGCCGAGCTAGCTGCACTTGACACAGCAACCGTTGAGGCAGAATGGTTGCGTGAACTCTTGATGGACTTGCCGGTGGTTGAGAAACCAATACCAGCTATCCTTATGAACTATGACAATCAGACAGTGATTGCTAAAGTGACGAGTTCTAAGGATAATGGGAAGTCAACAAGACATGTCAAAAGACGATTGAAGTCTGTCAGAAAGTTGAGAAACTCCAGAGTTATAAGTGTGACTTATATTTCAACCGATAAAAATCTGGCAGATCCTTTTACCAAGGGACTACCACGTAGTGTGATAGAAATCGCATCGAGAGAAATGGGTATGAGACCCGTATAAGTTGCCATGGTGGAAACCCAGTCTATGTGATCGGAGATCCCATGAATTAGGTCCTGGGAAGAACAAGCCATTGGTGAACTGAGGAGAGTAACCTTTGACCCTCTCTAAGTAAAGATGCAATACTCTCAAATGCTCTAAGGCAGGTTGGCTTTGTGCCTTAATGTGTTCTGTTGGCTTGTATTAACGAAGATGTTGTCCTGCAGACCATTATTGAAAGAACACACCTATATGAGTTAGACTGTCTAATTTCGCAGTCTATGAGATCTGGGTGATCTCTAGTAAACTCATGAAGAGACCTTGGAGTACAACGTATATGCTCCACCCGAGAAGGGGACTACTGGTAGCCAAGTACTGGTCATGACTTCAAGTGAAACATATTCACGCAAAACTTGCAATTCAAGGCATAGTCCATTGTCTAAGTTGTGGGTTGGTGTAGCTTAGAGTTCTAGGCGGAAGTTCAACTTAACAGTCTCTACTGAAACACTAGTATATTAAATAGTAGTGAACAGTGGCAAAAACTGCAGATGGGCATTTGAGATCTGGTGGGGGATTGTTAGGATTTATGGGCTATGCCCAATTGAGAAATTCAAAATAAATCTCAGGAAAATCTCAAAAGCCCATATAAGTGTATGGCTAGGGAATGGTGGAACCAATAGCACCATATTGCTAGTTCTAGTGGAGTAGAGCTAGTTTAAATATGGAAGCCACACTCACTCACCAAGTCATGGATGAGGAGAGAGTGTGGAGAGACACACATGCGTGATTGCTCGCCTCGCCTGGCCGGGCCGGGCCAGGGCGAAGGGCGCGGGCGCACGACATGCGCGTGAATGGTTTGCTGAAATCCGGCCCCTCGCCTTGCGGGGGCGCGACTTCCTTTTGCCGTTTGAATTTTTTGGTTACTTGGCTGTTAAGTTTAGAATTCTAACCGATCGCTATAAAATCTAAACTGAACGTGAGATTTTGTGGTCGGATAAGATCGAAGGTAGCTATCTGGTCACGAACTCGGCCCTATAAAAGGCGTCTGGCAGCCAGCATCCAAATCATCCCAGTTTTCGCTTTCGCCTCTCTTCACAGCTGAGCCGCCTTCCAGTTCTCTTCATCCCGACCGCAGACGTGCATCTGCGATCAGGAGAGCAGGTCTCTAGAACCCTTCGCCTTCTAGATCCTGCACCGGGAGAGGGCGAATAAGGTTTTTAGGAAGCGTCCTCACGCGACTGCTCGTAATCTTCTGACCTCATCGACCCTACTGATTTCGCCGCTTCGACGTCATCGACCCTGCTGATTCCGGCGCGCGCCATCTTTCAATATGTCTAATCAGTACGCATCATCTGATTTGACTTTTTTACTTCAGTTCTTCTGATTTTGTCATGATTTATATTCGGATTGTCTAATTATTCAACACTTTCTGCCACAACCAAATATCTGAATAATGGACACTGCAACTTCTGTTCTATCTAAAAATAACAATTTTATTATTAGCATGGCAATACCATTATAAATAAAAAGAGTTGTATAGTATATCTGTAAAAGCATTTCCATTGTCAATCTATTAACACCGAGCTTATGTTGATCCATACATTTTTTTTATTTGATTTGATGTTGGTGATCAGTCGTCGGTGTTAAAAATACTTGACTTTGTGCAAATCCAGGATAGGAGGGCTAATGTACTTGGGAGAGTAGAGTTTGAAAGGTATACATACATACATACATACATACATACATACATACATACATACATACATACATACATACATACATACATACATACTGTTTCCCTCAATCTGCTCGCAGAAAACATCAAAAGTGATGGTGCTTTTGCTGTGTTTGCCGCGACCGCCAATGACTGTTTTTTTTCTTCGTGAAAACAATCAAAGAATTCCCACTTTCGCAGAGAAACTCGGATGTTTTACTCAACAAAACACCAAAGAGAAATAGAAAAGGGAAATAGATAGTAGATAATAGGTCTGGACACTATAACGTGTTTCTTTTTTTTCTCTCTCTGGCCCCTTCGGCAACAGCATACAATAATGCTTCTATATCCTATCTTAAGCTTATCCTGAGACTTTATCCTAAAGACAAAATCCTAACTGACTTCTATTCCCACGCCGTTTTTTACTCCGGTTTGCATGGCTTGCTTCGTTACGTATTTCCAGCCGCATACCCTTCATTGCATCAATAACCTTTTTACTTGTCTTTCTTTTTTCAGATGTGTGCTTCACTTTGTCCTCGTACATCCCTGCATCACCATTCTGCAAAAAATCAAAAATCAATATCAACACATCCCCCCTGTTTTTCGAGCTAACGCAGTATGCCGAAAAACATGATCTGACAACGATTCAAAGCTGAATCAGTCTTATAGTTAAATAATCATGGCACATTTAATCAAACATCAATACGATGATGACCTATGCTCATTGGCCACATTTTCTAGAAACGATGGTCGTAGGACCATTTCTAGCATCTCACAGACCAGCACCGGCCCAAAACAAAATCAGCCCATATGCCTTAGAGGTCTGGACAGCAGGCTCTTCACTTCTTCCTCTTGCTCACGACATCCCAAACCAATACCTCGCATCCGTCGCTAAACTTCCAGGGAAGATTCCGGCCGCGCCTAGTGCTATGGCGACTGTGCGAGTATCGCAATACTGCGGCTTTCCCTGCGGGCCGCGTCCTCAGTTCAGGAGCATCACGGCCACCTCCAGCGCTGCGGTCAGCACGACCACTGTCGGATCGCCCCAGCGCGACGACGACTGCGCACAACGCCATAGACCTAGCGCTGGCTGGTGTGGAGGAGCGAGCCATATTGCAGCACATCGACATATATGCAAGAGACGTAGGGCGTCGCGGACATCTTCAATCACCAGTGCTTGGCTCAGGTGCGTCTGCTCAGGAACGCCCAGATCCCCAACTGCAGCATCGCTAACTCAAATCTCTAAGCGCCTTGACTTGGAGCTCCTGCAGCCAGCCACCTGCTGCCAGCAATTAGCATCCATCCGGAGTGCACTCGCCAAAAAGGTACATCCTTCCCCCAAATCGATTTTATGTACTGTCTGCTCCTCTTAGCCGATATAAGCATTCTTATATTTATGCCCGGCTCTAACTATAAGGATACTTTAACTCTGCTACTAGCTTCAAATTTCAACACACCCCCCTGCCAGACGCTAGGATAATACTTTTTCAGATACTTGCCGTTGAGGGCTTTAGATAACTTTTTCCCTTGTAAATCTTCAACAAAATATGTGTTTCCATGTACAATGCCTACCACCTTGAATGGGCCTTCCCAGTTCGGCGACCATTTGCCGAATTTATTATTCTTAGATCCTATAGGCAAAATCGTTTTCCATACCAACTCTCCAATCTGAAACGATTTCTTCTTCACCTTTTTGTTATAAGCCCTCGCCACTCTCAGCTTTTCTTTTTCTATTTCCCTTAAGGCTGTTAATCGGCTTTCAATATTTCCATCAATTCTGTCTAGCATTAGCTCTCCATATACCTCAGCCGATAACGAATTCTGACAAGCTACTCTATAAGCCTGTAAATTCACCTCAATAGGAAGCACCGCCTCTTGTCCATAAACCAATTCAAATGGTGTCACTTTAGTTGCTCCATGCTGAGATACTTGATGGGCCCATAACGCCTCTGACAACACTTCATGCCATCTCTTCGGCTGATCTGCAATTTTCTTCTTTATCAACCTGATCAACACCTTGTTGCTAGATTCGGCCTGCCCATTAGCTTGCGCATAGTACGGCGACGAATTCAATAACTTGATCCGCAAAGATTTTGCAAAATCTTTAAATTGGTGAGACATAAAAGCAGCTCCTTGATCTGTTGTTAATGTTTGTGGAATGCCAAATCTGTATACAATATGCTCTAAGACAAAATTAATCAATTCCTTATGTGTCATATTTTTTAAAGGCACAGCTTCAGTCCATTTAGTAAAATAATCAGTAGCCACCAACACAAACTGATGCCCTCTAGATGAAGATGGATGAATTTCACCAATAAAATCCAAACCCCAGCCTCTAAATGGTCATGGCTTTATAATAGGATGCAACATGCTAGCCGGCGCTGACTGAATATCCCCAAACTTTTGACACTCATCGCACCCTTTGAAATACCTGAAACAATCCTCCATCATGGTTGGCCAATAAAACCCTGCTCGTTTTAGCATCCACCTCATTTTATGGGCTGACTGATGTGTGCCACACATACCCTCATGTACCTCACCCATAGCTACTTTTGATTCCTCCTCATCTAAGCATTTTAGCAGCAAACCATCTATCGTCCGCCGATACAACTCACCCTCCATTAAAGTATACTTCAAAACTTGCCTCTGAACATTTCTATCTTTGGTATTGCTAGGGTTTTGCAGACATTCGATTAATGGTTTCCTCCAATCATCATTATCCATCCCATCTTGCTGCTCGGCCTCAAAATTTTTATGGCCTGAGTTACTCCTTTCTATACTATTGATGCCTGCAAACATCGGCTCCTCCTGCTTTCGCTGTCCAGCAAGTGACGACTTAAATAAGCCACCACGCTCTCCTTCCCGCTATGTTCTTGTATAAGAACAGCACCAATCACCCTTTCCTGCGCTGCAATATACAATCTGAAAGGCACTCCTGCCTTAGATGCCTTCAACACTGGTGGTGTTAACAAATATTTCTTAATGGCAGCGAACGCTTCTCTTTGTTCAGCTCCCCACCTAAAATCAGATTCATGTTTAAGCCGAACAAGGGGTGTGAACGATTCAACCTTTCCGACTAAATTTGATATGAACCTCCTCAAGTAATTAATTTTTCCTAATAATTTCTGCACATCCCTTTTGCATGTCGGCTCTTCTAATTTTCCAATCGCTTCAACCTTTTTTGATCAATCTCGATTCCATGCTCATGCACAATAAAGCCTAAAAATCTCCCAGCCGACACCCCAAATGCGCACTTGAGGGGATTCATCTTTAAATCATACTTTCGCATCCTCTCCAATGCCAACCGTAAATCAGCTACATGATCATCGAAACCAGCCGATTTCACCACAACATCATCAATGTAAATCTCTAGGATGATGCCTAAAAGATCATGAAAAATAAGGTTCATGGCCCGCTGATATGTTGCACCAGCGTTCCTTAATCTAAATGTCATCACAACCCATTCAAATAACCCCACAAACCCAGGCAACGAAAGGCTGTCTTAGATACATCCTCTTCGGCCATAAAAATCTGGTTATACCCTGCATTACCATCCAAAAAACTAATAATTTTATTCCCCGAAGCCTGATTAACAAGTTCATCCGCTATAGGCATCGGATATTCATCTTTCGGGGTGGCTCTGTTCAAATCTCTAAAATCCACACAAATCCTGATCTTCCCTGTGTTCTTCTTCTCAACTGGCACTATATTGGAGACCCACTCCGCATACCTACATGGCCTTATGAAATTTGCTTTCAACAGCCTATCAACTTCTTCCTTAACTCTGTCATGGATGTCGTGGTTAAATCTTCTAGGTGGCTGCTTATGTGGCCTAAACCCATGCTTAATTGGTAGCCTATGCTCAACCAACTCCCTACTCAACCCTGGCATCTTAGTATAATCCCATGCAAAACAGTCTCGAAATTCTCTAAGTAAATCACATACCTTTTGCCTCTGACCGACTATTAATTTAGCACTTACAAATGTTGGTCTTGGCACCTTTCCATCTCCAATGTCCACTTCCTCTAGTTCATCAACAGATGAGAACCCCTGTCCTAACTTTCCAAGATCATCAAAATCATCCACCACCTCTCCCATATCATTTTTGTTTAAACGATATTCATCTGTCCTCTCCTGCAACCATTTTAAACTATCGTGTTCATTCATTTATAATGTTGAGTCATTGAGCCGTGCTATGTCAGCCGGCTTTACATGAATAGGCACAAAACTATCTCACTCTACACTGATAAAATCATATCCTAACAAATCTCTTCCTGTCAAACACCGCATATTACCATGCTGCCATTCCATTGGCGTTTCCATCAGTGCGATACACCTAGCGGTGTCTGCTTCAATCACCTCCACCTGATCACCTACCCATTGAACCAAAAACTGATGCAAAGTAGATGGCACACAACCATTAGCATGTATCCAATCTCGCCCTAGCAAAACATTATACCTTCCTTTCACATCCACCACGAAAAAGGCCGTTGGGACCGTTTTGCTGCCCACTGTGAGCTCAACAGACATAATCCCTTTTGCTTGTGATGGCTCCCCTGAAAACCCACTTAGATTCATATTCGTCTTAATTAGTTCACTCTCTTTGTATCCTAATTTAGAAAACACGGATAGCGGCATTACATTTACACCTGCTCCCCCATCGACCAACATGCCCCCCATTGGCTTCCCATCAATGTGACCACGAACATATAATGGTTTTAGATGAGATCCCTGCTCATTTGTTTTTTCAAACACAGCACGCTCAGCCCCCAATGTTAGCTCAGCCTCATCCCCCTCTACTGCTCTGAATTCAGTAGGTAAAACAAACACCATGTTTATATCCATGTCCCCTTGTGCTTCAGCGATTTCTTCTTTATCAGAACCACTGCTGCTATCATCATCTTTTTCCTCCCTGGCCAATCGTTTCTCCCTCCACATTTTCTTAGGGATAACCATTGGCCTATCCTCATTAAACCACCTGTCACGCTCCTCCTCTTTCATCTTTTCTGTCATTTCCATAGTCCTCAACCGCTGGACACGGCGCTTTTGCGTACGGCTTAACCCAGGTGGACACCATCTCGGTGCTGGTTTTGTACCGGGCGCAACTGAACCATGATTTTTCTACCCCTCCCGTCCAGTACACCACCAGCTGAAGCTCGACTAACAGGACCTGCATTCTGGGCGACACCAATCAAATTTTTTTCTCCTGCATCAATCCATTCTCTAACCGGCACTCTTGTTGTCTGTTTATTACTGCAACCTGGTTGTTCGGCCCACGTGTGATGCTCTCCCCTATAGTGGCCATCCATCACAACATCGGGACCGACTACGCGCTGATTCGCAATCATTTCGGTCCTGTGTTTCCTATCCTAGCTAGCAGAATTACTCATTTGTCGTGTAAGCACTACATCAAGCTTCATACGCTTGCTTCTCATCCCTTGACCTCCACCACTTTGCGGCCTGCTCTCCTGTAATTTGTTTGTCCCAGCAGCAGCTATGTGTCCCTGTCCTATGTTTGGCTTGGCTGCTACTTCTTCGTTGTTCTTTGTGTAATTCTTTGTGACAGCCACCTGACCATTCTGCTTAGCCATCTCTGCCTGGGGACCTTCTGTAGCATTTAATATGTCACACTCCACTGTTCCCACTATGATTTTTGAACCGCTTTTGCCCAACGGCTCATTTTGCCCATCAACAACCATACACAGCTCTCTGGCATCCGCTGGGTTGTGAGGAGGCCATTTCTTTTGCATCTACGAGCACAACTCCTCGGGACCTTTTGATATGGCAACAGTCCTGGGCTGACTCCCCATACTCCTCCCTAGCCTGCTCCACACTCCATGTGTTTCGCTCTGTCTCCAAATATGGTCGCTTCGGGAATTCACGTTGTGAGAACAAATCTTGGTTTTCTGCATGAGCACAGTCTCCCCTACTTCTCCAGTTCAATGACCCTCCCCTCTGTCCAAAGAGGTCGCCTCCTGCCCCTTCTGGAGACCTGGGTCTCTTGAAACCTCTAAAATGTTGGAACTCATTTCTTTTCCATTGTGAAGTATATTTGTTGAGCAAAAATTCAGAAGTTGGTTTAAAGACAGGCTGAACCCTTTTTCTCTCGTTTACTTTCCACACACCAACTTCCGGACTCTTTGGTATTATCATCTTGAGTTTGAGATCATCAGAGATAACCACATTCTTGCCTTTAGTAGTTTCGGACTGATCTGTCCGAACTAACACTCTTTTGCTCTCGAAATCAATTACATTGATAGGGAATGGATCCTTATCAAGCTTCATTTTGTTAGCTTCTCCAAATGTCAATCGTCCATCAGTCAGGGCCGATTGTATCTGACGACGAAAATAATTACACTCGTTAGTAGAATGAGAAAATTAATTATGCCATTTACAATAATCTTTCTTAGCCAATTGCTCAGGGGGTGGAATAACATGCCCCTCCCTTAATCTAATGATGTTATTCTGTAATAACATGTCAAACAATTTATCACACTTGGACACATCAAATGTATATTTCATCTCTTCCCTTTTCCCTGGACTTGGCTTTAAAAAAGCACACGCCATAGGCCTACCCTTTGGTGCATCTACCCATTCAGCCACGCATACATCCGTCTCATCATCACTGTCAGTATTGGGCTCCAACATGTTAACCCCCCGTTTCTCCTTTTCCCTACTGTTTGTGTCTCTAAATCGGCTATACTGCTGTTTATCCCTAACACGATTTTCATGGTTGATAGCGTGCTGCATAACTTGGTTTATATCGTTAAAGTCTTGTCCCTCTAACTTCTCCTTCAGATAAGACGACAACCCTGCAAAAGCTAAATCGGCCAAGTCCCTTTCCCCTAGAGTTAAGTTATAGCATTTATTCCTAGTTTCCCTAAATCTTTTAATGTACTCAGAAACAGTCTCATTATACTTTTGTCTGACTGTAGTAAGATGTGATAACCTAAGCTCAGTTTCACCACAATAAAAGTAGTCATGAAATTTTTTCTCCAAACACGCCCAAGTATTAATTGAATTCGGTGGTAAAGATGTAAACCAATTGAAGGCAGTGCTAGACAATGATAGAGGAAACAATTTAACTTTGTGGGCATCAGTTATACCTATATCATTTACTTGTGCCAAGTACTGTCCTACATGTTCATAGGTGGTTTTTGAATCGTCTCCCGAAAATTTCACAAAATCTGGAATTCTAAAACCCTGAGGATATGGCACTGTATCAAAAAAATCTGGGTAAGGCTTCTTATAGGATCTAGTATGCCCTTTAGGCTCAAAACCAAATTCCCTAAGAGTCCTTGCTACCTGCTCCCTAACATTTTCAAATGCTTCACCATCATAAGTCACAGGTGTCACAAAAGGGGCTGAACACAATGCTCCCTGCGCCCCTGCCACATGCCTGTTTAGGACAGATCCTTGCGACACTCCGTTTCCTATGGGATTAATAGATGGTCCATAAGCCACACTTTGGTAATATGGCTGCTGCAGATTAGAATTTGCTACTGCACTCCCACTCGTACCCTTAGCCGATGCATCTATGGTGTTGGGTGCAACTGCTATTCCGAAGCTAGATGTGCCTAGCGAATTCGCTGCACGTTTACCCTGACTCTCTTCTTGTATCTGTTGAACTATAGATCGAATCTGTCTAGGCATGTTGTTGCTTATATCTTGCTTAAATTCAGATCTAAATGCATCGAAAGAATTACGCACTCCCTCAGAAATCATACGCGTAATTTCTGTGACATCAGCCCCATACTTGCTAGCTACAGAAGTATCAATCATGTGAGCTAGCTCTTCGCAAGTGACAGATGAACTTACCTTTTTGCCAGACGTGCTTGCCCCAACGGTCTGTTTGATCACACCATTCTTGGTTTTTCGGAAGCAAGCCAACCTCTCGTTCCGTTTCTCTTCCATCTCTCGTGCGATTTCTTCTTCAATCTCCTTCCTGTCTGCCTCTGTAAGATCTTCCATCGTGACTTTGATCACGTTCAAGGGATGAACTTCAGATTTGTCTGGCGCCGTTTTCTTCACTGTCTTGTCCTCGATAGCCCCGACTATGATTGGCGATGAGGACGCCAATCACCAGCAGTTTGCCGCCGTGAAACGATTACAAATCGCTCCCCAGCGGAGTCGCCAAAATCTGTTTCCCTCAATCTGCTCGCAGAAAACAACAAAAGTGATGGTGCTTTTGTTGTGTTTGCCGCGACCGCCAATGACTGTTTTTTTTTCTTCGTGAAAACAATCAAAGAATTTCCACTTTCGTAGAGAAACTCGGATGTTTTACTCAACAAAACACCAAAGAGAAATAGAAAAGGGAAATAGATAGTAGATAATAGGTCTGGACACTATAACGTGTTTCTTTTTTTCTCTCTCTGGCCCCTTCGGCAACAGCATACAATAATGCTTTTATATCCTATCTCAAGCTTATCCCGAGACTTTATTCTAAAGACAAAATCCTAACTGACTTCTATTCTCACACCGTTTTTTACACCGGTTTGCATGGCTTGCTTCGTTACGTATTTTCAGCCGCATACCCTTCATTGCATCAATAACCTTTTCACTTGTCTTTCTTTTTTCAGATGCGTGCTTCACTTTGTCCTCGTACATCCCTGCATCACCATTCTGCAAAAAATCAAAAATCAATATCAACACATACATACATATGGCTTCACTTCACGTACGTACCTACCAACCAAGGCAGATCAGAAGAGTCTGAGGGCGATCGAGGCAAAGATCTTCAATTTCAGTTGCCAAGCAGCTTTAGTGTCTTGGTCGTCGGGTAATAATAGATTTGCGCAGCCTTTGGATCGATCGTTGGATGATGCAACCAGCATCGCCTGTAATGCTCAGTCAGACCTGACGGCGCCACAGGGAAGATGCGCAGTAGTGCAGGCAAACGAAATGTCAAAAGGCAGTGCGGCGGTGTTGCTTCTCTACTTGCGCCGCAACGGTGCCTGCCGGCGTCGACGGGCGCGGCCGCGCGCCTGGCAACTTTTACATGCCTGGTGGCTGCCTTGCCTTGAGTCTCCTGGCCGGCCGGACCGGCGTCGGTCAAACGCGCGCGCATCTGCTGTCACCGTAGCATCTCCCAGCCTGTCTCAGCTCAGCGTCTGCAACTCTGCATGCTTAACTCGATCTACCAGGCATTCTTGGCCGAGTCGACAAGCTGATAAATGACCATTGCAACTTTCTTGCAATCAAAGGTTCGGTCCAAGTGCCAACCTGATGATCCAAGCCCACTTTGGTGTAATGAATCACGATCTAAATATTTCTTTATAATAAGTTAGGATTTTTAAATAAATTTTAATTAAATATAAATACAGTTTGATATTGATCTGATTCAATCTTTAATTTTATAGTGTAAAATTTATAGCCCATTATCACTATTAGTTGTCACTTGCCACATGAAGGACAACGAAGCCAAGAAAATCGAGCAGTGCTGTTTGGATATAAAGTTCGTCACTATCTATTTGGATTAGGGTTCTCCTTTTCGTTTTTTGCTGTCATGAAATTTCGTTTTGACCCCCAAATGAATTGATTTTTGTATTTTTGAATTTAGAACCAAAACAGCGTAGAAACCGGAGTGGAAAATTCATCCCGGACGTGAGCGGGAACGAGAAATTCAGCGGCCTCTCGCCCTTCCCGCTCAAAAAATGCATCCATGCTTAGTTACTAAATATCACATCAAATGTTCGGTACTAATTAGAAATGTTACTAAGGGCGTGTTTAATATGGCTCTAGAGCTCAACACTAGGAAGGAGTTGGCAAGAACATGCCAAACATCCTAACCTCAGAGTTATAAACTTCATAAAGTTTTTAGAGTTGTAGTACAAATTTTTAGAGTATCTCTTTTACTTCTCTGAAAACTCTAAAAAACAACCTCAACATGGAGTTTTGAGTTATTTACTAGTGACTGCCACTGGTTATAAGAAGCAATTTAAACTCTAAAGCAGAGATGCTCTACCCAAAGTTTTAGAGTGACGCTGCTCTGAAGTGGAGCAGAGTCATACCAAACACGCCCTAATTATGGACTAAATGACAAGATGAAAGCCTAATCAATCTATAATTCGTACATGTGAGGCTACGGCAAATAATTGCTAATCGTTAATTATTAGACTTAATAAATTCATCTAATCATTTAATCTTCATATATGCAATTAGTTGTATTAATATGACGTTTAAACATTCATGGACTAAACAAACACACTGATCCGATATTCGGCTGGATGTTCTTATATGCAGGCACATCTATCTGAATATTTTTATGGGCTGGACCGAATATACTCGCTTTTTTGGGCCCTGGAATTCACGCCCACCAACGGCGCCCATAGGCCAGCCACTTCGAAGCGGGGAATTTATTTCTTTTCCATCCTTACGATCGGCATTCCTTCGCTTACCAATTTTTAGTTTTGCAATTACATATTGTTGAACACCATATTTAGCACCGATCGAAAGGTTCACAATTGTATTAACTTAGACGAGAGTACTTATCTCGTACATAGTTATCCTAACATATCCATAGGAATCTGTTGGATCTTGCATACAAACGGATCCACACCCTATAAATATAAAGGGGTACAACCGATTGACAACTAACAAACACATTCCAATCGAAAGAATTATTTACCTTAGTTATCATTCATGACTTGGAGTAGGTGTAGCGTAGGCTTAGTTATAACTTCTCACCATATATCATCGCATTTATTCGACTCTACGTCGTCTTTCATCTAGAGACGTCTTAAGTGACCTGTCTACCCCAAAACGACCCTAGGATCTTTCCCTAACGAGATCTTCCCGATGGGCGAGATCTAGAGAGCTCCCTATGTCGCGGATAGTTTGTCGCCCTACCGCGGACGGTCCGGTGACCTATCGTGAACGGTCCGGTGATCTACCGCGCACCGTCTGGTACCTCACCCAGAGCGAACTCAAAGGTCATGCACATCACGTGGAGTCCCTAGGGTTCCACTACACGAAACACATAAATTTTCGTGGGCCGGAATATTTTCATCGGCCGGCCCATGAAAATACAGCAGTTATTTTTGTCGGCCTCTTGACCGACGAAAATGCATAAAGTTTCGTGGGCCGGGGAATATTTTCGTCGGCTGGCCCACGAAAATACGGCCGTTATTTTCGTCGGCCTCGTGACCGACGAAAATGTGGAATATTTTCGTGGGCCGGGCCCTTGCCGACGAAAATAACCTCTTGACCGACCACTATTTTCGTCGGCCTCAGCCCGGCCGACGAAAATAAAGGCTCCTAAATCGTCCCCCGGTCGCGCGCCCGCACCTTCGCTCGCTCGTTTGAATCCCCCACCGCGCCGCCGCCCGCACGCGCGCCCACCCTAGCTCGCCGCGCCACCCCTCGCCGCACACGCCGCCGCCCGCACGCCCGCCGTCCAAGGCGCCCCGCCCGCCCCTCGCCGCGCCGCCGCCCTGCCCGAGGCGCCCTGCGTCGTGTCGTGAAGGCCTCCCTGCGCCGTGCCGCCACCCACACGCCCCCCGCCGAGGCGCGCCGCGCCGTCGCCAGCCGCCCCACCCGCCTCGCCCCGCCCGCCCGCTCCGAGGCCCCGAGGTCGCAGTAGGGAGCATTTTCGCTATCAGGCAAGTATAATTGCTGCCGGGAGTGGTCATTAATTGATATTAGTCATCTTCTCGTGTTGTGATTAGATTAATGACCATTAATTGTTATCTTGTCATCTTGTGATTAAGATTTGAGTTAACTTGTCGAGTTTAACTGTTGATTGCTTTAATTCAAATTCATATTTGTCTCTGAGTTATTTTTTAATGTTTAGAGTTTAGTTTTAATCGTTAACCGTAGCGAACCGTATGCGTCACCCGTTCGGGAACGGCGAACGTCACATTGGCTTGTGAGGTTCGCCGTTCCGGAATTGTCCACGTATTTTAGACAGCCTGGGAGTGTAGGCCGATGCTTGTGATTTGTGACATGTGCCTTACGATTGACGCGGAATTATGGACTATGTATGTGATTGTGGTATTGAAACTATGTTTGAAACAGTTATGGACTATGTATGGACTATGTTTGAAACAATTATGGTATTGATTGTGGATGTGGTTTGTGAATTCTGTATTGAAATTGTTTATTGTATATGTGATTGTGGATTATGTGTATTTTGCTGTGAATTAAAAGGTGCAGAAAAATCTGTTTTAGGGGGGGTACCATGAATTTTCGTCGGCCTGCACGGAGGCCGACGAAAATACATGCAGGCCGAGCCAGCTATTTTCGTGGGCACGTGGAAGCCGATGAAAATAAAGCCGCCCTATTTTTGTCGGCTTCCGTGGCCGACGAAAATACCCTGCCGAGCACCTATTTCCGTCGGCCTTGGGGAAGCCGACGAAAATAAAGCATTTACGTCGGTACCGACGAAAATAGTTGCATATTTTCGTCGAATTTATTTTCAGCGGCTATTTTCGTCGGTTTACGCTTATTTTCGTGGGTTTTTGGCCCACAAAAATTTATGCGTTCCCTGTAGTGTTCGTTGTTGGTTGGCCCTAAGAAGGTACTAGCACAAAGATAATGTAATTTGTCTTACATCTTCTCTACCATCTCTCATGAAGGTTCCCCAAGGTCTCGTTCCCCACTAGCGAGATCTAAGCGTTAGTGTTTGGCCCAAAAGGCACCAACACACTATTTGGCGACTTCGCTGGGAACGATTGCATTTTAGATTTATTAAAATTAGGCTACAATGGCTGGTTCTAAAGATCTCGATGATGTTCCTCCAGGCAAAGACATTCTTAGGCCGACTTTTGATTGTTTATCGGTCGACGACTAGCAGAAATGGGAAGACTACAAAAAGAAGTTGGAGAAGGAGGTGATCACCACCAGAAGGAAGAACGAGAAGGAAGTAGAGCTTGCTTCCCCGACGGCCTCGCTGTAGCCTCCCACTATGAGTAAAATTGTGTCATCCCATGATATCCAATTGCTTAAGAATTGTCGTGATGACACATTCAAACTCATGAGAGAGTTTGTGGATAATATTGCCGTACATGGAAAAATTCTTATTCGTTATTTCCATCGCATAAATTAGGCACTGAAATAGCTGCACCAAACACATAGGCAGCAAATAGGTTTTCTTAGTCCCAGCCATATCATGGTATGCCGATGAACTCATATCCAGGGAACCACTACTCCACCGCATGCGCTGTACGATAGGTCAACGCTGAGTGCGGCTGGACAGTCCGTGTATTACCTCAGACCGTTCGGCCATCGCGCGAATCGTCCGGCTCCATATGCTAGACTATCCTGTGCAGTGCCGAGCCCACCATATGGCACACAGGCGGCGCCAAATATTATCGGGCCACCCGGATATAACCTCGAACCATCCAATTTTGCAGCAGACCGTTCGACACCTTACGTCGGATGGTTCGGCGTCACACCAGACCGTCTGCCCACCTAGACCGGACCGTCCGGATACGTTTATGTAGAACAGGATGTTGCTAACAACATATAATTTTTCCACCCACCACAACACCAGTATTTCCCTCCTATGGTGCATCAAAGTCGCAGTATACCACCACCATCGGCACGGTGCGTGCAACTTGGTATGACCAGACCGTCCGGAAACATTGCGGACCATCCGACACCTTACGCTAGACCGTCCGGATATGCATACGCAAAACAGTGTACTATGCATCAAGCATAATTTTCATACTCCATCCCACCTATAGCGCACTGTATTTGTAGCATGCCAACGCCAGCGCATGAGGCCGAATATTTTTGGCCCCTACGGAGATGGAAAGGGTCATCCCATACCACACATTAGTGGGATGTGGTATCAGTAAGCCTCAGGAGCCTTTAACAGAAGCCACCTTTGATCATCCTGGTACAAAAGGGTGACATAAGGACAACTGACCACAAGAGCCCCATGTACCGATGACTGATTGGTTTCCATCAGTCACTATGGATGAAGTTCGGGAGGAAATATCCGAACTATTTCGTGATAAATTAGGTGTTAGTGTATCTGGCCCAAGACAGTCGTATCAGAGGCCATATGACCCTCGATCGACGGGATGTCGTTCCATACCCTCCGGGAACTAGTGTGTCGGATTTCTCCAAATTTTTAGACAAGGGTAGTTGAAAGGGAATTAGGCTTACACCTATTTCCTAAACTAAATTTGGTGGTTGAATTGCCCAACACAAATAATTGGACTAACTAGTTTGCTCTAGTCTATAAGTTATACAGGTGCCAAAGGTTCACAAAAGGCCAGTAAAAAGACCAAGAAAAGGGTTCAACAAAAAGAGCAAAGGGACAACCGAAGGCACCCTGTTCTGGCGCACCGGACTGTCTGGTGCACCACTGGACATGTCCGGTGCACCAGGGTTCTCCGCGCGCTGAACTCCTCACCTTCGGGAAAACGCAGAGTCACTCCGCTATAATTCACCGGACTGTCAGGTGTACCCCAGACAGTGTTCGGTGCTCCAGGAATGAACCGACTCTGAACTCGCCAGCTTCGGGAATTCGCTCTGCCATAATTCACCGGACATGTCCGGTGTACACCGGACTGTCCGGTGTGACAGCGGAGCAACGACTACTTCGGCGCCAACGGTCACCTGCAGGTGCATTAAATGCGCGCCAGAGCACGCAGAAGTCAGGCACGCGCGACGTGGCGCACCGGACACTCTACAGTACATGTCCGGTGCGCCACCGGACATCCAGGCAGGCCCAGCAGTCAGAGCTCCAACGGTCAGAACCCTAACGGTCGGGTGACGTGGCTGGCGCACCGGACATGTCCGGTGTGCACCGGACTGTCTGGTGCACCATGCGACAGACAGCCTCCACCCCAACGGCTAGTTTGGTGGTTGGGGCTATAAATACCCCAACCACCCCACATTCAATTGCATCCAAGTTTTCCACCTCTCAACCACTTACAAGAGCTAGGCATTCAATACAAGACACACTCAAGTGATCAAATCCTCTCCAATTCCACACAAGGCTTTAGTGATTAGCGAGAGAGATTTGCCGTGTTCTTTTGAGCTCTTGCGCTTGGATTGCTTCTTTCTTTCTCATTTGTTCTTGTGATCATAAACTCACTTGTAACCGAGGCAAGAGACACCAATTATGTGGTGATCCTTGCGGGAAAGTTTTGTTCCCGGTTTTGATTTGAGAAGAGAAGCTCACTCGGTCCGAGGGACCGTTTGAAAGAGGGAAAGGGTTGAAATAGACCCGGTCTTTGTGGCCTCCTCAACGGGGAGTAGGTTTGCGAGAACCGAACCTCGGTAAAACAAATCCACGTGTCTCACTCTTTATTTGCCCGCGATTTGTTTTGCACCCTCTCTCTCGGACTCATTATTATTTCTAACGCTAACCCGGCTTGTAGTTGTGATTAATTTTGTAAATTTCAGTTTCGCCCTATTCACCCCCGCTCTAGGCGACTTTCAATTGGTATCGGAGCCTGGTGCTTCATTAGAGCCTAACCGCTCGAAGTGATGTCGGGAGATCACGCCAAGAAGGAGATGGAGACCGGCGACAAGCCCACTACAAGCCATGGGTCAACTTCATCGGAGGAGTCCCGCAACAACAGGAAGGAAAAGAAAGACTCCTCCAAAGGGAAGAGGAAGGAGAAGAAATCCTCTTCCCACAAGTCGCATCGGAGAGGCGACAAGCACAAGAGGATGAGGAAAGTGGTCTACTACGAGACTGACACCTCATCACCGTCGACCTCCGGCTCTGACGCGCCGTCCGTCACTTCTAAGCGCCAAGAGCGCAAGAAGTATAGTAAGATCCCCCCCTACGCTACCCTCGCATTCCTAAACATACACCTTTACTTTCCGTCCCATTAGGCAAACCACCAACATTTGATGGTGAAGATTATGCTAGGTGGAGTGATATGATGCGATATCACCTAACCTCACTCCACAAAAGTATATGGGATGTTGTTGAGTTTGGTGTACAGGTACCATCCGTAGGGGATGAAGATTATGATGAGGACGAAGTGGCCCAAATCGAGCACTTCAACTCCCAAGCCACCACTATACTCCTCACCTCTCTAAGTCGAGAGGAGTATAACAAGGTGCAAGGGTTGAAGAGCGCCAAGGAGATTTGGGACGTGCTAAAGACCGCGCACGAAGGAGATGAGGTGACCAAGATCACCAAACGGGAAACGATCGAGGGGGAGCTCGGTCGCTTCCGTCTTCGCCAAGGGGAGGAGCCACAAGACATGTACAACCGGCTCAAAACCTTGGTGAACCAAGTGCGCAACCTCGGGAGCAAAAAATGGGATGACCACGAAGTGGTTAAGGTTATTCTAAGATCACTTGTTTTCCTTAACCCTACTCAAGTTCAATTAATTCGTGGTAATCCTAGATATACACAAATGACCCCCGAGGAAGTTATAGGTAATTTTGTGAGCTTTGAGTTGATGATCAAAGGCTCAAAGAAGATCAACGAGCTTGACGGCCCCTCCACATCCGAAGCACAACCAGTCGCATTCAAGGCGACGGAAGAAAAGAAGGAGAAAGCTACTCCAAGTCGAACACCCATCGACGCCTCCAAGCTCGACAACGAGGAGATGGCGCTCATCATCAAGAGCTTCCGTCAAATCCTCAAGCAAAGGAGGGGGAAAGATTACAAGCCCCGCTCCAAGAGAGTTTGCTACAAGTGTGGTAAGCCCGGTCACTTTATTGCTAAATGTCCATTATCAAGTGATAGTGACAGGGACAACGATAAGAAGGGGAGAAGAAAGGAGAAGAAGAGATATCACAAGAAGAAGGGCGGCGATGCCCATGTGTGCCGCGAGTGGGACTCCGACGAGAGCTCTACCGACTCCTCCTCCGACGAGGACGCCGCAAACATCGCTGTCACCAAGGGTCTTCTCTTCCCCAACGTCGGCCACAAATGCCTCATGGCCAAGGACGGCAAAAGGAGGAAGGTAAAATCAAGATCCTCCACCAAATATGAAACATCTAGCGATGAGGATAATGCTAGTAATGAGGAGGATAACTTGCGAACCCTTTTTGTCGACCTAAACATGCAACAAAAGGAAAAACAAAATGAGCTAATTAGTGCCATCCATGAAAAGGATGATCTCTTGGACTCCAAAGAGGACTTCCTAATCAAGGAAAATAAAAAGCATGTTAAGGTTAAGAATGCTTATGCTCTAGAAGTAGAAAAATGTGAAAAATTGTCTAGTGAGCTAAGCACTTGCCATGAGACCATTGACAACCTTAGAAATGAGAATGCTAATTTGTTAGCTAAGATTGATTCACATGTTTGTAATGTTTCAACTTCCAATCCTAGAGATGATAATGTTGATTTACTTGCTAGGATTGATGAGTTGAATGTTTCTCTTGCTAGCCTTAGAAATGAGAATGAGAAATTGATTGCTAAGGCTAAAGATTTTGATGTCTGCAATGTTACAATTTCCGATCTTAGAAATAAAAATGATATATTACGTGCTAAGATTGTTGAACTTAATTCTTGCAAACCCTCTACATCTACCATTGAGCATGTCACTGTTTGTACTAGATGTAGAGATATTGATGTTGATGCTATTCATGATCACATGGCTTTAATTAAACAAAAAAATGATCATATAGCAATATTAGATGCTAAAATTGTCGAGCATAACTTAGAAAATGAAAAATTTAAATTTGCTAGAAGTATGCTCTATAATGGGAGACGCCCTGGCATCAAGGATGGCATTGGCTTCCAAAGGGGAGACAATGTCAAACTTAATGCCCCTCCTAAAAAATTGTCTAACTTTGTTAAGGGCAAGGCTCCCATGCCTCAGGATAACGAGGGTTACATTTTGTACCCTGTCGGTTATCCCGAGAGCAAAATTAGGAGAATTCATTCTAGGAAGTCTCACTCTGGCCCTAACCATGCTTTTATGTATAAGGGTGAGACATTTAGCTCTAGGCAACCAACCCGTGCTAAGTTGCCTAAGAAGAAAACTCCTAGTGCATCAAATGATCATAGCATTTCATTTAAAACTTTTGATGCATCATATGTTTTAACTAACAAATCCGGCAAGGTAGTTGCCAAGTTTGTTGGGGGCACACACAAGGGGTCAAAAACTTGTGTTTGGGTACCCAAAGTTCTTGTTTCTAATGCCAAAGGACCCAAAACCGTTTGGGTACCTAAAGTCAAGAACTAAACTTGTTTTGTAGGTTTATGCATCCGGGGGCTCAAGTTGGATCATCGACAGCGGGTGCACAAACCACATGACAGGGAAGAAGAAGATGTTCTCCTCCTACGAGAAAAACCGAGATCCCCAATGAGCTATCACATTCGGGGATGGAAACCAAGGTTTGGTCAAAGGTTTGGGTAAAATAGCTATATCTCCGGACCATTCCATTTCCAATGTTTTTCTTGTTGATTCTTTATATTACAATTTGCTTTCTGTTTCGCAATTATGTCAAATGGGCTACAACTGTCCATTTACTGATGTAGGTGTCACTGTCTTTAGAAGAAGTGATGATTCAATAGCATTTAAGGGAGTGTTAGAGGGTCAGCTATACTTGGTAGATTTTGATAGAGCTGAACTCGACACTTGCTTAATTGCTAAGACTAACATGGGTTGGCTCTGGCACCGCCAACTAGCCCATGTTGGAATGAAGAATCTTCATAAGCTTCTAAAGGGAGAGCACATTTTAGGATTAACAAATGTTCATTTTGAGAAAGACAGGATTTGTAGCGCATGCCAAGCCGGGAAGCAAGTTGGTGTTCATCATCCACACAAGAACATCATGATGACTGACAGGCCACTGGAACTCCTACACATGGATCTATCCGGCCCGATAGCTTACATAAGCATCGGCGGGAGTAAGTAATGTCTAGTTATTGTGGATGATTATTCTCGCTTCACTTGGGTATTCTTTTTGCAGGAAAAATCTCAAACCCAAGAGACCTTAAAGGGATTCTTGAGACGGGCTCAAAATGAGTTCGGCTTAAGGATCAAGAAGATAAGAAGCGACAACGGGACGGAGTTCAAGAACTCACAAATTGAAGGCTTCCTTGAGGAGGAGGGCATCAAGCATGAGTTTTCTTCTCCCTACACGCCACAACAAAATGGTGTAGTGGAGAGGAAGAATCGAACTCTATTGGACATGGCAAAGACCATGCTTGATGAGTACAAGACACCGGATCGGTTTTGGGCCGAGGCGGTTAACACCGCTTGCTACGCCATCAACCGGTTATATCTACACCGAATCCTCAAGAAGACATCATACGAACTCCTAACCGGTAAAAAGCCCAACATTTCATATTTTAGAGTCTTTGGTAGCAAATGCTTTATTCTTGTCAAAAGAGGTAGAAAATCTAAATTTGCTCCTAAGACTGTAGAAGGCTTTTTACTAGGATATGACTCAAACACAAGGGCATATAGAGTCTTTAACAAGTCCTCAGGACTTGTTGAAGTTTCTTGTGACGTTGTGTTTGATGAGACTAACGGATTGGGTGATGGCAATGTAAGAGGAGCTCAACAACTTCACTAGGAACGAGGTATGGCATTTAGTTCCACGTCCTAACCAAAATGTTGTAGGAACCAAGTGGGTCTTCCGCAACAAGCAAGACGAGCATGGTGTGGTGACAAGGAACAAAGCCCGACTTGTGGCCAAGGGATACTCCCAAGTCGAAGGTTTGGATTTCGGTGAAACCTATGCACCCGTAGCTAGGCTTGAGTCAATTCGCATATTATTAGCCTATGCTACTTACCATGGCTTCAAGCTTTACCAAATGGACGTGAAGAGTGCCTTCCTCAATGGACCAATCAAGGAAGAGGTCTACGTTGAGCAACCTCCCGGTTTTGAAGACAGTGAGTACCCTAACCACGTCTATAGGCTCTCTGAAAGTCGCCTAGAGGGGGGGTGAATAGGGCGAAACTGAAATTCTCAAAAATAATCAGAACTACAAGCCGGGTTAGCGTTAGAAATATAATAGAGTCCGCGAGAGAGGGCGCAAAACAAATCGCAAGCGAATAACGAAGTGAGACACGCGGATTTGTTTTTCCGAGGTTCGGTTCTCTCAAACCTACTCCCCGTTGAGGAGGCCACAAAGGCCGAGTCTCTTTCAACCCTTCCCTCTCTCAAACGGTCCCTCGGACCGAGTGAGCTTTCTCTTTTCAATCACTTGGAACACAAAGTTCCCGCAAGGACCACCACACGATTGGTGTCTCTTGCCTCAATTACAAGTGAGTGTTTGATCACAAGAAAGAATCAAAAAGGAAGAAAGCAATCCAAGCGCAAGAGCTTGAAAGTACACAAGCAAATCACTCTCTCTAATCACTAGGGCGTTGTGTGGAATTTGGAGAGGATTTGATCTCTTTGGTGTGTCTCGAATTGAATGCTAGAGCTCTTGTAAGTAGTTGAGAAGTGGAAAACTTGGATGCTATGAATGGTGGGTGGTTGGGGGTATTTATAGCCCCAACCACCAAACTAGCCGTTTGGTGAGGCTGTCTGTTCGATGGCGCACCGGACAGTCCGGTGCACACCGGACATGTCCGGTGCGACAGCCACGTCACCAAAGCCGTTGCAATTTGACCGTTGGAGTTCTGACTTCTGGGCCCGCCTGGATGTCCGGTGCACACCGGACATGTACTGTTCAATGTTCGGTGCACACGAATGGGCGTGCCTGCCTTCTGCGCGCTTCTGGCGCGCATTGAATGCGCCTGCAGGTGACCGTTGGCGCGAAGTAGCCGTTGCGCTGCTGTTACACCGGACAGTCCGGTGTACACCGGACATGTCCGGTGAATTATAGCGGAGCGCCTACTGCAAAAACCCGAGGCTGCCAAGTTCCAGAGCCGCGTCCCTTTGGAGCACCGGACACTGTCCGGTGTACACCGGACAGTCCGGTGAATTATAGCGCGCCGGCTTCTAGAAATTCCCGAGGCTGAGGAGTTCTGTGCGCGGTTCCCTGGTCCACCGGACACTGTCCGGTGCCCCACCGGACAGTCCGGTGCGCCAGACCAGGGAGCCATCCGGGTTGCCTTTAGCTTTCTAATTTGAACCCAACTTTGGTCTTTTTAATTGGCTTGTTGTGAACCTTTGACACCTGTATAACTTATACACTAGAGCAAACTAGTTAGTCCAATTGTTTGTGTTGGGCAATTCAACCACCAAAATTAATTAGGGACTAGGTGTAAGCCTAATTCCCTTTCAATCTCCCCCTTTTTGGTGATTGATGCCAACACAAAACAAAGCAAATATAAATGTGCATAAATTGAACTAGTTTGCATAATGTAAGTGCAAAGGTTGCTTGGAATTGAGCCAATATAAATACTTACATGATGTGCATGGATTGTTTCTTTGTTTTTAACATATTGGACCACATTTGCACCACATGTTTTGTTTTTGCAAATCCTTTTGTAAATTCTTTTCAAAGTCCTTTTGCAAGATAGTCAAAGGTAAATGAATAAGAATTTTGAGAAGCATTTTCAAGACTTGAAATCTTCTCCTTTTGTTTGAAATGCTTTTCCTTTGACTAAACAAAACTCCCCCTAAATGAGATCCTCCTCTTACTGTTCAAGAGGGTTTTGATATACCATTTTTGAAATACTACTTCCTCCCCCTTTTGAACATAGTAAGATATTAATTTGAAATTGACCAATTGAAAATCTCCAAAATTTTTAAAGTTAGGTGGTGCTGCGGTCCTTTTGCTTTGGGCTCATATTTTCTCCCCCTTTGGCATGAATCGCCAAAAACAAAATTATTAGAGCCCAACGAAGTACTTTCTCCTCCTTTGGTCATAAAATAAACGAGTGAAGATTATACCAAAGTTGGAGAGATGCTCGGAGTGACGGCGAAGGATGAGTAGTAGAGTGGAGTGGAAGCCTTTGTCTTCGCCGAAGACTCCAATTCCCTTTCAATATACCTATGACTTGGTTTGAGATACACTTGAAAACACATTAGTCATAGCATATATAAAAGAGACATGATCAAAGGTATATTTATGAGCTATGTGTGCAAGTTTAGCAAAAGAAGTTTCTAGAATCAAGAATATTGAGCTCATGCCTAAGTTTGGTAAAAGTTTGTTCATCAAGAGGCTTGGTAAAGATATCGGCTAATTGATCTTTAGTGTTAATGTATGAAATCTCGATATCCCCCTTTTGTTGGTGATCCCTAAGAAAATGATACCGAATGGCTATGTGTTTAGTGCGGCTATGCTCAACGGGATTATCCGCCATGCGGATTGCACTCTCATTATCACATAGAAGGGGAACTTTGGTTAGTTTGTAACCGTAGTCCCGCAGGGTTTGCCTCATCCAAAGCAATTGTGCGCAACAATGGCCTACGGCAATGTACTCGGCTTCGGCAGTAGAAAGAGCGACCGAATTTTGCTTCTTTGAAGCCCAAGACATCAAGGATCTTCCCAAGAACTGGCAAGTCCCCGATGTGCTCTTCCTATTAATCTTACACCCCGCCCAATCGGCATCCGAATAACCAATCAAATCAAATGTGGATCCCCGAGGGTACCAAAGCCCAAACTTAGGAGTATAAGCCAAGTATCTCAAGATTCGTTTTACGGCCGTAAGGTGTGATTCCTTAGGGTCGGCTTGGAATCTTGCACACATGCAAACGGAAAGCATAATGTCCGGTCGAGATGCACATAAATAAAGCAATGAACCAATCATCGACCGGTATAACCTTTTGATCCACGGACTTACCTCCCGTGTCGAGGTCGAGATGCCCATTGGTTCCCATGGGTGTCTTGATGGGCTTGGCATCCTTCATTCCAAACTTGCTTAGAATGTCTTGAGTATACTTCGTTTGGCTAATGAAGGTGCCCTCTTGGAGTTGCTTGACTTGGAATCCTAGAAAATACTTCAACTCCCCCATCATTGACATCTCGAATTTCTTTGTCATGATCCTACTAAATTCTTCACATGTAGATTCGTTAGTAGACCCAAATATGATATCATCAACGTAAATTTGGCATACGAACAAATCATTGTCAAGAGTTTTAGTGAATAAAGTAGGATCGGCTTTGCCGACTTTGAAGCCATTAGCAATAAGGAAATCTCTAAGGCATTCATACCATGCTCTTGGGGCTTGCTTGAGCCCATAAAGCGCCTTAGAGAGCCTATAAACATGGTTAGGGTACTCACTGTCTTCAAAGCCGGGAGGTTGCTCAACATAGACCTCCTCCTTGATCGGTCCATTGAGGAAAGCACTCTTCACGTCCATTTGATAAAGCTTGAAGCCATGGTAAGTAGCATAGGCTAATAATATGCGAATTGACTCAAGCCTAGCTACGGGTGCATAGGTTTCACCAAAATCCAAACCTTCGACTTGTGAATACCCCTTGGCCACGAGTCGAGCTTTGTTCCTAGTCACCACACCATGCTCATCTTGCTTGTTGCGGAAGACCCAATTGGTTCCTACAACATTTTGGTTAGGACGTGGAACTAAGTGCCATACCTCGTTCCTTGTGAAATTGTTGAGCTCCTCTTGCATCGCCATCACCCAATCTGAATCTTGTAGTGCTTCCTCTACCCTGTGTGGCTCAATAGAGGAAACAAAAGAGTAATGCTCACAAAAATGTGCAATACGAGATCGAGTGGTTACCCCCTTATGAATGTCGCCGAGGATGGTGTCGACGGGGTGATCTTGTTGTATTGCTTGGTGGACTCTTGGGTGTGGTGGCTTTGGTTGTTCATCCTCCTTGTCTTGATCATTTGCATCTCCCCCTTGATCGTTGCCGTCATCTTGAGGGGGCTCATCTCTTTGATCTTCTCCTTCATCAACTTGAGCCTCGTCCTCATTTTGGGTTGGCGGAGATGCTTGCATTTGAGGAGGATGGTTGATCTTGTGCATTTGAAGGCTCTTCGGATTCCTTAGGATACACATCCCCAATGGACATGTTCCTTAGAGCGATGCACGGAGCCTGTTCTTCACCTATTTCATCAAGATCAACTTGCTCTACTTGAGAGCCGTTAGTCTCATCAAACACAACGTCACAAGAAACTTCAACAAGTCCTGAGGACTTGTTAAAGACTCTATATGCCCTTGTGTTTGAGTCATATCCTAGTAAAAAGCCTTCTACAGTTTTAGGAGCAAATTTAGACTTTCTACCTCTCTTAACAAGAATAAAGCATTTGCTACCAAAAACTCTAAAATATGAAATATTGGGCTTTTTACCGATTAGGAGTTCATAGGATGTCTTCTTGAGGATTCGGTGTAGATATAACCGGTTGATGGCGTAGCAAGCGGTGTTGACCGCCTCGGCCCAAAACCGATCCGGTGTCTTGTATTCATCAAGCATGGTTCTTGCCATGTCCAATAGAGTTCGATTCTTCCTCTCCACTACACCATTTTGTTGTGGAGTGTAGGGAGAAGAGAACTCATGCTTGATGCCCTCCTCCTCAAGGAAACCTTCTATTTGTGAGTTCTTGAACTCCGTCCCGTTGTCGCTTCTAATTTTCTTGATCCTTAAGCCGAACTTATTTTGAGCCCGTCTCAAGAATCCCTTTAAGGTCTCTTGGGTATGAGATTTTTCCTGCAAAAAGAACACCCAAGTGAAGCGAGAATAATCATCCACAATAACTAGACAGTACTTACTCCCGCCGATGCTTATGTAAGTAATCGGTCCGAATAAATCCATGTGTAGGAGCTCCAGTGGCCTGTCACTCGTCATGATGTTCTTGCGTGGATGATGAGTGCCAACTTGCTTCCCGGCTTGGCATGCGCTACAAATCCTGTCTTTCTCAAAATGAACATTTGTTAGTCCTAAAATGTGCTCTCCCTTTAGAAGCTTATGAAGATTCTTCATTCCAACATGGGCTAGTCGGCGGTGCCAGAGCCAACCCAAGTTAGTCTTAGCAACCAAGCAAGTGTCGAGTTCAGCTCTATCAAAATCTACCAAGTATAGCTGACCCTCTAACACTCCCTTAAATGCTATTGAATCATCACTTCTTCTAAAGACAGTGACACCTACATCAGTAAATAGACAGTTGTAGCCCATTTGACATAATTGAGATACGGAAAGCAAATTGTAATCTAAAGAATCTACAAGAAAAACATTGGAAATAGTATGGTCAGGTGATATAGCAATTTTACCCAATCCTTTGACCAAACCTTGATTTCCATCCCCGAATGTGATAGCTCGTTGGGGATCTTGGTTTTTCTCATATGAAGAGAACATCTTCTTCTCCCCTGTCATGTGGTTTGTGCACCCACTGTCGAGTATCCAACTTGAGCCCCCGGATGCATAAACCTACAAAACAATTTTAGTTCTTGATTTTAGGTACCCAAACGGTTTTGGGTCCTTTGGCATTAGAAACAAGAACTTTGGGTACCCAAACACAAGTCTTAGAGCCCTTGTGTTTGCCCCCAACAAACTTGGCAACTACTTTGCCGGATTTGTTAGTCAAAACATAAGATGCATCAAAAGTTTTAAATGAAATGCTATGATCATTTGATGCATTAGGAGTTTTCTTTCTAGGCAACTTGGCACGGGTTGGTTGCCTAGAGCTAGATGTCTCACCCTTATACATGAAAGCATAGTTAGGGCCAGAGTGAGACTTCCTAGAATGAGTTCTCCTAATTTTGCTCTCGGGATAACCGGCAGGGTACAAAATGTAACCCTCGTTATCCTGAGGCATGGGAGCCTTGCCCTTAACAAAGTTAGACAAGTTCTTAGGAGGGGCATTAAGTTTGACATTGTCTCCCCTTTGGAAGCCAATGCCATCCTTGATACCAGGGCGTCTCCCATTATAGAGCATACTTCTAGCAAATTTAAACTTTTCATTTTCCAAGTTATGCTCGGCAATTTTAGCATCTAGTTTTGCTATATGATCATTTTGTTGTTTAATTAAAGACATGTGATCATGAATAGCATTAACATCAATATCTCTACATCTGGTGCAAATAGAAGTGTGCTCAACAATAGATGTAGAGGGTTTGCAAGATTTTAATTCTACAACCTTAGCATGTAACAAATCATTTTTAGTCCTAAGGTCGGAAACAGTAGCTTTGTAAACATCAAAATCCTTAACCTTAGCAAGCAATTTTTCATTCTCAATCTTAAGGCTAGCAACAGAAATGTTTAATTCTTCAATCCTAGCAAGCAAATCATCATCATTATTTCTAGGATTGGGAATCGAAACATCACAAACATGAGAATCAACCTTAGCAATTAAATTAGCATTTTCATTTCTAAGGTTGGCAATAGTGTCATGGTAAGTGCTTAGCTCACTAGATAGTTTTTGACATTTTTCTACTTCTAGAGCATAAGCATTTTTAATCTTAACATGTTTCTTGTTTTCTTTAATTAGAAAATCCTCTTGGGAATCCAAAAGGTCATCCTTTTCATGAATAGCACTAATCAATTCATTTAATTTTTCCTTTTGTTCCATGTTAAGATTGGCAAAAAGGGTAAGCAAGTTATCCTCCTCATCACTAGCATTATCATCACTAGAGGATTCATATTTTGTGGAGGATTTAGATTTAACCTTCTTCCTTTTGCCGTCTTTTGCCATGAGGCACTTGTGGCCGACGTTGGGGAAGAGAAGTCCCTTGGTGACGGCGATGTTGGCGGCGTCCTCGTCGTCGGAGGAGGAGTCGGTGGAGCTCTCATCGGAGTTCCACTCGCGGCACACGTGGGCATCGCCGCCCTTCTTCTTGTGGTACCTCTTCTTTTCTCTCCTCTTGCCCTTCTTGTCGTTATCCCTGTCACTGTCACTTGATAATGGACATTTAGCAATAAAGTGACCGGGCTTACCACACTTGTAGCAAACCTTCTTGGAACGGGATTTGTAATCCTTCCCCTTCCGTTGCTTGAGGATTTGCCGAAAGCTTTTGATGATTAAGGCCATCTCCTCATTGTCGAGCTTGGAGGCATCAATTGGTTGTCTACTTGGTGTAGACTCCTCCTTTTTCTCCTCCGTTGCCTTAAACGCCACCGGTTGCGCCTCGGACGTGGAGGGTTCATCAAGCTCGTTGATCTTCTTTGAACCTCTAATCATACATTCAAAGCTCACAAAATTCCCGATAACTTCCTCGGGAGTCATTAGTGGGTATCTAGGATTACCACGAATTAATTGAACTTGAGTGGGGTTAAGGAAAATGAGAGCTCTTAGAATAACCTTAACCACCTCGTGGTCGTCCCACTTTTTGCTCCCGAGGTTGCGCACTTGATTTACCAAGGTTTTGAGCCGGTTGTACATATCTTGTGGCTCCTCCCCTTGGCGAAGACGGAAGCGACCGAGCTCCCCCTCGATCGTTTCCCGCTTTGTGATCTTGGTGAGTTCATCACCCTCGTGCGCGGTCTTGAGTAGGTCCCAAATCTCCTTTGCATTCTTCAACCCTTGCACCTTGTTGTATTCCTCCTTGCTTAGAGAGGCGAGGAGTATGGTTGTAGCTTGAGAGTTGAAGTGCTCGATTTGGGCCACCTCGTCCGTATCATAATCCTCATCCCCTATGGATGGTACCTGTGCTCCAAACTCAACAACATTCCATATACTTTTGTGGAGTGAGGTTAGATGAAATTTCATTAAATCACTCCACCTAGCATAATCTTCGCCATCAAAAGTTGGCGGTTTGCCTAATGGAACGGAAAGTAATGGAGTATGTCTAGGTGTACGAGGATAGTGTAAGGGGATCTTACTAAACTTCTTGCGCTCTTGGCGCTTAGAAGTTATGGACGGCGCATCGGAGTCGGAGGTGGATGTTGATGAAGTGTCGGTCTCGTAGTAGACCACCTTCCTCATCCTCTTGTGCTTGTCGCCTTTCCGATGCGACTTGTGGGAAGAAGATTTCTCCTTCTTCTCTTTGTGGTGAGAAGAAGAGGATCTTTTCTCCTTCCGTTTGGAGGAGTCCTTCTTCTTCTCCTTCCTCTTGGTGCGGGACTCTTCCGATGAAGTGCTCCCTTGGCTCGTAGTGGGCTTGTCGCCGGTCTCCATCTCCCTCTTGGTGTGATCTCCCGACATCACTTCGAGCGGTTAGGCTCTAATGAAGCACCGGGCTCTGATACCAATTGAAAGTCGCCTAGAGGGGGGGTGAATAGGGCGAAACTGAAATTCTCAAAAATAATCAGAACTACAAGCCGGGTTAGCGTTAGAAATATAATAGAGTCCGCGAGAGAGGGCGCAAAACAAATCGCAAGCGAATAACGAAGTGAGACACGCGGATTTGTTTTTCCGAGGTTCGGTTCTCTCAAACCTACTCCCCGTTGAGGAGGCCACAAAGGCCGGGTCTCTTTCAACCCTTCCCTCTCTCAAACGGTCCCTCGGACCGAGTGAGCTTTCTCTTTTCAATCACTTGGAACACAAAGTTCCCGCAAGGACCACCACACGATTGGTGTCTCTTGCCTCAATTACAAGTGAGTGTTTGATCACAAGAAAGAATCAAAAAGGAAGAAAGCAATCCAAGCGCAAGAGCTTGAAAGTACACAAGCAAATCACTCTCTCTAATCACTAGGGCGTTGTGTGGAATTTGGAGAGGATTTGATCTCTTTGGTGTGTCTCGAATTGAATGCTAGAGCTCTTGTAAGTAGTTGAGAAGTGGAAAACTTGGATGCTATGAATGGTGGGTGGTTGGGGGTATTTATAGCCCCAACCACCAAACTAGCCGTTTGGTGAGGCTGTCTGTTCGATGGCGCACCAGACAGTCCGGTGCACACCGGACATGTCCGGTGCGACAGCCACGTCACCAAAGCCGTTGCAATTTGACCGTTGGAGTTCTGACTTCAGGGCCCGCCTGGATGTCCGGTGCACACCGGACATGTACTGTTCAATGTCCGGTGCACACGAATGGGCGTGCCTGCCTTCTGCGCGCTTCTGGCGCGCATTGAATGCGCCTGCAGGTGACCGTTGGCGCGAAGTAGCCGTTGCGCTGCTGTTACACCGGACAGTCCGGTGTACACCGGACATGTCCGGTGAATTATAGCGGAGCGCCTACTGCAAAAACCCGAGGCTGCCAAGTTCCAGAGCCGCGTCCCTTTGGAGCACCGGACACTGTCCGGTGTACACCGGACAGTCCGGTGAATTATAGCGCGCCGGCTTCTAGAAATTCCCGAGGCTGAGGAGTTCTGTGCGCCGTTCCCTGGTGCACCGGACACTGTCCGGTGCCCCACCGGACAGTCCGGTGCCCCAGACCAGGGAGCCATCCGGGTTGCCTTTAGCTTTCTAATTTGAACCCAACTTTGGTCTTTTTAATTGGCTTGTTGTGAACCTTTGACACCTGTATAACTTATACACTAGAGCAAACTAGTTAGTCCAATTGTTTGTGTTGGGCAATTCAACCACCAAAATTAATTAGGGACTAGGTGTAAGCCTAATTCCCTTTCACTCTCTAAGGCGCTTTATGGGCTCAAGCAAGCCCCAAGAGCATGGTATGAATGCCTTAGAGATTTCCTTATTGCTAATGGCTTCAAAGTCGGCAAGGCCGATCCTACTTTATTCACTAAAACACTTGACAATGATTTGTTTGTATGCCAAATTTATGTTGATGATATTATATTTGGGTCTACTAACGAATCTACATGTGAAGAATTTAGTAGGATCATGACACAAAAATTCGAGATGTCAATGATGGGGGAGTTGAAGTATTTTCTAGGATTCCAAGTGAAGCAACTCCAAGAGGGCACCTTCATTAGCCAAACGAAGTATACTCAAGACATTCTAACCAAGTTTGGAATGAAGGATGCCAAGCCCATCAAGACACCCATGGGAACCAATGGGCATCTCGACCTCGACACGGGAGGTAAATCCGTCGATCAAAAGGTATACCGGTCGATGATTGGTTCATTACTCTATTTATGTGCATCTCAACCGGATATTATGCTTTCCGTATGCATGTGTGCAAGATTCCAAGCCGACCCTAAGGAATCTCACCTTACGGCCGTAAAACGAATCTTGAGATATTTGGCTTATACTCCTAAGTTTGGGCTTTGGTACCCTCGAGGATCCACATTTGATTTAATTGGTTATTCGGATGCCGATTGGGTGGGGTGCAAGATTAATAGAAAGAGCACATCGGGGACTTGCCAGTTCTTGAGAAGGTCCTTGGTGTCTTGGGCTTCAAAGAAGCAAAATTCGGTTGCTCTTTCTACCGCCGAAGCCGAGTACATTGCCGCAGGCCATTGTTGCGCGCAATTGCTTTGGATGAGGCAAACCCTGCGGGACTATGGTTACAAATTAACCAAAGTTCCTCTTCTATGTGATAATGAGAGTGCAATCCGCATGGCGGATAATCCCGTTGAGCATAGCCGCACTAAACACATAGCCATTCGGTATCATTTTCTTAGGGATCACCAACAAAAGGGGGATATCGAGATTGCATATATTAACACTAAAGATCAATTAGCCGATATCTTTACCAAGCCACTAGATGAACAAACCTTTACCAAACTTAGGCATGAGCTCAATATTCTTGATTCTAGGAATTTCTTTTGCTAATTTGCACACATAGCTCATAAATATACCTTTGATCATGTCTCTTTTATATATGCTATGACTAATGTGTTTTCAAGTGTATTTCAAACCAAGTCATAGGTGTATTGAAAGGGAATTGGAGTCTTCGACGAAGACAAAGCCTTCCACTCCACTCTACAACTCATCCTTCGCCGTCGCTCCAAGCATCTCTCCGTCTTTGGTATAATCTTCACTCATATGTTTTATTTGCCAAATGGGAGAAAATAGTTAGTCAAAGGGCTTATATTTCACTCAAAGTATCCGTTTTTGGTGATTCATGCCAAAGGGGGAGAAAGTATGAGCCCAAAGCAAAAGGACCGCACCACCACCCTAATTTTTAAAAAATGATTTTCAAATGATTTTCAATTGATAAATTTCAAATTAGTATCTCTTTGTGTTTTAAAGGGGGAGAAAGTAGTATTTTCAAAATTGATATCTTAAAACCCTCTTGAACACTAAGAGGAGAATTTATTTGAGGGGGAGTTTTGTTTAGTCAAAGGAAAAGCATTTGAAACAAGGGGAGAAAATTTCAAAACTTGAAAATGCTTCGCAAAATCTTACTCATTTACCTTTGACTATTTGCAAAAGAACCTTGAAAAGGATTTACAAAAAGAATTTGCAAAAACAAAACATGTGGTGCAAGCGTGGTCCAAAATGTTACAAATAAAGAAACAATCCATGCATATCTAGTAAGTAATATTTATTGGCTCAATTCTAAGTAACCTTTGCACTTGCATATGCAAACTAGTTCAAATTCTGCACTTCTATATTTGCTTTGGTTTGTGTTGGCATCAATCACCAAAAAGGGGGAGATTGAAAGGGAATTAGGCTTACACCTATTTCCTAAACTAATTTTGGTGGTTGAATTGCCCAACACAAATAATTGGACTAACTAGTTTGCTCTAGTCTATAAGTTATACAGGTGCCAAAGGTTCACAAAAGGCCAGTAAAAAGACCAAGAAAAGGGTTCAACAAAAAGAGCAAAGGGACAACCGAAGGCACCCTGGTCTGGCGCACCGGACTGTCCGGTGCACCACCGGACATGTTCGGTGCACCAGGGTTCTCCGCGTGCTGAACTCCTCACCTTCGGGAAAACGCAGAGTCACTCCGCTATAATTCACCGGACTGTCCGGTGTACCCCGGACAGTGTCCGGTGCTCCAGGAATGAAGCGACTCTGAACTCGCCAGCTTCGGGAATTCGCTCCGCTATAATTCACCGGACATGTCCGGTGTACACCGGACTGTCCGGTGTGACAGCGGAGCAACGACTACTTCCGCTCCAACGGTCACCTGCAGGCGCATTAAATGCGCGCCAGAGCGCGCAGAAGTCAGGCACGCGCGACGTGGCGCACCGGACACTTTACAGTACATGTCCGGTGCGCCACCGGACATCCAGGCGGGCCCAGCAGTCAGAGCTCCAACGGTCAGAACCCTAACGGTCGGGTGACGTGGCTGGCGCACCGGACATGTCCGGTGTGCACCGGACTGTCCGGTGCACCATGCGACAGACAGCCTCCACCCCAACGGCTAGTTTGGTGGTTGGGGCTATAAATACCCCAACCACCCCACATTCAATTGCATCCAAGTTTTCCACCTCTCAACCACTTACAAGAGCTAGGCATTCAATACAAGACACACTCAAGTGATCAAATCCTCTCCAATTCCACACAAGGCTTTAGTGATTAGCGAGAGAGATTTGCCGTGTTCTTTTGAGCTCTTGCGCTTGGATTGCTTCTTTCTTTCTCATTTGTTCTTGTGATCATAAACTCACTTGTAACCGAGGCAAGAGACACCAATTATGTGGTGATCCTTGCGGGAAAGTTTTGTTCCCGGTTTTGATTTGAGAAGAGAAGCTCACTCGGTCCGAGGGACCGTTTGAAAGAGGGAAAGGGTTGAAATAGACCCGGTCTTTGTGGCCTCCTCAACGGGGAGTTGGTTTGCGAGAACCGAACCTCGGTAAAACAAATCCACGTGTCTCACTCTTTATTTGCCCGCGATTTGTTTTGCGCCCTCTCTCTCGGACTCATTATTATTTCTAACGCTAACCCGGCTTGTAGTTGTGATTAATTTTGTAAATTTCAGTTTCGCCCTATTCACCCCCCCTCTAGGCGACTTTCAATAGTAAAAGCACTCACTAACACGTAGGCCAATTTTTAGTACAATTGGGGGAATTTGTCAGCACATAAGCTTTTTTGTTTGCCTATTCTCATTATCCTTTACTGGCTCTGCGTTCGCTTGGTTTGCTGTGTTACCTCCTCACTCGAGGTCGTAAAAGTGGTGATAATCTTGAGGTCCACTGAGCTCTTGAGCATTTTTTCGTCGAGAGTCTCTGCCGAGGGTGCTAGTTGTCGATGTTTGATATCTAACAATCTTACTATGAACTTACTGGGAGTAAGATTTGGTGGGTATCGACAAAATATCAATCTCGGTGACTCTACGTTGTGTCGGATTATTATATTTCTTCTCTTACAAGGATTACAAGAAGAGTACTCATGCCTCTCTTTATATAGTCAAGAGGACATACACACGATTCTAATCCTAGTGGATTAAGACAGAAGGGTTCTAATTCTATTATAAAGATAGATTTTCCATCAATAGACTAAGTCATTTTTCTTACCATAAAGACCACGCCATCTTGTTTTGTAACTTCTTGGCAGTCCGTAGGCTAGCCCACCTTCTTACCGAGTAGTCGATTCATGTATCACTAGATTTCTTGTAGCAGCGGTTGGGTGATTGAAGGAGAGAGAACAGAATCTAGCAGGGTAAAGACAATTATTTCTTTGACCTAAAATAGTTTTGTCTTCTTTCCTTGCTCTTCCATTATTATTTCTGAAGTTACCCATTTAGCCTAATAAAACTATATATCTCCAGTTCCTTGTATGGTCTCTTAATTTCTAGCTATTAGTTTTAGCTCTGGATGAAAAATGAATGAGTGCAGAGTTCAGATTGTCCGTATTTAACTTTGAGAAATACTTTGGGGGCTCTCATACATATAAAACTGCATAAAATAAGTGATATAATATCTGTGTCAACAATGCAAAAAAAACATTTATGCAGTGCAGCAGTAGTGTGTGTTGCGCTGCATTCCTGGTTTCAGTTTGCATTTGTTCTATCTACACTCCAGGCACATACTACATCCCATATACAACGTGTATATATATGCTGCATTTTGAACGTATACACATGCATGCATTGTGTAGAGCAGCGAGAACACAATTATTATCTGATGATGGACATCTATCTGGCTGCAGATATGCGCGCGTGCTGGGCTCCCCCTGCTGCAGCCAGCAGGTAAGTTAGTGGTGACTCCAGGCAGGGCTACCCAATGCAATGCTTGCAGCTTAGCTTCAGTCAGTGCAGGAGCAGGGTGCAGGCTACATGTGTGTGACCCAGCCGGCCAGCCGGGAGGAGCGTATAATTGAGCCCGGAAAGCGTGGGTGTTGGTCGGCGCATTTTGGGTCCCGCCTGTCCAACTCATATCGTATCACATGCAAACTAATCAGCTGTTAATTCAAATTATACAATCAACCATTAAAAACTAACTCTCTTTACATGTATTGTATCTCAAAACAATAATTTTACCTTCCTTACGCATTTTTTTCGGAAAAAAAAACTCTCTATCCTTATCTTTATGTTAGAGCAACTCCAACAGCTTGGGTAAACAGGTAAAAAATAGAGATTTTGTACCTATTTTTATGGTGTCTGCAGTGCAAGATATTAACTCCTATGACAAGTTATGTGATCTTGTCGTTATGAGCTGCATCTAACATAAAAATAATGAATTTATCAACCTTGAGTGTATGAACCACAAGATGGATTTTGCTCCTTGGTCATGGCATGGTCTCCGTAGTAGTCAATAATGAAAAGAGAACTCTACCTGACACTTGCATGTTCCAGCTCCAAGTTGGAGACTGCCATCAGGGTCTGCATCCGACACACCAAGTTGCAGAATGCAATCAAGCGTCAAAGGTTAAAAATAGAGAGAGTGTTGGTTTCCAAGTCTTTTAGGAGGTTGTCTATTTTAAAAAGTCCTCTCTCTAAACTCTTTATTTAGGTAGGATTTTTTATATAAGCTGTTGGGGTTACTCTTAGCTAAACGGTCTGTATAAATAGGTTGGTCTAGATTACTAAATATAAAGACTAAAAGGGAATAAATCAGATTTCCTCCCCTCTATAATCCTATTTTTGATAATTTAGGAACTATAAAAGAGAGACTAAAGTTTAGTTATATGGAACCAAACATGTCCTTATATATATGCAGCCTTAATGCCATATCCATCCATCGATTTGCAAAGCATGCACACGTCCTTGCATTGCGGGCTTTAATTTGATTTTTTCCCCATCGGCTTCAAATCAGAACTAACCGAGTCTTCGCGCGCGCGCGCCCGCACAGGCCATCCTCCATCATGCCTGCATGATGCATGGCCGGAGCCCGGATGGCCCCTGCTGCCTCCCAATCCCATCGGAACCATGCGATGCATGCATGCCGGCCGGGGTAGTGACGGGCCTGCGCAGCATCACAGCCGGCCGGCCGGCCGGCCCCGTTCATGTCCACGCGCGCGTCACCTCCCACAGTCCTCAGTGTCAGTGGCAGATGGAGTAGACCACCTGCAGGCGGGCCAATGCATGAGACAAGGAAAAGGCAACGACGACGGCCGGCGTGAAAATACGAGAGAAAACATGAACGTGATCCATGCATCCATCTGTCCATCAAGGGCTGCGAAACCAATGACGGGCTTTCATTTTCATGCACTTTGGATCGTCTCTCTCCTCTTCGTTCGTCTGGAACTCTGGATCTAGGTTGCCTATGGCTCTATATGCATTATTTCGGCTGCTCGGCTGAAGCTATATATCCCTTGTGAGTTGTGACACAGGAAGCACTGAAGAATAACTGCCTAGCAGCTAGCTCTCCAACCATTAGTCATAATCAAAGATAACTTTGGTAGTTCATATATATGACTTTGGTAGTTGATCGTGATATATAATCAAAGATAACTGTATTTACGAATACCATTAGTCATAACCGTTCCATGAGGATAAAAAAATACAGTACTTTGCAATACTCTCAAACAAATTAAGCGCTGCAATGGTATTTTGTGCACTTGCAAAGTTATCTACTTGAGCATAAGAAATTTAATAGAAAAATGGCTTATCATCTTACTCATGACACGCAGACACAATGACCGTGTGAGGATCCTGTAGTACATAAATCACTAACCTCGCACCCTTATCACCACACGATCTAGATCTAGGAGGGTCCATTTTGCAATTGTCCAAGTAGTGAAAAGAGTTTTCGCTATCGGTTCAGCATATGATCTAGGCATCTTGTGGTGCAAAGTAGGGCGATATTCGCCACCAGGTCATTTGTGTAACTACTGGCGAAAGCAATTTTCATCACCATCCTGAAAGAGCAGCGCGTGGCCTCACATTTGACTGCTGGCAAAAAAAAAAGTTTTCAATGTTGGATAATTACTTGTGTTTTCCATTTCTAGTGGTGAACATTTTTTACTACCAAATCTTTTTATGAGCTAGTGGTGAAAAGAGGACTCGCTATGGCAAGATGAGATTATATGTGTCTCACCATCTATGGCCATTTTAGGGTCCTATTGGGCTGACCTAGAAAAGAGTAGAAGAGTGGGTTTGGCATTTGTCTAACATCATGATTGTTGAGTGATTTCTCTCTCCAACGTCTCAAACTAGGCGTTCACGGAGTATCGAGGCCTTTCATCATGAACACCACTTGGATTTGAAGTTCATGTCTTCTTATTCTCCTCATTGAAGCACTAAAGTAGTCTATGGACACATGATTATTGGACATACCAACCATCCTATTCCAACAGAAGAAACTGATTTATGGTGAATCATTTGTTGAGCTCGATGAAATTATATCAATGGAGGTTGACCAAGATGTCATGGAAGTTGACTTGGATGTCATGGAAATCCACCTTGATCTCATGGAAGTTGATATGGATGTAATATATGGAAGTGGGTCAAATAGATCTCATGATGATTGATTAGTTGTATAACTAATTTGTAGAAATTGAGGGATGTTACATTTTGCCTATGAGGTACAACTAGGTCTAGAACTAATTTGTATATGCATCCTTTCTTAACAAATGTACACTTATGGTGTACTACTACCTATAAACTTGAAAACTATTTGTAGCTAAATCATTGGTCTTGTTTCAAGTGGTGTACCTTGTTTTATAATGTTGATCTTACATGATATCTAGTTCCACTTGTGTCTACCAAAACATGATCCTAAGGATGGATTCTAAGTGGTATACACGCTACAAAAGGGACAATTCTATCTTGTGTACCTTAGCATCACTTAGTATTGGTAAGCCTCCCACAAATTACATGTTTATGCATGTGTGCAAATTTGAAGCCAAATCATTTGAGCACACATGTAGGTGGAGTTATCACTACCAATTAGGGTTTCTTGGTCTTTATCCAAATCTTAACAAGTGATGTTAATGGTTGTATAAGTAACACAAAGTCCATACCAAGTTAGCAATTTACTTGGAGGTGAAGTGCTAGCTTGGAAGTTGTTTAGGAGGTGTTTGGCATGGCACCAGAGTAAAACTCCAAAGAGAAGCTGGTTAGAGCCAGCCAAACACCCAAACTCTAGAGTTGCAAACTCTAGAGTTTTGAGAGCTACAACATGATTTTTTAGAGTACCTCTTTTGCTGCTCTGGAATCCTTAAAAACTACCTAGACATGAAGTTTATAGGTATTTACCTACCAGTGTCGCTAGTTATGAAAAAATAATCTAGGCCCTAGACCAGAACTGCTCCACTCAGAGTTTTAGAGTAGAACTAGTCTAGAGTGGAGTAGAACCATGCCAAACACCCCCTTAATTTACACATCTTTGTAGAGTTCTAAATAATTATAAAAAGGGGAATATTGAATGTCTCCATTTTGTTTTGATAATCGAGAGACAACCAGACTAGTGAGGTTTCATGTGAGATGGACAAGTTATTGGTCCACACACTAGGCTCAGTGAGCAATGAAGGCCATGGTGGAGAATGGATTATGCATGTGACGCAAGTTCTCAACTAGTTAAGGTTGATGACTTGGTCACATCAAGCAAGAAGTAGCTTCTTAAACATTGGACATGCCATTGTCTCTTATGGCAAGATGGCAAAGATGAAGATGGGGTTGAACTATGATGGAGAAGTTGCATGAGTTAAGGGCATGCTAGAGGCTTAAGACACAATTGACCATCATGGTGGTGAAGTGTGAGTAGAGGGCTTAGTGTTGATGGACCAAGATAATGATGAAGAGCATGCAAGGCTATGACCAATGGACCATGAAGGCCAAGCGAAGGTATGAAGTTGACCATATCATTCCATGAATATTAAGCCAAGTGAATACTTGTATCGATATTAAGTGTCTTGATGGAGTAAAGAAGGAGGAGCTTTGTGATATGGATAATGTCAAAGTAGTGGGGTTGGCTACACTTATGGATAACTATTGTTCATAATTTTATGATGATGAAGATGGAAATATATTGTGTAAGGCAAAGGTATATTTGTATGGTATTTTTTTTACTAGTGTAAGGTTGAGTAGAGAAATGCTTGATCAAGTTTAGGATAGATAGTCCTGCTATTAGAAGGGGCAAACTTTTTTAAATAATGTTATTTATTGTCACTTGAGTAATCTTACTTTGCCTGCATGATAGGATCGACTGGTGGTTTCAAAATGTGTTTAAAAAACCTTTGCAAAACGATTTGAAAATGCTAAAATAAGATAAAAGGTGTTGGTATTCCTATGGTAATCCCCTTAGAGTTAGCAACTTTTCAAATGGTATGAAAACAATTTGAAAATGTTTTGAAGGAGGCGCTTGGTGGGCTATTTGGATGTGGATGAATACTTACATAGGATCTTAGGCTCCTTGAGATGTAGGTAGTCATGGGCTAACTTGGGTAGTTTGAGCTATCACGTGGTCTAATATGTCCATGGTGTGGTCTAATGTGACTAGTCCCTCATCTGTCGAACCATATAGTCTCATTGTATAGTCATAGAGGTGCATCAGATTAAGCATTGGACTCATAGTGGATATGATGTTGGACCAAATGGTTACATTGCTTATGTTAAAAGGAGTGCTGAACTAATCCTACATAGGAACATCGTACCATCGAAGACGGAGTCCAACAATCACTAGAAAAGTTCCCACAGGAGAAAGAGATGTTGTACTTGTTTGACAATAGGTGTTGGATTATATATCATAGAAGCGCACCCCAATGATCGATAGCTGCTAGTTTCGATATAGTTGCCATTGTGAGGCACCGAACCCTGACACCTAGTCTGACGGTACTCGTCGGACCATTCAACGGTACATAGAGATGGTTGTTGAAGTTGCAAAAGTTATATCTCTCCTTGGGGATATAAATATAAAATCAACCGACCATTTGAAAAGAGTGAGAGCTAAAGAAAATATAAAGAGAGTTGAGGCTCATATTTATAGCTCTAGCTTAGGTGACTTGTGAAGTGTTTAGGTTAGTTAGTTAGACCACCACACATAGTGCTTGCTCTAGATTGAGGCCTTATATTTGAGTGAGATTAGAATAACGATTATCCCTTAGTACTTGCATGCACCATTATAGTTATACCAAAGGAGCTTATAGTCTTGCAAGACCACATGAACTATCTTTGTGGTGTGACCGCCACCGTGAAGTGGATAGAACAAGGCCCACAGTGCTTTGGCTGGAAACTTGGTAGTGAAGACGACTAGGAGAGGTCTTGGAGAGGGTATTCAGAGATCCACTTGTGTGTGGGGAAGGCCCTAGGCTACCCATAGAGTACTTGACCTAAAGCTTAGCCCTTGCGTGAGCATCTTTGTGAGGGGTTTCAATGAGAACAAGGGGGATCTTGTACACCTCTCGATACCTTAGTAAAAACATTGTAGTCATCGATGAGAGTTTGTATCTCTATTACTTTTTAAGTTCTGTATTTATATTGTGTCTTGATCATGTGTTTTACCTTATTAGCTTAGTTAATAGGCTAGTCGATAGGTTTGGAATCTACATCACATAACACTTTGTGGTAAAGATAGCACCACACTTATATATATATATATATATATATATATATATATATATATATATATATATATATATATATATTTGTGCATAGGTAATCTATTTATTACATAGTTTCTGATTAGGCAAAAACTAGAGACCTTAATTTAAGGAATAGATTTTAAGTTGTCTATTCACACTATTGGATACGGCTTTTTAGCCGAGTGCAAAAGAAACTTGACAAAGAACCAAATGCACTCGGTGGTACGTGAAGGCTGAGTCGGGGCGCCGGGGCGATGGAGCGGGGCAGCACGGGGATGTGCCCACGACTGGTAGCGGGGCGACGACGTGGAGGCAGAGCACTATCTAGCGGTGGTGGCATCAACTAAATTGAATGGGCCCGTCCGACCGGTTAGGGTTATGTATAATCGCTTTGCCGAGTACCCAAGATCTGGCACTTGACAAAGTAATTTTTTATTTTAAAAATACTTTATTGAGTGTCCCCTGACAGGCACTCGATGAAGAAATTTTTTATTTATTAAAAAACTTTGCCGAGTGTCATTTGGAGAGGCGAAGATTTTTGTCGAGTGTCTTTATTGATACCTGGTAAAGTTTATTTGTTTTTTCTCCAACATTTTCTACTATGTTCCTTAAGTACTAGAACTGCATGTTCAATTTTGGAATATTTCTTAAAGTTTTTGATATATCTATTAAATTAAGTTTATTTAATTGAATTTCTTCATATAATTCAAATTTCAACTGCAACTCATTCGAATAATGAAAAACAGTGAATGAAAAAATGGTATAATGTTATTGAGCACAAGTTAAATCCTAATTTAGGAATAGTCTAGAAATTTCGAACATCATGTTCATGAATCATGATCACAAACTGGCGATCCAGTTGTTTTCAAATTATATAAAACACAAACGAAGTCTGAAAATCAGGAAACTTATAGAGATGCCATTATATCATATATAGAGGTCATGATAAAAAAAATTTAACCATGTTTCGTGAAAGTTGTCATGTACTATTTGTACAAACCTAGTCAGCCTTCACATTAAATTATGAAACTTCTACGGAGATTCTTCGGTTTGTATATATCGCACATGACAACTTTCACAAAACAACTTTCAAGGAACCTTGTCATTTTTTTATCACAACCTCTATATATAATATCATGATATCTCTACAAGTTTCATAATTTTCTGACTTCGTTTGTGTTTTATACAACTTCAAAACAGCTAGATCGCAAGTTTGTGATCATGTGTCGTGAATAGGATGTTCGAAATTTCTAGTATGTTCTTGAATAAAGCCTCAACTTGTGCTCAATAACATGATTACATTTTTGCATTCATTGTTTTTCCATTATTCAAAAAATTTGCAGTTCAAATTTGAATTATTCGAAGAAATTCAATCAACTAAAATAATTTTACCAAATATATTAAAAATCTAGAGAAATGTGCCAAAATTCTATATGTAGGTCGAGATAAGTAGAAAAAATTTGGAAAACAAAAATAAAAAATCAAATAAACTTTGTCGAGTGTTAGGAAAAGACACTCGGTAAAAGCCTTTTTTGCCGAGCGTCTACATGTGACACTCGACAAAGACAGTGCCTTTGTCGAGTCCCTTCCTATGGCACTCGGCATACTATTGACGGCGCTTTGTCGAGTGCCTTAATTTGCCAAGGGTTGAACTCTTGGCAAAGCATTCTTTGCCGAGTGTACGTTTATGCCGAGTATTTGGCTCTCGGCAAACAGGATGGATGCTGAGTGCATTCTTTTTCCAAGGGGGACACTAGGAATGGCAACGGGTATAAAACCCGCGGGCATTGGTTTCATAAACCCATGCCCGCCAGCAAATAGCAAACCTGTACCGGTGCCCGCAACCCGCGTCGAGTACTGTATAACATCCTCACCCGTCACCCGCGGGTTTTATAAAACCCGCAGGTGCGCCCGCGGGCGCAATAGACCCACGGCACACCCGCGGGTGCACCAGACCCACGAGCAAACCCGCGTGGCCGCCAAGCATCTACTAGCAAACAAAGTTCCATACAACAAGTAATAATTCCAAACACATGCAATTTCCAAATAGTTCCATACAACAAACATACAACAGCTCCAGTTCCCTACATATATAGTTTACAACTTCCAAGACATCAGTTCATAGCAATAATAAATGTCAAACAAGTTATAGGATAGCAACCACAAATTTAAGTTTAAACTAATCATCCGAGGCAATACAAGGTTCCTCCTTCATTTCCTCTTCAATGCCTTCAAGACATGACCAAAAGCTATTAACATCCACATTATCTTCACCTATATTGTAAAACAAAATACATATTAGTATATAGAAAAATAATTCACTTAGAATATTAGCAAGGCACATTTCTTTACCTTTAAGAGAATGATGAAACCAACTTTGAGTGCACATCAAAGCTTCTAACATTTGTGGTGTGAGACGGCTCCGATGCTCACTTAGAACCCTACCACTAGTGCTAAAAGCTGATTCAGCCGCTGGACGCTGGACGGCTGGAAGGAGTGGACGCTGGACAGAGTAGCGGCACTGGTGGTGCTGCCGTGCTGGCCGATAAGGATGGGGAATGGGGACAGGGGCGGCCGCCATGACGAGAACAGACCGGGTGTAGGGTTTGCTGAGACCGAGCTAGGGTTTCCAGCACACACACACACACACACATACCCGCGAAGATAAACCCAATGGGTACAAATTTAAACCCGTACCCTTACCCGCGGGTATAAACCCAAACCTAAACCCGCACCCTATAGGGTTGTTGCCCGCAGGCACGCGGGTAATCTGTACCCATTGCCATCCCTAGGGGACACTCGGCAAACCATATCTTTGTCGGGTGCCCGAGATTTTGCTCTCGGCAAAGCTCTGAGTACTCGATAAAGAACGTGTTCATCTTCCTCCTACGCATCATGGTCCTTTAGGTTTGTTCGCCGATACATTAGCAACTTTTTTTAAGATCTTAAAAATTCGTTGGTGATAGCAGCAAATTTATCTAGAAGCCTAGGCACCGGAAGTGTCATGTGCGGGCGCACATATAGGCGCCGCCGTGACGCACGCCGTGCTGCAGAGCGCGCTGAACGCGCATAGGAGGAGGCCACAACCAGTGGATAGATTTAGAAATAAAGATAAGGCTAGAGAATAAGATTGAGATGAGAGAATTGTGGAGAGTTAGTTGGCAGCAGATAAGTCCAAGAAAATAGGAGTTAGTTGAGAGTTTATAGGAGAAGTTGGTTAGCCATAGGGCTATTTATAAGCCACATGGCAGGAGGGAATAAAGCAAGCAAGATTATTATTTCCTAATCTCTCTCTCTCTAAAACAAGCCGACGGTTGAGGGGAAAAACCTCACCGGCGACGACGGACCGTGGCTACGAACTCCGTAGTCAGGGGCCAGCTACCCTAGGTCGGGAGGTCCTTGACAACCTGGTATCGCGATCCAGTCGTTCCTCGACTTCTTCCACCCAGCCACAATCCCAGCCAAGCCCACCAACCTTGCCGCCTTACGCCGACACCACCTCTACCATGGCCGACCCAACCACCTCTGATTTGGCCAAGATAATCGAGACCCTGACATCAACGGTCGCCGCCCTCCAATCCTCTGTCGCCGAGCTCCAGAGGGGAAAGACCTCGTCGGGCGGCCATGGGACCAATGATGGGCAGCACCACAATGATCGACCGCTGCGCTTTCAAAAGATGGATTTCCCCCGCTATGATGGGAAATCTGAACCACTGATTTTCACCAGTCGGTGCGAATCGTATTTCCATCAGCAGCACATCATGGAGGAGGAGAAGGTATGGATGGCCTCCTACAACCTTGAGGAGGGCGCACAGATGTGGTACCTTATGGTCCAGGAGGACGAGGGCACGCCTTCCTGGCGCCGCTTCACGGAGCTGCTGCACCTTCGGTACGGGCCGCCCCTGCGTTCCGCGCCGTTGGCCGAACTAGCGGAGTGTAGGCGCACCGGTACGGTTGCCGAGTACCAGGACCGGTTCCAGGCCCTACTTCCTCGCGCGGGACCACTCCAGGAGGCGCAGCGGGTACAGCTCTTCGTCGGCGGACTCCAGCCGCCACTCAGCATCGATGTTAGGATCCAGAATCCTCAGACGTTGGCCGTCGACATGAGTCTAGCGCGCCAATTCTAGTTGCGCGAGCAATTTGTCGCCCCGGCCGCGCGCGCTCCTGGGCGTCCTCTACTGCCGGCCCCTGCCGCCCGGCTGGCCCTACCCGCGCCGCCAGGAGCCAAACCGGCTGCGCCGGGGACCATTACCGTCGAAGGCCGCACCATCAAGCGCCTCTCACAAGCAGAACAAGAAGAGCACCGCCGCCTTGGCCTCTGCTACAATTGTGACGATAAATTCACAAGGGGCCATAATCGCATCTGTAAGCGGCCGTTGGTACTGGAGGGCCTTGAGGAGGAGGAAGATGAGGCTGTCGAGGATGCCGGGACTGAGGAGACCCCGGTATTCTCCCTCCAAGCTCTTGCGGGCGTGGCGCTCACCGACACGATGCAGCTGCAGGTCACGCTGGGGGCCACCTCCCTCGTCGCCATGCTGGATTCGGGCAGCACCCACAACTTCATATCAGAAGCCGCGGCTGCACGCACGGGCCTGCCCCTCGAACACCGGCCACGCCTCACGGCAATGGTTGCGAATGGGGAGCGCGTCGCGTGTGTGGGCGTCATCCGCAACGCACCACTGGACATCGGCGGCCACTGCTTCCCTGCTGACCTATACGTCATGCCTTTGGCGGGCTACGACGTGGTCCTGGGCACCCGATGGCTGGCAGCGCTGGGACCGATCATGTGGGATTTCAGCAACCACGCGATCTCCTTCACCTTCCAGGGCAGGGCGTTCTGTTGGCAGGGGCTCGCGGCCTGCCGACCGGCTGCTGTCAGCACAACCACCACCACCAGTACGCTCCTCGACGAGCTCTTGGCGGACTTCGACGACGTTTTCAGCGAGCCTCGCGGCCTACCTCCCCCACGCAGTCGGGACCACAGCATCACCCTGGTGCCGAGGGCACCGCCAGTGGCAGTACGCCCATATCGCTACCCCGCCCTGCACAAGGACAAACTGGAGCGTCAGTGCACAGCTATGCTGGACCAGGGGCTCATTCGGCGCAGCAGCTCCGCATTTTCGTCTCCGGTGCTCTTGGTCAAGAAACCAGACGGCTCGTGGCGGTTCTGCGTCGACTACCGCGCGCTGAACGCCATAACCATCAAGGATGTGTTCCCCATCCCGGTCGTCGACGAGCTACTGGACGAGCTCCATGGCGCCAGCTTCTTCACCAAGCTCGACCTCCGATCCGGATACCACCAAGTCCGCATGAGGCCGGCCGACATCGACAAAACAGCATTCCGGACGCATGACGCCTTCTTCGAATTTTTGGTCATGTCGTTCGGACTCTGCAACGCGCCAGCCACCTTCCAAGCTCTCATGAACGACGTGCTGCGCGCTTACCTCCGCCGGTTTGTGCTTGTCTTCTTTGACGACATTCTGATCTATAGCTCATCCTGGGCGGACCACCTGCGCCACCTCCGCGTCGTCCTCTCGGTGCTCCGACAGCACCGTCTCTTCGTTAAGGGTTCCAAGTGTGCTTTTGGCGTGGACACCGTCGCCTACCTCGGCCACACCATCTCGGCGTCGGGCGTGGCCATGGATCCGACCAAGGTGCAGGCCATCCGTGATTGGCCGCAACCGCGCTCGGCCAGGGCGGTGCGTGGATTCCTCGGGCTCGCAGGCTACTACAGGAAATTCGTCCACAACTACGGCATCATCGCAGCCCCCCTCACCGCTCTCCTGAAAAAGGAGGGATTCCGATGGAACGACGACGCAGCGGGGGCCTTCAGTACTCTCAAGGAGGTTGTGACATCCGCACCCGTACTGTCGCTCCCTGACTTCACCAAGCAGTTCGTCGTAGAGTGCGACGCTTCGACGTACGGCTTCGGTGCGGTGCTCGTCCAGGAGGGCCACCCATTGCTTTCTTCAGTCGACCGGTGGCTCCACGTCACCGCTCCCTCGCAGCTTATGAGCGGGAGCTCATCGGCCTGGTACAGGTCGTTCGCCACTGGCGGCCATACCTTTGGGGGCGGCGTTTCACCATCAAGACGGACCACTATAGTCTCAAATACTTGCTCGACCAGCGCCTCGCCACGATTCCGCAGCACCATTGGGTCGGCAAGTTGCTGGGGTTCGACTTCTCCGTCGAGTACCGGTCAGGCTCCACGAACACGGTGGCCGACGCCCTCTCCCGCCGCGACACTGAGGAGGGCGCCGTGTTGGCCATTTCTGCGCCGCGCTTTGACTTCATCGGCCGCCTGCGTCACGCCCAAGCTACCGATCCGGCACTGGTGGCCATCCACGACGAGGTGCGCCGAGGCACCCGCACCGCGCCCTGGTCGGTCGTCGACGACATGGTCGCCTACGAGAGGCTCCTATACATTCCCCCCGCCTCTCCACTACTGCAAGAAATTTTGGAGGCCGTCCACGGCGACGGGCATGAGGGCGTCCACCGTACACTGCACCGGCTCCGCCGTGATTTCCATTTCCCCAACATGCGACGTTTGGTACAGGAATTTGTGCGGGCGTGCTCCACTTGTCAGCGGTACAAGTCCGAGCATCTCCATCCAGCAGGGTTGCTCTTGCCTCTACCTGTGCCCTCGGCGGTCTGGGCTGACATCGCACTAGACTTTGTGGAGGCGCTACCCCGCGTGAATGGGAAGACGGTGATCCTGTCCGTGGTTGACCGCTTCAGCAAGTACTGCCACTTCATTCCACTCGCGCACCCGTACACGGCAGAGACGGTGGCACAGGCATTCTTCACCGACATTGTGCGCCTCCATGGCGTTCCGCAGTCCATCGTCTCCGACCGCGACCCCGTATTCACCTCGACGTTCTGGCAGGAGCTCATGAGGCTTATGGGTACTAAGCTTCACATGACGTCCGCTTTTCATCCCCAGTCGGACGGCCAGACGGAAGCCGCCAACCGAGGCATAGTGATGTACCTGCGCTGCTTCACTGGAGATCGCCCCCGCCAATGGCTGCGCTGGTTGCCGTGGGCTGAGTACACCTACAACACCGCGTACCAGACTTCGCTTCGGGACACACCGTTTCGAGTGGTGTATGGCCGAGAGCCACCTTCCATCTGCTCTTATGAGCCGGGGGAGACGAGGGTGGCAGTCGTCGCCCGGGACATGGAGGCTCGGGAGGCCTTCCTGGAGGAGGTCCGGTACCGCCTAGAGCAGGCCCAGGCGACCCAGAAGCTTTACTACGATCGGCACCACCGTCAAGTCTCCTACCAGCCAGGGGATTGGGCCCTCCTTCGTCTTCGGCAGCGGGCAGCTTCTTCAATGCCCAGGACCACCACGGGCAAGCTCAAGCCTCGCTTTGTGGGGCCCTACCGCGTCGTCGAGCTCATCAACGGCATCGTCGTTCGCCTGGCCTTGCCGCCAGGGGCGCGCCTCCATGATGTGTTCCACGTGGGTGTCCTCAAGAAGTTTGTCGGCGTTCCACCAGCGTCCCCGCCTGCCTTACCAATCATCCACAACGGCGCCGTGGTCCTTGAGCCGATGCAGGTTACTCAGGCACGCTTGGCGCGAGGCGTGCGTCAAGTTCTCGTCCACTGGAGGGGCGAACCGACCGAGTCCGCTTCCTGGGAAGACCTCGACGAATTCCACAGCAAGTATCCAGACTTTCAGCTCGAGGACGAGCTGGGTCTCGAGGGGGGGAGAGATGTCATGTGCGGGCGCACATATAGGCGCCGCCGTGACGCACGCCGCGCTGCAGAGCGCGCTGAACGCGCATAGGAGGAGGCCACAACCAGTGGATAGATTTAGAAATAAAGATAAGGGTAGAGAATAAGATTGAGATGAGAGAATTGTGGAGAGTTAGTTGGCAGCAGATAAGTCCAAGAAAATAGGAGTTAGTTGAGAGTTTATAGGAGAAGTTGGTTAGCCATAGGGCTATTTATAAGCCACATGGCAGCAGGGAATAAAGCAAGCAAGATTATTATTTCCTAATCTCTCTCTCTAAAATAAGCCGACGGTCGAGGGGAAAAACCTCACCGGCGACGACGGACCGTGGCTACGAACTCCGTAGTCAGGGGCCAGCTACCCTAGGTCGGGAGGTCCTTGACAGGAAGCAACCCAATTTTTAATAAACCAGTTTTTATCTTTAGCCAGGAGAGGTCACCTTTTTGGTTTTTAAGAAACTGGTAATCTAATTTCTATAAATGAGTCATAAACTGGTATATTTAGAACCAACTCAATTTCTATAAACCAATTTCTTAAAAATTGGATGCTTACAAACAGGGTCTTAGCTGCATCCATACTGAAATATATAATAATTATATCTCCATGTCTTGTGAGAAACAATGTTACAGTTCGAAATTATTACGCTTTGACCTTGCACTACTCTGAAAGACAGCATAATATGATTAGGTCATGATGGTTAGAAGCTCCTTCAAAAGGTTGCAATCATAGCATCAAATGGTACGTTATGTTGTTGTTCTGAGTCATCTTGATCTAACCATGCATGTTAACTGCCAGAGGCCGGTTTAATCAGACGTACGGTCGAGTTGCCCTTCCGTAAAGAATCCGTATGTGCACACGTACTTAAAGCTTAAAGCGAAGGCTTTAAAAGGTCCATAGTCACATTTGAACCTTTCCAATCACTCTTTTCTTTTCTCCCGAGATGTCTTTCTGTTGGCTTTCAGCTCCTTTAAAGGAAGTGTAGTGCTCTCCTCTTTTTCTATTGATGTGATGTTTGCACAAGACCCGATCGAGCTGGACTGATGTCCCGGGGAACATGCGGGTGGATGTGTGCATACTTTAACGCATTGGCACCTGCAGTTAATAAATAATTAAGATTTATGGACCAGCAGGCATCGCACGGAAGAATGTTTGCTACTCGACGATCAATGTGGTCAATAGGTATACGTAGGGATGTACATGTACCCGACATCAACAAACCTCATTGTGGGTATAAACAAAATTTATATAGACATTTACTCCCTCTATTTCCAAAATACAGGTGGATATTTTAGGTTTGTCATAAACATCGGAGAAAGAGGTGGAGGGTGGTAGAGAAGAAGAGAGGAGAAAGAAGAAGAGAGAAAAATGAGCCCCTTACCAGTTTGTGCTGTCTCCGGCATTTGTCACTAGAAAATCAGCCTCCTTTAGTCTATTTCTGGATCTGCCACTAAACATCCACAAATTTGGAATGATTTCTGTTTGGTAGCACTATATTTATATAGACATCCACAAATTTATGTAGGCAATTACTCCCTCTATTTATAAGAATGATATCTCTATGGTAGCACTCTGTTTGGAGCATGGATCTTAATTATTCAAATTCTTAGTGTTTCATTTCTGGTATTATTTGTTTAAATACTGTTTTGTGCTCTAATTATGTTTATCACATGATCAGTTGGTTGCATGACGATTGAACTACCTTATTTGAAACCTATAACCTAGCTAATCAAGGAATCAACAAGAAATAAAATGCTAGCCATGCAATGCCTAAAACCCTCTCGGTTCCAAAAATATATAGTAGTCGTTTTAGCTCTTGAATTTTATATCTATATTCAAATGAATAAAAATTAATCTATACACATATAAAAACACATACATTAATTATTGTGTGAATCCAATAAATCACTAAAACAAAATTTATTTTGGGACATAAAAGGAAGTAAATAAGATCTATATCCGGTGAAGCATGGCATCGATGAGGGTTGGTGTCGTCTTTCACATATCTTCATATGTATGCATAGTGTGCTAGATTCTCTTGGCCAATCTCCAAGTTTGATATAGTTTAAAATGATAATTTAAACAAATAGAGCACACATGTGAGAAATAAAATAAAAGGAATAAAAACAAATAAGCTCTAAATAACACAGATTAGATCACCGACAAAAATATAACAGATGTACAGACTAGTTTCGTATTTTTTTGTTTAAAATAAAATTTTAGTAAAGCCTTAATGATTAAACCACTTCTTACTGGCTATGGGAAAATTTATTTGCACCCTAATATATGTTCTAGAGTACATGTAGTGCATATTAACATATTTTAGCTAGCATGCAGCACATGCATGCACTGTCGGAAATAGACTCTTTGCCGAGTGCAATGTATTATACACTCGACAAAATAGTCTTTGCTGAGTAACACTCTTGACGAATAACGACACTCGACATAGACATCTTTTGCCGAGGGCGAAACACTCGGCACATAATGACCCTCGGTAGAGGAGGAGTCTTTGCCGAGTGTCAACATCTCGGTGAAACGAGGCACACGGCAAAGCGCCGCCAGCAATCATGATGGTCGTTACCTATGCCGAGTGTTCACTGGTGGACACTCGGCAAAGAGAGTATTTGCGGACTGTCTTTTATTGACACTCGGCAAAGTATATTTTTATTTTTTTTTTTGTTTTTCCCATCAAACTTTTTGTGGTGTGTTCCTATAGTATGTAGACCTAGATGTTCAATTTTGGCACAATTATCAAAATGTTCGCTATACCTATTAGATTTAGTTTGTTTAATTGAATTTCTTCGGATAATTTAGATTTGAACTGTAAGTCACTCAAAAAATATAAAACATTGAATGCAAAAATGATATTCATGTTATTTAGCACAAGTTACGATCTATTTCAGGAACAAACCAGAATTTTCGAGCACCATGCTCAAGAAACGAAACCGTGAACTTGCGATCCAGTTGTTTTAAAATGTATAAAACACAAATAAAGACAGAAAATCTGAAACTTATCGACAAGTCATGATATCATATGTAGAGACTCTGATAAAAAATTAAAAATGTTTCGTGAAAGTTGTCACGTACTATGTGCAGAAACCTAGCCAACCTCCATAGAAGTTTTATGATTTCATTTGAAGCGCGTTGTACGAGAGAGGAGGTGGTGAGACAACACGCCGAGGATTATGATGCTGATGGCAGAGTAGTGGACATGTTGAACGACTATCATAAGGCACAATTGGTTGAAGGACATGCGGAGGACGAGCAAGAGGCGATCGCAAAGGCGTTCGACATGTTTGACGCGGTACAAAAACCCCTTCATGGTAAAACAAAGTTTTTTAAACTAGATGTCATTGAGCGTATAATGGTGTTCAAGTCGCAATACGACATGAGTCGAGACGCCTTCGATGGTTTATTGACAGTTATTGGCAGACTGCTTCTAGAGGATCACGTTCTTCCAAAGAGCATGTACGAGGCACAAAAACTCCTTCATGTACTCAAGATGATGTATGAGCAGATGCATGCTTATCCGAAGGGCTACGTGCTATTTAGGAAAGAATACACGAAGGCAAAGTACTGTCCGAAATGTAAATCCTCTAGGTTCATGGAGGTAGACTCTAGTGATTGACAGAAGAGACAGCTCGACATCCCCTTGACAATCCTACGCCACCGTCCGTTCATACCGAGGATACATCGCCTATACATGATTAGACCTAATGGGGAGAGGTATGTAACTTTAGATGTTGTCGCTGCTTTTTCATATTATATGTTCAAATTCATAATAGAACCTAATACTTTTTCTTTATTATTTGGATAGGTCTTGGAAGGTTGTGGAGAATGCTGGGGTCACGGGCGCAACCCCAATGGCATCCTCGGCCTTATGTGTAGGGAATACTTCCTTGGACTTGTTGAGTACACCGGAGCGACGGGACCAGCCTACACCTTTGACCACTACAATGTCGCCCCCCGATGCAGTAGATCGAGACGGCATGAAATTCAACAACAAGACGGAGTGGGTGAAGCAAGAGCTATGGGTAATTCTTCCTCACACTATATTGTTTAATATGTTGCATTTGTTACACATTCTTGAAAATATATAATGTATGGATGCATCGTATTTGTATGCATGATTTGTTCATATGCGAGGCTGGATACGAGGCCAAGGCGGATTTGGTGGCAACCACAAGCTGTAAGAAGCTCGTCGTGGACATGCACTACAAGGCGCGTATCCAGGCCATTGTCACTGTAAGGAAAATGGACCCCGGGCCTTTTGGCTAATTGAGTTTTGGTGTTTGATGAACAACACAATCCGTGAACTAATAAGTTTTCTAGTGTTTATGATTGTAGTTCACAGGATGCAAGATTTACTTGGACTAAGGAATTGAGGAAAGCAACACCTCAAAAGAAGACATTAAGAAGATCCAGGAAAAGTCCAAGTGTGCTGCTGCGGACTGTCTGTGCGATGGCGCACCGGACATGTCCGGTGGCACACCGGACTGTCCGGTGTCCACAGCCGGACTGTCCGGTGCACCAGGGAACAGTAGCTCAACGGCTAGTTCCAGGTGGCACTCAAAGAGAAGACCACCGGACTGTCCGGTGGCGCACCGGACATGTCCGGTGTGAAAAGCCTGCGCGCCCAACGGTCGTCTGCTCTGTCAGAGCAACGGATAGGCGCACCGGACATGCTACAGTGCAGTGTCCGGTGGTGCACCGGACTGTCCGGTGCACCCGACGACAGAAAGCTGCTGCTTTCTGTCCAACGGCTAGTTTGGGGTGTGGAGGCTATAAATACCACCCCAACCGGCCATTCTCAAGTGTGAGAGCCCAAGCAACATACCAAGACACATAGTGCATATTTCCAAGAGCTCAAACACCCAAGTGCTTAATAGAATCACTCGGTGATTAGCGTAGGTGCTTTGCGAAGTGCTTAGGTTAGTTAGACCGCTTTAGCGCTTGCTCTAGGTGAATCCTAGTTAGTTGAGTGAGTTTTGTAAAACCACACAACCCCTCGGCTCTTGCGTGAGTCGTTGTAATTGTACCGAGTGGGGCGAGAGTCTTGCGAGACCGTGACAACCGCGTTTGTGTCACGGCCGCCACCGTGTACCGGAGGGAACGAGGCCCGCGGCGTTTCGGCCGGAAGCTCGATAGTGGAGACGGTGGGGAGCGTCCGAGAGGAGCCGGAAGCGGAGCACCACTTGCGCGTGGAGAAGGCCCGCGGCTCTCTACGGAGTTACTCGACCGTGGTGCTTGGCCCTCGCGTGGGCTTCCCTTTGCGTAGGGGCACCAACGAGGATTAGTCGGGACCTTGCGTGGTTCCGGATACCTCGGTAAAAATACCGGCGTCATCCACGAGAGTTTGCTTCTCTACTTAGCTCTTTACATTCCGCATTTATATTAAGCATTTAAGTTTCAATCTTGTAGTCATACTTATTTAGTATAGATTGAAACTTAGCCTTTTGCGGTAGAGATAGCAACACTTAGACAAAACCTAGTTTGCACATTCTAGTTTTGATTATTTGCATAGGTTTTGCTCTAGGGATTTAATTGTGGCCTAGTTTAGTAAAAGTTTTAGAAGTCCTAATTCACCCCCCCCCCCCTCTTAGGCGTCACCCGTTTCCTACAAGTGGTATCAGAGCCCGGTTTGGCTCATTTGAAACGCTTTAGCTTCACCGCTAAAAGAGCCGACGCTTTTTAGAGGAAGGGATGGATACCCATAGGCCACCACACTTCGACGGCACTAACTTCCCATATTATAGTGCTAGAATGGCTTGTTACCTAGAGGCCGTTGATCTAGGTGTTTGGAGAGTCACTCGTGATGGGATGAAACCCCTCAAAAATCCCGAGAAACCCACCACGAGTGAGGAAAAAGAAATTCATTTAAATGCTAGAGCCAAAAATTGCTTGTATGAATCTCTTAGCATGGATATTTTTAATCAAGTATTTACTTTGAAAACTGCTAATGAGATTTGGCTAAAATTGCATGAGCTCCATGACGGCACATCCAATGTCCGTGAGCAAAAACATTGCCTAGTCTTAAATGAGTATAATTCTTTTGCCATGAAAAATGATGAGCTTGTTAGAGACATGTATTCTCGTTTGAATCTAATAATCAATGAGCTCAATTCTATTGGCATTAATAAGCTAGGTGATGCGGACATTGTGAGGAAGATTATCTCCCTGCTACCACAACAAAGATATGGGAGCATCATCACCATCCTTCACAACATGGAGGATTTGAGCAACATGACCCCGACCATTGTGATTGGGAAAATCGCGGCCTTTGAGATGTCGCGAAAAATGAGTCGGGGAGAGGAGCCAACTTCCTCAAGGCCATATGCTTTTGCATGTGATGAAAGGAAGGGCAAAAAGAAGGCTCCCACTCCAAGTTCCTCAAGTGAAGAAGAGGAAGAAGAAGAAAGTGATGATGATGAAGATAATCAACCATGCACATCATCCTCCAAGGACGAAGAAACAATCCGACGCGTCGGAAAGGTAATGAGGATGATCCGCAAGATTAATCTAATGGGTGTGCCCCTGCAGGTCGAGGATCTTCTCTTTAACATTGACAGGAAAAAGCAAAGGAAGAGAGGATGCTTCGCATGTGGGGAGAAGGGCCACTTCAGGGACAACTGTCCAAATATGGCCAAACCCAAAAAGGAGAGGAGCAAAGGCAAGGCGCTCACAAGTGTTAGAACTTGGGATGATTCTTCAAGTGAAGATGAACCTCCAAGGACGCGCAGCCACCGGTCCTCGTCACGATCATCACGGTCATCACACAAATGCCTTATGGCAAGAGGTAACAAAAGCATTCCATCCTCTAGTGATGAAAGTAGTAGTGATGATGAAGGCGAGGGAAAGGCCTCTCTAGAAGAGCTTGCGGAAGCCGTAAAATTTTTCCAGGATGTTTGCACTAAGCAAAAAGCTCAACTTAAAACTTTGAAAAATAAGTTGGTTAGCTCTCAAAATGATTACAAAGGTTTGCTAGAAAAATTTGAAACTTTTGCAAACTTGAATAGTGAGCTATCAACTAAAATTGAGCTATTAGAATCTAGTGCTCCATCCACTGCTACCGATGATAGCCTTATTAAAAAGAATGAAAAACTTAAGGCTAAGTTAGCTAGCTCCCAAGAAACTATTGAAAGTTTGCTAGAGAAAATGGAAATTCTTAGCATACACAATAATGAGCTAACTACTAAGCTAGAAAACATTGGTAGCACCCCAGCAGCATCTTTAGTTGAAATACCTGAAATAATTAAGAAAGATGCTTCTACTTCCTGCTTTGATTTAATTGATAACTCTAACCCCTGCAACCAAGTCGTTGTTGAGAATATTGTTGTAGAGACATGTTCGGATGAGGTTGCAAAGGAAAATGAACAATTAAAGCAAGAAGTGGCTCGCCTTGGCAAGGCTTTGTATGACAAGAAAGGCAAAGCCAAACAAATCCGACCTCCACAGGATAACACCACTGCGGGAGTGAACAAGCCTATGGAGGGAGAAACTGTGATTTGTAGGCTATGCCACAAGGAAGGCCACAAGTCTTTCCAATGCAAGGCGATGACCGGGGATAAACAAAGGCAAAAGCTCAAGCAAAAGCCATCAAGCAAAATCTCCAACACCTACATCAAAAAGGTGAACAAAAAGGATGCTACACCATATTTGATCAAGAAGAAAAAGAACGGAAAGGTGATAGCAATCAAGGCCAACAAGCAAGCCAACAAAGGAAAGGGGGCCAAACGCATCTGGGTGCCAAAGGAAATAATTTCAACCATGAAAAGCACCAAGAAGGTTTGGATCTCGAAAGGGAAGTGAGTGGACCGAAGGTAATCGGGAAATTTGGAGACTTGGCAAAGTTGGGATGTATATCATGGGGTACATCATATTGGATCAAGTTTATTGCCAAGTGGGTTAGTAAAAACTTTGGACCCAAATTTCCCACCCATGACTAAGGTAACTAGTTTTATTGTATTCTTCATTTTTAGATATGCGTATCTATTTACCTTGTATCTAGTTTACCTTCCTTGCCTAGTATTACATTTGTTATGTACTTTTGTTTAAAATCATGCATACTAGGTAAATCATATGGTAGGATTGCTTGTTTTCAATTCATATACTTAAGCAAACCTACATGGCTTAAAATGTTTATTTAAGCACGGCACATAGCTTTTATATCACTCCATAGTAAATGATGCATAAAATGAAAAATTTGATTTCTACAAAGTGTATCATTTAACTTATATGTGCCAAAGTTTGGATTATGGATAATTTTCCCCCTCTTGATATCAAATCAAAGTGCATGTCTCCTACAAGTATTCAAAACTTGTATGCACACCTTTAGGGGGAGGTTACTCTATAATCTAACACTTTGAGACGAACACCTTTTCAAGTCTATTTCATGTGATAGTCTCATTGTAAGGAAAAATGAAGTCCCCGGAGAAAGACAACAATCTTCCACTGCAAAATCTCCAAGAACTCTTATGTCTCTCAAGCTCACCATTGACTTTCAATTGGTATCTTTTGAGACTACATTCAGTATCATTTACATGTCTTCTCCAATATTTGATTAGACTATATTTCATATCATATGCCTCCATGTTGCTAAAAATGCATAAGTAGCTAACTCATATTCTGTTACCTATGCATAAGGGAAGTTAGTCTTTTCAAATCATGTCTTGCACCTCTAATTTTCACATGCTTTTTCCTAAGTAGAGGATCTCTGTCAGGGGGAGTATTTCTTCATCTCTAAAAAGGGGGAGAAACTTCTTTCTAAAGAGAACACTCATTTAGGGGGAGTAATCTTTTGAGGACTCCTTCAAGTGGTATCATTCACACAATTTAATTTAATATCCTTCTAGTGATATCATTTGATACAATTCTTGATGAGGGCAAGCTTTTATTTACTTCCTACATGCTTTTAATGTCTTCCTTTTCGGTGGTTGATGCCAAAGGGGGAGAAGTTTAGGGACCAAAGCAATGAAAACTATATCAAACACCAAACACCACCAATTTCAAATTTTATATCTACAAATGGTTTTTCAAGTGGTTTTGGTTATTTGGTCCAAAAATAGGAAGTAAGTGAATTATGGAGTTAGGGGGAGGCTTAAGTCCATAATATCACATTGTGGGGACAATCATGCATCTTAGCAAGTAGATTGCTTATTTTCACTCAAATTCTTGTATTATTTGCTTGCTTTGGTTGTGTTGTCATCAATCACCAAAAAGGGGGAGATTGTAAGGAAAATGGACCCCGGGCCTTTTGGCTAATTGAGTTTTGGTGTTTGATGAACAACACAATCCGTGAACTAATAAGTTTTCTAGTGTTTATGATTGTAGTTCACAGGATGCAAGATTTACTTGGACTAAGGAATTGAGGAAAGCAACACCTCAAAAGAAGACATTAAGAAGATCCAGGAAAAGTCCAAGTGTGCTGCTGCGGACTGTCTGTGCGATGGCGCACCGGACATGTCCGGTGGCACACCGGACTGTCCGGTGTCCACAGCCGGACTGTCCGGTGCACCAGGGAACAGTAGCTCAATGGCTAGTTCCAGGTGGCACTCAAAGAGAAGACCACCGGACTGTCCGGTGGCGCACCGGACATGTCCGGTGTGAAAAGCCTGCGCGCCCAACGGTCGTCTGCTCTGTCAGAGCAACGGATAGGCGCACCGGACATGCTACAGTGCAGTGTCCGGTGGTGCACCGGACTGTCCGGTGCACCCGACGACAGAAAGCTGCTGCTTTCTGTCCAACGGCTAGTTTGGGGTGTGGAGGCTATAAATACCACCCCAACCGGCCATTCTCAAGTGTGAGAGCCCAAGCAACATACCAAGACACATAGTGCATATTTCCAAGAGCTCAAACACCCAAGTGCTTAATAGAATCACTCGGTGATTAGCGTAGGTGCTTTGCGAAGTGCTTAGGTTAGTTAGACCGCTTTAGCGCTTGCTCTAGGTGAATCCTAGTTAGTTGAGTGAGTTTTGTAAAACCACACAACCCCTCGGCTCTTGCGTGAGTCGTTGTAATTGTACCGAGTGGGGCGAGAGTCTTGCGAGACCGTGACAACCGCGTTTGTGTCACGGCCGCCACCGTGTACCGGAGGGAACGAGGCCCGCGGCGTTTCGGCCGGAAGCTCGATAGTGGAGACGGCGGGGAGCGTCCGAGAGGAGCCGGAAGCGGAGCACCACTTGCGCGTGGAGAAGGCCCGCGGCTCTCTACGGAGTTACTCGACCGTGGTGCTTGGCCCTCGCGTGGGCTTCCCTTTGCGTAGGGGCACCAACGAGGATTAGTCGGGACCTTGCGTGGTTCCGGATACCTCGGTAAAAATACCGGCGTCATCCACGAGAGTTTGCTTCTCTACTTAGCTCTTTACATTCCGCATTTATATTAAGCATTTAAGTTTCAATCTTGTAGTCATACTTATTTAGTATAGATTGAAACTTAGCCTTTTGCGGTAGAGATAGCAACACTTAGACAAAACCTAGTTTGCACATTCTAGTTTTGATTATTTGCATAGGTTTTGCTCTAGGGATTTAATTGTGGCCTAGTTTAGTAAAAGTTTTAGAAGTCCTAATTCACCCCCCCCCCCTCTTAGGCGTCACCCGTTTCCTACAGTCACTTACCACGGCTCTGTCCTTGGGGAGAAAGTGAGCAAGCTGGACGCCCGAACCATATCATTGATTTGGGACTAGTACTTGCAGGTAAATATAGAACTTTAATATTCATATTAAATATGCTTAATTTTATCTTTTGATAATCCGTGTACTTGTTTTTTTTTGTAGATGATTCCTTATTGGTGCGCCACACATCCTCAGTGCTAGGAGCAGATGGTGCAGAGATGGTGCTCGCCCGAGTGAGACGAGACGCACAACACTAGCCGGGAACGATATCTGATGATGCAAGGTCCCTCCTACCACCAAGGCAGCTGCAGCCTCAGCAAATACACAGAAGCATGGGTACACGCTCTTTTTTATTTAGGTATATAACTTTCGATTAGGCATGATTTCTAACCATCTCGTTGGTTTTCTCGCAATCAGCATCACATGGTGGCTAGCCTTGCTCCACCTTATCGGCGTATGCTATGGCCCTCAAGGGCAAGGCGACGTCTGACGTCACCTACAACCCGGAGGATGGGCCCGAGGCATACAACAACCCCAATGTCCACAGCTGCGTTAGTGAGTACACCGCCATGACCAAGGAGGTCCATGGGCCAGATTACGATCCAAGGACTGAGGACATCGACGGAGATGTCCTCATGAGGGTCGAAGGAGGCAAGAGGCATGGATGGTACTGGATTGCCCACGGGGCAATAGACTCATCCTCTACTCCCACTCTGTCTTAGGTGCGAGCAAGGAGCACAAGCGTGAGCCCATCCATACGACCTCGGTAGGACAACTCACATCATCAGATACAACAACTCCAGGTTATTAGTTATCTATTCGTCGTTCATTGGTTATTATATATCTTCGCTTTTCATTACCGTAACATTATGGCGAAATATTATAGACCTAGCTAGATGATGAGAGGAGGCAATGTGAGGAGATGGAGAAGAGGATGACAGAGATGTTTTAGTACATGCAGAGCCTTGGCGCATCCGGATTCCCTGCTCAATTCCATACTCTTGTGAGTATCAAAATTTTAGTCCTGCATGATATATAGTCATCTGGTCTCACACATGCAATCTCTTCTCTGTGCAGAGACAATCGGCGGCATCGAACAACCCTCACGCTTCACCCAGCCCTTCACCGAACCAGTCCAGCCGCCCACCTCGTTGATGACATTGTGTTGGTGACATGTTTGAGAAACTTGTTGTGAGATACTTGTTTGTGAAACTTTTGTGAGAGACCTATGTTTGTGAAACTTGTTTGATGTGTTGATATTTGTGAGATATATGGTGTTTACTTTATCGAGTGCCATGACCATAACACTCAACAAAGAAGGCACATCTAGGATCCGGTAAAGCTTCTTTATCGAGTGCTGTGGTCCAGGCACTCGGCAAAGGGACTGGCAAAGGGGCCCATTGGAGCTAGGGATGGCAACGAGGAAATCTCCGTCGTGTTTTGGCTCCCCATACCCGTCCCCACGACAACCCCGCGAGGATCCTCACGAACTCTTGCGGGGGACATTTCTTCCCCATCCCCGTTCCCCGCAGGATAAATCCCCATCGGGGATCCCCGTCCCTGCTTAAATTATAATTATGACATACTTTCTTTGTTATTAATACAAACCATTGTCACTTATATACATTGTCAGATGTTAGAACGCATTATGTGTACATTAAAATAAACATATTTGTACAGCGAGTTATCTCTTAACAATATAATTATTTATTTTTATCATTATATATTACATGAAAACATCACCATATATAAGTTTAACAGGTCCCCACGGGGAACGGGGATGGGGAATGTTTTCCCATCCCCGTCCCCGTTTACCCATCGGGAGAGTGTAAGGAAAATGGACCCTAGGCCATTTGGCTTAATAGATTTTGGTGTTTGATGATTAACACAACCTCTGAACTAATGTATTTTCCAAGTGTTTGTGTGTTGTAGTTCACAGGATGCGAAGTGGATTGGACTTAGGCTCTAAGGATGCAACACCTCAAAGAAGACATTATAATACCCATATAAGACATTACAAAGTCATATTGAAGACACTTTGTACATGCTAAGAGTCCAACACATCAAGAAGTAGAAGTGAGATACAAAGCTACAAAACAAAAGTGAAGTTGACAAAACTGAGAGGAAGGGCTGACTGAATTGGAAGTGTTTCACAAAATCAAATCTACTCAAACTGACATGGCTTCAACTCTAAGATGTAGACAATTTTATAAGCTTTCCAAAAAGTCCAAGATCATCAAAATCGAAGTTCGGAGCTAAAAGTTATGGCCAAAATACGACAAGCGGGCATGGGCTGTCCGGTGCACACCGGACTGTCCGGTGCGCCATGTCCGGTGTGCCATCTTCGGAAGCTCCAACGGCTACTTTTAACGGCTAGTACACGCGACATGTCCAGTGCACCACCGGACAGTCCAGTGCACCTGTCCTGTGTGCCGCAGAAAGCTGCAGAACTGCTTTCCAATGGCTATATTTGAGTTGGGGCCTATATATACTTCACCCAACCGGCCATTTGGAGGTGTGGGATCCCAAGCAACATACCAAGGCATATTGTAGACATTTCCAAGTGCTCAAACACCCAAGTACTTAATAGAATCACTCGGTGATTAGCGTAGGTGCTTTGCGAAGTGCTTAGGTTAGTTAGACCACATTAGCGCTTGCTCTAGGTGAATCCTAGTTAGTTGAGTGAGTTTAGACAAACCACAAAACCCCTCGGCTCTCGCGTGAGCCGTTGTGATTGTACCGAGTGGAGCGAGAGTCTTGCGAGACCGTGACAACCGCGTTTGTGTCATGGCCGCCACCTTGTACCGGAGGGAACGAGGCCCGCGGCGTTTTGGCCGAAAGCTCGATAGTGAAGACGGCGGGGAGCGTCCGAGAGGAGCCAGAAGTGGAGCACCACTTGCGCGTGGAGAAGGCCCACGGCTCTCTACGGAGTTACTCGACCGAGGTGCTTGGCCCTCGCGTGGGCTTCCCTTTGCGTAGGGGCACCAACGAGAATTAGTCGGGACCTTGCGTGGTTCCGGATACCTCGGTAAAAATACCAGCGTCATCCACGAGAGTTTGCATCTCTACCTTGCTCTTTAAGCTTCCGCATTTATATTAAGCATTTAAGTTTCAATCTTGTCTTTATACTTATATAGTGTAGATTGAAACTTAGCCATTGCGGTAGAGATAGCAACACTTAGACAAAACCTAGTTTGCACTCTCTAGTTTGATTATTTGCATAGGTTTTGCTCTAGGGATTTAACTGTGGCCTAGTTTAGTAAAAGTTTTAGAAGTCCTAATTCACCCCCCCTCTTAGGTGTCACCCGTTTCCTACAAGTGGTATCAGAGCCTGGTTTGGCTCATTTGAAACGTTTTAGCTTCACCGCTAAAAGAGCCGACACTTTTTAGAGGAAGGGATGGATACCCATAGGCCACTACACTTCGACGGCACTAACTTCCCATATTATAGTGCTAGAATGGCTTGTTACCTAGAGGCCGTTGATCTAGGCGTTTAGAGAGTCACTCGTGACGGGATGAAACCCCCTAAGATTCCCGAGAAACCCACCACGAGTGAGGAAAAAGAAATTCATTTAAATGCTAGAGCCAAAAATTGCTTGTATGAATCTCTTAGCATGGATATTTTTAATCAAGTATTTACCTTGAAAACTGCTAATGAGATTTGGCTAAAATTGCATGAGCTCCATGACGGCACATCCAATGTCCGTGAGCAAAAACATTGCCTAGTCTTAAATGAGTTTAATTTTTTTCTATGAAAGATGATGAGCTTGTTAGAGACATGTATTCTCGTTTGAATCTAATTATCAATGAGCTCAACTCTATTAGCATTAATAAGCTAGGTGATGCGGACATTATGAGGATGATTATCTCCCTGCTACCACAACAAAGATATGGGAGCATCATCACCATCCTTCACAACATGGAGGACTTGAGTACCATGACCCTGACCATTGTGATTGGGAAAATCGTGGCTTTTGAGATGTCGTGAAAAATGTGTCGGGGAGAGGAGCCAACTTACTCAAGGCCATATGCTTTTGCATGTGATGAAAGGAAGGGCAAAAAGAAGGCTCCCACTCCAAGTTCCTCAAGTGAAGAAGAGGAAGAAGAAGAAAGTGATGATGATGAAGACAATCAACCATGCACATCATCCTTCGAGGACAAAGAAACAATCCGACGCGTCGAAAAGGCAATGGGGATGATCTGCAAGATTAATCTAATGGGTGTGCCCCTGCAGGTCGAAGATCTTCTCTTTAACATTGATAGGAAAAAGCAAAGGAAGAGAGGATGCTTCGCATGTGGGGAGAAGGGCCACTTTAGGAACAACTGTCCAAATATGGCCGAACCCAAAAAGGGGAGGAGCAAAGGCAAGACGCTAACAAGTGTTAGAACTTGGGATGATTCTTCAAGTGAAGATGAGCCTCCAAGGATGCACAGCCACTGGTCCTCATCACGCTCATCACGGTCATCACACAAATGCCTTATGGCAAGAGGTAAAATGAGCATTCCATCCTCTAGTGATGACAGTAGTAGTGATGATGAAGGTGAGGGAAAGCCCTCCGTTGATGAACTTGCGGAAGCCGTTAAATTTTTCCAGGATGTTTGCACTAAGCAAAAAGCTCAACTTAAAACATTGAAAAATAAGTTGATTAGCTCTAAAAATGATTATAAAGGTTTGCTAGAAAAATTTGAAACTTTTGCAAACTTAAATAGTGAGCTATCAGCTAAAATTGAGCTATTAGAGTCTAGTGTTCCATCCACTGCTATCGATGATGGCCTTATTAAAAAGAATGAAAAACTTAAGGCTAAGTTAGCTAGCTCCCAAGAAGCTATTGAAAATTTGCTAGAGGAAATAGAAATTCTTAGCATACACAATAATGAGCTAACTACTAAGCTAGAAAACATTGGTAGCACCCCAGCAGCATCTTTAGTTGAAATACCTGAAATTATTAAGAAAGATGCTTCTACTTCTTTCTTTGATTTAATTAATGATTCTAACCCCTGCAACCAAGTTCTTGTTGAGAATATTGTTGTAGAAACATGTTCGGATGAGGTTGCAAAGGAAAATGAACAATTAAAGCAAGAAGTGGCTCGCCTTGGCAAGGCTTTGTATGACAAGAAAGACAAAGCCAAACAAATCCGACCTCCACAGGATAACACCACTGTGGGAGTGAACAAGCCTATGGAGGGAGAAACTGTGATTTGTAGGCTATGCCACATGGAAGGCCATAAGTCTTTCCAATGCAAGGCGATGACCGGGGATAAGCAAAGGCATAAACACAAGCAAAAGCCATCAAGCAAAATCTCCAACACCTACATCAAAAAGGTGGACAAAAAGGCTGCTACACCATATTTGATCAAGAAGAAAAAGAATGGAAAGGTGATAGCAATCAAGGCCAACAAGCAAGCCAACAAAGGAAAGGGGACCAAACGCATCTGGGTGCCAAAGGAAATAATTTCAACCATGAAAAGCACCAAGAAGGTTTGGATCCCGAAAGGGAAGTGAGTGGACCGAAGGTAACGGGAAATTTGGAGACTTGGCAAAGTTGGGATGTATATCATGAGATACATCATATTGGATCAAGTTTAATTGCCAAGTGGGTTAGTGAAAATTTTGGACCCAAATTTCCCACCCATGACTAAGGTAACTAGATTTATTGTATTTCTTGTTTTTTAGATATACGTATCTATTTACCTTGTATCTAGTTTACCTTTCATGCCTAGTATACATTTGGTATTTACTTTTATTTAAATGTATGCATACTAGGTAAATCACATGGTAGGATTGCTTTCTTTCAATTCATATACTTAAGCAAACCTACATGGCTTAAAACGTTTATTTAAGCACGGCACATAGCTTCTATATCACTCCATATTAAATGATACATCAATTGATATTCTCAAATGCTACAAGTGTAAAAACGCTTATATTCTATAATTTGTATCATTTAACTTATATGTGCCAAAGTTTGGATTATAGATATTTGCCTATCAAATCAAAGTGCATGTCTCCTACAAGTATTCAAAACTTGTATGCACACTTTCAGGGGGAGATTACTCTATAATCTAAGACTTTGAGACTAATACCTTTTTTTCAAGTCTATTTCATGTAGTAGTCTCATTGTAAGGAAAATGAGGTCCCCGGAGAAAGACAACAAGCTTCCACTGCAAATCTTCAAGAATTCTTATGTCTCCAAGCCTGCCATTTGTCTTCAATTGGTCCGCAATTGACTTTCAATTGGTATCTTTGAGACTACATTAAGTATCATTTACATGTCTTCTCCAATATTTGATTAGACTATATTTCATATCTTATACTTCCCATGTTGCTATAAATGCATATACTATTAACTCATATTTTGTTACCTATGCATAAGGGAAGTTAGTCTATTCAAATTATGTCTTGCACCTCTATTTCTCACATGCTTTTTCCTAAGTAGAAGATCTCTGTCGGGGGGAGTTTTTCTTCGTCTCTAAAGGGGGAGAAAATTTTTTCTAAAGGAGAACACTCATTTAGGGGGAGTAATCTTTTAGTGCTTCTATTGATATTAATTGACAATTCTTTATAGAGGGCAAGTCTTATTTGCTTCCTATATGCTTTTAATGTCTTCCTTTTCGGTGGTTGATACCAAAGGGGGAGAAGTTGTAGGGACCAAAGCAATAAAAATGTTATCAAACACCAAACACCACCAAATTAAAATTTTGATCTTTCAAGTGGTTTTTGCATTTTGGTCTAAAATAGGAGGTAAGTGAATTATGGAGTTAGGGGGAGGCTTAAGTCCATAATCTCTCATTATGGGGACAAACATGCATCCTAGCAAGTAGATTGTATATTTATATTCAAATGTTTGTAATATTTTCTTGCTTTGGTTGTGTTGTCATCAATCACCAAAAAGGGGGAGATTGTAAGGAAAATGGACCCTAGGCCATTTGGCTTAATAGATTTTGGTGTTTGATGATTAACACAACCTGTGAACTAATGTATTTTCCAAGTGTTTGTGTGTTGTAGTTCACAGGATGCGAAGTGGATTGGACTGAGGCTCTAAGGATGCAACACCTCAAAGAAGACATTATAATACCCATATAATACATTACAAAGTCATATTGAAGACACTTTGTACATGCTAAGAGTCCAACACATCAAGAAGTAGAAGTGAGATACAAAGCTACAAAACAAAAGTGAAGTTGACAAAATTGAGAGGAATGGCTAACTGAATTGGAAGTGTTTCACAAAATCAAATATACTCAAACTGACATGGCTTCAACTCTAAGATGTAGACAATTTTATAAGCTTTCCAAAAAGTCCAAGATCATCAAAATCGGAGTTCGGAGCTAAAAGTTATGGCCAAAATACGACAAGCGGGCATGGGTTGTCCGGTGCACACCGGACCGTCCGGTGTGCCATCTTCGGAAGCTCCAATGGCTACTTTTAACGGCTAGTACACGCGGCATGTCCGGTGCACTATCTGACAGTCCAGTGCACCTGTCCGGTGCGCCGTAGAAAGCTGCAGAACTGCTTTCCAACGGCTATATTTGAGTTGGGGCCTATATATACTTCACCCAACTAGCCATTTGGAGGTGTGGGAGCCCAAGCAACATACCAAGGCATATTGTAGACATTTTCAAGTGCTCAAACACCCAAGTACTTAATAGAATCACTCGGTGATTAGCGTAGGTGCTTTGCGAAGTGCTTAGGTTAGTTAGACCACATTAGCGCTTGCTCTAGGTGAATCCTAGTTAGTTGAGTGAGTTTAGACAAACCACAAAACCCCTCGGCTCTCGCGCGAGCTGTTGTAATTGTACCGAGTGGGGCGAGAGTCTTGCGAGGCCGTGACAACCGCGTTTGTGTCACGGCCGTCACCGTGTACCGGAAGGAACGAGGCCCGTGGCGTTTTGGCCAAAAGCTCGATAGTAGAGACGGCAGGGAGCGTCCGAGAGGAGCCGGAAGCGGAGCACCACTTGCGCGTGGAGAAGGCCCACGGCTCTCTACGGAGTTACTCGACCGAGGTGCTTGGCCCTCGCATGGGCTTCCCTTTGCGTAGGGGCACCAACGAGGATTAGTCGGGACCTTGCGTGGTTCCGGATACCTCTGTAAAAATACCAGCGTCATCCACGAGAGTTTGCATCTCTACCTTGCTCTTTAAGCTTCCGCATTTATATTAATCATTTAAGTTTCAATCTTGTCTTTATACTTATATAGTGTAGATTGAAACTTAGCCATTGCGGTAGAGATAGCAACACTTAGACAAAACCTAGTTTGCACTCTCTAGTTTGATTATTTGCATAGGTTTTGCTCTAGGGATTTAACTGTGGCCTAGTTTAGTAAAAGTTTTAGAAGTCCTAATTCACCCCCCCCCCTCTTAGGCGTCACCCGTTTCCTACAGGGAGGATTTTTCCCCGTTTACATCCCCGCAGGGGAGAACCTTCCCCATCCCCATCCCCTAACAGAAGAATTCCCCATGGGGAATCGGGGATCGGGGCCCCATTGTCATCTCTAATTGGAGCCACCTTTGCCAAGAGCCCGTCCATGAGGCACTCACAAAGAAGCCCTCTTTGTCGAGTGCCTATCATCGTACTCGGCAAAGGGGCTAGCAAAAGGGGCCCACTGGAGCCTACTTTGCCGAGTGTCGAGATAGCAGACACTCGACAAAGACTCTGTCACCGTCACTTGGTACCGTGACGGCGAGTTTTCTTTGCCGAGTACCAATTGGCACTCGATAAAGACTTTACTGACTGTCCGACAAAAAGTACTCGGCAAAGAAGTCGTTGCCGATGTATAGTTCGTCGAGACTTCTTTGCCGAGAGTCACACTCGGTAAAATGTTTATCGAGTGTTTTCTGGACTTTGTTGAAGCACTTAGCAAAGCAACCCAACTTTTTTGCATTTTAGCCTTTTTTTGGGTTTTTTTACACAATTATGCCGTTTGCAGTTTTATTTCAAAAAATGGACTCTTAGCTCGGCGTCGTCATCATTGGCGCCTAGGTTCTGTGTGTCGGTGCCAATTTTTTTGGCGTGTATATGTCAGACTGAGGGCTACATTGGAACTAACGTGGCGCGTACCTCGGCGCCGTAGATCTTGGTGCCGAGGTAGGCGCTATCGATCTCGGCGCCGAGGTACGCGCCTATAAATAACCCCTTCGACCGCCTGTTTTTTTTGCTCATTTCTATTCTTCGAAACGAGAGATATCAACCTGAATTGTAGGATGTCTAGGTGTGGTAAAGCTGCTAAACAAAGGTAAGCGTAGTATTAAATCATATTTTGTGAGTCTATTATATTTGTGATTGTTCTAGATCTTATAGAAATTTAGGAAGGGTCCTTTGACCGGAACTGCCTTCGACCCGTTGCCTTTGCCAACTGGTATTCCAGTGCCCATGTGTTTTTGTGGTGATCCTTGCAAGGTTGATAAGTCTGAGGATCATGACACCTATCGACAGAGGTATTGAATGTGTGCTAACTATGCATTTGAGCCGACGATTGTTCAGCGCCGGATGAATTTAATGGTGAGAATAGTCTTTTAATATGTTAACAATTTGAAGACTCGGAGTGGTGCATGTTTTCTTTGCCTACTAATCATTGTATGCTTTGTAGACTCCTCTACCGCTTTGTGATTTTGAGCAGTGGATTGACACAGAAATCTTATAGAAAGACAAGAAGTGGTTGGAGAATCTTAAAAAGTGGGATGCAGAGGACAAAGAGGGGATGGAAAAAGATGAGAGGAGCTTGCTGCCGAGCAACAATGGGAAGATGAGCAGGAAATGAGGCGTGTTGCTGAATGCAGGGAAGAGAAGTAGAAGAAGCTTGAGCGTGCACGTCATGCAAAGGAAGCAATGGAGGAGAACCCTGATGCATTTTGCAAGGGCAAATGGCCCCGTTCCACTCAGTAGTCTAGATGCTTATTTGATGTTATGTAGTAATAAACTTATTATACGGTATTATATAGTGTCGAACAATGTTATTTGGTAATGAACTACTTTAAAATTGATGAAAATGACTTAAAAAGGCAATTGATGAACAATTCTGGATTCAAATTGGACTTTAAAAGCAATTGTTGAAGACGACTTAAAGCAATTGATAAAGAAAATCAACACGCTTAAAGCAATTGATACAGAAGAGTTCTCTAGTAGTGCTCCCACATTCCAAATTGTGTGGACCCTCTCCATAGTATCCTCTCATTGTTGTTGTCGACTGTGGCTGCGGTGGAGACGTTGGAGGACCAACTTTCTTGTTGTGACAAGGGTAGCAGCAATATGGATCTAAGCATACTTGCACCTGTGAACCACCTCCATTGTTTTTGTCTCTTTCTTCCTCGTCATTTATGTTGCTTACTTCCCTTTCTAGATCAAATATTCTATTCTGTAGGTAGGATATGTATTTCGCATGCGAAAAAATCAGACGAGGATCTACCCAACGAGTGAACCCACAATTCTCCTTGACCAATGAATGCTGCATAAATGTTTATAGTTAGTTTCACTCAATAACAAAATTATATAGAACAAAGGATTAGAATTAATTTTTACATATGCATAAGGACATCTGAAGAAATGTTGACCTCCATCAATTCTCCCCTCGACGAAGATCTGCACCAAGCAATCCTCACCATGCATGCACTTCGGCCAATCTTCTCTCCTGTTATCGTAGGACCTAAGTCTAACCTCTTTGTTGAAATCTTTTTTACTTTGAACTAGAAAGTTAAAAACCGCCTCTTCAAAAAATCTAGACCAAGAGGGTCATCGAAACACATTAGAGGTAACTTCCCTCCATCCTTTCGTCTCTCATTTCCCACACCCTTGCCCCTAGAAGACCCTAAAGCCATTTGTATTGCACAATGAAGCAAATGTACAAAGGATCATGTATATATAGGCGAAAGGATAGGTAGTATAATGAATTATGAAAAAGGTTATGTACAGGCTATGAATAGGCTACAAGTAACACTCAGAAAAAGGCTATGTTCTGGTTCTGAAAAGGCTAGATGTAATAGCTCTGAAAAAGGCTATATGTAACAGTGACATTGTAGGATATTATTGCTCCTGAAAAGGCTACGAAATGGATCTGAAAGGCTAGATGCTTGTCCGGATATTGATGCTTCTGAAAAGGCTATGTAATGGTTCTGAAAAGGCTACATGACATATTCACAGTTTTCACAAAATTTTGGCAGAGTTTTCCCTGTTTTATATCAATCCAACATATACACATACATAAGCATATAACATACAAGTGCATATAAGTTTAAAAAATTCCAAACAAGCTCATAAAAGTCCAAACAATTGCATAATAGTCCATAGAGTTCATACAAGTCCATAAAAAGGCCATACAAGTCCATTACAATTCTTGTCCAGTGCATACGCTATGTAACATTGTGGAGAGCGGTGTCGCCTACGATGTACTGGTTGTAAGGGTTGTGTTGAAGAAGCCCCCTAAAGCTGTGAAGGCCCGATCTCGTCCTGATCCTAGTCGAAGCCAACGCCCAGTCCTGTGGATGGCGTTGCTGTGTGGCTATACGACGGTACATGAACGTCATGTGCAACATTGTCCTGCAGCCACAGCGAGCAGCAGCTCCACGTAGGCGCCTAGATAAACGCTGCACGCCAAAGACATATTAGTTTACAACATATCAAAGCTATATTCATAACAAGCTAAAGGCTATAAACATTGTAGGTAGGCTTACCTCCAAGAAGCTACGCATGCTGCTGTCGCCCACAGTCAAAAGCTAGCGATCAATGTTATCTTATACCCATCAAACACATTCTCCACAATCCTCATGATTATCCTAACCTTCATATTTGGTTCCGACTGTAGTATTCCCATAAGCCGCTTCCCAATGAGGGTAGATGTCAATTGGCGATGTTTCATCGTTAACTCATGTTCAGCATAGGTGTGTGGCCCCACTACTTTTGTTATCTTCCACTTTGCGGTGATCTTTTGTATCCTAGCACAGACCCTCCATGCACAGTTATCCTTGTTGCATACAACTGTGTAACGACGTTTCTCGTACGAATGAAGTACTCTATACGGCCTCTTACGTAAGACTGCATAATGCTGCAACCACCTCTTCAAGGCAGTCAGGTCCTTGAAGACGCTACCCTTTTCAATCATCATGCTAGGACCAGCCTCAGGAGCATCTAGCAGCTCATCATCCCTTCCTTCTGCATTTGCCTGATGAGAAAGACTAAGATCGCTGAATTCATGCACTCTTGGATCCCGACCGTCTGGAAAAACATGTTGCAACATCTCAATGTCACTCTCTGTGAGTTCACCAACTAGACGATAATCATCTGAATCAGCAGCCATAGCAAAGGCATATGGCTCCTCTTCATTCCTAAACTCAGGACTGTTCGAGGCAATAAATCCATCACCGAAGCAGCCATGTGCCACGGTCTGAGGATCAACCACAAAAGCAGTGGTCTCTCCTGCAACATTTACTGATGTACAAGATCATCAGTCCCACGGCAATGGAATGAGCAAAGTGCTCATAGTCCAAATAGAAGATGTGATGCCAATGAAACTTACTGCAATTGGTTTGTGCCAAAGGGATATATGCAGGTGAATCTGTTTGCAGGTCATCTACTGGCCGACTTAATGGGATCAAATTGGGCACAGATTGAGCATCAGGCACAATTGGCACGTCATCCATAGCACGATCATAGTCTTCAAAGGGAAGGTCTACTACAACCCGCCGCACAACAACCTCAATGAGTTGCAACTAGGTCTTCATAGCCAAAGTAACATAATTCTCCCAAACTAGTTGAGAATCAATTGGGATAACTCGTATTATGACATTTGGTGGATGACCAATGTTAAGCACTCCGTCAACCGCAATGTCATCATCTTCATGGTAATCTAGCTTTTGTTTAGCCTTTGTAAACACATCACTCAAGGATGGTCTACCAACGAATAGCACTAGCACGTGTCGCATGTCAATAAACTTGGCATTTCCATAGGGATCTTCTTCCACATTGCCTCCATGATATAAGCTCAAAAATTGTCCATCTATTTGAAACACGAATTAAACATTCAATGTCCATTATGGATGGTTATTGCCTAACCACAACCCACTAATAACGAAGACCTAACTAATAACTAAATACTAATCACATAATACCTAACAACGAATTACTAACAATAGCAATATTCACATTCATCACATGCAAAATAAAACATAGCAATAAGTATAAATTTTGACAGTACCTATCCTACACGGGGAGGATACTAAACCTGCAGATTCAACTCACATTCATCACATGCAACACATTTATATTCACGATAATCACATTCAACTAACAACTAATTAAATAGCAATCAATTGGCAAATTTAATACCTCATACTATGGGGTCGATGGTGCAGTGGGCAAGGGTGGCGCGGCCTAACGGTGTCCGGGCGGCGGCGGCTGGATGCGGGGCGGCCACGAGCGCCCCGGGACGGAGGAGGCCGGGGCAGGGGGCGCAGCGACCGTGGGCGCGGAGGCTGGGGGCGGGGCGGGTGGCCAGGGTGGCGGCGGCGGTGGCCCGGAGCCGGGGCGTGGGCCACGTGGGGGCGGCGGACCGAGGGCGGGTTGGGGGCGATGCTGTGGCCAGGGGGCGGCCGGGCACCACCGTGACCGAGGAGGACGAGGCGGCGGCGGCCCGGAGCCGGACCGTGGGCCACGTGGGGGCGGCGGACCGGGGTCGAGGTTGGGGCGGCACGGTGCCCAGGGGGTGGGGCGGCCGGGCACGACCGCGGCCCGGGGAGGACGAGGCGGCGGCGTACCAAGCGACAGCAGAGGCGAAGGTGGTAGCACGGGGAAGAAGAGAAGAAGCGGCACGGGAAGATAGAAATTGAGAAGATGCGGCGACTGGTAAAGCAGGGGGTCGGCGCTATAGATCTTGGTGCCGACCCTCCCTAACACGTGTGCTGCATAGTACAGGGGGTCGGCGCCGAGATCTATGACGCCGACCCCCTGCCACATCGGCGCCACGTCATAATACGTTTTTTTACCTAGGCGCCAAAACTAATGGCGTCAGCATGTTGACCCTTGGCGTAAATGATGACGGCGCTGAGGTGGGGGTCTATTTTTTAAATCAAACTACAAAAGGCATAGTTGTGAAAATAAAACGCTAAAAGGGCTAAAATGCAAAAAAAAGTTGGCAAAGCAGCTGTGTCCCGTATTGATGTAGGGATGGATTTCCTAAAGTCTTGTAAAAGAACGAATAGGCAGTGCACAACTCAACAAACTTGTATATACACTACGGAGTACTACACTTTTAGAGCTGCAGTAAGAAAAAGGAGAGAGAAACAGTGAACGCAATACATGGGAAAGCTAGGGTCGGGCGGTACGGTAAGGTATCTGCCGTGCCCATACCTGGCATCTCATCACAATCTCCTGGCCAAGCTTGTCGATCTAGTCTCTCTCTCTCTCTCTCTTTTGTGCAGTGAGACCCGACATGAATGGGTGTGGGGCTCATCTGATCAGTCCTTTGTGTTACTTTGTTTCCTTTGCCTTTGAATTTTCCGGGGTTTTGCAGAAGGACAGCCGGGTACTGCATCGATGTTGGGCATTCTCCAGTTTTGTTCTTGGTCTTGGAGGAGGAAAAGGCCCAGGGACCAACTTTTTCGCAGCCCCCCCTTCTTCCTCCCTTTGCACTGCTGCTGCCGTGGAATCATACATCACAATTACCGAGGCCACAGAAAAGAGTGTTTTTTGCTTGAGGAAAAGGGCTAGTCCCTTTATTCCAACCACACACATGCATGCAGAAAAAGTCGATGGTGGTGGAGTCGTACAGTAGTACAATTAAAAACCAACTCGATCATATATATATATACATACTTTGAAATGCAAGTGCCAGGTTCTTGAGTACTGTCCTCAGCTACTACTACGTGCCTTGAAGAAATTTCTTCTAGCAAGACAACGGCTAAGAAAGAGACCATGCATGGTGAAATTAAAGAGTGTTCTTGACATGAGAAACGTGGTTTGCTAACTTTAATCAAGCCCAACCAAAGCTATCCCAATATTTAATGGATGCATGGGCTAGCCGGCCGGGTGATAGCAAGGTTAATAATATAGATTATAATGGCTTTTATGATGTTGTCGTATCATACATATAGCAAACTAAAAGTCCAGTTATACAATAACTCTACCATGATACAAGCTATACATTTAATATTATACTAGCTGAGTGCCCGTACGTTGCAACGGGAACATATAATACCAGTATACTACGATAACTTATATACAAAGTATGTGTTATACCGTTATGAGAAAATGTTTTATAATCAATTTGTGATTCTGGCCATACATAAATTTTGTTATTTTAATCTATCTGTTTCACCACTACATTGCAACTATCAGTATCATGCAGACTTCGATATATGTCACGATTCGCATGGTCTCATCATTGGAAAACACGTTTCACACATGCAGGAAGAAATTCCCTCGTACATCGTTAGTCATCAGATACGTACCACCATACGCTTTTGCTTAAACAAAAATGCAAGTGTGTGTGTTTGTGAAGAGAATTAAAGGCAAGTCGGCACAAAAGCTACCCAATGGTGACGAGGATGACGAACTGGTCATTGTTGTCGGTCCTCCTCTGCGTCACCTCCTGCGTCAAGATGACGCCACGGTCCTCGATATAGTAGTCGTCGAACGCGCGCGACATACCGAGTACTGATGACTCTTGGTTTGGCTGTAAAACGAAGTACACCCTAGGCTCATCAGCAAGGTAGTACCCCTGGCCGTTGCACCACCAGATGTGCTACTCCTCTACATACATCATGTTCAACGACACTCACACAACGTCAGCAACGACCATCGTCCCAACGCACAAGAATTCATGGCCGGTCAGTAGCGACTTACGTGGCAGGTTGGGCTTCAGATGGACGATGAGCTGGACGACGTGATGGAGTCGTTGTTAAATGCGATGCCCAGAACAACCCGAGAGTCGCCGACGTTGGCGACGACCATGAGGTCCCCCTGCTTGACGATGGACAGCGCGGAGCAACCGCTCTGCACCGCGTCCAAGCAGTGGCTGCACCGGAGCTTGTCGTATATAGTGGTACATGCGGCCATGTAGGACTGTTTCTAGAGGTCGAACTGGCAGTCGCCAAGTTTCTTCTCGTCGTCGATGAGCGACCCCAACGCGAGTGCCTCCTACTAATGATGTTTGTTCGGGGTTTTCAAGTAAGAAACATGGATTCATGTTTGGCGTTGGTTTATAAAAATGACTCACAAGTCAAATCCATAGAAAAAATATTACGAAGAATAAATGTCACGCATGCAAAAAAGGAATTTAAGTTGAAAACATTATTCAAACAAAAGAAATTGCATGCAAGGCTCTTCTTTAAATACTACTCCCTCCATCCAAAAATATAATTCAAGAATTTCAGTGATACTTATCTACTACTACGCATTGTGCAAGGGTAGCAGGTGAGCTTGGGGAGAGATGTAGTAGATGTGTTTTCTGTTATAGATGTAGACATAAACATGCATGTGGTGTAGCGTTAACTATTGTTGGTATTTGCTTGAGAGGTCGTGAGTTCGAATCCCCTTGGGGTCATGTGTATTTTTTTAATTTTAGCTAGACGTCGGCTGTACGGGGGAATAGGAATAAGAATGAGCTTTGCAGAGAGGGAGAATGAGAATGATAGATATAGAATGGCGACAGAACATGGGAATGGACTGTGCGCGGGAAGGAGGGAATCGGAAAGGCAGAACATGGAATGGCAGACTACTATTGCAGCCTTAATAAGTAGTATAGATTAGGACTTATCTTTTTCTCGCACAAAGTGATTAGAGTCTGTGAGTAGCCCACTTTTAGCTAGCTATTGAGCAAGTTTAATAATATAGCGCATAGTAGGCTTTATAATGTTGTCATGTTACATATTATAGCCAATAAAATATCTAGTCATATAATAACTTTATTATATATGATACAAGCTGTATATTTAATATTTAGGGAGTGTTTGGTTTCTATGGACTAATGTTTAGTCCCTACATTTTATTCCATTTCAGTATCTAAATTGTTAAATATGAAAACTAAAACTTTATTTTAGTTTCCGTATTTAGTAATTTAGGGATTAAAATGGAATAAGACGAAGGGGCTAAAGATTAGTAACTAGAAACCAAACACCCTCTTAGTCTACTCCTTCCTCTCATAAGTTGTCTTGTAGTCCACGAGCAGCCCACTTTTAGCTGACTACTAGTGAGCAGTCCATTTTTCTCTCTTTCTTCCAACTGACCATAAATATTTTTCTCTCTTTCTTCCAACTGACCATAAATGTGTGATCTCTTGCAGCTCACCTCCGTCACCTTATTATACTTACTTTTAGTGAACAGTCCGCTTCTGTGTCACCGTAAATCTGATATAGCATGCACCTATTACAATCCGTACACGTCATCTTATCATGCTTGCTCTAGTCTTGTTAAATAGATCTGTAATAAACCATATCACTACCGGAATCGCAGGCTTTGCCGAGTGTTGTATTCTTTGCCGAGTGTCTTTTGTCGGGCACTCGGCAAACAAGGCTTTGCCGAGTGCCGCACTCGGTAAAGTTAGGCACTCGGCAAAGCAACCTATACCGAGTGTTGAACACTCGGCACAGGGCGACACTCGGCAAAGATAATTTTGCCGAGTGTCAAACTCTCGGCAAAGGGGGCTCTCGGCAAACGGCCGTCAGCGGCCGTCCCAAAGCTGACGGCCGTCAGTCTTTGCCGAGAGTCAACGGCTGGCACTCGGCAAAGAGGTTCTGTGCCGAGCGCCACATAGTAGGCACTCGACAAAGCATACTTTGCCGAGTGTCAACCCTAGACACTCGGCAAAGTATATTTTTATTTTTTTTATTTTTGTCTCTCAAAATTTTTGTGGTATATTCCTACACTATGTAGACCTACATGTATCATTTGTGGACAATTTTAACAGAGTTTTCAATCGTTAGTAGATTTAGTTTGTTTATTTGAATTTCTTCGGAAAATTTAGATTTGAACTGCAGATCACTCGAAACTTGGAAAATCGTGCATGCAAAAATGATATCCATGCTACTTAGCACAAATTACGACCGATTTCAGGAGCGGACCGGAAACTTCGAGCACCATGCTCACTCAACATGACTGTAAACTTGCCATCCAGGTGTTTAAAAATTGTATAAAACAGAAACAAAGTCAGAAAATCATGAAACCTGTCCACGTGTCATGATATCATATGTAGAGGCTGTGATAAAAATTTGAAAAAGTTTCGAGAAAGCTGTAACGCACTATGTGTACAAACCTAAGAGATCTACATTGAAACTCTATGATTTCATGTGTGGTTCTCTTAGGTTTCTACACATAATGTCTCACAACTTTCTCCAAACATTCTAAATTTTTTATCACAGACTCTACATATGATATCATGACATGTGGACACGTTTCATGATTTTCTAAGTTTGTTTGTGTTTTATAAATTTTTTAAACAGTTGTATGGCAAGTTCACGGCCATGTTGAGTGAGCATAGTGCTCGAAGTTTCCGGTCCGCTCCTGAAATCGGTCGTAACTTGTGCTATGTAGCATGGATATCATTTTTGCATGCACGGTTTTCCAAGTTTCAAGTGACCTGCAGTTCAAATCTGAATTTTCCGAAGAAATTCAAATAAACAAACTAAATGTACCAGCTATAGAAAACACTGTTATAATTGACCCAAAATGGTATATGTAGGTCTATATAGTATAGGAACATACCACAAAAATTTTTGGTTGGTAAAATAAAAAAAATAAAAATGTACTTTGCCGAGTGTCCAAAAAAGACACTCGGCAAATACTCTCTTTGCCGAGTGCCAGCCTGGCAGCACTCGGCAAAAACAATAAGTTAAGGTTTTGCCGAGTGCCTGTCAGTCGGCACTCGGCAAAATGTATTTTAAAATTTTTAATAAATGCTTTGCCGAGTGCCTCAGACCTGGCACTCGGCAAAGCCGTCTTTGCCGAGTGCCAGATCGCGGGCACTCGGCAAAATGTACTTTAAAATTTTTAAAAAATTCTTTGCCGAGTGCCCGCGATCTGGCACTCGGCAAAGCCGTTGAATAATACAACCGTCGTCTTCCTCTCTTCTTCTCTGCGCTCACTCCGTTTTTCTTTTCTACCACGCCGCCACCCACGCCGCCACCACGCCGTCGGGCCCGCGCCGCCACCCACGCCGCCACCACGCCGTCGGGCCCGCGCCCACGCCGCCACCACGCCGCCGGGCGCCGCACCCCGCCCCCACGCCGCCGGGCCGCGCCCCGCCGCCCCCACGCCGCCACCACGCCGCCGGGCGCCGCGCCCCGCCCCCACGCCGCCGGGCCGCGCCCCGCCGCCCCCACGCCGCCAAGGAAGGTATATTCTCCCCCTCCTCGCACTGAAATTCCGTCCGCGACAGCTGTGAATATATATGCTTAGTTAGCTGTGAATAAAGCCAGCACTTACTCTTCGCCCACGTCTCTGAGAATATTCGTCAGCTGGTTAGCGATGCCGAGAGCCAGAGCAGCATTGTACACGCTCTCGGTCGAGGCCTTGGAGTCGGGAGCGATGCCCATGACAGGCACCGTCATGAGGCCGACGGTGCCGGTGACGTAGTAGCAGTAGAGGTAGAGCTCGTCGAAGGTCATGTACCTCGACTTCCACAGGTCCAGCCTCATTCCTTGGACCATGTCTTTGAACGGCTGGAAAAAAAGGAGAGAAAACGTTGTTAGCAGATGCAGATCTCCAGACGTCTTTGTGGCCGGTGGTTTCTAGACGTCTTGTGGTAAATTTGTTCCTCCTGCTGATTGGATGGATGGATGGACGGACGGGTTTACCTGGATATCGACGGGGAACTTGGACACGGTGTCCGAGAGCGCGGCGTCGTACATGTCGTACGGGCGGCCCTCAAAGAGATCCTCCAGCCGTTTCTCCCAGCGGTCGAGAGCGGTCGGCGTGATGTAGGACGCGTTGGGACCGTCCACTAGCTCGTCAGTTCTTCTGCACCACCATACGAGGCACTCGGCAAGGAATAAGACCGAGGCGCGCCATCGTTGCCAAGCCTCGTCACATCCCATACGAGGCAGAAGGTGACATCCCTCCGAAGACCTTGCAGAGTAGCGTAGATCGCTAGCACCAAGGAGAAAGTTGAAGGGTCAGCCATGCCGAAGTCACCCACCAAGCCGCCGTGCGTTGTCACCTTCTGCCGTCCAACAACGCACCAATCCAGAAGCCCCAAACCTTAGAGCCCCAACGCCGGTCGAGCACTAGCGAAAGACCCCAAGAAGGCCGAGGCGAGGGTTCCCGCATGGGGGTGAGAGGTCTAAAGACGGCACCCTCAATAGGGTAGGGCTGGCGCCCGCGGGCGTCACTACTGTCCGCCCGAAAGCGAGCATGGCTTTCGCCGGAGGACCTCCCACCACACGTGCCAATGCACGGAGCCAGCCAGCCCTCCCCACACCATAGGCCGAAACGAGAGGCGGGGAGATGAATCTAGCTGGAGAGGCTCATGGTTCAGCCCTAGCCCCACGACCCACCACCTGCAGAAGGCGCCGTTGACAGTCGTAGATCCGCCGACGACCAACGCCCCTGACCCAGGCAAACCACGCCGCCGCCGTAGCGAGCCAGCCCCGCTGGCCAGCCACAGCCACGCGAGCGCGGGCATCGCCGCCACGAGTCAGTCGTGCGAGCCACCACGCCACCCGCCCATGCTAGCAGGGAGGAGCAGTAGACAACGACCAGCCTCCTAGATTAGGCTAGCCAGCTCGCTAATCCGGCCTTCCCAACGGCGGTCCAGGTCGTCGTCCACCTCCAGGTCCGATCCTGCCCCTTCTGCAGCCACAACCACCCGGGCAGCGTCCAGTGCGACATCTTTCTCAAGGGAGGTGGTGGAAGGATAAGGCGGGGTCGGTGACCCCTGCTTCCCTCGCTTCCCGGACCCCCGGCCGGCTCGGCGCTGGGGTCTTTGGGCTTCTTGCGCGCTGACTTCCTCAGCGGAGAACTCACGGCGCTGGCACGGCGGCTGTATCAACGGCACTAATCGTCGTTCGTTACCGGTAATGGCGTGGTCTTGTCTGTTTTAGAGTGTGGGCTATTCACTGCCATCACCCTCCCTCACGATGGCAAGGTCAGGTCAAGCCGGATGCGGATGCATGGGTGACCTCTGGCCTTGGAGCTCACAGCAACAACCATAGTAGACAGGGGCGTGAGGCTCCGGCCGGTCCTTGGCCTCGTGCGGTCGGAGCTCGAGGTGGAGGAGCCTGCAAGCGGGGAGTAGCTTGTGAGACGGTGGTGGTGGTGGCATACCAGGGTTGAGCGCGCGGGCGAACGGGAGCGCCGAAGAGGAGCCTGCAGCGGTGGTGTTGGGGGCATGAGGCAGCGTGAGGAGTTACGGATTTCCCATGGCATGGGGAGACTGATATTTGCCATCACCACACTGTTAGCAACACTAATCTCTTAAAGTCAAACCAGTAGCGACAAGGGAATAGAATGGAAGAGAATCTAGATACTTGAGAGAAGGGAGGAAGAAGATGAGCAGTAGTTGGAAGATAGAGAGTTCAGGTTCTAAAAACTGAACAATGCACATAAGCTTCTTTCCAGTCTGCTAGCCAAGGTTGCAAATATTTCTTTCACGCTATGATCCAAAAACAAGAATTCGGCCCTAGCCCCACGACCCACCACCTGCAGAAGGCGCCGTTGACAGTCGTAGATCCGCCGACGACCAACGCCCCTGACCCAGGCAAACCACGCCGCCGCCGTAGCGAGCCAGCCCCGCTGGCCAGCCACAGCCACGCGAGCGCGGGCATCGCCGCCACGAGTCAGTCGTGCGAGCCACCACGCCACCCGCCCATGCTAGCAGGGAGGAGCAGTAGACAACGACCAGCCTCCTAGATTAGGCTAGCCAGCTCGCTGATCCGGCCTTCCCAACGGCGGTCCAGGTCGTCGTCCACCTCCAGGTCCGATCCTGCCCCTTCTGCAGCCACAACCACCCGGGCAGCGTCCAGTGCGACATCTTTCTCAAGGGAGGTGGTGGAAGGATACGGCGGGGTCGGTGACCCCTGCTTCCCTCGCTTCCCGGACCCTTGGCCGGCTCGGCGCTGGGGTCTTTGGGCTTCTTGCGCGCTGACTTCCTCAGCGGAGAACTCACGGCGCTGGCACGGCGGTTGTATCAACGGCACTAATCGTCGTTCGTTACCGGTAATGGCGTGGTCTTGTCTGTTTTAGAGTGTGGGCTATTCACTGCCATCACCCTCCCTCACGATGGCAAGGTCAGGTCAAGCCGGATGCGGATGCATGGGTGAACAATGCACATAAGCTTCTTTCCAGTCTGCTAGCCAAGGTTGCAAATATTTCTTTCACGCTATGATCCAAAAACAAGAATTCGGCCCTAGCCCCACGACCCACCACCTGCAGAAGGCGCCGTTGACAGTCGTAGATCCGCCGACGACCAACGCCCCTGACCCAGGCAAACCACGCCGCCGCCGTAGCGAGCCAGCCCCGCTGGCCAGCCACAGCCACGCGAGCAGCGTCCAGTGCATGTCAGCCAGTCGACGATCGACGACCGGCACGATGGGGGAGTGGTGAACTCCATCGATCTCCGATCGACGACCGGCGATCGGTCGAGATCGAGCCGGCCGTCCGTCGAGGCAGCAAGTCGAACGTAGGCCGCAGCAAGTTGAGATTTTTTTGTTACTGTGTGCATGTCAGCCATCGTGCTGTTAGTGTTATTTGCAGGTTTTAAAAACCTCAACGTACAGGGGAGGTGCTGTCGATTTTTTTTGTATTAATAGACTTGTGTTTCTTTTTTACAGAGAAGATACTTGTCTTCCTAGCCGCTGCGGGTCTGCCTGCACCGCGTCGCGTCGCCACTGCACCGACCCGCCACAGCCCCACTAGCCTGACTCCACCGCCACCCTAGGTATAACCTCTATTTCCGCATCATGGTCGTAGATCACGTAACCCAGTTAGGCGTCTCCCGTTCGAAAGTGACTTCAAAATGCATGTTTGGTACCAGTACTCCATGCATGACTTTCCGGCGTATGGGCTATTTTGCGCCTGGTGTGTTCACGGTAAGTTCCCATGCCCAGTTTGCAAGGAAGCTCTTAGGTTCATTTGGTTGAAGAAGGGTGGCAAATATTCGTCATTCGATAAACATCGACAATTTCTCCCTCCTGACCATGCATTCCGACAAGACATCAAGAACTTTACGAAAGGTGTTGTGGTGACAGACCGCCCACCTGCAATGATGACTGGTGCCGAAGTTCGCGAACAGATAGATGGTCTCGTGGCCAACCCAGAAGGTGGTTTTGTGGGATATGGTGAGCAACATATGTGGACACATAAGTCGGGCTTGACTCGGCTCCCCTATTATGATGACCTGCTCCTTCCACACAACATTGACGTGATGCACACTGAAAAGAATGTCGCCGAGGCACTTTGGGCGACAATTATGGAGATTCCTGATAAGTCAAAGGACAACGTAAAGGCAAGAGTGGATCTGGCAGAGTTATGTGATAGACCAAACCAAGAGATGAAGCCGCCTAGTGGTGGTAAGACATGGAGAAGGCCTAAGGCCGATTTCGTCCTGAGCAGGGCCCAGAGGAAGGAAGTACTACAGTGGATCAAGATGTTAATGTTCCCTGATGGGTATGCAGCTAACCTTAGTAGGGGGGTGAACTTATCTACTCTGCGAGTCTTAGGGATGAAGAGTCATGACTTCCACATATGGATTGAACGAATTCTTCCGGCGATGGTTCGAGGCTATGTCCCTGAGCATGTCTGGCTAGCGCTTGCAGAGTTGAGCTATTTCTTTCGCCAGCTTTGTGCAAAAGAGTTAGCTCGGACCATGATTGCAGACTTGGAAAGGATGGCACCAGTGTTACTGTGTAAGCTGGAGAAGATCTTTCCACCCGGCTTCTTCAATCCGATGCAGCATTTGATTATTCATCTCCCATATGAGGCACGAATGGGGGGGCCCGTGCAGGGACGTTGGTGCTATCCAATCGAGAGATGTCTAAAGAGTATCCGAAAGAAATGTAGAAATAAATGCAAAATCGAGGCTTCCATTGCAGAGGCATACATACTGGAGGAGGTGTCAAACTTCACAACAACTTACTATGGTGACAAACTGCCGAGCGTGCATAATCCACCCCCTCGTTACAATGATGGCGGCAATGAATCGAACCTCAGCATTTTTCGAGGGCAACTCGGAAGCGCGAGTGGTTCGACCACCAAGACCCTGAGACATGAAGAGTGGCGCCATATCATGCTATATGTATTGACCAACCTTGAAGAGGTGACGCCATACATGGAGCAATTTATTCATGAATTCTGGCGTCGATCAAGGGACCCAACTCCACAGGAATATGATACCCTTCTTAGAAAGGGTGCGGGAAATGGATTGCCCGATTTCATTTCCTGGTTTAAACATAAGGTACGTGCTTAGTTTGTTATTCCAAGTTGCTCTTACGTGCGAATAATATAACAATCTAGCGTGTTTGAACTTGCAGGGCCAAAGAGAGCCGTCTATGAGTGCCGAGTTGAGACAAGTAGCCAATGGCTTTGCCTATAGGGTCAGGAAATTTTCTGGGTATGACATCAATGGATACCGTTTTCGCACAACAAGCTACGACCAAAGTCGGCCCAATCGAAAAACCACGTGTTCTGGAGTCTTTACGCCCGGGCTTGACGAGGTCGAGTATTATGGAAGAATTGAAGAAATATATGAACTCAATTTTTATGGTTCCAAACCTCTTACTCCAGTGATATTCAAATGTCATTGGTTTGACCCTGAAGTTACGAGACGGACACATTCTAATCTTGGGATAGTCGAAATTCGACAGGATTCCACCTTAACAGGAGACGATGTCTACATTGTGGCCCAACAGGCCACACAAGTGTATTATCTTCCATATGCGTGCCAAACGAAACAACATCTTAAGGGTTGGGATGTTGTGTATAAGGTATCACCGCACGCTAAATTACCTGTTCCAAACGATGAAGATTATAACTTAGACCCGGACACATATGACGGAGAGTTCTTCCAAGAAGATGGGCTCGAAGGGCAATTTGAGATAGACTTAACCGAAGCGATCGGAATGGAAGTAGATATTGAAATGGTTGTTGATGACGAGGATGATGAGGTGCAAAATGAGAATGACTTAGAAATACTTGAAGGCAATGCCAATGACGAAGTTGCGCCTTCAGATGATGTTGACTATGAAATGGTTGATAGTGATGATGACACTTATGATCCGGCTAACCCGGACACATATGAAGATTATTTTTAATCGATGTAATGCTATATTTCATTTATTTTGCATATGTTTCTAAATACATATTTTTTTATCTGTGCTTAATTGTTTACTCTTAATTGCAGGTTGTTGGACAAAGATGGTGGGCGGTGGGACGAGGACGAGGAGGGGGAGGGGGGAGGGGGAGGAGGAGCACCCGTAGGACGGAGGAGGAGGCGCAGCAGGACGACGCTGTACAGCAGCAGGTGGAGCAGCAAGCCGCTGTCGATGCGGCACAGCAGGACGACGACGATGCGGCGCAGCAGGACGACGACGACGACGCCGCCGCTCAGCAGGGCGTCTCAGGTTCTGGCTCCTCAGGTTCGAGGAGTATCTACCTGCGAGGTCCCGCGAGCCTACCTAAGCGACCCATTCTTCGTGATAGACGTCCCCTCATACGACCCGATGGAGAGAGGTAGGTAACTTTAGATGTTGTTGCTGCTTTTTCATATTATATGTTCAAATTAATAATAGAAACTAATACTTCATCTTAATCACTTCGACAGGTCTTGGATGGTTTTGGAGACTGCAGGGGGTCACGGCCGCAACCCCAATGGCATCCTCGGCCTTCTATGCCGGGAACACTTCCCTGGGCTTGTCGAGTACGCCGGAGTGACGAGCCCAGCGTACACCTTCGACCACTACGCCGTCGCCCCCGATGCAGTAGATCGGGACGGCAGACAATTCAACAACAAGGCGGAGCGGGTCAAGCAAGAGCTGTGGGTAAGTCTTCCTCGCACTATATTGTTTAATAAGTCGCATTTGTTGCATATTCTTTAAATAATGTATGGATACATCGTCTTTGTATGTAGGATTTCTTCAGGTGCGATGCTGGATACGAGGCTAGGGCGGATGTGGTGTCTACGACGTGCTGTAAGAAGCTCGTCGTGGACATGCACTACGAGGCGCGCATCCAGGCCATCGTCACTTACCACGGCTCCGTCCTTGGGGAGAAGGTGAACAAGAAGGACGCCCGAACCATGTCATTGACTGCGGACCAGTACTTGCAGGTAAATACAAAACTTTATTATTGGTACTAAATATGCTTATTCTTATCTTCTGATATGCGGTGTACTTATATTTTTTTAGATGATTCCTCATTGGTGCGCCGCGCATCCTGAGTGCTGGGAGAAGATGGTGCAGAGGTGGTGCTCGGCTGAGTGGGACGAGGCGCACAACGCTAGCCGGGAACGGCGTTTGCTGATGCAAGGTCCCTCCCACCATCAAGGCAGCCGCAGCCTGGGCAAATACGCGGAAGCATGGGTACGCGCTCTTTTTTATTTAGGTATATAACTTTCGATTAGACATGATTTCTAACCATATCGTTGGTTTTCTCGCAGTCGGCGGCACATGGTGGCGCGCCTTGCTCCACGTTCTCGGCATATGCCATGGCCCACAAGGGGAAGGCGACGTCCGACGTCACCTACAACCCGGATGACGGGCCCGAGGCGTACACCAACCCCGCCATCCACAGCCGACTCAGTGAGTACACCGCAATGGCCAAGGAGGTCCATGGGCCAGATTACGATCCGAGGACCGAGGACATCGACGGAGATGTCCTCATGAGGGTCGGAGGAGGCAAGAGGCATGGGCGGTACTGGATTGCTGACGGGGCAATCGACTCGTCCTCCACTCCCACTCTCTCTCAGGTGCGAGCAAGGAGCACGAGCGCGAGCCCAGCCATACGACCTCGGCAGGACACCTCACAGCATCGTATCCAGCAACTCCAGGTTATTCCTTATCTATTCATCGTTCATTAATTTTTATATATCTTCTCTTTGCATTATCGTAACATTAGGGCGAAATATTACAGACTCAGCTAGATGATGAGAGGAGGCAACGTGAGGAGCTGGAGAAGAGGATGGCGGATTTGTTCGCGTACGTGCAGAGCCTTGGCGCCGCACAGGGTCATGCTCCACCACCTCCGTTGTTCCCTGCAACTGACCCTGCTGCGTTCACTACTCCTGTGAGTATCAAAATTTTAGTACTGCATGATATATATTCATATGTTCTCACACATACAATCTATTCTCTGTGCAGGGTCAATCGGCGGCGTCGAACAACCCTCATGCTTCGTCCAGCCCTTCGCCGAACCAGTCCAGATGCCCACCTCGTTGATGATCCAGACTTGGTCTTGTGAGTGTTGGTGATGTTTGACTACTGACACTTTGTGATATATATGTGACGGTTGGTGATGTTTGGCTAGTGATCCAGACTTGGTAAATACACATACTTGTATTTGTGAGACTTATATTAGTGACACTTTGTGATATATATGGTGTTGATGATAAATGTGTTCATTCTGTGATGCGATTGATATATAATGTGATGTGAATGATATATATCTTTTGTTTGTTTGGATGGAACAGCAAAAACAAATAAAAAAGGGACATCCTGGTCACTTTGCCGAGTGTAACACTCGGCAAAGCTCGCTTTGCCGAGTGCTATGACCATGGCACTCGGCAAAGAAGGCAACCTGGGAACCGGTAAAGCCATCTTTGCCGAGTGCTGACCATGGCACTCGGCAAAGAAGGCAACCTGGGAACCGGTAAAGCCGTCTTTGCCGAGTGTTGAAAATGGCACTCGGCAAAGAAGGCAACCTGGGAACCGGCAAAGATGTCTTTGCCGAGTGCCACAGCCAAGGCACTCGGCAAAGGGACTGGCAAAGGGGCCCACTGGAGGGTTCTTTGCCGAGTGCCAGTCCACCAGACACTCGGCAAATAAACCTCCTTTGCCGAGTGTCGCCGTGGGCACTCGGCGAAGGATCCGTCACCGTCACTTGGCGCCGTGACGGTGACTTTTCTTTGCCGAGTGCCAATGGCACTCGGCAAAGTCTTTGCCGAGTGCCCGACAAAAAGTACTCGGCAAAGATGCTGTTGCCGATGTACAGTTCGCCGAGCGTTCTTTGCCGAGTGTAACACTCGGCAAAGCGTTTGCCGAGTGTATAATAGACTTTGCCGTGTGTCTCAGACACACGGCAAAGAAGCTGATTCCGGTAGTGTATATAGTCCGTTTTTCAAGTTAGCATCTTTGCTACTTCCATTTGGTACCAACATGATCTGACATCTCTACGTCAACTCGCCAGACAGACAAATACCTATTGCAGACGCCAAAGACAAACAATAATTGACATTACTTTGGCCGTTTTCTGTAGACCGTTTTCTTTTCCCGAGAACAATTTGTACCATTAGTACCAGCAGTGACTGATCGATGAGGCGTTTTAGCCCTATATATGGCGGCTATAATACACCCGAGCCAGAAAAGACTTGTCTCTTTGGTGCCATATGCATGTTTATGGCTACGCTAGCTTTAGGGCAGAGAGAGAGAGATCCTACTAGCTAGCAGAAATGTTAGAATGATATGAGAGAGAGAAGAACTGAGAGAGAGAGAGAGAGCTTTTCTTCTTGCCTTGAAAGGGGAGAGGAACGGGAACAAAGGTACCCAATGCTAGCAGATACATAAGGAGGGACGTACGGGCCGGGTAAAGCGACGAAGCCTTATGGATGGGCATCTCCATTTCTCTAACCAGATATGCCTAGCTTCCATTGGTGGGGGCGTGTGTGTTCTTTGAGAGATTCTAAAAGCTCGTCACCGTAGAGCTAGCAGTGCGACCTTTATTTTCTTCTCCCCCTCGTGGGGGAAGTGGCATCGATCGATTAAGATCCCCTTTACAACCACCATGATGGCAGCCTCCTCGTCGTCGTCCTTCAACCTCAGTGATCATCTCGTTCAAGATGACCTCCCGTGGCCTGCTTCTTCTTCTGCTTCCTCCTCCCTGCCATTTGCTCCTTCTCATCCTCATCACGGCGCCATTATTGGAGGCAGCCAGCAATGGTGGCAGCAACCTCAAATGCTGTAAGCACCTTGCAGCTCTAGCTAGCACTAGTATTTCCTTATGTTTACAATTATTGTCAGGGGTCAAATTTTGTTCTTTGTGCATTGTGAGTGTTCAATCATATCCCCTCCTCTCTCTCTCTCTCCCTCTCCCTCTCCCTCTCCCTCTCCCTCTCCCTCTCTCTCTCTCTCTCTCTCTCTCTCTCTCTCTCTCTCTCTCTCAAAGGAAAGTAATTTTGGAGTGCATTCATGTTCTTTGTTTTTATACCGGATCCTTCCTAGGTAGAATTTGGAGTTTTCCTCTGCATATGCTTGTTCTCCCCCCAGCTGCTCCCTGTTGTCTCCATGGAGTCTAGGGAATCGTAGCTCGGCAAAATGACAACTTTCGGCAGAAACAGATAAACAGCACACGGAGGATGATGCAACTTATGCGCATGACTCCATCCAACAATTTGTTGGTTTCCTCCGCGACTCCGAAAGGTCGCTGTGCATTTTTCTTTTTTGTCATGGTCATCATGGACGGTCGGCATATATATACATACATACATAGTGTATCGTCCTCCACATCTTGTTTACCCAGCAGGCCAGGCCAGCCAGATGCATCTATTTGATTCCTTTTACTACTGCAGAAACTGTGCAGACCGGCATCCCTCCGACGAGCTTGAGGTCCTCCTCTCAGCACAAGGCAGCCACCACCACCATCCTTCTTCTTCAGTGATCCCTCCTCAGCTAAGCTCGCTGCTAATGATGCAAGACCTAGGGTTCCAATGGAGCAGCTGCGGCAGCTTCGTGGACACCTCCTCGTCGCCCATGCCACCACTGGTGAACGGCCAGCAGCACGACGGCCACAACAAGATCAAGGAGTGGGACCGCCCGCTCACTGCTAATAACTCATCAAGGTCATCGTGTGCGAGCACAGCTATGGCTTGCCGTGATGTCGTCCTCGACGGCGGTGGCGGCGGCCTCCCTGCCATGGCCGCCGTCGCCGCCGATCTTGACGACGGCACCGTGCTCCCGGCGAGCGTCAACGTCCCCCGGACGGCGATGACGCGCCAGAGGCCATTCCCGGCGGCGCCGCCACCTCTCCCCGGCGACGCGTTCGAGATACTGGCTTCGTCGAGGCTATGCAAGACCCTGCTGCTTAGCCAAGCTCATTCTTCGGTACTGCTCCATAATGGCACGACGATGCCTTTGTTGAGATCAGAGCATGTGCCCTATGGCCCTCCTGCTCCTGCTGCTGCTGCTCATCCCCATGGACCATCCATCGGCAACTACAAGCAGGTCAGTCAAATTAAAGTACAGTGTAGAGCTTGCGTCGTTGCTTGAACAGTACAGTACTCTCTCTCTCTCACTCTCAGTCTCAGAGAAAGGAAAGGAAAAGGATGGATGCATGCATCAAACCGTTAGCTGCATGCAGCAGCTGCTGTTATTTTTTTTTTCTTTCTTTGGCTGAACAGCTGATGATACTTATCCTGCATTGTCTTAGAACTCAAGCAGTAAGTGTATAGCCCTATTTGCCCTACTGTCTTGAGACCTCTAGTTAATTGAGTTCAGACATTAATTTGATAGGAGATAACTTAACTAAAATCATTTGAACTCTAAAAGATAGCATGAAATCTCCTTTTATGATTATATAATGTGGCATGTAAACTCAGGTATATACATGGTATTCCATCCATCCACCTCCAGAAAACTATATGTGCTGACTTGATTAGTCTCTTGTTAGCCAAACCAAAACCTGTTTTTTTTTGTGAGAGAATGAACTACGTGATGGTATAGTTATATATTGTGTATACACACGCATGCATGTACCTAGAAGCATATTTATACGTAGATGTATATCATGCAAAAGTAGGCGAGAGAGTTCAAGTCAATGACAGATTAACAGTTACTAGTATATATATATATATATATATATATATATATATATATATATATATATATGTGTGTGTGCATGTTTTGCTCATACTCTCTCTATCTATCTATCTGTCTATCTGTGTGTGTCCATGTATATATGTGCATGCTTTATTAGAGAAAAAATAATGGTCGATTTATTTAAGCCAAAAAACAGAGTCAATTATCTATCTACTATTATAAAGCATCAGTTTCGATGGACATACTGTGTCACGTGCGTAGATCTATTCCCCTCCCTTTATCAGTGTGGGCCGTGAGAAACGACATAAGGCTCTATTAGTGGGTCATTACTCCACAGATGGGCCGTGAGTCAAGCCTAACAACAGAAAGCCGCACACAGTGCAGCGCTTTCACATAGTACCACTACCACCCCATTATCTAAATGAGGACGAGTGACCGTGCGAACTATAAAAAAAAGAGGGTAAGGCTCATTTTCAACTCATAACTTTCTAAGACCTTTGGCTAGGATAAATCATAATATTTGTTCTTGTGTGTCATGGCAACGTGTGTGTATTGTACTAGTCTATATATACATATAGGATGTATGAGTACGGGGGTGTGTTTGTTTGGGATTATAATCTGTTCAGACTATATAATCAAACATATTTCGAACGTGTTAGTTCAAAAATTTATTGGATTATATAATCTGGGCAGATTATAAACCCTAAACAAACATCTCTAGCTAGCAACATGTTACATATGTACAGTATGTGATAGAACAACATTTGCATGCCAAAAGGCATTGCGCTTTCAGTGTGAGGACCATTACATTTAGCTGTTATGTGATCGAGTAGTACGGACAGGGGCGTACGATTGTGTTCAAGCTGCTAATAAGAGGTTACAGCTCATTGGGTTTGCGTGCCTTGCCGGCCTGCTAGAGTACCAGCTACACGCGCATGATATGATGTCCTACTACTCCTACTCCTAATCTCATGCATGCATGTCCTGCGACCCTGATGGATCTGCAGTGTGTGCTGGCAGCCAGTCTAGTGCATGCTCTCTCGCTCTCCGAGAGCAGGTCGGAGCAGACGCTAGCTAGGCCCAGCCGGCCGGGCCCATGCTGTACAAAGAGGAGGAGGAGGAGGAGGAGTACAACAGGCCGGCCGGGCTCTCCCTTTTGCTCTGCATCCATTGCAGCAGCCTTTTAGGGTTGGAGAGTGACCGCCCGGCCGCGCCATCTTTTTCCGCCCAAGATCGTCGTACCGCCCATACCTTCCTCGCTGCACTTGATGCATCGTCTTCACTTAACTCCTCGCAGGCTTTGTTGTGTTTGCAGGGACTAATAAAGCCGTTTGCAGTGCTGGCGCCCTCTGCCCGTGCCCTGTCACCAATACGACTAATTACACACACGTTATTCATACACCCTCCATATATAGATATAGTTGATGATATAGAAAAGAGAGCATGCATGCATATATGGGTGACGGGCACGCAAAAGAGTGTTTTCTTGCCGATTGACGCTGCTTCCTCTCACCTGAATTTTACTGCCAGCTGTTGAAGAACGCAACGTGATCTGCTTCTTCCCTAGCTAAGACTAAGAGCGGTCCTCCATCGTTTCTGATGAACACGCGTGCGTGCGTGCGTGCGCCTTTGCAGTGCATGCAGATGGGCGCGTCTTGTGGAGGCCGCGCGCAGCACGAAGCGGCATGTCAAAGCATGGCGGCAGCACGCACAGTGCCAGTGCTGCCGTCGTCGAAGAAGCCTCGAGTCGAGCAGCGGTCCTCCACCATCGTCCCTTCTTTCAAGGTACACTCTAGGCAGGGTCTCGTGCCGTCTCGTTTCGTCATTTCGAACAACGGCACGAGCGCTACTAATTCTGTTCCCTGATTAGGTAAGGAAAGAGAAATTAGGGGACCGGATCGCTGCTCTTCAGCAGCTCGTCTCACCGTTTGGCAAGGTACGTACCCGGCCGTCGTCACGATTATTCAGCATTAGGGTTTTGGAGGGCAAGCAGGAGTACATATATTATTAACTCTCTCTCTCTCTCTCTCTCTCTCTCTCTCTCTCTATATATATATATATATATATATATATATATATATATATATATATATATATATACCTGACACTAACACTACTATGTATGTGCAGACTGATACCGCATCTGTGCTCATGGAGGCCATCGGTTACATCAAATTTCTTCAAGATCAAGTCGAGGTAACCAACTAGCTAGCTGCCTAGGCTGCTTATCAGCCACACTTGGTCCATGAGCTCCAGACAAACTGATGATTAATAACCATGCTCGCCAAGAAATACTGTTTCTTTCTTTCCATGGCAAGCATCTGCTGGTAGGATTTTTCCTCCTGACAGCACTTCTCATGATCTCACACCCTCACCTGCAGACTCTGAGCCGCCCCTACCTGAAATCCTCCAGAAGTAAGAAGCCCAGGCCGACACCGCGGGTAACACCATCCGTCTAAATCAGGCTCGGTTTCAAAAAATCCGGGGGAAGTTTTCGTGTTAATCATGTGGTGTGTGAATCAGGGTTCTTCAAACGCGAGCTCTGGGGAGCTGGAGGAAACGAGGCCTGACCTCCGCAGCAGAGGGCTCTGCCTGGTGCCTCTCTCGTGCACGTCCTACGTGACCAACGAGAACGGAGTCTGGGTTCCACCGAATTTTAGGGCAAACTAAGTCATGTCAGCGCTACGTACTAGAGACACAGCACAACAGTGTACCAAGAACTACTAATCCACGGTTCATCTCAGTTCATCCACGGTTAATACCAGTTCTCCGGGCCAAAAGACACCCACCATCTACCTCTTGCGTTGTCTCTCTTTGCCACTTTTTTTTTTTTTTTTTTTGCTTAGCAGTAAATAACAGTCAGATATATACAATCTCTTCTCATGCAGTTATGCAGAGGCAGAGCGGCTGAATACGATTACAAATAACGAACTGCAGCGTGCACATTTTGAGGTCTTAAATCGCGAGCGATCAAATATACACAACATTGATAATCAGAGTCAGACCATGCAATAACAACATTTGAGGTGAACTTACAAGTAAATGCGAGTTAGTTGCATATCCAGCACAAACCCACTGTTGTGTTATTATATATGAATGAACTGCGACGCAACAGACACAAGAAAATCTGTAGCTGGAGCCTGCAGACACTTGGCTAAGCATTTACACTGAAAAACGCCTCATGACGTCGACCCTTTGCTGCCGGTAGTCATGAAAGACTCACCGCAGCCACACTGCCCTTTGGAATTTGGGTTTATGAACACAAACTCGGACCTGCAACAGGAAGTTCAGTTTTTAACTTCAAACTGATGAACAGTGGGGCAAAAAAAAATAACTGCGTAGTAGAGTAGCAGGCATACTTTAATGGATCATCAACATAGTCCATCTTGGTGCCTATAACATGCATCAAAGCCTTGGGGTCGATCAATACTTTAACTCCTTTCTCCTCGACAAGCTCATCGAACTTCCCCTTTTCATCTGAAATTTGAGGAGCATACAATTGAGCAAAAAAACAGAAGCAGCCAAGTGTGGCCAGCAAACAGCAGAACGAAGTTCGACACGACGCTCAGTGACCCTTTTAGATAGCATGCATGTTCATAACTCGTCAATCTCATTACATGGACCAATTGATGCAGGCAAAATCATAAAGGTACATGCCACTCCAGTTACACACCATAAGTTTCTACCAAAATTTTACCTGATACTATGTTATACTAGGAAGCCATAACTTTGCAGATAAGGCTAGGGCACCATACATTTTGCAGAATTGATTGATAGAGGCCGATTCAATAGTGACAAAAAAAAGTTGGCAAAAGGTCCAATTGGGTATTAAAAGTAGATAGCAATTGAACATCGCAACCAATACAACTGTTGAAAAGCCATTCAGATTCCAGTATTAAAAATATTTAATGTTAGCATGTTACACTAGGACATCGAGCTTTGCAGAGACCACAAGGTATTTTGTTGCGTTCAGAGGCGAATGAAGGACAGGTGCTGGGTGTGCTGCAGCACCCCCCAGACGCATATATCAAGCAAAATTAACATGTGAATCAAGATCAAAAGCAGTTAGGAAGTCTAACCCTAAACAATTCAGCACCTGTTCAGTTAAAATACATGCACCAATAGTAATGTTAGTATGTTACACTAGGACGTCAAGCATTGCAGAGACCACAAGATATTTTTGTTGCGTTCAGATGCGAAGGAAGGACAGGTGCTGGGTGTGCTGCAGCACCCCCCAGACGCATATATCAAGCAAAATTAACATGTGAATCAAGACCAAAAGCAGTTAGGAAGTCTAAACCTAAACAATTCAGCACCTGTTCAGTTAAAATACATGCACCAATAGTAATGTTAGTATGTTACACTAGGACATCAAGCTTTGCAGAGACCACAAGGTATTTTTGTTGCGTTCAGATGCGAAGGAAGGACACGTGCTGGGTGTGCTGCAGCACCCCCCAGACGCATATATCAAGCAAAATTAACATGTGAATGAAGACCAAAAGCAGTTAGGAAGTCTAAACCTAAACAATAAACAATTCAGCACCTGTTCAGTTACAATACATGCACCAAGCCCCCCCCCCCCCCCCCCCCCGCCCGTAGCAATCCTGGTTCCGCCGTGGACTGGTACAATACTGTAAAAAGGGTATAACTTGACCTGGTTGCAAGCATGACCAAACCAACGAATCCAATCGGGTATATCAGGGCAGATCTGGGCTCAGGGCTGGGGGAGCTGCAGCCCAGGTCCAGTTCCTAAAAAGCTAAAGACCTCGTGTGAATTTAGTCCATGAATATGAGGCCGAGAAGATCCAGCCCCACCTAAAGGCCCAACATCCACCCTCTGTTCTCCGACTATGGCGACGTAGACGCACCAACTCCTGATGCCTCAATGTTTTCAATGTTTCCTAATAAGGACATTACTTCCAAGGTCTAGTTACAAGAGTGTGAGCATTTCAATTGAATCCTCAGGTGTGTTCTTTCCTAGTCAATTATTTTTCTAACCTTGTAGGACCTGTTTTCTTGATTAGGAACCTTGGAGTGGACCAACAAGAACTTGAAGAAGGCTAAAGAGTAAAAAATGAGCAGGTAGAGCATCTACATCACGCAGGCGGCCAAGCCCAACTTGACTTTGCATCCACGTCGGATTCCAGGATTGGGTTGCACCAAATTTGACGCCAAAATGCATTAGACTCTGCTTTCGACGTTCTTTATATGCAAGGAAAGATGAGATAAGGTTGTCTCCAGCAGAGCGTGCATATGGGTTTTACATTGTATATTGCATTGTTTATAGAGTGGAGTTTGAAATAGTGAGTGACAGGGAGTGGGATAGGAAGACCGCTGAGGATAACCTAAGCTTTCCAACCCAACTGGTCTTACGTCAAAATTCCTTCAAAATCAATAGGAATCATCGAAACAAGCCAGCGTCCAAAATTTGGTCTGGTGCCACGTCACCATCTTTTGACCTGTTGAGTTATGTATCGTGTAGGAGTCCATCGAGGACACGTCCAAGGGTATTGCATGCCACTAAACCTTACATATTCGATAGTCGTCGCTATGTTAGTGTTCAGATGTTAGCTTAGCTTCAATCTGTCAAGAACAATACAAGCAATCATCAGTTTGTTGAACCCCACCTTCATAATCGATTCAGTTGACTAGAACTTCCATGTTCTTCCTTGTTTTCTCGATTGCGCTTACAGAAATAAGCCTTCTTAGCGAGGACATCCTTGTGGCACGGGTGATAACCAATGAAGCAGTGGTGTAGTGATTGCAAGAAGCCGTACGTTTAGAGCCTTAAATCATCATCTCTCCACCTCAATCGACTTACCTTTTGGAAAATCAAGCCTAATCCTTCTATCATTTCCGTTCTCCTTGGCGGCATCTTCCAGCAAGCTGCACCCATCCCTGCTCCTGCTCCGGTTGGCTATAATCAATCATCGGCCGTCACCTCAAACCGGCAATTCCCAAGCTCATAGCCAGCGACCCCTAGCCCCTAAGGTGAACAATGGCCCCAGGAAAGCAGGCGGCAAGCGCTCAGCTGGCCACCATTCAAAGGGAATAGCATCTCTAGGCGGCATCCAGCAGGCACCCAGCTGGCCAGGCGATCACCGCTCTCATCCCCCATCTGTTGGTATGCTAGCTGCAACAGTGAGCCAATGAGGCAAAGAATGTTCTATGGTCTAGTACTACAGTATAAGTTCATCCCATTTTGATTGCTAGTTCCTATTTTTCATACCCATAATAATTGATTCCAAGTTGCTACACCGAGTGGCATTTGTTTACATTCATTAAATATAAAAAGATTAAAGTGCTTTCTGGCTACAAGAAACAATGTTATGATAAATTTGTCATGTACACAATGAGTGGTATGTGTTGTAGTATTTCATTTCAATTTACAATGTTATCTTGTTTATATGAAGTATATAACAATTTGAAATATTTAAAATACAATTATAGATGGTAGGGGAAAGCTATGTGATATTGTGCATACATGTATGACCTTTGGTTATCGGATCTCTTATTTCGTATTCTTCTACGAACAAAGTTGTTATTATATACTTATACTCCATTCTCTTTTATAAGGCGCACATGCATATCAAGATTCAAACTTCACAATCTTTGACTAACAATTTTGAACTATTATAGCACAAAGTTGATATGGTTAATTTGTAATTATCATAAGCCTATAAGCATAATAATATAAAATAAAATAAATAGATTGTCAAAGTCTAGTCTATAAGGCCGTGTCAGCCTGTCAGGTAAGCTATGCCTTATAAAAGAGAATGGAGGGATCATATGCCATCATGATCATTTTTAATTGATACTATTATTTCTAAATTCCATTCATCATTACCTTTAACTTATCCCCCAACCCACCCCCGATCCATTTCTGGATCTGCCACTGGGTATTATGACTAGTTTGGTAATTAATCTGCCATACCAATATAACTGAACAGTGACGAAAATATAATATAAATGGTAAGAACACTAACCATGGTATGTGGCTGAACATCACGATACAACAGAAGTAACATTTTGCAATAAATGATCTTATACAGAATTCTACATATTGGATGACCGGGATAGTATTAAGCAAGACGTGTTATATAAGCTTATCACTTTATTCATTTCCCCCCGCCCTTTATGAAATCGGATGTTGTTAATGTGAATTTGTGAAACGATGGAAAACAGGTGCAGAAAGTTGATCTGTGCGACAAGGTAGCAGTAAGTATACCGGCATAGTTGAGGGTGTAGGAGAGGCCGTTGCAACCTCGCGCTTTGACACCCAGCCGCAGGTATGGCCGTTGCCTTAGGCTGAGGAGCTGCCGGATCCGGGACGCCGCGGCGTTCGTCAGCGTGAGGGCCTGCCTGCGAATGGCCCTGTCGGCCGCAGCCCTCAGCACGGAGGACGACATGGCTACCTGGCGGTGGCTTCGGCAGCAACCTCTTCTCCACGAAGAAGCCGCGCCGCAGGATCCTGAAGGAATCGCGTAAGAATAAGATTTTCTCGATGGGTTGTTTGCAAAAGAAAAAAAAAAGAAAGGAGTGTTGATTGGTAACTCCTCTTCACCATTCGATTGAAATCCCCAAGTGGAAGTGATGGTGAGAAACCGATGAGTCGCTCCTCAAAAAGGAAACCGATGAGTCTCCTCACCTGCAGATTCCGAGATTCGGATCGATGGATGGGATACGGGGACGCCCGCCCGCAGAGGATTGGATCTCCTTCTCCTTGGAAGGCTGCTAATTGGACTGGATAGAATGGGTTAGCATATTATTGGAGCGTTCCTCGCCATCGCCGCCGTGCCGTGCTGCTCCTCTTTTCCGAGACGCTGGGAGCCTGGATTGGAGGCGTCTGGAAGACGAGAGGCGGAGAGGGATGGCGTGACGACGAGGTTTGCTTCTTTTGTTTTTGATTTTTGATTGACGATGGTTTCCTCGACTCCAGAGTCCAGACCCCACCGCTTGCACAATGCCGACCCGCCGGAAAACGGCCGTGCTTTTCTTTCGGCCCACCATTGGCCTAGAATCAGGCCCAGCTCGATCACTGGAATTTGGTGTGTTGTCTTTTTTTATTCCGTTGAGACATATTTTTGGTAATATTAATATTGATAGTCGATTTCCTGTTTAGATCTTTTTATTTTGGTTGAATTAGAATCTACTTTATGTATCAGCCTATTTTGCTTGTAATTTAACATTATATAACTATTTAAGATGTAAATGCCTTCAATTCATCAGGTGAGAGAGAGAGAGAGAGAGAATTATATTCTCTCAATCCCTTTTCTCTATTTCTGCTTGTAACTTGTACCACTCTTGTAGCAATGCAATATATAAGTATCTTGGCCAAGAATAAAAAAAGTTACTCCCTCCATCCCAAAACCCAAAATATAGTTCTTTCTAATTCTTTTTTTGCGTCCATATTTAAATAAATAATATAGTAAATGTAGACATATACAAACTAAATTTATAGATTATTAAATGAATATATGATTAGTTTAAAACGAATTCTATTTTTGGACAGAGTGAGTATGTACTTACAAAGACAAAACAGCATACAAATTTTGGGCGTAGGAAATAGTACTCGAGCTAGGCAGCTAGCGCACACATGAAGTGCAGTAATCAATATACTCCATCTGATTGATTCAGTCTTAGGAGTGGCTCTACAAATCAACTAATGTATCTGCCCGTCCTTCGCCATGCCAGCAATCAAGCATGGTCATGGACACCAATATTCTAGTAACATTAACAGACTAGAAGGGGAAAGGTAACGGCAGCAATTAACAACGGAAGGCTGGATACTGGCCACTCGACCGGCCCTGGGTGATGCTAGAGCTGGGAGATACAACAGCTGGTGCAGCATGCAGGCATTTAGCTAGCTAAAGCTGCAGCAGCAATAGTTTCATTCAGTTCTTGAGCTCCGGGAGCAGCAGGCCCCTGGCGTGCATCTGCTTGTACATCCACTGCCAGTTCTCCGGCCGCACCTCCCCGCCGAGCGCCCGCGTCACCGACCCGCCGCTGCACGCCCCGACCTTGCAGCACTCCTCCAGCGGCAGCCCCTTCACCAGCCCGTACAGGAACCCGCTCGCGAACAGGTCGCCCGCTCCAGTTGTGTCCACCGCGTTGCTCTCCCCGATGGCCGGGACTCGAACGACCTGCATCCATTCATCGCTGTCACTGTCACATACGTGTAATCAATTTCTCTTTACCACCAAAAACAAGGACACCTGGTCGGTGCTCAATGCGTAACACCAGTCGAAAATTTTAAAACAGTGCATCTGAAACTAGTCTCTGTACATTTTTATACTGGTATTACTACTGCTAGGCACTACTAAATACTCAACCTGCTCATTCGCCACGATTTTGGTTTCGTACGCTGTATCAACTAAAAAGACTTGCTGCCATTCTCCAGAAGACATAACAACTAAAATATCATTCTCAACTAAAATATCATTCTCAAGAAGATTATGTAAATGGGGTGCGAACATTATTGACTGAGCATACAGGCTGCAACTGGCCTACAGTTAAAACTCACCTGTTTGCCATGCTTTGCCATGCATCCCTTTGAAGCAAGTGTCACCACGGCCCATTTGCAGTACTTGCCCAAGAATGCAAGCGCCTCCTCTGGATCTGATTCCAGGCTTCCCCTACACATAAAAGCAACAGATGAAGTCCAGGCACATACCTTAGGTTGGTTGCACTATGTCACTTCAAAAGATGTGAATGGATATTTTCATCCAATTGAATTCAGTCGGTTCACCATTTTCTTTAATTGCTTTCCTACTTAGATGCATCAGCATACGATCTTAGAAAGACTCACCCTATAACCTCCCTAGCTTCATCTTCGTTGGCGAAACAAAGGTCAATGTTACCAGTCTCCAAAAGGTTAACGAGTTTAGACCTAGAGTCACGAACCATCTGCATGTAGCCAATCACAAGGAAATATGAGAGTGTTTACAAAGTCGACTTCTACTGAACGATAAGGTCAGTAATAAAGATGCATACACACCTCGAAACTGGCCAAATCTAATGATACTGAAAGGCCTTCCTGTTTCGCAATCCTAATAGCTTCGACAATCTGTTCCATGTTCTGTTGTGCATATCTCACAATGAGCCACTGCATCAAAGTAAATAGCAGTGAAAAATTCAGATTTAGACCTTCTTTGGATCAAAAGATTATTTCCTGAATCCTGTGTTTTTCCTGTGTTTTTGAACTAGTTCATGTGAAGTTCCTATACCATTCCTGTGAATTTCATGCGTTCCAAAGGAGCCCTTAACAAAGACGTATGCTATGGATGTTTCTCCTAAGAGGAATGCATATATCACAAAATGAAATGTGCGCCAAAAAGGGAAGAAGAAAGGCACCTTGGAGCCTTTGAAATCCTCCTTTCTAAATTCATTGGCCTGTTAGATGGAAAAAGGATATAAAAAATCATAATATTATTAAGAGATAAGTGACTTATGTAACATTTAACACTATCAAATAAGGAGATACCTGTATCTTGACTGCACTAGATAGGCATGGCCGCATGGTGCGATTGCCGCTTGCATCGACCAAGCACACACACTATAATAGAGCTTTTCAGCCTTATCCACTATGCAGTAAAATAAGGGCAAAAAGATAACTTCTGGCTTCAGATATTAGACTACCTGAGCGGTGTGCCCTTTTTTGGCCCTTAATCTTGTGAGATCTACACCACTAAAGCTCATATTGTTGACAAACAGAAGTCCCTGGTTGTCATCTCCACAAGCTCCAATTATTCCAGTTGATATCCCAAAACCAGCTGAGAGCCCACGGATTGTGTTGGCAACACTTCCACCGGCTATTGTAGTTACCGGAGTGAAATCATTGCGGGAAGGAAGGATGTGGGCATTCACTTCATCAAGAATATGATTCAGCTCATCAATGGATACCTGTAAATAGAACCATTGGCAGATGAAAACTCTGAACCTAACACAATAACACAGTTTTGCTTTCCAACATAATGATGTTACCATGCCAGGATAGTTCCACTGTAGTAGTGGATCTTGGTATCATATAAAACCAATCCAGGTTCAGAGGAATAATTCATGATGCAAATGCCACCAGCCCACCACAAAAAATACAATAAAATAGACTGGACGCATGATTCTTCAACCTCCAAACAATAGCTAAAAGGCTGTGGAAGGTCATCAACTACCAAGACATACAATTTCCACTTTACTTGGGTAGCTTTGATTCCTAATTTATTTTGAATGGCATCAAAGAATAGGATAGATATGTTCCTGGACATGTATGCATGTGCAGATGTGCTTTTGATGTGTTTGCAAGCTAAAGCCAAATGTCTTCCTCTTGGAATCATACTAACCAACAGGAAGAAAATTGATAATATTCAGCATGATCAACTGAAGAATCTCTGACTCTCAGATCATAAATTAAGTGGGTTCGAATAAGAGGGAAAACCTCTAACCCATTTCACACAATCCAGAAGATATAGGTACATGGTTTATCTAAGCATTATGAAATTAACATTTCATCTATCCAAAAGAAAAGAAAATTGCAATGTAGAGATTATTTGGTTGAGTGTCTCGAGTCAAATAGAACTGATATTAAGATTCAAGACCATTCCAGGTGTACCTTTTCTCCCTTGATAAATGATAATTAAAGGGAATGCTGAACAACTTTTTTTTGCAGACCAAGGCTGGACAACGTTGCGAAGATGAAATATGACGATGACACATTTAATTATAATAAAATTTGACAAGTTGGATCTGCATCTACATTTATTTGCATAAAAAAAGTCAAGGATGCCTGTCGATAGTAGCAAGCAGTTTCTTTCATTACAAACTTTTACCAACTCTGGGGCCTAAACAGTTAGGTGTCAACGGACCAATCAATTTGAGAAACATTAGTCCATGCTTGTTGCTTAACCTGTTGACCATTCCTGAAGTGTGCAGTGTAGACCATGCCAACCATCAGGCAGGCCCCTTTACAGTGAAAGCAACAACAGGTTTAATCAATAATAGCTGCAGTTAACTAAAGCACAGACCAGGTCAAATTTAGGAAATATCTGCCTGTAAACTCCGAAAGTACTTGCTTTTTTAATCATTCTGCTCAAGTACAGAAAGAGTGGAACCATGTGGAATAAAAGAACAAGCAGATTATTGACAATTCAAAAGAGACAAAACATGATTCAGCAACCCATTCATTATTCAAAAGCATTTTTTTTCTAAGGAACCAAACAAAACTAGCTGCAAACCATTTCAAGCATAGAGATACAGGGATAATGAATGAAATTCTAATTCGGATGAGACAGGTTTCTTTTGCGGCAGGGAATTAGTGTTTTTTTCAGAAAAATATACAGTAACTCCATCACAAAATTGAATGCATTAGGTGTTGAAGAACAAGCGATCCAAACGTCACATACTCACATGGCCAGCCGACAACATGGTGGGGGCCGCAATTAAAGCTAGAACTCGGCACTAATGCAAGAACCTACCTCAAAGGCTCGAACAACCATATGATGGCAAACGATCCATCCTGAAACCCAAAAGGGGAAAAAAGGAAGGGAAGGGTGTAGAATTCCAAGGACGTGTTGGCCCTTGGATAGATATAGGGAATCTCCGAAGAAACGTTAAGAAGGAGGAGAGCATCTGGCAATCATGCGGCGTAAGTGTTTCTGACTCTACGAGACCGGACATTGCAAAGTCGGATTGCGATTTCAATTTGTGAGATAAATGGACAGTTGCACATGGAGCAATTGAAGCGAAGCGAATTATAACTATACGGCCGTGTTGCGCGTGGGAGGAAGGGAAGGAGAAGGAGAAGGAAGTACCTGCTGCGAGCCGCCGCGGTCGCCAGGGACGCGGTCGAGGAGGGACCAGTCGACGCGCGCGACGTGGTCGATCAGCGCCGAGAGCTGCAGCCCCACCACCGCGGGCGGCGCCGCGGCCTCCCTGCCGGGTCGGAGGGACGAGGGAGGCTGCTGCTGCGGATGCCCATGCCCTGCCTCCGCGCCCATATGGTCTCCCTCCGTTGGCCCACTCCTCGAGCGGAGGAGGAAAAAGGTCGCCGGCGGTGTGGAGCGAGGGCTCTGTCCGGAGCAGATGGGATTGCAAGTCTCCAAGGGGAGGGCCGTCTTCGCTCCCGTTTTATAGGAGGTGGGGGACAAGGCGGACCGCGGACACACAAGCTTCGTGGGCACTCTTCATCATTACCCTTGCATGGGTCTCGATGCGTCGTTACGTGGATAAATCTGGCATTAAGATTCTAATTAACCATTTTTTGCTTGTTTAATTACCTAGGTGGCCCAAGCGGTAAAGCCACACCACTGTATTATAAAACATTTATTATAAATAAACCCGTTCTCAATCACTCTGCCGCCCCGCATGAGCGAAATTGTGAGCACGAAGGTTTAAAGCATGTTTGGAAGGCAACCATGCCGCGAGTGCGGCAAACAAAATGTTCACTTGACTTTTAGTGAGCCAGCGCCTGGAAGAAAAATGAACGGCGACGCAGGCGTAGAGGCGTGACAAACCTTTGGCGAGTTGCGGCACGAAAAGTTAGGCCTTGCGTCATGATCGAAGAGAATTGAGTGATTAAAACTTTTTCTCTTTAATTTTGATTAAAAGAAAAGATTTACTTACTTCTAATCCTCCTGGATCCAGACGTAATGGAACAAACCATTATGGAGAAAATACGGCTCACCTTACCTTTGCTTAGATGGTTCTTGTCTCCTTGCAAACATATCTATTAATATATTGAACATAACTCCAACAATAACAATAATAATAAATAGATAATACTCTATTCATTTCAATTTACAATTCGTTTGACTTTTTTTACCATATTTGATCGGCTCATCTTATTTAATTTTTTGCAAAAAAAATAAAAAATTCAAAATCGTATTTAAAATATATTATATGCTAAACGATATCATAGTAAAAATTAATAACAACTATGATTTTTTTAATAAGACGAGACGGTCAAACATGAGGTAAAAAGTCAAACGAATTATAAATTAGAACATATGGAGTATAAAACACCAAACTCTTGAATTAAGAATATTCATCTCCTCTATAAGGATGTTACCCTAGTATTACATTCACTCTCATCTTCAACGACTTCCACCGACTATCCATTAACTTATTGCATAATTGCAATGTCTCACTTGCACCAATAGTCAAGGGTCATAAGTTTAGGAATCATCAATGTTCTCAGATTCAATGTGAGAAAAACATATGAAATCAAAATCAAATATGTACTCGCCCTGGCTTCACATTTACTATCGGAGTGCTTGGCAGATATCAAATAAATCCAGGCATACAACATAAGAAAGCAGCTAAGGAGGCTCTAAGATATTTACAAGGCACAAAAGGCCATAAGCTTACATATAGAAGATCTAGTTCCCTAGAGATAGTTGGCTATTTAGATGTTGATAGTGCAGGATGTGAGATACATTGAAGTCTACTTCTGGGTATATCTTCACACTTGTTGGGGGAGTCGTTTCTTGGAAGAGTTGCAAATAGATAGTCATTGCATCATTGATAATGCACGCTGAGTTTCTAGCAACATATGAGGCAACTAGGGCAAACGATGTGGATAAAGAAATTCGTACTCGAATTTAAGAGTGGTTGATAGCATAGAAAGACAACTGAGAATATACTACTATAATGACCCAACAATGTTTTACTCCTACAACAATAAGCCAATTGAGCTACCAAGTTCATTGATATAAAGTGTTATGTTGTTAAGAAGAAGATCCAGGATCAAACCATTAAAGTTGAGCATATCATAACCCAACATATGCTAGCGGATCAGCTCACAAAAGACCTACATATCGTGTTTAGATAGAATGTAGCGCATGGGATTAAGGGAGAGCCTATGATTCTAGATCAAGGGGCTATAGAAACAACATAGAAAAGTTATTTCATTCCCTGGCATGTGGGCATGATATAGTCAATGGAATCAGTGGCATTTAATCGGTCACCATAATGTATTGATCTTGATGTGTAAACTTGTCGAGGGGTGGAACCTAGAAAAGCTAAAGAATAAGAAAGCATAAAACAAAGGGGAAATTGTTGGAAGTATTCTCTGACTCGGTAAATATAACAAAGTTAGAGTCTATCCCTTGCCCCCTTAAACGGTAAGCTCGCGCCCTGATTGGGGTGCAAAGTGGCTCATGGTTGCGGCCCCTGCTCACAAGGAGTGTCACATTAAAGAGTGACTAGGGCGCTAGCATGAAGTCTTCCTTCGCTAAACTCTAGTCTTCGTAGTTACCAGAGGACCCAATGTCCTTTGTGCTTCTCTAGTGACTGGAATGCCCTAGCCGATGGCGTCCACGGAGCCGACAACAACACTGGTGCCGGGCTCCAAGGAGCCACCTGCTAACCATGGATAGGGATAATAGACAACGAGGACAAAGATAAGACAACGGGGGACAGAGGCAAGACAGTGGGACACCATCGTAGGATGCGACGACATTGGCCAATACGACGCTCAACATCATACTTGAAGGTATAACCCATAGTTCTTCCTTCCCTAAACCTCTCAGAACTAGATCTAGGTCTTTATTTATCATTGAAGCTATTGTGGATTGGTAGTTGGAGACTCAGAAAGGTTGTAAAGGGTCTTAGAAATCCATCATCAGTGCCAAGGTGTCTACTAGGACCGATGTTGGCATTGACATGGCAACGAGTCAGCATAGCGTGACAACATGCCGACTCTTGAATCTCAGCGTGGTGTCCTACTGTCCTAAAACACCGAAATTTATATCTATTTTTAGAAAATGTTTCATCAAAGATCTTTTTGTAGAGATGTTTTTCAACAAGGACCAAAATACAAAAATTCCACCAATCTTAGTTGGAGTAGTCTAGTGGCATAGTTTTTTTACTACAACCCTAACATCCGGTGGATCCATCTATTATTTTGTGTACGCTTCTGTTTAGCACACTGAATGAGCAGGTGGCCTTTAGTTGCATTCACTAGTCATCTCTTTTGTGTATGCTTCTGTTTAGCACATTGGATGGTGAAAGTCGCCTAGAGGGGGTGAATAGGCGGAATCTGAAAATTACAAACTTAAGCGCAACTACAAGTTGGGGTTAGCGTTAGAAATATAAACGAGTCCGAAAGAGAGGGCAAAAAACAAATCACAAGCAAATAAGAATGGATGGCATGATGATTTGTTTTACCGAGGTTCGGTTCTTGAAAACCTACTCCCCGTTGAGGTGGTCACAAAGACTGGGTCTCTTTCAACCCTTTCCCTCTCTCAAATGGTCACTTAGACCAAGTGAGCTTCTCTTCTCAATCAAATGGGACACTAAGTCCACTACAAGGACCACCACACAATTGGTGTCTCTTATTTTGATTACAAGTGTTATGGAAATAAGAATGAGGAAGAAGAAAAGCAATCCAAGCGCAAGAGCTCAAAAGAACACAAAAGTCTCTTTCTCTAGTCACTAATTTGTTTGGAGTGATTCCGGACTTGGGAGAGGATTTGATCTCTTTGTTTATGTCTTGTATTGAATGCTATAGCTCTTGTATGAGGTTTGAAGGCTGAAAACTTGGATGCATTGAAGTGTGGTGGTTGGGGGGTATTTATAGCCCCAACCACCAAAAGAGCCGTTGGTGAGGGCTTCTGTCGTATGGTGCACCGGACAATCCGGTGCGCCACCGGACACTGTCCGGTGCGCCAGCCACGTCACCAGGCCGTTGGGTTCCGACCGTTGGAGCTCTGACAATTGGGGCCACCGAACAGGTCCTATAGACTGTCCGGTGCGTCTTCTGCCGCCTGCTCTGACTTCTGCGCGCGTAGGCGCGCACTGTAGCGCATTTAATGTCCTCTGCAGACGACCGTTGGCGCGAAGTAGTCGTTGCTCCGCTGGCACACCGGACAGTCCGATGGTACACCGGACAATCTGGTGAATTATAGAGTAGCGGCCTACCAAATTCCCGAAGCTGGCAAGTTCAGCGTCGATCTCCCTGGGGCACCGACCAGGGCTGCCTTCGGTATACTTTGCTCCTTTGTTTTGAACCCTTTCTTTTGACTTTGTATTGGTTTGTTGTGAACCTTTGACACCTATAGAACTCATAATCTAGAGCAGACTAGTTAGTCCAATAATTTGTGTTGGGCAATTCAACCACCAAAATTCATATGGAAAAGGTTTGACCCTATTTCCCTTTCAATCTCCCCTTTTTGGTGATTGATGCCAACACAAACCAAAACAAGTATAAAAGTGCAGAATTGAACTAGTTTGCATAATGTAAGTGCAAAGGTTGCTTGGAATTGAAACCAATATACTTATTTCAATAGATGTGCATGGATGGTTTTCTTTTTATTTAAAATTTTGGACCTCATTTGCACCACGAGTTTTGTTTTTGCAAATCCTTTGTAAAATTATTTTCAAAAACCTTTTGCAAATAGTCAAAGGTACATGAATAAGATTGAAAGAAGCATTTTCAAGATTTGAAATTTTCTCCCCCTGTTTCAAATGCTTTTCCTTTGACTTAAACAAAACTCCCCCTAAATAAAATTCTCCTCTTAGTGTTCAAGAGGGTTTTGTAAGTTTTGAAGATACTACTTTCTCCCCCTTTTGAACACAATAAGATATCAATTTGAAAAACTTCATTTTTAAAATTCGGTGGTGGTGCGGTCCTTTTGCTTTGGGCTCATACTTTCTCCCCCTTTGGCATGAATCGCCAAAAACGGATACTTGTGAGTGAAATATAAGCCCTTTGTTCAAACTCTCTCCCCGTTTGACAAACACAAAAATATGAGTGAAGATTATACCAAAGTGGCGAGTGATGCGGAGTTTCGACAAATATCGATGAAGTTGAGTGGAAGCGCCTTCTTTGTCGAATACTCCATTTCCCTTTCAATTGCTATGACTAAGCATAATAGTACACTTGAAAACACATTAGTCATAGACATAAAAGAGATATGATCAAAGGTATATAAATGAGCTATGTGTGCAAAGAATCAATCAAAATTCCTAGAATCAAGAATATTTAGCTCATTCCTAAGTTTGGTAAAGGTTTTCTCATCTAAAGGCTTGGTAAAGATATCGGCCAATTGATCTTTGGTGTTTATATAGGCTATCTCGATATCCCCCTTTTGTTGGTTATCTCTCAGAAAGTGATACCGAATGACTATGTGCTTAGTGCGGCTGTGTTCAACGGGATTATCCGCCATGCGGATTGCACTCTCATTGTCACATAGGAGAGGGACTTTGCTAAACTTGTAGCCATAGTCCCTAAGGGTTTGCCTCATCCAAAGCAATTGCACGCAACAATGGCCTGCGGCAATGTACTCGGCTTCGGCGGTAGAAAGAGCTACTGAGTTTTGTTTCTTTGAAGCCCAAGACACCAGGGATCTCCCCAGAAACTGACAAGTCCCTGATGTGCTCTTCCTATCAATCTTACACCCTGCCCAATCAGCATTGGAATATCCTAATAAATCAAATGAGGATTTCTTGGGATACCAAAGACCAAACTTAGGTGTTTGAACTAAATACCTCAAGATTCTCTTCACGACCCTAAGGTGAACTTCCTTAGGGTCGGCTTGGAACCTTGCACACATGCATACAGAAAGCATAATGTCCGGTCGAGATGCACATAAATAGAGTAAGGATCCTATCATCGACCGGTATACCTTTTGATCTACGGATTCACCTCCCGTGTCGAGGTCGAGATGCCCATTGGTTCCCATGGGTGTCTTGATGGGCTTGGCATCCTTCATGCCAAACTTGGTGAGAATATCTTGAATATACTTCGTTTGGCTGATGAAGGTGCCCTCATGGAGTTGCTTGACTTGGAATCCTAGAAAATACTTCAACTCCCCCATCATAGACATCTCGAATTTTTGAATCATGATCCTACTAAACTCTTCACAAATAGATTTGTTAGTAGACCCAAATATAATATCATCAACATAAATTTGGCATACGAACAAATCATTTTCAATAGTTTTAGTAAAGAGAGTAGGATCGACTTTACCGACTTTGAATCCATTAGTGATAAGAAAATCTCTTAGGCGTTCATACCATGCTCTTGGGGCTTGCTTGAGCCCATAAAGCGCCTTAGAGAGTTTATACACGTGGTTAGGATACTCACTATCTTCAAAGCCGGGAGGTTGCTCAACATAGATCTCTTCCTTGATTGGTCCATTGAGAAAAGCACTCTTCACGTCCATTTAATAAAGCTTAAAGCCATGGTAAGTAGCATAGGCAAGTAATATACGAATTGACTCAAGCCTAGCTACGGGTGCATAGGTTTCTCCAAAATCCAAACCTTTGACTTGTGAATAACCTTTGGCCACAAGTCGTGCCTTGTTCCTTGTCACCACACCATGCTCATCTTGTTTGTTGCGGAAGACCCACTTGGTTCCTACAACATTTTGGTTAGAACATGGAACTAAATGCCATACCTCATTCCTTGTGAAGTTGTTGAGCTCCTCTTGCATCGCCAGCACCCAATCTGAATCTTGAAGTGCTTCCTCTACCCTGTGTGGCTCAATAGAGGAAACAAAAGAGTAGTGTTCACAAAAATGAGCAACATGAGATCAAGTGGTTACCCCCTTATGAATATCTCCTAGGATGGTGTTCACGGGGTGATCTCGTTGGATTGCTTGGTGGACTCTTGGGTGTGGCGGTCTTTGATTTTGCTCATCTTCCTTGTCTTGATCATCGGCATCTCCCCCTTGATCCTTGTCCTCCTCTTGAGGTGGCTCATCTTCTTGATCTTCTCCTTCATCATCTTGAGCCTCATCCTCATCTTGAGTTGGTGGAGATGCTTGCCTGGAGGAAGATGGTTGTTGATCTTGTGCTTGTGGAGGCTCTTCGGATTCCTTAGGACACACATCCCCAATGGACATGTTCTGATACCAATTGAAAGTCGCCTAGAAGGGGGGGTGAATAGGCAGAATCTAAAAATTACAAACTTAAGCGCAACTACAAGCCGGGGTTAGCGTTAGAAATATAAACAAGTCCGAAAGAGAGGGCGAAAAACAAATCACAAGCAAATAAGAATGGATGGCATGGTGATTTGTTTTACCGAGGTTCGGTTCTTGCAAACCTACTCCCCATTGAGGTGGTCACAAAGACTGGGTCTCTTTCAACCCTTTCCCTCTCTCAAACGGCCACTTAGACCGAGTGAGCTTCTCTTCTCAATCAAATGGGACACTAAGTCCACTACAAGGACCACCACACAATTGGTGTCTCTTGTTTTGATTACAAGTGTTATGGAAACAAGAATGAGGAAGAAGAAAAGCAATCCAAGCGCAAGAGCTCAAAAGAACACAAAAGTCTCTCTCTCTAGTCACTAATTTGTTTGGAGTGATTCCGGACTTGGGAGAGGATTTGATCTCTTTGTTTGTGTCTTGTATTGAATGCTATAGCTCTTGTATGAGGTTTGAAGGCTGAAAACTTGGATGCATTGAAGTGTGGTGGTTGGGAGGTATTTATAGCCCCAACCACCAAAAGAGCCGTTGGTGAGGGCTTCTGTCATATGGTGCACCGAACAGTCCGGTGCGCCAGCCACGTCACCAGGCCGTTGGGTTCCGACCGTTGGAGCTCTGACAATTGGGGCCACCGGATAGTCCGGTGGTGCACCGGACAGGTCCTGTAGTCTGCCCGGTGCGTCTTCTGCCGCCTGCTCTGACTTCTGCGCGCGCAGGCGCGCACTGTAGCGCATTTAATGTCCTCTGCAGACAACCGTTGGCGCGAAGTAGCCGTTGCTCCGCTGGCACACCGGACAGTCCGGTGGTACATCGGACAGTCCGGTGAATTATAGCGGAGCGGCCTACCAAATTCCCGAAGCTGGCAAGTTCAGCATCGATCTCCCTGGTGCACCGGACACTGTCCGGTGGCACACCGGACAGTCCGGTGCGCCAGACCAGGGCTGCCTTCGGTATACTTTGCTCCTTTGTTTTGAACCCTTTCTTTTGACTTTGTATTGGTTTGTTGTGAACCTTTGGCACCTGTAGAACTCATAATCTAGAGCAGACTAGTTAGTCCAATAATTTGTGTTGGGCAATTCAACCACCAAAATTCATATGGAAAAGGTTTGACCCTATTTCCCTTTCAGATGGGCATGTGGCCATTCAGCCATTCACTAGTCATCTAATGGGACTCCTACTGTAGGATCTAGGACACCGTCTAGAGGGAGGGTGAATATATGGTTTTGACTAAAATCAGAAACACTTGGGAAATTTAATTAATATAACAAGAGGTATAAATTCTCTAGTGATAACAAGTAAACAATCTATGAGAATCAACTAGGGAGATTGAATACTTGAAGAACAATGTGTGAAATAGTAATCACTCACACGGCAATAAGTAATGCAAGAAAGTAAAGACACCGAATTTTATTCTGTGGTATCGGTGATTTGCCGATCACCCCTAATCCACGTTGAGGTGGACTTCAAGCTCTCACTTGCTCTTCTATCAAGACACGGCTTGATCTTTGAGCCAAGTCGACAAGAAATAACTCAATACCTCGATTCCACTAATGTCACCTTTGTCGCTCTGGTGAGGTAGGCACGAACCCCTCACAATCAACACCGTGGCTTCTCCACAATCTTCTTGGAGAGCTCGACGGAGACAATCACCCGAGCCGTCTAGGAGGCGGCAACCTCCAAGAGTAACAAGTCGATGACGCTTGCTCGGTGTACCACCTAGTGCCTCAAGAATCACCGATGGATGCAAATGCACTAGGAACACTCAATCTCTCACTAGAATGCAATCTCAAGCAAAGAGTGTGAGAGAGTGAGTTGGAGGATCACAATTGAGCTCAATGTATGCAAGGAATAGCCAAGAGAGACCTCACACACGAGCTACCCTTCTATTTATAGTCCCCCACTCAAATCCAACCGTTATGAGCAAAAGACACCTATTCTGCGCACACACGGATGGTCCGTGCCCTAGGGTCGGACGGTCCGCCGTACACATAACGGCTATAATTCCCGTTTGAAATCTGTCAGAGCTGTCAGAAAAGTAAGGCCCAGACAGTCCGCCCACCTAAGCCGGACCGTCCACGACCTGGCAACTTGGAGCACCCAGACCTCTGACCAAGTGCAGTTAACACAAGCGGACCGTCCGCCTTCAAGGCCGGACGGTCCGAGACCTAGAGACAGTACTGTCCGGGCTTATCCTCTGGACAGTCCGTAGTACAAATCCCAAAAACTACACAGTTCCTGCCCAAACCAAATTTGGCACCTGCGGACGGTCCGCCCCTCAAGGCTGGACGGTCCGCACTATAATTCAGGGACTGTGCCGAGAGAAGCCTCCTCTAGTCAGGACTGCGGATGGTCCGGCCCTAAGGCCCGGATGGTCCGCAGAGCAAATGAACAGGACATGTCCGAAGTGGACAGACTTCGAACCCCACTGGAGGATCGCGGACGGTCCGCCCTCAAGGCCCGAACGGTCCGCGCATCCAAGACTTTACACTTTTCAAACAAGCTTTTGAAAGGATTTTTAACTCATGAAATAAAGCGTTGTTAGTCCTCATGCAAATGCAACTACTAGATGCTCTATGAGGCACTAAGTTTTACACAGATCAAAGTCATTGACCCCTCTTAATAGTACTGCTATCTAACCTACTAATCCGGTCAGGTATCTTCTCTAAACTCCTGAAGACTGGCAAAAACAAAACCTGTGTTATACCTTTCCCTTCATTTGATCCACAACCAATGCTTATGAATCTCCAAGATTTCCTGTTCTATGTGGTCCAACCATGCATTCTTATTTCTCCAAGAATCGTTAGTCCACAAACAGTTGTCATTAATTACCAAAACATCACTAAGGGGCCTAGATGATTCACAATCTCCCTCTTTTTGGTAAATGATGACAACACTACACAATATATTCAAGAGAAGTTTTGTTTTTCAAAATCTCCCTCATACCTTAGGTATAAGAAAGATTTTGGAGATGAGTTTCGTAGGACTTATCTTGATTTGAAGTTCTGTCCGAGAGATAGATAAATCCCAATTAAAACTCAGAATGTGAGAAAAGCTCCCCCTATGTGTGTGTAGGATATTTCAAGCTGAAGATACAACACACATAATAGATCGAAGTTTTGATGGATACCTTCCTATAGTCATGGTTATCGAGGCGTACAAGAGATAATATGAAAAGTAAGCGCAGCAATTATAATCACTCCTCGATTAACCATTCACGTAGTAATTTGAACTAAACATAGTTCAATCCACAAAATATTACAAATAGTTGTCGATAGACATAAGACACCACAGGCATAAGACATAGAGTTCAAAGTTCAAATAGTAGCCAATACCAAGTGTATAAGACATAAAATAATGCATGCGACATAAAGTGGTAAACATGTAATGCATGCGACATAAAGTGGTAAACATGCACATGCACAGTCTCAATGTCCACATAAAACAAACTCCCCCTGAATATGACAACTTCTCTTCTCTTTCTTCACTTCTCTCCCCCTTTGGCATCAATTGCCACAAAGGAGAGGCTTCACTGATCACTTGGTGGAGGATGCATGTTATAGTAGTGAGTGCTGAAGGTGTCAAAAAGAGAGGAGAACTGTCCAAAGTCTTGTTGGAGTTGCTGCTACCTCTGACTGATCTCTTGCATGCTGTCATTGGTAGAGAGGTTGTCAAATTGACTAGACAGAGCTCCCATGTTGTCCTGAAAACTCTGCTGCATGTTGTTGAGTCTCGTCATGATAGGATCAGTGACATTAGTTTGAATATGACTGCGAAATTCAGAATACTCAGTGTTTAGCGCTTCCTAGTTACTATCAAAACTAGATTGCATGTCATCCAGGCGTTGGTCCCACTACAAGAAACTGATAAATGTTCGTGGGTTTTGTTAAGAACGTGGGTACCGACGTTCTTACATTAGTTAAGTTCATGGGTTTTTTAAGAACGTGGGTACCCACGTTCTTAAATTAAATTCGTGGGCCCTAGCCAAAACTGTCGAACTTAACCTATTAAGAACGTGGGTACCCACGTTCTTAAATTAAATACGTGGGCCACGTGGACACCGTCGATCTTAACCCAAAAACCTAAATCCCTAACCCCGCGCGTCTCTCTTCCTCTCCTTTCCCGCTTCCCACCAGCTCACGCCCACCGCCGCCGCCAGCTCGCGCGCCCCACGCCGCCACCGCATGCCCCGCGGCGCCACCCCACGCCTCCACCCCGCGCGCTGCGCCGCGCCGCCTGCTCGCCAGCCCCACGCCGCTTGGCCTCCTCTGAGCCCGACATCGACAAGGCAGCGCTGCTGGCGTTCCTCTCCGGCGTGGGTCGCGGCGCCACCGCCTGCCCGCGCTCGTGGGCCTCCACCTCCACCGCAACGCCTTCTCCGGCGCGCTCCCCACCGCCCTCGTGGGGCTGACCACGCTCCAGGTGCTCGACCTCTCCTTCAATGCCTTCGACGGTGCCGTCCCCGGCGCGCTCGCCAACCTCACCCGCCTCGTCGCGCTCGACCTCTCCAACAACTCGTTGTCCGGCTGCGTGCGTGTGAGCATGATGTGTTGTGCTGTGACGACGACGCTCAACAACCTACCGCCTCTTGTCTCCGTTCTCAAGTTCTTCTAACAATCAATGTGTTTAGTTCAAATATTCACGTTACGAATTCGATGGCTAGAGTAGAAAATTTGGAACTTCAGGGAGAAACAATTTTAAATAGGACTCAGGACTGCCTTATCACATTTACTTTGTGATAATGACAACTCAAAGTTGCTGGCAACTTGGCATCTTGGTGAAATGATGGAACCCAGCATGATCTGTCAGCAAATTACTATCTACTTTGTCAATATAATGCACTACTTAACCTACTTTCCGTTTTCAATTTCAGCGACTACCTTTCCAAACTTCTGCTTATTGGTGATTCTGGTGTTGGGAACTCATGCTTACTTCTCAGATTTGCAGTAAGTAGTACACCTATTTCTTCTCATAATCATTCATTGATACTTCTACGCTGAAGCAGTGTATTTCTTTAGTGTAGCTGTTGTAATATAAATAAATGTACATTTGAAGAAACGTGCACCATGTGACTTAACCTTACAACTGCAGCCCAGAAACATTGATTACTATAAGTTTTTAAAAATCCTGGAGAGTTTCTCTTGATGTTTCTATTTCATCGTTTCACAAGGCCATATTTGACTTATATTAAACCATCATCCTTAAAGCTTAATGTCAATTTTCTGATAACTTTCCTTCTGTGATTAGGATGATTCTTATTTGGACAGCTATATCAGCACAATTGGGGTTGATTTCGTAAGTGCATTGCAAATTCATTTACTTACTATTGAAAAGAATTAATATACTTCCAACTTTTCTTGTGGCCCAGCATTAACCACTCTTTTTTACCATTTTTTGCAGAAAATTCGCACAGTGGAGCAAGATGGGAAGACCATAAAACTTCAAATTGTAAGATTACTATGCTGTATTGTTCTTTTATTCATCATATGTGCATGGTTTGATGTCTTGTGATGCCATATGTGACATATGTTTTCCTAGGTGAACTGGAAAGTAAAAGGTAAAATTTATCCTTTTCATTATAGTCAGTAGAGAAACTGGAGCATTAATATTTGTTGACTGATCATCTACGAAATAAGTTTGAACGTAATGTAACATAAGTTCCCACTAGTTAGCTGATGAACTATGGAAATGATATTTCTACTCTTCATTTTTTATCTAAATTTTGTTTAACCTGTTACATTATCTAGAAGCGCAATTTGGCATGAAGTGGTAGAATTATAGCTACATCAAGAGAATGTCATAATCTAGTGTTCATTGGTCAACCAAGGGAATATCATAATCTAGTATTCATTGGTGAATCAAGGGGGAATGTGTTGTTTGGTGGTTTCTTCTCTTTGCACAGTTGTTTCCTTTAATAAAAGTTGTACAGTTGGGGCTTCCCCTGCTTAAACACAATTATGTTTATGAATTTAAATATAACTCTTGCTTATTCCCTCGGCTGACATCTTTTTGTAATTGCTGCAGTGGGATACTGCTGGGCAAGAGCGCTTCAGGACAATCACTAGCAGCTACTACCGTGGAGCTCATGGAATCATTGTAAGTTGGCCACCTGAACTAGCAACTTCTGAAACTTGTCAACCATAATGATCATATTACAGTATTGGCTTATTGTTGGCTTTCAGATTGTATATGATGTGACAGACCAAGAAAGCTTCAATAATGTGAAACAATGGTTGAACGAGATAGACCGTTATGCAAGTGATAATGTTAACAAGCTCCTTGTTGGGAACAAGAGTGACCTTACTGCCAACAAAGTTGTGGCAACTGAGACAGCAAAGGTAACTTATCCGATTCCATGATATGATATTGTCATCGATTCTTCATTTTTCACTACTCCCCTTGTACTTTGTTGGACATTTACAAATTATTAAAAGCATCATCTAGGCGTTTGCTGATGAGATGAGCATCCCATATTCCCATTCATGGAGACGAGTGCCAAAAACGCCATACAAATTAGTTCTGGCTTTCTGGTTCTTTGCTTTAATTTGCTAGTTCCAACAAGAGACTATATGTTTGCTTGAGGTATTAATTTATCCAGGTGTTTAATGCTGGAGTATAGTTAGAAGATCCCTAATCAATTGCTTCTCATTTCAGTCGTGTAAGTCACTCTGTAAGTTTTGCTACCATTTTCTGAACTCCATTGTTCTCTGTATGATTTTATTTGGTCACATGCTCCTTCATATGTTATTTTGCTTCTTGTAAGTTCTTGTGATCTTCTGTTCTGGCTCCTTGATTTCATACATGAACCTTTCTACCCTTGTCCTTGATACATTAACTGTAGTTAGCATATATGTTTATACTCACCTGTTGCTGCCAAGAATAATACTAAAGTTTGCCACAATGAAACTGTGATAAACCAGCTTTCTTCTTTTCTGAATGAGCTAGTTTGCCCAGAATTAATTGGAACACTCAACCTTATATTATCTTGCTCAGACTCAGGGCAGCTGATGTGTTACCATCCCATGCACTTTTTTCTGTGGAAGCCCACCTCTCAAGCGATGACCCGAAAAGACCCATGTCCCATCTCATGCACTTTTTTCTACGATGATTTTGTCAGTTATGATTACCTGTGCTTTCTTTACAGACATAGAAGGTGCTCTCAAAGACATTGAAGGACCTCTCAGAGATATTGAGGGAACTCTGATCGCTACTGAAGGAGCTCTCATGGCCATTGAATGACCTCTCTTTTCATGGAAAAATAGGTAACTTTATTCATGCTATAGCAGCGACTTTGAGCGAACATGAGACCACTGAGCTCTGGAGTGAATGAAGGACGTCGTCTTTGGAAGTCAGACATCACCTAGAGCTAGGGTGTTCATTCTCGACATGTTTCTCTTAGTGATAGGTGGATACTGTCTAGTTAGGAACAGAGTATTGAGGGATTGATGGACGCATGCATCTTCAATTCCTGTGTGTTGTATTACTACTGGTACAATCTCCAATTCTTGTGAACTTTTGTATTTGGACTTGTGTGAATTTGTGATATGAACATATATCCATGTGTTTGAAATCTGTATTGTATGTTATATTTTGTGTTGCATGTGATATTATGTTTGTCTAATTTTTCATTTCTGTATTTTTTATTTTTTTCTGGAAAAGGGTTACGAACGTGGGTACCCACGTTCCTTAAGAACGTGGGTACCCACGTTCTTAACCTTAAGAACGTGGGTACCGTCGAACTTAATGGGCAGCCCTCGCCGACCCACGCAGGACCCATAAGTTCGACGGCCACGTGGCCCCGTCGAACTTAAATGTAAGAACGTGGGTGCCGTCGAGCTTATGGGAAAAAATTTGACGGCCCCGTCGAACTTAAAAACCCACGTTCTTAACCTTAAGTTCAACGGTACCCACGTTCTTAATGTTAAGTTCGACGGTACCCACGTTCTTAACCTTAAGAACGTGGGGGCCATCGAACTTACTTCTTTAAGTTCGTCCAAAAATCACCGTCGGCTATATTCGTGGGTAAACCCACGTTCTTATGGTAAGTTCGACGACCTATTACATTAAGTTCGACGGTTTTTCACCCACGTTCTTTAACCAGTTTCTTGTAGTGTCCATATGTGTCATCATTCCCTGGAAGCGAGTATCAATGTGGGTCTGAAGCCCTTGCTGCATGTTTTGAAAATATGGGTCAAAGTAGCCTGGACCAGGCTGCCAATACTGCTGAGGCTGAGGAGGAGGTGGAGGAGGAGGCATCTGCTCTGCCTCAGCTTCAGGAGCGTCTCCTGCATCATAACCAGGATCTTTCTCATTATCCGGGAAGGGAGTGAGTGGCCTGGTGAGGAACCCAATTTCATTCTTGAAGGGTCTAAAGGGTGTATGAACTATCTCACAGGGCCCCTCAAATCTTGTCTTTGCTTTGATGAGAGCCATAATGTAAGGTGCATAGGCTAAATTCTGGTTTTTGTCCATTTTCAGATCATTTAGCTGTCTCATCATGAAGAGCACAATATTCATTACCTCACCTTTCATGACATGGTGGATAATGTTCCAGAATTTGTCTCGAATTTTGCTCTTGTCCCCACTCTTAGGAAGAATTGTGACTCTTGCAATCTTGTTGATCATAGCAGGATGATGCCTCAGGCCTGCTGTCTCTCCAAACCTCCTAGGTATGCCCAGCCTTGCTGGCTCATAAAATTGCACAAAGTCTTCAAAATTATCTTCAATGTAGAGATCAATGCCAGCTGAAATGGTACCATAATTAAGACTGTTGGCAGCTGCAAATTCAGCAAAAGTGGCAGAATACCTCTTGAACCCAGTCATCCAAGTGATGGATTCCTCTTCTATATCAATCTCAGCTGTGGCCAGGAATTGCTTTACTGCCATCTCATTGTAATCAGTCCTCTGACCCATAAAGTGATACAGACCACATGTCTCAAACTTTGGAATCAGATCCTCCATAACTGATTATCCCAGCATAAAATTCCAATCAATCACCTGATGTTTGTGAAATTTGGTGTCCATCAATGTGCTCCAAAAAACATCAAATTGGAGCTGAGTGTGAAAGAATCGAACGTTTGTAACTGATGGCAGAGTATATTGATTGACAGTTCTCCTGGAGCAGTATTCTGCCATAGAAAACCTCCTCTTTGGAAATGTCCATCCTGTGATGTCAATTGGGTAGTCAGGATGTGTATGAGGAATGTCTTCTGTGTCCATAGATTCACTGCCCCCAGCTAAAGATTGGGCCTCTGAATTAGTGGTTGGAGTGTAGTCAGCATCGTCTGCACGAGGGCACTTTGATTTGAAGCGACCGGCAAGCTTCTTGCGAAGACCACCCAGACCACTTAATAAGTGAGAGAAACATCCATAGATGAATAGTTGATAAAGCCACAATCATAGAGCAAGGAAGTGCAATTCTCTGTCAGGGTCCGGACGGTCCGCGCCCACCAGGCGGACGGTCCACGACCGTCCAGGGGCGACTCCCTAGAACCCTAGTCGCCTCAATCATTGAAATGTTGATTCCACAGAAAATATCCATCCAAACGCGTTCAAATTTTTGCACAACATTCACAATGAGTAGCACAAATAATCCCACCAATCAGATTTGTTAAACTATTGCTCAAATCTAGATCAGAGAAGAAATCCAAATAATCCCAAATTTGAAGAATTTTGATGAAATCCATGAGATTATGAAATACCGGGATGAAGACATGTTTGTTGAACTTTCCACAAGCTTTCGGACTGTCCGTGCGCAACTTCTCTTCTTCGTCCGTGCACAATCGACGAAAGTGACCTTTTTGGCGAGTGGAGAACGTGAGAGGAGAGGCAATGTGTAGAAAATGACTTGTTGACTGCCTCTGTCCGTCATATCTGCCTGTCGCGGACGGTCCGCGCAGGGGCGACGGATGGTCCGTGCCCTGATGACTTCAGACGATCTGAGCTTCTGACCGGACTGTCCAGTTCCTGTTACTGCGGACGGTCCGCAGTCCGTGGGCAGACGGTCCGCGGCCTGATACTCAGTTTTCCAAATTCTGTCCACTTTCTTATTTTGAATTTCAAATCTGAACTGATGCTTATATATGGACATTTTGAGAGCACCTAGAGGGGGGGTGAATAGGTGATCCTGTAAAAACTTCAAACTTAAGCCACAAAAACTTGTTAAGCGTTAGCACGATTATTGCCAAGTGGCAAAGGTGAAGTCTCAACAAAACACAATAAGACAGAGGTGACACAGTGGTTTATCCCGTGGTTCGGCCAAGCCAACGCTTGCCTACTCCACGTTGTGGCGTCCCAACGAACGAGGGTTGCAATAAACCCCTCTCAAGCGGTCCAAAGACCCACTTGAATACCACGGTGTTTTGTTTTGCCTTTCACTATCCCGTTTGCAAGGAATCTCCACAAATTGGAGTCTCTTGCCCTTACAAGTATATGATCACAAAGAAACACAGAGTAAGGGAGGGAAGCAACACACACAAATCCACAGCAAAAGCGCACACACACGGCCAAGAATCGATCTCACAAGACTATCTCAGAGTTCTCACTTAGAACAGAGCTCGAATCACTTAGAAACACAAACGAATGCGCAGAGACTTAGTGTGGATGATCAAGAATGCTCAAAGGTTGCTTGTGTGTCTCCTCCATGCGCCTAGAGGCTCCTTTTATAGCCCCAAGGCAGCTAGGAGCCGTTGAGAGCAAATCCGGAAGGCCATCCTTGCCTTCTGTCGTCGGGGGCACCGGACAGTCCGGTGCACACCGGACACTGTCCGGTGCCCGATTTGTTTCCATACCAGGCGCTTCCGACCGTTGCCGACCGTTGGAAGATCTGGAGCCGTTGGCGCACCGGACATGTCCGGTGCACACCGGACTGTCCGGTGCCGTCTTCCGACCGTTGGCTCCGCCACGTGTCCCGCGCAGATTGCGCGGCCGACCGTTGGCCCGGCCGACCGTTGGCTCACCGGACAGTCCGGTGCACACCGGACAGTCCGGTGAATTATAGCCGTACGCCGTCGGCCAATTTCCCGAGAGCGGCCAGTTCGGGCCGAGTCAGCCTGGCGCACCGGACACTGTCCGGTGCACACCGGACAGTCCGGTGCTCCAGACCGAGCTGGGTCTTGGCAGCACACAGCCAAGTCTTTTCTCCTCTTTTCTCTTCTTCTTCTCTCTGTTTCTAACACTTAGACAAATATATTAGTACACAAAACCAATGTACTAAGGCTTAGAAACATACCTTTACTTCATGATTTGCACCTTGTTCATTCATGTACATAAATTCACAATTAAGCACATGTGTTGGCACTCAATCACCAAAATACTTAGAAATGACCCAAGGGCACATTTCCCTTTCAATCTCCCCCTTTTTGGTGATTTATGCCAACACAACATAAAGCAACTAGAACAAGTGCAAACTTACTTCAAATAAAACTTAAATTTATTTTGAATCAATTTTGGCATGTATGGATCATCTTTTGCCACCACTTGGTTTGTTTTTGCAAATCAAACCCAAATCTCTATCTCTAAGTTAAACACACATGTTGAAGCATAAAGAGAGTCATTCCAAAAGAGATTGATCAAAGATTTCAAAAACTCCCCCTTTTTCCCATAATTACTACTTCTCCCAAAAGAAGCCAACTTTGATAAGAGAGACAACAAAGAGAGTTTTGACAAACCAAAAGCTCTACTCTACTATTTTCAAATTTCTCAAGTGGTAGCTGATCCATTTATTGCTTTGGCCTTTATTTTCTCCCCCTTTGGCATCAAGCACCAAAACGGGATCAATTTTGGCCCCTTTAACCCCATTGCCTCACCAAAATCTTTAATTAAGAGCAAATGGCAATAAGAGTTCATGAGATGGACTTGGAATAAGTTACCCTCTCATCGGAGTGCAGTGGAAGTCTTTCATGGTCCAAGTCCACCTTTTCCCTTTCAATTCTCCTTTGAGACTAAATCAAACAAACTCAAGCATATGGTTAGTCTCAAGGGATCAAGTTGTAACACATCTCCCCCTAAACATGTGCATCACATTGCAACAGACTTGTGAGGTCCAGGGAGTGTTTGTACAACTTGAGCACCATAATAAGCAACAAAATGCAGAAAGGAACATGATCAAAGGCATAAGCACATGTATGCTATAATTCAATCCAAGTTCCGCGAATCTAAGACATTTAGCTCACTACGCAGCCTGCAAAAGGTCTTTTCATCTAAAGGCTTGGTAAAGATATCGGCTAGCTGATTCTCGGTGCTAACATAAAACACTTCGATATCTCCCTTTTGCTGGTGGTCTCTCAAAAAGTGATGCCGGATGTCAATGTGCTTTGTGCGGCTGTGTTCAACAGGATTTTCCGCTATTCGGATAGCACTCTCATTATCACATAGGAGTGGGACTTTGCTCAGATTGTAGCCAAAGTCCCTGAGGGTTTGCCTCATCCAAAGTAGTTGCGCGCAACACTGACCTGCGGCAACATACTCGGCCTCAGCGGTGGATAGGGCAACGGAGGTTTGTTTCTTAGAGTTCCATGACACCAGGGACCTTCCTAAGAATTGGCACGTCCCTGATGTACTCTTCCTATCGACCTTACATCCAGCATAGTCGGAATCTGAGTACCCAATCAAGTCAAAGTTAGACCCCTTGGGATACCAGATCCCGAAGCAAGGCGTAGCGACTAAATATCTAAGAATTCGCTTCACCGCCACCAAGTGACACTCCTTAGGATCGGATTGAAATCTAGCACACATGCATACGCTAAGCATAATATCCGGTCTACTAGCACATAAATAAAGCAAAGAACCTATCATTGACCGGTATGCTTTTTGATCAACGGACTTACCTCCTTTGTTGAGGTCGGTGTGTCCGTCGGTTCCCATCGGCGTCTTTGCGGGCTTGGCGTCCTTCATCCCAAACCTCTTTAGCAGATCTTGTGTGTACTTCGTTTGGGAGATGAAGGTGCCGTCCTTGAGTTGCTTCACTTGGAACCCAAGGAAGTAGTTCAACTCGCCCATCATCGACATCTCGAATTTCTGCGTCATCACCCTGCTAAACTCTTCACAAGACTTTTGATTAGTAGAACCAAATATTATGTCATCGACATAAATTTGGCACACAAACAAATCACCATCACAAGTCTTAGTGAAAAGAGTTGGATCGGCTTTCCCAACCTTGAAAGCATTAGCAATTAAGAAATCTCTAAGGCATTCATACCATGCTCTTGGGGCTTGTTTAAGTCCATAGAGCGCCTTAGAGAGCTTACACACGTGGTCGGGGTACCGCTCATCCTCGAAGCCAGGGGGTTGCTCCACGTACACCTCCTCTTTTATTGGCCCGTTGAGGAAAGCGCTCTTCACATCCATTTGGTACAACCTGAAAGAATGGTGAGCGGCATATGCTAGCAAGATACGAATGGACTCTAGCCTAGCCACAGGAGCAAAAGTCTCCTCAAAGTCCAAACCTGCGACTTGGGCATAACCTTTTGCCACAAGTCGAGCCTTGTTCCTTGTCACCACTCCGTGCTCGTCTTGTTTGTTGCGGAACACCCACTTGGTTCCCACAACATTTTGCTTGGGACGAGGCACCAGCGTCCAAACTTCATTGCGCTTGAAGTTGTTAAGTTCCTCCTGCATGGCCAACACCCAATCCGGATCTAGCAAGGCCTCCTCTACCCTGAAAGGCTCAATAGAGGAGACAAAAGAGTAATGTTCACAAAAATTAACTAGTCGAGACCGAGTAGTTACTCCCTTGCTAATGTCACCCAGAATTTGGTCGACGGGATGATCCCTTTGAATCATCGCTCGAACTTGGGTTGGAGGTGCCGGTTGCGCTTCTTCCTCCATCACATGATCATCTTGTGCTCCCCCTTGATCACACGCCTCCTTTTGATGAACCTGTTCATCGTCTTGAGTTGGGGGATGCACCGTTGTTGAGGAAGAAGGTTGATCTCGTTCATCTTGTTCCTGTGGCCGAACGTCTCCAATCGCCATGGTTCGTATAGCGGCCGTTGGAACATCTTCTTCATCTACATCATCACAATCAACAACTTGCTCTCTTGGAGAGCCATTAGTCTCATCAAATACAACGTCGCTAGAGACTTCAACCAAACCCGATGATTTGTTGAAGACCCTATACGCCTTTGTATTTGAATCATAACCTAATAAAAACCCTTCTACAGCTTTGGGAGCAAACTTAGAATTTCTACCCTTCTTCACTAGAATGTAGCACTTGCTCCCAAATACACGAAAGTACGATACATTGGGTTTGTTACCGGTTAGTAGCTCATACGAAGTCTTCTTGAGGAGTCGATGAAGATAGACCCTGTTGATGGCGTGGCAAGCCGTGTTCACAGCTTCCGACCAAAAGCACTCGGGGGTCTTGAACTCTCCAAGCATCGTCCTCGCCATATCGATTAGCGTCCTGTTCTTCCTCTCTACCACACCATTTTGCTGTGGTGTGTAGGGAGCGGAGAACTCGTGCTTGATCCCTTCTTCCTCAAGAAATTCCTCCACTTGAAGGTTCTTGAACTCGGACCCGTTGTCGCTCCTTATCTTCTTCACCTTGAGCTCAAACTCATTTTGAGCTCTCCTGAGGAAGCGCTTGAGGGTCCCTTGGGTTTCAGACTTATCCTGCAAAAAGAACACCCAAGTGAAGCGGGAAAAGTCATCAACAATAACTAAACCATACTTACTTCCTCCTATGCTTAGATAGGCGACGGGTCCGAAGAGGTCCATATGCAGCAGCTCCAGAGGTCTTGACGTGGTCATCACATTCTTGCTGTGATGCGCTCCTCCCACCTGTTTACCTGCCTGACAAGCTGCACAAGGTCTATCTTTTTCGAAATGCACATTTGTTAGACCTATCACGTGTTCTCCCTTTAGAAGCTTGTGGAGGTTCTTCATCCCCACATGTGCTAAGCGGCGATGCCACAGCCAGCCCATGCAAGTCTTAGCCATTAAGCATGCATCTAGACCGGCCTCTTCTTTTGCAAAATCAACTAAATAAAGCTTGCCGTCTAGTACACCCTTAAAAGCTAGTGAACCATCACATCTTCTAAAGACAGTCACATCTACATTTGTAAATAAACAATTATATCCCATTTGACATAATTGACTAACAGATAGCAAATTATATCCAAGACTCTCCACTAAGAATACATTTGAGATAGAATGCTCATTAGAAATTGCAATTTTACCTAACCCTTTTACCTTGCCTTGATTCCCATCACCGAATATAATTGAATCTTGGGAATCCTTATTCTTGACGTAGGAGGTGAACATCTTCTTCTCCCCCGTCATATGGTTTGTGCATCCGCTGTCGATAATCCAGCTTGAACCCCCGGATGCATAAACCTGCAAGGCAAATTTAGGCTTGGGTCTTAGGTACCCAACTCATGTTGGGTCCTGCAATGTTAGCACAAATGTCCTTAGGGACCCAAATGCAAGATTTATCTCCCTTGCATCTAGCCCCTAATTTCCTAGCAACTACCTTCTTACCCTTTCTACAAATAGCAAAGGGAGTATTGCAAGCATAATAAATGGTAGAAGGTTTGTTTACAACTTTTCTAGGAACATGAGCAAAATTTCTCCTAGGCATATGCGCAACATTTCTCCTACTCATATCTCTATCATGCTTATGAGAGGAACTAGAGGCAATCATGGCATGAGAATCATAAACATGTGAATCAAAATCATTATAAGCACTTCTAGCATGTCTCCTATCATTATACATAAAGGCATGGTTCTTTTTAGCGTTACTAGCCATAGGGGCCTTCCCTTTCTCCTTGACGAAGACGGGAGCCTTATGGCTTGTTAAGTTCTTGGCTTCCCTCTTGAAGCCAAGCCCATCCTTAATTGAGGGGTGTCTACCAACCGTGTAGGCATCCCTTGCAAATTTTATTTTATCAACTTCATTCTTGCTAGTCTTAAGTTGGGCATTAAGACTAGCCACTTCATCATTTAGTTTTGAAATTGACACTAAGTGTTCACTACAAGCATTAACATCAAAATCTTTACACCTAGTACAAATTTCAACATGTTCAACACAGGAATTAGATTTATATGCTACTTCTAATTTAGCACTTAAATCATTGTTAACACCTTGTAAGGTAGAAATGGTTTCATGACAGGTAGATAGTTCACTAGAAAGCATTTCATTTCTTTTAATTTCTAGAGCAAGAGAATTTTGTGCACTAACAAATTTATCATGCTCCTCATATAAAAGATCCTCTTGTTTTTCTAGTAATCTATTCTTGTTATTTAAAGCATCAATCAACTCATTAATCTTATTAATTTTAGATCTATCTAAGCCTTTGAACAAGCATGAATAATCTATGTCATCATCATCACTAGACTCACTATCACTAGAAGAAGCATAAGTGGAGTCTTGAGTACTCACCTTCTTCTCCCTTGCCATAAGACATGTGAGACGCTCGTTGGGGAAGAGAGCCGATTTGTTGAAGGCAGTGGCGGCGAGTCCTTCGTTGTCGGAGTCGGAGGAGGAGCAATTCGAGTCCCACTCCTTTCCTAGATGCGCCTCGCCCTTTGCCTTCTTGTATTGCTTCTTCTTCTCTCTTTTGTTCCCCTTTTCCTGGTCACTTTCATTATCGGGACAGTTAGCGATAAAATGACCAAGCTTACCGCATTTGAAGCATGAACGCTTCCCCTTGGTCTTGGTCTTGCTTGGCTGCCCCTTGCGACCATTTAGCGCCGTCTTGAATCTCTTGATGATGAGAGCCATCTCTTCATCATTGAGTCCGGCCGCCTCAATCTATGCCACCTTGCTGGGTAGCGCCTCCTTGCTTCGTGTTGCCTTGAGAGCAAGGGGTTGCGGCTCGTTGATCGGACCATTCAAGGCGTCGTCCACATACCTCGCTTCCTTGATCATCATTCGCCCGCTAACAAATTTCCCAAGAACTTCTTCGGGCGACATCTTGGTGTACCTGGGATTTTCACGTATATTGTTCACCAAATGAGGATCAAGAACGGTAAATGACCTTAGCATTAGGCGGACGACGTCGTGGTCCGTCCATCGCGTGCTCCCGTAGCTTCTTATCTTGTTGATAAGGGTCTTGAGCCGGTTGTATGTTTGCGTCGGCTCCTCGCCCCTTATCATCGCGAACCGTCCAAGCTCCCCCTCCACCAACTCCATCTTGGTGAGCAAGGTGACGTCGTTCCCCTCATGAGAAATCTTGAGGGTGTCCCAGATTTGCTTGGCGTTATCCAAGCCGCTCACTTTATGGTATTCATCCCTGTACAAGGAAGCTAGAAGAACAGTAGTAGCTTGTGCATTCTTATGAATTTGTTCATTAATGAACATGGGACTATCCGAACTATCAAAGTGCATCCCACTCTCTACAATCTCCCATATACTAGGATGGAGAGAGAATAGGTGACTACGCATTTTGTGGCTCCAAAATCCGTAGTCCTCTCCATCAAAGTGTGGGGGCTTGCCGAGTGGAATGGAGAGCAAATGTGAATGTGAACTTTGCGGAATACGAGAGTAATCAAAAGAAAAGTTCGAATTAACCGGTTTTCTCCTCTCGTAGTCGTTGTGGTCCTCGTCCTTTTGGGAAGAAGTAGACTCGTCGCTGTCGTAGTAGACGATCTCCTTGATGCGCCTTGTCTTCTTCTTCTTCCCTTCCTTCCGTCTTTGGCCCGAGCCGGAGTCGGTAGGCTTATCGTCCTTTGGCTCGTTGACGAAGGATTCCTTCTCTTTGTCGTTGATCACTATACCCTTCCCCTTAGGATCCATCTCTTCGGGCGGTTAGTCCCTTTGTGAAGAGAACGGCTCCGATACCAATTGAGAGCACCTAGAGGGGGGGTGAATAGGTGATCCTGTAAAAACTTCAAACTTAAGCCACAAAAACTTGTTAAGCGTTAGCACGATTATTGCCAAGTGGCAAAGGTGAAGTCTCAACAAAACACAATAAGACAGAGGTGACACAGTGGTTTATCCCGTGGTTCGGCCAAGCCAACGCTTGCCTACTCCACGTTGTGGCGTCCCAACGGACGAGGGTTGCAATCAACCCCTCTCAAGCGGTCCAAAGACCCACTTGAATACCACGGTGTTTTGTTTTGCCTTTCACTATCCCGTTTGCAAGGAATCTCCACAAATTGGAGTCTCTTGCCCTTACAAGTATATGATCACAAAGAAACACAGAGTAAGGGAGGGAAGCAACACACACAAATCCACAGCAAAAGCGCACACACACGGCCAAGAATCGAGCTCACAAGACTATCTCAGAGTTCTCACTTAGAACAGAGCTCGAATCACTTAGAAACACAAACGAATGCGCAGAGACTTAGTGTGGATGATCAAGAATGCTCAAAGGTTGCTTGTGTGTCTCCTCCATGCGCCTAGAGGCTCCTTTTATAGCCCCAAGGCAGCTAGGAGCCGTTGAGAGCAAATCCGGAAGGCCATCCTTGCCTTCTGTCGTCGGGGGCACCGGACAGTCCGGTGCACACCGGACACTGTCCGGTGCCCGATTTGTTTCCATACCAGGCGCTTCCGACCGTTGCCGACCGTTGGAAGATCTGGAGCCGTTGGCGCACCAGACATGTCCGGTGCACACCGGACAGTCCGGTGCCGTCTTCCGACCGTTGGCTCCGCCACGTGTCCCGCGCAGATTGCGCGGCCGACCGTTGGCCCGGCCGACTGTTGGCTCACCGGACAGTCCGGTGCACACCGGACAGTCCGGTGAATTATAGCCGTACGCCGTCGGCCAATTTCCCGAGAGCGGCCAGTTCGGGCCGAGTCAGCCTGGCGCACCGGACACTGTCCGGTGCACACCGGACAGTCCGGTGCTCCAGACCGAGCTGGGTCTTGGCAGCACACAGCCAAGTCTTTTCTCCTCTTTTCTCTTCTTCTTCTCTCTGTTTCTAACACTTAGACAAATATATTAGTACACAAAACCAATGTACTAAGGCTTAGAAACATACCTTTACTTCATGATTTGCACCTTGTTCATTCATGTACATAAATTCACAATTAAGCACATGTGTTGGCACTCAATCACCAAAATACTTAGAAATGACCCAAGGGCACATTTCCCTTTCACATTTCGACCAATCCAAGGGTTAGTATGCATGTATATACACATGATGTATTTGAGGAATGCAAATTTTCATATCAAACTAATTGGATCAACTTAAAATGAAAAATTCATCAAAAATACCAAATAAATAGCGTAGAGAGCATATTTAGAGTCGAAATGCAATACTACACATGTGCGATCAACTTCAAGCTACATTTGAGAGATCGATCACATTCATTTCACTTCTTAGAGTACAAAATCTCATTTCATCCAATGGCTTTGTAAAAATGTCGGCTAATTGATCATCCGTACCAATGGAATATATAGAGATATCTCCCTTTCCAACATGATCCCTTAAGAAGTGATGTCGTATATCAATATGCTTAGTTCTTGAGTGTTGGACCGGATTTGTAGCCAATTTAACCGCACTCTCATTATCAACATGAGAGGCACATTCTTGAAAATAATCCCATAATCTAATAGAGTTTGTTTCATCCATAATAGTTGAGCACAACAATTTCCAGCCGATATATATTCCACCTCGGCGGTAGAGAGAGCAACGGAATTTTGCTTTTTAGAAGACCATGAAACAAGAGATCTACCAAGAAATTGACAACAACCAAAGGTGCTTTTTCTATCAACTTTGCACCCCGCATAGTCCGAATCCGAATATCCAATTAATTCAAATTGAGCACCTTTGGGATACCGTAGACCAATGTTGGGAGTATACTTCAAATATCTTAGAATTCTTTTTGCGGCCTTCAAGTGAATATCTCTAGGTGAAGCTTGAAATCGAGCATACATGCAAACACTAAACATAACATCGGGCCTAGATGCGGTAATATAAAGCAAACTACCAATTATTGAGCGATAAAGTTTTTGATCAACCATAGTACCTCCTTCATCTAAGTCTAGATGACCATTTGTTGCCATAGGAGTCTTGATAGGCTTTGCATTTTCTAAGCCAAACTTCTTGAGCATGTCCTTCAAATATTTTGATTGACTTATAAAAATTCCATCTTTCAATTGTTTGATTTGAAGACCAAGAAAGAAGCTCAATTCTCCTACCATAGACATTTCAAATTCTTTTGACATCATTTTTCCAAATTCCTCACAAAACAATTCATTAGTAGATCCAAAAATAATATCATCAACATAAATTTGACAAACAAATAAGTCTTTGCCAATTCTTTTAGTGAATAGGGTAGTGTCAACCTTCCCAATTTTGAAGTCTTTGGAAAGCAAGAAATCCCTAAGCCTTTCATACCAAGCGCGTGGAGCTTGCTTAAGCCCATAGAGAGCTTTAGAAAGCTTGAACACATGGTTAGGTCTTTTGGGGTCCTCAAAACCGGGAGGTTGTTCAACATACACTAGTTCACTAATCTTACCATTTAGAAAGACACTCTTTACATCCATTTGGTAGAGCTTGATATTATGTGCACAAGCATAAGCAAGAAGAATCTGGATTGCTTCTAATCTTGCCACGGGAGCAAATGTCTCCCCAAAATCCAATCCCTCAATTTGAGTATATCCTTGTGCAACTAATCTTGCCTTGTTTCTTACTACTACACCATCTTCATTGTGCTTGTTGCGAAACACCCATTTTGTACCAATAACATTGTGGTTCTTTGGTCTCTCAACAAGCTCCCAAACCTCATTTCGAGTGAAGTTATTTAATTCTTCATGCATTGCATTCACCCAATCAACATCAAGTAGAGCTTCATCTACACGGTTAGGTTCCATACAAGATACAAAAGAGAAATGTTCACAAAATGAAGCTATGCGAGAGCGAGTTTGAACACCCTTACTAATATCACCCACAATTTGATCAACCGGGTGATCCTTCACAATAGAATGATGAATTCTTGATACCGTTTGATAATTGCTAGTTGAAGCATTAGGAGGAATCGAATGACTTGAAGTACCTTGATCATGAGTATCCATAATTTCATCATTTTGTTGGCTTTGGTGATCTTCTTCATTTAGAGTTGAAGAGGAAGGAATGACAACCACACTATTTTTATCATTATCTTCCTTTGGCTTTATTTCCACCATATGCCTTTTCTAGGTCATGAGTTAGAGCATTTACTCTATCTACTAACACTTCATTCTCAACAATGATTTTTGATTCATCAAGAGCAATATTATCATTCATGAGAGAAGTTTTGCATTTATCACAAATAGGGTTAGTAGGTAGTGGTTCACTTGTAGGACTATCAAGTAAGTCACAAGTGACTCCAACATCCTCAGTGACCACCACAACTTCATGCACAATAGATGATTTTTGAGCATCCGCAAGCTTCTCACAATTTTCCTTTAGATCATTGTGAGAGGTCTTGAGCTCCTCAAAAGACACTTGGAGGTTTTTATACAATTCCTTCAAGGTCTTAAATTTTTCCTTTTCTTTGTGCATGTAGTCATCGGCCTCACCTAACATTCTAACAAGATCATCATATGAATAGCCATCATCATCAACATCATCATCATCATTTATATCATTCAAATCGGTGATGATTTTTACCTTAGTATCTCCCTTTGCCATGATACAATGGGGGGATGAGAAGAGTGAGGGAGCTTCCTTGATGGCAATTCCGGCATTAAGCTTGGATGAGGTGTCATCATCATCATCATCATCATCCGAGCTATCATCCGAGTCCCATTCAACTAGATAGGCTTTGCCATCTTTCTTCTTGTTGTAGAATTTCTTTTTCTTCTTATCACTTTCATCTTTCCCCTTCTTCTTCTTGTTAGGACAATTCATGGCAATGTGACCGGGTTCTCCACACTCAAAACATTTTCTATCATTGAAAGCATTTCTTCTTGATGTTTGACCTCTTCTAGGTTGACCTCTCTTCGTCTTCATAAATTTGTTGAATTTCCTTACAAATAGAGCCATATCACAATCACTCTCACTTTCATTTTCTTCATCATTACTATCTTCTTTTTCAATTGTCTTAGAGGCTTTAGCTTTGAGAGCAATTGATTCATTCTTCACTTTCTTTGCCAAACTTATAGCATCGGCTTGAGATTTTTTTAATATATATTGAGTAAGAATTTCCCCCAATACTTCGGTTGGAGAAGTTGTAGATAGATCACTTCTTACTAACATTGTCACAATAGTCTTATATTTCTCTGGAAGTGATCTAAGGAACTTATGAGTGAAGTCCACATCCGGTACATTAAAACCAAGTCCCTTGAGTTCATTCACTATCTCATTTAACCGGTTGAACATATCGGATACACTCTCATCTTCTTTCATAATAAATTGCTCAAACTTCCCTTTGCACACATATAGCTTGGCACTCTTCACAATTGTAGTTCCTTCATGAATTTCCATTAGCTTAATCCAAATCTCATGAGCGGTTGTGAGATTCTTGATACGATTGAACTCATTTATATCAAGAGCATCATAAAATACATTCATAGCTTGATCATTTGTAAGGATATTCTCATTGTCACTAACGGATGATTCATCTTCCTTCAACACAACAAATCCATCCCTGACAATTGGCCAAATTTTTCCACCCATTGCTCTAAGATGCATTGACATTCTTATTTTCCAATAGTCATAGTTATTCCCATCAAAATGCGGTGGCTTCCCAATGTGCACATTGTTGTTACTAGCCATTTTGTCCCACTTCGGGATGATTAGATCCACAAACAATGGAGTCATTGGCTCCGATACCACTTGTAGGATCTAGGACACCGGCTAGAGGGGGGGGTGAATAGACGGTTTTGACTAAAATCAAAAACACTTGGGAAATTTAATCAATATAACAAGAGGTATAAATTCTCTAGTGATAACAAGTAAACAATCTATAAGAATCAACTAGGGAGATTGAATACTTGAAGAACAATGTGCGAAATAGTAATCACTCGCACGATAATAAGTAATGCAAGAAAGTAAAGACACCGAATTTTATCCCGTGGTATCGGTGATTTGCCGATCACCCCTATTCCACGTTGAGGTGGACTTAAAGCTCTCACTTGCTCCTCTATCAAGACACGGCTTGATCTTTGAGCCAAGTGGACAAGAAATCACTTAATACTTCGATTCCACTAATGTCACCTTTGCCGCTCCGGCGAGGTAGGCGCGAACCCCTCACAATCAACACCGCGGCTTCTCCACAATCTTCTTGGAGAGCTCGACAGAGACAATCACCCGAGCCGTCTAGGAGGCGGCAACCTCCAAGAGTAACAAGCCGATGACGCTTGCTCGGTGTACCACCTAGTGCCTCAAGAATCACCGATGGATGCAAATGCACTAGGAACACTCAATCTCTCACTAGAATGCAATCTCAAGCAAAGAGTGTGAGAGAGTGAGTTGGAGGATCACAATTGAGCTCAATGTATGCAAGGAATAGCCAAGAGAGACCTCACAAACGAGCTACCCTTCGGACCCCACTGGAGGATCGCGGACGGTCCGCCCTCAAGGCCCAGACGGTCCGCGCATCTAAGACTTTACACTTTTCAAACAAGCTTTTGAAAGGATTTTTAACTCATGAAATAAAGCGCTGTTAGTCCTCATGCAAATGCAACCACTAGATGCTCTATGAGGCACTAAGTTTTACACAGATCAAAGTCATTGACCCCTCTTAATAGTACGGCTATCTAACCTACTAATCCGGTCAGGTATCTTCTCTAAACTCCTGAAGACCGGCAAAAACAAAACCTGTGTTATACCTTTCCCTTCATTTGATCCACAACCAATGCTTATGAATCTCCAAGATTTCCTGTTCTATGTGGTCCAACGCTGTTATTTCTCCAAGAATCGTTAGTCCACAAACAATTGTCATTAATTACCAAAACATCACTAAGGGGCCTAGATGATTCACACCTACGCGCTAAGCAATTTTCATAGACACCTCTATAACACACCACCGCATGGTCCAGTGGCTTCCCCTTTTCCTTACGTTCGTCAAGTGATCGTATTCATTGTTGGATTTGCATACTTGGTCTAATTGAGAAATTCAATTAATCTCTAAGAACTTAAAAGTGCATGTATGAGTATGGCAAGAGAATGGTGGAATCAATAGTCCCACCTTGCTAGCTCAAGTAGAGTGAACTAGTTTATATGCGGAAGCTTCCTTCTCCCACCAAATCATGATTGAGGGTACAAAGGATGGAGTGCCACACGTGCTCGCCCGCTCACCTCGCCTCGCCGGGCGGGATGAAGGGAGAACGACATGCACGTGAATGGTACGTAAAATCCAGCCCCTCCCCTCGTCTTGCGAGGGCGCAACTTACTTTTTGTTGTTTTTTTGGTTACTTGGCTATTGAGCGAGAGTGCTTATCCGATTGAGATCAGATAAGGATCTACGCCCTTATCGGATCACAATCCGATCTATTCGTGAGTCCTTATTGATTCGTGGACGCGGACTTATATAAAACACCTGACAGCCCTAGCCAGAAACACCCCGAACACGAGTTAGGTTTTGCCTCTGCTATCTGCTGCACCGTCACTGTAGTCTTCTTCATCCTGAGCGCTGACGTGCATTTGTGATCGAGAACGCATGTCTCCAGAACTCGTTGCATTCGAAATCTTGCATCAGGAGGAGGCAAATAAGGTTTTTAGGAAGCGACTTTATGCGACCGGTCGCCTGCTTCCACGTTGTCGACCCTGCTGGCTTCCACATCATTGACCCTGTTGCCTTCCACATCGTCAATCAGTATGTTTGATCGGTACATATCATCTGATCTAATCTCATACTTCAGTTCATCTGTTATGGTAAAGGTGTGCTGCATTCTTATTATTAGCATGTTAATTAGGAAACATGTTGGGTAACATACACCTAGATTATTTATTGATGGTCATGATTTATATTTAAAAATTAACTTGGAATATGTCTATTTATTCAACATTCACAAGGACATTTTCTGTGTAGCTCTCTGATCTTTACCATACGATCTAGTGGCTTCTAATCAACATAAATTAAACTGAGATGCTACCTCAGCTCGTGATAAATTGAAATGAGCCGAGCCGAGCTCTACCACGAGTCGAGTGAGCTCACGAGCTGCGAGAATTTTGTTCGAGGTCTATTTTTGGCACGATTCAAACTGTTCCGCGGAGACATAGAAGCGTTAATGCGATATTATTTGGATCTATGGTCGTACAGGCTCCTACGGTCCTACCAGTTGTATTTTGTCTCAATAATAGAGCACTCTCGCTGATTGCCGTTCTCTATGCAAGTGGCCTACCTTGTTCTTTTCAGTCTAATCACTGTAGCGCGCACACACAGAAAAGGGCAACTTGCAAATTTGCTTAGGAAAAGTATAAGGGCAAGGAACAAAAGGCGCCGGCCGAAAATGAGAAAGACAAAGATATGGTTTATTATAGACAAAGAAAGAGAGAGAGAGATTAGCCTCGGATCGAAGATCGGAGGGTCCCCTCCCCTCTCCTCTGTCTCTGTGGTCGTTCCCAGTGTTTCCTTTCGTGCGAGCTCAGTGGAAATTTCCATCCGTGTCGCGGCCTCGCGGGTGACCCATCCGCATCGACTATGCCGGTTGGTTGGCCACTTGGCCATCGGCTCGCGTCGATCCGATCCACGGGGGAGTTTCCTCGGCAGCTTCCCGTCGGTGGAGTCGCTGGTAGCGCGAGAGGTACTGGTACATACTTCTCCGTCCCAAGATAATAATCTCTTGATTTCTATATTTAGGACCTATTTGCCATAGCTCTAGAGTAAAATTTTAAGGAGGAGTTGATCAAAGTATACTAAACACCTTAACTTTAAAGTTGTAAACTCTATGAAGTTTTTATAGCTACAGTACAATTTTTGCATTACCTCTTTTGCTGCTCCAAAAACTCCAAAATACAACCTAGTCATGGAGTTTGGAGTTATTTACCCGCCACTATAACCGGTTATGAGAAACAATCTAAACTCTGGAACAGAGCTGCTCCAACTAGAGTTTTAAAGTAGAACTGCTCTGGGGTGAAGCAGAACCATACCAAACACGCCCTTATATTTGACTGGATGATGGTAAATATAAATATAAATATATATATATATATATATATATATAATATAAATTTATTAAAAACTAAAACGAATTTGATTTTGGGACGGATACAAGTGGGTGGCGTGGGCAGTTTGCTCGTGTCAGTCAACAACTCAGCAAGTTGTTACACACACGGACGGTGATTTTTTTTTGGTGTAGGCCCAGCCGGCCGCGTTAAGGTAAATCCATCACAATCACGAAAACTACAAAACGATGTTCCACTCGATCGGCTAATTAATGTACGCGTGCCGTATTCCTCGTGAGTTCGCACAGAAAGAGACGCCAGACCGCAGCCTAGATAGATACTGTGTACTACTAGCATCATCGGTCTATGCAGGAATGGAAAAATAATATGTGCATTTTGTATACAAACACCCTATTTTACAGTACCTCACATCCACTATTTAGAGATTTACAAAAACAGATTAAAATTTGTAACTTAACTCTTTAATATTTTTTCTTCTATTTTATGAACCAACATTTGATGGATGTGAGAGACTGTAAAAGAGATTCTTTGCATTCTAGATAAAAGAATTTTTTCCGACGGAAATAGGATGCATGCATGGTCCATGTTGTTTGCTTGACCTCTACCTATGAGTGATAATGGATCATGATCCAAATACCTTTTCACAAAAAAGTTAGGGTCCTTAAATAATTTCAGTTCAAAAATAAATAGAAACAGAATTCGATTCTAATTCAATTCGATTTTTAAAATTAGATCTCATTACCACCTCTACCTCTACGGCTCGTTGTGCCTCGGTCAATTCGTTGGGATGGCAACGCTGCGGACAGGGACATGGAGTAGTTGTGGACGAGTGCACTGTAATCTTCTCTTGGTATATAGATGAGTCCAATTCCAATATGAGCGGGGAACCTTCCGCCGATAATTGGCAATGGCAGGAAGAAAACGAGGACTATATAAGCGTGCGTGCACGGTGCACCTCGAGATACGGTCCACAGCACCGTGTTACAAGGATTAGTACATGTACAATCCTATGTATAGTCTTGAGACGGTGGTTCAGTTTTTCAATGACAAGAGATAGACTGTATAATACATTTTTAAGACACTAGACTATAAATACAATTAAAAATAATATGTATATAGAGTCGTGTAGAGACGAGCTCTTCACGAAAAATCCGTCTCTTGTATTTTTTCATTTAGCTCCCTCGAGATGCCTTAAGAGACATCATATTAAATAAGGTTGTACATGCATCTTTGAAAAGCAGTAATTTCAGACAAGTCATACAGGAATTAGTTCATTTGCACAAGAAAAAAAGGGAATGAGAAAAAACTCTCGCATTCTAGAGGAGGTCTAAAGTTGCAAGGCAAGGGAGAGAGAGAGAGAAAGAAAGAAAGAGCGAGACTTGACCATGTTTTTAGGGCTTGTTTTCTTGCTGGTCTGGTCTAAATGTGCCTGCCAGGCAACAAGATTTGACTCATAGCTATATTCACCAACAAAATTCCTAATCCACCAACAAAACTAGCTCTTAGTGACATGAGCAATCACGGGTGGAGAATAGACCACTCCAACATATTAGTCATAGCTATATTCAATACTAACGGTGTCGGCGTTTCGACCCCAGGGGGTCCCTGGACCGACGAGTAAATTGTCGCTGCGTGTCCCAGCTCAGATGGGTCGGCGTGAGATGGGACACAAAGGGGGGAGAACAGTGAGGGGAAACCGCGGCCTTCGTGTTGTCCTGCGCCCAGGGCGGATGGATGCGCTTGCAGTAAGGGGTTACAAGCGTTCGCGTGGGAGAGAGAGAGAGAGAATGTGAACTTTGCGGAATACGAGAATGTGAACTTTGCGGAATACGAGAGTAATCAAAGGAAAAGTGTGGGGTCAAAGTGTGGGGGCTTGCCAAGTGGAATGGAGAGCAAATGAGAATGTGAACTTTGCGGAATACGAGAGTAATCAAAGGAAAAGTTCGAGTTAACCGGTTTTCTCCTCTCGTAGTCGTTGTGGTCCTCATCCTTTTGGGAAGAAGTAGACTCGTCGCTGTCGTAGTAGATTATCTCCTTGATGCGCCTGGTCTTCTTCTTCTTCCCATCCCTTCGTCTTTGACCCGAGCCGGAGTCGGTAGGCTTGTCGTCCTTCGGCTCGTTGACGAAGGTCTCCTTCTCTTTGTCGTTGATCACTATACCCTTCCCCTTAGGATCCATCTATTCGGGCGGTTAGTCCCTTTGTGAATAGAACGGCTCTGATACCAATTGAGAGCACCTAGAGGGGGGGGGTGAATAGGTGATCCTGTAAAAACTTCAAACTTAAGCCACAAAAACTTGTTAAGCGTTAGCACAGTTAATGCCAAGTGGCTAAGGTGAAGTCTTCAACAAAACACAATACCACAAGAATCAAGCACAGAGGGACACGGTGGTTTATCCCGTGGTTCGGCCAAGCCAATGCTTGCCTACTTCCACGTTGTGGCGTCCCAACGGACGAGGGTTGCAATCAACCCCTCTCAAGCGGTCCAAAGACCCACTTGAATACCACGGTGTTTTGTTGTTCTTATCTCAATCCCGTTTGCGAGGAATCTCCACAACTTGGAGCCTCTCGCCCTTACAAAAGATGTTCACAAAGAATCACGGAGTAAGGGAGGGATTAGCAACTCACACACAACACAAAGATCACAGCGAATACGCACACACAAAACCCAGACTTGAGCTCAAGAGGCTAACACACTAGAACAGAGCTCAAATCACTAGAATTTCAAACAAGTGCGCAAGATTGATGTGTGAGTGATCAAGAGTGCTCAAGGAATGCTTGGGTTTGCTTGTGTTTCTCCTCCATGCGCCTAGGGGCTCCTTTTATAGCCCCAAGGCAGCTAGGAGCCGTTGAGAGCAATTCTGGAAGGCCATCCTTGCCTTCTGTCGTCGGGGGCACCGGACAGTCCGGTGCACACCGGACATGTCCGGTGACCGATTTCTTTCCTTATCCAGCGCTTCCCGACCGTTGCAAACTGCCGTGGATCTGCGAGCCGTTGGCGCACCGGACAGTCCGGTGCACACCGGACAGTCCGGTGCCGTCTTACGACCGTTGGCTCGGCCACGTGTCCCGCGCGGATTGCGCGGCCGACCGTTGGCCCTGGCCGACCGTTGGCTCACCGGACAGTCCGGTGCACACCGGACAGTCCGGTGAATTTTAGCCGTACGCCGCCGGCCAAAAACCCGAGAGCGGCCAGTTCGAGTCGAGTTGGCCTGGCGCACCGGACACTGTCCGGTGCACACCGGACAGTCCGGTGCTCCAGACCGAGCTGGGACTTGGCTGCACACAGCCAAGTCATTTCTCCTCTTCTCTCTTCCTGTTTCTAACACTTAGACAAATATGTTAGTCCACAAAACCAATGTACTAAGGCTTAGAAACATACCTTTATCTCATGATTTGCACCTTGTTCATCCATGTACACAAATTCATAATTAAACACATGTGTTGGCACTCAATCACCAAAATACTTAGAAATGGCCCAAGGGCACATTTCCCTTTCAATCTCCCCCTTTTTGGTGATTTATGCCAACACAACATAAAGCCACTAGAACAAGTGCAAACTCAATTCAAATAACATAAATTTAAGTGTTATTCAATTTTGGCATATATGGATCATCCTTTGCCACCACTTGGTTTGTTTTTGCAAATCAAACACAAATCTCTATCTCTAAGTTAAACACACATGTTTAAGCATAAAGAGAGTCATTCAAAAAAAAGATTGATCAAGGATTTCAAAAACTCCCCCTTTTTCCCATAATCAATACTTCTCCCCACAAGAAGCCAACTTTTGACAAGAGAGACAACTTAAGAATTTTGACAAATCAAAAACTCTATTCTACTATTTTCAAAATCTCTCAAGTGGTAGCTGATCCATTTATTGCTTTGGCCTTTATTTTCTCCCCCTTTGGCATCAAGCACCAAAACGGGATCAATTGTGGCCCTATAACCCCATTGCCTCACCAAAATCTTCAATTAAGAGCAAATGGCAGTGAGAGTTCAGAGATGGACTTGGAATAAGTTACCACTCGTCGGAGTGCAGTGGAAGTCTTTCATGGTCCAAGTCCACCTTTTCCCTTTCAATTCTCCTTTGTGACTAACACAAGCAAACTCAAACATATGGTTAGTCTCAAAGGATCAAGTTGTAACACATCTCCCCCTAAACATGTGCATCACTTTGCAACGGACTTGTGAGGTCCAGGGAGTGTTTGTACAACTTGAGCACCATAATAAGCAACAAAATGCAGAATGAACATGATCAAAGGCATAGATACATGTATGCTACGATTCAATCCAAGTTCCGCGAATCAAAGACATTTAGCTCACTACGCAGCCTGCAAAAGGTCTTCTCATCTAAAGGCTTGGTAAAGATATCGGCTAGCTGGTTCTCGGTGCTAACATAAAACACTTCGATATCTCCCTTTTGCTGGTGGTCTCTCAAAAAGTGATGCCGGATGTCAATGTGCTTTGTGCGGCTGTGCTCAACAGGATTTTCCGCTATTCGGATAGCACTCTCATTATCACATAGGAGTGGGACTTTGCTCAGATTGTAGCCAAAGTCCCTGAGGGTTTGCCTCATCCAAAGTAGTTGCGCGCAACACTGACCTGCGGCAACGTACTCGGCCTCAGCGGTGGATAGGGCAACGGAGGTTTGTTTCTTAGAGTTCCATGACACCAGGGACCTTCCTAAGAATTGGCACGTCCCCGATGTACTCTTCCTATCGACCTTACATCCAGCATAGTCGGAATCTGAGTACCCAATTAAGTCAAAGTTAGACCCCTTTGGATACCAGATCCCGAAGCAAGGCGTAGCGACTAAATATCTAAGAATTCGCTTCACCGCCACCAAGTGACACTCCTTAGGATCGGATTGAAATCTAGCACACATGCATACGCTAAGCATAATATCCGGTCTACTAGCACATAAATAAAGTAAAGACCCTATCATTGACCGGTATGCTTTTTGATCAACGGACTTACCTCCTTTGTTGAGGTCGGTGTGTCCGTCGGTTCCCATCGGAGTCTTTGCGGGCTTGGCGTCCTTCATCCCAAACCGCTTTAGCATATCTTGCGTGTACTTCGTTTGGGAGATGAAGGTGCCGTCCTTGAGTTGCTTCACTTGGAACCCAAGGAAGTAATTCAACTCGCCCATCATCGACATCTCGAATTTCTGCGTCATCACCCTGCTAAACTCTTCACAAGACTTTTGATTAGTAGACCCAAATATTATGTCATCGACATAAATTTGGCATACAAACAAATCACCATCACATGTCTTTGTAAAGAGAGTTGGATCGGCTTTCCCAACCTTGAAAGCATTAGCAAGTAAGAAATCTCTAAGGCATTCATACCATGCTCTTGGGGCTTGTTTAAGTCCATAGAGCGCCTTAGAGAGCTTACACACATGGTCGGGGTACCGCTCATCCTCGAAGCCAGGGGGTTGCTCCACGTACACCTCTTCCTTTATTGGCCCGTTGAGGAATGCGCTCTTCACATCCATTTGGTACAACCTGAAAGAATGGTGAGCGGCATATGCTAGCAAGATACGAATAGACTCTAGCCTAGCCACAGGAGCAAAAGTCTCCTCAAAGTCCAAACCTGCGACTTGGGCATAACCTTTTGCCACAAGTCGAGCCTTGTTCCTTGTCACCACTCCGTGCTCGTCTTGTTTGTTGCGGAACACCCACTTGGTTCCCACAACATTTTGCTTGGGACGAGGCACCAGCGTCCAAACTTCGTTGCGCTTGAAGTTATTAAGTTCCTCCTGCATGGCCAACACCCAGTCCGGATCTAGCAAGGCCTCCTCTACCCTGAAAGGCTCAATAGAGGAGACAAAAGAGTAATGTTCACAAAAATTAACTAATCGAGACCGAGTAGTTACTCCCTTGCTAATGTCACCCAGAATTTGGTCGACGGGATGATCCCTTTGAATCATCGCTCGAACTTGGGTTGGAGGTGCCGGTTGCGCTTCTTCCTCCATCACTTGATCGTGTTGTGCTCCCCCTTGATCACATGCCTCCTTTTGATGAACCTGTTCATCGTCTTGAGGTGGGGGATGCACCGTAGTTGAGGAAGAAGGTTGATCACGTTCATCCTGTTCCTGTGGCCGAACGTCTCCAATCGCCATGGTTCGTATAGCGGCCGTCGGAACATCTTCTTCATCTACATCATCATAATCAACAACTTGCTCTCTTGGAGAGCCATTAGTCTCATCAAATACAACGTCGCTAGAGACTTCAACCAAACCCGATGATTTGTTGAAGACTCTATACGCCTTTGTATTTGAATCATAACCTAATAAAAACCCTTCTACAGCTTTGGGAGCAAACTTAGAATTTCTACCCTTCTTCACTAGAATGTAGCACTTGCTCCCAAATACACGAAAGTACGATACATTGGGTTTGTTACCGGTTAGTAGCTCATACGAAGTCTTCTTGAGGAGTCGATGAAGGTAGACCCTGTTGATGGCGTGGCAAGCCGTGTTCACGGCTTCCGACCAAAAGCACTCGGGGGTCTTGAACTCTCCAAGCATCGTCCTCGCCATATCGATTAGCGTCCTGTTCTTCCTCTCTACCACACCATTTTGCTGTGGTGTGTAGGGAGCGGAGAACTCGTGCTTGATCCCTTCCTCCTCAAGAAACTCCTCCACTTGAAGGTTCTTGAACTCGGACCCGTTGTCGCTCCTTATCTTCTTCACCTTGAGCTCAAACTCGTTTTGAGCTCTCCTGAGGAAGCGCTTGAGGGTCCCTTGGGTTTCAGACTTATCCTGCAAAAAGAACACCCAAGTGAAGCGGGAAAAGTCATCAACAATAACTAAACCATACTTACTTCCTCCTATGCTCAGATAGGCGACGGGTCCGAAGAGGTCCATATGCAGCAGCTCCAGGGGTCTCGACGTGGTCATCACGTTCTTGCTGTGATGTGCTCCTCCCACTTGTTTACCTGCCTGACAAGCTGCACAAAGTCTATCTTTTTCGAAATAAACATTTGTTAGACCTATCACGTGTTCTCCCTTTAGAAGCTTGTGGAGGTTCTTCATCCCCACATGTGCTAAGCGGCGATGCCACAGCCAGCCCATGCAAGTCTTAGCCATTAAGCATGCATCTAGACCGGCCTCTTCTTTTGCAAAATCAACTAAATAAAGCTTGCCGTCTAGTACACCCTTAAAAGCTAGTGAACCATCACATCTTCTAAAGACAGACACATCTACATTTGTAAAAAGGCAATTGTATCCCATTTGACATAATTGACTAACAGATAGCAAATTATATCCAAGACTCTCCACTAAGAATACATTTGAGATAGAATGCTCATTAGAAATTGCAATTTTACCTAGCCCTTTTACCTTGCCTTGATTCCCATCACCGAATATAATTGAATCTTGGGAATCCTTATTCTTGACGTAGGAGGTGAACATCTTCTTCTCCCCCGTCATATGGTTTGTGCATCCGCTGTCGATAATCCAGCTTGAACCCCCGGATGCATAAACCTGCAAGGCAAATTTAGGCTTGGGTCTTAGGTACCCAACTCATGTTGGGTCCTGCAAGGTTAGCACAAATATCTTTAGGGACCCAAATGCAAGATTTATCTCCCTTGCATCTAGCCCCTAATTTCCTAGCAACAACCTTCTTACCCTTTCTACAAATAGCAAAAGGAGCATTACAAGCATAATAAATGGTAGAAGGTTCATTCACTACTTTCCTAGGAGCATGAATAACATTCTTCCTAGGTACATGAGCAATATCTCTCCTAGGCATATGTACAACATTTCTCCTACACATATCTCTACCATGATTATAAGAAGAACTAGAAGCAAACATTGCATGAGAATCATAAGCATATGAATCAAAATGATTATAAGCATTTCTAGCATGTCTCCTATCATAATACATAAAAGCATGATTCTTTTTAGTATTACTAGCCATCGGGGCCTTCCCCTTCTCCTTGACGAAGATGGGAGCCTTATGGCTTGTTAAGTTCTTGGCTTCCCTCTTGAAGCCAAGCCCATCCTTAATTGAGGGGTGTCTACCAATCGTGTAGGCATCCCTTGCAAATTTGATTTTATCAACTTCATTCTTGCTAGTCTTAAGTTGGGCATTAAGACTAGCCACTTCATCATTTAATTTGGAAATTAGAACTAGGTGTTCACTACAAGCATTAACATCAAAATCCTTACACTTAGTACAAATTTCAACATGTTCAACACAAGAATTTGATTTACTAGCTACTTCTAGTTTAGCACTTAAATCAATATTAACACTTCTTAAGGTAGAAATGGTTTCATGACAGGAAGATATTTCACTAGAAAGCATTTCATTTCTTTTCACTTCTAAAGCATATGATTTTTGTGCCTCTACAAATTTATCATGTTCATCATACAATAAATCTTCTTGCTTTTCTAAAAGCCTATCCTTTTCATTCAATGCATTAATTAATTCATTGATTTTCTCTATCTTAGATCTATCTAAGCCCTTGAACAAGCAAGAATAATCTATGTCATCATCACTAGACTCACTATCACTAGATGAAGCATAAGTGGAGTCTTGAATACTCACCTTCTTCTCCCTTGCCATAAGGCAAGTGAGACGCTCGTTGGGGAAGAGAGCCGATTTGTTGAAGGCAGTGGCGGCGAGTCCTTCGTTGTCGGAGTCGGAGGAGGAGCAATCCGAGTCCCACTCCTTTCCTAGATGCGCCTCGCCTTTTGCCTTCTTGTATTGCTTCTTCTTCTCTCTTTTGTTCCCCTTTTCCTGGTCACTTTCATTATCGGGACAGTTAGCAATGAAATGACCAAGCTTACCGCATTTGAAGCATGAGCGCTTCCCCTTGGCTTTGGTCTTGCTTGGTTGTCCCTTGTGACCTTTAAGCACCGTCTTGAATCTCTTAATGATGAGAGCCATCTCTTCATCATTAAGGCCAGCCGCCTCAACTTGCGCCACCTTGCTAGGTAGCGACTCCTTGCTCCTCGTTGCCTTTAGAGCAATGGGTTGAGGCTCGTGGAGTGGTCCGTTCAACGCGTCGTCGACGTATCTTGCCTCCTTGATCATCATCCGCCCGCTCACGAATTTTCCAAGCACTTCCTCGGGCGTCATCATCGTGTACCTGGGATTCTCACGAATATTGTTCACGAGATGAGGATCAAGTACGGTAAAGGACCTGAGCATTAGGCGGACGACGTCGTGGTCCGTCCATCGCGTGCTCCCGTAGCTTCTTATCTTGTTGATAAGGGTCTTGAGCCGGTTGTACGTTTGCGTTGGCTCCTCGCCCCTTATCATCGCGAACCGTCCAAGCTCGCCCTCCACCAACTCCATCTTGGTGAGTAAGGTGACGTCGTTCCCCTCATGAGAAATCTTGAGGGTGTCCCAGATTTGCTTGGCGTTGTCCAAGCCGCTCACCTTATGGTATTCATCCCTGCACAAGGAAGCTAGAAGAACAGTAGTAGCTTGTGCATTTTTATGAATTTGTTCATTAATGAACATGGGACTATCCGAACTATCAAAGTGCATTCCACTCTCTACAATCTCCCATATACTAGGATGGAGAGAGAATAGGTGACTACGCATTTTGTGACTCCAAAATCCGTAGTCCTCTCCATCAAAGTGTGGGGGCTTGCCAAGTGGAATGGAGAGCAAATGAGAATGTGAACTTTGCGGAATACGAGAGTAATCAAAGGAAAAGTTCGAGTTAACCGGTTTTCTCCTCTCGTAGTCGTTGTGGTCCTCATCCTTTTGGGAAGAAGTAGACTCGTCGCTGTCGTAGTAGATTATCTCCTTGATGCGCCTGGTCTTCTTCTTCTTCCCATCCCTTCGTCTTTGACCCGAGCCGGAGTCGGTAGGCTTGTCGTCCTTCGGCTCGTTGACGAAGGTCTCCTTCTCTTTGTCGTTGATCACTATACCCTTCCCCTTAGGATCCATCTATTCGGGCGGTTAGTCCCTTTGTGAATAGAACGGCTCTGATACCAATTGAGAGCACCTAGAGGGGGGGGGGGTGAATAGGTGATCCTGTAAAAACTTCAAACTTAAGCCACAAAAACTTGTTAAGCGTTAGCACAGTTAATGCCAAGTGGCTAAGGTGAAGTCTTCAACAAAACACAATACCACAAGAATCAAGCACAGAGGGACACGGTGGTTTATCCCGTGGTTCGGCCAAGCCAATGCTTGCCTACTTCCACGTTGTGGCGTCCCAACGGACGAGGGTTGCAATCAACCCCTCTCAAGCGGTCCAAAGACCCACTTGAATACCACGGTGTTTTGTTGTTCTTATCTCAATCCCGTTTGCGAGGAATCTCCACAACTTGGAGCCTCTCGCCCTTACAAAAGATGTTCACAAAGAATCACGGAGTAAGGGAGGGATTAGCAACTCACACACAACACAAAGATCACAGCGAATACGCACACACAAAACCCAGACTTGAGCTCAAGAGGCTAACACACTAGAACAGAGCTCAAATCACTAGAATTTCAAACAAGTGCGCAAGATTGATGTGTGAGTGATCAAGAGTGCTCAAGGAATGCTTGGGTTTGCTTGTGTTTCTCCTCCATGCGCCTAGGGGCTCCTTTTATAGCCCCAAGGCAGCTAGGAGCCGTTGAGAGCAATTCTGGAAGGCCATCCTTGCCTTCTGTCGTCGGGGGCACCGGACAGTCCGGTGCACACCGGACATGTCCGGTGACCGATTTCTTTCCTTATCCAGCGCTTCCCGACCGTTGCAAACTGCCGTGGATCTGCGAGCCGTTGGCGCACCGGACAGTCCGGTGCACACCGGACAGTCCGGTGCCGTCTTACGACCGTTGGCTCGGCCACGTGTCCCGCGCGGATTGCGCGGCCGACCGTTGGCCCTGGCCGACCGTTGGCTCACCGGACAGTCCGGTGCACACCGGACAGTCCGGTGAATTTTAGCCGTACGCCGCCGGCCAAAAACCCGAGAGCGGCCAGTTCGAGTCGAGTTGGCCTGGCGCACCGGACACTGTCCGGTGCACACCGGACAGTCCGGTGCTCCAGACCGAGCTGGGACTTGGCTGCACACAGCCAAGTCATTTCTCCTCTTCTCTCTTCCTGTTTCTAACACTTAGACAAATATGTTAGTCCACAAAACCAATGTACTAAGGCTTAGAAACATACCTTTATCTCATGATTTGCACCTTGTTCATCCATGTACACAAATTCATAATTAAACACATGTGTTGGCACTCAATCACCAAAATACTTAGAAATGGCCCAAGGGCACATTTCCCTTTCAGGTCCCCAACAGTAGCCCCCGAGCCTCAAAGGGAGTGTTGGCACTCGCTTGGAGGCTTTTGTCGCACTTTTTTGCAAGGGGACCGACCTTTCTCGGTTGCGTTTTGTTCCGGTGGGTGCGCGCGAGCGCACCCGCCGGGTGTAACCCCCGAGGCCTCGGAGGAGTGTTTTGACTCCTTCGAGGTCTTAGTGCCTTTCGTGATGGCTCGGCCGGCTTGGTTGTTCCTCATGCGAACTGGTCGTTGCCCGAGTGCTTAGTCAGGTCCTAAGTTCTCGGGCTGGTATGTTGACGCTGTCAACGGTTTGGCCGGAGCCGGGTTTGCGAGAGCAGCCCCCGAGCCTCCGCACAGAGCGAGAGGATGGTCAAGGATAGACTCGGCTTTTTTCATACGCCCCTGCGTCACCTTTCCGCAAGGAGGAGGGGGGAAAGCGCCATGTTGCCCTCGGAGGGCGCCGAACATGGTGTCTCTAGTGAGTTGCTAATGGGTAATCCGAGTGGACGCCCGTGCCCCATTCGTTAGGGGTCGGCTAGTGGCCCGGAGGCGCGCTCCAAAAGTACCTGCGGGAGATTCACCAGACCCGGTCCCCTTTTGATGGGGTCCGAGGGCTCTATGCCTCCCTCTGATGGGATTCTGTTACAAAATCGCTCCCGCTGGTCTCGGAAATGTCCTAGGGTACCTCGAGAGCGTAGCCCGAGCCTTGGTTATGTATCAAATGTACCCATGGTCATCCCTCGCTCTGCGTGCTCTGAGGCGGCTGTCGAACCCTTCGGGGGCTAGCCTACGAACCCCTGATCAGTAGTGGGCGCGGAGCTCGAGTGGCCCGAGGCGGCCGTTGAACCCTTCCGAGGGGCCAGCCTTCGAACCTCTGACCAGTAGTGGGCGCGGAGCCCGAGTGCTCTGAGGCGGTTGTTGAACACCTCCGAGGGGCCAGCCTTCGAACCTCTTATCAGTAGGGGGGCTCGGGGTCCGCTTCCTTCGTGGAGAAGGACCCCCTTCGGAGTATCCCCTTTCCCGGTCCCTGTAGCAAGAGAGAGAAAGGGGAAGAGGAAAAGGATACGAAATTGAGCGACGTGACACACCTTTTTTGACGCGGTCATTATGGCGGAGGTGAAGCGTCGCCTGCTTCGCCTGCCAAAGGTGCCGCCTGCCCTGTCGCAGAGTTAATGCGACGGGACGAGTGGTTGGCGGGGTAGCCGTTATGCGTGCGCGAGCCGTTCGAGGAACGGAACACGGGCGCGTCGTCCTCACGCCGTGGGAGAGGGCTCTCCCGCTGTCCCAGGAGGGGACGTGAGCCTGCGGACGACTTGACCGCTGCTTCTGCCCGCCTGCTGCCGCCATTACTGCCGGCCCATTTCTGGCCGTATCGACCGTCGCGCCTTCTCCCGCGGCTGATTGACCCGTGACCGATGTGCTCGGTTGGCACTGTTGGGTCATGCGCGGGGTTGCCTCGAGTCGTGGCACCGGTTCCGTAGTCGAGAAGGTGCGGTACTGGCGCGAGCGGCGGTGCAGTTTCTTGCACGTAGTAACCGGCGCGCCGGTTACATGACGTGTGGGCCTGGACCTCCAAGCTAGACGTGTCAAAGTCGAAAGGGTGCGCCCCCTTGGTGCAGTTGCATGCCGCCCGCATGGCGGTCCACCCTTTCACCCGCTGGTCCGGGTGATAGTGGAGGAATGCTTGTAACCGCTGGGCTGTTGTGCGCTTCGCGCGCGGCGGTCTGGCTTCTTCTGTCCTGGGCCAGCTTGCATGACGCGTGGGACTTAGCCCCCGTGTCGTAGGGGGAGGACCTTGGAGCGTGTTGGAGAAGACTCAGTCCGCGACGGCTGAGGACGCAAGTGGGGAGAGTCGCCTTTAAAAGGAGGGTGACCCCCTTGGATGGCAACCATGTCTTCTCCTCATGCATCGCGCCCTTCCACCTTCCGAGCCCCCGGATGGGGAGCGCTCGCGTCGCTTTCGTCTTGCTTTCGTTGGAGGAATGCAACTTCGTGGAAGTTGGTACCTTTCAGCCATCGTTCGGCTTCAAGGATTTTCATCAGGCAGCCCGGTTGCATCCCCTTGCCGGTGGTCACCCAAGACTGTGACCACCAGCTTGATGGTGGGGAGAAGCGAGCCGGGCTGCGGCCTCCGCCCCTCCCTTAGCTTCAAGGATGTTCATCATCAGTGCAGGGGAGGGGAGTGCGCCGAGTTGGGGCCTGTCTCCGCGCGGGCAGCGGCCCGCTCCTTCCCTCAGTGATCGGGGGGAAGGGCGTTCGCCGTTCGTGGCGCTGGCAGCTGCCGCGTGTCCGGCTTCTCCGGCCTGAGCGGGTTCGGCGCTGCTTCCGCTGCCACCTCCCACCGAGGCAGCCGGAAGAGGTTTCTCTGCCGACGAGATAGTCGGCGCCACCTGCGGACTGACCTCCGGCTCCACGGCCTTGGTAGCTTGTCCTCGCCCCTCGAGTGGGGTTGTGGGCGAGGGCCTTGTCGTAGCAGTGTCTGCCCTGAGGTCATCGCTGCTGCCGTTTGGCCGCCCGGAGCGGAGGTCGTTGTCGCTGCTGCCGGAGTGGGCAGAGGCGCGCCACCTGTCGGCGTTTCGTTGTCCCGCAGGCCCTCCTATGTGGGGGGTTGTTCGTACCTGCGGGAGTGGAACCGGAGTTCCGTTTGTAATGGCACCTTGAGTGCTGGTGTTTGTTCATTGTGGCTGTCAAGGCCCGAACACTTTATCATCGTGATATAAGGTTGTGTCTCTTTTCCTCCCATTTTGTGTATCCGGACTCGTTCGTCAGTAGCAGGATTGCTTACCCAAGTAAGAGTTATTTTTCGCGGTAGGCGACGAGTGAGGTATCCGTATCCCAGAGGCGTAGGAGTCCCTCGGCTCGGTCGGTTTTGCCACTTACATGCACTCTTATTCGTTTCTTGGGGTCCTGTTACTGATATAGCCGGGAGACGCGAAAGTCGTTTTGATGGAAGACTTTTTTCGAGAAAAATTTTGACGCGGAGGGGGTTCCCCCCTTCTAGCCCCTCGAGGGAGGGTCGGGCTTTGCCGAGGCAAGGCTGACCCTTCCTTGATGGTTAGACTTTAATGGCGTATGTAAACGAGGTGTATGAACGACTTGAAAACATCTTAAGGGTAGAAGCGACGTAGCTGTCGGATGTTCCAAGCGTTGCTGTAGACCTCGCCTTGACTGTTGGCCAGCTTGTATGTTCCGGGCTTCAAAATCTTGGCGATGACGAACGGCCCTTCCCAGGGAGGTGTGAGCTTGTGGCACCCTCGGGCGTCTTGTCGCAGCCGAAGCACCAAGTCGCCCACCTGGAGGTCTCGGGACCGAACCCCTCGGGCGTGGTAGCGTCGCAGGGACTGCTGATACCGCGCCGAGTGTAGTAAGGCCACGTCCCGAGCCTCTTCCAGCTGGTGCGGACAATTCTAGTGGCGTCGGCCACCGTGGTCGGCCAGTAGAAACCTTGTCGGAAAGTGTTTCCAACAAGGGCTCGAGGCGCTGCGTGATGACCGTAAGCCCCGAGTGTATTTCTTGTAAGAGCTCCTGGCCTTCGGCGATGGATATGCATCGCTGGAGGATGCCGGAGGGGCTGCGGTGGTAGAGCTCCTTCCCGTCACCCAGCAAGACGAATGACTTGGCGCGCCGCGCCAGTCGCCGAGCTTCGGCTTGGTCGAGGGGCAGCTCTCCTCTGTGGAGATATTGCAGGTACGGGGTCTGCCAGTCTCGATTAGGCGGGACCCCATTCTGCTCTCCCTCGACGCGTAGTGCCTCACCCTCGGGGGCCGAGGGTGCCTCAGGCTGAGCCGAGGGCGCCTCGGGCAGGGCCGAGACCTTCTCGGACTCGGGCGTGTCATAGGTCTTGACTGAGGGTTGATGTAGGTCACGGGAGAAGACGTTCGGGGGAACCGTTGTTCGCGCCGAAGCTAACTTCGCCAGCTCATCCGCAGTCTCGTTGTACCGCCGGGCGACGTGGTTGACCTCGAGCCCGTAGAACTTGTCCTCCAGGCGCCGAACCTCGTCGCAGTAGGCTTCCATCTTCGGGTCACGACAGTGGGAGTTCTTCATGACTTGGTCGATGACAAGCTGCGAGTCGCCGCGAGCGTCGAGGCGTCGGACCCCTAGCTCGATGGCGATGCGCAACCCGTTGACTAGAGCCTCATACTCGGCCACATTGTTGGACGTCGGGAAATGGAGGCGCAGCACGTAGTGGAGGTGCTTCCCGAGGGGTGAGATGAAGAGCAGGCCCGCGCCTGCCCCTGTCTTCATCAGCGACCCGTCGAAAAACATGGTCCAGAGTTCCGGTTGGATCGGAGCTGCTGGGGGCTGGGTGTCGACCCATTCAGCCACAAAGTCCGCCAAGACTTGGGACTTGATGGCATTTCGAGGGGCGAACGAGATTGTCTCGCCCATGATTTCCACCGCCCACTTTGCAATCCTACTCGAGGCCTCTCGGCACTGGATGATCTCCCCCAGGGGGAAGGATGACACCATAGTCACCGGATGTGACTCGAAGTAGTGTCGCAACTTCCGCCGCGTCAGAATCACCGCGTACAGCAGCTTCTGAATTTGTGGGTAGCGGATCTTGGTCTCGGACAGTACCTCACTGATGAAGTAGACCGACCTCTGGACGGGCAATGCATGCCCTTCTTCTCGCCTTTCGACCATGATCGCGGCGCTGACCACCTGAGTGGTAGCGGCGACGTAGATTAAGAGGGCTTCTCCGGCAGCGGGAGGCACCAGGATGGGTGCGTTCGTAAGGAGCGCCTTCAGGTTCCCGAGGGCTTCCTCGGCCTCGGGGGTCCAAGTGAAGCACTCGGTCTTTCTTAAGAGGCGGTACAGAGGTAGGCCCCTTTCGCCGAGGCGCGAGATGAAGCGGCTCAGAGCCGCAAGGAATCCCATGATCCTCTGTACGCCTTTCAAGTCCTTGATGGGCCCCATGTTGGTGATGGTCGCGATTTTCTCAGGGTTGGCCTCGATGCCCCGCTCGGAGAAGATGAACCCCAAGAGCATGCCTCGGAGGACTCCGAAGGCGCACTTCTCGGGATTGAGTTTTACGCCCTTCGCCTTGAGACACTTGAATGTCGTTTCAAGGTTGGAGAGGTGATCGGAGGCTTTCCTCGTCTTGACTACGACGTCGTCGACGTAAGCCTCGACGGTCCGGCCAATGTGCTCTCCGAACACGTGGTTCATGCACCTTTGGTACGTCGCACCCACATTCCTCAAACCAAATGGCATAGTAACGTAGCAGTACATGCCAAAAGGTGTGATGAAAGAAGTCGCGAGCTGGTCGGACTCTTTCATCCTGATTTGGTGATACCCTGAGTAGGCATCGAGGAAAGACAGGGTTTCGCATCCAACAGTGGAATCCACGATTTGATCGATGCGAGGCAGAGGGTAGGGAACCTTCGGACATGCTTTGTTTAGACCAATGTAGTCTACACACATCCGCCATTTCCCTCCTTTCTTTCTCACAAGCACAAGGTTGGCAAGCCATTCGAGATGGAATACCTCTTTGATGAACCCTGCGGCATCAGCTTGTGGATCTCCTCGCCTATGGCTCTGCGCTTTTCTTCGTCGAATCGGCGCAGAGGCTGCTTCACGGGTCGAACTCCAGCTCGGATATCCAGCGAGTGCTCAGCGACATCCCTCGGTATGCCAGGCATGTCCGAGGGACTCCACGCGAAAACTTCAGCGTTCGCGCGGAGAAAGTCGACGAGCACAGCTTCCTGTTTGGGGTCGAGCTCGGAGCCGATCCGTATCTGCTTAGAGGCGTCGTTGCTGGGGTCGAGAGGGACGGACTTAACCGTCTCTGCTGGTTCGAAGTTGCCGGCGTGGCGCTTCGCGTCCGGTGCCTCCTTGGAGAGGCTTTCCAGGTTGGCGACGAGGGCCTCGGATTCGGCGAGGGCCTCGGCGTACTCCACGCACTCCACGTCGCATTCGTACGCGTGTCGGTACGTAGGGCCAACGGTGATGACCCCGTTGGGGCCCGGCATCTTGAGCTTGAGGTAGGTGTAGTTGGGGACGGCCATGAACTTGGCATAGCATGGCCTCCCCAGTACTGCGTGGTAGGTTCCTCGGAACCCGACCACCTCGAATGTGAGGGTTTCCCTTCGGAAGTTGGAGGGAGTCCTGAAGCAGACGAGCAGATTGAGTTGTCCGAGGGGTTGGACGCGTTTCCTGGGGATGATCCCGTGAAAAGGCACCGCGCCTGCTCGGATCAAGGACAGATCGATCTGCAGGAGCCCGAGGGTCTCGGCGTAGATGATGTTGAGGCTGCTACCCCCATCCATGAGGACCTTGGTGAGCCTGACGTTGCCGATGACGGGGTCGACAACGAGTGGATATTTCCCCGGGCTCGGCACGCGGTCGGGGTGGTCGCCCTGGTTGAAGGTGATGGGCTTGTCGGACCAGTCTAGGTAGACTGGCGCCGCCACCTTTACCGAGCAGACCTCCCGACGCTCTTGCTTGCGGTGCCGAGCCGAGGCGTTCGCCACTTGCCCACCGTAGATCATGAAGCAGTCATGGACCTCGGGAAACTCCTCTGCCTTGTGATCCTCCTCCTTGTCGTCGTTGTGGGCCCTGCCACCTTCCGCAGGTGGCCTGGCCTTGTGAAAGTGGCGCCGAAGCATGACGCACTCCTCAAGGGTGTGCTTGACGGGCCCCTGATGATAGGGGCATGGCTCCTTGAGCATCTTATCAAAGAGATTGGCACCTCCAGGAGGTTTCCGAGGGTTCTTGTACTCAGCGGCGGCGACAAGGTCCGCGTCGGTGGCGTCGCGTTTCGCTTGCGACTTCTTCTTGTTCTTCTTTTTAGTGCCGCGCTGAGCGGACGCCTCGGGAACGTCTTCTGGCTGGCGGCCCTGGGGCTGCTTGTCCTTTCGGAAGATGTCCTCAACCGCCTCCTGGCCAGAGGCGAACTTGGTGGCGATGTCCATCAGCTCGCTCGCCCTGGTGGGGGTCTTGCGACCCAGCTTGCTCACCAGGTCGCGGTAGGTGGTGCTGGCAAGGAACGCGCCGATGACGTCCGAGTCGGTGACGTTGGGCAGCTCGGTGCGCTGCTTCGAGAATCGCCGGATGTAGTCCCGGAGAGACTCTCCCGGCTGCTGGCGGCAGCTTTGGAGATCACAGGAGTTCCCAGGGCGCACGTACGTGCCCTGGAAGTTGCCGGCGAAGGCTTGGACTAGGTTGTCCCAGTTGGAGATCTGCCCCGGAGGCAGATGCTCCAGCCAGGCTCGAGCGGTGTCGAAGAGGAACAGGGGGAGGTTGCGGATGATGAAGTTGTCATCGTCCGTTCCACCTAGCTGGCAGGCCAGTCGGTAGTCCGCGAGTCACAGTTCCGGCCTCGTCTCCCTCGAGTACTTTGTGATGGTAGTCGGGGTTCGGAACCGGGTTGGGAACGACGCCCGTCGTATGGCCCGGCTGAAAGCCTGCGGACCGGGTGGTTCAGGCGAGGGGCTGCGATCTTCCCCACTGTCGTAGCGTCCCCCACGCCTGGGGTGGTAGCCTCGGCGCACCCTCTCGTCGAGGTGGGCTCGACGGTTGCGGTGGTGGTGCTCGTTGCCGAGTCGACCCGGGGCCGCAGGCGCCGTGTTGCGCGTGCGCCCGGTGTGGACCGAGGCTTCCCGCACGAATCGGGAAGTCGCGGCACGATGCTCCGAGGGGTACCCCTGCCTTCGGGAGGCAGAGCTTTCGGCCCATCGGACCGCGGCATCTTCCAGGAGATTCTTGAGCTCTCCCTGGATACGCCGCCCTTCGGTAGTCGATGGTTCCGGCATTGCGCGGAGTATTATTGCTGCTGCAGCCAGGTTCTGGCCGACCCCACTAGAAGCTGGTGGCGGCCTTGCCCTGACGTCGTCGGCAATGCGGTGCTGGATGCCCTGGGGTAGATGACGCGCTTCTCCGGCCGGAACTTGGTCTGCCCATTCCTGCCCGATGTTCCGCCGGAACTGCTCAAGTGTTCCCGCTCCCTCGTCGAGCCTGGCCTGCATCTCACGGATTTGCTCGAGCTGTGCGTCCTGACCCCCCGCAGGAACTGGGACCACAGCTAGCTCCCGAAGGATGTCAACGCGAGGCGCAGGCCTAGGGGGATCGCCGTTTTCCGGCATACCAAGATGGTTGCCTTCGCCGGGACCCCCTAGATCGACGTGGAAACATTCACAACTTGGGCCGCAGTCCTCGTCGCCGAAGCTGCGGCTACCATCGGAACAATCGGAGAGGCAGTAGTCGCATGCGGTCATGAAGTCCCGCATGGCACTAGGGTTACCGAGCCTGGAGAAATCCCAACAAAAGTCGGGCTCGTCATCTTCCTCAGAACCCGAGGGTCCGTAGGTCGAGACGACCGTCAGTCTGTCCTAGGGCGACCGCATATGGTACCCCGGAGGGTTGGTACATGCCTCTATGGAGGCTTCCACCGAAGCGAGGTCGCTTGGTGGATCGAAGTTGAATCCAAAAGGCACGAGATGGGAATCGGTCGGTACCTCTTGGTCGACGGGCGGTGACGAAGTCGTGTCAGGGGCGGACTGCACCGTTATCTCAGGTACGAGGGCGACGCCCAGCAAGTCCTTCACGAGCGTGCTGGCGTCGTCCGTCTGCTTGGGGTTGGTGTGTTGCGGGGAAACGACGCTCGCCTTCGTCTCAGACGCAAGGTCGAAGCCTGACATGTCCCCCGCTGGGGCGCCGGCGTCGTCGACTTGCTCGACAGCCGACGAGGTGCCGCCTCCTGCTTGGCCATGGTTGCCCCGCCTCCTCCTCCGTCGGTGGGGGAGGTGACGGGACAAATCTGGATGTTGTGCTTCCGCCATGTGGGGAAGACGTCGTTGATTTCGCCGCTGGCGGGCGGGCTGACGGCCGCCATTGTCGCTGTCGCGCGGCGGAGGAAGGAGTATCATGTCGTAGCTACCGTCGAGGGACATGAACTCAAGACTCCCGAAACGGAGCATCGTCCCGGGTTGGAAAGGTTGCTGGAGACTACCCATCTGGAGCTTGACGGGAAGCTGTTCGTCAACACGCAGCAGGCCCCTACCTGGCGCGCCAACTGTCGGCGTTTCGACCCCGTGGGGTCCCTAGACCGACGAGTAAATTGTCGCTGCGTGTCCCAGCCTAGATGGGTCGGCGCGAGATGGGACACAAAGGGGGGAGAACAGTGAGGGGAAACCGCGGCCTTCGTGTTGTACTGCGCCCAGGGCGGATGGATGCGCTTGCAGTAGGGGGGGTACAAGCGTTTGCGTGGGAGAGAGAGAGAGAGAGAGCGAGAGCCTTATGCGTCGGCCCGTTCTCCCACGCGGCCAACCTCCCTGTACGAGAGCCCTGGACCTTCCTTTTATAGGCGTAAGGAGAGGGTCCAGGTGTACAATGAGGGGTGTAGCAGTGTGCTAACGTGTCTAGCAGAGAGGAGCTAGAGCCCTAAGTACATGCCATCGTAGCAGTCGGAGAGGTTTTGGCACCCTGTTTATGTGATGTCGTGGCCGTCGGAGGAGCGCTGGAGCCCTGTGGAAGTACAGCTGTCGGGGCTGTCGGATCCTTGCTGACGTCTCCTGGCTGATGTAAGGGGCTGGGAGCTGCCGTCGTCATGGAGCGTGCGGGGTGTCATCATTACTTGTTTGCTGGGGCGAGCCAGATGGGACGCCGGTCTTGTCCCCGTAGCCTGAGCTAGCTAGGGGAAGGGTAATGATGACCCCCCTGGTGACGTGGCCGGTCCGGACCCGAGTTTGAGCGAGGTGGCGATTCCTCCGAGGTCGAGGTTGAGTCCGAGCCCTGGGGTCGGGCGAGGCGGAGTCCATCGTCTTCAAGAGCCGAGGCCGAGTCCGAGCCCTGGGGTCGGGCGAGGCGGAGTCCATCGTCTTCGGGAGCCGAGGCCGAGTCCGAGCCCTGGGGTCGGGCGAGGCAGAGTCCATCGTCTTTGGGAGCCAAGGCCGAGTCCGAGCCGTAGGGTCGGGCGAGGCGGAGTTCGTCGTCTTTCGGAGCCGAGGCTGAGTCCGAGCCTTGGGGTCGGGCGAGGCGGAGTTCGTCGTATTCTCAGTCGTGGTTGAGTCCGAGCCCTAGGGTCGGGCGAGGCGAAGTCCTTCTTCCGAGGCCGAGACGGGGGCCGAACCCTGGGGTCGGGCGAGGCGGAGCTTCCTATGTCGCCCGAGGCTGGACTTAGCCACTGTCAACCTCACTCTGGCGAGTGGCACGGCAGTCGGAGCGGGGCAGGCGGCGCTGTTTTCTTGTCAGGTCGGTCAGTGGAGCGGCGAAGTGACTGCGGTCACTTCGGCTCTGTCGACTGAAGAGCGCACATCAGGATAAGGTGTCAGGCGATCCTTGCATTAAATGCTCCTGCGATACGGTCGGTTGGCGTGGCGATCTGGCTAAGGTTGCTTCTCTGAGAAGACTGGGCCTCGGGCGAGTCGAAGGTGTGCCCGTTTCTTGAGGGGACCCTCGGGCGAGACGTGAATCCTCCGGGGTTGGCTGCCTTTGCCCGAGGCTGGGCTCGGGCGAGGCGAGATCGTGTCCCTTGAGTGGACTGAGCCTTGACCTTAATCGCGCCCATCATGTGAAAGGGAAATGTGCCCTTGGGCCATTTCTAAGTATTTTGGTGACTGAGTGCCAACACATGTGCTTAATTGTGAATTTATGTCAATGGATGAACAAGGTGCAAATCATGACGTAAAGGTATGTTTCTAAGCCTTAGTACTTTTGTTTTGTATACTAATATACTTGTCAAAGTGTTAGAAACAGAAAAGAAGAAAGGTGCAAATGACTTGGCTGTGTACAGCCAAGGCTCTGCTCGGTCTGGCACACCGGACTGTCCGGTGTGCACCGGACAGTGTCCGGTGCGCCAGGCTGACTCGGCGCGAACAGGCCGCTCTCGGGAATTCGCCGACGGCGTACAGCTAAAATTCACCGGACTGTCCGGTGTGCACCGGACTGTCCGGTGAGCCAACGGTCGGCCGGGCCAACGGTAAAATTCACCGGACTGTCCGGTGTGCACCGGACTGTCCGGTGAGCCAACGGTCGGCCGGGCCAACGGTCGGCCGCGCAATCTGCGTGGGACACGTGGCCGAGCCAACGGCTAGAAGAAGGCACCGGACTGTCCGGTGTGCACCGGACATGTCCGGTGCGCCAACGGCTCCAGATCTGCCAACGGTCTGCAACGGTCGGCTTCGCTGTTTAAGGAAACAAATCGGGCACCGGACAGTGTCCGGTGTGCACCGGACTGTCCGGTGCCCCCGACGACAGAAGGCAAGGATTGTCTTCCAGATTTGCTCTCAACGGCTCCTAGCTGCCTTGGGGCTATAAAAGGGGCCCCTAGGCGCATGGAGGAGATATACAAGCAACCTTTAAGCATTCTTGATCATCCACACTCAGTCTTTGCGCATTCGTTTGTCATTCTAAGTGATTCGAGCTCTGTTCTAGTGAGAACCTTGAGATAGTCTTGTGAGCTCGATTCTTGGCCGTGTGTGTGCGCGTTTCGCTGTGGATTTGTGTGTGTTGCTTCCCTCCCTTACTCTGTGCTTCTTTGTGATCATATACTTGTAAGGGCAAGAGACTCCAATTTGTGGAGATTCCTTGCAAACGGGATAGTGAAAGGCAAAACAAAACACCGTGGTATTCAAGTGGGTCTTTGGACCGCTTGAGAGGGGTTGATTGCAACCCTCGTCCGTTGGGACGCCACAACGTGGAGTAGGCAAGCGTTGGTCTTGGCCGAACCACGGGATAAACCACTGTGTCACCTCTGTGCTTGATCTCTTGTGGTATTGTGTTTTGTTGAGACTTCTCTTTAGCCACTTGGCAATCATTGTGCTAACACTTAACAAGTTTTTGTGGCTTAAGTTTTAAGTCTATTCAGGATCACCTATTCACCCCCCCTCTAGGTGCTCTCAATTGGTATCGGAGCCGTTCTCTTCACAAAAGGGACTAACCGCCCGAAGAGATGGATCCTAAGGGGAAGGGAGTTGTGATCAACGACAAAGAGAAGGAATCCTTCGTCAACGAGCCGAAGGACGACAAGCCTACCGACTCCGGCTCGGGCCATAGACGGAAGGAAGGGAAGAAGAAGAAGACGAGGCGCATCAAGGAGATCATCTACTACGACGATAGTGATGAATCTACTTCTTCCCAAAAGGACGACGACAACGACTACAAAAAGACGGTCAATTCGAACTTTTCATTTGATTATTCTCGTATTCAACATAGTTCGAATTCGCATTTGCTTTCCATTCCTCTTGGCAAACCTCCACACTTCGATGGGGAGGACTACGGATTTTGGAGTCACAAAATGCGTAGTCACTTATTCTCTCTCCATCCAAGCATATGGGAGATTGTAGAGAATGGAATGAAATTTGATAGCTCGGATAGCCCTTTGCTTATAAATGAACAGATCCATAGAAATGCACAAGCTACTACTGTTCTCTTAGCATCCTTGTGCAGGGAAGAGTACAACAAGGTGAGCGGCTTGGACAATGCCAAACAAATATGGGACACCCTCAAGATCTCTCACGAGGGGAACGACATCACCATGCTCACCAAGATGGAGTTGGTGGAGGGCGAGCTTGGACGATTCGCCATGATAAGGGGAGAGGAGCCAACTCAAACGTACAACCGGCTCAAGACCCTTATCAACAAAATAAGGAGCTACGGAAGCACGCGATGGACGGACCACGACGTCGTCCGCCTAATGCTAAGGTCCTTTACCATTCTTGATCCTCATCTTGTGAACAATATTCGTGAGAATCCCAGGTACACGATGATGACGCCCGAGGAAGTACTTGGAAAATTTGTAAGCGGGCGGATGATGATCAAGGAGGCAAGATACGTCGACGAAGCGTTGAACGGTCCAATCCACGAGCATCAACCCATTGCTCTCAAGGCAACAAGGAGCAAGGAGTCGCTTCCTAGCAAGGTGGCGCAAGTTGAGGCTGCCGGGCTCAATGATGAAGAGATGGCTCTCATCATCAAGAGATTCAAGACGGCGCTAAATGGTCGCAAGGGGCAGACAAGCAAGACCAAGACAAAGGGGAAGCGCTCATGCTTCAAATGTGGTAAGGTTGGTCATTTTATTGCTAACTGTCCCGAAAATGATAGTGACCAGGAGCAAGGGAAAAACGGGAAGAGAGAAAACAAGAAAGTTTACAAGAAGGCCAAAGGTGAAGCACACCTTGGAAAGGAGTGGGACTCGGATTGCTCTTCGTCCGACTCCGACGACGAAGGACTCGCCGCCACTGCCTTCAACAAATCGGCTCTCTTCCCCCACGAGCATCACACTTGCCTCATGGCAAGGGAAAAGAAGGTAATCACTAGTAATGCTAATACTTATGATTCTTCTAGTGATGATGAGTCTAGTGAGGATGAAATAGATTATTCTAGTTTATTCAAGGGATTGGATAGAACTAAGATAGCTAAGATTAATGAATTAATTGATGCCTTGAATGAAAAGGATAGAATCTTAGAAAAACAAGAAGATCTTTTATATGAAGAGCATGATAAATTTGTTAGTGCACAAAATTCACTTGCTCTAGAAATTAAAAGAAATGGAATTCTTTCTTGTGAACTTTCTACTTGTAATGAAACCATTTCTTCTTTAAAAGGTGAAATTAATGTTTTAACCGCTAAACTAGAAGTAGCAAGTAACTCTTGTGTTGAAAATGTTACAATTTGCACTAGGTGTAAGGATTTTGATGTTAATGCTTGTAGTGAACACCTAGTTTCAATTTCAAAACTTAATGATGAATTGGCTAGTCTTAATGCTCAACTTAAGACTAGCAAGAGTGAAGTTGATAAAATAAAATTTGCAAGGGATGCCTACACGGTTGGTAGACACCCCTCAATTAAGGATGGTCTTGGCTTCAAGAGAGAGGCCAAGAACTTAACAAGCCATAAGGCTCCCATCTTCGTCAAGGAGAAAGGGAAGGCCCCTATGGCTAGTAGTGCTAAAAAGAACCATGCTTTCTTATACCATGATAGGAGACATGCTAGAAATGCTTATAATGATTTTGATTCACATGTTTATGATTCTCATGCCATGTTTGCTTCTAGTTCTTCCTATAAGCATGATAGAGATATGTGTAGGAGAAATGTTGTGCATATGCCTAGGAGAAATTTTGCTCATGTTCCTAGAAAAGTTGTGAACAAACCTACTACCATTTATTATGCTTGCAATGCTCCCTTTGCTATTTGTAGAAAGGGTAAGAAGGTAATTGCTAGGAAGTTAGGGGTAAGATGCAAGGGAGATAAAACTTGCATTTGGGTCCCTAAGGATATTTGTGCTAACCTTGCAGGACCCAACATGAGTTGGGTACCTAAGACCCAAGCCTAAATTTGCCTTGCAGGTTTATGCATCCGGGGGTTCAAGCTGGATTATCGACAGCGGATGCACAAACCATATGACGGGGGAGAAGAAGATGTTCACCTCCTACGTCAAAAGTAAGGATTCTCAAGATTCAATTATATTCGGTGATGGGAATCAAGGCAAGGTAAAAGGGTTAGGTAAAATTGCAATTTCTAATGAGCACTCAATCTCAAATGTGTTTTTAGTTGAGTCTCTTGGTTACAATTTGCTATCTGTTAGTCAACTGTGCAATATGGGATATAATTGTTTATTTACAAATGTAGATGTGTCTGTCTTTAGAAGATGTGATGGTTCACTAGCTTTTAAGGGTGTACTAGACGACAAGCTTTACCTAGTTGATTTTGCAAAAGAAGAGGCCGGTCTAGATGCATGCTTAATGGCTAAGACTTGCATGGGCTGGCTGTGGCATCGCCGCTTAGCACATGTGGGGATGAAGAACCTCCACAAGCTTCTAAAGGGAGAACACGTGATAGGTCTAACAAATGTTTATTTCGAAAAAGATAGACCTTGTGCAGCTTGTCAGGCAGGTAAACAAGTGGGAGGAGCACATCACAGCAAGAATGTGATGACCACGTCAAGACCTCTGGAGCTGCTGCATATGGACCTCTTCGGACCCGTCGCCTATCTAAGCATAGGAGGAAGTAAGTATGGTCTAGTTATTGTTGATGACTTTTCCCGCTTCACTTGGGTGTTCTTTTTGCAGGATAAGTCTGAAACCCAAGGGACCCTCAAGCGCTTCCTCAGGAGAGCTCAAAATGAGTTTGAGCTCAAGGTGAAGAAGATTAGGAGCGACAACGGGTCCGAGTTCAAGAACCTTCAAGTGGAGGAGTTTCTTGAGGAGGAAGGGATCAAGCACGAGTTCTCCGCTCCCTACACACCACAGCAAAATGGTGTGGTAGAGAGGAAGAACAGGACGCTAATCGATATGGCGAGGACGATGCTTGGAGAGTTCAAGACCCCCGAGTGCTTTTGGTCGGAAGCTGTGAACACGGCTTGCCACGCCATCAACAGGGTCTATCTTCATCGACTCCTCAAGAAGACTTCGTATGAGCTACTAACCGGTAACAAACCCAATGTATCGTACTTTCGTGTATTTGGGAGCAAGTGCTACATTCTAGTGAAGAAGGGTAGAAATTCTAAGTTTGCTCCCAAAGCTGTAGAAGGGTTTTTATTAGGTTATGATTCAAATACAAAGGCGTATAGAGTCTTCAACAAATCATCGGGTTTGGTTGAAGTCTCTAGCGACGTTGTATTTGATGAGACTAATGGCTCTCCAAGAGAGCAAGTTGTTGATTGTGATGATGTAGATGAAGAAGATGTTCCAACGGCCGCTATACGAACCATGGCGATTGGAGACGTTCGACCACAGGAACAAGATGAACGAGGTCAACCTTCTTCCTCAACAACGGTGCATCCCCCAACTCAAGACGATGAACAGGTTCATCAAAAGGAGGCGTGTGATCAAGGGGGAGCACAAGATGATCATGTGATGGAGGAAGAAGCGCAACCGGCACCTCCAACCCAAGTTCGAGCGATGATTCAAAGGGATCATCCCGTCGACCAAATTCTGGGTGACATTAGCAAGGGAGTAACTACTCGGTCTCGACTAGTTAATTTTTGTGAACATTACTCTTTTGTCTCCTCTATTGAGCCTTTCAGGGTAGAGGAGGCCTTGCTAGATCCGGATTGGGTGTTGGCCATGCAGGAGGAACTTAACAACTTCAAGCGCAATGAAGTTTGGACGCTGGTGCCTCGTCCCAAGCAAAATGTTGTGGGAACCAAGTGGGTTTTCCGCAACAAACAGGACGAGCACGGGGTGGTGACGAGGAACAAGGCTCGACTTGTGGCAAAAGGTTATGCCCAAGTCGCAGGTTTGGACTTTGAGGAGACTTTTGCTCCTGTGGCTAGGCTAGAATCAATTCGTATCTTGCTAGCATATGCCGCTCACCATTCTTGCAGGTTGTACCAAATGGATGTGAAGAGCGCTTTCCTCAACGGACCAATAAAGGAGGAGGTGTACGTAGAGCAACCCCCTGGCTTCGAGGATGAGCGGTACCCCGACCACGTGTGTAAGCTCTCTAAGGCGCTCTATGGACTTAAACAAGCCCCAAGAGCATGGTATGAATGCCTTAGAGATTTCTTAATTGCTAATGCTTTCAAGGTTGGGAAAGCCGATCCAACTCTTTTCACTAAGACTTGTGATGGTGATTTGTTTGTGTGCCAAATTTATGTCGATGACATAATATTTGGTTCTACTAACCAAAAGTCTTGTGAAGAGTTTAGCAGGGTGATGACGCAGAAATTCGAGATGTCGATGATGGGCGAGTTGAACTACTTCCTTGGGTTCCAAGTGAAGCAACTCAAGGACGGCACCTTCATCTCCCAAACGAAGTACACGCAAGATCTTCTAAAGAGGTTTGGGATGAAGGACGCCAAGCCCGCAAAGACGCCAATGGGAACCGACGGACACACCGACCTCAACAAAGGAGGTAAGTCCGTTGATCAAAAAGCATACCGGTCCATGATAGGTTCTTTGCTTTACTTATGTGCTAGTAGACCGGATATTATGCTTAGCGTATGCATGTGTGCTAGATTTCAATCCGATCCTAAGGAGTGTCACTTGGTGGCGGTGAAGCGAATTCTTAGATATTTAGTCGCTACGCCTTGCTTCGGGATCTGGTATCCAAAGGGGTCTAACTTTGACTTGATTGGGTACTCAGATTCCGACTATGCTGGATGTAAGGTCGATAGGAAGAGTACATCGGGGACGTGCCAATTCTTAGGAAGGTCCCTGGTGTCATGGAACTCTAAGAAACAAACCTCCGTTGCCCTATCCACCGCTGAGGCCGAGTATGTTGCTGCAGGACAGTGTTGCGCGCAACTACTTTGGATGAGGCAAACCCTCCGGGACTTTGGCTACAATCTGAGCAAAGTCCCACTCCTATGTGACAATGAGAGTGCTATCCGAATAGCGGAAAATCCTGTTGAGCACAGCCGCACAAAGCACATAGACATCCGGCATCACTTTTTGAGAGACCACCAGCAAAAGGGAGATATCGAAGTGTTTTATGTTAGCACCGAGAACCAGCTAGCCGATATCTTTACCAAGCCTTTAGATGAGAAGACCTTTTGCAGGTTGCGTAGTGAGCTCAATATCTTAGATTCGCGGAACTTGGATTGAAATGTAGCATACATGTGTTTATGCCCTTGATCATGTTCATTCTGCATTTTGTTGCTTATTATGGTGCTCAAGTTGTACGAACACTCCCTGGACCTCACAAGTCCGTTGCAAAGTGATGCACATGTTTAGGGGGAGATGTGTTACAACTTGACCCTTTGAGACTAACCATATGCTTGAGTTTGCTTGATTTAGTCTCGAAGGAAAATTGAAAGGGAAAGGGTGGACTTGGACCATGAAAGACTTCCACTGCACTCCGATGAGAGGGTAACTTATTCCAAGTCCATCTCATGAACTCTTATTGCCATTTGCTCTTAATTGAAGATTTTGGTGAGGCAATGGGGTTAAAGGGCCAAGACTGATTCCGTTTTGGTGCTTGATGCCAAAGGGGGAGAAAATAAAGGCCAAAGCGATAAATGGATCAGCTACCACTTGAGAAATTTGAAAATAGTAGAGTAGAGTTTTTGGTTTGTCAAAACTCTTTTATTGTCTCTTTTGGCTTCTTGTGGGGAGAAATAGTAATTATGGAAAAAGGGGAGTTTTTGAAATCTTTGATCAATCTCTTTTGGAATGGCTCTCTTTATGCTTCAACATGTGTGTTTGACTTAGAGATAGAGATTTGAGTTTGATTTCAAAAACAAACCAAGTGGTGGCAAAAGATGATCCATATATGCCAAAATTGAATCAAAATAAATTTAAGTTTTATTTGAAGTAAGTTTGCACTTGTTCTAGTTGCTTTATGTTGTGTTGGCATAAATCACCAAAAAGGGGGAGATTGAAAGGGAAATGTGCCCTTGGGCCATTTCTAAGTATTTTGGTGACTGAGTGCCAACACATGTGCTTAATTGTGAATTTATGTCAATGGATGAACAAGGTGCAAATCATGACGTAAAGGTATGTTTCTAAGCCTTAGTACTTTTGTTTTGTATACTAATATACTTGTCAAAGTGTTAGAAACAGAAAAGAAGAAAGGTGCAAATGACTTGGCTGTGTACAGCCAAGGCTCTGCTCGGTCTGGCACACCGGACTGTCCGGTGTGCACCGGACAGTGTCCGGTGCGCCAGGCTGACTCGGCGCGAACAGGCCGCTCTCGGGAATTCGCCGACGGCGTACGGCTAAAATTCACCGGACTGTCCGGTGTGCACCGGACTGTCCGGTGAGCCAACGGTCGGCCGGGCCAACGGTCGGCCGCGCAATCTGCGCGGGACACGTGGCCGAGCCAACGGCTAGAAGAAGGCACCGGACTGTCCGGTGTGCACCGGACATGTCCGGTGCGCCAACGGCTCTAGATCTGCCAACGGTCTGCAACGGTCGGCTTCGCTGTTTAAGGAAACAAATCGGGCACCGGACAGTGTCCGGTGTGCACCGGACTGTCCGGTGCCCCCGACGACAGAAGGCAAGGATTGTCTTCCAGATTTGCTCTCAACGGCTCCTAGCTGCCTTGGGGCTATAAAAGGGGCCCCTAGGCGCATGGAGGAGATATACAAGCAACCTTTAAGCATTCTTGATCATCCACACTCAGTCTTTGCGCATTCGTTTGTCATTCTAAGTGATTCGAGCTCTGTTCTAGTGAGAACCTTGAGATAGTCTTGTGAGCTCGATTCTTGGCCGTGTGTGTGCGCGTTTCGCTGTGGATTTGTGTGTGTTGCTTCCCTCCCTTACTCTGTGCTTCTTTGTGATCATATACTTGTAAGGGCAAGAGACTCCAATTTGTGGAGATTCCTTGCAAACGGGATAGTGAAAGGCAAAACAAAACACCGTGGTATTCAAGTGGGTCTTTGGACCGCTTGAGAGGGGTTGATTGCAACCCTCGTCCGTTGGGACACCACAACGTGGAGTAGGCAAGCGTTGGTCTTGGCCGAACCACGGGATAAACCACTGTGTCACCTCTGTGCTTGATCTCTTGTGGTATTGTGTTTTGTTGAGACTTCTCTTTAGCCACTTGGCAATCATTGTGCTAACACTTAACAAGTTTTTGTGGCTTAAGTTTTAAGTCTATTCAGGATCACCTATTCACCCCCCCCTCTAGGTGCTCTCATCATGCCTTTGCAGCTTTGTGCTGATGGGGGTTACCAGCTGAGATTAGGAGTCTTGGAGGTACCCCTAATTATGGTTCCCGACAAACGGGACTAAACATCTTTCAACATGTTACTTTTGAAAAAACATCTTATCCAATGATGTGTGTATTGTGTAGATGGGGTAAAAAAGCTATGCACGATAGTTCTTAGGTTCGAGCCGCAGGGGTGGAATGCATTGTTTTTTGTTTTGCCTCTCGGGTCCCACGAGTCACATGGATGAAATACATTATTTTGTTTAACCTTAGATGACCTATAGTCTTGGATTCGTAGTTTTGATTTACTAAAGCAGGTTTCTAAAAGAGTCCAATGGTTGTGGTGATGTAAGGTGAAGACACAAGATGGTACAGATGCCACTAACCCAGTGTGGACAAGGGCATCTCCGGACTCCGGTGAGCAAGAACGATCGACAAACTAATGGCTCGAAAATAATTTTTTGGTCATGAGCGTCTACACGAGAACCTAATGGGTCACACTAAACGGATTAGAATAGTTGTATAGATAGTTGACTCTAGTGTAAGTAACTCTAGTGTAAGTGGAGAGATTGTTGATAATATATTCCATGAGAACTCTAATGGGTCTGTTGGGGACTTGTTCTCAAATGCTAAGAGTTAAGAACAAGGCAACATAAAAAGTGTTAAACACTAAGGTCCTTCGTCCTTCGAAACATTATGCCCCTTCGGGAAATAATGATTTTAGGACGAAGGTCATAAGATACATACCTTCGTAAATATAATAAATGATGCCGAAGGATTCATATAAAGCGTGAAACATAAACATCAACGTAGAATCATTTCTATTTTATTAACACAGAGAAATAGAAATGATTACAAATTACAAATGTACCTTCGGTTCTGAGAGAAGGTAAAAAGTACAAGCGTGACGCAAAAGCCAATGCCAAGTCAGCGTGAACAGTACGGGAGTACTGTTCATCTATTTATAGGCGCGGGACGCAGCCCACGTAAAATTACATCCTTGTCCATTACATTTGTTAATGGCTTATGGAAATTTGTGAAGGCCCACACAGTCTTTTCATCTTTAAGTCGGTTCCCCCCTCTGCTGTCACGACGAAGCTTCCCTGCGCACAGCTTCGGCTGCGCTCGTCCTTCGTCTGGTTCAGGCTTCGTCCTGGCCGTGCTTCATATTCATAGTTCTGAGTCCAAAAATACCTGTTCACATAATCCACTTGGAAAACATTGCCAAATCATGTTTTTGAGGACCTTCGGTGGACGAAGGCCCCCAACAGTAGCCCCTCGCAATATTAATTTGTTAATAATAAATTCAGATTGCGATATGGACGAAGGCCTTGAGCCGAAGGTCCGAAAAAACACCTTCCCTTTGCTAGAATAGCAACATTCACTGACAAGCGGGGCCTTTCAATTTTTAACGCCCTGGGCGTATAAATAAGATCGCACCGCAAACTCATTTGGTACGCACACTTGCCTTCTGCTTCGGCCCACTAAAATTTTTAGCTCTTGTGCACTAAGATTTGCTGGTCTTTTTGATTTTGGAGCTTCGGCCTCGGGAACAATTTTTTAGCGTTTCCAAAGATGTCTGAAGGCAAGAAGATCCCTGCTGAGACGAAGCTGAGTCTCGAGGAGGAGAAGAATCTGGGGTTCCTGATAGCGATGGCAGAGACCAATACAGAGAAAATCACCAAGGAGATTCTCGAAGGTTTGTCCGAAGATACTGGTGACAGCGACAGCTATGATGTAGAGAGTGGTGGAGAAGAGGCCGAAGACCGTCCATGGCGACCAAGTCACACGGTTTTCGGGAAAACCACTATCAAGCAGAGCCATATTGATAATATGAGGGGGCGGTATTTTCGAGATATATCTATTGTGAGGGCTGACGCTGGAGAAAAGACTTCTCCCACTCCCGAAGAAGATGAAGTTGTAATCTTCCGAAGCTTTCTCAAGGCTGGGCTTCGATTTCCCCTGAGCAACTTTGTTGTTGAGGTACTAAAAACATTTCAAGTCTACCTTCATCAACTTACTCCCGAAGCTATCATAAGGATGGGGATATTTGTCTGGGCTGCAAGAAGCCAAGGTTTAGAACCAAATGCTAAGAGTTTTTGCAACATTCATGAATTATTATACGAGACAAAGCCCTGGGGAAAAGAACAATACCACAACAATTTTGGGTGTTACAGCTTCGGAGCCCGCTCCGGGTCAAGCTGCCCTGTGCCGACCTTTCGGAAGAGGTGGCCCGGAGCCTGGATGACAGAGTGGTTTTATGTGAAGAATGACTTAACAGCGCAAGAAAATGTTAAAAGTATTATTATGTGCCCCATCTGGCAACGCTTCGGACTACGAAGGCCGAAGGTTGAAATGGACGAAGCAGCCGAGGAGTGCCAAAGAGCCTTCGGCGTAGTCTGCTCCTTCATTGGAACAAGGGACTTGGTGCAAGAGCACATTGCCTTCAGGATATGGCCACTTGGAGAAAAGTGGGAAATGCCGAAGGAAACCATTAAAGAGTCCGACGAAGGCGGACTAGTTAGACTAAAATACACATTCAAGTATGCAGATAAATTTGTTGAACCTGATGATGACTGGTTGAAAAGTATTGAGACATTAAGTGACGAACTACTTGGCACATATTCGAAGGCTGAGAACACTGCATTATCAGCAGCCTTCGGAGGCCGAAAGAAGAAAAGGCTCAACCGTGTGTTTGACGCGGTCGGGTTTATGTACCCTAACTATCACTATCCGGTATTGGGTCGCAAAAGGAAAAATTCTTCTCCTGCGATAGAAGCTACCACGAGTGCCCCTAGTGAGCCAGCGCCTCAAAGAAAAAAGATGAAGGTGCTCACCCATCGAACACGCTTTATTGAGCCGGCCACAGTGCCAGAATTTATTGGTGAAACTTCTTTGGCCTCTGAAGCTACGGAACCAGCTTCAGTGCCGAAGACAGAAGAAAAAGCCGAAGCACCTTCAGCATTAGAAAGACCGAAGACTGAAGGGCCAAAAACATCAGAAATCTTGAGTCCTTCAGCAAACGTTGAATCAACAAAAAATCAAAAGGGCCCATTGGCGACTCCAAGAAGAAAGAGAATGGTTAACGTACTGGATGTCTTGGAGACGATTAAGTCTTCAAGCACAACCGCAAAGGAGTCTGTTGAACTCGCCGAAGCATCTACTGAAGCTTCGAAACAACAAGCTGAAGCTGAAGCCGAAGCCGAAACCGAAGCTAGGCCTTCAGAGCCCGGCAAGGAACAATCCGAGAAAATATCAGAACCAGCTCTAGCTGAAGAAATTGAGACTGCCGCCCCCGAAGCCCCCTCCAGCATACGCGATTACATCGTGCGACATGCTTCGGGGAAGAAACTGTCTGAAGAAGAAATCTATGAAGCGAATCATTATGCTAGAGAGTTGAAATATCCGAAGGGGGCAGTAGTATTCAATGGGACAAACGAAGATGATTTCCTGTACTGTCTCCCAGACAATAAGGAACTATCCGTGTGCCGGGACATGGCTAGGAGCATGGGGTTCCCTAAACTCGAAGCTGGTTTATGTGCCATGACGAAAGAGGATCTCGCAGACAGTCTTGCATATAATAGCCTAAAGGTATGGAAATTAAGCGTTTGAAAAAACTTTTTAATACGTAATTCATTCCTTTATTCTTATATAGACTCTCTCTTTTTTTATAGGGTTTGATCCTGAGCAACGCATTGAGAGCACAAAAGAGTGCCGAAGATGATAGTTATGAAATTGCATTCAACAATCTACGTTCAGAAGTTATAAAGCTGAGGAACGAAGCTCTAGAAAAAGACAAAATTCTGGTTACTCTAGTAGACAAGATAAAAAAGGACGAAGCTGCTGCAAAGATTCAGGCCGAAGCTCAGAAACACGAGATCAAAGATCTTCAGAAACAACTAGCCCGGGCGAAAGAAGAACGTGTGCTTGAGGAAACAAAACGAGAACTTAGTGATCATATGGTGGATAAGTTGGAGTTAAGGGTTAAGGAGCTTCGTGCCTCTCAAAGAAAATGCTATGTTAAATCTGTAGAATGCGTGAATAAAATTAAAAGCAGCTTCGCCAGCGTGGGCGCCTTTTCCAGCGAAGAGAATTTCTCTCGAGGTAATCCCGAAGGTCCACTGGAATGGATTAGTCACGAAGCAGAGGCCTTCGAGGAGATCCTGAGCAGTCGTGGCGACATCTGCGCTTTTTCGGGCGCCAGAGGAATTGCTTCTGTCTTAGAGAAGAAAGGTTGCGGGCATGTAAAATTTTTAGCTCAGTCCGAAGCTGCCTTATCTTCCGAAGACATCAAGGACCCCTCGGCCGAAGCAAGCGTTGTTGGTGGCAAATTTTTTACTGATATCTGGAACGACGGCGGCCGAGGAATGGCGCAAGAAATCATCCAAAGGAGCGAAAAAGGCATCCATGATGCTAGGAAAGTGGCAGAAGCCGCCGAAAGAAGTACAGAGCCCGAAAGGCAATTAGGTATTAATTAGCCATTCTTATTGTGTTGTAATTTTTATTTTAAACTTTGCTCACGATTTGTAATAATAATGAAAAAATGTTCTCTTGTCTCAGAAGCTGCTGAATCGACTGTCGATCCCCACACAAAAGGGGATGATGAAATTAAACAAATGGCCGAAGCTATCATGGACAAAGTTGTTGATCAACTTCTAAATGAAGTCGCCGAAGCAGTATTAAGAGAAGACTAGATGCTATTTAGAAAAACAGTTAAATTGTGATCTATGTAACATTTTGTACATTTGAATGTAATATACAAGTTTCTTTCCATCATTCAATTCTTTACGACGCATGAAACTCTACATACATACCATTTTTGAGCCTTCGGCGAAAAAACACCTTCCCTTCTTTTCATGCTTCGTGAAGAAAACATTCTCCGTTAAAACTGTTCTGATAAGACACATCCATGCTTCGTGAAATCATTCTCCGAAGCTAAACAGTTTTGATATTGCTCTGATGAAGCTCATATATGCTTCGTAAAAACAGCCTCCGAAGCTATTTTCCGAAGATTATCATTGTATTCCCTCGTGACTTTGCACAATTTGCCCTTTCTCAAATCATTCTTTCGAAGGTTAATACTGTGTGCCCCTCTTTCGCCGTATGCAACATGATGTATGATGCTTATGCTATGCGGAATGGTGTGATGATGTTATGTTATGCAAATGACGTCTGTTCCGAAGATACACACAAAATACATTCGTAAGCTCTGCATTCCCTTAGGAACGTCTTTGGAGCTTCTTCGTCTTTTACTTAGACGGTCTCAGCGTTGACTTTTCGCTGTAAGCCTCCCTTAGGAGCTTCTTCGTCTTTTACTTAGACGGTATCAGCGTTGACTTTTCGCTGTAAGCTCTGCATTCCTTTAGGAACGACTTTTGAGCAGAAAACTTACACTGCGCTCCCTTTGGAACGGCTTTTTGTGACTTCATGAACTTACTCTGCGTTCCTTAGAACGACTTTCTGTTAATCCGAAGGATTTTTAATATTTCGAAGGTCCTCCTTGTTAACACAAAAACTTCATCAACTTAATCCTGTGGAGAAAATAGTTTTTCCTCGTGGGAAACAGCGAAATTATTACATGGAAACGATCAATGTTTTTTGCTACAGAGAATAGAACTGAATGGAAAAGACTGCTATCAAAGGTAGGATATGTGTCAATAAATGTGCTTCGACTCTGGCACAGTGCTGTTGACTGTGCGAGCTTCGGATTGTTCTCTGAAGTCCCTTTGATGTGGAGCATATTGACTCCCTTCTGGCTGTTGACCCTGTTGCAATGGAGGTGGAGGCGGGGGCTGTTGCCAGGAAGCTTGAGGTTGACTTGCCGAAGCTACAGAAGCTGCAGGGTGGTTGTCTATGTACTGTGGGATGTAAGGCGGATGATACGAAGCGGTATGCATGACCTGCTTCGGCTGAACTTGTTGAGATGTAGCTTCGGCTATCTCCTTTTGCTTCTGGATTGTAATATGGCACGTCCTGGTGGTATGGCCCTTGCCTTCTCCACAGAACAAGCAAAACAACTTCCTTGGTTGATCTCCGAATCTTCCGCCGAAGCCTCTGGCGCCTCTGCCTCTCGGAGCTGGTGGCCGGAAGAAAGCTTGTTGTTGCCCCGAAGCCTGTGAGGAGCACTGCGGTCTGCTCTGCTGACTCCTCTTATCATCATTCTGAGTGGAGCTGTGGATGGACCGGACATGCCTCAGGTAGTATCTTCCTCCGAAGCCCCTGGTCATCTCAGAAAATCTGAAGGCCTCCTCCCTTCTTTGGCGAAAGTCGTTATCTGCACGAATGTACTCGTCCATCTTCTGGAGTAGCTTCTCCAGAGTCTGAGGAGGCTTCCTAGCAAAGTATTGGGCTGCAGGTCCAGGACGAAGCCCCTTGATCATAGCTTCGATAACAATTTCATTGGGCACCGTTGGTGCCTGTGCCCTCAAACGCAAGAACCTTCTGACATATGCCTGAAGGTATTCTTCATGATCCTGAGTGCACTGAAACAAAGCTTGTGCAGTGACCGGCTTCGTCTGAAATCCTTGAAAGCTGGTTAACAGCATATCCTTCAGCTTCTGCCATGAGGTGATTGTCCCTGGTCGAAGGGAGGAATACCAGGTCTGAGCAACATTCCTGACGGCCATGACGAAAGACTTCGCCATGACTGCAGCATTGCCCCCATACGAAGACACTGTTGCTTCGTAGCTCATCAGGAACTGCTTCGGGTCTGAGTGGCCGTCGAACATGGGAAGCTGAGGTGGCTTATAGGATGGAGGCCAAGGTGTAGCCTGCAGCTCAGCGGACAAAGGAGAAGCATCATCGAAAACAAAATTTCCCTGATGGAAATTGTCATACCAGTCATCTTCGTTGACGAAGCCCTCCTGATGGAGGTCTTTCTGCTGAGGCCTTCTGTTTTGCTCATCATGGGTGAGGTGGCGGACTTCCTCAGAGGCTTCGTCTATCTGCCGTTGCAACTCAGCTAGCCGGGCCATCTTCTCCTTCTTCCTTTGCACCTGTTGATGTAGGATCTCCATATCCCTGATTTCTTGGTCTAGCTCTTCCTCCTGAAGCGTCGGGCTGACAGCCTTTCTCTTCTGGCTTCGGGCCTCCCGAAGAGAGACGGTCTCCTGGTTGTGGTCCAGCGGTTGCAGTGCTGAAGCCCCAGTCGCTGAAGCTTTCTTCGGCACCATAGCGAAGGTCTACAGCTTCCGAAGGTGTTCAAAAAAGCTCGAAGTGGAAGTGAGTTCACCGACGGTGGGCGCCAATGTTGGGGACTTGTTCTCAAATGCTAAGAGTTAAGAACAAGGCAACATAAAAAGTGTTAAACACTAAGGTCCTTCGTCCTTCGAAACATTATGCCCCTTCGGGAAATAATGATTTTAGGACGAAGGTCATAAGATACATACCTTCGTAAATATAATAAATGATGCCGAAGGATTCATATAAAGCGTGAAACATAAACATCAACGTAGAATCATTTCTATTTTATTAACACAGAGAAATAGAAATGATTACAAATTACAAATGTACCTTCGGTTCTGAGAGAAGGTAAAAAGTACAAGCGTGACGCAAAAGCCAATGCCAAGTCAGCGTGAACAGTACGGGAGTACTGTTCATCTATTTATAGGCGCGGGACGCAGCCCACGTAAAATTACATCCTTGTCCATTACATTTGTTAATGGCTTATGGAAATTTGTGAAGGCCCACGCAGTCTTTTCATCTTTAAGTCGGTTCCCCCCTCTGCTGTCACGACGAAGCTTCCCTGCGCACAGCTTCGGCTGCGCTCGTCCTTCGTCTGGTTCAGGCTTCGTCCTGGCCGTGCTTCATATTCATAGTTCTGAGTCCAAAAATACCTGTTCACATAATCCACTTGGAAAACATTGCCAAATCATGTTTTTGAGGACCTTCGGTGGACGAAGGCCCCCAACAGGGTCTTTAGGGTAAAATTATTATTATGGGTCATATATGTATATGAAGGGGTTAACGTGGTAGAAGAGAAAGACACATTCTAGGGGGCGTTTGGCAGAGCTATCATAACTCTGCTCCTAGCGAGAATCACTTCTAGGAAACCAAACGGCTAAAAACTGAGTTGCTCCATGGTGGGAGTGAAGTGAATCTAGTTTCCATTTTATACTATAGAGTGGAAACTAAAAAAACCTGCTTCCCGTTGCTTCCAACCTACTTCCCACACTCCAACCCCTCAGAAATCACTTCACGCACAATTTGCCAAACAATTTTCGTCAAATAGATTCACCTCTACTTGAGAATCATTTAAAATCACTCTATTAGAGAATTAGTGATAGTCGCCTAGAGGGGGGGGGGTGAATAGGGCGAAACTGAAATTTACAAATATAAACACAACTACAAGCCGGGTTAGCGTTAGAAATATAAACGAGTCCGCGGGAGAGGGCGCAAAACAAATCGCAAGCAAATGAAGAGTGTGACGCGCGGATTTGTTTTACCGAGGTTCGGTTCTTGCAAACCTACTCCCCGTTGAGGAGGCCACAAAGGCCGGGTCTCTCTCAACCCTTCCCTCTCTCAAACGATCCCCCGGACCGAGTGAGCTTTCTTTTCTCAATCACTTGGAACACAAAGTTCCTACAAGGATCACCACAAGATTGGTGTCTCTTGCCTCAATTACAAGTGAGTTTGATCGCAATGAAAGAATCAAGAAAGCACGATTGAAAAAGCCAAGCGACAAGAGCGACAAATAACACACGGATCACTTTCTCTCTCAAGCCACTAATCACTAATGATCTCTTTTCTCAATTGTGAAACTTGGAGAGGTAGAGGCTTTGAATGTGTCTTGGAATGGATTGCTAGCTCTTGTATTGAATGTTGAAGGTTGGAATGCTTGGATGTAGTGAATGGAGGTGGTTGGGGTTGTATTTATAGCCACCAACCACTTCCTAGCCGTTGGGCCATTCTGCTGAGCGCGGACGGTCCGCGAGCCAGGTCCGGACGGTCCGCCCCTGTAGATCAACGGCTGAAAATGCAACGGTCAGCAGTAACGGCTATATCAACGGCTATATTGCATTTAATGCGACGTCAGATGTCAGACAGAGCCAGTCGCGGACGGTCCGGTCGTGCACCCCGGACGGTCCGCGAGGCCCCCTATAATTCATTTCTCCTAACCCGTTACCTTCGGGTTTTTCGGTTTCTTACCGACCGGACGGTCCGCGCCTGAGGCCGGACGGTCCGTGAGAGGGCTCGGACGGTCTTTCCTTTTCCTCCGGACAGTCTGTAGTGGAAACTTGTATTTTTGCATTGGTTCTGTCCGAGAGTTATTCTAGTGTCGCGGACGGTCCGCCGCAAGGACCCGGACGGTCCGCGCTTGGCCTGTTTTTCCAAAAAGCTTCTCCTGTCCGGAATAATCTACGGTATTCCGGACAGTCGATTTAGTATAGTTATAGATGAACCTTTGGCACCTGTAGAACATATAATCTAGAGCAAACTAGTTAGTCCAATTGTTTGTGTTGGGCGATTCAACCACCAAAACTATTTAGGAACTAGGTGTAAGCCTAATTCCCTTTCAATCTCCCCCTTTTTGGTGATTGATGCCAACACAAACCAAAGCAAATATAAAAGTGCATAATTGAACTAGTTTGCATAATGTAAGTGCAAAGGTTGCTTGAAGTTGAGCCAATACTTACAAGGTATGCATGAAATGTTTCTTTCTTATATAACATTTTGGACCACGCTTGCACCACATGTTTTGTTTTTGCAAACTATTTTGTAAATCCTTTTCAAAGTTCTTTTGCAAATAGTCAAAGGTAAATGAATAAGATTTTGCAAAGCATTTTCAAGATTTGAAATTTTTCTCCCCCTTGTTTCAAATGCTTTTCCTTTGACTAAACAAAACTCCCCCTAAATGAGATCCTCCTCTTAGTGTTCAAGAGGGTTTTGATATACCATTTTTGAAATACGACTTTCTCCCCCTTTTGAACACAAAGAGATACCAGTTTTGAAATTGACCAATTTGAGAATTTGAAAAGCTCCAAAATTTTAAAACTTAGGTGGTGGTGCGGTCCTTTTGCTTTGGGGCTCATATTTTCTCCCCCTTTGGCATGAATCGCCAAAAAACGGAATCATGAGAGCCCAATGAAGTATTTTCTCCCCCTTTGGTCAAAATGAATGAGTGAAGATTATACCAAAGTTGGAGAGATGCTTGGAGAGATGGCGAAGGATGAGTAGTCGAGTGGAGTGGAAGCCTTTGTCTTCGCCGAAGACTCCAATTCCCTTTCAATATACCTATGACTTGGTTTGAAATACACTTGAAAACACATTAGTCATAGCATATATAAAAGAGACATGATCAAAGGTATATTCATGTGCTATGTGTGCAAGTTTAGCAAAAGAAATTCCTAGAATCAAGAATATTAAGCTCATGCCTAAGTCGGGTAAAAGATTGCTCATCAAGTGGCTTGGTAAAGATATCGGCTAATTGATCTTTAGTATTAATGTAAGAAATCTCGATATCCCCCTTTTGTTGGTGATCCCGAAGAAAATGATACCGAATGGCTATGTGTTTAGTGCGACTATGCTCGACGGGATTGTCGGACATTTTGATTGCACTCTCATTGTCACATAGCAAAGGGACTTTGGTTAATTTGTAACCGTAGTCCCGCAGGGTTTGCCTCATCCATAGCAATTGCGCGCAACAATGGCCTGCGGCAATATACTCGGCTTCGGCGGTGGAAAGAGCGACCGAATTTTGCTTCTTTGAAGCCCAAGACACCAAGGATCTTCCCAAGAACTGGCAAGTCCCCGATGTGCTCTTCCTATTAATCTTACAACCCGCCCAATCGGCATCCGAATAACCAATCAAATCAAAAGTGGATCCCCGAGGGTACCAAAGCCCAAACTTAGGAGTATAAGCCAAATATCTCAAGATTCGTTTTACGGCCGTAAGGTGTGATTCCTTAGGGTCGGCTTGGAATCTTGCACACATGCATACGGAAAGCATAATGTCCGGTCGAGATGCACATAAATAAAGCAATGAACCAATCATCGATCGGTATACCTTTTGATCCACGGACTTACCTCCCGTGTCAAGGTCGAGATGCCCATTTGTTCCCATGGGTGTCTTGTACTCATCAAGCATGGTTCTTGCCATGTCCAATAGAGTTCGATTCTTCCTCTCCACTACACCATTTTGTTGTGGAGTGTAGGGAGAAGAGAACTCATGCTTGATGCCCTCCTCCTCAAGAAAGCCTTCAATTTGAGAGTTCTTGAACTCCGTCCCGTTGTCGCTTCTAATTTTCTTGATCCTTAAGCCGAACTCATTTTGAGCACGTCTCAAGAATCCCTTTAAAGTCTCTTGGGTATGAGATTTGTCCTGTAAAAAGAATACCCAAGTGAAGCGAGAATAGTCATCCACAATTACAAGGCAATACTTACTACCGCCGATGCTTATGTAAGCGATCGGGCCGAACAAATCCATGTGAAGGAGCTCTAGTGGCCTGTCGGTAGTCATGATGTTTTTGTGTGGATGATGGACACCAACTTGCTTCCCGGCTTGGCACGCGCTACAAATCCTGTCTCTCTCAAAATGAACATTGGTTAGTCCTAAAATGTGTTCTCCCTTTAGAAGCTTGTGAAGATTCTTCATTCCAACATGGGCTAGTCGGCGGTGCCAAAGCCAACCCAAGTTAGTCTTAGCAATCAAGCAAGTGTCGAGTTCAGCTCTATCAAAATCAACTAAGTATAGCTGACCCTCTAACACTCCCTTAAATGCTATTGAATCATCACTTCTTCTAAAGACAGTAACACCAATATCAGTAAATAGACAGTTGTAGCCCATTTGACACAATTGGGATACGGAAAGCAAATTGTAATCTAAGGAATCTACAAGAAAAACATTGGAAATAGTATGGTCAGGAGATATAGCAATTTTACCCAAACCTTTGACCAAACCTTGATTTCCATCCCCGAATGTGATAGCTCGTTGGGGATCTTGGTTTTTCTCATATGAGGAGAACATCTTTTTCTCCCCTGTCATGTGGTTTGTGCACCCGCTGTCGAGTATCCAACTTGAGCCCCCGGATGCATAAACCTACAAAACAAGTTTAGTTCTTTGTTTTAGGTACCCAAACGGTTTTGGGTCCTTTGGCATTAGAAATGAGAACCTTGGGTACCCAAACACAAGTCTTGGAGCCCTTGTGTTTGCCCCCAACAATTTTGGCAACTACCTTGCCTGATTTGTTAGTTAAAACATAAGATGCATCAAAAGTTTTAAATGAAATAGCATGATCATTTGATGCATTTGGAATTTTCTTTCTAGGCAACTTGGCATGGGTTGGTTGCCTAGATCTAGATGTCTCACCCTTATACATGAAAGCATGATTAGGGCCAGAGTGAGACTTCCTAAAATGAATTTTCCTAATTTTGCTCTCAGGATAGCCGGCAGGGTACAAAATGTAACCCTCGTTATCCTGAGGCATGGGAGCCTTGCCCTTAACAAAGTTAGACAAGTTCTTTGGAGGGGCATTAATTTTAGCATTGTCTCCCCTTTGGAAGCCAATGCCGTCCTTAATGCCAGGGTGTCTCCCATTGTAGAGCATGCTTCTAGCCAATTTAAATTTTTCATTTTCTAAGTCATGCTCTCTAATTTTAGCATTAAGTTGTGCTATGTGATCATTTTGTTTTTTTAATTAAGGCTAGGTGATCATGGATAGCATCAACATTAATATCTCTACATCTAGTACAAATGGAAATATGCTCAACATTAGATGTAGAGGGTTTGCAAGATTTTAATTCAATGACCTTAGCATGCAACAAATCATTCTTAGTTCTAAGGTCCGAAATAGTAGCATTGCAAACATCAAAATCCTTAGCCTTAGCAATTAATTTCTCATTCTCATTTCTAAGGCTAGCAATGGAAACATTCAACTCATCAATCCTAGCAAGCAAATTAAGATTATCATTTCTAGGATCAATGCAAACATGAGAATCAACCTTAGCAATTAATTTAATATTTTCGTTTCTAAGGTTGGCAATAGTGTCATGGCAGGTGCTTAGCTCACTAGATAATTTGTTACATTTTTCTATCTCTAGAGCATAAGCATTTTTAACCTTAACATGTTTCTTGTTTTCCTTGATTAGGAAGTCCTCTTGGGAGTCCAAGAGATCATCCTTTTCATGGATGGCACTAATTAGCTCATTTAATTTTTCTTTTTGTTCCATGTTAAGGTTGGCAAAAAGAATACGCAAATTATCCTCTTCATTTTTATCATTATCCTCATCACTAGATGTTTCATATTTAGTGGAGGACTTTGATTTTACCTTCTTTTTGCCGTCCTTGGCCATAAGACACTTGTGGCCGACGTTGGGGAAGAGGAGGCCCTTGGTGACGGCGATGTTGGCGGCGTCCTCGTCGTCGGAGGAGTCGCTTGAGCTTTCGTCGGAGTCCCACTCCCGACAAACATGGGCATCGCCGCCCTTCTTCTTGTAGTACTTCTTCTTTTCCTTCCTCTTGCCCTTCTTGTCGTCACCCCTGTCACTATCACTTGATAATGGACATTTAGCAATAAAGTGACCGAGCTTACCACACTTGTAGCAAACCTTCTTGGAACGGGATTTGTAGTCCTTCCCCTTCCGTTGCTTGAGGATTTGCCGGAAGCTTTTGATGATTAGGGCCATCTCCTCGTTGTCGAGCTTGGAGGCGTCAATTGGTTGTCTACTTGGTGTAGACTCCTCCTTCTTCTCTTCCGTTGCCTTGAAGGCCACGGGTTGCGCCTCGGATGTGGAAGGCTCATCAAGCTCGTTGATCTTCTTGGAGCCCTTAATCATGCATTCAAAACTAACAAAATTCCCGATGACTTCTTCGGGGGTCATTTGTGTATATCTAGGATTGCCACGAATTAATTGTACTTGAGTAGGGTTAAGGAAAATAAGGGCTCTTAGAATAACCTTAACCACTTCGTGGTCATCCCATTTTGCACTCCCGAGGTTGCGCACTTGGTTCACCAAGGTCTTGAGCCGGTTGTACATGTCTTGTGGCTCCTCCCCTTGGCGAAGACGGAAGCGACCGAGCTCCCCCTCGATCGTTTCCCGCTTGGTGATCTTGGTGAGTTCATCACCCTCGTGCGCCGTCTTAAGTAGGTCCCAAATCTCCTTGGCGTTCTTCAACCCTTGTACTTTGTTGTATTCCTCCTTGCTTAGAGAGGCAAGAAGGATGGTTGCGGCTTGGGAGTTGAAGTGCTCGATTTGGGCCACTTCGTCTGTGTCGTAGTCTTCATCCCCTACGGATGGTACCTGTACACCATACTCAACAACATCCCATAATCTTTTGTGGAGAGAGGTTAGATGAAATCGCATCAAATTACTCCACATAGCATAATCTTCACCATTAAAAGTTGGTGGTTTGCCTAATGGGACGGAAAGTAAAGGTGTATGTTTAGGAATGCGAGGGTAGCGTAGGGGGATCTTACTATACTTCTTACGCTCTTGGCGTTTAGAAGTGACGGACGCCGCGTCGGAGCCGGAGGTAGATGTCGATGAAGTGTCGGTCTCGTAGTAGACCACCTTCCTCATCCTTTTGTGCTTGTCCCCACTCCGATGCGGCTTGTGAGAAGAAGATTTTTCCTTCTTCTCTTTGTGGTGAGAAGAGGAAGATCTTTTCTCCTTCCGCTTGGAGGATTTCTTCTTCTTCTCTCTTCTCTTGGTGCGGGACTCTTCCGATGAAGATGAAGTGCTCCCTTGACTTGTAGTGGGCTTGTCATCGCCGGTCTCCATCTCCCTCTTGGTGTGATCTCCCGACATCACTTCGAGCGGTTAGGCTCTAATGAAGTACCGGGCTCCGATACCAATTGATAGTCGCCTAGAGGGGGGGGGTGAATAGGGCGAAACTGAAATTTACAAATATAAACACAACTACAAGCCGGGTTAGCGTTAGAAATATAAACGAGTCCACGGGAGAGGGCGCAAAACAAATCGCAAGCAAATGAAGAGTGTGACGCGCGGATTTGTTTTACCGAGGTTCGGTTCTTGCAAACCTACTCCCCGTTGAGGAGGCCACAAAGGCCGGGTCTCTCTCAACCCTTCCCTCTCTCAAACGATCCCCCGGACCGAGTGAGCTTTCTTTTCTCAATCACTTGGAACACAAAGTTCCTACAAGGATCACCACAAGATTGGTGTCTCTTGCCTCAATTACAAGTGAGTTTGATCGCAATGAAAGAATCAAGAAAGCACGATTGAAAAAGCCAAGCGACAAGAGCGACAAATAACACACGGATCACTTTCTCTCTCAAGCCACTAATCACTAATGATCTCTTTTCTCAATTGTGAAACTTGGAGAGGTAGAGGCTTTGAATGTGTCTTGGAATGGATTGCTAGCTCTTGTATTGAATGTTGAAGGTTGGAATGCTTGGATGTAGTGAATGGAGGTGGTTGGGGTTGTATTTATAGCCACCAACCACTTCCTAGCCGTTGGGCCATTCTGCTGAGCGCGGACGGTCCGCGAGCCAGGTCCGGACGGTCCGCCCCTGTAGATCAACGGCTGAAAATGCAACGGTCAGCAGTAACGGCTATATCAACGGCTATATTGCATTTAATGCGACGTCAGATGTCAGACAGAGCCAGTCGCGGACGGTCCGGTCGTGCACCCCGGACGGTCCGCGAGGCCCCCTATAATTCATTTCTCCTAACCCGTTACCTTCGGGTTTTTCGGTTTCTTACCGACCGGACGGTCCGCGCCTGAGGCCGGACGGTCCGTGAGAGGGCTCGGACGGTCTTTCCTTTTCCTCCGGACAGTCCGTAGTGGAAACTTGTATTTTTGCATTGGTTCTGTCCGAGAGTTATTCTAGTGTCGCGGACGGTCCGCCGCAAGGACCCGGACGGTCCGCGCTTGGCCTGTTTTTCCAAAAAGCTTCTCCTGTCCGGAATAATCTACGGTATTCCGGACAGTCGATTTAGTATAGTTATAGATGAACCTTTGGCACCTGTAGAACATATAATCTAGAGCAAACTAGTTAGTCCAATTGTTTGTGTTGGGCGATTCAACCACCAAAACTATTTAGGAACTAGGTGTAAGCCTAATTCCCTTTCAATTAGCTCTCGGAGCTACAGAATCATAGAGCGGAGCTCTGCCAAACGAGACCCCAGTCAACTTTCTTCACAATTTGGCTGGATATGTTAAATATGATACAACGTGACATCGAGAAATGAGGGCTAAGAGCAGGTCACGAGAAGAGAGGTTGAGGTCAAGAGTCGATTTCTTCTCTCTCATGATGTAGCTGTCTGTTCTGCACTGCCATCCGCACGGCACCACTGTGGCGTGTGGATGATGACAAAAGTGTTAAGAAATCCTAAAAGAGGTTTAATGGGCTAATACCAAAACTGCCCTCAGGGGGTCACAGGTTATATATATGAATTCATACCCCTCGTAATAAAGATAGACAGAAAGAGCTTCCATCCACTATGTCTCTTGTTTCTCTCTGTATTGGGTTACTGGAAAGGGAGCGGGCTTCTACAACTTCTCACGTCCCTACTGCTGTTGGAAGGGTTCGGAGTCCGGATTAGAGATCTGCGATAACTATGTTGTTTAAAAAAAAGTTGGAAGAGACGACGGCGTGGTGGTCAGATTTGCGGGCGGAATGAAGGCGCCCGAGTGCGGTTGGGACCGTAAGCGTGTGGCGGTTTCCAGTAGGACTTGTTTAGTTACGCCTATCCATAGACTGAACAAGCTCTTAGCAGACACCCCGACCCGCCGGCACTTGCACAGTGCTACTCTACTAGAGTGTCCCGCGGGGCGGTGGGCTGGGCTATGCCGCAAAAGGTTAAGCTCGTTTGGCATCGGGATGCCCCAAAATGCTCGCAACTTGACACACGGGGTCCGCCTGACCGGGAATCGTGGGATCCATGTTCTCCAATGACGAGACGACAGCTTAGCCCCCAGCCAAGCACATGGCCCCGCGCCGCTGCCGCGGGACAGACAGTGACGAGTGACCAGACCACCCACACTCACACCCAGCGCGCCAGAATCTCAGATAGTACGTACGATTGGATACTCTGTGCCTGTGCGCACTCCCCTACCCTACATCCGGTCCGGCCGGTCTACTTCATGCTAGTCTCTCTGGTCGATATCGATAGCCTCCTGACTCCTGCTAGTCTGTTCCCGTATCCTTTGGTGTGCAGTTGAATGGTCAGAGTTTACTTGTGCTGCTGCAAATGGCCAGCCCCCAAGCATGCATGTGGCATACAGACAGACAAACAAACAAACCGTCCGCTTGACAATCCGTTTTGAGGCACGCAGCAACCTTTCCTTTCATTTCCCTCCTAAGAGCTTTCAATTATTTTCAATCTATATGGATTGAAGGAGATTGATACGGATTAAAGGAGATTTTGACTTGGTAGGGATTAAAACCCTTCTCAATTCTTCTCAATCCATATGGGTTGTGATAGAACCAAACAAGCCCTAAAGGCTAAAGCCTACATGGTGATGCAGCGGCGGGCGCACATGGTGATGGTGACCTGATCCAAATACGACGAGCGGTAAGCAGCAGGGCGGCCTGGCCAGGCGCATTGCATGACTCATGGCGGGCAGGCAGGCAGAAACAATCAGAGCAAGATGCGCGGTGACAGGGAGTGAGATGGACCGGACGGACCCCCTGGGCCAACGTATCGGCCGATCAATCAGCTGCTGCGGCCTGCGGGAGGCGGTCAGTTGAGCAGGTGAGCGCTTTGTATCACGTGCTAGTAAAATTACTATCTAGTACATGTCCGGGCATCACGGCGGCGACACATAAATTATCGGCCGAACATGGACATAAGAGGAGCCGGGAGAGGGACGGGCGAAGGATCTGCAAGGTCCGTTCAAGGCAGGCCTGAAGCCCAATGGGAGCTTGGCGAACGTCCATCTTGTAGAACATGATGGAGATCCTCTTGACGTGTACCACGAAGATGCAGTGCTTGGCGACATTGGAGACGATCATGAGGACGGAGCCCGCGGGCAGCGGGGTGGAAGGTCAGGCCGGTGAACTTGTCGGGGCCGGACCACCCTGAGGTCCGTACGGAAGAGTATAGATGGCCAAACGGGTCGGCACGGCCTAACCTAGTACAACCCGTGGTCGGTATGACCCGTCAGATCCAGCTAACGAAACGTGCCGTGCTAGATGGGCCGACGTGCCGCTATCGTGGCCCAGGCACGGCCCGTTAGGCTGCTAGTTGTGTCGGGCCGGCCCGGTGGCACTATGACCTATCTGAGTATATTATATAATTTAGCAAAAAATATGTAGTTATGGGGCTCAAACTCACAACCTAGTGTATAAGAGACTTAAATGCAATCCATCTAGCTAGTGCGGCTACAGTTTTATTGTGTTATATGTTGAATTCTTATACTTAATATATGTAAACTATTATTTTTAAAATAAAAATGTAACCGTGTCGTGCCCGTGCCAACACTACGGGTTGAGATGCTGGCCCAGACACAAAACTATAGCCATGCCGTGCCTGCCTGGCACTATACTAGCCAGGTCGGATCATATCTGAGCTGTGCTTTTTCGTGTCGTGTCTGGACTGCCCATCATGTTAGTGCCAAATGACCATCTATACGGAATAGGACAAGAGAACGTGATGGATTGCCTCAACGTATTATACCGGCCTGCTCGATATGCAGAAAATGGAACTCAAAGCCTGGCCTATGCGATTTAGCCCACCACCCAAAAACAACACCCTTCTAGACACGAAAGAATTGGAGAGGTGACCCTATACTCACCGCACTTAGAGTCGTCGCAATCAGCGGTACGATCTGTCAATCGCAGCACCCTCGCATGTACTTGGTTGGACCCCATCTCCGGCCACACCGGACTGTTCGCGCACCTTGTCACCTTGCGCATAACTACGCGGCCAACGCCCGCGCCGTCTTGGTGTGCGGGGTTGGTGGCAAAAGTGGATCTTAATGATGGATGGATTCGACAAATAAAACATGTGTTGGGGAACACCGTTTCTGCTTGTATACTGCTCCACTTTCTAAAGGACAAGTAAGACGATGGTAAGTCATGTGAGAGGAAGAAAACATTTAGAGCTCCCACCATGAAAATGAGTGTAAATTTATTTAAAATAAAACATATATAATATCTGTTGAGCACCATATTTGACACCTAGACACGGTCGGACGGTCCAGCCCTATAGTTTGGACGGTCCGCGCCCTTCGACCAGATAAGCACGAGCGAGAGTACTTATTCCATGAGTGGTTATCCTAACCTATCTGTGGGGATCTGTTGGATCCAGACCTCCCCCTATAAATATAAAGGGATACGACCGATTAAGAACCACCGAACACATTCCAATCAAAACAAATCTATTACTTTCTTTATCAGTCATTTATCATTCCCGCCCTAGAAGTAGATGTAACGTAGCTTTAGTTATAGCTTGGCGCATATCCACATACACCTCTATTCGACTCTATATCGTCTAGATCCGTTTTGGCCGGCCTATCGACCCCAAGACGACGCTGGGATCTTACCCCTCCCAGGGGCAAGATCCACTTTATTCAAGATCTGATCCTCGGAGTGAAATCAAATACTCTATGTTACTTATAGTGGAGCACCCAGGTTCCTGCTAGGAGGAAGACGGCCATGCACCATCGTGGACCGTCTAGCCTAGGACGCGGAGCGACGCAGGAAGGAGCTGCTCCTGTAGTGAGGTCGCAGACCATTCGGCCCAGAGCCGTGGACCATCCACGTCATCACAGAGAGCACGACTGTCAGTCGATACACCCTAGTGTTTGGTGACCAGATCGGCGGCAACACTTTTTATGGCTCCGCTTGGGACGAAATATCGGATCTATCAGATCTGACCTATTAGATCGGCCATGATGGCCGATCCAAATGAACACACCAATGTCTCCCAAGACAACATCCTTGGGCCGACTTTTATGAGTTTGTCGACCGACGACCAACAAGAATTTGAAGACTATATAAAGAAGCAACTCAAGGAGTTGGAGAGGTGGAACCTCTCACACTTTACTATGGATTGCCACCGAAGGGCCGTCAGGAAGAAGGGAATGGATGTCATCTCCCTAAAGGACTTCACCAATGTGTTCCATAAGAAGCCAGATAAGGTTATGTAAACTAATACTATCCCAACTGATTTATAAACTGATATTTAGTACAAGAACCAATCTCCTATAGAAATATTGATGGAAGCCAAACACAAAAATTTGTTCAGGATTGGTAGATTTTTTACACTTTCCACTAATTGAGCTACATTTTATATGATTGTCATGTGTAGATGTTTGATTTCGTAAATCAAAGATGATTGGTGCCCAGTATTAGTACTTAGCAATACATTTTTTCACAATTATGCAACTTAAGTAACCAGGCCAAACAATTTAGGCGGTTCTATATATGTAGAGAGGTCAAAACAATATGCATATTTCTACAATTTAGACGGTTCTAGATAAAAACAGGACAAGACTGCAAAAGTCTAGAACTTGTAGAGCTTGTTCAGTAAAAGACTGCATTTTACTGCATTTTACCGCCTAAATTGTAGATATGTAAATTAACAGACATCAATTCCAGAATTTTGCTACCTTCATGACAGGGATATTCGCTAGCTATATTTGTACAACATGTTCTTGTTAAATGTTTGACTCATAAGATAGAAGTGACATTGGGAAGTAAAGATCATGCCTGTTGATGCTTGGAAAGTTGTTTGAGATTCTTAGATGCAGAATGATTGAATAAGAACAATATATTAGCAACAAGAACACATGGCAAGCACTTATTGGCTATTTCCTCATGTATTTCACCTAAAATTTCTTTTTCATTTTTTAGAAAAACATTGATGATGATTTACTAAATATCTTTACAAGGAACACAACTCAAATTTTTTTTATTCAAGCGTATAGTATAATATGGGGAGAACATTGGAAGAATCTTTCATACAAAATCTTAGAAGTATTAAAATACCAGAATACATAAGTTGCAAGGCTCATGGCTCTACACATCATACGTATTTTGCCTTTGATGCCCACATTAAATGCAGGTTCACATACACTACAGAATACTATAATGTCGCAAGAATGAGGGCATAAATCACATGAATGAAAACAAAACAATATTATACAAACTCACTAACAGTGGCAACAACATCAACTGAATCTACTAGTATCACGACTATAAACTTGATGCAGTAGCATCAATTTACACCTGTCTCGGTATAGTTTAACTATCACCAAGACCTCACAGCTCAGCATATTTGTTCACCAAACTGGACCAAACTAGTGTGGCACTTACATAATCTGATTCTGCGATTCACATGTGCATTGGGTGTGTACGGGAGTGGTCGCTTTGACCTCTCAATTGTACTCTTTATTTTTCTCTTCTCAATGAATTGGCACGCAGGTATGAAGACTAAAAAAAGATCTTCAATCACCACTTACTTACATTCTGCTTGTTAAACCATAGAACAGCAGTACGAGTTGAGACAATATCTATGATATCATCAGGTTCATCACATAGACACGCATAACAAGTAGGTTGTGTCCTTGTAAATAGTTACTCCAAATTATTACGAGAGCCTAGCCCACTAAATACTACTACGATCACATAAACCTAAACTAAGATCAACCAGCAGGGCCTCAAATGACTCATTTAGGCCATATATGTTGCCACTATTAACAGAAGCTAATCAGAGCACACAATACGGCATGTATTCAAGGAATGTGTACAGCTTTGATCCATGCTTCACCAAGCGCATGCCTCCATCTGTATTGTCAATTTGTCATAGACCTCCACATCGGTGAACCCTGCATGAGTCACTGGGTATGTAGAGGAGAGCTGGTTATCGTTGAAGAACCTGACAATGCAGAATTTGGTAGATCCTAGGTGCACGATGTATGTACCAGTGGCAGATAGTTCCCACTCCACCGGTGGAGTGAATGTCACATCATGAAATTTCCAAATTTTAGGATATGAATAGGAAGGATAATTAATGCATTAATTTTTCGTGTAATTTTAAAATTTTACTAAACTTAATTTATTCTACAGAGGATTTAACATAGGAAAAATAATTATTTATATTTTCTAAATTAAATGAGCTTGTGTGTGCTCTTAGGTTCCTCGAGTGCAAAAAGTTTCAAAATACGTTTATCTATCAAATAGTCTTCCAAAAACTACCAGATTTTTCTAGCAATTATTCTCATTTTCCTAGAGACATTTATATTTATTATAAGGCTTCAAATCTTCTAAACTTTTTTATGGGCTTCAAATATTTTGATCAGATTCATCATGTCCAAATAGAAATCTAGTATGTTTTCTGAAATTTTTGAAACATTCGGAATATTTTTCGTGGTTTAAATATTGATTCTAGACTTCTTTAAAATTAAATAAATCAAGAAAATAAATATTCTAAAAATAAATTCTAAACCTAAGTGAGCGGCCCACTTCCCACATGCCTGAGCCAAATCAGATGGAAGTCGTAATCTGCAGATCCGTTTTTTCTCTCGGGATAGTGTACACACGTGTGGGCTCTCAATCGCAGCGACTAACGTGTTAGGCCCACTCGTAGCCATCTCTTACATAGAGTCCCTGGACTCAATCGTTATAATTATTGGGAGGTCTAATGTGAAGAGGATTGTAGAAGTAAAAATATGATAAAGATATTATTAAAATAGAAGAGACAAATTGGAGTCCTAAATAGATTGGACAAAATCCTAATATATAAGACATAGTCCTAAGCATGTATGATAAGATTCTAACAAATAAGGAATGCACACTTGTAATTATAGAGAGTTGAATTCATATATGACTATGTTACCATATTAGACTTATCATATAACCTACTTGTATTCACCATTCTAATCGCCCTCTCTTTAGACTACTAATACAATGCATGTGCCTTACGACAACATATAATTTGATAAAATATTAGTACGCATATTATTATCAACCTTAATATCTCACAAACCAACAACCAATACAAAGCTAAACTCAAAATTCGAAGTGCCTCCTACTCCTCTCCCTTAGCTGTTCAGCAATGCATCGTCGACGGTGGCGCCTCCTCTTCTCCCTCGGTTGTTCTTGCCCCACTGCCTGCAGATACGCATGGTGGCAGAGAGTCATGGGAGCAGTTCGAGGCATTTGGCGATGGAGGAATGTTGATGTCCTCTATAGTGGTGCAGAAGAATCTGAAGGAGGCAGAGATAGGGAAAGAGATAGACAGTTGAGGGTTAATATACGACACCAACATCGAGAAGGAGGAGGGGAAAGCGCTCGTGCTGGTTGCATGATTGGTTGCACATGCAAGAGATAAGACTTATCTTAACTGGTTGTTAGGCGAGACGTTGAAGAGAAAACAAATCTATGCGCTTCACGCGACGAAGCATGGAACTCGTGCTTTAAAGGAGTAGAAAGGAGAGACGGGGAAGCGCCCAAGAGCACAGAGCAGAACATAACAGATCAATAGCCACCAAAACACTAGACGTAGGGTATTATCTCACAACTAGTGTCGGCGTTTCGGACCCGGGGGGTCCCTGGACCGACTAGTAAATTTGTCGCTGCGTGTCCCTGCCCAGATGGGTTGGTGCGAGATGGAACACAAGGGGAAAATGAGCCTTGTATTATCCTGCACCAGGGTGCTCATAGTAGGGGTTACAAGCGTTGCGAGAGAGCGAGAGCGGGAGAGCGAGTAGGAGAGAGCGAGAGAGAGAGAGAGAGAGGGTCTGGCCCTGCCCGTCTTCTCCCGTCCCTTTGTTGTGCGTCTACCCGTCTCCCCTCCTTCTCCTCCTTTTCTTCCCTCGTGCTCCTGGACATCCCCTTTTATAGACATAAGGAGATGGCCCAGCTGTACAATGGGGGTGTAGCTATGTGCTACGTGGCCAGCGGGGAAGTGTCTGGTTGCTATGCACGTGTTAACGTGTCTGTTGGAGAAGTGCATGAGCCCTGTAGATGCACAGCTATTGGCGCTGCATGGATCCTGCTAACGTCTCCTTGCTTCCGTAGGGGGCTTGAGAACCACCGACGTCATGGACGCACGCGGGGAGCCATCATTGCCTGTTGCCGGGGTAAGCTAGATGGGACGTCGGTCTTATTCCTTCGTAGCCTGAGCTAGCTAGGAGTAGGGTAATGATGTATCCCTTGTGGCGCGGTCGATCTGAGCCCGAGGTCGGGCGAGGTGGCGGCTCCTCCAAGGCCGAGGTTGAGGCCGAGGCCCAGGGTTGGGTGAGGACGTGACTCTTCCCGAGGCCGAGGCCGAGCCCCAGGGTCGAGCGAGGCGGAGATCTCCTCCCGAGGCCGAGGCCTAAGGTCGGGCGAGGTGGAGCTTCCTGTTGCGGCCGAGGCTGAACTTGGCTGTTGTCGGTTTCACCCGGGTGGTTGGCACAGCAGCCGGAGCGGGGCGGGCGGCGCTGTTTTCCTGTCAGATCAGTCAGTGAAAGGGCCAAGTGACTGCGGTCACTTCGACCTTGTCGACTGAGGCACGCGTGTCAGGATAAGGTGTCAGGCGATCCCAGCATTAAATGCGCATGCATACGGTTGGCTGGTAAGGCGATTTGGCCAAGGTCGCTTGCATGACAAGGCTTGCCTTTGGCTGAGCCGAGGATGTGCTCACTGCCTGAGGAGACCATCGGACGAGACGTGAATTCGTCTGGGATTACTGTTCCCGCCCGGGGCCGGGCTCGGCCGAGGCGAGATCGCGTCCCTTGGTAGACGAAGCTTTGACTTTGACCCGAACTGTCAGTCCTTATGGTTTATTCTGAAGGTGTTTATCAGCCGTGTTTAGGAGTGTTGGGGGTACCCCTAATTACGGTACCCGACAGTAGCCCTCGAGCCTCGAAGGGAGTGTAGGCACTCGCTTGGAGGTTCTGTCGGATATTTGCGAGGGGACCAGCCTTTCTCAGTTATGTTTTGTTCCGGTGGGTGCGTGCGAGCGCACCCGTCGGGTGTAGCCCCTGAGGCCTCGGAGGAGTGGTTTGACTCCTCTGAGGTCTTAATTCTTGCTGTGATGCCTCGGTCGGCCTGGTTGTTCCCTCATGCGGCCTGGCCGCAGCCCGGGTGCATGGTCAGGCTCTGAGTTTTTTGAGCTGGTTTGTTGACGCTGTCAACAGTTTTGGCCACAGCCGGGTGCGAGGGTAGCCCCCGAGCCTCTGCATGGAGCAAGAGGACGATCAAGGACTGTCTCAACTTTTATCATATGCCCCTTTCGTCGCCTTTTCGCAAGGAGGAAGGGGGGGGGGGGAAAGCGCCACGTTACCCTCGGAGGGCACCGATCATGGTGTTTCCAGTGAGTTGCTAACGGGTAATCCGAGTGGACGCCCGTGCCCTATTCGTTAAGGGTCGGCTAGTGGCCCAGAGGCACGCTCCAAAAGTACCTGCAGGGGATTTGCTGGACCCAGACCCATTTCGATAGGGTCCGAGAGCTCGGTGCCTCCCTCCGGTGGGATTCCATTACAAATCGTTCCCGCCGGTCTCGGAAATGTCCTAGGGTACCTCGAGAGCGTAGCCCGAGCCTCGGCCATGTAACGGACGTACCCAGGGTCATCCCTCACTCTGCGTGCTCTGGGGCGGCTGTTGAACCCTTTCGAGGGGCCAGCCTTCGAACCCCTGATCAGTAATGGGCGCGGAGCCTGAGTGCTCTGGGGCGGCTGTCGAGCCCTTCCGAGGGGCCAGCCTTTGAACCCCTGATCAGTAATGGGCGTGGAGCCTGAGTGCTCTGGGGCGGCTATCGAACCCTTCCGAGGGGCCAGCCTTCGAACCCCTGATCAGTAATGGGCGCGGAGCCCGAGTGCTCTGGGGCGGTTGCTGAACCCCGCAAGGCGCAGCCTTCGAACCCCTGATCAGTAGGAGGGCTCGGGGGCCTGAGTGCTCTGGGGCGGCTGCTGGACCCCGTAGGGCGCAACCTTCGAACCCCTGATCAGTAGGAGGGCTCGGGGGCCCGTGTGCTCTGGGATGGCTGCTGGACCCTGCAGGGCGCAACCTTCGAACCCCTGATCAGTAGGAGGGCTCGGGGGCCCGTTTCCTTCGTGGAGAAGGATCCTTTTCGAAATATCCCCTTTCCCGGTCCCTGTGGCAAGAGAGAGAGGGGAAACAGAAAAGGATATGAATTTAAATAACGTGGCACACCTTTTTTGACGCGGTCATCATGATGGAGGTGAAACGTCGCCCGCTTCGCCTGCCAAAGGTGTCGCTTGCTCTGCCAAGGAGTTAATGCAACGGGACGGGCGGTTCGTGGGGCGTCTATTGCGCGTGCGTGAGTCGTTCGAGGAACGGAACACGGGCGCATCGTCTTTACGCCGTGGGAGAGGGCTCCCCTGCTGCTTCAGGAAAGGATGCGAGCCTGGGGGTGATTTGACCGCTGCTTTCGCTCGTCTATTGCAGCAGTTATTGCCGGTCCGCTTTTGGCCATATCAACTGCCGTGCCTACCCCCGCGGCTGACCGACCCGTGATCGTCGCACTTAATTGGCAATGTTGGGTCACGCGCAGGGCTGCCTCGAGTCGCGTCACTGGTTCCGCAGTCGAGAAGACGCAGCATTGGCGCAGGTGGCGGTGCGGTCTCCTTGCACGTAGTGACCGTCTCGCCGGTTACATGATATGTGGGACCGGGCCTCCGTGCTGGTCCATCGGATGTGACGAAGCCGAAAGGGTGCATAACCGCGGTGCGGTTGCATGCTCCCTGCGTGGCGGCTCGCCCTTTCGTCCGCTGGTTTCGGCGAGATGAGGGAACGCTTATAACCGCAAGGCGGTTACTTGCTTCGCGTGTGGCGGTTTGCCTCCTTCGTGTTTTGGGTCAGCTCTCATGACGTGTGGGACCTATCCCCCGTGTCGTGGGGTGGAAACCCTGGAGCACGTTGATGGAGACTTTGCCCGTGACGCTTGGGGGTGCGAGTGAGGAGATCTGCCTATAAAAGGGGATCAATCCCCCGGGCAGTACCCATGCCTTCGCACTCCTCTCATCCATTACGCCCTTCCACCTTCCGAGCCCCCAGATGGGGCGCACCCACGTTGCCCTCTTCTTGCTGCTGTTGGAGGAGCGTGACCCCATGGGGGTTGGTGCTCTCCAATCATCGCTCGGCTTTAAGGATTTTCATCATGCAGCCCGGCTGCATTCCCTCACCAATGGTCATCCGTAGGGATGATCACCAGCCTTGTGGTGGGGAGAAGCAAGCCGGGCTGCGGCCTCTGCCCCGCCCTCAGCTTCAAGGATGTTCATCATCCGGGCTGAGGAGGAGGAGCGCACCGGGTTTGGCCCGACCTCCCGCGTGGACCGGTGACCCGCTTCTTCCTCCAACATTCGAGGGAGAAGGGCATCCTCCAGCCCTGTGGAGGAGGCGTCCTCCAGCCATGTGGGGGAAGGCGAACTGCTGCTGCCTGGCTAGGGTGCAGCTGTCTGTCCTCCACCTGGGCGACGGTCGTGCCGTGCGCAGGTGGCTGCTGTCACCGGTGCTGGAGTGGGGGCTGCCGCTGGTGAGGCTTCCCATCGCAACGGTTGCCTCCGCCAATGAGACCGTCGGTGCCAGCTGCACTCCGGACCTCCGGCTCTTTGGCTTTATGGCTGGTTCTCGTCCCCCATGAGGGGACATGAACCGGGGCCTTTCAGCAGTAGCGTTTGCCTTGAGGTCATCGCTGCTGCTGTTTAGCCACCCGAGGCGGAGGTCGTTGTCGCGCTGCTAGTACAGTGGTCACCGGCGAGCTGCTCGGGGCTCGTTGTCCCACAGGCCTTCTGGTGTGGAGGTTGTTCATTCCTGCGGGAATGGACCCAGAGTCCCATTTGTAATGGTACCCTCTTGAGAGCGAGATGTAATAGCTTTGAGTACTAAGACATCTGCCGTAGGTCGGGACAACCGCCGAGGGCGCTGCCGACATCTAAGTCTAGGTACCATTGTTACCCCAAGCACGTGTGTTTGTTCTTTGTGGCTGCTGAGGCCTGAACATTTGGGTATTTGAGTATAAAGTCGTGCTTCTTTCCTCGTTTCGAGCATTAAGACTTGCCCGTCGATAGCCAAACCACTTAACTGAGCATGAGTTACTTTTTGCGGAAGGTGACGAGTGAGGTATCCGTATCCGGAGGCATAGGATTCCCTCGGCTCGGTCGGCCTTGCCGTTCAAGGTCTCTCTCGCCCGGTTTTAGAACCTTCGGCCGCTTTGCGATGAGCTGAAGCTGAAGGCAGCGGTGGCGTGGACAGAGGCGGTGTCGGCTCGGACAGAGGCTTTCTTGGCACGGGAACAGGTGGCTTCCCAGGCCGAGGAGATGCAGCTGCAGCTGGAGTTTGGCCAGATCATCTGCGAGCGGGACCCATCCCGGAGCCAAGCTGCCGAAGCCGTGAGCTGGGCTGAGATCCTCGGGGGACAGCTGGCTGAGGCTACGGAGCGGCTAGCCGAGGCGTCTGCTCGTGTCGTCGTCTGAGGCTAGGCCAAATTCTACCGAGGGTGGAAACGACGCCGAGGGTGCTGCTCCTCCCCCTGCCGATGTCTGACCTACAGGAACAGTTCGTCTGAAGTATGCGTATGTTTTTTGCGGCCGCTAAGGCCTAAACATATTTAGCGTTTGGATTATCAAGTTGTGTTTTCTTTCCTCTCGTTTCGAGCATTAGGACTTGTTTGTCGGTAGCAGAATCGCTTTTATCCGAGCGAGAGTTACTTTTCGCGGAAGGTGATGAGTGAGGTATCCGTATCCCGGAGGCGTAGGAGTCCCTCGGCTCGGTCGGCCTTGCCGTTTACGTGCTCTCTCGCTCGTTTTTAGGATCCTGTTATCGATATAGTCGAAAATGCACGAAATTCATTTTCTACCCGAGCGTTAGGACTTGTTCGGTAGCAGGATCGCTTATCCGAGCGTGAGTTACTTTTCATGGAAGGTGATGAGTGAGGTATCCGTATCCCGGAGGCGTAGGAGTCCCTCGGCTCGGTCGGCCTTGCCGTTTACGTGCTCTCTCACTCGTTTGTAAGATCCTGCTATCGATATAGTCGAAAGTACAAAAGTCGTTTTCTACCCGAGCATTAGGACTTGTTCGATAGCAGAACCACTTATCCGAGCATGATTTACTTTTCGCAGAAGGTGATGAGTGAGGTATCCATATCCCGGAGGCGTAGGAGTCCCTCGGCTCGGTCGGTCTTGCCGTTCAAGGTCTCTCGCGCTCGTTTTCAGGGTTCCGTTATCGATATAGTCGGAAAGCACGAGAGTCGTTTCGGTAGAAAACTTTTCTTGGTAGAAAATTTTTCCGAAGAAAATTTTGACGCAGAGGGGGTTCCCCCCTTCTAGCCCCCAAGGGAGGGTTGGGCTTTGCCGAGGCAAGGCTGATCCTTCCTTGACGGTTAGACTTTATGTATGTAAAGAAAACGAGGAACACAAACGACTCGAAACATTTTAAGGGTAGAAGCGACGTAGCTGTTGGATGTTCCAAGCGTTGCTGTAGACCTAGCCTTGATCGTTGGCCAGCTTGTATGTCCCGGGCTTCAAAATCTTGGCAATGATGAACGGTCCCTCCCAGGGAGGAGTAAGCTTGTGGCGTCATCGGGCGTCTTGTCGCAGCCGAAGTACCAAGTCTCCCACTTGGAAGTCTCGGGACCAAACCCTTCGGGCGTGGTAGCGTCGCAGAGACTGCTGGTACCGCGCCAAGTGTAGTAAGGCCACGTCCCGAGCCTCTTCCAGCTGGTCCAAGGAATCTTCTCGGCTGGTCTGGTTGCCTCGGTCGTCGTACGCCTTTGTCCTCGAGGAACCGTATTCTAAGTCCGTGGGTAAGATGGCCTCGGCCCCATAGACTAGGAAAAACGGCGTGAAGCCCGTGGCCCGGCTCGGCGTCGTCCTCAGACTCCAAACCACCGAGGGTAGATCTTTCATCCACCGCTTACCAAACTTGTTGACGTCGTTGTAGATCCTCGGTTTTAGTCCCTGCAAAATCATGCCGTTGGCACGCTCCACCTGCCCATTTGTCATCGGGTGAGCTACGGCGGCCCAGTCCACACGGATGTGGTGGTCCTCGCAGAAGTCCAGGAACTTTTCCCTATGAACTGCGTGCCATTGTCGATGATGATGGAATTTGGGACTCCAAAGCGATGGATGATATTTGTGAAGAACGCCACCGCCTACTCGGACCTGATGCTGGTTAAGGGTCGGACCTCGATCCACTTGGAGAATTTGTCGATGGCGACCAGCAGGTGCTTGAAGCCCCGGGGTGCCTTCTGCAAGGGACCGACGAGGTCCAGACCCCAAACGACAAACGACCAGGTGATAGGTATTGTCTACAGGGCCTGAGCGGGCAGGTGCGTCTGTCTCATGTAGAACTGACACCCCTGGCAGGAGCGTACAATCCTAGTGGCGTCGGCCACCACGGTTGGCCAGTAGAAACCTTATCGGAAAGCGTTTTCCACATGGGCTTGAGGTGCTGCATGGTGGCCACAAGCCCCCGAGTGTATTTCTTGTAATAGCTCTTGTCCTTGGGCAATGGATATGCATCGTTGGAGAATGCCCGAGGAGCTGCGGTGGTACAACTCCTTTTCATCACCCAGTAAAACGAACGACTTGGCACGCCGAGCCAGTCGCCGAGCTTCGGCCTTGTCGAGGGGCAGCTCTCCTCGGAGGAGATATTCCAGGTACGGGGTCTGCCAGTTCGGGACCGGTGTGACCGCATTCCGCTCCTCCTCGACACGCAGGGCCTCACCCTCGGCGGTCGCGAGTACCTCGGGCTGGGTCGAGGCCTCCTCGAGCTCGGGCGCGTCGTCGATTTGGACGGATGGCTGATATATATCCTTAGAGAAGACGTTCGGGGGAACCGTCGTTCGCCCCGAGGCTATTTTTGCCAGCTCATCTGCGGTTTCGTTGTACCGTCGAGCAACATGGTTGAGTTCCAGCCCGTAGAACTTATCTTCCAAGCGCCGAACTTCGTCGTAGTAGGCCTCCATTTTTCGATCGCGGCAGTGGGAGTTCTTCATGACCTGGTCAATGATGAGCTGCGAGTCGCCACGAGCATCGAGGCGCCGAATCCCTAGCTCGACGGTGATGCGCAGGCCATTAACCAAGGCTTCATACTCAGCCACGTTGTTTGATGCCGGGAAATGGAGGCGCAGTACGTAACGAACATGTTCTCCGAGGGGTGAGATGAAGAGCAAGCCCGCGCCTGCTCTGGTTTTCATCAGCGACCCGTCGAAGTACATGGTCCAAAGTTCGGGCTGTATTGGGGCCGTAACTGGGTGTCAGTCCATTCAGCCAGGAAGTCGGCCAAGACTTGGGATTTTATGGCCTTCCGAGAGGCAAATGAAAGTGTTTCGCCCATGAGTTCCACTGCCCATTTTGCTATCCTACCCGAGGCCTCTCAGGACTGGATGATCTCTCCCAGGGGGGAGGATGACACCACAGTCACCGGATGGGACTCAAAGTAGTGTCGCAACTTTCGCCGTGTCAGAATCACTGCATAGAGCAGCTTCTGGATCTGCGGGTAGCGGACTTTGGTCTCGGATAGCACCTCGCTGGTGTAGTAGACTGGCCTTTGGACGAGTAGCGTGTGCCCTTCTTCTCGTCTCTCGACTACAATCGCGGCGCTGACCACCTGAGCGGTTGCGGCTACGTAGATCAAGAGGGCTTCTCCCGCAGCGGGGGGCACCAAGATGGGTGCATTGGTAAGGAGTGCCTTTAAGTTTCCAAGGGCTTCCTCGGCCTTGGGGGTCCAAGTGAAGCGCTCGGCCTTCCTTAAGAGGCGGTACAGGGGCAATCCTTTTTCGCTAAGGCGTGAGATGAAGCGGCTCAGAGCCGCAAGGCATCCCATGACCCTCTGTACTCCTTTTAAATCCTTGATTGGTCCCATGTTGGTGATGGCCGCGATTTTCTCTGGGTTGGCCTCTATGCCCCGCTAGGAGACGATGAATCCCAGGAGCATGCCTCGAGGGACTCCGAAGACACACTTCTCGGGATTGAGCTTTACGCCTTTCGCTCTTAGACACTTGAATGTCGTCTCAAGGTCAGAGAGGAGGTCGAAGGCTTTCTTTGTCTTGACAACGATGTCATCGACGTAAGCCTCGACCGTTCCGCCGATGTGCTCTCCGAACACATGGTTCATGCACCTCTGGTAGGTGGCACCTGCATTCCTCAAGCCAAATGGCATTGTAGTATAACAATACATGCCAAAAGGTGTGATAAAAGAAGTCACGAGCTGGTCGGACTCTTTCATCTTGATTTGGTGATAGCCTGAGTAGGCATCGATGAAAGACAGGGTTTCACACCCAGCAGTGGAGTCCACAATTTGATCGATGTGGGGCAGAGGGTAGGGAACCTTCGGACATGCTTTACAAGAACAGGGTTAGCTAACCATTCGGGATGGAATACCTCTTTGATGAACCCTGCAGCCAGTAGCTTGTGGACCTCCTCACCTATGGCCCTGCGCTTTTCTTCATCAAAACGGCGTAGGTACTGCTTCACGGGTCGGACTCCAGCTCTGATGTCCAATGAGTGCTCGGCGACCTCCCTTGGTATGCCTGGCATGTCCGAGGGACTCCATGCAAAAACTTCGGCGTTTGCGCGGAGGAAGTCGACGAGCACTGCTTCCTATTTGGGGTCGAGCTCAGAGCCGATCTTGACTTTCTTGCTGACGTCGTTGCTGGGGTCGAGAGGGGCGGACTTAACCGCCTCAGCCAGTTCGAAGTTGCCGGCGTGCCGCTTCGCGTCGGGCGCCTCCTTGGAGAGGCGTTCCAGGTCGGCGATGAGGGCCTCGGACTCGGCGAGGGCCTCAGCGTACTCCACGCATTCCACATCGCATTCATACACGTGGCGGTACGTGGATCCGACGGTGATGATCCCGTTGGGGCCTGACATCTTGAGCTTGAGGTAGGTGTAGTTGGGGACGGCCATGAACTTGGTGTAGCACAGTCTTCCCAACACCGCGTGGTAGGTCCCTCGGAACCCGACCACCTCGAAGGTGAGGGTTTCCTTTTGGAAGTTGGAGAGAGTTCCGAAGCAGACGGGCAAGTCAATCTGCCCGAGGGGCAGGATACACTTTCCGGGTGCTATCCCATGGAAGGGTGCCGCACCGGCCCGGACCTCGGACCGATTAACCCCCAAGAGTTCCAGGGTCTCGGCGTAGATGATGTTGAGGCTACTGCCTCCGTCCATGAGGACCTTGGAGAGCCTAACGTTGCCGATGATCAGATCAACGACGAGCGGGTACCTCCCTGGGCTTGGCACGAAGTCGAGGTGGTCGCCTCGGTCGAAGGTGATAGGCTTGTTGGACCAGTCTAGGTAGACTGGCGCTGCCACCTTCACCGAGCAGACCTCCCGGCGCTCTTGGTTGCGGTGCCGAGCCGAGGCGTTCGCCACCTGCCCGCCGTAGATCATGAAGCAGTTGTGGACCTCTGGGAACTCCTCTTCCTTGTCGCCCTCCTTCTTGTTGTTGCCTTGGCCCTTGCCATCTTCCGCCAGGGGCCCAGCCTTGTGGAAGTAGCGCCGGAGCATGAAACATTCTTCAAGGGTGTGCTTGATGGGACCCTGGTGATAGGGGCACGACTCCTATAAGCATCTTGTCGAATGCGCCGGCCCCTCCAAGAGGCTTCTGAGGGTTCCTGTGCTCGGCAGCAGCGACGAGATTCGCGTCAGCAGTGTCGCGCTTTGCTTGCGCCTTCTTCCTGGCCTTCTTCTTCGCACCACGCTGGGCGGACGCCTCGAGGGCGTCTTCCTTCGGCTCTCCCTGAGGCTGCTTGTCTTTCCAGAAGATGGCTTCGACCGCCTCCTGACCCGAGGCGAACTTGGTGGCGGTGTCCATCAATTCACTCGCCTTGGTGGGAGTCTTGCGCCCCAGTTTGCTCACCAGGTCTCGGCAAGTGGTGCCGGCGAGGAAAGCCCCGATGAAATCCGAGTCGGTAATGTTGGGCAGCTCGGTGCGTTGCTTCGAAAATCACCGGATGTACTCTCGGAGGGATTCCCTTGGCTGCTGGCGGCAGCTTTGGAGATCCCATGAGTTCCCAGGGCGCACATACGTGCCTTGGAAATTTCCCGCAAAAGCCTTGACTAGGTCGTCCCAGTCGGAGATCTGCGCAGGAGGCAGGTGCTCCAACCAGGCCCGGGCAGCGTCAGAGAGGAAAAGGGGGAGGTTGCGGATGATGAGGTTGTCGTCGTCCGCCCCTCCCAACTGGCATGCCAGCCGGTAATCCGCGAGCCACAACTCCGGCCTTGTCTCCCTCGAGTACTTGGTGATGGTAGTCGGGGCTCAGAACCGGGCGGGGAACGGTGCTCGTCGTATGGCCCGACTGAAGACTCGTGGACCGGGTGGCTCGGGCGAGGGACTCCGATCCTCCTCACTGTCGCAGCGTCCCCCGCGCCTGGGGTGGTAGCCTCGGCGCACCTTCTCCTCGAGGCGGGCTCGATGGTCGCGACGGTGTTGCCCGTCGCCAAGGCGATCCTGGGCGGCAGGTGCCTCATCCCTCGTGCGCTCGGGATGGACCGAGGCCTCCCGCATGCGTCGGGAGGACGTCGCGTGACGCTCCGAGGGGTCAGCTCGCCTCTGGGAGGCAGAGCTCTCGGCTCATCGAACTGTGGCCCCTTCCAGGAGATCCTTGAGTTCACCCTGGATACGCCGTCCCTCGGTGGTGGATGGCTCCGGCATGGTTTGAAGTAGCATCGCCGCTGCAGCTAGGTCCTGGTCGGACCCGCTGACGGCCGAGGGTAGCACTACCCTGGCATTGTCAACGATACGGCGCTGGACGTCCTGGGCCCGATGACGGGCTCCTCCGGCGAGTGTTCGGCCAGCGCACTCCTGCTCGATGTTCTGTCAGAGATGCACAAGTCGCCCTGCTTCCTCGTCGACCTTGGCCTGCATCTCGCGGATTTGCTCGAGCTGTGTGTCCTGACCCCCCGCAGGGACTGGGACCACAACTAGCTCCCACGGGATGTCAATGCGAGATGCGGGCCCAAGGGGATCGCCAACCTCCGACATGCCGAGGTGGTTGCCTTCGGAAACATTCACGACTCGGGCCATAACCCTCATCGTCAAGGCCGTGGCCATCGTCAAAGCAACCGGTGAGGCAGTGGTCACATGCGGACATGAAGTCCCGCATGGCACCGGGATCACCGAGGCTAGAGAAATCCCAACCGAAGTCGGGGTCGTCCTCTTCCTCAGAACCCACCGGTCCGGAGGTTGAGACGGCAGTCAGTCGGTCCAAGGTTGACCACATATGGTACCACGGAAGGTCTAGATACGCCCTTGCGAAAGCGCTCACCGAAGCGGGGTCGCTAGGTGGATCGAAGCTGAATTGAAAGGGAACAGGCGGACGATACCTCTTGGCCGATCGATGGTGGTGAAGTCGCGTCGGGGACGGAATGCACCGTCATCTCAAGTACGAGGCTAATGCCCAGCAGGTCCTTTGCGAGGGTGCTGGCGTCATCAGCTCGCTTGGGGCTGGCACGTTGCAGGGAAGCGATGCTCATCGTTGTCTCAGGCGCGAGGACAACACCCGACATGTCCCCCAGAGGAGTGCCGGCATCGTCGACTTGCTCTGGTCCGACAGCCGACGAGGTGCCGCCTCCTGCATGGCCATGGTTACCCCGTCTCCTCCTCCTGCGGCGAGGAAGGTGGCGAGGCAAACCCGGGCGTTCTTCTTCTGCCACGGAGGGAAGCTGTCGTCGAGTTCGCCGCCGCCAGGCTAGCCGACTGTCATTGTTGTCGTGCTGTGAGGGGAGGAGTACCATGTCGTAGCTGCCGTCGAGGGACATGAACTCGAGACTCCCGAAGCGGAGCACCGTCCTGGGCTGAAGAGGTTGCTGAAGTCTACCCATCTGGAACTCAACAGGAAAGTGTTCGTTAACACGCAGCAGGCCCCTACCTGGCGCGCCAACTGTCAGCGTTTCAGACTCGAGGGGTCCCTGAGCCGACTAGTAAATTTGTCGCTGCGTGTCCCTGCCCAGATGGGTTGGTGCGAGATGGAACACAAGGGGAAAATGAGCCTTGTATTATCCTGCACCAGGGTGCTCGTAGTAGGGGTTACAAGCGTTGCGAGAGAGAAAGAGCGGGAGAGCGAGTAGGAGAGAGCGAGAGAGAGAGGGTCTAGCCCTGCTCGTCTTCTCCCGTCCCTTTGTCGTGCGTCTACCCGTCTCCCCTCCTTATCCTCCTTTTCTTCCCTCGTGCTCCTGGACATCCCCTTTTATAGACATAAGGAGATGGCCCAGCTATACAATGGGGGTGTAGCTATGTGCTACGTGGCCAGCGGGGAAGTGCTTGGTTGCTATGCACGTGTTAACGTGTCTGTTGGAGAAGTGCATGAGCCCTGTAGATGCACAGCTGTTGGCGCTGCATGGATCCTGCTGACGTCTCCTTGCTTCCGTAGGGGGCTTGAGAACCATCGACGTCATGGACGCACGTGGGGAGCCATCATTGCCTGTTGCCAGGGTAAGCTAGATGGGACGTCGGTCTTGTTATTTCGTAGCCTGAGCTAGCTAGGAGTAGGGTAATGATGTATCCCTTGTGGCGCGGTCGATCTGAGCCCAAGGTCGGGCGAGGCGGCGGCTCCTCCGAGGCCGAGGTTGAGGCTGAGGCCCAGGGTCGGGTGAGGACGTGACTCTTCCCGAGGCCGAGTCCCGGGGTCGGGCGAGGCGGAGATCTCCTCCCGAGGCTGAGGCCGAGGCCTAAGGTCGGGCGAGGCGGAGCTTCCTGTTGCGCCCGAGGCTGAACTTGGCTGTTGTCGGTTTCACCCGGGTGGTTGGCATAGCAGCCGGAGCGGGGCGGGCGGCGCTGTTTTCCTGTCAAATCGGTCAGTGAAAGGCAAAGTGACTGCGGTCACTTCGACCTTGTCGACTGAGGCACGCATGTCAGGATAAGGTGTCAGGCGATCCCAGCATTAAATGCGCATGCAATACGGTCGGCTGGTAAGGCGATTTGGCCAAGGTCGCTTGCACGACAAGGCTTGCCTTTGGCTAAGCCAAGCGTGTGCTCACTGCCTGAGGAGACCATCGGACGAGACATGAATTCGTCCGGGACTACTGTTCCCGCCCGAGGCCGCGCTCGGCCGAGGCACGATCGCGTCCCTTGGTAGACAAAGCTTTGACTTTGACCCGAACTGTCAGTCTTTATGGTTTGTTCTAAAGGTGTTTATCAGTCGTGTTTAGGAGTGTTGGGGGTACCCCTATTACGGTACCCGACAACTAGAGTCCAAACAAGTTTAAATATTGTGTCCTTGTGTATTTTACCTTCTATTCTTGATCTCGCGACCTACTCCATAAATTCACTATCGGAAAAATCCTTGATAAATGGATTGGAAGACCAACCCTGTGAAGACTCTGAGCAACAGGAGTGTGCTTTAAAAGGCAAGTTGTGTCCTCGACATTGTTTTGTCCTATATAATATTTACTATTGTGTTCTCATCTATGCATTGTAGAATTAGATCAAATTGATAGACCTATTAGGTGATGTTTATATTTGTTTTCCATTTTGTAACACTCCGAGATCCACAAACACCCCGAGATGCTACTGGACTTTACTACCAACAGCCGAACACTAAAAAAATAAATTTTGGCAGCGTCTCCTTTGTATTTATAAGCATCGCAGAAGCAAAAGAGATATATCAATACAAAATGAATCATACTAGTATGATATAATTGTCATCAAGGACGATTAACCATGAATGAACCAGCTTATGCCTACATCATACTTCAAAGTATGAACATCAAAAGTCAATAACCCAAGCTAATTATTTGGTTCTTTAAACAATGTGTGCAACATGACGCTACTTCCCACTCCCCTTGATAAGCATCAAGCACCTACATTGAGTAATGCTAGAGTGAGATGAAACATCTCAGCAAGCAAATTGTTTTGATGAGATATTTAAACCACAAGTTGAATTAATCAACATTTTAAAGGAATCACAATTAAGATCAGAAATACTTGTAGATATAGAACTCAATAGTCCCAATATAACCAATACCATCTCATTTCCTCGAACAACCACAATAGGTTGTATAACACTTCCCTACGTCAACAATATCTACAAATATCACTTCAATGTATGCATAGGAATGCAATGTGTATGTCCTGTGCCTTCATACCTCTGAGGGTATAAAACCACATCATCTGCAAATATCACTTCAATGAATGCAATGCATATGTTCTCTACCTTCATACCTCTGAGTGTATAAAACCACATCATCTGCAAATATCACTTCAATGAATGCATATGAATGCAATGCATATGCCCTCTGCCTTCATACCTCTGAGGGTATGAAGCCGCATCGTACCCCTCCTCGGGCAACGTACGATGCTAAGTTGTACCGGTACGGTCGGACCATAGGTCACGACAAAACTTCAGATGCAAATGAATCATGCAATGCATATGGCATGCTGCATTTATCAATATACTTCACTTCCTTCACATACAATACAAACCTCAAATAATACTTCATCTTCCTTCAGATACAATACAAACCTTAAATAATACTTCATCTTCCTTCAGATACAATACAAACCTCAAATAATATTTCATCTTCCTTCAGGGGTGTGAATTAATCATATGGGTCATACTCGAACCATAATCACCATCAGTATATGATTGAGCATCAATATAATACAATCAAGTAAAGCATCACCATAGAGTTCAATTATGAAAGAATTCAATAATTCTAAATATTAGAATCTAGGCGATAAAAATAACAAGTCAAAACGGTAGCAACCACTGCTACATTCACTTGCCTTCATCGAAGAAGAAAATGTACTATGCATGATCCGAAGTGTAGCCACCTGTTGTGGGGTATAAAACTTAGTACAAATATTTCATAAACATTTGCTAACAATCAACAAATCGCTACTACACTTGAAACCAAGACCCGGTTGAGAGCACCTAGAGGGGGGGGGGGTGAATAGGTGATCCTGCGAAATTCAATACTTAATAGCCAATACTTGGTTATGAAATGTTAGTGTGATTAAAATCAAGTTGCTAGAGTGTGAACTTCAGAAGAAAGCCAATCACAAAATAAGATGGACACAAGACACATTGATTTATCCCGTGGTTCGGCCAATGCCTACTTCCACGTTGTGGTGACCTCCTTCGGTCATGGATTGCACTCAATCCCTCTCAAGCGATCCAATGATCAACTTTGAGTACCACGACTATCTTCCTTATAGTCTTTCTCCCGTTTGCGAGGAATCTCCATAGATTGGAGCCTCTCGCCCTTACAAGTTTATCACAAGAGAAGCACAATAGAAGTGAGAGAGAGTAACACACGCAAGACTCAAATCTGCAGCACACACACGCACACAAGCCAAGACTTGAGCTCGAAACATAGCACAGTGAGTTCACAACTCAAATGGAGCACAAATCACTAACACAATCGATCAAATGCGTGGAGGCGGAGTCTAGGAGTCTTAGGATGCTTAGTGAATGCTTGGAGTTGTGCTCCATGCGCCTAAGGGTCCCTTTTATAGTCCCAAGGTAGCTAGGAGCCGTTGGAGATCAACTTGGAAGGCAAATCCTGCCTTCTGTTGAGTGGTGCACCGGACAGTCCGGTGCACCACCGGACAACTACTGTAGCAGTCCGGTGCACGATCTCTTTCCTTTTCTGGTGCATCCGACCGTTGGGCCAGCGGTCCCATTGGCGCACCGGACTCTATCCAGTGCACACGGGACAGTCCAGTGTGCCCAACCGACCGTTGGCGCGGGCCACGCGTCGTCCGCTGATTGCGCTGGTGACCGTTGGCTCGGGCGGCTCTGACTCACCGGACAGTTTGGTGATTTTTAGCCGCGGCGCTTTCTGGTTTTCCCGAGAGCGACGAATTCATCGCCGATGTACTTGGGCGCGGGCGCTGAGGACTCACCGGATAGTCCGGTGCACCACCGAACAGTCCGGTGATTTTTAGCCAAGTCGCCCGGCTGATTCTCGAGAGCAGCCAGTTCATGTCGGGCCAATCTGGGGCACTGGACACTGTCTGGTGTGCCAGGCTGGTGCTGGTTTTGGCTGTACTTAGCCAACTCTTCTCTAATTCGAATCTTCTTTTCTTGGCACTGTTTCTAGCACTTAGATAAACATGTTAGTAATAACAAAAACAATTTACTAAGTCTAGAAACATACCTTGTTCTTTGATGTGCACTTATCACCTACTTAGCACATATGAGTTCAAAACAATGTGTTGGGCATCTAATCACCAAAACAATTATAGAAATGGCTCAAGGGCACATTTCCCTTTCAATCTCCCCCTTTTTGGTGATTTATGCCAACACATTTCAAAGCAACTAAGAAGTGCAGATTTATGACCAAATTGTTGTTCACTTAGTATTTGGCATATTTGGATCACTCTTTGCCACCACTTGGTTTGTTTTTGCAAATCAAATTCTTTTTCCTATTTCTAAGTCAAACACACTTGTTTGGGCAAATAGAGATATATTCCAAGAGTGAAATTGATCAAGTGCCAAAAACTCCCCCTTTTTCCCATAATCAAATTTCTCCCCATAAGAGACCAAATTTTGCAATAAGAGTATTTTGACAAAATACAAATTCTAACTCTTCTATTTTCAAAATTCACAAATGGTTGGCTGATCCATTCACAAGGGTTGGCTGATCCATTCTGCTATGGCCTTAATTTCTCCCCCTTTGGCATTAAGCACCAAAACGGGATCATTTTTGGCCCTTTAACCCCATTGCCTCACCAAAATGTCAAATAAGTGCAAAAAGGCAATGAGAGCATACATATGAACTTGGAATTAAATACACTAATACCAAAGTGCAGTGGAAGTCTTTTCGTCGTCCAAGTTCTTTTTCCCTTTCAATGTACCTTCGAGACTACATCAAGTGTACTCAAACAAACAGGTTAGTCTCAAAGGAGTCAAGTTGTAGCTCATCTCCCCCTAAACATGTGCATCATTTGCATGTGGACTTGTGAGATCCGAGGATGACTTGTACAACTTGAGCACCACAAATAAACAACAAGTTACGTAAATGCTCAAAGTAACATGATCAAAGGCATAGACTACATGTATGCTCTAGATCAATCCAAGTTACGCGAATCTAAGACATTTAGCTCACTATGCAACCTGCAAAACCTTTTCTCATCTAAAGGCTTGGTGAAGATATCGTCTAGCTGGTTCTCGGTGCTAATGTGGTAAACATCGATATCTCCCTTTTGCTGGTGGTCTCTTAGGAAGTGATGCCGGATGTCTATTTGCTTAGTGCAGCTGTGTTCAATAGGATTATCCACCAAGTGGATTGCACTCTCATTGTCACATCAGAGTGGGACTTTGATCAGATTGTAGCCAAAGTCTCGGAGGGTTTGTCTCATCCAAAGCAGTTGCATGCAACACTGTCCTGCGGCAACATACTCGGCCTCAGCGGTGGATAGGGCAACGGATGTTTGTTTCTTGGAACTCGAGGACACCAGAGACCTTCCTAAAAATTGGCACGTCCTTGATGTGCTCTTCCTATCAACCTTACACCTGGTATAGTCGGAGTCTAAGTATCCAATTAAGTCAAAGGTAGACCCCTTTGGATACCAGATCCTGAAGCAAGGCATAGAAATTAAATACCTAAGAATTCGCTTAACAGCCACAAGGTGACACTCCTTGGGGTCGGATGGAAATCTAGCACACATGCATACACTTAGCATAATGTCCGGTCTACTAGCACAAAGATAAAGTAATGAACATATCATTGACCGGGATGCCTTTTGATCAACGGACTTACCTCCTTTGTTGAGGTCGAGATGTCCGTCAGTTCCCATCGGTGTCTTCGTGGGCTTAGCGTCCTTCATCCTAAACCTCTTGAGAAGATCTTGAGTGTACTTCGTTTGGGAGATAAAGGTGCCATCCTTGAGTTGCTTCACTTGAAATCCAAGGAAGTAGGTCAACTCGCGCATCATTGACATGTCGAACTTTTGCATCATCACACTGCCAAACTCCTCACAAGACTTTTGGTTAGTAGAACCAAATATTATGTCATCAACATAAATTTGGCAAACAAAAAGATCACCATTACATGTCTTTGTGAAAAGAGTGGGATCAGCTTTCCCAACCTTGAAAGCATTAGCAATTAAGAAATCTCTAAGGCATTCATACCTTGCTCTTGGAGCTTGCTTAAGTCCATATAGCGCCTTAGAGAGCTTATACACATGGTCGGGATACCTGTCATCCTCAAAGCCAAAGGGTTGTTCCATGTATACCTCCTCTTTAATTGGCCCATTGAGGAAAGCGCTCTTCACGTCCATTTGGAACAGCCTAAAAGAATGGTGAGCAGCATAGGCTAATAATATCTGAATTGACTCTAGCCTAGCAACAGGAGCAAAAGTCTCCTCAAAATCCAAACCTACGACTTGGGCATAACCTTTTGCCACAAGTCGAGCTTTGTTTCTTGTCACCACTCCGTGCTCGTCTTGTTTGTTGCGGAACACCCACTTGGTTCCCGCAGCGTTTTGCTTTGGACGAGGCACTAGGCTCTAGACTTCATTCCGTTTGAAGTTGTTGAGCTCTTCCTGCATGGCCAACACCCAGTCCGGATCCTGCAAGGCCTCTTCTACCCTAAAAGGATCAATAGAAGAGACAAACGAGTAATGCTCACAAAAATTAGCTAATCGTGAGCGAGTAGTTACTCCCTTGTTGATGTCACCCAGAATCTGATCGACGGGGTGATGTCTTTGGATCGTCGCTCAGACTTGAGTTGGAGGAGCCTATGGTGCTTCTTCCTCCATAACCTGTTCTTCCTGAGCTCCCCCTTGATCTTGCCCCTCTTCTTGAGGTACCTGTACATCGTCATGAGTTGGGGGATGCACCATTATTGAGGAAGATGGCTGATCTTGTTCCTGTAGTTCTTGTGGTCGCACATCACCTATCGCCATCGTGCGCATTGCGGCCGTTGGAACTTCATCTTCATCTATATCATCAAGATCAACTTTCTCTCTTGGAGAGCCATTAGTCTCATCAAATACAACGTCGCTAGAGACTTCAACTAGTCCTGATGATTTGTTGAAGACCCTATACGCCTTTGTATTTGAGTCATACCCTAATAAAAACCCTTCTACTGTCTTGGGAGCAAATTTTGAATGTCTACCTTTCTTCACAAGAATGTAGCATTTGCTCCCAAATACACGGAAATAGGAAACATTGGGTTAGTTACCAGTTAGGAGTTCGTAAGAAGTCTTCTTGAGGAGACGGTGCAGATAGAGCCGGTTTATGGCGTGGCAAGCTATGTTCACAGCTTCCGACCAAAACCGCTCAGGCGTCTTGAACTCTCCAAGCATCATTCTTACCATGTCGATTAGCATCCTGTTCTTCCTCTCTACCACACCATTTTGTTGTGGTGTGTAGGGAGCGGAGAACTCGTGCCTGATGCCTTCCTCCTCAAGAAACTCTTCAACTTGTAGATTCTTGAACTCGGACCCATTGTCGCTTCTTATCTTCTTCACCTTAAGCTCAAACTCATTTTGAGCTCTCCTTAGGAAGCGCTTTAGGGTCCCTTAGGTTTCGGATTTGTCCTACAAAAAGAACACCCAAGTGAAGTGGGAAAAATCATCAACTATAACAAGACCATACTTACTTCCCCCGATGCTGAGATAGGCAACGAGACCAAAGAGATCCATGTGAAGAAGTTCCAGTGGTCTTGATGTCGTCATCACATTCTTGCTGTGATGAGTGCTTCCCACCTGTTTTCCTACTTGACATGCTACACAAGGTCTGTCTTTCTCAAAACAGACATCAGTTAGTCCTAACACATGATCTCCCTTTAGAAGATTATGAAGGTTCTTCATCCCAACATGTGCTAGACGGCAATGCCAAAGTCAACCCATATTAGTCTTAGCTATTAAGTATGCATCTAGATCGGCGTTCTCTTTCGAAAAATCAACTAAATAGAGCTTGTCGTCTAGTACACCCTTAAAAGCTAGTGAACCATCACTTCTTCTAAGGATAGATACATCAATATTTGTGAATAAACAATTATAACCCATGTTATATAATTGACTCACAGATAACAAATTATACCCGAGCGATTCAACTAAAAACACATTAGAGATAGAATGCTCGGATGTGATGGCTATTTTTCCCAACCCTTTGACCTTGCCTTGGTTATCATCTCCAAAGATGATTGTATCCTGGGAATCCTTGTTCTTGACGTAGGAGGTGAATATCTTCTTTTCCCCCGTCATGTGGTTTGTGCATCCGCTGTCGATAATCCATCTTGAGCCCCCGGATGCATAAACCTGCAAGGAATTTAAGCTTGGGTTTTAGGTACCCAACTCTTGTTGGGTCCTGCAAGGTTAGTCACAACCGTTTTTGGAACCCATATGCAGGTTTTGTCTCCTTTGCATTTGGATCCCAACTTCCTAGCAACTACTTTTTCATTTTTACATGAAAGTACAAACGAGTCATTGCAAGCATGATAAATAGTAGTAGGTCCATTGCAAACTTTTCTAGGAGCATGAGAAGTAGCATAATTTCTCCTAGACCTACTTCTACCATGAACAAAAGCGGAACTAGATGCGAACATAGCATGATAATTAAATGTAGCATCATGATAACCAATATGATCATAGCATCTTTCATTATGAGCACGATTAGTGAATTTCCTATCATAAATATAGGCATGGTTCTTTTGAGAACCATTAGCCATTGGGGCCTTCCCTTTCTCCTTGTTGAGAGCGGAGGTCCTTTGGCTTGTTAAGTTCTTGGTTTCCTTTCGAAAACCAAGTCCATCCTTAATTGAGGGGTGTCTACCAATAGTATAGGCACCCCTAGCAAATTTTAATTTATCATAATCATCTTTGCAAGTCTTAAGTTGAGCATTAAGACTTGCAACCTCATTGTTTAATTTAGCAATAGTGACAGCATGTTCATCAAAATTAACATCTTTACACCTATTGCAAATAACTACATGTTCTACACATGAACTAGTTGCATTTGCTTTCTCTAGTTAGCATTTACTTCATCATTTAACTCCTTTAGACTAGAGACAAATTCATGACAAGCAGACAACTCAGAGGATAGCATTTCATTTCTTTTAATTTCTAGAGCAAGAGATTTTTGAATACTAACAAATTTATCATGTTCCTCATACAAGATATCTTCTTGCTTCTCTAGCAATCTATCCTTTTCATTAAGGGCATCAATTAATTCATTTATTTTGTCTACTTTATTTCTATCTAATCCTTTAAACAAATCAGTATAGTCTACTTCATCATCAGATGACTCTTCATCACTAGAAGAAGTATACTTGGGAGTATCCTGAATACGTACCTTCTTCTCCTTAGCCATAAGGCAAGTATGCCGCTCGTTGGGGAAGAAGATTTGTCGAAGGCTGAGGCAGCCAGTCCTTCATCGTCGGAGTCAGATGAAGAGCAGTCAGAATCCCATTCCTTCCAAGATGCGCCTCGCACTTCGCCTTCCTATAATTCTTCTCTTTCTTCCCATGCTTTTCTTGTCCCTGGTCATTATCATTATCGGGGCATTGAGCTATGAAATGACCAGTCTTACCGCATTTGAAGGAAGAGCGCTTTCCCCTTGTTTTGTTCTTGTTGGGGTACTCCTTGCGTCCTTTTAGCGTGGTCTTGAAGCGCTTGTTGATGAGTGCCATCTCATCTTCATTAAGCCCGACCACCTCTACTTGTGCCACCTTGCTTGGTAGCGCCTCCCTACTGCTAGTTGCTTTGAGAGCAACGGGCTGCGACTCGTAGACGGGCAGTGGACCGTTCAAGGCATCGTCCATGTATCGAGCTTCTTTCACCATCATACGCCCGCTCACGAATTTTCCGAGTATCTCCTCGGGCGTCATCTTGGTGTACCTGGGTTTACATGAAAAAGATTCACAAGATGAGGGTCAATTACTGTAAATGACCTGAGCATGAGTCGGACGACGTCATGATCCGTCCATCTTGTGCTTCTATAGCTTCGGATTTTGTTGACCAGGGTTTTGAGCCTGTTGTAGGTCTGTGTTGGCTCATCTCCCCTGGTCATCGCGAACCTCCCTAGCTCGCCTTCCACTAGTTCCATCTTGGTGATCATAGTGGCGTCGTTACCCTCATGTGATATCTTGAGAGTATCCTAGATTTGCTTAGCGTTGTCCAAGCCACTCACTTTATTGTACTCATCCCTGCAAAGAGATGCTAGCAAAACAGTAGTAGCTTGGGCATTTTTATGAATTTTTTCATTTATAAACACAGGATTATCCGTACTATCAAAATGCATCCCATTTTCCACATTTACCAAATGCTAGGATGAAGAGAAAATAGGTGACTACGCATTTTATGACTCCAAAATGAGTAATCCTCTCCATCAAAGTGTGGGGGTTTTCCAAGAGCAATAGAAAGTAAATGGGCATTTGAATTATATGGAATACGGGAATAATCAAAGGAGTAGTTTTGATTAACCGTCTTTTTCTTGGACGAGGAGGAGTCGTCGTCCCTTGGTGAAGAAGAGGAGATGTCGCTATCATAGTATATGATCTTCTTGATGCGCCTCTTTTTCTTCCCGTCCCTCTTCTTGTGACTCAAGCCTGAGTCAGTGGGCTTGTCGTCTCTTGGCTCGTTGAAGAGGGACTCCTTCTCCTTGTCGTTGACCACCATCCCCTTACCCTTAGGATCCATCTCTTTGGGCGGTTAGTCCCTTAGATGAAGAGTACGACTCCGATACCAATTGGGAGCACCTAGAGGGGGAGGGGGGGGGGGTGAATAGGTGATCCTGCGAAATTCAATACTTAATAGCCAATACTTGGTTATGAAATGTTAGTGTGATTAAAACCAAGTTGCTAGAGTGTGAACTTCAGAAGAAAGCCAATCACAAAATGAGATGGACACAAGACATAGTGATTTATCCCATGGTTCGGCCAATGCCTACTTCCACGTTGTGGTGACCTCCTTTGGTCAAGGATTGCACTCAATCCCTCTCAAGTGATCCAATGATCAACTTTGAGTACCACAGATATCTTCCTTATAGTCTTTCTCCCGTTTGCGAGGAATCTCCACAGATTGGAGCCTCTCGCCCTTACAAGTTTATCACAAGAGAAGCACAGTAGTAAGTGAGAGAGAGTAACACAAGCAAGACTCAAATCCGCAGCACACACACGCACATAAGCCAAGACTTGAGCTCGAAACACAGCACTGAGAGTTCACAAATCAAACGAAGCTCAAATCACTAACACAATCGATCAAATGCGTGGAGGCGGAGTCTGGGAGTCTTAGGATGCTTAGTGAATGCTTGGTGTTGTGCTCCATGCGCCTAGGGGTCTCTTTTATAGTCCCAAGTCAACTAGGAGCCGTTGGAGATCAACTTGGAAGGCAAATCCTTCCTTCTGTCGAGTGGTGCACCGGACAGTCCGGTGCACCACCGGACAACTACTGTAGCAGTCCGGTGCGTGATCTCTTTCCTTTTCTTGCACATCCGACTGTTGGGCCGGCGGTCCCGTTGGCGCACCGGACAGTCCGGTGTGCCCAACCGACCGTTAACGCGGGCCATGCGTCGTCCGCTGATTGCGCTGGTGACCATTGGCTCGGGCGGCTCTGACTCATCGGACAGTCCGGTGCACCACCGGACAGTTTGGTGATTTTTAGTCGCGGCGCTTTCTAGTTTTCCCGAGAGCGACGAGTTCGTCGCCGATGTACTTGGGCGCGGGCTCTGAGGACTCACCGGACAGTCCGGTGATTTTTAGCCAAGTCGCCCAACCGATTCCCGAGAGCAACCAATTCACGTCGGGCCAGTCTGGGGCACCGAACACTGTTCGGTACACCACCGGACAGTCCGGTGTGCTAGGCTGGTGCTAGTTTTGGCTGTACTTACCAACTCTTCTCTAATTCAAATATTCTTTTCTTGGCACTATTTCTAGCACTTAGATAAACATGTTAGTAATAACAAAAATAATTTACTAAGTCTAGAAACATACCTTGTTCTTTGATGTGCACTTATCACCTACTTAGCACATATGAGTTCAAAATAATGTGTTGGGCATCTAATCACCAAAAAAAATTATAGAAATGGCTCAAGGGCACATTTCCCTTTCACCGGTGGAAAGACTCCCACCCTGAACCACATGCCAAACAGCCGCAACTATTTATTAATTTTGTATCTTTAAAATTATAACAATGGTGATATCAAACAAATACTCTAGGAGTATCTACACAAAATACTCTACAACTTCGGTATTCAATGGATAATTAATTTTTTTTATCTATAAGTTCTAAAACATCCAATAAGATAACTGACTGAATCTGTTTCAAACAGCAGCATAGTTAACTCCAAAATTCGATATCTCCCAAACTACTCAACCAAAAATTATGAAATTATGCTGGTAGTAAGAACGTTTATCCCTCTACAAAAGTCTCCATAGTTGAAAGAGCCAATTCGACCATTCACTAGATGAAACCCACCAGTGAACAGACCCGCTCATTATTGCCAGGCAAACAGGAACAACCACAGTAAAACAAACATAACTGGAGTTTCAGAATTCATATGAATACACTCTTTATCAATCCAGAAATCTTATGAAATTATCTACAACTTCTCTTACTAACCTAAAGTTTAATTTTGTTGATTGAATTGCCTAAATCTTAAGAGAACAGATTCTGCGTAGAATTATGAGACTGAAAAATGTTATAATCAAACTGCAATTACTCTCTGATCTGATGTCTGATTGAGGTGTTCTTTACGGCCATGGAAAGATCTACAAATTATCTATGACTTATAGATAGACTTTTTATTTTTTTGAGGCCACTAAGACCACGAAAAACTGGCATGAACAGAAACTGTCGAATCTGCCATTCTACAGAGACTAAATTCGAGATCAAAATCTAACCCCACATCTAATCCAACTGAAAGGGAAATGTGCCCTTGGGCCATTTCTAAGTATTTTGGTGATTTAGTGTCCAACACAAGTGCCTAAGTGTAAAAAGGTGGACAAAGTACAAATCAAGAATTAAGGTATGTTTCTCAGACTTAGTACATTGTTTTATGGACTAATGTATTGTGTCTAAGTGCTGGAAACAGAAAAAATCGAGTTAGAAAAGAGATGGCTCGAGCAGCCAAAGTCTGCCCAGTCTGGGTGCACCGGACTGTCCGGTGCGCCAGGCTGGCTCGGCGTGAAGTGGCCGCTCTCGGGAATTCGCCGACGGCGTACGGCTAAAATTCACCGGACTGTCCGGTGTGCACCGGACTGTCCGGTGAGCCAACTGTCGGCCGGGCCAACGGTCGGCCGCGCAATCTGCGCGGGACACGTGGCCGAGCCAACGGCTAGAAGACGGCACCGGACTGTCCGGTGCGCCAACGGCTCCCAGATCTGCAACGGTCTGCCAACGGTCGGCTTCGCTATTTAAGGAAGGAAATCGGGTACCGGACAGTGTCCGGTGTGCACCGGACTGTCCGGTGCCCCCGACGACAGAAGGCAAGATTGGCCTTCCAGATTTGCTCTCAACGGCTCCTAGCTGCCTTGGGGCTATAAAAGGGACCCCTAGGCGCATGGAGGAGACCACCAAGCAACCTTAGAGCATTCTTGATCATCCACACTCAGTCTTTGCGCATTCGTTTGTCATTCTCAGTGATTCGAGCTCCGTTCTAGTGAGAACTTTGAGATAGTCTTTTGAGCTCGATTCTTGGCCGTGTGTGTGCGCATTTTGCTGTGGATTTGTGTGTGTTGCTGTCCTCCCTTACTCCGTATTTCTTATGAATCTCAAGTGTAAGGGCGAGAGGCTCCAAGTTGTGGAGAATCCTCGCAAACGGGATATTGAAAGGCAAAACAAAACACCGTGGTATTCAAGTTGGTCTTTGGACCGCTTGAGAGGGGTTGATTGCAACCCTCGTCCGTTGGGACGCCACAACGTGGAGTAGGCAAGCGTTGGTCTTGGCCGAACCACGGGATAAACCACTGTGTCATCTCTGTGTTTGATCTCTTGTGGTATTGTGTTTTGTTGAGACTCCTCTCTAGCCACTTGGCGTTTATTGTGCTAACACTTAACAAGTTTTTGTGGCTATAAGTTTAAGTTTTCACAGGATCACCTATTCACCCCCCTCTAGGTGCTCTCAATTGGTATCAGAGTCGTTCTCTTCACAAAGGGACTAACCGCCCGAAGAGATGGATCCTAAGGGGAAGGGTATCGTGATCAACGACAAAGAGAAGGAATCCTTCGTCAACGAGCCGAAGGACGATAAGCCTACCGACTCCGGCTCGGGCCACAGACGGAAGGAAGGGAAGAAGAAGAAGACAAGGCGCATCAAGGAGATCGTCTACTACGATAGCAATGAGTCTACTTCTTCCCAAAAGGACGACGACCACAACGACTACGAGAGAAGGAAACCGGTTAATTCGAACTTTTCCTTTGACTACTCTCGTATTCCGCAAAGTTCAAATTCACATTTGCTCTCCATTCCACTCGGCAAGCCCCCACACTTTGATGGGGAAGACTACGGATTTTGGAGCCACAAAATGCGTAGTCACCTATTCTCTCTCCATCCTAGTATATGGGAGATTGTAGAGAGTGGAATGCACTTTGATAGTTCGGATAGTCCCATGTTCATTAATGAACAAATTCATAAGAATGCACAAGCTACTACTGTTCTTCTAGCTTCTTTGTGCAGGGATGAATACCATAAAGTGAGCGGCTTGGATAACGCCAAGCAGATCTGGGACACCCTCAAGATTTCTCATGAGGGGAACGACGTCACCTTGCTCACCAAGATGGAGTTGGTGGAGGGTGAGCTTGGACGGTTCGCGATGATAAGGGGCGAGGAGCCGACGCAAACATACAACCGGCTCAAGACCCTTATCAACAAGATAAGGAGCTACGGAAGCACGCGATGGACGGACCACGACGTCGTCCGACTGATGCTAAGGTCCTTTACCGTTCTTGATCCTCATTTGGTAAATAATATTCGTGAAAATCCCAGGTACACCAAAATGTCGCCTGAGGAAGTCCTAGGAAAATTCGTCAGCGGGCGAATGATGATCAAGGAGGCGAGGTATGTGGACGACGCCTTGAATGGACCGATCAACGAGCCGCAACCTCTTGCTCTCAAGGCAACGAGGAGCAAGGAGGCACTACCGAGCAAGGTGGCGCAAGTTGAGGCGGCCGGGCTAAATAATGAGGAGATGGCCCTCATCATTAAGCGCTTCAAGACGGCGCTTAAGGGTCGCAAGGGACAGCCAAGCAAGACCAAGACAAAGGAGAAGCGCTCGTGCTTCAAATGTGGTAAGATTGGTCATTTCATTGCTAACTGTCCCGATAATGAAAGTGACCAGGAAAAGGGGAACAAGAGGGAGAAGAAGAAGGCATACAAGAAGGCAAAGGGCGAGGCACATCTAGGAAAGGAGTGGGATTCGGATTGCTCCTCCTCCGACTCCGACAATGAAGGACTCGCTGCCACCGCCTTCAACAAGTCATCCCTCTTCCCCAACGAGCGTCTCACATGCCTTATGGCAAGGGAGAAGAAGGTATGTACTCGAGACTCTACGTATGCTTCTTCAAGTGAGGATGATTCTAGCGATGAGGAAATAGATTACTCTAGCTTGTTCAAGGGATTGGATAGAAATAAAATTGATAAAATCAATGAATTGATTGATGCCTTGAATGAAAAGGATAGGCTTTTAGAAAAGCAAGAGGATTTGTTGTATGATGAACATGATAAATTTGTAGAGGCACAAAAATCATATGCTTTAGAAGTTAAAAGAAATGAAATGCTTTCTTATGAACTATCTACTTGTCATGAAACCATTTCTACTTTACAAGGTGTTAACAATGATTTAAATGCTAAATTAGAAGTAGCAAATAAATCTAATTCTTGTGTAGAACATGTTATGATTTGCACTAGGTGTAAGGATTTCGATATTGATGCCTGTAGTGAACACCTAGTTTCAATTTCTAAATTAAATGAGGAATTGACTAGTCTTAATGCCCAACTTAAGACTAGCAAGAATGAATTTGATAAGCTGAAATTTGCAAGGGATGCCTACACGATTGGTAGACACCCCTCAATTAAGGATGGACTTGGCTTCAAGAGGGAAGCCAAGAACTTAACAAGCCATAAGGCTCCCATCTTCGTCAAGGATAAAGGGAAGGCCCCTATGGCTAGTAGTGCTAAAAAGAACCATGCCTTCTTGTACCATGATAGGAGACAAACTAGAAATACTTATAGGAGTTATAATGCTTATAATGATTTTGATTCTCATGACATGTTTGCTTCTAGTTCCTCCTATATGCATGATAGAAATATTGGTAGGAGAAATGTTGTTCATAATGTGCCTAGAAAGAATATTATTCATGCTCCTAGGAAAGTAGTGAATGAACCTTCTACAATTTATTGTGCTCTAAATGCTTCCTTTGCTATTTGTAGAAAGGATAGGAAACTAGTTGCTAGGAAGTTAGGGGTAAAATGCAAGGGAGACAAAACTTGCATTTGGGTCCCTAAGGATATTTGCACTAACCTTATAGGACCCAACATGAGTTGGGTACCTAAGACCCAAGCCTAAATTTGCCTTGCAGGTTTATGCATCCGGGGGTTCAAGCTGGATTATCGACAGCGGATGCACAAACCATATGACGGGGGAGAAGAAGATGTTCACCTCCTACGTCAAAAATAAGGATTCCCAAGATTCAATTATATTTGGTGATGGGAATCAAGGCAAGGTAAAAGGGTTAGGTAAAATTGCAATTTCTAATGAACACTCAATCTCCAATGTGTTTTTAGTTGAGTCTCTTGGTTACAATTTGCTATCTGTTAGTCAACTATGCAATATGGGATATAATTGTCTTTTTACAAATGTAGATGTGTCTGTCATTAGAAGAAGTGATGGTTCACTAGCCTTTAAGGGTGTACTAGACGGCAAGCTTTACTTAGTTGATTTTGCAAAAGAAGAGGCCGGTCTAGATGCATGCTTAATGGCTAAGACTTGCATGGGCTGGCTGTGGCATCGCCGCTTAGCTCATGTGGGGATGAAGAACCTCCACAAGCTTCTAAAGGGAGAACACGTGATAGGTCTAACCAATGTTTATTTCGAAAAAGATAGACCTTGTGCAGCTTGTCAAGTAGGTAAACAAGTGGGAGGAGCACATCACAGCAAGAATGTGATGACCACGTCAAGACCTCTGGAGCTGCTGCATATGGACCTCTTCGGACCCGTCGCCTATCTAAGCATAGGAGGAAGTAAGTATGGTCTAGTTATTGTTGATGACTTTTCCCGCTTCACTTGGGTGTTCTTTTTGCAGGATAAGTCTGAAACCCAAGAGACCCTCAAGCGCTTCCTAAGGAGAGCTCAAAATGAGTTTGAGCTCAAGGTGAAAAAGATAAGGAGCGACAACGGGTCCGAATTCAAGAACCTTCAAGTGGAGGAGTTTCTTGAGGAGGAAGGGATCAAGCACGAGTTCTCCGCTCCCTACACACCTCAGCAAAATGGTGTGGTAGAGAGGAAGAACAGGACGCTCATAGATATGGCAAGGACTATGCTTGGAGAATTCAAGACCCCCGAGTGCTTTTGGTCGGAAGCCGTGAACACGGCTTGCCACACCATCAACAGGGTCTACCTTCACCGCCTCCTCAAGAAGACGTCGTATGAGCTACTAACCGGTAACAAACCCAATGTGTCTTATTTTCGTGTATTTGGGAGCAAATGTTATATTCTTGTGAAGAAAGGTAGAACTTCTAAATTTGCTCCCAAAGCCGTAGAAGGGTTTTTGTTAGGTTATGATTCAAATACAAAGGCGTATAGGGTCTTCAACAAATCATCGGGTTTGGTTGAAGTCTCTAGCGACGTTGTATTTGATGAGACTAATGGCTCTCCAAGAGAACAAGTTGTTGATTGTGATGATGTAGATGAAGAAGATGTTCCGACGGCCGCTATACGAACCATGGCGATTGGAGAAGTGCGGCCACAGGAACAAGATGAACGAGATCAACCTTCTTCCTCAACAACGGTGCATCCCCCAACTCAAGACGATGAACAGGTTCATCAAAAGGAGGCGTGTGATCAAGGGGGAGCACAAGATGATCACGTGATGGAGGAAGAAGCGCAACCGGCACCTCCAACCCAAGTTCGAGCGACAATTCAAAGGGATCATCCCGTCGACCAGATATTGGGTGATATTAGCAAGGGAGTAACTACTCGCTCAAGATTAGTTAATTTTTGAGGAACTCAACAACTTCAAGCGCAATGAAGTTTGGACACTGGTGCCTCGTCCCAAGCAAAATGTTGTGGGAACCAAGTGGGTGTTCCGCAACAAACAGGACGAGCACGGGGTGGTGACGAGGAACAAGGCTCGACTTGTGGCAAAAGGTTATGCCCAAGTCGCAGGTTTGGACTTTGAGGAGACTTTTGCTCCTGTGGCTAGGCTAGAATCAATTCGTATCTTGCTAGCATATGCCGCTCACCATTCTTTCAGGTTGTACCAAATGGATGTGAAGAGCGCTTTCCTCAACGGGCCGATCAAAGAGGAGGTGTACGTGGAGTAGCCCCCTGGCTTCGAGGATGAACGGTACCCCGACCACGTGTGTAAGCTCTCTAAGGCGCTCTATGGACTTAAGCAAGCCCCAAGAGCATGGTATGAATGCCTTAGAGACTTTTTAATTGCTAATGCTTTCAAGGTTGGGAAAGCCGATCCAACTCTTTTTACTAAGACTTGCGATGGTGACCTTTTTGTGTGCCAAATTTATGTCGACGACATAATATTTGGTTCCACTAACCAAAAGTCTTGTGAAGAGTTTAGCAGGGTGATGACGCAGAAATTCGAGATGTCGATGATGGACGAGTTGACCTACTTCCTTGGGTTCCAAGTGAAGCAACTCAAGGACGACACCTTCATCTCCCAAACGAAGTACACGCAAGATTTGCTAAAGAGGTTTGGGATGAAGGACGCAAAGCCCGCAAAGACGCCGATGGGAACCGACGGACACACCGACCTCAACAAAGGAGGTAAGTCCGTTGATCAAAAAACATACCGGTCCATGATAGGTTCTTTGCTTTATTTATGTGCTAGTAGACCGGATATTATGCTTAGCGTATGCATGTGTGCCAGATTTCAATCCGGTCCTAAGGAGTGTCACTTAGTGGCTGTGAAGCGAATTCTTCGATATTTAGTCGCTACGCCTTGCTTCGGGATCTGGTATCCAAAGGGGTCTAACTTTGACTTGATTGGGTACTCAGATTCCGACTATGCTGGATGCAAGGTCGATAGGAAGAGTACATCGGGGACGTGCCAATTCTTAGGAAGGTCCCTGGTGTCATGGAACTCTAAGAAACAAACCTCCGTTGCCCTATCCACCGCTGAGGCCGAGTACGTTGCCGCAGGACAGTGTTGCGCGCAACTACTTTGGATGAGGCAAACCCTCAGGGACTTTGGCTACAATCTGAGCAAAGTCCCACTCCTATGTGACAATGAGAGTGCTATCCGAATAGCGGAAAATCCTGTTGAGCACAGCCGCACAAAGCACATTGACATCCGACATCACTTTTTGAGAGACCACCAGCAAAAGGGAGATATCGAAGTGTTTCATGTTAGCACCGAGAACCAGCTAGCCGATATATTTACCAAGCCTCTAGATGAGAAGACCTTTTGCAGGTTGCGGAGTGAGCTCAATATCTTAGATTTGCGGAACTTGGATTGAAATGTAGCATACATGTGTTTATGCCTTTGATCATGTTCATTCTACATTTTGTTGTTTATTGTGGTGCTCAAGTTGTACAAACACTCCCTGGACCTCACAAGTCCGTTGCAAAGTGATGCACAGTTTTAGGGGGAGATGTGTTACAACTTGACCCTTTGAGACTAACCATATGCTTGAGTTTGCTTGTTTTAGTCTCAAAGGCGAATTGAAAGGGAAAAGGTGGACTTGGACCATGAAAGACTTCCACTGCACTCCGATGAGAGGGTAACCTATTCCAAGTTCATCTAATGAACTCTTATTGCCATTTGCTCTTAATTGAAGATTTTGGTGAGGCAATGGGGTTATAGAGCCAAGATTAATCCCGTTTTGGTGTTTGATGCCAAAGGGGGAGAAAATAAAGGCCAAAGCGATAAATGGATCAGCTACCACTTGAGAGATTTTGAAAATAGTAGAATAGAGCTTTTGGTTTGTCAAAACTCTTTTGTTGTCTCTCTTATCAAAAGTTGGCTTCTTGTGGGGAGAAGTATTGATTATGGGAAAAAGGGGGAGTTTTTGAAATCTTTGATCAAATTTCTTTGGAAAACCTCTCTTTATGTCTCTACAAGTGGTTTTGACTTAGAGATAGGAATTTGAGTTTGATTTGCAAAAACAAACCAAGTGGTGGCATAGAGTGATCCATATATGTCAAAAATGAATCAAAACAATTTTGAGTTCTTATTTGATTTTGTACTTGTTCTACTTGCTTTATGTTGTGTTGGCATAAATCACCAAAAAGGGGGAGATTGAAAGGGAAATGTGCCCTTGGGCCATTTCTAAGTATTTTGGTGATTTAGTGTCCAACACAAGTGCCTAAGTGTAAAAAGGTGGACAAAGTACAAATCAAGAATTAAGGTATGTTTCTCAGACTTAGTACATTGTTTTATGGACTAATGTATTGTGTCTAAGTGCTGGAAACAGAAAAAATCGAGTTAGAAAAGAGATGGCTCGAGCAGCCAAAGTCTGCCCAGTCTGGGTGCACCGGACAGTGTCCGGTGCGCCAGGCTGGCTCGGCGTGAAGTGGCCGCTCTCGGGAATTCGCCGACGGCGTACGGCTAAAATTCACCGGACTGTCCGGTGTGCACCGGACTGTTCGGTGAGCCAACTGTCGGCCGGGCCAACGGTCGGCCGCGCAATCTGCGCGGGACACGTGGCCGAGCCAACGGCTAGAAGACGGCACCGGACTGTCCGGTGCGCCAACGGCTCCCAGATCTGCAACGGTCTGCCAACGGTCGGCTTCGCTATTTAAGGAAGGAAATCGGGCACCGGACAGTGTCCGGTGTGCACCGGACTATCCGGTGCCCCCGACGACAGAAGGCAAGATTGGCCTTCCAGATTTGCTCTCAACGGCTCCTAGCTGCCTTGGGGCTATAAAAGGGACCCCTAGGCGCATGGAGGAGACCACCAAGCAACCTTAGAGCATTCTTGATCATCCACACTCAGTCTTTGCGCATTCGTTTGTCATTCTCAGTGATTCGAGCTCCGTTCTAGTGAGAACTTTGAGATAGTCTTTTGAGCTCGATTCTTGGCCGTGTGTGTGCGCATTTTGCTGTGGATTTGTGTGTGTTGCTGTCCTCCCTTACTCCGTATTTCTTGTGAATCTCAAGTGTAAGGGCGAGAGGCTCCAAGTTGTGGAGAATCCTCGCAAACGGGATATTGAAAGGCAAAACAAAACACCGTGGTATTCAAGTTGGTCTTTGGACCGCTTGAGAGGGGTTGATTGCAACCCTCGTCCGTTGGGACGCCACAACGTGGAGTAGGCAAGCGTTGGTCTTGGCCGAACCACGGGATAAACCACTGTGTCATCTCTGTGTTTGATCTCTTGTGGTATTGTGTTTTGTTGAGACTCCTCTCTAGCCACTTGGCGTTTATTGTGCTAACACTTAACAAGTTTTTGTGGCTATAAGTTTAAGTTTTCACAGGATCACCTATTCACCCCCCCCTCTAGGTGCTCTCACCAACCTCTAATCCTTTAATCCCTATGATCCAAAACCTCCAAAAACACTTACAGGGAAGAACATGGATCCCATCCTTACCTAGGGTTTCCCCAAGAAAATCTGCAAGAAGAGATGGGGATAGAACATCTCCTTAGTCCTCTCTTCCTCTTCAATCCAACTTGCTCCTTCTCTTCTTGATCCTTGCTGCGTGGAGTAGATTTAGAGGGAGAAGGAAGCAGTTGAGAGGGTAGAGGGCGGCTGCAATGGGGAGGAGAGGGGGCGTCTCCAGGGAGGGGAGGGGCGGCCAGGAAGGGGAAAGGGGGGGGCACGTAGGTTTTTGTGGGAGAAAAAAACGACGCCTCAAATGACTTCTGACTTAGCATCCAACGACCCACAACCCTTTCCCACATCCACGCACCGAAGATCAACTTTTGGTCAACATCTTTTTTCTGGGATATTACACATATACCTTGTTTACACCTAGTTTACTTATTGTTGGGTTGACATGCTAGTGCTTTACTTGGTTTATGGGGATGTTATTACACATGAATCATGGATAATGCTTTATTATTGTGATATTTTATTCTTGTGGTATTATTTGTTGGTACAAGATCACTATATTTATAAGGAACATGGAGCGGCCCGAGAAAACAATACAACCATAAGGACTATTATGGCTCTGGTCTTAGATGATTAATTAAAACAACTAGTTATGGGTTAGCCTTACCCGAAATGGGCAACACGGGAGGCGTTGCTCAATTATAGATCGGTTGTTAGCTTTTCGATGGAGGGAGATCTATACCACCTCGGCTAAAGCAACCTCCATCGGCTATTGTTGATTCAAGACTTTGAATGCAAAGAAAGGGCAACCTTCTACCTTAGGAGGCATCTTCTTGACGCGAAACATGGTACACTAAGCTGAAACGTTTAGGTCTATGCTTGTACTTTACATGCACCAAGCTTTGACATTACCTCATTAACACCAAAGCAAGAGTAGTATGCAAGGCCAATGTGATCAAACACATGCTACCGGCCCTTATCCTCAAAGGACAGCTCACAGCTGGGTAACCGTGGCGAATCTAGTATTTCATTTAAGGGTATGTTGTTCAAAAAATACCAATAAAAATATTCATCAACTTCAAAAAAAAATTCATGCCAACAAAAATGATTAGACAATCATCAAAACACAAGCTCTTACCTTATTTCTTAATTTAGTTTTTTTGCTAAAACTATTATGGAAAATACTATAAAAATAGTAGAAGGAGCCGATGTCTTTTGTCCGAAAAAGAGATGCAAAATATATATATATATGGCATCCAGGATAGTGTGGAGGGTGTCCGGTTCACCATCACACTATCACAATTCAGATCATCAGTGATGTGTTCTATCTTTCCTCTTACTTGTTATCTCTCTCAAACTCTATTCGAGTAGATTAGATTAGAAAACACTATAAAGAAAATTTTCCCTAATGTTATCTCCCTCTAAATCTAATGGAATATACTGGATTAGAAAAAGGTGGACAAAAATATCATGGATTATGTATACCTATTACTTTGGAGGACAGTGAGCCGCATCTACACACATGTGACCCTTACATATATTTATTTCCTGTAATAACAGGAACGTGATTTGATAATTTATTCTTTATTTATTTATCTCTACTATACTTAAAGCACCAGTTTCAACGGTCGCCCTGCGTCATATTTTTACAGACACATCTCTCAATTTTTCCTACTATTAACCCGCCGTCCTCTCCACGTATATATCGGGAGCCACAACCCTACCCTGCGTGTAGTCGCCGCCGCGTGCAACAGACGACTCTGCGCTAGCCGCCCGCTTCAATAGCTACGCGTCATTATCAACCGCGCTGCACAGGTACCCCCAGCCGCGTCATGTCACCGTGTGGATGAATATGCACCCCTTCCCTCGCGGCCTCATGCAACAGATCCGCGCCCGATGCGTCGTGTGGACCAAACTGCTCTAGGCCAGCCGACCCTGATAAAAGCACTGCATCTTTCGCATTGGGATGTCCTGCCTCCAACTCGCCAGCAGCCGTCGTCGTGTCCCATGCGCAACCCACCGCCTCGCTCCGCCCAACCGTCCCAGGTTTCACCACAACTCGATCCTTCCACGTGCCATGCGATGGTGACCGACTAGCTGCACGTGCACGAGGCTACCAGCGGCGGCACCACGAACCACGGGAACCACCGACTACCGACCCACTTGCTACCGCCTCTCCCTGTGGAGGTAGTGTCGATGTACCCGCTACCGGGGTCAGAGGACGACGAGATCTGCGTGTGGACCCAGATTAAGGCAGAGGCCCGCCCCTCCACCCGCCGCCACTGCGCCACACTTCTCGTCGCGCGCTGACGAGGGGAGGCCGCGCCGGGGCTCGCCTATGTGGCAGGATTGGCGCTATAGGGTACGTGGATGCTGTATCGACGTGCCATCACGCAAGGTTATGCGCTCCACACCGCCAGTCACGTCGACTACACCATTAAGTGTCGCACGACGATGATTACCACCGCACGTGGTCTGTTGCCACACTGCAGTTTGTAAGGAAAATGGACCTCAGGCCATTTGGCTAATTGAGTTTTGGTGTTTGATGATCAACACAATCCATGGACTAATAAGTTTTCTAGTGTTTATGTTTGTAGTTCACAGGATGCAATATTTACTTGGACTAAGGAATTGGGGAAAGCAACACCTCAAAAGAAGACATTAAGAAGATCCAAGAAAAGTCCAAGTGTGCTACCTATGGACTGTCTGTGTGTGGAGCACCAGACTGTCCGGTGGCACACCGGACTGTCTGGTGCCACACGCCGGACTGTCCGGTGCACCAGGGAACCTTAGCCCAACGGCTAGTTCCAGGTGGCACCCAAAGAGAAGACCACCGAACTGTCCGGTGTGGAAAGCCTGTGGCGCCAACGGTCACCTGCTCTGACAGGGCAACGGCTAGGCGCACCGGACATGCTACAGTGCACTGTCCGGTGCACCACCGGACTGTCCGGTGTGCCACAGAGAACTGCAGCTTTTCTCCAACGGCTATATTTGAGTTGGGGCCTATATATACTTCACCCAACCGTCCATTTGGAGGTATGGGAGCCCAAGCAACATACCAAGGCATATAGTGCACATTTCCAAGAGCTCAAACACCTAAGTGCTTAATAGAAACACTCGGTGATTAGCATAGGTGCTTTGCGAAGTGCTTAGGTTAGTTAGACCGCTTTAGCGCTTGCACTAGGTGAACCCTAGTTAGTTGAGTGAGTTTTGTAAAACCACACAACCTCTCGGCTCTTGCGTGAGTCGTTGTAATTGTACCGAGTGGGGCGAGAGTCTTGCGAGACCGTGACAACCGCGTTTATGTCACGGCTGCCACCGTGTACAGGAGGGAACGAGGCCCGCGATGTTTCGGCTGGAAGCTCGATACTGGAGACGGCGGGGAGCGTCCGAGAGGAGCCAGATGTAGAGCACCACTTGTGCGTGGAGAAGGCCCGCGACTCTCTATGGAGTTACTCGACCGTGGTGCTTGGCCCTCGCGTGGGCTTCCCTTTGCGTAGGGGCACCAACGAGGATTAGTCAGGACCTTGCGTGGTTCCGGATACCTCGGTAAAAATACCGGCGTCATCCACGAGAGTTTGCATCTCTACCTTGCTCTTTACTTTCCACATTTATGTTAAGCATTTAAGTTTCAATCTTGTATTCATACTTATTGTGTAGATTGGAACTTAGCCTTTGCAGTAGAGATAGCAACACTTAGACAAAGCCTAGTTTGCACATTCTAGTTTGATTATTTGCATAGGTTTTGCTCTAGGGATTTATTTGTGGCTAGTTTAGTAAAAGTTTTAGAAGTCCTAATTCACCCCCTCTTAGGCGTCACCCGTTTCCTACAAGTGGTATCAGAGCCCGGTTTGGCTCATTTGAATCGCTTTAGCTTCACCGCTAAAAGAGCCGACGCTTTTTAGAGGAAGGGATGGATACCCATAGGCCACCACACTTCGACGGCACTAAGTTCCCATATTATAGTGCTAGAATGGCTTGTTACCTAGAGGTCGTTGATCTAGGTGTTTGGAGAGTCACTCGTGACGGGATGAAACCCCTCAAGAATCCCGAGAAACCCACCACGAGTGAGGAAAAAGAAATTCATTTAAATGCTAGAGCCAAAAATTGCTTGTATGAATCTCTTAGCATGGATATTTTTAATCAAGTATTTACCTTGAAAACTGCCTGCTAATGAGATTTGGTTAAAATTGCATGAGCTCCATGACGGCACATCCAATGTCCGTGAGCAAAAACATTGCCTAGTCTTAAATGAGTATAATTCATTTGCTATGAAAGATGATGAGCTTGTTAGAGATATGTATTCTCGCTTGAATCTAATTAACAATGAGATCAACTCTATTGGCATTAATAAGCTAGGTGATGCGGACATTGTGAGGAAGATTATCTCCCTACTACGACAATGAAGATATGGGAGCATCATCACCATCCTTCACAACATGGAGGACTTGAGTAACATGATCCCGACCATTGTGATTAGGAAGATCGTGGCTTTTGAGATGTCACGAAAAATGTGTCGGGGAGAGGAGCCAACTTCCTCAAGGCCATATGCTTTTGCATGTGATGAAAGGAAGGGCAAAAAGAAGGCTCCCACTCCAAGTTCCTCAAGTGAAGAAGAGGAAGAAGAAGAAAGTGAAGATGATGAAGATAATCAACCATGCACATCATCCTCCAAGGACGAAGAAACAATCCGACGCGTCGGAAAGGTAATGAGGATGATCCGCAAGATTAATCTAATGGGTGTACCTCTGCAGGTAGAGGGTCTTCTCTTTAACATTGACAGGAAAAAGCAAAGAAAGAGAGGATGCTTCGCATGCGGGGAAAAGGGCCACTTCAGGGATAGCTGTCCAACTATGGTCGAACCCAAAAAGGAGAGGAGCAAAGGCAAGGCGCTAACAAGTGTTAGAACTTGGGACGATTCTTCAAGCGAAGATGAACCTCCAAGGACGCGTAGCCACCGATCCTCATCACGCTCATCACGGTCATCACACAAATGCCTTATGGCAAGAGGTAACAAAAGCATTCCATCCTCTAGTGATGAAAGTAGTAGTGATGATGAAGGTGAGGGAAAGCCCTCTGTAGATGAGCTTGCGGAAGCCGTAGAATTTTTCCAAGATGTTTGCACTAAGCAAAAAGCTCAAATTAAAATTTTGAAAAATAAGTTGATTAGCTCCCAAAATGATTATAAAGGTTTGCTAGAAAAATTTGAAACTTTTGCAAACTTAAATAGTGAGCTGTCAACTAAAATTGAGCTATTAGAATCTAGTGCTTCATCCACTGCTACCGATGATGGTCTCATTAAAAAGAATGAAAAACTTAAGGCGAAGTTAGCTAGCTCCCAAGAAGCTATTGAAAATTTGCTAGAGAAAATGGAAATTCTTAGCATACACAATGATGAGCTAACTACTAAGCTAGAAAACATTGGTAGCACCCCAGCAGCATCTTTAGTTGAAATACCTAAAATTATTAAGAAAGATGCCTCTACTTCTTGCTTTGATTTAATTAATAACTCTAACCCATGCAACCAAGTTCTTGTTGAGAATATTGTTATAGAAACATGTTCGGATGAGGTTGCAAAGGAAAATGAACAATTAAAGCAAGAAGTGGCTCGCCTTGGCAAGGCTTTATATGACAAGAAAGGCAAAGCCAAACAAATCCGACCTCCACAGGATAACACCACTGCAGGAGTGAACAAGCCTATGGAGGGAGAAACTGTGATTTGTAGGATATGCCACAAGGAAGGCCACAAGTATTTCCAATGCAAGGCGATGACCGGGGATAAGCAAAAGCAAAAGCTCAAGCAAAAGCCATCAAGCAAAATCTCCAACACCTACATCAAAAAGGTGGACAAAAAGGCTGCTACACCATATTTGATTAAGAAGAAAAAGAATGGGAAGGTGATAGCAATCAAGGCTAACAAGCAAGCCAACAAAGCAAAGGGGGCCAAACGCATCTAGGTGCCAAAGGAAATAATTTCAACCATGAAAAGCACCAAGAAGGTTTGGATCCCGAAAGGGAAGTGAGGGGACCGAAGGTCGACGGGAAATTTGGAGACTTGGCAAAGTTGGGATGTATATCATGGGATACATCATATTGGATCAAAGTTAATTGCCAAGTGGGTTAGTGAAAATTTTGGACCCAAATTTCCCACCCATGACTAAGGTAACTAGATTTATTGTATCTCTTGTTTTTAGATATGCGTATCTATTTATCTTGTATCTAGTTTACCTTTCTTGCCTAGTATTACATTTGCTATTTACTTTTGTTTAAAATTATGCATACTAGGTAAATCACATGGTAGGATTGCTTATTTTCAATTCATACACTTAAGCAAACCTACATGGCTTAAAATGTTTATTTAAGCAGGGCACATAGCTTCTATATCACTTCATAGTAAATGATACATCAATTGAAAATCTTGAATTCTACAAGTTGTATCATTTAACTTATATGTGCCAAAGTTCGGATTATAGATAATTTGCCCCTCTTGATATCAATTCAAAGTGCATGTCTCCTACAAGTATTCAAAACTTGTATGCATACCTTCAGGGGGAGGTTACTCTGTAATCTAATACTTTGAGAGTAACACCTTTTCAAGTCTATTTCATGCGATAGTCTCATTGTAAGGAAAATGAGGTCCCTGGAGAAAGACAACAATCTTCCACTGCAAAATCTTCAAGAACTCTCATGTCTCTCAAGCTCGTCATTGAATTTCAATCAGTATCTTTTGAGACTACATCTAGTATCATTTACATGTCTTCTCCAATATTTGATTAGACTATATTTCATATCATATACTTCCATGTTGCTAAAAATGCATAAGTGGTTAACTCATATTCTGTTACCTATGCATAAGGGAAGTTAGTCTTTTCAAATCATGTTTTGCACCTCTAATTTTCACATGCTTTTTCCTAAGATCTCTATCAGGGGGAGCTTTTCTTCATCTCTAAAGGGGGAGAAAACTCGTTCTAAAGGAGAACACTCATTTAGGGGGAGTAATCTTTTTGAGGACAAGCTTTTATTTACTTCCTACATGCTTTGAATGTCTTCCTTTTCGGTGGTTGATGCCAAAGGGGGAGAAGTTTAGGGACCAAAGCAATGAAAACTATATCAAACACCAATCACCATCAATTTTAAAATTTTATATCTAAAAATGGTATTTCAAGTGGTTTTGGTTATTTGGTCCAAAAATAGGAAGTAAGTGAATTATGGAGTTAGGGGGAGGCTTAAGTCCATAATATCACATTGTGGGGACAAACATGCATCCTAGCAAGTAGATTGCATATTTTCATTCAAATACTTGTATTATTTGCTTGCTTTGGTTGTGTTGTCATCAATCACCAAAAAGGGGGAGATTGTAAGGAAAATGGACCCCGTGCCATTTGGCTAATTGAGTTTTGGTGTTTGATGATCAACACAATCCGTGAACTAATAAGTTTTCTAGTGTTTATGTTTGTAGTTCACATGATGCAAGATTTACTTGGACTAAGGAATTGGGGAAAGCAACACCTCAAAAGAAGACATTAAGAAGATCTAAGAAAAGTCCAAGTGTGCTGCCTGCGGACTGTCTGTGCGTGGAGCACCGGACTGTCCGGTGGCACACGCCGGACTGTCCGGTGCACCAGGGAACCTCAGCCCAACGGCTAGTTCCAGGTGGCACCCAGAGAGAAGACCACCAGACTGTCCGGTGTGAGCACCAGACTATCCGGTGTGGAAAGCCTGCGGCACCAACGATCATCTGCTCTGACAGGGCAACGGCTAGGCGCACCGGACATGCTACAATGCGCTGTCCGGTGCACCACCGGACTGTCCGGTGTGCCGCAGAGAACTGCAACTTTTCTCCAACGACTATATTTGAGTTGGGGCCTATATATACTTCACCCAACCGACCATTTGGAGGTGTGGGAGCCCAAGCAACATACCAAGGCATATAGTGCACATTTCCAAGAGCTCAAACACCCAAGTGCTTAATAGAAACACTCGGTGATTAGCGTAGGTGCTTTGTGAAGTTCTTAGGTTAGTTAGACCGCTTTAGCGCTTGCTCTAGGTGAACCCTAGTTAGTTGAGTGAGTTTTGTAAAACCACACAACCCCTCGGCTCTTGCGTGAGTTGTTGTAATTGTACCGAGTGGGGCGAGAGTCTTGCGAGACCGTGACAACCGCGTTTGTGTCACGGCCGCCACCGTGTACCGGAGGGAACGAGGCCCGCGGCGTTTCGGCCGGAAGCTCGATAGTGGAGACAGCAGGGATCGTCCGAGAGGAGCCGGAAGCGGAGCACCAGTTGCGCGTGGAGAAGGCCCGTGGCTCTCTACGGAGTTACTCGACCTTGGTGCTTGGCCCTCGCGTGGGCTTCCCTTTGCGTAGGGGCACCAACGAGGATTTGTCGGGACCTTGCATGGTTCCGGATACCTCGGTAAAAATACCGGCGTCATCCACGAGAGTTTGCATCTCTACCTTGCTCTTTACTTTCCTCATTTATGTTAAGCATTTAAGTTTCAATCTTGTATTCATACTTATTGTGTAGATTGGAACTTAGCCCGGTAGAGATAGCAACACTTAGACAAAACCTAGTTTGCACATTCTAGTTTGATTATTTGCATAGGTTTTGCTCTAGGGATTTATTTGTGGCCTAGTTTAGTAAAAGTTTTAGAAGTCCTAATTCACCCCCCTCTTAGGCGTCACCCGTTTCCTACATAGTTCTATGGACACCTCGTGTTGCTTATGATCGTCGGCTCGGCTGCTTATGCGACAGTCCTATCCAGGGCAACCTGTCCCCGAGCGGGTACAGTGTTCTGGGCAAGGACGTCCAGATGGAGCGGATGCGAATTGCTGATGATGTCATAGTTCATAATGGTTTCAGATGAGAAGGAAGACAGAGTGAATACCTCTACATTAGCTTCAGTGGCAAATGGCGGGGAGTCCCATGACGAGATCCCACTACACGAACCACCATGGCGTCCTTGAAGAAGGCTATGATCGAGGGCTTCGTTGACGCTGCCGACAAGTTCTGCATCGAGTCTGGCTCCCAGCGTTTTACACGCTTCTGTTTCTCTCTTCGGTTGTTGAACTTCCTAGGGAATTCGTCCGAATTTCTGATTTTAATTTTGCAATGGAGATTGACCCAGCGACCACACGGATCAAATGGAGGTTAAGAGAAGAGTACAGTCGGGTAATGTTCAGAAGGCAATCGAGAAAATCAATGACCTTAACCCCACGGTTCGATGTTGTCTCTGTTCCTAGCAAAATTAGTTCGAATAGCAGCTCAGATGCACATTTATGTATTTTTACTATGTTGTGGAAGATCTGGAACTTGGAAGAAATTCACATTTCGATATTTTACTGTGTTGTGAGAGATCTCGAAGTAGGTTGTGGTTGCTGGGTTGTACAAATTTGGTTAATTGGTTTCCATCCTCCTATAGGTCTGAAATAAATACGACAACCTAGAGAAGAGAAGCACACAAGATCCTTTCGATCATATTTCTAAATCGAGTTCATCATAAAAATCCAGAATTCCAACCAAATGTGTATTTCTACTGCAACGATTGCAACACACATAAGTAGCAGATGTTCTATGCTCCCTCCCTCTCTACTTCCTGCTTCGGATTTTGGTCGGAAGTGATTCAAATTTTAAGTGCTCCATCATTTTCGATAAGAAGTATTTTTGCTATACTGTTTCAGTTATATATTTGTTGCCAGAAATTTTCTTAGTAACAATCATTTAGGCGGATCAATCTCTACTATACTTAAAGCACCAGTTTCAACAGTCATCTTTTTAAAAAAGTCCCTACATTTCTTCCAAATCAACTCAGCGTAAAATGTTAAAAAGCGGTGCAGCAGGTGGGTTATGTTAAAAAGCGGTACAGGAGTTTGGGTTTGAACCTAGACCCTGTTGGAAGAAGGGTGAAAGACACTATACAAAATTGTCTAACCAGTAGAACATCATACTTAGATCTTTATAATAATGAATATAAATTGTACATATTTATATATGATTTTTATAAAATAAAAAAAATCGTGTTGGGCCGGGCCAGCACTACAGGTTGAGGCTACGGCCTAAGCACCGCACGTGGCTCGTGCCGGGTTGGCACAGGCACTATTAAATGGGTCGTGCCTCAGACTCGCTTGCCATACATGGCCCATCTGGCCATCTATACCTCCGCACGATAATGATGGTCCTCGCCTCAGTTGCCATCACCTCGTTTGTCATTCTCTCTCCCCTCATGCCTCCACCTCCGCACCACCCCATTCTCGGTAGAGGGCGTAGGAGCATGCGTCTCCTCCTCGTATTCGTCCGACACCAGCTCCGACACCGACTCGCGCAGTGGCTATTGCACGTCCACGAGGACGTTTCACATCATGTGCGCACCATCGTTTTTGCTGTTGTCGGACGTCACATTCGTCTTCCCATCTGTTCTTCCTTCCCAACCTGCTGCCCCCGCCCACGGTCGCAGCCATGAGCTGACCGACGCTCGTCGACGCGGGTACGGGGCGAGTCGGTCATAATCCTAGCATTTCTCTGTACGTGCCGTTGAGGAGGACATGGTGGTGCCTGCCACGCTTGGGTTATCTTTGCGATGAGGAGTCCAGGTCTGAGATATTGGACAACCAAGGCCCGTAGCGTGGTAGCAGTCGACATATGCTATGAAGTTAGTGGTGGTGTTGTGTCGCTTCGACGGGTCCAGGGCTGGGAAGACACTCGCATTCTCTCGCCCTTCTCGGATTGACGCCTGGTGCGGGTGCCTCTCGGTTTGGAACTGCTTCGGTTGTGCTTCTTTCTCTGCTTGCGTGCTCTCTCCCTATATATCTAGCACTATACTACTACCTATGTCGCCTCCAGATGCCTAGGTCTTTGTCGTGTTCTTCTCCGACAACGAACAGATATGTCCGCCTCTTCCCTTCCACTCCTGTTCTACGAAACCTTAGAAGTGTGGGAGATGAGGGATGAGGGTATCTGATTTGCTGCTTATGGTATCCGTGTATTCATAAAAATATTATGCGAAGAGTGGAGACAATCAATAAAAAATCTTAAGATCTTTTTGGTGGATAATTTACGTGGATATTGTTGTGAGCCATCGCAACGCACGGGTAACTGACTAGTATAGTTTATGTATTAGAAGTTCTGAACTTCCAATAAATAGAGGAGGCTCCAATAGCGTCTTCTGGTGCAGCCATATCATTCCACTTATTTTCAACTAAACCACAACAGATTGCCTACATTCTGGTTCTATCCACATTTCCCCAATCAGTCATGGGCAGAACTAGGGCCAATCGAAGGCCTTATTTGGTTAGTCTTGTTCGGTTAATTTTGATTTGTTATAGATTTAAACCGATTCAATAACACCCTATCTACGTGTAATAACGGTGAAACGAATAAGTCCTAAATATATATGGATATCATCATTTGAGCCTAGGGTTTGTAAGGAAAAAATCAGACACATCGGCGGTGTCCGAATCCGCGTGAGAGAGCCACCAGTGGTTAGGGTAGCGGCACTAGGGATCCAGCCATTGGGGCATCGACCGCAGCCGCAGAAGCTTGACATGCGGAGCATGGCCGCAAGGTTCGCGCGCTGGCCGCCTCAGGCGCAAGCCACGTTGCCGATGAATAATTAGACAATTTCCAGATTAAATTCCGAATATAAATCATGACAAAATCATAAGCACTAAAGTAAAAAGTCAAATCAGATGATGCGAACTAATTAGACATACTGATAGATGGCGCGCGCCGGAATCAGCAGGGTCAACAACGTCGAAGCAGCGAAATCAGCAGGGTCGACGAGGTCAGAAGATCATGAGCAGTCGCGTTAGGACGCTTCCCAAAAACCTTATTCGTCCTCTCCCGGTGCAGGATCTAGAAGGCGAAGGGTTCCGGAGACCTGCTCTCTTGATCGCAGATGCACGTCTACGGTCGGGATGAAGAGAACTGGAAGGCGGCTCAGCTGTGAAGAGAGGCGAAAGCGAAATTGGGATGATTTGGATGCTGGCTGCCAGGCTCCTTTTATAGGGCCGAGTCCACGACCAGATAGCTATCTTCGATCTTATCCGCCCGCGAAAATCTCACGTTCAGTTTAGATTTTATAGCGATCTGTTAGGATTCTAAACTTAACAGCCAAGTAACCAAAAATTTAAACGGCAAAAGGAAGCCGTGCCCCCGCAAGGCGAGGGGCCAGATTTCGGTGGACCATTCACGCGCATGTCGTGCACCCGCGCCCTTCGCCCCGCCCCGCCCCGCCTAGGCCAGGCCAGGCCAGGCGAGCGAGCGCGCGCGCGTGTGTGGTTCTCCACACTCTCTCCTCTCATCCATGACTTGGTGAGTGAGTGTGGCTTCCATATTTAAGCTAGCTCTACTCCACTAGAACTAGCAATATGGTGCTATTGGTTCCACCATTCCCTAGCCATACACTTATATGGGCTTTTGTGATTTTCCTGGGATTTATTTGAATTTCTCAATTGGGCCTAGCCCATAAATCCTAACAATCCCTCACCAGATCTCAAATGCCCATCTGCAGTTTTCGCCACTGTTCACTACTGTTTAATATACTAGTGTTTCAGCAGAGACTGTTAAGTTGAACTTTCGCCTAGAACTCCAAGCTACACCAACCCACAACTTGGACAATGGACTATGCCTTGAATTGCAAATTTTGCGTGAATGGGTTTCACTTGAAGTCATGACCGGTACTTGGCTACCAGTAGTCCCCTTCTCGGGTGGAGCATATACGTCGTACTCCAAGGTCTCTTCATCAGTTTACTAGAGATCACCCAGATCTCATAGACTGCGATGTTAGATAGTCTAACTCATATAGGTGTGTTCTTTCAAGAATGTTCTGCAGGACAACATCTTCGCTAATACAAGCTAACAGAACACATTAAGGCAGAAAGCCAACCTGCCTTACAGCATTGGAGAGTATTGCATCTTTACTTAGAGAGGGTCAAAGGTTACTCTCCTCAGTTCACCAATGGCTTGTTCTTCCCAGGACCTAAATTCACGGGATCTCCGATCACATAGACTGGGTTTCCACCATGGCAACTTATACGGGTCTCATACCCATCTCTCTCGATGTGATTTCTATCACATTATGTGGTAGTCCCTTGGTAAAAGGATATGCCAGATTTTTATCTGTTGAAATATAAGTCCCACTTATAACTCCGGAGTTTCTCAACTTTCTGACAGACTTCAATCGTCTTTTGACATGTCTTGATGACTTCCCATTATCCTTAGAACTCGTCACTTTAGCAATCACTGTCTGATTGTCATAGTTCATAAGGATAGCTGGTATTGGTTTCTCAACCACCGGCAAGTCCATCAAGAGTTCACGCAACCATTCTGCCTCAACGGTTTCTGTGTCAAGTGCAGCTAGCTCGGCTTCCATGGTTGACCTCATCAAGATGGTCTGCTTGCATGACCTCCATGATACCGCACCTCCACCAATAGTAAAGACATAACCACTGGTGGCATAAAGCTCATCTACATTAGATATCCAGTTCGAATCACTATATTCTTCAAGTACTGCATGCTGATCAGAATAGTGAATTCCATAACTCATTGTACCTTGCAGGTAGCGCATAACCCGCTCAAGTGCATGCCAATGATCAGTCCCGGGGTTTGACATGAACCTACTTAATTTGCTCACAGCAAAAGAAATATCGGGCCTTATTGCACCAGCAAGATACATGAGTGAACCGACGATCTGAGAGTATCTCAATTGGTCTAAACCAATTCTCTTGTTCTTTCGCAGTGTCACACTGGGATCATAAGGTGTTGGAGAAGGTTTGCACTCAGAGAAGCCAAATCACTTCTAAACCTTTTCAACATAGTGAGATTGCGAGAGAGTAATCCCACCATCTGCCTTAATCAGCTTGATGTTTAGAATCACATCAGCTTCTCCCAGATCTTTCATATCAAAACTCTTTGATAGAAAAGACTTGACTTCATTGATCACATCAATATTTGTGCCAAATATCAATATATCATCGACATATAAGCACAATATAACTCCTTCGCCCCCACCATAGCGATAATATACACACCTGTCTGCCTCATTAATGGCAAAGCCTGCAGAAGTTAGAGTCGTGTCAAACTTCTCATGCCACTGCTTTGGTGCTTGCTTCAGACCATACAGAGATTTCAATAACTTGCACACCTTGCTTTCTTGACCCTTTACTACAAATCCATCAGGTTGTTCCATATAGATTTCCTCATCCAGCTCCCCATTAAGAAAAGCTGTCTTTACATCCATCTGATGAACAAGGAGACCATACGAGGCAGCCAAGGAAAGTAGTACTCGAATAGTAGTCATTCTAGCAACAGGTGAGTAAGTATCAAAGAAGTCTTCTCCTTCTTTCTGAGTATAGCCTTTAGCCACAAGCCTAGCCTTGTACTTCTCAATTATACCATCAGGCTTGAGCTTCTTTTTAAACACCCACTTACAACCCACAGGTTTACATCCATAGGGTCGATCAGTGACTTCCCACGTACCATTTGAAAGAATGGAGTCCATCTCATTATGAACTGCTTCTTTCCAATCATCTGTATCTAGAGATGCAAATGCTTCTGCAATGGTAGTATGAGTATCGTCCACAAGGTACACAATGAAATCATCACCAAAGGATTTTCAACCCTTTGTCTCTTGCTCCTTTTAGGAGCATCATTGTCATCCTCCTCTAGGATAATTTCATGTGGTTGTTCAAAACTCTCAATAGGTGTAATATGTTCAGGAGTTATCTCAAAAGAGTATCTAGAATTGCTATGAATGTCTTTCATTGGAAATATATGTTCAAAGAAAGTAGCATCACGTGATTCCATAATAGTATCAACATACACATCAGGAACTTCAGATTTAACTACTAAAAATCTATATGCTATGCTACACGAAGCATATCCAAGAAAGACACAATCCACTGTCCTTGGACCAAGCTTGCGCTTTTTATTAATTGGTACATTGACTTTCGCCATGCACCCCCAAGTGCGCAAGTATGAAAGTGATGGTTTTCTCCCAACCCACTTCTCATAAGGGGTTTTCTCTTCTTTGCCCATAGGAATTCTATTCAGAACATGACATGAAGTCAGGACTGCCTCCCACCACCATGCCTTAGATAAACCACAAGTGTCTAACATGGCATTCACCAGGTCAGTCAACGTACGGTTTTTCCTTTCAGCAATCCTGTTTGATTCGGGTGAATAGGGAGGCGTCCTCTCATGAATAATGCCATGTTCTGCATAGAAATCATCAAAGACTTTGGGAAAGAATTCGCCACCACGATCTGATCTAAGACGTTTGATCTTTCTCTCTAGTTGGTTTTTAACTCCAGCCTTATAGATTTTAAAGTAGTCTAAAGCCTCATCTTTAGTTTTTAGCAAGTATACATAGCATAATCTAGACACATCATCAATCAATGTCATGAAGTATCTCTTACCACCCTTTGTCAACACACCATTCATCTCACAAAGATCAGAATGTATGAGTTCTAGAGCTGCCAGGTGTCTCTCCTCAGCAGCCTTGTGAGGCTTTCGAGGTTGCTTCGACTGTACACAACTATGGCATTTAAAACCTTTGACTATGGTGATATTCAAAATTAAACTCATGGCTGCAAGCCGAGACATAGAGCCAAAATTAATATGACACAAACGAGAATGCCAAATACTCGCAAGATCATCAACATTAGCGCAAATATGGTTCACAGACTTATTATTGAAATCTAACAAAGAAAAGCAGAACAAGCCTCTGCAATCATAGCCTTTACCAATAAATTGTCCAGACTTAGACACAACTAATTTATTGGACTCCAAAACTACCTTGAACCCATCTCTACATAAAACGGTTCCGCTAACGAGATTCTTGTGTATAGAAGGGACATGATGCACGTTCTTCAGCTGCACGATCTTTTCCAAAGTAAACTTCAGATCCACCATGCCAGTGCCATGAACAGAAGCATGTGACCCATTCCCCATTAGGATGGAAGAATCCCGAGCACCCTGATAAGAAGAGAACAAGTTAATATCAGAACACACATGAATATTAGCACAAGTATCAAGCCACCAACTAGGTGATTGAAATACTGAGAAGATGAAAGGTAAATTTCCATACCCTTTGTCTTCCTCATTGCTAGCGATCACTGTGTTGACATTGCCCTTTTTGCCATGACGATCCGCTCGATCAGGACAATCCTTGGCAAAATGACCCGTCTTGCCACATGCGAAACAAGTCAGTTCAGCCTTGTTATTCTTCTTCTTGAAGTTGGTAGTTTTGTTGGGCTTGTTAGATTTTGGCTTTCCTTTGCCCTTGTTGTGGTTCTTCTGAACCATGTTGGTGCTGGAGTGGCCCTCGCCTCCTTTAGATCCCGTGTCCTTAGCCCGAGCTTTCTCCTCAACATCCAGAGACGCTATTAGATTTTCAACTGATATCTCCTGTCTCTTATGTTTCAGAGATGTGGCGAAGTTCCTCCATGTAGAAGGCAACTTTGCAATAATACACCCAGCCACAAATCGGTCAGGAAGGACTATCTTAAGGTGGTCGAGCTCCTTGGCTATACACTGTATTTCATGAGCTTGCTCTACAATAGAGCGATTATCAACCATCTTATAATCATGAAAGCTCTCCATGATATACAGGTCACTGCCACATCTGATGCACCATACTTAGTAGTAAGTGCATCCCACAACTCTTTCCCGTCTGTGTGCTGAATATTCGCATCCACCAGACGGTCAACAAGGGCGCTAAGAACTGCTTTCGTAAAGATAGTATTGGCATGGTCGTACTTTTTTTCCTATTCAGGAGTCAGTGGACCCTCAGGTTTGCCTTTACTAACATGGAAGACATTCATAGCTGTAAGCCAGAGCGTGGCCTTGACTTGTCATCTCTTAAAGTGCATACCATTAAACTTTTCTGGCTTCAGCGCGTCGGCAAAAGCAGCCATAGAAAAACTAGGAAATTGTCTACAATAAGGTTTTTGGATTGATGAATAATTAGACAATTTCTAGATTAAATTCCGAATATAAATCATGACAAAATCATAAGCACTAAAGTAAAAAGTCAAATCAGATGATGCGAACTGATTAGACATACTGATAGATGGCGCGCACCGGAATCAGCAGGGTCGACGACGTCGAAGCAGCGAAATCAGCAGGGTCGACGAGGTCAGAAGATCATGAGCAGTCGCGTGAGGACGCTTCCCAAAAACCTTATTCGTTCTCTCCCGGTGCAGGATCTAGAAGGCGAAGGGTTCCGGAGACCTGCTCTCCTGATCGCAGATGCACGTCTGCGGTCGGGATGAAGAGAACTGGAAGGTGGCTTGGATGCTGGCTGCCAGGCTCTTATCCGCGCGTGAAAATCTAGTAACCAAAAATTTAAACGGCAAAAGGAAGCTGCGCCTCCGCAAGGCGAGGGGCCGGATTTCAGCGGACCATTCACGCGCATGTCATGCGGCCAGGCGAGCGAGCGCGCACGTGTGGCTCTCCATACTATCTCCTCTCATACATGACTTGGTGAGTGAGTGTGACTTTCATATTTAAACTAGCTCTACTCTACTAGAACTAGAAATATGGTGTTATTGGTTCCACTATTTCCTAGCCATACACTTATATGAGCTTTTGTGATTTTTCTGTGATTTATTTGAATTTCTCAATTAGGCCTAGCCCATAAATCCTAACAGTTGCCACGTAGAGCAGGGACCTGGCACGTTTCCCCACGACATAGCCTCTCCTTCCATGTCCTCTACGGCAGCACCGGATCAATGGACCTGATGCAGCGACAGCGAGGAAGGGCCCCTGATGCAGCGAGAACGAGAAGGTCGGGTTCATCAGCTTCGTGTCACGCTCCCTCAGGTAAGTAGACCCTGCACATTCACTCTGTATGATTCCTTTGTGCGCATCGACATCGACTCGTCAGTCGAGTTATGTGTGCTCTGGCATTTTGTTATTGGGAGGCAGAGCAGATTGATTTGTATTCATATTCTGGATTTTTTTTCTATCTTTTCCAGTGTAATCTTGTTCATATCTTAAATGAAGAAACTTGGTCTGGGCGTCTGAAAAGCTTCTCAGGCACAATATGGAGTGCTTTACGTCAACTTTTTTGGCAGTCTTATGTCTCTTCAGTAGGAAGTCTTACTTTACTGATGGCGTCATATTCATTCAAACCATCCAAACTATCAAGGATGAGAAGAGCCATTATTGGTGGTCTCCATGTTTTGGCGCATTTCACTGCAACTCTACTTTTAATGTTGTTGCTGGAGTTGGGCACCGAAATTTGTATTCGCGATCATTTATTGGCAAGTTCAGGTATGCCATGCCATTTGGTGCTTCCTAAATTCTTGTCATAGGTGATGTGTCAAAATCCAAGTGAAAGCTTTATTACAGATACTTTTTTTTGTATGTTATCACACTCTGAATGAATGATATCGATCCATGATAAGTGAGCATTTTGTAGACCCTAATGGTATTTGTGCTCGTTTGGAGAAATGGACTCTGGGACTGTACCCAGACACCCAGCTAGCATGTATAAAATACCTTCTTATGACAACCTTTGACATCCCTGTGTGGTAATACAATTTTCTGGAAATGTTATAGTGTGCTTGTCTGGAGTGTAGATATTCCTTGAGAAATGGATGTGCAGTTGTAGAATAAATTATCTGTACAAGAACTAGCCGTATGTATAAGTTTCCACAAATTCAGAATTTAACCATTTTGAAAATGTGATGCATGAAACTACAAAAGATGAATTTGTCAAGATTTGGTGCATGTTATTGTCACCTTCCCAATCCATGTTCTGTATATTTTAGCAAGTATATACCTATGCTCAGGTCATGGTGGTGACAGTGATAAATAGATGCAAGAATGGAATGATGTCTCTTTCATGGAGTTTTGTGACCATGTACTATACTTCTGTCTTTAACTATTTCTAGATTTTCTCGACCTCATGTTGTTCCCCTCACATTCCTTGAAGGGATAGGCGATTACTTTGCTATATACATGTCCGGTGATGATATAACATTCATTTTGGTTGTTGTTTTCCTTGTGACAGGTTGTAGGAGAAGAGCTTGATGTTTTAACTAGAATGTGGTCGATCTATTCAGTTTAGCTCTTCAAGAACTCCTAAACTTTTTTCAGCTAGGAGTAATTCACATCCAAAATTTGATGTGATCATGTATGATTGCAATAATAATGACAAAATATGGTTGTACTTTATATTTTAGCATATTGTGCACAAAACAAGTGCCTTCTATAACCATCGTGATATATGCATTTTTAAACAAAATTTTATGACACTTGTTGTGTTTTATGCTTCAAATAAAAACCACAGTCAAATTTATGACAATTTTATGTGTTTTTCAACAACTACCCCAATTTGTGCATGTCTTTTACACACGACTAATGGACCCCTTGCCTGCTATAATGTCAGCATTAGTGTTTGTCACTTGTTCTCTAATGATGTGAATCAAGAACAAGACAATACAATTGTTAAATATTAAGTACCTTCGTCTTCTAAAGCATTAACTTCTCACGGATATAATGATCATCAGACGAAGGTCATGTAGGATACACCTTCATCATCTTATAGATAAGTAAAAATACATAGGGATAAAGATGACAACATATCTCATTGATTCATTCATATTTGCACTCCAGAAAGTATATAAGAGTATTAACAGAAATCTGTATTACATTGATACATTCGACTTGCTCGAAGGTCTTGACGTGAGAGTGATTACAATTTAGCGTGAACAATATGGTGCTACTGTTCATCTATTTATAGGCACGAGACGCAACCCGGATAAAGTACATTTATGCTTCTAACATTTATTTATGATCATAACATAAATCATTAAGGACTAGCTAGTCTTTTTCCCTTTCGGCTGGCACCATGTTCAGTCTTCATCACCATTGTAAGCCGAAGCTGTTATTCTCTGGTCATAGCTTCGACATTTATTCTTATCACCTTCGGATCATATCTTAACCTCGTATGCCTTTATTATAGGGAGAAACTTCCATCCTGAATCTGAAGCTCACTGTAATAATCTATATCATGCTGAAACTAAATGGTTAATCAAGTTTTTGAGGACCTTTGGAAGAGGAAGGCCCCCAACAATAGTCCCTCACAGGATTAATTTGTTCCTTTGTAACAAATTCAGACTGCAATGTGAACGAAGACCTTTAGCCGAAAGTCTGAAAAAACAACTTCCCTTCGCTAGAATAGTGAATCATTCTGAACTATGGGACCCACTGAGCTGTGGGGCTTTGAGTACATATATAGAAGGTTGTGTCGCACATATTTTTTGTGCGATCTAGCTGTTTGCACTGTGTTTGCCATTCCAGCATTCTTCTCTTCTGTGAGTTCGATTGACTTTTGAGCTTCGACATCTGCTCAACCATCACTTGAATGGCTGAGGAAAAGAAGATCACCGACCCCGCACTGTCTGGGTTTTACGAAGCTATGGAGAAGACCAACACAGAGAAGATCACCAATGAGATGCTGGCTGGGCTATCTGAGGACTCCAGCGATAGCGACAGTTTTGACGTGGAGAGCGGGAATGAAGATGTCGAAGATTGGCCGTGGAGGCTGCTACGTTGTTTTTTGGGAAGTCAACTATCAGACAAGGACAAATTGAAGCGATGAAAGGCAAATATTTTTATGATGTTTCCATTGTGAGGGATGGGGGAGAAGGCACCGTTCCCCTTCCTAAAGCTGATGAAGTGGTTGTCTTTAGGAGCTTCATGAAGCTGGGCTTTGCCTTCCGCTCCACAAGATGTTGGTTGAGGTTTTGAAGACATTCGAGATATACCTTCATCAACTTACCCTCGAAGCTCTTATGAAAGTGGGGGATTTTTATACGGGCCATGAGGAGTCAAGGACTAGAGCCAGATGCCAGATGCTTCTGCAACATTCATGAGTTATCTTACCTGACGAAAGCGACTGGAAAATAACAATATCATAACAACTTCGACTGCTACAGCTTCATGCTCCGTTCTGAGGCAAATTACCATGTTCCTACATTTCGGAAGAAATGGCCGGGCTCTTGGATGCAACAATGGTTTTACGTGAAGAATGAGCTGAATTAGAGGGAGGATGTGAGGGGTATCATTCAACGTCCTATATGGTCACGCTTCGGCATTAGGAGGCCATCAATCACACTTGGGAATGAAGTGCAAGCGTACTAAATTGCTTTCAACACCATATGCACCTACATTGGCACGAGAGATTGAGAGTACCTAGAGGGGGGTGAATAGGTGATCCTGTAAAATCAAACACTAAATAGCCACAAAACATAGTTATAGAAGTGTTAGTGCGACTAAGTAGTTTTGAGGCGAGTTCTTGTGGACAAAACAATCACAGAGAAAGCAACACAAGAGACACATGATTTTATCCCGTAGTTCGGCCAAGTAGCATTTGCCTACTTCCACGTTGTGGCGTCCCAATGGACGAGGGTTGCACTCAACCCTTTTCAAGTGATCCAATGATCAACTTGAATACCACGACTTTCTTCCTTATAGTCTTTCTCCCGTTTGTGAGGAATCTCCACAAGTTGGAGCCTCTCGCCCTTACAATAGAGATCACAAAGAAGACACAAGAGTAAGGTTAGGAGAGCAACACACACAAGACTCAAATACGCAGCCCAACCACGCACACAAGTGAAGGCTCGAGCTCAAATGACAACACAGGGAGTTTGCGACTCGAATGGAGCTCAAATCTCTAACACAACGAAGCGAATGCGCTGGAGCAGAGTCTGGATGCCTTAGATTACTTAGAGAATGCTTGGTGTCCTCCTCCATGCGCCTAGTGGTCCCTTTTATAGCCCCAAGGTAGCTAGGAGCCGTTGAAGACCAACTTGGTAGGCCAATCTTGCCTTCTGTCGAGTGGCGCACCGGACAGGTCCTGTAGACTGTCCGGTGCACAATCTCCTTCCAAATTTGTCATATCCAACCGTTGCTCCTCTGGACTAATTGGCGCACCGGACACTGTCCGGTGCACCAGCTGACCGTTAGAGCAGTCCACGTGTCGCGCAAAGATTGCGCGGCCAACCGTTGGCGCAGGCGACCGTTGGCTCACCGGACAGTCCGGTGCACCACCGGACAGTCCGGTGAATTTTAGTCGTACGCCGCTGTTCCTTTTCTCGAGAGCGACGAGTTTACCGCGGAAGCTCATCGGACAGTCCGGTGCACCACCGGACAGTCCGGTGAATTATAGCCGTACACCGCCGTCGATTCCCGAGAGCAGCACTTTCACCGGAGACCAGGTGCGCCACCGGACAGTCCGTTGTGCCAGACCGAGCTAGAGTTGGCTGTACACAGCCAACTCTTTTCCAATTCATTTCTTATTTCCTCGACACTATTTCTAGCACTTAGATAACCATGTTAGTACTAAAAAACAATTCACTAAGTTTAGAAACATACCTTGTCTTTGATTTGCACCTTTTGCTTGTTTAGCACATAAGAGTTCAAAACATTTGTGTTGGACACTTAATCACCAAAACAATTATAGAAATGGCCCAAGGGCACATTTCCCTTTCAATCTCCCCCCTTTTTGGTGATTTATGCCAACACATCAAAAAACAACAAAAATAAGTGCAAGATCAATGCGAATGAGGACCAAATCATTTTTGCACAAGTTTTGACATATTTGGATCATTCTTTGCCACCACTTGGTTTGTTTTTGTAAATCAAACTATTTTTCCTATCTCTAAGTCAAACACACTTGTTTGGGCAAATCGAGAGATATTCCATGAGAAAAATTGATCAAGTGTTAAAAACTCCCCTTTTTTACAATCAAAATTCTCCCCCACAAGAGATCAAATTTTGTAATAAGAGCATTTTGGACAAATCAAAAATTCTAACTCTATTATTTTTGAAATTCACAAGTGGTAGCTGATTCATTTGCTTTGGCCTTAATTTCTCCCTCTTTGGCATTAAGCACCAAAACGGGATCATTTTTGGCCCTCTTAACCCCATTGCCTCACCAAAAATGTCAATTAAGAGCAAAAGGGCAATGAGATTGCAATTATGAACTTGGAAGTGAGTACACTAATACCGGAGTGTAGTGGAAGTCTTTTCATCGTCAAAGTTCATTTTTCCCTTTCTATGCACCTTTGAGACTACATCAAATTTACTCAAACAAATAGGTTAGTCTCAAAGGGTCAAGTTGTAGCACATCTCCCCCTTAATATGTGCATCATTCGCATATGGACTTGTGAGGTCCGGGGATTATTTGTACAACTTGAGCACCATAAATAACAATAATTGATTGAAATGCTTAACGTAACATGATCAAAGGCATAGAACACATGTATGCTATAGATCAATCCAAGTTACGTGAATCTAAGACATTTAGCTCACTACGCAACCTTTAAAACCTTTTCTCATCTAAAGGCTTAGTGAAGATATCGGCTAGCTAGTTCTCGGTGTTAATATGGTACACCTCGATATCTCCCTTTTGCTGGTGGTCTCTCAGGAAGTGATGCTGGATGTCTATATGCTTAGTGTGGCTGTGTTCAATAGGATTATCCGCCATGCGGATTGCACTCTCATTGTCACATAGGAGTGGGACTTTGCTCAGATTGTAGCCGAAGTCCTGAAGGGTTTGCCTCATCCAAAGTAGTTGCGCACAACACTGTCCTACGACAACATACTCGGCCTCAGCGGTGGATAGGGCAACGGATGTCTGTTTCTTTGAACTCTAGGACACCAGGGACCTTCCTAGAAATTGACATGTCCCTAATGTGCTCTTCCTATAAACCTTGCACCCGACATAATCGGAGTCTGAGTATCCAATCAAGTCAAAGGTAGACCCCTTTGGATACCTGATCCCGAAGCAAGGCGTAGAAACTAAATATCTAAGAATTCGCTTAACAGCCACAAGGTGACATTCCTTGGGGTCGGATTGATATCTAGTACACATACTTACACTTAGCATAATGTCCGGTCTACTAACACATAAATAAAGCAATGAACCTATCATGGACCGGTAAGCCTTTTGATCAACGGACTTACCTCCTTTGTTGAGGTCAACATGCCCGTCAGTTCCCATAGGTGTCTTCGCGGGCTTGGCATCCTTCATCCCAAACTGCTTGAGATGATCTTGTGTGTACTTCGTTTGGGAGATGAAGGTGCCGTCCTTGAGTTGCTTTACATGGAATCCAAGAAAGTAGGTCAACTCGCCCATCATCGTCATCTCGAACTTTTGTGTCATCACCCTGCTAAACTCCTCACAAGACTTTTGATTAGTAGAACCAAATATTGTGTTGTCAACATAAATTTGGCACACGAAGAGATCACCATTGCATGTCTTTGTGAAAAGAGTGGGATCGGCTTTCCCAACCTTGAAAGCATTAGAAATTAAGAAATCTCTAAGGCATTCATACCATGCTCTTGGGGCTTGCTTAAGTCCATATAGCGCCTTAGAGAGCTTATACACGTGGTCGGGATACCTGTCATCCTCAAAGCCAGGGGGTTGTTCCACGTATACCTCCTCCTTGATTGGCCCGTTGAGGAAAGCGCTCTTTACATCCATTTGAAACAACCTGAAAGAGTGGTGAGCGGTGTAGGCTAATAAAATTCAAATAGACTCTACCCTAGCTACAGGACCAAAAGTCTCCTCGAAATCCAAACCTACGACTTGGGCATAACCTTTTTCCACAAGTCGAGCCTTGTTTCTTGTCACCACCCCGTGCTCGTCTTGCTTGTTGCGGAACACCCACTTGGTTCCCACAACATTTTGCTTTGGTCGTGGCACCAGGCTCCAAACTTCATTTCTCTTGAAGTTGTTGAGCTCTTTCTGCATGGCCAACACCCAGTCCAGATCCTGCAAGGCCTCTTCTACCCTGAAAGGCTCAATAGAAGAGACAAATGAGTAATGCTCACAAAAATTAGCTAAACGTGAGCGAGTAGTTACTCCCTTGCTGATATCACCCAGAATCTGATCGACGGGGTGATTTCTTTGGATCGTTGCTCGGACTTGGGTTGGAGGGGCCTGTGGTGCCTCTTCCTCCATCACTTGATCTTCCTGTGCTCCCCCTTGATCATGCCCTTCTTCTTGATGTACATGTTCATCATCTTGAGTTGGGGGATGCACCATCGTGGAGGAAGATGGCTGATCTTGCTCCTGTTGTTCCTGTGGTCGCACAACACGATCGCCATTGTGTGTATTGCGGCCGTTGGAACATCATCTTCATCTATGTCATCAAGATCAACATGCTCTCTTGGAGAGCCATTAGTCTCATCAAATACAACGTCGCTGGAGACTTCAATCAAACCCGATGATTTGTTGAAGACTCTATACGCCTTTGTATTTGAGTCATACCCTAGTAAAAACCCTTATACTGCCTTGAGAGCAAATTTTGAATGTCTACCTTTCTTCACTAGAATGTAGCATTTGCTCCCAAATACGCGAAAGTAGGAAACATTGGGTTTGTTACCAGTAAGAAGTTGGTAGGATGTCTTTTTGAGGAGGCGATGCAGATAGAGCCGGTTTATGGCGTGGCACGCTGTGTTCATAGCTTCCGACCAAAATCGCTTAGGCGTCTTGAACTCTCCAAGCATCATTCTTGTCATGTCGATTAGCATCCTGTTCTTCCTCTCTACTACACCGTTTTGCTGTGGTGTATAGGGAGCGGAGAACTCGTGCTTGATGCCTTCCTCCTCAAGATACTCCTCAACTTGTAGATTCTTGAACTTGGACCCGTTGTCGCTCCTTATCTTTTTCACCTTTAGCTCAAATTCGTTTTGAGCCCTTCTTAGAAAGCACTTTAGGGTCCCTTGGGTTTCTGATTTATCCTGCAAAAAGAATACCCAAGTAAAGCGGGAAAAATCATCAACAATTACAAGACCATACTTACTTCCCCCGATGCTAAGATAGGCAACGGGTCCAAAGAGGTCCATGTGAAGAAGCTCCAGTGGTCTTGATGTTGTCATCACATTCTTGCTGTGATGAGTGCTTCCCACCTGTTTCCCTGCCTGACATGCTGCACAAGGTCTATCTTTCTCGAAACAAACATTGGTTAGTCCTAACACATGTTCTCCCTTTAGAAGTTTATGAAGGTTCTTCATCCCAACATGTGCTAGACAGCGATGCCACAGCTAGCCCATACTAGTCTTAGCTATTAAGCATGCAACTAGATCAGCCTCCTCTTTCAAAAAATCAACTAAGTAGAGTTTGTCATCTAATACACCCTTAAAAGCTAATGAACCATCACTCCTTCTAAAGATAGAAACATCAACGTTTGTAAAAAGACAATTGTAACCCATGTGACACAATTGACTTACAGACAGAAGGTTCTACCCAAGCGACTCTACTAGAAATACATTCGATATGGAGTGCTCGCTATCTTTCCCAAACCTTTGACCTTGCCTTGATTCCCATCTCCAAAGATAATCGTATCCTGGGAATCCTTGTTCTTGACGTAGGAGGTGAACATTTTCTTCTCCCCCGTCATATGGTTTGTGCATCCACTGTCGATGATCCAGCTTGAGCCCCCGAATGCATAAATCTGCAAGGTAATTTAATCTTGGGTTTTAGGTACCCAACTCTTGTTGGGTCCTACAAGGTTAGTTATAACAGTTTTTGGAACCCATATGCAAGTCTTATCTCCCTTGCATTTGGATCCCAATTTCCTAGCAACTACTTTTGCATTTTTATGTGAAAGAACAAAAGAATCACTACAAGCATGGTAAATGGTAGTAGAAGGTCCATTGCACATTTTCCTAGGCACAACATGATCTTTCCTAGGCCTACGATGGACAAAAGTAGAACTAGATGCAAACATAGCATGTGAATTATTATAAGCAGCATGAACATAACTTTTATTATAATGAGAACGACTAGCAATTTTCCTATCATAGATAAAAGCATGGTTCCTTGAGAACTACTAGCCATAGGGGCCTTCCCTTTCTCCTTGTTGAGAACGGAGGTCTTTTGGCTTGTTAAGTTCTTGGCTTCTTTTCGAAAACTAAGTCCATCCTTAATTGAGGGGTGTCTACCAACAGTATAGGCATCCCTAGCAAATTTTAATTTATCAAACTCAATTTTGCAAGTCTTAAGTTGAGCATTAAGACTTACCACCTCATTGGTTAATTTAGTAATAGAAATAAGATGTTCATTACATGCATCAACATTAAAGTCTTTACATCTATTACGAATACTAACATGCTCTACACATGAACTAGTTTTATTTACTTCCTCTAGTTTAGCATTTAATTCATCATTTAAACTCTTTAAACTAGAGATAGATTCATGGCAAGCAGATAACTCAGAAGATAGCATTTCATTCCTCTTAGTTTCTAAAGCAAGAGAACAAATTTGTCATGTTCTTCATACAATATGTCCTCTTGCTTTTCTAGTAGTCTATCTTTTTCATTTAGAGCATCAATTAATTCATTAATTTTCTCTACTTTGGCTCTATCTAAACCTTTAAATAGACTAGAGTAATCTACTTCATCATCGGAGGATTCTTCATCACTAGATGAAGTGTACTTGGGTGTGTCCCAAACATGTACCTTTTTCTCCTTGGCCATAAGACATGTATGGCATTCGTTTAGGAAGAGTGAGGATTTGTTGAAGGCCGAGGCAGTGAGTCCTTCGTCGTCGGAGTTGGAAGAGGAGCAGTCCGAGTCCTATTCCTTTCCAAGGTGCGCCTCACCCTTTGCCTTCCTGTAGTTCTTCTTTTTCTCCTTCTTCCTGCTCTTTTCTTGTCCCTGGTCATTATTATTATCGGGACATTGAGCAATAAAGTGACCAGTCTTACCGCATTTGAAGCAGGAGCGCTTTCCCTTTGTTTTATTCTTGTTGGGGTATTCTTTGCGTCCCTTGAGTGTGGTCTTGAAACGTTTGATGATGAGTGCCATCTCATCTTCGTTGAGGCCAACAGCCTCCACTTGAGCCACCTTGCTTGGTAGCGCTTCCCTGCTACTGGTTGCCTTAAGAGCAACGGGTTGAGGCTCGTAGACGGGTAGTGGACCGTTTAGAGCATCATCCACGTATTGAGCCTCCTTCACCATCATGCGCCCGCTCACAAATTTTCCAAGGATCTCCTTGGGCGTCATCTTGGTGTACCTTGGGTTTTCACGAATAAGATTGATAAGATGGGGTCAATTACAGTAAATGACCTTAGCATGAGTCGGACGACATCATGATCTGTCCATCTTGTGCTTCCATAGCTTCGGATCTTGTTGACCAGGGTCTTGAGCCTGTTGTAGGTCTGAGTTGGCTCCTCTCCCCTGATCATTGCGAACCTCCCCAGCTCGCCTTCCACTAGTTCCATTTTTGTGATCATAGTGGCATCATTTCTCTCATGTGATATCTTGAGGGTATCCCAGATTTGTTTGGCATTGTCCAAGCCACTTACTTTATTGTACTCGTCCCTACAAAGAGATGCTAACAACACAGTAGTAGCTTGGGCATTCTTATGGATTTGTTCATTGATATGCACAGAGTTATCCGAACTATCAAAATGCATCCCATTTTCTACAATTTCCCATATGCTAGGATGGAGAGAGAATAAATGACTACGCATTTTATGGCTCCAAAATGAATAGTCCTATCCATTAAAGTGTGGAGGTTTTCCAAGGGGAATTGAAAGAAGATGTGCATTTAAATTATAGGGAATACGAGAGTAATCAAAAGAATAATTCGGATTAACCGTTTTCTTTTTAGACGAAGAGTCGTCGTCGTCTCTTGGTGAAGAAGAGGAGGCATTGCTGTCGTAGTAGATAATCTTCTTGATGCGCCTCTTCTTCTTCCCGTCCCTCTTCTTGTGACTCGATCTTGAGTCAGTGGACTTGTCGTCCCTTAGCTCGTTGAAGAGGGACTCCTTCTCCTTGTCGTTGACCACCATCCCCTTTCCCTTAGGATCCATCTTTTCGGGCGGTTAGTCCCTTAGATGAAGAGTACGGTTCTGATACCAATTGAGAATACCTAGAGGGGGGGGGTGAATAGGTGATCCTGTAAAATCAAACACTAAATAGCCACAAAACTTAGTTATAGAAGTGTTAGTGCGACTAAGTAGTTTTGAGGCGAGTTCTTGTGGACAAAACAATCACAGAGAAAGCAACACAAGAGACACGCGATTTTATCCCGTGGTTTGGCCAAGTAGCACTTGCCTACTTCCACGTTGTGGCGTCCCAATGGACGAGGGTTGCACTCAACCCCTTTCAAGTGATCCAATGATCAACTTGAATATCACGGCTTTCTTCCTTATAGTCTTTCTCCCATTTGCGAGGAATCTCCACAAGTTGGAGCCTCTCGCCCTTACAATAGAGATCACAAAGAAGACAAAAGAGTAAGGTTAGTAGAGCAACACACACAAGACTCAAATACGCAGCACAACCACGCACACAAGTGAAGACTCGAGCTCAAATGACAACACAGGGAGTTTGCGACTCGAATGGAGCTCAAATCTCTAACACAACGAAGTGAATGCGTGGGAGCAGAGCTTGGATGCCTTAGATTACTTAGAGAATGCTTGGTGTCCTCCTCCATGCGCCTAGGGGTCCCTTTTATAGCCCCAAGGTAGCTAGGAGTCGTTGAAGACCAACTTGGAAGGCCAAACTTGCCTTCTGTCGAGTGGCGCACTAGACAGTCTGCTGCGCCACCGGACAGGTCCTGTAGACTGTCCGGTGCACGATCTCCTTCCAAATTTGGCATATCCGATAGTTGCTCCTCTGGGCTGATTGGCGCACCGAACACTGTCCGGTGCACCAGCTGACCGTTGGAGCAGTCCAGGTGTCGCGCGAAGATTGCACGGCCGACCGTTGGCATAGGCGACCGTTGGCTCACCGGACAGTCCGGTGCACCACCGGACAGTCCGGTGAATTTTAGCCGTACGTCGCTAATCCTTTTCCCGAGAGCGACAGTTCGCCGCCGAAGCTCACCGGACAGTCCGGTGCACCACCGGACAGTCTGGTGAATTATAGCCGTACACCGCCGTCGATTCTTGAGAGCAGCACTTTCACTAGAGACCAGCCTGGCACACCGGACACTGTCCGGTGCGCCACCGGTCTGTCCGGTGTGCCAGACCAAGCTGATAGCCAACTCTTTTCTAATTCACTTCTTCTTTCCTCGGCACTATTTCTAGCACTTAGATAACCATGTTAGTACTCAAAAACAATTCACTAAGTTTAGAAACATACCTTGTCTTTGATTTGCACCTTTTGCTTGTTTAGCACATAAGAGTTCAAAACATTTGTGTTGGACACTTAATCACCAAAACAATTATAGAAATGGCCCAAGGGCACATTTCCCTTTCAGAGATTTAGTTCAAGAGCACAATACTTACAAAGTACGGCCTCTTGCAAATGAATGAGAAATGCCGAAGGAAGCCGTCGCTGGCTCCAGCCAAAGTGGCTTGGTTTATCTCAAGTATACCTTCCGGTACAGAAGCTAATTTGATGAGCCGAATGATGACTGACTAGATGCTATAGAGGCAACGAGTGATGAACTACTTGGAGCCTACTCGAGGGCAAAAGACGAAGCCATGGCAGTTGCCTTCGGCGCTCGAGGGAAAAAGAGGCTGAACAGGGTTTTTGATGTTATTGTGTTTGTTTACCCTAATTACTGCTTTCCTGTTCGCAAGCAAGGGAAAAAGGAAAGTTGCTGCTTCAACATCTTCTAGTGCGCCGAAGGCGAAGAGAGTCAAGGTTTTGACACGTATACCTAAGCCCATTGGGACGATCGATGTGCCAAAACTTATTGAAAGGACAGAAGCTACCCCCTTAGCCACCGAAACAGCTTCTGTGATGTCGATCGAAGCTAGTGCAGACCCGGTCAAAGAGCTAGAATCAGAGAAGGCAGCAAAACAGCCAAAGGTGCTGAGCCCAACAGCTGTAATAGGGCTGCCGAAGCCATCAAGTACTATAACGGCGACTCCAAGAAAAAGAAGAATGGCTAGCGTCTTAGATGTTGTTTTAGAATCTGTAAAGGCGCCAGTTTCTACTTCTGTCAAAGCGTCTGGTGAAACATCTGGAAATGCCAAAGAAGCAACTATTGCAAGAACGAGTAATGTTCTTGCCGAAGCCAGACCTTCGGAAGTTGTGCCAATAGGGCTGGTGGAAGAAAATGCTCCTGAAAAATCTAAATCTTTTGTTCCCGAAGCACCTCCTTATGGTGACATGGAATTCATTGTTCGACACGCTTCGAGAAAGCAGCTATCATTAGAACAAATTGCCGAAGTAGAGCACTATGCTAGGGACTTAAAATACCCCCGAGGGTCCTTGGTATATGGAGGGGATGACGAAGATGACTTCCTCTACTGTCTTCCCGACAATAAGGAAGTTAATGTTTGCCGCAAAATGATGAACAACATGGGATTTCCGAAGCTCGAGCTTAGTTTCTCTGCTATGTCAAAGGATCAGCTTGCGGATAGCCTTGCTTACAATAGCTTGAAGGTTTGCACATTTTGGCTTCGCATTTAGTACTTTTAGAGCTATCTTTTGGTAATTCTTACTCTTGTTGTTTGTTCACCCCTTTGTTGGCAGGGTCTAATCCTGAGTAAAACTCTGAAGGCTCAAAAGGATGTCAAAGACGAGAGCTGTCAAATAGCACTTGGAAACCTCCGATCGGAGGTTATAACCTTGAGGAACAAAGCTCTTGCAAAAGACAAGATTTTGCTATCTTTGGTCGAGAAACTGAAATCCAGCGAAGCTAAGCTGTCTACTCAAGTAGAAGCCCACAAAGCCGAAGTGCAAGAGCTAGAGAAGAAAGTTGCTAAAGCAATTGAAAATTTTAATGTGGAACTGAAAAAACATGAAATATGTGAATTCGAAAGATCAAGGGCATAGAGAAATGTTAACGAGCTTCGTGCCGCTAAGGGAAATGCTACGATATGGCTATGGGATGCGCTAAAAATCTGAAGAATAGCTTTTCCAAAGTTGGTACATTTTCTTCAGAGCAGAAATTCATCTATGGTGACCCTGAGGGAGTTATCCAATTGATTAACGGCGAGGTTGAAGCTTTCGAGGAAATTCTTAGTGACAGAGGGGACTTCTATCTTTTGCCGGTGTCCGTGGGGCTGTGTCCATTTTGGAAAAGGCTGGCTATGATCATGCCAAGGCTGTAGTTCAGCCAGATTTTGCCTTCTCAGCTGACAATGTTAGAAACCCTTCAGTCGAAGCTACTAGCCTGGGTGGGAAGTTTTATTCCGAAGTATGGCTGAAGGGTGGCCAAGAAATAGCTGATGAGGCCATTAAGGAAAAATGAGAAAGAGTCTCATGACGCCTTAGAAGAGGCCAAGAGAGCTGAAGAAGCTGTTGAACGGGCTAGGCTTATGGTATATTTTTATAGCTTAGCTCCGTAAATTTTGCAGCTTCGGTACTAACATATATTTGTGTTTTAATGCAGCTGAGCTTTCTCCCCCCTTCCAAGCCATATGATCCTAAAGCTGACCCATCTGTGAAGGAGGCGCTCGATATGATTAAGATTGCTAATGAGGCTATTAACAAAGCTGTCGACATGCTGCTGAATGAAGCTGCTGATAAAGTTCTAAAGGAAGACTGAAGCTGTGTATATTTGATAGTTTAGTGTCCTTGTACGTAGCTTTTGTTTTTGTAAGAAACACTTATCAACAATTTGCATGTATGTTGATGTAGTATATTTCTTTGTGATGCGTGGAACCTTTGTACATGCCGTTTTTGAGCTAGCAGCAAAAAACACCTTCCCTTCTTTTCACGCTTCAGAAAGAAATCCCCCTTCTTTGCCGAAGCGACCGTGTAGTTCTTGCCATAGACGTTGCATAAGAACACCATTGTCGAAGGCATAAACCCTGTACGACAGTACCTCTGTCAAAAGTATGGATCATGCCTTAGTAATACGCTCTTCTCATTAGTCTTTGCGAAAGTTGAAGGGGCAATTTTCCTTGTTTTTCCAGTGTATGTATCAAAGCAAAGTGATGTATGATGTGATGTCATGCAATATGATGCGATGGTATGATGCAGATGATGTTGATGCACAAAACATAAAAAATAAGACTCTGCATCCCCTTAGGAACGACTTTGGAGTCTCTTCACCTTTTACTTAGGTGGTATTTCAGCTCTGCATCCCCTTAGGAATGACTTTGGAGCTTCTTCAACCTTTATTTAGGTGGTATTTTAGCTCTGCATCCCCTTAGGAACGACTTTGGAGCTTCTTCACCCTTTTTTGTTACACTCGATGATGTAACCATAGATTTATTACATCAGGCCGAAGGTTAAACCTCCTTAATAAAATATAAAGGCAAAAAATTTAAAATACATTGAATTAGGAAACTTTCTGATCAAACCCCTGTGTTACTTTAGTAAATGTGTCTTGATTCGGGCACAGTGCTATTGACTATGCGAGCTTTAGATTCCTCCCGAGTGTCACACTATTGTTGCACGTGGCGATGCCCTTCTGGCTGCTGATTATGAACCAAGGTAGGCGCCAGTGGTGGTGGTGGTAACTGAGCCCATGCAGCATGAGAATGACTTGTCGAAGCAACTGATGTCATGGGTTACTGGTTGCCCACATATTCAGGGATATATGGCGAATAGCATGAGGCAGTATGCAAGACCTACGTTGGCTGATTCTATCGTGCTTTGGCTTCAGCGATCTCCTTCTGCTTTTGGATCGTGACTTGGCACGTCCTTGTTGTGTGTCTCTTATCCTCCCCATAGAATAAGCAGAATAATCTCCTGAGCTGAGTGCCAAACCTTCCTCCGAAGCTTCTCCCCCTCTACCTCTTGGGGCTGGTGGCCTGTAAGAGGTTTGCTGCATTCCCGAAGATTGTGAGCTTTGCTGGCTGCTCTGGTGTGATTTGCCCTGTCATCATTTATGCTGGGATTATGGATTGTTCTAACATGCCTGGGGTGGAGTCTTCCTCTGAAGCCCCTAGTCATCTCATAATACCTGTAAGCTTCCTTTCTTCTCTAGTGAAAATCATTATCAGCTCGGATATACTCATCTATCTTCTGGAGAAGCTTCTCCAGGGTTTGCGGTGGCTTTCTTGCAAAATATTGCGCTATCGGTCCTGGCCGGAGCCCCTTAATCATAGCTTCGATGATGATCTCATTAGGCACCGTTGGCGCCTGGGCTCTGAGTCGCAAGAATCTTCGGACATATGCCTGCAAGTACTCCTCATGGTCTTGCATACATTGGAACAATGCTTGGGCAGTCACTGGCTTCGTCTGGAAACCATGGAAGCTGGTTACCAGCATGTCCTTCCGCTTTTGCCATGATGTGATCGTTCCCGGGCAAAGGGAAGAGTACCACGTCTAAACTACACTCCAGACCACCATGACAGCCGTGTTGCCCCCATATGAGGATATGGTTGCTTCGTAGCTCATTAGAAACTGCCTCGGATCTGAGTGTCCATCATACATGTGGAGCTGTGGTGGCTTGTAAGATGGTGGCCATGGGGTAGCTGCTAGAGGAGAAGCATCATCAAAAGCAAAGTTACCATGGTAAAAGTCATCATACCATCCATCATTGTTGGTTGGACTTTCTTGATGAAGCTCTCCGTGTTGAGGCTTTTGTCCTTGATCATCTTGGGTGATGTGGCGCATTTCTTCAGCAGCTTCGTCGATCTTCCTCTGAAGTTTGGCTAGCCGAAGCATCTTCCTGTGGCGTTGGGCTGGTAGCCTTCTTTTTTTGGATTCGAGCTTCTCTCAGTGAGAGTGTCTCTTGGTTGGTGTCCAGTGGCTGCAGGGCAGCCCTTGGCGCTGTTGCCTTCTTCGGCGGCATGACGAAGGCGAATGCTTGCCGAAGGTTGTGGATGTGAGTTCACCAGAGGTGGGCGCCAATGTTGGTCACTTGTTCTCAAAGGCTGTGAATCAAGAACAAGGCAACACAATTGTTAAATATTAAGGACCTTCGTCCACTAAAGCATTACTTCCTCATGGATATAATGATCATCAAACGAAGGTCATGTAGGATACACCTTCATTGTCTTATAGATAAGTGAAAATACATAGGGATAAAGATAACACCATATCTCATTATTCATTCATATATAAGAGTATTAACAGAAATCTGTATTACATTGATACCTTCGGCTTACTCGAAGGTCTTGACGTGAGAGTGATTACAATTCAGCGTGAACAGTACGATGTTACTGTTCATCTATTTATAGGCACGGGACGCAACCCAGGTAAAAGTACATTTATGTCCCTGACATTTATTTGTGATCATAACATAAATCATTAAGGACTAGCTAGTATTTTTCCCTTTCGGCCGGCATCATGTTCAGTCTTCATCGCCATTGTAAACCGAAGCTGTTATTTTCTGGCCATAGCTTCGACGTTTATTCTTATCACCTTTGAATCATATCTTCACCTCGTATGCCTTTATTATGGGGAGAAACTTCCATCCTGAATCCGAGGCTCCCTGTAATAATCTATATCACGCTGAAAACAAATGATTAATCAAGTTTTTGAGGACCTTCGGAAGAGGAAGACCCCCCAACAACTAGTTTACGCTAAGGTATACACAATTTAATGCTTATTTTGTATCAGTGTTATGCCAAAGCGCCCATCCAAAGCGAGATACATGACAACTACCCCCAAATTGTGTACATATTTTATGCTCAAAATAGTGGATCACACTAGTTTATGCTAAGTTATGGACAATTTTACGATTCTTTTGTATTAGTTTTACCCAAAATGGATGACTTGTGCGAAGCGAGATATGTGACAACTACCTGCAAATTTTGCACGTCTTTTACGCCCAAAATAGTGGATCCCTTGCCCTCTATAACGTTGACTATAGTTTACGCTAAGTTATACACAATTTTACACTTCTTTTGTATTAGCTTTACGCCAAAACGAATGAAGCACGGTTGGTGCCCCACTCCTGGAATGCATCCCTAGACTGATATTGTGGCTCGCGGAATGCATCCCTAGGTTGGGGCTTCCTGTAACTAATGGAAGCCCAGAGCTTCCATTACCTCATCCCTAGGACCGACCCTGAGGCCATGCGACAGAGGCAACGACCGAGGGCCCAAAACTAATAGGGGCCCAATATTTGGTATCTATCTTTACCACTATATAATTCACCAGTTTAAACTTTGCAAAAACAAACCCAACCAAATAACCTACACACCCATAATCTTCACTACATCCACCAAATAAATTGCACTCATACTTAACACACCATGAAAACCAACGGTTTAGGTCGTTGAATAACCTCATCTCCCTTACTTAAATCTAATGGACAATGTTATTTGGATCATCCCTCATCCTTCAACCCTCCTCTCTCCTTGTCTCCACGGCCGTCAACCCCTCCGCTCGCGCCACCACCATCGTCGTCCACCCCCTCTCCTCCCCTTCCTAGGAACATAGCGTTATCATGAGATATATGGTAGTAGTAAAATAGGAGTAGCCAACAAGCCGGTAGGACTGGGCACATGGACGCCTGACACACACGGACCGCGCAACACGCGTTGCCCACTGCCCAGTTGTCATGCCCACACCGCCACACGAGTGCGTGTCTATGCGACCACACCCTCCACGCGATCGACATTCGTCATCTCGTTGATCCAGTCATCCAGGATTCCAGGATGCTAGGCACCACTGTGCCAGCCGTCAGGCACACACGGTCGAGCGATCAGGATTCAGGTTAATCTGCGATCGTCGTTCTTATTTCTCAACCTGCAAAGTGCTAATTTGCACCGATGTATACTATAGTCTTAGATATTTTAAAAAGTAATTTCAATGAACATCATCATTTACCTACGAAGTGCTAATCTGCATTGCACCGCTGTATATTATATAATTTTTATATAGTCTAGAGGTCCCACCACGATTAGTTCGCCTGGGGCCCTCAAAACCATAGGACCGGGACTACACATCCCTATATATAGGTATATTGTAAGCACAGGGCTTGCAATAGTTACTAGAATCTCTAGCTCGTGCCCCCACAAGGTGCATGCATGCGGACTCGTCCCCCACCAGGCACATGCAAGCGGTTCCAATTTTTATGGTAGATCTAAAATTATGGCAGCCACCAGGCGCATGCATGTGGTTCCAATTCTTATGTCAGATCAAAAAATTATGGTAGGTCGTGAGAGTTGATTAGAGAATTTGATTTTTATGGCAGTCACGGACACCATAAATCAAGCCATCAAGGGATTCACTTTTCAATGTACACTCGAAAAATATGACATGTTGCACACTGGTAGACACACTCCAGGTTGGAGCGTACAAATCTTCAGTTATGAGCATAGAAATTTCCAGTTTTGATCGTAAATACCGATCCAACGTGGGAGACGTTGGTAACTCTGATGTGTTGTATTTATGATCGTAAAAATTCTTAAGTTTGAGCATTAATAGTGTTAGATTTAGCATAAATATTGATTCAGTCCCAACTAACGACCCTCCACGTTCATGAGGCCACCATAAATCAAGGGGTTTTGATTAAGAGAGTTGATTAGGGAATTTGTTTTTATGGTAGTTATGGACACCATAAATCAAGGCATTCTATTTTCACTATGCACGCAAAAAAATATAGAATATGATGCACTGGTGGACGCACTCCAGGTTCGAGCATAAAAATCTTTAGTTTTGAGCGTAAAAATCTTCAATTTTGACCATAAATATCGAGCCAATGTGAGGGACATTGATAACTTTGATGTGTTGTATTTATAATCATAGAAATCCTAAAGTTTGAGCATAAATAGTGTTAGATTTAACGTAAATGCTGATTCACTCCCAACCAATAACCACCACGTCCATGTGTCCACCATAAATCAAGGGATTTTGATTATAGGATTTAATCAGGTGAGTTGATTAGAGAATTTACTTTTTTATGATAGTCATGGACATAAAAAATCAAGGGATTACCTTTCATTATGCAAGCGAAAAATATGACATGCGATACATTGGTAGACACACTCTAGGTTCGAGCGTAAAAATCCTTATTTTTGACCGTAAATATCGAGCCAACGTGAGAGACGTTAATAACTCTGATGCGTTGTATTCATGATTTTAAAATCTTCAAGTTTGGGCATAAATAGTGTTAGATATAGCTTATATGTTTGTTGGGGGCCTTCGTCCTCCGAAGGTCCTCAAAAACATGATTTGACAACGTTTTCCAAGTGGATTATGTGAACAGGTATCTTCGGACTCAGAATTATGAACATGAAGTACGGTCAGGACGAAGCCTGAACCAGACGAAGGGGGATTAAAATGGAGGACGGGCTGATTACCAAGTTCCATGAAGGATGGTGCACAGCCGAAGCTGTGCGCAGGGAAGCTTCGGCGCGATGGCAGAGAAAGGGAACCGACTTAAAGACGAAAAGACTACTTGGGCCTTGACAGATTTCCATAAGTCATTGGCAAATGTAATGGTCATGAATGTAATTTTACGTGGGCTGCGTCCCGCGTCTATAAATAGATGAACAGTACTCTCGTACTGGTCAGGCTGACTTGGCATTTACTTTTGCGTCACGCTTGTACTTTTTACCTTCTCTCAGGACCGAAGGTACACTTGTAATTTGAAATCATTTCTATTTTTCCATGTTAATAAAATAGAAATGATTCTATGATATTGTCTATATTATATCTCATGCTTTATATGAATCCTTCGTCATTACTTGATATATTTACGAAGGTATGTCTTTTGGGACCTTCGTCCGAAACTCATTATTTCCCGATGGGGCATAATGTTTCGAAGGACGAAGGAATTTAACACTTAACACTTTTTATGTTGCCTTGTTCTTAACTCTTAGCATTTGAGAACAAGTCCCCAACAATGTTGATTCACTCCCAGCTAGTAGCACCATAAATCAAGGATTTTATTAGGTGATTTAGTTAGAGGAGTTGGTTAGGGAATTTGATTTCTTATTGTAGTCACAGACACCATAAATCAAGGGATTCCCTTTTCACTATGCATGTGAAAAATATGGCACGCAGTACACTGGTGGATGCACTCTAAATTCAAGGGTAAAATTCTTCAGCTTTTAGCGTACCGTAAATATCGAGCTAACATGGGAGACGTTGATAGCTCTGATGCGTTGTATTCATGATCATTAAAATCCTCAAGTTTGTGCCTAAATAGTGTTAGATACAACGTAAATGTTGATTCACTACCAACCAATACCGTAAAAATAGTGTTAGATATAGTGCAAATGTGGATGCACTTTGAGTTTGAGCATTAAAACAATAGTTTTGAACGTAAATAGTGACAGATATAGCGTAAATAGTGATAGATATAAAGTAATCCTCGCTGGCTCGCCCTCCACATCCTTGTCGAGCAGACGGGGGATCCGTACACCAGGAGATTCCTTCATCATTGGATCAAGCCGCCATCTCTTTGTTGAACCGACACACACATAGCTCGCAGCCCGTCGTGCCTCGTGCCACCACCGCCCATGCGTACGAGCCTCGTGCACTCGCCACTGTCACTCGTACCTCACGCGACCACTGCTACCGCTCGGGCATCGCGCACCCGCCACCACTGCTCCCCACATGACCACCTCCGTCGCACAGGCCTTGTGCGGCCGTCGCCACTGATTCTCTCGCGGGTGCCACCGTCGCACAGGCCTAGCGCGGTCGCCACCACCGTCCCCACGTAGACGCTGCCATCATACGAGTCTTGTGGCCGCTGCTCACGCCTAGTGCCACCGTCGCCTTCGGTAAAACCCTAATCGTGGCTATTTGGGGGAGGTTTTATAAATGGCCTAAGGCCTGGTCTGCTTGAGGTGGTGCGGCTGAACTAGAATGCACCATTGGGGCAGGGCTTTCCCTAGCTATTGGAAGCCCATAGCTCATAATATACCATCTATATATATATTATCGGTCTGCACAGGGTATGTCGTGGCATATATGGCATACCTTGTGGCTCCAGCACTGCTAGGCAAACGGATGGATGCCCTATCAGAGTTTGATATGTGGTACCAACTAGCAAAGGCCATCAAGGGATAGGCCCTGGCAGACCTCATCATAGAGAGGGCACACCCACCAACATTGTATAGGTGTTAGAACCTAGATCCTCTTCTTCAATGGGTCAACTTGTGATGCGAAATATGGAATCGGAGTACAAATAGTCTCCCCATAAGGGTCAGCTTTTGATTTTTTCTCTTCACCTAGAAACAAGGCGCGCCAATAATTTGGTCAAATATGAAGCCATCCGAAAGGGAATGGAACTCCTGTTGGAAGCCGAAGATGAGACAACTGAGATATTCGAGGATTCAAAAGTAGTGATCAACTAGCTCACGTGGGACTTCAATTGCACCAGCGATGACCTGCAACCATATTTTGAAGATTACTGAGAAATGATGGCCAAATTCCGATTTGTTTCATTAACATGCATGACACAAGAACATAATCTAGAGGCCAATCGATTAGCTTAGATGGCATCTGGATATATATATATATATATATATATATATATATATATATATATATATATATATATATATATATATATATATATATATATATATCGATCTAGATAATAGGTAGAGGTTCTAGCCATCGAGGAGGCAGATTGGAGAGCCGATATACTCAATTACTTGAAGGATCTAACTCAGGTGGAAAGAAAAAGGATAAGGTACAAAGCCTTAAGGTATGTATTGATTGGAAATGGCATATATTATTGTACTCTAGAAGGATTACTGGTGAAATGTCTAGGTACCTCCAAAGCATTAGAGTTGATGCACGATGTGGATGAGAGCACATGTGGTACACACCATCGACTCACAAGATGAAATGGTTGATAAGGATGTCTGATTATTACTAGTCAATGTTCTTGAAAGACTGTTTCAAATATTATAGAGGTTGTTAAGAGTACCAGAAATTTGGTGCCGTTCAAATTTTTCTAGCAAGCACCATGAACCCCATCATCAGACTATGGCCATTTAGGGTTTGGCACGGATATGATCGGCCAAATACACCCATCCACCAAAAAACATACATGGATATTGGGAGCCACTGATTATTTCACTAAGTGGGTTGAAGTGATCCCAATAAAGAATGCCACATCTAAGAACATGGTCAGGTTCATAAAGGAACACATCATATACATATCCAGGATACCAAACACTATTACTATGGATGAAGGGTTAGTGTTCATACCGAAAGAATTCAAAAAATGTTGAAGAAAGAAGAGCCACCCTAATTCAATCATTACTCTATTATGCCAAGGCCTCAAATAAAATCTTGATCAAGTGAATCAAGTGTAAGATCGATGAGTACCCGAAAGAATGACACGACAAGCTAGTAGAGGCATTATGGGCCTATAGGATGTCTTGTCATGTGGCAACCAAGAACACACCATACTAACTAATCTACAGTTAGGAGGCTATCATTGAAAGTGCAACTAGCCCTTTGTGGATTTTGGTGGATTCAATGACAACAATATTAAATGACTAACCAATTTGCTAAGTGTTGAACAGGAAGACTAAGTATAAAGGATATACTTTAGCATGACAAAGGAAAGAAATCAAAGGTTCAACTCAAGACAATATTGAGGATATTCCATAAGAGATCAAATGGATATGTGACTATGGAAATATCACAAGCACTATGAGAAAGCAAACAAGGTTGGCAGAATCAGAATGAGACTAAAAATGACAATGAATTGGAGAAGTCTCATGTATAGAAGGTTTTCTAAGAAAAAAGATAGAGAAATGAAGGACATTGATCATATTTAGAAGAAGGATATTCAATGTACACTCAAGTTGGTGTGACTTAAGGAAGGGTTGATGAAGTGCAGATAGCAAGGAAAAGGACTTCGACACACTAAGCAAAGGAGAAGGTCAAGAGGACCGAGGTACCAAGGCTAAGGTGAAGAAGTACTTGCATTTATACGAGGGACTAATCAAGCTGGAAAAAGGTCATACAATGATTAAGTGATCTTTGTTAGAAGAATATTTGAAGTACGTTGTGCACCATTTTTTACTGTGTGGATGGTTAGGCCCTGAGGCCGAATGGTCCGCGGTCTAAACTGTACATCGGGGTGGCGCGGATGGTTCGCGTGTGCATAGAATTAGTTAGGGTTGTAGATTTCTTGCGAGTTTTGTTAGCAAAATCCATGGATTTGTTTAGGAGTCGACTTGTAATGAGTCCAAATGTCCTATCTTTATATAGTAGAAGGGGTATGACCAATTGAACCCCCCCCCCCACACACAATCGGTCCAATCAAACCTACTTGTTAAATTTATCTTATTTGCACTATTCTTTCCATTCCTTAGGAGTAGGAGTAATCTAGCCTTTGTTTAGCCCTAGTATTAGTCTTCCTCGACCTATTTCTTCACCTCTCTTTGGCCCAGCGTCGTCTAGAGACGTCTTGGGTGGTCTGCCTGCCCTAAGACACACCTAGAACTTCTCTCCCCGATGGAGTCCCTCACGGGAGGCGAGATTTGGGTTTCCTAGGGGAAGAAGAAAACCTCTGCGCTAGTCATGGATCGTGTGAGCCCTAGATGCGGACCGTCAAAAAGCGTACATGGTGGGAGCATCTCCTGCGTTGAGGTCATGGACCATTCGACCCCATTCCGCGAACCTCCCGCTCTCCACTAGAGAGCACCACCAGATAGTTCATTGTAATACCTCGTCCACCCCGAACTGCGGTACTTACTCCTGGCAGTCATCTAGAATCATAGACCATTCGCACAGACCAATACGAGCCTTTTATACACACTTTGTCCTCACTCATGCACACTCAAGAAAACTTCCTGGTCGGTCACCCATCCCAAAATTTCTCCAGGCCAAGCACACTTAACATGGAGGTTATTTCGAGATAGGCTTCCAAAAAAGAAGATGCACCTTGCTGGTATGAGTCTTCTATCAATCCTATTAAGCTTTAGTCCAGGATATCACAATCCACCCCCCTTAGAAGACCAACGTCATCGTCGATCAACCCCAAGCTAGGAACCTTCCCTCTTGGTCACGTCTGTGTGTCTAGTGTCGTCATATGCCATGTGACCACTTAGGACCCACGTGCGCCATGCGCCATATGCTTGAACCCCTAACCCACACATGACCGTGAAACCACAAGGTTCGGCTCTGATACCATTCATAGCACCCCATCCACCCCCGGACTAGCGGTACTTACTCCTGGCAGCACTTTAGGATCATAGACCATCCCCATAGACCAATACGAGCCTTTTGTGCACATTTTGTCCTCACTCGTGCGCTCCTGGGAAAACATCCCAGTCAGTCACCCATCCCAAAATTTCTCTAGGCCAAGCACGCTTAACATGGAGGTTCTTTCTAGATAGGCTTCCGAAAAAGAAGACGCACCTTGTTAGTATGAGCCTTCTACCAATCATATTAATCCATAGGACAAGATATCACACAATCCATCCGGCCAGGATATCACATTAATCTCCAGTGATTGGCACCCAAATCAGAGCCAGCACACTTTTTGGCGACTCCGCTGGGGATAGTGCGTTCTAGATCTATTATAATCGATTGTAGATGGTCGGTTCTAAAGATCACACTAAAATCTCCCTAGACAATATTCTTAGGCTGGCTGTTGAAAGCTTGTCGACCAATGAGCAACAACAATATGAAGACCTCATGAGTCAAGTGAGGGAGGACGCACATCACCATCTCGCAAAGGTTGAGGAGGAGGCGGCATAGATATTCTTATCACAATTCATGGTGGATCGCCACCAGAAGATTACCAAGCATGGAGAAATCAAGATTGCACCCCTCCTGCCTTCGCTTCAAATCTCAAATGTAAGTAAATCTAACGATATCCAATCTATTAAGCAATAGCAAAATGAAATGAAACAACAAATTAGGGGGTTGAAAGAAACAATTAGAAAATTAACACGCACATTTGAGAAATCCGCTTGACAGATGGGGATATTTATGCCTTCATACAAAACTAGAAATGTGATATTTATGCCTAATGCATCAACAACAAATGGGGATTTGTAGCCCTAGCCATTGTATGGTATGTCGATGAATTCATATCCAAGGCAAATTCCACCACCGTCGTCCCTGCTTAACAGATCGACAACTCTGGATATGACTGGACCGTCCTCATCTAACCGCAGACCGTCTGGCCCTAACAAAGACAGTCCAACTTTCCCTATCAGACAAACTAGACCCACGCCACGGCCACCACGTGGTCCTCTGGCGGTGAACACGACCGAACAGTCCGGGTATATCCACGAACAGTCTGTTAGCGCACCAAACCATCCGGTCACCTTGACTGGACCGTCCGGCTACGCTACGCAGAACCTATTGTGATGTAAAACACATCTATACTACTCCTATTAAGATAGTAAGGAGGGTGTCCACACCTAAAGCCCCCGTGCAACCCCACCTGCCCCTGCCCCCACGAGACCGCCTGCCTGCCTATCTGTGCCTCTGCCATATTCGCGCACGCGTGCCACCTCCTTGCGCCCGCGCATGGATGTCGTCGCACACCTACCATGGAAGGGGGATGCCTACTATGGAAGCTCCCATCCACGCTCCCATTCCAAATTCGGCTTCAAATTTGCCCCAATCTGTGGCCAACCTTCCACCCAACATCTTCCCCTTATGGATTGTTTTCTCTGCTATAAAAGACTTGACAGAGGTGAGGCCTCCAAACCACCACCACTCTCCATCGATTCGCTGGGGTCACGAGGCGTTGGAGGCCCTGAGACGTTCGAGCCTCATCTTCAGTCTCCTCCAAAGAGGTGCGTCTCACTTACTGTTTGGTACCTTCTGTTTTTTGGAACTGTGGGTTCATTTTGGATGCTTCCGGGGCAACATAGATGTGATTGATGCTTCCGAGGTAGTGGTAAACACTTTGCTCTGTATATATTCTTGCATTTCTTTACTATAGGTCCAGAAATGATTTGAGAGCTATAGGTCCACAAATGATAATGCAACAATTCTGATTCATGCATTTCTTTACTGCGTGGAGGCCATTTAAGTACGCGTATTTGATTTGAGAGCTAGAGTAGACAAGATCACGTAAGCTCTGAAATCTATCTTTTGGAGGACCAAGGCCATTGAAGTAGAGGTATTCTTGCTCTGCATATATCCTACGTTTGGGTAACTTAATCAGTGGCTGTGTGATCTTGTAGTTATGGTCCAAAATTTTATATGGCACAAAGATGACATTGTTAGTTCCTAAGTTCATGTAATGTAACAGATCTTGCTAGCCAAATTCATAGTGTGTTAGTGCTCTAGCCAACTTCATAGTGTGTTACCATCCAACATCACCACTCACAAAAAACCTAGTGGATCAATCATCCTTTGTTGGTTGAGATGGCTATGGGTCAGTCATCCTTTTAATCCTATTTTTGGTATGATCATGTTACTTAAACGGTGATTGTGTGATCTTGTAGTTATGCTTCAAAATTTTATATGGCACAAGGATCTATGTTTTACTTGAATATGGCTTTGTTAATTCCTAAGTTCATATAATGTCACAAATCTTGCTAGCCAATTTCATATTGTGTTAGTGTTCTATATTCGGAACTGTCATTTACATTACCAGCCAGCAGCACCACTCACAGAAAAAACCAGTTCATCAGTCAACCTTGGTTGCTTGAGGTGGCTATCTTCTAGAGATCATAGCTCTGGCTATGCTGTAAACTTCTACAGCAACCAAGGATCATAGCTCTATCAGTATGTCTCTGAGTTAGCAAGATCATATCTCTGGCCATGCTAAGTGCACTGGTGATACGACCACGCCATTAAGCAACACGTTACAACCCCCAAGTCATAATACATCAACTCAAGTACAACCAACATCATCACCAACCTAAGTTTTTGATGGACCAATTACACGTAGCCGAGCTAAGAAGCTACAGCAAGAGGTGCATGCGCTACTTTATGAATTTCAATTAAACACTAATGAGAACTTTATGCTACCTAAGTCGTGTATGTTGATATTACTTAGGTTCACCAAAGACGAAGGACAAAACATATCAAGGGCGAATTAGCAAGAAGAGCTACGTCCGAGTCAGTCCAGCGCAACAGAACCGTCCAGAAGAAATAGTCATATCTTTTGATTCCCAAAAGCTATGTAGGCCCATAAATACTTTTTGGAAAGCTCTTGAAGTCTAGTTTCCAATGCTTCTAAGGCCGACTTAACCAAATCTACCAGAAAGGCAGCCGACCTACTTTAGTGCTGACTGGTCAGAAGGTCAACAGTCTGCTTGATGACCAAGTTTTTGTATTAAACTGCATCATTCTATGAAGTTTCATTAAGCATGCTATACATGGTGAGAAAGCTTATCAAGTCATCTTTCCAACGCATTCAGCCCCACGTCATTTGGAGATGCCTAGGAGAAGTTATTATCAAAATACTGAAGGTTGTGCCGAAGTCAAACAGCCACACGGAATTCAGCTCTGTAGATCTCCCGAAGAGGCCCCTTCACATTAGCACGTGAAAATACTTTTGTTTCGTCTTTATACCTCTCTAAGGCTAGTTATTACTAGTATAAATACCCCCTATGTCTATGATGTAAGGCAGCTTTGAGAATCTAAAAACAGAACCCTTTTGTTCAGCTGTGTGCTAACAAATATTGAGAGTGATCTCTACCCCTTTGCTCTTGTGAATTCCTTCGCGGGATTGTAGAAGCGGCGGTTTCATTTGCTCCCAAGTGGTGCTCCTACTCCCTTCGAGGTCTCCTCGATTGATTGTAGGCTGTGTTGGTTGGTTCTTTAAGAGTGTGGTTGGGCGAATCCTTGATTCAGGTTGCCGGTTAAAGATGGTGATTGGCTTCAAGTTTTATTTGTCAGGTTGCACTAGTTATCGCTACTTGCAGCAAGTTATCTCGGCTTCTTCGAAGCTAGTTATCGGAAGATTGATCCTACGTCATGAAGATCGGGCATCATGATACATCATCTAGTATCAGAACATCAGTTGCCATAGTAGGATTCTTTACCCTTAGCTACATATATTTTGTGTTCGTCCTATCCACCAAAAAGCCATAAAATATTTTTGCCATAGCCCTTTGTTTCAATCTATTGTTCTAGTGAGTTTTGTTAAGTTTCAGTCCTAAGAGTTTTTGTTTAGTTGCTGGTCACTCTATCCTTTGTGTTCCCTTTGAGCCTCATATATATATCTGAAAATATCCACAAAAGGAAAAATATGAAAACCCTCATCATTTCCTTCGTGTTAACTTTGATCCTATTTAAGTTATAGCTGCTGGTTGAGTTCTTTGTTAATTATTATAAAGTGTGCAATATCATATCAGATCTCTGTGTTTAGTTCTATAAAAAAAGAATATCACAAAAAAAGAGAAGAAAGAAAAGTACAAAAAAAGTGTTGAGCAAGATTGTGAAAGAAAAGTAGAACGATCAGTTTGTTTATGTGCACAAGTACTAAAAGTTCATCAAGTTGTTCAACCAGTTTGCTATTGTCATTTGGTGCAAAATTATGGTTGATCGCAACACTTGCATTTTAATCATACTCCTTGATTTGCATCAAATCTGAAATTTCTTTGCACGTGTGTTTGATCTACTTACATCACTCGTATCTTGTGGTCAGCACTAGGCAGTGAACTTCTAGTTAGATGGTTATTTAACTTTACAACAACTAGGATTCAGATTGCATTCCTTGTTTACTATTCCCACCAAGCTCCACATATAAGCCATCGTAATCGGTACTCTGGTCTTGTTTCGCTTAACCATCACTTAATTATTACCACCACACATTTTTCTTACAACCCGCAGGGACCTCATAAGAGCTTTGGTTGTGAGATTCAATATAGCTTCATATTCCACCTATATTTGTTGCCTTGTTGCCACTAATTTCGCAGGAAGATGGATCCCAACACTGAGATTGAAGAATGTGTCACTATGATACAATTCAATGAGCTCAAACAAAGCATAGAAGACAAGCAAGATCGGTTGGCACAAGATCTTCAGACACTTATGGCTGAAATCAGAGGTCGTCGTCGACTCCCTAATGGCGCAAAAAACCATGATGAAGATGGGGAAGAAGGTGAAGGAAATTATTCTAGAAGAGCAAGTGAACATGGGAGGAGGAATCAAGGTGCTGCACGTGGTAGAGGAAGAGGACAGAATCGAAGAAATGATGACAATGAAGAATCTGAATTTGGGGATGATGATGATCAGTCCCAACATCGCTATGGTCATCGTCGTCATAGAGGAGTCAACCAAGAAGAGAGATTTGGGAAACTTAAGTTTACCATGCCAAAAATTGATGGTAGATCTGATCCTAAAGATTATTTCACATGGGAATTGAAGGTGGAGAAAATCTTCCGCCTACATAATTATTCAGAGGAGAAGAAACTTGCAATGACATCTCTTGAGTTTGAAGGATACGCTCTGATTTGGTGGGAGCAACTACTTCGTGATCGTGAAGAAGATGGAGAGGACCCTATTGTTACTTGGCAAGAGATGAAGCGAAAAAGGAGAATTCATTTTGTGCCGAAGCATTATCGACATGATCTTTTCGATAAATTGCAGAATGTGTATGAAGACGAAGAGCAAACCATTGTTACTTGAGTGTAAGGAAGTTTCTCTATTGAGGAGTATTATAAGGAGATGGAGAAGGCCATGATTAGAGCCAATGTGTATGAAGACAAAGAGCAAACCATTGCATGTTTCTTGGTTGGGTTACACCGCAACATTCAGCGTATTGTTGAGTTTCAGCCGTACCAATGTCTTATTGATTTGGTACATCAAGCCACCAAAGCTGAACGCCAGCTGCAATAAGATTCTAAGAGCAGCAAGCCCTTGTCATATGGTGCACGAACCATGACTGGAGGAAGCAAATCAATCTCAAGGTTTACTGTTGCATCCTCAGCGACAAAAGGTTCAACTGGAGGCTTGCGATCCAATATTCAAGGCAATTCTAGTGGAAAGAACGATGCTGCTCCAAGCACAGGTTATAAACCAGCAGCATCCACCTCAACATCAGTGGGTTCAATAGCCAAGAGTAGTGGTATTCAGTGCTTCAAGTGTAGAGGTCGTGGTCATGTCATAAAGGAGTGTCCAAATAATTGTGTGATCCTTGTGAATGATGATGGAGAATATACACCAGCTAGTGAAGAGGAAGCTAAAGCAGGAAATGTAGATGACAATCATAAAATTGAGGTTGGATGTGAATTTGAGCATGGTAATGCTCTTGTGGTTACACAAATCTTGAGTGTTCAAATGAAAGAAGCTGAAATTGGACAACGACATAATCTTTTTCAAACGCGAGCAAAAGTGCAAGACAAAGTAGTAAAGGTGATCATTGATGGAGGGAGCTGCCATAATCTTGTAAGTCGTGAGATGGTTGAAAAGCTTGGTTTGAAGTTGCAGCGACACCCTCATCCATATAATATCCAATGGTTGAATGAATCGGGAGATATCAAGATTGGTTATAAGGTGAAAGTTCCGTTCAAGATTGGAGAGTATGTTAACTTAGTGGAGTGCGATGTTGCACCCATGTCTGTGTGTCACATGTTGCTAGGAAGACCTTAGTAATATGACCGATATTCTCAGCATTGTGGAAGAACAAATCAGTACACGCTAGATCTAAAAGAGAGAAAGTTTGTACTCAAGCCTATGACCCCTCAACAAATCATGGCTGAATATTTACAAATGAAAACTGAAATTAGTGAAGCAAGTAGAGGAGGAGAAGAGCAAAAGAAATTGAATGCCATCCACAATTCGGTGAGCGAGTGCTATAAGCCAAATTCAAGAGATAAAAAGAAGGAAGAGGGAGAACATCTAGTTATGCTAGCCACAAAATATGAGCTAAGAGAAGTGAGGAACAACCCATATCAAGTGCTCTTTGTACTTGTGAACAAAGATGTTTTGATTTCTCCTAACGACATAACATCTCTTCCTAGTGTTGTGGCTGATCTTTTGTAGGACTTTGAAGACGTGTTTCCACAAGAAACACTGGCTGGACTACCTCCAATTCGAGGGATTGAGCATCAAATTGATCTTATTCTAGGGGCTGCACTTCCTAACCATCCACCATATCGAACCAATCCTGAAGAAACTAAGGAAATACAAAGGCAAGTGCAAGAACTTCTTGATAAAGGTTTTGTTCGTGAAAGCTTAAGCCCTTATGTTGTTCTTGTGATTTTAATACCTAAGAAAGATGGATCTTGGAGGATGTGTGTTGATTGTAGAGCTATAAATAATATTATCGTTCGCTATCGCCATCCTATTCCACGGCTAGATGATATGCTTGATGAATTAAGTGGTTCCACAATTTTTACTAAAATTGATTTGAGAAGTGGATACCATCAAATAAGAATGAAAACTGGAGATGAATGGAAGACTGCATTTAAAACAAAATTTGGGTTGTATGAATGGTTAGTGATGCCCTTTGGGTTGACTAATGCTCCTAGTACTTTTATGAGATTAATGAACCATGTCTTAAGAACTTTCATTGGAAAATTTGTTGTTGTCTACTTTGATGATATTCTAATTTACAGCAAGTCTTTTGATGAACATGTGAAACACATTCGACAAGTTTTAGATGAGCTTAGAAAGGAGAAATTATTTGCTAACCTTGAGAAGTGTAGTTTTTACACAGACCATGTTGTGTTTTTTTGGCTTTGTTGTTTCAGCAAAAGGAATAGAGGTGGATGAATCCAAGGTGAAAGCAATTAAGGATTGGCCAGCTCCAAGGAATGTAAGTCAAGTAAGAAGTTTTCATGGTCTTGCTGGTTTTTATAGAAGATTTATGCGAGATTTTAGTACCATCGCATCCCCTTTAAATGAATTGACAAAGAAAGGTGTTGATTTTAAATGGGGAAACTCACAAGAAGAAGCTTTTCAAGAATTGAAGAAACGTTGACTGAAGCACCTATACTGATTCTTCCTGATTTCACTAAAACTTTTGAAGTAGAATGTGATGCTAGTGGGATTAGGATAGGAGGAGTTTTAATGCAACAAGGAAAACCTATAGCATATTTTAGTGAAAAATTGGGAGGTGCCTAATTAAATTATTCTATGTATGACAAAGAATTGTATGCTTTGGTCCGAGTGCTTGAAACATGGCAGCACTACTTATGGCCAAAAGAGTTTGATATTCATTCCGATCATGAAGCTTTGAAGTATTTGAAAGGGCAAGCCAAACTGAACCGTCACCATGCCAAATGGGTTGAGTTTATCGAAACATTTCCATACATTGTGAGATATAAGAAAGGTAAGGACAATGTGGTCGCTGATGCCTTGTCTCGAAGGAATGTGTTGTTGAATCAACTAGAGGTAAAAGTTTTGGGTCTTGAAAATTTGAAAGAAATATATAATGATGATCCTGAATTTTTAAAACCATACAATCATTGTAAAGATGGAAAAGGTTGGGAAAAATATCATATACATGATGGATTTTTGTTTAGAGCTAACAAACTTTGTGTACCAAATTCTTCGGTTAGATTGCTTTTATTACACGAGTCACATGGAGGAGGTCTAACATGTCATTTTGGACAAAAGAAGACTTACGAACTGCTCAGTGATCATTTCTATTGGCCCAAGATGAGGAAAGACATCATCAGATTTGTGGAGCGTTGTGTCACCTGTCACAAAGCTAAGTCAAAATTGAACCCTCATGGTTTATATACTCCTTTACCCGCTCCTAAAATTCCTTGGGAAGACATAAGCATGGATTTTATTTTAGGGCTGCCTAGGACTCAAAAAAAGAGAGATTCTATTTTTGTTGTGGTTGATAGATTTTCAAAAATGGCTCATTTTATTCCATGCAACAAGAGCGACGATTCTTCACATGTTGCCAATTTGTTTTTCAGAGAAATCTTGAGACTACATGAAATGCCCAAGACCATCGTATCTGATCGTGATGTGAAGTTTATGAGCTAGTTTTGGAAAACGTTGTGGGCAAAGCTTGTGACTAAACTTTTATTCTCCACCACATGCCACCCCCAAACTGATGGACAAACTGAAGTGGTGAATCGTACATTGTCAATGCTGATGCGAACAATGGTAAAGAAGAACTTGAAGGAATGGGAGGAATGTTTGCCACACGTGGAGTTTGCTTATAACAGGGCAGTACATTCTACAACTAATTTATGCCCCTTCGAAATTGTATATGGGTTCAAACCTATTGCTCGAATAGATTTGTTGCCCCTTCTGTGGGGGACAGATATCCCCCGGGTCCACTAAAAGGCTAGAAGGCCTCACGAAAAGCTTTGGGCCCATTATTTCGCAAGAGCATCCCTTCGTGGGCCAGGGGAGGAACTGCTGGCGGAATGGATCGATGCAAGATTGGATAGACTCGGGCCCAGACGGCTCATTGGATTTAAGCATTATCCGCAGCATTGATCCGATTCTCCTGCGTGGCGCCCTCAGACGTCGAAACTAAATGAGGATAAGTCGGCAGGATTATAGGAAGATAAGTTTAGTCGGTTCACTATTACTTAGGTGTATGTTGTTATCATACCCGCATGTAACACCCCACGGTCGAGTATATAAGGCCTAGGGGGCACCCCATCAAAAGACAGGTCATTCATTAGCCATTTACTCCATTCTCTAGCATCCATCACACTAGAGAATTCCCCTATAACCCACCACATAAAAGATCCACACCAGGAAGTAGGGTATTACGCCTCTCCAAGCGGCCCGAACCTGTAGAAAATTGTCTATCGTCTCTCGTGCGCCTAGCATGAATCATCGAGCTACAGTCAGCAACACCGTCCTACCCAAAAGCACCTCGAGGGGTAACCCCGGGTACGCGGTCGGGTCCTAAACACCGATAGCTGGCGCACCAGGTAGGGGGTGTGTTGCTAATCCAAGCTAGCTCAATGGCCATCATTTTCCAGCACAAGATTGCTCTCCACCCTGGATCCCTGTTCTGCTTTGGAACCATCTCATACGTGGCAGACGAAGAAGGAATTCTGCATCGTATAGCGGATCCACCGGAGAAAAGCCTTCCTCGAAAATCTCCGAAGAAGCTAGAATGAGGCAGCAAATAGCGCAATCTCTAGCGCCCCAGGCAAAAGCTATCTCCTGCAGGCCACGAGCAGAGAATTCCTTTACTCGAAGAATGCTGTTGCCCACCTCATCCACGGAAGAGTGGACACGGATCATAAGGAAAAAGGAGGCAAAAGGAATAAAGGCCCGTCAAGCTGCTCTTCTGGCGCCTTCGTCCTCAAAGGAGGACAGGGAGGAGCTTGTCGCCATAGCAACTCTATTCTACCCCGATGTCCTCTTCATCGGGGGAAGAGTGGAATCGTCTCCCATCTCTGACGATGAGCCAACCGTGCCTGGGGAAGAACCTCCTCAACGAGAAGCTCACCGATGGAGGAACCGACGCCGGAATGTTCGGTGACATCATGAAGCTGGAGAACGAGACCCGGCGCAACCTGTATCTCAAGATGAGATCTTGGAGGTGGGAGAAACTCCTGATGAATGAGTCTTCAGAGAAAGGAGGAACTCCCGCCGACGTGATTGACGGTAGGCTCAAGAGCAAGCTAAAGACGATGCAAGGCTACGCCGAGAGAACCCTCTCTTCGCGCAAAACCTGAACCCTGAATTCACCCGCGCCATGAACACACCAAGTGAGGTCAGGGGAGTATTGGCTCGGATAGCCGATGGTCTCCCCCGGACTCTAGACGCTGAAGGCTATCGACGACTGCTCACTCGGGTAGCTAATCATCTTCTACCTCTCGCTCATCCTCCGAGCGATCTACGACACGCCATCAACAGTCGGCAGGACACGCGGAGCTCCATCAACGCTTCACGCGAACGACGACATGAGAATGAAATATGGCGCCGAGAGGAGTACGATCGAGATCATGGCATCCCTGCACAGAGTCAGACCACTAGAGTTGAGTCGGCAACGGCTTCGACTGGTGCACTACCCGGGGACGGTCGAGGCAGCACATCGGCAACTCCCCTCCCCGGGACCGGCACCACAGTCGTCGACAGGAAGACACGTGTGGAGTATCTGCGCTGACTCCGCATCTCAGGGGCATTCAATGGCCCCCAAACTTCAAGGTCTCCAACGTCGACAAATACGAGCCTAAGCAGGACCCGGGAGGCTGGTTGGCCGTCTATACCACTGCTGACAGGGCCGCTGGGGCAACTGAAGATGTGATGACTGCATACTTGCCCATTGTCCTCGGGCAAGATGCACTGCAATGGCTACGACACCTACCCTGGCACTGCATCGACGATTGGAGCGACTTCAGTCGGTGTTTTATCGCCAACTTCCAATCCCTCTCCGATAAGCCGACACAGCCATGGGACCTCAAATCCATCAGGCGTCGAGGGGATGAGACTCTTCGGTCGTACCTCAAGAGGTTTTAGACCATGAGAAATCGCATTCCTGAGGTCGCTGAAGCAGTAGTGATCAAGGACTTCTATCGGGGATCCAATGACTCGGCCTTCGTTCGAGCCATACTGCAAAAAGCACCGACCACCTCCGAGCAGCTTTTCAGGGAGGCAGACCTCTACATCACCACCGACGAATGGGCTCAGGACCTCATTGAGGGAATGAAGCCTGCTCCATCTGCACCATGGTGTGACACAAACCAGCAGACCGACAAGCGCTGGGAGAAGAGGCCTCGTGAAGAGGTCCACGTCGCTGGACCACCCATCTCTCGCGCCCGAGGGGCACCCCGTGGAGGCGAATGAACATTGGACGGCATCCTCGACGCCCAGTGCCCGTACCACAAAGATATGCTGAAAGTCGCCTAGAGGGGGGTGAATAGGCGAAATCTGAAAATTATAAAATTAAGCACAACTACAAGCCGGGGTTAGCGTTAGAAATATAATCGAGTCCGAAAGAGAGGGAGAAAACAAATCACAAGCAAATGAAGAGTGAGACGCGGTGATTTGTTTTACCGAGGTTCGGTTCTTGCAAACCTACTCCCCGTTGAGGTGGTCACAAAGACCGGGTCTCTTTCAACCCTTTCCCTCTCTCAAACGGTCACCTAGACCGAGTGAGCTTCCTTCCTTGATTTCCCGGGTCACTTAGACCCCGCAAGGACCACCACACAACTGGTGTCTCTTGCTTCGCTTACAAGGTTTTGAGAGTAAGAGTGAGAGAAAGAAGGAAGACAACCAAGCAACAAGAGCAACAAAAGAATACAAGTCGATCTCCTCACAAGTCCTAAGAACTAGAGTTGAATTGGGGACTTTGATTCGATCGGAGACTTTGATTTGTGTCTTGGAGTGTTGTGTATTGCTCTTGTATTGAATGAGGTGTTGTGAATGCTTGGATCTAGAAGTGTGGTGGTTGGGGGGTATTTATAGCCCCAACCACCAATATGGCCGTTGGTGAAGGCTTCTGTCGTACGGCGCACCGGACAGTCCGGTGCGCCACCGGACACTGTCCGGTGCGCCAGCCACGTCACCAGGCCGTTGGGTTCCGACCGTTGGAGCATCTGACAACTGGGCCACCGGACAGTCTGTTGGTGCACCGGACAGGTCCTGTTCACTGTCCGGTGCGCCTTCCGGCACCTGCTCTGACTTCTGTGTGCGCAGGCGCGCACTATTTGCTTTCACTGTTCACTTGCAGACGACCATTGGCGCGAAGTAGCCATTGCTCCACTGGCACACCGGACAGTCCGGTGTTACACCAGACAGTCCGGTGAATTATAGCGGAGCGGCCTCCCTAGATTCCCGAGGCTGCCAAGTTTGATTTGATTCTCCCTGGTGCACCGGACACTGTCCGGTGGCACACCGGACAGTCTGGTGCGCCAGACCAGGGCTGCCTCCAGTTTACTTTGCTCCTTTGTTTTGAACCCTTTCTTTTATCCTTGTATTGGTTTGTTGTGAACCTTTGGCACCTGTAGAACATATATTCTAGAGCAAACTAGTTAGTCCAATAATTTGTGTTTGGCAATTCAACCACCAAAATTTAATTGGAAAAGGTTTAACCCTATTTCCCTTTCATATGCGCCACACCCTCCGGAACTGCAGAGACTTCAAGCACTCCGTCGGGAACGGCCGACCCTTCCAACCTCAACAACCTCAGCAGCAGGAAGGGGGAGGAGGCGGAGCATTCCCGCACGTCGATGGAGAGGTCAACGTCATCTTCGGAGGACACGGGTCGCAAGAGAACAAAAAGCAGCAAAAGCTCAATGATCGACAGATACTGGTGGAGACCACTAGTGCTCCCGCCCCCTATCAGTGGTCAGAACACCTGATCACCTTTACTCGGGCGGATCAATGGCTCAACTTCGATCATCTAGGCAAGTACCTGCTCCTCGTCGATCCGGTGATCGGAGAGAGCAGGGTAAAGAAGGTGTTGGTGGACGGGGGAAGCAGAATCAACGTCACCTTCCCTCGGACACTCTTAGGCTTGGGAGTTTCACTCAAAGAGCTCCACGAGTCGGATACTCCTTTCTTTGGCATTATGCCGACCAAAGGGGAATACCCGCTTGGACACATCTACATGCCTGTCACCTTTGGAACTCCGAAAAACTATAGAACTGAGTTCCTGAGGTTCGAGGTAGCGAGTTTCGACTGTGGATACAATGCCATCATCGACAGGCTAAGATTGGCGAAATTCATGGCCATTCCGCACTATTCATACATGATATTGAAGATGCCGGGACCATAAGGGATCATCACCGTGCGCGCTGACTTCCAAGGCGCCGCGGAATGTTTCCGAATGGCCATTCAGACAGCCCTCACCACCAAACCACCAACGACTTCTTCCACGTAGTCGAACTCAAAGCCTGAGGAAGACCTCACGATACCTGCGAATGAAGCTCAAGTTGTGACCTCTATGCGGCTGACTGAGGAGACAAAGAGAATCAACCTTGGGTTCGCTGACGAACGCAAGACTTCCATCATCAGCTCCAGCCTGGACAACAAATAGGAAGGCGCGCTCGTCCAGTTCCTGCAAGATAACCGAGACGTATTCGCATGCCAGCCTGTGGATATGCCAGGAGTCCCAAGAGAACTGGCCGAGGACAAACTGAAGGTCTATCCCCACGCAAGGCCGATCCGACAAAAACTGCATCATTTCATGCCTGACAAGAGAGAGGCTATTCATGCTAAGCTAGCTCGCTTGGTCACGGCGAGGTTCATTAAAGAAGTACTGCATCCTGAGTGGCTAGCAAATCCTGTTCTTGTACTCAAAAAGAATAAAGTGGATTGGCGCATGTGCGTCGACTATACAGATCTCAACAAACACTGCCCGAAGGATCCCTTCAGACTTCCTAGAATAGATCAGGTGGTAGATTCAACCGCCGGATGTTTTGTGTTGTCCTTCCTGGACTGCTACTCTGGGTACCATCAGATCAGCTTGGCAAAAGAAGATGAGGAAAAAACTGCATTCATTACCCTGTTTAGAGCTTTCTGCTATACCTCCATGTCGTTTAGCCTCAAGAACACTGGAGCGACTTACCAGAGAGCTATTCAAACATGCTTAGCCGATCACTAGGGCAAGCGGGTGGAAGCTTATGTTGATGATGTGGTGATCAAAACAGAAAACTCAGAAAACTTCATTGAAGATTTGCAGCTGGTCTTCAATAGCCTGAGGCGATACCGGTGGAAGCTCAATCCAGAAAAATGTGTCTTTGGAGTACCAGCTGGGAAGTTGCTCGGATTCATTGTCAGCCACCGAGGAATTGAAGCTAACCTAGAAAAAAATCGAGGCTATCATGAGAATGGAAGCACCATGATCATAGAAAAAAGTGCAAAGGCTTACTAGATGCATGGCAGCCTTGAGCAGGTTCATATCAAGACTAGGCAAAAAAGGCTTACCATTCTACAAATTGCTCAAGAAGGTGGACATGTTTCAGTGGATCGCAAAAGCATAGGAAGCTCTCGATGCATTGAAGAAGTTCTTGACCGCGCCACCAGTACTGAAGCCACCACGCCGAGCCACGCCAGATCAGCCAGTAGAAGATCTACTGTTATACGTCTCCTGCACGACTCACGTGGTGAGCACCGCGTTGGTAGTCGAGCGGGCTGAAGAAGGACACACATATCCAGTACAACATCCGATCTACTTCATCAGTGAAGTTATGGGACCCTCCAAAAAGAAGTATCCCCAAGTTCAAAAACTATTATACGCAGTACTTCTAACTGCTCGCAAACTCCATCACTACTTTGATGACCACAAAGTCATAGTAGTCACCAGGTTTCCAATAGGGGATATTCTTCACAACAAAGAAGCCATCGGAAGAATAGCCAAGTGGGCCTACAAGCTGGGAGCTCATGACATAGAGTTTTGGCCTCGCACAGCAATAAAGACTCAAGCATTGGTTGATTTCGTATCAGAGTGGACCGAGCAACAAGTTCCTGAGTACCAGGAGGCTACTGAAGTATGGCGAATGTATTTCGATGGATCGCTGAAACTGCAGGGAGCAGGTGCAGGAATCCTCTTCATTGCCCCTGGAGGTGAACAACTCAAGTACGCTCTTCAGCTATTATTCCCAGCATCAAATAATGCAGCAGAATATGAGGCTCTGATCTATGGGTTGAACATCGCCGTATCATTGGGCATTAAGAGGTTGATGGTATCCGGAGATTCATTGGTGGTCATAAGCCAGATAAATAAAGACTGGGATTGCTCGACTGATTCTATGGGCAAGTACTGTACAACCGTCTGAAAATTAGAAGACAAATTTGAAGGGCTGGAATTCCATCACATGGAAAGAGATCGCAACGCAGCAGTAGACGCGTTGTCGAAGCTAGGATCCAGTCGAGCCCAGGTCCCACCCGGAGTCTTTGTCTAGGAAGTGTCACACCCAAGTATTCCCTCAGATCAGGTGGAAGAGTGCAACACTTTGAGCCAGCCAGAGTCAGACTCTAATGACTGGAGAGAGCCTATCACCAGGTATATAAAGAATGAAGAAGAACCGGATGATAAGGCTGTAGCAAAACGCATTACAGTCGGCCCACTACACCCTCATAGGGGGCGCACTGTATAGAAGGGGTGCGACAGGAGTCCTCATGAAGTGCATTTCCTCGGTTACTAGGAAACATCTATTAGATGAGATCCACACCGGACAGTGTGGAATACACGCAGCATCCAGAACTCTAGTTGGGAAAGTCTTCGGGTCTGGTTTCTATTGGCCAACAGCAAAGAGTGATGCAGCCGAGTTAGTCCAGAGATGTGAAGCTTGCCAATTCTTGTCAAAGCAACAACACTTACCGGCACAGCAACTGCAGACCATACCCGTAACATGGCCATTTGCATGTTGGGGACTAGACATGATTGGACCCTTCAAGAAAGCTCAGGGAGGCTATACTCATGTGCTGGTCGCCATCGATAAATTCACCAAATGGATAGAGTACAAACCCATTGCTTCTCTAACTTCAGCCAAGGCAGTGGAATTCATGCAAGACATAATATTCAGGTTTGGGATACCGAATAGCATTATAACCGACCTGGGATCTAACTTCACTAGCTCTGAATTATTTGATTTCTGTGAACAACAGAGTATCCAAATCAAGTATGCATCAGTAGCACACCCGAGAGCTAATGGTCAGGTGGAAAGAGCTAATGGTATGATACTGGAAGCACTCAGGAAGAAAGTGTTCAACAAGAATGAAAAGTTCGCAGGTTAGTGGATCAGAGAGTTACCTTATGTGGTTTGGAGCTTAAGAACTCAACCCAGTCGAGCTCTGCATGGAAACACCCCCTTCTTCATGGTCTATGGTTCGGAGGCATTGCTACCTGCCGACCTCAGGTTTGGGGCACCAAGGCTGGTATTCGAAAGCATAGCTGAAGCAGAAGCTACCAGGCTAGAGGATATTGATGTGCTAGAGGAAGAGCGATTGAACACAGTAATTCAGTCAGCTAGATACCAGCAAACCTTGAGGCGCTATCATGATAAGGCTATACGACATCGATCCTTTGTAGTGGGAGACTTGGTCCTTCACCAAATTCTAACGGGGGAGGGACGACACAAGTTGTCACCACTATGAGAAGGGCCATTCATTGTGTCGGAGGTCACTCGGCTAGGATCATATTGGCTTACTCAAATGGATGGTACGGAAGTGGGGAACTCATGGAACATAGAGCATCTTAGAAGGTTTTACCTTTAGCAAGACCTCAAAAGCTATCTGATCAACGTTATACTCTGTAATTGGAAAATACATCATCAATAAAAGATTTCATTCTCAAAGGCATTCGAACTGTCGGTTATCAATTGACTTCGATTCGATTAGACTTGGAATCAACACACTTACTCGACTTAGGGTGACCACTATACCCTACTAATGGAGCAATCGGCTTAAGTCGGGGATGACTTAAGATGGTGCAACATGCTCGTGCTTACTCGACTTAGGGTGACCACTATACCCTACTAACGGAGCAATCGGCTTAAGTCGGCAATGACTTAAGATGGTGCAATATGCTCGCGCTTACTCAACTTAGGGTGACCACTATACCCTACTAACGGAGCAATCGGCTTAAGTTGGCGATGACTTAAGATGGTGTAACATGCTCACACTTACTCGACTTAGAGTGACCACTATACCCTACTAATGGAGCAAACGGCTTAAGTCGGCGATGACTTAAGACAGGTGCAACATGCTTGCACCTACTCAACTTAGGGTGACCACTATACCCTACAAACGGAGCAATCGGCTTAAGTCGACGACGACTTAAGACGATGCAACATGCTCGCACTTACTCGACTTAGGGTGACCACTATACCCTACTGACAGAGCAATCAGCTTAAGTCGACGACGACTTAAGACAGTGCAACATGCTCGTGCTTACTCGACTTAGGGTGACCACTATACCCTACTAACGGAGCAATCGACTTAAGTCGGCAATGACTTAAGATGGTGCAACATGCTCGCGCTTACTCAACTTAGGGTGACCACTATACCCTACTAACGGAGCAATCGGCTTAAGTCGGCGATGACTTAAGACGCTGTAACATGCTCACACTTACTCGACTTAGAGTGACCACTATACCCTACTAATGGAGCAATCGGCTTAAGTCGGCGATGACTTAAGACAGGTGCAACATGCTCGCACCTACTCAACTTAGGGTGACCACTATACCCTACAAACGGAGCAATCAGCTTAAGTCGACGATGACTTAAGACGATGCAACATGCTCGCACTTACTCGACTTAGGGTGACCACTATACCCTACTGATAGAGCAATCAGCTTAAGTCGACGATGACTTAAGACGGTGCAACATGCTCGTGCCTTCTCATCTTAGGGCGACCACTATGCCCTACCAGCCAAGCAATGGGCATAAGTCAGGAAAAAACTCTAAAACCAGCACGCCGCATTTAGTTCTACAATTGTTCAGGATGACTGTTGTCTCTATTTGGCAATATCTTTCGCAGGTGCAATCGAGGAAGAAGGTCGACTCGAGGCATCAGGTGCAGCCTTAACGTCGGCAACAATATCATCAGGAACAACTACGTCGGGCCTCCTCATCAAGATCCACCCCGCGCGAATGGCTTTGTCCATAGCTTTGCCACGCTGAGCCTTCAGAATGGCGCAATTGTCCTCTAAAACTTTGGTAGCCAGTCGAGCGGCCTCTAGCTCCTGGGCGACTAACTTCTTGGAGGCAAGCAGATCTTTGACGATGGAATCCTTGCTTGACACCAACTCTCTAAGCCACAGGACCTCATCTTGGGACACTTGCAGCTCGCGACGATGATGATCCAGATCTGACATAGTAAAGCGATGGCTCCTCTCCAAGATGGTTAAGGAATTGCTAGCATCACGATATAACCTATCCAGATTATCACGTGAAGCTGCAAGTGCTTGACTCTCCTCCTACAGACAAGAATCAACTTTCAGCATCCAGTAAACAATAAGCATGGCGGAGCCAATTAAGAAAGTTTACCTCATGTGCTACCCTTTCGGAGTTAAGCTGAGCATTGACAGAAAAATTCAAAGAATGCGCATCGTCCAGAGAAGCAGAAACCCGAGCCAGGTTGGTCTAACCTTGAGAATACTTCTCCTCAAGATCAGAGTACCGTCTGGTTGAGTTGGCTTGATGTTGAAGATGTTTTTCCTCAAGCTCAGAGCACCGCCGAGCCATATCTGACAAGGCAGTCGAAGAAGGATACACAGTTAAAAACAAGTTAATCAATCAGCCAAGGAAGAAACGAAGTTACTAACCAGCGTTTGACGCCTTCAAGTCAGCTACCTATTTCTGAAGCAGCAATGGGTTCTACTGCATCAGAGACAGAGCCCCTTCTAGGATAATGGCACCATGTGACCTCAACTGAGCAGACATTCTGCCAACCAAAGCCTGCGATCGAAGACAAATGAGTATAGGGAAGATAACTTACCAGGAGGAACGATAGAACACAAGAGGTGAGCTACTTGAATATTGGAAAAGAATGATGGTAACCCCAAGTTAGGAGGAGCTGTGTCATAGCTCGATGAAGGAAGATCAACCGGAACAATTTGAAGAACGTTGTTAGGGGTCGGCTCAGCCTCGCCGGTAGATATCAGACTTCTTGCATCTGGCTCACCGACCTCCAAGGCGACTTGTTTGCTCGAAGCCAAAGAAGCATGCATCGCCATCACCCCATCAGATCGTGGTGGAGACGACCCAACATGGACATCCATGGAGGTGTAGGAAGGAGAGCTCACTTGAACACCCTCGGGGGCTGGATTGCAGCTCACGCTACCCACCAGAGCCAGATCACTACTGGCGACACCCTCGGGGGCTGGGTGACTGCCAACACCACCCTCAAGGAGTGGGTTTTCTGCAACAGCCACCTCTAAGGCTGAAGGATCCTTAGTCACCTCCATGTGAGTCGGGCAATCCTGACTAACATCTTGACATCGAAGACTGCCTTTCAAAGTCGATGATGCATGAGACACTGCTCGAGATACCTCTAATCCCATGTCTAAAATTTCAGAACAAACAGCCATCATGTCATCAGCAATCGGCTCCGATAGCATATCCTCAGGGACGACATCCTCAAGGGCCTAGTCAAAATCTGTTATGGATAGTTCTTGAAGGCTGATAAGGGCGGACAGAGCTGGAGAAGGAATATCACTATCCCACCTACTACCTCTGTAATGCCGGCTATTCTTACGAATCAGCGAGACTTCTTCTTCCTCTTCTTCGTCCTCGTCAAAAGTACGAACAACAACTTCTGCACGGTCACACCCATTGGGATTAGCTTCAACACGATTACACCCATTGGGATCAACTTCAACATGGACGCCACCATTGGGATCAACCTCAGAAAGGACCTCCGCTGGCACTTCATAGCAGAAGGACCGGCATCCTGGTCCAAGCATGACAGCCGCCGAAGCCGCCTCTTCTTCTTCTTCTTTTCCTCAACAGGCGCAGTCGGACGGCTAACTTAGCGAGGACACTTTGGGCGGGTACCCTCAGGCTTTTGGGTCTCCGCTGCTTTGTTAAGCCCTTGTCTAACCGTGATAGCCATCGGTTCAGCATGGGTCGAGTCAGAAGATTCTCCAGCCAACATATTGAGTACAACATCTATTTCTGCATCACCTGGACTTGCTGGCATCACAAAGTGAATCTGTCACTCATCATTGGGAAGATCACGAAGGGGAGCAACCAGAGCTTCAATGTCCTCAAGAGAGGGTCGCACTCTAAGACCCAGACCACCATCACTAGTAGGAGGGTTGGACACGAAATTGAAAAATGACCTATGAGGTGACAAATTCCAAGCAGAATAGGCAACAGGAGCACCAACATTTGATATCTTACCCCTCAGGATCATGTCTAGTCGGCTCACCAGATCCTCAGTAGGAATTTTCTTGTTGGTGACCCGGTAGAGTCAGTAATACCACTGTACAAATAAGCTGGATACGCCCTGTCTTTCAAAGGCAGAATATTCTTGAAAACGAAGTCAGCAACCACAGCTTCGGCAGTCAGACCCCTCTCCTTCAGTAGACAGATCTCAGCAAGCAGAACTCTAGCCTCTGTTACCTCCAAGGAAGTGGGAGACTCAACCCAGCTTGGAGTGCGTACATATGGCTGTCTCCCCGACTGAGGGGGGAGGGACTTGCAGTGGTTTTCCACAATAAACCACTCAAGGCGCCACCCTTTAATGCTATCCTTGAGAGGAATGTCAAGGTATTTTGTCTTCCTCCCGTGGCGCATCTCCAAACTTGCACCACCAACGAGCTGGTGCTGCCCCCAGCCATCCCAGGCCAACAGTGATACAAATACTTCCATAGTCCGAAATGAGGAAGAATTCCAAGGTAGGCCACACAAAGATGCACAAAGATAGAAATTTTCAAGATGGAATTGGGATTCAGATGGGTCAAGTTTAGATTGTAAAAATCAAGGAGACTGTGGAAGAAGGGAGAAATGGGAAGAGCAAGGCCGTGGATGAGAAAAAGAACGTAGACGACGGACTCGTGGGTATCTTCTATCGGAACAATGACCCCACAGCAAATCTACCAAGAGCAGAGCTCTTTTGGAGGAAGAACTCCAACATCAACAAAGTGGAGGAGATCTGATTCCGAGACAACAGACATGTGGTTACCTGTGAACGGCAACTGGTTATTGGGATCAATGGGAGGAATGACTGCCGTAGTAGAACTCTGATTCTTCCACTTGGGCGCCATCGCAATCTCGCCGACGGATCGAACAAAGGTGAAATCTTAGGGAAACAGAGGAGTGGTTCGAGGCGAAAATGTGAAGTTAGGGCTCAGAACTCAACAGCGCACGTCGACATGAGTATAAATGGGGTTTTCCCGGGTTGGGCACCGTTCCTAAAAAGTGCCAAGTCATCACTTGGAAAAACAAGACTCCCGACACAACTCGGTTGTTACCTCTAAAACGCCGATAACATTAAGCACCATTCGACTGTTACCTCTAAAACACCGACAGTGTCAGCCATAACTCGGTTGTTATCCCTAAAACGCTGACGGGGTCAAGCATAACTTAGTTGTTACCTCTAAAACACCGACAACATCAAGCACCACTCGGCTGTTATCTCTAAAACACCGGTAGTGTCTGCCATAACTCAGTTGTTATCTCTAAAACGCCAACAAGGTCAAGCATAACTCGGCCATTATCTCTAAAACGCCGACGGAACCAAGCATGACTCATCAGTTACCAGATATCGCTTATGGCGCTTTGCCACTGGCCTTGCCCTTGCTGCTGTTGTCGTCGCCCTTGCCGCCGTTGCCTCTGTCGCCTTTGCCGCCCTTGCCATCGTCATCGCCGCCGTCACCTCCACCTCCACCATCGCCCTCGTCGTTGCCGTCACCGCCGCTCTCCTCCTCGGACGAGTCGGAGGAGTTCTCCTCGTTCGAGGAGACCTCCGACTCATCTGAGCCCTCGAGCCCGGAGCGCTCGACAGCCCGGATGTACGACACTGGGGGAGAGGCGTAGACTGGCGACCCTCGAACTCGGAGGAAAACTCCTCCTCTGAGTACACGGAGTCACCAAAGTCCTCCGACGGAGGACTTGGCTCGTGCTTCCGCTTATCGTCGGAGTGGTGCGACGAATCTCCACCCTTCTTGTTCTTGCCCATGGTCGGTTGGAAGAGAAGAGAAAAGTAGGAAGATAATCAACAGACGATCAGAAGATGTGTGAAGACACCAGTGAGGCAGGCAGTCTATTTATAGAAGCCGGAAGCAACCGCTCATCTCCTACCATGGTCACCGAATAGTCACAAGTATTCAATAAGCAATTCAAATCGTCTAGAAGCAAGTCAGGCAGCAGATGCCGTTTCACGTAACACGACACCATTTGGACTAAGGTCAACTGCTTGGACGATATGATTACACCCCACGGTCACGTCAAGTTACTACTCAAGGACAGTTCGCTAAACGCTCGGCGTACCAAGCCGTCCCACAGTCACACCCATTGGAGGGACATCCAGGAATTTTCTATAGATTTTCCCAAGTAGTCACATCCGTACAGTATACGCAATGAATGTGTCAAGACAGAAGAAAGATATCGATGGAGATCAGAGGAAAGCCAAATATAGCTGCTGAAGTACAAGTCTAATCAACAGAAGCGTTGGAGCACAAAGCGAAATGAAGACAAGGCAAGAGCCATCTACCAGACGTCCAATCTGTCACCGATCAAATAAATTTCAAACCTAACAGGACATGGGAAGATCATGCTTCTGGTTTCTAAAGCATGAAATGAAGACAACATGCTGATCTCTAAAGCATAAGCTGATGATATATCGCTGATTTCTAAGGCATGAGACGAAGATAAAACAATGATTTCTAAAAAGCATGAGATGAAAACCTTTGAGTGGATTATTTTCAGTAATCCACTCAAAGCTCGGGGGCTACACCCATTGGGTGTACCTCCGGTGCACCCAATGAATCGTTAAACCCAAAAGACAGAATGCTGATCTCTAAAGCATGAACCAACGATAAAATATTGATTTCCAAGGCATGAGACAAAGATAAAACAATGATTTCTAAAAAGTATGAGATGAAGACCTTTGAGTGGATTATTTTTAGTAATCCACACAAAGCTCAGGGGCTACACCCATTGGGTGCACCTTCGGTGCACCCAATTAATCCTCAACCCCAAAGGACAGAATGCTGATCTCCAAAGCATAAGCCAGTAACAGAGCACCGATTTCTGAAGTATAAGGCGAAGACCGTTGAATGTCCCAAAGGAGGATAACACAAGATTGTTTTTTACTGAATGGCTCAGAGTTCAGAAGCAACGATTCAACATGTGTATTTTTCAAAGCATCCATTACCAAAATCTCAAACCGCAAGCTGGACCTAGAATCTTTGGGCCGATTATTTCAAAATCAATTCAAAGATTGGGGCTTGTGGGGGACAAATATCCCCCGGGTCCACTAGAAGGCTAGAAGGCCTCACGAAAAGCTTTGGGCCCATTATTTCGCAAGGCCAACCCTTCGTGGGCCAGGGGAAGAACTGCTGGCGGAATGGATTGACGCAATATTGAATAGACTCAGGCCCAGACGGCTCATTGGATTTAAGCATTATCCGCAGCATTGATCTGATTCTCCCGCGCGGCGCCCTCAGACGGCAGGATTATAGGAAGATAAGTTCAGTTGGTTCACTATTACTTAGGTGTACGTTGTTATCATACCCGCATATAACACCCCACGGTCGAGTATATAAGGCCTAGGGGGGCACCCCATCAAAAGACAGGTCATTCATTAGCCATTTACTCCATTCTCTAGCATCCATCGCACTAGAGAATTCCCCTATAACCCACCACATAAAAGATCCACACGAGGAAGTAGGGTATTATGCCTCTCCAAGTGGCCCGAACCTGTAGAAAATTGTCTATCATCTCTCGTGCGCCTAGCACGAACCATCGAGCTACAGTCGGCAACACCGTCCTACCCAAAAGCACCTCGAGGGGTAACCCCGGGTGCGCAGTCGGGTCCCAAACACTGACACCTTCCATTGCAGGAAAGAACCAATATGGAAGCTTCCAAGCGTGCTGCATACATAAAAAAGATACATGAGAAGACCAAGGAAGCAATTGAGCTCAAAGCAGTGCGCAAGGCTACAAGCATGAACAGGCATAGGAAGAAAGTGTTATTTGAACCGGGGGACTTGGTTTGGATTCACTTGCGCAAGGAGCGTTTTCCTGATCACCGCAAATCCAAATTGATGCCATGAGAGAATGGTCCATTTCGTGTTCTTGCCAACATCAATGATAATACATACAAGATAGATCTTCCACCAAGCTATGGCGTGAGCAACACGTTCAATGTTGTTGTCCTCTTACCATATACGAGTGAAGACACTTCAGAGTTGAGGATGACTCCTTTTCAAGGAGAGGAGGATGATACGACCATGCTATTGAGCAACATGTTACAACCCCCAAGTCATACTACATCAACTCAAGTACAACCAACATCATCACCAACCCAAGTCTTTGATGGACCAATTACACGTAGCCGAGCTAAGAAGCTACATCAAGAGGTGCACGCGCTACTTTATGAATTACAATTAAACATTAATGAGAACTTTATGCTACCTAAGTCGTGTATGTTGATATTACTTAGGTTCACCAAAGAGGAAGGACAAAACATATCAAAGGTGAAGCAGCGAAGAGCTACGTCCGAGTCGGTCCAGCGCAACAGAACCGTCCAGAAGAAACAGTCATATCTTTTGATTCCCAAAAGCTATGAAGGCCCATAAGTACTTTTTGGAAAGCTCTTGAAGTCTAGTTTCCAATGCTTCTAAGGCCGAATTAATCAAATCTACCAGGAAGGCAGCCGACCTACTTTAGTGCTAACTGGTCAAAAGGTCAACAGTCTACTTGATGACCAAGTTTTTGTATTAAACTGCATCATTCTTTGAAGTTTCATTAAGGATGCTATACATGGTGAGAAAGCTTATCAAGTCAGCTTTCCAGCGCATCCAGCCCCACGTCATTTGGAGATTCCTAGGAGAAGTTATTATCAAAATAATTAAGGCTACACTGAAGTCAAACAGCCACATGGAATTTAGCTCTGCAGATCTCCCAAAGAGGCTCCTTCACATTAGCACGTGAAAATACTTTTGTTTCATGTTTATACCTCTCTAAGGCTGGTTGTTACTAGTATAAATACCACCCTATGTCTATGATGTAAGGCAACTTTGAGAATCTAAAAACAGAACTCTTTTGTTTAGCTGTGTGCTAACAAATATTGAGAGTGATCTCTACCCCTTTGCTCTTGTGAATTCCTTCATGGGATTGCAGAAGCTGTGGCTTCATCTGCTCCCAAGTGGTGCTCCTACTCCCTTCGAGGTCTCCTCGATTGATTGTAGGCTGTGTTGGTTGGTTCTTTGAGAGTGTGGTTGGGCGAATCCTTGATTTAGGTTGCTGGTTAAAGACGATGGTTGGCTTCGAGTTTTATTTGTCAGGTTGCACTAGTTATCATTGCTTGCAGCAAGTTATCTCGGCTTCTTCGAAGCTAGTTATCAGAAGATTGATCCTACGTCGTGAAGATCGGGCATCGTGACGCATCAACTGGTAGCCACTTCATTAGTAAAATTGTCAAGATTAGAGCTTTGGCTATCTTCTCAAGACCATGTTGAGTGCACAGTAATCCAATCCAGAAAACTGTGTTTATTTTTAGAATGTTATAGTTGACGACATGTTATCATACTAAGAAAAAATTATTTATGTGTGTTCTATATAGTTGTTACCTATCTCCATATACTATTGATAGGCAAATCATTTGATAGGCAAATCATAATCATAAATTGAAAAACAAACTTGTAGTACGTTTCAGTTTCTATTTATCCTTACCACCCCTCAGGTGCAGATACCACTTGTAATTAGCCTGTTAGTGTTTCCCTTGGTAGACCTATAGCCTAACTTTTAATGTTAGTGTTTCAGTTTCTATTTATCCTCTGAAATCTATCTTCTAGAGGACCTAGGCCATTCAAGTAGAGGTACCCTTGCTCTGTCTATATCCTACGTTGGGTTACTTAATCGATGACTGTGTGATCTTGTAGTTATGGTCCAAAATTTTATATGGCACAAAGATGACTATGTTACTTCCTAAGTTCATATAATGTCACAAATCTTGCTAGACAATTTCATAGTGTTTATTGTGTTAGTGCTCTATATTCGGGCCTGTCATGCTCTATAGTGTGTTAGCCAATTTCATAGTAGGTTACCAGCCATCAACACCACTCACAAAAAACCAGTGGGTCAGTCATCCTTTGTTGCTTGAGGTGGCTATGGGTCAGTCATCCTTGGTTGCTTGAAGTGGCTATCTTCTCAAGATCATAGCTTTGGGTATGCTGTAAAATTCTACATATTTTGTGCTTGTCCTACAGCACTCGATAGCAATCAAACACAAGAGAAAATTATATCGTCTTTGTCCCAACTACAGTTCTCCTTAAATACTTGCTATATGTTGTATTTTAACTGTGTTATCAGATGGACTCGTGTTCTAACATGGGATAGAATTTTTTTACCTATGGTTGAACCTACGTCAGCCTTGAAGAGGGTGGGTAGCTGACTAAACAAGTGAGGAGGTCATACAGCGTGATCCTCTTTGATGAGGTAGAGAAGGCCCATGTCGCCATGTTCAACACCCTGCTCAAGGTCCTCAATGACAGCAGACTGATGGAAGGGCAAGGTAGGACGGTGGACTTCAAGAACACCGTGATCATCATGACATCGAACCTTGACGCTTGGCACCTCCTCACCAGGATGGTGGGCAAGAACTCCATGAAGGTTGCTCGTGATCTGGTCATGCAGGAGGTGCACATCGCAATAACATCCTGAATTGCACTCACTGACTATTATAACTGTCATTCATCAACTTATCAATTGAATTGCTTATGATTCTTCTGCTTTTATTATATTCTATTGATTGAGAGGGTCATGTTTTATAGGTTGTAAATGATCTTAATCCTTTAGGTTAGAACTTTTAGAATAAGGAGGATCTTCAGGTTTGGAATAATTTTTTATTAGTATCTGAAGTATATACATGCAACAACCTTAACTTGTGAGAGTGTCTCAAATATGAATTTAAATAGAATCTCAAACTGATTTAATGGGAACTAACACATAAGCTGAAATTTCTGAAGAGGGCTGGCATATGATGGTTTTGACAGTATTATGGTTGTTTATTACCAGGGAACACTGGTCAATGGCATAAAAGAAGTTGTCATGTCTCCTGCATATGCTTTGTCCCTTGTTGCAGCTGGAGACCGTATTTTTTCTTAATGGTTTAATTCTTTATTTATTTCAGTATTCTGACTATCATAATATAAGCCATATGGCTTCAATTGTTGGTTTTCCAACCCTTCACCAGGGAAAAAGAATGTGAGGGCGATTAATTATTTTATTAGATAATCCTTATACAACAAATACCCCACTCTTGTGTCCATTTATGAATTAGTTATATCACAAGCTACAATAGCCATACTTCATAGTTGATGGTACAAAATGCAATCAGAATCAATAATGGAAAACAAAAACCCAGGTAACAAATTATTTTCTTGTAGCATATGCATGAGAAAGAACATGAATATGCACTTTGTGCATATGCACCGTTGTGTTATGCGGCCCGACGCCTACACATTCTCGCGGTACTCAAGGCCTATGACTGCCTGCATGGTTGCAGGGACGGACTCCTGGTTCACGGCGAATAGAGGTACAATCCTTATATAGATGAGATGACTGGACTTTTAGTTAGTTAGTTAACCTCTAGAATTAAAGAGACTACAAGGACAAATTCAGTACCTCGTCCCCTGTCACCCAGGGAAAAAGGCTGGGAAGGCCCAGTGTTCTAGGTTCCAAATGAAGCCTAAACATTTCATGGCTCATTTGGAATGGGTGATGGTCCTGTTTGTTTCATCCTTTTCAGCTTCTGGCCACCAGAAGCTGCTACAGACTGCAAAACGCCCGGCTTTTCAGCTAGCTTATATGAGAATCACTTTAGTCAAAACCATCCAAAATCAACGTTAACACATAATCCACTGAGTCATTGAGACAATAGAAAGCCATCACTTTCTACATCCTAAATCCTATGAACTCTTTTATCTTCCTCCGCACGTAATCTCCACGATACTCATATTCTCTCTATAGCCAGATTCTCAGAAAAGCTCCTCAGAAAAAAGCCAAATAGGCCCATTACCTATGAATAGACTACCAAATGTAACATTGATATGACGATATGTTAACTGAGATACTCACCTATCACGATGAAGTAGTAACGAAAACAGGGGAGAGGATATCTACTTGGACATCTCTTCCACCAGGTACCTCGAAAGCTTCAATTACGTTACTCAAAACCCTTTTAATCTTGCATTTTTCTTGATCTTAACTCTATGGTTCTGGCATGCTCAGATAATGGTGAATCCATTCAGATATTACACTACCAGAATGGTGAAAAATATAAATCCCACTACAACTACTTTCATGACAAAAATAATCAAGCCCTAGGTGGTCATCACATTGCCACCGTTGATGTACCTATCAAATGTTGAGAAGGTTGGAGAGACCATCTTCCCCAATGCAGAGGTTATTACTTGTCCTTCTTGTTTACTCTCTTAAGAATGCAAGTTGTAATGACTTCAACATTTCATAGGGGAAGCTATTTACATCCTAGCCGTTATACACATTGTATGTTTTTACGGTGCACTTGCATCCGTCCTTATTTCACTAACTATGTCCCTACTTCTTTTCATGTTTTCCCTCTGAATGTACCATTGCACAAAAACAAGCAAACATAAGAACATTAACATTTTGTCGAATATTTTGTAGGCCATGGCAACGCACGGGCACCACACTAGTAAAATTATTAAATACCACGCACGGGCACCTATCAGAGTCGCATCGCACCATGCAATCTCAGGCTGAGCGTCGATTTCGATCGGCCATGGTAGGAAGGCCGACATGGCAATGCTCGGTCAAATGAGCCCCACCTCCCAAGGATTGTGGCTTGCCATCATGCACTATGGAAAAACTTAGGAAGAAATGGCTAAACTACTCTGAGAAAGGCTTGATGTAAGTGTAGCTAGATCGGGGCAGTTGTATGGAAAACCTTATAATCATCAATTTGACACCGTGCCATATCCACAAGGGACCAGGATACCGAATTTCTCTAAATTCTCTGGTGAAGGCGGGAAAAGCAAGCACGAGCACGTAAGTCAGTTCCTAGTGCACCTAGGAGAATTGGCTGATAAGGAAGCCTACCATGTTCGTTTATTCTCGTTGTCTCTTACTGGTACCACATTCGCATTGTATGCAACCCTGTCACCTAACTCCATCAACTCTTGGGAGGAATTAGAGCAGAAATTCCATGAACACTTTTTCTTAGGAGAGCATGAGTGAGAATTAGCTGATTTGGCTTTAGTCCAATAGGGAAATGGGTGTCGGTGTTTTGGGTCCGACCGCACACCCGGGGTTATCCCTCAAGGTGTTGTTAGAAGTAGGACGGTGTTATCGACTGTAGCTCAACAGTTCATGCCGGTTGCACGAGAAATAGTGGACAATGGTTTATAGGTTCGGGCTGCTTTGAAGTGTGTAACACCCTACGTCCTGGCAAGAGTGCTTTATGTGGTAGGTTACAAGGGAGTTCTTCTGGTGCGGGGAATGTAGAGAGTTGGGGTGGATGGCTGAGTGGTGAGTTCGATCGATCTGAAAGGGTGCCCCCTAGGCCTTATATGCTCGACCGTGGGGCAGTTCATGCGGATATGATAACAGCGTGCGCCTAAATGATAGTGAACCAACTGCGTCTATCTTCCTATAATTCGGCCGACTCATCCTCGCTTGATTCTGATGCATGGAACCCTCGCGCGGGAAGGTCGGGTCACTGTTGTGATCCTTGTTTGAATTCATTGGGCCATCTGGGCTCGCGTCGATCCGTCCTTGTATCAATCTGCTTCACCGGTCGTTACTCCCCAGGCCCATGAAGGGATGACCTTACGATTTATTGGGCCTTCGGGCCTTTCGTGAGGTCTTTTATCCTTCTAGTGGACCCGGGGGATATCTGTCCCCCACAAGCCCCCGATCTTTGGGTTGATCTTGAAATAATCAGCCCAAAGATCCTAGGTCCAGCTTGCGATCTTTGTTTATAACGGGGATGCTTTGGGGATAAGCCCATCGGGCCACTGCTTCTGAACTCTGAGTGATCCGGTAAAAACAATTTCTTACTGTCTCCTTCTGCTTTTATCACTCGAAAATTGGTGTTCTGTTTCAGACTCACGCTTCGGAGGTCAGCATTTCGTACTGTGGGACTTCGAACTTCGTTGGGTGCACCAAAAGTGCACCCAATGGGTGTAGCCCCCGAGCTTCGAGTGGATTTTTGAAAATAATCCACTCGAAGGTCTTCTCTTTGAGTATTATCAGAAATCACTTTCATCTTCCACTTGTACTTTGTCGGATGTCAGCCTTGTTTTGATCTTGCCCTATGCTTTAGAGGTCAGCATTGTCTTGATCTGCGATGATGTTTCATTGGGTGCACCAAAGGTGCACCCAATGGGTGTAGCCCCCGAGCTTCGAGTGGATTTTTGAAAATAATCCACTCGAAGGTCTTCATTTCGTGCCTTTTTCCGAGAATCATCCTCCCTTCTTGTCGAATGCCTTAGAGGTCAGCACTATGTAATTGATATTATGCTTTAGAGGTCAGTGTATATTTTGTCTTTGAGGCCGAGTTCGTGATCTGCCCATATCTTGCTAGGCAGTGCAATTTATTTGATCTGTGACTGATTGGACATTCGACAGATGAACCTTGGCTAGTCTTCGTTATCACTTCTTGCTTCAATGCTTCTGTCGATTAGACTTGTACCTTGTTGGCTATATTTGGCTTTCCTTTGATCCTTACTGATATCTCACTTTTGTCTTGAAGTATTCATTGCACGTATTGCACGGATGTGACAGTTTTGAAAAATATACTGATATTTCCTAGGCGTCCCCCCCCAATGGGTGTAGGCAAGGGACGGCTTGGTACGCTGAGTGTTTAGCAAACTGCTTCTGAGTAGTAACTTGATGTGACCGCGGGTGTAATCATATCGCCTGCGCAGTTGACTGGAGTCCCAATGGGTGCTGTGTTGCGTGAAACGGCGTCAGCCGCCTGACGTGTCTTCAGACGGTTTGAATTGTCTATTGAATTTTTGCGACTGTTCAGTGACCGTGGTAGGAGGTGAGCGGTTGCCTTCTTCTTCTATAAATAGTGTTCTTGCTTCCCCAGCATTTTCACATCTCTTACTGCTCTCTGCTGCTTGCTCTCTTCTTCTTTCTTCCTTTCCACCATGGGCAAGAGTAAGAAAGGTAGCAGTTCTTCGCCTCGCTCTGGTGACAAGCGCAAACGTGAGCCGACTCCTCCCTCGGAGGACTTCGGCAACTCGGAGTACTCGGAGGAGGAGTTCTCTTCCGAGTCCGAGGGATCTCCGGCCCCCGTCTCTCCCCGGCGTTGTCTGATGATTCAGACGACTCCCAGGGGATTGTCACGGAGGTCTGGACCTACATCCGGGCCATTGAGCGCGTCGGGCTCGAGGGCTCAGATGAGTCCGAGTACTCCTCGGACTCGTCCGCGGAGGGCAGCGGCGGCGATGGCGAAGACGGCGACGACGACGGAGGCGACGGTGACGGCGGCGACGGCAGTGGCAAGGGCGGTGACGGCGGCGGCAAGGGCGGCAGCGGCGACGGTGGCAGCGGCGGCAAGGGCAGCAGCAAGGGCAGCAACCAGGCCAGTGGCTAGATGCCACTGGTTTAGGTGTTAGTGTAGATTAGTAGTAGAAATAGTATTAGTGAAATAATGTAGTAGTATCTAGCAGTATAGAGTAGTGGAATGTAATGTAGTAGTAGTAGTGGTAGGGAAGTATCAACTCATAACGAGTTGATTTGTAAGTTCTATAGCTTCCCTTTATGAAGAATGATTTTGTCTCCTCCTGTGTTAATTACTTTGCCTCCTGGTTAGTGTGACACCCCAGTGTCACCTAGGGTTTCTCTCAAATACCAACCCAAGAACCATTATTTTATGTGAACCAAAATAAGCATGAGCATCAAAATAACTTAAGAATGAAGATTTCCCCAAGCATATAATTAGAAGTGTCATGATCAAGACAATTGAGTATTTTAAAAGGTAAGAATATGTAACCCTAATAAAAAACCCTAAATAAGCCCCATGAGCAAAATTTAAGAAAATAAGGAGAAGGGTATGAAAAATTTAAAAATATGACTTGAGCCAATTATAAAAGTTAAAGTACATTAAATAAGCAACAAGAAAGGTTGAGAAAGCTTAGCCAAAATAACTCAATTAAATCCCCAAATCAGCCCTTGAACTATGAACCCTTAGAGAAATTCAGATTTCTGAATTTCAGACCTCTTCTCAAAGATCAAATGCGTTCTCTGTTTTTCGAAACTCAAAGCCAGGAGATCCAAACATCAAAGTTGTGCCAAATTCCCTTGAACACATCCTGGAAAAGTTTGAACTCAAACCAAATTCATTTGACACGGTTTTGGCGCAGTTTGACCTCGGGACCAGGCATTCTGACATTGGCACCTTGGTGACGCTACAACTCCCTGTCCCTAGCCTAAAACCGTGCGACGTCCATACACAAAAGACAAAGCTTGGTCAGGTGAACAAATCCTTCACAGCGATCTTGCCCAAATTCGCGAAGATTTGCTCCCAATCGGCGCTTGAACAGGGGCAGAGGCAACGGGAACACGTGTTCGACCGTGGCTGACACCCCCGGTTCACGCCCGTTCGCGCACCGCGCCTCCCAGTGCACGCCCGCGCGCACTCGCCGGTCCACGACCGCCCGTGCACCGCGCCGTGCCTATAAAGCCTCCCCAGGCGCACCTCACTTCGCCCCGCACTCACCCTCACCGGCCAGCCGCTTTCCCTTAGCTCCGGCGAGCTCAATTCCGCCCGCCATTGCCGCCAGAGCTTCGGCCATCATGGCCAGCCCACTCCAGCCATCCTCTGGGCAAGCCAGTGCTTCGGCTAGCTCCACCAGTAGCCCGTGAAGCTTGCCAAGCCCTCGGACCCGGCCGGACTTCACCGGAGGCCCGAGATCGACCTCACCGGACTTCGGTCTTCCGCCACCGCGCGAGGACCGAGCTATCCAGTGAGTCTCCAACCAATTCCTTGCACCTATATCTTCTCTGGCATCCCGTGAACCTCCCTGACCCATCCAATTGATCTATCTCGCCGTGATCAGGCCGGACTCCTCGCCGCCGACGAGCATCCCCGCCTTCGCGCGTGGACCGACCGACTCCGGCCATCCCCGACGGCGACCCGCACCTCGGTGTGATCCCCGAGACCTTCCCTACATCCTCGACCACTTCACCGGAGCAATCTCGCCGCCGGTAAGCCCCTCCGCCCTTTCTTCCGCCGCGGTTACTGTTTGAGGTAGACGAAGGACCTCGGGTTAGGATCCTTAGAACCCGAGGGGTTTTCTGTAACGTCAGCGACTCATGTGAATAGTAGTCTAAGGACTGATTCGCGAGGAAAACTTAAAAACCCGCCAGGGACCCCAGTGCAAAGTGGATTTCCATTAAACCATTTCTGTTAATCTTTTTTTAAAATGACCAGAGAACTTAGAAAATCCATAACTTGATGAATTTTTCATAAAAAGTTGTCAAACCAATTTTGCTAGCTCCTGAATATCATGAACTGTCATTTAAAAATGATAAACCCTATGTTTTCTGTTCTAAATTTTAGAGTTTAAAATTAAAAACAGAAACCCACCAAACCTTGTTTAATTAAGAAAAATTAGTTTTTCTCCTATGCTGAACTCAAGAAAATTTGTAGATGTTTAAACCTCATTTAGACACTGTTTAAAAATAGTAGGAACCCAGCATTAGAAATTATGATGTAGTTATTCATTTAAAGCTAATTTGTCCAAAACTTAGAGAAAATCAGAAAGGCATTAGAAATTAATGAACAATGATTAAGATTATTTTTCCTAGTTTACTTATATAACAGAGAACCTAGGAAAAATACAGAAACCATTATTTGGACCAGCTCTAAATTAAAATGATTTATTTAGCCTTATATAGACAGAAAATCAATTATTAGAATGGCAAAACTATAACCAAAATGATTAATAAAAATCCAGTGGACTTACAACCCCCCAGAGCCCCACTACAAAAATAAAGGCCACCTCAGTTCAACTTTTTAAGTAAGGAGAATAAATACAAAAGGATAATGAGGCATTTTGAAAATAAATCATAAGCAGCCCCTAATGATGTAATAATGGGCAACCAAAAAATTAGCTAAGTCCATTCTGAGATGAACTACCAGAGAAAAATGCAAACCCCTGAAAAAGAAGCAAATTCCTACCTATTGCTAAAGATTTATGAGAAAGGCCACTTAATTCAAATAATGCATACCACCCCTTTCCTTAAGCAAAATGATGCCAAACTTCAGAATGATTGCTCTTGCACAAAACAATAACTAAGAAAAATAAGAACTCTGTTGTTTGATATTTTTCAAATATAGTGGTAGTAGAAAGCACCTATTTGGCTAGAATCTTGAGAAAACCATAGAAAAATAATTAAAAGGTATTAATGACTAGAAATTTGTATCAAGTCATGTTATAACACCTAAAAGCCAGCAAAAATAAGTTTTAGAGAATTACCCACTGTTAAAAATAGTTGTAGTTCAAAGCACCCCTTCTGCCTTAGAATTTAATAATTTTGTCCAGGGAAAACTATTCACTTTCTGATCCCCAGATTTTGAAACAAAGAAGCATACACCAGTACCAAGCCACTGTAATTATTGCAGAATTTTTGGAATTTTATAAAAGCAATTTGTAGTCCAAACCCACTCCAAAACATTAAAAAGAATAAAAGAAAAGGGAAGAAGAAATAAACTTCACCCCAATAAGTCTAACTTGAGAACTTATCAATTCTCCCTAAGACTTAAAAAGAATTCAGTGGAACCCCAAAAATTAAATCCACTACTTACCTTAGCTAAGTTTAAACCAATTCACCAAGTATACCACAAAAGGGTCTTATATAAGTAAAGTTAACTTGTTTTACTCAAGTAAATCATACACCCTTAAAGTTGTAATTTCTAAAAGCACATATCATATCATGCATATATCTTACGCATTGCATTCATTAGATTGTAATCTTGCCGACGGAGAGTACGTGCTCATCCCCGAGCAAGAACCTGTCCGAGAGGAAGACCAGGAGCAGGCTTTAGAGGCTGCTGTTGAGGATCTCCCTGCAGCCCCAGCAATTGAAGGCAAGCCCCGGTTTTATGCATAACCGTTTATATATGCTATTTTACTACACTTAATGTTTGTAGGGTTGAAATGTGCACTTAAGTGTAGGAGTTGCTTGAAACCTCTAGTTGCATGAACTTAGGATTCGTTTTTGAGATGAATACTAGTATGCTAGGTCGAGTAGCTGCTTGCTAATCAGGATCTCGGTAGAAGTCGAGTGATTTTTCTAGCACTCGCGCGAGGTCAGGAATTGATTGTATTCATCTTGATAACGGGGTATATGTTGGTCTATGGACTTGGATCCAGGGAGGATGTCTTGTCCATGAGACGAGAAAAAGAATTAAGGATTAATGTGTGGATACCTGAGTCAAGCTTTTGAACGTACTAAGCACATGCCGGGAAATATGGTAACCGGTAAACCTAGTACCTGAGTGAAGCCGGGCGCGGACTTTATCCCTCATGCGACCTGAGACTGGGTCTCCCATGCTAGCTATGGTGGGTACAAGTGCGGTCACTGCACGGCGGCAGTCGGGGTCTGTGGAGCATTGTATGCCAAGGCGGTGAGGCCTGGACGCGAACGGGGAATTGATGGGGACGGTTGTCATGTGCAGGGTCGGAGTACCCTGACATGTCGTGTGTTTAAGTTTACCTTGCAAGGTTAAAACTCGATTCAAATCGTCTGCTTCTCGCAGCTAATGAGACTGCTTGATTCCTTGTACTGCATCGAGTAAGAAGTGAAATGTGGTTACATAAGATAACTTGTTGATTGAATAAATTGATTGTTACCATGTATGCTTAGAAGGAGCAACCTAGCTAAGTTAATGATGATAGAACCTGGAAAGCTAAAACTTGCTTTTAGAAACAGCTAGTGCTTTTGGCAAACCAAACCCCTCAGCCAAACAGCTGCATAGTCTAGAGGTAGAGGAGTAGATTCCTCACACCGGGTAAGTCTAGCTGAGTATTAGTATACTCAGCCTTGCTTGTGGCACAATTTTTGCAGGTACCATTCAGGAAATGGTTGATGGTGTGACTTGGCCTACCACCCTGCCACCGGGTTGGACGGTCGAGTGGGATGTTGCTCCGGCAGGAGAGGAGCATGAGGAGTAGTGGGCTAGGCCTTGCCCATTTCCTCGATACCGACGACATCGATTATCCGCTGCACTTTATTTTGTGAACTCTTATTTGCTACTCAAAAAAACTCCGATTTATGTAATAACTTAGTACTTAATTTGAGGTTTCCTGTTTTATTGTATTTCTCCTGTGACTCACCTTCGAGTGAGATTGTGGAATTTGATCCTGGTTAAGTGGCTCCATCAGACTAGATCTGAGGGACTGACGGGTTATTCCGATTTAAGTGTGTTACGGCCCCTGAGGCGTGACTAAGGCACTTAAGCTGGAATAATTCGGGTGGTTCCGCCACAGCTGGTATCGGAGCAAATTCCACCACAGAGGAGGACAATAAACCATGAATACCAATTTTCAAAATCTAAAAATTGCCTAGAAACTGTTATGGATCGTCAGGACTAGACCGTTAGACCTAGGACGAAAGGCCTTAGGCATAGGGGGAAGATGGGTGGCTAATTACTTAGGCCCCGTGGGCCAGTACGTATATTTCTAAGGATGCCCTAAAAAGCACCTATTTTCTTCTGAGAGGCAACGTTTCTTCCAGCATGCATGCATTATAAAACATCAAAGGAATTAAAATTTTGAGCTAACACCCTTTCTTTGAAACCATCCGGGTTCCCTTTTTCTTTTTCCTTCCACCATGATCTTTATCTTTGATTCCCTTCCGCAGATGAATTCACCCACCCCCGCCAGTGGAGGAGACTCTCGTTTCAGTTCTGACTTCCTTTCTCGCGATGGCTTTCCTTCCATCTTGTGGGAAGTGCTTAACTCCGCCGGTTACCCTACGCCCTCTTTGTACATGGTGCAGTTGTATGAAGAGCATCGGGTACCTCGTTGTCGGGTCTGGCTAACTTTGGAGGCTCATCCCCTTCAGTCGGGTTGGCGTTCTCTTGATTCTGAGACGATTGGACTCAGGACGGATGACACCGTCGAAGCAGCAGCCATGAAGACTCTGACGACTTTTTGTGGCTACCATCCCCTGGAGATGGTGATGCACCCTTTGGGACTCTTCCCTGCTGAAAGGAAGGATGATCCCATGTGGTGTAACCGCGTGAGCCATGTAAAGGATGTGTGGGCAATGTATCCTGACTTGGTTGGGAAGGTCACCGTCCAGTGCATGAGTGCGCTGTACCGCCTTCAGGCCCTTCAGAGCGACGCTATGGCACACCTTGCCAACATCGCTCAGACCACCAAGCTCACCCTCGATAATCGAGAAGATTTTGTGGTTGATCTATCCACGGAGTTGGTGGAGAAGGATCTGCAGGTAGAGAGGCTGAGCCAGCGCATTGCCACCTTGGAGCAGCAGGTGGAGATCCGAGACAACACTATTGATGTCTTGGAGAACCAGCTTCACGATGTGCAGAGAGAACTCGAAGAAGCGAATGACCACCTGGACATGCACCACTTGGAGATGGAGGCCAATGAAGCAGGAAGAGAGGGAGAAGAGGATCCCGAGGAGCTAGGACCAGCCCCTGGTGCCAATGGGACTACCTCCGCGATGCCCCCTTCACCCGCATCCAGTGTCGCTTCCACCGCTCAGGGTTAAGCAGTCGCTTCGGCATTTTTTTTAGGCGGATAGAAACCTATGCGAGCTTAGTAATATCACATTTTGGACTAGGCTTATGGGTACTTCCCTTGATTGATGTAACCCTGTGAACTTTTGAAATCTGTGGGATGTTTGTCACCATGTTATCTTCATTTCGAACCTAATATTATGATTATGGCATTTTTCCTTCCATATGAGATGATATCTTGTCGTTCGGAACTGTGAGTTGGGATAACAATGGCGGCAATCTCTGTTTTCAGATGGCAGCTAGGCAGCGTCGCGGGCATAACGAGCAGGTTCCCCCGCCACCTCCCCCAGCTCCCATAGTGCAGGAGCTGATGGCCCAGCAGAATGAGATTCTGCGACAGCTCTTGCAGCGTCAGCCCCACCCTCAGCAGCATGGTGGAGGCCAGCCTCAGCGACCTCCGGCTATGGCCACTTACCAGGAGTTTCTGAGCACGCAGCCGCCCTTGTTCACCAAGGCAGAGGATCCGTTGGACGCCGACGTATGGCTTCGCGTCGTCGAGTCCAAGTTTCCCCTCCTCACGGGAGACTGCCCTGATGCTACCAAGACCCGCTTCGCCGCGCAGCAGCTTCGCGGATCTGCTCGGACTTGGTGGGATCACTTCCGTGCTATGCTCCCCGCTGATCGTGAGGTATCTTGGGAGGAATTCAAGACTGCCTTCAGAGGACACCACATCCCAGCTGGCATTCTTGATCGGAAGTTGAATGAATTTCTGGCCCTTAATCAAGGAACCCGCACGGTACTGCAGTATGCGCAAGCCTTCAATGACTTATGCCAGTATGCAGGGTACCATGCTGATTCTGATGAGAAGAAGAGGGATCGTTTCCGCAGGGGTCTCAATACCAAGCTGCGGGAACGACTCAACACTGTCCGGGCCGATAGCTTCAATGAGTTGGTCAGCCTGGCCATCTCCCAGGAGGATTGCATTGTTGCTCACCGGGCAGAGAAGAAGAGAAAAGCACCAATGGCAGCACCATCCGCTCAAGCTCAGAGGTTCCGGATTGTTTCTCACAATCAGAGCAGGGGTTTTCAGCAGCAGGCAGGCAGATGGGTGATCAGGCCGCCTCAGCAGCAGCAGCAGCCGGCACCCAACCGCTACCCAGCTCCCGCTCCAAGAAACAACCAGCCTCAGCAGCAGCAGTTCTGCCAGGGCAATGGGAACAAGTGTTTCACTTGTGGCAATGTGGGCCACTATGCCAAGAATTGTCCTAGGAACCAGCAGAGGCAGATGCCAGCACCAAATCAAGACAAGGGAAGAAAGCAGAAGGTGCAAGTCAGGCAGGGGAAGCTCAACTTCACCACTCTGGAGGAAATACCTGAAGGAGCTCCTATCATGACTGGTATCTTTTCAGTTTATAATCAACCTGCTTTAATTCTGTTTGATTCTGGTGCATCGCATAGTTTCATTAGCCAAAAGTTCAGTGCTAAATGCAAACTGCCTTTCTCTCACTCAAAAGGGTCATTCATGATAGTCACACCTGGGGGTAAAATTGCAACTAATCAATTAAACCAAAGTGTGTCTATTCAACTGGGAAGCCACATTGTCAAAACCACTCTTCTGGTGTTGGGATTGGAAAATGTGGACATTATTCTAGGAGCAAATTGGATGACCTTGCACCAAGTTGTGCTTGATGTAGCCAGCCGTACCGTGGAAGTTAATTCTCCGTTCTGTGGGAACTTCACTTTAATTCTGCCCAGTCAAGGTTCTACTCAGTCATGTGCTTTCTCTATGACGGAATTACCTTTGAAGAAAATCCCTATGGTCTGTGAGTATGCAGATGTCTTCCCTGATGAACTGCCAGGAATGCCACCGGACCGGGATATTGAATTCGCCATCGAGTTGCAACCGGGAACGGCCCCAATTTCCAAAAGGCCCTACCGGATGCCACCCGCTGAGTTGGCAGAGTTGAAGAAGCAATTGCAAGAGTTGCTGGATAAAGGATTTATTTGCCCAAGCACTTCGCCTTGGGGATGTCCAGCACTATTTGTGAAAAAGAAGGATGAAAGCTTGAGGTTGTGTATAGATTACCGCCCTCTTAATGCGGTAACTATCAAGAACAAGTATCCTTTGCCTCGTATTGATGTTCTTTTTGACCAATTGGTCGGGGCCAAGGTATTCTCCAAGATAGACCTTCGCTCTGGCTATCATCAAATCAAGATACGAGCAAGCGATATTCCGAAGACGGCATTCTCAACCAGATATGGGCTATATGAATTCTTGGTGATGTCATTTGGGCTGACAAATGCACCAGCATATTTCATGTATCTGATGAATTCTGTTTTTATGCCGGAATTGGACAAGTTCGTGGTAGTTTTCATCGATGACATCTTGGTGTACTCAAAGAGCGAAGAAGAACATGTCGGGCATTTGCATGTAGTGCTTCAACGTCTGCGAGAGCACCACCTTTATGCCAAGTTATCCAAGTGTGATTTTTGGCTAAAGGAAATCAAATTCTTGGGTCACACTATCTCTCAAGCTGGAATAGCTGTTGATCCTGATAAAGTGCAAGAGGTGATGAACTGGAAGCCACCAACCACTGTTCGTCAGATTCGGAGTTTTCTGGGATTAGCTGGTTATTACCGAAGATTTATTCCGGACTTCTCTCGAATTGCAAAGCCTATTACTGAGTTGCTAAAGAAAGAAGTCAAATTTGTCTGGAGTCAGAAGTGCGAAGATGCCTTCCATGCTTTAAGGCAGCATCTGACCACCGCACCAGTATTGGCGCAGCCTGACAACAGCAAGCCCTACGATGTATATTGCGATGCCTCTGGCACCGGGCTAGGTTGTGTCTTGATGCAAGACAACCGAGTCATCGCTTATGCCTCAAGAGCACTCAGGCCTCATGAGCAGAACTATCCCACTCATGACCTTGAGCTAACAGCAGTGGTTCATGCATTGAAGATGTGGAGGCATTATCTAATGGGGACCCACTGCAACATCTTCACTGATCATAAGAGCCTTAAGTACATATTTACTCAGGCTGATCTCAACATGAGGCAGAGAAGATGGCTAGAGCTGATCAAGGATTATGACCTGGAGGTACATTACCACCCCGGGAAAGCTAATGTGGTAGCAGATGCCTTGAGTCGGAAATTGCAATGCAATTGTGTTCTGATGGATTCCCGCATTAACACCTTGTGTGATGAGTTGAGCAAGATGCAAATTGAAGTGATTCCTTCTGGTTCTTTGTCTCACATTTCTGTTGAGCCAGCTTTGCAAGACCAGATCATCATGGCCCAGCTCAGTGACAAGGGAGTGCAGATCATCAAGAAGAATCTCCATCAGAAGGTCAAGAAGTATAATTGTTTCCGCCAGGATGAGAAGGGTGTGTTATGGTTCAAAAGCAGATTGGTGATTCCTAAGGACCAGGATCTCAAGAAGAAAATCTTGGACGAGGCTCATCTCTCCAAATTCTCTATGCATCCGGGAAGCACCAAGATGTACCATGATCTGAAGCCTTTGTACCGGTGGACCAGAATGAAGAGGGAGATAGCCCAGTATGTATCAGAATGTGACACCTGTCAGAGGATAAAGGCTAGCCACTTGAAGTCAGCTGGAGCTTTGCAACCTGTTGGGGGCCTTCGGCATCCGAAGGTCCTCAAAAACAGGATTTAACAGTGTTTCTGGAGTATAATGTGTGAACAGGTATCTTCGGACTCGAGTCGATATCACAGTAGGAGAAGTCCAAGTAATACGAAGGTTGATACAACGCCGAAGATGTGAGCGGGAAAGCTTCGGCGTGATAGCAGAAAAAGAAACCGACTTAAAGATGAAAAGGCTATTCGGACCTCGGTGGATTACTATAGAATTACTACCAAGTGTAAAGGGCATGAATGTAATTTTATATGGGCTGTGTCCCGTGCCTATAAATAGGTGAACAGTACTCCCGTACTGGACACGCTGACTTGGCATTTGCTTTTGCGTCACATTTGTATTTTCATCTCCTTCCAAGCCGAAGGTACATTTGTGATTGAATGTCATTTCTATTTCTTCATAATAATAATGCAAAAATAAACTGTTAATAACATATAATTGCCTATGTTATTCTTTATATTTCATATGGTTCTTTCTTCATCCTCGTATGTTGTGTTTATGAAGGCATACCCTTCATAACCTTCGTCCGAAAGCTATTATATCCTAAGGGAAATAATGCTTCGAAGGACGAAGGACTTTACCATTTAACATTTTCTGTGTTGCCTTGTTCTTAAGACGAAGTATCTGAGAACAAGTCCCCAACATTGGCGCCCACCTCCGGTGAACTCACTACCACCCTTTGAGTTTTTTAACACCTTCAGCGATCATAAACCTTCGCTATGGCGCCGAAGAAACCTTCAGCAACTGGGGCTGGACCCCAATCAGGAGACTCTCTCTCTTCGGGAGGCCCGAAGCCAGAAGAGGAAGGCTGTCAGCCCGACACCACAAGAGGATGAGCTAGATCAAGAGATCAGAGACATGGAGATGCTTCATCAACAGGTGCAGAGGAAGAAGGAAAAGATGGCCAGGCTAGCTGAACTACAAAGGCAGATAGACGAAGCTTCTGAAGAAGTTCGCCATCTTACTCACGATGAGCAGAACCGAAGACCTTAGAACCAAAACCTTCATCAGGAGGGTTTCCTCAACAAAGATGACTGGTATAACAACTTCCATCATGGAAATTTTGTTTTTGATGATGCTTCTCCTCTGTCCGCTGAGCTACAGGCTACACCTTGGCCTCCGTCCTACAAGCCGCCCCAGATTCCCATATTCGATGGCCATTCAGACCCGAAGCAGTTTTTGATGAGCTACGAAGCAACAGTATCTTCGTATGGTGGCAATGCTGCAGTCATGGCAAAGTCTTTTGTTATGGCTGTCAGGAGTGTTGCTCAAACCTGGTATTCCTCCCTTCGACCAGGAACGATCACTTCATGGCAAAAACTGAAGGACATGTTGTTAACCAGTTTCCAAGGGTTTCAGACGAAGCCGGTCACTGCTCAGGCCTTGTTCCAGTGCACACAGGATCACGAAGAATACCTTCAGGCGTATGTCAGGAGGTTCTTGTGTTTGAGGGCGCAGGCGCCAACGGTGCCCAACGAAATTGTCATTGAGGCCATGATCAAGGGACTTCGGCCTGGACCTTCAGCTCAGTACTTTGCTAGGAAGCCTCCTCAAACTTTGGAGAAGCTGCTCCAGAAGATGGACGAGTATATTCTTGCCGATAATGATTTTCGCCAAAGAAGGGAGTAGGCTTTCAGGTTTTCCGAAATGACCAGGGGCTTCGGAGGAAGATTCTATCCGAGGCATGTCAGGTCAATCCATAACTCTACTCAAAATGATGATAAGGGGAGTCAGCAGCAAAGGCCACAGTGCTCCTCACAGGCTTCGGGGCAACAGCAAAGCTTCTTCCGGCCACCAGCTCCAAGAGGCAGAGGCGCCAGGGGCTTCGGCGGAAGATTTGGAGATCAACCAAGGAGAATATTTTGCTTGTTCTGTGGTGAAAACAAGGGCCATACCACCAGGACGTGCCATGTTACCATCCAGAAACAAAAGGAGATAGCCGAAGCTGCAGTACAACAAGCTCAGCCGAAGCAGGTCATGCATACTGCTTCGTACCATTCGCCTTACATCCCAGAATACGTAGGCAACCACCCTGCAGTTTCTGTTGCTTCGGCGAGTCAACCTCAAGCTTCTTGGCAACAGCCTCCGCCTCCACCACCGCTGCAACAAGGTCAACAGCCAGAAGGGAGCCAATATGCTCCACATCAAAGGGACTTCAGAGAACAATCCGAAGCTCGCACAGTCAATAGCACTGTGCCAGAGTCGAAGCACATCTATTGACAAATATCCTACCTTGACAGCAGTCTTTTCCATTCAGTTTTATTTTCTGTGTAATAAAGGACACTTTTTAAATTTCAAGTAATAGTTTTGTTGTTTGCCACAAGGAAAACATATCTTCTACACAGGCTTAAGTTGTCGGAGCTTGAAAATTTGCAATAGCAAGGAGGACCTTCGGGTTATTAAATTTATTTCAAAAAAGAAGACACGGTATGAATTCTTTGAAGCAACAAAAAGTCGTTCCAAAAGGAGCACAGTGTAAGTTTTTTGCTCCAAAGTTGTTCCTAAGGGAATGCAGAGCTTACAGCAAAAAGTCAACGCTGATTCCGCCGAAAGTAAAAGGCGAAGAAGCTCCAAAGTCGTTCCTAAGGGAATGCAGAGCTTACAGCGAAAAGTCAACGCTGATTCCGCCGAAAGTAAAAGGCGAAGAAGCTCCAAAGTCGTTCCTAAGGGAATGCAGAGCTTACAGTGAAAAGTCAACGCTGATTCCGCTGAAGTAAAAGGCGAAGAAGCTCCTAAGGGAGGCTTACAGCGAAAAGTCAACGCTGATTCAAAAAAGTTTATGTATTTTATTGCAGGGATGTGTGTGTAATTTCGGAACGAATACCTGTAGCTTCGGAACGAATACCTTTTCTCATAGCATAACATCATCACATCATTTTGCATAGCATAAGCATCATACATCATTCCGCATATGGCACAAGAAGGGGATACGATATTGATCTTCGGAATGTAGCTTCGGAAAATATTTTCACGAAGTTTGGATGTTCTTCATCAGAACACTATGGGTATTGTTGTGATAAATGAAAATTCTTCTTCACGAAGCATGAAAAGAAGGGAAGGTGTTTTTTCGTCAAAGACTCAAAAACGGTACGTATGTAAAATTTCATGCATCGTAAAGAGTTGAATCATAAAAAAAGTTTATTACATTCAGGGTTACAAGATATTACACATAGTACACTTCAGAAGTTTTTACAGTAGCACTTAGTCTTCCCTAAGTACTACTTCTGCAGCTTCGTTCAGGAGTTGATTGACAACTTGATCCATGATAACTTCAGCCATCTTTTTAATTTCATCGTCATCTTTCGGGGGAGGACCCGGAGACGCTTTAGTAGGATCTGAGGGAGGACAGGATATAGCTACATTGCTATTACAAATTGCGAACGAAGTTTAAAATTAAAAATTACAACACAATAAAAACCACTAGTTAATACCTATTTGCCCTTCGGGCTCCACGCTCTTCTCAGCAGCCTCTGCTACTTTTCTAGCATCGTGGATGCCCTTTTCGCTTTTTTGGATAATTTCTCGGGCCATTTCTCGGCCACCATTGTCCCAGACATCGGTAAAAAATTTTCCTCCAACCATGCTAGCTTCGGCTGAAGGATCCTTTGTATCTTCGAAGGGCAAGGTAGCTTCGGATTGCGCTAAAATCTTTACATGCTCACAGCCCTTTTTCTCCAAAATGGTGGCAATTCCCCTGGCACCCGAAAAAGCACATATATCTCCACGGCTATTTAAAATTTCTTCGAAGGCCTCAGCTTCGTGGCTAATCCATTCAATGGGGCCTTCGGGGTTGCCTCTCGTAAAGTTTTCCTCACTCGAAAATGCGCCAACGCTGGCGAAGCTAGTTTTCATTTTCTTAACACATTCAATAGATTTGTTATAGCATCTCTTCTTGGACGCACGAAGCTCTTCAACAGTTCCTTCTAAATGATTTGCCCATTGGTCGCTAAGTTCTCGCTTTGTTTCTTCAAGTATGCGTTCTTCTCTAGCTCTGGCTAGTTGTTTTCGAAGATCTTCAATTTCACGTTTCTGAGCTTCAGCTTGACCTTTAAAAGTAGCTTCGTCTTCTTTTATTCTGCTTATCAATGAATGCAATATTTTGTCTTTTTCGAGACCTTCCTTCCGTAGTTCAATTACTTCGGAACGAAGATTGCTCAGGGCCATCACACATCCTTCATCTTCAGCATCTTTTTGGGCCCTGAGGGCATTGCTAAGTATAAGGCCCTGCAAAGAAGAATGTGTGTGTGTTAATAAATCTAAGCAAATGAAAATTTTTTGTTTTCAAGAAACAATGCGAAGGTCTCAAATTTTGTACCTTTAAACTATTATATGCCAAGCTGTCGGCCAACTCGTCTTTCGACAGCACCGAGAGTCCGTCTTCTAGTGTTGGGAATCCGAAGCTCTTGCTCATCTCCCGGCAGACAGAAATCTCCTTGCTGTCAGGGAGACAGTACAAGAAATCTTCTTCTCCGCTGCCGTTGAATATCAACGCCCCCTTTGGATATTTTAGTTTTTGGGCGTAAAACTGGGCCTCTTGCTTTTCTTTTTCAGACAACTTTTTCCCCGAAGCATGTCGAACAATATAATCAGGGACTTTGGGGGATGCTTCGGGGGCAGCAGCACTGATTTCTTCAACAAGAATTGGCTCTGTCACTTTTTCTTCCTCGGTTTCCAGGGATTTTACCTTCGTGGGCTCCGAAGGACCAGCTTCAGCTTCAGTTTCTTGCTCTGGAGCTTTAGTATCAAAAATCTCAGTTTTCGCTTCGGAGGTTTCAACAGTCTTCTTCGGAGTTGTGCTTGAGGATTTAATTGTTTCTAGAACAACTAGCACGTTGACCATTCTTTTTCTTTTCGGAGTCACCGCTGGCCCCTTTTTGATTTTTGTTGTGTCAACATTTGCTGAAGGACTTAAAACTTCTGATATTTTTGATCCCTCAGCTGATCCTTTTGTTTCTTCCATTTTTTCTGTTAATGGCGCTTCGGCCATTTCTTTGGTTTCTGATAACGAAATCTTTGGTTCTTCCAATTCCGTTCTTGTTGGCGCTTCGGCTATTTCTGCGATTTCTGGCAGCAAGGTTGGCTGTTCAGCTTCGGTGGCCAAAGAAGTCTCTCCGGTGAATTCAGGCACCGAGGCTGGTTCAATGTAGCGTGGCCGATGTGTGAGGACCTTTATCCTTTTTCTTTTCGGTGCTGGCTCACTAGGAGCAGCTGCAGCTTCTTCTTTCGCAGAGGTCGCGCCTTTTCTTTTCTGCCCTCGAATGGGATAACGATAGTCAGGGTAGACGAATCCGATTGCGTCAAACACTCGGTTCAGTCTTTTCTTTTTTCGGCCTCCGAAGGCTGCTGACAATGCAGTATCTTCGGCCTTCGAGTAAGCCCCAAGTAGTTCGTCACTTAAATTTTCAATACCTTTCAGCCAGTCATCATCTGGCTCAACAAATTTATCTTCAAACTTGAAAGTATACTTCAGTCTGATAAGTCCACCTTCGTCAGCCTCCTTTATGGTCTCTTGTGGCATTTCCCATCTTTCCGCGAGCGGCCATACTCTGAAGGCAATATGCTCTTGGACCAAATCTCTTGTTCCAATAAAAGAACAAATAACTCCGAAGGCTCTCCGGCATTCTTCGGCAGCATCATTCATTTCAACCTTCGGCTTTCGCAGGCCGAAGCTTTGCCAAATAGGGCGCATAATTATACCTTTAATATCTTCCCGTGCTTTCAGGTCATTTTTTCACATAAAACCATTCTGTCATCCAGTCGCCGGGCCATCTCTTCCGAAAGGTTGGTACGGGACAGCTTGACCCAGACCGAGAAACGAAACTGTAGCAGCCAAAATTATTGTGATACTGTTCCTTACCCCAGGGTTTTGTCTCGTATGATAATTCGTGTATGTTGCAGAAACTTTTCGCATCAGGTTCCAGACCTTGGCTTCTCACGGCCCACACGAAGATATTCAGCCTTATAATTGCTTCGGGGGTAAGTTGATGAAGATAGATTTCAAACATTTTCAGTACTTCTACGACAAAGCTGCTCAGGGGAAACCGTAGTCCAGCTTTCAAAAAGCTTCAGAACACTACGACTTCATTTTCCTCAGGGGTCGGGCAAGTTTTCTCTCCTTCGTCAACCCTCACAATGGATAAATCCCGGAAGTATCTTCCCCTCATGTTGACAAGATGATTTTCTTTGATACCTGATTTGCCAAAAACTGAATGGCTTGGTCGCCAGGGGCGATCTTCGGAGTCTTCACCACCACTATCCACGTCATAACTGTCGCTGTCATCAGTATCTTCAGACAAACCTTCTAAAATCTCTTTGGTGATTTTTTTTGTGTTGGTCTTCGACATTGCTATAAGAAACCCCAGGTTCTTCTCTTCAGAAAGACTCAGCTTCATCTCGGGAGCAGCCTTCTTATCTTCAGACATCTTCGGAACCACTAAAAAACTGTTTTCAACGCCGAAGCTTAAAAACTTAAAAAGCTAAGCAAATCTTGGTGCGCAAGAGCTAAAAATTGAGTGAACGAGAACAAATGGCAAGAGAGCGTGCCAAATGAGCTCGCGGTATGCTCTTATTTATACGCCCAGTGCGTTAAAAATTGAAAGACCCCGCCTGTCAGTGAATGTTGCTATTCTAGCAAAGGGAAGGTGTTTTTTCGGACCTTCGGCTTAAAGCCTTCGTCCATGTCGCAATCTAAATTTATTATTTTAACAAATTAATATTGCGAGGGGCTACTGTTGGGGGCCTTCGGCATCCGAAGGTCCTCAAAAACAGGATTTAACAGTGTTTCTGGAGTATAATGTGTGAACAGGTATCTTCGGACTCGAGTCGATATTACAGTAGGAGAAGTCCAAGTAATACGAAGGTTGATACAACGCCGAAGATGTGAGCGGGAAAGCTTCGGCGTGATAGCGGAAAAAGAAACCGACTTAAAGATGAAAAGGCTATTCGGACCTCGGTGGATTACTATAGAATTACTACCAAGTGTAAAGGGCATGAATGTAATTTTATATGGGCTATGTCCCGTGCCTATAAATAGGTGAACAGTACTCCCGTACTGGACACGCTGACTTGGCATTTGCTTTTGCGTCACATTTGTATTTTCATCTCCTTCCAAGCCGAAGGTACATTTGTGATTGAATGTCATTTCTATTTCTTCATAATAATAATGCAAAAATAAACTGTTAATAACATATAATTGCCTATGTTATTCTTTATATTTCATATGGTTCTTTCTTCATCCTCGTATGTTGTGTTTATGAAGGCATACCCTTCATAACCTTCGTCCGAAAGCTATTATATCCTAAGGGAAATAATGCTTCGAAGGACGAAGGACTTTACCATTTAACATTTTCTGTGTTGCCTTGTTCTTAAGACGAAGTATCTGAGAACAAGTCCCCAACACAACCCCTGTCCATACCTTCATGGAAGTGGGATGACATCAGCATGGATTTCATAGTGGGTCTGCCCAACACCTCTCGTCATCATGATTCGATTTGGGTTATTGTGGACCGATTAACGAAAGTGGCACATTTTCTTCCTGTGCACACCACTGATAAGGCTCAGAAATATGCAGAGTTGTATATTGACCGGATCGTGTGTTTGCACGGATTACCTCGGACCATTGTTTCTGACCGAGGAGCCCAATTTGTTGCCAGATTTTGGGAACAATTGCAAGAGTCTTTGGGAACCAAGCTAATCAGAAGTTCAGCTTACCACCCACAGACTGATGGTCAGACGGAAAGGGTAAACCAAATTCTGGAGGATATGCTGAGAGCTTGTGCGATCGATAATGGCAAGAACTAGGATAAGCACCTCTCCTTGGCAGAGTTTGCTTATAACAATAGTTATCAATCCAGCATAAAGATGGCACCTTTTGAAGCTCTCTATGGGAGAAGGTGCAGGACACCACTCAATTGGTCTCAACCTGGTGAAAGAGAAGTCTTTGGACCTAATTTAGTGACTAAAGTCGAAAGGAAGGTCAAACTAATCAGGAAGAATCTAGAAACTGCTCAGGCTAGGCAGAAGAGTTACCATGATAAAAGAAAGAAACCTCTCCAGTTTGAGGTGGGAAGTTTTGTATACCTCAAGGTATCACCCACCAAGGGAGTGCAGAGGTTTGGGATCAAAGGCAAGCTAGCCCCTCGCTACATCGGACCTTATGAGATCATAGAAGCATGTGGACCCGTGGCATACAAGCTGAAGTTACCTTCAAAGATGTCTGCCATTCACGATGTATTCCATGTATCTCAGCTGAAGAAGTGTGTTCGATTGCCGACTGAGATCTTAGCAGAGCCAGAATTGGAGATAGAGTCAGATCTATCGTACTAAGAGTACCCCTCCAAGATTCTGGATTGCAAGGAGAGATCAACTCGGGCTAAATCGATCAAGATGTACAAGGTCCAGTGGAGTAATCACTCAGAGCAGGAAGCTACTTGGGAAACCGAGGAATTCCTGAGATCCAACTTTCCCGATTGCCTACCTAAGGAAGCTGGTACGTAATCACCCCCAACCCCTCCTCCTGCCCTTCGAATCTAATTTTCAAAAATATGATCTTAATTCTGAATGAAGTAACTATGAAGTAAAACTTAAAAGGACTTCCTTCTGAAGTTGCAAAGAGAATGACATTCGAAGAGCAGATTTACCCTAATAATAACAACACTCACCCATTTCCTATAAGTCTCACCCTTCGCTTCACCCCGGGAGGACTCTGGCCCGAATCTCGGGATGAGATTCCTTTAAGGGGGGAAGGCTGTGACACCCCAGTGTCACCTAGGGTTTCTCTCAAATACCAACCCAAGAACCATTATTTTATGTGAACCAAAATAAGCATGAGCATCAAAATAACTTAAGAATGAAGATTTCCCCAAGCATATACTTAGAAGTGTCATGATCAAGACAATTGAGTATTTTAAAAGGTAAGAATATGTAACCCTAATAAAAACCCTAAATAAGCCCCATGAGCAAAATTTAAGAAAATAAGGAGAAGGGTATGAAAAATTTAAAAATATGACTTGAGCCAATTATAAAAGTTAAAGTACATTAAATAAGCAACAAGAAAGGTTGAGAAAGCTTAGCCAAAATAACTCAATTAAATCCCCAAATCAGCCCTTGAACTATGAACCCTTAGAGAAATTCAGATTTCTGAATTTCTGAATTTCAGACCTCTTCTCAAAGATCAAATGCGTTCTCTGTTTTTCGAAACTCAAAGCCAGGAGATCCAAACATCAAAGTTGTGCCAAATTCCCTTGAACACATCCTGGAAAAGTTTGAACTCAAACCAAATTCATTTGACACGGTTTTGGCGCAGTTTGACCTCGGGACCAGGCATTCTGACACTGGCACCTTGGTGATGCTACAACTCCCTGTCCCTAGCCTAAAACCGCGCGACGTCCATACACAAAAGACAAAGCTTGGTCAGGTGAACAAATCCTTCACAACGATCTTGCCCAAATTCGCGAAGATTTGCTCCCAATCGGCGCTTGAACAGGGGCAGAGGCAACGGGAACACGTGTTCGACCGTGGCTGACACCCCCGGTTCACGCCCGTTCGCGCACCGCGCCTCCCAGTGCACGCCCGCGCGCACTCGCCGGTCCACGACCGCCCGTGCACCGCGCCGTGCCTATAAAGCCTCCCCAGGCGCACCTCACTTCGCCCCGCACTCACCCTCACCGGCCAGCCGCTTTCCCTTAGCTCCGGCGAGCTCAATTCCGCCCGCCATTGCCGCCAGAGCTTCGGTCATCGTGGCCAGCCCACTCCAGCCATCCTCTGGGCAAGCCAGTGCTTCGGCTAGCTCCACCAGTAGCCCGTGAAGCTTGCCAAGCCCTCGGACCCGGTCGGACTTCACCGGAGGCCCGAGATCGACCTCACCGGACTTCGGTCTTCCGCCGCTGTGCGAGGACCGAGCTATCTAGTGAGTCTCCGACCAATTCCTTGCACCCATATCTTCTCTGGCATCCCGTGAACCTCCCTGACCCATCCAATTGATCTATCTTGCCGTGATCAGGCCGGACTCCTCGCCGCCGATGAGCATCCCCGCCTGCGCGCGTGGACCGACCGACTCCGGCCATCCCCGACGGCGACCCGCACCTCGTTGTGATCCCCGAGACCTCCCCTACGTCCTCGACCACTTCACCGGAGCAATCTCGCCGCCGGTAAGCCCCTCCGCCCTTTCTTCCGCCGCGGTTACTGTTTGAGGTAGACGAAGGACCTCAGGTTAGGATCCTTAGAACCCGAGGGGTTTTCTGTAACGTCAGCGACTCATGTGAATAGTAGCCTAAGGACTGATTTGCGAGGAAAACTTAAAAACCCGCCAGGGACCCCAGTGCAAAGTGGATTTCCATTAAACCATTTCTGTTAATCTTTTTTTAAAATGACCAGAGAACATAGAAAATCCATAACTTGATGAATTTTTCATAAAAAGTTGTCAAACCAATTTTGCTAGCTCCTGAATATCATGAACTGTCATTTAAAAATGATAAACTTTATGCTTTCTGTTCTAAATTTTAGAGTTTAAAATTAAAAACAGAAACCCACCAAACCTTGTTTAATTAAGAAAAATTAGTTTTTCTCCTATGCTGAACTCAAGAAAATTTGTAGATGTTTAAACCTCATTTAGACACTGTTTAAAAATAGTAGGAACCCCAGCATTAGAAATTATGATGTAGTTATTCATTTAAAGCTAATTTGTCCAAAACTTAGAGAAAATCAGAAAGGCATTAGAAATTAATGAACAATGATTAAGATTATTTTTCCTAGTTTACTTATATAACAGAGAACCTAGGAAAAATACAGAAACCATTATTTGGACCAGCTCTAAATTAAAATGATTTATTTAGCCTTATATAGACTGAAAATCCATTATTAGAATGGCAAAACTATAACCAAAATGATTAATAAAAATCCAGTGGACTTACAACCCCAGAGCCCCACTACAAAAATAAAGGCCACCTCAGTTCAACTTTTTAAGTAAGGAGAATAAATACAAAAGGATAATGAGGCATTTCGAAAATAAATCATAAGCAGCCCCTAATGATGTAATAATGGGCAACCAAAAAATTAGCTAAGTCCATTCTGAGATGAACTACCAGAGAAAAATGCAAACTCCTGAAAAAGAAGCAAATTCCTACCTATTGCTAAAGATTTATGAGAAAGGCCACTTAATTCAAATAATGCATACCACCCCTTTCCTTAAGCAAAATGATGCCAAACTTCAGAATGATTGCTCTTGCACAAAACAATAACTAAGAAAAATAAGAACTTTGTTGTTTGATATTTTTCAAATATAGTGGTAGTAGAAAGCACCTATTTGGCTAGAATCTTGAGAAAACCATAGAAAAATAATTAAAAGGTATTAATGACTAGAAATTTGTATCAAGTCATGTTATAACACCTAAAAGCCAGCGAAAATAAGTTTTAGAGAATTACCCACTGTTAAAAATAGTTGTAGTTCAAAGCACCCCTTTTGCCCTAGAATTTAATAATTTTGTCCAGGGAAAACTATTCACTTTCTGATCCCCAAATTTTGAAACAAAGAAGCATACACCAGTACCAAGCCACTGTAATTATTGCAGAATTTTTGGAATTTTATAAAAGCAATTTGTAGTCCAAACCCACTCCAAAACATTAAAAAGAATAAAAGAAAAGGGAAGAAGAAATAAACTTCACCCCAATAAGTCTAACTTGAGAACTTATCAATTCTCCCTAAGACTTAAAAGGAATTCAGTGGAACCCCAAAAATTAAATCCACTACTTACGTTAGCTAAGTTTAAACCAATTCACCAAGTATACCACAAAAGGGTCTTACATAAGTAAAGTTAACTTGTTTTACTCAAGTAAATCATACACCCTTAAAGTTGTAATTTCTAAAAGCACATATCATATCATGCATATATCTTACGCATTGCATTCATTAGATTGTAATCTTGCCGACGGAGAGTACGTGCTCATCCCTGAGCAAGGACCTGTCCGAGAGGAAGACCAGGAGCAGGCTTCAGAGGCTGCTGTTGAGGATCTCCCTGCAGCCCCAGCAATTGAAGGCAAGCCCCGGTTTTATGCATAACCGTTTATATATGCTATTTTACTACACTTAATGTTTGTAGGGTTGAAATGTGCACTTAAGTGTAGAAGTTGCTTGAAACCTCTAGTTGCATGAACTTAGGATTCCTTTTTGAGATGAATACTAGTATGCTAGGTCGAGTAGCTGCTTGCTAATCAGGATCTCGGTAGAAGTCGAGTGATTTTTCTAGCACTCGCGTGAGGTCAGGAATTGATTGTATTCATCTTGATAACGGGGTATATGTTGGTCTATGGACTTGGATCCAGGGAGGATGTCTTGTCCATGAGACGGGAAAAAGAATTAAGGATTAATGTGTGGATACCTGAGTCAAGCTTTTGAACGTACTAAGCACATGCCGGGAAATATGGTAACCGGTAAACCTAGTACCTGAGTGAAGCTGGGCGCGGACTTTATCCCTCATGCGACCTGAGACTGGGTCTCCCATGCTAGCTATGGTGGGTACAAGTGCGGTCACTGCACGGCGGCAGCCGGGGTCAGTGGAGCATTGTATGCCAAGGCGGTGAGGCCTGGACGCGAACGGGGAATCGATGGGGACGGTTGTCATGTGCAGGGTCGGAGTACCCTGACATGCCGTGTGTTTAGGTTTACCTTGCAAGGTTAAAACTCGATTCGAATCGTCTGCTTCTCGCAGCTAATGAGACTGCTTGATTCCTTGTACTGCATCGAGTAAGAAGTGAAATGTGGTTACATAAGATAACTTGTTGATTGAATAAATTGATTGTTACCATGTATGCTTAGAAGGAGCAACCTAGCTAAGTTAATGATGATAGAACCTGGAAAGCTAAAACTTGCTTTTAGAAACAGCTAGTGCTTTTGGCAAACCAAACCCCTCAGCCAAACAGCTGCATAGTCTAGAGGTAGAGGAGTAGATTCCTCACACCGGGTAAGTCTAGCTGAGTATTAGTATACTCAGCCTTGCTTGTGGCACAATTTTTGCAGGTACCATTCAGGAAATGGTTGATAGTGTGACTTGGCCTACCACCCTACCACCGGGTTGGACGGTCGAGTGGGATGTTGCTCCGGCAGGAGAGGAGCACGAGGAGTAGTGGGCTAGGCCTTGCCCATTTCCTCGATACCGACGACATCGATTATCCGCTGCACTTTATTTTGTGAACTCTTATTTGCTACTCAAAAAAACTCTGATTTATGTAATAACTCAGTACTTAATTTGAGGTTTCCTGTTTTATTGTATTTCTCCTGTGACTCACCTTCGAGTGAGATTGTGGAATTTGATCTCCATCAGACTAGATCTGAGGGACTGACAGGTTATTCCGATTTAAGTGTGTTACGGCCCCTGAGGCGTGACTAAGGCACTTAAGCTGGAATAATTCGGGTGGTTCCGCCAAAGCTAGTTGATGATCGTTGCGGTATTTATTGTCCATGATGTTCTCTGTCTGCTATGCTTGGGTAGTAACTTGGAGTTCTCGAATCATTCTTCTGTTCGTTTTATCTGCAACGTCGGTGCCTCAGAAGTAGTGGCCGAGCCACTCGGGGTCACATTGTCGCTTTTAGGGGTGACGGCCGAGTTATTATTGACAACATTGGCGCTTCTGAAGTAACGTTCGAATTATGGCGGGGCCACATCGGTGTTTTTAGAATTGACGACCGAGTGGTTACTGGTGATAACAGTGTTATAGAGGTAACAACCGAGTGACTGATGGCAACGTCGGCGTTTTAGAGGTAACAGCCGAGTGACTGATGGCGACGTCGGCGTTTTAGATGTAACAGCCGAGTTAGAACGAGCCACGTTGGCCGTTTTGGAAATAACGGCCGAGTGATGACATGGCACGCCAGCTTTTTTAGAAATAGCAGTTGAGTGATGACATGGCACGCCAGCGTTTTAGAAATAATCGTCGGGTGATGACTGGGCACTTAATTGGAAACGACATCTGGCCCGGGAAAACCCCATATGTACTGCACTGTAGCACGACTCCACGCTCCGTGCCCTAGTTCTTGCTTTTCTGCATCCAAGCCTTCTTTGCTCTCGCGCGATACTGCTTCCGCTCCACTTGCCAGCAAGATTGAGATGGCGCCCAAGCGGAAAGCATCGAGTTCATCCGTCACAGTTATTCCCCCCATCAATCCCAACAATCATTTGCCCTTCGCAGGTAACCATATGTCTGTTGTATCCGAATCTGACCTCCTTTATCTCGTGTCCATCGGAGTTCTTCCTCCAAAAGAGCTCTGTTCTTGGCGGATCTGTCGTGGGGTCACCGTTCCAACAGAAGACACTCATGAGTCCGTTGTCTACGTTCCATTCCTCCTCCGCGACCTTGCTCTTCCTATTTCTCCCTTTTTCCGCGGTCTCCTTGATTTTTATCACTTGAATCTAACCCATCTGAATCCCAATTCCATTCTGCAAGTCTCCATCTTTGTTCATTTATGTGAGGCTTTTCTTGGCATTCTGCCGCACTTTGGCCTGTGGAAGTACTTGTACCATTGTCGGCCTGGGATGGCCGGAGGGCAACACCAACTGGTAGGGGGCGCGAGCTTGGAGATGCGTCGCGGGAGGAAGACTGACTACCTTGACATCCCACTCAAGGACAGTATCAAAGGATGGCGCTTAGAGTGGTTTATCGTGGAGAATCATGGGAATTCCCTCCCCCCATGATCAGGGAGATAGCCGGATGTTCGCACTCCGAGCTAGACCGAATCCCCCACAGACCAGGAGGTGGCTAAGGCAGGGGCTCTGTTAGCCGAAGTTGGATTGTTGAAGGAGAGGTTGTGGTTGCTGATTTTGTTTTCAAGGCAGAGGCTGTGGTTGCTGATTTTGTTTTCAAGAATATTCGGCCACTGAAAGACAGGGCACACCCGGCCTATCTGTACCGAGGCCTGGCTGACTCAACCCGGGTCACCAACAGAAGAATTCCTGCTGTGGACTTGGTGAGCCGGCTCGAAATGATACTCAGAGGCAAGGTATCAAATGTTGGCGCCCCTGTTGCGTATTCGGCCTGGAACCTGCCTCCTTCCAAGGCCTTCACCCATTTTGTGTCAAATCCTCTTGCTGGTGATGGCGGTTTGGGCCTTAGAGTGCGACCCTCTGCCGAAGAAGTTAGCGCCTTGGTTGCTTCGCTTGATGAAATTCCTGATGATGAAAGACAGGTTCATTTCGAGGTGCCTTTGGATCCCAGTGATGCAGAGATAGGTGCCATGCTGGATATGTTGGCTGAGGATTCTTCTGATGCCGCTCCTGCTGAAACTTTGGTGGTGGTGCCCATCCCTGAGGCTGACAAAGCTTTGGACACTCAGAAGTCTGTTAATGTTCGTCCAAAACGTTCTCGCCGAGCTAATCAAGCCTCTTTTCCTGCTGAGGGGGAGAAAAAGAAGAAGAGACGTCTTCGTCGGGTGTCTAGCTTGGACCAGGGTGCCGGTCCTTCTGCTCCTGTTGCTGAGGAAGTGCTAGTGCCTGAATTTACTGAAGCTGATCCCAATGGGTGTGACCCGTCTGACGCTGATCCTAATGGGTGTGACCCATCTGATGCTGAACCCAATGGGTGTGTTGTCCGTGTTGTTGGTGAGGATGATGAAGAAGAGGACGAAATCCCTCTGATTCGGAAGAACAGCCGTCGTTACATAGCTAGTGGGGAGAGTAGTGGTGTTCCTTCTCCTGCCTTGTCTGCCCTCATTGGTCTGCAAGAATTATCTCTGGCGAACTTTGATCAAACTCTTGAAGACATGGTTCCAGAAGATATGTTATCAGAAGTAGTAGATGGTGGCGCGATGGATGTTTGTGTTGATGTGCTTGACGCCAGGTTGGGATCATCCCGGGCAACGTCCCGCGCCTCGTTGACCTTGGAGCGCGGTCTTGAGGGTCAGGAAGCTGGTTTGGATTGCCCTGCTCCCATGGAAGTGACTGAGGGACCTTCAGCCTTAGAGGTAGCTGCTGCAGAGAACTCAGCCCTCAAGGATGGTGCTGGCACTTACCCAGCCCCCGAGGGTGTTGCCGGGGATGATTCGGCTCGGATGGGTAGCGCAGGCTGCGACCCAGCCCTCGAGGGTGTTGCCGGAGATGATCCGGCTCGGATGGGTAGTGCGAGCTACGGCCCAGCCCCCAAGGGTGTCCGAGCGAGTTCTCCCTCTTGCACTTCCATGGATGTTCATGTAGGGTCTTCTCCTCCACACTCTGGTTGCATGGGGATAGCCCAAGCCTTTGGTCAAGGAGCCGCTTTAGAGGCCAGCGCGCCCAACGATAGAGTTTTGGGTTCTGCTGATGACACTGAATTGGTTCCTGCTGATTTGTTGCCAGTTGCTCCAAGTGGTGATCCTTCGTCGAGCCATCAGTTGATTTCTCACGATTTGGGGGTCCCCTCATTCTTCTCCAACCTCCAGGTATTTTGGTTTCTTCTGGCCTGACTTTTACCCAGGCAGATAATTATTCTCATGCTTGTCTGTTTTAATGCCAGGCGTTGGTCGATGAGATGTCTAGTCGGCTGAAGTTGCAGGGTGCTTCTGTCCTAGAAGGAGCTTTGTTTCTGCGCGTTGGAATCCGGTGCTGCTTCAGTAGCGTGTTTCTGACTTAGAGGCGGCGAACGCTGGTCAGTGCTCTTTTGTTTCCTTTTGGTTACCTTATTAAACTGCTTCTTGCTTTAACACCTTTGCTTGACTGTTTCTCGCCAGATATGGCTCGGCAGTATTCTGATCTTGAAGAAAAACGCTCTCAAGGTCAAGCTGAACTGGTCCGGCGGTGCTCTGATCTTGAGGAAAAGTATTCCCAAAGTCAGACTGAGCTAGCCCAGGTCACTGCTTCTCTGAATGATGCTAACACGCTGAACTCTACTCTCCGCGCTCAGCTCGACTCTGAGAAGGTGACCTGTGAATCTGGGCTTTGTTTTGCTGTGTTCTTATTGCTTGCTTGACGTTTGAAGAAGCCGATTCTTGCTTGCAGGAAGAAAAACGTGCCCTTGTTACTTCTCGTGACAATCTTGACAGGCTATACCGTGACTCCAGCAACTCATTGACCATCTTGGAGAGGAGTCATCGCTTTACCAGGGAGGAGTTAGACAATCTTCGTTATAAGCTGCAGGAATCCTTGGATGACGTGATTCGCCTCAGGCAGTTGATATCGGCCAAAGATGCTGTCATCAAGAATCTGCGCGCTTCCAAGAAATCCGTCGCCCAGGAGCTAGAGACCGCTCAGTTGGCTGTCAAGGTTGCTGAAGACACCTCCGCTACTCTGAGGGCCCAGCGCGATAAAGCTATGGATAAAGCTATTCGCGTGGGGCAGATTCTGATGAGGAGACCTAGTGTGGTTGTCCCTGACGACATAGTGGCAGATGTGAACGCCGCTCCTGATTCCTCCAGTCGTCCTTCTTCGTCAGTTGCTCCTAAGAAGAATGTTGCAGAATAGAAAAACATTGCATGCTTTGAGCGCGTGGTTAGCGTGCTCGGATGTTTTGTGAGAGGACACTTTTTAGTACTGAACGCTACTATTGTTCTCCTATTGTTTAGAATTCAACAGTATCTACATTTGTAGAAGTAAAATGCAGCGTAATGGTTTCGAGACTTCTTCATGGGACATAGAGGCCGCCCCTGGATGAGTAACCGTATACGCGCCGAGTGTGTTGCGCCAGTTTGAGTTAGTATCAACTCAAACCAATCGCTTCGTTGGTGCGGTATAGTGGCCACCCCGAGTTTAGTAAGCGCGAGCATGTTGCACCGTCTTAAGTCGTTGCCGACTTAAGCCGATTGCTCCGTTAGTGGGGTATAGTGGTCACCCCGAGTTAAGTAAGCGCGAGCATGTTGCACTGTCTTAAGTCGTTGCCGACTTAAGCCGATTTCTCCGTTAGCAGGGTATAGTGGTCACCCCGAGTTAAGTAAGCGCGAGCATGTTGCACCGTCTTAAGTCGTTGCCGACTTAAGCCGATTGCTCCGTTAGCAGGGCATAGTGGTCACCCCGAGTTAAGTAAGCGCGAGCATGTTGCACTGTCTTAAGTCGTTGCCGACTTAAGCCGATTGCTCCGTTAGCATGGCATAGTGGTCACCCGAGTTAAGTAAGCGCGAGCATGTTGCACCGTCTTAAGTCGTTGCCGACTTAAGTCGATTGCTCCGTTAGCAGGGCATAGTGGTCACCCTGAGTTAAGTAAGAATGCAGGTCGACAATGAATAATTTGAGCACTCTTGAAGTCTTTTTATTGAGGATATATTCCCCAGTTTTCAGAGTATATTGTCGTCCCAATAGCTTTTGAAATACAGCTAGGGGTAAAACTTTCTGAGGTGTTCTATGTTCCACGAGTTCCCAATTTCTGTTCCGTCTATCTGAGTGAGGCGATATGATCTCGGTCGAGTGACTTCTGCTACTACGAATGGTCCTTCCCATAGAGGTGACAACTTGTTCCGTCCTTCCCCCGTTAGAATTCGGCGGAGGACGAGATCTCTTACTGCGACGGATCGATGTCGAATGGTCTTATCATGATAGCGCCTCAGAGTTTGTTGGTACCGTGCTGATTGAATTACTGTGTTCAGCCGTTCTTCTTTGAGTACATCAACATCCTCTAGCCTAGTAGCCTCAGCTTCCGCTATGTTTTCAAAGATCAACCTTGGCGCCCCAAACTTGAGATCAGCAGGTAGTACTGCCTCTGAACCGTAGACCATGAAGAAAGGATTATTTCCATGCAGAGCTCGACTAGGTTGAGTTCTTAGGCTCCAAACGACGTAGGGCAACTCCCTTATCCATTTTCCTACGAACTTTTCATTTTTATCGAAGACTTTTTTCCTGAGGGCCTCTAATATCATCCTGTTAGCTCTTTCAACCTGCCCGTTGGCTCTTGGGTGTGCTACCGAAGCATATTTGATCTGAATGCTCTTCTGCTCACAGAAATCAAAGAACTCTGAACTTGTGAAGTTGGATCCCAGGTCAGTTATGATGCTATTCGGTATTCCGAATCTGAATATTATGTCTTGTATGAATTCCACTGCCTTAGCTGAAGTTAAGGAAGCAATGGGTTTGAACTCTATCCATTTAGTGAATTTGTCGATAGCCACCAGTACATGAATGTACCCTCCTTGAGCTTTCTTGAAAGGCCCAATCATATCCAATCCCCATCATGCGAACGGCCAAGTTATGGGTATAGTCTGCAGCTGTTGTGCTGGTAGATGCTGCTGTTTTGACAGGTATTGGCAGGCTTCGCACCTCTGGACTAACTCGACTGCGTCACTCTTCGCTGTTGGCCAATAGAAACCTGACCTGAAGACCTTCCCAACCAGGGTCCTGGATGCTGTGTGGACTCCACATTGCCCAGCATGGACCTCATCCAGAAGTTGCTTTCCAGTAGCTGAGAGAATGCATTTCATGAGGACTCCTGATGCACCCCTTCTGTATAGTGTTTCCCCAATGAGTGTATAGTGAGCAGACTGTCGAGCAATGCGCTCGGCTGCATTTTTGTCATCTGGCTCTTCTTCATTCTTTATATATCTGATAATCGGCTTCCTCCAGTCATCAGAATCTGACTCTGGTTGGCTCAAGGTATTACATTCTTCTGCTTGATCCGGTGAGATGCTTGGGTGTGATATTTCTTGAACAAAGACTCCAGGTGGGACCTGAGTCCGACTGGATCCTAGCTTGGACAATATATCAGCTGCTGTGTTTCGATCTCTCTCCACATGGTGAAATTCTAGACCTTCAAATTTATCTTCTGTTTCTGAATGGCAGTGCAGTATTTTCCCATGGAATCGCTTGAACAATCCCATTCTTTGTTTATCTGACTTATGACTACCATAGAATCTCCATATACCATCAGTATCTTGATGCCCAGTGATATAGCAATATTCAGTCCATGAATCAAAGCTTCATATTCTGCTACATTGTTAGAGGCTGGAAATAACAACTGAAGGGCATATCTGAGGTGCTCGCCTCCAGGTGCGGCGAAGAAGATCCCTGCGCCTGCTCCCTGCAGCTTTAACGAGCCATCAAAATACATTCGCCATACTTCTATAGTTTCTGGGTTATCTGGTACTTGCTGCTCGGTCCACTCTGATACAAAGTCAACCAGTGCTTGAGTTTTAATGACAGTGCAAGGTTGAAATTCAATGTCATGAGATCCCAGCTCGTAGGCCCATTTGGCTATTCTCCCGATGGCTTCTTTGTTGTGAAGAATATCCCCTATTGGAAAACCAGTGACTACTATGACTTTGTGGTCGTCGAAGTAGTGACGGAGCTTGCGTGCAGTTAGAAGTACTGCATATAATAGCTTCTGGACTTGAGGGTATTTTTTCTTCGAGGGACCCAGAACTTCACTGATGAAATAAACAGGATGTTGTACTGGGTATGCGTGTCCTTCTTCTGCTCGCTCGACTACCAACGTGGTGCTCACCACGTGAGTCGTGCAAGAGATATATAGCAGCAAATCTTTAGCTGGTTGACTCAACATGGCCCGCCGTGGCGGTTTCAGCACCGGTGGTGTCGTCAAGAACTTTTTCAATGCATCTAGGGCTTCCTGCGCTTCTGAAGTCCACTGAAATTTGTCCACTTTCTTGAGTAGCTTATAAAATGGTAAGCCTTTTTCTCCCAGCCTAGATATGAATCTGCTCAGGGCTGCCATACATTCGGTAAGTCTTTGAACTTTCTTCTGTGATCGTGGTGCTTCCATCCTCATGATAGCTTCGACCTTTTCTGGATTAGCTTCAATTCCTCGGTGGCTGACAATAAACCCAAGTAATTTTCCTGTTGGTACCCCAAAAACACATTTTTCGGGATTAAGCTTCCATCTGTATCGTCGTAGACTGTTGAAAACCAGTTGTAAATCTTCAATGAAACTTTCTGAATTTTCTGTTTTGATTACCACGTCGTCCACATAAGCTTCCACACGCTTGCCCCAGTGATCAGCTAAGCATGTTTGAATAGCTCTCTGATAAGTCGCTCCAGCGTTTTTGAGGCCGAACGGCATGGAGGTATAGCAGAAAGCACCAAATGGAGTGATGAACGCTGTTTTTTCCTCGTCTTCTTTCGCCAGGCTAATCTGATGATACCCAGAGTAGCAATCCAAGAAGGACAGCACAGAACATCCAGCGGTGGAATCTACCACCTGATCTATCCTAGGGAGCCCGAAGGGATCCTTTGGACAGTGTTTGTTGAGATCCGTATAGTCGACGCACATGCGCCAATCCACCTTATTCTTTTTGAGTACAAGAACGGGGTTGGCTAACCACTTGGGATGTAACACCTCTCTAATAAATCTAGCCGCGACCAAGCGAGCTAGCTCAGCGCGAATGGCCTCTCTCTTGTCGGGCGTGAAACGTCGTAATTTTTGCCGAATCGGCCTCGCCTAGGGGTAGACCTTCAATTTGTGCTCGACCAGTTCTCTCGGGACTCCTGGCATATCCGCAGGTTGCCATGCGAATACGTCTAGGTTATCTTGCAGGAACTGGACGAGCGCGCCTTCCTATTTGTCACCCAGGCTGGAGCTGATGATGGCAGTCTTGCGTTCATCAGTGAACCCGAGGTTGATCCTTTTGGTTTCTTCAGTAGGTCGCATAGAGGTCGCAGCTTGAGCCTCGTTCATGGGTACCGCGAGATCTTCCTCAGGCTTAGAGTTTGCCTGCACAGAAGAAGTCACCGACGGTTTGGTGGTGAGGGCCGCCTGGATGGCCACTCGGAAACATTCTGCGGCGCCTTGGAAGTCAGTGTGCACAGTTATGATCCCTTGTGGTCCTGGCATCTTCAGTATCATGTATGTGTAATGTGGAATAGCCATGAATTTCGCCAGTCCAGGCCTCCCGATGATGGCATTGTATCTGCAGTCGAAGTTCGCCACCTCGAACCTCAGGTACCCGGTTCTGTAGTTTTCTGGAGTCCCGAAGGTAACTAGCATGTAGATGTGGCCCAGTGGATATTCTCCTTCAGTCGGCACGATGCCGAAGAAGGGTATGTCCAACTCATGGAGCTCTTTGAGGTGAACTCCCAATCCTTGGAGCGTCCGGGGGAAGGTGACGTTGATGCTGCTTCCCCCGTCCACCAACACTTTTTTCACCCTGCTCTCTCGGATCACCGGATCGACGAGGAGCGGGTATTTGCCTGGGTGGTCGAAGTTAAGCCACTGATCTGCTCGAGTGAAGGTGATCGGGTGCTCCGACCATCGGTACGGAGCGGGAGGACCGGTGGTCGCCACCAGTATTTGGCGATCATTGAGCTTTCGTTGTCTCTTATTCTCCTGCGATCCATGTTCGCCGAAGATGACGTTGACCTCTCTGTCGAAATGCGGGAAGGCTCCACCTCCTTCCTCCTCTTGTTGCTGGGGTTGTCGCGGTTCTCCTGGTCCTCCCCGCGGCGGAGGAGGGGGTAGAGGTTGGAAGGGTCGGCCGCGCCCGACGAAGTGCTTGAAGTCTCTGCAGTTCCGAAGGGTGTGGCGCATGTCCTTGTGGTATGGGCACTGGGCGTCGAGGATGTCGTCCAGCGTGCGTTCGCCTCCACGAGGTCCTCCTCGAGCGCGAGAGGCGGGCGGTCCGGCAGCATGAACCTCTTCGCGAGGCCTCTTCTCCCAACGCTTGTCAGGCTGCTGGTTCGTGTCGCGTCACGGCGCCGCCGGTGCTGGCTTCGTTCCTCCGATGAGGTCCCGAGCTTGCTCATCGGCGGTGATATAGAGGTCGGCTTCCCGGAACAGCTGTTCGGAGGTAGTCGACGCCTTCTGCAGTATGGTTTGGACGAAGGCTGAGTCATCGGATCCTCTGTAGAAGTCCTCGATCACTGCTACCTCCGCGACCTCGAGGATACGATTTCTCATGGTCTGGAATCTTTTGAGGTACGACCGGAGAGTTTCGTCCCCTGGCGCTTGATGGATTTGAGGTCCCATGGTTGCGCCGGCTTGTCGGAGAGGGACTGGAAGTTGGTGATGAAGCATCGACTGAAATCACTCCAGTCGTCAATGCAGTGTCGTGGTAGGTGATGCAGCCATTGCAGTGCATCTTGCCCGAGGACGATGGGCAAGTACGTGGTCATCACGTCCTCGGTTGCCCCGGCAGCTCGGGCAGCGGTGGTGTATACGGCCAGCTAGCCTCCCGGATCCTGCTTAGGTTCATATTTGTCGACGTTGGATACCTTGAAGTTAGGGGGCCATTGAATGGCTCTGAGGCGCGGAGTAAGTGCCGACACTCCACATGTGTCCTCCTGTCGTCGGGGATGATGTCTGTCCCGGGGAGGGGAGTGGTTGTCGTGGTGCCTCGACCGTCCCCGGGTGGTGCCGCTAGTCGAAGCCGTTGCCGACTTAGTCCTGGTGGCCTGACTCCGGGATGGGACGTCATGGTCCCTGTCGTACTCTTCCCGGCGACGGATCTCGCTCTCATGTCGTCGTTCGCGCGAAGCGTTGATGGGGCTCCGTGCGTCCCGCCGACCGTTGATGGTGTGTCATAGATCGTTCGGCGGATGTGCGAGAGGTAGAAGATGGTTGGCTGCTCGAGTGAACAGTCGCCGGTAGCCCTCGGCGTCGGGAGTCCGAGGGAGACCGTCGGCTATCCGAGCCAATACTCCACCGACTTCACTCGGCGTGTTCAAGGCTCGGGCGAAGTCGGGGTTCAGGTTGCGCCCGAAGAGTGGATTTTCCCGACGTTGCCTTGTTTCCTGTTCGGCCTGTTCTTGAGCTCGTCGGCGATCGCGTCGTCGGGAATTCCTCCTTTCTCGGAAGACACGCTCTTCCGGGGTTTCTCCCATCTCCGAGGCCTCGTCTCGCGACACAGGCTACGCCGGGTCCCGCACTCCGGCCTCGTGATGTCTCTGGATATTTCGGCGTTGGTTCCTTCGTCGGCGGGATTCCCGCTGAGGAGGTTCCTCTCCGGGTGCAGTCGGCTCGTCGTCGGAGATGGGGGGCGACTCCACTCTCCCGATGAAGAGGATGTCGGGGTAGAATGGTGCAGCTGTCATGACGATCTTCTTTCTGTTCTCCTTTGAGGGCAGAGGCATAGAAAGAACAACTTGTTCCCTCCCGATTTTATTTGTTTCTTTCTTTCTTGTGATTTGTGTCCATTCTTTCCTCGGAGAGGTAGATAGTGGAGTTCTCCGGGTTGACGGACCCTGGGCCTCTGGCTTGCCAGAGGCGATCTTTTTTTGGAGCATTGGAGGTTGCGCCTTTTCCTGCCTTGCCCCGATTTTCCTGGAGATTTCTGGGGAAGATCTTCTCTTCGTCGGATCTGCAATGCGATGCAAAGTTCCCTCCTCATCCGCTACAGATGAGGTGGTTCCAAAGCAGAATGTGGACCCAGGGCGGAAGACGATCTTGTGCAGGAAGGTGACGGCCATTGAGCTAGCTTGGATCGACGACACACCCCCTACCTGGCGCGCCAGCTGTTGATGTTTTGGGTCCGACCGCACACCCGGGGTTACCCTTCAAGGTGCTGTTAGAAGTAGGACGGTGTTATCGATGTAGCTCAACGGTTCATGCCGGTTGCACGAGAAACAGTGGACAATGGTTTACAGGTTCGGGCCGCTTTGAAGTGCGTAACACCCTACGTCCTGGCGAGAGTGCTTTATGTGGTGGGTTACAAGGGAGTTCTTCTGGTGCGGGGAATGTAGAGAGTTGGGATGGATGGCTGAGTGGTGAGTTCGATCGATCTGAAAGGGTGCCCCCTAGGCCTTATATGCTCGACCGTGGGGCAGTACATGCGGATATGATAATAGCGTGCGCCTAAATGATAGTGAACCAACTGCGTCTATCTTCCTATAATTTGGCCGACTCATCCTCGCTTGATTCTGATGCATGGAACCCTCGCGCGGGAAGGTCGGGTCACTGTTGTGATCCTTGTTTGAATTCATTGGGCCGTCTGGGCTCGCGCTGATCCGTCCTTGTATCAATCTGCTTCACCGGTCGTTCCTCCCCAGGCCCACGAAGGGATGACCTTACGATTTATTGGGCCTTCGAGCCTTTCGTGGGGTCTTTTATCCTTCTAGTGGACCCGGGGGATATCTGTCCCCCACAATGGGGAAATGGTTTGACTATATCCGGAGGTTCTGGGACACTAGAAACTAATGCTTCCAAATCCATGTTGCAGACAAATAGCTAGCAGGGCTGACTTTTAATGGGTTGCGATCTTACCTAAGATAAAAAAACTAGATGCACCCATCTCTTTTCAATGGCACAACTACATTAGCAGGCTCTGGCCTGTGAAATCCGAAGTAAAGAGACAACAAAATTGGCTGGCCATAATATACATCTAGTGGAGCACGATAATTCAGATGACGAATCCGTAGATATATGTACTGCTGAACTTGTTTGGCCAACAAAGGCCAAACCTTCACCATTTTCTTTTTTGCAATCGATTCAAAAGAATCGATAAGAAGTTAAATTTACTTTTAATGTTGCTAAGTGTAATAAAATATTTGAAGAACTAGTAAAAGTGGCAACGTTAAATTAACTCATACGGTTCCTCCTCTAGATGAATTAAAGAGATGTGCTTATTGAAAGTGGCATAATTATTTTTCCCATGCCACCAACGATTGTAATGTTTTTCGTCGACATATACAATCGACCATAAATGAGGGTCGGATGAGACACACAACCATTTCCTATCAATGTAATAGAACTAGCAAACAAAAAGTCCTAGTTCTATCAGAAGTGACCGATAAAGGCAAAGGCAAAACATTGTCATTGGTGATCCTCACACATCAAATATATCGCTAGGAGTGATTGCTCGGAAGGCTCTTGACAAGAAGACTAACAAGACTGGAGGCGTCGGGAGGCAGGTGCGATCGAGCAGCTAATCAAAGCTCTCTGTCCTGTGCATCACGGACAGTCTGGCAGCTGCGCGTGGATGATCTAGTGCTCAAGCAGACAGTCTAGTTGACTCAGCCAGACGATCTGGTAATGGCCAGATGCGTTAGTGTCCACACAAGGAAAAAAGGGTACACAAGGGAAAAGCACATATAAAGCACATGGTCGGGTAGTCAAAGCCGACCCCACTTTTGAGCAATTGCTTTCTAAATATGCTAACAAGAAGGTTATTCTACATGATCGGCCAACAAAGAAACCCCGATCACATGCGAAAGCAACATGGCCGAACTAAACGGCCCAAAAAACTACACAACTAGTATCACATGTTCATCCTTCTCCAGTAATATCAAGCTAATTCCACTAGCCTAATTATCACTAACATATTGTCCTATTCAAATATGAAATAGTACGACGATGAACTCATACTACAAGCATAGTCCATTTGCTTATTCGGGCTGGATGCCACCACATTTTTATACCTTTTGACTTATTGATCAAATGGTTATGACCGATAAAGATACAATCCTAAACGACCTTTATGCACATCTTTTGAAGGTACTCAAAAACACGTTTAACCATTGGTTATCAGTATGTTGCCAAGTATTGCAGGAGCTTCAACACCAGAACACCTTCAATGCAGGACGATGGAGGGGCAACGAAGCTAGTTTCATCATAGCAACACAAGTAGACAATGCAAGGAGAATGTGTCATTCTGAATGCTAAAAGCAAAAGACAATGTTGCGGTTGTATTATTTGTCAATCCTGTGTGTAATCCTTGTGGGTGTAAATGTAGTTTCGTACGAAGCTGTATGATTCCCTATAAATAGATAAACAGTGCCCTGCATAAAGTACCTTTTTGGTGGGCTAGATAATTGTTGTGTGTAATCTCTTCCCTAGAAGACCTTTGTCCTAATTCACTTTGTAAAACTGAAGGTACGATTGTAAATTCATTATATAAAGGGGAGAAATGTGATATCGAAATGTCTGAGATGAGTTATAATGTTTATCTTCTTCACATTCTTTATATACTTATTTATGCAACTAAGTTGCGATTTACTTGATTAAATCCTAACCTTCGTCTTCAAAGGAGCTTGAAGATCAAGGTTGATTATCCTTTTAATATTGTGTTGCCTTGTTTTCGACCATGTATAGCAATTGAGAACAAGTGAGCAACAAATAGTACATGTGCTTTTGGCTTGCCTAGCTCCACCAAAAGGTAGGGGCATATTTTGATCACCATTTTTGACCGTGTGGAGGGTCTATCCCTGAGGTCGGATGGTCTGTAGTCTGGAATGACCACCGTGGCGGCGCAGACGGTCCATGCATGCGCAGAATCAGTTAGGGTTCTAGATTTCTTACGGGATTTGTTAGCAAAATCCATGGGGTTTGTTTAGGAGCCTACTTTTAATGGGTCCATACCTCCACCTTTATATAGATGAAGGGGTACAATTGATTGATCCCCCTCCACAATCAATACAATGAAACCTACTCATCAAATTTATCTTATTTGCACTATTCTTTCCATTCCTTAGGAGTAGGAGTAATCTAGCCTTAGTTTAGCCTTACTATTAATCTCCCCGACTAATTTCTTCACCTCTATTTGGCCTGGCATCGTCTAGAGATGCCTTAAGTGGCCTGTTGTCCCCAAGACACACCTAGGATCTCTCCTCCCCGATGGGCTCCCTCGGGCATGATAGTGCCACTAAGCAGCCACAACTATACAATCTCCAATCGGTCCATGTTCTCTAGTGCATCACAGTTCCAACGCTGATGTGACTAGACTAAGATGGAGGATAAAAGGCTTGTAAGTACATATACACCTTTATGAATCCACACTTTTTGCAAGTAGAGAACATTTTGTGAGTTTATACATTTGTAGGTGCACGTGTGGCCCATGCACTCTATTGACCCCATCGACGATAATGCTAAAAGATGATTGGCCTTTTTGGGACCAAATAGTGACCAGTGCAACTCCAAAATTGAGCCTTCTCACTAGCGTACTGTAGGAAACGGTGATGCCTAACAGGGGGTGAATTAGGACTTCTAAAACTTCTTTCTAAACTAGACCACAAAGTAATCCCTAGAACAAAACCTATTCAAATAAGTTAACTAGAATGTGCAAACTAGGTTTTGTCTATGTGTTGCTATCTCTACCGCAAAAGGAGTTATGCAACCTAAGTTCCAAACCTATATAATTTAGACTAAGACTAGTAAAGATTGCAACTTAAGTAGAGAGAGTAAACGCGGAAGATTAAAGAGCTAGTAGAGAAAGCAAACTCTCGTGGATGGCGCTAGTATTTTTACCGAGGTATCCGAAACCATACAAGGTCTTGACTAATCCTCGTTGGTGCCCCTACGCAAAGGGTAGCCCACGCGGGGGCCAAGCACCATGGTCGAGTAACTCCGTAGAGAGCAGTGGGCCTTCTCCACGCGCAAGTGGTGCTCCACTTCCGGTTCCTCTCGGGCGCTCCCCATCGTCTACATTATCGAGCTTCTGGGTGAAACGTCGTGGACCTTGTTCCCTCCAATACACGGTGGCGACCGTGTCACAAACACGGTTGACACGGTCTCGCAAGACTTTCACCCCACTCGATACAATATTACAACCGCTCGCGCAAGAGCTTAGGGGTTTTGTGGGTTTTTCTAGACTCACTCAACTAACTAGGAACAACCTAGAGCAAGTGCATAAGCGGTATAACTAACCTAAGCACTTCAATGACCTACGCTAAGCACCGAGTGATTCTATTAAGCACTTTTGTGTTTGAGCACTTGGAAATGTGTATAACCTTCCTTGGTATGTTGCTTGGGTTCCCACACCTTGAAATGACCAGTTGGGTGAAGTATATATTGGCCCCAACTTGAAACTAGCCGTTGGAGAAAAGCAGCTGCTCCTATGCGGCACACAGGACAGTCTGATGCCCTGTCTGGTGTGCCACTAGCCGTTGGATCTGACCGTTGCAGGTGATCGTTGCCACGTGTCAGCCTTGCACCGGATAGTCCAATGTCTCACCGAATAGTCCGATGGCTGTCCTCCATAGTGCCACTAGGCACTTGCCGTTGAGCTACTGTTCCCTGGTGCACCGAACAGCCTGACTTGTGGCACAGGACAATCCAGTGCTCTTAGACGGATGGTCCGCCAGTGGCTACACTTCCTTCATGTCTTGGACTTTGCTTGATACTTGTCGATCTTCACTTATGGTCTTCATAATGTCTTCTTTTGAGGTGTTGCTTCCTCAATGCCTTAGTCCAAGTCACTTTAGCATCATGTGAACTACAAATACAAACACTAGCAAACATATTAGTCCACATGTTATGTTGATCATCAAACACCAAAATCATTTAGTCAAATGGGCCGAGGTCCATTTTCCTTACAATCTCCACCTTTTTAGTGATTGATGAGAACACAACCAAAGCGAGCAAATATAACAAGTACATTGATGTAAATATGCAATCTACTTGCTAGGATGCATGAATGTCCCCATAATGTGAGTATGGACTTAAGCCTCCCCTAACTCCATAATTCACATACTTCCTATTTTAAACCAAAAACACTTGTAGAACCAAAACCACTTGTAAGCTCAAGATTTTAAATTTTTAAGTTAAGTGGTGTTTGGTGTTTGATATATTTTGAATTGCTTTGGTCCCTAAAACTTCTCCCCCTTTGGAATCAAACATCGAAAAGGAAGACACTAAAAGCATATATGAAGCAATTAAAAGACTCACCCTCTAAAAAATTACTCCCCCTAAAAGAGTGTTCTCCTCCTTTGAAAGAATATGCTCCCCTTTGTATGAAAGAAGAGTACCCCCTGTCAGAGACCCTCTACTTAGGAAAACACATGAGAAAGAAAGAGTACAAGATATGTTTGACTAGACTAACTCCCCTTATGCATATGTAAAATATATATTTTAACAACATATGCATTTATGGCAACACGGGAAGCATACGATATGAAATATAGTCTAATAAAAAATCTGGAGAAGACATGTAAATGATACCGATAGTGCAATAAAACCACTTGAAAATACTTGTAGATTTGCAGTAGAAGCTTATTGTCTTTCTCTAGGGACTCTATTTTCCTTCAATGAGAATAGACTTCAAAACAAGTATTAGTCTCAAAGACTTAGATTATAGAGTAATCTCCCCCTAAAAGTGTGCATACAAGTTTTGAATACTTGTAGGAGACATGCACTTTGATTTTGAGATCAAGAGGGGCAAATTATCTATAATCCGAGCTTTGGCACATATAAGTCAAAAATGACACCACTTGTAGAATATAAACTTTGAAGCAAAACATTAGTGTCATTCATTTAGGAATTTTAAATAAGCTATGTGTCGAGCTTAACTAAACATTTTAAACCACATAGGTTTGCTCAAGAATATGAATGGAAAATGAGCATTCCCACCATATGATATACCTAGTATGCATGCAATTCTAAAAAGAAAATACCACATGTAAAACTAGTCATGTAAGGTAAAAACTAGATATAAGAAAATAGATACGCATATCTAAAACCAATAAATGCAATAAATCTACTTACCTTAGTCATGGATGGGGAATTCAGGTCCAAAGTATTTACTAACTCACTTGGCAATAGACTTGATCCGATGTGATGCATCCCACGATATACATCCCAATTTTGCCAAGTCTCCAAATTTTCCGCCGTCCTTCTGACTTCTCACTTCCCTCTTGGGACCCAAACCTTCTTGGTGCTTTTCATGGTTGAGATAATCTCCTTTGGCACCCAGATGCATTTGGCCCCCCTTTCCTTTGTTGGCTTGCTTGTTGGCATTGATGGCTATCACCTTGCCATTCGTTTTCTTCTTAATCAAATATGGTGTAGCCGCCTTTTTGTCCACCTTGTTGATATAGGTGTTGGGGAATTTGCTTATTGGCTTCTTCTTTTGCTTCTCCCTGGTCTTTGCCTTGCATTAGTAAGACTTGTGGCCTTCCTTGTGGCATAGCCAACAAACTGCAGTTTCTCCCTCTACAGGCTTGTTCACACATATAGTGGTGTTATCCTGTGGAGGTAGGGTTTGTTTGGCTTTGCCTTTCTTATCATACAAAGCCTTGCCTAGACAAGCCACTTCTTGCCTTAATTGCTCATTCTCCATTGCTATCTCATCTGAACATGTTTCTATAACAACATTCATAATAAGAACTTGATTGCAGGGATTAGAATCATTAATTAAATCAATGCAAGAAGTAGAAACATCTTTCTTAATTATTTTAGGAATTTCAACTAAAGATGCTTCTGGGGGTGCTACCGATGTTTTCTAGCTTAGTAGTTAGCTCGTTATTGTGATTGCTAAGAATGTCCATTTGCTCTAGCAAATTTTCAACAGTATCATAAGAGCTAACTAACTTAGCTTAAGTTTTTCATTCTTTTTAACAAGACTATCAACGGTGGTTGAGGATGGTGCTTTAGACTCTAACTGCTCAATTTAGTTGTTAGCTCATAATTCAAATTTGCAAATGTCTCAAATTTTTGTAGCAAACATTTATAATCATTTTGAGAGCTAAGCAACTTATTTTCAAGGTTTTAAGTTGAGCCTTTTATTTAGTGCACACATCCTCAAAAAACTTAACGGCATGCGCAAGTTCATCTAAGGAGAGCTTTCCCTCACCATCACATTTGTTATCACTGTCATCACTTAAGGATGGGATACTTGATTTACTCTTGCCATAAGACATTTGTGAGATGACCGTAAAGAGCATGATGAAGAGCAGTGGTTGTGAGTCCTTGGAGGGTCATCTTCGCTTGAAGAATCATCCCAAGTCTTGACACTTGTAGGTGCCTTGCCTTGGGTCCTCCTCTTCTTGAGTTCGGCCAAATTTGGGCAATTATCCCAGAAATGGCCCTTCTCCCCACATCCGAAGCATCATATCTTTCTTTGCTTTTTCCTATCAATGTTAAAGAGAAGATCCTCGACCTATAGGGGCACACCCATTAGATTAATCTTGTGAATCATCCTTATTACCTTTCTGACGCATCGGACCATTTCTTTGTCCTTAGAGGATGATGTTGAGGCTTGATCATCATCATCTTCTTCTTCTTCTTCACTTGAGCTTAGAGCCTTCTTCTTGCCTTTTATTTTTTGTGTTCATCTCATGCAAATGCATATGGCTTTGAAGAAGTTGGCTCCTCTTCTTGACTCATTTTTCGTGTTCAAATGTCCCAATTTCCCCTATTACAATGGTCGGGTTCATTTGACTCAAGTCCTCTATATTGTGAAGGATGGTGATGATGCTCCCATATTTATTTTGTGGTAATAAGAAGATGATCTTCCTTATAATGTCTGCATCACCTAGCTTATTAATTCCAATAGAATTGAGCTCATTGATAATCAAATTCAAACGAGAGTACATATCTCTAACAAGCTCATTTTCTTTCATTTGAAAAGAATTATATTCATTCAAGACTAGGCAATGACTTTGCTCATGGACATTTGATGTGCCATCATGGAGCTCATGTAATTTAAGCCAAATTTCATTAGCATTTTTCAAGGCGAATACTTGATTGAAGATTTCTATGCTAAGAGATCCATACAAGCAATTTTTGGCTTTTGTATTCAAATGAATTTCTTTTTTATCACTCGTGGTGACCTTCTCGGGATTCTTAGGTGGTTTTATCCTGTCACGAGTGACTCTCCAAACACCTAGATCAACCGCTTATAGGTAACAAGCCATTCTAGCACTATAGTATAGTAAGTTAGTGTCATCGAAGTGTGGTTAGGTATCCATCCCCTTCCTCTAAAAAGTGTCGACTCGATTAGCGGTGAAGCTAAAACGTTTCAAATGAGCCAAACCGGGCTCTAATACCACTTATAGGAACGGTGACACCTAAGAGGGGGGTGAACTAGGACTTCTAAAACTTCTTTCTAAACTAGACCACAAAGTCATCCCTAGAACAAAACCTATGCAAATAAGTTAACTAGAATGTATAAACTAAATTTTGTCTATATGTTGCTATCTCTACCGTAAAAGGGGTTATGCAACCTAAGTTCCAATTGTATATAATTTACACTAAGACTAGTAAAGATTGCAAATTAAGAAGACAGAGTAAATGCGAAAGATTAAAGAGCTAGTAGAGAAAGCAAACTCTCGTGGATGATGCCGATATTTTTGCCGAGGTATCCAGAATCACGCAAGGTCTCGACTAATTCTAGTTGGTGTCCTACACAAAAGTTAGCCCACATAAGGGAAAGCACCACGGTCAAGTAACTCCGTAGAGAGTCACGAGCCTTCTCCATACGCAAGTGGTGCTCCGCTTCCGGCTCCTCTTGGGCGCTCCCCACCGTCTCCATTATCGAGCTTTCAGCCGAAACGTCATAGGTCTCATTCCCTCTAGTACACGGTGACGGCCATGTCACAAATGCGGTTGACACGATCTCGCAAGACTTTCACCCCTCTCGGTACAATGTAACAACAGCTCATGCAAGAGCCGAGGGGTTTTGTGGGTTTTTCTAAACTCACTCAACTAACTAGGAACAACCTAGAGCAAGCGCATAAGTGGTCTAACTAACCTAAGCACTTCACAAAACACCTAAGCTAATCACCAAATCTCTACTACTTATTAAGGCTGCAATAGTAGCCTGCCTTTTTGTGTTCTGCCCATTTGGTCTCTGACAGGTAGGGCCCGCTTGCTCCTGGTTCTCCCGTGCATGCTCCCAGTTCAGCCTATAACGCATTTTTTACAAAAAATAGTAAAACTGCGCATGATCCCATAACACATCTGGTGATAACAATAGTACTACTATGCGCACAGGAAGACATATAAGCAGGTTTCAACACCAACCGGTAGGCAATGTGGTACTAATTTTACCTTGCAAACCATGAAGACAAAGACACATGCGCCGTGTGAGGCCCATCTGCCAATTTATATGAGGCCCATCTCCCATGGAAACCTAATCCGCGGCCGTGGCATCTAGCCCTGCGCCCCCGCCCGTGGCTTGCTCGCCTCCACCCGCGGCCACGGCCTCCAGTGCCCTGCGCCCCCGCCGCCGCCCATGGCTTGCTCGCCTCCACCCGCGGCCGTGGCCTCCAGTGCCCTGCGCCCCCACCGCTTGTCAGCCTCCACCGCCCCACCCGTCTCTCCTGCTGGTGGACAGCCTGCAATGCCTCATCGTCTCTCAAGTACTTCTACTTCACCGCCGACGGCCGCAAGTCCCCCGACGTCGTGATCCCCATGGACGCGCCCACCATGATGCACGACTTCGCCATCACTGAGAACCACGCCATCATCTCGGACCAGCAGATCATGTTCAAGCTCCAAGAGATGGTGCTGGGCGGCTCCCCCGTGGTGTATGACAGGAACAAGACCACGTGTGTAAGCTCTCTAAGGCGCTCTATGGACTTAAGCAAGCCCCAAGAGCATGGTATGAATGCCTTAGAGACTTTTTAATTGCTAATGCTTTCAAGGTTGGGAAAGCCGATCCAACTCTTTTCACTAAGACTTGCGATGGTGATCTTTTTGTGTGCCAAATTTATGTCGATGACATAATATTTGGTTCTACTAACCAAAAGTCTTGTGAAGAGTTTAGCAGGGTGATGACGCAGAAATTCGAGATGTCGATGATGGGCGAGTTGAACTACTTCCTTGGGTTCCAAGTGAAGCAACTCAAGGACGGCACTTTCATCTCCCAAACAAAGTACACACAAGACTTGCTAAAGCGGTTTGGGATGAAGGACGCCAAGCCTGCAAAGACTCCGATGGGAACCGACGGACACACCGACCTCAACAAAGGAGGTAAGTCCGTTGATCAAAAGGCATACCGGTCTATGATAGGGTCTTTACTTTATTTGTGTGCTAGTAGACCGGATATTATGCTTAGCGTATGCATGTGTGCTAGATTTCAATCCGATCCTAAGGAGTGTCACTTAGTGGCTGTGAAGCGAATTCTAAGATATTTAGTCGCTACGCCTTGCTTCGGGATCTGGTATCCAAAAGGGTCTAACTTTGACTTGATTGGATATTCAGATTCCGACTATGCTGGATGTAAGGTCGATAGGAAGAGTACATCGGGGACGTGCCAATTCTTAGGAAGGTCCCTGGTGTCGTGGAACTCTAAGAAACAAACTTCCGTTGCCCTATCCACCGCTGAGGCCGAGTATGTTGCCGCAGGACAGTGTTGTGCGCAACTACTTTGGATGAGGCAAACCCTCCGGGACTTTGGCTACAATCTGAGTAAAGTCCCACTACTATGTGACAATGAGAGTGCTATCCAAATAGCGGAAAATCCTGTTGAGCACAGCCGCACAAAGCACATTGACATCCGGCATCACTTTTTGAGAGACCACCAGCAAAAGGGAGATATCGAAGTGTTTCATGTTAGCACCGAGAACCAGCTAGCCGATATCTTCACTAAGCCTTTAGATGAAAAGACCTTTTGCAGGCTGCGTAGTGAGCTAAATGTCCTAGATTCGCGGAACTTGGATTGATTTATAGCATACATGTGTTTATTCCTTTGATCATGTTCCTTATGCATTTTGTTGCTTACTATGGTGCTCAAGTTGTACAATCTCTCCTCGGACCTCACAAGTCCTTGTGCAAGTGATGCACATATTTAGGGGGAGTTGTGCTACAACTTGACCCTTTGAGACTAACCATTTGCTTGAGCTTGCTTGATTTAGTCTCAAAGGAGGTTTGAAAGGGAAAAGGTGGACTTGGACCATGAAAGACTTCCACTGCACTCCGATGAGAGGGTAACTTATTCCAAGTTCATCTCATGTCCCCTTATTGCCTTTGTACTCTTATTTGAAGATCTTGGTGAGGCAATGGGGTTACAGGGCCAAGATTGATCCCGTTTTGGTGCTTGATGCCAAAGGGGGAGAAAATAAAGGCCAAAGCAATAGATGGATCAGCTACCACTTGAGAAATTTTGAAAATAATAGATTAGAGCTTTTGGTTTGTCAAAACTCCTTTATTGTCTCTTTTGTCAAAAGTTGGCCTCTTGTGGGGAGAAGTGTTGATTATGGGAAAAAGGGGGAGTTTTTGAATCCTTGCTCAATTTCCTTTGGAATACCTCTCTTTATGTCTCTACAAGTGAATTTGACTTAGAGATAGGAATTTGAGTTTGATTTGCAAAAACAAACCAAGTGGTGGCAAAGAGTGATCCATATATGTCAAAATTGAATCAAAACAATTTTGAGTGTTCATTTGCATTGTTATTGCACTTGTTCTAGTTGCTTTATGTTGTGTTGGCATACATCACCAAAAATGGGGAGATTGAAAGGGAAATGTGCCCTTGGGCCATTTCTAAGTATTTTGGTGATTGAGTGCCAACACAAGTGTTTTTGTGCTAATCTATGCAAAATGGTGGACAAGATGCAAATCATGTCAAAAGGTATGTTTCTAGACTTAGTACATTGTTTTTATGGACTAATGTATTGTGTCTAAGTGCTGGAAACAGGAAAAATTGAATTAGAGAAGAGATGGCTTTGTTCAGCCTAAGTCTGCTCAGTCTGGGTGCACCGGACTGTCCGGTGGTGCGCCGGACAGTGTCCGGTGTGCCAGGCTGGCTCTGGTGAACAGGCTTCTCTCGGGACTTCGACGGCGATGTACGGCTATAATTCACCGGTCTGTCCGGTGGTGCACCGGACTGTCCGGTGAGCCGTTCACAGGCGAACTCGTCGCTCTCGGGAAACCATCAACGGCGTACGGCTAAAATTCACCGGTCTGTCCGGTGGTGCACCGGACTGTCCGGTGAGTCAACGGTCAGCCGGGGCAACGGTCGGCCGAGGATTCTGCGCGTGACGCGTGGCCGAGCCAACGGTCACATTGGTGCACCGGACTGTCCGGTGTGCACCGGACAGTGTCCGGTGCGCCAACGGCTCTCAGACTCCAACGGTCGGCTTCGCCAAACAAGGAAGGAGATCTGCACCGGGCAGTGTCCGGTGGTGCACCGGACTGTCCGGTGCGCCAGTCGATAGAAGGCAAGATCTGCCTTCCAGGAATGTTCTCAACGGCTCCTAGCTGCCTTGGGGCTATAAAAGGGACCCCTAGGCGCATGGAGGAGTACACCAAGCATTCTTACAACATTCCTAAGCACCAAGATCTCGATTCCGCCCATTTGTTTCTTTGTGATAGCATATAGAGCTCTAGTGGAGTTGTGAACTCATTGGGTTGCGTTGCGAGCTCTTGTTGCGACTTGTGTGCGTATCGACACTCTGATTTTTGTGTCTTGTGTGCGTTGCTAATCCCTCCCTTGCTCCGTGTTTCTTTGTGAACTTCAAGTGTAAGGGCGAGAGGCTCCAAGTTGTGGAGATTCCTCGCAAACGGGATTAAGAAAAGCAAGCAAAACACCGTGGTATTCAAGTGGGTCTTTGGACCGCTTGAGAGGGGTTGATTACAACCCTCGTCCATTGGGACGCGACAACGTGGAGTAGGCAAGCGTTGGTCTTGGCCGAACCACGGGATAACCATCGTGCCATCTCTGTGATTGATCTCTTGTTGGTTATTGTGTTTTGTTGAAGACTCCTCTCTAGCCACCTGGCGGTTATTGCGCTAACACTTAACTAAGTTTTTGTGGCTTAAGTTTTAAGTGTTATAGGATCACCTATTCACCCCCCCCCTCTAGGTGCTCTTAGTTTGCTCTAGTCTATAAGTTCTACAGGTGCCAAAGGTTCACAATAAGCCAATAAAAAGACCAAGAAAAGGGTTCAATCAAGAGAGCAAGGGACAACCGAAGGCTGCCCTGGTCTGGCGCACCGGACTGTCCGGTGTGCCACCGGACTGTGTCCGGTGCACCAGGGGACTCTAAGCTGAACTCTTCACCTTCAGGAAATCTCAGAGGCGCTTCTCTATGATTCATCGGACTGTCCGGTGCACCACCGGACAGTGTCCGGTGCCCCAGGGGAGAGCGACTCTGAACTCGCCAGCTTCGGGAATCCGCTCCGCTATAATTCACCGGACTATCCAGTGAGTCACCGGACAATGTCTGGTGCACACCAGACTGTCCGGTGTGACAGCGGAGCAACGGCTACTTCGCGCCAATGGTCACCTGCAGAAGCATTTAATGCGCGCCGGAGCGCGTAGAGGAGCAGAGCACGCGCGGGTGGCACACCGGACAGCCTACAGGGCCTGTCCGGTGCACCACCGGACAGCCAGGCGGGTCCACAAAACAGAGCTCCAACGGTCGAACCCTGACGGTCTGCTAACGTGGCTGGCGCACCGGACAGTGTCCGGTGGCGCACCGGACTGTCCAGTGCGCCATGCGACTGCAGCCTTCCAACAGCCACTTTGAGGTGGTTGGGGCTATAAATACCCCAACCACCCCACATTCATAGCATCCAAGTTTTCCACCTTCCAACTACTTACAAGAGCTCTAGCATTCAATTCTAGACACACCAAAGAGATCAAATCCTCTCCCAATTCCACTCAAAGCTTTAGTGATTAGAGAGAGTGATTGTTGTGTTCATTTGAGCTCTTGCGCTTGGATTGCTTCTTTTTCTCATTCTTTCTTGCGATCATCTCAATTGTAATCGAGGCAAGAGACACCAATTGTGTGGTGGTCCTTGCGGGGAAGTTTGGTTCCCGGTTGATTGAGAAGAGAAGCTCACTCGGTCCGAGGGACCGCTTGAGAGAGGGAAAGGGTTGAAAGAGACCCGGTCTTTGTGACCACCTCAACGGGGAGTAGGTTTGAGAGAATCGAACCTCGGTAAAATAAATCCTTATGTCCCACTTCTTTATTCGCTTGCGATTTGTTTTTACACCCTCTCTCGGACTCGCATTATATTTCTAACGCTAACCCGGCTTGTAGTTGTGATTAACTTTGTAAATTTCAGTTTCGCCCTATTCACCCCCCTCTAGGCGACTTTCAATTGGTATCAGAGCACGGTGCTTCATTAGAGCCTAACCGCTCGAAGTGATGTCGGGAGATCACGCCAAGAGGGAAATGGAGACCGACAACAAGCCCACTACAAGCCACGGGAAGGCTTCATCGGAAGAGTCCCGCAACAAAGGGAAGGGGAAGGAGAAGAAACCCTCTTCCCACAAGTCGCATCGGAGTGGTGACAAAAAGAAGAAGATGAGGAAAGTGGTCTACTACGAGACCGACACTTCATCACCATCGACCTCCGGCTCCGACGCGCCGTCCGTTACTTCTAAGCGCCATGAGCACAAGAAGTATAGTAAGATTCCCCTACGCTACCCATGTATTTCAAAGCGTACTCCTTTACTCTCCGTTCCATTAGGCAAACCATCGGTTTTTGACGGTGAAGATTATAACATGTGGAGTGATAAAATGAGGCATCATCTAACCTCACTCCATACAAGCATTTGGAATGTTGTTGAGTTTGGTGTACAGGTACCATCCATAGGGGATGAAGACTACGACTCGGACGAAGTGGCCCAAATCCACCACTTTAATTCCCAAGCCACCACTATACTCCTCGCCTCTCTAAGTCGAGAGGAGTATAATAAGGTGCAAGGGTTAAAGAGTGCGAAGGAAATTTGGGACGTACTCAAGACCGCGCACGAAGGAGACAAGGTGACAAAGATCACCAAGCGGGAGACGATCGAGGGGGAGCTCGGTCGCTTCATGCTTCACCAAGGGGAGGATCCACAAGCTATGTACAACCGCTTGAAGACCTTGGTGAACCAAGTGCGCAACCTCGGGAGCGAAAAATGGGATGACCATGAGATGGTCAAGGTTATTCTTAGATCCCTCGTTTTTCTTAACCCTACGCAAGTTCAATTAATTCGAGGTGATCCTAGATACAAGCTAATGTCTCCCAAGGAGGTTATAGGAAAATTTGTGAGCTTTGAGCTAATGATTAAAGGTTCAAAGAAAATCATCGAGCAAGGCACCTCCTCAACGCCCGAAGCACAACCGGTGGCATTCAAGGCGACGGAGGAGAAGAAGGAGGAGTCTACATCAAGTAGACAACCCATCGACGCCTCCAAGCTCGACAACGAGGAAATGGCACTCATCATCAAGAGTTTTCGCCAAATCCTCAAGCAAAGGAGGGGGAAGGATTACAAGCCTCGCTCCAAGAAGGTTTGCTACAAGTGTGGTAAGCCCGGTCACTTTATTGCCAAATGTCCTATTTCTAGTGACAGTGACAGGGGCGACGACAAGAAGGGGAAAAGAAAGGAAAAGAAGAGGTACCACAAGAAGAAGGGCGGCGATGCCCATGTGTGCCACGAGTGGGACTCCGACGAGAGCTCCACCGACTCCTCCTCCGACGAGGACGCCGCCAACATCGCCGTCACCAAGGGACTTCTCTTCCCCAACGTCGGCCACAAGTGCCTCATGGCAAAAGACGGCAAAAAGAAGAAGGTTAAATCCAAATCCTCCACTAAATATGAGTCCTCTAGTGATGATAATGCTAGTGGTGAGGAGGATAATTTGCGTACTCTTTTTGCTAACCTCAACATGCAACAAAAAGAAAAACTAAATGAACTAATTAGTGCCATCCATGAGAAGGATGAACTCTTGGACTCCCAAGAGGACTTCCTAATCAAGGAAAACAAGAAGCATGTTAAGGTTAAAAATGCTTATGCTCTCGAAGTTGAAAAATGTGAAAAATTAACTAGTGAGCTAAGCACAGGCCATGATTCGATTGCCAACCTTAAAATGAAATGCTAGATTAATTGCTAAGGTTGATTCTAATGTTTGTGATGATTCAATTTCCAATCTTAGAGATGATAATGCCAATTTGCTTGCTAAGATTGAAAAATTGAATGATTCTCTTGCTAGCCTTAGAAATGAAAATGAAAAATTAATTGCTAAGGCTAAAGATTTTGATGTTTGCAATATTACTATTTCTAACCTTAGAAGTGAAAATGATATATTACATGCTAAGGTTGTAGAATTAAAATCTTGCAAACCCTCTACATCTACCATTGAGCATGTTTCTATTTGCACTAGATGTAGAGATGTTGGTATTGATGCTATTCATGATCATATGGCTTTAATCAAACAACAAAATGATCATATAGCAAAATTAGATGCTAAAATTGCCGAGCATGACTTAGAAAATGAAAAGTTTAAATTTGCTAGAACCATGCTCTATAGTGGGAGATGCCCTGGCATCAAGGATGGCATTGGCTTCCAAAAGGGGGACAATGTCAAACTTAATGCCCCTCCTGAGAAATTATCCAACTTTGTTAAGGGCAAGGCTCCCATGCCTCAGGATAACGAGGGTTACATTTTATACCCTGCCGGTTATCCTGAGAGTAAAATTAGGAGAATTCACTCTAGGAAGTCTCACTCTGGCCCTAATCATGCTTTTTATGTATAAGGGTGAGACATCTAGCTTTAGGCAACCAACCCGTGCTAAGTTGCCTAAGAAGAAAACTCCTAGTGCATCAAGTGATCATGACATTTCATTTAAAACTTTTGATGCATCTTATGTTTTAACTAACAAATCCGGCAAGATAGTTGCCAAGTTTGTTGGGGGCAAACACAAGGGCTCCAAGACTTGTGTTTGGGTACCCAAAGTTCTTGTTTCTAATGCTAAAGGACCCAAGACCGTTTGGGTACCTAAAGTCAAGAACTAAAATTGTTTTGTAGGTTTATGCATCCGGGGGCTCAAGTTGGATAATCGACAGCGGGTGCACAAACCACATGACAGGGGAGAAGAAGATGTTCTCCTCTTATGAGAAAAACCAAGATCCCCAACGAGCTATCACATTCGGGGATGGAAATCAAGGTTTGGTCAAAGGTTTGGGTAAAATTGCTATTTCACCTGACCATTCCATTTCCAATGTTTTTCTTGTTGATTCATTAGATTACAACTTGCTTTCCGTTTCCCAATTATGTCAAATGGGCTACAACTGTCTATTTACTGATGTAGGTGTCACTGTCTTTAGAAGAAGTGATGATTCAATAGCATTTAAGGGAGTGTTAGAGGGTCAGCTATACTTGGTAGATTTTGATAGAGCTGAACTCGACACTTGCTTAATTGCTTAGACTAACAAGGGTTGGCTCTGGCACCGCCGACTAGCCCATGTTGGAATGAAGAATCTTCATAAGCTTCTAAAGGGGGAGCACATTTTAGGATTAACAAATGTTCATTTTGAGAAAGACAGGATTTGTAGCGCATGCCAAGCAGGGAAGCAAGTTGGTGTTCATCATCCGCATAAGAACATCATGACGACTGACAGGCCACTGGAGCTCCTACACATGGATTTATTCGGCCCGATCGCTTACATAAGCATCGGCGGGAGTAAGTACTGTCTAGTTATTGTGGATGATTATTCTCGCTTCACTTGGGTGTTCTTTTTACAGGAAAAATCACAAACCCAAGAGGCTTTAAAGGGATTCTTGAGACGAGCTCAAAATGAGTTTGGCTTGAGGATCAAGAAAATTAGAAGCGACAACGGGACGGAGTTCAAGAACTCACAAATCGAAGGCTTTCTTAAGGAGGAGGGCATCAAGCATGAGTTCTCTTCTCCCTACACGCCACAACAAAATGGTGTAGTGGAGAGGAAGAATCGAACTCTATTGGACATGGCAAGGACCATGCTTGATGAGTACAAGACTTCGGATCGGTTTTGGGCCGAGGCAGTCAACACCGCCTGCTACGCCATCAACCGGTTGTATCTACACCGAATCCTCAAGAAGACATCATACGAACTCCTAACCGGTAAAAAGCCCAATATTTCCTATTTTAGAGTCTTCGGTAGCAAATGCTTTATTCTTGTTAAAAGAGGTAGAAAATCTAAATTTGCTCCTAAGACTGTAGAAGGCTTTTTACTAGGATATGGTTCAAACACAAGGGCATATAGAGTCTTTAACAAGTCCTCAGGACTAGTTGAAGTTTCTTGTGACGTTGTGAGACTAACGGCTCTCAAGTAGAGCAAGTTGATCTTGATGAGTTAGGTGAAGAAGAGGCTCCGTGCATCGCGCTAAGGAACATGTCCATTGGGGATGCGTGTCCTAAGGAATCCGAAGAGCCTCCAAATGAACAAGATCAACCATCCTCCTCCAAGCAAGCATCTCCACCTACTCAAGATGAGAATGAGGCTCAAAATGATGAAGAAGAAGATCAAGAAGATGAGCCGCCTCAAGAAGACGGCAATGATCAAGGGGGAGATGCAAATGATCAAGACAAGGAGGATGAAGAACCAAGACCGCCACACCCAAGAGTCCACCAAGCAATCCAACGAGATCACCCCGTCGACACCATCCTCGGCGACATTCATAAGGGGGTAACCACTAGATCTCGTGTTGCACATTTTTGTGAGCATTACTCTTTTGTTTCCTCTATTGAGCCACATAGGGTAGAGGAAGCACATCAAGATTTGGATTGGGTGATGGCGATGCAAGAGGAGCTCAACAACTTCACTAGGAACGATGTATGGCATTTGGTTCCACGTCCTAACCAAAATGTTGTAGGAACCAAGTTGGTCTTCTGCAACAAACAAGATGAGCATGGTGTGGTGATAAGGAACAAAGCTCGACTTATGGCCAAGGGATACTCCCAAGTCGAAGGTTTGGATTTTGGTGAAACCTATGCACCCGTAGCTAGGCTTTAGTCAATTCGAATATTATTAGCCTATGCTACTTACCATGGCTTCAAGCTCTATCAAATGGATGTGAAGAGTGCCTTCCTCAATGGACCAATCAAGGAAGAGGTCTATGTTGAACAACCTCCCGGCTTTGAAGACAGTGAGTACCCTAACTATGTTTATAAGCTCTCTAAGGCGCTTTATGGGCTCAAGCAAGCCCCAAGAGCATGGTATGAATGCCTAAGAGATTTCCTTATAGCTAATGGCTTCAAAATCGGAAAGGCCGATCCTACTCTATTCACTAAAACTCTTGACAATGATTTGTTTGTATGCCAAATTTATGTTGATGATATTATATTTGGGTCTACTAACGAATCTACATGTGAAGAATTTAGTAGGATCATGACACATAAATTCGAGATGTCAATGATGGGGGAGTTGAAGTATTTCTTGGGATTTCAAGTAAAGCAACTCTAAGAGGGCACCTTCATTAGCCAAACTAAGTATACTCAAGACATTCTAAACAAGTTTGGAATGAAGGATGCCAAGCCCATCAAGACTCCCATGGGAACCAATGGGCATCTCGACCTCGACACGGAAGGTAAATCTGTCGATCAAAAGGTATACCGGTCGATGATAGGTTCATTACTCTATTTATGCGCATCTCGACCGGACATTATGCTTTCCGTATGCATGTGTGCAAGATTCCAAGCCGACCCTAAGGAATCTCACCTTACGGCCGTAAAACGAATCTTGAGATATTTGGCTTATACTCCTAAGTTTGGGCTTTGGTACCCTCGGGGATCCACATTTGATTTAATTGGTTATTCTGATGCCGATTGGGCAGGGTGCAAGATTAATAGAAAGAGCACATCGGGGACTTGCCAGTTCTTGGGAAGATCCTTGGTGTCTTGGGCTTCAAAGAAGCAAAATTCCATAGCTCTTTCTACTGCCGAAGCCGAGTACATTGCCGCAGGCCATTGTTGCGCGCAACTACTTTGGATGAGGCAAACCCTTAGGGACTATGGTTACAAATTAACCAACGTTCCTCTTCTATGTGATAATGAGAGTGCAATCCGCATGGCGGATAATCCCGTTGAGCATAGCCGCACTAAACACATAGCCATTCGGTATCACTTCTTAAGGGATCACCAACAAAAGGGAGATATCGAGATTGCATACTTTTACCAAACTTAGGCATGAGCTAAATATTCTTGATTCTAGGAATTTTTATTGATGTCTTGCATACATAGCTCGTATATATACCTTTGATCATGTCTCTTTTATATACTATGACTAATGTGTTTTCAAGTATATTTCAAACCAAGTCATAGGTGTATTGAAAGGGAATTGGAGTCTTCGGCGAAGACAAAGGCTTCCACTCCACTCCATTAACTCATCCTTCGCCGTCACTCCGAGCAACTCTCCAACTTTGGTATAATCTTCACTCATATTATTGTTTGCCAAAAGGGGAGAAAGTAGTTCAAAGGGCTTATATTTCACTCAAGTATCCGTTTTTGGCGATTCATGCCAAAGGGGGAGAAAGTATTAGCCCAAAGCAAAAGGACCGCACCACCACCTAATTTTAAAACTCATGATTTTCAAATTGGTATTTTATTATGTTCAAAAAGGGGAGAAAGTACCACCCTCAAAAATTGGTATCTTAAAACCCTCTTGAACACTAAGAGGAGAATTTATTGAGGGAGAGTTTTGTTTAGTCAAAGGAAAAGCATTTGAATCAGGGGGAGAAAATTTTCAAATCTTATAAATGCTTCTCAAGAATCTTATTCATTTACCTTTGACTTTGAAATGAATTTACAAAAGAATTTGCGAAAACAAAACATGTGGTGCAAGCGTGGTCCAAAATCTTAATATTATAAAGAAACAATCCATGTATATCTAATGAATTTCTATTGGCTCAATTCTAAGTAACCATGGCACTTACAAATATGCAAACTAGTTCAATTATGCACTTCCATACTTGCTTTGGTTTGTGTTGGCATCAATCACCAAAAAGGGGGAGATTGAAAGGGAATTAGGCTTACACCTATTTCCAAATTGATTTTGGTGGTTGAATTGCCCAACAAAAATAATTGGACTAACTAGTTTGCTCTAGTCTATAAGTTCTACAGGTGCCAAAGGTTCACAATAAGCCAATAAAAAGACCAAGAAAAGGGTTCAATCAAGAGAGCAAGGGACAACCAAAGGCTGCCCTGGTCTGGCGCACTGGACTGTCCGATGTGCCACCGGACAGTGTCCGGTGCACCAGGGGACTCCAAGCTTAACTCTTCACCTTCGGGAAATCTCAGAGGCGCTTCGCTATAATTCACCGGACTGTCTGGTGCACCACCGGACATTGTCTGGTGCCCCAGGGGAGAGTGACTCTGAACTCGCCAGCTTCGGGAATCCGCTCCGCTATAATTCACCGGACTGTCCAGTGTGACAGCGGAGCAACGGCTACTTCGCGCCAACGGTCACCTGCAGAAGCATTTAATGCGCGCCAGAGCGCGCAGAGAAGCAGAGCACGCGCGGGTGGCACACCGGACAGCCTACAGGGCCTGTCCGGTGCACCACCGGACAGCCAGGCGGGTCCACAAGATAGAGCTCCAACGGTCGAACCCTGACGGTCTGCTGACGTGGCTGGCGCACCGGATAGTGTCCGATGGCGCACCGGACTGTCTGGTGCGCCATGCGACTGCAGCCTTCCAACGGCCACTTTGAGGTGGTTGGGGCTATAAATACCCCAACCACCCCACATTCATAGCATCCAAGTTTTCCACCTTCCAACTACTTACAAGAGCTCTAGCATTCAATTCTAGACACACCAAAGAGATCAAATCCTCTCCCAATTCCACTCAAAGCTTTAGTGATTAGAGAGAGTGATTGTTGTGTTCATTTGAGCTCTTGCGCTTGGATTGCTTCTTTTTCTCATTCTTTCTTGCGATCATCTCAATTGTAATCGAGGCAAGAGACACCAATTGTGTGGTGGTCCTAGCGGGGAAGTTTGGTTCCCGGTTGATTGAGAAGAGAAGCTCACTCGGTCCGAGGGACCGCTTGAGAGAGGGAAAGGGTTGAAAGAGACCCGGTCTTTGTGACCACCTCAACGGGGAGTAGGTTTGAGAGAATCGAACCTCGGTAAAACAAATCCTTATGTCTCACTTCTTTATTCGCTTGTGATTTGTTTTTACGCCCTCTCTCGGACTCACATTATATTTCTAACGCTAACTCGGCTTGTAGTTGTGATTAACTTTGTAAATTTCAGTTTCGCCCTATTCACCCCCCCTCTAGGCGACTTTCAGTGGGAGGATGAGGCCACGGGCGAGATCGTGGTGATCGGGTCCTGCATGACCCCCGCGGACGCCGTGTTCAACGAGTCCGCCGCCGGCGAGGAGAGCTTCCACAGCGTGCTGTCGGAGATCCGGCTGGACCCGCGCACCGGCACGTCCTCGAGGCGCGCGGTCCTGAGCGACGCTGACCAAGAGAACCTAGAGGCCGGCATGGTGATCCGGCAGCTGCTGGGCAGGAGGACGCGCTACACCTACCTCGCCATCACCGAGCCGTGGCCCAAGGTGTCGGGCTTCGCCAAGGTGGACCTCGAGGCCGGCACCATCAAGAAGTTCATCTATAGCGACGGTCGGTACAGCGGCGAGCCCTGCTTCGTGCCGCGCCCCGATGCCCCCACGGGTGCCGTGGAGGACGACGGCTATGTGCTGTGCTACGTGCACGACGAGGGCCACGGCGCGTCAGAAATGCTCATCGTCAACGCCCGCGACATGCGGGCCGAGGCCGCCGTCAAGCTGCCGGGCCGCGTCCCGTACGGGTTGCACGACACGTTCATCGCCGGCAAGAACATATGTAGTCTTCAAAGTGGTACTGCACTACGGGTTGATGTATGACATGTACTACCTGTGTGTGGTGTCCACAAGCGACCAGCGAGAGTTTGGCGATGGAGCCAAAGTCGAACATGCCGGACAGATTCATGTGTGTGAGGCAAATGCTGGAGGGATGCTAAATCTTCTGAACATTGGAGTAGCATGGATGTTAGAATAGGGAAAGTTGGCTATCTAGATGTCAAGAATGCATCAGCAAGCCACAACAGGACATAGTGACAAAATGAGTCTTGCTCTTAGGTGTGCAAAGCTATCAATTTCCGTTGCGGCTTGTGTTTTTACCTTGGGTGAGGAATAGTACTGCATGAAGGTCAGTCTAACATTCAAATTTTGTCATGAGGTTCTTCAGTTACATTTGTTAATCCTGTTCATACTCATGCTGTGCTCATCAGGACTTAAGGTCAGCTTGAATGGCCTTAAAGAGCTGGTTCAGACTTCAGACTGGACCCAAGTTGACCTCAACTTAGATCAGAGTTTGAGCCAAGTCGGGGGTTATTTTTGTTTGCTAACTAGAAGTGTTGTAGAATATCGTTTTAAATTTAAGATTGTTGTTGCTCTGTTGATCTACAAGAGAACACTTAATTCACACAGGGCCATTTGAGCAACATCCTGTGCAGTTAACTGGGACTTGGCTGCATTCCACCTCCTATACTTATCCCCTGCATGAGCTGTGGGATGGTATTTTGATTAAGTGGCCACCTAATCGGCTTTTTAAATGGCTGGTTGTTTTCGATAGCTGTTGGGTAAAAACAATGTTTCCCTATACCTGCATTGTTGATTCCTATAGATAATAAATACTGGTGCTAGATAACTGATCTCATTTTTTTATTGACATGACAAGCAAAACGTTACTGTGTAAACTTAGTGGGAAATTTGAGATATTTGATTAATACTCGACCTGACTTAGCTTTCTCAGTTGGGTATGTGAGCAGATTTGTGGAAGAACCACATGAGGAGCATCTCACAGCTGTGAAACATATTCTAAGATTCATAGCTGGAACAAGGGATTGGGGACTCTTCTATCCCAAGAGAAATGGAGGCAAAGCAAAATTGATGGGTTTCAGTGATAGTGATCTTGCTGGTGATCAAGATGATAGGAAAAGCACAAGTGGAGTTCTTTTCTTCTTGGGGGACAGTCCAATTAGCTAGCAATCAACAAAGCAAAAGGTAGTGGCATTGTCAAGTTGTGATGTTGAATATATAGCAGCTGCTACTGCTGCTTGTCAGGCTGTTTGGCTAGCTCGGCTGCTGGCTGAAATCAGTGGTTCATCTGAAAAGAGTTGAATGCAGTGACTACTGCATCATCCATTGTAAATATTTCATTCTGAAAATAGTTCGATCAAATATGCATATTTCTGCTGCCTTGGTGCATCACTAAAACTTAGAAGTGTTTGATTCATCAGGTAAGAAAGGAGAGGACTACATGTGGACAGAATCACAACACTTCACAAGAAAGCAAGCAAAACATCCCCATTTCATTTGGCAAGGTACATACATGGATCTTATTTTAATTTCATATGGAGCTTCCTCTTGATGGAATGTGTATCGCACATTTGCACTGTTGCATGGTGAATGAATTCTTGATGGAACTTTCTGTGGCGATGTTGTTTTGCGCGCTTTGAAAAATTACTCATGCTCTGTTCAGTTCTGTTTTGCATCTGTTTTGCTCTGTTCTGATGGTGGTTGTTAGTGTTGCAGACTTACAGTTGCATTGCATACGTTGTCTTTGAATGTCTTGCTAGCAATGTGTTGATTTACCCATTTGTGTTTGATATTAGTGTTATAGACTTTTGAAAGGGAAATGTGCCCTTAGGCCATTTCTAAGTATTTTGGTGATTGAGTGCCAACACAAGTGCATAAGTGTTAATCTATGCCAATTGATGGACAAAGTGCAAATCAACAGTTAAGGTATGTTTCTAAGACTTAGTACATTGTTTTGGAGACTAATGTATTGTGTCTAAGTGCTAGAAACAGGAAAAGACCAATTTGGAAAAGACTTGGCTAAGCAGCCAAGACTCTGCGCAGTCTGGGTGCACCGGACTGTCCGGTGGTGCACCGGACAGTGTTTGGTGCGCCAGGCTAGCGACTGTCAACTGGCTGCTCTCGGAAGCGATCAACGACGTACGGCTATAAATCACCGGACTGTCCGGTGGTGCACCGGACTGTCCGGTGAGCCATTCACAGGCGAAGTCGTCGCTCTCGGGAAGCGATTAACGGCGTACGACTATAAATCACCGGACTATCCGGTGGTACACCGGACTGTCCGGTGAGCCAACGGTCAGCCGGGCCAACGGTCGGCCGCGTAATCTGCGCGCGACGCGTGGCCGAGCCAACGGTCAGAAGGGGGCACCAGACTGTCCGGTGTGCACCAGACAGTGTCCGGTGCGCCAACGGCTCTGGATCTTCAACGGTCGGCTGCACCACAGAAGGAAAGAAATCCGCACCGGACAGTGTCCGGTGGCGCACCGGACTGTCCGGTGCGCCAAGCGATAGAAGGCAAGAATTGCCTTCCTGGAATGCTCTCAACGGCTCCTAGCTGGCTTGGGGCTATAAAAGGGACCCCTAGGCGCATGTAGGAGTACACCAAGCATTCTCTAAGCATTCCTAAGCACCAAGACTCCAATTCCGCGCATTCGATTCTTTGTGATAGCAACTAGAGCTCCATTTGAGTAGAGAACTCTTTGAGTTGTGTTGAGAGCTCGTGTTGTGACTTGTGTGCGTGTTGTTGCTCTGATTTTGTGTCTTGTGTGCGTTGCTCATCCCATCCTTACTTCTGTGCTTCTTTGTGATAATCAAAGTGTAAGGGCGAGAGGCTCCAAGTTGTGGAGATTCCTCGCAAGCGGGATATAGTAAAGTGAAAGCAAAACACCATGGTATTCAAGTGGGTCTTTGGACCGCTTGAAAGGGGTTGAGTGCAACCCTCGTCCGTTGGGACGCCACAACGTGGAGTAGGCAAGTGTTGGACTTGGCCGAACCACGGGATAAACCACTGTGCCATCTCTGTGTTGATCTTCTTGTGGTTATCATGTTGTGCAAGAACTCTTCTCTAGCCACTTGGCTTTATTGTTCTAACTCTTAATCAAGGTTTGTGGATTAAGTTTCAAGTTTTTACAGGATCACCTATTCACCCCCCCCCCCCTCTAGGTTCTCTCAATTGGTATCAGAGTCGTTCTCTTCATGTGAGGGACTAATCGCCCGAAGATATGGATCCTAAGGGCAAGGGGATGGTGGTCAATGATAAGGAGAAGGAGTCCTTCATTAATGATCCAAAGGATGACAAGCGTACTGAATCGGGCGCGAGTCACAAAAGAAAAGACGGGAAGAAGAAGAAAACAAGGTGCATCAAGGAGATCGTCTACTACGATGACAGCGACGAGTCCTCTTCTTCCCAAAAGGACGACGACAACGACTATGAGAAAAAGAAGACGGTTAATTCAAAATTTTCCTTTGATTATTCTCGTATTCCGCATAGTTCACATACATATTTGCTTTCCATCCCTCTTGGCAAACCTCCACACTTTGATGGAGAGGACTACGGATTTTGGAGTCACAAAATGCGTAGTCACTTGTTCTCTCTCCATCCAAGTATATGGGAGATAGTAGAAAATGGAATGCAATTTGATAGCACGGATAGTCCTTTGTTTATCAATGAACAGATTCATAAAAATGCACAAGCTACTACTGTGTTGTTAGCCTCATTATGCAGGGATGAGTACCACAAGGTGAGCGGCTTGGATAACTCCAAGCAGATATGGGACACCCTCAGGATCTCTCATGAGGGAAATGATGTCACCATGCTCACCAAGATGGAGTTGGTGGAGGGCGAACTTGGGAGATTCGCAATGATCAGGGGGGAGGAGCCAACCCAAACATACAACAGGCTCAAGACCCTCGTCAACAAAATAAGGAGCTATGGAAGCACGCGATGGACGAACCACGACGTCGTCCGCCTAATGCTAAGGTCTTTCACTGTCCTTGATCCACATCTTGTAAACAATATTCGTGAGAATCCTAGGTACACCAAGATGTCGCCCGAAGAAATACTTGGAAAGTTCGTAAGCGGGCGGATGATGATCAAGGAGGCAAGATACGTCGATGAGGCGTTGAATGGTCCAATTCATGAGCCTCAAGCCATTGCTCTCAAGGCAACGAGTAGCAAGGAGGCGCTACCTAGCAAGGTGGCACAAGTTGAGGCGGCGGGGCTAAATGAGGAAGAGATGGCCCTCATCATCAAGCGCTTCAAGACAGCGCTAAAGGGCTGCAAGGAGCATCCCAAAAAGAACAAGACGAAGGGAAAGCGCTCCTGCTTCAAGTGCGGTAAGATTGGTCATTTTATTGCTAATTGTCCCGATAATGATAGTGACTAGGAACAAGATAAGAAGAGGGAAAAGAAGGCTTACAAGAAGACTAAGGGCGAGGCACACCTTGGCAAGGAGTGGGACTCGGATTGCTCATCGTCCGACTCCGACAGCGAAGGACTCGCCGCATCAGCCTTCAACAAATCATCCCTCTTCCCCAACGAGCGTCACACATGCCTCATGGCGAAGGAGAAGAAGGTATATACTCGAAAGTCTACTTATGCTTCTTCTAGTGATGATGAATCTAGCGATGATGAAATAGATTACTCTAGTTTGTTCAAGGGCTTAGAGAGAACTAAAATTGATAAGATTAATGAATTGATTGATGATTTGAATGATAAGAATAGTTTGTTAGAAAAGCAAGAGGATCTTTTGTATGAAGAACATGATAAATTTGTAGAGGCACAAAAATCTCTTGCTTTAGAGGTTAAAAGGAATGAAATGCTTTCTTGTGAACTATCTACTTGCCATGAGACAATTTCTAGTTTAAAAAGTGTTAATGATGATTTAAATGCTAAACTAGAAGTAGCAAATAGATCTAACTCTTGTGTAGAACATGTTGTGATTTGCAATAGGTGCGAAGATTTTAATGTTGATACTTGTAGTGAACATCTAGTTTCCATTGCAAAACTAAATGGTGAAGTGGCTAGTCTTAATGCCCAACTTAAGACTAGCAAGGATGAATTTGACAAACTAAAATTTGCAAGGGATGCCTACACTATTGGTAGACACCCCTCAATTAAGCATGGGCTTGGCTTCAAGAGGGATGCCAAGAACTTAACTAGTCGTAAGGCTCCCATTCCCACCAAGGAGAAAGGGAAGGCCCCTATGACTAATAGTTGTCAAAATAACCATGCTTTCATGTACCATGATAGGAAATTTTCTAGAAATGTTCATTATGATAGGAGTTGTAATGCTTACAATTCAAATGCAATGATTGCCTCAAGTTCTTCTATTATGCATAATAGAAATTTGACTAGGAAAAATGTCATGCCTAGAAGAAATGTTGTTCATGTTCCTAGGAAAGTAAACAATGAACCTTCTACAATTTATCATGCTTGCAATGCTTCCTTTGCAATTTGTAGAAAGGATAGAAAGGTGATTGCTAGGAAATTAGGGGCAAAATGCAAGGGAGATAAAACTTGCATTTGGGTCCCTAAGGATATTGTCACTAACCTTGTAGGACCCAACAAGAGTTGGGTACCTAAGACCCAAGCCTAAATTTGCCTTGCAGGTTTATGCATCCGGGGGATCAAGCTGGATTATCGACAGCGGATGCACAAACCACATGACGGGGGAGAAGAAGATGTTCACCTCCTACGTCAAGAACAAAGATTCCCAAGACTCAATCATATTCGGTGACGGGAATCAAGGCAAGGTGAAAGGGTTAGGAAAAATAGCTATTTCATCCAAGCACTCTATTTCCAATGTGTTTTTAGTTGAGTCGCTTGGATATAACTTGTTGTCTGTGAGTCAGCTTTGTAATATGGGATATAACTGCTTATTCACAAATGTAGATGTGTCTGTCTTTAGAAGGAGTGATGGTTCATTAGCTTTTAAGGGTGTATTAGACGGCAAACTCTATTTAGTTGATTTTGCAAAAGAGGAGGCTGGTCTAGATGCATGCTTAATTGCTAAGACTAGCATGGGCTGGCTGTGGCATCGCCGCTTAGCATATGTGGGGATGAAGAACCTTCACAAACTTCTAAAGGGAGAACATGTGATAGGTCTGACAAATGTTACTTTCGAAAAAGATAGACCTTGTGCAGCTTGTCAAGCAGGCAAACAGGTGGGAAGCTCTCATCATACCAAAAATGTGATGACCACATCAAGACCTTTGGAGTTGCTTCATATGGACCTCTTCGGACCCGTCGCCTATCTAAGCATAGGAGGAAGTAAGTATGGTCTTGTTATAGTTGATGATTTTTCCCGCTTCACTTGGGTATTCTTCTTGTAGGATAAATCTAAAACCCAAGGGACCCTCAAGCGCTTCCTAAGGAGAGCTCAAAATGAGTTTGAGCTCAAGGTGAAGAAGATAAGGAGCGACAATGGGTCCGAGTTCAAGAACCTTCAAGTGGAGGAGTACCTTGAGGAGGAAGGGATCAAGCACGAGTTCTCCGCTCCCTACACACCACAGCAAAACGGTGTGGTAGAGAGGAAGAACAGGACGCTCATTGACATGGCAAGGACAATGCTTGGAGAATTCAAGATGCCCGAGCAATTTTGGTCGGAAGCCGTGAACATGGCTTGTCACGCCATAAACCGGGTGTACCTTCATCGCCTCCTCAAGAAGACTTCGTATGAGCTTTTAACCGATAACAAACCTAATGTGTCTTACTTTCGTGTATTTGGGAGCAAATGTTATATTCTAGTAAAGAAAGGTAGAAATTCTAAGTTTGCTCCCAAAGCTGTAGAAGGGTTTTTGTTAGGTTATGACTCAAATACAAAGGCATATAGGGTCTTCAACAAATCATCGGGTTTAGTTGAAGTCTCTAGTGACGTTGTATTTGATGAGACTAATAGCTCTCCAAGAGAGCAAGTTGTTGATCTTGATGATGTAGATGAAGAAGACGTTCCAACGGCCGCAATACGCACCATGGCGATTGGAGAAGTGAGGCCACTGGAACAAAAGGAGCAAGATCATCCTTCTTCCTTAATGATGGTGCATCCCCCAACTCAAGACGATGAACAGGTTCATCAAGAGGAGGCATGTGATCAAGGGGGAGCACAAGACGACCATGTAATGGAGGAAGAAGCACAACCGGCACCTCCAACTCAAGTTCGAGCGACGATTCAAAGGAATCATCCCGTCGACCAGATTTTGGGTGATATTAGCAAGGGAGTAACTACTCGCTATAGATTGGTTAATTTTTGTGAGCATTACTCTTTTGTCTCTTCTATTGAGCCTTTTAGGGTAGAAGAGGCCTTGCTAGATTCGGACTGGGTGTTGGCCATGTAGGAAGAGCTCAATAACTTCAAGAGAAATGAAGTTTGGACACTGGTGCCTCGTCCCAAGCAAAACGTTGTGGGAACCAAGTGGGTGTTTCGCAACAAACAAGACGAGCACGGAGTGGTGACAAGGAACAAGGCTCGACTTGTGGCAAAAGGTTATGCCCAAGTCGTAGGTTTAGACTTTGAGGAGACTTTCGCTCCTGTGGCTAGGCTAGAGTCTATTCGTATTTTGCTAGCATATGCCGCTCACCATTCTTTTAGGTTGTTCCAAATGGATGTGAAGAGCGCTTTCCTCAATGGGCCAATCAAGGAGGAGGTGTACGTGGAGCAACCCCCTGGCTTCGAGGATGAACGGTACCCCGACCACGTATGTAAGCTCTCTAAGGCGCTCTATGGACTTAAGCAAGCCCCAAGAGCATGGTATGAATGCCTTAGAGACTTTCTAATTGCTAATGCTTTCAAGGTTGGGAAAGCCGATCCGACTTTATTCACTAAGACTTGTGATGGTGATTTATTTGTGTGCCAAATTTATGTCGATGACATAATATTTGGTTCTACTAACCAAAAGTCTTGTGAAGAGTTTAGCAGGGTGATGACTCAAAAGTTTGAGATGTCGATGATGGGCGAGTTGAACTGCTTCCTTGGGTTCCAAGTGAAGCAACTCAAGGACGGCACCTTCATCTCCCAAACGAAGTACACGCAAGACTTGCTAAAGCGGTTCGGGATGAAGGAGGCCAAGCCCGCAAAGACTCCAATGGGAACCGACGAACATGTCGACCTCAACAAAGGAGGTAAGTCCGTTGATCAAAAAGCATACCGGTCTATGATAGGTTCCTTGCTTTATTTATGTGCTAGTAGACCGGATATTATGCTTAGTGTATGCATGTGTGCTAGATTTCAATCCGATCCAAGGGAGTGTCACTTAGTGGCTGTGAAGCGAATTCTTAGATATTTAGTCACTACGCCTTGCTTCGGGATCTGGTATCCAAAGGGGTCTACCTTTGACTTAATAGGATACTCAGACTCTGATTATGCTGGATGTAAGGTCGATAGGAAGAGTACATCAGGGACGTGCCAATTTCTAGGAAGGTCCCTGGTGTCGTGGAGTTCTAAGAAACAAACCTCTGTTGCCTTATCCACCGCTGAGGCCGAGTACGTTGCCACAGGACAGTGTTGCGCGTAACTACTTTGGATGAGGCAAACCCTCCGGGACTTTGGCTACAATCTGAGCAAAGTCCCACTCCTATGTGATAATGAGAGTGCTATTCGCATAGCGGACAATCCTGTTGAGCACAGTCGCACAAAGCACATTGACATCCGGCATCACTTTTTGAGAGACCACCAGCAAAAGGAAGATATCGAAGTGTTTTATATTAGCACCGAGAACCAGCTAGCCGATATCTTTACCAAGCCTTTAGATGAGAAGACCTTTTGCAGGCTGCGTAGTGAGCTAAATGTCTTAGATTCGCAGAACTTGGATTGATTTGTAGCATACATGTGTATTCTGCTTTGATCATGTTCCCTTATGCATTTTGTTTATTTATGGTGCTCAAGTTGTACAAACACTCCCCGGATCTCAAAAGTCCATGTGTGAGTGATGCACATATTTAGGGGGAGATGTGCTACAACTTGACCCTTTGAGACTAACCGTGTGCTTGAGTTTGCTTGATTTAGTCTCAAAGGTGGATAGAAAGAGAAAGGTGGACTTGGACCATGCAAGACTTCCACTACACTCCGATGAGAGGGTAACTTATTCCAAGTTCATCTTCATGCTCTTATTGCCTTTTTTACTCTTAACTGAAGATTTTGGTGAGGCAATGGGGTTCTAGGGCCAAGATTGATCCCGTTTTGGTGTTTGATGCCAAAGGGGGAGAAAATAAGGCCAAAGCAATAAATGGATCAGCTACCACTTGAGGATTTTGAAAATAGTAGAATAGAGCTTTTGGTTTGTCAAAACTCTCTTGTTGTCTCTTTTGTCAAAAGTCGGCCTCTTGTGGGGAGAATAGTTGATTATGGGAAAAAGGGGGAGTTTTTGAAATCTTTGATCAATTTCTCTTGGAACAACTCTCTTTATGTCTCAACAAGTGTGTTTGACTTAGAGATAGGAAATTGAGGTTGATTTGCAAAAACAAAACCAAGTGGTGGCAAAGAATGATCCAAATATGCCAAATTTGAATCAAAACAAATTTGTGTTCTCATTTGCATTGATGTTGCACTTCTTTAGTTGCTTTTTGTTGGGTTGGCATAAATCACCAAAAAGGAGGAGATTGAAAGGGAAATGTGCCCTTAGGCCATTTCTAAGTATTTTGGTGATTGAGTGCCAACACAAGTGCTTAAGTGTTAATCTATGCCAATTGATGGACAAAGTGCAAATCAAGAGTTAAGGTATGTTTCTAAGACTTAGTACATTGTTTTGGAGACTAATGTATTGTGTCTAAGTGCTAGAAACAGGAAAAGACCAATTTGGAAAAGACTTGGCTAAGCAGCCAAGACTCTGCGCAGTCTGGGTGCACCGGACAGTATCCGGTGCGCCAGGCTGGCGACTGTCAACTGGCTGCTCTCGGGAAGCGATCAACGGCGTACGACTATAAATCACCGGACTATCCGATGGTGCACCGGACTGTCCGGTGAGCCATTCACAGGCGAAGTCGTTGCTCTCGGGAAGCGATTAACAGCGTACGGCTATAAATCACCGGACTGTCCGGTGGTACACCGGACTGTCCGGTGAGCCAACGGTCAGCCGGGCCAACGGTCGGCCGCGTAATCCGCGCGCGACGCGTGGCCGAGCCAACGGTCAGAAGGGGGCACCGGACTGTCCGGTGTGCACCGGACAGTGTCCGGTGCGCCAACGGCTCTGGATCTTCAACAGTCGGTTGCGCCACAGAAGGAAAGAAATCCGCACCGGACAGTGTCCGGTGGTGCACCGGACTGTCCGGTGCGCCAGGCGACAGAAGGCAAGAATTGCCTTCCTGGAATGCTCTCAACGGCTCCTAGCTGCCTTGGGGCTATAAAAGGGACCTCTAGGCGCATGGAGGAGTATACCAAGCATTCTCTAAGCATTCCTAAGCACCAAGACTCCAATTCCGCGCATTCGATTCTTTGTGATAGCAACTAGAGCTCCATTTGAGTAGAGAACTCTTTGAGTTGTGTTGGGAGCTCGTGTTGTGACTTGTGTGCGTGTTGTTGCTCTGATTTTGTGTCTTGTGTGCGTTGCTCATCCCATCCTTACTTATGTGCTTCTTTGTGATAATCAAAGTGTAAGGGCGAGAGGCTCCAAGTTGTGGAGATTCCTCGCAAGCGGGATATAGTAAAGTGAAAGCAAAACACCGTGGTATTCAAGTGGGTCTTTGGACCGCTTGAAAGGGGTTGAGTGCAACCCTCGTCCGTTGGGACGCCACAACGTGGAGTAGGCAAGTGTTGGACTTGGCCGAACCACGGGATAAACCACTATGCCATCTCTGTGTTGATCTTCTTGTGGTTATCGTGTTGTGCAAGAACTCTTCTCTAGCCACTTGGCTTTATTGTGCTAACTCTTAATCAAGTTTTGTGGATCAAGTTTCAAGTTTTTACAGGATCACCTATTCACCCCCCCTCTAGGTGCTCTCAACTTTAAGTTCTAGCAATCTATTAGTTGCTGGTTGGCGCACTAAGTTCTAGCAATCTATTAGTTGCTTGTTGGCGCATTAAGTTGTGGTAAATAGATGGTGCATTCTTTAGGATGTCGTGATTGAACTATCCCATACCCATAGTGAGCTCTCAGTTTGAATTTGACCCCTAAATATAATTCCAGGCTAGCTGTAGTTCCTTGGATTCTTATTATGATAAAATCATAAGCATGAAAACTAATGAACCAAATTAACGCGAATTGTAGTTCATTGCCAGTTTTGTATTTTTCACTTTGTGAGTATATAAACATGTTCATGATTTCTGTGCAGCCACTATATTTTCACATTTCAAATGTTAACAACCCTATTTAGTGATGCTTCTTTTTCCAAACTGTTGAATGGAGATCATGTATTTATTAAATACAATACAAAGAAACTTAGAAATGTTGCATAGTGGGCACTTGCGTTAGTGGCACTCGAGTTACACTACAAACAGAGTGCTGACGTTGATTGATTGCAAAAGTCTGATTCCTTAGTTGCGCTTGCTTGTTAGCTGAACTTATCTTTCCGGCGAAGGGAAACATGTCAGTTGTTGCTGCCGTAAGAACCGTATTTTGGGATCTGCAGACGCAAGAGGAGCGTGCTAATAGAATCGAATACTACTTGCGAAACGGAACTCAGATGACTTGGTCTTGATATTTCATTATGTAATAGAATCGAATACTACTTGCGAAACTTATATGAGTATTCTAACTATATTCTATTTACATGTACAGCTGGTGTGTGGCGTGTATCTGCTATTAATCAGTCTGGATGGTGGAAAGATCACACCATTGTAGAAGATGTGGACTTGGCTGTGCGGACTAGCCTCAAGGGATGGGAATTCTTGACTATTGGTGATATTAGGGTATCCCACTGATTCTCTGTAAACATGGAACGATTGCTTTTGACTTTGTGTATCCCAGTGAGCTTAAATTCAAATTAGAAACTACCCATTCAACATCCGATCATATTGTGGGTTGAAACCTGAGCAACCCAATGAAATTGAAATCTACCCATTCAACATCCGACCATATTGTGGGTTGTTTTCTTTTCTTTTTGAGCTACAGATGTGTCCTTAATTTACATATCGGTTTAGGTAGCCTTGCCTCGAGTGCCAGTTCCAGGGATATTTTGCCTCTTTCGACGATCTCATCCAGTTTCTGCTTGTAGAGTCTATTGAATTTCTCTATTTCCTTGATGTCAGTGCACCCATACCTATAAATTCCCATAAAAAGGAAAATAAAAATATTGGCACTTCAATAGAACCGTGACACCTTGGTCAGTTTAAATGATATGCGAGCACTGCCGATGCATAATAAACACACCGAATTACGCAGAGCAAATACTACAACAATGATTAATTGGATAATCATGCACTCATGCATATCATCATCATTTCAAGCTAAAATATTATCGAATATTCCATTGCCAGATAGTTTAAAGCATCAAATCATGGTCATTGGATTTTTTTTGTTGAATCTATGGCCATTGGATTTGATTGCAGACGTCCAGACCTGAGGTGATTCATTCATCTTTTGTGCTTACTTTTGCAAGCAAACGGTCTGCAGGTCCGGACGATTTCTCCTTCCCGTACACGAGCAAGAGGACAACGCACGATAGGCTCCACGGCGACCTCTTGGCGGCAGGATTTGACCAGGAGGCGTGCCACAGCCGGTACCAATCGGCCATGTATCGCCGGAACCCGGACAGGCGACCTAGCGAGCACCTCGTCTCCAAGCTGCAACGGCACGAAGCCCTACAGAGGCGGTGCGGCCCCGACACCGCAGCCTACTCCAGCGCACTGGAGCAGCTCAAGTCCGGCAAGAACGCCGGCGCATCCCCCGCGGATCCGGAGTGCAGGTACCTGGTGTCCATCTCGTACCACGGGCTTGGGAACCGGATCCTCGCCGCGGCGTCCGCGTTCCTGTACGCGCTCCTCACCGACCGCGTGCTCCTCGTCGACTCCAGCAACGAGATGGGCGAGCTGTTCTGCGAGCCGTTTCCCGACACGACGTGGCTACTGCCCTGGAGGAGCTTCCCGCTGTGGAACTTCAGCTTCGACACGCGCCCACAATGAAGAAACTGCCACGACATCCACCTCCTATTTCCTTGCGCTCGGATCGGCGGTCTGCCCCGCGCCAGTCCAGGCCGAGGCCCACCCCACGCGCTCGGCGCCTCTCGCCCAGTGGCCCAGGCCATAGCTGGAGGTGCGCTGCCCCTGGCAGCGGGGCCCAGGAGCCAGCCCGCGTGCCAGTCCCTGTTTATCTTCTCCAAACTGCTAGGCCCGAGCCGCACACACCCACAACGGAGAAACCGCCACAACATCCACCTCCCATTCCCTCGCGCTCGGATCGGCGTAGCGTCTTCGTTGTTTTGGCAAGGCTTACTGGCTACCCCAAGATTCGTCTGCGTCCGCGGTGGCGCCGGTGTTCTGTCCTGCCGGAGTCATCGAGCGCTGCCACGTTCGCGTCATTTGTGCTCGCTGCTCGCCTCACCATTCATCATCATCTCGAGGTGAGGACATCCGCCTTCCCATGCATGCTTGCCATCCATGTCCGAACAACAATTTATCTCTTGAAGATGATCCTTGATTATGCATTTATGCTTCAGTCATGCGTTACTTTGGACTTATTATTGTGGCCATTGGCGAGTGGTGATTTTCTGGTTTTCAGTTCAGTAGCTATAGCTTGGGTGGCATTGAATATGTTAAACATTCACAATGATATGATATGATATGACGTAGGTTGGGGACTTGACAGATTCCATTTTCAGACTTATGGCAACTAATTTTTTCTAAGAAAAATCCATAAAAGTGAAGCACTGGCCGACCTAAACTACTAAAATTAATGAAAGACACGCTTCATTATTTACACTATAAATATATTAACTATTGCCTATTTTAATTTATTATATGTTAACTGAGATATAAAAATAAAATTTCATTAAATATGTGTATAGAGGTATAGGCTAGAGGCATTTCTTAGCAATTTATGTCAATCTGTGCCTGACGGATTCTTCTCGGACAATAACTATATCCTATATATGTTTGCATCTAAACCTGATCGTTCATGACATCTAGATTTCACGCTATTTTCTGATCTATGAACAAAATCCGTGAAATACGATGTTTGACCATTAGTCTTGTACTTTATATACCTAAATACTTTTGTCAATAAAATTATGTTTGACACTTTCAATCTGATGGATACAGACCAAATCACAATGGATATAGAGGTGGAGGAAGGAAATGTCGATGTTGGCAATACTACTGAACCATCGTATGAGGTTGTGGCTAGCAGTGATTGTTCAGCACAAGTGCATACTAATGACACTGACGAACATGAACTGGGTAAGTGCTATTATCAATTACAAAAACCTAAGGTCTGTAATAATAAATATTTGTTTGACACTTAATTCTTCTCTTGTGCGCCATAGATATAGAGAGCGAGGATAGTAAGGTCAGTGTTGGTAATGCTGCAAAACAATCACACGATGTTGTGGGAGTAGGTATTGACTATATTTTCAATCCTGTTAAAGTGTCAACTGAAGCCGATCTTGGACCACAACCAGGTAGGCTCTCTTATCTACACTCCTAAATGTAAATATTGTCTTATGAGTACTCCTAAAAATGCTTTTGTCAAGAGACTTATGTTTCATTCACTCCTCATACAGATGTGATACTCCTGACATCTTTGGATGTTCCAAATGAATCAAGTAAAATAAGTTCTGATGCGGATATGCTAGAGCAAAACAAACAAGATGCTTTGGACACACTTATTAGAATATCACAACATAAAAAACCAAAGAAATTGAATGTAGCTCGAGTTGTCTCTGAAGGTAATTTTTTGTTCTTGTCTTATTGCATCTTATTGGTTTTCGCATATATCATTTGCTTATTAAGTATAATATTTTTCATTGTATAGATTATAAGTGCACCCCAGAAGATGTTCAACTTATTGAATACATTAAAACATTACTGGGGAAACAAGTTGTGGTGAACATCGACAGCGCATGGTTAAATAGAAATGATATGGAATGTCTTTTTTATGGTGACATCCAATTGTCTAGCGAAGTAAGTACATCTGTATGTCCATATTATATACAGTAATAAAGTATATATATTTATAATTATCCTATTATACAGTATGGTATACATATTTAAAGCTAGCATGTATATTTGATCTGCTAATTGTATTCTTTTGGTGTACAGGCCCTCAGTGCATATATACACTGTATTAGGGATGAAGAGCATTTACTTCATAGAGAAGGTGGAAAGGTCTTCTTGAAGAACACATTCATTTCCAGTCTGCTTAAGCGTGATGGCAACCCTAAGGTGCTCTTAAATTGTAAGGAAGACACAATTGAAAAAAGGGTGGACAACTATTTACAGTCTGACATGGTTGACCTAAAACTCATCTCATTTTTAATATATGTAATATGTAATATATTGGTGCACAATACTTACAAGTTAATGTTAATGTATGTTTTATGAAGATGTTCATTCCAATGAATATAGAAAATTTTCACTGGTACCTGTTCTGAATGCAAAAAAAAAGTGAGGTACATGTACTCGATTCTATGGGACAACAAATAACGGATCGCTGAGACCTTTATACTACAGTGAGTAATTATTTCTTTTATATTATGATTATTTCATCATTACATTATTTGTTATCTATAAATCTTGATATGTTTTATATATACACATAGTTAAAAGGTCTAGAAAGACAGATTAAACTTGCAGCAGAACATAAAGAGCTTTACCAAGACAAGTGGTCGAACCTTGATGTTGCATCATGGCCAGTTATAGAGAAGATCACAACACAAATGCAAACTGATGGGTAAAATTCATGTGACCACAACTCTACAAAATTGGTTGTATTTATTTTCATATATATATAGAAACTCACCTGATCTGTTAAATTTCATATTAGGGTATCTTGCGGGCTATGGATGATAAACTATATGGAATACTGGACAGGATCCTCCCTATCTGATAACGTAACTCAAGTAGAGGACGTATATTTATAGGAACAATGTTTCTTTTGTTCTAATTTATATACTTGTAGGATGATATAACAATGTTTAGGTTTAAGCTACCTGTAATATTATGGGACTCGAGATTAAACATAAAGAAAAGACATCAAAATCTTGACCACAATGTGGATGAAGATGGAGAGAGTTCAAGTGATGTTCAAATAATCGATACTCCATGTAAGTTATCTAAATCGTCAAATACATCACATCAGATTGAACCATATATATCTCCATATGTTCTGCCTGCTAAAGTAACATCAACAAACACACAAGAACTGATGTTTGTATTATGCACATATATCATGGGGATAGACAACGCCAAATATTTAAAGTAAGTTAATTCTCATTTAATATAGTATATGCATGGTAAATATTCAACACATATGTTCTTGCTTTAACTATAAAAACAAATATTCATTTAATAGGAAACATTGGATTCAGGGCACTAAACCTTATCCAATTTCTTTAAGTCTTCAAAAACTTAAAGATATATTGGATGTAAATAAGCCGATGGATACAGATTGTTTTAACATGACTGTTCGGATGATCGCATGCAATGATGCCTTGTTTTTGTTGGAAGACAAATACCACTACATGGATCTACAGTTCTATGTAAGTTGAAGTAATTAGTCTTTATTCATATAAGTGTGTTCATTATATCATTATTTTACTAACAAAAAGTAGTTCATAACTAAATTTGGTCGAGACCCTCGCCTTCGTGTAAAGCCAGATATCAACATGTTGGCAAAATTATTAGAATGTTGGTCTGCCATGGAGTACGATGTTTCAGATTGCAAACAAGTAAGTTATACTCTTCATTATTTTTGTAATCTTGTTTTTTCTCTTACTTGAACTATTTTTTAACTTGCAGATTCTATTGCCCTATTCTTTCTTGGGTCTAGGGGTGGGCACGTTTTTAGCATAAACCGAAAACTGAACCGAATTGTACCGAACTGAACCAAAATTTCGGTTTTTTCGGTAGTTCGGTTCAGTTTCGGTTTTTATATCTCAGAAGTTCGGTTTTTGGTATCGTAATCGGTTTTCACCGTATACCGAACCGAAATACCAAAAAAACCGAATACCAAACTTTATAATTCTAAAATTTGACTTTTCGATTATGTATGTGTGAATCAATTAAATTGTTATTCACTTATTTATATGTGATGCATGATGTATCTCTAAATATTTATACCTATATAATTTTTTCTTTTTAAAATTATGTGTAATCTATCATATAAACTTGTTGTATGTGTTGTCTTGAGTATAAGTTTGGTATTCGGTTTATACCGAAAAACCGAAGTAAAAAACCAAAACCGAAGTTCTCGGTTTTTATTTTCTAGAAAACCGATTGATTTCTAATGTCTAGAAAACCGAAGTTTTTTAAAACCGAAAAACCGAACCAAAATTTAAAAAAAACGAATGCCCAGCCCTACTTGGGTCACTTCACCTTATATGTACTTAATATGGATACTAGAAGCATCTATATAATGGACTCCATGTCTATACCATCATGGTTTAAGGGTGATCATCCTAGCATACATTATATCCATAATATACATTATATTGTCAATAATATGAATGCTGCCATGGAATAGGCCAATCCTACATGGAAAGACGATATTTATATGTGGCGTCGTATAGTACCAACATGGGTTCCAAGAACATTAAACTGGTAATTTTTTTAACCCGAACAACTTATTAATTTTGTCTACATATATGTAACAACGTATTATTTTAATTTGTAGGGATTTATCTGGCTTTCTTGTTATCAACTTTATACACGATTGGAATGGTATAAGGTTACCCTGCATTTGCACTGTGAGTACCCTATTTGTTCTAATACTTTGTCAATAATGTTCTTCTATAATTGATTATTAATCGAGCTCAATGATATGTAATAATGAATGTGCAGAATGGGAATGTCCTGAAGACCAAATTCTTAGTAGAATTATTGAAGTACAAGGACAATGAATCCAAAGACAACATTCCAGAAGAAATACAAGAAATTATTAGGCACATCAGATAGATATGATTTTATTTGTAATGATACTCAACTTTTACAGAAAATTATTATCCTTAATGTATATTCACTTCATTTTAATTTGTCGCCTTACCAAGATTTCAGCGCTTATTAATAATAATAATAAACAAAGATTCATGTTTTTTGCACATCTTATTATCCTAATTAATTTTATTGCCTTTTAGGTTCGTAGTATCGTTAGGACGGGCATCTTACTATAACAATATAAGACACATTTTGTATATATAACACATATGCATATATAAGTTATCGAGATATTATATGTCTCCGTTGCAACGCACGGGCGCTGACCTAGTAATTCTATTAAGCACTTAAGTGTTTGAGCACTTGCAAATGTGTATAACCTTTCTTGGTATGTTGCTTGGGCTCCCACACCTTCAAATGGCTGGTTGAGTGAAGTATATAGGCCCCAACTCAAAACTAGCTGTTAGAGAAAAGTTGCTGCTTCTCTGCGGCACACCGAACAGTCAGGTGCCTTGTCCGGTGCGCCACTAGCCGTTGGATCTGACCGTTGCAGGTGATAGTTGTCGCATGTCAGCCTTGCACCGGACAGTCCGGTGTCTCTCCTCCACTGTGCCACCAGGAACTAGTCGTTGGGCTATTGTTCCTTGGTGCACTAGCAGTCTGGCGTATGGCACCGGACAGTTCGCTACTCTCAGCCGGACGGTCCGCCAATGGCTACACTTTCTTCATGTCTTGGACTTTGCTTGATACTTGTTAATATTCACTTATGGTCTTCATAATGTCTTCTTTTGAGGCGTTGCTTCCTCAATGCCTTAGTCCAAGTCACTTTAGCATCTTGTGAACTACGAATACAAACACTAGCAAACATATTAGTCCACAGCTTATGTTGATCATCAAACACCAAAATCATTTAGTCAAATGAGCTAAGATCCATTTTATTTATACGTACTACCAAGAAGCTCAAGGATCGGTGATCCACGAGCAACTGGAATAGGGATGAAAATGGTGAAAATAGATACTTATTCTAATGTCAAATTTGGTCGTTTTTCTTTGATTACGAATACATAGGATATAAAATTTGTTATATAAATTTGTATTCTTGTTTTTAGCACCGGGCTTGTATAAAGATTCATAAAAGGTGAATCTCAAATTTATCATATATATTCTCAAATGATAGATATAAAATTCAGATACAGATTCAACTATTTATTCACCTTTTTGTTGTAGGGAGCAAATGGTGCATAAATTAATTTATACATAATTTTATTCTTATTTATAATAATGTGTTTGATAACATAATAAAATATCAACATCAAGTTTCATACATATATATTTAAAATATTAAATTTAACCAAACAATTTGGATATCCACTTTCATCCACTACAACCTTTTAGGCCTTCTGTGACATAATGATTACGTCACTAATTAGTGTTTATTTGTCACAAGTTATGTTTTGGTGACGTCATAGTGACGAAAAAGCCATCGTCACAGAAGGTGCGTGTTAAATAGAGTACTATGACGATGATCAAAAAATCGTCATAGATTCTATGACGCATACTAGCTTCGTCACTAAATCTATGACACTATATTTCGTCATAATTGCCCCTAAAAACGTCACACTTCGTACTGACATGCATTGCCACATGGCTAATGGTGATGACGTGGTATGTGACGTGGCAAAACATTTATGACGAAAATTTTTGTCATAGATTCGATGACGTGGCATAATTGTTGTGACGAAGAATTTCATCACAAATTGAAAGATGTTGGCCGCTTATGTGTCAATACATTTGTGACAAAAAGTTTCGTCATAAAATGTGATGACACGACAAGTGATGTGCTGACAAAGCATTTGTGACAAATATAATCATCATCGCAAGGAATACATCATATGCATTCATATCATCATAGAATATTACACATCAGAACCAAAATATCATATGAATTTGTTCAACACAAATATTTCATCTAGAAGAGAATAATATAACTTTAAAACATATATCTGCAAATCCTTTAACTTAAAATCCAAAACAAATCCAATAACTTCAACTCAAAGTATTAAACATTAAGCAGAATTGAAAAATGATCTTATAACTTCAAATCTAGAGCTACTGTAACTAGCCACTATAACAGCCATAAGGCTGCATGTCCTATAGTGGTCAACCAGACTTATGATGGAGGCACTTGGCCTCGATTGAAGCTTAATAGTTGACGAAGGAGGTTGTTATTTTCTTCCATCGACCTCTTCATACTATCAATGGTCTCCTGAGATGCTTGTGCTTGAGCCTTCAAGGTTTCCACTTCTTCCCGAAGGCCATCTTTTTCTTGCTTCTCGGTCTCGAGTTCATCCTGAAGTTGTTGAACCTTTGCAGAAACAGTCGTTGTGGAGCTTTTCTGGGATGCAGACTTAAGACCAACATTGCGTAGGAACACACTGGAGCCTGGTAGCGCATTAGAAACAACTTCTGTAGGAGATTTTGGTTGTTGTCCATCCTGAACTGGTGCTGCTACCATTTCTTCCATGTCAACCTAATATAAAATTTAAAGGTTATTCATCAATATAGTATACCACAAGTTGCAAGTTGTTAGTACAAACATGAAAGGAAAACAAGCACTTACAATAGCTTTCTGAACATTTTCACTAAAACCTTTCTTTTTGCTACAATGCATCTCCTTGAAAAGATCTATTGCACTAGGTTCCGCGTCCTTATATTTTTCTTGCTTCTGAAATGATATAAAATGAGTCCAGTGAGAATGAAGGTCTTAAAATAAGGTACAGGTAGGTTTTCAAAATAACAATTTAAAATGCATTTTAGATATGAACAGCGCTAAAGCATTTAAATAAAACTGTAAATGAAACAATCAAGAACAACTATATGAGCAAACAAAGATGTTTCATTGTGCTTTGGTATACATAAATAGAAACATAGATGTTAGAGTCGATTACTGCATATCTAAATGCTTTAGGAAGCTATATATATATATATATATTAAAATGCTAGAGAGGTGTTAGAGTCGATTACAAAAACAGAGATGTTAGAATCAAATACAGAAATAGAAAAACAGCAAGCTATACATTCTCTGTTATTATTGTTCTATCTATCCAGTACTTGATGAATATATAAATGGACTTTTTGCAGAAAGAGCATGAGGAACTGCACAATGTTCAAATAAGGAGGATTAGGAAACTTGTAGGTAACATAGCTACAAACTAAAACATTATAGTTTGGTGGATGACCTGTTAATAAACTATTAACAATACAATAAAAATGATTTAGGAGACATGCTCTCTAATTAATGGAAGCAAGCACACATAATAACCACCTCTTTAAATGGTTATGGGTGTTCATTTGCAGCATTACACATTCATAGATTATTCAACTATGCACATAAAATAAAGGTTGTTGCATAATCAAGAAATGTAAGTGAACACAAATGTAACAACCAGGGGCAACTATATGAGGTAACATAGATGTTAAACTGACTCTATTGGCAATACTACACATTCACATATCATTCAACTATGCAGATAAGTAAACAGTGGTTATTTTCTTACCAATATAAAAGCCTTTGCAATGTAGGACTGAGAGCCTGTGCATTGTTGATACTGTACTTTTTCACGATTAAGTTTGTTCTTCACACAACTTTCCTGTGTATCAAATAAGCATGTAAAAATAATATAGATTTAGAATATGTAGCTGGAGTAAGAAAAAACAAACATATGATGTGGCAACAGAGTAAGCAATCATGTCAGACATAGGGTTATGCAGAAGCCACCATTCTAGATCATGCCACACTGCTACAAACGTGAATACATGGAAAACTCACTCTTATTGCCTAATATAGTATAAGCAGTTTATTCTCGGGTTCAAAAAAGATACACCAACGCCACAATCACATCATGTATAGACTAACATTTTACCAAAAATAGGCACCTGTCACATTGTATTCCCCTTTTCCCATTATTTTTGGCTAGCCAAACAAAACTGCCGCCCATGCAATGCTTATTTGACTGTGTAAACAAATATATGTATAACTTGCTGTTTTTCAGGTCAAAGAAATATGTCAGTAGCAGTTGCAGTAACAATGGTGTACTGAAGCAGTTCCCTGATGCAATACAAGTCTGCTCCCAGTCAAGTAATATGTCAAATATTTGCAGCAACTAGCAGGCTGACCTAGTACTATATATGCAACAGATCAAAGAAACATGTGTTATTTATAGAATGATCAATGGACTGGCCATCACACTGTGTTCCAAAGACGATGTTGATTCATAGGTTGGGATAAGCATAAAGATGTAGAAAACGTCTGGATATTGCAAGTACCTTGTGATTTGGGGTAGACCACTTCTCCACCAACTTTCTCCAGTCGTTGTCAGACATGCTTGGAATAGGTGATGTAGTCCTCACTTGATTAGCAGGTATCCCATTGAAGTACTTCTGTTTCAGTCTATACCTCATTTGGCGCTGTCCACTCTTTAGCATGTCTAGACATGCATCTTCCACTGTCTTGCTCTCACTGTCCACCGTAAAATTAGCCTAGTAAAGAAGTAATCGTTATATGAGTCTTGATTGAAAAGGCCAATGAACTTTATGATGAGTAAAACTAACTTACAGTAACTTTGCCAATGTAGTTTCTTATTATAGGTTCATTCTCTCTCTTCTTGTATTCCTTCCAATGGTTAAATATTGGAATGTGCTGCCTCAATGTGATTCCACCCTCTGATGCAAACTTAGCAGCTTGAATAGGTGGCTCTGGCCTTTTGTTCCCTTCAGTGATTTGGATTGGAATCTTGATTCCCAGTCCTCTGCTTAACGATTCAAGTTGCCTGCCCATACTTTTTCTCCTTGGTATGATTTCTGTTGTTTGGGGTCATGCCAAAAAATGTACATTATCTTACACAATTAGTGTCAAATATAAATAATTATAATTGTATAGACACAAATTGTTTTTATATGAGTAATGTTGCATATAACTAAACATTAGTTGTGATAAAACATAATACAACATATGAATAATTGAGTTCAAATTGAAGTTGTACCCAAATGGGGTAAGTATAGGTTCTCAATATATATTTGTGACTCGCTAAAATCATTCATGATATTATCCTAGTAATGATAGATATCGCAGTCCAAAAAGTTAAGATGCCCACTTGCCTTGATTCCCAGTGTGGTTATCACCCTCCTGTATCTGGAAAGTAGGTTGTGCAATAGTATCCATGTCTTGGATGGGCTCATGGTTTGTGGCAGTATTGGAACTAGGATGTGTAGGAACAATAAGGTTGTGGGTCAAATCATGGTTTGTGGCGGCACTTGAACTGGGTTGTGTAGAAACATTTAGGCTATGGGTAGACATTTGGTTTACTTCAGCAACTCTTTGTCTAGTGACTCTAACTGGCCGTTCCTGCACAGGTGCCATAATTATTTTATTTCCTCTTGTTACTTTTGTTGACATATGTTCACCATCATTGGAGATGTGGGTAGGGACACCCTTACGAGCTTGGAATTCCTAAATATATGTACAACAGAATAAGCATATTCATATCAAATTATTTGCGAACCCAAAAGTAATGATAGATAATGTGAAGAAGCTAAGAGAGTAATCAGTACCATGCCAACATCCTCTTCACCAGAATCCTCAACGTTCTCACCATCATATAAAGAACCTGATTCCTGAGGACCGCCTTGTTTGTTGTTTGCAGTTGTTGTGGTGATCATTGTTTTTAATTGTCCAAGGCCTAGCCGTTGAAACAATTGATTGTTCTTCATCATATTCACAGCCCTCATTTTCTCGTATTCAGTAAGAGGGTCTTCTGTACATTTAAAATGTAAATGAATAAATGAAAAAGGTATCAAACACAATAAAGAAGAAATTGTAATGCATCAATTATATTCAACAATTTATATCTTGTGTCAATTTCTTGCTTGGTCCAAAACGTTATATATAGATGGATAAAGTTCTCCACCGAATGTTAAAAAACATCCTGTTTGGTTTGACAATGAATAAAATCGATCTAGCTATGTCTAATTGAAAAATTGTATTCTGAAATAGTGAGCATTTGCAATTGGCGCATATAGCCAAGAGATCTAAGCAACCAGAAAATATTACTGAATGTCTTTAACTTATGGTCTTAGAATGTCTTTAATTATCATTAGTTCATTACTCACGGTACTACTGAAATATTACTCAAAAACATGCTTTAACTTATGGTCTTAGAATGTCTTGAATTATCATTGGTTCATTACTCACTGTACTACTGAAATATTACTCAGAAAATTCAATAGTATCTATTGTGTAAAAACTGAAATCTGAAACTGCAGATTTGTGTGTTACTGGGAGCATATGTGCTTGTGTTTCTAAAACTGCAGATTGCTGGATGTTACTTGACTGGGAGCAGATTTGTACATGTATCTAAACATTAATTTAGAATATGCTCCTTTCAAGTTACTATCTATTGAGTATCCAGTCTGACTGAACATTATGTATTGAGTATCCAGTCTGACTGAACATTATCTTCAACTATGTGTGCTCCTTTCTAGTTAGGAACTGGGAGCACAGATGAGGCGAGATTCATCTGACTGAACTGAACCAAAATGAGCTCTAGTCTACAGCTTACAGTCTACAGGAATTCGACAGCTTACAGTCTACCTGCAAGGAATTTGACTGAACTGAACCAAAATGCTATTGAATTTTCTGAGTAATATTTCAGTAGTTTTAAATGTGTTGCCTTAAGGCTAAGATCTTTCAGTTTGCAAGGCAGTTTTCATAATGATTGAAATTTAATAGTGATAACACTTTAAATCTGCAACCACTACAAAATGAACTTTTACTTAATATGAAATTATCATTTAGATTATGAAATATGCATGTACAACCTCAAACCAACATAATATTGTTATGACTTATATTACCGTTTTTTCTCACGCGCGCAAAGGGCGCGCCATTTACTAGTTAGCAGGAATTGCAGGGAATAGTAGACACACAAGCAATATCTTAACCGATCACACCATGGTAGTAGGCTAGCAGCTAGATACTAAAATAGCTAGAAGTTTCTAGGATATACGTGACATGAGCAGCCACAATCTACATCATGATTCTACCCAGATCCAAAGCTTATGGAGGTTCGGGGTTGGGCAGGAAGCAGGTAGCACAGAGAAGTTGCTGTGTGTACGCCAACGGCAGCGAGCACCTTCTCCCTGTCGCCGGTGGAGAATTTGCCGAGCGAGGTGGCCGCTGAAGGCTCGGAACGAGTCATTTGCGCGGCCATAGTGGAAGGCAACGGTAGGCGGAGGTTGCTGCAGGTGATGGCGGTTGCGGCTAGTGGAGACAGTGAAGGCAAAGGAGGAGGCACCGCGATGGCGAGGACGAGTCAGGCGACAGAGAAGAGGAGGCGACAGATGGTGGAGGTATGGGAGGCGGGAAGGATGGGGACAGAGCTCATGAGTCGTCATGGCCATGGAGGAGAAAACCTTCCCAAACCTAGATCCCGCTGCTTCACAAAGTGACGAACAGAGAGGAGCAACTAAACAAAATTACCTTCGGAATTCCGTGAGGGCTGTGTGGATCTCTTCCCGGGAGGCATCGTGGGGAGGTCACCGGACCACGGCAGCCGACTGCTATGAGGGAGGGTAAGGAAGAGAGGTCAGATGAAGAAGATATGTGTAGGGAGGTTATGCGAGGACGTCCAGCCATTTCGGAGTTAGGTGAAGAAGATAGGCAAAAAAATAAAAAAAAAGAAATAGCTGAACAGAGATGATAGGAGTCGAACCTACCACCTCAGGGTATTTCTATACAGAGCAGACCATTACACTATGTGAAGACTGGTGATGAAGTAATGGAGCTAGTAGAATTTTAGTATTATAATCCGTTGAACTTCGGAATTTTAGTAACGGAGCTTTTTCGAAGAGTTATTTGAATTTGTAACATTCTCGTCACGCGGCTTCGCCACTTTATAACTCCGCAGCCGTGCTTCGCCAGTTTGGTATTATGGAGGAAACACCCGCGCCATTTTGGTACTGTTAATGTCCCGGCCTTTGTAACCTTTTCTTACCTACGGTAAAAGTCATTGTTGCCCCTCGCTGTAACCACGACGCTGCTGGTGAAAACCTAACTCTCATCCCTTTCGACGGCGCCGCCAATATCTGTGAGCTCGATCCGAGAGTGCTCTTCCTCCGATGGCGGCTCCGACGAGGGGGAAAAACGCCTGGTCCTCGACGTCGATGTCGAGTTGGACAGTGAGGCCAAAGTGGCTTCGGCTTTCAGTCGTTTGTCGGTGTCGATCGTTGCCAAGCCTACAGGCTACGTTCGCGGCAAGGAGCAGTCCTCCACGGGCAAGGACCTGAACTGCGCGGCCACATCAGGTACGTGGTACACCCAGCAAACTCACCAATCATACAACCGGCAGATATATGAGCCCTTCTGTCGTCAGGTACGTGGTACACCCAGCAGCAGACCCCTTCTGTCCTCAAGCAGTGCTCGGAACCTCGTTCAGTGTCGGTAAGGTTTCCTTGCAGTAGTATGAGCAATTTCCGAGTTCAATTCCAACACCATTGTATGTGGTTTCGTAGATAACCCGATTTGAAATGGTTCGTAGTGACCTCGCACAAGCCATTGCAAAGATGCATGTAGTTGGGAACGAGTTGATAGATTTGGCCAGAAACGAGATAATGGATTCGCCAGATACGGCCAAAGAGGTGTCAGTGAACTTCTCAATGTGGCGCGTGTATGAGCTTGCTGAGTCACTGCTGGAGGAAGCACAACGTTTAGAAGATCTCGAAGCTGGTCCTTCGCCACCATTATCTGAATGTTTCAATAACCAATTTGCTGAAGATGAAGATATGGGTGGCGGGGAATGGGCACTGAATGATGTGAATTCTGAAGAGATTGTGGATCGTCAGATGAAGTAGAGTAGTATGTGTGGTGTGGAATGGTTATCTGTGTAAGAGTTAGCTGTGTTCAAGTTATCTGTGTAAGGTTAGCTTGTGTAAGAGTTATCTGAGTATGAGTTAGCTTGTGTAAGGTTATCTGTGTAATAGTTAGCTTGTGAACCTGGGTTATGACTGATGCTGAACTTGTCCTTTCAGTTTGGCATTGTGAAGCTGTCCATTCTATTTTCTTTTGTAGGTTATTTGTTCAGAATGTTCAGTTTGCCAGTTTAGCTGTCAGGCCCTGCAGCAGCTGTCCATTGTAGGTTATTTTCACAATGCAGAAAACAGAAAATAGCTGTTAGGCCCTGCAGCAGCTGCCCTACAACAGCTGTTTGCCAGTTCAGTTTGCCAGTTCAGCTGGCATTCTGATGTTCACAATGCAGGTTCAAGAAAATGTTCAGTTTGCCATTGTAGGTTATTTTCAGTTTGCCATTTAGCTATCCATTTTCAGTTTGCCAGTTTGCCAGTTTGGTCAGATTCTGGTCACTGAACCTGAACAGAAAATAGAAAATAGCTGTCCATTTTCTTGAACAGATTCTGGTCACTGAACCTGAACAGAAAACAGATTCGAGAAAACTGGCAAACTGAACAATCTGTCCATTTTCACCCCAGCTGTTTTCTGTTCACTGAAAACAGATTCTCGAAAACAATCTGTGCCAACCTGTGCCAGTTTTCTGTTTGTCAGTTTGCCAACCTGTTTCTGGTCACTGAAACTGAACAATCTGTTTTCAGAAAACTGTTTCTGGTTCACTGAAAACAGATTCTCGAAAACAGATTCTATTTCCCTACTGTTGGAACAATCTGTGCAGACATAAACAGAAAAGCCATTGCAGATTATGTTTCTTGAGTCGTACAGAAAATGGACAGCACATAGTTCAACATAAAAAAGCCATTGCAGACATAAACATACATAAACCGAAAGTGGCAGTAGGTTTGGTTTGCCATACACATAATAGGACTAACAGACACATAATAGGTACTAACTGACTGACTGAGTCATACACTTAATTTCACACACATAGTTTGACCACATGCACATAGGGACTGTCAAACACTTTTCTTCTTTGGCGTCAACTTCTTGCCTACTGCTCGCTTTTTGTGCCTTTGAGGGGTCAAGTGGCCAACATCACCAACAGAAGATGTGGCGCCTAACAATAGCCTTGGTGGCATTAAGCTCCCAACATCTACTGCCTGGAACTCTTGCTGGCCAACATCACCTCCATGGCGCAAAATCACTTGTGTTTGACTGGTGGGTTCAGTTCTTCCGGTGTCATATGGTGGGTTCTCATCATGAGGTTCAGTTGATTCGGCCATGTTTTTGGGGAACCATTGTTTAGTGGTATTTTTCCGAGGTTTCCGTTTCCTGAAAAAACCAAAAAATAACATTATGAAGTAACAATAGGGAAGATGAAGCTGCAATTCAATGCAGAGCTTGTGTTGTCAGCTCAGTTAAGTCTCTGTTTAACTGTCATTTCTGTCCAAAAAGCTCTTGTGATGCCATTCTTTTTTTTGTGATGTACAGATTTTAGCAGATCTGTTCAGACTTGGTCTGAACATCTCGCTCAATATAGTTACTACTGAACTGAAAACTTAACTGAAACTGAAACTCAACTGAAAACACCTGAAAACTGAACTAAAAACAGATCTCAAATGAACCTGAAAACTTAACTGAAAACACCTGAAAAAAGGGCATTGCTGTCGAATTCCTTGAGTAGTTCGGTTCCTGAAAACACCTGAAAAAAGGCCATTTCCAGTCAGCTCATTTTGGTTCAGTTCAGTCAAATTCCTTGCAGGTAGACTGTAAGCTGTCGAATTCCTGTAGACTGTAAGCTGTAGACTAGAGCTCATTTTGGTTCAGTTCAGTCAGATGAATCTCGCCTCATCTGTGCTCCCAGTTCCTAACTAGAAAGGAGCACACATAGTTGAAGATAATGTTCAGTCAGACTGGATACTCAATACATAATGTTCAGTCAGACTGGATACTCAATAGATAGTAACTTGAAAGGAGCATATTCTGAAATAATGTTTAGATACATGTACAAATCTGCTCCCAGTCAAGTAACATCCAGCAATCTGCAGTTTTAGAAACACAAGCACATATGCTCCCAGTAACACACAAATCTGCAGTTTCAGATTTCAGTTTTTACACAACTTGTCTTCACACAACCTGTCAAGAACTTGTTTTCAGAAAATTCAGTTTTCAGTTTTTACACAACCTGTCGAGAATCTGTCTTTACACAACACTTTAAAGAGGGGTCCTCATTTTGAATTTGTCTTTACAGAAAATTCAGTTTTCAGTTTTCAGTGAATTTGTTTTCAATTTTCAGTTTTGCAGTTTACAGTGAATCTGTTTTTAGTTTACAGTGAATCTGTTTTCAGTTTCCATTTTACAGAAAAATCAGTGAATCTGTTTTCAATTTTCAGTTTTGCAATTTACAGTGAATCTGTTTTTAGTTCAGTTTTCAGTGAATCTGTTTTCAGTTTTCATTTTACAGAAAAATCAGTGAATCTGTCTTTATAGAAAACAGACACAAGAAAGTGCATAAATAAGATTTTCAGTCTAATATACAACCGCACCATTACGAACACTGCATAACCTTCAGTTTTTACAGAAAAGAGACACACACAACTTGCATAAACTTCAGTCCTCAGTCCAACACACTACAACTAAAAACAGAACTCAGAGTGTCCACAGTTATGTCTGTTGCTAACTCATTCAACATCACCCATCTAGTCGTCATCGCTATTATCATCAACAACATTTGGGATATTGCTCTCGTCATTATCACTGGCATATTGCCATCCTGTTTCATCTTCTTCGTCCTCAAAATAATCTTCTTCATCCCTTTGTCTATGTAGATCTTCAACTACACTTGCATCTATAATATCAACATTTTGTACCCCAACAGTATCATTGTTTATATCCACTTCAGTATGCTGAATATTAGAAGCAACACATTCATCGTCTTGGTAAGAAAGCGACACACCATTGGGTATTTCATCACTACAATTTTCATCAACATTCCAAAGGTGCCTATGCGCAAATTTTTGAACTACACTCCAGCTACCTCCATATTTGGTGTCTTGCAAATAAAAAACCATAGTAGCCTGTGGCGCAAGAATGAAAGGATCATTTTTGTACCAACAACTAGAACGGTTGATGCTTTTCAATAATCCATCATCTTTTATTCTTCCCTTCTTGCTTTCTGTGTCAAACCAATCACATCGAAAAATAACCACTGACCGGTGTCCACTCTTGTCTGCATTATATTGCAACTGAATTATTTCTCTTAAGGAACCATAAAATTCAATATCTTCACCATTATGCGTGCCTTGTGCCATTACACCACTATTTTGTGTCCTCCTATATTTCTCACGGTCGATAGTGTGGTATCGAACACCATCAACAATACATGCTGAATAAACTCTTATTCGCAGATCAGGTTCACATGACAAAGCTAATAGATCAGAACAGAGATCTTCTCCTCGCTCATGCCAAAGTGTTCCAATCTGTATATATAAAATTTGTATACAATGAGAATAACTTCAAGTAATAAAGGATTAAAATGAAATATAAAACAAGTTCTCACATAATTTTTAAACCAGGAAGAAAATTGTTTTTCTACTTGTTTTTCAACATCAGGAAATCCTCCCTCATTCTGTAACTCCTTTCTGTATAGACTGTAAAATATATTAAAATCAACATTTAGCATGCAATGAATACTAAAATAACAAGAGCAAGCAAGAGGAATAATGGGAATACATACTCCATATATGGATCAACCTCTACACAGTTGTTAAGCACATACCAAACCATCTTATCATAATCTTTATCTAGATATGTAATCCTTGGGGCTCCAAGTAATTGTACTCCATGTTGGAAAACAGATATATCACCCTTACTCATATCAACATGCTCTCTATTCCTTCCCTCACAATTGTGTCTTGTCTCAAGATCATCAAAATACCTTGAAGATGCATGCAAACATTCGTTAGCAACATATGCTTCTGCAATTGAACCCTCAGGCCATGCCATATTCCTCACAGAATGTTTCAAGGTGTATAACCTCCTTTCTACGGGGTACATCCAACCATATTGGACTGGTCCTCTAAGTATTGCCTCATCAGGTAAATGTATCGACAAGTGAAGCATAACATCAAACAATGAGGGGGGGAATATTTTCTCAAGCTTGCATAGGATAATTGGGATATTCTCTTTCATTTGGTGCAGAACATCTAATTTAAGGGTCCTAGCACATAGTTGCTGGAAGAAGTTACCTAGTTCAGCAATTGCTACATATATTTCATTGTTCATTATTCCTCGGAGAGCAGCTGGTAAAATCCGTTGAAGTATGATATGGCAATCATGAGTTTTCAAGCCTTGGAGGTTGCATCCATCAGTAGTGATGCATGATGCTAGGTTAGAAGCATAACCATCTGGAAACTTTACACTTCTCAAAAAATCATAAAATGCTACCTTTTGATTTTTATCCATTGTATAGGGGGCATGAGGAACCACATAGGAACCTCCATCATGCTTCAAGTGTAATTCTTTTCTTATGCACATGTCTTCAAAATCAAGCCTTGCATTAATACTGTCCTTTGACTTTCCTGGAAGAGCAAGAAATGTACCAAGCAAAGACTCACATATATTTTTTTCAATGTGCATTACATCAAGGTTATGGCGCAGCTTCAAATCTGTCCAATATGGCAAATCCCACAGGCACGATCGTTTCTTCCAACATTGACCATCATTTGCATCTCGCTTCCTCTTATTGTTGTTTGGATGTTTCCCTGGTTTAACTTCCTTGACCCTTTCCAATTGCTGCATCAACTCATTGGTACTAAATTGATGCGGCTTCTCACGTTTCTCAATTTGGCCATCATAATCTTTCTTTTTCCTCCATGGATGGTCATGTGGAAGCCAACGTCGATGACCTATATAACATATTTTATTTCTTATTCTTTTAGAGCAAGGATCTTTGTCACAATGTACACAAGCATAGTATCCTCTTGTAACTCTACCAGACAAAGTGCTCAAACCAGGATAGTCATGAATACACCAGATTACAGCAGCATGTAGATCAAAATCCCTTCTACTCAATGCATCAAAAGTAGAAACACCCAACCAAAGTTGTTGTAACTCATCAACTAGTGGTTGTAGAAATACATCAAAATCTTTTCCCGGACATTCCCGACCAGGGATAAGTAGACACATCATGAAGTTCCATTGCTCCATACATACCCATGGAGGAAAGTTATAAGGGATAGCAAAAACTGGCCACATACTATAAGAGGAGCTCATTTTGCCAAAGGGATTAAAACCGTCTGTGGCAAGCCCAAGCCTTATATTTCTAGGATCTTCTCCAAACCAATTATGTTTTCTATCAAAGTCTTTCCATGCCTGACCATCAGCTGGATGGCTAAGCTCATTTTCCATTTCTTTCCTCTTCAACTTGTGCCATTGTGCATCCTCAGAGTTTTTTTCTGAAGCAAACATCCTCTTCAATCTAGGAATCAAATGAAAATGCCGCAACACCTTCTGAGGGCTCTTATTTCTTTGTTCACCATCTTTCCATCTTGATGAACCACACACTGGGCACTCATTATTTTTTGCATAATCCTTTCGAAACAAAACACAATTGTTAGGACACACATGGATTGACTCATATCCAAGTCCCAATGCTTTAATAAGTTTCTTAGCTTCCTTATAAGATGTTGGTACAGAACAATGTGGGAAAGCCAATGACAACAACTTTAGAATAGCAGAGAAGGCAACATTACTGATCCGGTAACGAGATTTGATATGAAGTAACTTCACTACAAAAGAAAATCTTGTGTATGATGCACCTGGGTGAAGTTCTTGCTTCATCTCATCCAATACAACTGCAAACATAGAATTTTGTGCACCTCCCTCTTCAGCTCTGAAAAAATCTTGTACCATATCAGGCAATCTATCTTCAGGGTTTTCAGGCCCATTCATACAAACATCCTCATTCATACTATAATGTTCATGTAGATGGCCAGCTTGTTCACTCAGTTCAGCATCCAATTGTTCCTCCCTATGATGTATCCACGTAGTGTATGTGCTCGCCATTCCATGAATATATAAATGATCCTGTATCTGTGACTTAGGTTTGGCAAGCCGATTCAAACACTTTCTACATGGACATAGTACCTCCTCACTATCATCAAATCGCTCTGAAATTAACTTCATAAAACCCCTCACTCCTGTGATATATTGCTCGCTAAAAAGCCTACTGTTGATCCAAGATTTGTCCATCTACAAACACAAAAATTTAAAAACACATGTGTTAGATGTATCTTGTTCATAAATTGTGCAAAAAATAATTATTCAACACTTGGCCTACTCATATTTGTGTTTCATGGAATCATGTTTAGCATGGCTAGATGCTCGTATCTGTCTTTCATGGATACTAGTGTCTAAAGCGCGCCCAGCGCGCCTTTTTTATATATTTATAAATTTTCTGGATTAGTTTTTCAATATACTTTGGTGTATCAATGTGTTCTGAATTTCTTAGCTTTTTTAATCCGTTGGCTTGTACCAAAGGCGTTCCTTGCTCTTTTTTTAAAGCAATTACATATTATTAGTAGTTATTTTAAACATGTCAGCCTCATGTAATTCTTTGCGTTGAAAACAGAAGGATGACATTGTATGGAGAGTAAGTGACGGCGAACCAATTGGAATTTATGGATGAAGATTTTGAAACTTATCCCCTGAAAGCAGAAGGCAGTTTGTGTGGCGCCTGATGCACTGTAGCTTGGCTGTTAAAATGAACCTGAAGCGTATAGTAGTTCTAACTGACACTATTTGCCTGGTTTGTAAACAATGTGATGAAGGTGGTTACTGAAGTAAACAGAAAGCAAAAAAACCTGCATCAACTAGAAATTTGATGATAGGTAGGCGTCTGTGGGCATCTCCTCCGTCAGATTTACAGAAGATTAATAATGACCTGAAGATTAATGGTGACAACACCTTTATCCAAGCTAACAGCTCTGAAGCATGGGGTTTTCTGTGTCATGATCTAACATGAGACATGGTTGGTAGGAACGGGAAAGCTGATGGGCATACATGATGATTGATGCTCTTATATATGATCGTATTTTAGCCTGCTAGAAGGAAATTGGAAATATCGTGTCTCATATATTACAGTTGGAAACGGATTTTATGATGAGGTGCTCCTTGTCTGACATTGACCGCAGTCCATCCGGCGGCCAATGCGCAAGAGATGATCCTAAGAAGGATTCTAACCTGCTCCGCCATCAATGAAGTGCCGTGCGCTGAGCCCTTCCTAACGAATGGAAATTTCTGAATGGGATAGTCACAAAACCCTAACAAACAGAAATCCCTGAACAGAGAATGCATGGTGGAAGATGGTAGGTAATACCTCTAGCGAGCAGCAAGATGAACGCGCGTGCAGCAATCGTGGATGGAGGCGCACGTCGTGGTGTCTTCTTCGTATGGAGGCGCACGACGGTGTCTTTTTTCCCCCAAACAACTTGTCGGGGACCATAATTAGGGGTACCCTCAAGACGCCTAATTCTCAGCTGGTAACCCCCATCAGCATAAAGCTGCAGAGGCCTGATGGGTTTGATTAAGTCAGGGATCAGTCCACACGAGTGACTTGACCACGCCACGCCCGGGCCTAGCCTCGGGCGAGGGCAGCCGACCCTAAGATGACTCCGTCTCGCCTGAGGCCTCCTCTTTCACGGCAGACGCATCTCCGGCTCGCCCTAGGCCCCGCCTTCGATAAGAAGAAACCCTGACTAAATCACCGCGCCAACCGACCGAGTCATCGGGGCGATTAACGCAAAAAGGTAAGACCGACGGGCGGCCAGACTTCGCCAGAGGTGCCATAGGAGGCTCCGCCCGACCAAGGGCTCGGACTCGGGCTAAGGCCCCGGAAGACGGCGAACTCCGCTCCGCCCGACCCCAGGGCTCGGACTCGGGCTAAGGCCCCGGAAGACGGCGAACTCCGCTCCGCCCAAGGGCTCGGACTCGGGCTAAAGCCCCGGAAGACGGCGAACTCCGCTCCGCCCGACCCCAGGGCTCGGACTCGGGCTAAGGCCTCGGAAGACAACGAACTCCGCCTCGCCCGACCCAGGGCTCGGACTCCGCCTCGGCCTCTGCCGAACGATCTCCGCCTCGCCCGACCCAGGGCTCGGACTCTGCCTCTGTCTTGCAGGACGGACTCGACCTTGGCTTCGGAGGAGCCTCCACGACGCCCGACCTAGGACACGAGACCGCCACGTCAACAGGAAGCGTCATCATCACCCTGCCCTGAGCCGACTTGGGTCGCAGAGAACAAGACCGGCGTCCCATCTGGCCAGCCACGCCAGATAGGCAAATGATGGCACCCCGCTAGACCATGACGACGGCGGCTCTCAGCTCCCTTACGAAAGCAGGAGGACGTCAGCAAGGGCCCAGCCACTCCGACAGCTGTCTCCCCGTCCGGCTCCGTTACTCCTCCAACAGCCACGACGCCATACCAACAGGGTGCCAAGATCTCTCCGGCTGCCACCTTGGCATGTACATAGGGCGCTAGCTCTCCCTCGCTAGACACGTAGCACCTTGCTACACTCCCATTCTGTACACCTGGACCCTCTCCATACGACTATAAAAGGAAGGACCAGGGCCTTCTTAGAGAAGGTTGGCCTCGCGGGGACGAAGGGCAGGGGCAGGCGCTCTCTCGGGGCCGCTCGCTTCCCTTCACCTCGCGCGGACGCTTGTAACCCCCTACTGCAAGCGCACCCGACCTGGGCGCGGGACGAACACGAAGGCCGCGGGAATTCTTCGACTCCCTCTCGACCCGGCTCCGGCCACCGACCGCTCTCTCTGTTCCCCCCTTCGCGCTCGCCCACGCGCTCGACCCATCTGGGCTGGGGCACGCGGCACTCTCACTCGTCGGCTCGGGGACCCCCCGGTCTCGGAACGCCGACAGTTGGCGCGCCAGGTAGGGGCCTGCTGCGTGTTGACGTTCGATTTCCCGTCAAGCTCCAGATGGGCAGTCTCCAACGACCTCTTCAACCCGGGACGGTGCTCCGTTTCGGGAACCTCGAGTTCATGTCTCTCGACGGCAACTACGGCATGATACTCCTTCCACCGCCGCGCGGCAGCGACAATGGTGGCGGACAGCCCGCCCGCCGGCGGCGGAATCGACGACGTCTTTCCCGCATGGGGGAAGGACGACTTTCGAGCTCGCCCCATCCTCTCCCTCGCCATCGGAGGAGGAGGCGGGGCAACCGGGGCCGAGCGGGAGATCGCGCTCCGACGGCTGTCGAGCAAATCGACATCCCCGGCGCCTCAACGGAGGACACGCCAAGCGTCGCCCTCGCGTTCGAGGCAAACGCGAGCGCCATTCCCCCGCAACACGTCGACCCCGAGCAAGTGGACGACGCCAGCACGCTCACGGAAGGCCTGCAGGACGTCGCCCTCGTACCCAAGACGACGGCGCAGTCAGCCCCCGACGTGACTTCATCGCCCTTCGTCGACAAAAAGGTACCGACTGCTACCCATCTTTCGTCATTTCGACTCGGCCTCAGCCCGCCTGGCGACCTCGCTTTGGCGGGCGCTCACATTGAGGCGAGTGCAACCTCTCTGGGGTTTCGTGTGCGGTCGCCTTGGGACCGATTGACGGGTGTCTCGACCCTCGGACCCTCTGGGTCCGAGGAAGATGACGACCCCAGCATCTGCTGGGATTTCTCCGGATCTGGCAACCCTAGTGCCATGCGGGACTTCATGACCGCATGTGACTACTGCCTCTCCGACTGTTCCGACGGCAGCCGCAGCCTTGGCGACAAGGACTGCGGCCCGAGTCGCGAATGTTTCCACATCGAGATAGGGGATCCCTCCGGAGGCGGCTGTCTCGGCATGCCGGAGGATGGTGATCCCCCTAGGCCAGCGCCTCGCGCCGACATCCCGCGGGAGCTAGCTGTGGTCCCCGTTCCGGCGGGGGGTCACGACCCACAGCTCGAGCAAGTCCGCGGGGCGCAGGCCGGGCTCGATGAGGGAACAGGAGCGCTCGAGGCAATCCGCCAGAACGTCGGGCAGGTATGGGCGAGCCAACCCCCGGCCGGAGGAATACGTCACCTGCCCCAAAGCCTCCAGCACCGCATCGCCAACGATGCCAGGGACAAACCGCCACCCGCATCCGGCGGAACCGGTCAGGACCTGGCCGCCGCAGCGATGCTCCTCCGCGCGATGCCGGAGTCATCAACCACCGAGGGTCGGCGAATCCAGGGAGAACTCAAGCATCTCCTGGAAGGCGCTGTGGCCCGGCGGGCCGAGAGCTCTGCCTCCCGAAGGCAGGGATACCCCTCGGAACCTCGTGCCGCGACTTCCCGACTCACGCGGGAAGCCTCGGTCTACACCGGGCGCACGCGCAACACCGCGCCTGCGGCCCTGGGCCACCTCGGCGACGAGCACCCTCATCGCGACCGTCGGGCACGCCTCGACGAAAGGGTGCGCCGAGGCTATCACCCCAGGCGTGGGGGACGCTACGACAGCGGGGAGGATCGGAGCCCCTCGCCCGAACCACCCGGTCCACAGGTCTTTAGCCGAGCCATTCGGCGGGCGCCGTTTCCGCCCCGATTCCGACCCCCGACTACTATCACGAAGTACTCGGGGGAAACGAGACCGGAATTGTGGCTTGCGGACTACCGCCTGGCCTGTCAACTGGGTGGGACGGACGATGACAACCTCATCATCCGAAACCTCCCCCTATTTCTCTCCGACACCGCTCGAGCCTGGTTGGAGCACCTGCCCCCGGGGCAGATTTCCAACTGGGAAGATCTGGTCCAGGCTTTCGCCGGGAACTTCCAGGGCACGTACGTGCGCCCCGGGAATTCCTGGGACCTCCGAAGCTGTCGGCAACTGCCGGGAGAGTCTCTCCGAGACTATATCCGGCGGTTCTCGAAGCAGCGCACCGAGCTGCCCAACATCACCGACTCCGATGTCATCGGCGCGTTCCTCGCCGGCACCACCTGCCGCGACCTGGTGAGCAAGTTGGGTCGCAAGACCCCCACCAGGGCGAGCGAGCTGATGGACATCGCCACCAAGTTCGCCTCCGGCCAGGAGGCGGTAGAGGCCATCTTCCGAAAGGACAAGCAGCCCCAGGGCCGCCCGTCGGAAGATGCTCCCGAGGCGTCTGCTCCGCGCGGCGCCAAGAAGAAAGGCAGGAGGAAGTCGCAAGCGAAACGCGACGTTCCCGATGCAGACCTTGTCGCCGCCGCCGAGCACAAGAACCCTCGGAAGCCCCCCGGAGGTGCTAACCTCTTCGACAAGGCACTCAAGGAGACGTGCCCCTACCATCAGGGGCCCGTCAAGCACACCCTCGAGGAGTGCGTCATGCTTCGGCGCCACTTCCACAGGGCCGGGCCACCCGCAGAGGGTGGCAAGGCCCGCGACGACGACAAAAGGGAGGATCGCCAAGCAGGAGAGTTCCCAGAGGTCCGCGATTGCTTCATGATCTACGGAGGGCATGCGGCAAACGCCTCGGCTCGGCATCGTAAGCAAGAGCGTCGGGAGGTCTGCTCGGTGAAGGTGGCGGCGCCAGTCTACCTAGACTGGTCCGACAAGCCCATCACCTTCGACCGGGACGACCACCCCGACCACGTGCCGAGCCCAGGGAAGTACCCGCTCGTCGTCGATCCCGTCATCGGCGACGTCAGGCTCACCAAGGTCTTGATGGATGGAGGCAGCTGCCTCAACATCATCTACGCTGAGACCCTCAGGCTCCTGCGCGTCGATCTGTCATCCGTCCGAGCAGGCGCTGCGCCCTTCCACGGGATCATCCCGGGGAAGCGTGTCCAGCCCCTCGGACAGCTTGACCTCTCTGTCTGCTTCGGAACACCCTCCAACTTCCGAAGGGAGACTTTGACGTTCGAGGTGGTCGGGTTCCGAGGAACCTACCACGCAGTGTTGGGAAGGCCATGCTACGCGAAGTTCATGGCCATCCCCAACTACACCTACCTGAAGCTCAAGATGCCGGGCCCCAACGGGGTCATCACCGTCGGCCCCACGTACAAACACGCATTCGAATGCGATGTGGAGTGCGTGGAGTACGCCGAGGCCCTCGCCGAGTCCGAGGCCCTCATTGCCGACCTAGAAAGCCTCTCCCGAGAGGTGCCGGACGTAAAGCGGCATGCCGGCAACTTCGAGCCAGCGGAGACGGTTAAGGCCGTCCCTCTCGACCCCAGTGGCGACACCTCCAAGCAGATCCGGATCGGTTCCGGGCTCGACCCCAAATAGGAAGCAGTGCTCGTCGACTTTCTCCGCGCAAACGCCGACGTTTTTGCGTGGAGTCCCTCGGACATGCCTGGCATACCGAGGGATGTCGCCGAGCACTCGCTGGATATTCGGGCCGGAGCCCGGCCGGTCAGACAGCCTCTGCGCCGATTCGATGAGGAAAGGCGCAGAGTGATAGGCGAGGAGGTCCACAAGCTGATGGCAGCAGGGTTCATTAAAGAGGTATTCCATCCCGAATGGCTTGCTAACCCTGTACTTGTGAGGAAAAAAGGGGGGAAGTGGCGGATGTGTGTAGACTACACTGGTCTCAACAAAGCATGTCCGAAGGTCCCCTACCCTCTACCTCGCATCGACCAAATTGTGGACTCCACTGCAGGGTGCGAAACCCTGTCTTTCCTCGATGCCTACTCAGGGTATCATCAAATCAAGATGAAAGAGTCCGACCAGCTCGCGACTTCTTTCATCACGCCCTTCGGCATGTACTGTTATGTCATAATGCCGTTCGGGTTGAGAAACGCGGGTGCGACGTACCAGCGGTGCATGAACCATGTGTTCGGCGAACACATTGGTCGCACGGTCGAGGCCTACGTCGATGACATCGTAGTCAAGACGAGGAAAGCCTCCGATCTTCTCTCCGACCTCGAACTGACATTCCGGTGCCTCAAGGCGAAGGGCGTCAAGCTTAATCCCGAGAAGTGCGTCTTCGGGGTGCCCCGAGGCATGCTCTTGGGGTTCATCGTCTCCGAGCGGGGCATCGAAGCCAACCCGGAGAAGATCGCAGCGATCACAAACATGGGGCCCATCAAGGACTTAAAAGGCGTACAGAGGGTCATGGGATGCCTCGCGGCCTTGAGCCGCTTCATCTCGCGCCTCGGCGAAAGAGGCCTGCCCCTGTACCGCCTCTTAAGGAAGGCCGAGTGCTTCACTTGGACTCCCGAAGCCGAGGAAGCCCTCGGGAACCTGAAGGCGCTCCTTACCCAGGCGCCCATCTTGGTACCCCCAGCTGATGGAGAAACCCTCCTGGTCTACGTCGCCGCAACCACTCAGGTGGTCAGCGCCGCGATCGTAGTCGAAAGGCAGGAAGAGGGGCATGCTTTGCCCATTCAGAGGCCAGTCTACTTCGTCAGCGAAGTGCTGTCCGAAACCAAGATCTGCTACCCACAAGTCCAGAAGCTGCTATATGCAGTGATCCTGACGAGGCGAAAGCTGCGACATTACTTCGAGTCCCATCCGGTGACTGTGGTGTCATCCTTCCCCCTGGGGGAGATCATCCAGTGCCGAGAAGCCTCAGGACGGATCGCGAAGTGGGCGGTGGAAATCATGGGCGAGGCAATCTCGTTTGCCCCTCGGAAGGCCATCAAGTCCCAGGTACTGGCGGATTTCGTAGCCGAATGGGTCGATACCCAGTTACCAACGGCTCCAATCCAACCAGAGCTCTGGACCATGTTTTTCGACGGGTCGCTGATGAAGACGGGAGCTGGCGCGGGACTGCTTTTCGTCTCGCCCCTCGGGAAACACCTGCGCTACGTGCTTCGCCTCCATTTCCCGGCGTCCAACAATGTGGCTGAGTACGAGGCTCTGATCAACGGATTGCGAATCGCCGTCGAGCTAGGGGTCCGACGCCTCGATGCGCGCGGCGACTCGCAGCTCGTCATCGACCAAGTCATGAAGAACTCCCTCTGCCACGACCCAAAGATGGAGGCCTACTGTGAGGAGGTTCGACGCCTGGAAGACAAGTTCTACGGGCTCGAGCTTAACCACATCGCCCGGCGCTACAACGAGACTGCGGACGAGCTGGCAAAGATAGCCTCGGGGCGAACGACGGTTCCCCCGGATGTCTTCTCCCGGGATCTGCACCAACCCTCCGTCAAGATAGATGACGCGCCCGAGCCCGAGGCACCCTCGGCTTCGTCCGAGGTGACCTCGGCCCAGCCCGAGCCATCCTCGGCTCAACCCGAGGAACCCTCGGAGCCCGAGGGCGAAGCGCTGCGCATCGAGGAGGAGCAGGACGGGGTCGTGCCAGATCAAGATTGGCAAACCCCGTACCTGCAATATCTCCGCCAAGGAGAACTGCCCCTCGACCAAGCCGAGGCTCGGCGGGTAGCGCGACGCGCAAAGTCGTTCGTCTTGCTGGGCGATGAGAAGGAGCTCTACCACCGCAGCCCCTCGGGCATCCTCCAGCGGTGCATCTCCATCACCGAAGGTCAGGAACTCCTGCGGGAAATACACTCGGGGGCTTGCGGTCACCATGCAGCACCTCGAACCCTCGTCGGGAACGCTTTCCGCCAAGGCTTCTACTGGCCAACGGCGGTGGCTGACGCCACTAGAATTGTCCGCGCCTGCGAAGGGTGCCAATTCTATGCGAAGCAGACCCACCTGCCCGCTCAGGCCCTGCAGACGATACCCATCACCTGGCCCTTCGCTGTGTGGGGTCTGGACCTCGTCGGCCCTCTGCAGAAGGCGCCCGGGGGCTACACGCACCTGCTGGTCGCCATCGACAAATTCTCCAAGTGGATCGAGGTCCGACCCCTGAACAGTATCAGGTCCGAGCAGGCGGTGGCGTTCTTCACCAACATCATCCATCGCTTCGGGGTCCCGAACTCCATCATCACCGACAATGGCACCCAGTTCACAGGCAAAAAATTCTTGGATTTTTGCGAGGATCACAACATCCGGGTGGACTGGGCCGCCGTAGCTCATCCCATGTCGAATGGGCAAGTAGAGCGTGCCAATGGCATGATCCTACAAGGGCTCAAGCCTCGGATTTACAATGATCTCAACAAGTTCGGCAAGCGATGGATGAAGGAACTCCCCTCGGTGGTCTGGAGCCTGAGGACGACGCCAAGCCGAGCCACGGGTTTCACGCCATTCTTCCTGGTCTACGGGGCCGAGGCCATCCTGCCCACGGACCTGGAATACGGCTCCCCGAGGACGAGGGCCTACAACGAAGAAAGCAACCAAGCTAGCCAAGAAGACTCGCTGGACCAGCTGGACGAGGCTCGGGACAGGGCCTTACTACACTCGGCGCGGTATCAGCAGTCCCTACGACGCTACCACGCCCGAGGGGTCCGACCCCGAGATCTCCAGGTGGGCGACCTGGTGCTTCGGCTGCGGCAAGACGCCCGAGGGAGGCACAAGCTCACGCCCCCCTGGGAGGGGCCGTTCGTCATCGCCAAAGTTCTGAAGCCCGGAACGTACAAGCTGGCCAACAGTCAAGGCGAGGTCTACGGCAACGCTTGGAACATCCAACAGCTACGTCGCTTCCACCCTTAAGATGTTTCCAAGTTGTTTATATACCTCGCACCCACGCAAAAGTTTAGTCAACAAGGAAGGGTCAGCCTCGCCTCGGCAGAGCCCGACCCTCCCTCGGGGGCTAAAAGGGGGGAAACCCCCTCTGCGTCAAAATTTTCCTCGAACAAAAAATCTCTTTCACCAGAACATCTTTCGTGCTTTTTGATTACTTCGAAAAGCGGGTCCTGGAAACGACGGAGTACACGTAAGCAGTCAAGGCTGACCGAGCCGAGGGACTCCTACGCCTCCGGGATACGGATACCTCACTCATCACCTTCTGCGATAAGTAACTCGCGCTCGGATAAGGCGAATCCGCGGATCGAACGAGTCTTTACGTACGGGAGCTCTTCTGTCGAAGCGATTCTTCGAGCCTTCTCGACCAAGTCGGTGACAGGGCTTCATGGGCGGGTAAAAGTACGCGTAAGCGGCAAGGCCGACCGAGCCGAGGGACTCCCACGCCTCCGAGATATGGATACCTCACTCATCACCTTCCGCGAGAAGCAACTCTTGCTCGCACTAACATCCCTGCTACCGACCAAAGGGTCCAGATACTCGAAACGAGAGGAAAAGAGACGCAGCTTTATAACGCAACAAGGGTATGTGCTCTGGCCTCAACGGCCGCGCAAGGCCCACGCTACAAGACGATTTGACCCTGCAGGCTCGGATCTTGACGCTGGAAGAGGGCGACGACACCCTCGGCATCAACAGCACCTTCGGCAAGGCCCGACCTAGCCTCGGACGGCGACGCGGTCCGAGGGCCTCCGCTCCGAAGGACGACGTCATCATCACGCTCGAGCAATCTCTGCCAGGGACTTCTCCGAGAACCCGGCCCGAGCGGACGGCTCGGCCGGCCACCTCCGGGGCCTCGACCGATCTCCTTCCGAGGGCGCCAGCTCGGTCCGAGGCCTCGGCTGAACAGCTCCGACATCGATCCTGCCAACAGACAAACCGGCTAGGCTCCGGCCAACCAGGTTTCATTTCCGAGCCGACAACGCCTCTGCTCATGCTGATATCGCTACCCCTGGCCTCGGCTCGTCGAAGAGCGGCCGAGGGGTCTCTTCAACTAAGCTAGAGGAGCCTCGGACAATAGGTCCGACCGAGCCGAGGGATTCCTACGCCTCCGGGATACGGATACCTCACTCGTCACCTTGACACGGGGCGACTCACGCTTGGTGAAGCGGTTCAGGCAAACAACAGGCGAGTCTTAGTGCTCAGAAATGAGGAAAAAACACGGCTCTGTGCCGGAGTTACATACATGTTCAGGCCCCGAAAGCCGAAATGAACAAAAAACCTGGCACTCGAAGTGCCATTACAAACGGAACTCCGGTTCCCCCCCGCAGGTACGAACAACCCCACTCGATGGGGGAGGGCCTGCGGGGCAGCAGAAGACCGACGAACGGCACGTCGCCGCCCCGCCCCGGCAGCGGCGACGATGAAGACGTCTGTCCCGAGGGGCCCAACAGCAGCAGTGATGGCCTCAGGGTGGATACTGCTGCTGGGAGGCCCCCGCCCTTGCCCAAACTCGAGAGGCAAGGACGGGCAGAAGGCCGTAGAGTCGGAGGTCGGTCCGTGGCCAACCTCGGCCGTCGCGCCGGCGGAAGAACCTCTTCCAATTGCCGTGGCGGAAGGCGACACCGGGGGCGGCTCCGAGATTGCCCGGCTCAAAGAGCCGGGCACGCTGCAGCTGTTGGCGCCACGAACGACTCCCGCCCTTCCCCCCGATCACTGAGGGAAGGAGCGGGTCACCACCCGCGCAGGGGCCAACCCCGACCCGGCACACGCCCCTCCTCAGCCCTGGTGATGAAAATCCTTGAGGCTGAGGAAGGGGCGGATGCCGTAGCCCGGCTCGCTTTCCCCCACCATCAAGCCGGAGGCCGCCCTCTTGGGTGACCACCGGTGGAGGGGTGCAGCCGGGCTGCATGATGAAAATCCTTGAAGCCGAACGACGGCTGAAAGGTACCAACTCCCACGGAGTTGCGTTCCTCCAGCGATGGAGCGAAAAGGCGGCGGTTTCCCCCCATCCGGGGGCTCGGAAGATGGAAAGACACAATGCATTGGGGAGGAAGGAGACATGGTTACCTCACGAAGGGGGTCGCCCTCCTTTTAAAGGCAACTCCCCCTGCTTGCGCCCTCAACCGTCACGGGCTGAGTCTTCTCCAACACGCCTCCAAAGCCCTTCCCTGCGGCGCGGGGGCTGGGGCCCGCCTGTCATGCAGACCGGCTCTAAGCGGAAGAAGCCGAACCGCCGCGCACGACGCACGCGACCACCCAGCGGTTACAAGTAACCCTCCACTTTTGCCCGGACCAGCGGGCGAAAGGGGCAGGCGGCCATGCAGGCGGCATGCAACTGCGCCAAGTGGACGTGCCTCTCCGACTCCTGACAGGCCGGCGCGACGGCTCAAGCCCACGCGTCGTGCAACTGGCGCGCCGGGCGCTGCATGCGAACCGCTATACCACTCGCTCCACCACCGCACCTCCTCGATTGCGGAACCGATACCGCGATTCGAGGCGACCCAGCCCGCGACCCGGCAGCGCCAGCCTGGCGCAGCGGTCAAAAGTGGTCAAAAATGGGCCGGCAGTAATGACGGTGGCAGGCGCGCGAGAGCAGCGGTCACGCCATCTGCCAAGCTCATGTCCCATCCGGAGGCAGCAAGAGAGCCCCCTCTCACGGCGTGAAGACGACGCGCCCGTGACCCGTACTTCGAACGGCTCGCGCACGCGCAACGGCAACCTCGCCAACTACTCACCCCGGCGCATTAACTCCGCGGCTTGACGGACAGCGCTACGGGTGGAGCGGCTGGTGACGTTTCGCCTTCGCCAAAACGACCACGCCGAAAAAGGTACGCCACGACGTTCAATTTCGAATCCTTTTTCCCTTTTCCTTCTTTCTCCATCTCTTGCAACAGGGACCGAGAAGGGGGATAACCCCAAAGGGATCCTTCCCCGTGAAGGAACTAGGCTCCGAGCCTCCCTACTGATCAGGGGTTCGAAGGCTGGCCCCCCGAGGGGTTCAACAGCCGCCTCAGATCGCGTGGGCCCGACACCCACTACTGGTCAGGGGTTCGAAGGTCGGCCTCCCGAAAGGTTCCATGACCGCCTCAGGCTACTAGGGCTCCGTGCCCCCTACTGATCAGGGGTTCGAAGGCTGGCCTGTCGAAGGGTTCACAGCCGCCTCAGACGCCGAGCGAGGGATGACCAGGGGTACGTTCGATACATAACCAAGGCTCGGGCTGCGCTCCCGAGGTACCCTAGGACATTTCCGAGACCAGCGGGAACGACTCTGTAACGGAATCCCATCGGAGGGAGGCAACGAGCCCTCGGACCCCGTCGCTAGGGGACCGGGTCCGGCAGATCACCCGCAGGTACTTTTGGGCGTGCCTCCGGGCCCCTAGCCGACCCCCAACGAACGGGGCACGGACGTCCACTCGGATTACCCGATCGCAGCTCACCGGAGACACCATGTTCGGTGCCCATCGAGGGTAACATGGCGCACTCCCCCCCTCCTCCTTGCGGAAAGGCGACGTAGGGGCGTATATAAAAAGTCGAGTCTGTCCCTGATCGTCCTCTCGCTCCGTGCGAGGGCTCGGGGGCTGCTCTCGCAAACCCGGCTCCGGCCGAACCGTTGACAGCGTCAACATACCAGCCCGAGAACTTGGGCCCCGACAGTGCACCTGGGTTACGCCCTGCTCGCATGAGGGAACCGCCAGACCAGCCGAGGCATTGCGCAAGGCATTAAGACCTCGAAGGAGTGAAACCACTCCTCCGAGGCCTCGGGGGCTACACCCGGCGGGTGCGCTCGCGCGCACCCACCGGAACAAAGTACCTCCGAGAAAGGCTGGTCCCCTTGCAAAAAAGTGCGACGCAAGCCTCCAAGCGAGTGTTAACACTCTCTTCGAGGCTCGGGGGCTACTGTCGGGGACCATAATTAGGGGTACCCTCAAGACGCCTAATTCTCAGCTGGTAACCCCCATCAGCATAAAGCTGCAGAGGCCTGATGGGTTTGATTAAGTCAGGGATCAGTCCACACGAGTGACTTGACCACGCCACGCCCGGGCCTAGCCTCGGGCGAGGGCAGCCGACCCTAAGATGACTCCGTCTCGCCTGAGGCCTCCTCTTTCACGGCAGACGCATCTCCGGCTCGCCCTAGGCCCCGCCTTCGATAAGAAGAAACCCTGACTAAATCACCGCGCCAACCGACCGAGTCATCGGGGCGATTAACGCAAAAAGGTAAGACCGACGGGCGGCCAGACTTCGCCAGAGGTGCCATAGGAGGCTCCGCCCGACCAAGGGCTCGGACTCGGGCTAAGGCCCCGGAAGACGGCGAACTCCGCTCCGCCCGACCCCAGGGCTCGGACTCGGGCTAAGGCCCCGGAAGACGGCGAACTCCGCTCCGCCCAAGGGCTCGGACTCGGGCTAAAGCCCCGGAAGACGGCGAACTCCGCTCCGCCCGACCCCAGGGCTCGGACTCGGGCTAAGGCCTCGGAAGACAACGAACTCCGCCTCGCCCGACCCAGGGCTCGGACTCCGCCTCGGCCTCTGCCGAACGATCTCCGCCTCGCCCGACCCAGGGCTCGGACTCTGCCTCTGTCTTGCAGGACGGACTCGACCTCGGCTTCGGAGGAGCCTCCACGACGCCCGACCTAGGACACGAGACCGCCACGTCAACAGGAAGCGTCATCATCACCCTGCCCTGAGCCGACTTGGGTCGTAGAGAACAAGACCGGCGTCCCATCTGGCCAGCCACGCCAGATAGGCAAATGATGGCACCCCGCTAGACCATGACGACGGCGGCTCTCAGCTCCCTTACGAAAGCAGGAGGACGTCAGCAAGGGCCCAGCCACTCCGACAGCTGTCTCCCCGTCCGGCTCCGTTACTCCTCCAACAGCCACGACGCCATACCAACAGGGTGCCAAGATCTCTCCGGCTGCCACCTTGGCATGTACATAGGGCGCTAGCTCTCCCTCGCTAGACACGTAGCACCTTGCTACACTCCCATTCTGTACACCTGGACCCTCTCCTTACGACTATAAAAGGAAGGACCAGGGCCTTCTTAGAGAAGGTTGGCCTCGCGGGGACGAAGGGCAGGGGCAGGCGCTCTCTCGGGGCCGCTCGCTTCCCTTCACCTCGCGTGGACGCTTGTAACCCCCTACTGCAAGCGCACCCGACCTGGGCGCGGGACGAACACGAAGGCCGCGGGAATTCTCCGACTCCCTCTCGACCCGGCTCCGGCCACCGACCGCTCTCTCTGTTCCCCCCTTCGCGCTCGCCCACGCGCTCGACCCATCTGGGCTGGGGCACGCGGCACTCTCACTCGTCGGCTCGGGGACCCCCCGGTCTCGGAACGCCGACACAACTCTTCGTATGAAGATGAACACGCGCGTAGCCGACCATATAAAAACGACTATCTTCAAGAGCGTATCATAATCTGAGCTCTATTGCAGTGGTTTGGATCCTTATCTGTATTCAAAACGTGCCAGGTTCGATCCTTGACTAGGCGTTTTTTATTTTTATTTTTTTGTTTTTTAAAGTATTTTTTGAAACACAGCACCGACACATGCGTCTAAATATGCACATAATACTTGCGCATGTAAATAGATTTTACATTATTATTTGTATTAAAATAATAAAAGTTATAACGAAACATGATATGACACACTATATCGTCACAGTTATGGCATAAAAGGGTACTGTGACGATTCACTCTTATGACAATTCAGTATTGTCATTAAATATCGTCACAATGGTCTGATTCTTCTAAATTATGACGACTTTAATGACGAAGATTTTTTTTGCGTCACTATGTTGGGTTAGCTCTCAGAAAACGTCATAAACATAACTAATTTATGACAAATGTGTGTGGTGTCATTGTATATTCGTCATAGAAGGCATAAAAGGTTGTAGTGATCCCACTGAAAGATCACCCTCTTCAATAACTTCTATAACTACTTGTTTGTGGCTCGGCTAAGCGAAACAGATGAAGCTCATGTGCTCCATGCTGCAAAGGATAACTTTCACAACATGCCTAGTAAAACTGAATTCAAGCTTGAGCATATGTGATAGACATTTCATCAGCAACCAAAGTGGTGCGCATGATATAGTGACTCTGACTCAGGCGATGTGAGAAAACAATTCCACCTCAACATGAAGGATGATTATAGCTTTAGATCATCTAGTAGTGTCGAAGCACCATGTCCTATTAGTCGTTAAAGGCTAGAGATCAATACAAGGACAAAGAACCAGCAACGAGCAACAACGAGAACCTAGCTAGATGGTCATAGCAAAGCATCACTATAGGACCGACGAGAAGTTCAATTATGCAAAATTGTACGAGGAGTTCACCAACCACTTGAACGAGGATATATTGATCGTTAAATAATTGACGAAACAATTAAAAATAGATAACAAAGGAAACGAGAAAGAAGACGAGGAGGAGGGTGGGGAGGATGAAGAGTAGTTTTTTATGAACTATGCAATTTTATTGTTTTTTAAATAAAATGTGCTTTATTTAATTTATGTACTTTTGTTTTTTGTTTAAAGACCTATGTATTTTTTCGCATTTTACATACTTTGTTTGAATTATGGGTTGCTGAATGGTAACATATACAGACCAGCTAGGCTAGAACCTGGAACCACCCTATCAGTGTTGATGCTATAACAGTCGCTAGCCATGCTATTTAAGGGGGTGTTTGACTCATCGACTAAAATTTATTCTGTATCACATCAAATGTTTGAATGTGAGTCATGAGACAAATTTATTAAGCCTTATTAACCTATGATTAATAAATGTTTACGGTAGATCACATGGCTAAATCATAAATTTATTAGGTTTTATAAATTGTCTAGTCATTCGTATAATATTTTTAATACTCGTAATTGATATTTAAACATCTGAGCTAACAATGTCCAAAATTTACTCAGGTAACCAAACACTCGCTAATAGGATGATACTCTAACGATATATGAAGACCATCCAACAGAAATAGGGATGGTAAAATTTTCGTGTGGGCAGGTCCATGGGTATCCGATCCGTTCGGAGTGGGTATATGGATGGTTTCTATCTGGCGAGACTAATGGGCGAGGTCCCGAATATTAATGGGATCATGGACGAGAAAAAACTACACCGCAGGCTTCATTATGGGTCCGAAAAGAAATTCCAGTTTTGAAAGCTAAAAAGTGTTTAGTTGGTGCTATCAAAATACTATTTTGAATAACATAGTTTAACTAAAACTGTAATATTTTTGAAGTTTTGGATATAAAGTCTAGAACTTAGTTTTTCTTGGTTTAGGGTTTAGAGTTCTTGGTTTAGGGTCTAGTATAGGTGTATATTTGGCTGCCCGACCCAAGCCCGAAAAGACCTGTATTGTTTGAATTTTGGGCTGGCCCGACCCGTTTGAATTTTGGGCCATGCCGGGCCGGCCTATGGTCTAGTCCTCGGCTCACGGTCCGACACGTAATTGCTTAAATGTGTCAGGCTTATTTCGGGCGGCCCAAAATTATAAAAGCCCGAAATTCAGTTTTGACCCGAAATTCAGTTTTTAGCCCAAAATTCACAACAGGGCCCGAAATTCAGGTCAGAGCCCTAAATTCAAAACAAATTTAATAAAACAAATAAAAGATAAGACAAATAAATTTGACCAAAAGCAAACTTAATATTTGTATTAAGTTACCAAAGCTATGCAATGACTAACTCGTTTACAAATCATTTTGTTAGAAGGAAAATAGTATAATCAGCTCTATACAAAGTTCATAAGTTCAGTTTATTATCTAATGTTCATAACAAAAGTAAAATTACATCACATACTCTAATTCAAAGCTACAAAAAATATATAACTAGCATTATCTTTAGCTTTATGTTCTTTATCAAGTACATGAAAGTGTGAAATAAAATGTGGTTTTAATAAATATATGGGTCTTTTCGTGCATTTATATGAGTCATTTCTTGTCTGTCTTAAATAGGCCGTGTTCGTGCCCGCCCATGGGCCGCGACATCGGCCCAAACCCAACCCGATATATCGGGCCGTACCAGCCCGGTACTAAATTATTTCAGGCCATAACTTGTCTGGATCCTGTTTTTTTCGTGCTTCAGACCGGACCATCAGACCCGACCTAAACATACACCTATAGGTTCTAGCGTCTAGACCACCAGCCACTACCACGATGTCCGGTCACCCGCCGTTCGCTCCTCTCGCACTGTATTTCTAAACTTTGGAACCAAATAAGCACCGATTTAAATAAAAACTGTGAAAAACATGGTATTTAAAAACTATGGTATTTGTGTCATGACAATTTAAACGTATTTGAAAACCATGATTTTAAAATAGTTTGGTCCAACATGCCCTAAACGGGGATCCATAGAGACGGGAATGAGAATAAATTTGTCTCGTTAAATTAAACGGTGCTGAGACGGGGAATGAATCCTGAATCAGTGCAGAAAGAATCCTGAATGGACGAACGACGGTATATGCCCATGGCAACGGTGACGCGACGCCCGTCCCGTTCCCATCCTTGAGAACCGAGCGGACGCCGAGCTGCAAGTAACTGCACCGACTTTCAACCGGAAGAGCCGAGCCGAACCAAAGTCGCCTCGTCGTCTCCAACCTCCCCTCGCCTCTTGACTAGGCCAGGGTCCATCCCACCCCCGCCGCCATCCGATCCGATGGAGGGCGGCGACTTGTCCGGCGCCGGCGCCGGCGCCGGCTCCGGTGGCGCCGTGGCGGCGGCGGCCAAGTGGCGGAGCGACGCGTCGCGGTCGTTCCAGTACTACCTGGACCGCTCCACGCCTCACGCTACGGGGCGGTGGCTCGGCACGCTCGCCGCCGCGGCAATCTACGCGCTGCGGGTCTACATGGCGCAGGGCTTCTACATCGTCACCTACGGGCTTGGGATCTACCTCCTCAACCTCCTCATCGGTTTCCTCTCCCCCATGGTCGACCCCGAGCTCGACCCCTCCGCCGCCGCCGAGGGGCCGGCGCTGCCCACCCGGGGGTCTGACGAGTTCAAGCCCTTCATCAGGCGTCTCCCCGAGTTCAAGTTCTGGTCAGATCTCTTGTCCTCGCTCCCAGATCTGCATCTCCACCTCGCCAGATCCGTCTGGCCTTCTTACTATCTCCGGTCAGCTGGGTTGATTCGCTCCGTTGTTGTGCTTGTATGTATTTACGTACTGGAAGGGGGCGATCGGATCGGTCTCGCTAGTTTAGTTCTTGCCGTCATGTCGTATTTGTAGCTAGGTACTAGTACTCCTAATCCAGGCAAAATTAAGTCAATTTGCATCTCGCAAACCGGTTACGAGTCTGCCTCAACTTTCGAGGCATTGTTGCTCAGCTACTTCTGACCCCTCCCCGCAGGAAGTCTTATATTTTTGCACATAAGTATACTGACTATGGCAAGCTGATGCACTTGTAGTTTTGTCAATGTATCCATCATCAATAGAAACATGACAGTCGTGCAGTTCATTCTGTTCTGATTGATCATAAACTAGCTAGTGAAAACTCTCAGCTGGTAGACTACCTGTCAAACTAGGTACATGTAAAATTTTGCCATCTTTACGGATGGCACTAAATCACCAGTTGTTGTCTTTCCATATATCTCTTTAGCAAGAAAATAAAATGCCTGGACAATCACAAACATGCGTTAAATTTCTGTCTGGAAGCTTGCGTGTCACCTGATTAATGTTGTCTAATTCCAAGTCAGCGTGCCATGGAATTAGGTACAAGTCATTGCTAATATGTGTGGATTAATGCTGAACTCTTGATTTATGTATCCTCCAGCAACCCAACCAAGCTGTGTAACCTGTCAGTTACCTCCCAAACCACAGCCAAATCCCTGAATGAACCCACTCAAGGCATGTTGTGTCCTTCCAGGTGCACCATATATGTTTCGGGATTCCAGTGGATGATATGGGAAAATAAGCTCATCCGATGGTGTAGTACCACAAGAAAAAGATAGATATTGGGGCTTTCTTCCTTGAAAATTGAAATTAGAATTAGTCTGAACTCTCAAGTGCCTTCATCTTTCATTTTGATTGAAATATATGTATTTTTAATGGTGTCTCTCTGGATTTTCCCAACTTTTTGAAAAGTTTTGGTTATTCTTGCAGAATCGCTCACATTCTTTTCTCGTTAATAATATATCTGGCTCATCATTATTGGTGAGCTGATCAGTGCATAATATAGTTTTAGTTCCTCCAATTGGAAGCCATACAATATAGCTGGTCAGAGTACAGATTACACACATTCAAAAATCCATAATTTCATTGCCTTGTTACTACCTCAGCTGTCTGATCCTTTGTCTATGCACTACCTATGTGCTTGTTGTAGTGGGTTTTAAGTTATGTTTTGTGACATTTCTTTGCAATATCATTTTCTGAGGGTGGTTCTGTGGAGGTCTCTATAGCTAAGCACGCATGGGATGAACTTACTGATGTCACAGCTAAAAACATGACTTGCAACATAACCCGACATAGTTTGTATCATTTATATTTCTGTGAGCTCTTCAGGTAAAATTCATTTTATCCCAAGTTTGACGTGGTCCCACTTTGGTGGAAGGGTTCAGGTAGCCAGATACTTTGATCATTGCCTTCTGAAATTTACAGTAATGTTTGTTCATGATTTTTTTATGGGGGAGCCTTTCGTCGATAGCTCACCATAACTAGTGTCATGTACTCCTTTTTTTATTTAACCACTGGTTGGAGTGTATTTTTATTGATTAAACTGTTACCAACTGCATGGTTTTATTGTGAGAATGCTATTGGTGGCATTCATAAAAAACTATGTGGTTCCATGCACGTTGCTGCGGTAGTTTAAATTAATCCTGGATGGTTAATGTTGATATTGATTCAGTATGGATATTGCTGTGTGAATTTATAAGGTGCATGCTATGAAAAAGATGGCAAAATATAGAGTAAAATGATGTATTTTTAAATTCATATACAAATTAATTATAGGATATGGACAAATTGGAAATGAACAAAGGATATAGAGCATGATTGTAAAACAATTAATGAACACAACATGGCTATAAAACAATGAATGGACACATACTGAAACAAATTACCGATGAAGTTACCAATCATTGGAAGACACCTCAACATAGCCCAATGCTCAAGCGTAGCAAGGTATAGATTTAATTTGAGCTAGTTACATGTAGGGCAGTGTTCTCAACTTTGTCTTTTCACCCTTTGCTGATAAGCTTAGTATGAAGATTCAAAACCCACATGCTCCATTTGTTACAATAAGGCCTAGTAGGTTTGCTTTATTAAGGGGGTGTTTGAATGCTCTATGGCTAATAGATAGCTGCTAAAATTAGTTGAAGATATCCAAACAGTCTAACTAATAGTTCAGCTATTAGTTACTTTTTAGCAAATTAGTTAATAGTTAGCTATCTATTTGTTAGCTAGCTAATTTTCTTAGTAATTTTTTAGCTAACTAACTATTAACTCTAGTGCATTCAAACACCCCCTAATTTGTTGTGAGCTTTTCTTTTGAGTATAGTCCGATAGAACATGAATATTAATGAATATAAACCAACATATGGAAATAATATGGGAGTGACATGGTATTGGGATGCACATTTTTTGTTGAATGGGAAAAAATAAGAAGGTGATTTTTATTTTAAAATAAGACTTTAAACAATTTAACCATGTCATGATGTATGTGTTAGGGCCCAAGAGGGCCGCTACAACCCATCAGGTTGGTTGAATAAAGATAGAGATGAAAACGGTCGAAAACGATAAAAAACAACTAAATTGTTTTTGTTTTCATATTTTTTGGTCGGGACAAAAACGAAAAACAACGGTCGATAATATGGGATCGGAATTGTCGGTTGTTCGAAAACGATCGAAAATGATAAACTATAGTCGGAAAGGTAAATATTTTGTAGTTTCCACAAAAACATAATAAAGTGATGTCTTGCCTAATTTTTAAGATATAAAAATACACAAACAACTCTTTTCATCATTCATATTAGTTGGAGTGATTATAACTTTTGCTTTTCGCTTATTTATTCACTTGAACACAACAAAAGTCTCTAATTTGAATAAATTATATGCTAGATCTGTCTCATATTATATAAAACGAAAAAAACGGTATCATCACGACTCGGAAACGAAAAATACGAAAACGATCGGAAAACTAGCTAAATCATTTTCGTACCGTTTCTAATCGGTTCCCGAACAATTCCAAAACGATCAGGAAAAAACGGTATTCAAAACGGGACAGTACGGCAATTTCCTGTCCCGTTTTCATCCCTAAATAAAGATAAGGTTAGATAAAGATAAGGCTAGTTTGGGATAAGATTAGAATTAGAGATAAGATTAGATCTAGTGGTTAGAGGCCAAGTAACCGTCTAAATAAGGGGAGGGATTGTATCAATTGAAAGTAAGCAAGAGATTAGAAGGAAATCCCTTCTCTTTTGCCGGCCGTGGGCAAAGTCCCGCGGCCGGCCTCCCCAGCGCCCCTAACCCTAGCCGTCGTCCTCTAACCCTCGCAGCCATCTGCCGCTCATAACAGTATGCCTGTACCTTTGCATTGCCTTAGCAAATGATTGGATGAATCTTTCAGTTTGCAAGAAAAGACCCATCTGTGGTTCACTGCATGAATGTGCAAATCCGAAGTAAGATTCTTACTACTACTTTGTCCAGTTCAATTAAAGGAGATAGAGAGTTGAAACTCGATATGCTTGATTGCTGGCAGCCAAGAATCTGTGAGGAACAGGCAAATAACTCGTTATAGTAAAACAGTATAGTAGATTACCAATGGCAATCTAGGAGGCCCTGGTTACACCCAGCATTAGGTATACTTGGCAACGTTGAGTCACCAAGGCTGTGATGTTACCTTGAACCTTGCGAAGACAAAGATGGAGAGACGGCCTCCTAATTGCATGGTGCATGCCCAACATGCTATGGTGTGCCGAAGATGCTGCTTTGATCCATGTGGAAAGTGTCCGGTTTTGTAATGGGCTCTATCTATGATGGCTTCTTAATTGCCAACTTGTTATAGGCTGGAGAGACAATGCACAGCGTTGCAGGGGTATACCAAGCAATTTGTTAGCGCAGCACTGAGGAATTATTTTATATCTGGGTGGTGCAGTACTTGTGGCCTTGGCTGCCATCTGTTCGGTTGGTACATGTAACACATGGATGGAGAGATTGGACTCAAACTTGGCAATACAACAGCTATATTAGCCATTAATGACCCTTAGTGGGTTCTGCCTATATAGGTTATATATATACAGCATACAGAGTGCTTTAACGGTTTTCTATGTCTTTGTTGCTTATAATTTCATTTTTTAGGGATGCGTGCTTGGTTGCTACTTGCTAGTGATGCAAGTGTTACACCAGTGTGTGATTCTGGCCAGCTAGTTTATTTCGATCCCATTTGCTTTTCTTTGATATCCATATCAAATGGGTTTTGAGTCAAACTAAAGACCCAGAGAGAAAGCAAAGCTTGCATCCCTAGTGGTTGCTCATTCGTTTCTATTATTTTCTAGATTAGTTGTTTTCATTCTTAATACAGAAGATATTTCCTGTAGTTCCTCTCCAATATATCCCCTAACATCTACTTCCTTATCCTTCAGGTATGCAATCACAAAAGCTTTTGTTGTAGCTTTTGTGATGACTTTCTTCTCTGTGTTTGACGTTCCTGTCTTCTGGCCTATACTCCTCTGCTACTGGGTTGTTCTCTTTGTCCTTACAATGAAGCGCCAGATTGTGCATATGATCAAATACAAATATGTGCCTTTTAGTATCGGGAAACAGGTCAGTATTTACTACTAAACTCGTTGATTTTTGTTTATTCACTGAATGGTCATGCGTTTGACGCCAACTGCTGTTGGTATCATGGGAGTTGCTTGTCTAAGTAACATGTAGACTTATGTTACCAATTGCCTTGTCAATCGTAGTCTCCATGGGACGGACTAGGTGACTAGTCGTCGACCATTAGTCCGTCCTATACACACACACTAAAATTTAGTTCGTGTCGCATCAAATGTTTGAATATCAATTACGAGTATTAAATATAAGCTTAATTAGATTTAATAAATTCGTCTTGTCTTTTAGTATTTATCTGTGTAATTAGTTTTATAATTAGACTATATTTAATATCCGTAATTATCATTGAAACATTCGATGTGATACTTAATTTTAGCTGGGTGGAACCAAACCTCAAGCATGAAGATAACTCTAAAGGCCCTGTTTGTTTTTATCAAACCCATGGGGATTGAGAGGGATTGAATCCTCTAGAAGTCAAAATCCCACTCAATCCTCCCTATAGATTAGGGATGAAACGAACAAAGCCTATTGTGGTGGTTCCATGTAGGGTTGCAAATTGGGCTGAGAAACGTGAGCCCAAGTGACCAAAACCATCCCAGATCCAGCCGGTGTCCTCAGTTGCCAGCAATTCCATTCTGTTTCTAGTCGCCCGACTGACTAATCATGATCAATCAACAACTAATGGGATGACCAGAAAACTAATTGGCTTAATTGAGTCGTAGCCCCTAGCTAAGCCCAGGATACCGATTAGGACAACTCATCACAATAACGACTGGATAACACTGGCATAAACTTTTTCTATTTCTATCTATGAAGCTATGTGTTCATTAAACGCCATTAGTTGTGGTCCATGGATCAATTTGTACCTGTACTTTTTGATGTGTAGTTGCCACAGTATTTTGTATTTGGTTAAATGTGTGTTGCTTCATTTCTCATGATTTTGCCCCACAATTGTGATGCCAGAAATACGGTGTGAAGAAGAGTGTCGCAAGCACCAGTTCCTCGAAAGACTGATTATGAGTCTACCTCAGTAGGAACTTGGCAGGGGAACAAGATACGGTGGATGATGATGTGCTAAATACCTAAGTGTAATACTCCATTCATATCTAGATGTAGACGGATATTCGCTCCTGTTTCTGACTCTGGGCTCACTGTTTAATTCGATATTGTGCTTAGATTGCTCCCTCCTATCCTTGTATAGCGAATTCCGCATCTCAGATAAATTATTTGGTTTATTTACTAGATATCTGGGCCCCGAAAACAATAACCTCCATGCTCTCAGAAAGTTTCTTGGTTGGGAGTTGGAGTGAATTAGGCGGGGGTTTTTTTTAAAAAAAATCAAACTGAACAGAATGCTAAACTTTAGACGCATAACGTTTGACCCACTATATTATGAATACCAAACATCGAAAGTGAAACGCAGAATATTTGCCGTGGAAAGAAAAATAACCGGAATCACACGCCTGACTAACCTACTTGTTAACTAAGATCATGTTTGAATACACTAGAGTAAATAATTATCTACTAAAGTTAGTAGAAGACATTCAAACAATCTAATTAATAGGCTATTAGTTACTTTTAACAAATTAGCTAATAGATAGCTAATTTCACTAGCAATTTTTATACAATTACCCCCTTTATCACCTTGATTTAGACGCTCTAGGATTTTTTTTTGACAGGGTATGTGAGTGGTAAAATGACGTATGAAACCTGGTTTCCACTTATTTAAGCGGCAATTACTGTACAACTAATAAAAGGTAATTAAGACACACACATTGACCTAGACAGCACTTGGGTTGGGGGGAGGGGGCGTTTGCAGTACAGTCCACTAAAGACTAGTTTGGAGTCAAAAACCGGAGGAGATCGGAGAGACTAAAATGTAAAATCCTCTCATTGTTCAAAATCGGACGAACGGGACAACATAGTACTGTGAACTAGAAAAGGGTAGGTTTCTATCAGGCATTTATACTGTTGGAGAGCGGACAAAACACTTGGGCTGCTGAGCGCGACAAAGTCTGTAGACAAACCAAATAAACCAGAACGTCTAAATTAAGTGAACGGAGGGAGCAACTATTATCTTAAGTAATTATTTTAAGTGCATTCAAACATCTCTAAGACTGTTTTGAGCAAGAGACGGTAAAAGGTCTGGAATGCAAGGTCCAATATGCTATCCATGTGTTTGGTTATCGTAGAAGTCGAGCCGGTATTAGTAGAACTAGGATGAGATTATGCAAATACTTTCGTTTGGTTGCCTGCATAAACTTATGCAGATTAGTCATAGACTTTATTTGGTTGGTTGCACTAAAACGTATATTAGAAAATGCATAAATAAATCTTTAAATATTATATAGCATAAATGGTCTAGTTTTATTAAAAAGATCTCTGGTATACAAACATGAAATCGGTTTGGTGATTTAATCTTTTAATTAGAAGATACAATAAAAAATACCCTAAAAATGTCTCATATTCGAGTGTCGTGTACGCCTCCCGCAGGCGTCTCTATGCAGCCTGGTCGGACATCGTTTTTTTTTTTTGCATCCGCTAAGCCTAGATTCGTAGACAAATGAACTAAACTAAACCCTGCATTGAAGATTCACGGATGCAGTTCTCGACTCATGCAACCAACCAATCACACGATATATGTAGTAGTTTTGACCATCGGATAGCCCCGCAGCAACATCCGGTAACACATATTCTAAAATAGAGTTCGGCTCCCACAGCCGCCAAACTTGGAGTACAACCGTGCATTCGCTATCGGCATCTATATGTGACCCACGCCGTCTCCCCTGGTGTCCTCTTTTACGACGACGACAAGGTGGAACAGAGGCAGAAGGCGATTGACGAGGAGGCAAAGATGGCCATGCACGTGCCGCCTCAGTCTCCCCAGAGCCCGACAGGAAGACCATGGTGTGTCGCTCGCTCGGCCTAGACCCCGTCCTTGCCATGGCGTGATTGGCGTCTAACGACGAAGATGAAGTGGAGTACCTAGCAAATGCGACTAGGAGGAGGCGAGGATGGCGATGTCCGTGCGTCCTTGGTATCACCGAAGGATTACAAGAAGATCGTGGTGTAGCACCAGCTCAGACTGGGGCCATCCATGTCTTGCATTCGAGCTCGCATCAAGCTGAAAGGAACACAGACACCTAAGAGGGAGGTGAATTAGGATTTCTATTTTTCTCATTAATTTAGGCCATAAATAATTCTTCTAAACAAAACTTATGCAAATAACTAAGTAATAATGTGCAATCTAGGTTTTGTCAGGGCCGTTCCTGACTTTTTATGGGCCCAATGCGAAATCCGATATATAGGGCCTATCCAGTATCCACACACAAATATATATAATTATATATACAATATCGAATATTTGACGTATAAAAATTATTATACAATGTTTTGATGTTTATAAGGTAACAAATGTAAAATATAGCCAAAAACACTTACTTCTCATATGATATTATTAAAAATATCTTCTAACATTTTGTGATACAAAATTTTGTGATACAAAGTCATCGCTTATATCATTGAGATCAATTTCATCCAACAACTTTTTTCGATATATAGAATCGTCAAGCCATTTAACCTCTCTTAAGTTATTGTTGACCATAAATAGCTCAAAAAACATTTCAATTTTAAAAAGCTTCCCTCTGCCGATGCAACCATCATGTGTATAGTAAATAATACTCTATCTATATCAAAATAAAATTTGTTTTCTTTCTTTAGTGGATTCATCATCATCTAGTTGAATATAAACATAAAAATCAAGTTATAAAACAAATATTATTTTGAAACGGATAGAGTATTCGATAAGCAATTGGGACATTAGTTTAACAATTTAAACGCGACTGATTGATAGTGTATCGCTCTTTGCGTATTTGTGTCTAGAATAGATAGATTTAACAAGAAAAAATGCTAGCATCTAGTGACTAGGGGGCCCAGTGCGGCCGCACATTCGGCACCCCCACAGGGACGGCCCTGGATTTTGTCTAAGTGTTGTTATCTCTACCGCAAAAGGGTTTATGCAACCTAAGTTCCAATCTTATATTCTAAACTAAGAATAGTAAAGATTGGAACTTAACTAATCAATGTAAATGCGAAAGCTTAAATGCAAAGGTAGAGATTACAAACTCTTGTGGACGCGCCGATATTTTTACTGAGGTATCTAGAACTACTCAAGGTTCTGATTAATCCTCGCTGGTACACCTACACAAAGGAAAAACCACGTGAGGGCCAAGCATGCGGTCGAGTAACTCCGTAGAGAGCCACGAGCCTTCTCCACACGCAAGTGATGTTACTTTCGGCCTACTCTTGGATGCTCCTCACCGTCTTCACTATCGAGCTTCCGTCCGAAATGCTATAGGCCTAATTTCCTCTGATACACAGTGGCGGGCACACGAATGTGGCCTCTAGCAATCATGTGAGGTAAAAATAACACATGTCACACCATAGAACCCATATCATATATGCAAGATATAAATCATATAATACAATACATGAGAAGTATGAAAGTGCATATGAGAGTATCAATTTATTGCATTTCCTTTCTTCATGGTAATGCTTTAGTTTATTGCACTTCCGGTTGCTAATACCTTTTCTTGTTTCTTACTTAATAGGATGCTGAATAAAATCTTGAATTTTTTAAACAGGTTAATCACCCTCTATCCCTTACCTATTACTTCAGCATAGCGTTTGATTACACAAGCAGTTCTTGAAATTACAATAGTTTAAGTTTGCGAAATGGTTTGAGATTACCATCATTTTCAATTGTGAGTAAACATTTTTTTGTGTACTTAGTCAAAACATTCTATAATTAATTGTCATTTTATGACAATTAATTGTAATATTTCTGTAGTATAGAAATGCACCGAGGACCAAATTCTTGATAAAGATGTTGAAGTATGTGGAATCTAAAGACATCATTTCTAAAGACATACAAAAACATATTGGCCGTGTGCGAATTTAGGTGGCTAAAAGGATCACGATACCCAAGAGGGGGGAGGGGTGAATTGGACTTTTCTAAAAATCAACACTAATTAAAACCTAAGCAAGAGACCAACTTCACCCCAACAACTAGCACTTAAGAAAATAATACTAGAATTACAACAATGCTAAGACAATACTTCAAATACTTGCTAAACAAATATACAATGTAAAGTGCTTGAATTAAGTGCGGAATGTAAAGCAAGGTTTAGAAGACTCCTCCAATTTTTCCCGAGGTATCGAAGAGTCGGCACTCTCCACTAGTCCTCGTTGGAGCACCGGCGCAAGGGTATCACTCCCCCTTGGTCCTCGCAAGAACCAAGTGCTCACTACGAGATGATCCTTTGCCACTCCGGCGCGGTGGATCCCTTGAGACCGCTTACAAACTTGAGTCGGGTCACCAACAAGATCTTCACGGTGATCACCGAGCTCCCAACGCCACCAAGCCGTCTAGGTGATGCCGATCACCAAGATTAACAAGTCGTAGACTTTCGCTTGACCAAGAGAAGCCTAATGCAAGTGGTGTGTGCTCTAGGTGGCTCTCGCTAGCGCTAATGAGGAACAAATGCGGGATTAAGATTCTCTAATCTCCTCACTAGGCTTTTGGTGCTTGCAATGCTCTAGCAATGTGCTGGAATTAATGTGGGCAGCAAGACATTGAATATGGTGGGTGGAGGGGGTATAAATAGCCCTCACCCACCAACTAGTCGTTACCAGCACTTTTCTGCGCACGAGCGCACCGGACAGTCCGGTGCGCCACCGGTGCGCCAACGGTCGTTTCCAACGGCTAGTTCTGATAGGTAGCCGTTGGGCTGATGGCACACCGGACAGTGAACAGTCCGGTGCACTGTCCGGTGCGCCACTAAAATTCATTTCTGGAACAGGCGCTCTCGGGTTTCTGTGGGAGAGAACACTTCCCCAGGGCCACATTGGCCCCACCTGGCAGAGGGTGCACCAGACAGTCCGGTGCACACCGGACAGTCCGGTGCACACCGGACAGTCCGGTGCCCCAAGGCCAGAAACCCTATTTCTTATTTTTCAGCTAATTTTCAAAACAATTTTCGTTCTAACTTGTGAGTGAGTTCTAGAGTGACACCTAGCACTAGAACTCTCTTGGTCAAACTACTCATCGACAACCCCTCTTTATAGTGCGGCTAAAAGAGAATAAAAGACCTAACTAAATCATGAGTGTCCACATCTCCTTGACACTCGGACTCCGTAGTCCTTCACCTTTTGTTTCGTCGTTTTAGTCGTCGCTTCGAGTTCTTATCTCCGGGATTGTTTTCACGGTTGTAGTACTTCTACGTGTAATGCGACCTAACTTACCATTTGTCTCTGCAAAACACACGTTAGTCACATATAACATTACGTTGTCATTAAACTAAAACCAACCAGGGGCCTAGATGCTTTCAGTGGCTTTAAAAGATATAATAGGTATTATATTATTTGAATTGTCAACGTTAAAGCATATTTTATGAGCTCATAATATGATATAACTCTGTTGTAAATTTAGAGAAATAAGTGACATGCTATCAACATATTTAAATATATTAAATATTTTAATTCTAAATAAAACAATCATATAACTCAGATAAATGCCATATGTAATTATAACAGCAATGAACAGTAGCAATTCGAGTATACGAAAACATGAAACATAACTACTCAGGTCCATTAGATGATTAAACATGGCTTGTAGATGAAGAAGGCAGATTAAACACATAAACATAATTGTTTATATTAAGATATTACTCTCAAAATAGCAGGTTGTTGCACTAGACAGCCTTACAACGCTAAATGGTAATCAAAGATCCTTGACTAACGTGACAGTCCTATCTCACCAGATCAGTGTTTTAGATCAGATGTAATAAGTCTAATAATCAAGTATAAATACTAATAGTAAGAAGCTGTGTACTAAATAAAATAACAGAATTTAATACAGGTAAACAACCTTAACAAATAGAGATATAATTAGGCACAAATAAATACTTGATGCTGAAACTAATAACACACTTAAACCCAGACTGTCACGTTGTCTCACTACACCGCTATTATCATTGAGCAAACAAATCCATCCACAATAGTGCAATCACACCTAAGTATTTAATACTAGCAGATTACACAAAATTGAACAGTAAATAAAGTGAGGCAACGGACTACTCACAGCACGTAGATTGTCTACGTGGGAAGATCAGCTCAGCTAACACGAAGTCCTGTCCCAGAAAACCAATTCCGCCGCCCACGTCCGGGCCTGCACAGCGAGAGGTTGACGGAGATACTAGAGCCGCTGCTGAGGCCGTGGGAGATGTCCACAGCACCAGCCCGAGAAGAAGAACACCGCACAGTAAGGAGCCCAAGCACCAGGCCACGATGGACAATAATCAGACGAACACAGCACCACACAGGCGCACAAGTGAAGCAAGGAGCACGGGTAAATCTCACTGCACAGGATTAGCACCACCTCTATCTTTTCCACCAGTGAGATGAAAACAAGAATCGCTAGAGACTGATTGGATCAGGTGACTGAAACATCAAGCAGAGGAGAGTAGTCGTTGTTCTACCAGGGGATTAGCACCCATGCTTTTAAGGAGACGAGAAGGGAAGAGAGGACCAACTGATTTGTGAGCATCTCGAATGGAGTAGCGCGAGCATCTTGGACGCATGGGCAGCGCCAAGCTCGGCGTTCCTTTAACCTCCACCGCTCAGCCTCTATCTCCTTTCTCCCTCTCCGCGTCTCTGTGTTTCTCCTTGGCCCCGTGGTGCCCGAGCTCACCTCCCAGCCGGCTGGGCTGCTCGGCCTATTGGGCCTTGAAGTGGCCCAATCCGGCTTGCCACACATTTTTTAAATAAAGTGAAAACTTCAAAATGGTCAGCAATCCCCACAATTTTCACTCTTATTTTCTGATCAATGTCATTGAGCTCCCATACTGTTTGTATACTAATTTTCGGCAGAGGTACTTGTTAGGTTTGAACCAAAGCCTATCCAGTGTACTCCAACCCTGCGCGAGTAAGCAGAGGACTACACCTTGATCCACAAACCCTAGTGTGAGAATCTTCGCACAAAAGGCACATAGTACTAGGCAGATTATCTGTTTCTCTTATGGGGCAGGGCGTTACGGTCATGCCCTTTAATATCTATTCATGAGCTCACTAGAGAGAAGACCCCATTCTCTCCTGGATTGCGACCCCACAGTCAGCTCATATAGGTGAAACCATTAAGGAAATTCTGTAGGACAATTTCCCTACTTATAGCATTGACTTCATTAAGAGCATATCGCTCCGCCTGACATACAGACACACACAGCAGCTCATGAGACTCATTGTCTTTTGTGCTCTTGGTTCCACAGTGCTTCGTTTCCTGGAGCCTGGATCTCGGGACCTCCGGTCACACAGGACAGTTATCCGCAGTTGAAACCACTAACAGGGTACGAGTCCCATTCCCATGCACGCTGCTTGGATTGGCTTTTGAGCCAGTCCTTTGGTGAAAGGATCAGCAAGGTTCCTTTCAGACTTGATGTAATCTACGGTTATTACACCCGTCTCTCTAGCATGCCAACATGAATCAAGTCGTCTTCTGATATGCCTCGAGGATTTTTGGTTGTCCTTTCTACTATTCACTTTCAGCAACACAGAAGTGTTGTCACAATATACTAGGACAGCCGGTATCGGCTTTGCTAGCATTAGAAGGTCTGACAATAGGTCTCTCAACCATTCAGCCTCCAATGCTTCTGAATCAAGTGCAACTAATTCAGCCTCCTTGGTGGAACGTGTCGACACTGATTGTTTAGACGATCTCCATGACATGGCCCACCAGCTAAAGTGAACACATAGCCACTTGTAGACTTCATTTGATCCGAGTCAGAGATCTAGTTTGCATCACTAAATCCTTCAAGTACTGACGGAAATCCGATATATTTAATACCAAGATTCATCGCTCCCTTCAAATACCGAAGCACTCTGTACAAGGCTACCCAGTATCTATCTCCTGAACTAGCCGAATAACGAGCCAGTCTGCATACTGCATATGAGATATCTGGTCTAGTTGCACTACTCAGGTACATAAGAGATCCGATGATCTGCGAATATAGTAGCTGGTTCACAGGCTCGCCTTCATGTTTACTGAGCGTGTAGGATGGATCATAGGGCGTGGTGACTGGTTTACAGTCCATAAGTCCAAAGCGAGTCAGGACCTTTTCCACATAATGGGATTGTGTCAAAGTAATCCCATCCTCACCCTTTATTAGCTTGATGTCAATATTACATCAGCTTCATCCAAGTCCTTCATGTCAAAGTTCTTGGAGAGGAATACTTTTGTCTCCATGATAGCCTCCAAATCGGTCCCAAATATCAATATATCATCAACGTATAAACACATGATAACACCTTTGCCCCCAGAGAAACGATAATACACACACTTGTCGGCTTCGTTTACACAAAACCTGGCAGTGGTTAGAGTATTATTAAACTTCTCATGCCATTGTCTGGGAGCTTGCTTAAGACCGTATAAGGATTTAATCAAGCGACACACTTTGCTCTCTTGTCCTTTAACCACAAATCCTTTTGGTTGCTGCATATAAATTTCCTTTTCCAGCTCTCCATTTAGGAATGCTGTCTTTACGTCCATTTAATGGACAAGAAGTTTATAAGTAGCTGCCAGCGCTAAAAGCACACGGATTGTGGGCAATCGAGCCACCGGAGAATAAGTATCAAAATAATCCTCCTCTTTCTTTTGAGTAAAACCCTTAGCCACAAGATAGGCCTTGTACTTTTCAATAGTACCATCGGGTCTCCTCTTCCTCCTAAAGATCCATTTACAGCCCACAGGCTTGCAACCAGCTGGGAGATCAGTTATCTCCTAGGTTCTATTCGAGATGATTGAATCCATCTCGCTACGGACAGCCTCCCTCCAGTACTCTGCATCCAGAGATGTATATGCCTCTGTGAGGGAGCGTGGTTCTTCATCCACTAGATAAATAATATAATCATCACCTAGAGACTTTTTAGTCCTTTGTCTCTTACTCCTCCTTAACTCCAAATCTGGAGTCTGGTCATGGACACTTGAGGGCAGAGAATATATCCGAGATGGACCATCTGGGGCTACTACTTCCTTATCCCGCATAGGGAAGATGCTCTCAAAGAATGTCACATCTCGAGACTCCATTATTATATTTACAGCGACTTTGCTCGTCTCGGAATGGACCACTAGAAATCTATAAGCTGCACTGTTATGTGCATAACCCAGGAAGACACAGTCTACGGTCTTAGGGCCTAACTTTCTCTTCTTCGGCAATGGGACATTCACCTTCGCAGGGCAGCCCCAAGTACGAAGATGCGAAAGATCTGGCTTCCTTCCTTTAAATCCTTCATAGGGCGTGGCCTCACGATTGCGAGGCGGCACCCTGTTCGGAACATAGCACACCGTGAGTACTGCCTCGCCCCACCAGATGTCAGGCATCCCCGAACTTTGCAACAAAGCATTAGCTAAGTCACACACCGTTAGGTTCTTCCTTTCAGCTACCCCATTTGACTGAGGTGAATATGGAGCGGTGGTTTCATGAATGATTCCACACTCTTTGCAGTACTCATCAAAAAGATTGGAAAGGTATTCACCTCCTCTATCAGACCGTAGCCTTTTAATTTTCTTGTCTAGCTGGTTTTCAACTTCAGTCTTATAGATCTTAAAATGTTCTAGTGCCTCATCTTTGGTTCTGAGTAAGTAAATATAACAGAATCTGGTAGCATCATCTATCAAGGTAAGAAAGTATCTTTTATCGCCTTTTGTGATTATACCATTCATCTCACACACATCTGAGTGAATTAATTTCTAAAGGAGTGGTACTTCTGCCTTCAACCGTATGAAACGGTTTTCTAGGCTGCTTAGCTTGCACACAAATACCACATTTTACACCTTTAACATGTTTATATTCAGGAATTAAAGACATGTCACTTAATCTCTTAATGGCCTCAAAATTCACATGACACAAACGGGAATGCCATATATTATTAATGGAATCGTTATTACAGACCACATTAACATGGTAAGAAGAATGATTGTTAAAAACAGAAAGACGGAACAAACCGTCTAACTCATATGACTTTCCAACAAAAGTACCAAACTTAGACAGGACCACTTTATTAGACTCAAACACTAATTTGAGACCTTGTCGACATAGCAGCGACACTGATATGAGGTTCTGGCTCATCGAGGGCACATAGAGTACGTCCTTCAGCACGAGCGTCTTTCCTGAAGTTAACTTCAGGTAGACCTGTCCAGTACCTCGAACTGCTGTCGGAACACCATTTCCCATCAAGACTGGTGCGATGCTGTATCCCTGGAATGAAGAGAACATGGATCGATCAACACAAATATGAACAATAGCACCGGAATCCATCCACCAGTCATCTGATGGACTTGCCATAAAGGCATGAGGTGCATACCCTGGGGTGGAATTAACCACCACGTTCCCTTCTTTGCGCTGAGGTGGAGGACCTTTTCCCTTCCTAAGTTTGCACCTCCGAGCTGTATGCCCGGAGACACCACAAACGAAGCAAATAAAGTCCTCCTTTTTCTTCTTCATCTTTTTGAACTTAGGTTGGTTCAGATTCTTCTATGGAGAGTTCTTATTCTTCTTCTAGAATTTTCTATCTCCACCCTTCTCAACAACATGAGCCTGGAGTTGCTGGGATGGCTTGTTACTGGACCTTGCACGCTCTTCCACATTTATCGCAGCTGACAACTTAGTGAGAGTCATTTACTTCTTCATGTGGCGGAGTAAAGTCACAAAGTCTCGCCAAGAAGGCGGGAGCTTTGCCAGTATTGCATTCACCTGAAAACTGTCTGGTAGGACGCAGCCATATTGGACCAAGTCCCTAACAAGGAGTTGAATCTCCTGTAGCTGCTCCATAACAGACCTTTCCTCAACCATTTTATAGTTGAGGTAGTTTTCCGTTGTGAATGACTCATTGCCATTGTCAACTTCAGAGAACTCATTCTCAAGTTCAGTCCATAGACCCTTAGCAGAGGTAAAACCAGAGTACACGTCAAATAAGCGGTTCGACAAGACGTTCAGCAGACGAGACAAGCATGCCTCATTGTCTTCGTGCCACTTGGCCTTCTCCGCTAGTGTGGCGACCTTCGCTGCATCATCAGAATCATCTGATGCAGCCTGGGGAACAGCCGACGTCACTACCCAAAATAATTTTAGGTCAGTGAGCCACATGCGAGTCTTAATCTGCCAGCGCTTAAAGCTTGTGCCGTCGAACGCTTTAGGCTTAATGACATTAGAACTGGAGGCCATTATACGAATTGGTTTTCTGGATTGTTGTAAATTTAGAGAAATAAGTGACATGCTATCAACATATTTAAATATATTAAATATTTTAATTCCAAATAAAACAATCATATAACTCAGATAAATGCCATATGTAATTATAACAGCAATGAACAGTAGCAATTTGAGTATACGAAAACATGAAACATAGCTACTCAGGTCCATTAGATGATTAAACATGGCTTGTAGATGAAGAAGGCAGATTAAACACATAAACATAATTGTTTATATTAAGATATTGCTCTCAAAATAGCGGGTTGCTGCACTAGACAGCCTTCCAACGCTAAATGGTGATCAAAGATCTTTGACTAACGTGACAGTCCTATCTCACCAAATCAGGGTTTTAGATCAGATGTAATAAGCCTAATAATCAAGTATAAATACTAATAGTAAGAAGCTATGTACTAAATAAAATAACAGAATTTAACACAGGTAAACAACCTTAACAAATAGAGATATAATTAGGCATAAATAAATACTTGATGCTGAAACTAATAACACACTAAAACCCAGACTGTCACGTTGTCTCACTACACCGCTATTATCATTGAGCAAACAAATCCACCCACAATAGTGCAATCACACCCAAGTATTTAATACTAGCAGATTGCACAAAATTTAACAGTAAATAAAATGAGGCAACGCACTACTCACAACACGTAGATTGTCTACGTGGGAAGATCAGCTCAGCGAACATGAAGTTCTGTCCCAGAAAACCAATTCTGCCGCCCACGTCCGGGCCTGCACAGCAGGGAGGTTGGCGGAGATACTAGAGCCGCTGCTGAGGCCGTGGGAGACGTCCACAGCACCAGCCCGAGAAGAAGAACACCACGTAGCAGGGAGCCCAAGCAACAGGCCACGGTGGACAATAATCAGACGAACACAGCACCACACAGGCGCACAAGTGAAGCAAGGAGCATGGGTAAATCTCACTGCACAGGATTACCACCACCCCTATCTTTTCCACCAGCGAGATGAAAACAAGAATAGCTAGAGACTGATTGGATCAGGTGACTGAAACAGCAAGCAGAGGCAAGTAGCCGCTGTTCTACCAGGGGATTAGCACCCATGCTTTTAAGGAGACGAGAAGGGAAGAGAGGACCAACTGATTTGCGAGCATCTCGGATGGAGTAGCGTGAGCATCTCGGACGCATGGGCAGCGCCAAGCTCGGTGTTCCTTCAACCGCCGCCGCTCAGCCTCTATCTCCTTTCTCCCTCTCTGTGTCTTTGTGTTTCTCCTTGGCACTATGGTGCCCTAGCTCACCTCCCATCCGGCTGGGCTGCTCGGCCTATTGGGCCTTGAAGTGGCCCAGTTCGGCTGGTCACACATTTTTTTTAAATAAAGTGAAAACTTCAAAATGGTCAGCAAACTCATCATAAATATCTTTTGGTGTTTAGATGGATGAATCAAGCTTGCTGAAACAGGGAAGGTCTAGCTCAATAGCCACGTCGAGGCGTTGGTGGCACTAGGTAAGGGATTACACTAATATTGGGATTGATGGCACTGAAAACTAGTGCAACAGTGAAGTTGATGGTGAAAAATTGTTGAGATGGATGGAGACGGATGAGGCAACAAGGATGGGGTGGGAGACAACGTAGTGGTGGAGGGTATGGAAGTGGTGGTTGAATATGTTAGAAGCGTCGTCAAGGCATACCTTGGTATTTCGTAGGGAAAGCCATGGGGGTATGGCTAGAGATGGCAACATGAATTCCTCGTCGGAAATGGCTCCCCATCCCCGTTCACATGGAAAAAATTACATGTCCTCGTCCCTATGAACGTTCATGGGGAAGATTTTTCTCCCATCTTGTCTCCATCAAGGAATTTATCCCCATGGGGAATTCGTCCCTGTTAGGAAGTGCAATATTTAGTAATAAATTTAAATTGATTATACCACATTAATATAAATTGAACATACAAGATTTAAAATTACAAAAGATATATACTTTAAAGTTTAGTTTGCTAATTTATAATAGGCTATGTATTAAGATTTTAATATAATTTTAACAACTCAATGTACTAATTTAGATCAAGAGAAGTTCGCGGAGCGGGTACACGGAGAATAGGGACATAGGATGGTTCCCCATCCCTGTGAACCTGACGGGGATTAAATTTTATCTGTTTCAATGCTCGTGGGGACTAAATTATCCCAATACCTACCCCTTAATAAAGGAATTCCTCTTAGGGGATCTAGAATCAGGTCACCATTGCTATCTCTAGGTATGACCTTTGCCGACGTGGATGCCTGATGGATCCCCATGTGGTCAGTTGCGAGAGGACGGTGACCTACTTCACTTTAAGGTCATTCAACTGTTGGACGATCTCGAAGAGGGCCTTTGTCATGGCATCGTGGAAATATGGTGGCACTCCCTATAGCACCACCTAAACGACCTAGTGTTTTAGTTGGGATAAAGTCTTGGTGCCACCCGCAATAGTAGCATTGGAACCTGACATCTTTGATACTAGATTCATAGGATCCTTAACCTTGTTGCGGTTGTGAAGTGCGTAAGGATGTGAGATTGAAGGCTAGAGACGAAACCTCCTATTTTGAGAAGGCCCCATGAGGCATGATGGCTAGGGTGTAGATTGCGTCACAACAACCAGAAAGAGAACACATAGAGAAGCTCTTAAATCTCGATAAAGATGATTGTAGTTAAATAACCTCTTTATTGTAGTAGCTAGAGGTTTTTTTCCAAAATCTACTAGAGGAGAAGTACTTATCAATTTGATGGGTCTAGCCATCTAGGCCTCCCCAGCCATGTGTGTATACGCCCTCTGGGATGAGTAAGGGTGCGATCCTGCAAGGCATAACCATCTATCGTGCTGGTCATTGTTGGGATAATCCGCAAGTGAGACATTTAGACAATGAAGTTTCTGTAAAGCTTCTTATGATACAGTAGTAAGGAACATTTCTTGGGGGTGGTCTGACCTCACCTGTCTTACTGTAATGTTCTTGTTGATTGCAAACGACAATAACTCTGGATATTTTTCTGATTTGAGATCACCATCCCATCTATCATGCCAAAGTAGAATTGTTCTCCCATCACCCACCTTCACTTGTATTAATTCTTTGTAGGTGTGGAAGCTTTTTAGGATGCCTCTCCACCAAAACGAGTCCACTGGCTTCTCTGTTGGGACTGTGTCATCACTGTAGTAATTATTCCAAATTATGTTTACCCACGGAGTGTCTAACCTGTTGAGCAGCTTGTGCAAATTCTTCATTAGGATTGCTTTGTTTTGATTTTCTATATGGTTCTCCCCAAATCCCCCTTGCTTCTTTGGCTTGCAGACTAGGTCTCATGCAACTTGTGGTGGTTTCTTCGTGTTGATGTCTACGCCCATCCACAAGTAATGTCTCCTATATTTGTCTATATGCTTGATCACTGTTTTGGGGAGTCTAAGTGTGCACCTATATATACATGGGGAGGGATGAAAAGACTGCGTTGACCATCTGCAATCTGGCAGCCTGAGACAAAAAGAGTGAAGTTGATACCAGTCTCCTTTCCATTTTTTGAATAAGCGGGAGGAAAGCTTCTAAGTTTGGTTTTTTCGGTCCCATGGGCAGTCTTAAGTATAGTGTCCCAATCTGACATTGGAAAGTATTTGCAAGGATCTCCATCCTTTGGCTTGGTACATTAATTTGGTATATGTTGGACTTATGGTAATTAATGTGGAGACTGGTTGATTCTGCAAAGGAGTTTAGCATTGCCTTTAAAAAGAATAGTTATTTTGGGCATGCTTCCATTACCGTGATCATGTCACATGTGCATATTGTATAATGGGAAAGTCATGTCCGCAGCCGGTCTTAAGAGGGAGCTGAAGAAGGCCATTTTCCTTTGCTTTGTTGACAATGGATTGCAGATGGTCAGCTGCTAGGATAAAGAGAAGAATAATTAATTGTTATTTTAGGACAATGAATTGTAATAATTTGTGCAGGATGTGTTGACACCTTTTTCGGGCGCCAAACACTCAACAAGAACCGGCGGCGGTGCTCTCTGCACGGGCGCGGATGGTCCGTGGCCAGGGGCCGGACGGTCCGCGACCTGGTACAGGGGCTGGCGTTCCCTGCCTGATGGCCGGATGGTCCGCGCCCTAGGGCTGGACGGTCCGCGTGTGCGTAGGGGGCGGCGAAGGTCACCGGCGGCACCTGGATCTCGCTCCTAGGAGGGACCCCGTCGGGGAGGAGAGATCCTAGGGGTTGTCTAGGCTCGGTATGCCAACCTAGACTCCTCTAATCGACATAGAGTCGAAGAGAAGCAGAGAATTTAGGGATTGGAATACTAAACTAGGGCTAAACTTGAGAGCACCTAGAGGGGGGGGGTGAATAGGTGATCCTATAAAAACCTTAAACTTAAAGCCACAAACTTGATTAAGTGTTAGAGCAATAAAGCCAAGTAGCTAGAGAGGAGTTCTTGTGAAACACAATAACCACAAAGAGATCAACACAGAGAGGCACAGTGGTTTATCCCGTGGTTCGGCCAAGTCCAACACTTGCCTACTCCACGTTGTGGCGTCCCAACGGACGAGGGTTGCACTCAACCCCTCTCAAGTGATCCAATGATCAACTTGAATACCACGGTGTTTTGCTTTCGTTTACTATCTCCCATTTGCGAGGAATCTCCACAACTTGGAGCCTCTCGCCCTTACAAATGATGATCACAAAGAAACACGGAAGTAAGGGAGGGAGAGCAACGCACACAAGACACAAAATCAGAGCACAAATACGCACACAAGTCACAACTTGAGCTCGCAACACAACTCGAAGAGTTCTCTACTCAAATGGAGCTCTAGTTGCTATCATAAAGAATCAAATGCGCGAAAATGGAGTCCTGGTGCTTAGAGTTGATCAAAGAGTGCTTGGTGTACTCCTCCATGCGCGTAGGGGTCCTTTTTATAGCCCCAAGGCAGATAGGAGCCGTTGGAAGCAATCAAGGAAGGCAATTCTTGCCTTCTGTCGGGTGGTGCACCGGATAGTCCGGTGTACCACCGGACATCCACTATTCATAGTCCGATGCAGATTGCTTTCCTAAATTGGCGCAGCCGACCGTTGAAGATTTGGAGCCGTTGGCGCACCGGACACTGTCCGGTGCACATCGGACAGTCCGGTGCCCCCATCCGACTTGGCTCGGCCACACGTCACGCGCGGATTGCGCGGTCGACCGTTGGCGCATCGACCGTTGGCTCACCGGATAGTTCGGTGCCTCACCGGACATTCAGGTGAATTTTAGCCGTACGCTGTTGACTGTTCCCGAGAGCGGCGACTTCGTCGCAGACGACTCACCGGACAGTCCGGTGCACCACCGGATAGTCCGGTGATTTTTAGCCGTACATCGCCGTCGAGACCCGAGAGCAGCCTGTTCATCTGGACTTGTCCTGGCACACCGGACACTGTCCGGTGCGCCACCGGACAGTCAGGTGCACCCAGACCGAGCAGCCTTTTGGCTGAACACAGCCAACTTAACTCCAACGTGATTTCTCCTGTTTCTAACACTTAGACACAATACATTAGTCTTCAAAACAATGTACTAAGTCTAGAAACATACCTTTAATCTTGATTTGCACTTCTTGAGTCTTTGGCACAAATATAACTCAAAGCATTTGTGTGGAGCACTTAATCACCAAAATCTTATAGAAATGGCCCAAGGGCTCATTTCCCTTTCAATCTCCCCCTTTTTGGTGATTTATGCCAACACAACAAAAAGCAACTAAAAGAAGTGCAACATCAATGCAAATGAGAACAAAAATTTGTATTTAATTCAAATTTGGCATATTTGGATCATTCTTTGCCACCACTTGGTTTGTTTTTGCAAATCAAACTCAATTTCCTATCTCTAAGTCAAATTCACTTGTTGAGGCATAGAGAGAGGTATTCCAAGAGAAATTGATCAAAGATTCAAAAACTCCCCCTTTTTCCCATAATCAAACATTCTCCCCACAAGAGACCAACTTTTGACAATAAGCGACAATAAGAGTATTTTGACAAAACAAAAGCTCTACTCTACTATTTTCAAAATTCTCAAGTGGTAGCTGATCCATTTATTGCTTTGGCCTTAATTTCTCCCCATTTGGCATCAAGCACCAAAACGGGATCATTTTTGGCCCTTAACCCCATTGCCTCACCAAAATCTTCAATTAAGAGCAAAAAGGCAATAAGAGCATGGAGATGAACTTGGAGTTAGTTACCCTCTCATCGGAGTGCAGTGGAAGTCTTTCATGGTCCAAGTCCATGTTTCCCTTTCAATCTACCTTTGAGACTAAATCAAGCAAACTCAAGCACACGATTAGTCTTAAAGGGTCAAGTTGTAGCATGCCTCCCCCTAAATGAGTGCATCACTTGCAAATGGACTGTGAGGTCCGGGGATCATGAGTACAACTTGAGCACCACAAATAAACACATGTATGCTCTATATCAATCCAAGTTACGCGAATCTAAGACATTTAGCTCACTACGCAGCTTGCAAAAGGTCTTCTCATCTAAAGGCTTGGTAAAGATATCGGCTAGCTGGTTCTCGGTGCTAACATAAAACACTTCGATATCTCCCTTTTGCTGGTGGTCTCTCAAAAAGTGATGCCGGATGTCTATGTGCTTTGTGCGGCTGTGTTCAACAGGATTGTCCGCCATGCGGATTGCACTCTCATTGTCACATAGGAGTGGGACTTTGCTCAGATTGTAGCCAAAGTCCCAGAGGGTTTGCCTCATCCAAAGTAGTTGCGTGCAACACTGTCCTGCGGCAACGTACTCGGCCTCAGCGGTGGATAGGGCAACGGAAGTTTGTTTCTTAGAACTCCACGACACCAGGGACCTTCCTAGGAATTGGCACGTCGCTGATGTACTCTTCCTATCGACCTTACATCCAGCATAGTCGGAGTCTGAGTATCCAATCAAGTCAAAGGTAGACCCCTTTGGATACCAGATCCCGAAGCAAGGCGTAGCAACTAAATATCTAAGAATTCGCTTAACGGCCACGAGGTGACACTCCCTTGGGTCGGATTGAAATCTAGCACACATGCATACACTAAGCAAAATATCTGGTCTACTAGCACACAAATAAAGTAAAGACCCTATCATTGACCGGTATGCCTTTTGATCAACGGACTTACCTCTTTTGTTGAGGTCAACATGGCCGTCGGTTCCCATTGGAGTCTTTGCGGGCTTGGCGTCCTTCATCCCAAACCGCTTGAGCAAGTCTTGCGTGTACTTTGTTTGAGAGATGAAGGTGCCGTCCTTGAGTTGCTTCCCTTGGAACCCAAGGAAGTAGTTCAACTCGCCCATCATCGACATCTCGAATTTCTGAGTCATCACCCTGCTAAACTCTTCACAAGACTTTTGGTTAGTAGAACCAAATATTATGTCATCAACATAAATTTGGCACACAAATAGATCACCGTCACAAGTCTTAGTGAAAAGAGTTGGATCGGCTTTCCCACCCTTGAAAGCATTAGCAATTAGAAAGTCTCTAAGGCATTCATACCATGCTCTTGGGGCTTGCTTAAGTCCATAGAGCGCCTTAGAGAGCTTACACACGTGGTCGGGGTACCGTTCATCCTCAAAGCCAGGGGTTGCTCCACGTACACCTCCTCCTTGATTGGCCCATTGAGGAAAGCGCTCTTCACGTTAATTTGGAACAACCTGAAAGAATGGTGAGCGACATAGGCTAACAAAATACGAATCGACTCTAGCCTAGCCATAGGAGCAAAAGTCTCCTCAAAGTCCAAACCTGCGACTTGGGCATAACCTTTTGCCACAAGTTGAGCCTTGTTCCTTCTCACCACCCCGTGCTTGTCCTGTTTGTTGCGGAACACCCACTTGGTTCCCACAACGTTTTGCTTGGGACGTGGCACCAGTGTCCAAACTTCATTTTGCTTGAAGTTATTGAGCTCTTCCTGCATGGCCAACACCCAGTCCGGATCTAGCAAGGCCTCTTCTACCCTGAAAGGCTCAATAGAAGAGACAAAAGAGTAATGCTCACAAAAATTAGCTAATCTAGAGCGAGTGGTTACTCCCTTGCTAATATCACCCAATATCTGGTCGACGGGATGATCCCTTTGAATCGTCGCTCGAACTTGAGTTGGAGGGGCCTGTGGAACTTCTTCCTCCTCATCTTCAACATCCTGTGCTCCCCCTTGATCACATGCCTCATCTTGAGGGACCTGTTCATCATCTTGAGTTGGGGGGTGCACCATTGTTGAGGAAGAAGGTTGATCTTGCACTTGGTGTTCCTGTGGTCGCACGTCTCCAATCGCCATGGTACGAATTGCGTCCGTTGGAACATCATCCTCATCTACATCATCAAGATCAACTTGCTCTCGGTTAGAAGTTCGTATGACGTCTTCTTGAGGAGGCGATGAAGATAGACCCGGTTTATGGCGTGGCAAGCTGTGTTCACAGCTTCCGACCAAAACCGCTCGGGCGTCTTGAATTCCCCAAGCATCGTCCTCGCCATGTCTATAAGCGTCATGTTCTTCCTCTCTACCACACCGTTTTGCTGTGGTGTGTAGGGAGCGGAGAACTCGTGCTTGATTCCTTCCTCCTCAAGAAACTCCTCCACTTGAAGATTCTTGAACTCGGACCCGTTGTCGCTTCTAATCTTTTTCACTTTGAGCTCAAATTCGTTCTGAGCTCGCCTTAGAAAGCGCTTGAGGGTCCCTTGGGTTTCTGATTTATCCTGCAAAAAGAATACCCAAGTGAAGCGGGAAAAATCATCAACAATAACAAGACCATACTTACTTCCCCCGATGCTAAGGTAGGCGACGGGTCCGAAGAGGTCCATATGCAATAGCTCCAGAGGTCTTGATGTAGTCATCACATTCTTGTTGTGATGAGCATTTCCCACTTGTTTACCTGCTTGACAAGCTACACAAGGTCTATCTTTTTCGAAAGCTACATTTGTTAGACCTAACACATGTTCTTCCTTTAGAAGTTTGTGAAAGTTCTTCATCCCCACATGTGCTAGACGGCAATGCCACAGCCAGCCCATGCTAGTCTTAGCGATTAAGCATGCATCTAGATCGGCCTCCTCCTTCGAAAAATCAACTAAATAGAGTTTGCCGTCTAGTACACCCTTAAAAGCTAATGAACCATCACTTCTTCTAAAGACAGACACATCTACGTTTGTAAATAAGCAGTTGTAACCCATATTACATAATTGACTAACGGACAACAAGTTATATCCGAACGATTCTACTAAAAACACATTAGAAATGGAATGCTCGGAAGAAATAGCTATTTTTCCTAGTCCTTTAACCTTGCCTTGATTCCCGTCACCGAATATGATTGAGTCTTGGGAATCTTTGTTCTTGACGTAGGAGGTGAACATCTTCTTCTCCCCCGTCATGTGGTTTGTGCATCCGCTGTTGATAATCCAGCTTGAGCCCCTGGATGCATAAACCTGCAAGGCAAATTAGGCTTGGGTTTTAGGTACCCAACTCTTGTTGGGTCCTACAAGGTTAGTAACAATAGCCTTAGGGACCCAAATGCAAGTCTTGTCTCTCTTGCATTTGGCCCCCACCTTTTTAGCAATCACTTTTTCATTTTTACATGAAAGAACAAATTTAGCATTGCAAGCATGAAATACAGTGGTAGATCCATTATACACTTTCCTAGGAGCATGAGACACAAAATTCTTCCTAGATCTACCATTAAAGTTTGAACTTGAAGCAATCATGGCATGTGAGTCATAAGCATTATAATTCCTACTATAATGAAAATTCCTAGCATATTTTGTATCATGATACATGAAAGCATGATTCTTTTGACTCCTACTAGTCATAGGGGCCTTTCCTTTCTCCTTGTTGGGAATGGGAGCCTTTTGACTTGTTAAGTTCTTGGCTTCCCTTCGAAAGCCAAGCCCATCCTTAATTGAGGGATGTCTACCAATAGTGTAGGCATCCCTTGCAAATTTTAGTTTATCAAACTCATTTTTGCTAGTCTTAAGTTGGGCATTAAGACTAGCTACTTCATCATTTAAATTAGAAATGGAAATTAAATGTTCATTGCAAGCATCAACATTAAAATCCTTACACCTATTGCAAATTACTACATGTTCCACATGAGGACTAGTATTATTTGCTTCTACTAATTTAGCATTTAAATCATCATTAATGCTCTTTAAACTAGAAATAGTCTCATGACAAGTAGAAATTTCACATGAAAGCATTTCATTCCTTTTAACTTCTAAAGCAAGAGACTTTTGCACACTTACAAATTTATCATGCTCTTCATATAAAAGATCCTCTTGCTTTTCTAACAATCTATTCTTCTCATTCAAAGCATCAATTAATTCATTGATCTTATCAATTTTAGTTCTGTCTAAACCTTTGAATAAACTTGCGTAGTCTACTTCATCATCACTAGATTCATCATCACTTGAAGAAGCATATGTAATAGTATTTCGAGAGCTTACCTTCTTCTCCTTTGCCATGAGGCAGGTGTGATGCTTGTTGGGGAAGAGAGACGGTTTGTTGAAGGCCGTGGCGGCGAGTCCTTCGTCGTCGGAGTCAGACGAAGAACAATTCGAGTCCCACTCTTTTCCAAGGTGTGCCTCACCCTTAGCCTTCTTGTAAACCTTCTTGTTCTCTCTTTTCCCATTCTTTCCTTTTTCCTGGTCACTATCATTATAGGGACAGTTAGCAATAAAGTGACCAATCTTACCACACTTGAAGCAGGAGTGCTTTCCCTTCGTATTGCTCTTGTTAGGATGCTCCTTGCGACCTTTGAGCGCCGTCTTGAAGCGCTTGATGATGAGGTCCATTTCATCCTCATTTAGCCCGACCGCCTCAACTTGCGCCACCTTGCTAGGTAGCGCCTCCCTGCTACTTGTTGCTTTGAGAGCAACGGTTTGAGGCTCGTGGATTGGCATTGGGCCATTCAATGCCTCATCAACATACCTTGCCTCCTTGATCATCATTCGCCCGCTTACGAACTTTCCAAGTATTTCCTCGGGTGACATCTTGGTGTACCTAGGATTTTCACGAATAGAGTTTACAAGATGTGGATCAAGGACAGTGAAAGACCTTAGCATAAGTCGGACGACGTCGTGGTCCGTCCATCTCGTGCTTCCATAGCTCCTTATTTTGTTGACCAGGGTCTTGAGCCTGTTGTATGTTTGGGTTGGCTCCTCCCCCCTGATCATTGCGAACCTTCCTAGTTTGCCCTCCACCAACTCCATCTTGGTGAGCATGGTGACATCATTCCCCTCATGCGAGATCTTGAGGGTGTCCCAAATCTGCTTGGCATTATCCAAGCCGCTCACCTTATGGTATTCTTCCCTGCACAAGGATGCTAAAAGAACAGTAGTAGCTTGTGCATTTTTGTGAATTTGTTCATTGATAAACAAGGGATTATCCGTACTATCAAATTGCATTCCATTCTCTACTATCTCCCATATACTTGGATGAAGAGAGAACAAGTGGCTACGCATTTTGTGACTCCAAAATCCATAGTCCTCTCCATCAAAGTGTGGAGGTTTACCAAGAGGAATGGAAAGCAAATGTGCATTTGAATTATGCAAAATACGAGAATAATCAAAAGAAAAGTTTGACTTGACCGTTTTCTTTTTCTCGTAGTTGTCGTCGTCTTTTTGGGAAGAGGAAGACTCGTCGCTGTCGTAGTAGACTATCTTTTTGATGTGCCTCTTCTTCTTCCCGTCTTTCCTTTTGTGACTCGAGCTAGAGTCGGTGGGTTTATCGTCTCTTGGCTCGTTGAAGGTGGACTCCTTCTCCTTATCATTGACCACCATCCCCTTTCCCTTAGGATCCATCTCTTCGGGTGATTAGTCCCTTTCGTGAAGAGAACGGCTCCGATACCAATTGAGAGCACCTAGAGGGGGGGGGGGTGAATAGGTGATCCTGTAAAAACTTAAAACTTAAAGCCACAAACTTGATTAAGTGTTAGAGCAATAAAGCCAAGTAGCTAGAGAGGAGTTCTTGCGAAACACAATAACCACAGAGATCAACACAGAGAGGCACAGTGGTTTATCCCGTGGTTCGGCCAAGTCCAACACTTGCCTACTCCACGTTGTGGCGTCCCAACAGACGAGGGTTGCACTCAACCCCTCTCAAGTGATCCAATGATCAACTTGAATACCACGGTGTTTTGCTTTCGTTTACTATCTCCCATTTGCGAGGAATCTCCACAACTTGGAGCCTCTCGCCCTTACAAATGATGATCACAAAGAAACACGAAAGTAAGGGAGGGAGAGCAACGCACACAAGACACAAAATCAGAGCACAAATACGCACACAAGTCACAACTTGAGCTCGCAACACAACTCGAAGAGTTCTCTACTCAAATGGAGCTCTAGTTGCTATCATAAAGAATCAAATATGCGGAAATGGAGTCTTGGTGCTTAGAGTTGATCAAAGAGTGCTTGGTGCACTCCTCCATGCGCCTAGGGGTCCCTTTTATAGCCCCAAGGCAGCTAGGAGCCGTTGGAAGCAATCCAGGAAGGCAATTCTTGCCTTCTGTCGGGTGGCGCACCAGACAGTCCGGTGCACCACCGGACATCCACTGTTCACAGTCCGGTGTAGATTGCTTTCCTAAATTGGCGCAGCCGACCGTTGAGGATTTGGAGCCGTTGGTGCATCGGACACTGTCCGGTGCACACCGGACAGTCCGATGCCCCCATCCGACCGTTGGCTCGGCCACATGTCACGCGCGGATTGCGCGGCCGACCGTTGGCGCAGTCGACCGTTGGCTCACCGGACAGTCCGGTGCCTCACCGGACAGTCCGGTGAATTTTAGTCGTACGCTGTTGACTGTTCCCAAGAGCGGCGACTTCGCCGCAGACGACTCACCGGACAGTCCGGTGCACCACCAGATAGTCCGGTGATTTTTAGCCGTACGCCGCCGTCGAGACCCGAGAGCAGCCTGTTCATCTAGACTGGTCCTGGCACACCAGACACTGTCCGGTGCGCCACCGGACACTGTCCGGTGCACCCAGACCGAGCAGCCTTTTGGCTGAACACAGCCAACTTAACTCCAACGCGATTTCTCCTGTTTCTAACACTTAGACACAATACATTAGTCTTCAAAACAATGTACTAAGTCTAGAAACATACCTTTAATCTTGATTTGCACTTCTTGAGTCTTTGGCACAAATATAACTCAAAGCATTTGTGTGGAGCACTTAATCACCAAAATCTTATAGAAATGGCCCAAGGGCTCATTTCCCTTTCAAAACTAGAACTAGACTAGAACTACTCCTAATGCATAAGGTAAAAACGAGTAATAAACTGGATTTGATCGATTGTTGGGGGGTTCAATCGGTCGTAGCCCTTCATCTATATAAAGGGGGAGGTCTGGATCCGCTTCGAACTGATTTCCGAGTCAATCCCATGGTTTTAGGTAACAAATCCCGTGAGAAACTAGGAACCCTAACTGACTCTGCGCACGCGCGGACCGTCCGCGCCACCACCGCGGACAGTCCGGACCGCGGACCGTCCGGCCTCAGGGCCGGACCGTCCGCACGGTTTTTTTGGCTTCTAACATATGCCCCCTGCCTTTTGGCGAAGGTTGACGAACCAAAAGCATATGAACTAAACCTGATGTAGGTCACCAGCTTTTCAAAATAGAGATCATTCAATAAAGCACCAATGTATAAAGGCCGTTTTGGATTGTATCTTTCTCGGCCATGACCATTTGATCAAGGGATCAAAATGAATAGAATGGAGGTGCCCCCAGCCTGGATAGACAAAGGGACTATACATGTACCATGGATTCATCGTCGTGCCATTCCACATTTGGGTAGGACAATATACCGACGATGAATAAACGGGTGGAAAGTACCCTAGTCTCATAGGATGAACAGACGATGCTTGTCGCGTCGCCTTTTGGGCCGTTTTGTTCATCCGTTTCGTTTTAGCAGGTGACCGTGGTTTCTTTGTTGACCGATCACGTGGAACGGTCTTTTTGCTAGCATTTTTGGAGAGCAACTGATCAAAAGTAGGGTCGGCTTTGATCAGCCGACTATATGTGCTTTGACCTTGTGTCTTTTTCCTTGCTTCGTGTAGAGGTTGACGCCTTTGGTCATAGGGGGACTGTTCGGCTGAGTTAGCCGGACTGTTTGTCTGAGCACCGGATCGTCTGCCGGACCATCTGCGATGCTCGGGCTAGGCTGATGTGTTTGGTTCATTAACTGTGCCTGCCCCCCGGCGTCTTCGGACTTTTTAGCCTTCTCGTCCGAAGCCTTTCGAGCAATCTCCTTCTGTGATATATCTGACATGCGAGGATCGCCAATGACGATGCCCTTGCCTTTGCCTTTATCGACCATTTCGGGCGGAACCAAGACCTTTTTGCATGTGAGTTCTATTGTATTAATAGGAAAAGGTTGTGTGTCTACTTGCATCTCCTGAAAAGCCAATCGGCCCTCATTTATGGCCGATTGTATCTGTCGATGAAAAACATTACAATCATTGGTGGCATGAGAAAAGGAATTATGCCACTTACAATAATCACGCCTCTTTAATTCATCAGGAGGAGGAATAGTATGGGTTAATTTAATGTTGCCGTTTTTCAGTAACTCGTCAAATATTTTATCGCATTTGGCAACATTAAAAATAAACTTAACTTCTTCTTGTTGATTCTTTTGAATCGACTATAAAGCAGAACACGCTGAAGGTTTAGCCTGTCCTGGCCAAACCAGTTCGGCAGTGTATACATCCATGGATTCATCGTCTGAATTATCATATCCCACTAGATGCATCTTATGGCTAGCTGATTTTGATGTTTCCTTACTTCGGCTTTCACAGGTCATAGCCCGCTGGTGCAAGTGCACTAGTGAGAGCACCTAGAGGGGGGGGGGGTGAATAGGTGATCCTGTCAAACTTAAAACTTAAGCCACAAAACTTGGTTAAGTGTTAGCACAATAATCGCCAAGTGGCTAGAGAGAAGTCTCAACAAAACACAATAACCACAAAGATATCAATCACAGAGATGGCACGATGGTTATCCCGTGGTTCGGCCAAGACCAACGCTTGCCTACTCCACGTTGTGGCGTCCCAACGGACGAGGGTTGCAATCAACCCCTCTCAAGCGGTCCAAAGACCCACTTGAATACCACGGTGTTTTGCTTTGCTTTTCTTAATCCCGTCCGCGAGGAATCTCCACAACTTGGAGCCTCTTGCCCTTACACTTGAAGTTCACAAAGAAGCACAGAGTAAGGGAGGGATTAGCAACTCACACAAGACACAAAGATCACAGCAAATACACACACACAAGATCCAGACTTAAGCTCAAAAGACTAGCACACTAGAACGGAGCTCAAATCACTAGAATGTCGAACAAGTGCGCAAGAATGGAGTGTGAGTGATCAAGAGTGCTCAAGGAATGCTTGGTGTTCTCCTCCATGCGCCTAGGGGTCCCTTTTATAGCCCCAAGGCAGCTAGGAGCTGTTGAGAGCATTCTAGGAAGACTGATCTTGCCTTCTGTCGCCTGGCGCACCGGACAGTCCGGTGCACCACCGGACACTGTCCGGTGCGGATATCCTTCCTTATCTGGTGAAGCCGACCGTTGGGATTTGAGAGCCGTTGGCACACCGGACAGTCCGGTGCCTCCTTCTAGCCGTTGGCTTGGCCACGTGTCCCGCGCAGATCACGCGGCCGACCGTTGGCTCACCGGACAGTCCGGTGCACACCGGACAGTCCGGTGAATTATAGCCGTACGTCGTTGATGGTTTCCTAAGAGCGACGAGTTCGCCTGTGAACGGCTCACCGGACAGTCCGGTGCCCCACCAGACAGTCTGGTGAATTATAGCCGTACACCGTCGTCGAAGTCCCGAGAGCAGCAAGTTCGCAGAGTCAGCCTGGCGCACCGGACACTGTCCGGTGCACCACCGGACAATCCGGTGCACCCACAGACTTTGGCTGAACAAAGCCATCTCTTCTCTAACTTGATTCTTCCTGTTTCTAGCACTTAGACACAATACATTAGTCCATAAAACAATGTACTAAGTCTAGAAACATACCTTTTGACATGATTTGCACTTTGTCCACCACTTTGCATAGATTAACCCGAAAGTACTTGTGTTGGCACTCAATCACCAAAATACTTAGAAATGGCCCAAGGGCACATTTCCCTTTCAATCTCCCCCTTTTTGGTGATTTATGCCAACCCAACACAAAGCAACTAGAACAAGTGCAATATCAATGCAAATGAGAACTCAAAATTGTTTTGATTCAATTTTGGCATATATGGATCATACTTTGCCACCACTTGGTTTGTTTTTGCAAATAAAACTCAATTTCCTATCTCTAAGTCGAATTCACTTGTAGAGACATAAAGAGAGGTATTCCAAAAGAAATTGATCAAGGATTTCAAAAACTCCCCCTTTTTCCCATAATCAACACTTTTCCCACAAGAGGCCAACTTTTGACAAAAGAGACAATAAAAGAGTTTTGACAAACCAAAAGCTCTATTCTACTATTTTCAAAATTTCTCAAGTGGTAGCTGATCCATTTATTGCTTTGGCCTTTATTTTCTCCCCCTTTGGCATCAAGCACCAAAACGGGATCAATCTTGGCCCTTAAACCCCATTGCCTCACCAAAATCTTTAAATAAGAATACAAAGGCAATAAGAGTACATGAGATGAACTTGGAATAAGTTACCCTCTCATCGGAGTGCAGTGGAAGCCTTTCATGGTCCAAGTCCACTTTTTCCCTTTCAAACCTCCTTTGAGACTAATTCAAGCAAACTCAAGCACACGGTTAGTCTCAAAGGGTCAAGTTGTAGCACATCTCCCCCTAAATATGTGCATCACGTGCAAAGTACTTGCGAGGTCCGGGGAGTGCTTGTACAACTTGAGCACCACAAGTAAGCAACAAAATGCATAAGGAATATGATCAACAGCATAAACACATGTATGCTATAAATCAATCCAAGTTCCGCGAATCTAAGACATTTAGCTCACTACGCAGCCTGCAAAAGGTCTTCTCATCTAAAGGCTTGGTAAAGATATCGGCTAGCTGGTTCTCGGTGCTAACATAAAACACTTCGATATCTCCCTTTTGCTGGTGGTCTCTCAAAAAGTGATGCCGGATGTCAATGTGCTTTGTGCGGCTGTGCTCAACAGGATTTTCCGCTATTCGGATAGCACTCTCATTATCACATAGGAGTGGGACTTTGCTCAGATTGTAGCCAAAGTCCCGGAGGGTTTGCCTCATCCAAAGTAGTTGCGTGCAACACTGTCCAGCGGCAACATACTCGGCCTCAGCGGTGGATAGGACAACGGAAGTTTGTTTCTTAGAGTTCCACGACACCAGGGACCTTCCTAAGAATTGGCACGTCCCCGATGTACTCTTCCTATCGACCTTACATCCAACATAGTCGGAGTCTGAATATCCAATTAAGTCAAAGGTAGACCTCTTTGGATACCAGATCCCGAAACAAGGCGTAGCGACTAAATATCTAAGAATTCGCTTCACAGCCACTAAGTGACACTCCTTAGGATCGGATTGAAATCTAGCACACATGCATACGCTAAGCATAATATCCGGTCTACTAGCACATAAATAAAGCAAAGAGCCTATCATTGACCGGTATGCTTTTTGATCAACGGACTTACCTCCTTTGTTGAGGTCGGTGTGTCCGTCAGTTCCCATCGGCGTCTTTGCGGGCTTGGCATCCTTCATCCCAAACCGCTTTAGCAAGTCTTGCGTGTACTTCGTTTGGGAGATGAAGGTGCCGTCCTTGAGTTGCTTCACTTGGAACCCAAGGAAGTAGTTCAACTCGCCCATCATCGACATCTCGAATTTCTGCGTCATCACCCTGCTAAACTCTTCACAAGACTTTTGGTTAGTAGAACCAAATATTATGTCATCGACATAAATTTGGCACACAAAAAGATCACCATCGCAAGTCTTAGTGAAAAGAGTTGGATCGGCTTTCCCAACCTTGAAAGCATTAGCAATTAAAAAGTCTCTAAGGCATTCATACCATGCTCTTGGGGCTTGCTTAAGTCCATAGAGCGCCTTAGAGAGCTTACACACGTGGTCGGGGTACCGTTCATCCTCGAAGCCAGGGGGTTGCTCCACGTACACCTCCTCCTTGATCGGCCCGTTGAGGAAAGCGCTCTTCACATCCATTTGGTACAACCTGAAAGAATGGTGAGCGGCATATGCTAACAAAATACGAATTGATTCTAGCCTAGCCACAGGAGCGAAAGTCTCCTCAAAGTCCAAACCTGCGACTTGGGCATATCCTTTTGCCACAAGTCGAGCCTTGTTCCTTGTCACGACCCCGTGCTCGTCCTGTTTGTTGCGGAACACCCACTTGGTTCCCACAACATTTTGCTTGGGACGAGTCACTAGTGTCCAAACTTCATTACGCTTGAAGTTGTTGAGTTCCTCCTGCATTGCCAACACCTAGTCCGGATCTAGCAAGGCCTCTTCTACCCTGAAAGGCTCAATAGAAGAGACAAAGGAGTAATGCTCACAAAAATTAACTAATCTTGAACGAGTAGTTACTCCCTTGCTAATATCACCCAAAATTTGGTCGACGGGATGATTCCTTTGAATCATTGCTCGAACTTGGGTTGGAGGTGCCTGAGGTGCTTCTTCCTCTTCACTTTGAACATCCTGTGCTCCCCCTTGATCATGCGCCTCTACTTGAGGTACCTGTTCGTCATCTTGGGTTGGGGGATGCACCATCGTTGAGGAAGAAGGTTGATCTTGCTCCAATTGTTCCTGTGGTCGCACATCGCCAATTGCCATGGTGCGCATTGCGGCCGTTGGAACGTCTTCTTCATCTACATCATCAAGATCAACAACTTGCTCTCTTGGAGAGCCATTAGTCTCATCAAATACAACGTCGCTAGAGACTTCAACCAAACCCGATGATTTGTTGAAGACCCTATACGCCTTTGTATTTGAGTCATAACCTAATAAAAACCCTTCTACAGCTTTGGGAGCAAATTTAGAAGTTCTACCTTTCTTCACAAGAATATAACACTTGCTCCCAAATACACGAAAGTAAGACACATTGGGTTTGTTACCGGTTAGAAGCTCATACGAAGTCTTCTTGAGGAGGCGGTGAAGGTAGACCCTGTTGATGGCGTGGCAAGCCGTGTTCACGGCTTCCGACCAAAAGCGCTCGGGGGTCTTGAACTCTCCAAGCATAGTCCTCGCCATATCGATGAGCGTCCTGTTCTTCCTCTTTACCACACCATTTTGCTGTGGTGTGTAGGGAGCGGAGAACTCGTGCTTGATTCCTTCCTCCTCAAGGAACTCCTCCACTTGAAGGTTCTTGAACTCAGACCCGTTGTCGCTCCTTATCTTCTTCACCTTGAGCTCAAACTCATTTTGAGCTCTCCTAAGGAAGCGCTTGAGGGTCCCTTGGGTTTCAGATTTATCCTGCAAAAAGAATACCCAAGTGAAGCGGGAAAAATCATCAACTATAACAAGACCATACTTACTTCCTCCTATGCTTAGATAGGCGACGGGTCCGAAGAGGTCCATATGAAGCATCTCCAAGGGTCTTGATGTGGTCATCACATTTTTGTTGTGATGAGAGCTTCCCACCTGTTTCCCTGCTTGACAAGCTGCACAAGGTCTATCTTTTTCGAAATGCACGTTAGTTAGACCTATCACGTCTTCTCCCTTTAGAAGCTTGTGGAGGTTCTTCATCCCCACATGTGCTAAGCGGCGATGCCATAGCCAGCCCATGCAAGTCTTAGCAATTAAGCATGCATCTAGACCGGCCTCTTCTTTTGCAAAATCAACCAAATAAAGTTTGCCGTCTAGTACACCCTTAAAAGCTAGTGAACCATCACATCTTCTAAAGACAGACATATCTACATTTGTGAATAGACAATTATATCCCATTTTGCATAATTGACTAACAGACAACAAATTATATCCAAGAGACTCAACTAAAAACACATTAGATATAGAGTGCTCGGATGAAATAGCAATTTTACCTAACCCTTTTACCTTGCCTTGGTTCCCATCACCGAATATTATTGAATCTTGGGAATCCTTATTTTTGACGTAGGAGGTGAACATCTTCTTCTCCCCCGTCATATGGTTTGTGCATCCGCTGTCGATAATCCAGCTTGAACCCCCGGATGCATAAACCTGCAAGGCAAATTTAGGCTTGGGTCTTAGGTACCCAACTCTTGTTGGGTCCTACAAGGTTAGTCACAATTGTCTTAGGGACCCAAATGCAAGTTTTATCTCCCTTGCATCTTGCCCCTAACTTCCTAGCAATTACCTTCTTATCCTTTCTACAAATGGCAAAGGAAGCATTGCAAGCATAATAAATTGTAGAAGGTTCATTCATTAATTTCCTAGGAGCATGAACAATATTCTTTCTAGGCACATGATGAATAACATTTCTCCTAGACATATTTCTATCATGCATATAGGAAGAACTGGAAGCAAACATGGCATGAGAATCAAAAGCATCATAAGCATTACAACTCCTATAAGCATTTCTAGATTGTCTCCTATCATGGTACATAAAAGCATGATTCTTTTGCACACTACTAGCCATAGGGGCCTTCCCTTTCTCCTTGGCGGAGATGGGAGCCTTATGGCTTGTTAAGTTCTTGGCTTTCCTCTTGAAGCCAAGACCATCCTTAATTGAGGGGTGTCTACCAATCGTGTAGGCATCCCTTGCAAATTTTAGTTTGTCAAATTCACTTTTGCTAGTCTTAAGTTGGGCATTAAGACTAGCCAATTCATCATTTAATTTGGAAATTGAAACTAGGTGTTCACTACAAGCATCAATATCAAAATCTTTACACCTAGTGCAAATCATAACATGTTCTACACAAGAGTTAGATTTATTTGCTACTTCTAATTTAGCATTTAAATCATTGTTAATTCTCTTTAAGCTTGAGATAGTGTCATGACATGTAGACAATTCACTAGAAAGCATTTCATTTCGTTTAACTTCTAAAGCAAGTGAATTTTGTGCACTAACAAATTTATCATGCTCTTCATATAAAAGGTCCTCTTGTTTCTCTAAGAGTCTATCCTTCTCATTCAAGGCATCAATCAATTCATTAATCTTATCTATTTTAGTTCTATCCAATCCCTTGAATAAACTAGAGTAATCTATTTCTTCATCACTAGACTCATCATCACTAGAAGAATCATAAGTAGTACTGTCTCGAGTACATACCTTCTTCTCCTTCGCCATGAGGCATGTGTGACGCTCGTTGGGGAAGAGGGATGACTTGTTGAAGGCAGTGGCGACAAGTCCTTCATTGTCGGAGTCGGAGGAGGAGCAATCCGAATCCCACTCCTTTCCGAGGTGTGCCTCACCCTTGGCCTTCTTGTAATTCTTCTTCTTCTCCCTTTTGTTCCCTTTTTCCTGGTCACTTTCATTATCGGGACAGTTAGCAATAAAATGACCAATCTTACCACATTTGAAGCATGAGCGTTTCCCCTTTGTCTTGGTCTTGCTTGGCTGTCCCTTGCGACCTTTTAGCGCTGTCTTGAAGCGCTTGATGATGAGGACCATCTCTTCATCATTGAGCCCGGCCGCCTCAACTTGCGCCACCTTGCTAGGTAGCGCCTCCTTGCTCCTTGTTGCCTTGAGAGCAACGGGTTGAGGCTCATTGATTGGACCATTCAGTGCATCGTCGACGTATTTCGCCTCCTTGATCATCATTCGCCCGCTTACGAACTTCCCAAGGACTTCTTTGGGCGACATCTTGGTGTACCTAGGATTTTCACGAATATTGTTCACCAGATGTGGATCAAGTACAGTAAAGGACCTTAGCATTAGGCGGACGACATCGTGGTCCGTCCATCGCGTGCTTCCGTAGCTCCTTATTTTGTTGATAAGGGTCTTGAACCGGTTGTATGTTTGGGTTGGCTCCTCGCCCCTTATCATCGCGAATCTTCCAAGCTCTCCCTCTACCAACTCCATCTTGGTGAGCAAGGTGACATCGTTCCCCTCATGAGAGATCTTGAGGGTGTCCCAGATTTGCTTGGCATTGTCCAAGCCGCTCACCTTATGGTACTCGTCCCTGCACAAGGAGGCTAACAACACAGTAGTAGCTTGTGCATTTCTATGAATCTATTCATTAATAAATATAGGACTATCCGAGCTATCAAATTTCATTCCATTCTCAACAATCTCCCATATGCTTGGATGGAGAGAGAACAGGTGACTACGCATTTTGTGGCTCCAAAATCCGTAGTCCTCCCCATCAAAGTGTGGAGGCTTGCCGAGAGGAATGGAGAGCAAATGTGAATTTGAACTCTGAGGAATACGAGAGTAATCGAAAGAAAAATTCGAATTAACCGTCTTTTGTTTCTCGTAGTCGTAGTCATCCTTTTGGGAAGAAGTGGACTCATCGCTGTCGTCGTAGTAGACGATCTCCTTGATGTGTCTCGTCTTCTTCTTCTTCCCATCTTTGCGTTTGTGGCCCGAGCCCGAGTCGGTAGGCTTGTCATTCTTCGGCTCGTTGACGAAGGACTCCTTCTCCTTATCGTTGATCATGATTCCCTTCCCCTTAGGATCCATCTCTTCGGGCGATTAGTCCCTTTGTGAAGAGAACGGCTCTGATACCAATTGAGAGCACCTAGAGGGGGGTGAATAGGTGATCCTGTCAAACTTAAAACTTAAGCCACAAAACTTGGTTAAGTGTTAGCACAATAATCGCCAAGTGGCTAGAGAGAAGTCTCAACAAAACACAATAACCACAAAGATATCAATCACAGAGATGGCACGATGGTTATCCCGTGGTTCGGCCAAGACCAACGCTTGCCTACTCCACGTTGTGGTGTCCCAACGGACGAGGGTTGCAATCAACCCCTCTCAAGCGGTCCAAAGACCCACTTGAATACCACGGTGTTTTGCTTTGCTTTTCTTAATCCCGTCCGCGAGGAATCTCCACAACTTGGAGCCTCTCGCCCTTACACTTGAAGTTCACAAAGAAGCACGAAGTAAGGGAGGGATTAGCAACTCACACAAGACACAAAGATCACAGCAAATACGCACACACAAGACCCAGACTTAAGCTTAAAAGACTAGCACACTAGAACGGAGCTCAAATCACTAGAATGTCGAACAAGTGCGCAAGAATGGAGTGTGAGTGATCAAGAGTGCTCAAGGAATGCTTGGTGTTCTCCTCCATGCGCCTAGGGGTCCCTTTTATAGCCCTAAGGCAGCTAGGAGCCGTTGAGAGCATTCTAGGAAGGCTGATCTTGCCTTCTGTCGCCTGGCGCACCGGACACTGTCCGGTGCGGATATCCTTCCTTATTTGGCGAAGCCGACCGTTGGGATTTAAGAGCCGTTGGCGCATCGGACACTGTCCGGTGCACACCGGACAGTCCGGTGCCTCCTTCTAGCCGTTGGCTCGGCCACGTGTCCCGCGCAGATCACGCGGCCGACCGTTGGCCCGATCGACCGTTGGCTCACCGGACAGTCCGGTGCACACCGGACAGTCCGGTGAATTATAGCCGTACGCCGTTGATGGTTTCCCGAGAGCGACGAGTTCGCCTGTGAACGGCTCACCGGACAGTCCGGTGCGCCACCGGACAGTCCGGTGAATTATAGCCATACACCGCCGTCGAAGTCCCGAGAGCAGCAAGTTCGCAGAGTCAGCCTGGCGCACCGGACACTGTCCGGTGCACTCACAGACTTTGGCTGAACAAAGCCATCTCTTCTCTAACTTGATTCTTCCTGTTTCCAGCACTTAGACACAATACATTAGTCCATAAAACAATGTACTAAGTCTAGAAACATACCTTTTGACATGATTTGCACTTTGTCCACCACTTTGCATAGATTAACCCAAAAGTACTTGTGTTAGCACTCAATCACCAAAATACTTAGAAATGGCCCAAGGGCACATTTCCCTTTCAACTAGCAAAAAGAATTGGGTGCCATCTAATTTTTCTTTTAAGTAGGGTCGCAAGCCATTGAAAGCCAGCCCTGTTAGTTGTTTTTCTGCGACATGGATTTGAAAGCATCGGTTTCTAGTGTCCCGGAACCTCCGGATATAGTCATTAACCGATTCTTCAGGCCCCTATCGGACTGAGGCTAAGTCAGCCAATTCTAATTCATGTTCTCCTGAGAAGAAGTGTTCATGAAATTTCCGCTCTAGTTCTTCCCAAGAGTTAATAGAGTTTGGTGGCAAGGCTGCGTACCATGCGAATGCAGTATCAGTAAGGGACAACGAGAATAAACGAACGCGGTAGGCTTCCCCATCAGCCAATTCTCCTAAGTGTGCTATGAATTGGCTAATATGTTCGTGTGTTCTTTTCCCACCTTCACCAGAAAACTTAGAGAAGTCTGGTATTCTAGTTCCCTGTGGATATGGCATGGTGTCGAATCGGTGGCTATAAGGCTTCCGATACGATTGCCCTGTACCTGACACACTAACACCGAGTTTGTCCCTGAACATCCCGGCTACCTCATCTCTGATCCTCTCCGCCATATCTGGCGACCATCCATTGAGTTTGTGGGTGGAAATCTCAGGTCGCCTGACATCACTCTGTCGGCTTTCCTCCCAGGGATGTTTGAGGTGTGTGCTAGGTGTCCTATTAATGTCACCAGCTCCTGCCCTATACCTCTCAGGCTCTCTTGTGGCAGAATAGTATTTAGCCCTATGTCCATGAGGTGGTATGGTATGATTATAATGTGTTGCTGGTGGGGCACCATAATGTTGCTGCGATGAATGTGGGAACTGTGCGTATTGCGCAGCTCTCGGCTCTGCGTATGCATATCCGGACGGTCCGGCGTAAGAGGCCGGATGGTCCGCGACCTGGCCAAATGGTCCGAAGGTATATCCGGATTGTCCAGTCGTATATGGTGCTACGTGGGTAGTCTCGTACCCAGACCGTCTGTCGTAAAGAACTGGACGGTCCACGATTGGGCCGAATGGTCTAGGGCTGTACCCGGACGGATCGGTCATATATGGCACGACTTGGGCAGTCTGTGCATGGACTCGTATAGAGTCGGATGGTCCGACGTAATATGTCGGCCGGTTCATGCCATATCTGGACGGTCCGACGTAAGATGGCAGACGGTTCGCAACATATCCGGACGGTCCGGCGTGATGCACCGGACGGTTCGTGATGGGGCCGAATTGTTCGAGGTTGTACCCTGGTGGTCCGGCCATGTACGGTGCGACCTGAGTGTTTTGTGTGCGGGCCTGCATCTGGTCGGACAGTTCGGCGAAATACGCCGGACGGTCCGCGGTATAACCGGACTGTATGAGATGATGCTCGGACGGTCCAGTCGCGTCCAGTACCTGCCGCGTGCATAGTGGTTGCGGCTGTGATGGTGACACGAAAGCGTGCATCGGCATACCATATGATGGCTGGGTCAAGGGTGACCCGTTTATAGCCGATGTGTTTGACGCGGGTGGCTCTGTATTAGACTCTCGCGATGGAAAGCTAGGAGCAGCTGATTTCTCGTATGCACGTAAATGCATTTTAATAGATTCATCTACATATTGCTTTAACTGATCTCCTCGTTGATCCATGAAAGTCGCAAGAGATAGATCTGGAGTACTTACAGCAGGACCCTGAAGTGGAGGTAGGAGAGATTCCATATCGATCTCCCCTTAACGGATGATCTTCTGGTGGCAATCCACTGTGAAGTGTGACAAGTACTTTTCTGCCGCCTCCTTGCGCCGTTCGGAGAGTTTATGCAGCAGTTCCGCCTCTTCCTTGTCGCGTTGTTCGTTCCATTGCCGCATCACCTCCTTTTCATCGTGCATTACGAGGTCTTCAAAGGGTCTTTGGTCATCAGCCGGGAGCGCCTCCATGGCCGGCTTGATGATGTTGGTGGTGGAGATCTTGGTGTGATCCTTAGAACCGTCCATCTATGGGCTGATTTTTAGCAGGTCTAGACACCTAGTCCCTAGCGGAGTCGCAAAAAAGTATGTTGACACCTTTTTTGGGCGCCAAACACTCAACAAGAACCGGCGGCGGTGCTCTCTCTGCACAGGCGCGGACGGTCCGCGGCTAGGGGCCGGATGGTCCGTGACCTGGTACAGGGGCTGGCGTTCCCTGCCTGATGGCCGGACGTTCCGCGCGTGCGCAGGGGGCGGTGAAGGTCACCGGCGACGCCTGGATCTCGCTCCCGGGAGGGACCCCGTCCGGGAGGAGAGATCCTAGGGATTGTCTAGGCTCGGTATGCCGACCTAGACTTCTCTAATCGACGTAGAGTCGAAGAGAAGTGGAGAATTCGGGGATTGGAATACTAAACTAGGGCTAAACTAGAACTAGACTAGAACTACTCCTAATGCATAAGGTAAAAACGAGTAATAAACTGGATTTGATCGATTGTTGGGGGTTCAATCGGCCGTAGCCCTTCATCTATATAAAGGGAAGGTCTGGATCCGCTTCGAACTGATTTCCGAGTCAATCCCACGGTTTTAGGTAACAAATCCCGCGAGAAACTAAGAACCCTAACTGACTCTGCGCACGCGCGGACCGTCCGCGCCACCACCGCGGACCGTGGACCGTCCGGCCTCAGGGCCGGACCGTCCGCACGGTTTTTTTTGGCTTCTAACAGGATGGAAATGCACCGAGGACCAAATTCTTGATAAAGATGTTGAAGCATGAGGAATCTAAAGAAGACATTTCGGAAGATATACAGAAACATCTTATTCGCGTGAGAATCTAGGTGGCTTCAAAAGATATTATAGCTATGATAATGTTACTCTTTTAAGCATATTTTTTGTGAGCTCAACAATGTGATATAACTCATCATAAATCTCTTTTGACATGAACCTTAATCTATCTTATTATTTAGAAAACATATTGTCCTTCCATTTCTACCGTAGCGTACGCTACGGTATGCTGCTAGTGATGTTTAGGTTGGCTCGTCGTCGCTAGCGACTACCAGCTGATGATCAGGACGTCCACACGTCATGGCCCCGGCGCGGCCGTACGTGACGTCCTGTTTGTTGAGACATCAGGCTCAGAGGAAGCGGTTGAGGTACTCGTCGACGGTGGTGTACTTGACATCCGGGTACAGTTCGCTGGCGTCCACCCCCTTGGCCGGGTCGATCTCGAAGCCCGTCTGCTCCCCACGCACGAACGCCGCGTGCCCGATCGCCAGGATGATGTTCAGAGGGATCGGCGACTCTGCATGCATGGACACGACACAGCTAGCTAGTCGGTCGATCGACGGTGCATGGTGTACGTGCAATGGATCATCATCCACGTACGGATGAACTGAAAACCGAACCGAACCAACCTTGGATCTGCTTGAGCACGGCTTCCTCCGGCACGTACTCCCGCTGGAACGTCTTGCCGGTCTTCTTCTCCCACAGCGACAGCAGCTCGTTGTGCGACAGCGTGTTGGCCGGCGGCTTGATGTACAGCACCTTGTTCTCCGCGCGCGGGTCGTCGGCCGCCAGCACCGTGTACGTGGCGATGTCGCCCTCCTCCACGAACACCGCCTTGGTGTCGCCGTCGCCGAGGACGACGGCCTTGTCCGCGGGCGGGCCGGGGGCGAGGAGCTGCCCGATGTTGGGGAGCGCGTAGCCCGCGAAGTAGCCGGCCACGGCGTAGGTGTAGGGTATGCCCGCGGCCTCGGTGGCGCGGCGGATGCCCACCTTGGCGCCTAGGATGGACTTGGCCGGCTCCACGATGCCCGTGCGGTCCACGTCCAGGCCGAACTCCGACGGGAAGAACCTCTGCATGCACGCGCCAGGACAGGAAGGAAGCAGATACATGATGTCGGCATGTAGTTGCAGACTTGCAGCAGCGCAGGCGCAGCAAAGGGAGAGAAAGATCGAAGAACACGCTAGAAGCCTAGAACGACAAGCAGGACACGAACCTTGACGTTGCCGGCCTCCTTGATGGCGTCGACGAGCCGGCTCTGGTCGGCGATCTGCATCGATCCGAGCACGGAGATGACCACGTCCGCGCCCTTCACCGCGCTCACCAGGCTAGCCTGGTCGTACAGGTCGCCCTTGAGGAGCGTCACGCCGGCGTCCTGGAAGCTCTTGAGCAGCGCCGCTTTGGCCGGGTCGGACGGCGCCGTGTCCCTGACGAGCGCCGAGGTGGGGTGGCCCAGCCGCGCGCTCGCCGCCACGACGTGCCTGCCCAGGTACCCCGTGCCGCCGACCACCAGGATCTTGCTCTTCTCCGACGCCATCTATCAATCAATTACCGGCAAAATAACGCAGGATCGACGATGGAGCTTCCTTGGCCTATCGATTTGTGGAGCGGACAAATCAAACACCACTATATATAGGAAAGGAAAACACTCCTAGCAGCTGGTTCCGTGCGTAGGTTATCGATCGATGTCGATGCAAGGCGACGGACTGGTGGTTGTCGTTGCGTTCGATTGGCGAACTGTGAAATTTGTCCAATTTTCACGCTCCATGATCAAAATATACAAGGACAATTTATGCCGTAGGCAGTATGTTGAGTTTGAACAAAATATAGCATTCCCCTCTCACGCGTTCCCTTGAATTTCTCTGAAAATTTTCGTTTTCAGATTAGAGAAACAGTGTTTTTTTTTGAAAAAAAACGAGAGACGATATGGTGAATTGGTGATTAGTCCCACCAAAGCCTAGGTAGTGAACGAACACACCTGAGCTGCACTGTAAAAAAAGAAAAAATGTGCAGACCGGCTGTAAATATAGATCTCTACAGCCTTTCATATAACCAGAGTGAAAAAACCATCGTTTGTGATCAGCTCATCAGCATGTATCCGATTTGCGTTCTTTATGGATGCCAGTATGCCACCCGTTTGACCACGTTGTTATGTGATGGGGCTGCAAAATTTTTTTATTCCCGTCCTGATTCCTCGCGGGTCGCGTCGCGCGATGCCGGCGCACGCGGCAGAAGGGTCCAGCTCCTCCAGCTGCACGGCGCTAGATGCCGGGCTGGCAGGGTTGGCATCGGTGACGATGGCAACGGGGCGACTAACCGCCCACAGGCCCAGTGGAAAAGTGGGTAGTGTGGCGGTAGGTGAGGACAGAGACTTCATCAAAGTAATTATATGAAACGTAGTACTTCAGCAAAATAATACTATAATGACAATTTACTCATGGGACTGCAAATCTGATGACACCCTACTAGGGCGTTAGGTGAGGTGGTAGTGGTAGTGCCGCTGCTGCTACTGATACTGCACCGGAACGCGGGCTGTGCTCGTCCTCGTCCGCTCCGGCCGCGATGAACCTGCACTTGTTCACGTCCCAGTGAATCAGGCGAAGTGTCCAGGTTCACGAGGGGACGACCACCAGGATCCGCTGGGAAAGCAGGTCTGCCGCAATTGATAGGCTTGTGGGTCATTTTCGGCTTTGCTTAGACGTCGAGTGGCCATCAATAAAAGTCATGCCTGCCTGCAAAGAATATAGATGTGCATGCAATCGTAGTCCGTTGGTCAGGTCTGAAAGACGGACTTTCTCTGTATTGAGTAGGTAGGTGCTCGTGTGTTGTAACAGTAACATATGATACCATAATAACTTATATATAAAATGTATATTATATTGTTATAAGAAAGAATGTTTCATAATCCATTTGTGATCCTGACCATACATAAATTTTGTTATTTTAATTTAGCTGTTTCACTACTATATTGCAACCATTAGTTTCATGCAGACTTCGATATGTGTCACGATTTGCATGGTCTTATCATTGGAGAGCACGTGCCACCACCATACACGCTTGCTTAAACAAAAAGGCAAGTGTGTATGTTTGTGAAGAGAATTAAACGCAGGCCGGCACAAAAGCTACCCCGATGATGGCGAGTGGTCATTGCTGTCGGTCCTCCTCTGTGTCACCTCCAGTGCCGAGATGACGCCACCGTCCTTGATATAGTAGTCGTCGAACGCGCGCGACATGGCGAGTATCAATGACTCTTGGCTAGGCTGCCAAACGAAGTGCACCCTAGGCTCATCAGCGAGGTAGTACACCTGGTCGTTGCACCGCCGGATGTGCTATTCCTCTACATACATCTTGTTCGAGGACACTCACACAACGTCAGCAACGACCATCGTCCCAGCGCACAAGAATTCATGGCCGGTCAGTAGCGACTTACGTGGTAGGTTGGGCTTTAGGTGGATGATGAGCTAGACAGTGTGATGGCGCTGTTGTTGGATGCGGTGCCCAGAACAACCCAAGAGTCATCAATGTTGGCGACGACCATGAGGTCCCCCTGTTTGACGATGGACAACGCGGTGCAGCCGTTTTGGACCGCGTTCAAGCGGCTGCTGCGCCGGAGCTTGTCGTACACAGCGGCACATGCGGCCACATAGGACTGCTTCCAGAGGTCGAACTGGCAGTCGCTAAGCTTCTTCTCGTCGTCGGTGAGCGACACCAACGCGAGCGCCTCCTGCTAGTAGTGTTTGTTCGGGGTTTCCAAGTAAGAAACATGAATTCATGTTTGGCGTTTGTCGGGGACCATAATTAGGGGTACCCTCAAGACGCCTAATTCTCAGCTGGTAACCCCCATCAGCATAAAGCTGCAGAGGCCTGATGGGTTTGATTAAGTCAGGGATCAGTCCATACGAGCGACTCGATCACGCCACGCCCGAGCCTAGCCTCGGGCAAGGGCAGCCGACCCTGAGGTGTTTCCGTCTCGCCCGAGGCCCCCTTTTTTACGGCAGACGCATCTCCGGCTCGCCCGAGGCCTTGCCTTCGTTAAGAAGCAACCCTGACTAAATCACCGCGCCGACCGACCAAGTCACTGGGGCATTTAACGCAAAGAGTGAGACTGACGGGCGGCCAGGCCTTGCCAAAGGCGCCATAGGAAGCTCCGCCCGACCTAGGGCTCGGACTCGGGCTAAGGCCCCGGAAGACGGCGAACTCCGCTCCGCCCGACCCAGGGCTCGGACTCGGGGTAAGGCCCCGGAAGACGGCGAACTCCGCTCCGCCCGACCCAGGGCTCGGACTCGAGCTAAGGCCCCGGAAGACGGCGAACTCCGCTCCGCCCGACCCAGGGCTCGGACTCGGGCTAAGGCCCCGGAAGACGGCGAACTCCGCTCCGCCCGACCCAGGGCTCGGACTCGGGCTAAGGCCCCGGAAGACGGCGAACTCCGCTCCGCCCGACCCAGGGCTCGGACCCGGGCTAAGGCCCCGGAAGACGACGAACTCCGCCCTGGCCTTTGCTGAACGACCTCCGCCTCGCCCGACCCAGGAGCTCGGGCTCGGCCTCGGCCATGGAAGACAGACTCGACCTCGGCCTCGGAGGAGCCTCCACGTCGCCCGACCTAGGGCACAAGTCCGCCACATCAACAGGAAGCGCCATCATCACCCTGCCCCGAGCCGACTTGGGTCGCAGAGAACAAGACCGACGTCCCATCTGGCTAGCTCCGCCAGATAGGCAATGATGGCGCCCCGCTAGACCCATGACGACGGCGGCTCTCGGCTCCCTTACGGAAGCAGGGAGACGTCAGCAAGAGCCCAACTGTTCCAACAGCTGTCCCTCCACCAGGCTCCGTTACTCCTCCGACAGCCACGACACCACACCAGCTGGGTGCCAAGTTCTCTCCGGCTGCCACATTGGCATGTACCCAGGGCACTAGCTCTCCCCCGCTAGACACGTAGTACTCTGCTGCATCCCCATTGTACACCTGGATCCTCTCCTTGCGCCTATAAAAGGAAGGACCAGGGCCTTCTTAGAGAGGGTTGGCCCCGCGGGAACGAGGGCAGGGGCAGGCGCTCTCTTGGGGCCGCTCGCTCCCCTCACCCGCGCGGACGCTTGTAACCCCCTACTGCAAGCGCACCCGACCTGGGCGCGGGACGAACACGAAGGCCGCGGGATCTCCGCCTCCCTCACGACCCGGCTCCGGCCACCTCGCTCTCCCCCCTTCGCGCTCGCCCACGCGCTCGACCCATCTGGGCTAGGGCACGCGGCACACTCACTCGTCGGCTCGGGGACCCCCCGGTCTCGAAACGCCGACAGTTGGCGCGCCAGGTAGGGGCCTGCTGCGTGTTGACGAGCAGTTTCCCGTCAAGCTCCAGATGGGCAGTCTCCAACGACCTCTTCAACCCGGGACGGTGCTCCGTTTCGGGAGCCTCGAGTTCATGTCTTTCGACGGCAGCTACGACATGATACTCCTTCCACCGCCGCGCGACAGCGACAATGGTGGCGGACAGCCCGCCCGCCGGCGGCGGAATCGACGACGTCTTTCCCGCGTGGGGGAAGGACAACTTTCGAGCTCGCCCCATCCTCTCCCTCGCCATCGGAGGAGGAGGCGGGGCAACCAGGGCCGGGCGGGAGGCTGCGCTCAGTCGGCTGTCGAGCAAATCGACATCCCCAGCACCCCAACGGAGGACGCGTCGGGCGTCACCCTCGCGTTTGAGGCGAAGGCGAGCGCCGTCCCCCCGCGACACGCCAACCCCGAGCAAGTGGACGACGCCAGCGCGCTCACGGAGGGCCTGTAGGACGTCGCCCTCGTACCCAGGACGACGGCGCGATCAGCCCCCGATGTGACTTCGTCGCTCCTCGTCGACCAAAAGGTACCGGCTGATTCCCATCCTTTGTCATTTCGACTCGACCTCAACCCGCCTAGTGACCTCGCTCTGGCGGGCGCTCGCGTTGAGGCGAGTGCAACCCCTTTCGGGTTTCGTGTGCGGTCACCTTGGGACCGATTGACGGGCGTCTCGACCTACGGACCCTCTGGGTCCGAGGAAGATGACGACCCCAGCATCTGCTGGAATTTCTCTGGATCTGGCAACCCCAATGCCATGCGGGACTTCGTGACCGCATGCAACTACTGCCTCTCCGACTGTTCCGACGGCAGCCGCAGCCTTGACGACAAGGACTGCGGCCCGAGCCGCGAATGTTTCCACATCGAGCTAGGGGATCCCTCCGGAGGCAGCTGTCTCGGCATGCCGGAGGATGGTGATCTCCCTAGGCCAGCGCCTCGCGCCGACATCCCGCGGGAGCTAGCTGTGGTCCCCGTTCCGGCGGGGGGTCACGACCCACAACTCGAGCAAGTCCGCGGGGCGCAGGCCGGGCTCGATGAGGGAGCAGGAGCGCTCGAGGCAATCCGCCGGGACGTCGGGCAGGTATGGGCGGGCCAGCCCCCGGCCGGAGAAATACGTCACCTGCCCCAGGGTCTCCAGCACCGCATCGCCAACGATGCCAGGGGCAGACCGCCACCCGCATCCGGCGGAACCGGTCAGGACCTGGCAGCCGCAGCGATGCTCCTCCGCGCGATGCCGGAGTCATCAACCACCGAGGGTCGGCGAATCCAGGGAGAGCTCAAGCATCTCCTGGAAGGCGCTGCGGCCTGGCGGGCCGAGAGCTCTGCCTCCCGAAGGCAGGGGTACCCCTCGGAACCTCGTGCCGCGACTTCCCGACTCATGCGGGAAGCCTCGGTCTACACCGGGCGCACGCGCAACACCGCGCCTGCGGCCCCGGGCCACCTCGACGACGAGCACCCTCATCGCGACCGTCGGGCCCGCCTCGACGAAAGGGTGCGCCGAGGTTATCACCCCAGGCGTGGGGGACGCTACGACAGCGGGGAGGATCGGAGTCCCTCGCCCGAACCACCCGGTCCGCAGGTCTTCAGCCGGGCCATTCGGCGGGCACCGTTCCCGACCCGATTCTGACCCCCGGCTACTATCACAAAGTACTCAGGGGAAACGAGACCGGAATTGTGGCTCGCGGACTACCGCCTGGCCTGTCAACTGGGTGGAACGGACGACGACAACCTCATCATCCGCAACCTCCCCCTGTTCCTCTCCGACACTGCTCGCGCTTGGTTGGAGCACCTGCCTCCGGGGCAGATTTCCAACTGGGAGGATCTGGTCCAAGCTTTCGTCGGCAACTTCCAGGGCACGTACGTGCGCCCCGGGAATTCCTGGGACCTCCGAAGCTGCCGGCAACAGCCGGGAGAGTCTCTTCGGGACTACATCCGGCGATTCTCGAAGCAGCCCACCGAGCTGCCCAACATCACCGACTCCGATGTCATCGGTGCGTTCCTTGCCGGCACCACCTGCCGTGACCTGGTGAGCAAGTTGGGTCGCAAGACCCCCACCAGGGCGAGCGAGCTGATGGACATCGCCACCAAGTTCGCCTCTGGTCAGGAGGCGGTCGAGGCCATCTTCCGAAAGGACAAGTAGCCCCAGGGCCGCCCGTCGGAAGATGCTCCCGAGGCGTCTACTCCGCTCGGCGCCAAGAAGAAAGGCAGGAGGAAGTCGCAAGCGAAACGCGACGCCGCCAGCACGGACCTTGTCGCCGCCGCCGAATACAAGAACCCTCGGAAGCCCCCCGGAGGTGCCAACCTCTTCGACAAGATGCTCAAGGAGACGTGCCCTTACCATCAAGGGCCCGTCAAGCACACCCTCGAGGAGTGCGTCATGCTTCGGCGCCACTTCCACCGGGCCGGGCCACCCGCAGAGGGTGGCAGGGCCCGCGACGACGACAAAAAGGAAGATCACCAAGCAGGAGAGTTCCCCGAGGTCCGCGACTGCTTCATGATCTACGGAGGGCATGCGGCGAATGCCTCGGCTCGGCATCGTAAGCAAGAGCGTCGGGAGGTCTGCTCGGTGAAGGTGGCGGCGCCAGTCTACCTAGACTGGTCCGACAAGCCCATCACCTTCGACCAAGATGACCACCTCGACCATGTGCCGAGCCCGGGGAAGTACCCGCTCGTCGTCGACCCCGTCATCGGCGACGTCAGGCTCACCAAGGTCCTGATGGATGGGGGCAGCTGCCTCAATATCATCTACGCCGAGACCCTCAGGCTCCTGCGCGTCGATCTGTCATCCGTCCGAGCAGGCGCTGCGCCCTTCCACGGGATCATTCCTGGGAAGCGCGTCCAGCCCCTCGGACAGCTCGACCTTCCTGTCTGCTTCGGAACGCCCTCCAACTTCCGAAGGGAGACTTTGACGTTCGAGGTGGTCGGGTTCCGAGGAACCTACCACGCAGTATTGGGAAGGCCATGCTACGCGAAGTTCATGGCCATCCCCAACTACACCTACCAGAAGCTCAAGATGCCGGGCCCCAACGGGGTCATCACCGTCGGCCCCACGTACAAACACGCGTTTGAATGCGATGTGGAGTGCGTGGAGTACGCCGAGGCCCTCGCCGAGTCCGAGGCCATCATCGCCGACCTGGAAAGCCTCTCCCGAGAGGTGCCGGACGTGAAGCGACACGCCGGCAACTTCGAGCCAGCGGAGACGGTTAAGGCCATCCCTCTCGACCCCAGTGGCGACACCTCCAAGCAGATCCGGATCGGTTCCGGGCTCGACCCCAAATAGGAAGCAGTGCTCGTCGACTTTCTCCGCGCAAACGCCGACGTCTTTGCGTGGAGTCCCTCGGACATGCCCGGCATACCGAGGGATGTCGCCGAGCACTCGCTGGATATTCGGGCCGGAGCCCGACCGGTCAGACAGCCTCTACGCCGATTCGACGAGAAAAGGCGCAGGGTGATAGGCGAGGAGATCCACAAGCTGATGGCAGCAGGGTTCATCAAAGAGGTATTCCATCCCGAATGGCTTGCCAACCCTGTACTTGTGAGGAAGAAAGGGGGGAAATGGCGGATGTGTGTAGACTACACTGGTCTCAACAAAGCGTGTCCGAAGGTACCCTACCCTCTACCTCGCATCGATCAAATCGTGGACTCCACTGATGGGTGCGAAACCCTGTCTTTCCTCGATGCCTACTCAGGGTATCATCAAATCAAGATGAAAGAGTCCGACCAGCTCGCGACTTCTTTCATCACGCCCTTCGGCATGTACTGTTATGTCACCATGCCGTTCGGTTTGAGGAACGCGGGTGCAACGTACCAGCGGTGCATGAACCATGTGTTCGGCGAACACATTGGTCGCACGGTCGAGGCCTACGTCAATGACATCGTAGTCAAGACAAGGAAAGCCTCCGACCTTCTCTCCAACCTTGAAGTGACATTCCGGTGTCTCAAGGCGAAGGGCGTCAAGCTCAATCCCGAGAAGTGCGTCTTCGGGGTGCCCCGAGGCATGCTCCTGGGATTCATCGTCTCCGAGCGGGGCATCGAAGCCAACCCGGAGAAGATCGCAGCCATCACAAGCATGGGGCCCATCAAGGACTTAAAAGGCGTACAGAGGGTCATGGGATGTCTCGCGGCCTTGAGCCGTTTCATCTCGCGCCTCGGCGAAAGAGGCCTGCCCCTGTACCGTCTCTTAAGGAAGGCTGAGTGCTTCACTTGGACTCCCGAGGCCGAGGAAGCTCTCGGGAACCTGAAGGCGCTCCTCACCCAGGCGCCCATCTTGGTACCCCCAGCTGATGGAGAAGCCCTCTTGGTCTACGTCGCCGCTACCACTCAGGTGGTCAGCGCCGCGATCGTGGTCGAAAGGCAGGAAGAGGGGCATGCTTTGCCCATTCAGAGGCCAGTTTACTTCGTCAGCGAGGTGCTGTCCGAGACCAAGATCCGCTACCCACAAGTCCAGAAGCTGCTGTATGCAGTGATCCTGACGAGGCGAAAGCTGCGACATTACTTCGAGTCTCATCCGGTGACTGTGGTGTCATCCTTCCCCCTGGGGGAGATCATCCAGTGCCGAGAAGCCTCGGGACGGATCGCAAAGTGGGCGGTGGAAATCATGGGCGAGACAATCTCGTTCGCCCCTCGGGAGGCCATCAAGTCCCAGGTACTGGCGGACTTCGTAGCCGAATGGGTCGACACCCAGTTGCCGACGGCTCCGATCCAACCGGAGCTCTGAACCATGTTTTTCGACGGGTCGCTGATGAAGACGGGAGCCGGCGCGGGCCTGCTCTTCGTCTCGCCCCTCGGGAAACACCTGCGCTACGTGCTCCGCCTCCATTTCCCGGCGTCCAACAATGTGGCTGAGTACGTGGCTCTGATCAACGGATTGCGAATCACCATCGAGCTAGGGGTCCGACGCCTCGATGCTCGCGGCGACTCGCAGCTCGTCATCGACCAAGTCATGAAGAACTCCCACTACCGCGACCCGAAGATGGAGGCCTACTGTGATGGGGTTCGACGCCTGGAAGACAAGTTCTACGGGCTCGAGCTTAACCACATCGCCCGGCGCTACAACGAGACTGCGGACGAGCTGGCAAAGATAGCCTCGGGGCGAACGACAGTTCCCCCGGACGTCTTCTCCCGGGATCTGCACCAACCCTCCGTCAAGATCGGCGACACGCCCGAGCCCGAGGCGCCCTCGGCCCCGTCCGAGGTGACCTCGGCCCAGCCCGAGCCATCCTCGGTTCAGCCCGAGGAACCCTCGGCCCCCGAGGGCGAAGCACTGCGCATCGAGGAAGAGCGGAGCGGGGTCACGCCAGATCAAGATTGGCAGACCCCGTACCAGCAATATCTCCGCCAAGGAGAACTGCCCCTCGACCGAGCCGAGGCTCGGCGGGTAGCGCGACGCGCCAAGTCGTTCGTCTTGCTGGGCGATGAGAAGGAGCTCTACCACCGTAGCCCCTTGGACATCCTCCAACGATGCATCTCCATCGCCGAAGGTCAGGAACTCCTGCAGGAAATACACTCGGGGGCTTGCGGCCATCATGCAGCGCCTCGAACCCTCGTCGGGAACGCTTTCCGGCAAGGCTTCTACTGGCCGACGGCGGTGGCTGACGCCACTAGAATTGTCCGTGCCTGCGAAGGGTGCCAATTCTATGTGAAGCAGACCCACCTGCCCGCTCAGGCTTTGCAGACGATACCCATCACCTGGCCCTTCGCTGTGTGGGGTCTGGACCTCGTCGGCCCTCTGCAGAAGGCGCCCGGGGGCTACACGCACCTGCTGGTCGCCGTCGACAAATTCTCCAAGTAGATCGAGGTCCGACCCTTGAACAGCATCAGGTCCGAGCAGGCGGTGGCGTTCTTCACCAACATCATCCATCGCTTTGGGGTCCCGAACTCCATCATCACCGACAACGGCACCCAGTTCACCGGCAAAAAATTCTTGGATTTTTGCGAGGATCACAACATCCGGGTAGACTGGGCCGCCGTAGCTCATCCCATGTCGAATGGGCAAGTAGAGCGCGCCAATGGCATGATTCTACAAGGGCTCAAGCCTCGGATTTACAATGACCTCAACAAGTTCGGCGAGCGATGGATGAAGGAACTCCCCTCGGTGGTCTGGAGCCTGAGGACGACGCCGAGCCGAGCCACGGGTTTTACGCCGTTCTTCCTGGTCTACGGGGCCGAGGCCGTCTTGCCCACGGACCTGGAATACGGCTCCCCGAGGACGAGAGCCTACGACGATCAAAGCAACCAAGCTAGCCGAGAAGACTCGCTGGACCAGCTGGAAGAGGCTTGGGACAAGGCCTTACTACACTTGGCGCGGTATCAGCAGTCCCTGCGACGCTACCACGCCCGAGGGGTCCGACCCCGAGACCTCCAGGTGGGCGACCTGGTGCTTCGGCTGCGGCAAGACGCCCGAGGGAGGCACAAGCTCACGGCCCCCTGGGAGGGGCCATTCGTCATCGCCAAAGTTCTGAAGCCCGGAACGTACAAGCTGGCCAACAGTCAAGGCGAGGTCTACGGCAACGCTTGGAACATCCAACAGCTACGTCGCTTCTACCCTTAAGATGTTTCCAAGTTGTTCATATACCTCGCACCCACGCAAAGTTTAGTCAACAAGGAAGGGTCGGCCTCGCCTCGGCAAAGCCCGACCCTCCCTCGGGGGCTAAAAGGGGGGAAACCCCCTCTGCGTCAAAATTTTCCTCGAAAAAAATCTCTTTTACCAGAATGTCTTTCGTGCTTTTTGACTACTTCGAAAAGTGGGTCCCGGAAACGACGGGGTACATGTAAGCAGTCAAGGCTGACCGAGCCGAGGGACTCCTACGCCTCCGGGATACGGATACCTCACTCATCACCTTCTGCGACAAGTAACTCACGTTCGGATAAAGCGGCTCCACGGATTGAACAAGTCTTTACGTTCGGAAGCCCTTCTGCCGAAGCGATCTTTCGAGCCTTCTCGACCAAGTCGGTGATGGGGCCTCATGGACGGGTGAAAGTACGCGTAAGCGGCAAGGCCGACCGAGCCGAGGGACTCCCACGCCTCCGGGATACGGATACCTCACTCATCACCTTCCGCGAGAAGCAACTCTCGCTCGCACTAACATCCCTGTTACCGACCAGAAGTCCAGATACTCGAAACAAGAGGAAAAGAGACGCAGCTTTACAACGCAGCAAGGGTGTGTGTTCTGGCCTCGACGGCCGCACAAGGCCCACGCTACAAGACAATCTGGTCCTGCAGGCTTGGGTCTTGACGCTGGAAGGGGGTGGCGACACCCTCGGCATCGACGGCACCTTCGGCGAGGCCCGACCTAGCCTCGGACGGCGACGCGGTTCGAGGGCCTCCGCTCCAAAGGACGACGTCATCACCACGCCCGGGCAATCGCTGTCAGGGACTTCTCCAGGAATCCGGCCCGAGCGGGCGGCTCGGCCGGCCACCTCCGGGGCCTCGGCCAACCACCTTCCGAGGGCACCAGCCCGGTCCGGAGCCTCGGCTGACCAACTCCGGCGTCGATCCTACCAGCGGACAACTCGGCTAGGCTCCGGCCAAACAGGTTTCATTTTCGAGCCAACTCCGCCTCTGCTCATGCTGATATCGCTACCCCCGGCCTCGGCTCGTCGAAGAGCGGCCGAGGGGTCTCTTTAACTAAGCTAGAGGAGCCTCGGACAACAGGGCCGACTGAGCCGAGGGACTCCTACGCCTCCGGGATACGGATACCTCACTCGTCACCTTGACACGGGGCGACTCATGCTTGGTGAAGCGGTTCAGATAATCAGCAGACGAGTCTTAGTGCTCGGAAATGAGGAAAAAAAATATGGCTCTGTGCCGACGTTACATACATGTTCAGGCCCCGAAAGCCGAAATGAACAAAAAACCCGGCACTCGAAGTGCCATTACAAACGGAACTCCGGTTCCGTCCCCACGGGTATGGGCAACCCCCGCGACGGGGAAGCCCGTGGAGCGACGAGCTCTGGGCGAATCACCAGCAAAACGCGGGACGTCCCCGAGCACCCCGGCAGATCCTCGCAGCCGTCCTCGCCGCGAATGCGATGAAGAAGACGGAATGTTGCATCCTAGCTGGGCAGCAACAGTTCGCCTTCCCCGGCATGGCTGGAGGATGTCCGAGGGGCTACGGTGGTAGAGCTCCTTCTCATCGCCCAGCAAGATGAACGACTTGGCGCGTCGCGCTACCCGCCAGCCTGACGCAGCGGTCAAACGCGGTCAAAAGTGGGCCGACAGTAATGACGGTGGCAGGCGCGCGGGAGCAGCGGTCACGCCGTCAGCCAAGCTCACGTCCCATCCGGAGGCAGCGAGAGAACCCCCTCTCACGGTGTGAAGACGACGCGCCCGTGACCCGTTCCTCGAACGGCTCGCGCACGTGCAACGGCAGCCTTGCCAACTACTCGCCCCGGCGCATTAACTCTGCGGCTCGACAGGCGGCGCTTCTGGCGGAAGCAGCTGGCGACGCTTCGCCTTTGCAAAAACGACCCCACCAAAAAAAAAGGTACGCCACGTCGTTCAATTTCGTATCCTTTTTCCCTTTTTCCTCTTTCTCTATCTCTTGCAACAGGGACCGGGAAAGGGGATACCCCCAAAGGGATCCTTCCCCGTGAAGGAACTAGGCTCCGAGCCTCCCTACTGATCAGGGGTTCGAAGGCTGGCCCCCCGAAGGGTTCAACAGCCGCCTCAGATCGCGTGGGCCCGACACCCACTACTGGTCAGGGGTTCGAAGGTCGGCCTCCCGAAAGGTTCCACGACCGCCTCAGGCTACTCGGGCTCCACGCCCATTACTGATCAGGGGTTCGAAGGCTGGCCCTCCGAAGGGTTCACAGTCGCCTCAGACACCGAGCGAGGGATGACCAGGGGTACGTTCGATACATAACCAAGGCTCGGGCTGCGCTCCCGAGGTACCCTAGGACATTTCCGAGACCAGCGGGAACGATCCTGTAACGGAATCCCATCGGAGGGAGGCAACGAGCCCTCGGACCCCGTCGCCAGGGGACCGGGTCCGGCAGATCACCCGCAGGTACTTTTGGGCGTGCCTCCGGGCCCCTAGCCGACCCCCAACGAACGAGGCACGGACGTCCACTCGGATTACCCGCTTGCAGCTCACCGGAGACACCATGTTCGGTGCCCATCGAGGGTAACATGGCGCTCTCCCCCCCTCCTCCTTGCGGAAAGGCGACGTAGGGGCGTATGTAAAAAAGCCGAGTCTGTCCCTGATCGCCCTCTCGCCCTGTGCGGAGGCTCGGGGGCTGCTCTCGCAAACCCGGCTCCGGCCAAACCGTTGACAGCGTCAACATACCAGCCCGAGAACTTGGGCCCCGACAGTGCACCCGGGCTACGGCCTGTTCGCATGAGGGAACCGCCAGACCAGCCGAAGCATTACGCAAGGCATTAAGACCTCGAAGGAGTGAAACCACTCCTCCGAGGCCTCGGGGGCTACACCCGGCGGGTGCGCTCGCGCGCACCCACCGGAACAAAGTGCAACCGAGAAAGGCTGGTCCCCTTGCAAAAAGTGCGACGAAAGCCTCCAAGCGAGTGCTAACACTCCCTTCGAGGCTCGGGGGCTACTGTCGGGGACCATAATTAGGGGTACCCTCAAGACGCCTAATTCTCAGCTGGTAACCCCCATCAGCATAAAGCTGCAGAGGCCTGATGGGTTTGATTAAGTCAGGGATCAGTCCATACGAGCGACTCGATCACGCCACGCCCGAGCCTAGCCTCGGGCAAGGGCAGCCGACCCTGAGGTGTTTCCGTCTCGCCCGAGGCCCCCTTTTTTACGGCATACGCATCTCCGGCTTGCCCGAGGCCTTGCCTTCGTTAAGAAGCAACCCTGACTAAATCACCGCGCCGACCGACCAAGTCACTGGGGCATTTAACGCAAAGAGTGAGACTGACGGGCGGCCAGGCCTTGCCAAAGGCGCCATAGGAAGCTCCGCCCGACCCAGGGCTCGGACTCGGGCTAAGGCCCCGGAAGACGGCGAACTCCGCTCCGCCCGACCCAGAGCTCGGACTCGGGCTAAGGCCCCGGAAGACGACGAACTCCGCTCCGCCCGACCCAGGGCTCGGACTCGGGCTAAGGCCCCGGAAGACGGCGAACTCCGCTCCGCCCGACCCAGGGCTCGGACTCGGGCTAAGGCCCCGAAAGACGGCGAACTCCGCTCCGCCCGACCCAGGGCTCGGACTCGGGCTAAGGCCCCGGAAGACGGCGAACTCCGCTCCGCCCGACCCAGGGCTCGGACTCGGGCTAAGGCCCCGGAAGACGGCGAACTCCGCTTCGCCCGACCTAGGGCTCGGACTCCGCCCTGGCCTTTGCCGAACGACCTCCGCCTCGCCCGACCCAGGAGCTCGGGCTCGGCCTCGGCCATGGAAGACAGACTCGACCTCGGCCTCGGAGGAGCCTCCACGTCGCCCGACCTAGGGCACAAGTCCGCCACGTCAACAGGAAGCGCCATCATCACCCTGCCTCGAGCCGACTTGGGTCGCAGAGAACAAGACCGACGTCCCATCTGGCTAGCTCCGCCAGATAGGCAATGATGGCGCCCCGCTAGACCCATGACGACGGCGGCTCTCGGCTCCCTTACGGAAGCAGGGAGACGTCAGCAAGAGCCCAACTGTTCCAACAGCTGTCCCTCCACCAGGCTCTGTTACTCCTCCGACAGCCACGACACCACACCAGCTGGGTGCCAAGTTCTCTCCGGCTGCCACATTGGCATGTACCCAGGGCGCTAGCTCTCCCCCGCTAGACACGTAGTACTCTGCTGCATCCCCATTGTACACCTGGATCCTCTCCTTGCGCCTATAAAAGGAAGGACCAGGGCCTTCTTAGAGAGGGTTGGCCCCGCGGGAACGAGGGCAGGGGCAGGCGCTCTCTTGGGGCCGCTCGCTCCCCTCACCCGCGCGGACGCTTGTAACCCCCTACTGCAAGCGCACCCGACCTGGGCGCGGGACGAACACGAAGGCCGCGGGATCTCCGCCTCCCTCACGACCCGGCTCCGGCCACCTCGCTCTCCCCCCTTCGCGCTCGCCCACGCGCTCGACCCATCTGGGCTGGGGCACGCGGCACACTCACTCGTCGGCTCGGGGACCCCCTGGTCTCGAAACGCCGACAACATTGGTTTATGAAAATGACTCATAAGTCAGATCCATGGAAAATATTACGAAGAATAAATGTCACACATGCAAAAAAGAAATTTAAGTTGAAAATATTATTCAAACAAAAGAAATTACATACAAGACTCTTCTTTAAATACTACTCTCTCCATCCAAAAATATAATTCAAGAATCGCAGTGACACTTATCTACTACTACGCATTGTGCAAGGGTAGCAGGTGGACTTCGAGAGAGATGTAGTAGATGTTTTTACTGTCATAGATGTAGATATAAACACATATATAGTGTAGTGGTAGCTACAAGCACATCTGCTTGAGGGGTCGCGGGTTGGGGCCATTTGTGTTTTTTAATTTTAGCTAGACGTGGGATATACGAGGGACATGGGAATGTGCTTTGCGGGGAGGGGGAATGAGAAAGGCAGAACAAGAAATAAGAATGGTAGAACAGGGAATGGTGGCAGAACATGGACTTTGCGGGGAGGGAGGAATGAGAAAAGCAGGACAAGGAATGAAAATGACAAAAAAGGGAATGGTGGCAGAACATGGGAATGGACTGAGAATGAGAAAGGCAGAACAAGGAATGAGAATGATAGAACAGAAAATGGTGGTAGAACATAGGAATGGACTTTGCGGGGAGGGAGGAATGAGAAAAGCAGAACAAGGAATGAGAATGAAAGAACAGAGAATGGTGGCAGAACATGGGAATGGACTTTGTGGGATGGGAGGAATGAGAAAGGCAGGTGGGGGGAATGAGAAAGGCAGAACACAGAATAACGGTCTACTCCTTACTGTCTTAATAAGCAGTAGAGACTTCACATCATAAATAAAGCTACCAAATTTTATGCATTGACCGTTTTTATAGCATAGTAGATAAAGATCCAACGACTGACCGCGAAAAATAAATCGGAACATTAGACTCTCAAAGAAACCAAAGCTGGAGTTCTGATCTTTATCTCGTTGTCCCCTTTAAACCACTACTATTATATTGTCCGTATATTACGACAGAAAAAAACAGTGCATCCAGATGCAATCCCACCTCTTTGCAACCCACATCCATCGCCTGCAGACCCACACAAATAGAAAAAAATAACCAAGCAGTCAGTCAAGTGGTAGGTGATGAATGTGAGGCGTTATAAAAGGGTGGGTTTACATTCCTGATGCATAGATTTTTTTTCATACGAAAGCAACACGTGAGGAGCTAGTGTCAAGCATAGACCCTCCCAAAAAAAATAAAATTAAAACAGACACTCCCCATAAAAATAATTTAAAATTTAAGTGGCTCACATACCAGATACTCTCTCTGTCTCAAATTATAATTTGTTTGATTTTTTAGACTAAGTTTGAGCAGCTCGTCTTATTCATTTTTTTGCGAAAAACTAAAAAATTTAAAGCTAAAATTATAGCACTCCATCCGTTCCAAAATATAGTTCTTTCTAACTAAACGGAGCGACGCAACTGACCACAAAGAACGCGACTATAGAGATATATAAAATGAATCATTTTCTTGTGTAACAAGTGATAGTGGTTGATAATTTTTATCAATTCCACCAAACTTTAGTTGGTGGAGTACCTCATGATGAGCTTCACCAGAATGACAAATCTAGCCTCTAGATTTACCAAATTATATTGAATTGTGGATCCGAATCATTTGGCCAACTTTTTGTAAAGTTATTTTTGATGAATCTGGAGTTAATAAAGGTGTCACAAACATGCTCTAACTCGTCTAATGCTCCATTTGGATGTCAATATTGGAGGACATAAAATTGAATTGGCTTCAACACCAAATCGGCCATGGTATTGAAATAAGATGTAATTCCAATTCTATTGTTTGATGTTGCTGAATTGAAGTTTGGAATTGTGCGGTCTAATTTCACGCAATACACAGGCGTGACGCTCGGTGTTGGGGACTTATTCTCAACTGCTATGAATCAAGAACAAGGCAACACAAAATGTTAAAAGCTAATGCCCTTCGTCCTCTGAAGTATTATTTCCCATGGGATATAATGATCTTCAGATGAAGGCGATGAAGGACATACCTTCGTTATCACAGTGTATGTTGATGTAAGAAGAAGCATATGAAATATGAGAGATAACATGAATAATCATGAGTAGTCATATGATGTTATTAATATATTTTTATTGTCATGGATAAACAAAAACGATATTGAATTACATTTATACCTTCGGCTTGATAGAAAGCAAAAGTCCAAGCGTGATGCACGAGCGAGTACAAATCAGCGCGAACAGTGCGGGGGTACTGTTCATCTATTTATAGACACAGGGCACAGCCTGTGTGAAATTACAATTATACCCTGTACAATTGACTACATTTATGACATAAATTATTATGGGTCAATCTGTCCTTTCATCTTTAAGTCGGTGCTACACCTTCGTCTCAAAGCGTGTTACTATGCCGAAGCTCCTTAGATGACAGTTTCGGCGCTGCTTTTGTGTTGATCTTCCGAAGGTGTTTCTTCTTGCAGGACCTTCGGCGACGAAGCAGGCCCCCAACAGTAGCCCCTTTGCGGTGCTAGATCGTTTTTCGTAACGAGTTTGATCCGCGAAAACATCTATGAAGCTTCGGAATGCCGAAGGTCCGAAAAAACACCTTCCCTTAGCTCGTTGCCGAGAAACGATTAAAATATTCCATGCGCGAGAGATGGTTCACCATGCAGCGGGTATGCGCGGTCTGGCGGTTCTCCTCCCAAGCATCGGTTGGTCCACCGTTCAGCGGGTGCGAGTAACTATTCAGCGGGTGCAGTTAGTTTGGCAATTTACCTTTCCACCTGCAGCACTATATAAACAGACAGGTAGTTGTGAAGTTAACACGACATTCATTGCCATTGCACTGTTGTGCTGTTGAAAATTTTAACCATAGCCGAAGCTTTTTCACTGCATTTCCGAGCAAGCCACTGTTCTAGATTAGCTTCATCAAACAACTGCGAAAAAATAATCAACTTCGTAAGAACTGCAAGAAAATCAACAAATGGCCAGAGTGCGTTCAACCACTAGATTGACCCGCGATGGAGAAGAAGCCGAAACTACGGAGACTGCTCTGATCTCTGAAGTGATGAAACAATCGGGAATGGTTGTGACAGAGGTGGCTGCTGAGGAAGGTGCATCTATTGCCGAAGCTGAATATGCTGACATTGAAGAAGATGTTGTTGATGATGAAGAAGAAGATTACAAGCCATCCAAACCTAGTCACTTGGACTTTGGAAAATCTACCGTTTCTGAGGCTGATATGCCTATGATGATAAAGCTGGGGTACTTCGGAGAAGCTGAGAAGAAACTGATTCGCTTTGGCAGAGAAGAAACCACTCCGACACCGGAAAAAGATGAGGTGGTAGTTTTCAAGAGCTTCTTCAGAGCAGGATTGAGATTTCCGTTAAATGAAATGATTGGAGAAGTTTTGGAAAACTACGAGATCTATCTTCATCACCTGACTCCTAACGCCATCATTAGGCTCAACGTCTTCATCTGGGCTCTCCGAAGCCAAGGAAGAGACCCGAATGCTGAAGCCTTCTGCCGAGTGCACGAGCTTCACTATCAGACAAAGGCCAGAGAAGATGGTCTTCATGAGAACTTTGGCTGCTACAATTTTGCCTACCGCAAAGATATGAAGACTCCAGTAGTTAGCTATCACACCAAATGGCCAACTGGTTGGAAGAATGAGTGGTTTTATATGAAGGCTAATGAAAAGAAAAGGGAGAAGCTTAAGACGCTAGTACTGAGCCCTCTGAGCTTAAGCTTTGGGCTGACTAGGCCACTGTGTCGCATGGAGCCGGGGTCACCATGCCAACAGGCTGTGGCAGAATTCCGAGTTGTGTCTGAGCAGATCGGTACTAGAGATTTGGTGCAAGAATACTTAGCCAATAGAGTATTTCCGACGTTAAGTGAATGGAATATGCCGAAGCTTTCGGGAGAAAAGAAAAAGAATGAACTTGTTCGACTGTCCTATCATTTCAAGTTCAAGAAACATTTCAAAGAACCTTGTCAAGAATGGTTGGAGATGATTGAAGCTATGTGCAATGAGATTTTGGGCAACTATACTAAGAAAGAAGATCAATTGATGACCGCAGCCTTCAGCACCTGACCGAAACGAAGGCTGAACCGAGTAATGGATGCGTTGAATTTTGAATACCCGGACTATGAACGATTAAGCAAGGGTGCTGAAGGGCCAAAGCAAAAAAGAGTTGTCAGTGTTATGAACAGACAAGCCGCTAGGATGATAAAAGAAGATGAAAAGTTACTGAAAAAGAGAAGAACCAGCCCTAAGCCGAAGGTGGCTGTTCTGAAGAAGAGAAAAGCTACAGCTCCGAGGCCAGAAATAACTGATACAGAGGAAGAAGCTCCTTCAACACCTTCTGCCACTGACGTGGAAGAAATTTTAAAGGTAATGACTGAATCCTTGCCTATCAAGCTAAGTCCACTGGGGCTACATCTAACGAAGCTTTTACAGAAGGAGGAGCCTTCAGCATCAAAGAAGTCTGCTGGGCCGAAAAAACGAAGGATTGTTACTGTAATCGAAGCCATTGAAGAAACACCACCGTCAGCGCCAGCATCAAGAACACCAGCTGCCGAATAAGCTATAGTTACCGAAGCTGCTGCCACCGAAGCTGTTGCGGCCGAAACCACAAATCTGGAAAGCACGTTTTCTGACATTGATAAAATGATTTTGAACATGACCTCGGAAGAAACTGCTGCAGCTGCTGAAGAAACCCTGACCATAGTGCCTGGAAAAGAGAAAGAGCTTGCCGAAGATGCTTCAGTGGAAAGGGACTTCAACTTTCAGAACATAATCGGGCAGGAGTTATCTGAGGCTGAAAAAGAAGAGCTAAGAGATTATGCTATATCTTGCGGATACCAGCCAGGAGCGCTGCTCTTCGGTGGCATTGACGAAGAAAGCTTAGGTTGCCTCCGAGACCGAACTGGAGCGAAGGTTATCAGCACTCTATCGAAGAGTGTTGGTTTTCTGAAGCTTGAAGCCGACCTCAGCAGGTACCGGCGGCAACATATCGCCGGTAGTTTGTTTTATTCTAATTTTAAGGTAAGGCTCTTTCGTCAATTTTTTATTGTTTTGAGATTAAGGTGTTTTTGATGAAGATTATTTTTTCCAGAGCCTACTACTAAGTAAAACTTTGAGGATGCAACAAGACATCGAGGACAAGAAAAATGAAGCTATAATTGAGGGCATAGAGAGCAAAATTAAAGATCATGAATCTGCTCTGGAAAAGAAAGACTTTATGCTTCAAACGATGGAGGGTTCACTGGCAGAAGCCCAAGCCGAGATTGCTAGATTGAACAGTGAACTCTCCACAAAGTCAAAAAGCTTCGAACAAGAGAAGAAAAATTTTGATGCAAAGCTTGAAGCTGAAGTTGCAAAGAGTTCAAACTTGCAAAAATCATTGAAGGAACTTCAAGATAAATGTCTGGACTTCGGCAACCGTTGCGTGCAATAACTGAAGCAGGTCTTCAACTCAGTTGGAGCTAGTTCTGAAAAGTTTAAACCTTCAGCTGAAAACCTGCCAGGCATCTTCGATCATATTGAAGGCGAAGTTGATGCTCTTGATGAAGTCATAACTGGGCATGGTGACTTCTGTGCTCTGCTAGCTTCTCGTGGCATAGCGGTTGCTTTCATGAAGGCTGGTTGCACGCACGGGGATATTGTAAATAGGCCGAACTTCAGCTTATCACCAGTGGACTTGAATGACATCCCCGGCCTGGCCCGAAGCATTGGGAATAGATTCGTAACTCAAATTTGGGCGAAGGGTGGACGAAGCTTGGCTGGTGACGAAGCTCGAAGTCACCTCAAACTGGTAATAAACTCATACCTTATGCTTACCTTTTCCTTGAAACTTGAATTTACCTTATAACACTTTGTTATGTACAGGATGACGAAGCCGAAGAGCAATGATCCGAAGCTTGGTGGATGATCCGAAGCTTAGCGGATGATGCTGAAGCCGAAGACATTGCTATGAAAAACTTTAGAGAAACTTTTGAATTATTCTTGTAAAGAATATTGTAATTTAAGAATCAGATACTACTCTGTAAATTTGTCCATACCTTGTAATATATTTTTACCTTTCCATCCATGTATGAACTGCTTTGATGTGGACGAAACTTGTATTTTTTGAGCCGAAGGCGAAAAACACCTTCCCTTCTTTTCGTACACAACGAAGCATAAATTTGCTTCTTTTCCTTTCGCTGAAGCCTTATCATTAAAGCCGAAGAAACTGTCCATATTTGTATGATATGATGATGATCCTATGTATGTCTAAATGAATGTATATGAATGCAATGAATGATGTGATGTATTGTGCAAATGAATGTCTAGACACATGCTTACGAAGCCGCATCAAAACTCTTCATTCCCTTAGGAATAGCTAAAATCTCTTTGTCGTTTACTTTTCGGCAGCACCGCTTATTTTTCGGTGTAAGTTCTGTATCCCCTTAGGAGCGTCTTTTGAACTTCTTCGCCTTCTATTTCAGTGGTATCACCGTTGACTTTTCGGTGTAAGTTCCGCATTCCCTTAGGAACGTCTTTTGAACTTCTTCACCTTATATTTTGGCGGTATTTGGCTCTGCATTCCCTTAGGAACGACTTTTGAGCAGAAAACTTACGCTGAGCTCCCTTAGGAACGACTTTTTGTAGCTTCGTCGTGCTCTGCATCCCCTTAGGGACGACTTTCGAGCTTCTTCCTGTTTTTTTTCCTGCACTCGATGGTGCATGCTCAGATTTTACATTTTTTTGGGGGATTTTGCTCTCATGGAGCTGAATAAGAAATGAAAAATTACAAACTATGGCCCCATTAAAAACCTTTCTCCCCCTTTGGAAAGGAAAAGGGTGCCATAGGAAAAATGAAAAAAAGATGACATCAAGTTACACATAATATCGTCGAAGCTCATTCGCATTCCAAGATCTAGGAATATCGTTGCCGTCCATATCCTTCAATCTGTAAGAACCAGGTCTTGATGAAGATACCACCAGAAAGGGTCCTTCCCACTTCAGTTGTAGCTTGCCTACTGTGTCTGGATTGGCCACTTTCCAAAGTACCAAATGCCCTGGCTTAATGTTTTTCAGCCGAACTTTTCTATCGCGCCATTTTATTGTTTTAGCTTGATATTTATTGATATTCTCCACAGCCTGAAGTCTGGTCACTTCTATAGTGTCTTTTGCCACGTGATAGTCAGCTTCGTCTTCTGCCGAAGCTGCTGTTCTTATTGACCCTGCTTTAGCTTCTGCTGGGGTTATAGCTTCGTCACCAAATAATAACTTGAATGGTGTAAAACATGTTGATCTTGATACGATCGTATTGTGGCTCCACACCACTTTAATCAACTCATCTGGCCACTTTCCTCTGGGCTGATTAAAGATTAGCTTCATTATTCCTGTCATTATAATACCATTTGCTCTTTCGACAAGTCCATTTAACTCTAGATGTCTGACTGACGCAAAGTGAATCTTCGTGCCAATTTGATCACAGAACTCCTTGAAAGCTTCGGCATCAAACTGTGTTCCGTTATCCACAGTTATAGCCTTCAGCACGCCGAAGCGACAAACAATGTTTTGCGAGAAGAATTTCTGGACTGTGACCGAAGTTATTGTGGCCAAAGGCTTCGCTTCAATCCACTTGGAAAAATATTCTACGGCCACCATAACATATCTTAAATTGCCTTGTGCTAGTGGAAGTGGACCTAACAAATCCAGGCCCCATCTTTGCAATGGCCAGGTTGGCTATATTAACTGGGTTAGCGACGAAGGTTGTTTCTGGTCTCTTGCACATTTTTGACAGTTTTCGCACTTTTGAACCAGATCTGCTGCATCCGAAGTTGCCTTTGGCTAATAAAATCCTTGTCTGAAGACCTTCCCCAGCAAAGGCCTAGACCCAATGTGAGATCCACACAAACATGCATGTATTTCCTTCATCAGCTCTATACCTTCGGTTTTGGATAAACACTTGAGAAGTGGAGAGCAGACTCCATGTTTGTATAACTCCCCTTCTATTGTCACATATGGTCTTGTTCTTGCCTCCATTCTCTTATTATAAGCTTTGTCATCTGAAAGACAATTACCTTGGAGGAAAGATATAATTTCAGTCCTCCAATCTTCACTGTGTACCGGAGAAATAGTGAGCACTGCTCTCTCCATGAGTTCAACCAAAGGTGCCTTTATTGTTTCAAAAAATACTTCCGAAGGTAGAGGGAGCCCCTGGGCCGCTGATTTGGCTAATAAATATGCGTGCTCATTTTCACCTCTTGGGATATTCTTAATAGAAAAACCTTTGAAAGAAGCCTCCAACCTTCGAACTGTATCTAGATATCTTTCAAGTTTCGGATCTCTTGCCTTGCTGCTTTTGTCCACATGGCCAGAAATAACTTGAGAATCAGTTTTCAGAATGGCCCTTCTTATTCCCATTGCCCTTAACTTCCGAAGCCCCAACAGAAGTGCTTCGTACTCAGCAATATTATTTGTGCAACTGAAATTAAGCTTGACTGCATAACATGTTTTGACTTTCGAAGGTGCTACTAGAACGACAGCTGCTCCTGCGCCAAAGGTTCCCCAAGAACCATCACAGAATACTGTCCAAGCTTCGACATCTTTATTATTTCTTCTTCCTGAGCCCCTGGCATCCAGTCAGCAATGAAGTCTGCTAACGCCTGGGACTGAATTGAAGATCTATGCACATAATCAATGATGAATTCATTAAGCTCTACAGCCTATTTTCCAATCCTTCCAGTAGCTTCTCTGTTCCTCATGATGTCCTTTAGAGGTTGTGACGAAGGAACAATTATGTGGTATGCTTGAAAATAATGCCGAAGCTTTCTGGAGGCCATTAACACAGCATATAATACCTTCTCCAATTCTGTGTAATTTTTCTTTGATGGACTTAAAACTTCAGAGACAAAGTATACTGGAACTTGCTTTTTAGCTTGGCCATCCAGCTTCTCCTGCACCAGCGCTGCACTCACTGCAGAATGTGAAGCTGCCACATATAAGAGCAATGGAGCCCCTGGCACGGGTGGAGTTAATGTTGTTAAATCAATCAAATATTGTTTCAACTCTTCAAAAGCTTTTTGTTGTGCCGAGCCCCATTGAAAGACTTCGGCTGACTTCAGTATTTAAAAAAATGGCAGATTTCTTTCCGCTGATCTAGATATGAATCTGTTTAATGATGCTAATATTCCTGCCAGCCGTTGAGCCCCTTTCTTCGTGCTTGGTGGCTCCATCCGAAGGATAGCTTTGATCTTGCTTGGGTTAGCTTCAATTCCTTTCGTTGATACCAGACAACCAAGGAACTTGCCTTTCTTCACTCCAAAAACACATTTTTCTGGATTTAATTTCAGGCCAGCTTGCCTGAAATTGGCAAATGTTTCTTAAAAATCAGCAATATGATTTTCTTGCTTCGTGCTTTTCACTATGATATCATCAACATAGGTCAGCACATTGCTACCTATCTGAGAATGAAGGACCTTGGCTGTCATTCTGCTGAAGCTTCCTCCAGCATTCTTGAGCCCCTCAGGCATCCGAAGATAGCAATATGTGCCACTGGGGGTTATGAAGCTAGTTTTTTGCTCATCTTCCTTTTTCATCCAGATTTGGTGGTAGCCAGAGTAACAGTCCAGTAGACTCATGAGCTATGAAGAAGCTGCCGCGTCTACTAGAGAATCTATTCTTGGCAATGGGAATTCATCCTTCGGACAAGCCTTGTTAAGATCTGTAAAATCAATACACATTCTCCATTTGCCATTGGCCTTCTTCACCATAACAGTATTGGCTAACCATTCTAGGTATTTTACCTCTCTGATGACACCAGCACTGAGAAGTCTTTTCACTTCATTCCGAGCACCTTCGGCTTTATCATCAGACATTTTCCGAAGCCTTTGCTTTCTTGGCCTGAAGGATGGATCCACATTGAGTGAATGTTCAATGACATCTCTATTGACACCATAGAGATCATTGGCTGACCAAGCAAAGACATCTTTGTTGTTGAATAAAAATCTTATCAAAGTTTCCTCTTGTTCTTTAGATAGCTGAGACCCCACTAATACCTTTTGCTCTGCTATGTCTTCACATAGAAGCATAGGCTTCGGCTGATCTGCCGAAGCAGCCTTCTCTCTTTTGTATTTGTACGTTCACATACTTCGGTTCCATCTATATTGTGAATTGCTTTTGAGTCTGTCCAATTTCCTTCAGCATTTTTGGCAGCTTCTTGACTTCCATGAACAGCAATGGGCCCTTGTTCCAAAGGTATCTTCATGCATAGATATGCTGGATGAAGTATTGCTTCAAAGGCATTAAGTGTTCCACGACCAATGATTGCATTATAGGGGTACTCCATATCAACAATATCAAAGACAACCTGTTCGGTCCTTGTGTTATGAACAAAGCCGAAGGTAATCGGCATTGTGATTTTGCCGAGTGCTACAATTTGCCTTCCTCCGAAGCCACAAAGAGGGTGTGTAGCATCATGAATCTTATCCTCTGGCTCTTGCATTTGTCCGAAGGCCTTAACAAATATGATATCCGCTGCACTGCCTGTGTCAACCAGAACATTATGGACCAGAAACCCCTTGATGACACAAGATATGACCATAGCATCATTGTGAGGGTAATCCTTGAGCTGAAGATCCTCCTGGGAGAAGGTGATTGGGATGTGGGACCATTTGGACTTGATGAAGGGTCCCTGCACCCCAACATGCTGCACCCTTCTCTGCACTTCTTTCTTCTGCTTCTTGTTGGCTGGCTCTGAGCATGAACCGCCTGTTATCGGGAGCACCAGCTTCGTAGCCGAAGGTGCTACAACTTCGTTGCTGAACGAAGCCATCAACTCAAAAGTGGAAGTGAGTTCACCGGAGGTGGATGCCAATGTTGGGGACTTGTTCTCAACTGCTATGAATCAAGAACAAGGCAACACAAAATGTTAAAAGCTAATGCCCTTCGTCCTCCGAAGCATTATTTCCCATAGGATATAATGATCTTCAGACGAAGGCGATGAAGGACATACCTTCATTATCACAGTGTATATTGATGTAAGAAGAAGCATATGAAATATGAGAGATAACATGAATAATCATGAGTAGTCATATGATGTTATTAATATATTTTTATTGTCATGGATAAACAAAAACGATATTGAATTACATTTATACCTTCGGCTTGATAGAAAGCAAAAGTCCAAGCGTGATGCACGAGCGAGTGCAAATCAGCGTGAACAGTACGGGGTACTGTTCATCTATTTATAGACACAGGGCACAGCCTGTGTGAAATTACAATTATACCATGTACAATTGACTACATTTATGACATAAATTATTATGGGTCAATCTGTCCTTTCATCTTTAAGTCAGTGCTACACCTTCGTCTCAAAGCGTGTTACTATGCCGAAGCTCCTTAGATGACAGTTTCGGCGCTGCTTCTGTGTTGATCTTCCAAAGGTGTTTCTTCTTGCAGGACCTTCGGCGACGAAGTAGGCCCCCAACACTCGTATCGAGAGAGAGTTTCTAGTTATAGTCCAATTCTAGAGAATTGTGTCTTTGATTCTAAATATGTGTAACTAAACAATAGAATTTAGTAAAGCTAATTCCAACTCCCGATTCTGTGCTCCAATATCGATATCCAAACGGACTATAAGAAATTCTTAATGATCAAAATTCATATGAACGGAGAGATCACTTATTTTAGCGTTATAGATGTTAGTACCTTTTGTATAAAATTAACCATTTATTTCAAGAGCGATAGGAGTAGCCGAAGTAGCATTGTAGCAGAGCCAATTCAAGGGCGCATGTGAGTTTGGTGGACAATTGGGGTGCAGTTACTGGATAAACACTACAAATTAAGAGCGTAGCTGTAGCCCGTAAGGCACTTTAGTTCGTTTTGCTTTAATTTGACTAGAGTTATATATAATTCTAAATCAGTTTCATTGATTCATGATATATGTTTTTACTAGGTTAGTGCTCGTGCGTTGCAATGGAAACATATAATACCACGATAACATTTGTATGGCAATATGTTGTGTTGTTAAGCTATCTCTAGAACTTTGTGGTAGTCATACAATAACAAAATTAAGTTCATGAAACAAATATAGTACTACAAGGGCTATGGACATTCAGAGCAAAACAGACCAAAGCACACAAAGCGCATGCACCCTGAGCATCATCGCAATCCAATTGTGGTTCCTACTTTTTTATGAACCATACCTAAAAATAGAAGGCATGCACCCTGTCAACAATCAATGGCAGTATATTATAATAAAAGAACTCTAAAAGTCTCATTAGCTAAAATGCTTTATGAACTATATGTAAATGAGGAGATGGAGGGAATGATGTGAGTGTCAAATACCTAGACCCAACTTCAAAATTGCAGCAGTAATAAATATGCTCAAAACCTTCTTCAATACTCCAGCATCAAAAATATCACTGGGTGCTCCACCATTCCAAGCAATAATTATCATGGCCTATATGAAAATCAGAAACCATCACAAAAAAGGATGGTAATGTTTAACAGAGGTGTTTAAGGAATTATAGTAGAAAGAAAGTGCACAAAAAATAGTAACTAACCTGTAAGGAAAATATAAGAAGATATATCTCTACAAAATTAACTTTCCCCATCCAATGGTTATTGCCTGTAGATCTGTTCTCTTAGATGACAACAAGAAAAATGGGTTTCAATAGAACTGGTAGTTCAGGGAGAGGGAGTCTTTGTTTTACTTGTTTTAAGTTGAAGAAAACACTAAGCATCACATCAGATCATGGTGTTAGAGTGGCACACTAACAAATTCAACCCAAAACTTAAGATTTGAGAGAAGATAAGCAATCTACTTATACACTTCAACACATAAATCCCATACAACCTGGTGACCCAACCTAAACCAAAGATTATGACATTAATTACTACACATTGTCAAAGTAAAACTATTGTTAAGGCTACAACAGCACCACAATACACACAAGTACACGATAAGAAATACAAGGGTTCAATCACTCCTAGAATAGGCTATTCTAGAGTAAGTACATATTACAACCCTTTGCCCTGCGCTCTACGGGCCTGTTTGGTTCGCTGCTTAACTTGCCACACTTTGCCTAACTTTTCTGTCTAAGGTTAGTTCTTCAATTCGAGTGACTAACCTTAGGCAAAATGTGGCGTAGTTAGCGACTAACCTTAGAATAGGTTGTTCTAGTGGTCGCAATAACACGTTTCTCTTGCAACGAAAGTCATGGTTATCGCAATGCACAAAAAAGTGGCAAAACGGTCCATATATTGCAACCACTGTTAAAGGTCGTGGCAATAAATAATATCTAATGCAACAAAAATATTGTTGTTGCAATATCTGTCGTGGCATTAGGGTGATTTTGCAACAACTGTTCTAGTGGTCGCAGTAACACCTTTCTCTTGCAACGAAAGTCATGGTTATCGCAATGCACAAAAAAGTGGCAAAACGGTCCATATATTGCAACCACTTTTAAAGGTCGTGGCAATAAATAACATCTAATGCAACAAAAATATTGTTGTTGCAATATCTGTCGTGGCATTAGGGTGATTTTTTAGTAGTGAAACAGGCTACATCTTTCAAAATCCTCTCATACTCAGTTAGATTTCCTTTCATAGATTGTTATATGCCCTTTAATAATGTAGACATTTTCTTTAATGTGTGGATTATTTTCAAAATGGACAAATTTGGGCAAGGTGTTGAATTTTAGATTACACATAATGGACAAGCATTAAAGCAACTTTTCTCAAGGGACAAAAAAACAAATTTCAATAAATGTACTAACAGCAGGTGAGGTCTCCAACTTTGTTTACATGTGAATATCTAAGTCATCCCCATCATTTTCCATTTCTTATGTACAAATATACCTTACAAGAAAATACAAAAGATAAATAACAAAAGTGGATAGTTTACTAATTGATCAAATAAATAGATAACAAGAACTTTTCACGCCAAGAAATCAACCTAGACGATAATTAGTACGAGCAGTTAAAGACCTGTATATAGTTTTCATAACACCATTGAGTTGAATAGTCTGTTTCTTTCCAAGAATTAGACACCTGCAAGAATAAAAAGTTAGCATTGACCATATGGTCTGTCTATTTGTGTTCTTAGAAGGTTTTAATAAGTTTACCATAGTAGTTATTTCTGAACGTTACAGATGTTTAATCCACTGAAGCTACATTAGCATTTTTTCATTAGAACTTTTATGTATTTCTTGTTAAAGCCTAGGCAATAACCAACTTCATTAACACAAGATTTGCAACTTTATTAATAGAGCATCCAGAACTCACACCTCATTCTACAGTTGTACAGTTAATGTTCTTGCAATTTGGCTATGGTTCTGTTTGTTCAATATTCAATGCCACTTCAGCGGTAGTTTACAAATGTTCCTTAGCTGCAAAAAAAGATGGCAAACATAAGCATCCCAAAGAGGTGTAGGTGCATGATCTAAACTGGCAATTAGTTTTCAAAAGAAGCTGGTTCAAATTGATGCAGTAGAAAACTGTTGATGCAGTAGACCAGTAGAAAAATGTTGATGCAGTAAACTGTTGGCAATGGTTCTGTCATGCTGCTACTTCCTCTTTCTCAACCAGTTTTCTGCTTCAGAACACTCATTGGTGACTTGTGTGCAATAGAACAAATTAGAAACTACAAGTAAGATTTACCTCTTCTACAACACATGCTTGGCAATAAATCACAGGTAATGACAACCATAATAGGGAACAAATCAATCATGTCCACCCCTGCCCATGAGCATGGCTCGGCTAGTCTAATGCTACTGAAACTGAAGAATTAATAAATGTCACTCTTGACCTACCTTCTGTTTCTCAGATATGTCGATATGGCCAAACTTTTGGTCATTAGACAAAGCAGCCTCCCTGAAACTATTGATGTTGTAGACCAGTTGATCTACAGAGGAACCCCTTTCAGCCGACTCCTTGTACCGTGCTTCAACTGGGTCACCAATCTGCAATTAGAGAAAACTTGTGTCATCTAACTTATATTTATGCAAGTTATAGACTTTTGTTATGTTCAAGTGAATGAAGAGAAAAACAAAAATTGTAATTGCTCTAAATAATATGAATGATGGTGAAGATTAATTTGTGTATTGTAATATCTTAACACTTAGGCAATATGCCACTTTATTATGTATTTGTGGAAACTACAAAATATTTGTGGAACCACAAGATCTCATCAACCATATTGCTGTCTCCCGAGATGACAAGGCTCCTTCACCGAACAGTCGAAGGACACCTACAAGTTCGTCGAGCCTTTCCTGCTCTAGGAGCTTTGTGCAGTAGCTCTTTTGATAGGCAGCACCGTGTATGGCTCAGAGTAGTGTAGTAGCTCTTTTGATAGGAAGTTTAATAAATGGCATGCTTATTAGTATCCCAATACAAAATTACATTTCAGCAAGTGCCTAGAAAGGATGAAATATGGCATTTTCTATTTAGTAGAATATTTAGCAGGTGCACGATGTGTCTGTTTTCGGGTGAAACAAATCTAAAAAGGTACTATCATCGCAAATTTGTTGAATTGCAATCAGATTGCAGTACATGTAATAATGCAGGAAGAATTCTCTTTCCTCCAACAATGAAAGAAAGTTGAATTGCAAACATGAAACTATGATTGACTGAACCTGCTTTACAACACTCGATCTCCTATCCAAAAGCTGAGTTATTAGAGGTGTCACGAGTTGTTCTAGGAGCATGGGGAAGGCTGAATAGTTCGCAGCACCTGGCACAAAGATGAATTAGGAAAGGCCCTCAAAAGACAACATAAAAAAGAAGCATTCATGACATTGAGTATTTGATGAATAAGATGTCATAACACCGCAACAAACTTTCTTCCATCCACTGGCTACAAACATTGAGTCCAGCCGCATGCCTGCGAGGATCAGACCTTCAGTAAGCCCTCCATCATAACTGGGATTATTCTGTTTAGTCCATTTCTCCATTACGATGATGACAAAGCCAGATGCTAGGAAGTTTGCATGTGCCAAGAAGGAGACCATCCATCTCGGTCTCACCGAGTCGGACCATATTTGCATGAGGGGGACGAGAGAGAGCACCGAAGGGGAGCGAGGACTTACTGGTGGCGCCGGTGATGAGGACGATAACGGGCGGCGGCCCTCTTGAACCCATATGGATGGCGACGTGGGCAACATGGCTTTGTGCGAGAGAATTGGGTCGTTCCTGCGGGTGCCTCGGGCGGGTGCCAGCGCGTCGGGACAGGGCTGGGCGAGAGAAGCGGGAGGACGCCCACGACTACGATGTCGTGGAGGGGAGGGGCGATGCTTGCGCGAGCCCGCAGCAGCTGTGATGGGGGAGAGGGATGTGTCTTAGGAGGCGAGAGAAGCTGCGATGTCGGGGGAGGGGCGGGTTTGGCGGCGAAAAAAAGCCGGATGACGACGGGAAAGAGAAGGGCGGGGCGGTTAACTTAATAGATAGTAGAGATATGGAAAATAACATATATGTTTTCATATTATAGATATTGATATACGTTTTTAGTTTTTAGATTTATGATAAGCTAAAACGACCCAATGTATTATATTTTTATTGCTAATTTGGAAATTTCTCACCTATTGAAGTTTTCATTGCTGTAATGATGTTGGGTCTTAGGCTGTTCGCAGCGGTGACCCGTAAATGATACGCTATGATTATACAGTCACACATACAGTAAAAAACTACTGCAGCCGGTTACCTTACGGACCACTCTAAACATCGAGTAGGCATAGAAAGCGTTATTTACAGAGTTTGTACTCTTCTACTCCAAACATGCGCACGCCTTTCCATGCACATGCACACAAGATACTGCAGTAGTTGGTGATCGTTGAAAGCGAATTTTAAAAAATAATATGATATATAATAGTTGGTATATAGTTGAGATATAAAGTGAATCTGATTGCGGAGGATTACTATATAGAGTAAAGAATTTTGCTGACAATAATAAAATATTCTTTTTAGGGTAAAAATTTGGAGTTGCACGATTGTAGATAGTATTAGTCTTACCTAACGTCATGTTGCAGGAAAAAGACTTGCTCTTGCAGTATAAAAAAAGCATCACGTACATCATGGATCTACCAGCAGACTGCAGTGCAGGTACTCAGGTAGGTGAGTAGGTGCATAGTCGTCAGTTCCTGGGTTGAACGGAAGCCGGCATGGACCGGTATGTCTAGTCAGTTGAGCGTCGATCGGTTGTTTCAGCCGATATCAACCACGATGAAACTAGATTAATCGGTATTGAGTTATCGACCCGCAAGTTAATAGTGTGTTTGGTTTGAAAAATGAGGCAGTACATCATCTTCTCACTCCTCAGTCTCTTGTTTGGTTTGTGGAATAAAATGAGTTAATTCATCACCATCTTATTCTCGTAGACTAATAATTAGTAATTATATGATAAATGAGTTCATTCTATTAAATTTATGTAATAGACTAATGATGCATCATCTAATCTAGAATAGATTGACTTTTCAACCCAAATACCCTTAAACATCCAGCAGGTATCGATCTCGACTGGTGGGTAGTGATTGGCCATGTGACAATTATGATCCATTTACGCTATTTTGAATTTTAACATGCAAAAAACCTTGAATACGACATACAAATAGAGGGAGCTTTTTTTAGTTCATTCCCACCCTTACTCTTTAAATTGCTCTTATGACTTTATATTGTACTTTTCTCACTCTCGTTTCACTCCACGAAAGTAGGGCCTGTTTGGAAATGCAGTTTTGAAATGATGTAGTTTTGAGATACTATAGTTTACAACTGTACATGACAAAAATACTATGGTATTATTTTACCACAGTAAAACCATAGTATTCCTCAAAACCGAGATCTGTTTGGTTCCATTGGAAAAACAGAGTATATGTAGAGAGAAGAGAAGAAAACTGAGGTCATGAGTGGAGTTTCGAAAACTCCAAAAATACCACGGTTTCAGGTAAACCATGGTATTTAAAACTGTGTTTTGCCTGTACAAACCAAACACCTTTTGTGTTCCAATACTATAGTATCATCAAATACCATAGTATTGTTTCAAAACTGCAAAAATACTACGCTTCCAAATAGGGCTGTATTGTCGCTATATGTTTCTCGAGCTCGGACATCAAGATGACTGAAGACAAGGTGCTCGATATGCTACATCAAACTATGATGGATGCGGCGAAAAAACATGCCTCTAAGTCTTTAACGTGGAGGAGCTGGCGAAGGATAATTCATCGAAGCTACATCAACCAGGATTGTGAAGCCACCCACGACCAGTTGATGCAAGACTACTTCAACGACCTATATGTCTATGCTCCGCTCTACTTTCATCGAAGGTACCACGTACAGAGGAGTGTCTTTCTCAAACCTTGGAGATGTTCGTTGGTATTTGTGACACCCGGGTTTTAGAGTCCCAAAACCCGGGCATGAAATAATCACCAAACGTGTTGGGATCAAGTCTTACACATATGATGACTCATAGTACAGAAACGAATGTCACAACATTAATATATAATGGAGTTCTGTGCAAAATAGTTAAATAATTACATCAGAGGAAGACAACGATCCAGTAACCCAAAGTTGACTGGGAGACGACGGCCTAGACCTCTCACGAACTCATCACAACATCCCCCATGCGTCTCATCCTGCGGTACCTGTTCTTGACCTGTGGGGGTGTGAGACAGCAAGGGTGAGCTCACATACGTTCATCGCTTAACAAGTTATGGGGAATAATGTGCATGAACTCACCAAAGGTAGGAGCTCATGTGAAGTGTAAGTCTTACCAAAGAGGATGGTTAAAACTGATCATGACTTTTAAAGTTGGTCAAAATTTTATTAGCAGTTACTAGGTATAATTAGATACTAACCCAAATAAGTAATAGATCAAAATTGATAAAAAAACCCGTGATGCAATGCATATGACAAATTAAGTTTAGTTCCATAAATTACTCATCTGAGCGTCCGAGCCACTCATGACCGTGAGCACGACTGATATACCGGTTTTACACTCTGCAGAGGTTGCGCATCTTTACTCACAAGTCGTGTTACCCATTTGCCACGGGGTTGATCGGACCCCATACACCTCTACCAAGGAAGCGAGGCAGGGTACAACTACAAGGCCTTCACAAAGTTCCACTAGCTTCAGAAAACCCGCTACAGTTTCTAGGAAGCCCCAATGCAGGGATCCCTCGTCTGACCGCCATCGCAGCAAAATCAGCCAGAGAACCTCCCTACACCAACCACTCCCCTACTGCCCTTGCCCTTTCGGGTAAGCTAGTCCTCCACTAGCTTTCCTAATTAGTCAGCCAAGGGCGTCCCATACCACCCTTGTGGTAGCACTGTTTTCCCATGTGGTTCTCCATGTTCCAATTAACAATATGATCTTATCATGAACAATAATTAAACAACAACATAACTGGAACATGATCATAATGAAACATTTGTTTCCCACAACGAGGTAGAGCAATAGCAAATCTACCCAAGAATTCATCTATTTGCAAGGTGGGGGATAAACAATGCTAGGGAAACCTAATAGGTCCCATCAAATTAACCTGAGCATGTCACAGTGATTAATAACGAACATTATTAGGTAAAAAGGAGTGATTAAGGGCACAACTTGCCTAGGACTCGAGATTCCAGGTACCAGGATGATCTTCAGATTCTTGGAACCTCACTGCTATTCGTAGCAATACAAACAAACATGGTATAGGAAAAATTAACATCACACCAAACATAATCACAAACTGGATAATAGTGATCTACGCATCGTAACGAATCGTGGGTTCGAGAATCGCCAAAATCGGAGTTACGGTTACTGAGTTATGATGTACTGAAGATTTAAGTGTTGGATACAAAAGAAATTAAGTGCATAATCCTACCTATGTTTCATAACAAACTAGGGTTACCAGATGATAAACAATATTAATACGAATTTATTGCAACTGGAATGGGTCAATTTGGACTTAAGATAGATTTAATATGAATTAAACAAGTTTCTAGATTTATTTTTATACTAAAAACCCATTTTCTTTATTAATTCTAAATATCCTAAGGATTCTGGACTGCGAACACTAATATCAGAGAGTTCAGGGGGTTCTGCGTAAATTCTAGGACCTTACTGTAATGTTGTTAAACATGTATTGGATGGCCGGTTGGTTTTACAAAAGCCGAGGGGCTCTTTTGCAAGTTATCCAAGTGAATGGGTATTAGTGACCGTGAGTCGTTGGATCCAAAACCCAGGGCTTAGATTAGAATAACCTTTAAATGAACCGGTATGCGATTACGGTTCTCCGATAAGTGATCGACGATCAGGATTTAAATACCCGTGATCTAATCTCACCCATCTACCACGCGATCCACGGCTCAGACACATCCGACCACGCTGCACCTACCTCGTAATCCTGACCGTACCACTAAGATCCGATGGTCCTAATTAACCCGAGCAAAGGGGTACGCGTGATATGATCACAGTCGTCGCTCTAGGATCAACAACCACGATTCCCCAGCCTGAACCAGTACCTTCCTCCTCCAATCACGCCCAACCATTTGACATCCAACGCACAGATCAAAAGATACATTGTTTTGATCTCTTCCGTTGAGCCAATCCGGCAGCTCCGAGGTTATCACCCCTAACCTCTCTGGGCATGTGGGGGACAGATATCCCCCGGGTCCACTAGAAGATGAAAGGGCCCCACACGGGGCCTCAGGCCAGATACCCCACAATGCCATCCCTTTGTGGGCCAGGCTAGAGCTGTTGGCAGAATGGGTCGACCTGAGAAGGAAACAGACTCAAGCCCAAGCAATCCATCGAATCATGCGCTATCCAAAGAAACCATCCAACTTTCCCGTGCATGGCGTCCTCAAATATCGGGGCGGATTAGGGATGAGTCGGCGGTATTCTCAGAAGATCAGTTCAGTCGGTTCACTATTGTTTAGGAGACATGTGATCATGATGTACATATGGAGTGCCCCACGGTCGTGTATATAAGGCCTAGGAGGTACCCCATCATTTTCATTGACCCTCTACCTATCTCATTAGCTTTTCTCCATTCAGGAGACATCGCTTGTAACCCACCACATATAGACCCCCCTAGGAAGTAGGGTATTACGCCTCTCCAAGCGGCCTGAACCTGCAGAAAATCGTCTGTCTCTCTCTTTTGTGCGTCCAACACGAACCATTGAGTTACAATCAATAGCACCGTCCTACTCAAAAGAACCACAAGGGTAACCCTAGGTGTGTGGTCGGGCTCTAAGCACCGATAGCTGGCGCTCTAGGTAGGGGGTGTGTCGCTGATCCAAGCTAGCTCAACGGCCATCACCTCCAAGTGCAAGATCATCCTTCATCCTGAAACTATGTTCTGCTTTGGAACCATCTCGTCCATAGCGGATGAAGAGGGAACCCTACACCACGTGGCAGAACCGCCGGAGAAGAAACTTTCCTCGGAAATCTCGAGGGGAGCTAGAACAAAACAGCGGGTGGTGCCACCACTCACACCCCGAGGGAAGATGACCCCTTACAAATCGAAGGTCGGAAGCTCACCTACCAGAAGAACTCCGCTGTCCACCTCGCCCATAGAGGAATGGACACAGATCACTCGAAAGAAGGAAGCAAACATCTCGAGTTAGGAGACGAGAACACACTGAGCCATCTTTCCGACACCTTTGCCCTCAAAGGAGGACAGAAAGAAGAGCGCTATTGCGCCAGCTCTTTTCTACCCCGACATCCTCTTCATCAAGGGGAGATTGGAGTCATCACCCATCTCCGACAATGAGCCTACCATGCAGGGGAAGAACCTCCCTAGCGTGAAGCACGACGACGGAGGAACAGACGCCGGAACATCTGGCGACATCACGAAGTTGTGAACGTGATCCGGCGTAGCCCGTATCCTGGGACGAAGCCTCAGAAGTAGGAGAAACTCCTGACAAGTGAGTACACCAAGAAATGCGAAACTCTCACCGTCGCGATCACCGACAAGCTCAGGACCGAGAACGAGAGCAAGCTGAGCTAGGTGTATGGCTGCACCGGGAGAATCCTCTCTTTGCTCGGAACCTGTACCCCGATTTTGCTCGTGCAATGAACAAGCCGAGTGAAGTCAGAGGGGTACTGGCTCAGATAGCTGACGACCTCCCGTGAATTCTAGACGCGAAAGGCTATCGGCGGCTGCTTACTCAGGAAGCCAATCACCTTCTACCCATCGCTCATCATCCAAACGACCTACGTCACACCATCAACAACCGGCGAGACGCGCAGAGCTCCATCAACGCTTCGCGCAACCGATGACACAAAAATGAGATAAGGCACTGGGAGGAGTATGACCAGGATCACGGCATCCTGGCATGAAGTCGCACCACCTGTGCTGAGTCAGCTACAACCTCAACTAGTGGGCTGTTCCGGGGAAGGTCGAGATGGCACACTACCGACTCCCCTTCTTGGGACCGACCTCACGAACGCCGACAGGAAGACACGTGCGGAGTCTCCGCTCTTACTCCGCGCCTCCGGGCCATCCAGTGGCCCCCAACTTCAATTTATCCAACGTCGACAAGTATGAGCCAAGCAGGACCCAGGCGGCTGGCTGGCCGTCTACACGACTATTGCCTGGGACACTGGGGCGATGGAGGACGTGATGACGGCATTGTCCTGGGGCAAGATGCGCTATAGTGGCTCCGACATCTACCCTGACACTACATCGACGATTGGAACGACTTCAGTCGGCGCTTCATCACCAACTTCTAGTCCCTCTCCGACAAGCCGGCGCAGCCATGGGACCTCAAATCCATTAGGCGCCAGAGCGATGAAACCCTCCGGTCGTACCTTAAGAGGTTTCAGACCCTGAGGAACTGCATCCCCAAAGTCGCCGAGGCGGCGGTGATTTAAGACTTCTACCAGGGATCCAATGACTTGGCCTTCGTCTGAGCCATACTTCAGAAAGCACCCGTCACCTCCAAACAATTGTTCTGGGAGGCAGACCTCTACATCACCGCAGATGAACGGGCCTAGGACCTCATCGGAGGCACGAAACCCGCGCCACCCACGCCACGACAAGACACGAACCAGCAGCCGGATAGGCACTGGGAGAAGAGGCCCCGCGAGGAGGTGCAAACCGTCGGGCCACCCGTTGTCCAGGCCCGCGGCGCACCCCACGAGGGGTACGGACACTAGATGAAATCCTCGATGCCCAGTGCTCGTACCACAATGACATGCGCCACACCCTATGGAATTACAAGGACTTCAAGCACTCTGTCGGGCATGTGAAAGTTCTCTATGCCCGAGAACAGGATCTGGATGTCGCCTAGAGCGGGGGGGGGGGGGGGGGTGAATAGGCGAATAATAATTATCACTTTATTACTGGAAATTCTTACTCTACTGGAAGGCTGGATCACAGTGGAATGAAAGACCCTTCGAGTTGGTTGCAGCAGAATTGAAGTTTCTGTCTTAATACCTTGCACTTCGAAGACAACTTGTACCACATATAAATATTGAAGTGCAAGTATAAACAACAAATAAGATAGAGAAACAACACACAACACAGAGCAGAGCACACAGACACAGGGATTTATCCCGAAGTTCGGCCAAGCCTGAAATGCTTGCCTAGTCCTCGTTGGAGTTAACCACACCTTGGCTTGGAGTCTATTTCAACTCCTTCCTCCATTTGCTTAGATCTGTCAGTGCGACATATAGAGCCTTCCACTATGTTGATATCAGTTACAATGATGCCGTGGATGCTTACAATCTTCTCGACAGCACTCCAACAAAGTAACAATGCGCTCAAGATATTGCTCTAGCTCTCAGCAGCACTTCCCTTCTCTCTAAAGGCTTATAACTTCGCCTCTACACAAACTAGAGAGATACACAAGAGAGGGAGAGAGAGAATTGATCCAAATGATGTATGCACTTGTGTACTTGTTTGAGGCGCCTAGGGGTCCCTTTTATAGCCCCAAAGGGCCTAAAAGCCGTTGGAGCTTCATTTGGAAGCTCCCAGCCTTCCCTGGTTGCGGGTGCACCGGACTATCCGGTAGCGCACCAGACAGTGAATAGTAACGGATCTGATTGACAGTTTCCTTCTCTGGAATAGCTAGCCGTTGGTGCACTGGACAGGTTAGTATTCACTGTCCTGTGCACCGGACAGGTCACTATTCACTATCCTGTGCACCGGACACAACTACTATTCACTGTCCTGTGCACCGGACACAGCTACTATTCACTGTCCTGTGCACCGGACACAACTACTATTCACTGTCTTGTGCACCGGACATGTCACTATTCACCGTCCTATGCACCAGACAGAGTTACTATTCACTGTCCTGTGCACCGGACAGCTACTATTCACTGTCCTGTGCACCAGCTAACAACACACTAAGTGATTTTTCCTCCGTTCTTTCTCCGTTTGACTTAAACAAACACATTTAGAGTATAATCCAATTGATTTAGTCCTAGAAACTTACATCTTTCTTTTTCTTCTCCTAGCTTTTCTATTTCTCCTCCAGCAGAGCTCAGAATGGTACTTTCTCTACATAAAGAGTTAGAGAGCAAACCAAAGCACCAAACTTGTAGTAAGAGGTGTATGCAACATGGTTGAACACTCAAATCTTACATACTTAACCTTTTTCATCGTTTTACCCAATTTGGCATGTTTGAGGTCGATGTTGGACTCTAAACCATTAAGTCAACTTGACTTGATCTAGATTGACATGTCTGAGATCCAACTCCCTTGTTCATTTCTTGAGGTTGATCTTGAGCCTTATGACTTACACCACATTGGTTGTAAGTCATGTCCTTATGTAGTGATCCTTGATGCACCATAACTCTTAACTCGATCAACCTTGACTTTGCAAGTCTTCTTCTTCACCCCTAGCTTTGGGTTCTTGGTCTCCTTGACCTTCTCCCATGCACTCGGTATCTCGAAGCTCTTCTTGCCTCCATCCTTGGCTTGATCGGTTGTCTCTGAGTTACGCACACCGAGTCTCACTTAAGCAGTGTTCATTATCTATAGATAATTTAGTCTTTGGACCACCACACTTGTTCACTTGTGTTGAACCCTATTAGCTTTGCATTAAGCACCTGTTCAACACTTAGCACACTTGTTAGTCCTTTAATTGGGTTGTCATCCAAACACCAAAACCCACAAGAGAGCTTTCAGCATGGCCGACCATTCTAGCCTCTACCGCCTCCCCCACCGCGAGGAGGGCCTGGCGAGCCCAAGAAGCCTCAGCAGCAGGAAGGGGGAGGAGGTTGAGCTTTTCCACGAGTTTACAGGGAGGTCAACGTCATCTTCGGAGGGCATAGAGCACAAGAGAACAGGAGGCAGGAAAAGCTCAATGGCCGGCAGGTCCTGGTGGCTACCACCAGTGCTCCAGCTCCTTACTGGTGGTCAGAGCATGTGATAACCTTCAGCCAAGCTGGTCAATGACTCAACTTTGATCATCCCAACAAATACCTGCTCCTCGTTGATCCGGTGATCTGAGAAAACCGGGTGAAGAAAGTATTAGTGGATGGGGGAAGCAGCATCAATGTCACCTTTCCCCGGACACTCCAGGCCCTAGGGGTCGCACTCATAGACCTCACCGAGTCAGATACTCCCTTCTTCGGCATTGTGCCGACCGAAGGGGAGTACCCACTCGGGCACATCTACATGTCCGTCACCTTCGAGACCGCAGGGAACTATAGAACTGAGTTCCTGAGGTTCGAGGTGGCACGCTTCGACTGCGGGTACAATGCCATCATCGAAAGGCCAGGACTAGCGAAGTTCATGGCCATACCACATTACCCATATATGATACTAAAAATGCTAGGACCTCAAGGAATCATCACTATGCGTGCTGATTTCCATGGTGCAGTAGAGTGCTTCTGGGGAGCCATTCAAACAGCTCTCACTGCTGGGCCCCTGGCAACTTTTCCCACGCAGGTGAACAGCAGGCCGGGGAGCCAATGTGCAGGTGGAAAGAGCCAACGAAATGATACTAGATGCACTCAGAAAAAAGGTATTCGACAAGAGCGAGAAGCTTGCGGGGAAGTGGATCAGGGAACTGCCATATGTGGTTTGGAGCCTACGAACCTAGCCTAGCCAAGCTCTGCATTTGTCTAATTAAGGATTTCCTAGATTTACCAACTTTATTCCTTGATTTCCCTAGAAAAATACTATGCTTTGCAAATTTGTGCTACCGCTCAGCTTGATAATTTTGTTGTCACTCATTATTGATATTAATGTTCCTGAAATGAAATTGGTATTATGGTGTTAACCTGATGGTTAAACAAGATTATTTCATATTAATTAGAACATGGAGTGACCACCCAGGATAATAGTGCAACCACGAGTGATATCATGGCTTTGGCTTTAGTAATTAGCTTAATGCGCTTAGTACCTAGCAACCTTACCTGAAATATGGGCAAGAGGGGGAGCAGTGGTGGTGGCAGCTCATGTTAAGATGGGGATGTATTCTTGGCTAAGGTACCTCGCCCAATGGGCCTCCACACCGACTTGGAAACCTTAGCAGGTTGCTTTGTATTAAATGTATTCTGTGAAAACCTCATAGTGGATCCCTAGCCATTCACCTTAGTAGTGTTTAAGGGTCCGTACAACCCAGGCTAGATGGGATACACGGCTTGTGGGTAAAGTTTTACCACCTCTGTAGAGTGTAAAACTGATATGTCATCCGTGCTCACGGTTAAGAGCAACCTGGACCCTCACATGATAATTGAACTTAAAGATGGACAATAAATCGAGATTTGATGATCTACTAATGGTTTGCTTAAGTGGTTTCACTTAAGTGTTTTGTTATACTCTTATACATTTGTTTAATTGGGATACTTGGGATACACACTTATTAGTAAGACAGGTGTTGCTAATAAAATATTGACCAACTAAAATGCTTACTGCTTAACCTTAGCCTCACCTTATTAAACTTGCATTAATTTTTCCCCACTTGCTGAGCCCCAACCATAAAGTGAGCTCACCCTTGCTAATATTTTGATCAGAGGGCGATGAAGAAGACCTTGATGGAGATTTCGATGAATACTGTGTCTAACGATGCGCCGGTCATCTTCCTGTGGGAGATTACCCATGTTATTTCCGCTTTACTTTGATGATACTATTTAAAGATACTATTGTCTAGATGTTGTAATAAAGATTACTCTACTCTCTTTACACCTTTTGTAACACCTATGGTGTTACTGTTACTAAAACTTGAGCATAACATCATGAGCATTGGCATATCATGTGTTTGTCACACCTAGAGTGCATTCACTAGGTAAAATCTCAAACAAGTTGTGATGTTATGAGTTGATGTGTGATTAACCCTAAGGGCTTGTTTGGGATCAAAGGTAATGAAGTGGATTGAGGGGGCTAGAATCCCTCACTACTCAATTATGAATAGTGGAGGATTCTAGCCCTCTCAATCCCCTCCATTACCCTTTGAAAGGGAAATAGGGTCAAACCTTTTCCTAAATGATTTTGGTGGTTGAATTGCCCAAACACAAATAATTGGACTAACTAGTTTGCTCTAGATTATGAGTTCTACAGGTGCCAAAGGTTCAACACAAACCAATAAAAAGTCCAAGAAAGGGTTCAAAACAAAGGAGCAAAGAAAACCGAAGGCTGCCCTGGTCTGGCGCACCGGACTGTTTGGTGTGCCACCGGACAGTGTCCAGTGCACCAGGGAGAATCGGCTTCGAACTTGCCACCTTCGGGTTTCTGGAAATTGCTCCCCGCTATAATTCATCGGACTGTCCGGTGTAGCACCGGACTGTCCGGTGTGCCAACGGGAGCAACGGCTAGCACGTCAACGGTTGTCTGCAAAAGGTGAACAGTGAGCTACAGTGCACGGACAGCACGCGCAGAAGTTAGAGTAGGCGCAAAAGGCGCACCGGACAGTGAACAGGACCTGTCCGGTGCACCACCGGACTGTCCGGTGGCCTAGTTGTCAGAAGCTCCAACGGTCGAACCCTAACGGTTGGGTGACGTGGCTGGCGCACCGGACAGTGTTCGGTGGTGCACCGGACTGTCCGGTGCGCCTGTCGACAGCAGCCATCCCCAACGGCCATTTTGGTGGGTGGGGCTATAAATACCCCCAACCACCACACTTCAAGGCATCCAAGTTTTCAGCCATTGCATTCAATACAAGAGCTCTAGACTTCACTCCAAGACACAAACAAGAGATCAAATCCTCTCCAAGTCCAAAGATCATTCCGATCAAATAGTGACTAGTGAGAGAGAGATTTTTGTGTTCATTTGAGTTCTTGCGCTTGGATCGCTTTTGTTCTTCCCCATTTCTTGTTCCCAAGACTTTTGTAATCAAAGCAAGAGACACCAATTGTGTGGTGGTCCTTGTGGGGACTAAGTGTCCCGATTGATTGAGAAGAGAAGCTCACTCGGTCTAGGTGACCGTTTGAGAGAGGGAAAGGGTTGAAAGAGACCCGGTCTTTGTGACCACCTCAACGGGGAGTAGGTTTGCAAGAACTGAACCTCGGTAAAACAAATCACCGTGTCATCCGCTCTTATTTGCTTGTGATTTGTTTTCGCCCTCTCTTTCGGACTCGATTATATTTCTAACGCTAACCCCGGCTTGTAGTGTGTGCTTTAGTTTGTAATTTTCAGATTACGCCTATTCACCCCCCTCTAGGCGACTTTCAATTGGTATCAGAACCCGGTACTTCATTAGAGCCTAACCGCTCAAAGTGATGTCGAGAGATCACGCCAAGAAGGAGGTCATGACCGGTGAGAAACCCGCTACAAGCCACGGGAAGGCTCCATCAAGGGAGTCCGGCTCCAAAGGAAAGGGAGAGTCATCCTCCCACAACAAGTCGCATCGGAGTGGCGACAAGAAAAAGAAAATGAAGAAGGTGGTCTATTACGAGACCGATTCTTCATCACCATCCACCTCCGGCTCCGACACGTCGTCCGTCACTTCTAAGCGCCATGAGCGCAAGAAGTTTCGTAAGATCCCCCTACGCTATCCTCGCATTTCAAAATGCACTCCTTTACTTTCCATTCCATTAGGCAAACCACCCGTTTTTGAGGGTGAAGATTATAACATGTGGAGTGATAAAATGAGGCATCATCTAACCTCACTCCACGCTAGTATTTGGGACGTTGTTGAGTTTGGAGTGCAGGTACCATCGCTGGGGGATGAAGATTATGATTCGGACGAGGTTGCCCAAATCCGGCACTTCAACTCCCAAGCCACTACTATACTCCTTGCCTCTCTAAGTCGAGAGGAGTATAATAAAGTGCAAGGGTTGAAGAGCGCCAAGGAGATTTGGGACGTGCTCAAGACCACGCACGAAGGAGATGAGGTGACCAAGATCACCAAGCGGGAAACGATCGAGGGGGAGCTCGGTCGCTTCATGCTCAACCAAGGGGAGGAGCCACAAGCTATGTACAACTGGCTCAAAACCTTGGTGAACCAAGTGCGCAACCTCGGGAGCACCAAATGGGATGACCATGAAATGATCAAGGTTATTCTTAGATCACTCGTTTTTCTTAATCCTACTCAAGTTCAATTAATTCGTGGTGATCCTAGATATAAGCTAATGTCCACCGAGGAGGTTATAGGAAAATTTATGAGCTTTGAATTGATGATCAAAGGCTCCAAGAAGATCATCGAGCAAGGCGCCTCCTCCGTACCCGAGGTACAACCCGTCACATTCAAGGCGACGGAGGAGAAGAAAGAAGAGTCTACATCAAGTAGACTCCCCATCGACGCCTCCAAGCTCGACAACGAGGAGATGGCGCTCATCATCAAGAGCTTCCGCCAAATCCTCAAGCAAATGAGGGGGAAAGACTACAAGCCCCGCTCCAAGAAAGTTTGCTACAAGTGTGGTAAGCCTGGTCACTTTATAGAAAAATGTCCTATTTCTAGTGACAGTGACAGGGGCGGCGACAAGAGGGGGAAGAAGAAGGAGAAGAAGAGATTCTACAAGAAGAAGGGCGGCAATGCCCATGTTTGCTGGGAGTGGGACTCCGACGAGAGCGCCACCGACTCCTCCTCCGACGAGGACGCCGCAAACATCGCCGTCAACAAGGGTCTTCTCTTCCCCAACGTCAGCCACAAGTGCCTCATGGCAAAGGACGATAAGAAGAAGAAGGTAAAATCTAGATCCTCCACTAAGTATGCAACTTCTAGTGATGAGGATAATTCTAGTGATGATGAGGATAACTTGCTCACTCTTTTTGCCAACCTAAACATGCAACAAAAAGAAAAATTGAATGAATTGATTAGTGCTATTCATGAGAAGGATGAACTCTTGGATAGCCAAGAGTACTTCCTAATTAAAGAAAATAAGAAGCATGTTAAGGTTAAAAATGCTTATGCTCAGGAAGTAGAAAAATGTGAAAAATTAACTAGTGAGCTTAGCATTTGCCATGATACTATTTCTAACCTTAGAAATGAAAATGCTAAATTAATTGCTAAGGTTGAGAAATCAAATGAATGTGATGATTCAATTGCCAATCTTAGAAATGATAATGCTAGTTTGATTGCTAAGATTGATAAATTGAATGCCTCACTTGCTAGCCTTAAGATTGAGAATGAAAAATTAATTGCTAAGGCTAAAGACTTAAATATTTGCAATGTATCTATTTCTGATCTTAGAGATGAGAATGCTATTTTACATGCTAAGATTGATGATTTAAATGCTTGCAAACCCTCTACATCTACTGTTAGTCATGTTTCTATTTGCACTAGATGTAGAGATGTTAATTTTGACGCTATCCATGATCACATTGCTATGATTAAACAACAAAATGATCATATAGCAAAATTAGATGCTCAAATTGCCGAGTATGAATTAGAAAATGAAAAATTCAAATTTGCCCGTAGTATGCTTTATAGTGGGAGACGCCCTGGCATTAAGGATGGCATTGGTTTCCAACAGGGAGGCAATGTCAAAATTAATGCCCCTAAGAGATTGTCTAATTTTGTTAAAGGCAAGGCTCCCATGCCTCAGGATAACAAGGGCTATATTTTATATCCTGCTGGTTATCCTGAGGATAAGATTAGGAGAATTCATGCTAAGAAGACTCATTCTGTTTCTCACCATGCTTTTATTTATAAGAATGAGGCTTCTAGCTTTAGGTGTTCTACCCATGTTAAAATGCCTAAAAAGAAATCTCCTATTGCATCAAATGATCATAACATTTCATTCAAGACTTTTGATGCTTCTTATGTGCTTACTAACAAATCAGGCAAAGTAGTTGCCAAATATGTTGGGAGCAAACACAAGAGGTCAAAGACTTGTGTTTGGGTACCCAAGGTGCTTGTTTCTAATGTCAAAGGACCCAAGACCGTTTGGGTACCTAAGAACAAGGCCTAAAATTGTTTTGTAGGTTTATGCATCCGTGGGCTCAAGTTGGATCATTGATAGCGGGTGCACAATCCACATGACTGGGGAGAAAAGGATGTTCTCCTCCTATGAGAAAAACCAAGATCCCCAAAGAGCTATCACATTCGGGGATGGAAATCAAGGTTTGGTCAAAGGACTTGGTAAAATTGCTATATCACCTGACCATTCTATTTCCAATGTTTTTCTTGTAGATTGTTTAGATTATAACTTGCTTTCAGTTTCTCAATTATGCAAAATGGGCTACAATTGTCTTTTTACGGATATAGGTGTTACTATCTTTAGAAGAAGTGATGATTTAGTAGCATTTAAGGGAGTGTTAGAGGGTCAGCTATACTTAGTTGATTTTAATAGAGCTGAACTCGACACTTGCTTAATTGCTAAGACTAATATGGGCTGGCTCTGGCATCGCCGACTAGCTCACGTTGGGATGAAGAATCTTCAAAAGCTTCTAAAGGGAGAGCACATTTTGGGAGTAACAAATGTTCATTTTGAGAAAGACAGGGTTTGTAGTGCATGTCAAGCAGGGAAGCAAGTTGGTGTTCATCATCCACACAAGAACATCATGACGACCGACAGGCCACTTGAGCTACTCCACATGGACCTATTCGGCCCGATTGCTTACATAAGCATCGGTGGGAGTAAGTACTATCTAGTTATTGTGGATGATTATTCTCGCTTCACTTGGGTATTCTTTTTGCAGGAAAAATCTCAAACCCAAGAGACTTTAAAGGGATTCTTGAGACAGGCTCAAAATGAGTTTGGATTGAGGATCAAAAAGATAAGAAGCGATAATGGGACGGAGTTCAAGAACTTTCAAATTGAAGGCTATCTTGAGGAGGAGGGCATCAAGCATGAGTTCTCTTCTCCCTACACACCTCAACAAAATGGTGTAGTGGAGAGGAAGAATAGAACTCTACTTGACATGGCGAGGACCATGCTTGATGAGTACAAGACACCGGATCGGTTTTGGGCCGAGGCGATTAACACCGCCTGCTACTCCATCAACTGGTTATATCTACACCGAATCCTCAAGAAGACATCATATGAACTCCTCACCGGTAAAAAGCCTAATGTTTCATATTTTAGAGTCTTTGGTAGCAAATGTTTCATTCTTGTTAAAAGAGGTAGAAAATCTAAATTTGCTCCTAAGGCTGTAGAAGGCTTTTTACTTGGTTATGATTCAAACACAAGGGCATATAGAGTCTTTAACAAGTCCACTAGACTAGTTGAAGTTTCTTGTGACATTGTGTTTGATGAGACTAACGGCTCTCAAATAGAGCAAGTTGATCTTGATGAGCTAGATGATGAAGAGGCTCCGTGCGTCGCACTAAGGAACATGTCCATTGGGGATGTGTGTCCTAAGGAATCCGAAGAGCCTCCACAAGCACAAGATCAACCATCTTCCTCCATGCAAGCATCTCCACCAACCCAAGATGAGGATCAAGCTCAAGATGATGAAAATGAAGATCAAGAAGATGAGCCACCTCAAGAGGAGGACAATGATCAAGGGGGAGATGCCAATGATCAAGATAAGGAAGATGAACAAGATCAAAGACCGCCACACCCAAGAGTCCACCAGGCGATTCAAAGAGATCACCCCGTGAACACAGTCCTAGGCGATATTCATAAGGGGGTAACCACTCAATCTCGAGTTGCTCATTTTTGTGAACAGTACTCGTTTGTTTCCTCTATCGAGCCACATAGGGTAGAGGATGCACTTAAAGATTCGGATTGGGTGCTGGCGATGCAAGAGGAGCTCAACAACTTCACGAGGAATGAGGTATGTGAGAGCACTGAATAGGTGATCCTGTAAAAACTTAAAACTTAATCCCACAAAACTTGATTAGGAGTTAGCACAATAAAGCCAAGTGGCTAGAGAGGAGTTCTAGCAAAACACAATAACCACAAAGATATCAACACAGAGATGGCACAGTGGTTTATCCCGTGGTTCGGCTATGTCCAACACTTGCCTACTCCACGTTGTGGCGTCCCAACGGACGAGGGTTGCACTCAACCCCTCTCAAGCGGTCCAAAGACCTACTTGAATACCATGGTGTTTTGCTTTCGCTTTACTATATCCCGCTTGCGAGGAATCTCCACAACTTGGAGCCTCTCGCCCTTACAAAGATGTTCACAAAGAAGCACGGAACTAAGGATAGGATGAGCAACGCACACAAGACACAAAATCAGAGCAACACACGCACACAAGTCACAACACGAGCTCACAACACAACTCAAAGAGTTCTCTACTCAAATGGAGCTCTATTTGCTATCACAAAGAATCGAATGCGCGGAATTGAAGTCTTGGTGCTTAGGAATGCTTAGAGAATGCTTGCTATACTCCTCCATGCGCCTAGGGGTCCCTTTTATAGCCCCAAGGCAGCTAGGAGCCATTGAGAGCATTCTAGGAAGGCAATTCTTGCCTTCTGTCGCCTGGCGCACCGGACAGTCCGGTGCACCACTGGACACTGTCCGGTGCGGATTTCTTTCCTTCTGTGGTGCAGCCGACCGTTGAAGATCCAGAGCCGTTGGCGCATCGGACACTGTCCGGTGCCCCCTTGTGACCGTTGGCTTGGCCACACGTCACGTGCGGAATCCTCGGCCGACCGTTGGCCCGGCTGACCGTTGGCTCACCGGACAGTCCGGTGAATTATAGCTGTACGCCGTTAATTGCTTCCCGAGAGCGACGACTTCGCCTGTGAATGGCTCACCGGACAGTCCGGTGCACCACCGGGCAGTCCGGTGATTTATAGCCATACGCCATTGATCGCTTCCCGAGAACAGCCAGTTGACAGTCGTAGCCTGGCGCACTGGACACTGTCCGGTGCACCACCAGACAGTCCGGTGCACCCAGACTGCGCAGAATCTTGGCTGCTTAGCCAAGTCTTTTCCAAATTGGTATTTTCCTGTTTCTAGCACTTAGACACAATACATTAGTCTCCAAAACAATATACTAAGTCTTAGAAACATACCTTTACTCTTGATTTGCACTTTGTCCATCAATTGGCATAGATTAACACTTAAGCACTTGTGTTGGCACTCAATCACCAAAATACTTAGAAATGGCCCAAGGGCACATTTCCCTTTCAGTATGACATTTAGTTCCACGTCCTAATCAAAATGTTGTAGGAACCAAGTGGGTATTCCGCAACAAGCAGGATGAGCATGGTGTGGTGACAAGGAACAAAGCACGACTTGTGGCCAAGGGTTATTCACAAGTCGAATGTTTGGATTTTGGTGAAACCTATGCACCCGTAGCTAGGCTTGAGTCAATTCACATATTACTTGCCTATGCTACTTACCATGGCTTTAAGCTCTATCAAATGGATGTGAAGAGTGCCTTCCTCAATGGACCAATCAAGGAAGAGGTCTATGTTGAGCAACCTCCTGGCTTTGAAGATAGTGAGTATCCTAACCATGTATATAAACTCTCTAAGGCGCTTTATGAGCTCAAGCAAGCCCCGAGAGCATGGTATGAATGCCTAAGAGATTTTCTTATCACTAATGGCTTCAAAGTCAGTAAAACCGATCCTACTCTCTTTACTAAAACTATTGCAAAAGATTTGTTTGTATGCCAAATTTATGTTGATGATATTATATTTGGGTCTACTAACAAATCTACATGTGAAGAGTTTAGTAGGATCATGGTACGAAAATTCGAGATGTCTATGATGGGGGAGTTGAAGTATTTCCTAGGATTCCAAGTCAAGCAAATCAAAGAAGGCACCTTCATCAGCCAAACAAAGTACATTCAAGACATACTCACCATGTTTGGAATGAAGGATGCCAAGCCCATCAAGACACCCATGGGAACCAATGGGCATCTCGACCTCTACGCGGGAGGTAAATCCGTAAATCAAAAGGTATACCGGTCGATGATAGGATCTTTACTCTACTTATGTGCATCTCGACTGGATATTATGCTTTCCGTATGCATGTGTGCAAGGTTCCAAGCCGATCCTAAGGAAGTTCACCTTAGGGTCATGAAACGAACCTTGAGATATTTAGTTCATACCCTAAGTTTGGTCTATGGTACCCCAAGGGATCCTCTTTTGATTTATTAGGATATTCCGATGCTGATTGGGCAGGGTGTAAAATTGATAGGAAGAGCACATCAGGGACTTATCAGTTTCTGGGGAGATCCCTGGTGTCTTGGGCTTCAAAGAAACAAAACTCAGTAGCTCTTTGCACCGCCGAAGCCGAGTATATTGCCGCAGGCCATTGTTGCGCGCAATTGCTTTGGATGAGGCAAACCCTCAGGGACTACGGCTACAAATTTAGCAAAGTCCCTCTCCTATGTGATAATGAGAGTGCAATCCGCATGGCGGATAATCCTGTTGAGCACAGCCACACTAAGCACATAGTCATTTGGTATCACTTTTTGAGAGATCACCAACAAAGGGGGGATATCGAGATAGCCTATATTAACACCAAAGATCAATTGGCCGATATCTTTACCAAGCCACTAGATGAGAAAACCTTTACCAAACTTAGGAATAAGCTAAATATTCTTGATTCTAGGAATTTTGATTGATACTTTGCACACATAGCTCATTTATATACCTTTGATCATATCTCTTTCATGTCTATGACTAATGTGTTTTCAAGTGTATTATTATGCTTAGTCATAGAATTGAAAGGGAAATGGAGTATTCGGCAAAGACGACGCTTCCACTTAACTCCATCGTATTATCTACTCTTTGCCGGTATTCCGCCATCTCTCCACCTTGGTATAATCTTCACTCATATTTATTTGTTTACCATTGGGGAGAAAGTATAAGGGCTTATATTTCACTCACAAGTATTCGTTTTTGGCGATTCATGCCAAAGGGGGAGAAAGTATTAGCCCAAAGCAAAAGGACCGCACCACCACCAACGAATTTCAAAAATGAAGTTTTCAAATTGGTATCTTAATGTGTTTTCAAAAGGGGGAGAAAGTTCTAGTATCTTCAAAAGTTTGTAAAACCCTCTTGAACACTAAGAGGAGAATTTCATTGAGGGGGAGTTTTGTTTAAGTCAAAGGAAAAGCATTTGAAACAGGGGGAGAAAATTTCAAAATCTTGAAAATGCTTCTTTCAATCTTTTTCATATGCCTTTGACTATTTGCAAAAGGCTTTTGAAAAGAATTTTACAAAGAATTTGCAAAAACAAAACTAGTGGTGCAAGCGTGGTCCAAAATTTTAAATACCAAGAAAACAATCCATGCATATCTAGTAAAAATAATTATATTGGTTTAACTCCAAGCAACCTTTGCACTTACCTTATGCAAACTAGTTCAATTATGCACTTATATATTTGCTTTGGTTTGTGTTGGCATCAATCACCAAAAAGGGGGAGATTGAAAGGGAAATAGGGTCAAACCTTTTCCTAAATGATTTTGGTGGTTGAATTGTCCAAACACAAATAATTGGACTAACTAGTTTGCTCTAGATTATGAGTTCTACAGGTGCCAAAGGTTCAACACAAACCAATAAAAAGTCCAAGAAAGGGTTGAAAACAAAGGAGCAAAGAAAACCGAAGGCTGCCCTAGTCTGGCGCACCGGACTGTCCGGTGTGCCACCGGATAGTGTCTGGTGCACCAGGGAGAATCAGCTCCGAACTTGCCACCTTCGGGTTTCTGGAAATTGCTCCCCGCTATAATTCACCGGACTATCCGGTGTGCCAGCGGGAGCAACGGCTAGCGCACCAACGGTCATCTGCAAAAGATGAACAGTGAGCTATAGTGCGCGGACAGCGCGCATAGAAGTCAGAGCAGGCGCAGAAGGCGCACCGAACAGTGAACAGGACCTGTTCGGTGCACCACCGGACTGGCCGGTGGCCCAGTTGTCAGAAGCTCCAATGGTCGAACCCTAACGGTTGGGTGGCGTGACTGGCGCATCGGACAGTGTCCGGTGCGCCCGTCGACAACAGCCATCCCTAACGGCCATTTTGGTGGGTGGGGCTATAAATACCCCCCAACCACCACACTTCAAGGCATCCAAGTTTTCAGCCATTGCATTCAATACAAGAGCTCTAGATTTCACTCCAAGACACAAACAAGAGATCAAATCCTCTCCAAGTCCAAAGATCATTCCAATCAAATAGTGACTAGTGAGAGAGAGATTTTTGTGTTCATTTGAGTTCTTGCGCTTGGATCGCTTGGAAAAGGTTGAAAGAGACCCGGTCTTTGTGACCACCTCAACGGGGAGTAGGTTTGCAAGAATCGAACCTCGGTAAAACAAATCACTGTGTCATCCGCTCTTATTTGCTTGTGATTTGTTTTCGCCCTCTCTTTCAGACTCGATTATATTTCTAACACTAACCCCGACTTGTAGTGTGTGCTTTAGTTTATAATTTTCAGATTCCACCTATTCACCCCCCTCTAGGCGACTTTCACCCTTTATGCCAAACAAGCCCTAAGGTATAGTACTTAACCCTAAATTAGGCTTATGAGTGAAAATGAAGCCCAAATAAGTTAAAAACCTCAAAACTCATTAGAAATGACCATAAGACATTATCTTCGATGAACTTCATTGACACCAAAACCCTAGAGAACTCAACCCTAAAAAGACCCCTGGAAAGCCTTAATTAAAACCCTAGGGGGTTAAGTGTAAATTTTGTGCACTTTTGGACCAAAGTGCAAATACCAAAGTAATACAACACCACAAATTATGTGTTTCTTGCATTTGAGGATTTGCAAATCAAACTATGGGATTTGGACTTATTTGCAAAAAGCACCACTTAAACCCTATTGGGTTAAGTCTGAAATTCAGTGAACTAGGGCATCTTTGGAGCCTTATATCTTTTAATCCATAAAGAATTTCCCTAGGGTCAATACATCAAATTTGAAGAGCTACTAAAGGTGTATAACTTTGTTTAAGTCATCAGACACAAGTGTTGTGCAAAAGTTGGAGTTAAATGAACCCAAAGTTGGGCTGTCAGTCATCTCAGGGTCTAAACTTTTACTGACAGTGACATGGGGTGAACTTTGGGAGCTCTTTTGAAGATAATCGAGTGAATATTTGAGCATGGTTACTATAGCAAGATTGTAACTAGATTATAGGGCTACAACTTTGATACAGAGAGGTGGTCAAGTCACTACATGAAATTTGAAGCAAATCGCGCTGCAAAACGCTCTGTCAGAACAACTGAATCAACCCCTGATGGTACAGTAACGAAAAGATCTCAGGGTTCAGTCCCCCTCGTCGCCGGTGATCTATGCACCCGGATTCATGCCGGTCGCTGTGATTCACACTTGGCACGCAGTGGATATCCGTGAGGAGGTAAAAAGATCTCGCGGGGCACGAATTTAGTCGTGGCGGAAGCTTATCACCGCGTCTATAGCCGTGCGACGTCGCCGGACCGCTGGTGTCGCCATGGAAACTCCGGTGACCTTAGCTATGCCACACCATGGCTTGTTACTGTGTGGTAGTAACCGTGGCACACTTAGGATTACAATCTTTGAACCGTTGCACCGGCGAACGCCACGACTAAGTCACTAGTGTTCTCCCCTCTCTCTGGCCGCCAGCGTGCCATCTCAAATTCACGGGCCACCGGCCTCGAGTCCTATAAATTGAGCACACCCCTAGCTCCGTTAAGTCATCGCGAAGCCAAAGCATTCGCTACTTGCCTCTGATTAGCCACCAAAGAGCTCCAATTTCTTTCTTCCCCAAACCAGTTTTCCGAACCCGTGAACACCTCATCATGGCCAGACGCCTACAGGTTAGTTTAAGCATCGTTGCTTGATGTTCTAGCCTCCATTAAGTCCCCTGCTACTCGTAGACCTGTTTAATTGAACTAGACTACCCTGAATCGCCAAGAACACATCGAATTGTTCTCGGTTTCCGCCGTCATCGTGGACAGAGAGATTCCAACCCGGATTAGTGCAATTGATGGAGGGGAAATGGTTATTAGGGGTCGAATTAGGTGTCACCTGCTCTGGAGCACCGGTCATTGCGTATATTGGCCGGTACAGGCTCACCGGAGCCACTGCTCCGCCATCCTGGGTCGGGGACATCACCTTGCGAAGAAATAGAAAGGGAGGGGCCTTAGTGGAGATGTCAGTGAGATAGAGAAACATTAGAGAGGAGTCTTTACGGGTTTTCAAACAACTAGGGACCCCTGTGCAAAGTAGACATCGCGGGCGCGCGCGGGCGCGTTCTGCCTGTATTGGGCTGGCTCGGGCTAAATTGAGCCCATCATTGTTGATGTTTTTCCTTTTTCTTTTTCTGCCAGACTTGGTAAATTCATATAAAATTATAGAAAATAATAAAAATATGAGACCAATTTTGTTGGACTCCAAAATTTCTCTAGTATTTAATAAAAATAGTCCTAGGATTTTTAGTCCAAACAAGGAATTAATCAGTATTTAAAAAGAGCTTAAACCTATACCTCTGGAATTTTAGGAATTATATAATGACTCCAAAATCACCAAATTTTTTGGATAAGCTTAATATGATATTTAGATCCTATGAGTGAAGTTTGACTTGCTTTGGACATTGTTTGATGCGTAAACCAAAAACCCTAGCTCCTTAGGGGTAAAAATGTCTAATCCTACTAAGGTATTGACTCAAAAAACCCTAGTTTCCCTGGAGCACCATGAAGGAAAGTTGTATTCAAGATACAACTTAGTGTAGTTTCTCTATTATTGCATTTTCTTAGGCATTACATGAGCATTCATGATCGTATTTGGCTATGTATAGAGAACGAAGAAGAGATAACTATTGAAGAGGAAGAGCCTACTCCATCAACAGAAAATCCACCTACCGGAAACTGTTTCTATTTTGACATCTGTGGAACAGAGCCCGACTCTCCTACAACACAAGGCAAGCCCCGGTGCATTTGCCACCCCCTTGCTATTTTAAAATCTTTATCACTTGCTTGATGCATTAGGTGATAGGAGTTGGGTGCTTATCCAATTGATGCATTTGCTTCCTTGGAACTGTTTACCATTCCTTGATTACCTATTTTTGAAAAGAACTCATTGATGCTTAGCCTTGCTTTAGCAAACAAAAATGTTTTGTTTTAAAACAAAAGTGATGCTTCAGTGGATGGGAATGTTTTCAAAAATAAAACTTCATGGTGGATCCATCATGGCCATGATGGGTTCTATATCGGATAAGATGTACCTCTGTCAGGTACCAAGTTTTTGGGTTTGAAATGATAAAGCTGAGACTGGGCGGGTAACTTGCACGAGAAGAGAGTCTCGGTGTAGTGTCTCCGTCTGAGTCGAGTAAGGACCGTCTCGATGTAGGCTTGATGATTGAGGACCTTTTAACTGGTCACATGCGTCATCATGGTTAAGCTTTGCCTCGGGCAGACTAATACCAAAAAAGGACAAAACACAATGAGAGTGGAGAGATGGCGAGAGTAGCGTGTACCCTCCGTGGCAAGAGGTTGGACGGTGGTGTACCTGTGCTCTCGGTTGGCATGAACCCGGTCTGGTCTTAAGAACCCCGGTGGCGAGTTGACATATGCAAGGGTTAAGTGCTACATATGTCGTGTGATCAGAGATCCCCAGCTGGGTACTAATCGATTCGGATCGCCGTTACTTCTCGAATATGAAGACTTGGTCACTGACCTACACGTAGCAATCCAGTGAAGAAAAAGGGTGATAAAAGACGGCTAGTATACGCCAAGTGCTTGAACCAGGGTAGAAAGAACTCTAGTGACAAGTAATGACTTAACTGGCTAATAAAATTGGATTTTTAAGGATCCACTATTAGTAAGCATTTTTGCAAACAATGTCTTGATTCTTGATTAAGCCTTTGACTCCCTTAAGCCAGCATATCCTTGAGAGTCTTTTATTTTGACGGGTAAGACTTGTGAAAGTACACTTCATACTCAGGTTTTTCGATCCCATGCTGTTGTAAGTGAGGAAACAGTAGACTTTTGCTGTTTTTGCACTAAGGTGGTGCCCAAGGACGAACCTCAACAGTAACATGGTTGCGGAAGGTCGTGGTCCTTCCTTCTGAAAAACAATATACTTTTATGCGGGAGGGGGTTTTGCCTCCTAGGGTTGTAATAATAATACTTATGCACTCTTATATCCTGGTGATGTAATATTAACACTCTTTCTATATTTTAATGAATGTAAATTAAGTTAGTGTAATTTGCTTCCGCTTACTCGTCCCTCTGATGTGTTGTAATATCTGCATGATGGGTGAAACGCTCTTGGGAAAGGTAAAGGATACAGATACCGAACTTGTCGAGTGATTATGTGCATCTACAGGTTTGTCCGAAGTCCGTTGGACAAGGACAACTGTAGGTGGGCCTAATGACTTGGGAGGTTCCGTCACAGCTGGTATCGGAGCCTAGCCCATCTCTTCAGATATTATGAGACATTTCAAAAAGAATTTTCAAATAATTATCCAAGAAAATTTCTTTCATTCTTCCCTTGCCATTTTTTTGGAAGTTTTCATCCTGCAAGACCAGGTAATAGAGTGCAATATATAAGAAGTGGGATCAACGAAGGTTGGTTCTGTAATCATTGGGTTATGCATGCATCATGTTAAGAATCTAATGTAAATTTCCCCTCTTATGGAGATATGTCACGCACAAGGAAAACTGCACGTAAATCTATAGGACCCTTTGGTGTGCCTCGCCATCAGTTAGCCCCTAGACAAGAAGGGAGCAGTAGCAGCTCCAATGACCCCATTGGAGATCTAGAAGCGAAGGTGGAGCAACTTCGTTCAAGCTGCGCCATCGGAACAGGGCACAGGAATAGGACAGTCAGCGTATAGCTGAGTTGTCAGCTGAAGTCGGTCGCTTGCAGTTTGAGATCTTCGAACGAGACTCGGCCATTGTTTGGGCCATCAACTCACGCTCAATCGCTTGGCATCGTGAAGCAAAGGCTCGAGCTCGTGTGGATGAGCTCAGCACGACCCTCGATAACCTACAAGTATACTGTAATACTCTACATGAGGAAGTACATGAACTGTATGGTCGACTGCACCCAGATGTGCCTGCTGACGCTGCTGCAATGGAAGCTAGACCCTCGGGAACAGCAAATGAAGGACTTGGTGGGGAGTTGGATATTTTCAAGCCCCCTCCTTCTATGAACCTGGCTGACGAACGGTCTCCTACAGCAGACAGTGAAGCAACCAAAGACGATGAATACTAGAATAGTATAGTTTAGATGTAATACTTATGTAAAATAAGTAATAATGTCATGTTGTACACTTGAGTCTGTATCATTACATCTTGGTAATGTAAAATGATGGTGTGTATCAGCATGTTATATTTTTCCAATTGTTTCTTTGCCTCAGATGCCATCAAGGACTCGTGCGCATGACGGTGCGGGTACTTCCCGTGACCGGGAAGACGCATGCAATCCACCGCCTATACCACCAACACTGGCCGAGGCTATCGCTGCCTTGGTCAATGTGACCGCAGACAATACCCGCTTCTTACGTGAGATGGCGGGTAATCAATTCCAGCAACATGGCGGAAGGGCTCCTCCATAGGGACCGCGTGAAACCTCATATCTGGACTTCTCTCAAACGCGTCCCCCACTCTTTGTTAAAGGTGAAGACCCTCTTGAAGCTGATGAGTGGATCAGGGTAATAGAGCAGAAGTTCGGATTACTCCGTTGCACTGAAACACAGAAGCCGTTGTTTGCTGCCCAGCAACTGAGAGGCCCTACCAGTACCTGGTGGGGAAATTTTGTGGCAATTCAACCAGCCGCACATCAAATCACCTGGGAAGAATTCAAGATAACATTCCGTGAGCACTATATTCTAGAAGGAGTGCTTCACATGAAACAGGAGGAGTTCATTCGACTAAGGCAAGGTGGAGATATTGTAATGCAGTATCTCAATAAGTTTAACCATCTGTCTCAGTACACCATCGATCAAGTAAATACTGATCTGAATAAAAAGAATTGCTTTATGCGAGGACTCAATGACCGGCTCCAAAGGAAAATGGCTACCTACCTGGATCTTACGTACAACAGAGCCATCAGTACAACATTGGCCGTAGAAGCCAAGAATACAGGCCATGGAAAATCCAAGGGATTTGGAGGTGACAGGTCCAATCAGGGACCTGAGAAGCGAACCAGGTTGGTAATCCGACCATTTAATCAGAATCGATCTTCGCCTCGCCCACCCTCCTATCCATTCAAACAGCCTGTTTTGATTCGCCCTACCACTACCCCCACTTCCACAAATCAGCCGAGTGCCCCTGGTGCTCATTTCCCTGCCCTCCCTAGTTCTTCAACTGGCTGCTTCAACTGTGGGAAGTCTGGTCATTTTATCAAAGACTGTCCATATCTGAAGCAGAATAAGTTCAACAATCAACAGAACTCTGGGAGCTCCGCTCAAGGCAAAGGGAACATGGCTAATAATTCAGCAGGCAAAAATGTTAAGAAGACTAGGTGAATTTATTACACTCAAGTGGCCACTACACCGGAAGGAGAGCTGGTAATGATGGGTACGTTCCTTGTGGCCAATTACACCGCAGTTATTCTCTTTGATTCTGGTGCTTCGCATACATTCGTAAGCAAGAACTTCGTGGAAAAACATTGCATTCCTTGCACTGAATCAAGGGAAGGGTTTATTATTCATTTGCTCAGGGGACAAATATTTACTAAGGAAGTAGCCTTCCATGTGCCAGTAACATTGGCTGAACGGGATTTTCCCACCAACATGATTGTCTTAAAAGGCCAGGGCATAGATGTCATTTTGGGCATGAATTGGTTAACCCAGCATAAAGCTATCCTCAACACTGACTTAAGGACTATCAAGTTGAGCCATGGCCATGAAGAGGTTCTTTTGTCCATCCCTATAGCTGCCCCAGCCAAACCATCTAGGCGGGTCTATGAAGCCATCATACCAGAAATTCAGGATATTCCGGTAGTATGTGAATTTTCGGATGTATTTCCTGAAGATCTGCCTGGATTACCTCCAGAACAGGATGTAGAGTTTGTGATCGAACTAAAGCCCAGTACAACCCCTATTTCTAGAAGATCGTATCGGATGCCACCAAATGAATTGGCGGAGCTCAAGACACAATTACAAGACTTGCTTGAGAAGGGATTCATTCAGCCTAGTTCATCACCTTGGGGATGTCCCGCAATCTTTGTCAAGAAGAAGGATCAAACACTTCGAATGTGAATGGACTACATACCCCTTAATGAGGTCACGATCAAGAACAAGTACCCTCTTCCCTGGATCGATATCTTGTTCGATCAACTTACTGGAGCATGGGTATTCTCTAGAATTGACCTCAGGTCGGGCTATCATCAGATCTGTATTCGACCTGAAGATATACCCAAGACCGCATTTACTACGCGGTACGGATTATTCAAATATTTGGTTATGTCCTTCGGATTGACGAATGCTCCTGCCCACTTCACATATCTAATGAACTCGGTGTTTATGCCCGAGTTGGACAAATTTGTGGTGGTCTTCATTTATGATATTTTGATTTATTCCAAGAATGAAGAGGAGCATGCTACGCATTTACGGATCATATTAACGCGCTTAAGGGAGCACCAATTATATGCTAAATTCAGCAAATGCGCGTTTTGGCTAGAGGAAATCCAATTTTTGGGATATGTATTGTCTACAAATGGGATTGTGGTTGATCCCAGCAAGGTCAAGGATATCCTAGAGTGGAAACCACCAACCAATGTACATCAAGTCCGAAGTTTCCTTGGACTCGCTGGCTATTACCGCAGATTTATCCCGGATTTCTCCAAGATTGTGAAACCTATCACAAACCTGTTGAAGAATGATACCAAATTTAACTGGTCCTCAAAATGCAACGAATCCTTCGAGCAGTTGAAGGTATTGTTGACCACTGCTCCGGTATTAGCTCAACCGGACATTGAGAAGTCTTTTGATGTATACTGTGACGCATCAGGCAGTGGTCTCGGATGTGTCTTAATGCAGGAGGGCCGAGTTATAGCATATGCTTCAAGACAGTTGCGCCGGCATGAGGAACATTATCCAACTCATGACTTGTAATTAGCTATGTGGTTCATGCCCTTAAAATATGGCATCATTATCTACTGGGGAATATCTGCCATATATATACAGATCATAAGAGTTTGAAGTATATTTTTACCCAGTCAGAACTAAACATGAGGCAAATAAGATGGCTTGAGCTGATTAAGGATTATGAATTAGAAATTCATTATCACCCAGGCAAGGCCAACATGGTGGTAGATGCACTAAGTCGCAAGGCTTTCTGCCATTGTCTGACAGTAAAGGCCTCTGACATCACATTATGTCAAGAAATGGAGAAGTTAAACCTGGGAATGATTCCACATGGAACCCTGAACCAATTGAAGCTTGAGTCGATTCTTGTGCAAAGAATTATTGATGCACAGAGAAGTGATAAGGGTATGAAACATATTCATGAGAAAATAGAAGCCGGCAAAGCAAATTGTTTCAGAAAGGATGATCAAGGCATTATATGGTTTAATAATCGCATAGTTGTGCCTAAAAATGAGGAAGTCCGCCAGCAAATTTTGGACGAAGCTCATCTTAGTCGATATTCCATTCATCCCGGAAGCACTAAGATGTATCAAGATTTAAAGCAACATTATTGGTGGACAAAAATGAAGATCGAAATTGCACGCTATGTGGCGAGATGTGACACCTGTAGACGTGTCAAAGCCATACATATGAAGACTGTTGGTCCACTACAATCTTTGCCCATCCCGACTTGGAAATGGGAAGACATTAGCATGGACTTCATTTTGGGATTACCCAGAACAGCAAAAGGTTTTGACTCTATCTGGGTTATAATTGATCGGCTTACAAAAATAGCTCATTTTTTGCAAGTCAAGACATACTACCCGGTCATCACCTATGCACAACTACATATTGCTTGTATTCTCAGTTTGCACGGAATTCCAAAAAAATAATGTCGGACCGCAGATCACAATTTGTATCCAAATTTTGGGAAGAACTCCACAAATCTCTAGGTACTAAGTTGCTCCACAGTTCCGCCTATCATCCTCAAACCAGTGGACAAACTGAGAGAGTGAATCAAATACTTGAAGACATGTTACGAGCATGCGTTCTGGAATTCCCACAAAAATGGGATGAATGTTTACCATTGGAAGAGTTTTCATATAACAACATCTATCAAGAGAGTATTAAGATGGCACCCTTTGAAGCATTATATGGACGACGGTGCCGTACTCCATTGAATTGGTCTGAACCGGGAGAAAGGTGGTTTTCAGGCCTAATATAGTTAAAGAGATGGGAGAAAAAGTTCAATGAATCATACATAACTTAAAAGAGGCACAAGCTCGACAAAAGAGTTATGCAGACAAAAAACTCTAGCCCTTGTACTTCCAAGTCCAAGATTACGTGTACCTGAAAGTATCACCAATGAAGGGTGTGACCCGTTTCAGTGTAAAGGGAAAGCTTGCACCCCGATACATTGGTCCATTTCCTATTCTTGAAAGATGTGGGCCAGTGGCATATCAACTCCTACTACCCGAAATATTGTCTGCAGTGCACAATGTGTTCCATGTATCCCAATTAAAGAAGTGTCTTCGGGTTCCTGATCGAACCATTGAGGTAGAAGATGTTGTTTTGGAACTAGACCTAACATATTCCAAACATCCTATTCGAGTCCTGGATCAAAAGGACAGGGTCACCCGAAGGAGAATTCTCAAATTCTATAAAATACAATGGAACCAGCACACTGAAGATGAAACTACATGGGAAACCCAAGACTTCTTAGAAAAGAATTTCCATGGCTTTTTAGCTTCATGTAATTTGTGAGATATGTACAATTATTTGTAAGAAGGAGTAAACCCCATACCACCCCCTGCCTTGTAAGACAAGTAAGGAAATACAAATGTGACGCGTAGCCTTTTCCATTACTTACCCTAGGACCTTAAATCTCGGGACGAGATTTTTTTATGAGGGAAGGATGTAACACCTCTGGTGTTACTGTTACTAAAACTTGATCATAACATCATGAGCATTGGCATATCATGTGTTTGTCACACCTAGAGTGCATTCACTAGGTAAAAATCTCAAACAAGTTCTGATGTTATGAGTTGATATGTGATTAACCCTAAGGTAGAGTACTTCACCCTAAATTGGGCTTATGAGTGAAAATGAAGCCCAAATAAGTTAAAAACCTCAAAACTCATTAGAAATGACCGTAAGACATTATCTTTGATGAACTTTAGTGACACCAAAACCCTAGAGAACTCAAAACCCTGAAAAGACCCCTGGAAAGCCTTAATTAAAACCCTAAGGGGTTAAGTGTAAATTTTGTGCACTTTTGGACCAAAGTGCAAATACCAAAGTAATACAACACCACAAATTATGTGTTTCTCACATTTGAGGATTTGCAAATCAAACTATGGGATTTGGACTTATTTGCAAAAAGCACCACTCAAACCCTATTGGGTTAAGTCTGAAATTCAGTGAACTAGAGCATCTTTGGAGCCTTATATCTTTTAATCCATAAAGAATTTGCCTAGGAACCATACATCAAATTTGAAGAGCTACTAAAGGAGTATAACTTTGTTTAAGTCATCAGACACAAGTGTTGTGCAAAAGTTGGAGTTAAATGAACCCAAAGTTGGGCTGTCAGTCAGCTCAGGGTCTGAACTTTTACTAACAGTGACATGGGGTGAACTTTGAGAGCTCTTTTGAAGATAATCCAGTGAAGATTTGAGCATGGTTACTATAGCAAGATTGTAACTGGATTATAGGGCTACAACTTTGATACAGAGAGGTGGTCAAGTCTCTACATGAAATTTGAAGCAAATCACGCTGCAAAACGCTCTGTCAGAACAACTGAATCAACCCTTGATGGTATAGTAACGAAAAGATCTCAGGGTTTAGTACCCCTCGCCGCCGGTGATCCGCGCACCCGGATTCGTGCCGGTCGCCGTGATTCGTGCTTGGCACGCAATGGATATTCGTGAGGAGGTAAGAAGATCTCGCGGGGGCGCGGATTTAGTCGCGGTGAAAGCTTATCACCGCGCCTGTAGCCGTGCGACGTGGCTGGACCGTTGGTGTCGCCCTGGAAACTCTGATGACTTCAGCTATGCCGCGTCATGGCTCGTTACTGTGCGGTAGTAACCGTGGCACACTTAGGATTACAATCTTTGAACCGTTTCACCGACGAACGCCATGACTAAGTCACTAGTGTTCTCCCCTCTCTCTGGCCGCTAGCGCGCCATCTCAAATTCATGGGCCACCACCCTCGAGTCCTATAAATTGAGCACACCCCTAGCTCCGTTAAGTCATCATGAAGCCAAAGCATCCGCTACTGTCTCCGATTAGCCACTAGAGAGCTCCAATTTCTTTCTTTCCCCAAATCAGTTTTCCACACCCGTGAACACCTCGTCGTGGCCAGACGCCTATAGGTTAGTTCAAGCATCCTTGCTTGATGTTCTAGCCTCCATTAAGTCCCCTACTACTCGTAGACCTGTTTAATTGAACTAGACGGCCCTGAATTGCCAAGAACACGTCGAATTGTTCTCGGTTTCCGCCGTCATCGTGGACAGAGAGATTTCGACCTGGATTAGTGCAATTGATGGAGGGGAAATGGTTATTAGGGGCTAAATTAGGTGTCAACTGCTTTGGAGCACCGGTCATTGCGTATCTTGGCCGGTACAAGCTCACCGGAGCCACTGCTCCGCCGTCCTAGGTCGGGGACCTCACCTTGCAAAGAAATAGAAAGGGGAGGGGCCTTAGTGGAGATGTCAGTGAGACAGAGAAACAGTAGAGAGGAGTCTTTACGGGTTTTTCAAACAACCAGGGACCCCTGTGCAAAGTATACATCGCGGGGGCGCGCGCGGGTGCGTTCTGCCTGTATTGGGCTGGCTCGGGCTAAATTGAGCCCATCACTGTTGATGTTTTTCCTTTTTCTTTTTCTGCCAAACTTAGGAAATTCATAGAAAATTATAGAAAAATGATAAAAATATGAGATCAATTTTGTTGGACTCCTAAATTTCTCTAGCATTTAATAAAAATAGTCCTAGGATTTTTAGTCCAAACAAGGAATTAATCAGTATTTAAAAAGAGCTTAAATCTATACCTCTAGAATTTTAGGAATTATTTAATGACTCCAAAAATCACCAAACTTTTTGGATAAGCTTAATATGATATTTAGATCCTATGAGTCCAGTTTGACTTGCTTTGGACATTGTTTGGTGCCTAAACCAAAAACCCTAGCTCCTAGGGGTAAAAATGTCTAATTCTACTAAGGTTTTGACTGAAAAAACCCTAGTTTCCCTGGAGCACCATGAAGAGAAGTTGTATTCAAGATACAACTTAGTGTAGTTTCTCTATTATTGCATTTTCATAGGCATTACATTTGCATTCATGATCATATTTGGCTATGTATAGAGAACGAAGAAGAGATAACTGTTGAAGAGGAAGAGCCTACTCCGTCAACAGAAAATCCACCTGCCGGAAACTGTTTCTATTTTGACATATGTGGAACAGAGCTCGACTCTCCTACAACACAAGGCAAGCCCCGGTGCATATGCCACCCCCTTGCTATTTTAAAATCTTTATCACTTGCTTGATGCATTAGGTGATAGGAGTTGGGTGCTTAACCAATTGATGCATTTCCTTCCTTGGAACTATCTACCATTCCTTGATTACCTATTTTTGAAAAGAACTTTATGATGCTTAGCCTTGCTTTAGCAAACAAAAATGTTTTGTATTAAAACAAAAGTGATGCTTCAGTGGATGGGAATGTTTTCAAAAATAGAACTTGATGGTGGATCCATCATGGCAATGATGGGTTCAACATCGGATAAGATGTACCTCTATCAGGTACCAAGTTTTTGGGTTTGAAATGATAAAGCTGAGACCGGGCGGGTGACTTGCACGAGAAGAGAGTCTCGGTGTAGTGTCTCCCTCTGAGTCGAGTAAGGACCGTCTCGATGTAGGCTTGATGATTGAGGACCTTTTAACTGGTCACATGCCTCATCATGGGTAAGCTTTGCCTCGGGTAGACTAATACCAGAAAAGGACAACACACAATGGGAGTGGAGAGATGGCGAGAGTAGCGTGTACCTGTGCTCCCGGTTGGCGTGAACCCGGTCTAGTCTTAAGAACCCCGGTGGTGAGTTGACATATGCAAGGGTTAAGTGCTACATATGTTGTGTGATCGGAGATCCCCAGCTGGGTACTAATCGATTCGGATCGCCGTTACTTCTCAGATATGAACACTTGGTCACTAACCTACATGTAGCAATCCAGTGAAGAAAAAGGGTGATAAAAGATAGCTAGTATAGGCCAAGTGCTTGAACTAGGGTAGAAAGAACTCTAGTGACAGGTAATGACTTAACTGGCTAATAAAACTGGATTTTAAGGATCCACTATTAGTAAGCATTTTTGCAAACAGAGTCTTGATTCTTGATTAAGCCTTACCTTGACTCCCTTAAGCTAGCATATCCTTGAGAGTCTTTTATTTTGACAGGTAAGACTTGCGAAAGTACACTTCATACTCAGGGTTTTCAAAACCATGTTGTTGTAGGTGAGGAAATAGTAGACTTTTGCTATTTTTGCACTAAGGTGGTGCCCAAGGATGTAGTGCCCAAGGACGAACCTCAATAGTAATGTGGTTGCGGAAGGACATGGTCCTTCCTTTTGAAAAACAATATACTTTTATGCAGGAGGGGTTTTTCCCTCCCAGGGTTGTAATAATAATGCTTATGCACTCTTATATCCTGGTGATGTAATATTAACACTCTTTCTATATTTTAATGAATGTAAATTAATTTATTGTAATTTGCTTCCGCTTACTCGTCCCTCTAATGTGTTGTAATATCTGCGTGACGGGTGAAACGCTCTTGGGAAAGGTAAAGGATACAGATACCGAACTTGTCGAGTGATTATGTGCATCTACAGGGTTGTCCGAAGTCCATTGGACAAGGACAACTGTAGGTGGGCCTAATGACTTGGGAGGTTCCGTCACACCTTTATTGCATTGTCTTTTTGATATACTACACTTATGACGTCAACATATGTGTGGAAATGGATCTTGGCACACATATGCTATGCAATTCGGTTTTGCCCCCAGACCGGGTGTGACAAAAGTGGTATCAAAGCTATGCTGACCCTAGGTCGTTAGAGTAGTTAGAAATAGAAAACCTAGTTTGTTAAAACTTGCTAATTTCGTTCTTATAAAATTAATTTATTAGCCTTATCTCTTTAAAAATTCAAATAAGTTGACATTTTCTCTTGTAGATGGTTCGTACCCTTCAAACCACCCGAGGCAACACCAACTACGCCCCTCCGCCATGGCAAGTTCCTGTCTACCTAGTGGTAGTTGAGGAAATTCCTGTGGATCTCCCTCGCATTCGAGTGGAGCATGGAGTCATCCTAGAGGATAGCTCGGAGGAACTTCTGCCTACGCCCACCCCGTTGGCAGAGTCATTGGCCTTCGCAGCTAGAACATCAGCCTCAGCAACGCCTGCACCAGCAGTTCAAGCTCCTGCATCCGGAGGCGATGACCCGGATGACTTTGCTGATGATGATGAAGATGACGACGACGACGAAAATGACGAGGAGAACGTCAACGAAGAAGCCAACGGTGATCAGTAGGACAACTTCATGGGGTTAGGGCCTGTCACCAAACATTATACAACAATGTTCGAGACATGGCACTTCCCCAACCTGCTGCAAGACGTGCTGCATGCATTGGGAACCTACGTCTGACCCTTGTACGAGACAAGGCGAGTGTGTGAGCCTCCCCGGGCTTGCTACTACATCACTCGCATTCACGTCAGGGTGATGGATGCAGGGGATAGAGGGTTCAGGACTCTATCAGCTCATGAGTCCCTGACACCGCTATCCACCTACGCTGCTTCGATCAGCAATGCTACTAGGCGGACTCTGTGGTCTCTCAGCCACACCTACAGGCAGCAGCTGCATGACACGAAGTACAGGCATCTTCCTCTACATCTGAGCGGAGGGAGCCAGACCAGCATTGTTCCAAGTGGAGCTGGAGAAGATCGCCTCAACACCCTAGCTGGTGTAATGGCAGGTCTTAACACCGACCTGGACAGTGCCACCCTAGATCTCTCTAGGGTGCACTTGGAGCTGGAGGATGCCCATTCAGGATTGCAGCCCTAGAAGCTCAACTTCAAGGACGGGATCCCCCTGAAGCCCAAGTCCCCGCCATGGCGTTGTCCCCTCCCCGCAAGAGGATTCACTATGGGGAACCCGGATCCATTACTAGGCTGCTTTAAATTTTTAAGTTATAATTGTAATAAGATAGTTTTCGCGCCAGACAATGAACACTCTTTTATAATTTATGCTTATAATAATAACAACCATGTGATGGTGTTGGTTGCAATGTTTGATTTGGATGTTTGCTTGAGTGCAATGGTCTTATGGAATGATGGCCATAAGAACATAAAACAAACTTAACTTTAATAATAAGCTATTCCCCTCTAGAATCTTTCTTACTCCTCACTCCTCTAAGAACTTCACTTTCTAACCAACCAGATGGTGAACACCCGCTCAGGTCCCAGGAACAACAACAAGAACCAGCGTGGTCAACAGTTACCACCACCACCGAACCCCAATATGGAGCATTTTATCGTAGCTCAAATGTAGCTTCTGCAGGGACTCACTGCTTCTGTGCAGCAGATACAACAAAACCAGCAAAACCAGCAGAACCAGCAGCAACAGCAGAATGCACCCCAAGCTAGAGACAAGCATCAAGATTTCATGAGCCACCACCCGCCTGCTTTCTCTCATGCAGTTGACCCCTTGGATGCCGATGACTAGATTAAGGTTATTGGGAAGAAATTGGATATCACCTAGTGCAATGACTGAGAAAAGGTCCTATATGCTTCTGGAAGACTCGAAGGCTCCGTGTCCGACTGGTGGGATGCCTTCACAGCGACACACACCAATGCGGACACTATAACCTGGCAGGAGTTCCAAGTGAACTTCCGTGCTCATCATATTCCCTTGGGAATTATGAAACTCAAGAAGAAGGAGTTCCTTTCCCTCACTCAAGGGAATATGACCGTCAGTGAGTATCGGGATCGTTTCACCCAACTTTCTCGATACGCACCAGAAGAAGTGGACACAGATGAGAAGCGCCAAGAGCGTTTCTTGGAAGGGTTGATTGGACCGCTAAACTATCAGCTGCAAAGTCATACCTTCCCCAACTTCCCGACTTTGCTGATCAAGGCAATTGGCCTTGAGAGCAAAAGAAGAGAACTGTCTGATCATAAAAGGAAGTTTCAAGGTCAGTCTAGCAGAAATACTTGCCAGAACAACTCGCAGGGTTCTCAGTTTTGCTCTGGAAATCCGGGTGGAAACAACTATCAAATGCAATGCTCTGGACAACAAGGTCAGAGAAGCAATCAAACTCAGAACCAACAGAGGAACAACTCTCGGACCAACCAAAGGTCTGGTGGTAATTCGCGGACTCATCAAGGAAGCGTCATAAACACACAAGACAAAAACAACATGTAAGACCCAAAATTGGCAGGAAAAAAAAATAAATAAAGAAATAAAAGTATCTATGATAGTGTTTCTAGAATTTTTGAAAGCCTTTGGAAAATTTACTAGGACCTTTCCTATTCACGATCAATTAATAATGTTAATTTAGTAGCCACTAACTAAAAAATGGGGTGATGCATCTCTTGCTTATAATTTGTGGTGATACATCCTATTAAAATGAAGTATCATAATTTAAATTCGACCTCAAAATTTTGAATGAAAACGTGAAATAGAAAATGAGAAAGGAAACAAAGTCATTTAGTCCTTTGATAAATAAATAATAAGGAAAAGAATAAATATTATTATCATAAATAGTAAAGTTTAGATTCACATTAACATTAATCTTGACACTTGGAATCAGAAATCCAGAATAGAGGTTTGAATTTGGTTTAAATACTTCAAATTGGAAATAGAAATAGGAAATAGGAAAATAAAGAGAAAGAGAAGGAAGAAAAGCACCTCAGATCAGGTGTCTGCTTGGCCAGCAGGAGAATATCCGAGCCAGCCTGCCCTCTTCGCCACATGCAGCCCATGCCCCTAGCTAGATCCATTTTTTTCTCCTCTTTATTTATTCCATCTTTATCCGAGCATGTTGTTGCGAACAAATTGCATCTGCCGTATCGTCCGACCTAGTTTGTTGCATCTGGGGCTAGGTTGTTGGGAACAGGCTCTGTCTCCAAGCTATAAGTGCCACGGCACTGCTGCCCCTTTACCCATCTTGCTAACGAAGCACCTAGGCGAAGAAGAGCCGAAGCTGCCGCACGCAGAAGGCCGGTGTCGCCATCATCTGATCTCCGGTGAGACCTCTCCCCAAAATAGCAATTTGATTCTTGCTTAGCGTAGCATCTATCCGAGTCCTATTTTGTCCACCGATGGCCCGGGTGGGTACGGTGCCGGCAAGGCGTCGCTGTCACCAGAAGTCGTAATCCAACGTCGCGCCGCTGTACGCGACACACGTACCTCGCCGAAGATCTGTTCTACCACAGCCCGCCCTATAACCCGTTGTAGCGTGCGCGCACTCCCTTGAGCAAGCGCTCGTCTAAAGCAGCTGCCGTGCCCCTCCCTTGCCTCCTAACTCGCCCAACGTTCGATCATATGCCACCGCCTGGCTGGTGCAGCGCCTGGCCTCACACCCTTCATCCCCTATTGTTTGTGTATTTTGTCTCAAGACAGAAGAAGAGAAGCAGTCATCCGTGAGATTGATGACATTGGGACGATCAATCGGATGGCCCGTCTCTCTCTCCTTCGTACTCCTGGCCGCCCCCCTCCTCAAATCCCCCAAACCACAATCGCCATTGGCGGGAAAATCTCTCCCCATTTCCAAAAGGCGAAAAGCTCCAAGCCCAGGAAGGCGCCGCAGGAATGGGCCGCTCCTCGCGATGGTCTTTGGCGCGGATGGACTTCAGGGGTGTCGACTCCGAACAGGAAAAAGAGAGGCGAGACAAATGGATGTGGCCTAATCTTTGCGTCGAAACCCTTGTATCCTGCAGGTACTTCCTCTCCTTCTTCTCCACAGTCTCCTCTTCTCTCCAGTGCGGTGGCGCGCAGAGGAAAACTAGGGTTTCCCAATGACCTAATTGGGGGTCGCCCTCTTCCTCACCTCGCTGCTTTCCTTTCATCCCTTTGGCGTTTGCCTTCCTCTGTGAAAACTAGCTTCTGTGGTGGTTGGAAATCAGTTCCCATTCGTCCTCTCCCTTCTTCTGATCCGTGGCCGAGAGTAGGGATTGGATTCCAAATCCCTAAAGACTCGACCGTGATGGATCCAAAAGGGAAGAACACGAAATGGGATCCCCAAATCCCTAAGCCAAAGAGACAAAACTCTCCTCCTTGGGGAAGACACCAGAACCTTAGCTGGCATTTGAGACCCCCTCAGATGAAGGCAGAGTCCAAGCAGGATTTGCAGACTGCATCATCGGGCGAGGGCGCTGATCCAGGTAACATGAATCACCCCACTCCCCCCGCTACTATGGATCTAGATCTAGGTCGCCGATTTTTTGGCCATAAATGTGGGGATGAAGGTCACCATGCTAGAGAATGTTTCAAACCCCTCTGGTGTGAGATTTGTAGGAAAGAAACACATGTGACTGCTAAATGTGTTTGGCCTAAGCAAAGCAAACCTACCATGCCTATTGTGGGTATGGCGGCTGATGGGTTAGGTTTCTACGCTTCTCAGTTTGCTAAAAATGCTGCCAAGAAACCTAGAAAAAGTTTTTTAGGTTTGGTAAAAGTCATTGAGGGAGAGATCAGGTGTGAGGATCTAGAACAGGATTTTAGTTTCCACTTCCCTTGGGGAAAAACTTGGAAAGCCACTAAATGTCCCTCAGGTTTCTTAATGTAGTTCCCCTCGCAGGAAAGATTAGATGAGGTTGTTAACTTTCCTGAGCTAAAAATGAAAATATCTAGGGTCAAAATTAGTGTTATACCTTGGTCTTCTCAAGCTAAAGCCAAATCTAGGCTTCATACTACTTGGGTGGTTGCTGAAAATGTTCCTGAAGAACTGTTAAACTACCGGGCTATTTGTGAGATTGGCTCAACTATTGGGGCTGTTGAGGAAATTGATTTGAATTCCCTTGAATCCAAAGATATGGTCAGATTTAAAGTTCATGTCAAAAGCATTGATATGATTCCTGAAGTCATAGAAGTGGGAGTTAAACCTTATCTGTATGACATATTCTTTAAAGTAGAGAATATTGATGCAGAAGGGTGGAATGATGACTCTGTTAGTTTGGGAAAAAGGGCCTCTGTTGATGTCCAGAGATCTGGAAAATTTGTGATGGAGAAAAGTGGGAAAAGGCAAAAAAATGAGGAGTTTGGGACAGAAGAAAATGATATGGTTATTGAATATCATTCTGGATCGACCTCTAAAATGATTGGGAGCATGGTCACTTCTGAAAAGACTAGCAAGTTGACAGAAGTGATAAAAGACTCTGGTGAAAAAGAAGGATTTGAAGGAGATGTGGAATTTAATGAAAGTGAAGATGACTTACTCAGTTCACAAGAACTAGATGTGCTAGTTAAAGACATGGGAGTTGATGTCACAAACTCACAGGATGAGATGATTTCTGAAAAAGATGACCCAGAAAAGCATGACATGAACACAGATGAAAAGAACAAGAAAAATAAAGGAAAAGGAGCTGATCCTATGGAAGGAATTAGGAAAAGTACAAGATTGGAGGCAAATGAGGATATCAAGATAACTGACAAAGCTATCTCAAGGGCGGTAGCAAAAGACGCTTTCCTGAACAAAGGTATGTCATCCAATCCTTTCTCTGTTTTGAGTACTAGTGATAATATTTTGATTGAGATGGCTGATTTGCTTAATGTTAGTCTAGGAAAGAATGATGAGGATGTTTGTTTGAATCTTAATGACATTAAAATGGTTGAGACAGAAAGATTTATTGCTTGTAGTTCTAATATTGTTCCTGAAGATGATTTGAACATAACTGAGACTGAAAAAGAATTTGAGATCTCTGATTCTATAGATAAAATGGTTCAGGATTTATTAGATAGTGAATCTAAGAAAGAAAAAATGTTGGTTTATAATAAAAAAGAGGATCTGAGAAGAGAGAAAAAATATTCTCTAAGAAATAAAAAGAAAAATAATTCTCCAAAGGTTAGGTGTACACCTAATAAAAGGAGGATTAAAAAAAGAGAGACTTCAGACTTATTGGTTCCATAATGATAGGAGTCATATGGAATTGTCAGGGTCTGGTGAAACCGGGAAAGTTTGAGTTTCTAAGGGAACTCATTACAAGACATAAAGTGGACTTCATTGGTCTTCAAGAGACCAAAAGAAAGGAATTTGATCAAAGGTGGTTTGAGGCTCTGAATCCTCAAAAAAAATTTATCTGGATTTCTTCTCCCCCCAGAGGTAGATCTGGTGGGCTTCTGGTTGGATTTAACTCTGATATTTTTGATGTCATTAGACAGGACATTAGTGAGTTTATGATTAACTGTTTGATTCATCATATGGCTAAAAATGTTACTTTTAGTTTTGTCAACATTTATGGCGCGGCTCAAGTTGAAAATAAAAGTAGATTTCTCAGTGAGTTCTCTTCTATCTGCTCAAATTGCAAAGGCCCGACCATTTTTGGTGGTGATTTCAATATCATTAGAACAAATGAAGAAAAGAATAAACCTGGGATTCTTAGTAGATGTAGTGCTTTCTTCAATTCGATTATTGAAATGCATGGACTCATTGATCTAGATCTTTCTGATAGGCTCTATACTTGGTCAAACAATAGGAGCAATCCTACTTTTGAAAAACTTGACAGGTTTTTGGTAAACCCTGATTGGGACTTGATGTTTCATAATGCTACAGTCAGAGGTCTTGATAGATCTCTGTCTGATCATGTGCCTCTTGTTCTTCAAACTGAAGAAAAAAAAAGATCTCTCATGAGTTTAGATATGAACTCAGTTGGAAATTTAGACCAAAGTTTAAAGATATAGTGAGGACTAGCTGGGCTCTTCCAGTTAGAAGTAAGAATAATATTGATGTTTGGAAAGAAAAAGTTAAAAGACTTAAAAGAACTCTGAAGGGCTGGAATATTAACGAAGAAGGAACAAATAGGAGGAAAATAAACATTCTGAAAATGAATCTGAACAGATTGGACATCAAAAATGAGTCTGAAAATCTCTCTAATAAGGAGAAAGATGAAAAGATGGATTATGAATTTCAATTGAAAAACTTACTTCTTGAAGAAGAAACTAAAATGAAGCAAATTGCAAGAGAAAAAAATATCATTGCTGGGGATGAGAATACTAAATATTTTCATCTAAAAGCCAATGGAAATAAAAGACGTCTGAGAATTCATTCTCTGTTCGATAATGGGAGACTTGTGGATAATGAGGATGAAATTAATAAATTAGCCACAGACTATTATAGAGACCTTTTTGGCCCTTCAAATATCTCGACCATTCATATGAATGATATGGATATGCGAAAGCTTAATGAGGATGACAGAAAATTTCTTACTGCTCCTTTTAGTTCTGAAGAGATTTATAAGGTTGTCTCTGATCTCAAGCATAATAGTGCCCCAGGCCCTGATGGTCTTCCTGCAGAATTTTTTCAGGATTTCTGGGATATTATTAAAAGTGATATTTGGAATATGTGTGATGATTTTAGTAAAGGAACTTTGGACATCAAAAGACTTAATTATGGTGTGATTACCTTAATTTCTAAGGTAGATAATGCTATGGAAATGAAAAAATTTAGACCAATCTATCTATTAAATGTTTGTTATAAAATCATCACCAAAACTTTGAATAATAGGTTATCTTCTTGCATTAACAAGGTGATTAGTGAGAATCAATTTGGTTTTGTTAAAGGAAAATATATTTTAGATTGTGTTGCTGCTCTTCATGAAATAATTCATGAAGTAAAAAAGAAAAAGCAAAATGGGATTATTCTCAAAATTGACTTTGAGAAGGCTTATGATAAAGTCATTTGGCATTTCTTATATAGCATGCTCCAACAAAAAGGTTTTGGAGACAAATGGGGTGATTGGGTGATGAAAACTGTGAAAGGAGGGAAGGTTGCCATTAGAACTAATGGCATGATTGGCCCTTATTTTCCTACGCATAAAGGGGTCAGACAGGGTGACCCCTTTTCCCCTCTTCTCTTCAACATAGTAGCTGATGGTCTTGTGTGTCTTATTGAAAAAGCGCAAGAGAAAAAGCTGATTGCTGGTTTAATTCCTCATTTTATAAACAATGGTTGTGCATATCTTCAATATGCGGATGATACAATTCTTTTGCTTCAGGACAATCTCAAATTTGCAAGGAACTTAAAATTTATCCTGATTCTGTTTGAAAAAATGTCTGGTCTGAAAATCAATTTTCATAAAAGTGAGGTGTATTGTTTTGGTAATGCTAATAATAATAAAGATGCTTATGCTGAGATTTTTACTTGTCCCATTAAAACTCTTCCCATCTGCTACCTTGGTGTTCCGATTGACCATAAAACATTGAGCATTTCTCAGTGGGCTAAGACTGAAGAGAAATTTGAAAAAAAATTAGGAGTTTGGCAAGGTAGATATCTCAGCCTTGGAGGGAGATTAACTCTCATTAATAGTAGTCTGTCTAACATTCCCCTTTATATGCTCTCTCTTTATCTGGCACCATCTTCTGTTTTGAAAAAAATGGAAATCTTTAGAAAGAGATTTCTGTGGAATGGTGGAAGCAATAAAAAAAATACCATTTGGTGAAATGGGATACTGTCTGCGCTGCTAAAGATAAAGGGGGTCTTGGTATCTTAAATCTAAGATGGATGAATATCAGCCTGCTGACTAAATGGTTGTGGAAACTTGAGAAGGAAGATGGTCTCTGGTAGACAATTGTTAAAAAAATACATGGAAGGTAAGCCCTTATGTGTTTTCGAAAAAAACAAGGAGACTCTCAATTTTGGCGCGGCATCATTGATAGTAAAGAAGAGTATTGCAACAACAGAAAAATGGAGATTGGAAATGGTTATTCTACTAGTTTTTGGAGGGACAAATGGTGTGGTGATGAACCTTTCTCCATAAAATACAAAAGATTATTTGATTTATCCCTTAATAAAGAGATAAATGTGAATTGGGCCTTGAGAGATAACTGCAACTCCTTAATCTTTAGAAGAAGATTATTTGGAGTAGGGGCTAATCTTTTGGAAGATTTAAAAAAGGATTGTGAAGGGTACTGTCTTAAGGACAGTAATGATAAGCCTTCTTGGATTCTCGATAAGAAAGGGTTTTCAGTGAAGTCGTTATATATAAAGTTTAAACAAAATACGATCAGAAAACCATACTGGTTCATCTGGAAGACTTCCGTTATGTAATAAAAACTCTGATGTTATTGTGACATTTATCTCTATACACTCTGTTATTATATATGTTGTCTTATTGGCGCATGTATGAGATGCACCCGACTTGTTCCTTAAAGCCCGGGTGTGACAATATTGTTACTGATGGTGGAATTAAAGTAGATCCAGGAAAGATAAGTGAAATACTAAATTGGAAGCAACCAAAGGATGCATCCAAGATCAGAAGTTTTCTTGGATTGGCAGGATACTACAGAAGATTTATTGAAGGTTTTTCCAAGTTAGTGAAACCTCTTACCTCACTACTGGAGAAAGGTAAAGAGTTTAAGTGGGATGAAGCATGCCAGAAATGTTTTGAAGAACTCAAGAAAAGGTTAACCACTGCACCAATATTGGTAATGCCAGACATTCACAAAGGATTTGATGTGTATTGCGATGAGTCACACCTAGGACTTGGATGTGTGCTAATGCAAGAAGGAAAAGTAATAGCTTATGCCTCAAGGCAGTTGAGAAAGCATGAGAAGAATTATCCTACGCATGACTTGGAACTAGCTATCGTAGTGCATGCTTTGAAGATTTGGAGACACTATATGATTGGAAACAAGTGCAAAATCTTCATGGATCACAAAAGATTGAAATACATATTCACTCAGAAAGAACTCAACCTAAGACAGAGAAGATGGCTTTAGTTAATAAAAGATTATGATTTGGATATTCAATACCATCAAGGAAAAGCAAATGTTGTGGCAGATGCTTTGAGTCGTAAAGGTAAACTAAACAATATTACTACCTATTTGATGCCACAAGAACTATGTTGGTAAATAGAACAACTCAACCTAGGTATGCTTAACAATATGGAAGCAACAGTTATGGAAGTTGAATCAACTTTGGAATAAGAGATTCGTAAAGGACAGGAATCTGATGAGAAAATTAAGGAAATTAAAACTTTGATTGGTTTGGGTAAAGCCCCAGAATTCACAAAAGATGAACAAGGCACAATATGGTTTAAGAAGAGAATCTGTGTACCAGAAATCGAACACCTGTGCCAACTTGTTTTGAGAGAAGCTCATGATTTAGCTTATTCTATTCACCCTGGAAGTACAAAGATGTACCAGGATCTAAAGGAAAAGTATTGGTGGTACGGTTTGAAAACAGATGTGGCTACTCATGTTGCACTATGTGATGTGTGTCAACGAGTTAAAGCCAAACATCAAAGACCAGCAGGATTGCTACAACCTCTCAAGGTACCAGAATGGAAATGGGAAGAAATCGGTATGGAATTCATAGTTGGACTACCCCGTACTCGGGATGGCTATGATTCAATATGGGTCATAGTAGACAGGTTGACTAAAGTGGCACACTTTATACCTGTGAGGACAACCTACTCAGGAGCCCATATAGCAGAATTATACATGTCGAGGATTATTTGTCTACATGGAGTACCAAAGAAGATCGTATCGGATCGAGGAACCCAATTTACCTCGCGCTTTTGGAAAAGACTACATGAGTCCATGGATACCAAGCTAAACTTTAGTTCAGCTTATCACCCGCAAACGGATGGGCAAACGGAAAGAACAAACGAAGTGTTGGAAGATATGCTAAGAGCTTGCGCCCTAAAGCATGGTAGAAGCTGGGATAAAAGTTTGCCTTATGCAGAATTCTCGTATAACAATAGTTATCAAGCAAGTCTAAAAATAGCACCATTTGAAGCCCTTTATGGACGAAAGTGTAGAACACCGCTTTATTGGAATCAGACCAGAGAAACCCAAGTATTTCGTCCAGAAATACTTCAAGAAGCAGAAAAGCAAGTACAAATTGTCAAAGAGAATTTGAAAACAGCACAGTCGAGACAGAGAAGCTATGCTGACAATAGAAGAAGAGATTTGATCTTTGAAGTAGGAGACTTCGTATACCTTAAGGTTTCACCGATGAGAGGCATGAAAAGATTTAAGGTTAAGGGAAAATTATCTCCTCGCTACATTGACCCATTCAAAATTTTGGAAAGAAAAGGTGAAGTAGCGTACCAGTTAGAGCTACCCAATAGTTTGTCGGATGTGCATGACGTATTTCACGTGTCACAACTCAAGATGTGCTTAAGAGTACCGGAGGAACAATTACCTATGAAAGAACTGAATGTTAATGAGGATTTGACTTATTTGAAGTACCCTGTCAGAATTCTGGAAACATCTTGCAGAATTACACGGAGTAAAGTTATTAACATGTGTAAAGTTCAGTGGAGTCATCATTCAGAAGATGAGGCCACTTGGGAAAGAGAAGATGAACTCAGAGCAGAATTTCCCCAATTATTCTCAGAAGTTCCTTAATCTCGAGGACGAGATTCTTTTAAGAGGGGTAGGTTAGTAACACAATAAAAACCATCAACTAAAATAATGCATTTAGTTTATTAATGATAATTATGGTAATAAATTTTCCTTCTAATGTTTGATTTTTTATTTGCATCTAGAATAATTTTTGGTTCGCTCATGTTTGATTTTGGATGCTTATTGGAGTTTCTTTCTTAATGAAAATCCAATTAAATAATATAGAAATATTGGTCCAAAAATAAATATTTTAGTTATAAATAATTTTGGTATAATTATTATGATTTTTAGAATTAAAAAAAAGAAAAAAGGGGAAAACCAAACCCTAGCCGATTTGGCCCACTAGCGGCCTAGACCGCCGCGCCCCTCCCATTCCCCCCTCTCTCTCTTGTAGGTGGGGCCTGCCCACCCGTGGCCGTTCCTCCTCCCCTATCCACGTCGCCGTGCCGGGCGCCCAGCCGAGCACCCGCGCCCCACATCGACCGGCCGCGCCCGTCCGAGCCGCCTGGCACGCGCCCAAGTCGGAAACGGTTGTGCCTCCTCCTCTCCTCTCTCCCCCACCTCTTCTTCTCCATCAATGAGGAAACCTCCACCGTAATGGCCATCAATGGCGCTAATAACAGTCGTTTTCTCCCCCCCCGGCAACCTCTCCTTTTCCCTACCCAAGCTCCCCGTGCTCTCTCTTCTCTGCCGTGCTCTTCACCGCCGACCGCCGGAGCCTCGTTGTTGTGTCGTTCGCGCCTTGCTCACCGGAGTTCGTCGAGCCACCCCACCGGAGCCCCGCCCGACATCGAGGTCCCCTGCCCCGCTCCCTTGCTTGGTCGACCCCCCTGCCGAGCTCCCTCCCCTGCGCATGAGCAAAAGCCCCAAGGTAGAAGAAAGTCATTTTGCGTTTTGGCCCCCTAGTTTTCTAGAAATCATTCCTGTATTTTCTGCAGTGCAAATATATCAAAAAGAAGTCCTAAAGTCTTATGTGCTACTCCCCAAAGTATACATGTAATTTGGAATCAACCCCGACAATAGTATTTTTATGGACATTATTTTATAATTTGGAAAGTACATAGATGGTTATTTTGGGATTAGGTACTAGAATCCTTTGTGATTAACTGTTCACTTTAGCATATAAAATAATATTATGTCAGAGATTGTTAAATATAGTTTTAATGATAAGAAATTAAAAATAAGAACTAGATCCCATTTTCTTGGTCATGTTAAAATCTAGATAATTAATAGTCATGATAAACGTGTTCATAAGTATAGCATTTAATTACTTAGAATTAGTAAAATACTTATTGAGGTCATAATAACCATGATGATGTTACTAAAAGTCCAATTAATAATTTACATTAATTTTTAGAATATTAATGTTAGGTGATTTTGGAAATGAACATTTTTAGCTATACGTATAAATCCTATTTAGAAAGAAAAGGGATAAAACTCAAAGGTCTATTATTAGTAATAAAGAAAATAATCATAAAGTTTGGTTTATCTATATTATACTAGATAAAACTAGTGTCATAATCACTAACTCATATTTTCACCAATAATGACTCGCGGTAATAGCCATAATGATTAATAAATATCTACTCTTTCAAGACGTATTCATGAGTATAGTAAGTCTGATGTATGAATGTGTATGTAATGGTGAATGATTACCCCTGTACTGGTGTATGTTTATTTATTTGGCGTACAAGACACTTTCGAGCAAGGCAAGTGGATTCTCCCTCTGCATATTCTATTTGTACCCAATTAATGCATAATAATGTTTACTTTTTGGATATATTGTATAATTTGATGGGATTTGCCTAATTAAGGATTTCCTAGATTTACCAACTTTATTCCTTGATTACCCTCGGAAAATACTATGCTTTGCAAATTTGTGCTACCGCTCAACTTGATAATTTTGATGTCACTCATTATTGATATCAATGTTCCAGAAATGAAATTGGTATTATGGTGTTAACCCGATGGTTAAATAAGATTATTTCATATTAATTGGAACATGGAGTGACCACCTAGGATAACAGTGCAACCACGAGTGCTATCATGGCTCCGGCTTTGGTAATTAGCTTAATGCGCTTAGTACCTATCAACCTTACCTGAAATATGGGCAAGAGGGGGAGAGGCAGTGGTGGCAGCTCATGTTAACATGGGGACGTATTCTTAGCTAAGGTACCTCGCCCAGAGGGCCTCCACACCGACTTGGTAAATCGAGATCTGATGATCTGCCAATGGTTTGCTTAAGTGGTTTCACTTAAGTGTTTTTTATACTCTTATACCTTTGTTTAATTGGGATACTTAGGATACACACTTATTAGTAAGACAGGTGTTGCTAATAAAATATTGACCAACTAAAATGCTTACCACTTAACCTTAGCCTCACCTTGTTAAACTTGCATTAATTTTTCCCCCACTTGCTGAGCCTCGACCATAAGTGAGCTCACCCTTGCTAATATTTTGATCAGAGGGTAATGAAGAAGACCTTGATGGAGATTTCGATGAATATTGAGTCTAACGATGCACTGGTCATCTTCCTATGGGAGATTACCCATGTTATTTCCACTTTACTTTGATGATACTGTTTAAAGATACTATTGTCTGTATGTTGTAATAAAGACTACTCTACTCTCTTTACAACTTTATTGCATTGTCTTTTGATATACTACACTTGTGATGTCAACATATGTGTGGAAAATGGATCTTGGCACACATATGCTATGCATTCGATTTTGCCCCCAGAACCGGGTGTGACAAACACTAACCAAAGCAAATCTGAAGTGTAGAAATGTAACTAGTTTGCAATTGAGATAGATGTGCATAGGTTACTTAGAATTAAACCAATGAAAGGCTTTATGCATATGAATGGATTGCTTTTCTCTTATTTAACATTTTGGACCACATCTGCACCACTTGTTTATTTTTGCAAATCTTTTGGGAAAATCTTTTTTAATATTTTTTGCAAGTAGTCAAAGTTATAAGAATATGATTGTGAGAAGCATTTTCAAGATTTGAAATTCCTCCCCCTGTTTCAAATACTTTTCCTTTGACTAAATGAAAGCTCCCCCTGAAAAAATTATCCCCTTAGTTTTCAAGAGGGTTTTTGAAATGATTTTCACTTTTTGAAATAGATGCCAAATGAACTTATACCAATTGAAATCTCTATCCTTATTTGAAATTTTGAAGCCAAATGAGATATCAATAGAAAATTCATTTAACTAAAAAACTAATTGAAATATGTTTCATACTCAGAAAGTTAAAATAAGATACCAATTGAAAAACACTTTCTTTTGAAAAACTTGATACCATTTTGACAATTTTCAAAAATTTTCAAAAATGGTGGTGCGGTCCTTTTGCTTTGGGCTTAATACTTTCTGAAAGGGAAATAGGGTCAAACCTTTTCCTATATGAATTTTGGTGGTTGAATTGCCCAACACAAATTATTGAACTAACTAGTTTGCTCTAGATTATGAGTTCTATAGGTGCCAAAGGTTCAACACAAACCAATAATAAGTCCAAGAAAGGGTTCAAATACAAAGAGCCAAAGACAACCGAAGGCTGCCCTAGTCTGGCGCACCGGACTGTCCGGTGTGCCACCGGACAATGTCCGGTGCACCAGGGTGGATCAACTCGAACTGCTCAGCTTCGGGAATTTGGGGAGCCACTCCGCTATAATTCACCGGACTGTCCGGTGTAACACTGGACTGTCCGGTGTGCCAGCGAAGCAACGGCTATCCGCGCCAACGGTCGTCTGCAAAAGGCTACAATGAACGTGAACAGTGCGCGCCTGCGCGCGCAGAAGTCAGAGCAGCGCCAGAAGGCGCACCGGACAGTGAACAGTGACTGTCCTGTGCACCACCGGACTGTCCGGTGGCCCCACATGTTAGAGCTCCAATGGTCGAACCCTAACGGTTGGGTGACGTGGCTGGCGCACCGGACAGTGTCCGGTGGTGCACCGGACTGTCCGGTGCGCCATACGACAGCAGCCATCCCCAATGGCCACTTTGGTGGTTGGGGCTATAAATACCCCCCAACCACCACACTTCAAGGCATCCAAGTTTTCAGCCATTGCATTCAATACAAGAGCTCTAGACTTCATTCCAAGACACAAACAAAGTGATCAAATCCTCTCCCAAGTCCAAAGATCATTCCAATCAAATAGTGACTAGTGAGAGAGTGATATTTGTGTTCTTTTGAGTTCTTGCGCTTGGATCGCTTTCTTCCTTCCTCATTTCTTGTTCTCAAGTGTTTTGCAACCAAGGCAAGAGACACCAAGTGTGTGGTGATCCTTGCGGGGTCTAAGAGACCCATGAGATAAGGAGAAAGCTCACTCGGTCTAAGTGACCGTTTGATAGAGGGAAAGGGTTGAAAGAGACCCGGTCTTTGTGACCACCTCAACAGGGAGTAGGTTTGCAAGAATCGAACCTCGGTAAAACAAATCACCGCGTCTCACCCTTCATTTGCTTGTGGTTTCTTTTCGCCTTCTCTTTCGGACTCGATTATATTTCTAACGCTAACCCCAGCTTGTAGTTGTGCTTAAAGTTTGTAAATTTCAGATTCCGCCTATTCACCCCCCCCCTCTAGGCGACTTTCAATTGGTATCAGAGCCCGGTACTTCATTAGAGCCTAACCGCTCAAAGTGATGTTGGGAGAGCACGCCAAGAAGGAGATGGTGACCGGCAAGAAGCCCGCTACAAGCCATGGGAAGGCTCCATCGGGAGAGTCCCGCAACAAGAAGAAGGAGGAATCACCTCCTCACAAGTCGCATCGGAGTGGCGACAAGAAAAAGAAAATGAAGAAGGTGGTCTACTACGAGACCGATTCTTCATCGCCATCCACCTCTGGCTCCGACGCACCGTCCATGACTTCTAAGCTCCATGAGTGCAAGAAGTTTAGTAAGATCCCCCTACGCTACCCTCGCATTTCTAAACGTACTCCATTACTTTCCACTCCATTAGGCAAACCACCGGTTTTTGACGGTGAAGATTATAACATGTGGAGTGATAAAATGAGGCATCACCTAACCTCACTCCACACTAGCATTTGGGATGTTGTTGAGTATGGAGTACAGGTACCATCCGTAGGGGATGAAGACTATGACTCGAACGAAGTTGCCCAAATCCGGCACTTCAACTCCCAAGCCACCACTATACTCCTCGCCTCTCTAAGTCAAGAGGAGTATAATAAGGTGCAAGGGTTGAAGAGCGCCAAAGCTGTGGCAAAACTGCCCAAATTATTCCAACTTAAGTGCCTAAGTCCCACCTTAAAGGCTAGACCACACTTAATAGGAATAAAACGTCAGTCCCTCGGATCAAGTCCGACGAGGCCACTAACAGGATCAAGTACCACGTACTCACTCGATGGTGACGCATAGAGCAAATACAATAAAACATAAAACCATACATTGAGGAGTATTAATTTATTACGACATCATCGGAGTTTTAACAAAAACAGTGATCATTGTTCGGAATGCAGCGGAATAAAAACTAACGGAAAATAAACGGAGGGATGGGGCAGCCTGCCCGTCACTCCTCATGCTCCTCCTCTGCCGAGGTAGGTGTTGGGACCATGCTTCGTCGCTGAAGGTCCTGCAGAAAGAAACAGCTGCGGCTGAAGCTGCTCGTACGTGACGACGAAGGTATCATTCATGAAGCTTCGGGGTTATAACATATCTGAAGATGAAGGGTCGAACCGACTTAAAGATAGAATGACCTTTTAGCCTGTAGGGGTCTGAGTCATTGTTGTAAACTTTTTTGAAGGGTATGATTGTAATTCCTTACAGGTTGTGTCCTGTGCCTATAAATAGTGAACAGTATTCCTTTACTATTCACGCATTCCTGTAATTGCAAGAGCATCATTCGGGAATTATTGCTTGTCAAGGCGAAGGTATAAGCATACCTTAAACATTGTATTCAAACATTTTAGATTCAGATAATAAATATGTGAATGGTGTCATTTATTTCCAACATACTTATCTTTGATATTCTACATGACACATCATTTTATATTATTACTGTTACCTTCGTAATATTATGTTTGTGACCTTCGTCCGAAGTTCATTGATCCCTCGAGGAGATAATGCTTCAGCGGACGAAGGATATTTAATATTTAACATCTTTGTGTTGCCTTGTTCTTGATTCCAAGCATTTGAGAACAAGTCCCCAACATTGGCGCCCACCTCCGGTCAACTCACTTCCACCCTGTTTTTTGAGCTAATGGCTTCGTTCAACGATCAAGCTGGAGCTGCTTCGGCTCCGAAGCTGGTACTCCCCATAACAGGTGGTTCATGCTCAGAGCCAGCTAACAAGAAGCAGAAGAAGGAGGCACAAAGAAGGGTACAGCATGTCGGGTTGCAAGGACCCTTCATCAAGTCAAGATGGTCTCACATTCCAATTACCTTCTCTCAAGAAGATCTTCAACTCAAGGACTACCCACACAATGATGCTATGGTTAATTCTTGTGTGATCAAAGGATTTCTGGTCCATAATGTTTTGGTTGATACAGGCAGTGCTGCAGATATCATATTTGCTAAGGCTTTTAGACAAATGCAAGAGCCCGAAGACAAGATCCATGATGCCACGCACCCTCTTTGTGGCTTCGGAGGGCGGCAAATTGTAGCACTTGGGAAGATTACCATGCCGGTAACCTTCGGATTTGTCAACAACACAAGGACTGAGCAAATTGTGTTTGACATTGTTGACATGGAGTATCCTTACAATGCTATTATTGGTCGTGGTACTCTCAATGCCTTCGAAGCAATTCTTCATCCAGCTTACCTTTGCATGAAGATACCTTCGGACCAAGGGCCCATCGCTATTCATGGAAGTCAGGAAGCTGCCAGAAGGGCTGAAGGAAATTGGACAGATTCAAAAGCAATCCATAACATAGATGGAGCTGAAGCTTGTGAGCAGTACAAGTTCAGAAGGGAAAAAGCTGCTTCGGCTGATCAGCCGAAGCCCATGCTCTTATGTGAGGATGTAGCAGAGCAGAAGGTACTACTGGGATCTCAATTGTCCGAAGAACAGGAGAAAACCTTGATAAGGTTTTTGTTCAACAATAAAGATGTCTTTGCTTGGTCAGCTAATGATCTCTGCGGAGTTAACAGGGATGTTATTGAATACTCCCTTAATGTCGATCCATCATTCAGACCCAGGAAGCAGAGGCTTCGGAAGATGTCTGATGATAAGGCTGAAGGTGCTCGGAATGAAGTGAAAAGACTCCTTAGTGCCGGAGTTATCAGAGAGGTAAAGTACCCAGAATGGCTGGCTAACACTGTTATGGTAAAGAAGGCCAATGGTAAATGGAGGATGTGTATTGACTTTACTGATCTCAATAAGGCTTGTCCGAAGGATGAGTTTCCATTGCCGAGGATAGATTCCTTAGTTGATGCAGCAGCTTCATCAGAGCTCATGAGTCTGTTGGATTGTTATTCAGGCTATCATCAAATCTGGATGAAGAAGGAGGATGAGCCGAAGACAAGCTTCATAACCCCTAGTGGAACATATTGTTACCTTCGGATGCCTGAAGGGCTTAAAAATGCTGGAGGAAGCTTCAGCAGAATGACAGCGAAGGTTCTCCATTCTCAGATAGGCAGGAATGTGCTAACTTATGTTGATGATATCATTGTGAAAAGCACGAAGCAAGATAATCACATTGCTGATCTGCAGGAGACCTTCGCTAATTTCAGACAGGCTGGTTTAAAGCTGAATCCAGAAAAATGTGTCTTCGGAGTGAAGAAGGGGAAATTTCTTGGTTGTCTAGTTTCAACAAAAGGAATTGAGGCCAATCCAAGCAAAATCGAAGCTATCCTTCGAATGGAACCACCAAGTACAAAGAAGCGGGCTCAAAGATTGACAGGAAGACTGGCATCTCTCAATAGATTGATATCTAGATTAGCAGAGAGAAATTTGCCATTTTTCGAAGTGTTGAAGTCAGCCGAAGTTTTTCAATGGGGACCAGTCCAGCAGAAAGCCTTCGAAGAGCTGAAGCAATATTTGATAGATCTAACAACATTAACTCCACCAACGCCAGGGGCTCCTTTGTTATTATATGTGGCAGCTTCGCACTCAGCGGTAAGTGCAGCACTTGTTCAGGAGAAGCTTGAAGGCCAAGTCAAAAAGCAGGCCCCAATATACTTTGTATCCGAAGTCCTTAGCTTATCAAAGAAAAATTATACTGAATTGGAGAAGGTACTGTATGCTGTTTTGATGGCCTCCAGGAAGCTTCGGCATTATTTCCAAGCTTATAATATAATTGTTCCTTCTTCACAACCGTTGAAGGATATTATGAGAAACCGAGAAGCTACTGGAAGGATTGGAAAATGGGCTGCAGAGCTCAATGAATTTTGTATTGATTATGTGCATAGATCTTCGATCCAGTCCCAAGCGTTGGCAGACTTCATTGCCGTCTGGACACCAGGGGCTCAGGAGGAAGAAACGAATAAAGATGCCGAAGCATGGACAGTGTTTTGCGATGGGTCTTGGGGAACCTTCGGAGCAGGAGCAGCTGCTGTGTTGGTTTCACCTTCCAAAGTTAAAACTTGTTATGCGGCAAGACTTGATTTCAGTTGCACAAACAATATTGCTGAGTATGAAGCTTTGCTCTTGGGTCTTCGGAAGTTAAAGGCAATGGGAATCAGAAGGGCCATTCTTAAAACTGATTCCCAAGTTATTTCTGGTCATATTGACAAGAGCTATAAGGCAAGAGATTCGAAGCTTGAAAAATATTTAGATATAGTCTGAAGGATTGAGGCTTCCTTTGAAGGATTCTCTGTTAAAAACATTCCTCGTGGAGAAAATGAATATGCTGATCTATTAGCCAAGTCAGCAGCACAGGGGCTGCCTTTACCTTCGGAAGTATTTTTCGAAACAATAAAAGCACCTTCGGTCGAGCTTCTTGAAAGAGCGGTCCTCAACATATCCCCTGTCTATAGTGAAGATTGGAGAACTGAAATCATCTCTTTCCTTCAGGGTAATTTTCTTTCAGATGACGAAGCTTATAACAGGAGGATAGAAGCAAGAGCTCGACCATATGTTATTATAGAAGGGGAATTATATAAGTGTGGGGTCTGTTCCCCGTTGCTCAAGTGTTTATCCAGAGCTGAAGGCATAGAATTGATGAAGGAAATACATGCAGGCCTGTGTGGATCTCATATTGGATCTAGGCCTTTGTTGGGAAAAGTTTTTCGCCAAGGATTTTATTGGCCAAAAGCAGCTTCAGATGCAGCAAAACTAGTACAAAAGTGCGAAGGCTGTCAGAAATGTGCAAGAGATCAAAAACAACCTTCATCTCTAACTCAGTTAATACAACCCACTTGGCCGTTGCAAAGGTGGGGCCTTGATTTGTTAGGCCCGCTACCACCAGCACAAGGAAATTTAAGATATGTTGTAGTGGCAGTGGAATATTTTTCTAAATGGATTGAGGCAAGACCTTTAGCCATAATAACTTCGGTCACTGTCCAAATTTTTTCTGGCAAAACATAGTTTGTCGCTTCGGAGTGCCGAAGGCCATTACTGTGGACAATGGAGCACAGTTTGACTCCGAAGCTTTTAAAGAGTTTTGTGACCAAATTGGCACGAAGATCCATTTTGCGTCAGTTTGACATCCAGAATCAAATGGACTAGTCGAAAGAGCTAATGGGATCATAATGACAGGAATAATGAAGTCAATCTTCAATCAGCCCAGGGGAAAATGGCCAGAAGAATTAACCAAAGTGGTGTGGAGCCATAACACAATGGTGTCAAGATCAACAGGCTTTACGCCATTCAAACTATTGTTTGGTGACGAAGCAATAACCCCGGAAAAAGCCAAAGCAGGATCAATAAGAACAATAGCTTCGGCAAAAGGCGAAGATGAAGCTGACTGCTCTGTGGAAAAAGATGCTATAGAGGGGATCAGGCTTCAGGCTGTGGAAAACATCAATAAATACCAAGTCGAAACAATAAAATGGCGTGATAGAAAGGTTTGATTGAAGAACATTAAGCCAGGACATTTGGTGCTTCGAAGAGTGGCCAACCCAGACACAGTAGGCAAATTACAGCTGAAGTGGGAAGGCCCTTTTTTGGTAATATCTTCGTCAAGACCCGGTTCCTACAGATTAAAGGACATGGACGGCAATGACATCCCTAGATCGTGGAATGGGGATGAGCTTCGGCGATATTATGTTTAGCTTGATGTAATTTTTTCTATTCTTTTTTGTGGCACCCTTTTCCTTTCCAAAGGGGGAGAAAGGTTTTTAATGGGGCCACAACATGTAATTTCCCTTATTTCAATAAGAATGATATCCCCCAAAAATGTAAATGTAAATGCAAAGGAAAAAGAAAAGAAAACAGGGAGAAGCTCAAAAGTCGTTCCTAAGGGAATGCAGAGCTTACAGCGAAAAGTCAACGCTGATTCCGCTGAAAGTAAAAGGCGAAGAAGCTCCTAAGGGATGCTTACAGCGAAAAGTCAACGCTGATTCCACTGAAAGTAAAAGGCGAAGAAGCTCCTAAGGGATGCTTACAGCGAAAAGTCAACGCTGATTCCGCTAAAAGTAAAAGGCGAAGAAGCTCCTAAGCGAGGCTTACAGCGAAAAGTCAACGCTGATACACCGAAAAATAAACGGTGAGGCCGAAAAGTAAACGACAGAAAGATTTGAATTATTCCTAAGGAGATGAAGGTCTATGATTATGATTTTTGAATACATTTGTGTCCCGATATTTTTTTGCATGATACATTACATCATGTCATTTGCATTCATAAACATTCATTTAGACATATAGAATCATCATCATACCACACATAAAAGGCAGATGCTTCGGCAATCAGGAACAACTTTGTAGAAAAGAGGAAGTTTTCATGCTTCGTTGTGTACGAAAAGAAGGGAAGGTGTTTTTCGCCTTCGGCTCAAAAGGAGAAGTTTCGTCCACAGCAAAGCAGATTGCACACGGATAAAGGAGACATAATATATTACAAGGTATGTACAAATTTACATAAGTTTTTCCATAATGATATTACAAAGATCCCTTCAGAATTTTTTATAGGAAGGTCTATTCTAGCAACTATCAAGCTTCAGCTTCGTCATACTTCAGCTTCGTCGTCCTGCACATATTAAGGAGCAGAATAAGAAAGGTGCAAATTTCAAGGAGAAGGTAAAAGTAACAAATATAAGTTTTTTACCGGCTTAAGGTGACTTCGAGCTTCGTCACCAGCCATCCTTCGCCCGCCATTTACCCAAATCTGGGTCATAAATCTATTCCTGATGCTTCGGGCTAGGCTCGGGATATCAATCAAGTCTGCTGCTGACAAGCTAAAGTTTGGTCTATTCACAATTTTCCCATGAGTGCAGCCGGCCTTCAGAAAAGCGGCAGCTGTGCCTCGAGAAGCTACTAGGGCGCAGAAATCGGCATGCCCCCCAATAACTTCGTCAAGAGCATCAACCTCACCTTCAATATGTTCCAAGGTGCTCGGCAGGTTTTTGGCTGAAGGTGAAAACTTTTCAGAGCTGGCTCCGATGGAGTGAAATACGTCCTTCAGCCATTGCACGCATCGGCTGCCGAAATTTAGACATTTCTCTTGGAGATCTCTCAATGATTCTTGCAAATTTGAATTTTTCTCGACCTCAGCCTTGAGGTTTGCTTCAAGTTTCTCTTTTTCTTGCTCATATTTTTCCGACTTTTTGAGTAGTTCATTCTTTAAACTGTCATTTTCAGCTTGAACTTCGGTCAAAGAGCCTTCCATAGACTGAATAATAAAGTCTTTCTTTTCTAAAGCACCTTCGTGTTCTTTAGCCATAATTTCAAGATCTTGAATGGCGAAGTCTTTCTTCTTCAGAACAGCTTCGTAGTTTTCAACTTTTTCATCCAAATCTTTGATGATAGCTTTGTTCTTCTCTTCTTCAAGATCTTGTTGCATTTTCAGCACTTTACTTAATAACATACTCTGCCAAAACAACCTTCGTCAGAGGAAGACATAAAAAATAACAATAATAAAATAATAATAATATTTTTACCTTAAAATTAGCATAGAGCAGGCTGCCAGCGACATGATGTCGCTGGTACCTGCAGAGGTCTGCTTCTATCTTCGGCAAGCCAACGCTTTTGGAGAGGGTTCTAACAATTTTGGCCTCGGTGCGGTTCCGAAGGCATCTTAACTTCCCTTCGTTGACCCCACCAAATAGCATAGCCCCTGATTTATATCCGCAAGATATGGCATATTTTTTCAATTCTTCTTTTTCGGCGTCTGTTAACTCCTGTCCAAGCAAATCTTGAAAGTTAAAATCTCCTTCTTCTGAAATTTCATCAATCTGCTTTTTCCCCTTTTCAGTTGCCGTGTTCACCGCAGCCATAACAGCTTCTTCTTCAGCCATTTTTAAGAGTATATTGTCAATAACCTCAAGTGTGGTTTCCAGGTTCGGCTCTTCGGTAGCCCCGGTAGCTTCGGCTTCGGCCCCGGTAGCTTCGGCTTCGCCGGTTTCAGCTTCAGTGGTCTCCACTCCGGTAGCTTCGGCTGCGGTGTCTTCAGCTTCAGCAGTCTCGGCAAGGGTAATTTTTAACACCATCGCTGGTGGCGGTGTCTGATGGATCACATCTGTCACTTGAATGATTCTCCGTTTTTTCGGCCTCGCAGGACTTTCTGCTGCCGAAGTTTTTTTGTCCTTCTGAAAAAACTTTGTCAGTTCCGGTGCCAGCAGACTTAGCTTGACAGGCAAAGATTCAGTCATTACCTTCAAAATTTCTTCTACTTCGGCAGCAGAAGGTGTCACAGACGCTTCCTCATCTCGGTTCTGGAGACGCAGGCTTCGGAGATGCAGCTTTTCTCTTTTTTGGAACAACTACTTTCGGTTCAAGCTTTTCTTTCTTCTTTTTTGGTTGATCTTCGTCATCTTTAATTAAAGTGCTAGCCACTCGTTTTCTTTTCTGCCCTTCGGCACCCTTGTCTAATCGCTCGTAGTCAGGGTATTCAAAGCCTATAGCATCAAGCACTATGTTTAGCCTTCGTTTCGGCCGGGTGCCGAAGGCTGCCGTCATCAATTGATCTTCTTTTTTAGAATAATTCCCAAGAATTTCAGTACTCATTACTTCGATTGTTTCGAGCCATTCTTGATAGGGTTCTTTAAAATATTTCTTGAACTTGTAGTGGTAGGGCAGGCGGACAAGTTCCCCCTCTTTCTTTTCTTTTTCGAGCTTCGGCATAGCCCATTCCTTCATAGTTGGAAATATTTTGAACGACAGAAATTCCTGCACAAGATCTCTAGTGCCAATGTGCTCAGCAATAGTCCTGAATTCAGCCAACGCGATTTGAGTTGGACCTTCTGGTGACATATTGCAGTGGGGTCTGGTCTCTCCGAAGGTCAATTCAAGTGGGCTCTGTACTAGCTTCTCCTTGTCATCATCAATTTTGACGTAGAACCATTCCGATTTCCAGCCTGCCGGCCACTTGCTTCGGTAGCTGATCATAGGAAATTTTGTAGTCATCCGATAGGCAAAATTATAACAACCAAAATTTTCATGTAACCCATCTTTTCTAGCCTTAGTTTGATAATGTAGCTCGTGTACCCGGCAGAAACCTTCGGCAAATGGCTCCACCCCCTGGCTTCGGAGAGCCCAAATATAAACACTAAGTCTCACAATAGCATTAGGAGTTAGTTGATGAAAATAGATACCAAACTTCTTTAGCACATCGGCAATCATTTTATTCAAAGGAAATCTCAAACCAGCTTTGACGAAACTCTTGAAAACCACTATTTCATCTTTCTGTGGCTTCGGGATAGTTTCTTCTCCACCGAAGCGAACCACCTTCTTCTCATCTTCGCTAAAGTAGCCCGATTTTACCATCTTCGGGAAATCAGCCTTGGAGATATTCGACTTTCCGAAGTCCAGGTGGCTAGGCTTGCTTGGTATTGCGATATTGTGGTCATCTTCAGAATCAGTCTCTTCAATATCTGCTTGTTCTGCTTCGGCAGCAGGGGTGTTCTCCGATGTCACCAACCCACTTCGCCTCATTGCTTCCGAAATAGGGACAGTTTCCGCAGGTTCGGCTTCGTCTCCTTCGCGCTCAGCCCTAGCAGTAGAGCGCACTCTGGCCATTTGATTTTGAATATCTTGGAAATTGCTCAGAAATTAATAACCTTTTTCCCGAAGCCCTTCTTCTGACGAAGCAGACGCTAGACTAGAGCTTCGTTCGAATGCGAAAATCAAGCTTCGGCTATGGTTAAAAATTTTGGCAGCAAAACGGTGCAATAGCAATGAATGTTGTGGTAACTTCACACCTACCCGTCTGTTTATATAGTGTTGCAGGAAAGAAGGTGAATCGTCAGGATTTTTACACCAAGCAAACAGTTGCTCGAACCCGCTGAGCGGTGGGTCGCAAAAACCAGAATAGTGAACCCGCATGGCGGAATCGCTACGCGCTCGAGAACTGTATCGTTTCTCGACAACGAGCTCAGGGAAGGTGTTTTTCGGACCTTCGGCTTCCTGAAGCCTAAGAGACTTTTTTCACGGATCAAGCTTGTTACGAAAAACGATCTAGCACCACGAAGGGGCTACTGTTGGGACCATGCTTCGTCGCCGAAGGTCCTGCAGAAAGAAACAGCTGCGGCTGAAGCTGCTCGTACGTGACGACGAAGGTATCATTCATGAAGCTTCGGGGTTATAACATATCCGAAGATGAAGGGTCGAACCGACTTAAAGATAGAATGACCTTTTAGCCTGTAGGGGTCTGAGTCATTGTTGTAAACTTTTTTGAAGGGCATGATTGTAATTCCTTACAGGCTGTGTCCTGTGCCTATAAATAGTGAACAGTATTCCTTTACTGTTCACGCATTCCTGTAATTGCAAGAGCATCATTCAGGAATTATTGTTTGTCAAGGCGAAGGTATAAGCATACCTTAAACATTGTATTCAAACATTTTAGATTCAGATAATAAATATGTGAATGGTGTCATTTATTTCCAACATACTTATCTTTGATATTCTACATGACACATCATTTTATATTATTATTGTTACCTTCGTAATATTATGTTTGTGACCTTCGTCCGAAGTTCATTGATCCCTCGAGGAGATAATGCTTCAGCGGACGAAGGATATTTAATATTTAACATCTTTGTGTTGCCTTGTTCTTGATTCCAAGCATTTGAGAACAAGTCCCCAACAGTAGGGTCCCACTCGACTGTCCAACCCGGTGGCAAGGCGGACGGCCAAGTCACTCCAGCAACCATGTCCTCCAGAGAACCTGTAAAAATTATGCCACAAGCAAGGCTGAGTATACTAATACTCAGCTCGACTTACCCGATGTGAGGAGTCTACTCCTCTACCTCTAGACATGCAGTTGTTTGGCTGAGGGGTTTGTTTGCCAAAAGCACTAGCTGTGTCTAAAAATCAAGTTTTAGCTTTTTCAAGTTTTAGTGTGACTCTCTTAAGACTAAATGTGTACCTATCTAACTATACATGGTATCAAACATTTAGCAATCAACAACTTTGCCAAGTCATCATATTTCCACTTGTTACTCAATGCAGTACAATGGATCAAGCAGTCTCATTAGCTGCGAGAAGCAGATGATTCGAATCGAGTTTTTAAACCTTGCAAGGTAAACCTAAACACACGACATGGCGAGGCACTCCGTCCCCACACACATCAACCGTCCCCATCGATTCCCCGTCAACAGATCACGGCTCACCGCGTTGGCGTACAATGCCTCACTGACCCCGACTGCCGTCGTGCAGTGACCACACTTGTACCCACCATAACCGGAATGGGAGACCACATCTCAGGTCGCGTGAGGGGTAAAGTCTGCGGGCAGGTTCACTCAGGTACTAGGCTTACCGATTTACCATATTTCTCGGTATGTGTTTAGTACGTTCAAACGTGACACACCCGGGTTTTGGGGCACCAAGACCCAGGCGCGAACATAATCACCAGGTGTGCTGGGACCAAGTCTCACACATATGATGAATCATGGCACAGGATCGAATGTCACATCTTTACTATATAATAGGAGTTCTGTACAAAATAAAGAAATAATTACATTATAAGGAGACAATGGTCCAGCAACCTAAAGTTGACTGGGAGACGACGGCCTAGACCTCTCACAAACTCGTCACAACATCCTCCAAGCACCTCATCCTGTGGTACCTGTTCTTGACCTGTGGGGGGATGTGAGACAGCAAGAGTGAGCTCACATACGTTCATAGCTCAACAAGTTGTGGGGAATAATGTGCATGAACTCGCCAAAGGTGGGAGCTCACGTGAAGTGTAAGGCTTACCAAAGAGGATGGTTGAAGCTGAGCATTGCTTTTAAAGTTGGTCAAAATTTTATTAGCAATTACTAAGTATAAGTAAATACCAACCCAATTAAGTAGTAGAACAAAAGTAGTAACAACATCACCTGCGATGCAATGCATATGACAAATTGAATTTAGTTCCATAAATTAATCATGTGAGTGTCCGAGCTGCTCATAACCGTGAGCACGACTAGTATACCAGTTTTACACTCTGCAGAGGTTGTGCATCTTTACCAACAAGTCATGTTACCCATCTGCCAAGAGACGGCCAATCCCATACACCTCTCCGAGGAGGCGAGGCAGGGTAACACTACGAGGCCTTTACAAAGTTCCACTAGCTTCAGAAAACCCGCTACAGTTTATAGGAAGCTCCAATGCAGGAATCCCTCGCATGACGACCATCGCAGCAAAATCATCCCAAGGGCCTCCCTACACTGACCACTCCCCTACTGCCCTTGCCCCTTTCGGGTAAGGTAGTCATCCACTAGCTTTCCTAATTAATCAGCCAAGGGCGTCCCATTAAACCCTTGTGGTAGCACTATTTTCCCGGGTGGTTCTCCATGTTCCAATTAACATAATGATCTTATCATGAACAGTAAATAACAACTGATAATAAAAGATATAATCATAAATAAAATGTATCTCTATACCCAAAACCACATAAAGCAATAGCATGTACTACCCAAAAAAATTCAGTGGTGAACAAGGTATAAAGATAGTCAAACTAGGGTAACCTATTGGGTCCCATCAAAATTAACCTATGCAGATCATTATGATTAATTAGAACATGAGTGGGTAAAAAGAAGTGATCAAGGGCACAACTTGCCTAGGACTTGAGATTCCAGGTACCAACTTGCTTTTCAGATGACACGTGTCCTCGCTGCTAGTCGTAGAAATACAGATAAACATGATATAGACAAAATTAACATTACACCAAACATAAGAACAAACTACATAAGAATATTCTACACGTCGTAACGAGATCGTGGGTTCGAGAATCACTAGAATCGGAGTTAGGGTTGAAGAGAGGTGGTTTTCGGAAGATCTATGTGATTAACCAATTAGATCTAGATCTTTATGTTGATTTTATAAGTCATGTGATAAATATATTTAAGGGGTAACTTCGATCTATATCATACTAGAGTGGAATTAATATTTTAGTTACATTATAATTATATACAAAATAACTTTGATTAGTAGGAAAAATCTACTAAACATAGGTTAAATGAATATTCATTTTTGGAAACATGCTATTTGCTAAGATAATGTTACGGAAGCGTACACACAATTATTATGAAGCTAACGCAACTTGAATGGATCAAATCGGAATTAAGACGTAAAAGTTATGTGTTAAACAATTTTTAGGTTATTTCTAATATTTATTTTGCACTTAAATAAGATCCAGGGGTATTGTTGCAATTCCCAGGGACCTATCTGTAACTTGTTTCAAACTGTGCGGGGATGAACGGGTTGATTCTTGAAAAGTGGAGGGGCTCTTTATGAACTTTGCCACGATGAAGGGGTATGAGATTACCTGGGTCGCTCGATTTCCAATATACGGCCTAGATTAGAAGCTTTACTATCCGAACCGGTATGCGATCGCCACCGTTGGATCACAGATCCACGCACTGGACTTAACACCACTAAGATCTAATCTGCTCCGTTGGACTCAGTATGAACGGCCTAGATCACTACCCCGAGGCGATACGAGCCGACCAAATCACAGCCGTCCAGATTGGATCGGATGGCTCGCGCTTGTCTCCATCTTCCTTCTACCAGACACGGTGGCGCCTGCAGACACACGAATGCCGACGTCGCTGGCACTCGGTGGTGCGGGGCGGATCCGAATCCCAACCACCGTCTCAAAAGGGGGGTTCTGCAGGTGAGCTGGATCCGAGTCCCACCCCAACGGCGGCATTGCCGGAGCAATACCCGCCTGGCGATCCCGCACACTACCACATGCAAGGGAAGGTGCAAAATAGCATAGGGACAATGGTGAATTCAATGGATTAGAGCGCACCAGCGATGGTGGCAGTGAGACTCCCGCCCACAGCAAGGGTGCGGCACCACGATGGCGTGGTTCTGGTGAACACGGGCTAGCACCGCAAACGCCCCCAATTTGGGACACAGTAACGCGTATTAGAGGGCATAGAAGATGGTGAGCACGTTAAAGGGGCTCACCGGTGCAAAAGGGGGCTGACCGACCCGGTCCACGGCGTGACGTCGACCGCCAACTCCGGCACGCGCCATGAAGCTCCAGGGGTTGACCTCGGCCGGCAAACCGCTAGGAACACGCGGCACGACCCGGATGATCCCATAAGCTCAAGTCATGATCCAGGCCACGATGCTACGGTCTCCTCCCCCAATCCGAGACTCCCTCCTTCACCCCTTTCTGTGCTTCCCGTTCGATCTCCCACCAACGTTTCCTCATGCTCGGAGGTCATGGCGAGGCGTAGATACTAACCGTCGAGACTTGGGGTTCAAGGAGGGGAGTGCCACCGATATATATACCCTAGAGCCAGGGAGATCCTGCTGCGTCGTTCGGCAGTGGGGATTTGCGGCACAATCCTAACAGAACGAAGAAGATTCATCCGACGAGGTGGCCCCACGCGGTAGTCTCAAGGAAACACCGCGTTGCGCTGTTGAGAGGCATGGAGTGAGTCCGCGCCGAGAGGAACGACAGCTGGGCGGCGCGGATTTAGGGGATTCTGTTTTGACGGTCAGCGAAGAAGGAGCTGACACACCGGTCCCAGGTGACAGCGGTGGCGAGACTATCCCAAGGGCCCCACAAGCATAGACACAAGTGTGTGCGCATGTATTAAAGCATCTGGCGACGCGGTGGGCTTCTGGCCGCGTGAGATAGCAAAAAGGGAATGACATCGGGCGGTGGAAAGAAAAAGGTAACTGGGCCGACGTGGCTGTTGCTGGGCCCGCGCGGCTGGTGGCTTTAAACTGGGCCGAGTAAGGATTCAGCCCGACAACAGGTAAGTCTTCTATCTTTTCTTTTCTTAATATTTTCTGTTTTCTTTTGTATTTCAGTTTTCTACTTGTTATTTAAATTCAAACTTTAAACTTAAATGCACAAACAGAGGTCTAGCATGGGTTGCTAATATTTTAAATGCATTTGTTAATTACTTTATTAGGTCATGCTTCAAATATAAACTGTATATTACTCTTTATAGGAAATAGTATTTTGACTGTGTGATAAAATTGTAAGTCCCTTCAAAAATGAATATCCATCAACCATTTAGATTGAAGGAACTTAACACATACCTTTCACCAAGATTCAATTTAGTTTGTGCGCACACACAAATAATTTATATTAAGATAATACTTTCTTAAATGTATGGTCCGATTAACGGCACATGCAAAAATTCATTGTTTTACTACTTATTTATTTATCTTGTTAATTATTTATTTTTTATCTTTATTTTGTTACACAGATTTTGGGCTTTACAAATCCTACCCCCCTTAACAGAAATCTTGTCCTCGAGATTTGTAAGAAAAAGGATGCAGAAGGATTGGTTGTAATGTAGCTTTTAGTTTCTAGTTGGTACCAAAATCAATAGATTTTTTAGTCTTTGATACAAATGAGTAGGTAATTAGGAAGGCATGGGTATATATTTGTATAGCCACTTTATTATGCAGGATAAAAGATATCTTTAAAGCATTTATAGGTTTGGGGTGAGAAAGAATGGGGTAAGAAAAGACTCCATCCAAGATTGTGGCTCTTGATTCTTTTGAAGATCTGGCTTGAATCTTATCCTCCCTTGATTTGATGAGATCCATCATCTTCGATCTTTGTTCTTGAAGTTGTTATCTGAATTAGGGACATGTAGTTAAGATGAAGTAGTAGGTGGAGTAACTAGTTTAGTAGGTGGTTATGAGTTAAATGAGATTAGTCAGAATCTGGTTGGGTTGTTTGCTTCTAGATTGGTTGGATAGGTTATGTAACCTATTTTGCAAGTCAAGTTGTTGGGTGTGGCCGAGTTGATCTAAGTCACCAATTTAGGCGTATGTGAATTAGGAGTATGGCCTTGTCTTTTGTATCAGCATTAAGTAACTCAATCTAGCTTAGATCATAATAGATTAGATAGAATCCAGATTAGGTTGGTATGACTAGATTAAACTAGTTAAGATTAGCTAGATCTACTAGGGTAGGATAAATATTATTAGGATATGTTAGAATCTTTTAAGATAGGATGGATTATATGATGTAGGTAGGTCATTGTTCAAGGACGAGTTGGTATAAGACATTAATTTAGGTTAAGATATGTTTGTAGAGACAGTGTCTAACCTATATCACCAACTTAACTAACCTGTTAATAGCTCACTTTAGATTGGATCATATTAGATTGGATGGGATCTAAATTAGATTAGATTTGACTAGATTAGACTAGTTAAGATATAAATAAATTTTGGATTAGCTTATGGTTGTTATTCTAGAGTGTGATAAATATGTTGATTAGGGCAAGATGAATCCATAAGGATAAGATAGAATCTTTTAAGGCCAGTTAGATCTATTAGGACGAGATAAAATCTTTTCAAGATAGAGTATCTTTTAAGATAAGATGGATCTATGAGTGTAGGATAGAATCTTTTAAGATGAGATAGATATTGTTAGGCTAGATATTTTAATGAGGGATAATCTAGTTTGTCTAGTTAGTTTTATAAGCATTATATATATGTAGATGTAATTGTGGACATTACTCCACAACCCATCACACTCAATCAAAGATCCAAATCAGACAAATATCATAAGAACAAGCATTCAAGCATATAGATACAAAAAAATAGTTTTGTTTTTGTTCCTAGGAGTAGGTCTCCTATTCCTAAAAGTCACTTTAAGCACAGGATGTCAAAGTGTGAAAATCCAAATTCGTCTTTAGAAGGAAAAATATAAGAGTAATCAGAGTAAAGCGGAAATAGATGAGAAAAGATTAAGATAACTTTAGAAAGAATCAGAGTAGCAGAGGTAAGTAAGTATTGGTTGTCCACTTCTATCTAGGTTTCGTCCTACAGTCAACATTCCTCTGATACCACTTCTGTCACACCCGGGTTTTGGGGCACCAAGACCCAGGCGCGAACATAATCACCAGGTGTGCTGGGACCAAGTCTCACACATATGATGAATCATGGAATAGGATCGAATGTCACATCTTTACTATATAATAGGAGTTCTGTACAAAATAAAGAAATAATTACATTATAAGGAGACAACGGTCCAGCAACCCAAAGTTGACTGGGAGACGACGGCCTAGACCTCTCACGAACTCGTCACAGCATCCTCCAAGCGCCTCATCATGTGGTACCTGTTCTTGACCTGTGGGGGGTGTGAGACAGCAAGAGTGAGCTCACATACGTTTATAGCTGCTCAACAAGTTGTGGGGAATAATGTGCATGAACTCGCCAAAGGTGGGAGCTCACGTGAAGTGTAAGGCTTACCAAAGAGGATGGTTGAAGCTGAGCATTGCTTTTAAAGTTGGTCAAAATTTTATTAGCAATTACTAAGTATAAGTAAATACCAACCCAATTAAGTAGTAGAACAAAAGTAGTAAAAACATCACCTGCGATGCAATGCATATGACAAATTGAATTTAGTTCCGTAAATTAATCATGTGAGTGTCCGAGCTGCTCATGACCGTGAGCACGACTAGTATACCAGTTTTACACTCTACAGAGGTTGCGCATCTTTACCCACAAGTCATGTTACCCATCTGCCAAGAGACGGCCAATCTCATACACCTCTACCGAGGAGGCGAGGCAGGGTAACACTACGAGGCATTTACAAAGTTCCACTAGCTTCAGAAAACCCGCTACAGTTTATAGGAAGCTCCAATGTAGGAATCCCTCGCATGAACGCTATCGCAGCAAAATCATCCCAAGGGCCACCCTACACTGACCACTCCCCTACTGCCCTTGCCCCTTTCGGGTAAGGTAGTCATCCACTAGCTTTCCTAATTAATCAGCCAAGGGCGTCCCATTAAACCCTTGTGGTAGCACTGTTTTCCCGGGTGGTTCTCCATGTTCCAATTAACATAATGATCTTATCATGAATAGTAAATAACAACTGATAATGAAAGATATAATCATAAATAAAATGTATCTCTATACCCAAAACCACATAAAGCAATAGCAGGTACTACCCAAAAAAATTCAGTGGTGAACAAGGTATAAAGATAGTCAAACTAGGGTAACCTATTGGGTCCCATCAAAATTAACCTATGCAGATCATTATGATTAATTAGAACATGAGTGGGTAAAAAGAAGTGATCAAGGGCACAACTTGCCTAGGGCACAACTTGCCTAGAACTTGAGATTCCAGGTACCAACTTGCTTTTCAGATGACACGTGTCCTCGCTGCTAGTCGTAGCAATACAGATAAACATGATATAGGCAAAATTAACATTACACCAAACATAAGAACAAACTACATAAGAATATTCTACACGTCGTAACGAGATCGTGGGTTCGAGAATCACTAGAATCGGAGTTAGGGTTGAAGAGAGGTGGTTTTCGAAAGATCTATGTGATTAACCAATTAGATCTAGATCTTTATGTTGATTTTATAAGTCATGTGATAAATATATTTAAGGGGTAACTTCGATCTATATCATACTAGAGTGGAATTAATATTTTAGTTACATTATAATTATATACAAACTAACTTTGATTAGTAGGAAAAATCTACTAAACATAGGTTAAATGAATATTCATTTTTGGAAACATGCTATTTGCTAAGATAATGTTACGGAAGCGTACACACAATTATTATGAAGCTAACGCAACTTGAATGGATCAAATCGGAATTAAGACGTAAAAGTTATGGGTTAAACAAGTTTTAGGTTATTTTTAATATTTATTTTGCACTTAAATAAGATCCAGGGGTATTGTTGCAATTCCCAGGGACCTATCTGTAACTTGTTTCAAACTGTGCGGGGATGACGAGTTGATTCTTGAAAAGTGGAGGGGCTCTTTATGAACTTTGCCACGATGAAGGGGTATGAGATTACCTGGGTCGCTCGATTTCCAATATACGACCTGGATTAAAAGCTTTACTATCCGAACCGGTATGCGAACGCCACCGTTGGATCACAGATCCACGCACTGGACTTAACACCACTGAGATCTAATCTGCTCCGTTGGACTCAGTATGAACGGCCTAGATCACTACCCCGAGGCGATACGAGCCGACCAAATCACAGCCGTCCAGATTGGATCGGATGGCTCGCGCTTGTCTCCATCCTTCCTTCTACCCGACACGGTGGCGCCTGCAGACACACGAACGCCGACGTCGCTGGCACTCGGTGGCGCGGGGCGGATCCGAATCCCAACCGCCGTCTCGAAAGGGAGGTTCTACAGGTGAGCCGGATCCGAGTCCCACCCCGACGGCAGCATTGCTGGAGCAATACCCGCCTGGCGATCCCGCACACTACCACATGCAAGGGAAGGTGCAAAATAGCATAGGGACAATGGTGAATTCAATGGATTAGAGCGCACCAGCGATGGTGGCAGTGAGACTCCCGCCCACAGCAAGGGTGCGGCACCACGATGGCGTGGTTCTAGTGAACACGGGCTAGCACCGCAAACGCCCCCAATTTGGGACACAGTAACGCGTATTAGAGGGCATAGAAGATGGTGAGCACGTTAAAGGGGCTCACCGGTGCAAAAGTGGGCTGACCGACCCGGTCCACGACGTGACATCGACCACCAACTCCGGCACGCGCCATGAAGCTCCAGGGGTTGACCTCGGCCGACAAACCGCTAGGAACGCGCGGCACGACCCGGATGATCCCATAAGATCAAGTCATGATCCAGGCCACGATGCTACGGTCTCCTCCCCTAATCCGAGACTCCCCCCTTCACCCCTTTCTCTGCTTCCCGTTCGATCTCCCACCAGCGTTTCCTCATGCTCGGAGGTCATGGCGAGGCGTAGATACTAACCGTCGAGACTTGGGGTTCAAGGAGGGGAGTGCCACCGGTATATATACCCTAGAGCCCGGGAGATCCTGCTGTGTCGTTCGGCAGTGGGGATTTGCGGCACAATCCTAACAGAACGAAGAAGATTCATCCGACGAGGTGGCCCCACACGGTAGTCTCAAGGAAACACCGCGTTGCGCTGTTGAGAGGCATGGAGTGAGTCCGCGCCGCGAGGAACGCCAGCTGGGCGGCGCGGATTTAGGGGATTCTGTTTCGGCGGTCAGCGAAGAAGAAGGAGCTGACACACTGGTCCCAGGTGACAGCGGTGGCGAGACTGTCCCAAGGGCCCCACAAGCATAGACACAAGTGTGTGCGCATGTAGTAAAGCGTCTAGCGACGCGGTGGGCTTCTGGCCGCGCGAGATAGCAAAAAGGGAATGACGTCGGGCAGTGGAAAGAAAAAGGTAACTGGGCCGACGCGGCTGTTGCTGGGCCCGCACGGCTGGTGGCTTTAAACTGGGCCGAGTAAGGATTCAGCCCGACAACAGGTAAGTCTTCTATCTTTCCTTTTCTTAATATTTTCTGTTTTCTTCTGTATTTCAGTTTTCTACTTGTTATTTAAATTCAAACTTTAAACTTAAATGCACAAACAGAGGTCTAGCATGGGATGCTAATATTTTAAATGCATTTATTAATTACTTTATTAGGCCATGCTTCAAATATAAACTGTATATTACTCTTTATAGGAAATAGTATTTTGACTGTGTGATAAAATTGTAAGTCCCTTCAAAAATGAATATCCATCAACCATTTAGATTGAATGAACTTAACACATACCTTTCACCAAGATTCAATTTAGTTTGTGCACACACACAAATAATTTATATTAAGATAATACTTTCTTAAATGTATGGTCCGATTAACGGCACATGCAAAATTCATTGTTTTACTACTTATTTATTTATCTTGTTAATTATTTATTTTTTATCTTTGTTTTGTTACACAGATTTTGGGCTTTACAAAACGCTTGACACAGGTATCCGCATGTTAATCCTTATTCCAATTTCGTCTCATAGACAACGCATCCCCATGGATTCGTGTCCACAGACCATCATCATCCTGATATAAAAATGGATACAATCAATTCCTGACCTCGCGTGAGTGCTAGAAAAATCACTCGACTTCTACCGAGATCCCTAATTAGCAAAGCAGCTACTCGCCCTAGCATACTAATATCCATCTCAAAAGGAAATCCTGAGTTAATGCAACTAGGGTTTCAGGCAACTCCTATACTTAAGTGTACAATACAAGCCTACAATCATTAAATGTAGTAAAATAATATATAAAACTGGTTATGCATAACCCGGGGCTTGCCTTCCAAAGCTGGGGCAGGCAGATCCTCGATGGCAGGCTCTGGTGCTGGGTCCTGGGCTACCTCCTGAGCAACTCCTTGCTCCGGCACGAGGATGTACTCCCCGTCAGCGAGATTACAGTCTAGCGAATGCAATGTATAAGATATATGCATAAAAATGACATGATCATTTGTAAAAGTCATGCATCGTAAAACAGCGTTAAGTTTAGTGTTTCTCTATGGTTTCTTTTTGGATACAATTAAAGGTTTTGTATTTTCATCTCTTTCTCGCCAAGGTTTCCCTTTCTCTTTCTATGGCTTCTTATTAAGCATTTTTGAGATATCAAGGTTAGTTAACATTTTCCAAAAATGTTATAAAAATTTCAGTGGGTAAATATTGACATTGGTGGGTTCACCTAAAAATTTGAGGTGGAGATTAATTCAGGTACTACTTGTGCAAAATAAACAAAAACTAGTATAAAAGGGCATTTTACACTATAGCTATGATTTAAGTGAGGCTTCTGCACAAATTTTTATTTTGTCCAGGTTTATTGGTGATATTAGGCTTTGTGTAAATAAATCACAGAAAAAGACCTACTAGATATTTAGTTGTGATTTTCTAAAGTTTAATGCCAAAAAGGTACTTATAACTAACTTGTTATTTGAAAAATATCAAACAACAGAACTCATATTTTTCCTACATTCATAATAACAGAATATTAGTTATCCCAAGGTTTGGGATGTTTTCTCCTCTGGATTATTTTTCTAAGATTTTTCTAAGTTTTCATTGTTTGCATAAAATAAAAGGTATCTCATTTCTTTTGTACTAAACAAGGGTCTAATAAAATTTTCCAGTGAACCATATTAAATAAGTGAGCTAAAAAAATGTGGTTGCTCCCTGGTTTTTACTTTAAAGTACCTTTTCTATTTTCTTTAACTTTGAGCTAAAATGATTTTAAATAGTAAAACCTACCTTAACTTGGTGTACTGAGGGGTTTACTATTTTTAAACAGATTAGGGAGTGATTAAGTACTTCTCTAATTTTTCTTAAACTCAGTCTAACAATGTAACTATTTTTCCTTCTATTATTTAGCTTTTGGCCAAATCAATATTTAATTCCAAACTTTAAATTCTTTTGCAATACTAAGGGGGTTTTTCATTTTTCCTAGGTAGCTCACATTATTTAGAATCTGGCAAAATTGGTTTGACCAAATTTGGTTGAATAAAACTGAAGTTATGAATTTTACAAGCTCTGTTTGCATTTAAATTACAAATATTAAAAGGTTTTCTGGAAAACCAATTTACACCGAGGACCCTGGGCTTTTCCTAAACCAGTTCTTTAACTTATACCCCTGCGCAACTATTCATCTGAGTCTCTGACAGTTCAAAAAACCTCTGACTTCTATTCCTTCTTCCCCGCGGTCCCTCCCCCCTTTTTGTAACACCCGGTTTTAAGGAACAAAGCCGGGTGCATCTCATACATGCGCCAAGAAGACAACATATATAATAACAGAGTGTATAGAGATAAATGTCATAATAACATCAGAGTACTTATTACATAGCGGAAGACTTATTACAAAATAAAAGAATAAATATAAAACGAACTAAGGATCGTCGGCGCCAATGTCGACTGAGAAACGCCACCTAGATCAAGTCGAATGCCTCAGTGTTAGGCGGCTCCTCTTCGACCACCTGTTCTTCTCCTGTGGGGGGGTGTGAGACAGCAAGAGTGAGCTCACATACGTTCATAGCTCAACAAGTCGTGGGGAATAATGTGGCATGAACTCACCAAAGGTGGGAGTTCATGAAGTGTAAGGCTGATCAATGAAATAAAGGCTGAGGCTGAGCATTGCTTTTATAAGTTGGTCAAAATTTTATTAGCAATTACTAAGTGTAAGTAAATACCAAACCTTGATAATAATAAACGACAGTAATAGTAAAATAATCCCAAATGCGATGCAAATGCCAAATTGAATTTAAGTTCCATAATTAATCATGTGAGGGTCCGAGCCACTCATGACCGTGAGCACGGCTAGTATACTAGTTTTACACTCTGTAGAGGTTGCTTATCTTTACCCACAAGTCATGTTACCCATCTGCCAAGAGACGACCAATCCCATACACCTCTACCGAGGAGGCGAGGCAGGGTAACACTACGAGGCCTTTACAAAGTTCCACTAGCTTCAGAAATCCCACTACAATTTATAGGAAGCTCCAGTGCAGGGTTCTTGCCTGACCGCCATCGCAGCAAAATCAACCAAGGGCGTCCCATTAAACCCTTGCCCTACTACCCTTGCCCCTTTCGGGTAAGGAAGACCTCCACTAGCTTTCCTAGTTAATCAGCCAAGGGCGTCCCATTAAACCCTTGTGGTAGCACTGTTTTCCCGGGTGGTCGCTCCATGTTCCCATTAATTTAATGATCTTAACACGAACAATAATAATAATAAGATAATAACAGAATAATCATGAATAGTGTATCTCCATACCCAATCCTCATAAAGCAATAGCAGATACTACCCAAAAATATTTCAGGGGTGAACAAGGTATAAAGATAACCAAAATTGGGGTGACATAAAGGATCCCATCAAAATTAACCTATGCAGATCATTAAAATTAATAAGAACATGGCTGGGAAAAGTAAGTGATCAAGGGCACAACTTGCCTTCAATGAGCTCCTGCTCATCTATCTCTACTTGTTGAACCTCAGTTTCCACAGTGGCTTGCTCGTCTACTCGCATCAACACAATACATACACAGTATAGCATAAATCAACATCACACCAAACATGTAAATAAAATGTACAGTAAAAATGTACACATTAAAATGAAATCATAGGAACTGGAATCACTAAATTTGGAGTTATAGAATTCAAGTTATGAATTTCCTAAGGTTTAGTGTGATTAAAATAGGATTAAATGTTAAATTAATGTTCTTACTGTTTTTATGCCAAAACAGAGACACTAAATGATAGAGAATATTATTACAAAATTTTAGAAATTGGAATGGTTCAATTTGGACCAAAGATGGAATTTCTATGAATTTTACAAGTTTCTAGATTTGTTTTTGTATTAAAAATGAATTTCTATAAATATTTCTCTATTTTTAAACATCTCTGGACTGGGCCTCAATTCCTGGAAAATACAGGGTTCTCGGTGTAAGATTTCTAAGACACAGAGAACAGTTCCACTGGACGGCGGGTTGATTACTGCTTTCCTCGGGGACTCTTTAACAAAAGAGACACAATAGTCAGTCTGGTTTATTCTAAGCCATCCGATCTGAGATGAGGCGTCCAGATCAAAGCTGTGACATCACGAACCGGTATGCGATGCGGACCATCCGATCCGAAATGGGTGGCCCACGATGCACCAACCCAACCGGTACATAAGGTCCAATCGGAGCCATCCGAAATGAATCGAACGGCTCAGAGCCATTCCCCTTCACCCGACAGCACCCGACGGCGGCGCCGCCCATCGGCCGAATCCCCGCCGGTGAGCACTCCCTGCCAGGCTATTCCGAGCGTTTAACCCTAATTGTTCTAGTGCTAAACGAAGAGAACAGCCTTGCGAACTAGATGGGTAGTGGGTTACCGGCTATTGTCGGGTTGCGGAGTCTGACCACGGCAGAAGGCGATCCGCGATGGCGCTGAATCAACGGTGACGAATTCCGGTGCCGCCGGTGGCCAATCCTCTGCAATCCGGTTGCGGTCGCCTTCAACACAGCCGAAGGGAGCCCCTGGGTTCCACACTTCGAGCTCGGTCGTCGGCAAGCCTGGATTCGCCTGCGCCGGGTCTCTCTCTCCCCTTCGTCGACGATGGCGGCTCTGTGTTGCTAGGTCTGCGCGGGCGTAATAGACAAGGAAAGGTAGAAATGCGAGGGCCGCTATGGGCTTTATCTCACCGCGGGATGAATTAGAGCGCGTGGCCCGGGATTCCCGTCAACGACGTGCCCGCCATGCTCGGCGACGTCGTTGTAGATGGACCTGGCAGGTGGGCCACGACTAATGCCGCGGAGAACGGGCGTGGTCAATTGGTGGAGCTGGCGCGCGGTCGAGTCACTGACTCGCGGGGTCCGGATGACAGCAAACGGCGCAAGGCACGGGGGAGAGTCACGGACGCGTGGGCCCGACATGTCACTGACCGCGACAACGACGTGAGCGCGGAAAAAAAAACGGGTGGCTGACGCGCGGGTCCGTGTTGTCAGCGCAGTGCGGACGCTGAGATGGGCTGCGTTGTATATTTTCTGGTGGGCCGAAATGGTGAGCTTGGGCCCAGCAGCGGGACTTCTATTTTTCTTATTTTCTCTATTTCTAATTCCAATTTGAATTCGAATTTTAAATTCAAATTTGTGTCAAATTTATTCTCAAATCATACTGTGAAATCCAAAATACCAATTTTAGGCTTATAATTATATTACTTATATTTTTTTTATATCATTTCTCTTCTTATTTTCAAAAACCCTATTTTTAGTTTAGGGTTTTATTTAAATTCTAGTATTTATCATCTTATTATCCTTATTATTTTATTAATGCACACACATATAAAACTCCAACAAGATGCACTTTATTTTATTTTGGTATCATTTGTTTTAATTAATCACTATTGACTACATGTGTGCTCTTTTTATGATGCAATATGGCACATAAAATAAGAAGATCTACTATATCCTTTGTATCCAAATTTGAGTATTACAAATCCTACCCCCCTTAAAAATAATCTCGTCCTCGAGATTTAGGCAGATCTAGGGAAAAGGTGGGGAAATCTATGCGAAGCTCTTCTTCTCTTTCCCAAGTTGCCTCATCTTCACCGTGGTGACTCCATTGAACTTTACACATCTTTATAACCTTATTCCTTGTAACTCGAGTCAATGTATCAAGAATCTTGATGGGGTACTCAGCATAAGTCAGATCCTCTTGAACACTAAGGTCTTCTATTGGTAACTGTTCTTCAGGTACCTTGAGACATTTCTTCAGCTGAGAAACATGAAAGACATCATGAACATCCGCAAGATGATCCGGTAACTGCAGTTGGTATGCAACCTCTCCCACTCGCTTTAAGATTAAGAAGGGTCTAATAAAGCGAGGGGACAACTTTCCTTTGACTTTGAATCTTCTCATACCCCGGAGTGGTGACACCTTTAAATAGACATAATCTCCCTCTTTAAACTCAAACAGTCTTCTCCGGATATCAGCATAGCTTTTGTGCCTGGACTGTGCAGTTCTCAAATTCTCTCTTATTTGCTGAACTTGTTCTTCTGCTTCCTGTATAATCTCAGGCCCAAACAACTGCCTTTCACCAGTTTGATCCCAATATAATGGAGTCCTGCACTTTCTGCCATATAAAGCCCCAAACGCTGACATCTTCAAACTGGCCTGATAGCTATTATTATAGGAGAACTCAGCATAAGGCAAGCTATTATCCCAACTACCACCATGCTTAAGGGCACAAGCTCTTAACATATCTTCCAGCACTTGGTTAGTCCTCTCAGTCTGCCCGTCGGTCTGGGGATGGTAAGCCGAACTAAAATTCAATCTCGTATCCATTGACTCGTGTAACTTCTTCCAATACCGAGAGGTAAACTGTGATCCCCTGTCTGATACAATCTTCTTTGGCACACCATGCAGGCAGACAATCCGTGTCATGTACAACTCTGCCAACTTATCTCCTGAATACGTGGTCTTCACTGGAATAAAGTGGGCTACTTTAGTTAGTCTGTCCACAATCACCCATATCGAATCATATCTAGCAAACGTGCGGGGTAATCCAACAATGAAGTCCATGCCAATCTCTTCCCATTTCCACTCAGGTATCTTTAGTGGATGCAGTAGTCCGGCTGGCCTCTGGTGTTCAGCCTTAACTCTTTGGCACACATCGCACATAGCCACATGTGCTGCCACATCTCTCTTCAGTCCATACCACCAATACTTTTGCTTCAAATCCTGATACATCTTAGTACTCCAGGATGAATAGAATAAACTGAATCATGTGCCTCCTTCAAGATAGTTTCCCGAAGACTATCGATATCGGGAACGCAAATCCGATTCTTGAACCATATAGTACCTTGCTCATCCTCCATGAACTCTGGGCTTCTACCCTCTGTTATCAGATCCTTGATCTCCTAAATCTTAGCATCACCAACCTGACCTTTACGAATTTCTTGCTCCAAGGTTGGTTCCAATTCAATGGTAATTCCTTCTGTATGTGTAACAATTCCCAGGTTGAGTCTCTCAAAATCTTTTGCTAACTCATCAGGTAGCTGGACAACGATAGCGGAGTGAACATGCTCCTTCCGACTCAAGGCATCTGCAACCAAATTTGCCTTGCCTGGGTGGTAATGAATTTCCAAATCATAATCCTTAATAAGATCCAACCAACGGCGTTGCCTAAGGTTGAGATCCTTCTGAGTGAATATGTACTTCAAACTCTTATGATCCATGTATACTTGGCACTTAGTTCCCATAATGTAGTGTCTCCAAATCTTAAGTGCATGCACAACGGCAGCCAATTCCAAGTCATGAGTGGGGTAGTTCAGTTCATGCTTCCGCAACTGTCGAGATGCATAGGCAATCACATGTCCTTCTTGCATGAGCACACATCCAAGTCCTTGGCCACATGCATCACAATAAATGTCAAATCCCTTCTGTAGATCTGGCATAACCAATACTGGTGGTGACATTAGTTTCTCCTTCAATTGATCAAAGCTTTCTTGGCACTTCTCATCCCACTTGAATTCTCTTCCTTTCTCCAAAAGCGATGTCATAGGCTTAGCAATTTTAGAGAACCCTTCAATAAATCTCCGATAATATCCAGCAAGTCCCAAGAAACTCCGAATCTCCGTAACTGTAGTGGGCACTCTCCACTCCATTATCTCCTTCACTTTAGCAGGATCCACTGCTATTCCTCCATTAGAAATAATATGACCCAGGAATGGCACCTTGTCAATCCAAAACTCGCACTTGCTGAACTTAGCGTAGAGTTGATTATCTCGTAACTTCTGTAGCACCAACCTTAAATGTTGTTCATGATCACTTTCATTCCTAGAATAGATCAGAATATCGTCGATAAACACCACGACGAATCTGTCCAAATACTCCATAAACACCTTATTCATCAAATTGATAAAATAAGCCGGTGCATTGGTTAATCCAAATGACATAACAGTAAACTCATATAATCCATATCGGGTCGAGAATGCTGTCTTGGGAATATCTGATGGTCTAATCCTCATCTGATGGTAACCCGATCGGAGATCAATCTTCGAGAATACTCTAGCACCTCTCATCTGATCAAATAAATCCTCAATACGGGGCAACAGATACTTGTTCTTCACAGTAACATCATTAAGTGATCTATAGTCCACACACATCCGTTGCGATCCATCCTTCTTCTGCACAAATAACACCGGTGCTCCCCAAGGTGAGGAACTCGGACGAATATACCCCGCTTCTTGTAACTCAGTTAACTGCTTCTTAAGCTCCTTTAGTTCTTCTACAGCCATCCTATATGGTCGCTTAGAAATAGGGGCGGTTCTAGGTAAGAGATCAATAACAAACTCAACTTCTCTATCAGGTGGCATCCCTGGTGACTCCTCCGGAAAGACATCTGGAAAATCTCTAACCACCCGGATGTTGTCACCAACAAACTCCTCAGGCATAAAGAACATTGGACGCATGGATGAGGAGGTTACTGCAATATTAACTTGAAATCTTTCTCCTTTAGTGGTAGTGAGCTCTACGGTACCTCTACCACATGCTATAACGGCTTTGCCTTTCTTAGCCATGACATACCAAGGATTAGATCTATACTGCTTGACTCTAATATTATAGCAGTAGCTCCAAATTCTCTACCCATAATGGTCAATGTAAATCTACGTGTCATTTGATTCGCCTCAACAGGCCCTTTAGGTGTAGTTACTATCATGGGTTTTCTCATATTTAGCAGTGGTATTTCATTTGTGTTGGCATATCTAGCAGACATGAATGAATGCGTAGCACCAAAATCAAATAATATGGTTGCAGGAATTGCATTAACATAAAACATACCAAGTACGAGGTCACCACCATCAGGAGTATCATCAACGCTGACTTGATTCACCCTGGCTATAGAATATCCCTTGCCAGGAGTCTGTTGCTTGTTCTTAGCTGGTGTACCAGAATTTCCCATAGGACAAGCATTAGCATAGTGCCCAATCTGACTGCACTTGAAGCATGTAGGGCCGGTCTTCTGTCCTGTAGGCCTCGTCGGGGTGCCAGTGGGAGTAGCCTGACGAGGAGGTGGAGTCCTCAGTGGTGATTGCTGAACTGGGCGTGGTCCTCCTGGTCGAGTCGGTGTACCCTGTGGTGAACTGTAGCGAGGACGAACACTGCTGCTACCCTGTCCTTGTGTGATAGCCTTCCTCTTCAAATCACCCAGTTGAACACGCTTGTGTTCAATAGCAAGAGCCTTATCAAGTAGCCTCTGAAATGATGGAAAGGTGTGTGCAACCAGTGCATACTGCAAGGGTCCATTAAGTCCTTCAATAAAGTGCTCTTGCTTTCTTTCATCCTCAGCAACTTCCTCTGGAGCATATCTTGACAGCTGAATAAATTTGTCTCTGTACTCACTGACTGACATGTTACCTTGCTTCAATGACAGAAACTCCTTCTTCTTGATCTTTATCATACCAGCTGGAATATGGTAGTTCCTGAATTGTCTACTGAACTCTGCCCAGGTAATAGTATCAGCAGCATCGTGGGCAGCAGTATATGAATCCCACCAGTCAGCAGCAGGACCAGTCAGACGTCCAGAAGCATATAAAACCTTCTCCCGGTCAGTGCATTGTGCAATATTCAGCATCTTCTCAATTGACTTCAACCAATCGTCTGCATCAAGTGGATCTGGCGAACTGGCGAAGGTCGGTGGCTTATGACTCATAAATTCCCGGTGCTTATCACGAGGTGGAACTGGTGGTGGTGGTGGAGGCAATGGCACTTGTTGCTGTTGCTGCTGTTGTTGAAGTTGTTGTTGCAGCTGCTGTTGTTGCACCCTCCTTTCTTGGCGTATCTCCTCTCTCTCCTGGCGCAACTCCTGTCGTATATCTTCTCTTTCCTGACGCATCTCTTGGCGTTCTTGCTGCATCTGGGCACACATATCCGCCATCGTGTCCGCCATTTGCTGCATCATCGCCATCTGAGCAGCAACCAATGGATCAACTCCGCCTGGTGGAGGATTAGGAGGATTCATCCCCGCTGGCTATGGCTGAGGTTGTCTATATATCCTTCGAGTGTGTCGATTAGGAGGCAAATCAATTCCACCACCCCTCCTGGTATTGACCATCTGAGTTAGATACATATGGTAACAGAGCAGTAGACAAGGCAGTAATTACGAATCATGTTACCTTGGGGGATTTACTAGCTAAGCAGTTTAATGTTTTACCTACCATAGCTAATTTATTACCTTATGCTGGCACATGCTAAGATGTCCATATATAATATTTCAATCAATCAAAGAAGCAAATCAGGCATTGATCATCAGAACAATCAACCAACATTTTTAATAGAGAAAATAATTTTTAATTTTGTCTTAGGCTTCCTATCTCTTAAAATGTCATATTTTAGGGATTCCAAGGTGTGAAATCCATCTTGTCTAAGAGTAGTAAAGGTAAGAATGATCAGAGTAGAATAGTAGAAGGTAAGACGGGCTCAAGATAAGTATAGAGAGAATCAGAGTAAGGTGAGTTTAGAAGAATCAGAATAAGGTAAGTAGGTAAGGGTTTTGTCCATTTCTATCTAGGTTTCGTCCTACAGTCAACATTTCCTCAGATACCACTTCTGTAACACTCGGTTTTAAGGAACAAAGCCGGGTGCATCTCATACATGCGCCAAGAAGACAACATATATAATAACAGAGTGTATAGAGATAAATGTCATAATAACATCAGAGTACTTATTACATAGCGGAAGACTTATAACAAAATAAAAGAATAAATATAAAACGAACTAAGGATCGTCGGTGCCAATGTCGACTGAGAAACGCCACCTAGATCAAGTCGAATGCCTCAGTGTTAGGCGGCTCCTCTTCGACCACCTGTTCTTCTCCTGTGGGGGGGTGTGAGACAACAAGAGTGAGCTCACATACGTTCATAGCTCAACAAGTCGTGGGGAATAATGTGGCATGAACTCACCAAAGGTGGGAGTTCATGAAGTGTAAGGCTGATCAATGAAATAAAGGCTAAGGCTGAGCATTGCTTTTATAAGTTGGTCAAAATTTTATTAGCAATTACTAAGTGTAAGTAAATACCAAACCTTGATAATAATAAAGGACAGTAATAGTAAAATAATCCCAAATGCGATGCAAATGCCAAATTGAATTTAAGTTCCATAATTAATCATGTGAGGGTCCGAGCCGCTCATGACCGTGAGCACAGCTAGTATACTAGTTTTACACTCTGCAGAGGTTGCGCATCTTTACCCACAAGTCATGTTACCCATCTGCCAAGAGACGGCCAATCCCATACACCTCTACCGAGGAGGCGAGGCAGGGTAACACTACGAGGCCTTTACAAAGTTCCACTAGCTTCAGAAATCTCGCTACAGTTTATAGGAAGCTACAGTGCAGGGTTCTTGCCTGACCACCATCGCAGCAAAATCAACCAAGGACCTCCCTACACTGACCACTCCCCTACTGCCCTTGCCCCTTTCGGGTAAGGAAGACCTCCACTAGCTTTCCTAGTTAATCAGCCAAGGGCGTCCCATTAAACCCTTCTGGTAGCACTGTTTTCTCGGGTGGTCGCTCCATGTTCCCATTAATTTAATGATCTTAACACGAACAATAATAATAACAAGATAATAACAGAATAATCATGAATAGTGTATCTCCATACCCAATCCTCATAAAGCAATAGCAGATACTACCCAAAAATATTTCAGGGGTGAACAAGGTATAAAGATAACCAAAACTGGGGTGACATAAAGGATCCCATCAAAATTAACCTATGCAGATCATTAAAATTAATAAGAACATGGCTGGGAAAAGTAAGTGATCAAGGGCACAACTTGCCTTCAATGAGCTCCTGCTCAGCTATCTCTACTTGTTGAACCTCAGTTTCCACAGTGGCTTGCTCGTCTACTCGCATCAACACAATACATACACAGTATAGCATAAATCAACATCACACCAAACATGTAAATAAAATGTACAGTAAAAATAAATCATAGGAACTAGAATCACTAAATTTGGAGTTATAGAATTCAAGTTATGAATTTCCTAAGGTTTAGTGTGATTAAAATAGGATTAAATGTTAAATTAATGTTCTTACTGTTTTTATGCCAAAACAGAGACACTAAATGATAGAGAATATTATTACAAAATTTTAGAAATTGGAATGGTTCAATTTGGACCAAAGATGGAATTTCTATGAATTTTACAAGTTTCTAGATTTGTTTTTGTATTAAAAATAAATTTCTATAAATATTTCTCTGTTTTTAAACATCTCTGGACTGGGCCTCAATTCCTGGAAAATACAGGGTTCTCGGTGTAAGATTTCTAAGACACAGAGAACAGTTCCACTAGACGGCGGGTTGATTACTGCTTTCCTCGGGGACTCTTTAACAAAAGAGACACAACAGTCAGTCTGGTTTATTCTAAGCCGTCCGATCTGAGATGAGGCGTCCAGATCAAAGCCGCGACATCATGAACCGGTATGCGATGCGGACCATCCGATCCGAAACGGGCGGCCCACGATGCACCAACCCAACCGGTACATAAGGTCCAATCGGAGCCATCCGAAATGAATCGAATGGCTCAGAGCCATTCCCCTTCACCCGACAGCACCCGACGGCGGCGCCGCCCATCGGCCGAATCCCCGCCGGTGAGCACTCCCTGCCCGGCTATTCCGAGCGTTTAACCCTAATTGTTCTAGTGCTAAACGAAGAGAACAGCCTCGCGAACTAGATGGGTAGTGGGTTACCGGCTATTGTCGGGTTGCGGAGTCTGACCACGGCAGAAGGCGATCCGCGACGGCGCTGAATCAACGGTGACGAATTCTGGTGCCGCCGGTGGCCAATCCTCTGCAATTCGGTTGCGGTCGCCTTCAACACAGCCGAAGGGAGCCCCTGGGTTCCACACTTCGAGCTCGGTCGTCGGCAAGCCTGGATTCGCCTGCGCCGGGTCTCTCTCTCCCCTCCGTCGACGATGGCGGCACTGTGTTGCTAGGTCTGCGCGGGCGTAATAGACAAGGAAAGGTAGAAATGCAAGGGCCGCTACGGGCTTTATCTCACCGCGGGACGAATTGGAGCGCGTGGCCCGGGATTCCCGTCAACGACGTGCCCGCCATGCTCGGCGACGTCGTTGTAGATGGACCTGGCAGGTGGGCCACGGCTAATGCCGCGAAGAACGGGCGTGGTCAATTGGTGGAGCTAGCGCGCGATCGAGTCACTGACCCGCGGGGTCCGGATGACAGCAAACGGCGCAAGGCACGGGGGAGAGTCACGGACGCGTGGGCCCGACATGTCACTGACCGCGACAACGACGTGAGCGCGGAAAAAAAAAACGGGTGGCTGACGCGCGGGTCCGTGTTGTCAGCGCAGTGCGGACGCTGAGATGGGCTGCGTTGTATATTTTCTGGTGGGCCGAAATGGTGAGCTTGGGCCCAGCAGCGGGACTTCTATTTTTCTTATTTTCTCTATTTCTAATTCCAATTTGAATTCAAATTTTAAATTCAAATTTGTGTCAAATTTATTCTCAAATCATACTGTGAAATCCAAAATACCAATTTTAGGCTTATAATTATATTATTTATATTTTTTATATCATTTCTCTTCTTATTTTCAAAAACCCTATTTTTAGTTTAGGGTTTGATTTAAATTCTAGTATTTATCATCTTATTATCCTTATTATTTTATTAATGCACACACATATAAAACTCCAACAAGATGCACTTTATTTTATTTTGGTATCATTGGTTTTAATTAATCACTATTGACTACATGTGTGCTCTTTTTATGATGCAATATGGCACATAAAATAAGAAGATCTACTATATCCTTTGTATCCAAATTTGAGTATTACAAATCCTACCCCCCTTAAAAATAATCTCGTCCTCGAGATTTAGGCAGATCTAGGGAAAAGGTGGGAAAAATCTATGCGAAGCTCTTCTTCTCTTTCCCAAGTTGCCTCATCTTCACCGTGGTGACTCCATTGAACTTTGCACATCTTTATAACCTTATTCCTTGTAACTCGAGTCAATGTATCAAGAATCTTGATGGGGTACTCAGCATAAGTCAGATCCTCTTGAACACTAAGGTCTTCTATTGGTAAATGTTCTTCAGGTACCCTGAGACATTTCTTCAGCTGAGATACATGAAAGACATCATGAACATCCGCAACATGATCCGGTAACTCCAGTTGGTATGCAACCTCTCCCACTCGCTTTAAGATTAAGAAGGGTCCAATAAAGCGAGGGGACAACTTTCCTTTGACTTTGAATCTTCTCATACCCCGGAGTGGTGACACCTTTAAATAGACATAATCTCCCTCTTTAAACTCAAGCAGTCTTCTCCGGATATCAGCATAGCTTTTCTGCCTGGACTGTGCAGTTCTCAAATTCTCTCTTATTTGCTGAACTTGTTCTTCTGCTTCCTGTATAATCTCAGGCCCAAACAACTGCCTTTCACCAGTTTGATCCCAATATAATGGAGTCCTGCACTTTCTGCCATATAAAGCCCCAAACGGTGACATCTTCAAACAGGCCTGATAGCTATTATTATAGGAGAACTCAGCATAAGGCAAGCTCTTATCCCAACTACCACCATGCTTAAGGGCACAAGCTCTTAACATATCTTCCAGCACTTGGTTAGTCCTCTCAGTCTGCCCGTCGGTCTGGGGATGGTAAGCCGAACTAAAATTCAATCTCGTATCCATTGACTCGTGTAACTTCTTCAAATACCGAGAGGTAAACTATGATCCCCGGTCTGATACAATCTTCTTTGGCACACCATGCAGGCAGACAATCTGTGTCATGTACAACTCTGCCAACTTAGCTCCTGAATACGTGGTCTTCACTGGAATAAAGTGGGCTACTTTAGTTAGTCTGTCCACAATCACCCATATCGAATCATATCCAGCAGACGTGCGGGGTAATCCAACAATGAAGTCCATGCCAATCTCTTCCCATTTCCACTCAGGTATCTTTAGTGGATGCAGTAGTCCGGCTGGCCTCTGGTGTTCAGCCTTAACTCTTTGGCACACATCGCACATAGCCACATGTGCTGCCACATCTCTCTTCAGTCCATACCACCAATACTTTTGCTTCAAATCCTGATACATCTTAGTACTCCCAGGATGAATAGAATAAACTGAATCATGTGCCTCCTTCAAGATAGTTTCCCGAAGACTATCGATATCGAGAAAGCAAATCCGATTCTTGAACCATATAGTACCTTGCTCATCCTCCATGAACTCTGGGCTTCTACCCTCTGTTATCAGATCCTTGATCTCCTGAATCTTAGCATCACCAACCTGACCTTTACGAATTTCTTGCTCCAAGGTTGGTTCCAATTCAATGGTAATTCCTTCTGTATGTGTAACAATTCCCAGGTTGAGTCTCTCAAAATCTTTTGCTAACTCATTAGGTAGCTGGACAACGATAGCGGAGTGAACATGCTCCTTCCGACTCAAGGCATCTGCAACCAAATTTGCCTTGCCTGGGTGGTAATGAATTTCCAAATCATAATCCTTAATAAGCTCCAACCAACAGCGTTGCCTAAGGTTGAGATCCTTCTGAGTGAATATGTACTTCAAACTCTTATGATCCGTGTATACTTGGCACTTATTTCCCATAATGTAGTGTCTCCAAATCTTAAGTGCATGCACAACGGCAGCCAATTCCAAGTCATGAGTGGGGTAGTTCAGTTCATGCTTCCGCAACTGACGAGATGCATAGGCCATCACATGTCCTTCTTGCATGAGCACACATCCAAGTCCTTGGCCACATGCATCACAATAAATGTCAAATCCCTTCTGTAGATCTGGCATAACCAATACTGGTGGTGACATTAGTTTCTCCTTCAATTGATCAAAGCTTTCTTGGCACTTCTCATCCCACTTGAATTCTCTTCCTTTCTCCAAAAGCGATGTCATAGGCTTAGCAATTTTAGAGAACCCTTCAATAAATCTCCGATAATATCCAGCAAGTCCCAAGAAACTCCGAATCTCCGTAACTGTAGTGGGCACTCTCCACTCCATTATCTCCTTCACTTTAGCAGGATCCACTTCTATTCCTCCATTAGAAATAATATGACCCAGGAATGGCACCTTGTCAATCCAAAACTCGCACTTGCTGAACTTAGCGTAGAGTTGATTATCTCGTAACTTCTGTAGCACCAACCTTAAATGTTGTTCATGATCACTTTCATTCCTAGAATAGATCAGAATATCATCGATAAACACCACGACGAATCGGTCCAAATACTCCATAAACACCTTATTCATCAAATTCATAAAATAAGCCAGTGCATTGGTTAATCCAAATGACATAACAATAAACTCATATAATCCATATCGGGTCGAGAATGATGTCTTGGGAATATCCGATGGTCTAATCCTCATCTGATGGTAACCCGATCGGAGATCAATCTTCGAGAATACTCTAGCACCTCTCATCTGATCAAATAAATCCTCAATACGGGGCAACGGATACTTGTTCTTCACAGTAACATCATTAAGTGATCTATAGTCCACACACATCTGTTGCGATCCATCCTTCTTCTGCACAAATAACACCGGTGCTCCCCAAGGTGAGGAACTTGAACGAATATACCCCGCTTCTTGTAACTCAGTTAACTGCTTCTTAAGCTCCTTCAGTTCTTCTACAGCCATCCTATATGGTCGCTTAGAAATAGGGGCGGTTCCATTTAAGGGATCAATAACAAACTCAACTTCTCTATCAGGTGGCATCCCTGGTAACTCCTCCGGAAAGACATCCGGAAAATCTCTAACCACCCGGATGTTGTCACCAACAAACTCCTCAGGCATAAAGAACATTGCACGCATGGATGAGGAGGTTACTGCAATATTAACTTGAAATCTTTCTCCTTTAGTGGTAGTGAGCTCTACGGTACCTCTACCACATGCTATAACGGCCTTTGCCTTTCTTAGCCATGACATACCAAGGATCAAATCTATACTGCTTGACTCTAATATTATAGCAGTAGCTCCAAATTCTCTACCCATAATGGTCAATGTCAATCTACGTGTCATTTGATTCGCCTCAACAGGCCCTTTAGGTGTAGTTACTATCATGGGTTTTCTCATATTTAGCAGTGGTATTTCATTTGTGTTGGCATATCTAGCAGACATGAATGAATGCGTAGCACCAGAATCAAATAATATGGTTGCAGGAATTGCATTAACATAAAACATACCAAGTACGAGGTCACCACCATCAGGAGTATCATCAACGCTGACTTGATTCACCCTGGCTATAGAATATCCCTTGCCAGGAGTCTGTTGCTTGTTCTTAGCTGGTGTACCAGAATTTCCCATAGGACAAGCATTAGCATAGTGCCCAATCTGACTGCACTTGAAGCATGTAGGGCCGGTCTTCTGTCCTGTAGGCCTCGTCGGGGTGCCAGTGGGAGTAGCCTGACGAGGAGGTGGAGTCCTCAGTGGTGATTGCTGAACTGGGCGTGGTCCTCCTGGTCGAGTCGGTGTACCCTGTGGTGAACTGTAGCGAGGACGAACACTGCTGCTACCCTGTCCTTGTGAGATAGCCTTCCTCTTCAAATCACCCAGTTGAACACGCTTGTGTTCAATAGCAAGAGCCTTATCAAGTAGCCTCTGAAATGATGGAAAGGTGTGTGCAACCAGTGCATACTGCAAGGGTCCATTAAGTCCTTCAATAAAGTGCTCCTGCTTTCTTTCATCCTCAGCAACTTCCTCTGGAGCATATCTCGACAGCTGAATATATTTGTCTCTGTACCCGCTGACTGACATGTTACCTTGCTTCAATGACAGAAACTCCTTCTTCTTGATCTTTATCATACCAGCTGGAATATGGTAGTTCCTGAATTGTGTACTGAACTCTGCCCAGGTAATAGTATCAGCAGCATCGTGGGCAGCAGTATATGAATCCCACCAGTCAGCAGCAGGACCAGTCAGACGTCCAAAAGCATATAAAACCTTCTCGCGGTCAGTGCATTGTGCAATATTCAGCATCTTCTCAATTGACTTCAACCAATCGTCTGCATCAAGTGGATCTGGCGAACTGGCGAAGGTCGGTGGCTTATGACTCATAAATTGTCGGTGCTTATCACGAGGTGGAACTGGTGGTGGTGGTGGAGGCAATGGCACTTGTTGCTGTTGCTGCTATTGTTGAAGTTGTTGTTGCAGCTGCTGTTGTTGCGCCCTCCTTTCTTGGCGTATCTCCTCTCTCTCCTGGCGCAACTCCTGTCGTATATCTTCTCTTTCCTGACGCATCTCTTGGCGTTCTTGCTGCATCTGGGCACGCATATCCGCCATCGTGTCCGCCATTTGCTGCATCACCGTCATCTGAGCAGCAACCAGTGGATCAACTCCGCCTGGTGGAGGATTAGGAGGATTCATCCCCGCTGGCTGTGGCTGAGGTTGTCTATATATCCTTCGAGTGTGTCGATTAGGAGGCAAATCAATTCCACCACCCCTCCTGGTATTGACCATCTAAGTTAGATACATATGGTAAGAGAGCAGTAGACAAGGCAGTAATTACGAATCATGTTACCTTGGGGGATTTACTAGCTAAGCAGTTTAATGTTTTACCTACCATAGCTAATTTATTACCTTATGCTGGCACATGCTAAGATGTCCATATATAATATTTCAATCAATCAAAGAAGCAAATCAGGCATTGATCATCAGAACAATCAACCAACATTTTTAATAGAGAAAATAATTTTTAATTTTGTCTTAGGCTTCCTATCTCTTAAAATGTCATAGGGTAGGGATTCCAAGGTGTGAAATCCATCTTGTCTAAGAGTAGGAAAGGTAAGAATGATCAGAGTAGAATAGTAGAAGGTAAGACGGGCTCAAGATAAGTATAGAGAGAATCAGAGTAAGGTGAGTTTAGAAGAATCAGAATAAGGTAAGTAGGTAAGGGTTTTGTCCATTTCTATCTAGGTTTCGTCCTACAGTCAACATTTTCTCTGATACCACTTCTGTAACACCCGGTTTTAAGGAACAAAGCCGGGTGCATCTCATACATGCGCCAAGAAGACAACATATATAATAACAGAGTGTATAGAGATAAATGTCATAATAACATCAGAGTACTTATTACATAGCGGAAGACTTATTACAAAATAAAAGAATAAATATAAAACGAACTAAGGATCGTCGGCGCCAATGTCGACTAAGAAACGCCACCTAGATCAAGTCGAATGCCTCAGTGTTAGGCGGCTCCTCTTCGACCACCTGTTCTTCTCCTGTGGGGGGGTGTGAGACAGCAAGAGTGAGCTCACATACGTTCATAGCTCAACAAGTCGTGGGGAATAATGTGGCATGAACTCACCAAAGGTGGGAGTTCATGAAGTGTAAGGCTGATCAATGAAATAAAGGCTGTGGCTGAGCATTGCTTTTATAAGTTGGTCAAAATTTTATTAGCAATTACTAAGTGTAAGTAAATACCAAACCTTGATAATAATAAAGGACAGTAATAGTAAAATAATCCCAAATGCGATGCAAATGCCAAATTGAATTTAAGTTCCATAATTAATCATGTGAGGGTCCGAGCCGCTCATGACCGTGAGCACGGCTAGTATACTAGTTTTACACTCTGCAGAGGTTGCACATCTTTACCCACAAGTCATGTTACCCATCTGCCAAGAGACGGCCAATCCCATACACCTCTACCGAGGAGGCGAGGCAGGGTAACACTACGAGGCCTTTACAAAGTTCCACTAGCTTCAGAAATCCCGCTACAGTTTATAGGAAGCTCCAGTGCAGGGTTCTTGCCTGACCGCCATCGCAGCAAAATCAACCAAGGACCTCCCTACACTGACTTTCCTAGTTAATCAGCCAAGGGCGTCCCATTAAACCCTTATGGTAGCACTGTTTTCCCGGGTGGTCGCTCCATGTTCCCATTAATTTAATGATCTTAACACGAACAATAATAATAACAAGATAATAACAGAATAATCATGAATAGTGTATCTCTATACCCAATCCTCATAAAGCAATAGCAGATACTACCCAAAAATATTTCAGGGGTGAACAAGGTATAAAGATAACCAAAACTGGGGTGACATAAAGGATCCCATCAAAATTAACCTATGCAGATCATTAAAATTAATAAGAACATGGCTGGGAAAAGTAAGTGATCAAGGGCACAACTTGCCTTCAATGAGCTCCTGCTCAGCTATCTCTACTTGTTGAACCTCAGTTTCCACAGTGTCTTGCTCGTCTACTCGCATCAACACAATACATACACAGTATAGCATAAATCAACATCACACCAAACATGTAAATAAAATGTACAGTAAAAATGTACACATTAAAATGAAATCATAGGAACTGGAATCACTAAATTTGGAGTTATAGAATTCAAGTTATGAATTTCCTAAGGTTTAGTGTGATTAAAATAGGATTAAATGTTAAATTAATGTTCTTACTGTTTTTATGCCAAAACAGAGACACTAAATGATAGAGAATATTATTACAAAATTTTAGAAATTGGAATGGTTCTATTTGGACCAAAGATGGAATTTCTATGAATTTTACAAGTTTCTAGATTTGTTTTTGTATTAAAAATGAATTTCTATAAATATTTCTCTGTTTTTAAACATCTCTGGACTGGGCCTCAATTCCTGGAAAATACAGGGTTCTCGGTGTAAGATTTCTAAGACACAGAGAACAGTTCCACTGGACGACGGGTTGATTACTGCTTTCCTCGGGGACTCTTTAACAAAAGAGACACAACAGTCAGTCTGGTTTATTCTAAGCCGTCCGATCTGAGATGAGGCGTCCAGATCAAAGCCGCGACATCACGAACCGGTATGCGATGCAGACCATCCGATCCGAAACGGGCGGCCCACGATGCACCAACCCAACCGGTACATAAGGTCCAATCGGAGCCATCCGAAATGAATCGAACGGCTCAGAGCCATTCCCCTTCACCCGACAGCACCCGACGGCGGCGCCGCCCATCGGCCGAATCCCCGCCGGTGAGCACTCCCTGCCCGGCTATTCCGAGCGTTTAACCCTAATTGTTCTAGTGCTAAACGAAGAGAACAGCCTCGCGAACTAGATGGGTAGTGGGTTACCGGCTATTGTCGGGTTGCGGAGTCTGACCACGGCAGAAGGCGATCCGCGACGGCGCTGAATCAACGGTGACGAATTCCGGTGCCGCCGGTGGCCAATCCTCTGCAATTCGATTGTGGTCGCCTTCAACACAGCCGAAGGGAGCCCCTGGGTTCCACACTTCGAGCTCGGTCGTCGGCAAGCCTGGATTCGCCTGCGCCGGGTCTCTCTCTCCCCTCCATCGACGATGGCGGCTCTGTGTTGCTAGGTCTGCGCGGGCGTAATAGACAAGGAAAGGTAGAAATGCGAGGGCCGCTACGGGCTTTATCTCACCGCGGGACGAATTGGAGCGCGTGGCCCGGGATTCCCGTCAACGACGTGCCCGCCATGCTCGGCGACGTCGTTGTAGATGGACCTGGCAAGTGGGCCACAGCTAATGCCGCGGAGAACGGGCGTGATCAATTGGTGGAGCTGGCGCGCGGTCGAGTCACTGACCCGCGGGGTCCGGATGACAGCAAACGGCGCAAGGCACGGGGGAGAGTCACGGACGCGTGGGCCCGACATGTCACTGACCGCGACAACGACGTGAGCGTGGAAAAAAAAAACGGGTGCCTGACGCGCGGGTCCGCGTTGTCAGCGCAGTGCGGACGCTGAGATGGGCTGCGTTGTATATTTTCTGGTGGGCCGAAATGGTGAGCTTGGGCCCAACAGCGGGACTTCTATTTTTCTTATTTTCTCTATTTCTAATTCCAATTTGAATTCGAATTTTAAATTCAAATTTGTGTCAAATTTATTCTTAAATCATACTGTGAAATCCAAAATACCAATTTTAGGCTTATAATTATATTATTTATATTTTTTTAATATCATTTCTCTTCTTATTTTCAAAAACCCTATTTTTAGTTTAGGGTTTGATTTAAATTCTAGTATTTATCATCTTATTATCCTTATTATTTTATTAATGCACACACATATAAAACTCCAACAAGATGCACTTTATTTTATTTTGGTATCATTGGTTTTAATTAATCACTATTGACTACATGTGTGCTCTTTTTATGATGCAATATGGCACATAAAATAAGAAGATCTACTATATCCTTTGTATCCAAATTTGAGTATTACACTTTTGAACAGTACCCACGAAAGGAAAAAGGGTGGCGCGGCTTACCGGCGATGAGGGAAGTCCGGCGAAGGGTGGGGTTGACTTCGGGAGGTCCTTGCGGTCACGACGAGGTATGGCTCGACGATGGTGATGGCCGGAATCGGTCGGTCCACGTGCGCAGGTGGGCGAGCTCGTCGGTGGCGAGTGCTCCGGCCTAACCACGGCGATATAGGTCAATCCAAGGGCACGAGGAGCTTCACGGGGTGCTAAAGAGTAGACCCGTGCAAGGAATCGAAGAATAACTCACCGTGGAGCTCGGTCTATGTTCGCCGGCGGTCGGGTGAATTCCGGTGACCTTGATCTGGCGTCTCTGGTGAGGCAGAGCTATTCCTCACTCTAGGAGCTTTACCGAGGCACGTAGAGTCTATTTCGAGGGTTGGACGGGGCTGGGAATGGCTCTGCTGGCCGGTCTACGGTGGTGGGTGCTCGTGCGGCCTCTGGCACGCTGTTTGCAGGGCAAACTCCGGCGATCTCTTGCTCCTATGAGGTCGAGAGCGCGCGCGGCATACGGCTGAAGCCTTGGCTGGCTTTATAGGCGCGGGCGCAGGCAGGGAACACGGGCATGGCTTGGCGCGGTGTAGGGCGCGCGGGGTCGGGCGCTAGGCGTGCTCTGGCGTGTCCAGGGCGCGTCGAACACGTGGAGGTGTTCTTCTGCCCATGTTCAAAAGCTTGCCGAGATTGCAATCGTGTGAATCTTGGCAAAAATCCGGCACATACCTCTTCCTAGCACCTATGGCTATCTCTTGTATGTGAGTTCCAAGGGGAGATAATCCCTAGGTCAGAAGATTTGCGGATGCCAAATCTGGCTTGTCTCTCTGTCCACCTCATGACAAAAGAGATGCCAAATCATGTCAAACGAATTTGGCTCGGTTTCAAACTTTTCCAGTGGGTGCCTTAGGTGGTTTGGCACCTTTTTGGTATTCAGACCAAGTGGTTTTGGCGCCATTTACTAAGTGAACACGTTTGATCTTTAGATTAGGGTTAGATTTTGACTTAGAGAAGGTTAGAGAGCTCTAGTGTGCTCTCTACTTAAGGGGTGAATTTGGGGTCTTTAAGGGGTCTTTTTGAAATGTTTCCCCCTGCATTTTGTAGGTTATAATATTACTTAAACTTTGGTTAAGGATTAGAATCAAGATTTGGCAACTTGATTAACTAATCCCCTGATCCCCTGCATGGAAAATTGGTGCCCTTAGGTGTCTTAGGGTTTAACCTCTTTGGCTCCAGATGACAATTGTTCAAAAATGTTTGGGCAGAGTTTTTGTCATTAACATTTCTTAGCTAACCCATGTTTCCAAGGTTTTAGGTGCTCCTTCTCCTCCAATTAACCACATGTGATCACAACCCATCAATGCATATATGAAGCCAGTGTCTTGGTAACACCTGAGGTGTTACAGCCCTCCCCCCTTAAAGGAATCTCGTCCCGAGATTTTGGGTAGGGATCCTTTAGAGGGGTACCAAGAAGGTGTGATGGTGTGTTGTAGATTCTTTAAGCCCAGTTTTTCTAATTATCTGCTCTTCGAATGTCATCCTCTTTGCAACTTCAGAAGGAAGTCCTTTTAAAGTTATTTTCAAAGCTTACTATACCCTTAATATCTAAGTTTTTCTTATATTTAGATACAAAGGGCAGGTGGGGGTGGGGTTTTTGGATTACGTACCGACTCCTTTGGGCAGAAAGTCGGGGAAGCGAGAACGTAGAAAATCTTCAGTCTCCCACGTAGCCTCTTCTATTGAATGGTTACTCCACTGAATCTTATACATCCTGATCGACCTTGCCCGTGTTGATCTCTCCTTTTATCCAATACCTTGATGGGGTGCTCTTGATAGGACAAGTCTAGTTCTATCTCCAATCCTGGTTCAGGTAGCACTTCTGTGGGTAAGCGGACACACTTTCGTAGCTGAGATACGTGGAACACATCATGAACTGCTGACATATGGGGTGGCAACTTCAATTGATACGCTACAGGTCCACAAGTCTCCCCGATCTCATAGGGCCCAATGTAGCGAGGAGCTAACTTGCCCTTGATTCCAAACCTCTGAACACCTTTGGTGGGTGACACCTTAGGATAAATGTGATCTCCCACATCAAACTGTAGAGGCTTCCTCCTCCTGTCATGATAGCTCTTTTGCCTGGCCTGAGCAGCTTCTAGGTCCTTCTTAATAACTCTGACTTTCTCCTCTGCTTCAAGTACCAGGTCAAGTCCAAATATTTCCCTCTCTCCAGCTTGAGACCAATTTAGCGGTGTCCTACACCTTCTCCCATACAAGGCCTCAAAAGGTGCCATCTTTATGCTAGACTGGTAGCTATTATTATAGGAGAACTCTGCCAATGAAAGACACTTGTCCCAATTCTTCCCATATTGTAACACATAGGCTCGCAACATGTCCTCGAGAATTTGATTCACTCTTTCTGTCTGACCATCTGTGTGAGGATGGTATGCGGAGCTTCTTAGTACATGGGTCCCAAGTGAATTTTGGAGCTGCTCCCAAAAGCGGGCCACAAACAGTGCTCCGCTATTAGATACAATAGTCTTCGGAATTCCATGCAAACACACTATTTGATCAACATAGATTTCTGCATATTTCTCGGTCTTGTGGGTGGTATGCACTGGTAAGAAATGAGCTGTCTTGGTCAATCTATCCACGATGACCTAAATAGAATCGTGGTGTCAGGAGGTATTGGGCAATCCCACGATAAAATCCATGCAAATATCCTCCCATTTCCAAGATGGTATGGGAAGGGGTTGTAAGGTGCCTGCTACATTCAAATGACTGGCCTTGACTCTTTGGCAAGTGTCGCACTCAGATATATACTTAGCAATTTTGCTTTTCATTCTGGTCCACCAGTACAAAGAGCTGAGATCATGATACATCTTGTTACTGCCGGGATGCATGGAGAATTTAGAAAGGTGAGCTTCATCCAATATTTTCTTTCTAAGCTCAGGGTTCTTGGGAACAACCAATCGGTCTCCAAACCATAGAATTCCTTTACTGTCCTGATGGAAGCATTTGTATTTGTCCACCTTTTGTTCGATCATTTCCTTAATGACTTGAACACCCTTGTCACCAATCTGAGCCATGACTATTTGCTCATGTAAGGTGGGCTCCACTGAAATATAACTCAAAACACCGGAGGGAACAACTTTTATGTTTAGCTTGCACAACTCATCACATAGGGTGGTGATTTTTGCATCCATACTCACACAGTTACACTGGGCCTTTTGACTTAAGGCATCTACCACAACATTGGCTTTGCCAGGATGGTAATGCACTTCCAGATCATAGTCCTTGATTAACTCTAACCATCTTCTCTGCCTCATATTAAGATCAGCCTGGGTAAAAATATACTTGAGGCTCTTGTGATCAGTATAGATATTACAATGAGCTCCCATTAAGTAGTGTCTCCATATATTGAGAGCATGCACTACGACTGTTAACTCCAGATCATGTGTGGGGTAGTTCTGCTCATGGGGTCTGAGTGCTCGGGAGGCATAAGCAATGACTCTGTTGTCTTGCATCAAAACACATCCTAATCCAGTACCGGAAGCATCGCAATAAACCTCAAAGGGTTTGGTATTGTCAGGCTGAGCTAGCACGGGTGCTGTTGTCAAATGCTGCCTAAACGTATGAAAGGCATCCTCACATTTCTGGCTCCATTCATATTTGACTCCTTTCTTCAACAATTCAGTCATTGGCTTGGCAATCCTGGAGAAATCCGGAATAAATCGTCGATAATACCCTGCCAATCCCAGAAAACTTCGAATCCGCCGTACAGTGGTAGGAGGTTTCCAGTTCATCACTTCTTGGACTTTCTCAGGATCAACAGATACCCCATCCTGAGAAATGGTGTGACCCAAAAATTTAATCTCTCTCAGCCAGAAATCACATTTGGATAACTTAGCATACAACTGATGATCGCGCAGCCTCTGAAGTACTGTATGCAAGTGCATCGTATGCTCGTGTTCATTCCTTGAATATACCAGAATGTCATCAATGAAAACCACCACAAACTTATCCAGTTCTGGCATAAACACTGAGTTCATCAAATACATGAAATATGCTGGGGCATTAGTCAACCCGAAAGACATCACCAGGTACTCATAAAGCCCATATCTAATAGAGAAGGCCGTCTTTGGAATATCACTAGGCCTAATCTTGATCTGATGGTAGCCAGAGCGAAGGTCTATCTTGGAAAATACCTTGGTTCCCACCAACTGATCGAACAATATATCAATGCGGGGCAACGGATACTTATTTTTGATGGTCACCGCATTGAGAGGGCGGTAGTCAACACACAACCTCAAACTCTCATCTTTCTTCTTCACGAATAAGGTGGGACATCCCCATGGAGAAGTTCTTGGGCGAATGAACCCCTTGTCCAACAATTCTTGTAACTGCTTTTTCAACTCCGCCAACTCTGCTGGGGGCATCCTATAAGGTCTCTTGGATATAGGGGCAGTTCTGGGTTGTAATTCAATAGCGAACTCTATGTCTCTGTCAGGTGGCATCCCTGGCAATTCATCCGGAAAAACATCTGGGTAGTCACAGATCACTGGGATTTTCTCAACAGGCGACTCCATCATAGTGAAGGCACAAGATCGGGTACAACCCTGGTTAGGCAAATATAATGTAGTTTATTTCACCACAAGTAGGGGAGTGAATCTCAATGGCCCTTGCTGCAATATCAAGTACTGCCTGATGTCTTGCTAACCAATCAGATCCCAATATGATATCCATGCTATCCAAACCCAAAATGAGGAGGGTGGTTTTAATTTTCAGACTACCAAACTTTATAGGCACATGCCTGTTGATTTGGTAGGTGGCAACCCTGCCTCCTGGTGTTGAAATTGTAATACCCCCATTGGTGTGATGGAAAGGTAACTGGCATTTGGCACTAAATTTTGTACTGATAAAACTGTGTGATGCACTAGAATAAAAAAGAATGATTGCAGGATAATTCAAAACGGAAAAGATACCAGTCATGACGGGTGCTCCCTCTGGAATGTTAGCCATGGTGGTGAAGTTCAGCCTGCCCTGCCTCACTTGCACCTTCTGCCTCTTGCCTTGGTTCTGATTGGAATTCTGCCCCTGCCTCTGCTGGTTCTTGGGGCAATTCTTGGCATAATGCCCAGTGCTGCCACAAGTGAAACATCTGTTGTCATTGGCCTGACGGTACTCCTGCTGTGGCTGATTGTTGTTCCTCCGAACTGGGGGCTGAGAACGGTTGGGTGCCTGCTACGGCTGCTGCTATGGTCGGATTACCCAACGTCCTTGCTGCTGCTGTGGTCCCCTGCTCTGGGTGTCAGATACAATCCTAAAGCGCTAAGGCTAAGCTGAAGGTCCTGCCACAGGGGTCTTCCTCTTCTTTTCTGCCTGACGAGCTGTGATGCAGTCCTCCTAGGAAATGGCCTTGTTGACTAACTCATTGTAGCTGTTGGCCTTGATGGTGTTGAGACGATCGCGGAGCTTAGTACTGAGCCCCCTCCTGAACCTGTCCCTCTTCTTCTCATCAGTGTCTGCATGATACCCCGCATACTGGCATAGGTCATTGAAAGCCTGAACGTACTGCAACACAGTACGATTCCCTTGAGTAAGTGCCAGAAACTCATTAAGCTTGTGATCCATAATGCCTGCCGGTATGTGATGCCCTCTGAATGCTGCCTTGAATTCTCCCCATTCCACCATGTGGTTAGCTGGCTGCATGGCGAGGAAATGATCCCACCATGTCCGCGCGGGTCCGCGAAGCTACTGGGTGGCAAACCTGACCTTAGCCACATCTGAACAAACTCCATTGAGTAGCGGGAATTTGGATTCCACTACCTTGAGCCATACATCAGCATCAAGCGGATCCTCTGCCCTAGTGAACAACGATGGCTGAGTGCTGAGGAACTCCTGATATGTGGCTGCTGCTGGGGGACACTGATGGTGATCACCACCACCATAATGCTGAGGTGGTGGCTGACGCTGAGCCAACTGTCGCAGAATCTCATTCTGCTGAGCCATCAGTTCTTGCATGGTAGGAGGCGGTGGTGGTGGTGGAGGAATGCGTTCATTCTGTCCACGACGCGCTCTTCCTGCCATCTGAAAAATTAAGGATGCTCTCAATATCATACTGCTGATGTCAGGGTTCATACGTGGTGAAAGATTTGAAAGGGTAAAACCAATATTTTCTTGCATAATTCATAAAAGATACCATGGGGCATAAAACTTTTCTTCATAAATCAAAGCTGACATCATTCATCATCCATACTTCCAAAAGAGTTTGTTACATCAGGGACTCCAAAAGACTCAACTCTGTCTAGCCTAGTACCCCAAGGGTGCAAAAGCTAAGCTAGCTCCGAGGAGTTCTACCGTCACAAACTTCTAGCTCTACCCCTACGACCTAGTGAGCAAACGAGGCAACGCTCGACTCGGGGGAAGGTGGTCTCCCTGAGCCAGCAGTGTCCAAGCTGGATGCAGGCTCCGGCTCCTCTCCTCCCTCGATGTCGACATCCTCGTTGGCCTCCATGTCCTGGATCTCCTGGTGGTGCATATCCAAATGTTGGTTAGCTTCCGCAAGTTGCTGCTGAGTGTTGATTAGCTGATCCTTGAGAACCTCAATGGTGTTCTCCCTGGCTCCCACTAGCTCCTCAAGCTCCTGGATCTCGTTGGACATCTGTTCCACTTGTAGGTCCTTTTCCACCATCTCAGTGGATAGGTCTACCACAAGTTCCTCTCTATTATCCAAGGTGATCTTGGTAGCCTCCAACAATGCCATTAGATGAGACATTGCCTCGCCTCGCATCACTTGCAGACGATACAGGGCATCCATGCATCGCATTGTCAAGTGAGCAGTCTGCCCTGGGTAAAGAGCCCATATATCCCTAGCATGCTCCACTCGATCTTTCCACATTGGGTCGTCCTCCTTTTCAGCGGGGAACAAGCCAATGGGATGAGTAGACAGCTCCAAGGGGTGAAAACCACAGAAGGTGGTCAGCCGGTGGAGAGCAATCGCCTCGATAGTATCCTCAGCCCGGTATCCAAAAGACTCAGAGTCCAACGAACGCCAGCCTGGCTGTATGGGATGAGGCTCCATGGTCATCCTCACCCTACAGTGGGGCACCCAGTGCTTCTCGAACAACTGCACCGTGTACTGGGGAGGCATCGCGTAACCTACTCCCTAGAGTACCTCCCACAAGATACGTGGAAAACCCTCTCGTGCAAGTCCGTCCGTGTGAGAATGTGTTCCCTCCTTCCGAGGATCCGTGAGAAGTCATCTGTGTACGGTTAAGCGTAAGCGGAAAAAAGAAAAGAGTTACAAAAATAAAAGGGGATCAAAACTTGGCCTATTGAAGGTTACGATAAGGTCACTGAGTGTGCTTAATCTTTCATTATTATGTATTTAGTTCTTACTCATGTGCCAAGTAGTTTAAGTAAAGGATGCATGCATGCTCGTCCTAAACGACCTCATTTCAACTTAGAGGGAATAGGGAAGAACTCCCATCCCTTATAGTAGCCGGTAGGGCTTACTCAAATAGCCACCTAGCTACCCTTCTATTATCCTAAGGCTTCATGCTTCTGTGCCCATACCTATCGCCTTACCGATCTGTCCAACATTTGTTTCTAACAAGTTTTACTTTTGGAAAGAATGGTATTTGCAGTTTATTGATTCCTCTGTAGTGGTACAAGCTCCGATACCAGCTGTGGCGGAACTGCCCGAATTATTCCAACTTAAGTGCCTAAGTCCCACCTTAAAGGCTAGACCACACTTAATAGGAATAAAACGTCAGTCCCTTGGATCAAGTCCGATGAGGCCACTAACAGGATCAAGTACCACGTACTCACTCGATGGTGAGGCACATAGCAAATACAATAAAACATAAAACCATACATTGAGAAGTATTAATTTATTACAACATCATCGGAGTTTTAACAAAAACAGTGATCATTGTTCGGAATGCAGCGGAATAAAAACTAACAGAAAATAAACGGGGGGATGGGGAAGCCTGCCCCATCACTCCTCATGCTCCTCCTCTGTCGAGGTAGGGTCCCACTCGACTGTCCAACCCGGTGGCAAGGCGGATGGCCAAGTCACTCCAGCAACCATGTCCTCTAGAGAACCTGTAAAAATTATGCCACAAGCAAGGCTGAGTATACTAATACTCAGCTAGACTTACCCGGTGTGAGGAGTCTACTCCTCTACCTCTAGACATGCAGTTGTTTGGCTGAGGGGTTTGTTTGCCAAAAGCACTAGCTGAGTCTAAAAATCAAGTTTTAGCTTTTTCAAGTTTTAGTGTGACTCTCTTAAGACTAAATGTGTACCTATCTAACCATACATGGTATCAAACATTTAGCAATAAACAACTTTGCCAAGTCATCACATTTCCACTTGTTACTCAATGCAGTATAATGGATCAAGCAGTCTCATTAGCTGCGAGAAGCAGATGATTCGAATCGAGTTTTTAAACCTTGCAAGGTAAACTTAAACACACGACGTGGCAAGGCACTCCCACCCCACACACATCAACCGTCCCCATCGATTCCCCATCAACAGATCAGGGCTCACCGCCTTGGCGCACAATGCCTCACTGACCCCAACTGCCATCGTGCAGTGACCGCACTTGTACCCACCATAACCGGAATGGGAGACCACGTCTCAAGTCGCGTGAGGGGTAAAGTCTGCGGGCAGGTTCACTCAGGTACTAGGCTTACCGATTTACCATATTTCTCGGCATGTGTTTAGTAGTTCAAACGCTTGACACAGGTATCTGCACGTTAATCCTTATTCCAATTTCGTCTCATAGACAACGCATCCTAAAAGTCGCCTAGAGGGGGGTGAATAGGGCGAAACTGAAATTTACAAAGTTAATCACAACTACAAGTCGGGTTAGCGTTAGAAATATAATCGAGTCCGAGAGAGAGGGTGAAAAAAATTGCAAGCAAATAAGAAATGAGACACAAGGATTTGTTTTACCGAGGTTCGGTTCTTGCAAACCTACTCCCCGTTGAGGTGGTCACAAAGACCGGGTCTCTTTCAACCCTTTCCCTCTCTCAAACGGTCACTTAGACCGAGTGAGCTTCTCTTCTCAATCAAACGGGACACAAAGTCCCCACAAGGACCACCACACAATTGGTGTCTCTTGCCTCGGTTACAATTGAGTTGATCACAAAGAATGAGAAAAAAAAGAAGCAATCCAAGCGCAAGAGCTCAAAAGAACACAACAAATCTCTCTCTCTTATCACTAAAGCTTTGTGTGGAGTTGGGAGAGGATTTGATCTCTTTGATGTGTCTTGTATTGAATGGTATAGCTCTTGTAAGGTGTAGAAGTGTAGAAACTTGGATGACTTGAATGTGGGGGTGGTTGGGGTATTTATAGCCCCAACCACCAAACTTGACCGTTGGTGGAGGCTGCTGTCGAATGGCGCACCGGACAGTCTGGTGCTCCACCGGCACTGTCCGGTGTGCCAGCCACGTCACCCGGTCGTTGGGTCCTGACCGTTGGAGCTCTGACATGTGGGCCGGCCTGGCTGTCCGGTGGTGCACCGGACAAGTCCTATAGACTGTCCGGTGCGCCACCCACGCGTGCTCTGTCCTCTGTGCGCGTAGACGCGCATTTAATGCATTGCAGTCGACCGTTGCGCGCGAAGTAGCCGTTGCTCCGCTGGCACACCGGACAGTCCGGTGAATTATAGCGGAGCGGATTCTCGAAGCTGGCGAGTTCAGAGTTGCTTCTCCCTGGGGCACCAGACACTGTCCGGTGGTACACCGGACTGTCCGGTGAATTATAGTGGAGTGCCTCAGAGAATTCCCAAAGGCAAAGAGTTGAGCTTGGAGTTCCCTGGTGCACCGGACACTGTCCGGTGGTGCACCAGACACTGTCCGGTGGCACACCGGACAGTCCAGTGCGCCAGGGCTGCCTTCGAGTTGTCTTTTGCTCTCTTTGTTTGAACCCTTTCTTGGTCTTTTTATTGGTTTGATGTGAACCTATGGCACCTGTAAAACTTATAATCTAGAGCAAACTAGTTAGTCCAATTATTTGTGTTGGGCAATTCAACCACCAAAATCTATTTAGGAAAAGGTGTAAGCCTATTTCCCTTTCAATCTCCCCCTTTTTGGTGATTGATGCCAACACAAACCAAAGCAAATATACAAGTGCAGAAATGAACTAGTTTGCATAATTTTAAGTGCCAAGGTTACTTAGAATTGAACCAATAAATATTCTCATAAGATATGCATGGATTGTTCTCTTCATATTAAAATTTTGGACCACGCTTGCACCACATGTTTTGTTTTTGCAAACTCTTTTTGTAAAACCTTTTCAAAGTCATTTTGCAAATAGTCAAAGGTAAATGAATAAGATTTTGAAAAGCATTTTCAAGATTTGAAATTTTCTCCCATTGTTTCAAATGCTCTTCCTTTGACCAAACAAAACTCCCCCTTAATGAAATCCTCCTCTTAGTGTTCAAGAGGGTTTTAGATATTAATTTTGAAGAGGGTATATCAATTAGAAATTATATCACAAATAAGATACCAATTTGAAAATCTCTTTTGAAAAACTTCTTTAAATACAAGTTGAAATTTTTTGAATTGGTGTGGTGGTGCGGTCCTTTTGCTTTGGGCTAATACTTTCTCCCCCTTTGGCATGAATCGCCAAAAACAGAGTCATTAGAGCCCTTTTAGCTACTTTCTCCCCCTTTGGTCAAAACGATAGGAGTGAAGATTATACCAAAGTGGAGAGCGATGCGGAGCGATGGCGAAGGATGAATAATCGATGGAGTGGAGTGGAAGCCTTGTCTACGCCGAAGACTCCATTTCCCCTTTCAATCTATGACTTAGCATGAAATACACTTGAAAAACACATTAGTCATAGCAAAGAAAGATATATGATTAAAGGTATATTCATGAGCTATGTGTGCAAAACATCAATAAAAATTCCTAGAATCAAGAATATTTAGCTCATGCCTAAGTTTGGTAAAAGTTTGTTCATCCAATGGCTTGGTAAAGATATCGGCTAATTGTTCTTTGGTGCTAACATATGCAATCTCGATATCCCCCTTTTGTTGGTGATCCCTTAGAAAATGATACCGAATGGCTATGTGTTTAGTGCGGCTATGCTCAACGGGATTATCCGCCATGCGGATTGCACTCTCATTATCACATAGAAGAGGAACTTTGGTTAATTTGTAATCATAGTACCTAAGGGTTTGCCTCATCCAAAGCAATTGCACGCAACAATGGCCTGCGGCAATATACTCGGCTTCGGCGGTTGAAAGAGCCACAGAATTTTGCTTCTTTGAAGCCCAAGACACCAGAGATCTTCCCAAGAACTGGCAAGTCGCTGATGTGCTCTTTCTATTAATTTTGCACCCTGCCCAATCAGCATCGGAATAACCAATTAAATCAAATGTGGATCCCCTGGGGTACCAAAGGCCAAACTTAGGAGTATAAACTAAATATCTCAAGATTCGTTTCACGGCCCTAAGGTGAGATTCCTTAGGATCGGCTTGGAATCTTGCACACATGCATACGGAAAGCATAATATCCGATCGTGAAGCACATAAATAGAGTAAGGAACCTATCATCGACCGGTATACCTTTTGATCTACGGATTTACCTCCTGTGTCGAGGTCGAGATGCCCATTCGTTCCCATGGGTGTCTTGATGGGCTTGGCGTCCTTCATCCCAAACTTGGTTAGAATGTCTTGAATGTACTTGGTTTGGCTAATGAAGGTGCCCTCTTGGAGTTGCTTGACTTGGAATCCCAGAAAATACTTCAACTCCCCCATCATAGACATCTCGAATTTTTGTGTCATGATCCTACTAAATTCCTCACATGTAGATTCGTTAGTAGACCCAAATATAATATCATCAACATAAATTTGGCATACAAACAAATCATTTGCAAGAGTTTTAGTAAATAAAGTAGGATCGGCCTTTTCGACTTTGAAGCCATTAGCAATAAGGAAATCTCTTAGGCATTCATACCATGCTCTTGGGGCTTGCTTGAGCCCATAAAGCGCCTTAGAGAGTCTATAAACAAGGTTAGGATACTCACTGTCTTCAAAGCCGGGAGGTTGCTCAACATAGACCTCTTCCTTGATTGGTCCATTGAGGAAGGCACTCTTCACGTCCATTTGATAGAGCTTGAAGCCATGGTAAGTAGCATAGGCTAATAATATACGAATTGACTCAAGCCTAGCTACAGGTGCATAGGTTTCACCTAAATCCAAACCTTCGACTTGTGAATATCCCTTGGCCACAAGTCGGGCTTTGTTCCTTGTCACCACACCATGCTCGTCTTGCTTGTTGTGGAAGACCCACTTGGTTCCTACAATATTTTGATTAGGACGTGGAACCAAATGCCATACCTCGTTCCTTGTGAAGTTGTTGAGCTCCTCTTGCATCGCCATCACCCAAAACCGAATCTTGAAGTGCTTCCTCTACCTTGTGTGGCTCAATAGAGGAAACAAAAGAGTAATGCTCACAAAAATGTGCAACACGAGATCTAGTGGTTACCCCCTTATGAATATCGCCGAGGATGGTGTTGACGGGGTGATCTTGTTGGATTGCTTAGTGGACTCTTGGGTGTGGCGGTCTTGGAACTTGCTCATCCTCCTTGTCTTGATCATTTGCATCTCCCCCTTGATCATTGCCGTCGTCTTGAGGTGGCTCATCTTCTTGATCTTCTTCTTCATCATCTTGAGCCTCATCCTCATCTTGAGTTGGAGGAGATGCTTGCATGGAGGAGGATGGTTGATCTTGTGCTTGAATGGGCTCTTCAGATTCCTTAGGACACACATCCCCAATGGACATGTTCCTTAGTGCGATGCACGGAGCCTCTTCATCATCTAATTCATCAAGATCAACTTGCTCTACTTGAGAGCCGTTAGTCTCATCAAACACAATGTCACAAGAAACTTCAACTAGTCCAGTGGACTTGTTAAAGACTCTATATGCCCTTGTGTTCGAATCATATCCTAGTAAAAAGCCTTCTACAGCCTTAGGAGCAAATTTGGACTTTCTACCTCTTTTAACAAGTATAAAACATTTGCTACCAAAGACTCTAAAATATGAAACATTGGGCTTTTTACCAGTGAGGAGTTCGTAGGATGTCTTCTTGAGGATTCGGTGTAGATACAACCGGTTGATGGCGTAGCAAGCGGTGTTGACCGCCTCGGCCCAAAATCGATCCGAAGTCTTGTACTCATCAAGCATGGTTCTTGCCATGTCCAATAGAGTTCTATTCTTCCTCTCCACTACACCATTTTGTTGTGGCGTGTAGGGAGAAGAGAACTCATGCTTGATGCCCTCCTCCTCAAGGAAGCCTTCAATTTGTGAATTCTTGAACTTCGTCCCATTATCGCTTCTAATTTTCTTGATCCTTAAGCCGAACTCATTTTGAGCTCGTCTCAAGAATCCCTTTAAGGTCTCTTGGGTTTGTGATTTTTCCTGCAAAAAGAACACCCAAGTGAAGCGAGAATAGTCATCCACAATAACAAGACAGTACTTACTCCCGCCGATGCTTATGTAAGCGATCGGGCCGAATAGGTCCATATGGAGGAGCTCGAGCGGTCTGTCAGTCGTTAAGATGTTCTTATGTGGATGATGAGCGCCAACTTGCTTCCCGGCTTGGCATGCGCTAAATCCTGTCTTTCTCAAAATGAACATTGGTTAGTCCTAAAATGTGTTCTCCCTTTAGAAGCTTGTGAAGATTCTTCATACCAACATGTGCTAGTCGGCGATGCCAGAGCCAGCCCATGTTAGTCTTAGCAATTAAGCAAGTGTCGAGTTCAGCTCTATTGAAATCAACTAAGTATAGCTGACCCTCTAACACTCCCTTAAATGCTACTGAATCATCACTTCTTCTAAAGATAGTGACACCTACATCAGTTAATAGACAGTTGTAGCCCATTTTGCATAATTGAGATACGGAAAGCAAATTGTAATCTAAAGAATCTACAAGAAAAACATTGGAAATGGAATGGTCAGGTGATATAGCAATTTTACCCAATCCTTTGACCAAACCTTGGTTTCCATCCCCGAATGTGATAGCTCGTTGGGGATCTTGGTTTTTCTCATAGGAGGAGAACATCTTTTTCTCCCCTGTCATGTGGTTTGTGCACCCACTATCGATGATCCAACTTGAGCCCCCAGATGCATAAACCTACAAAACAAGTTTAGTTCTTGATTTTAGGTACCCAAACAGTTTTGGGTCCTTTGACATTAGATACAAGAACTTTGGGTACCCAAACACAAGTCTTTGATCCCTTGTGTTTGTCCCCAACATACTTGGCAACTACTTTGCCGGATTTGTTAGTTAAAACATAAGATGCATCAAAAGTTTTAAATGAAATGCTAGGTTCATTTGATGCACTAGGAGCCTTCTTCTTAGGCAATTTAGCATGAGTTGATTGCCTAGAACTAGATGTCTCACCCTTATACATAAAAGCATGATTAGGGCCAGAGTGAGACTTCCTAGAATGAATTCTCCTAATCTTATGCTCGGGATAACCGGCAGGGTACAAAATGTAACCCTCATTATCCTGAGGCATGGGAGCCTTGCCCTTAACAAAGTTAGATAATTTTTTAGGAGGGGCATTAAGTTTGACATTGTCTCGCTTTTGGAAGCCAATGCCATCCTTGATGTCAGGGCGTCTCCCACTATAAAGCATACTACGAGCAAATTTAAATTTTTCATTTTCAAGTTCATGCTCGGCAATTTTAGCATCTAATTTTGCTATGTGATCATTTTGTTGTTTAATTAAAGCCATATGATCATGAATAGCATCTATGTCAACATCTCTACATCTAGTGTAAATAGAAACATGCTCAATGGTAGATGTAGAGGGTTTGCAAGTTTTTAGTTCAATAATCTTAGCATGTAAAATATCATTTTCACTTCTAAGATCGGAAATGGAAGCATTGCAAACATCTAACTCTTTAGCCTTAGCAATCAATTTTTCATTTTCAAATCTAAGGCTACCAAGAGAGGCATTCAATTTCTCAATCTTAGCAATAGAAATAGCATGATCATTTCTAAGATTGGCATATGAATCATCACAAACATTTGAATTAATCTTAGCAACTAATTTAGCATTTTCATTTCTAAGGTTGGCAATAACATCATGGCAGGTGCTTAGCTCACTAGATAATTTTTCACATTTTTCCCTTTCTAGAGCATAAGCATTCTTAACCTTAACATGTTTCTTATTTTCCTTAATTAGGAAGTCCTCTTGGCTATCCAAGAGTTCATCCTTATCATGAATAGCGCTAATCAATTCATTTAACTTTTCTTTTTGTTCCATGTTAAGGTTGGAAAAAAGAGTAAACAAATTATCCTCCTCATTACTAGAATTGTCTTCATCACTAGAGGATGCATATTTAGTGGAGGATTTAGATTTAACCTTCTTCCTTTTGCCGTCCTTTGCCATGAGGCACTTGTGGCCGACGTTGGGGAAGAGAAGTCCCTTATTGACGGCGATGTTGGCGGTGTCCTCGTCGGAGGAGGAATCAGTGGAGCTCTCGTCGGAGTCCCACTCGCGGCACACATGGGCATCGCCGCCCTTCTTCTTGTGGTACCTCTTCTTTTCCTTTCTTCTCCCCTTCTTGTCGTCGCCCCTGTCACTGTCACTAGAAATAGGACATTTTGCTATAAAGTGACCGGGCTTACCACACTTGTAGCAAACCTTCTTGGAGCGGGGTTTGTAGTCCTTCCCCCTCCTTTGCTTGAGGATTTGTCGAAAGTTTTTGATGATTAAAGCCATCTTGTCATTGTCGAGCTTTGAGGCGTCGATGGCGAGCCTACTTGGTGTAGACTCTTCCTTCTTCTCCTCTGTTGCCTTGAATGTGACGGGTTGTGCTTCGGGCGTGGAGGAGGTGCCTTGCTCGATGATTTTCTTTGAGCCTTTGATCATTAGCTCAAAGCTTACAAACTTCCCTATAACTTCCTCGGGAGACATTAGCTTGTATCTAGGACCACCTCGAATTAATTGAACTTGTGTAGGGTTAAGAAAAACGAGGGATCTAAGAATAACCTTGACCATCTCATGGTCATCCCGTTTTGTGCTCCCGAGGTTGCGCACTTGGTTCACCAAGGTCTTCAAGCGGTTGTACATAGCTTGCGGATCCTCCCCTTGGTGAAGCATGAAGCGACCGAGCTCCCCCTCGATCGTCTCCCGCTTGGTGATCTTTGTCACCTCGTCTCCTTCGTGCGCGGTCTTGAGCACGTCCCAAATTTCCTTTGCGCTCTTCAACCCTTGCACCTTATTATACTCCTCTCGACTTAGAGAGGCGAGGAGTATAGTAGTGGCTTGGGAGTTGAAGTGGTGGATTTGGGCCACTTCGTCCGAGTCATAGTCTTCATCCCCTACGGATGGTACCTGTACACCAAACTTGACAACATTCCAAATGCTTGTGTGGAGTGAGGTTAGATGATGCCTCATTTTGTCACTCCACATATTATAATCTTCACCGTCAAAAACCGGTGGTTTGCCTAATGGAACAGAGAGTAAAAGAGTACGCTTTGAAATACGAGGGTAGCGTAGGGGAATCTTACTATACTTCTTGCGCTCATGGCGCTTAGAAGTAATGGATGGCGCGTCGGAGCTGGAGGTGGATGGCGATGAAGAATCGGTCTCGTAGTAGACCACCTTCCGCATCTTCTTTTTCTTGTCGCCACTCCGATGCGACTTGTGGGAAGAGGATTCCTTTTCCTTCCCTTTGTTGCGGGACTCTCCTGATGGAGCCTTCCCGAGGCTTGTAGCGGGCTTGTCGCCGATCACCATCTCCTTCTTGGCGTGATCTCCCGACATCACTTCGAGCGGTTAGGCTCTAATGAAGCACCGGCTCTGATACCAATTGAAAGTCGCCTAGAGGGGGGGTGAATAGGGTGAAACATAAATTTACAAAGTTAATCACAACTACAAGCTGGTTAGCGTTAGAAATATAATCGAGTCCGAGAGAGAGGGTGTCCGAGAGAGAGGGTGAAAACAAATCGCAAGTAAATAAGGAATGAGACACAAGGATTTGTTTTAACGAGGTTCGGTTCTTGCAAACCTACTCCCCGTTGAGGTGGTCACAAAGACCGGGTCTCTTTCAACCCTTTCCCTCTCTCAAACGGTCACTTAGACCGAGTGAGCTTCTCTTCTCAATCAAACGGGACACAAAGTCCCCACAAGGACCACCACACAATTGGTGTCTCTTGCCTCGGTTACAATTGAGTTGATCACAAAGAATGAGAAAGAAAAGAAGCAATCCAAGCGCAAGAGCTCAAAAGAACACAACAAATCTCTCTCTCTTATCACTAAAGCTTTGTGTGGAGTTGGGAGAGGATTTGATCTCTTTGATGTGTCTTGTATTGAATGCTATAGCTCTTGTAAGGTGTAGAAGTGTAGAAACTTGGATGACTTGAATGTGGGGGTGGTTGGGGTATTTATAGCCCCAACCACCAAACTTGACCGTTGGTGGAGGCTGCTGTCGAATGGTGCACCGGACAGTCTGGTGCTCCACCGGCACTGTCCGGTGTGCCAGCCACGTCACCCGGTCGTTGGGTCCTGACCGTTGGAGCTCTGACATGTGGGCCGGCCTGGCTGTCCGGTGGTGCACCGGACAAGTCCTATAGACTGTCCGGTGCGCCACCCACGCGTGCTCTGTCCTCTGCGCGTGCAGACGCGCATTTAATGCATTGCAGTCGACCGTTGCGCACGAAGTAGCCGTTGCTCCGCTGGCACACCGGACAGTACGGTGTTACACCGGACAGTCCGGTGAATTATAGCGGAGCGGATTCCTGAAGCTGGCGAGTTCAGAGTTGCTTCTCCCTAGGGCACCGGACACTGTCCGGTGGTACACCGAACAGTCCGGTGAATTATAGTGGAGTGCCTCAGAGAATTCCCGAAGGCGAGGAGTTGAGCTTGGAGTTCCCTGGTGCACCCGACATTGTCCGGTGGCACATCGGACAGTCCGGTGCGCTAGACCAGGGCTGCCTTCGAGTTGTCTTTTGCTCTCTTTGTTTGAACCCTTTCTTGGTCTTTTTATTGGTTTGATGTGAACCTATGGCACCTGTAAAACTCATAATCTAGAGCAAACTAGTTAGTCCAATTATTTGTGTTGGGCAATTCAACCACCAAAATCTATTTAGGAAAAGGTGTAAGCCTATTTCCCTTTCACATCCCCATGGATTCGTGTCCACAGACCATCATCATCCTAATATAAAAATGAATACAATCAATTCCTGACCTCGCGCGAGTGCTAGAAAAATCACTCGACTTCTACCGAGATCCCTAATTAGCAAAGCAGCTACTCGACCTAGCATACTAGTATCCATCTCAAAAGGAAATCCTGAGTTAATGCAACTAGGGTTTCAGGCAACTCCTACACTTAAGTGCACAATACAAGCCTACAATCATTAAGTGTAGTAAAATAATATATAGAACTGGTTATGCATAAAACCGGGGCTTGCCTTCCAAAGCTGGGGCAGGCAGATCCTCGATGGCAGGCTCTGGTGCTGGGTCCTGGGCTACCTCCTGAGCAATTCCTTGCTTCGGCACGAGGATGTACTCCCCGTCAGCGAGATTACAGTCTAGCGAATGCAATGTATAAGATATATGCATAAAAATGACATGATCATTTGTAAAAGTCATGCATCGTAAAACAGCGTTAAGTTTAGTGTTTCTCTATGGTTTCTTTTTGGATACAATTAAAGGTTTTGTATTTTCATCTCTTTCTCCCCAAGGTTTCCCTTTCTCTTTCTATGGCTTCTTATTAAGCATTTTTGAGTTATCAAGGTTAGTTAACATTTTCCAAAAATGTTATAAAAATTTCAGTGGGTAAATATTGACATTGGTGGGTTCTCCTAAAAATTTGAGGTGGAGATTAGTTCAGGTACTACTTGTGCAAAATTAACAAAAACTAGTATAAAAGGGCATTTTACACTATAGCTATGATTTAAGTGAGGCTTCTGCACAAATTTTTATTTTGTCCAGGTTCATTGGTGATATTAGGCTTTATGTAAAAAAAATCACAGAAAAGACTTACTGGATATTTAGTTGTGATTTTCTAAAGTTTAATGCCAAAAAGGTACTTATAACTAACTTGTTATTTGAAAAATATCAAACAACAAAACTCATATTTTTCCTACATTCATAATAACAGAATATTAGTTATCCCAAGGTTTGTGGTGTTTTCTCCTCAGGATTATTTTTCTAAGATTTTCCTAAGTTTTTATTGTTTGCATAAAATAAAAGGTATCTCATTTCTTTTGTACTAAACAAGGGTCTAATAAAATTTTCCAGTGAACTATATTAAATAAGTGAGCTAACAAAAATGTGGCTTCTCCCTAGTTTCTATTTTAAACTACCTTTTCTACTTTCTTTAACTTTGAGCTAAAATGATTTTAAATAGTAAAACCTACCTTAATTTGGTGTACTGAGGGGTTTACTATTTTTAAACGGATTAGGGAGTGATTAAGTACTTCTCTGATTTTTCTTAACCTCAGTCTAACAATGTAACTATTTTTCCTTTTATTATTTAGCTTTTGGCCAAATCAATATTTAATTCCAAACTTTAAATTCTTCTGCAATACTAAGGGGGTTTTGCATTTTTCCTAGGTAGCTCACATTATTTAGAATCTGGCAAAATTGGTTTGACCAAATTTGGTTGAATAAAACTAAAGTTATGAATTTTACAAGCTCTGTTTGCATTTAAATTAGAAATATTAAAAGGTTTTTAGGAAAACCTGTTTACACCGAGGACCCTGGGCTTTTCCTAAACCAGTTCTTTAACTTATACCCCTGCGCAACTATTCATCTGAGTCTCTGACAGTTCAAAAACCCCCCTGACTTCTATTCCTTCTTCCCCGAGGTCCCTCCCCCCTTTTGAACAGTACCCGCGAAAGGAAAAAGGGCGGCGTGGCTTACCGGCGGCGAGGGAGGTCCGGCGAAGGGTGGGGTTGGCTTCGGGAGGTCCTTGCGGTCACGACGAGGTACGGCTTGACGACGGTGATGGCCGGAATCGGCCGATCCACGTGCGCAGGCGGGCGAGCTCGTCGGCGGCGAGTGCTCCGGCCTAACCACGGCGATATAGGTCAATCCAAGGGCACGGGGAGCTTCACGGGGTGCTAAAGAGTAGACCCGTGCAAGGAATCAAAGAATAACTCACCGTGGAGCTCAGTCTACGTTCGCCGGCGGTCGGGTGAAGTCCGGTGACCTTGATCCGGCGTCTCCGGTGAGGCAGAGCTCAATTCCTCGCTCTGGGAGCTTCACCGAGGCACGTAGAGTCTATTCCAAGGGTTGGACGGGGCTGGGAATGGCTTTGCTGGCCAGTCTACAGTGGCGGGTGCTCGGGCGGCCGCTGTCACGCCGTTTGCAGGGCAAACTCCGGCGATCTCTTGCTCCGGTGAGGTCGAGAGCGCGCGGGGCGTACAGCTGAAGCCTTGGCTGGCTTTATAGGTGTGGGCACGGGCAGGGGACACGGGCGTGGCTTGGCGCGGTGCGGGGAACGCGGCGTCGGGCGCTGGGCGTGCTCTGGCGCGTCCAGGGCGCGTCGAACACGTGGAGGTGTTCTTCTGCCCATGTTCAAAAGCTTGCCGAGATCACAAACGTGCGAATCTTGGCAAAAATTCGGCGCAGACCTCTTCCTGGCACCTATGGCTATCTCTTGTATGTGTGTTCCAAGGGGAGATAAGCCCTAGGTCAGAAGATTTGCGGATGCCAAATCTGGCTTGTCTTTCTGTCCACCTCACGATAAAAGAGATGCCAAATCATGTAAAACGAATTTGGCTCGGTTTCAAACTTTTCCAGTAGGTGCCTTAGGTGGTTTGGCACCTTTTGGTATTAAGACCAAGTGGTTTTGGCGCCATTTACTAAGTGAACACGTTTGAACTTTAGATTAGGGTTAGATTTTGACTTAGAGAAGGTTAGAGAGCTCTAGTGTGCTCTCTACTTAAGGGGTGAATTTGGGGTCTTTAAGGGGTCTTTTTGAAATGTTTCCCCCTGCATTTTGTAGGTTATAATATTACTTAAACTTTGGTAAGGATTAGAATCAAGATTTGGCAACTTGATTAACTTATCCCCTGATCCCCTGCTTGGAAAACTAGTGCCCTTAGGTGTCTTAGGGTTTAACCTCTTTGGTTCCAGATGACAATTGTTCAAAAATGTTTGGGTAGAGTTTTTGTCATTAACATTTCTTAGCTAACCCATGTTTCCAAGGTTTTAGGTGCTCCTTCTCCTCCAATTAACCACATGTGATCACAAGCCATCAATGCATATATGAAGCTAGTGTCTTGGTAACACCTGAGGTGTTACAAAAGAGATTTGGGACATGCTCAAGACCGCGCACGAAGGAGACGAGGTGACCAAAATCACCAAGAGGGAAACGATGGAGGGGGAGCTCGGTCACTTCATGCTCAACCAAGGAGAAGACCCGCAAGCCATGTACAACCGGCTAAAAACCTTGGTGAACCAAGTGCGCAACCTCGGGAGCACCAAATGGGATGACCATGAAATGGTCAAGGTTATTCTTAGATCACTCGTATTTCTTAATCCCACTCAAGTTCAATTAATTCGTGGTGATCCTAGATATAAACTAATGTCTCTCGAGGAAGTAATAGCAAAATTTGTGAGCTTTGAATTGATGATCAAAGGCTCTAAGAAGATCATTGAGCAAGGCGCCTCCTCCGTACCCGAGGCACAACCCGTCGCATTCAAGGCGACGGAGGAGAACAAAGAAGAGTCTACATTGAGTAGACTTCACATTGACGCCTCCAAGCTCGACAACGAGGAAACGGCGCTCATCATCAAGAGCTTTCGCGAAATCCTCAAGCAAAGGAAGGGGAAAGATAACAAGCCCTGTTCCAAGAAAGTATGCTACAAGTGTGGTAAGCCCAATCATTTTATCGCTAAATGTCCTTTATCTAGTGATAGTGACAGGGATAACGACAAGAGGGGGAAGAAGAAAGAGAAGAAGAGGTATTATAAGAAGAAGGGTGGCGATGCCCATGTTTATCGGGAGTGGGACTCTGACGAGAGCTCCACTGACTCCTCCGACGACGAGGACACCGCCAACATCGCCATCGACAAAGGCCTCCTCTTCCCCAACATCGGCCACAAGTGCCTCATGGCAAAGGACGGCAAGAAGAAGAAGGTAAAATCAAGATCCTCCACTAAGTATGCAACCTCTAGTGATGAGGATAATTCTAGTGATGATGAGGATAACTTGCTTACTCTTTTTGCCAACCTCAACATGCAACAAAAGGAGAAATTAAATGAATTAATTAGTGCTATTCATGTGAAGGATGAACTCTTGGATAGCAAAGAGGACTTCCTTATTAAGGAAAACAAAAAGCATGTTAAGACTAAAAATGCTTATGCTCAGGAGGTAGAGAAAAATGAAAAATTAACTAGAGAGCTTAGCACTTGCCATGACACTATTTCTAGCCTTAGAAATGAAAATGCCAAATTAATTGCTAAGGTTGAGAAATCAAATGTTTGTGATGATTCAATTGTTAATCTTAGAAATGATAATGCTAGTTTAATTGCTAAGATTGACATGTTGAATGAATCTCTTGCTAGCCTTAAGTTTGAGAATGATAAATTAATTGCTAAGGCTAAGGAATTAGATGTTTGCAATATTTCTATTTCCAATCTTAGAGATGAGAATGCTATTTTACATGCTAAGATTGTTGAATTAAATGATTGCAAACCCTCTACATCTATAGTTGATCATGTTTCTATTTGCACTAGATGTAGAGATATTAATGTTGATGCTATTCATGATCACCTTGCTATGATTAAACAACAAAATGATCATATAGCTAAACTAGATGCTAAAATTGCCGAGCATGAACTAGAAAATGAGAAATTTAAATTTGCTCGTAGCATGCTTTATAGTGGGAGACGCCCTGGCATTAAGGATGGCATTGGCTTCCAACAGGGAGACAATGTCAAGCTTAATGCCCCTCCTAAAAGATTGTCTAATTTTGTTAAGGGCAAGGCTCCCATGCCTCAGGATAACGAGGGCTATATTTTATATCCTGCTAGTTATCCTGGGGATAAGATTAGGAGAATTCATGCAAAGAAGACTCATTTTGTTTCTCACCATGCTTTTATTTATAAGAATGAGGCTTCTAGCTCTAGGCGTTCTACACATGTTAAAATACCTAAGAAGAAAACTCCTATTGCATCAAATGATCATAACATTACATTTAAAACATTTGATGCCTCATATGTGCTAACTAACAAATCAGGCAAAGTAGTTGCCAAATATGTTGGGGGCAAACACAAGGGCTCCAAGACTTGTGTTTGGGTACCCAAGGTGCTTGTTTCTAATGTGAAAGGACCCAAGACCGTTTGGGTACCTAAGAACAAGGCCTAAATTTGTTTTGTAGGTTTATGCATCTGGGGGCTCAAGTTGGATCATTGATAGCGGGTGCACAAACCACATGACCGGGGAGAAAAACATGTTCTCCTCCTCCGAGAAAAACCAAGATCCCCAAATAGCTATTACATTCGAGGATGAAAATCAAGGTTTGGTCAAAGGACTTGGTAAAATTGTTATATCACCTGACCACTCTATTTCCAATGTTTTTCTTGTAGATTCTTTAGATTATAACTTGCTTTCAGTTTCTCAATTATGCAAAATGGGTTACAACTATCTTTTTACGGATGTAGGTGTTACTGTCTTTAGAAGAAGTGATGATTCAGTAGCATTTAAGGGAGTGTTAGAGGGTCAAATATACTTAGTAGATTTCAATAGAGCTGAACTTGACACTTGCTTAATTGCTAAGACTAACATGGGTTGGCTCTGGCATCGCCGACTAGCCCACGTTAGGATGAAGAATCTTCATAAGCTTCTAAAGGGAGAGCACATTTTAGGACTAACCAATGTTCATTTTGAGAAAGACAGGATTTGTAGCGCATGCCAAGCAGGGAAGCAAATTGGTGTTCATCATCCACACAAGAACATCATGATGACTGACAGGCCACTGGAGCTACTCCACATGGATTTATTCGGCCCGATAGCTTACATAAGCATCGGCGGGAGTAAGTACTGTCTAGTTATTGTGGATGATTATTCTCGCTTCACTTGGTTATTCTTTTTACAGGAAAAATCTCAAACCCAAGAGACTTTGAAAGGATTCTTGAGACGGGCTCAAAATGAGTTCGGCTTAAGGATCATGAAGATAAGAAGCGACAACGGAACGGAGTTCAAGAACTCACAAATAGAAGGCTTTCTTGAGGAGGAGGGCATCAAGCATGATTTCTCTTCTCCCTACACGCCACAACAAAATGGTGTAGTGGAGAGGAAGAATAGAACTCTATTGGACATGGCAAGGACCATGCTTGATGAGTACAAGACTTCGGATCAGTTTTGGGTCGAGGCGGTCAACACCGCTTGCTACGCCATCAACCGGTTATATCTTCACTGAATCCTCAAGAAGACATCATATGAACTCCTCACCGGTAAAAAGCCTAATGTTTCATATTTTAGAGTCTTTGGTAGCAAATGCTTTATTCTTATTAAAAGAGGTAGAAAATCTAAATTTGCTCCTAAGGCTGTAGAAGGTTTTTTACTTGGTTATGATTCAAACACAAGGGCATATAAAGTCTTTAACAAGTCCACTGGACTAGTTGAAGTTTCTTGTTACATTGTGTTTGATGAGACTAACGGCTCTCAAGTAGAGCAAGTTGATCTTGATGAGCTAGATGATGAAGAGGCTCCGTGCATCGTGCTAAGGAACATGTCCATTGGGGATGTGTGTCCTAAGGAATCCGAAGAGTCCACACAAGCACAAGATCAACCTTCATCTTCCATGCAAGCATCTCCACCAATCCAAGATGAGGATCAAGGTCGAGAGGATGAAAATGACGATCAAAAATATGAGCCACCTCAAGAGGAGGACATTGATCAAGGGGGAGATGTCAATGATCAAGACAAGGAGGATGAGCAAGATCCAAGGCCGCCTCACCCAAGAGTCCACCAAACAATCCAACGAGATCAGCCCGTGAACACCATCCTCGGCGATATTCATAAGGGGGTAACCACTTGATCTCGTGTTGCTCATTTTTGTGAACATTACTCTTTTGTTTCCTCTAGTGAGCCACACAGGGTAGAGGAAGCACTTCAAGATTCGGATTGGGTGTTGGCGATGCAAGAGGAGCTCAAAAACTTCACGAGGAATGAGGTATGGCATTTAGTTCCATGTCCTAACCAAAATGTTGTAAGAACCAAGTGGGTCTTCCGCAACAAACAAGATGAGCATGGTGTGGTGACAAGGAACAAAGCACGACTTGTGGCCAAAGGGTATTCACAAGTCGAAGATTTGGATTTTGGTGAAACCTATGCACCCGTAGCTAGGCTTGACTCAATTCATATATTACTTGCCTATGCTACTTACCATGGCTTTAAGCTCTACCAAATGGACGTGAAGAGTGCCTTCCTCAATGGACCAATCAAGGAAGAGGTATATGTTGAGCAACCTCCAGGCTTTAAAGATAGTGAGTACCCTAACCATGTCTATAAACTCTCTAAGGCGCTTTATGGGCTTAAGCAAGCCCCAAGAGCATGGTATGAATGCCTAAGAGATTTTCTTATCACTAATGGCTTCAAAGTCGGCAAAGCCGATCCTACTCTCTTTACTAAAACAATTGAAAATGATTTGTTTGTATGCCAAATTTATGTTGATGATATCATATTTGGGTCTACTAATAAATCTATTTGTGAAGAGTTTAGTAGGATCATGGTTCAAAAATTCGAGATGTCTATGATGGGGGAGTTGAAGTATTTTCTAGGATTTCAAGTCAAACAACTCCAAGAGGGCACCTTCACTAGCCAAACGAAGTACATTCAAGACATACTCACCAAGTTTGGAATGAAGGATGCCAAGCCCATCAAGACACCCATGGGAACAAATGGGCATCTCGACCTCGACACGGGAGATAAATCCGTAGATCAAAAGGTATACCGATCGATGATAGGTTCTCTACTCTATTTATGTGCATCTCGACCGGACATTATGCTTTCCGTATGCATGTGTGCAAGGTTCCAAGCCGATCCTAAGGAAGTTCACCTTAGGGCCATGAAGAGAATCTTGAGATATTTAGTTCATACACCTAAGTTTGGTCTTTGGTACCCCAAGGGATCCTCTTTTGATTTATTAGGATATTCTGATGCTGATTGGGCAGGGTGTAAAATTGATAGGAAGAGCACATCAGGGACTTGTCAGTTTTTGGGGAGATCCCTGGTGCCTTGGGCTTCAAAGAAACAAAACTCAGTAGCTCTTTCTACCGCCGAAGCCGAGTATATTGCCGCAGGCCATTGTTGCGCGCAATTGCTATTGATGAGGCAAACCCTCAGGGACTATGGCTACAAAATTAGCAAAGTCCCTCTCCTATGTGACAATGAGAGTGCAATCCGCATGGCGGATAATCCCGTTGAACACAGCCGCACTAAGCACATAGCCATTCGGTATCACTTTTTGAGAGATCACCAACAACGGGAGGATATCGAGATAGCCTATATAAACACCAAAGATCAAATAGCTGATATCTTTACCAAGCCACTAGATGAGAAAACCTTTACCAAACTTAGGAATGAGCTAAATATTCTTGATTCTAGGAATTTTGATTGATTCTTTGCACACATAGCTCATTTATATACCTTTGATCATATCTCTTTTATGTCTATGACTAATGTGTTTTCAAGTGTAATCTTATGCTTAGTCATAGAATTGAAAGGGAAATGGAGTATTCGGCAAATAAGGCGCTTCCACTCAACTCCATTGGTATTTGCAAGTATTCCGCCATTTCTCCACTTTGGTATAATCTTCACTCATATTTATTTGTTTACCATTGGGAGAAAGTAAAAGGGCTTATATTTCACTCACAAGTATCCGTTTTTGGCGATTCATGCCAAAGGGGGAGAAAGTATTAGCCCAAAGCAAAAGGACTGCACCACCACCGAATTTTAAAAATGAAGTTTTTTTAATTGGTATCTTGTTGTGTTCAAAAAGGGGGAGAAAGTAGTATCTTCAAAACTTGTAAAACCCTCTTGAACACTAAGAGGAGAATTTCATTTAGGGGGAGTTTTGTTTAAAGTCAAAGAAAAAGCATTTGAAATAGGGGGAGAAAATTTCAAATCTTGAAAATACTTCTTTCAATCTTATTCATGCACCTTTGACTATTTGCAAAAGTTTTTGAAAAGAATCTTACAAAGAATTTGCAAAAACAAAACTAGTGGTGCAAGCGTGGTCCAAAATTTTAAATAAGAAGAAAACCATCCATGCATATCTAATAGAAATAATTATTGGTTTAATTCCAAGCAACCTTTGCACTTCTTTAAGCAAACTAGTTCAATTCTACACTTTTATGTTTGCTTTGGTTTGTGTTGGCATCAATCACCAAAAAGGGGGAGATTGAAAGGGAAATAGGGTCAAACCTTTTCCTATATGAATTTTGGTGGTTGAATTGCCCAACACAAATTATTGAACTAACTAGTTTGCTCTAGATTATGAGTTCTACAGGTGCCAAAGGTTCAACACAAACCAATAATAAGTCCAAGAAAGGGTTCAAATACAAAGAGCCAAAGACAACCGAAGGCTGCCCTAGTCTGGCGCACCGGACTGTCCGGTGCACCAGGGTGGATCAACTCGAACTGCTCAGCTTCGAGAATTTGGGGGAGCCACTCCGCTATAATTCACCGGACTGTCCGGTGTGCCAGCGGAGCAATGGCTATACGCGCCAACGGTCGTCTGCAAAAGGCTATAGTGAACATGAACAGTGCGCGCCTGCGCGCGCAGAAGTCAGAGCAGCGCCAGAAGGCGCACCGGATAGTGAGCAGTGACTGTCCGGTGCACCACCGGACTGTCCGGTGGCCCCACATGTCAGAGCTCCAACGGTCGAACCCTAACGGTTGGGTGACGTGGCTAACGCACAGGACAGTATCCGGTGGCGCACCGGACTGTCCGGTGCGCCATACGACAGCAGCCATTCCCAACGGCCACTTTGGTGGTTGGGGCTATAAATACCCCCCAACCACCACACTTCAAGGCATCCAAGTTTTCAGCCATTGCATTCAATACAAGAGCTCTAGACTTCATTCCAAGACTCAAACAAAGTGATCAATTCCTCTCCCAAGTCCAAAGATCATTCCAATCAAATAGTGACTAGTGAGAGAGTGATATTTGTGTTCTTCTGAGTTCTTGTGCTTGGATCGCTTTCTTCCTTCCTCATTTCTTGTTCTCAAGTGTTTTGTAACCAAGGCAAGAGACACCAAGTGTGTGGTGATCCTTGTGGGGTCTAAGAGACCCGTGAGATAAGGAGAAAGCTCACTCGGTCTAAGTGACCGTTTGAGAGAGGGAAAGGGTTGAAAGAGACCCGGTCTTTGTGACCACCTCAACGAGGAGTAGGTTTGCAAGAACCGAACCTCAGTAAAACAAATCACCGTGTCTCACCCTTCATTTGCTTGTGATTTGTTTTCGCCTCCTCTTTCGGACTCGATTATATTTCTAACGCTAACCCCGGCTTGTAGTTGTGTTTAAAGTTTGTAAATTTCAGATTCTGCCTATTCACCCCCCCCCCTCTAGGCGACTTTCACTTTCTCCCCCTTTGGCATGAATCGCCAAAAATGAAGAACTTTGAGAGCCCTAGAATACTTTCTCCCAGATTGGTAAAGTAAATGTAAGTGAAGAGTTATACCAATTGAGAGTTGCATGAGTAACGGCAAAGGGTAAATGATACCGTCAGAGTTTGGAGTGGAAGCCTTGTTTTTGCCAAAAACTCCATTTTCATTTCAATCTAAGACTAATCATAGAGATATACTTGAAAGCACATTAGTCTTAGCTTTGGCACAAGAAAAATAAGAAATATGCATTTGTACCAAATGAAAGAAACATGATCAAAGGTATATATATATGAGCAAAGTGTGCAATGTTTCAATCAAAGTTTCGAGAATCATGTATATTTAGCTCATTCCTAAGTTTGCTAAAGGTCTTTTCATCTAGTGGCTTGGTAAAGATATCAGGTAATTGATTGTGGATATTAAAATAAGCAATTTCAATATCCCCCTTTTGTTGGTGATCTCTCAAAAAGTGATACTGAATGTCTATGTGCTTAGTGCGGCTGTGTTCAATGAGATTATCCGCCATGCGGATCGCACTCTCATTATCACATAGGAGAGGGTCTTTGCTCAAATTGTAGGCATAGTCCCTAAGGGTTTGCCTCATCCAAAGTAATTTTCACAGCAGTGGCCTGCAGCAATATACTCGGCTTCGGCGGTAGAAAGAGCTACTGAATTTTGTTTCTTTGAAACCCAAGACACTAGGGATCTCCCCAGAAACTGACAAGTCCCTGATGTGCTCTTCCTATCAATTTTACACCCTGCATAATCGGCATCAGAATATCTAATTAAATCAAATGTAGATCCCTTGGGGTACCAGAGCCCAAACTTAGGAGTGTAGACTAAATATCTCATGATTCTTTTCATGGCCCTAAGGTGAACTTCCTTAGGATTTGCCTGGAACCTTGCACACATGCATACAGAAAGCATAATATCCGGTTGAGATGCACATAAGTAGAGTAAAGAACCTATCATCGACCGATATACCTTTTGATCTATGGATTTACCTCTCGTGTTGAGGTCGAGATGCCCATTTGTTCCCATGGGTGTCTTGATGGGTTTACCATTCTTCATTCCAAACTTCTTAAGTATGTCTTGAATGTACTTAGTTTGGCTAATGAAGGTGCCCTCTTGGAGTTGCTTGATTTGAAATCCAAGGAAATACTTCAACTCCCCCATCATTGACATCTCAAATTTCTGTATCATAATCCTACTAAACTCTTCACAAGATGACTTGTTAGTAGATCCAAATATAATATCATCAACATAAATTTGGCATATAAACAAGTCTTTTGCAATAGTTTTAGTGAAGAGAGTAGGATCGGCTTTTCTGACTTTGAAGCCATTAGTGATAAGGAAGTCTCTTAGGCATTCATAACATGCTCTTGGGGCTTGCTTGAGCCCATAAAGCGTCTTTGAGAGCTTATAAACATGGTTATGATACTCACTATCTTCAAAGCCGGGAGATTGCTTAACATAGACCTCTTCCTTGATAGGGCCATTGGGGAAGGCACTTTTCACATCCATTTGATAAAGCTTAAAGCCATGGTAAGTAGCATAGACAAGTAATATTCGAATTGACTCAAGCCTAGCTACGGGTGCATAGGTTTCATCTAAATCCAAACCTTCGACTTGTGAATAACCTTTGGCCACAAGTCAGGCTTTGTTCCTTGTCACCACACCATGCTCGTCTTGCTTGTTGCAGAATACCCACTTGGTACCTACAACATTTTGGTTAGGACGTGGAACTAAGTGTCATACCTCATTCCTCGTGAAGTTGTTGAGCTCCTCTTGCATTGACATTAACAAATCCAGATCTCTTAGTGCATCCTCCACCCTGTATGGCTCAATAGAGAACGCAAAAGAGTAATGTTCACAGAAATGGGCAACTCGAGATCTAGTGGTTACCCCCTTGTGAATGTCACCAAGAATGGAGTTGACGGGGTGATCTCTTTGAATTGCTTGGTGGACTCTTGGGTGTGGTGGTCTTTGATCTTGAATCTCTTGATCATCTTCCTTGTCATCATTATCTTCATCTCCCCCTTGACCAATGTCCTCCTCTTGAGGTGGCTCATCATCTTGATCTTCATCTTCATTTTCTTGAGCCTGATCCTCATCTTGAGTAGGTGGAGATGCTTGCATGGAAGATGATGGTTCATCTTGTGTTTGTGGAGGCTCTTCGGATTCCTTAGGACACACATCCCCAATGGACATGTTCCTTAGTGCGACGCATGGAGCCTCTTCATCATCTAGTTCATCAAGATCAACTTGCTCCACTTGCGAGCCATTAGTCTCATCAAACATAATGTCACAAGAAACTTCAACTAATCCAGTGGACTTGTTGAAGACTCTATATGCCCTTGTGTTCGAGTCATAACCGAGTAAAAAGCCATCTACTGCTTTAGGAGCGAATTTAGAACTTCTACCTCTCTTAATAAGAATAAAGCATTTGCTCCCAAAGACTCTAAAATAAGAAACATTGTCTTTTTACTAGTAAGGAGTTCATACGATGTTTTCTTAAGGATTCGGTGAAGATATAACCGGTTGATGGAGTAGCAGGTGTCTTGTACTCATCAAGCATGGTTCTTGCCATGTCCAGTAGAGTTCTATTTTTCCTCTCCACTACACCATTTTGTTGAGGTGTGTAGGGAGAAGAGAACTCATGCTTGATGCCCTCCTCCTCAAGAAATCCTTCAATTTGTGAATTCTTGAACTCCGTTCCATTATCGCTTCTAATCTTTTTGATTCTCAATCCAAACTCATTTTGAGCCTGTCTTAAGAATCTCTTTAAGGTTTCTTGGGTTTGAGATTTTTCGTGCAAAAAGAATACCCAAGTGAAGCGAGAATAATCATCCACAATAACTAAACAGTACTTACTCCTGCCGATGCTTATGTAAGCAATCGGTCCGAATAGGTCCATGTGGAGTAGCTCAAGTGGCCTGTAAGTCATCATGATGTTCTTGTATGGATGATGGACTCCAACTTGCTTCCCTGCTTGGCATGTGCTACAAATCCTATCTTTCTCAAAATGAACATTTGTTAGTCCTAAAACGTGTTCTCCCTTTAGAAGCTTGTGGAGATTCTTCATTCCAACATGAGCAAGTCGGCGATGCCACAGCCAACCCATGTTAGTCTTAGCAATTAAGCAAGTGTCTAGTTTAGCTTTGTTATCATCAAAATCAACTAAATATAGTTTACCATCTAACACTCCCTTAAATGCTATTGAATCATCACTTCTTCTAAAGACAGTGACACCTATGTCAGTAAAAAGACAGTTGTAGCCCATTTTACACAATTGAGAAACAGAAAGCAAATTGTAATCTAAAGAATCTACAAGAAAAACATTAGAAATGGAATGGTCAGGAGATATAGCAATTTTACCCAAACCTTTGACCAAACCTTGATTTCCGTCCCCGAATGTAATAGCTCTTTGGGGATCATCATTTTTCTCGTATGAGGAGAACATCCTTTTCTCCCCTGTCATGTGGTTTGTGCACCCGCTATCGTTTATCCAACTTGATCCACCAGATGCATAAACCTACAAAACAAATTTAGGCCTTGTTCTTAGGTACCCAAACGGTCTTAGGTCCTCTGACATTAGAAACAAGCACCTTGGGTACCCAAACACAAGTTATGGGACTCTTGTGTTTGCCCTTAACATATTTGGCAACTACTTTGCCTGATTTGTTAGTGAGCACATATAAAGCATCAAAAGTTTTAAAAGAAATGTTATACTCATTTGATGCATTAGGAATTTTCCTTTTAGGCATTTTCACATGAGTGGAATGCCTAGAACTAGAAGACTCATTCTTATACATAAAAGCATGATGAGAAACATTATGAGGTTTTCTAGCATGAATTTTCCTAATCTTATGCTCAGGATAGTTCATAGGATATAAAATATAACCCTCTCTATCCTGAACCATGGAAGCCTTACCCTTAACTAAATTAGATAATTTCTTGGAGGCATTAAGCTTGACATTGCTTTGGCTTCCTTGTTGGAAACCAATGCCATACTTAATGCCTGGGCGTCTCCCATTATAGAGCATGCTTCTAGCAAATTTAAATTTTTCATTTTCAAGTTCATGCTCGGCAATTTTAGCAGTTAAATTAGCTATGTGATCATTTTGTTGTTTAATAATAGCAAGGTGATTATCAATAGTTTCAACATTTACATCTCTACATCTATTGTAAATGGTAACATGCTCAACAGTGGATGTAGAGTGTTTGCAAACATTCAATTTCTCTATCTTAGCATTTAGTCTAGCATTCTCATCTCTAAGACAGATAATTGAATCATTGCTAAATTCAATTTTTCAATCTTAGAAACTAAATTTTCATTCTCAATTCTAAGACAAGAAATTGAATCATTGCATTTGCTAAGCTCCTTAGTTAAGTTTTCACATTTTTTCTACTTCTAGAGTATAAGCATTCTTTAATTTAACAATTTTTTTTTATTTTCTTAACGAGCAAGTCCTCTTGGCATTCCAAGAGATCATATTTCTCGTTAATGGTCTCAATTAATTCATTTAATTTTTTCTTTTGGTCCATGGTAAGGTTGGCAAAGAGAGAAACTAAATCATCTTCATTATCACTAGAGTTACTCTCATCATCAGATGTAGTGTATTTTGGAGTAGCTCTAGAGTGTACCTTCTTCTTCTTGCCATCCTTGGCCATGAGACATTTGTGCCCGACGTTGGGGAAGAGGAGACCTTTGTTGATGGCGATGTTGGCGGCGTCCTCGTCGGAGGAGGAGTCGGTGGAGCTCTCATCGGAGTCCCACTCCCGCACCATGTGTGCCTCGCCACCCTTCTTGTAATGTTTCTTCTTATCAGTCTTCTTCTTCCCTTTCTTGTCGTCGTCCCTGTCACTTTTACTTGTATATGGACATTTAGCTATGAAATGACTGGACTTACCACATCGGTAGCACACCCTCTTGGAGCGGGGTTTGTAGTCCTTCCCCCTCCTTTGCTTGAGGATTTGACAAAAGCTCTTAATAATAAGAGCCATATCCTCGTTGTCGAGCTTGGAGGTGTTGATTGGAAGCCTACTTAGTGTAGACTCTTCCTTCTTTTCTTCCATTGCTTTGAATGCAATGGGTTGCACCTAGGGTCAGGTGTAGAGGTGGCGCCTTGCTCTAAGTTGACAATGTGTTTGGAGTCTTTGATCGTAAGTTCAAAGCACACAAACTTACCAATTACCTCCTCAGGAGACATCTGTTTATATCTAGGGTCTCCACGGATTAGTTGCACTTGAGTGGGATTATGAAAAACAAGTGATCTAAGAATAACCTTGACCATTTCATGGTCATCCCACTTGGTGCTCCCGAGGTTGCGCACTTGGTTCACCATTGTCTTAAGTCGGCTGTACATAGCTTGCGACTCTTCCCCTTTGTTGAGGATGAATCGACCGAGCTCTCCCTCGATCGTCTCGCGCTTGGTGATCTTGGTCACCTCGTCCCCTTCGTGCGCTGTTTTGAGGATGTCCCAAATTTCTTTAGCATTCTTTAACCCTTGCACCTTGTTATACTCCTCTCGACATAAAGAGGCAAGGAGTATAGAAGTTTCTTGGGAGTTAAAGTGCCTAATTTGGGCGGCCTCATCCGAGTCGTAGTCCTCGTCCCCCACCTGTGGTGCCTGCGCTCCTCACTCAACAATATCCCAAATACTTTCGTGGAGTGAGGTTAGATGGTGCCTCATTTTATCACTCTACATGCAATAATCTTCACCATCAAAATATGGTGGTTTGCATAGGGGTATGGAAAGTAATGGAGCGCGCTTTGAAATACGGGGATAGCGTAGGGGCATCTTACTATACTTCTTGTGCTCATGGCACTTAGAAGTAGTGGACGACTCGTTGCCAGAGGTGGAGGGTGTTGAAGAGTCGGTCTCATCGTAGACCACCTTCTTCATCTTCTTCTTCTTGTCACCCCTCCTATGTGACTTGATGAAGGAAGAGGATTCCTCCTTGTACTTGTTGCCGGACTCCTTTGAGAGAGTCCTCCTCGAGCCCGTGGGCTTGTCGCCGGTCACGATCTCCCTCTTGGCGTGATCTCCAGACATCACTTCGAGTTTGTTAGACTCTTAATGAAGCACTAGCTCTGATACCAATTTAAAGTCACCTAGAGGGGGGTGAATAGGTAAAACCTGAAATTTATAAACTTAAACACACACTAGGGCCGGGGTTAGCGTTAGAATTAAACCGGAGTTCAAAAGATAATTCTCCTTCCTTGGAGTTGCTCAATTAATGTGGATAACGTTTGTAAGCAAACTCAAATCAATGTGAGCAAGGGAACTATTAGAGAGGGAAAAACAAATCAAGTGAAGATCAACAAGTGGACACAGTGATTTGTTTTACCGAGGTTTGGCTCCAAAGAACCTAGTCCCCGTTGAGGAGGCCACAAAGGCCGGGTCTATTTCAACCCTTTCCCTCTCTCAAACGGTCACTTAGACCGAGTGAGCCTTTTCCTTAATCACACGGGTCACTAAGACCCCGCAAGGACCACCACACACTTAGGTGTCTCTTGCTTAGCTTTACAAAGCACTTAGGAATTAGGAAGAGAATGGAAGAAGGCAACCCAAGCAACAAGAGCGCAAATGAACACAAATGACCCTCTCTCAAGTTTCTAAGCACTAGAGTTGATTTTGGAAACTTGGAGTGGATTGAATGCTTTGAATGTGTCTTCGAGTGGTTGGCTTTGCTCTTGTATTGAATGGGAAGTTTAGAATGCTTGGATGGCTTTGAATGAGGTGGTTGGGGGTATTTATAACCCCCAACCACTTCCTAGCCATTGGCTGACTTTGCACCGGACAGTCACTGTTCACTGTCTGGTGCGTGCCACGTCAGCGTGCCTGTTAGGGTTTGGAGCTATTGACTGTTGGAGCTCTTTGTCTTTTTGCTACACTAGATAGCCCGGTGCCACACCGGACAGTCCGGTGACCTCTAACTTCTGCGTTCTGACTTCTGCGTGGCACTGTTTGGCACTGTTCCTCTGAGCAGTCAACTGTTGGCGCGCAGGGAGCCATTGCTCCGCTGGCTCATCGGACAATCCATGCACACACCGGATAGTCCGATGAATTATAGCGGAGCGCGCCCAAAGAATTCTCGAGAGTGGCTGGTTCGATGGGTGCTTGGCCTGGTGCACCGGACACTGTCCAGTGAGCCAAAGGCAGCACACTCTAAGTCCTTTTGCTCCACATTTGATTGTGTCCTCAACTAAATTTCTTTCTTGGTTTATGTTGAACCTTATGCACCTGAGATAAATAATATCTTGACAAACTAGTTAGTTCATATGGTTTGTGTTGGACGTCAACCACCAAAATCAATTATAGGAAATGATTAAGTCTATTTCCCTTTCACCCATCATTTTCATTAACCCTCTACCTATCTCATTAGCTTTTCTCCATTCAGGAGACATCGCTTGTAACCCACCACATATAGATCCCCCCAGGAAGTAGGATATTACGCCTCTCCAAGCGGCCCGAACCTGCAGAAAATCGTCTGTCTCTCTATTTCGTGCGTCCAGCACGAACCATTGAGTTACAATCAACAACACTGTCCTATTCAAAAGCATTGCAAGGGTAACCCTGGGTGTGCGGTCGGGCTCTAAACACCAACAGGGCACAGCACGACAGCGCACCAGTCCGCGACCGCGCCCCACACTGGAGGCGATCGAGTGCGCGTTACCCAACCCTAATCCTCAATTAAGCGAGAGCAAACGTAGATGGGACCAAGGTGAGCATGATGAGCTTACTCACCGGCAGATTTGGTCACAGGCGCGCGTGGACCACGGAGAGCGGCGGAGTACGACCTTCGATGAGGAATTCCTGGTGGTCAAGGTCCCCCGATTGCATGCTGGCGACTCCCACACTTCCGCCGTGCTCTGGTGATGCTCCCTGAGCAAGGAATTAGAGCCTCAGCGCCAGCCAATTGAGGCTCACATTCAAGCGGTGGATTTCTTCTAGTGTTTAGGGATGGCATGAGCTGGGTAGGTAGCTAGGATGGTAGGAAATGCCCATGAGAGTTTCGTTTTATAGTCTCCATTAGGGGAAACGGAGTCCGCGCGGGGACCAAGCCTTCCCCCGGCGATATTGGTCGCCATTGTTATGATTCGCGGTGAGCGGCGGTCTGGTAAGATCTAGGGAAGACACTGCTGATGAGCAGGTCCCACCCGACAACAGCGAGGTGAGGCGGACGGGGTCAGACTCACGGGCCCGGGTGGTAGTGTGCACGTGCGGCGTGGAGAAAAACGGAGGGGTGGGCCATGGAGAAGGAAGTGGAGATGGTCCGGATTCCGGTTCCAAGGCCCAATACGGGTATTCTTCCTCTTTTCTTTTGTTTTTATTATTTCTGTTTTGATTTTCTTTCTCAATTTCAAATTAAACCCCAGTTTGAATTTCAAAATTTTAATCTTAGATGCACGAAATAACTCTAGCATGATGTGCACTAATTGTATTAATCTATTTATTTAGTTACTTTATTTATTGTTATTATTTTACTTAGGTAATGAAATTCTCACCACATAGAATATTATTTTGGGTGTGCAATCTATTTTAAAGGTATATCCCAAAGTTCATATTCTTTTGTTTTGATGGAAATCATTTTTTTCTCAATGTCTAATCTTTATTAGGATACAATTTATCTAATATTATTCTATTGTGACCATTTGCTTTTGTCGGGGACCATAATTAGGGGTACCCTCAAGACTCCTAATTCTCAGCTGGTAACCCCCATCAGCATAAAGCTGCTAAGGCCTGATGGGTGCGATTGAGTCAGGGATCAGTCCATTCGAGCGACTCGATCACGCCTCGCCCGAGCCTAGCCTCGGACAAGGGCAGCCGACCCCGGAGGATTTCCGTCTCGCCCGAGGCCCCCTCCAACGGCGGACATGTTTCTGGCTCGCCCGAGGCCCTGCCTTCGCCAAGAAGCAACCCTGACTAAATCGCCGCACCGACCGACCAAGTCGCAGGGGCATTTAATGCAAAGGTGACCTGACACCTTTGTCCTGACGCGCGCCCCCCGGCAGAGCCGAAGTGACCGTCGTCACTTCACCGCTCCACTGACCGGCCTGACAGAAGGACAGCGCCGCCTGCGCCACTCCGACCGCAGTACCGCTTGGCAGAGTGAGACTGACAGGCAGTCAGGCCCTGCCAAAGGCACCATAGGAAGCTCCGCCCGACCCAGGGCTCGGACTCGGGCTAAGCCCCGGAAGACGGCGAACTCCGCTCCGCCCGACCCAGGGCTCGGACTCGGGCTAAGCCCCAGAAGACGGCGAACTCCGCTCCGCCCGACCCACGGCTCGGACTCGGGCTAAGTCCCGGAAGACGGCGAACTCCGCTCCGCCCGACCCAGGGCTCGTACTCGGGCTAAGCCCCGGAAGACGGCGAACTTCGCTCCGCCCGACCCAGGGCTCGGACTCGGGCTAAGTCCCGGAAGACGGCGAACTCCGCTCCGCCCGACCCAGGGCTCGGACTCGGGCTATGTCCCGGAAGACGACGAACTCCGCTTCGCCCGACCCAGGGCTCGGACTCGGGCTCAGCCCCAGAAGACGATGAACTCCGCTCCGCCCGACCCCAGGGCTCGGACTCCACCCTGGCCTCTGCCGAACGACCTCCGCCTCGCCCGACCCAGGGGCTTGGACTCGGCCTCGGCCATGGAAGACAGACTCGACCTCGGCTTCGGAGGAGCCTCCACGTCGCCCAACCTAGGGCGCAGGCCAGCCACGTCAACAGGAAGCGCCATCATCACCCTACCCCGAGCTGACTCGGGCCACAGAGAACAAGACCGGTGTCCCATCTGGCTAGCTCCGCCGGATAGGCAATGATGGCGCCCCGCATGCTCTGTGACGACGACGGCTCTTAGCTCTCTTACGGAAGCAGGGGGACATCAGCAAGGACTCAACCGCCCCGACAGCTGTCCCTCCGCCAGGCTCCGTCGCTCCTCCGACGGCCACGACATCATACCAGCTGGGTGCCAAAATCTCTCCGGTTGCCACATCGGCATGTACTTAGGGCGCTAGCTCTCCCCCGCTAGACACGTAGCACTCTGCTACACCCCCATTGTACACCTGGATCCTCTCCTTACGCCTATAAAAGGAAGGACCAGAGCCCTCTTAGAGAAGGTTGGCCGCGCGGGGACGAGGACGGGACAGGCGCTCTCTTGGGGCCGCTCGCTTCCCTCTCCCGCGTGGACGCTTGTAACCCCCTACTGCAAGCGCACCCGACCTGGGCGCGGGACGAACACGAAGGCCGCGGGATTTCCACCTCTCTCACGCCCATCTCCGGCCACCTCACTTCCCCCCTTCGTGCTCGGCCTCGCGTCGACCCATCTAGGCTGGGGCACGCGGCAACATTCACTCGTCGGCTTAGGGACCCCCCGGTCTCGAAACGCCGACAGTTGGCGCGCCAGGTAGGGGCCTGCTGCGTGTTGACGAATAGCTTCCCGTCAAGCTCCAGATGGGCAGTCTCCAGCAACCTCTCCAACCCGGGACGGTGCTCCGTTTCGGGAGTCTTGAGTTCATGTCCTTCGACGGCAGCTACGACATGATACTCCTTCCACCGCCGCGCGACAACGACGATGGCGGCCGACAGCCCGCCCGCCGGCGGCGGAATCGACGACGTCTTCCCCGCGTGGTGGGAGAACAACATTCGAGCTCGCCCCGTTCTCTCCCCCGACAACGGAGGAGGAGGCGGGGCAACCAAGGCCAAGCGGGAGGCCACGCCTCGTCGGCTGTCGAGCGAGTCGACGTCCCCAGCGCTCCAACAGGGGGCGCGTCGGGCGTCGACCTCGCGTTTGAGACGAAGGCGAGCGCCGTCTCCCCGCGACACGCCAATCCCGAGCAAGTGGACGACGCAGGTGCGCTCGCGGAGAGCCTGCAGGACGTCGCCCTCGTACCTGAGACGACGGTGCAATCAGCCCCCGACGTGACTATGTTGCTGCTCGTCGATCGAAAGGTACCGACCGATTCCCATCCTACGTCATTTAGATTCAGCCTCAACCCGCCTAGCGACCTTGCTTTAGCGGGCGCTCTCGTAGAGGCGAGGTCAAACCCTCTGGGGTTTCGCATGCGGTCGCCTTGGGACCGGCTGACGGACGTCTCGACCTACGGGCCCTCTGGGTCCGAGGAAGATGACGACCCCAACATCTGTTGGGATTTCTCTGGATTTGGCAACCCTAGTGCCATGCGGGACTTCATGACCGCATGTGACTACTGCCTCTCCGACTGTTCCGACGGTAGCCGCAGCCTCGATGACGAGGACTGCGGCCCAAGCCGCGAATGTTTCCACGTCGATTCAGGGGGTCCCTCCGAAGGCAATCATCTCGGCGTGCTGGAGGACGGTGATCTCCCTAGGCCGGTGCCCCGCGCTGACATCCCGCGGGAGCTAGCTGTGGTCCCCGTTCCGGCAGGGGGTCATGACCCACAGCTCGAGCAAGTCCGCGGGGCGCAGGCCAGGCTCGACGAGGGAGAAGGAGAGCTTGAGCCGATCCGCCAGGAAGTCGGGCAGGCATGGGCGGGCCAACCCCCGGCCGGAGAAATACGTCACCTGCCCCAGGGTCTCCCGCTCCGCGTCGCCAACGACGTCAGGGTCAGGCCGCCACCCGCATCCAGCGGGGTCGGTCAGAACCTGGCTGCAGCAGCGATGCTTCTCCGCGCAATGCCGGAGCCATCAACCACCGAGGGTCGGCGAATCCAAGGAGAGCTCAAGAATCTCCTGGAAGGCACTGCGGTCCGACGGGCCGAGAGCTCTGCCTCCCGAAGGCAAGGATACCCCTCGGAACCTCATGCCGCGACTTCCCGATTCATGCAGGAAGCCTCGGTCTACACCGGGCGCACGCGCAACACCGCGCCTGCGGCCCCGGGCCACCTCGGCAACGAGCACCATCACCGCGATCGTCGGGCCCACCTCGACGAGAGGGTGCGCCGAGGCTATCACCCCAGGCGTGGGGGACGCTACGACAGCGGGGAGGATCGGAGTCCCTCGCCCGAACCACCCGGTCCGCAGGCCTTCAGCCGGGCCATCCGGTGGGCACCGTTCCCGACCCGGTTCCGACCCCCGACTACTATCACAAAGTACTCGGGGGAAACGAGACCGGAAATGTGGCTCGCGGACTACCGCCTGGCCTGCCAGCTGGGTGGAACGGACGACGACAACCTCATCATCCGCAACCTCCCCCTGTTCCTCTCCGACACCGCTCGCGCCTGGTTGGAGCACCTGCCTCCGGGGCAGATCTCCAACTGGGATGACCTGGTTCAGGCCTCCGCCGGCAATTTCCAGGGCACATATGTGCGCCCCGGGAATTCCTGGGACCTCCGAAGCTGCCGACAGCAGCCGGGAGAGTCTCTCTGGGACTACATCCGGCGATTCTCGAAGCAGCGCACCGAGCTGCCCAACATCACCGACTCGGATGTCATCGGCGCGTTCCTTGCTGGCACCACCTGCCGCGACCTGGTGAGCAAGTTGGGTCGCAAGACCCCCACCAGGGCGAGCGAGCTGATGGACATCGCCACCAAGTTCGCCTCTGGCCAGGAGGCGGTCGAGGCTATCTTCCGAAAGGACAAGCAGCCCCAGGGCCGCCCACCGGAAGATGCACCCGAGGCGTCTACTCAGCGCGGCGCCAAGAAGAAAGGCAAGAAGAAGTCGCAAGCGAAACGCGACGCCGCCGACGCGGACCTTGTCGCCGCCGCCGAGCACAAGAACCCTCGGAAGCCCCCCGGAGGTGCCAACCTCTTCGACAAGATGCTCAAGGAGCCGTGCCCCTATCATCAGGGGCCCGTCAAGCACACCCTTGAGGAGTGCGTCATGCTTCGGCGCCACTTCCACAGGGCCGGGCCACCCGCGGAGGGTGGCAGGGCCCGCGACGATGACAAGAAGGAAGATTACCAAGCAGGAGAGTTCCCCGAGGTCCGCGACTGCCTCATGATCTACGGAGGGCATGCGGCGAATGCCTCGGCTCGGCATCGCAAGCAAGAGCGCCGGGAGGTCTGCTCAGTGAAGGTGGCGGCGCCAGTCTACCTAGACTGGTCCGACAAGCCCATCACCTTCGACCAAGCTGATCACCCCGACCACGTGCCGAGCCCAGGGAAATGCCCGCTTGTCGTCAACCCCGTCATCGGCGACGTCAGGCTCACCAAGGTCCTTATGGATGGGGGCAGCAGCCTCAACATCATCTACACCGAGACCCTCAGGCTCCTGCGCGTCGATCTGTCCTCCGTCCGAGCAGGCGCTGCGCCCTTCCACGGGATCATTCCCGGGAAGCGCGTCCAGCCCCTCGGACGACTCGACCTTCCCGTCTGCTTCGGAACGCCCTCCAACTTCCGAAGGGAGACCCTGACGTTCGAGGTGGTCGGGTTCCGAGGAACCTACCACGCGGTACTGGGGAGGCCATGCTACGCGAAGTTCATGGCCGTCCCCAACTACACCTACCTGAAGCTCAAGATGTCGGGCCCCAGCGGGGTCATCACCGTCGGCCCCACGTACAGACACGCGTTCGAATGCGACGTGGAGTGCGTGGAGTACGCCGAGGCCCTCGCCGAATCCGAGGCCCTCATCGCCGACCTGGAAAGCCTCTCCAAAGAGGTGCTAGACGTGAAGCATCATGCCAGCAACTTCGAGCCAGTGGAGACGGTTAAGGCCGTCCCCCTCGACCCCAGCGGCAACGCCTCCAAGCAGATCCGGATCGGTTCCGGGCTCGACCCCAAATAGGAAACAGTGCTCCTCGACTTTCTCCGCGCGAACGCCGACGTCTTCGCGTGGAGTCCCTCAGACATGCCCGACATACCGAGGGATGTCGCCGAGCACTCGCTGGATATTTGGGCCGGAGCCCGACCCGTCAAGCAGCCTCTGCGCCGATTCGACGAGGAGAAGCGCAGAGCGATAGGCGAGGAGATCCACAAGCTAATGGCAGCCGGGTTCATCAAAGAGGTATTCCATCCCGAATGGCTTGCCAACCCTGTGCTTGTGAGAAAGAAAGGGGGGAAATGGCGGATGTGTGTAGACTACACTGGTCTCAACAAAGCATGTCCGAAGGTTCCCTACCCTCTGCCTCGCATCGATCAAATCGTGGATTCCACTGTTGGGTGCGAAGCCCTGTCTTTCCTCGACGCCTACTCAGGGTATCACCAAATCAGGATGAAAGAGTCTGACCAGCTCGCGACTTCTTTCATCACGCCCTTCGGCATGTACTGCTATGTCACCATGCCGTTCGGTTTGAGGAATGCGGGCGCGACGTACCAGCGGTGCATGAACCATGTGTTCGGCCAACACATCGGTCGCACGGTCGAAGCCTACGTCGATGACATCGTAGTCAAGACGAGGAAAGCTTCTGACCTCCTCTCCGACCTTGAAGTGACATTCTGATGTCTCAAGGCGAAAGGCGTCAAGCTCAATCCCGAGAAGTGTGTCTTCGAGGTGCCCCGGGGCATGCTCTTGGGGTTCATCGTCTCCGAGCGGGGCATCGAAGCCAACCCGGAGAACATCGCAGCCATCACCAGCATGGGTCCTATCAAGGACTTAAAGGGCGTATAGAGAGTCATGGGATGTCTCGCGGCTCTGAGCCGCTTCATCTCACGCCTCGGCGAAAGAGGCCTGCCTCTGTACCGCCTCTTAAGGAAGGCCGAGCGCTTCACTTGGACCCCTGAGGCCGAGGAAGCTCTCGGGAACCTGAAGGCGCTCCTCACAAAGGCGCCTATCTTGGTGCCCCCAGCTGACGGAGAAGCCCTCTTGGTCTACGTCGCCGCCACCACCCAGGTTGTTAGCGCCGCGATTGTGGTCGAGAGGCAAGAAGAGGGGCATGCATTGCCCGTTCAGAGGCCAGTTTACTTCGTCAGCGAGGTACTGTCCGAAACCAAGATCCGCTACCCACAAGTTCAGAAGCTGTTGTATGCAGTGATCCTGATGCGGCGGAAGTTGCGACACTACTTCGAGTCTCATCCGGTAACTGTGGTGTCATCCTTCCCCCTGGGGGAGATCATCCAGTGCCGAGAGGCCTCGGACAGGATTGCAAAGTGGGCAGTGGAAATCATGGGCGAGACAATCTCGTTCGCCCCTCAGAAGGCCATCAAGTCCCAGGTCTTGGCGGACTTCGTAGCCGAATGGGTCGACACCCAGCTACCGACGGCTCCGATCCAACCAGAACTCTGGACCATGTTTTTCGACGGGTCGCTGATGAAGACGGGAGCCGGCGCGGGCCTACTCTTCATCTCACCCCTCGGGAAACACCTACGCTATGTGCTACGCCTCCATTTCCCGGCGTCCAACAATGTGGCTGAGTACGAGGCTCTGGTCAACGGGTTGCGGATCGCCATCGAGCTAGGGGTCAGACGCCTCGACGCTCGCGGTGACTCGCAGCTCATCATCGACCAAGTCATGAAGAACTCCCACTGTCGCGACCCGAAGATGGAGGCCTACTGCGACGAGGTTCGGCGCCTGGAAGACAAGTTCTACGGGCTCGAGCTTAACCACATCGCTCGGCGCTACAACGAGACTACGGACGAGCTGGCAAAAATCGCCTCGGGGCGAACAACGGTTCCCCCGGACGTCTTCTCCCGGGATCTGCATCAACCCTCCGTCAAGATCGACGACGCGCCCGAGCCTGAGGCGCCCTCGGTCCAGCCCGAGGTACCCTCGGCACAGCCAGAGGCACCCTCAGCTCGGCCCGAGGCGGCCTCGGTTCAACCCGAGGTACCCTCGGCCTCCGAGGGTGAGGCACTGCGCATCGAGGAGAAGCGGAGCGGGGCCACGCCTGATCGAAATTGGCAGACCCCGTACCTGCAATATCTCCGCCAGAGCTACCCCTCGACCGAGCCGAGGCTCGGCGGGTAGCGCGACGCGCCAAGTCGTTCGTCTTGCTGGGCGATGAGAAGGAGCTCTACCACCGCAGCCCCTCGGGCATCCTCCAGCGATGCATCTCCATCGCCGAAGGTCAGGAACTCCTGCAAGAGATACACTCGGGGGCTTGCGGCCATCACGCAGCGCCTCGAGCCCTTGTCGGGAATGCTTTCCAGCAAGGCTTCTACTGGCCAACGGCGGTGGCTGATGCCACTAGAATTGTCCGCACCTGCGAAGGGTGTCAATTCTATGCGAAACAGACCCACCTGCCCGCTCAGGCTCTGCAGACGATACCTATCACCTGGCCCTTTGCTGTGTGGGGTCTGGACCTCGTCGGCCCCTTGCAGAAGACGCCCGGGGGCTACACGCACCTGCTGGTCGCCATCGACAAGTTCTCCAAGTGGGTTGAGGTCCGACCTCTAAACAGCATCAGGTCCGAGCAGGCGGTGACGTTCTTCACCAACATCATCCATCGCTTCGGGGTCCTGAACTCCATCATCACCGACAACGGTACCCAGTTCACCGGCAAAAAATTCTTGGACTTCTGCGAGGATCACCACATCCGGGTGGACTGGGCCACCGTGGCTCATCCCATGTCGAATGGGCAAGTAGAGCGTGCCAACGACATGATTCTACAAGGGCTCAAGCCTCGGATCTACAACGACCTCAACAAGTTCGGCAAGCGATGGATGAAGGAACTCCCTTCGGTGGTCTGGAGCCTGAGGACAACGCCGAGCCGGGCCACGGGTTTCACGCCGTTCTTTCTGGTCTACGGGGCCGAGGCCGTCTTGCCCACTGACCTGGAGTACGGCTCCCCGAGGACGAGGGCCTACAGCGATCAAAGCAACCAAGCTAGCCGAGAAGACTCGCTGGACCAGCTGGAAGAGGCTCGGGACAAGGCCTTGCTACACTCGGCGCGGTATCAGCAGTCCCTGCGACGCTACCACGCCCGAGGTGTCCGACCCCAAGACCTCCAGGTGGGCGACCTGGTGCTTCGGCTGCGGCAAGATGCCCGAGGGAGGCACAAGCTCACGCCCCCCTGGGAGGGGCCATTCGTCATCGCCAAAGTTCTGAAGCCTGGAACGTACAAGCTGGCCAACAGCCAAGGCGAGGTCTACGGCAACGCTTGGAACATCCAACAGCTACGTCGCTTCTATCCTTAAGATGTTTTCAAGTTGTTCATATATCTCGCACCCATGCAAAGTTTAGTCATCAAGGAAGGGTCGGCCTCGCCTCGGCAAAGCCCGACCCTCCCTCGGGGGCTAAAAGGGGGGGGGACCCCCTCTACGCTGAAATTTTCCTCGAAAAAAGATCTCTTCTGCCAGAATATCTTTCGTGCTTTCTGACTATTTCGAAAAGTGGACCCTGAAAACGACGGAGTACACGTAAGCAGCCAAGGCTGACCGAGCCGAGGGACTCCTACGCCTCCGGGATACGGATACCTCACTCATCACCTTCTGCGATAAGTAACTCGCGTTCGGATAAAGTGATTCCGCGGACCGAACAAGTCTTCACGTTCGGAAGCTCTTCTGCCGAAGCGATCCTTCGAGCCTTCTCGACTGAGTTGGTGACAGGGCCTCATGGACGGGTGAAAGTGCGCGTAAGCGGCAAGGCCGACCGAGCCGAGCGACTCCCACGCCTCCGGGATACGGATACCTCACTCATCACCTTCCGCGAGAAGCAACTTTCGCTCGCACAAACATCCCTGTTACCGACAAAAAAGTCCAGATACTCGAAACAAGAGGAAAGGAGACGCAGCTTTACAACACAGCGAGGGTGTGTAAATTCTGGCCTCGGCGGCCGCAGACGGCACACGCTACAAGACACTCTGACCCTGCAGGCTCGGGTCTTGACGCTGGAAGGGGGCAGTAGCACCCTCGGCATCGACGACACCTTCAGCGAGGTCCGACCTAGCCTTGGACGGCGACGCGGTCCAGGGATCCCCACTCTGGAGGACGACATCATCGTCACGCCCGGACAATCGCTGCTAGGGACTTCTTCGGGAATCTGGCCTGAGCAGGCGGCTCGGCCGGGTACCCCTGGGGCCTCGGCCAACCATCTCCCAAGGGCGCCAGCCCGACCCGAGGCCTCGGCTGATCAACTCCGGCGTCGGTCCCGCTAACGGACAACCCGGCTAGGCTCCGGCCGACCAGGTTTCATTTTCGAGCCAACTCTGCCTCTGTTCATGCTGATATCGCTACCCCTGGCCTCGGCTCGTCGAAGAGCGGCCAGGGGGTCCCTTTTACTAAGCTAGAGGAGCCTCAGACAACAAGGTCGACCGAGCCGAGGGACTCCTACGCCTCCGGGATACGGATACCTCACTCGTCACCTTGACACAGGGCAACTCATGCTTGGTGAAGTGGTTCAGATAATCAACAGGCGAGTCTTAATGCTCGAAAATGAGGAAAAAACATGGCTCCGTGCCAAAATTACGTACATGTTCAGGCCTCGGCGGCCATAATGAACAAAAACACTGGCATTCGAAGTGCCATTACAAACGGAACTCCGGTTCCCCCTCCGCAGGTACGAACAACCCCACTCCATGGGGGAGGGCCTGCGGAACAACAGAAGACTGACGAGCGGCTCGCGGCCGCCCGTTCTGACTATGACAACGACGACCCCCGCTCCGGGTGGCCGAACTGCAGCAGCGCAGGCCTCAGGGTAGGCACTGCCGCAATCTTGCCCTCGCCCACGCCGACGCTCGAGGGGCGAGGACAAGTACAAAGAGCCGGAGGCCCAAGGCGCGGATGGTGGCAGTGATCCCGTCGGCGACGGGGACTTCTCGAACCGCCTCCGCCTCAGCACCAACGGCAGGGGCCATCAGCCCTCCGGCAGATCCCCACTCAAATCCTCCCAGACGAGTGGGGGACCGGCCTCCGCGTGAAGATGCCACGCCGGTGCAAAGGCAGGATCACCCCAGAACACGAACGCCGCCCTAGCAGCGCGCGGCATCTAGGGTGGTCCTCCCGTGCACACGGCGCGGCAGCCGTCCTCCGGCAGAAGGGGCCGCCGGGAGCCAAGCCGACGAACCCGACACGCTGGAGGTGACGACGCCTGCTGTCGACCAGCCCCGCGTTGTCGAAGTCCGGGCCGCCCGCAGGGCCAGTGAGCGCCCTCTCCCTCGAATGCCGCGGGAGAGGATGACCCATGAACCCGCGCAGGAGGTAGAGCGCCGGCTCAGCCCGGCACCCACCCCAGCGAGGATGATGAACATCCTTGAAGCTGAGGGTGGGACCAAGATCGCAGCCCGGCTTGCTCCTCCCCACCCAGGAGCTGGTGGTCACCGTCTCGGGTGACCGCCGGTGAGGGGGTACAGCCGGGCTGGCTCATGAAAATCCTTGAAGCCGAACGATGGCTGAAAGGTACCAACTCCTACGGAGTTGCGTTCCTCCAACGATGAGGCGAAAAGACGGCGGGTATCCCCCATCCGGGGGCTTGGAAGGTAGAAAGACGCGATGCATAAGGGAGCGAGAAGACATGGTCACCTTCCGAAGGGGGTCACCCTCCTTTTAAAGGCAACTCTCCCTACTTGCGCCCCCAACCGTCATGGGCTGAGTCTTCTCCAACACGCTCCAAGGCCCTCCCTGCGGCGCGGGGGCTGGGTCCCGCATGTCAAGCAAACCGGCTCAGAGCAGAAGAAGCCAAACCGCCGCGCGTGGTGCACACAACCGCCCAGCGGTTACAAGTGACCCTCCACTTTTGCCCGGACCAACGGGCGAAAGAGGCGGGCAGCCATGCAGGCGGCATGCAACCGCGCCAAGTGGACGCGCTCCTCCGACTCCCGACACGCCAGCATGGAGGCCCAGGCCCACGCGTCACGCAACCGGCGCGCCGGATGCCGCATGCAAGCAACTGCACCACCACTTGCGCCACCACCGCACCTCCTCGATTGCGGAATCAATACCGCGACTCGAGGCGACCAGGCGCATGACCCAGCAGCGCCAGCCTGACGCGGCAGTCAATGCGGCCAACAGTGGGCCGGCAGTAATGACGGTGGCAGGCGGGCGGGAGCAGCGGTCGCGTCGTCAGCCAAGCTCACGTCCCATCCGGGGGCAGCTAGAGAACCCCCTCTCACGGCGTGAAGACAACGCGCCCGTGATCCGTTCCTCGAACGGCTCGCGCACGCGCAACGGCCGCCCTGCCAACAACTCGCCCCGTCGCATTAACTCCGCGGAGGGATAGACGGCGCTTCTGGCAGGAGAAGCGGGCGACGCTTCGCCTTCGCCGTAAAAACCGCGCCGAAAAAGGTACGCCACGTCGTTCGATTTCGTATCCTTTTCCTTTTTTCCTCTTTCTCTATCTCTTGCAACAGGGACCGGGAAAGGGGGATACCCCGAAAAGGATCCTTCCCCGTGAAGGAACCAGGCTCCGAGCCTCCTTACTGATCAGAGGTTCGAAGGCTGGCCCCCCGAAGGGTTTCAACAGCCGCCTCAAATCGCGTGGGCCCTACACCCACTACTGGTCAGAGGTTCGAAGGCCGGCCCCCCGAAGGGTTCCACGGCCGCCTCAGGCTACTCGGGCTCTGCGCCCATTACTGATCAGGGGTTCGAAGGCTGGCCCTCGAAGGGTTCACGGTCGCCTTAGACGCCGAGCGAGGGATGACCAGGGGTACGTTCGATACATAACCAAAGCTCGGGCTGCGCTCCCGAGGTACCCTAGGACATTTCCGAGACCAGCGGGAGCGATCTTGTAACGGAATCCCATCAGAGGGAGGCATCGAGCCCTTGGACCCCGTCGCCAGGGGACCAGGTCCGGCAGATCACTCGCAGGTACTTTTGGGCGTGCCTCTGGGCCCCTAGCCGACCCCTAACGAACGGGGCACGGACGTCCACTCGGATTACCCGCTTGCAGCTCACCGGAGACACCATGTTCGACGCCCATCGAGGGTAACATGGTGCTTTCCCCCCTCCTCCTTGCGGAAAGGCGACGCAGGGGCGTATGTAAAAAAGCCGAGTCTGTTCCTGATCGCCCTCTCGCCCTGTGCGGAGGCTCGGGGGCTGCTCTCGCAAACCCGGCTTCGGCCGAACCGTTGACAGCGTCAACATACTAGCCCGAGAGCTTGGGCCCCGGCCGTACACCCGGGCTACGGCCAGTTCGCATGAGGGAACGACCAGACCGGCCGAAGCATTACGCGAGGCATTAAGACCTCGAAGGAGTGAAACCACTCCTCCGAGGCCTCGGGGGCTACACCCGGCGGGTGCGCTCGCGCGCACCCACCGGATCAAAATGCAACTGAGAAAGGCTGGTCCCCTTGCAAAAAAGTGCGACGAAAGCCTCCAAGCGAGTGCTAACACTCCCTTCATGGCTCGGGGGCTACTGTCGGGGACCATAATTAGGGGTACCCTCAAGACTCCTAATTCTCAGCTGGTAACCCCCATCAGCATAAAGCTGCTAAGGCCTGATGGGTGCGATTGAGTCAGGGATCAGTCCATTCGAGCGACTCGATCATGCCTCGCCCGAGCCTAGCCTCGGACAAGGGCAGCCGACCCCGGAGGATTTCCGTCTCGCCCGAGGCCCCCCTCCAACGGCGGACATGTTTCCGGCTCGCCCGAGGCCCTGCCTTCGCCAAGAAGCAACCCTGACTAAATCGCTGCACCGACCGACCAAGTCGTAGGGGCATTTAATGCAAAGGTGACCTGACACCTTTGTCCTGACGCGCGCCCCCCGGCAGAGCCGAAGTGACCGCCGTCACTTCACCGCTCCACTGATCGGCCTGACAGAAGGACAGCGCCGCCTGCGCCACTCCGACCGCAGTACCGCTTGGCAGAGTGAGACTGACAGGCAGTCAGGCCCTGCCAAAGGCACCATAGGAAGCTCCGCCCGACCCAGGGCTCGGACTCGGGCTAAGCCCCGGAAGACGGCGAACTCCGCTCCACCCGACCCAGGGCTCGGACTCGGGCTAAGCCCCGGAAGACGGCGAACTCCGCTCCGCCCGACCCAGGGCTCGGACTCGGGCTAAGCCCCGGAAGACGGCGAACTCCGCTCCGCCCGACCCAGGGCTCGGACTCGGGCTAAGTCCCGGAAGACGGCGAACTTCGCTCCGCCCGACCCAGGGCTCGGACTCGGGCTATGTCCCGGAAGACGACGAACTCCGCTTCGCCCGACCCAGGGCTCGGACTCGGGCTCAGCCCCAGAAGACGACGAACTCCGCTCCGCCCGACCCCAGGGCTCGGACTCCGTCCTAGCCTCTGCCGAACGACCTCCACCTCGCCCGACCCAGGGGCTCGGACTCGGCCTCGGCCATGGAAGACAGACTCGACCTCGGCTTCGGAGGAGCCTCCACGTCGCCCAACCTAGGGCGCAGGCCAGCCACGTCAACAGGAAGCGCCATCATCACCCTACCCCGAGCTGACTCGGGCCACAGAGAACAAGACCGGTGTCCCATCTGGCTAGCTCCGCCGGATAGGCAATGATGGCGCCCCGCATGCTCTGTGACGACGACGGCTCTCAGCTCTCTTACGGAAGCAGGGGGGCGTCAGCAAGGACTCAACCGCCCGGACAGCTGTCCCTCCGCCAGGCTCCGTCGCTCCTCTGACGGCCACGACATCATACCAGCTGGGTGCCAAAATCTCTCCGGTTGCCACATCGGCATGTACTTAGGGCGCTAGCTCTCCCCCGCTAGACACGTAGCACTCTGCTACACCCCCATTGTACACCTGGATCCTCTCCTTACGCCTATAAAAGGAAGGACCAGGGCCCTCTTAGAGAAGGTTGGCCGCGCGGGGACGAGGACGGGACAGGCGCTCTCTTGGGGCCGCTCGCTTCCCTCTCCCGCGTGGACGCTTGTAACCCCCTACTGCAAGCGCACCCGACCTGGGCGCGGGACGAACATGAAGGCCGCGGGATTTCCAACTCTCTCACGCCCATCTCCGGCCGCCTCACTTCCCCCCTTCGCGCTCGGCCTCGCGTCGACCCATCTGGGCTGGGGCACGCGGCGACATTCACTCGTCGGCTTAGGGACCCCCCGGTCTCGAAACGCCGACAGCTTTAGAAAAGGGGTGAATGCTAAAGTTTAATTATTTATCAAGGGTACTTATTGTGGCAGAACCTCCCAAGTTATTGGGCCCACATGCACCTGTCCTCGTCTCAAAGACCTCAGACGACATGCATGTGCACCAGATAACTTAACAGGATCCGTCTGATTGCCCCAAGGACATCGGATAAACCACTTACAACCAGAACCGCGGGATTAAGTAACACAAATCACACATACAACAAATTTGCAGCGGAAATCTTATTACCAAATTTTACAGGTTACAAAAATTTTACATTATTTTATCGGAGGGATTACAAAAGTATAAGTTTGAAATATATGCTAGCTCAAGTGACCATCCTCAATAAGAAGTATAGAAGAAGTACTTAGACTTATAAGAAGGCCGAGCCCACCAGCACTTAACACCATCAACAGCAGCACAAAACTATAACTTGAAAAACAATAGGGAATAAAACCCTGAGTATGGAATTACTCAGCAAGACTTACCCGACTAAAGAAAAGACTCTCAAGGATATGCTAGATTTGGGAATCAAAGAAAAGGCTTTAGCAAGAATCAACTTAGATATTTTTGCAGAAATAGCTTACTAAAGTGAATCCTTACTTTCAATGTTTTAACGCCAGATTAAATATTAATAGACTCTGATTGCATCTAGTCTAATTTCACCATCTCATCAATACAACATCATTTTTATTCATAATGTTCACATCCTGACTTAGGTTGCAGGTCAGTGACCAAGTCTTCATAACCGTGAAGGTACGGCGATCCGAATCGATTATACTCAGATGAGGATCTCCGATCACACGACATATGTAGCACTTAACCCTTGCATATGTCAACCCGCCACCGGGGTTCTTAAGACCAGATCAGGTTCACGCAAACCGAGAGCACAGATACACCATCGTCCAGCCTCTTGCTACGGAGGGTACACGCTACTCTCGCCACCGCTACACGCCCATTTCGTGTTATCTTATTCTGGCCTTAGTCTGCCCGAGGTAAGGCTTACCCATGACGAGGCATGTGACCAGTTAAAGGGTCCTCGATCATCAAGCCTACATGCGCATCCAATCCTTAATCAACCTGGGTAGAACATCACCTGTTCCTAGCCCAAGTTCCAATTTAAGTACTTCCATCCTTAGGATTGTTTGTGTTCCTTAGGATGAAAAGAGCATCACAGAGAACTTTGCAGTAAGATCCCACCATGCTCCCAAAGAAAATATATTCTTGCAGGTAGAAGCCATCCTTCCTCAGGATAACCCCTGAGCTAGGCAGTATTGCAAAAGATAACCTCTATCCACAAGATTTAAGCAGGGCTAAGCATTTTTGTAAATCATATTTTTGATACTTCACCAGAACTATCTATAAAGGTATGGATATCAAGGAAGGCAATGCATCAAAGGGTTTCAAGCAACTCCTATAAACCTAATGCACATTTCACTAGACTTAAAGTGTGCAAAAATTATTTAAAAACACGAGAAAGGGGTTGCATGCACCGGGGCTTGCCTTTGTTGCAGTGAAGAGGTTCTAGATCCCTCTATTAAACCCAGTTAGATGGCTCCTCCACTTGATCAGCAGCCACTGGAGTAGATTCCTCTTCAGTCACCACTTTAGGTTGAATCTTCACTCCTTCTGGTAGGAGTTCTATATGAAATGACATGATCATGGATGTTTATGCTTATGCAACTTAAAAAGAAAATACTAAGAAAACATCACAACGCTTATACCTCTCTAAAGGTGCACACAAAAACTAACAAAACCTTAAGAGAGCTAAATACTCTAATATCACAACACAATTCACCAACCAAACTAGGAAACCTTGCCTCTATAACCAAACAAGTGCTTCATTTATGCCTTAAGCAAGGATCCAAATTGCATGTACTACAAGTTATAGTGTCCAAGAATCAGCCACAATTCACTGGACCTGCTTTCAGTTCTCTGAATTAATCTTCCATTGCTCCATTCATCTCCCCTCTGTTCAATGCCTTTTATCTCATAAACTTACAAGAGACCCCACTTACTTAACCAAATCTATTCCCTAAGTATTGCTCTTCCACTTTGGTATAACACTCCAAGACTAAAAATACATAGAGCAATAGCTATGGTGCACCAAAGTTAGAGCAAAACACTGAAAAGTTCAGTTCCTCGATCTGAAACAACACCTTACAATGCCTGACAGAGAGTTTTGCAACAGGCTTTTCTCTAAATTCCATACATCAACAAGCCAATCTGCTTGTATAAAACTGGTTCTTCTACACTCGGTCTTTCACCTTTCTATAGAACTCTTAACCCAATCCTGGTTTTATTAATTACTACAGAGCTCCAAAGTTGACTAAACAACACCCTGAACAGGTTTTCAGTTAGCTGAAACAGCCCACTCCAAGTCTGACAGAGGGTTTTGTGACACTATTTTCTCGCAATTCCATATGAGGGCTCAATGTATTTCCTTACTAGGAATGGTTCCTCTATAATCTCTCTCCATCTTTGTTACAACAGCTACTAGCTAACCCTGAACAGATCTCAAGTTACAGAGCACCAAACTTGAGGTGGAAACACAAAGGCTAAATTTCAGCTAACTGAAAAAGACCTGAACACAACACCTGACATAGAAAATTGCAGCACATATTTCTCCATATTTTACACAGTAGAAAGCCCCACTCCTCTGATGAAACTTGTTCACCTTCATCTGGTCTTTGACTTTTCTATACAACTGGTAACCCAGAACCTCATGAACTGGTCACAGGAGAGCTCCAAACTGAGCAATCTGCTGCAGTCCAGTTTTCAGCTAATCTGAACCAAAATTCAGTTAGTGCAAACTGACAGACCATTTTTGGATAGTTTTCACTCTATTTTCCATACACAACCAAACCTACTTAAGGAGAATGGTTTACCATCATATGAGCTTCTCTATCTTATGCAGAACACAATATATGCACAACTCGCCTGAGGAAACCCTTGAAGTTACCTGGTCACGGCGAGGTGGACAAACTGCTGCTGGTGGTCACCACCCAGGGGATGGCATGCTCGGCTCTGGTTCAGATCAAGGCTAGAGACTGGGAAGAGAGGTATCTCAAGTATGAGCACAAGAACTCTATTCTCCTTGCCATGGTCTGAAAATAGATCTTGAGACAGGGAGGAAACCTCACTGGACCCTGCCTTTTAAGCTTGCTGAAATGGGCAGATGTCCCATGAACCTGTCCAGCATGCAGTGGAGTTGTGTTCTCAGGGTGCCAGCCACACATGCACTTCATTACGTGGCTCACATGCTCACTGCCACACAGGTTCACAGCACAGCTCAAAGACATTGAATGTGGTCATCTCCCAATTACAGCACCCAAATATCACTTGTGGATAGGTTCCAACAGGTTCAAAGCCTTGATATTTCGTCCAGCAGAGGGTGGTGTATTAAGACCTCGATCCTACACTCCATACTCATCTCAACTACACACACAAATATCCCCTTTGCCCCCAACTGCAAGCGACAACTGAAACAATTAAACACCCCACTGCTCACTGCAGTCCAACTTGGATATTTTGCACTAGTGAATGTTCTCTAGATCTTTAGTGACACCTTTCAACCTTATCCCCATCCAAATCATAGGTGAGAGCAGCAGGGGGTGATCTTTTTCAGATACCTAAAGCCACCCTAAGGCTAGCTATTTCAGTTCTGCTGCTCCCTCACTCTCCTCGCTGTTTAGTCCCCCTTTATCTGACGATTTTATTTAGCCCCAGGCCATGTAAGTTGGTCAAACATGGACCCCAACCATAGCACTACCAATATTACACAATCACCCAAGACCAAGGATGCAAATACCAAGAGTTACCATGCTCCAAAATGGGGCGAAAAACACTAAAAACTCAGTTTCAGAAGTCTGAAACAGCACAGTTTAAGTCTGATAGAGGGTTTTGGCATTCCTTTTTCTGTCATTTCTACACAGCAAAAAGACTAACATCTTATAATAAACTTGTTCTCCTTTGAATGGTCTTTAACTTGCTGCAGAAACTTTGGTTCAAAACCACCTAGAACAGGCACTACACAGCTCCAAAACTGCACTAAAAATATTGATTTCAGACTTTCAGTTCTGAATAAACTAAGTCACCAACCACCTGACAGTCAAACTTTGAGCAGCTGTTACTCCAATTTTCGTATAGGATCATGTCCATCACCTTTAAAGAAGTTGGTCACCAATATATGGTCTTCAATTCCTCTATAGAAACCTCAGTCCAAAACCTTATAGAACAACCACAAAAGGGCTCCAAACTTGGCACCATACAACAAATTTCAGATTTCAGAACTGAACCAAATTCAGTTACAGGAATGCCTAGCAGCTGATCTTTGGGGGCATTTTTATCCACTTTTTATGTGGGAACAAGCCAAAGTCACTTAAAAAAACTTGTTCACCATCATATGGGCTTCAACTTCTCTATAAATACCATAGCACAAAACATTATAGAACAGCCACAAATAGGCTTCAAAACTGCTATCAAAACACTGAAATTCAGTTTCAGTTACTGTTTCCAATCTGAAAATTCAGAAATACAGCAGCACCACTTGGAACCACTCTTTTTCCTGGGTTCCAAATGTTTATAGGGGCAAGTTGCTTAATAAAGTTTATACTCCTATAGTTCCTCTACAAGTTTGATATAGTAACCATTAACCAAAACCTCTTGGATTCCAAACTACAATAGCCCAAAGTTTGCTCCAATTGCTGAAATTCAGAATCTGAATTTCACTAAGTCTGAAATCTACAATTTCTGACAGCTCTACTTGGGACTAGTTTTTCTCCAAGTTCCATAGAGTGTTAGGGCTAGGTGACTTAACCAAACTTGTACTCCTCATGTAGCTCTATGACTTTGTTATAATGATCATCTTCAAAATGGTTTTAGATCAGAAGTTACAAGGGTCCAAAGTTGTCTAGTTTATATTATTTTCAGCAATTCCAAAATGAACCCAAAACTGAATTTTTGTACTTAACTCCAAATTCTTCCACACAACTTAGGAATCTCCAAATAAGAAATATATCCACTTCTCCAAGCTCTACAACTTTGATATATGGACTTTTGTCAAATTCTTTCTAGATTTTGAATTCCACTTTTGGGCTAGTTTAGGGTTTCGAATGTGACTTCTTCTCATCTAGTGATTTACCAACTCAATTCATACTCCTAAAAGACAAGTGACTCCTTAATCTCAGTCCAACTCTAGTACTTGAAACTCATGTCCAAAGTATCCTTGGTTTAGGAGTTGCTTTGTTTATCCACAATTCATAAGGAAGGTTTTCAAATCTCACTTAAGGTTTTTAAGGTTAATTCAGTTCATCAATTAATTCTTCCACTTAACTTACCTCCGGAAGCAAAGTTTTTCTAGGTTCTAAGTCTTGCCTTCAGCACTCTAAGACTTCAAACCAACTTGTCACTTGCTGGAGAGATGATCTACTCCTGTTTAACTTGAGCCAAGTCCTTAAACTAAGTTCTATACTCCACTCATATTATCACACTTTTGAAAAATTTTAACCTAGTGAATGCATTCTAGGTGTAACAAGCACATTAATGCAGATGCGTATGATGACATGTCAAAGTTTTAGTTTACGTAACACCAGGGGTGTTACACTTATTTTGATTGTTGTTATTATTATTATTTTCTCCAATGGATATCCTTAACTCACAAGTTAAGATTTTGGGTATTACAAATTCTACCCCCCTTAAAAGGAATCTCGTCCTCGAGATTAGTAAGAAAAGAATGTATCTTAAGCTTGTCTGAAAACATATGCACAATCAAGAATTTCGGCATGATGCATAATTTGTTATTCAAAACATAGGTTCAAATAAACCTTATTATTATTCCTAAAAAATGAAATACTAGCTACTACCTAAGGCATTATTTAGGTCATACAAATACTACTTAAATATATGTATATCTATATTGAATATATATATATATGTATATGCTCTAATCTTGCTGCTCGTTGATTTCTTCACCAGCTTCTTCACCTTCAACCGGCATTTCTTCTTGGTTTTCGAGTTCACTAGGTTCAACTTCTACTTCTGCATGGTTGACCTGCCCCCGGTTGACAGATAAGGGCTGACTCTTGCCTCCCGAGGCTTGACCCTACTTCATCAGAGCCGGAGTAGTATAAGCATCCCTGTTGGGACAGTAGTTGGCGTAGTGTCTAGACTGTCCACACTTGAAGCATGATCTATTGGTGGATGTATTAGGAGCAATAGGTCCTGCTGGGGTGCTTGCTTGAGGAGGAGCAGTTTGTGTCTATTGAGTTTGCTGCCCAAAACTGCCACGAGTAGGTGTACTTTGAGTAGTAGTATATCGAGGACGGGTACTACTCCTAGTCTATCCTTGGTTGGCAGCCCTTTTCTTTTCTCCAAACTCAAACCTCTTGTTTTTCACAGCAATAGCTTTGTCCAGTAGCCTTTGGAAGGACAGGAATGTATGCGATATCAGTTGGTATTGTAGTGGTCCGATCAAACCTTCCAGAATGAGCTCCTGCTTCTTCTCATCATCCTCAATTTCCCTAAGAGCATATCGAGATAGCTGGATAAATTTGTCTCTATATTCTCTTACGGACATACCTCCCTGTTTAAGGGATAGGAACTCCTTTTTAATCTTCATAAGGCTAGAAGGAATATGGTAATTCCTGAATTGAGTGGAGAATTCTACCCAGATAATTGTGTTGACAGTAGTGTGAGTAGCGCAGTATGCATCCCACCAATCCACAGCGGGGCCAGTAAGGCAACCCGATGCATATAGCACCTTCTCTCTGTCAGAGCACTGAGCTATGTTGAGCATCTTGTCCACAGATTTTAACCAGTCATCTACTGGTAGTGGGTCTACGGAGTTAGAGAATGTCAGTGGTTTGTGACTCATAAACTCGGTGCTTATCCCTAGATGGAGCTGGTGATGGTGGTAGAGGTAGTGGTGGTTGTTGCTGCCTTTCCAGCCGTTCTTGCCTCGTCTCTTGACACATTTCCAGCCGTTCATAACGCATTTCCTAGCGTTCTTGCCTCATCTGAGCTTGCAATTCGTTCATCGTGTTTGTCATTTGCTGTAGCATCTGCATCTGAGTAGCAACCACTGGATCTGTCCCTGCTGGTGGAGGGTTCGGAGGATTCATTTTTGGTTGTGGTTGTCTAATAATCCTCTTGCTATGGTGGTTAGCAGGTAGATCGATACCGCCTCCCTTCCTGGTATTAACCATCTAGGTTAGAGACATATGGTAAGACAATTTTGCAAGGGGAATAATTTAGCAGGCATAACAAATAGGCTAGTAGCTGGTCCTAAACTAAAGGATCTTGGGTAGGGCTTTAGATCTGTCGTTCTATGTCGGGTTGACTAGGCTTATAAGAGGAATCTCAAAAGGTAAGATAGGATCTGTCAAGATGAGATAGATATGTGATACTAGCTGTATTCTAACGGAGAGATAATATATGTTGTTTAATTATTTTATAAACATTTTTTATGCCTATGTGTATATGCAGATGCAATTGTGGATATTACCCCACAACTCATCACACTCAATCAAAGATCCAAATCAGACAAGTATCATAAGAACAAATATTCAAACACATAGATACTTATAAAAAAATAGTTTTATTTTTGTTCCTAAGATTAGGTCTCCTATTCCTAAAAGTCACTTTAGGTACATGATTTCAAACTGTGAAATCCACTTTTGTCTTTAGAAGCGAAAAGGTAAGAATAATCAAAGTAAAGCAGTAGTAGATGAGAAAAGATTAAAAAAGTTTAGAAAGAATCAGAGTAGCAAAGGTAAGTAAGTAAGAGTTATCTAGTTCTATCTAGATTTCGTCCTATAGTCAACATTGCTCTGATACCACTTCTATCACACCCGGGTTTTAGAGTCCCAAAACTCGGGCGCAAAATAATCACCAAGTGTGTTGGGACCAAGTCTTACAGATATGATGACTCATAGTACAGAAACGAATGTCACAACATTAATATATAACAAAGTTCTGCACAAAATAGTTAAATAATTATATCATAGGAAGACAATGATCCAGCAACCCAAAGTTGACTGGGAGACGACAACCTAGACCTCTAACGAACTCATCACAACATCCCTCATGTGCCTCATCCTACGGTACCTGTTCTTGACCTGTGGGGGCTATGAGACAGCAAGGGTGAGCTCACATATGTTCATCGCTCAACAAGTTGTGGGGAATAATGTGCATGAACTCACCAAAGGTGGGAGCTCATATGAAGTGTAAGGCTTATCAAAGAGGATGGTTAAAGCTGAGCATGGTTTTTAAAGTTGGTCAAAATTTTATTAGCAGTTACTAGGTATAAGTAGATACCAACCCAAATAAGTAATAGATCAAAATTGATAACAACACCCGCGATGCAATGTATATGACAAATTGAGTTTAATTCCATAAATTACTCATGTGAGTGTTTGAGCCGCTCATGACCGTGAGCACGACTGATATACCAGTTTTACACTCTGCAGAGGTTGCGCATCTTTACCCACAAGTTGTCTTACCCATTTTCCACGGGGTTGATCGGACCCCATACACCTCTACCAAGGAATCAAGGCAGGGTACCACTACGAGGCCTTTACAAAGTTTCACTAGCTTCAGAAAACCCGCTACAGTTTCTAGGAGCCCTAATGTAGGGATCCCTCGTCTGACAGACATCGCAACAAAATCAGCCTTAGAACCTCCCTACACCGACCACTCGCCTACTGCTCTTGCCCCTTTCGGATAAGATAGTCCTCCACTAGCTTTTCTAATTAGTCAGCCAAGGGCGTCACATACCACCCTTGTGGTAGCACTGTTTTCCCGGGTGGTTCTCCATGTTCCAATTAACAATATGATCTTATCGTGAACAATAATTAAACAACAACATAATTGAAACATTTGTTTCCCACAACCAGGTAGAGCAATAGCAAATCTACCTAATAATTCATCTGTTTGCAAGGTCGGGGATAAACAATGCTAGGGAAACCTATTAGATCCCATCAAATTAACCTGAGCATGTCACAGTGATTAATAACAAACATTATTAGGTAAAAAGGAGTGATCAAGGCACAACTTGCCTGGGACTTAAGATTCTAGGTACCAGGATGATCTTCAGATTCTCAGAACCTCACTGATATTCGTAGCAATACAAACAAACATGGTATAGGCAAAATTAACATCACACCAAACATAAGCACAAACTGAATAATAATGATCTACACATCGTAACAAGATCATGGGTTCGAGAATCGCTAAAATTGGAGTTACGGTTATCGAGTTATGATTTATTGAAGATTTAAGTGTTGGATACAAAAGAAATTAAGTGCATAATTCCTACCTATGTTCCATAACAAACTAGGGTTACCAGATGATAAACAATATTAACATGAACTTATTGCAACTGGAATGGGTCAATTTGGAGTTAAGATGGATTTAATATGAATTAAACAAGTTTCTAGATTTATTTTTATACTAAAAACCCATTTTCTTTATTAATTCTGAATTTCCTAAGGATTCTGGATTACGGACACTAATATCAGAGAGTTCAGGGGGTTCTACGTAAATTCTACGACCTTACTGTAATGTTGTTCAACATGTATTGGATGGCAGGTTGGTTTTACAAAAGCCGAGGGGCTCTTTTACAATCATGAGTCGTTGGATCCAAAACCTAGGGCTCAGATTAGAATAACCTTTAAATGAACCGGTACGCGACTACGGTTGTCCGATCAGTGATCGACGATCAGGATTTAAATACCCCCAATCTAATCTCACCCATCTACCACGCGATCCACGGCTCAGAACACATCCGACCACGCTGCACCTACCTCGTAATCCTGACTGTACTGCTAAGATCTGATAGTCCTAATTAACCCGAGCGAAGGGGTACGCGTGATATGATCACAGCCGTCGCTATAGGATCAACGGCCATGATTCCCAGCCTGAACCGGTACCTTCCACCTCCAATCACGCCCAACCATTCTACATCCAACAGCACAGATCAAAAGATATGGTGTTTTGATCTCTTCCGTTGATCCAATCCGACGGCCCCGAGGTTATCACCCCTAACCTCGCTGGGCACAGCATGGCGTCGCACTAGTCCGCGGCCGCATGCACACCCGGTTTTGGAAGGTAAACCGAATGCGGACCATGTACATGCTAGGATCAGAAATTCACGTACACAGCGATTACATAAATGACTCATCATAGCACAATGCTTCGAATAACAATATGGAATAAGTAATAATATTAAAGACTAGAGTCATTTACATAATATAAATCAAAGTACACAGAATTGAAACGTAGCCAACTTAAATTAACCCACCACAGGCAGCTGACTGGGGGAGGTCGCTAGCCTAATCCTCGAACTCGTCGATGTCCAGGGACTCCTGAAGATCTACCTCGACGCCTTCTTCTTTACCTGAGCATAGATTGCACCAAAGGCAACCTAGTGTTTTGTGAAAGCAAGGGTGAGTACACATCAACGTACTCAGCAAATGTCCCGTTTGGCTGAAGTGGACTAGCTTTATGTGGGGTTAAGGTCAAAGCAGTTGCTTTTAGTTGGTCAGGTATTTATTATTAGTGGAAGCCAAGTTTTAGTAATAACCAACTCGTGAAACATTTCCTCATCGAGGAACATCATCATCATAGTCGAACCAAAACCATAAACATAACCATTGTATCTCAGATCATATGTATCTCTAATCAAAGAGGATCCTAAGGCCGCTCATAACTGTGAGCACGGCCGATATATCAGTTTCTAACCCTCTGCAGAGGTCGCACACTTTACCCACGAGACATGATTCCCTTTCTGCCCGGGGAGAGCTAATCCCCATTGACCACTACCTAGGTGGCCTGGCAGGGTATCACTATGTAGCCTTTACAAAGACTCCCCTGGTGCATAGCTGCTCGTTAGGTTTCGTCAGTCGTACAAACGCAGTACACCTCCCCAAGGTGGGTGACTAACAAAACCAAATCGAAAGAACCTCTGCACCCCCACTTGGCAGAGCGAGCACTACGCCCCAGCCCCCATTGACGGCCCTTCGGTAAAGCCAACTATACCCCAGGTTCATCTAATTAATCAGCTAAGGGCGTCCCATTCCACCCTCATGGTTGCACTATTATCCCGGGTGGTCACTCCACGAACAGGTCCTTACGGAGAGGTACTCAGGAAAAATGGCCTGAACCCCACACCGGAGGCAGTCGAGTGCGCGTTACCCAACCCTAATCCTCAATTAAGCGAGAGCACACGTAGATGGGACCAAGGCGAACATGATGAGCTTACTCATCGGCAGATTTGGTCACAGGCGCGCGCGGACCACGGAGAGCGGTGGAGTACGACCTCCGGTGAGGAATTCTCGGTGGTCAAGGTCCCCCGATTGCACGCTGGCGACTCCCACACTTCCGTCGCGCGTTGGTGATGCTCCTTGAGCACGGAATTAGAGCCTCAGCGCCAGCCAATCGAGGCTCCCGTTCAAGTGGCGGATTTATTCCGGTGTTTGGGGATGGCACGAGCTGGGCAGGTAGCTAGGATGGCAGGAAGTGCCCATGAGAGTTCTGTTTTATAGTCTCCATCAGGGGAAACAGAGTTTGCGCGGGGACCGAGCCTTCCCCCGGCGATATCGGTCGCCATTGTTATGATGCGTGGTGAGCGGCGGTCTGGTAAGATCTAGGGAAGACACAGTTGATGAGCGGGTCCCACCCGACAGCAGCGAGGTGAGGCGGATGGGGGGCTGACTCATGGGCCTAGGTGGCAGCACGCACGCACGGCGTGGAGAAAAACGGAGGGGTGGGCCACGGAGAAGGAAGTGGAGATGGGCCGGATTCTGGTTCCAAGGCCCAATACATGTATTCTTCCTCTTTTCTTTTGTTTTTATTATTTTTGTTTTGATTTTCTTTCTCAATTTCAAATTAAACCCAGTTTGAATTTCAAATTTTTAATCTAAGATGCACGAAATAACTCTAGCATGATGTGCACTAATTATATTAATCTATTTATTTAGTTACTTTATTTATTGTTATTATTTTACTTAGGTAATGAAATTCTCACCACATAGATCGAATATTATTTTGGGTGTGCAATCTATTTTAAAGGTATATTCTAAAATTCATATTCTTTTGTTTTGATGGAAAACATTTTTTTCTCAATGTCTAATCTTTATTAGGATACCATTTATCTAATATTATTCTATTGTGACCATTCGCTTTAGAAAAGCTGTGAATGCTAAAGTTTAATTATTTATCAAGGGTACTTATTTTGATTGTTATTATTATTATTTTCTCGAATGGATTTCCTTAACTCACAAGTTAAGATTTTGGGTATTACAGTATTTCCCCTAGTTCACTCTTAGAACCGATGCATTGAACCACAATGGTTTCTCCCCCACCAAAAATTACATTGGTGCCCTATGCATGCTGGCCTACGATAGTGTTGCTAATTCTATTGATGTGTATATCAAATTAGAGAAAATCTCGGTCTTAGAATTTCTCGAGCATTTTTTGTAGGGATTTTATTTCAGGTTTGAGCGAAAAGTATATTCATCGTCCCACTGTTAATGTATTAGGAGACTTTTAGCTAAGAGGGAGGAGAGGGGATTTTATGGTATCATAGAAAGTATAGATTGCATATATTGAAAGTGAAGGAACTGTCCTATTGGATAGAGAGAATGATTTAAAATATTGGACATTGGATTCTCAACCGTCATGCTCGAAACGATTGTCTTGTATGCCATCTGAATTTGGCATGCTTTTTTGGGGGTAGCAAGTCGAACAACAACGCCAATATGCTCAACTAGTGGTCGTTATTCATTGACGTGCTCAAGGGAGAAGAATCAAATGTGAACTTCACGATAAATGGACATAAGTACAACTAAGGGTACTATCTCACTATTGACATCTACTCTTGGTGGTCGGTGTTTGTGAAGACCTTCCCCTCCCACAAACTTCGAAGCCATGGATGTTTGTTGTACGCTAGAAGGATGTAGAGAGAACATTTGGGGTCCTCAAGACTCTCTTCCATATTCTCACTAGCCTCATATCGTTTCTTTTTTCACCATGTACTCGGTGTTGCTACTAGTGATATACGAGGACATATGAGCCATCTTCCTCCACTGTGATGTGCATCTAGTGATAACAATCTATGATCATCTATTTATATGCTATCTTAGTTAAATGTGGTAGATATATCAGTGCAAAGTGTACACATTTTCGCACACCAACTCTAAATACGACTAGTCCACATTTGCAAGCTGCATGCAGAGACTACTTGAGTTAGGAGAGGTAATAATGTTATGTATCTCTTGCTCCAAAAGAAACCTTCTGAAAGAAATGATTAATAAGATTCAACCACCCTCCACCTAACATTTAGTTCTTCCATCTTCATTCCAAATACCACACAATGACACAAATAGAATGAGACATTAGCATAGAAGGAATCTATTGAAAAAACCAGCCACTCGCTCTTCTTCACTGTTTTTCATCTGCAAAGATACTTTTGTACTCTGAGCAACCTCAGTGATCACTGTAACTCAAAACAAAAGTAACAGTATAAACTATACCATGTGACAAATAAATAAAGGAAAACTGTGCAAATAGAAAACTCGTGTCTTTGCAAGGGATCGGTTATGTCAAAGCCAATCTCTGGTAGTCTGTCCGCTGCAATTTCCTACCAGAACAATTACAGCCTATGCATTTTTGCTCAATCAAGTTGGTCATATATATGTCTGTTCAAAAAAAAAAAAAAAACAGCGCACAGGCACTACTGCACTAGGAAGAACATGCATCACCACCTTGCATAGTGCTAGGCACTTCTCTCAGTTTTATCTATTGATATATCTATTTTTTACATATGTTTTTTTTCTACCTTTTGTGCATTAATAAGCCAAATGTACGAAGGCCTAGGTACTAGGCGGCACCCGGCGACCCACTCAGCGCTTCTTAAATGCTCCTGCATAACCATTCTAGTTGGACACAGATTAGATCAATAGCAATGCAAAAATGTAGATACTATCAAATTTTGAATTGACAGCTGAAGGTTTCAGCAATCAGAAGCCAAAAGCACAATTCCACTAAACATTCAACCGTTCGTGAGTTACCATGGTTAAGAATGCAAGCAACAGTCTTGGTATAAATTATTTCAGTTACAACAAACAAACACCATTACCAATAAGCAAATTCAAAGTTGAATGACAGGTGAGATTATTTTACAACATAATCTAAATACAATGTGTTCATACTGAAATATCATTTGAGATTGTCAGCATGTGATTGGTGCAAAGGAAAAACACACAAGAACACTCACATATTCTATATTCTGTGAATCATACACCATCATGGATAGCACAAATTTGCCAATCTTTGAGAGATAACACAACCGAAGTAACCATATATTAATGAATACCCCATCCGTTCTTTTTTATTTGTCGCGGTTTAGTTCAAAAATGAACTAGCGAACGACAAATATTTGAGAACGAAGGTAATATATGCCAAGGCAGCAACGATGAGAGTTGTCTTTACGCTTCAACTAGAACTTTCAAGAATTTTATGCACAACATAAGGTGCCCAATGGACGACAGAGCAAATTCACAGCAAGTTAATGCTGCAAACCAATAGCTTCTGTTGTGAGCCTTTCAGTTCACATCGCTAGTCTAATTGGTACAAAGCATAATAGTTCCAACTTCCAAATATGAGATCAACAGTCAATTAAAACCCACAGAACTGCTTCAATGTTAACAGTCAATGAAAACATAAAGAACTGTTTCCGTGTGCGCGTGCCGTGTTATCAATAAAATGTTAAATTTCGCGTGTATAATTTGTTGTCTCCTGTTTTCTCTTAGGTACACTTGACAATTCTAATGACAGGATATAATATGAAATCCAGAGCATTTGAAGTAACAATTCAATATCATTGCTTGAGCCTCATGGCCATGACATATAAATTGGATGTTTTACAGAACAAAACTGTGGAGTCTGGCGTAGTAGCCAAAAGAACACAGCCATAGTAGTAATCAAATTCAAGCCCAAAATACAACATCAGGAACAACCTCACCAGTCACAAACTCCCATACATCTCCAATGAGTAAGGATTCTCCTAACTAATCCCCAGATGCTTCTTTTGCTTCTTCTTTATATGTTCTACCTGCTCTGGAGCATTGTCATAATTGTCACCTCTACCCCTCTTCTTTTTCCTCTTCTTCTCTCGGTCTAGATCACCATCAGTGATTTTCTTCTCCTTCACAACCTCAGTGCATTCCTCTTGTTCATGCTTCTTTTTCTTCCTTTCCCTCTCAGTTATGGCAACTCTTTGTTCTGCTGCACTGTCATTGACGATTTTCTCTTCCACCTCATTCACATTCTCTTCCAGTTTCACATGATCCTTCTCTTTTTTCTTCTTGCTCTTCTTTTCACTCACCAGCTCTTCTTCCACCACAAAACTAGGCTCCTGCTTCACATCAACGATGATTTCCTTATTCGGACGACTCTTCTTCTTCCTCTTCTCAGTGGCAATTTCTGGTGAAGGGAGAATGTGGGAGTTAGGCTCCTGCTTCACATCGACGATGATTTCCTTATTCGGATGATTCTTCTTCCTCCTCTTCTCAGTGGCAATTTCTGGTGAAGGGGGGATGTGCGAGTTAGCACGGGCAACCGCTCTATCCTCCAGTGGATCCCCATTCTTCTTCTTATTGCCCTTCTTAACGGAGGCAACATCTAGCTTCGCCTCAGCGGCAGAATCGCGGTTGGAATCATCAGCGGCAATCGCCATGTCCCCTTTGCTCTCCTGATCTTCGTGATTTCTATCGCTCTCCACCGGATCATCATAGTAGTGGGCATCGGAGTTGGCTGCACCCTGCTTGTACCTGCCGCCGAGTTCCTTGCGGAAGCGGCTGAGCTGTGTTGTGGCGTCGGCGGCGTTGCGGAGGTAGTTACAGCAGTCGGAGGAGGGTAGGTGGGAGGCGGCAGACTCGGAGAAGCGTTTGAGGAAGAGGGCGGCCTTGTGGAGGGGACAGGGCTGGGAGGAGACGACGCCGCCGGTGATAGCCCTCATCGCGCCGCCCCCGGCGAGACGAGTGGGGAGTTAGGATTAGGGTTTTTTAGGACGAGGAGAGTTCGGCATGCCGCGCCTCCTTTCCGCTCTGCGGCTGCTGATCAGGATTTAGAAGACTCTGGACTGGACTTGGGCGTGCCGAACCGGCCCATTAGTCAGCCGCAGAGATGACACTTTACATTGAACTATACGTGTACGTTCTCGGTCCTAGCCAAAAAAAGGCCCGGTTTGAATTTTGGGTCACCACGAGTCCACGACCCGTGATTATTATGGGTTATGTCGTGGCCGGTCCATGGGTTCAAATATCGGGCTATGTAATTGTTTAAACGTACCATATTTATTTCGGTCGCCTAAAATTCAATTTCTATCCTAAAATTACATTAGAGCCCGAAATTCACACAAGTTTAATAAAAAATATAAGATAAGATAATCAAATTCGACTAAAAGAAAACTTAATGTTTCTATTAAGTTACTAGAACTATGCAATGACTACCTCGTTAAAAAAACCCTTTGTCATAAAGGAAAAGAGTATAACTAACTCCAGATTGAGTTCGTAAGTTTAGTTCATTGTCTAATGTTCATAACAAAAGTAAAAGTACATCATATTCTCTAATTCAAAGCTGCAAAAAACATCTAACAAACATCATATTTAGCGTTGTATTCTTTATCAAGTACATGAAAGTGTTCGATGAAGCTAAGTGTGGTTTTAATGAATATATTAGCCTTTTCGTGCCTCTATATGATGGGCCATTTCGCGTCTATCTGAAACGGGTTGTGCCCGCCCGTGGGCTGGGCCGACCGATACTAAAATATTTTTGCACGTGTCGTGCCTAGGTCATACTTTTTTCATGCTTCGGTCCAAATGTACACCTATAAATTGAAACCAACAAATGTTAGGCTCCTCTGAAAATAGCTCCAATCTGAATCCTTGGCTTCTCTAGAGGAGCCAGAGCTATTTTCTAATTTATTTGGCAAAAGAGCTTCTTTTGTGTTTCTTTCGAATGGTGTAGGAGAAAAATGTAGGAGCCAATAGAACCGAGGTTTTTGTGCTCTAGCTCCCAACAAGAAAACGACTCCAACTCTTACAGGGCTCTCGACAAGAAGCCTTTTTTGTGATCGTTTGGCATGGCTTCACAATGAGCCAAAGCCGGAGCCACCCAAAAAGCTATGCCAAAGAGGTCCTTAAAACTTGCATTGGCCCAGCATTTAGGTACATAAAAAAACCAATCTACCTCCCTAAACTACTTCTTAGCAGTGTTTTAAATAGCGGGTTAATAGCAACAATTTAGTTGGCTATAGCGTTTGGAGAGGTCTAGAGCTAAGAGATGCATTGTTTAGCGCTAATTGAAATCAGCCGCTAATAGCTTTATTTACCTACTAAAAATATAACATTAGATGAATTTAGCCCTACTAAACATGTTAGCCTTTTACTTGGATGAACCTATAAGGAAAATGGACCCTGACCCATTTTACTAAATGCTTTTGGTGTTTAATGAACAACATAACCAGTGAACTAATGTTTTCAAGTGTTTGTGTTTTGTAGTTCAAAGGATGCGAAGTGCATTGGACTAAGGCTCTTAGGATGCAACACCTCAAAAGGAAAAGATAAAAGACCACTAGAAGACTTACAAATACTCAGCATAAGTCCAAGACACGAGACCAAAAGAGCCCAAGAAAAAGAAGATAGAAGATTCAAGAAGTGGGCTATCAGCTGGCGCACCGGTGGCTCACCGGAACGTATGCGCAGAGAGTTCTGCAATTGGCTCTCAGGCAGCTGGCGCATCAGACCAGCCTGGAGGCTCACCGAATCGTGGTCCAACGACTATATGATGTGACGGGCACCGGACCATGCGGGTGGCACACCGGATTGTGTACAGTGCCGACAGGTGCAACATCTAGCTGATGTGCAAGCTCAGACTAGACGGTCCAGTGACGCACCGGACCTGACCGATGCCACGCAGACAGAAAATCTACAGCATTTCTCCAACGGCTAGAATTGAGTGGGCACTATAAATACTCAAACAACATACCAACACATGTGATACACATCTCCAAGTGCTCAAACAGTCAAGTGTATGATAGAATCACTCGGTGATTCGGTGATCAGTGTAGGTGCTTTGCGAAGTGCTTAGGTTAGTTAGACCGCTTATGCGCTTGCTCTAGGTTGTTCCTAGTTAGTTGAGTGAGTTTAGAAAACCCACAAAAACCCTTGGCTCTTGCGTGAGTCGTTGTAATTGTACCGAGTGGGGCGAGAGTCTTGTGAGACCGTACCAACCACATTTGTGGTGCGGCTGCCACCGTGTACCAAAGGGAACGAGGCTTGCGGCGTTTCGATCGGAAGCTCGATAGTGATGACGACGGTGAGCGTCTGAGAGGAGCTAGAAGTGGAGCACCACTTGCGCGTGGAGAAGGCCCACGACTCTCTACAGAGTTACTCGTTCGTGGTGCTTGGCTCTCGCGTGGGCTACCCTTTTGTGTAGGGGCACCAGCGAGGATTAGTCTGGACCTAGCGTGGTTCCGGATACCTCGGTAAAAATATCGGCGTCGTCCACGGGAGTTTGCATCTCTACCTTTGCTCTTTAGTTTCCGCATTTGCATTAAGTACTTAAGTTTAAACCTCTCCTTTCTAATTTAGAATATATAGGATTGGATCTTGGTTTGGAAATCCCTTGTTGCGGTAGAGATAACAACACTTAGACAAAACCTAGTTTGCATATTCTAGTTTACTTATTTGCATAGGTTTTGTTCTAGAGATTTATTTGTGGCCTAGATTGATAATGTTTTTAGAAGTTATAATTCACCCCTCCCCCTCTTAACCGTGTTCCTTTCATAACCTTTGAAATATTAAGGCCCAAAATAAATTGCAAGCAAGTTCTTTATAAGTGTTCTTGAATTTGCATGCATGTTGATTTGTTATTAAACATTTGAACTACTGGTTTGAACTATCTAATTTAGATATTGAATATTTGAACTATTAGTTTGCGAGTTTATGCTCTATCTATGCAGGTATATCATGCATTTTTTTTCTAAAACCACTAAATAGCTTAGCTTGCAGCTAAGGGCCTTAGCTACACATTTAAAACATTCGGGTTGTTTGCTTCGGATTAAGGCCGACTATTTGAATTGCTGCAGCTGCAATCTATAGAAACAAAAATATTGTAGAAGTAGTAGAAGCCGGTACGAATTAAAACCATTACTTTTTGGTTTGAGCCTTTTTTTTACTAAACTCTAAAAACAGACATTTTAGCTCTTGAACTTTCAAAACCTTTCAAATTACCTTACTGCGGTTTTTGAAAATTCTTTATCTTTCTATAACTTAATAAATAGTAAATATTTGATAGGATAAAAATCCCAATCAAATATTGAAGATAGATTGGGATACGCCAAGTCTAAATAAAATATCTATAGCCCATGGAAAGATCTCTAGATGATTAAAAACCAATTTAGTTATAGAAAATGAAATGCTATATAAAAAAACTTTAAAATCCCCAAAGCCAATCAAGCTACATGTATGCATATCACCCAGCCGTAAAAGGTTTGATTGATGTGTTTTTTCTCCCAATCTCTGTGCCTATGATTAATAATTTCTAAAAAAACTAATATGGTTATTGTTTGTGGGTTCCAGTTTTTCCTCACGACCAACATTTAGAGATTCCTTCATTTAAAAATAACAGACATAAAGATACGAGACCCTGTACACAGAGATTTGGTTTCTTGATTAGCCCATTTTTGCATCTTGTTAGGTTTTACAGGCATCATTCAGCACGGATTTTTGCGAACTCACATCCATGTTGTACATATAAATAATCGACGCTAACCAGGTCCGTCCAACTCTCTGTTTTGACTGATACTTAACAAATAATTATTAGTCACTGCTCGATAGCCATGCATGCAGCGCGCCAGCGCGATATGGATGAAGGTTGATCATTTTTTTGGCGCAGCAGCAGAGCCACTATTGCCCCCGGCTTCCTTGCCGTCCTTCTTCTTGGCCTTGGTGGACAGCTTGAGGTGCACCCCCGGGTTGCCGCCGTGGCAGGAGCTCTGCAGCAGCAGCGAGTTGTTGATGACCTGCACGTTGCTGTTGACGAAAGCTGTCAGCCCTTTGCCGGCCCCAGCTTGCTCCTTCCCGCTCACGATGACGCTGCCGTCGAGCTTGTGGCCGCGGCGCTCCTTGCTGCCCGCCGCGTCCGCCGTGCCGTAGGCCACGGCGCTGCTGTCTACCTTCATGGACGTGCCCTTGTTCTCGCCGGCCAGCGTGATGATTGTCGTTCCCGCCGCCGCCGAGCCAGCACGCTCGTGGCCGCCGCCGGATAACGGTGCCGAAGAGCTGAGCGTGTGCACCATGTCGGCGACACCCGCCTTGAGCTCCTTGTGCAGCTGGCTGCCTTCCTTCTCTTTATTCTTTTCTTTCTTCTCTTTGTGATCCTTGTCTTTCTTATCTTTATGATCCTTCTCCTTCTCCTTCTCCTTCTCTTTATCTTTTTCCTTTTCCTCTTCCTTGTCTTTCTTCTCCTTATCTTTTTCCTTGTGCAGATGGCTGCCTTCCTTCTCCTTCTCCTTTCCCTTTTCCTTGTGTTTTTCTTTCTCTGGGGTCTTGGTTTGTGTCTTGGATGCTACAAGCGGTTCATGGATGGTTTTCTCTTGCGGAACGGTGATGTCTTTTTGCTTAGGAACACCATGCTCGGTATGATGAAGAGGAGAAGGCTGCTTGTGCTCTTTGGCAACCGGTGCCGGTGACGGCACCGGCGCCCTGGCGTTGGGTTCTCTAATGGGCGACAGTGGCGGAGCGCGGGAAGGTGACGGCGATGGCCTGCTGGACAGCCGCGTCGGCTGCGGCTGGGCAGGTGGGTCAGGGACACCACCGCCAGCGCCTCTGGATGCCGGCGTTGCCGCCTGTTGCGGATGCGACGGCCGCCGCGACGGCGACGCTGTTGCAGGAGGTGGCGGTGCCGGGCGAGTTTCCCGCCTCGACAGCTGCGGGCGGGCGACCGGCCGAGGAGCAGGCGCGGTCCAGTACGGGAACCAGTACCGTTGCGCCGGCGGCTGCTGGTCGTCAGCCATGCTGCCTCCTGGACCCCGGTGATGCTGGATTCGCTTTGGTCAGGAGATGTTGGAGAGAGCGCGGTGATCTTGGCTGTGGACTGTGGTTTACAGAGAGACGCGTTGCAAATCGCAATGCCGCGCGCTCTGAATTTATAGTTACGGAGGATTGAGAAACGGAATCCCGTATAATAAGTCATCGCGATGCATTTCCGGCATCTGATTCTGCGTCCTCTTTCGGTCTCCCGCGTCTTATCGTGCCGTTGGCGTTTGCTCTTTCCCGCCTGAGTTTATCACGACAAGAAGGGCTTGCTACGTGTATTGTTCCTTGCTTTTGAGGTACTCTCGCTCTGCGGTTAACCTGCTGCCAACACTTGGAATATATGTCAGCGTTGGTGAATAAAGAACATTTCCATTTCCACCGCTGAAGTTGTACCCTTTCTTTCTTTTTTTTTTCTTCTCATCGGCACAAATTTTCTTTACCTCAGGCTCTGTAGAAGAAAAGCAAAGATGTGCAGGGCATGTTTTTATGGGAACGGAATTCTTCTGAAAACATGGCGATACACGCCCGACTAACTAGTAAAATATTTATGCTCGAGCGTTGTCACATAAGCTCAAAAGTTTTCAACACCAACTGTTGGATCTTTTATGGACTTGACTTATTTATTCAATAAACTGTATGATGTGTAATGATGGAGAATATCAATAGTACTATATTAGAAGTCTAAGGGTCATTGGCTTAACTTATATGGTGAGAATTATTTCACTTAATTTGAGAAGTCAAGAAACGAACCAGGCGTGCCACACGCGCGCGCTGCCGCCGTCACGGGCCGGACGTGACGAGGCAGGCGTGGTGTGGTTGTGTTAATTTTTAGCACTCATTAACCGCGGGAGTTTTAACTCCGGGTTAAAACCTTTCCGTTGCCCGTCTCTTGGCGTGCCGCATGCGAGACCCTCCTTTCAGTTGCCCATCCCTTGGCGTGCCGCATGCGAGGCCATTCTCCTTAAGCTTCCCTTCCGCGGAAGGTTAAGAAGGGGAGAACGCCCGTCTCTTGGCACACGCGAGCAGAACACTTTCAAAATCATAGTCCAATCGCTAGTGAGGGCATTTCCATCTCGTAACTCTGCGCGCACAGAGGAGCGAGAGGGCAGGTGCCTCCGAAGCCCTTGCCGTTCGAGACCTTGCACGGGGGATCGACAATTAGGTTTTTGGGGAGCGTCTACGCGACTGCCCAACGTCCGTCGTTGTCTTCTTCACTGGTTCCTGGTGTCTTCATCTCGTGCGGTTGACAAGAAAAGTTGGACAAGGATCAGGATCCTCGGAGCGCATGAGAGGGTATGATCAATTCAGTTTCTTACTGTTTTATATTCTGCAGATTATATATGTTTCATATGTTCATCTCTGCTATTTCGTATGTAGCCATAAAATTATCCAAACTGTTCTGTCATATCATATCATGATATTTCTAATGCATGTTCATACTATTAAAATACCATATCTATTTGTTTTAATTTTACAGTCATGCTGTTTATGTTGCTATCTATTTACTTTCAATTGTTCCGTCAGTTTATATGCTTATTATATTTATATGATTTTGTCGGCGTTTCGAGACCGGGGGGTCCCCGAGCCGACGAGTGAGAGTGCCGCGTGCCCCAGCCCAGATGGGTCGAGCGCGTGGGCGAGCGCGAAGGGGGGAAAGAGAGCGAGGTGTCGGTGGCCGGAGCCGGGTCGTGACGAGGGAGACGGAGATTCCCGCGGCCTTTCGTGTTCGTCCCGCGCCCAGGTCGGGTGCGCTTGCAGTAGGGGGTTACAAGCGTCCGCGCGGGTGAGGGGAGCGAGCGGCCCCAAGAGAGCGCCTGCCCCTGCCCTCGTTCCCGCGAGGCCAACCTTCTCTAAGAAGGCCCTGGTCCTTCCTTTTATAGGCGTAAGGAAAGGATCCAGGTGTACAAATGGGGGTGTAGCAAGGTGCTACGTGTCTAGAGAGGGAGAGCTAGTGCCCTAAGTACATGCCAAGGTGGCAGCCGGAGAGATCTTGGCATCCTGTTAGTGTGGCGTCGTGGCTGTCGGAGAAGCAGTGGAGCTTGGCGGAGGGACAGCTGTCGGAGCATTGGGCCCTTGCTGACGTCCTCCTGCTTTCGTAAGAGAGCTGGGAGCCGCCGTCGTCATGAGTCCAGTGGGGTGCCATCATTGCCTATCTGGCGGAGCTAGCCAGATGGGACGCCGGTCTTGTTCTCTGCGACCCAAGTCGGCTCAGGGCAGGGTGATGATGACGCTTCCTGTTGACGTGGCGGTCTTGTGTCCTAGGTCGGGCGACGTGGAGGCTCCTCCGAAGTCGAGGTCGAGTCCGTCCTGCATGGCCGAGGCCGAACCTGAGCTCCTGGGTCGGGCGAGGCGGAGGCCGTTCGGCAGAGGCCAGGGCGGAGTCCGAGCCCTGGGTCGGGCGAGGCGGAGTTCGTCGTCTTCCGGGGCCTTAGCCCGAGTCCGAGCCCTGGGTCGGGCGGAGCGGAGTTCGCCGTCTTCCGGGGCCTTAGCCCGAGTCCGAGCCCTGGGTCGGGCGGAGCGGAGTTCGCCGTCTTTCGGGGCCTTAGCCCGAGTCCGAGCCCTGGGTCGGGCGGAGCTTCCTATGGCGCCTTTGGCCAAGCCTGGCTGCCCGTCAATCTTATTCTTTGCGTTAAAGGCCCCAGTGACTTGGTCGGTCGGCGCGGTGATTTAGTCAGGGTTACTTCTTATCGAAGGCAAGGCCTCGGGCGAGCCGGAGATGCGTCTGCCGTGAAAGAGGAGGCCTCGGGCGAGACGGAGTCATCTCAGGGTCGGCTACCCTTGCCCGAGGCTAGGCTCGGGCGTGGCGTGATCGAGTCGCTCGTATGGACTGATCCCTGACTTAATCAAACCCATCAGGCCTCTGCAGCTTTATGCTGATGGGGTTACCAGCTGAGAATTAGGCGTCTTGAGGGTACCCCTAATTATGGTCCCCGACAGTAGCCCCCGAGCCTCGAAGGGAGTGTTAACACTCGCTTGGAGGCTTTCCGTCGCACTTTTTTGCAAGGGGACCAGCCTTTCTCGGTTGTACTTTGTTCTGGTGGGTGCGCGCGAGCGCACCCGCCGGGTGTAGCCCCCGAGGCCTCGGAGGAGTGGTTTCACTCCTTCGAGGTCTTAATGCCTTGCGTAATGCTTCGGCTGGTCTGGCGGTTCCCTCATGCGAACAGGCCGTAGCCCAGATGCTCTGTCGGGGCCCAAGTTCTCGGGCTGGTATGTTGACGCTGTCAACGGTTCGGCCGGAGCCGGGTTTGCGAGAGCAGCCCCCGAGCCTCCGCACAGAGCGAGAGGACGATCAGGGACAGACTCGGCTTTTTTATATACGCCCCTACGTCGCCTTTCCGCAAGGAGGAGGGGGGAGAGCGCCATGTTACCCTCGATGGGCACCGAACATGGTGTCTCCGGTGAGCTACAATCGGGTAATCCGAGTGGACGTCCGTGCCCCGTTCGTTGGGGGTCGGCTAGGGGCCCGGAGGCACGCCCAAAAGTACCTGCGGGTGATCTGCCGGACCCGGTCCCCTGGCGACGGGGTCCGAGGGCTCGTTGCCTCCCTCCGATGGGATTCCGTTACAGAGTCGTTCCCGCTGGTCTCGGAAATGTCCTAGGGTACCTCGGGAGCGCAGCCCGAGCCTTGGTTATGTATCGAACGTACCCCTGGTCATCCCTCGCTCGGTGTCTGAGGCGACTGTGAACCCTTCGGAGGGCCAGCCTTCGAACCCCTGATCAGTAATGGGCGCGGAGCCCGAGTAGCCTGAGGCGGTCGTGGAAACCTTTCGGGGGGCCGACCTTCGAACCCCTGACCAGTAGTGGGTGTCGGGCCCACGCGATCTGAGGCGGCCGTTGAACCCTTCGGGGGGCCAGCCTTCGAACCCCTGATCAGTAAGGAGGCTCGGAGCCTAGTTCCTTCACGGGGAAGGATCCCTTTGGGGGTATCCCCCTTCCCGGTCCCTGTTGCAAGAGATAGAGAAAGGGGAAAAAGGGAAAAAAGGATACGAAATTGAACGACGTGGCGTACCTTTTTTGGTGTGGTCGTTTTGGTGAAGGCGAAACGTCGCCAGCCGCTCCTGCTAGAAGCGTCGCCTGTCCGGCCGCGGAGTTAATGCGCCGGGTTGAGTAGTTGGCGAGGCTGCCGTTGCGCGTGCGCGAGCCGTTCGAGGAACGGGTCACGGGCGTGTCGTCTTCACACCGCGAGAGAGGGGGTTCTCTTGCTGCCTCCGGATGGGACGTGAGCCTGGCTGATGGTGTGATCGCTGCTCTTGCGCGCCTGCCACTGTCATTACTGCCGGCCCACTTTTGACCGCGTTTGACCGCTGTGTCAGGCTGGCGCAGCTGGGCCGCGTGTTGGGCCGCCTCGGGTCGTGGTATTGGTTCCGCAACCGAGGAGGTGCGGTGGTGGCGCAAGTGGCATAGTGGCTTACATGCAGCATCCGGCGCGCCGGTTGCGCGACGCGTGGGCTTGAGCCTCCGCGCTGGCCTGTCAGGAGTCGGAGAGGCGCGTCCACTTGGCGCGGCTGCATGCCGCCCGCATGGCTGCCCACTCCCTTCGCCCGTTGGTCTGGGCAAAGGTGGAGGGTCACTTGTAACCGCTGGGTGGTTGTGCGCGTCGCGCGCGGCGGTTCGACTTCTTCTGCTCGGAGCCGGTCTCCATGACTTGTGGGTCCAAGCCCCCGCGCCGCAGGGGAGGGCTTTGGAGGCGTGTTGGAGAAGACTTAGCCCGTGACGGTTGAGGGCGCAAGCAGGGGGAGTTGCCTTTAAAAGGAGGGCGACCCCCTTCGTAAGGTGACCACGTCTTCTTCCTCCCTTATGCATTGTGTCTCTCCATTTTTCAAGCCCCCGGATGGGGGAAACCGCCGTCTCCGTGCCTCATCGTCGGGGGACACCACTCCGTGGGAGCGGGTACCTTTCGGCCATCGTTCGGCTTCAAGGATTTTCATCATGCAGCCCGGTCGCACCCCTCCACCGGCGGTCACCCAGGATGGTAACCTCCGGCTTGATGGTGGGGGAAAGCGAGCCGGGCTGCGGCCTCCGCCCCTTCCTCAGCCTCAAGGATTTTCATCACCAGGGCTGAGGAGGGGCGTGTGCCGAGTCAGGGTTGGCCCCTGCGCGGGTGGTGGCCCGCTCCTTCCCTCAGTGATCGGGGGGAAGGGCGGGAGTCGTCCGTGGCGCCAACAGCTGCAGCGTGCCCGGCTCTCTGAGCCGAGCAGTCTCGGAGCCGCCCCCGGTGCCGCCTCCCACCACGGCAGCTGGAAGAGGTTCTTCCGCCAGCGCGACAGCCGAGGTTGGCCACGGACCGACCTCCGACTCTACGGCCTTCTGCCCGTCCTTGCCTCTCGAGTTTGGGCAAGGGCGGGGGCCTCCTAGCAGCAGCATCCGCCCTGAGGCCATCATTGCTGCTGTTCGGCCCCCCGAGGCAGAAGTCTTCATCGTCGCCGCTGCCGGGGCGGGCGGCGACATGCCGTTCGTCGGTCTTCTGCTGCCCCGCAAGCCCACTCCCATCGAGTGGGGTTGTTCGTACCTGCGGGGGGGGGGGGGGGGGGGAACCGGAGTTCCGTTTGTAATGGCACTTCGAGTGCCGGGTTTTTTGTTCATTTCGGCTTTCGGGGCCTGAACATGTATGTAATTACGGCGCGGAGCCGTGTTTTTTCCTCATTTCCGAGCACTAAGACTCGTCCGCTGACTGTCTGAACCGCTTCACCAAGCGTGAGTTGCCCCGTGTCAAGGTGACGAGTGAGGTATCCGTATCCCGGAGGCGTAGGAGTCCCTCAGCTCGGTCGGACCTGTTGTCCGAGGCTCCTCTAGCTTAGTTAAAGAGACCCCTCGGTCGCTCTTCGACGAGCCGAGGCCAGGGGTAGCGATATCAGCATGAGCAGAGGCGGAGTTGGCTTGAGAAATAAAACCTGGTTGGCCGGAGCCTAGCCGAGTTGTCCGTTGGCAGGATCGACGCCGGAGTTAGTCAGCCGAGGCTTCGGACCGGGCTCGCGCCCTCGGAAGGTGGTCGGCCGAGGCCCCGGAGGTGGCCGGCCGAGCCGCCCGCTCAGGCCGGATCCGGAAAAGTCCCTGACGGCGATCGCTCGGGCGTGGTGATGACGTCGTCCTTCGGAGCGGAGGCCCTCGGACCGCGTCGCCGTCCGAGGCTAGGTCGAGCCTCGCCGAAGATGCCGTCGATGCCGAGGGCGTCGCCGCCCCCTTCCAGCGTCAAGACCCGAGCCTGTAGGGTCAAATCGTCTTGTAGCGTGGGCCTTGTGCGGCCGTCGAGGCCAGAACACACACCCTTGCTGCGTTATAAAGCTGCGTCTCTTTTCCTCTTGTTTCGAGTATCTGGACTTTTTGTCGGTAGCAGGGATGTTAGTGCGAGCGAGAGTTGCTTCTCGCGGAAGGTGATGAGTGAGGTATCCGTATCCCGGAGGCGTAGGAGTCCCTCGGCTCGGTCGGCCTTGCCGCTTACGCGTACTTTCACCCGTCCATGAGGCCCTGTCACCGACTCGGTCGAGAAGGCTCGAAAAATCGCTTCGACAGAAGGGCTTCCGAACGTAGAAACTTATTCGATCCACAGAGTCACCTTATCCGAACGTGAGTTACTTATCGCAGAAGGTGATGAGTGAGGTATCCGTATCCCGGAGGCGTAGGAGTCCCTCGGCTCGGTCAGCCTTGACTGCTTACGTGCACCCCGTCGTTTCCAGGACCCACTTTTCGAAGTAGTCAAAAAGCACGGAAGATATTCTGGTAAAAGAGATTTTCTGTTCGAGGAAAATTTTGACGCAGAGGGGGTTTCCCCCCTTTTAGCCCCCGAGGGAGGGTCGGGCTTTGCCGAGGCGAGGCCAACCCTTCCTTGTCGACTAAACTTTGCGTGGGTGTGAGGTATATGAACAACTTGGAAACATCTTAAGGGTAGAAGCGACGTAGCTGTTGGATGTTCCAAGCGTTGTCGTAGACCTCGCCTTGACTGTTGGCCAGCTTGTACATTCCGGGCTTCAGAACTTTGGCGATGATGAACGGCCCCTCCCAGGGGGGCATGAGCTTGTGCTTCCCTCGAGCGTCCTGCCGCAGCCGAAGCACCAGGTCGCCCACCTGGAGATTTCGGGGTCGGACCCCTCGGGCGTGGTAGCGTCGCAGGGACTGCTGGTACTGCGCCGAGTGTAGTAAGGCCCTGTCCCGAGCCTCGTCCAGCTGGTCCAGCGAGTCTTCTCGGCTAGCTTGGTTGCTTTCTTCGTTGTAGGCCCTCGTCCTCGGGGAGCCGTATTCCAGGTCAGTGGGCAAGACGGCCTCGGCCCCGTAGACCAGGAAGAACGGCGTGAAGCCCGTGGCTCGGCTCGGCGTCGTCCTCAGGCTCCAGACCACCGAGGGGAGTTCCTTCATCCATCGCTTGCCGAACTTGTTGAGATCATTGTAAATCCGGGGCTTGAGCCCTTGTAGAATCATGCCGTTGGCACGTTCCACTTGCCCATTCGACATGGGATGTGCTACGGCGGCCCAGTCTACCCGGATGTTGTGGTCCTCGCAAAAATCCAAAAATTTTTTGCCGGTGAACTGGGTGCCGTTGTCGGTGATGATGGAGTTCGGGACCCCGAAGCGATGGATAATGTTGGTGAAGAACGCCACCGCCTGCTCGGATCTGATGCTGTTTAGGGGTCGGACCTCGATCCATTTGGAGAATTTGTCGACGGCGACCAGCAGGTGCGTGTAGCCCCCGGGCGCCTTCTGCAGAGGGCCGACAAGGTCCAGACCCCACACAGCGAAGGGCCAGGTGATGGGTATCGTTTGCAGAGCCTGAGCGGGCAGGTGGGTCTGCTTCGCATAGAATTGGCACCCTTCGCAGGCGCGGACAATTCTAGTGGCGTCAGCCACCGCCGTCGGCCAATAGAAGCCTTGGCGGAAAGCGTTCCCGACGAGGGTTCGAGGTGCTGCATGATGGCCGCAAGCCCCCGAGTGTATTTCCTGCAGGAGTTCCTGACCTTCGGCGATGGAGATGCATCGCTGGAGGATGCTCGAGGGGCTTCGGTGGTAGAGCTCCTTCTCATCGCCCAGCAAGACGAACGACTTGGCGCGTCGCGCTACCCCGCCGAGCCTCGGCTCGGTCGAGGGGCTGTTCTCCGTGGCGGAGATATTGCAGGTACGGGGTCTGCCAATCTTGATCTGGCGCGACCCCGCTCCGCTCCTTCTCGATGTGCAGCGCTTCGCCCTCGGGGGCCGAGGGTTCCTCGGGGTGAACCGAGGATGGCTCGGGCTGGGCCGAGGTCACCTCGGACGGGGCCGAGGGCGCCTCGGGCTCGGGCGCGTCGCCTATCTTGACGGAGGGTTGGTGCAGATCCCGGGAGAAGACGTCCGGGGGAACCGTCGTTCGCCCCGAGGCTATCTTCGCCAGCTCGTCCGCAGTCTCGTTGTAGCGCCGGGCGATGTGGTTAAGCTCGAGCCCGTAGAACTTGTCTTCCAGGCGTCGAACCTCCTCACAGTAGGCCTCCATCTTTGGGTCGCGGCAGTGGGAGTTCTTCATGACTTGGTCGATGACGAGCTGCGAGTCGCCGCGTGCATCGAGGCGTCGGACCCCTAGCTCGATGGCGATTCGCAATCCGTTGACCAGAGCCTCGTACTCAGCCACATTGTTGGACGCCGGGAAATGGAGGCGGAGCACGTAGCGCAGGTGCTTCCCGAGGGGCGAGACGAAGAGCAGGCCCGCGCCGGCTCCCGTCTTCATCAGCGACCCGTCGAAAAACATGGTCCAGAGCTCTGGTTGGATCGGAGCCATTGGCAACTGGGTATCGACCCATTCGGCTACGAAATCCGCCAGTACCTGGGACTTGATGGCCTTCCGAGGGGCGAACGAGATTGCCTCGCCCATGATTTCCACCGCCCACTTTGCGATCCGTCCTGAGGCTTCTCGGCACTGGATGATCTCCCCCAGGGGGAAGGATGACACCACAGTCACCGGATGAGACTCGAAGTAATGTCGCAGCTTTCGCCTCGTCAGGATCACTGCATACAGCAGCTTCTGGACTTGTGGGTAGCGGATCTTGGTCTCGGACAGTACCTCGCTGACGAAGTAAACTGGCCTCTGAATGGGCAAAGCATGCCCCTCTTCCTGCCTTTCGACCACGATCGCGGCGCTGACCACCTGAGTGGTAGCGGCGACGTAGACCAGGAGGGCTTCTCCATCAGCTGGGGGTACCAAGATGGGCGCCTGGGTGAGGAGCGCCTTCAGGTTCCCGAGAGCTTCCTCGGCCTCGGGAGTCCAAGTGAAGCACTCGGCTTTCCTTAAGAGACGGTACAGGGGCAGGCCTCTTTCGCCGAGGCGCGAGATGAAACGGCTCAAGGCCGCGAGACATCCCATGACCCTCTGTACGCCTTTTAAGTCCTTGATGGGCCCCATGTTTGTGATGGCTGCGATCTTCTCCGGGTTGGCTTCGATGCCCCGCTCGGAGACGATGAATCCCAAGAGCATGCCTCGGGGCACCCCGAAGACGCACTTCTCGGGATTGAGCTTGACGCCCTTCGCCTTGAGACACCGGAATGTCAGTTCGAGGTCGGAGAGAAGGTCGGAGGCTTTCCTCATCTTGACTACGATGTCATCGACGTAGGCCTCGACCGTGCGACCGATGTGTTCGCCGAACACATGGTTCATGCACCACTGGTACGTTGCACCCGCGTTCCTCAAATCGAACGGCATGGTGACATAACAGTACATGCCGAAGGGCGTGATGAAAGAAGTCGCGAGCTGGTCGGACTCTTTCATCTTGATTTGATGATACCCTGAGTAGGCATCGAGGAAAGACAGGGTTTCGCACCCTGCAGTGGAGTCCACGATCTGATCGATGCGAGGTAGAGGGTAGGGGACCTTCGGACATGCTTTGTTGAGACCAGTGTAGTCTACACACATCCGCCATTTTCCACCTTTCTTCCTCACAAGTACAGGGTTGGCAAGCCATTCGGGATGGAATACCTCTTTGATGAACCCTGCCGCCATCAGCTTGTGGATCTCCTCGCCTATCACCCTACGCCTCTCCTCGTCGAATCGGCGCAGAGGCTGTCTGACCGGCCGGGCCCCGGCCCGAATATCCAGCGAGTGCTCGGCGACATCCCTCGGTATGCCGGGCATGTCCGAGGGACTCCACGCAAAGACGTCGGCGTTTGCGCGGAGAAAGTCGACGAGCACTGCTTCCTATTTGGGGTCGAGCCCGGAACCGATCCGGATCTGCTTGGATGTGTCGCCACTGGGGTCGAGAGGGACGGCCTTGACCGTCTCCGCTGGCTCGAAGTTGCCGGCGTGTCGCTTCACGTCTGGCACCTCTCGGGTGAGGCTTTCCAGGTCGGCAATGAGGGCCTCGGACTCGGCGAGGGCCTCGGCGTACTCCACGCACTCCACATCGCATTCGAATGCGTGTTTGTACGTGGGGCCGACGGTGATGACCCCGTTGGGGCCCGGCATCTTGAGCTTCAGGTAGGTGTAGTTGGGGATGGCCATGAACTTTGCGTAGCATGGCCTTCCCAGCACTGCGTGATAGGTTCCTCGGAACCCGACCACCTCGAACGTCAAAGTCTCCCTTCGGAAGTTGGAGGGTGTTTCGAAGCAGACAGGAAGGTCGAGCTGTCCGAGGGGCTAGACGCGCTTCCCAGGAACGATCCCGTGGAAGGGCGCAGCGCCTGCTCGGACGGATGACAGGTCGACGCGCAGGAGCCTGAGGGTCTCGGCGTAGATGACATTGAGGCAGCTGCCCCCATCCATCAGGACCTTGGTGAGCCTGACGTCGCCGATGACGGGGTCGACGACGAGCGGGTACTTCCCCGGGCTCGGCACGTGGTCGGGGTGGTCGTCCCGGTCGAAGGTGATGGGCTTGTCGGACCAGTCTAAGTAGACTGGTGCCACCACCTTCACCGAGCAGACCTCCCGACGCTCTTGCTTACGATGCCGAGCCGAGGCATTCGCCGCATGCCCTCCGTAGATCATGAAGCAGTCGCGGACCTTGGGGAACTCTCCTGCTTGGCGATCTTCCCTTTTGTCGTCGTCGCGGGCCCTGCCACCCTCCGCGGGTGGCCCGGCCCGGTGGAAGTGGCGCCGAAGCATGACGCACTCTTCGAGGGTGTGCTTGACGGGCCCCTGATGGTAGGGGCACGTCTCCTTGAGTGCCTTGTCGAAGAGGTTGGCGCCTCCGGGGGGATTCCGAGGGTTCTTATGCTCGGTGGCGGCGACAAGGTCTGCGTCGGGAGCGTCGCGTTTCGCTTGCGACTTCCTCCTGCCTTTCTTCTTGGCGCCGCGCGGTGCAGACGCCTCGGGAGCATCTTCCGACGGGCGGCCCTGGGGCTGCTTGTCCTTTCGGAAGATGGCCTCGACCGCCTCCTGGCCGGAGGCGAACTTGGTGGCGATGTCCATCAGCTCGCTCGCCCTGGTGGGGGTCTTGCGACCCAACTTGCTCACCAGGTCACGGCAGGTGGTGCCGGCAAGGAACGCGCCGATGACATCGGAGTCAGTGATGTTGGGCAGCTCGGTGCGCTGCTTCGAGAACCGCCGGATGTAGTCCCGAAGGGACTCTCCCGGCAGTTGCCGACAGCTTCGGAGGTCCCAGGAATTCCCGGGACGCACGTACGTGCCCTGGAAGTTGCCGGCGAAAGCTTGGACCAGATCCTCCCAGTTGGAAATCTGCCCCGGGGGCAGGTGCTCCAACCAGGCGCGAGCAGTGTCGGAGAGGAACAGGGGGAGGTTGCGGATGATGAGGTTATCGTCGTCCGTCCCACCCAGTTGACAGGCCAGGCGGTAGTCCGCGAGCCACAATTCCGGCCTCGTTTCCCCCGAGTACTTTGTGATAGTAGTCGGGGGTCGGAATCGGGGCGGAAACGGCGCCCGCCGAATGGCTCGGCTGAAGACCTGCGGACCGGGTGGTTCGGGCAAGGGACTCCGATCCTCCCCACTGTCGTAGCGTCCCCCACGCCTGGGGTGATAGCCTCGGCGCACCCTTTCGTCGAGGCGTGCCCGACGATCGCGATGAGGGTGCTCGTCGCCGAGGTGGCCCGGGGCCGCAGGCGCGGTGTTGTGCGTGCGCCCGGTGTAGACCGAGGCTTCCCGCATGAGTCGGGAAGTCGCGGCACGAGGTTCCGAGGGGTACCCCTGCCTTCGGGAGGCGGAGCTCTCGGCCCGCCGGGCCGCAGCGCCTTCCAGGAGATGCTTGAGCTCTCCCTGGATTCGCCGACCCTCGGTGGTTGATGACTCCGGCATCGCGCGGAGGAGCATCGCCGCGGCTGCCAGGTCCTGACCGGTTCCGCCGGATGCGGGTGGCGGCCTGTCCCTGGCCTCGTTGGCGATGCGGTGCTGGAGACCCTGGGACAAGTGACGTATTTCTCCGGCCGGGGGTTGGCTTGCCCATACCTGCCCGGCGTCCCGGCGGATTGCCTCGAGCGCTCGTGCTCCCTCGTCGAGCCCGGCCTGCGCCCCGCGGACTTGCTCGAGCTGTGGGTCGTGACCTCCCGCCGGAACGGGGACCACAGCTAGCTCCCGCGGGATGTCGGCGCGAGGCGCTGGCCTAGGGAGATCACCATCCTCCGGCATGCCGAGACGGCTGCCTCCGGAGGGATCCCCTAGCTCAACGTGGAAGCATTCGCGGCTCGGGCCGCAGTCCTCGTCGTCAAGGCTGCGGCTGCCGTCGGAACAGTCGGAAAGGCAGTAGTCGCATGCGGTCATGAAGTCCCGCATGGCACTGGGGTTGCCAGATCCGGAGAAATCCCAGCAGATGCTGGGGTCGTCATCTTCCTCGGACCCAGAGGGTCCATAGGTCGAGACGCCCGTCAATCGGTCCCAGGGCGACCGCACACGAAACCCCAGAGGGGTTGCACTCGCCTCAACGTGAGTGTCCGCCAAAGCGAGGTCGCCAGGCGGGTTGAGGTCGAGTCGAAATGACGAAAGATGGGAAGCAGTCGGTACCTTTTTGTCGACGAGGAGCGATGAAGTCACGTTGGGGGCTGATCGCGCCGTCGTCTTGGGTACGAGGGCGACGTCCTGCTGGCCCTTCGTGAGCGTGCTGGCGTCGTCCACCTGCTCGGAGTCGACGTGTTGCGGGGGGATGGCGCTCGCCTTTGCCTCGAACGCGAGGGTGACGCTTAGTGTGTCCTCCGTTGGGGCACTGGGGATGTCGATTTGCTCGACAGCCGTCGGAGCGCAGCCTCCCGCTCGGCCCCGGTTGCCCCGCCTCCTCCTCCGATGGCGAGGGAGAGGATGGGGCGAGCCCGAAAGTTGTCCTTCCCCCACGCGGGAAAGACGTCGTCGATTTCGCCGTCGGCGGGCGGGCTGTCGACCGCCATTGCCGCCGTCGCGCGGCGGTGGAAGGAGTACCATGTCGTAGCCGCTGTCGAGAGACATGAACTCGAGGCTCCCGAAACGGAGCACCGTCCCGGGTTGGAGAGGTCGTTGGAGACTACCCATCTGGAGCTTGACGGGAAACTGCTCGTCAACACGCAGCAGGCCCCTACCTGGCGCGCCAACTGTCGGCGTTTCGAGACCGGGGGGTCCCCGAGCCGACGAGTGAGAGTGCCGCGTGCCCCAGCCCAGATGGGTCGAGCGCGTGGGCGAGCGCGAAGGGGGGAAAGAGAGCGAGGTGTCGGTGGCCGGAGCCGGGTCGTGACGAGGGAGACGGAGATTCCCGCGGCCTTTCGTGTTTGTCCCGCGCCCAGGTCGGGTGCGCTTGCAGTAGGGGGTTACAAGCGTCCGCGCGGGTGAGGGGAGCGAGCGGCCCCAAGAGAGCGCCTGCCCCTGCCCTCGTTCCCGCGAGGCCAACCTTCTCTAAGAAGGCCCTGGTCCTTCCTTTTATAGGCGTAAGGAAAGGATCCAGGTGCACAAATGGGGGTGTAGCAAGGTGCTACGTGTCTAGAGAGGGAGAGCTAGTGCCCTAAGTACATGACAAGGTGGCAGCCGGAGAGATCTTGGCATCCTGTTAGTGTGGCGTCGTGGCTGTCGGAGAAGCAGTGGAGCTTGGCGGAGGGACAGCTGTCGGAGCAGTTGGGCCCTTGCTGACGTCCTCCTGCTTTCGTAAGAGAGCTGGGAGCCGCCGTCGTCATGAGTCCAGTGGGGTGCCATCATTGCCTATCTGGCGGAGCTAGCCAGATGGGACGCCGGTCTTGTTCTCTGCGACCCAAGTCGGCTCAGGGCAGGGTGATGATGACGCTTCCTGTTGACGTGGCGGTCTTGTGTCCTAGGTCGGGCGACGTGGAGGCTCCTCCGAAGTCGAGGTCGAGTCCATCCTGCATGGCCGAGGCCGAACCTGAGCTCCTGGGTCGGGCGAGGCGGAGGCCGTTCGGCAGAGGCCAGGGCGGAGTCCGAGCCCTGGGTCGGGCGAGGCGGAGTTCGTCGTCTTCCGGGGCCTTAGCCCGAGTCCGAGCCCTGGGTCGGGCGGAGCGGAGTTCGCCGTCTTCCGGGGCCTTAGCCCGAGTCCGAGCCCTGGGTCGGGCGGAGCGGAGTTCGCCGTCTTCCGGGGCCTCAGCCCGAGTCCGAGCCCTGGGTCGGGCGGAGCGGAGGTCGCCGTCTTCCGGGGCCTTAGCCCGAGTCCGAGCCCTGGGTCGGGCGGAGCTTCCTATGGCGCCTTTGGCCAAGCCTGGCTGCCCGTCAATCTTATTCTTTGCGTTAAAGGCCCCAGTGACTTGGTCGGTCGGCGCGGTGATTTAGTCAGGGTTACTTCTTATCGAAGGCAAGGCCTCGGGCGAGCCGGAGATGCGTCTGCCGTGAAAGAGGAGGCCTCGGGCGAGACGGAGTCATCTCAGGGTCGGCTGCCCTTGCCCGAGGCTAGGCTCGGGCGTGGCGTGATCGAGTCGCTCGTATGGACTGATCCCTGACTTAATCAAACCCATCAGGCCTCTGCAGCTTTATGCTGATGGGGGTTACCAGCTGAGAATTAGGCGTCTTGAGGGTACCCCTAATTATGGTCCCCGACAGAATTATATGGTTCATATGTTTTATGTTCTCATGATCCATATTGTTATGGATATATTTGATATCATGATTTCTTTGACTAATCATCTTTTATATGTCATCATCATAATGTTAATTTATGGAATTAAAATGATATGGAAAATGCCTATATTTCTAACAATCCAAAAACCTAATGTTAGGCATTTTTCTGTCAGAGGTTTTGCTGCTGTGTTAAAGCCTGATCCTTTTGATGGTAAAAACTTCTTGATTTGGAAAGCTAAGATGGAATTGTGGCTTACTGTAATGTCTTATTATCATGCCGCTGAGGGCAAGCCTGCTAACTTACCTCCTAAGGATAAGGCTAAGTTTAAGGCTGATGACAACCTCTTTAGAGGAGCAGTGATTAGCGCATTTGATACAAAATTCCAGAAAAGCTATATCATCCTTCCTATAGGGAAAGAGCTGTGGGATGCACTTGTTGGAAAGTTTGGAGTAACTGACGCTGGTAGCGAGCTGTATCTCATGGAGCAGCTGTATGACTACAAGATGGTTGAGAACCGATTTGTAGTGGAACAGGCTCATGAGTTTCAGGCACTAGCTAAGGAACTTGAACTTTTTCCTTGTCCTTTGCTTGACAAGTTTGTGGCTGGCGATATAATCGCCAAGTTGCCACCCTCTTGGAAGGACTTCGCTACCTCTCTCAAACATAAGAGACAAGAGTTCAATGTGGAAGAGCTCATTGGTACTCTTGATGTTGAGGAAAGAGCTAGAACATAGAACAATGGAAAAGGTGTTGAAACCTCTACTGCTAATGTGGTGCAAAAGAGAAACTTTCGCAAGTTTATCAAGAAGAAAAACCAGAATAAACAAGAGAACACAAATAAACCTGTTCAAACAGCACAGTTTAAAAAGAAGAACAACAATAATAACAAGGGAAAGGGAGGATGCTTTGTCTGTGGCAGTGATCAACATTGGGCTAGAGAGTGCCCTGATCGCAAGTTCACACAGGACAAGAAATCAGCTAATGTTGTAACCACTGAAACTGGAGATGGAACATCTAGGTATGGTAATTCTTTACCATTTGTTCTTTAAGTTTGTAATTCACCTGAGTGGTGGATGGATAGTGGTGCAAACATTCATGTGTGTGCTGATGTCTCTATGTTCTCTTCCTACCAGGTCGGGAGGTCTGGCGCATTGTTAATGGGAAATGGGTCGCGTGCTTATGTTCTTGGTGTTGGTACGGTCATTCTAAAGTTTACTTCGAGAAAGACGGTGCCATTGAAGAACATGCAGCATGTGCCCTCTATCAAGAAGAATCTCGTTAGTGCTTCTATGCTATGTCGAGATGGATACAAAGTTGTTCTTGAGTCAAATAAATGTGTTGTGTCGAAACATGGTATTTTTGTTGGTAAAGGATATGACTGTGGAGGCTTGTTTCGCTTATCACTGCATGATGTGTGTAATAAAATGGTGAATTCTGTTAATATTTCTGATGAGTCAAATTTATGGCATTCATGTTTTTGTCATGCAAGCTTTGGCTGTCTTATGCAGTTAGCAAATCTAAATCTAATTCCTAAATTTAACTTGGTCAAAAAGTCTAAGTGTCATGTGTGTGTTGAATCAAAACAACCCTGCAAGCCTCATAAGGCTGCTGAGGCGAGGAATTTGGCACCTCTAGAACTTGTTCATTCTGATCTGTGTGAGATGAATGGAATTTTGACAAAGGGTGGTAAAAGATACTTTCTCACTTTTATAGATGACTCCACCAGATTTTGCTATGTGTATCTCTTAAAAACAAAAGATGAAACGTTTAATTATTTTAAGACCTATAAAGCTGAAGTTGAGAACCAACTTGAGAGGAAAATAAAACAGTTAAGGTCCAATCGAGGTGGAGAATATTTCTCTAATGTGTTCGATGAGTTCTGCGTGGAACATGGTATTATTCATGAGAGGACACCGCCATTCTCACCACAATCCAATGGGATTGCTGAAAGGAAAAATCGCACTCTAACAGATTTGGTGAATGCCATGTTGAGTACAGCGGGATTATCCAAGGCATGGTGGGGTGAGGCGATTTTGACAACGTGTCATGTCCTGAATAGAGTTCCAATAAAGAACAAAGAGATCACACCATTTGAGGAATGGGAAAAGAGAAGATTAAATCTCTCATATTTGCACTCTTGGGGTTGCTTGGCTAAAGTGAATGTGCTAATCAACAAAAAGCGTAAACTTGGGCCTAAAACTGTTGATTGTAATATTCCTTGGGTACTCTTTTCACAGCACTGGGTATAGGTTCTTAATTATAAAATCTGATGTGCCTGATATGTATGTTGATACTATCATGGAATCAAGAGACACAACATTTTTTGAGAATGAGTTTTCCATGAAGAATACACCTAGTGATACAAGTCATGAGACTATAATTCCCCATGAGCATGAACTATCTATTCCTATAGATCATGCTGAGGATCTTCACGTGCACATCCCTGAGGAGGATGACACTATAGTCACTCAAAAGAGCAAGAGACAGAGGGTTGCAAAATCCTTTGGTAATGACTTTATAGTGTACCTTGTAGAAGACACACCAAATACCATTAGTGAGGCATATTCCTCTCCTGATGCTGACTTATGGAAGGAAGCAGTAAGGAGTGAGATGGAATCTATTGTGTCTAATGGAACTTGGGAGGTCGTTGACCGTCCTTATGGTTGTCAACCTATAGGCTGCAAATGGATCTTCAAGAAAAAGCTTAGGCCTAATGGTACAATCGAGAGGTACAAGGCAAGGCTTGTGGCCCAAGGATATACCCAAAAAGAGGGTGAAGATTTCTTTGATAACTACTCACCAGTGGCTCGAATGACTACGATTCGCACATTAATAGCTGTGGCAGCCTCTTATGGTCTTATCATTCATCAGATGGATGTTAAGACAACTTTCCTAAATGGAGAGTTGGATGAGGAGATCTACATGGATCAGCCAGAAGGGTTCATTGCGGATGGTCAAGAGAACAAGGTGTGCAAGTTGATAAAATCATTGTATGGTCTAAAACAAGCACCTAAGCAATGACATGAAAAGTTTGATAATACTCTTACAGCTGCTGGTTTTGCTGTAAATGAATCTGACACGTGTGTATATTATCGGTATGGTGGGGGTGAGTCTGTTATGCTGTGACTTTATATTGATGACATCCTGATCTTTGGATCAAATCTCAATGTGATTGAGGAAGTTAAAAATCTTCTATCGAGCAATTTCAAAATAAAAGATTCGGGAGAAGCTGACATCATTCTAAACATCAAGCTTGTTAGAGAAGCTGATGGAGGGGTAACTTCATTACAATCCCATTATGTGGAAAAGGTATTGAGTCACTTTGGTTTTAGTGACTGTGATCCTGCTCCAACACCTTATGACCCTAGCATGCTATTGAGAAAGAATCGGAGAATAGCAAGGGGTCAATTGACATACTCCTAGATCATTGGCTCGCTCATGTACCTTGCAAGTGCAACAAGGCCAGACATCTCATATGCTGTTTGTAAGCTGAGTCGGTTTGTGTCAAAACCAGGAGATGATCACTAGCGTGCTCTTGAGAGAGTGTTGCGGTATTTGAAAGGTACTATGACATAAGGTATTTGTCGGTGTTTCGAAACCTGGGGGGTCCCTGGACCGATGAGTAAATCGTCGCCGCGTGCCGCAGCCCAGATGGGTCGGCGTGAGGCGGAACGCGAAGGGGGGAGAAGCAGCCGGAGGGAGACAAGCGTGGGAGTGCGGAACCCGTGGCCTTCGTGTTAGCCCCGCGCCCAGGTCGGGTGCGCTTGCAGTAGGGGGTTACAAGCGTCCACGCGGGAGGGAGCGAGCGGCCTTGCGCGAGTGCCGTCCCGTCCTTCCCCACGCGGCCAACCCTCTGTAAGAGGGCCCTAGTCCTCCCTTTTATAGGCGTAAGGAGAGGACCCAGGTGTACAATGGGGAGTGTAGCAATGTGCTAACGTGTCTAGCGGGGGAGAGCTAGCGCCCTAAGTACATGCCATCGTGGCAGCCGGAGAGGTTTTGGCACCCAGTTCGTGTGATGTCGTGGCCGTCGGAGGAGCGCTGGAGCCTAGCGGAAGGACAACTGTCGGGGCTGTCGCGTCCTTGCTGACGTCCTCTTGCTTCCGTAAGGGGGCTGAGAGCCGCCGTCGTCACAGGGCATGCGGGGCGCCATCATTACTCGTATGGTGGAGCGAGCCAGATGGGACGCCGGTCTTGTTCCCCGTAGCCTGAGTCAACGCGGGGTACGGTAATGATGGCACCTCCTGTCGACGTGGTCGGTCCGTGCCATAGGTTGGGCGAGGTGGAGGCTCCTCCGAGGTCGAGGTCGAGTCTGTCTTCCAAGGTCGAGGTCGAGTCCGAGCCCCTAGGTCGGACGAGGCGGAGACCGTCGGCTGAGGCCAGGGCTGAGTCCGAGCCCTGGGGTCGGGTGAAGCAAAGTTCATCGTCTTCCGGGGCTGAGCCCGAGTCCGAGCCCTGGGGTCGGGCGAAGCGGAGTTCGTCGTCTTCCGGGGCTGAGCCCGAGTCCGAGCCCTGGGGTCCGGCGAAGCGGAGTTCGTCGTCTTCTGGGGCTGAGCCCGAGTCTGAGCCCTGGGGTCGGGCGAAGCGGAGTTCGTCGTCTTCCGGGGCTAAGCTCGAGTCCGAGCCCTGGGGTCGGGCGAAGCGGAGTTCGTCGTCTTCCGGGGCTGAGCCCGAGTCCGAGCCCTGGGGTCGGGCGAAGCGGAGTTCGTCGTCTTCCAGGGCAGAGCCCGAGTCCGAGCCCTGGGGTCGGGCGAAGCGGAGTTCATCGTCTTCCGGGACTAAGCCCGAGTCCGAGCCCTGGGGTCGGGCGGAGCGGAGTTTCCCATGACGCCTGAGGCCAGTCTTGGCTGCTGTCAGCCTCACTCTGTCGAGTGGCTTAGTAGTCAGAGCGATGCAGGCGGCGCTTTCCTCTTGTCAGACTAGTCAGTGGAGCGGCGAAGTGACTGCGGTCACTTCGGCTCTGTCGACTGGAGGGCGTGCGTCAGGATAAAGGTGTCAGGCCACCTTTGCATTAAATGCCCCTGCGATTTGGTCGGTCGGTGTGGCGATTTGGCCAAGGTTGCTTCTTGGTGAAGACTGGGCCTCGGGCGAGCCGAAGGTGTGTCCGTTGCTGGAGGGGGCCCTCAGGCGAGACGTAGATCCTCCGGAGTCGGCTGCCCTTGCCCGAGGCTGGGCTCGGGCGAGGCGCGATCGCGTCCCTCGAATGGACCGATCCTTGGCTTAATCGCACCCATCAGGCCTTTGCAGCTTTGTGCTGATGGGGGTTACCAGCTGAGATTTAGGAGTCTTGAGGGTACCCCTAATTATGGTCCCCGACAGTAGCCCCCGAGCCTCGAAGGGAGTGTTAATACTCGCTTGGAGGCTTTTGCCGCACTTTTTTGCAAGGGACCAGCCTTTTTTGGTTGCATTTTGTTCCGGTGGGTGCGCGCGAGCGCACCCGCCAGGTGTAGCCCCCGAGGCCTCGGAGGAGTAGTTTGACTCCTTCGAGGTCTTAGTGCATTTCGCAACACTTCGGCTAGTCTGGTTGTCCCCTCATGCGAGCTGGCCGTAGCCCGGGTGCACGGTCGGGTCCCAAGTTCTCGGGCTGGTATGTTGACGCTGTCAACAGTCTGGCCAGAGCTGGGTTTGCGAGAGCAGCCCCCGAGCCTCTGCACAGGGCGAGAGGACGGTCAAGGACAGACTCAACTTTTTTACATACGCCCCTACGTCGTCTTTCCGCAAGGAGGAGGGGGGGAAAGCGCCATGTTGCCCTTGGAGGGCGCCGAACATGGTGTCTCCGGTGAGCTGCTGGCGGGTAATCCGAGTGGACGCCCGTGCCCCATTTGTTAGGGGTCGGCTAGAGGCCCGGAGGCGCGCTCCAAAAGTACCTGCGGGTGATCTACCGGACCCGGTCCCCTTTGACGGGGTCCGAGGGCTCGATGCTTCCCTCTGATGGGATTCCGTTACAAGATCGCTCCCGCTGGTCTCGGAAATGTCCTAGGGTACCTCGGGAGCGTAGCCCGAGCCTTGGTTATGTATCGAACGTACCCAGGGTCATCCCTCGCTCTGTGTCTGAGGCGACTGTGAACCCTTCGAGGGCCAGCCTACGAACCCCTGATCAGTAGTGGGCGCGGAGCCCGAGTGGCCTGAGGCGGCTGTTGAACCCTTCCGAGGGGCCGGCCATCGAACCTCTGACCAGTAGTGGGCGCAGAACCCAATCGCTCTGAGGCGGCCGTTGAACCCCTCCGAGGGGCTAGCCTTTGAACCTCTGATCAGTAGGGAGGCTCGGGGCCTGTTTCCTTCACGGAGAAGGATCCTTTTTGGGGTATCCCCCTTTCCCGGTCCCTGTTGTAAGAGAGAGAAAGAGGAAAAGGATACGAAATCGAATGACGTGGCGTACCTTTTTCGACGCGGTCATTATGGCGAAGGCGAAGCGTCGCTTGCTTCTCCTGCCTGAGGCACCGCCTGTCCTGCCGCGGAGTTAATGCGACGGGTTGAGTGGTTCACGAGGCGGTCGTTGCGCGTGTGCGAGCCGTTCGAGGAACGGATCACGGGCGCGCCGTCTTCACGCCGTGAGAGAGGGTTCTCTCGCTGCCCCTGGATGGGACGTAAGCATGGCTGACGACGTGACCGCTGCTCTTGCCCGCCTGCCACTGCCATTACTGCCGGCCCATTTTTGACTGTATTTGACCATCGCGCCTGGCTGGCACTGCTGGGTCACACGCAGGGTTGCCTCGAGTCACGGTACTGGCTCCGCAGTCGAGGAGGCGCAGTAGTGGCGCGAGTGGCGGTGCAGTTGCTCGCACGTAGCAACCGGCACGCCGGTTGCATGACGTGTGGGCCTGGGCCTCCATGCTGGGCACGTTGGAGTCGAAGGGGCGCACCCACTTGGCGCGGTTGCATGCCGACTGCATGGCTGTCCGCCCTTTCACCCGCTGGTCTGGGCGAAAGTGGAGGAATGCTTGTAACCGCTGGGCAGTTGCATGCCCTGCGCATGGCGGTTTTGGCTCCTTCTGCCCTGGACCAGCTTGCACGACGCGTGGGGCCCAGCCCCCGTGTCGTTGGGGGAGGACCTTGGAGTGTGTTGGAGAAGACTCAGCCCGCGACGGCTGGGGACGCAAGTAGGGAGAGTCGTCTTTAAAAGGAGGGTGACCCCCTTGAAAGGCGGCCATGTCTTCATGCTCCCTTATGCACCGTGTCTTTGCACCTTCCGAGCCCCCGGATGGGGGACGCCCGCAATCCTTCCGTCTTGTCGTCGGAGGGACGCAACTTTGAGGAAGTTGGTACCTTTCAGCCATCGTTCGGCTTCAAGGATTTTCATCATGCAGCCCAGCTGTACCCCTTTGCCGGTGGTCACCCAAGACGGTGACCACCAGCCCCTGGGTGGGGAGGAGCCAGCTGGGCTGCGATCTTGGTTCCGCCCTCAGCTTCAAGGATGTTCATCATCCTTGCTGGGGCGGAGGCCGGGCTGAGCCGGCGCTCTACCTCTCGCGCGGGTTCGTGGGCCAGCCTCCCCTTCAGCATTCAAGGGAGAGGGCGCTCACTGGCCCTGCGAGCGGGGCGGACGTCGATAACGCGGGGCTGGTCGATGGCGGGCGTCACCAGCTTCAGCATGTTGGGCTCGCTGGCTTGGCTCCTGGTGCCCCCTCCCGCCGCAAGGGCGGTTGTCGCGCTGTGCGCACGGGTGGACCGCCCAAGACATCGTGCGCCGCTAGGGCGGCGTTCGTGTTCTGGGGCTGTCCTGCCTTTGCACCGGTACAGCGCCTCCGCGCGGAGGTCGGTGCCCCGCTCGTCCAGGAGGATCCGAGTGGGGATCTGCCGATGGGCTGACGGCTCTGGTCGTCGGTGCTGAGGTGGACGCGGCTCGAGAAGTCCCCGTCGCCGACGGGATCACTGCCACCATCCGCGCTTTGGGCCTCCGGCTCTTTGTACTTGTCCTCGCCCGTCGAGCGTCGGCGTGGGCGAGGGCAAGGTTGCAGCGGCGTCCGCCCTGAGGCCATCGCTGCTACAGTTTGGCCACCCGGAGCGGGGGTCATTGTCGCTGCTGCCGGAGCGAGCGACGGCGAGCCACCCGTTGGCCTTCTGTTGCTCCGCAGGCCCCCCAGTCGTGTGGGGTTGTTCGTACCTGCGGAGGTGGAACTGGAGTTCCGTTTTTAATGGCACTTTGAGTGCCGGTGTCTTGTTCATTGCGGCTATCGAGGCCTGAACATGTATGTATTTTTCGGCATGGAGCCATGTTTTTCCTTCATTTCGAGCACTAAGACTCGCCTGTCGACTATCTGGACCGCTTCACCAAGCGTGAGTCGCCTCGTGCAAAGGTGACGAGTGAGGTATCCATATCCCGGAGGCATAGGAGTCCCTCGGCTCGGTCGGCCTCGCTGCCCGAGGCTTCTCTCGCTCAGTTAAAGGAACCCCTCGGCCGCTATTCGATGAGCCGAAGCCGGAGGTAGCGGTGTCAGCGCGGACAGAGGCAGAGTTGGCTCGAAAATAAGATTTGGTCGGCCAGAGCCTGGCCGGGTCGTCCACTGGCGGGACTGATGCCGGAGTTGAGCTGCCGAGGCCACAAACCGGGCTGATGTCTTCGGGGGGGGCAGCTGGCCGAGGCCTCGGGGTGGCCGGCCGGGCCGTCTGCTCGAGCCGGAGTCCTGGAGAAGACCCTGGCGATGATGGCCCGGGTGTGGTGCTGATGTCGTTCTTCAGAGTGGAGATCCTCCGACCACGTCACCGTCCGAGGCTAGGTCAGGCCCCGCCGAAGGTGTAGTTGACGCCGAGGGTGCTGCTGCCCCCTTCAACTGTCGACGCCCGAGCCTGCAGGATCGGGTTGTCTTGTAGTGTGTGTATGTTTTCTGCGGCCGCCGAGGCCCAAACACACTTTCGTCGTGTTGTAAAGCTTCGTCCCTTTTCCTCTTGTTTCGAGTATCTGGACTTGCTTGCCGGTAACAAACTTGTTTGTCCGAGCGAGAGTTACTTTTCACGGAAGGTGATGAGTGAGGTATCCGTATCCCGGAGGCGTAGGAATCCCTTGGCTCGGTCGGCCTTGCCGCTTATGTGTACTCTTACCCGCCCATAGGGTTTTGTCACCGTCGTAGTCGAGAAGGCCCAAAAAATCGTTTCGGCAGAGAAGCTTTCGAGCGTGAAGACTTGTTCTGTCCGTGGAGTCACTTATCCGAGCGCGAGTTACTTATCGCAGAAGGTGATGAGTGAGGTATCCGTATCCCGGAGGCGTAGGAGTCCCTCGGCTCGGTCAGCCTTGGCTGCTTACGTGTACTCCGTCGTTTTCAGGATCCACTTTCGAAGTAGTCGAAAAGCACGAAAGGCATTCTGGTAGAAAAGATTTTTTTCTTTTTTCAATGAAAATTTTGACGCAGAGGGGGTTCCCCCCTTCTAGCCCCCGAGGGAGGGTCGGGCTTTGCCGAGGCAAGGCTGTCCCTTCCTTGACGACCAGACTTTGTGTGTGAACGAGGTATACGAACAACTTGAAAGCATCTTAAGGGTAGAAGCGACGTAGCTGTTGGATGTTCCAAGCGTTGCTGTAGACCTCGCCTTGACTGTTGGCCAGCTTGTATGTTCCGAGCTTCAGAACCTTGGCGATGACGAACGGCCCTTCCCAGGGAGGCGTGAGCTTGTGCCGCCCTCGGGCGTCTTATCGTAGCCGAAGCACCAGGTCGCCCACCTGGAGGTCTCGGGACCGAACCCCTCGGGCGTGGTAGCGTCGCAGGGACTGCTGGTACCGCACCGAGTGTAGTAAGGCCATGTCCCGAGTCTCTTCCAGCTGGTCCAGTGAGTCTTCTCGATTAGCTCAATTGCTTTGGTCGGCGTAGGCCCTCGTCCTCGGGGAACCGTATTCTAAGTCTGTGGGCAAGATGGCCTCGGCCCCATAGACCAGAAAGAACGGTGTGAAGCCCATGGCTCGGCTCGGTGTTGTCCTCAGACTCCAGACCACCGAGGGGAGTTCCTTCATCCATCGCTTGCCGAACTTGTTGAGGTCGTTGTAGATCCGAGGCTTGAGTCCTTGCAGGATCATGCCGTTAGCCCGCTCCACTTGCCCATTCGTCATGGGGTGAGCCACAGAGGCCCAGTCCACCCGGATGTGGTGATCCTCGCAGAAGTCCAAGAACTTTCTACCAGTGAACTGGGTGCCGTTGTCAGTGATGATGGAGTTCGGGATCCCAAAGCGATGGATGATGTTGGTGAAGAACGCCACCGCCTGTTCGGACCTGATGCTGTTTAGGGGTCGGACCTCGATCCACTTGGAGAACTTGTCGATGGCGACCAACAGGTGCGTGTAGCCCCCGGGTGCCTTCTGCAAGGGGCCGACGAGGTCCAGACCCCACACAGCAAATGGCCAGGTGATGGGTATGGTCTGCAGAGCCTGAGCGGACAGGTGGGTCTACTTTGCGTAGAACTGACACCCTTCGCAGGTGCGGACAATTTTAGTGGCGTCGGCCACCGCCGTTGGCCAGTAGAAACCTTGTCGGAAGGCGTTCCCATCAAGGGCTCGAGGCGCTGCGTGATGGCCGCAAGCCCCCGAGTGTATCTCTTGTAAGAGCTCCTGGCCTTCGGCGATGGAATGCATCGCTGGAGGATGCCCGAGGGGCTGCGGTGGTAGAGCTCCTTCCCATCTCCCAACAAGACGAAAGACTTGGCGCGTCGCGCCAACCGCCGAGCTTCGGCTTGGTCGAGGGGTAGCTCTCCTCGGTGGAGATATTGCAGGTACGGGGTCTGCCTATTTTGATTAGGCGTGACCTCGCTCTGCTCCCCCTCGACGTGCAGTGCCTCACCCTCGGGGGCCGAGGGTACCTCGGGCCGAGCCGAGGGTACCTCGGACCGAGCCAAGGGTGCCTCGGGCTGGGCCGAGGCCTTCTCGGGCTCGGGCGTGTCGTCGGTCTTGACGGAGGGTTGATGCAGGTCTCGGGAGAATACGTCCGGGGGAACCGTTGTTCGCCCTGAGGCTATTTTAGCCAGCTCGTCCACAGTCTCGTTGTAGCATCGGGCGATGTGGTTGAGCTCGAGCCCGTTGAACTTGTCTTCCAGGCGCCGAACCTCATCGCAGTAGGCTTCCATCTTCGGGTCGCGGTAGTGGGAGTTCTTCATGACTTGGTCGATGACGAGCTGCGAGTCGCCGCGAGCGTCGAGGCGTCGGACCCCTAGCTCGATGGCGATTCGCAACCCGTTTACCAGAGCCTCGTACTCAGCCATGTTGTTGGACGCCGGGAAGTGGAGGCGTAGCACGTAGCGTAGGTGCTTCTCGAGGGGCGAGATGAAGAGCAGGCCCGCGCCGGCCCCCGTCTTCATCAGCGACCCGTCGAAAAACATGGTCCAGAGCTCCGGTTGGATCGGAGCTGTTGGGAGCTGGGTGTCGACCCATTCAGCCATGAAGTCCGCTAAGACCTATGACTTGGTGGCCTTCCGAGGAGCGAACGAGATCGTCTCGCCCATGATCTCCACCGCCCACTTTGCAATTCTACCCGAGGCCTCTCGGGACTGGATGATCTCCCCCAGGGGGAAGGATGACACCACAATTACCGGATGAGACTCGAAGTAGTGTCGCAACTTCCGCCGCGTCAGGATCACCGCGTACAGCAGCTTCTGAATTTGTGGGTAGCGGATCTTGGTCTCGGACAATACCTCACTGATGAAGTATACTGGCCTCTTGACGGGCAATGCATGCCCCTCTTCCCGTCTCTCGACCACAATCGCGGCGCTAACCACCTGAGTGGTCGTGGCAACGTAGACCAAGAGGGCTTCTCCGGCAGCGGGGGGCACCAAGATGGGCGCGTTCGTGAGGAGCGCCTTCAGGTTCCCGAGGGCTTCCTCGGCCTCAGGGGTCCAAGCGAAGCACTCGGCCTTCCTTAAGAGGCGGTACAGAGGCAGGCCTCTTTCGCCGAGGCGCGAGATGAAACGGCTCAGAGCCACGAGGCATCCCATGACCCTCTGTACGCCTTTCAAGTCCTTGATGGGCCCCATGCTGGTGATGGCTGCGATTTTCTCCGGGTTGGCCTTGATGCCTCGCTCAGAGACGATGAACCCCAAGAGCATGCCTCGGGGGACCCCGAAGACACACTTTTCTGGATTGAGCTTCACGCCTTTCGCCTTGAGACATCGGAATGTCACTTCAAGGTCAGAAAGGAGGTTGGAGGCTTTCCTCATCTTGACTACGATGTCATCGACGTACGCCTCGACCGTTCGGCCGATGTGTTCGCCGAACACATGGTTCATGCACCGTTGGTACGTTGCACCCGCATTCCTCAAACCAAACGGCATGGTAACATAGCAGTACATGCCGAAGGGTATGATGAAAGAAGTCGCGAGCTGGTCGGACTCTTTTATCCTGATCTGGTGATACCCAGAGTAGGCATCGAGGAAAGACAGGGTTTCGCACCCAGCAGTGGAATCCACGATTTGATCGATGCGAGGCAGAGGGTAGGGAACTTTCGGACATGCTTTGTTTAGACCAGTGTAGTCTACACACATCCGCCATTTCCCCCCTTTCATTCTCACAAGCACAGGGTTGGCAAGCCATTCGGGATGGAATACCTCTTTGATGAACCCTGCCGCCATTAGCTTGTGGATCTCCTCGCCTATGGCTCTGCGCTTTTCTTCGTCGAATCGGCGCAGAGGCTGCTTCACGGGTCGGGCTCCAGCTCGGATATCCAGCGAGTGCTCGGCGACTTCCCTCGGTATGCCGGGCATGTCCGAGGGACTCCACGCGAAGACGTCGGCGTTTGCGCGGAGAAAGTCGACGAGCACTTCTTCCTATTTGGGGTCGAGCTCGGAGCCGATCCAGATCTGCTTGGAGGCGTCGTTGCAGGGGTCGAGAGGGACAGACTTAACCATCTCCGCTGGCTCGAAGTTGCCGGCGTGGCGCTTTACGTTTGGCGCCTCCCTAGAGAGGTTCTCCAGGTCAGCGATGAGGGCCTCGGACTCGGCGAGGGCCTCGGCGTACTCCACGCACTCCACGTCGCACTCGTACGCGTGTCGGTACGTTGGCCCGACGGTGATCACCCCGTTGGGGCCCGGCATCTAGAGCTTGAGGTAGGTGTAGTTGGGGATGGCCATGAACTTGGCGTAGCATGGCCTCCCCAACACTGCGTGGTAGGTTCCTCGAAACCCGACCACTTCGAACGTGAGAGTCTCTCTTCGGAAGTTGGAGGGCATCCCAAAGCAGACGGGTAGATCGAGTTGTCCGAGGTGTTGGACGCGTTTCCCGGGGATGATCCCGTGGAAAGGCGCAGCACCCGTCCGGACCGAGGACTGATCGATCCGCAGGAGCCCGAGGGTCTCGGCGTAGATGATGTTGAGGCTGCTGCCTCCGTCCATGAGGACTTTGGTGAGCCTGACGTTGCCGATGATGGGTTCGACAACGAGCGGGTATTTCCCCGGGCTCGGCACATGGTCGGGATGGTCGGCCTGGTCGAAGGTGATGGGCTTGTCGGACCAGTCTAGGTAGACTGGCGCCGCCACCTTTACCGAGTGGACCTCCGGACGCTCTTGCTTGCGGTGCCGAGCCGAGGCGTTTGCCACTTGCCCACCATAGATCATGAAGCAGTCGCGGACCTCGGGGAACTCTCCTGCCTTGTGATCTTCCTTCTTAGCATCGTCGAGAGCCTTGCCACCCTCCGCGGGTGGCCAGCCTTGTGAAAGTGGCGTCGAAGCATGTCACACTCCTCAAGGGTGTGCTTGACGGGCCCCTAATGATAGGGGCACGGCTCCTTGAGCATCTTGTCGAAGAGGTTGGCACCTCCGGGAGGTTTCCGAGGGTTCTTGTACTCGGCGGCGGCGACAAGATCCGCGTCGGCGGCGTCGCGTTTCGCTTACGACTTCTTCTTGCCCTTCTTCTTGGTGCTGCGCTGAGTTGACGCCTCGGGAACATCTTCCGGTGGGCGGCCCTAGGGCTGCTTGTCCTTCCGGAAGATGGCCTCAACCGCCTCCTGGCCAGAGGCGAACTTGGTGGCGATGTCCATCAGCTCGCTCGCCCTGGTGGGGGTCTTGCGACCCAGCTTGCTCACCAGGTCGTGGTAGGTGGTGCCGGCGAGGAATGCGCCGATGACATCCGAATCAGTGACGTTGGGTAGCTCAATGCGCTGCTTCGAGAATCGCCGGATGTAGTCCCAGAGAGACTCTCCCGGCTGCTGGCGGCAGCTTCGGAGATCCCAGGAGTTTCTAGGGCGCACGTACGTGCCTTGGAAATTGCCAGCGAAGGCTTGGACCAGGTCGTCCCAGTTGGAGATCTGCCCCGGAGGCAGGTGCTCCAGCCAGGCTCAAGCGGTGTCGGAGAGGAACAGGGGGAGGTTGCAGATGATGAGATTATCATCGTCCGTTCCGCCCAGTTGGTAGGCTAGCCGATAGTCCGCGAGCCACAGTTCCGGTCTCATCTCCCCCGAGTACTTTGTGATAGTAGTCGGGGTCCGGAACCGGGTCGGGAACGGTGCCCGTCGTATGGCGTGGCTGAAAGCCTGCGGACCGGGTGGTTCGGGCGAAGGACTCCGATCCTCCCCACTGTCGTAGCGTCCCCCACGCCTGGGGTGGTAGCCTCAGCGCACCCTCTCGTCGAGGTGGGCTCGACGGCTGTGGTGATGGTGCTCGTTGCCGAGGCGACCCGGGGCCACATGCGCTGTGTTGCGCGTGCGCCCGGTGTGGACCGAGGCTTCCCGCATGAATCGGGAAGTCGCGGCATGATGTTCCGAGGGGTACCCCTGCCTTCGGGAGGCGGAGCTTTCGGCCCGTCGGACCGCGGCGTCCTCCAGGAGATTCTTGAGCTCTCCCTGGATACGCCACCCCTCGGTGGTTGATGGCTCCAGCATCGCGCGGAAAAGTATTGCCGCTGCGGCCAAGTTCTGGCCGACTCCACTGGAATCCGGTGGCGGCCTTACCCTAACGTCGTCGTCGATGCGGTGCTAGATGCCCTGGGGGAGATGACGCGCTTCTCCGGCCGAAGGTTGGCCCGCCCATTCCTGCCCGATGTCCCGGCGAATCGGCACAAGTGTTCCTGCTCCCTCGTCGAGCCTGGCCTGCATCTCGCGGATTTGCTCGAGCTGTGGGTCAGGACCCCCCGCCAGGACGGGGACCACATCTAGTTCCCGAAGGATGTCGACGCGAGGCACGGGCCTAGGGGGATCACCGTTCTCCGGCATACCAAGATGGTTGCCTTCGCCGGGACCCCCTAGATCGACGAGGAAACATTCGCGACTTGGGCCGCAGTCCTCGTCGCCGAGGCTGCGGTTACCGTCGGAATAGTCGGAAAGGCAGTAGTCGCATGCGGTCATGAAGTCCCGCATGGCACTGGGGTTACCAAGTCCGGAGAAATCCCAACAGAGGTCGGGCTCGCCATCTTCCTCGGACCCCAAGGGCCCGTAGGTCGAGACGGCCGTCAGCCGGTCCCAGGGTGACCGCACACGATACCCCAGAGGGTTTGGACTCGCCTCTATGAGAATGTCCACCGAAGCGGAGTTGCTTGGCGGGTCGAGGCCAAATCCAAAAGGCACGAGATGGGAATCAGTTGGTACCTTTTGGTTGACGGGCTGTGACGAAGTCGCGTCGGGGACTGACTACACCGTCGTCTCATGTACGAGGGTGACGCCCAGCAAGTCCTTCGCGAGCGTGCTGGCGTCGTCGGTTTGCTTGAGGTTGGTGTGTTGCGGGGAGGCGGCGCTCGTCTTCGTCTCAGACGCGAGGCCGATGCCCGACGCGCTCTCCGTTGGGGCGCCGGCGCCGTCGACTCGCTCGACAGCCAATGAGGTACCGCTTCCCGCTTGGCCTTGGTTGCCCCGCCTCCTCCTCCGTCGGCGGGGGAGGGGACGGGACAAGCCTGAATGTCGTCCTTCCACCACGTGGGGAAGGCGTCGTCGATTTCCCCGCCGGCGGGTGGGTTGTCGACCGCCATTGTCGCTGTCGCGCGGTGGGGGAAGGAGTATCATGTCATAGCTGCCGTCGAGGGACATGAACTCAAGACTCCCGAAACGGAGCACCATCCTGGGCCGGAGAGGTTGCTGGAGACTGCCCATCTGGAGCTTGACGGGAAGCTGTTCGCCAACACGCAGCAGGCCCCTACCTGGCGCGCCAACTGTCGGTGTTTCGAAACCCGGGGGGTCCCTGGACCGACGAGTAAATCGTCGCCGCGTGCCCCAGCCTAGATGGGTCGGCGCGAGGCGGAACGCGAAGGGGGGAGAAGCAGCCGGAGGGAGACAAGCGTGGGAGTGCGGAACCCACGGCCTTCGTGTTAGCCCCACGCCCAGGTCGGGTGCGCTTGCAGTAGGGGGTTACAAGCGTCCACGCGGGAGGGAGCGAGCGGCCTTGCGCGAGCGCCGTCCTGTCCTTCCCCGTGCGACCAACCCTCTGTAAGAGGGCCCTGGTCCTCCCTTTTATAGGTGTAAGGAGAGGACCCAGGTGTACAATGGGGAGTGTAGCAATGTGCTAACGTGTCTAGCGGGGGAGAGCTAGCGCCCTAAGTACATGCCATCGTGGCAGCCGGAGAGGTTTTGGAACCCAGTTCGTGTGATGTTGTGGCCGTCGGAGGAGCGCTGGAGCCTGGCGGAAGGACAGCTGTCGGGGCTGTCGCGTCCTTGCTGACGTCCTCTTGCATCCGTAAGGGGGCTGAGAGCCGCCGTCGTCACAGTGCATGCGGGGCGCCATCATTACTCGTATGGTGGAGCGAGCCAGATGGGACGCCGGTCTTGTTCCCTGTAGCCTGAGTCAGCGTGGGGTAGGGTAATGATGGCGCCTCCTGTCGACGTGGTCGGTCCGTACCCTAGGTTGGGCGAGGTGGAGGCTCCTCCGAGGTCGAGGTCGAGTCTGTCTTCCAAGGTCGAGGTTGAGTCCGAGCCCCTGGGTCGGACGAGACGGAGATCGTCGGCTGAGGCCAGGGCTGAGTCCGAGCCCTGGGGTCGGGCGAAGCGGAGTTCGTCATCTTCCGGGGCCGAGCCCGAGTCCGAGCCCTGGGGTCGGGCGAAGCGGAGTTCGTCGTCTTCTGGGGCTGAGCCTGAGTCCGAGCCCTGGGGTCGGGCGAAGCGGAGTTCGTCGTCTTCCGGGGCTGAGCCCGAGTCCGAGCCCTGGGGTCGGGCGAAGCGGAGTTTGTCGTGTTCTGGGGCTGAGCCCGAGTCCGAGCCCTGGGGTCGGGCGAAGCGGAGTTCGTCGTCTTCTGGGGCTGAGCCCGAGTCCGAGCCCTGGGGTCGGGCGAAGCGGAGTTCGTCGTCTTCCGGGGCTGAGCCCGAGTCTGAGCCCTGGGGTCGGGCGGAGCGGAGTTTCCCATGACGCCTGAGGCCAGTCTTGGCTGCTGTCAGCCTCACTCTATCGAGTGGCTCAGTAGTCAGAGTGACGCAGGCGTCGCTGTCCTCTCGTCAGACCGGTCAGTGGAGCGGCGAAGTGACTGCGGTCACTTCGGCTCTGTCGACTGGAGGGCGTGCGTCAGGATAAAGGTGTCAGGCCACCTTTGCATTAAATGCCCCTGCGATTTGGTCGGTCGGTGTGGCGATTTGGCCAAGGTTGCTTCTTGGTGAAGACTGGGCCTCGGGCGAGCCGAAGGTGTGTCCGTTGCTGGAGGGGGCCCTCGGGCGAGACGTAGATCCTCCGGGGTCGGCTGCCCTTGCCCGAGGCTGCGCTTGGGCGAGGCGCGATCGCGTCCCTCAAATGGACCGATCCTTGGCTTAATCGCACCCATCAGGCCTTTGCAGCTTTGTGTTGATGGGGGTTACCAGCTGAGATTTAGGAGTCTTGAGGGTACCCCTAATTATGGTCCCCGACAGTATTCATTATACTGGAAACCCAAAAGTGCTGGAAGGCTATTTTGATGCCAATTGGATTTCTGATGCTGATGAGCTTTATGCCACAAATAGATATGTGTTTCTGTTTGGAGGTGGCGCTGTTTCCTGGAAGTCTTGCAAGCAGACTATCTTAACGAAGTCTACAATGGAAGCAGAACTCGCAGCATTAGACACTGCTGGGGCTGAGGCCGAGTGGCTCCGTGATTTCCTATTGAATTTACCGGTAGTTGAAAAACCGATACCAGCTATTTCCATGAACCGTGACAACCAAACGGTGATTACAAAGGTTAACAGTTCTAGGAATAACATGAAGTCTACAAGGCATGTTAAGAGAAGATTGAAATCTGTCAAAAAGCTGAAAAACTCTGGAGTTATAACAGTGGATTATGTCCACACATCGAATAATCTGGCAGATCAATTCACTAAGGATCTATCACGCAATGTGATAGAAAGTGCATCGAGAGAAGTGGGTATGAGACCCATGTGAAATCTACTATAGTGGTAACCTGCTCTATGTGATCGGAGATCCCCTGAAGTAGAGTGGAGAAACAAGCTAGTAGTAGGTTGTGAGGAAAGATCCCTTCTTTAACTCATTTCTGATGCACATCTTTCCTATCTGTAAGGCAGGATGGTATTTACCTTAATGTATTCCAAGAGTCTTATAAAGGTGAGATGTTATCCTATAGAACATCTTCTGAGGAGTACACCTATATGAGTCAGACTGCTGGTCACAGTCTATGGGACTTGGGTAATCCCTAAATACTCATGAAAGGCACTGAAGTGTGACTTATATGCTTCTAAACAATGGGAATGCCCTTTTGCAGCCTAGTATCTGCAAAGGATTTGAGCGAATCTCATTTCGCACAAAACTGTCAATTCAAGGCTTAGTCCATTTTTCAGTTGTGAATGAGTGAAACTCTTATTCTAGATGGATGTTCAACTTAACAGTCTCCATCGAAACACTGATATATCAAAGGATTGTGATTCTGTTACTTCATCATTAAAAACCCTAGAGTTTGGTGGGGATTGTTGGATCTTTTATGGGCTTGGCCCATTTATTCAATAAACTCTATGGTGTGTAATGTTAGAGAATACCAATAGTACCATATTGAAAGTCCAAGGGTCATTGGCTTGACTTATATAGTGGTAATTATTCCACTTAATTTGAGAAGTCAAGAAACGAACCAGACGTGCCACACGCGCGTGCGCGCCGCCGCCGGCCGGGCCAGGTCGGGCGTGGCGTGGCGAGGCGAGGTAGGCAGGTAGGCGGCGAGCGGGTAAGACGTGGTTTGGTTGTGTTAATTTTCAGCACTCATTAACCGTGTGAGTTTCAACTCCGGGTTAAAACCTTTCCGTTGCCCGTCTCTTGGCGTGTCGCATGCGAGACCATCCTTTCAGTTGCCCGTCTCTTGGCGTGCCGCATGCGAGGCCCTTCTCCTTCAGCTTCCCTTCCACGGAAGGTTAAGAAGGGGAGAACGCCTGTCTCTTGGCACACGCGAGCAGAACACTTTCAGAATCACAGTCCAGTCGCTAGTGAGGGTATTTCCATCTCGTAACTCTGCGCGCATAGAGGAGTGAGAGGGAAGGTGCCTCCGAAGCCCTTGCCGTTCGAGACCTTGCACGAGGGATCGTCCATTAGGTTTTTGGGGAGCGTCTACGCGACTGCCCAACGTCCGTCGTTGTCTTCTTCACTGGTTCCTGGCGTCTTCATCTCGTACGGATGACAAGAGAAGTTGGACAAGGATCAGGATCCTCGGAGCATATAGAAGAGTATGATCAATTCAGTTCCTTATTGTTTTACGTTCTGCAGATTATATATGTTTCATATGTTCATCTCTGTTGTTTCGTATGTAGCCATAGAATTATCCAAACTGTTCTATCATATCATATCATGATATTTCTAATGTCTGTTTATACTATTAAAATACCATATTTGTTTGTTTTAATTTTACAGTGATGCTGTTTATGTTGCTATCTGTTTATTTTCAATTGTTCCGTCAGTTTATATGCTTATTATATTTATATGATTTATATGGTTTATATGTTTTATGTTCTCATGATCCATATTGTTATGGATATATTTGATATCATGATTTCTTTGACTAATCATCTTTTATATGTCATCATCATAATGTTAATTTATGAAATTAAAATGATATGAAAAATGCCTATATTTCTAACACCAACATCATAAAGACATATATGACATTATTAATGGCATATTTGGTATCTTTAACTAAATTTTAGTTTATGCCACACAGAATGCTTGAATGTCAATTATATGTATTAAATATAGTCTATTTATAAAAATAATTACATAGATTCAGATTAAACGACGAGAAGGGCGGAGCTACAGAGTATTACCGGATATACCTGCATTTCGGTAAGTGATTATCTACTTACGTATTTCCAAAATAAAAAGTAAAATACATACCTGAATACCACTGAATACCATACCTGAGAGCCGAAAATGCAATAGGGACGCTGCATCGAAGCAACCTCCACGAGGCCCATGCAGCATGATTACTGTGTACTTCTTCCCTTCTAATTTATAATTTTTTTGATTTTTTACCCTAAATTTGATGGTCTCGTCTTATTCAAAAAATTTATAATTATTATAAATTTTTATTATTGTATTGTTTAGCATATAATATACTTTAGATTTGGCTTTGGATTTTTCAGTTTTTCGTAAAATTTTTTAAATAAGACAAGCTAGTCAAACTTAGTCAAAAAAAAGTCAAACGAATTATAAATTGGGACGGAAGGAGTATCAAGCAATCCATGATGTACTAGTCCATTTGGAGGATGATCCTTCACGGCTTCACATAACTGACATAAGGATGATTGGACCAAATTCATTTTGCACTAGTAGAAAAAAGGTTCAAAACCTGCTGGACGATATATTTTTATAGGCGGATTCGGTTATCAACCGCATGTGCTATTTTCAGTGGCAATTTCTTAAGAAAACCACCACTAGAAATCATATTTCTACACGCGGTTTCTTAATAAAACCGCCTGTAAAAGTCCATGACTATACAAAAAGCATGTCATAGGCGGGGTGGTAGTGGAGGGTACACGCGAGGGTGAGGTCGGCGGTTTGATTCCTAACAACCGCGTAGCGCGCGAATTTTGCGCGAAAAATGACGCGATATGTGACTTCGACGGAGACGGGCGGGTGGGGTGAGGTGAGTCCTCTCCTTAAATAAATTGTTTTATATTTTTAAAACCCGTTTAATGTTTCTAAAAATAGTTTTTACTAGTGGTTTTATTACGTCGACCGCTAGTGGAAATCGATTTCCACTTGCGGTTTTCTTAACTCAACCGCCAGTGAAAATCGATTTTCACTGGCGGTCCTTAGTTACCCGTCTGTAAAAATAATTATTTCTACTGGCCCCTAGCACCGATGGTTTTAAAAAAGTCAGTAAAAATAGGTTCACAACCGTCACTATAGAACTTTTTTGTACTAGTGTTGTGCTCAGAGCATTTGAGACCTTTGAATTTGTTTTGTTTGCATACTTAATATATATTGTTCTTGGATAACGATATCTAAGTGTTTGCAAAGAAGTGCTAGAATACAAGTGAATTACCAAACTCTCTCCATCGGCTTAATCTTTTGATGCACATAAGCTAAACAAATTAGCCACGTCCTACCCAAAAAATGTTCACAAATAATAATCTGCTCAAACTTGCAGCTACATAATTACATTGATGACATGAGACATGATAACTTCGAAGTCCTAGACAATATTGTTGATCTCTCATTTAAGTTTGTTGAAATAAAGAGGCATAAAGTGTCATATGGTTTATGAGTTTCTCGAGTTGGTAGCTTGTACCCATGGCAATAACAAGTGATGAAAGGGTATTTTCTACAATGGTTTTTTGTGAAAATAAAGTTAAGAAATAAGATGGAGATATATTGTCTAGTAATTTTTATTGTGGGGTAGCTAACTTTTATTTCCTCTAATTCAGAACATGGTTGTAAACTACTACCATGGTCATTTAATGTTAATTTTAGATTACTATATAGACATCACATAACAAATCCACATTTTGAACAAAATATTTAAACACCATATGGTAATACTTCGAGCATGGGAAATGGCGCGAGCTCTGAGTGCTGTGAAACTGGGGGCCTCTAGTATGACATAGTCATGTTCCATAAGATTGGTAGGTGCACGGGCGTCAAACCATTTTTTTGATAATGGAAACAATAGTTCTGGCTTTTGCATTTTACTGCGTACAACCATTATATTATTGACTCATTCAACAATTATTTGAATAATAAAACTAACTTGATGAGACCAGATAACATGGCTATGAATGACACTAGCCACCCTCAAGTCTCGCATTTGATCGCCATCCATTGTTCACAAAGACTTCCATCACCACCACTTCCAAAGCATGGCACACATCTATGATTTGTTGATGTGTCTCCTCCTTATGTAGAAGTCTCCAAAATCTGAACCAGTGAGTACATCTAAAAATGATCTGCACATTTGATGGTATTAATTTATGATTAAAAGCCACCTCGTTTCGAATAAGCCAAATAGACCAAAATAAAACCCAGTAAGTAATAATTTTTGTATACCAGACCAATATTACTTGCCCAAGACCTAATAATATGATTAATGCTAATGGGTGTAACTATTTTTAAAGCAAAGTAAAGTATTCTACAAATGCTTTTGGCAAGCCCAGTTAGAGCATCATCATCTGGAGAGCACAAACAAGGGTACAACTATTGCCCTAAGCACTGTGTTAGCAAGGCAGTCCAAGCAAGGGCGAAGCTACATGTTAGCTTGTCAATGCACATGCACCCCCAAGAATCCAAAATTTAGTTATAATAGTTAAATTTTCACCATATATGCATCACTCATATCTCATCCCTATGCACCCACAAGGGAGGTGCACCCCTCATATATTTGCTCTAGCTTCGCCACTGGGTCCAAGTGAGGTGCTTCCCTACCGCCATCTGATCCACACCATCATTGACCTAGTTCTAGCAAACTCCCGTGCAAAGTAAGGCCACATCAGTAGCTATGAGATCCTCTTTGGGCTTGTCTTTGCCCCTGGATGACGCCCTAGACCGAGCACAGATTGTCGCCAAAGAAGTCCGGGTGTCAGTAGTCGTGGAGTGGCTGAAGCTCAAGGAAGAGTAGGATCTCTTGGACCAGATGTGGGCCTACCTAGAGGGTGCCATCTATGAGCCCTAGGCGATAGCTATGGTTGACACCCTTTGGAGGAGGGAGATTGAGGAAGCTATTCGAAAGGCCAAATAAGAGGCCTTAGCCGCTAGTGCTACTATGGCGTAGGCTTAGGAAGATGTAGAACACCTACTGGAAACAACTGCTTTGCCGAGTGCCCTAGAAAACACTCAGAGAAGTATTTGCCAAGTGTGACACTCGACAAAGAAGTCTCGGTGAATTGTACATCAGCAACGACTTCTTTGCCGAGTGTCTCTTGGTACTCAGAAAAGAAAAGTCACCATTACGGCGCCAGGTGACGGCGACGGAGACTTTGTCGAGTGCCACCGTGACACTTGACAAAGGCTCACTCTTTATCGAGTGTCACTATACTAGCACTTGGCAAAGAAGCACCCCGTGGGCCCCTTTGCTAGTTTCTTTGCCGAGTGTATTATAAGACACTTGACAAAGGTTCTGCCTTTGTCGAGTGCCCGCTGGACTAGCTCTCGGCAAACGAAGCACCAGCGGGCCCCTTTGTCAGTTCCTTTGTCGAGTGCATTAGGAGGCACTCGGCAAAGGCTTCGTCTTTGCCAAGTGCCAAGGCCACAACACTCAACAAAGAAGCTTTACCGATTCCCAGGTGTGCCTTCTTTGCCGAGTGCTATGGTCATGGCACTCAGCAAAGTACCTCTTTGCCGAGTGTTACACTCGGCAAAGTGACCAGAATACCCCTTTTTATTTGTTTTTTGCTGTTCCATCCAAACAAACAAAAGATATATCACATAATCATCACATATACATCATAGATATCATAGAATCATCACATACATCAAACACACGACACATCTCACAAAGATAACACGTTCCTTCACAAAGATCACATGTTTCTTCATAAAGTCACAAGTACCACAAAATAGTTCACAACACTAACATATATTCACTTAAATAAGTCTGCAAATATCCAATATACGAATTAAACATGTCTCACAACTAAGTTCATAAGAACATCAGCGAGGTGTGCGGCTGGACTGGTTTGACGATGGGTTGGGCGATCCATGAGGGTTGTTGGATGCCATAGATTGTCCCTACACAGAGAAGGGATTGCATGTGTTATACCAGATGAATATATATCATGCCGAGTGTACGTCTATGTCGAGTGTCTCACGCTCGGTAAACGGGGTCATTGTCGAGAGTGTTATTTCGCCGAGTATGGCACTCGGTAAAGAATTCTTTGTCGAGTGCCTGACAAAATGCACTCGGCAAAGAACCGAGCACATTACAAAGAGCTAGATTCCGGTAGTGGAAGAGGGCTAGGACATGCTGCATCATCGATAGCAAGATGCATCATCTTGGCTTGAGATTGCTATGTAGAGGGAAGCAACCTCAACGAAGGTGAGGGCGGATGTAGCAGTTAGGATTAAGGCTTAGATGACCAAAGAGACTAAGTGGGTGGCCACCGAGATCAAGGAAAGAGAAGGCCTAGAAATCCACCATCAGAAGCTAGAGGCCAACTCTATTTCCAAGGGATTGACCTCCACAAAATTTGTAATTTCCAAAAGGCTGTCGATGCTACATGATGTAGCACACTCCTTCAAAGAGAAGATGGCTACTAGGTAGAAGGCCCTCCTCTCTATGTAACACCCTGATTTTTTTGGTATAAAATTTAGGTGTTACCCTCCTTTTTCCTTCTCTTATATTTATTTTTCCTACTTTTGTTGAGAGGAGAATTATTTTGGACATGTATTTCTATCTTGACAAATAAAACCCTAAGGTAAGTATGGAATGTTGCATCACATGCTGGAGCACATATTTTTGCTTGGTGCATTAACTTGGTTTGCATTCATTTAATTTGTGTGGAAAATTTGAGTTTGGATTCAAAAGATAAAGTCAAATTCAAGAAAAGAAATACAAAAAGGAAAAAAATCTCCCTTCCCCCTTTTCCTCTCGGCCGGCCTTTCGGCCCAATCTCGGCCCAGCCACGCCACGCGCTCATCTTTGCCCACCCTGCTGCGTCTGGGGCTCGCTTGCCAGCCGCTCGTGCGCTAGCGCCGTGCCTGGCTCTCTACGCCGTGGCGTCTACCTGCAAGCCTCTACCCACCTCGCATGTCCGAGCTTGTGGTTCATAGAACCCCCCTCTGTAGCCGCATCCGACGCTACGGAAAACATCGTGGCGCACACCCATCAGTGGGTCTCGCCCTATTCAAACCATCTGTGCCATGTCGGGGCTCGCCTGTAATCCCTTTGTCGCCGCAACCTCCCATCTCGTTTCTCCCAGCCATGTCGCCCACCACGATCGTGAGCCAATGCATAAGCTCCCCCACCATGCAGACACCCCCTAGCCTCGCTACATTCCCACCCCATGCCCTCCTATCACCTCGCCTAGTTCTAGTGCTCGTTGCACCTCCCTCTCCACACCGGGACCCCATCGAGGTCACAACCCCGAGCACGTCGGAGCAACAACGCCCACCGTCGAGCACCCTGAGCCCCCAGATGCCGAAGCCCGTAAAGCAACCACGCTGCGCCCCGCCTCACCACACTAGAGCACCACCTATCACCGCGCCCGGAGGATCTCCACTGCTACCTGCAACACTGTCTCTGTCAAGTTCCGCCCTGAGGTGAGAACACCGACCAACTCCCTATTTCCTCCCTCGTTCCTCTTCTCTTCTTTTGTGTAGCCATACTTGCGCCACAGTGCCACTTTTCTTCGGTGAGCCACCTGTTAAAATGCCCCCTTTGTCCACGGCACGCCACAACCAGGAAGCGCCGCCTAGGCCACATGCATGGCTAGAGGTTGAAGACGATCATGTTAGTCGAGGCCCTCCTATAGTTCCTCCATGCTAACTGTAGCACCCCCGAAAATTCAAATCCAGAAATTTTCCAAAACTCACTCTAAATTCAAAATGAATTTTAAATTTCGTTTCAAAATGTTTGTTTGCGAGTTGATCTCAACAAATAAAATATAGTGGTCTATATTGTGACGGAACCTCCCAAGTCATTAGACCCACCTACAATTGTCCTTGTCTAACGGACCTCAGACAACCCTGCAGGTGCCCCTGATCACTTGACAAGTTCGGTATCTGTATTCCTTACCTTTCCCAAGAGCATTTCACCCGTCACACAGACATTACAATACATCGGAGGTACGAAAATGCGAAAGCAGTTACAATAACTTACTTTATTTAAAAGTAAGGAAGGGTAGTATTTATTATAGACCAGAACAAATATAAGAGTGCTGAGTATTATTATTACATAACCTGGGAGGCAAAAACCCCTCCCGATAAATAGTAAAAAGTTTTCTTAATGGAGGACCCTTCCTCCCGCAGCTTTAGTCTTGATTTTCTTCTTTGGGCACCACCTTGGAACAGAAACAACAAAAATTTGCTGCTTCTTCACCTAAAACAACATGGGACAAAGCCCTGAGTACGAAATGTACTTTCTCAAGTCTTACCCGTCAAAATTTGCTGCTTCTTCACCTAAATCAAGGATATGCTGGCCTTTGGGGAGTCAAGGTATGGCTTATCAATAATCAAAGACTCTGTTTGCAGAAATGCTTACTAATAGTGGATCCTTAAAAACCTAGTTTTATTAGCAAGTTAAGTTATTACCTGAGTTCTAGAGTTCTTTCTGCCCTAGTTCAAGCACTTGACCTATACTAGCCAATTTCTTATCATCCCTTCTTATTTACTGGAATGCTACGTGTAGGTCAGTGACCAAGTCTTCATGTCTGCGAAGTTATGACGATCCGAATCAATTATACTTACCTGAGGATCTCCAATCACACGACATATGTAGCACTTAACCCTTGCATATGTCAACTCGCCACCGGGGTTCTTAAGACCAGATCAGGTTCACGCCAACCGAGAGCACAGATACACCACCGTCCAGCCTCTTGCCACGAAGGGTACACGCTACTCTCGCCATCTCTCCACTCCCATTGCATGTTATCTTATTCTGGTATCAGTCTGCCTGAGGCAAAGCTTACCCATGACGAGGCATGTGACCAGTTAAAAGGTCCTCGATCATCAAGCCTACATCGACAAGGTCCTTAATCGACTCGGACGGAGACACTACACTGAGACTCTCTTCTCGTGCAAGTCACCCGCCCGGTCTCAGCTTTATCATTTCAAACCCAAAGTTTGGTACCTGGTAGAGGTACATCTTTTCCGATGTTGAACCCATCATGGCCCTGATGGATCCACCATCGAGTTTTATTTTTGAAAACATCCCACCCACTTTGAAGCATCATCTTTTGTGAAAACAAAACATTTTGTTTTCTAGAGCAAAGCTAAGTAGAAGAAAAACCTTTTTGTAAATCAAGGATTAAGGAGAAGTAATCAAATCCAAGGAAGGAAATGCAGCAACTGGTTTAGCACCCAACTCCTATCACCTAATGCATCAAGTAAGTGAGAAAGATTTCAAAATAACTAGGGGGTGGCAAATGCACTGGGGCTTGCCTTGAGTGATAGGTGAATCAGGCTCTACTCCACAAATATCGAAGTAAAAGCAGTTTCCTGCCTGAGGTCCTTCAGGTGGTGGTGGTGAAGTCCTTGCTTCTTCAACTTCTATTTCCTCCTTGTTCTCTAGATATAGCCATATATAATCATGAATGCTCATGAAGATGCAAAGATAATAAAAGTTTATTATCTAATGTTTTGAATATAACTTTCCTTCACGGATCTCCGGGAAACTAGGGTTTTTGGAGTCTATAGTGAAGTTCATAGGGCAGTGGGGCTATGGTTTTTTGGGGTTCTAAGTACCAAACATAGTCCAAATCAGACCAAACTATATCCAAGGCTTCTAAATACTATTTAAAGTTTACCTAAAAAGTTTGGTGAATTTTGGAATTATTAATTATTCTCTAAAATTCCAGAAGTATGGATTTTGGCTATTTTAAATGCCCCAAAATTCCCTATTTGAACTAAAAATTAGGAAACTATTTTTATTAAATACTATAAGAAATTAGAAGTCTAGCAAAATTGGTCTGTTATTTTTAGCATTTTCTACAATTTTCTAGAAATTCTTTAAGTCCAAAAGAAAAAGAAAAAGGAAAAGATGCTACAGGCTTAGGCTGAATCTGGCCCGAGTCGGCCCATGTACTAGCGAAAGCGCGCGCGCACGCGCCCGCGCTGTCGGTTTTGCGCAGAGAGCCCTGACAATTTGAAATTCTTTAAAGAGTCCCTCCCACTATTCCTCTGTCTCGCTAACACTTGTAGAAACACCCTTGCGCTTTCCTCTCTTCACAACCCCCAGTCCACGACGGCGAACATCGGGGAACCGAGCTTCGACGAGCCTACACCGGCCGATTCACGCAACGACCGGTGCTCTACTTCGGTGTAGACCTAATTCAAGCCCTAACAAGCGTTTCCCCTCAACTAATTTCACTGTTGGAGCTCGAAAATGCTCTGTCCACGGTGACAGCGGGCACGACAGACATTCAAACGCGTTCCCAGTGATCTAGGACCGCCTAGCCAAATTGAACGGGTCAGTGAGTATTAGGAGCAAGTAAGGGTGCTGAAACAAGAAAGCAGAGGGCAGGATCGGACCTGAATCGAGCTGGCCATGGCGAGGCCACACCGCTCGATGTTCTGGGTTGATTTGGGGGAAATCCCAAATTGGGGAGTTCTGGTGGATGATTTGAGGCTCAGGTTGCTTCACTTGTTGCACAACTACTTAGTGGAGCAGGCAGGGTCAGCAATTTATAGGCTCCCACAGCGGTGACGTCCAATTTTGCGAAGATGCGCTAGCGGCCGGAGAGGAAGAAGGTTACTAGCGCTCAGGATTAGTGGCTTTCACCGTGGCAAGCTCCCCGGCGATCACCGGGCATGCACGATGTGATTCACTGCGACGTGGTCAAGCGCTTTAGCACGTGGCGCATGGCAGTAATCGGCCAACGGCGGCGAGGTCTATCTGACCGATCGACGAGCAAGTGGGTACGGTGAGCTTAGCTGTGACTGAGCCCGAGTCGATCCAGGCGCCAAGATCTTTACTCACCCACGGTTATCCGCAAGTCATGGCGCACGAATCACATCGGCCGACGCGAATCGCGGCGCGACGGTCACCGGCGGCGAAGGGGGATGAACTTGGGGTCTTGTTCAGTTACTGTACCATGGAGTCTCTATTCAGTGCGCCTGGCAGACCACTTTGCAGGGCTTAGATCTTAGGTTTTTACATGACAACTTGTTGATCGGCCAGTAGCAAAGTTGTTGTCTGATGATCTAGCTACAATCTTGCTATAGCAACCATAGCCAAACTCTCACTAGATCATGGTTGAATTCCAGTGCAAAGGTCGCCCAATCACACTGTTAGTCTGAATTCAGACTTAAGGCAGTCTGACATTCCATCTTTGGGCCTAATTATCTCAAAACATTTCGTGGCACCAAGGCATAATCTCTATAGCAAAGTTGTCCTCCTTTTATAGCTCTACAAACTTGATGTGTTGACCTAGGGCAAAATCTTCATAATTTGGAAGATATAGGGCTTCAAAGTTGATCCTATTCCACAGAAATTCAGACTTAACTCAATAGAGTTTAAGTGGGGCTTTTGCAAATAAGTCCAAATCTCAAGTTTTAATTTGCAAATCCACATACATGTGAATCATATGAGTTAAGGTACCCTAATTTCATGGTTTTTGCACTTAGGTCCAAAATGTGCACACTTTTATAGATAACCCCCCTAGGGTTTTAGTCTAGGGTTTTTCAGGGGTCTATTTAGGGTTTTTGTGCTTCTAGGGTTTGGAGGCTACTTAAGTCCATCCATGGTGATATTTTATGATCATTTTAACTAAGTTTTGAAGTTTTCTCTTAGTTAAGCTTTGATTATTCTTCTCAGCCCAATTTAGGGTTAAGTACTCTACTCTAGGGTTTCACCCATGAAATGCTACCCCAATACAACTTGTTTGAAATTTTTGCCTAATGAATGCACTCTAGGTGTGACAAACACATGATATGCCAATGCTTATGATGTTATGCTCAAATTTTAGTGTCAGTAACACCAGGGGTGTTACATCCTTCCCCCCATAAAAGAATCTCGTCCCGAGATTAAAAGTCTAGGGCAAGTAGTGGAAAAGGAAATGTGTCATACTTTTATTTTCTTATTTTTGGTACAAGGCAGGGTTGGTATGGGGTTCATTCCTCTATTACAACAAATAAACACATCTTACAATTTACACGAAGCTAAAAAGTCTAAGAAATTCTTACCTAAAAAGTCTTGAGTTTCCCAAGTAGCTTCATCTTCTGTATGTTGGTTCCACTGTATCTTGTAAAACTTGAGAGTTTTCCTTCGGGTAATTCTGTCCTTTTGATCCAAGACTCGAATAGGATATTCTGAGTACGTCAAGTCTGGTTCTAAGGCAACATCCATTACTTCAATGGTTCGATCGGGAACCCGAAGACACTTCTTCAATTGAGATACGTGGAACACATTATGTACAGCAGACAATGTTTCGGGTAATTGGAGTCGATATGCCACTGGTCCACATTGTTCAAGAACAGGGAAAGGACCAATGTACCAGGGTGCAAGCTTCCCTTTTACCCCAAAACGTGATATACCCTTCATCGATGAGACTTTGAGATAGACATAATCTTCAACTTGAAAGTACAAGGGTTTGCGTCGTTTGTCTGCATAACTCTTCTGTCGAGCTTGGGCTTCTTTTAAATTATGATTATTCATTGAACTTTCTCTTCTGTTTCCTTTACCATATCTGGCCTAAAGAAACATCTTTCACCTGGTTCAGACCAGTTTAATGGAGTACGACACCGTCGTCCATACAAGGCTTCAAAGGGTGCTATTTTGATGCTCTCTTGATAGCTATTATTGTATGAGAACTCCGCTAATGGTAAACAGTCATCCCATTTCTGTGGGAATTCTAGAACACATGCTCGCAACATATCTTCAAGTATCTGATTTACTCTCTCAGTCTGTCCACTAGTTTGGGGATGATAGGCCGAACTGTGGAGTAATTTAGTACCCAAGGATTTGTGAAGTTCTTTCCAGAACTTGGATACAAATTGAGGTCCATGATCCGACGCTATTGTCTTTGGAACACCGTGCAAACTGAGGATGCGAGCAATATACATCTGGGCATACGTGAGGACTGGGTAATATGTCTTGACTGGCAGAAAATGAGCAATCTTCGTAAGCCGATCAATTACAACCCAAATAGAATCATACCCTTTTGCAGTCCTGGGCAATCCCACAATAAAGTCCATACTTATATCCTCCCATTTCCATGTTGGTATAGGTAGAGATTGTAATGGACCAGCAATTTTCATGTGTATGGCCTTGACACGTCTGCAAGTGTCATATCTCGCCACATAGCGTGTAATTTCAGACTTCATCTTTGTCCACCAATAATGCTGTTTTAGATCATGATACATCTTAGTGCTTCCGGGATGAATAGAATAGCGACTAAGATGTGCTTCATCTAGAATTTGTTGGCGGATCTCCTCATTCTTAGGCACAACTATGCGATTGTTAAACCATACAACATCTTGAGTATCTCTTCTGAAGCAGTTGGCTTTACTGGCCTCTATTTTCTCATGAATGTGTTTCATACCCTCATCATTTCTTTGGGCATCAATTATCCTTTGCAGGAGGACCGACTCAAGCTTCAAGTGATCAGAAGTTCCATGTTGAATCATTCCTAGGTTCAACTTCTCCATTTCTTGGTATAACGTAATGTCAGAAGTCTTCATCGTCAGACAATGGCAGGAAGCCTTGCGACTTAATGCATCTGCCACTATATTAGCCTTGCTTGGGTGATAGTGAATCTCCAGTTCATAATCCTTAATAAGCTCAAGCCATCTCCTCTGCCTCATATTCAACTCTGACTGAGTAAAGATGTACTTCAAACTTTTATGATCTATATAAATATGACAGATATTCCCCAGCAGATAATGACGCCATATTTTTAGGGCATGAACCACATCAGCTAATTCCAGGTCATGAGTTGGATAATGTTCCTCATGCCGGCGCAACTGCCTTGAAGTGTAGGCTATCACTCGACCCTCTTGCATTAGAACACAGCCGAGACCACTGCCTGATGCGTCAAAATACACATCAAAGGGCTTTTCAATGTCCGGTTGAGCCAATACCGGAGCAGTGGTCAATAATACTTTCAGCTGCTCAAAGGCTTCATTACATTTTGAAGACCAATTAAATTTACTATGATTCTTCAATAAACTTGTGATTGGTTTCACAAGCTTGGAAAAATCTGGAATGAATCGGCGGTAATAACCAGCCAGTCCAAGGAAACTTCGGACTTGATGTACAGTGGTTGGAGGTTTCCATTCCAAAATATCCTTGACTTCGCTGGGATCCACCGCAATCCCCTTGGTAGATAATACATGTCCCAGAAATTAGATCTCCTCCAGCCAGAACGCGCACTTACTGAACTTAGCATATAATTGGTGCTCCCTTAAGTGTGTTAACACGATCCGCAAATGCTGAGCATGCTCCTCTTCATTCTTGGAATATATCAAGATATCATCAATGAACACCACCACGAATTTATCCAACTCGGGCATGAATACCGAGTTCATAAGATATGTGAAGTAGGCAGGAGCATTTGTTAGTCTGAAAGACATAACCAGATATTCAAATAATCCATACCGCGTAGTAAATGCGATCTTGGGTATATCTTCGGGTCGGATACGGATCTGATGGTAGCCCGACCTGAGGTCTATCTTGGAAAATACCCGAGCTCCAGTAAGTTGATCAAATAGAATGTCAATCCGGAGAAGAGGGTACTTATTCTTGATGGTGACCTCATTAAGGGGTCTATAATCCACACACATCCGAAGTGTTTGGTCCTTCTTCTTGACAAAGATGGCTGGACAACCCCAAGGTGATGAGCTTGGTCGGATGAATCCCTTTTCTAGTAGATCTTGTAATTGGGTCTTGAGTTCTGCCAATTCATTCGGAGGCATTCGGTACGACCTTCTAGAAATAGGTGCCGTACCAGGCTTCAACTCAATCACAAATTCTACATCTCTTTTTGGAGGCAATCCAGGCAGATCTTCTAGAAAGACGTCCGGGAATTCACATACTACTGGAATATCTTGGATCTCCGGTATGATGGCTTCATATACTCTGCAAATTGGTTTAGCTAGAATAGCTACAGGGATAGACAAGAGAACCTCTTCTTGGTCATAACTCAACCTGATGGTTCTCAGATCAGTGTTGAGGATAGCTTTATGTTGGGCTAACCAATTCATGCCCAGAATTACATCTATATCTTGGCCTTTTAGAACAATCATGTTTGTGGGAAAGTTCCGTTCAGCCAATGTTATGGGCACATGGAAAGCCACTTCTTTAGTGAATATTTGTCCCCCAGGCGAATAAATTATAAACCCTTCCCTTGATTCATTGTATGGAATGCAATGTTGCTCCACAAACTTCTTGCTTGTGAATGTATGTGAAGCACCGGAATCAAAAAGAATAACTCCAGGGTGATTGGCCACGAGAAACGTACCCATTATGACCGGTTCTCCTTCCGGTGTCGTGGCCACTTGTGTATAATAAATCCGCCCAGTTTTCTTCATATTTTTGCCCACTGTATTATTCACCGCATTTCCCTTGCCTTGAGTGGAACTTCCAGAACTCTGCTGATTATTTGATCTGTTCTGCTTTAGATATGGATAGTCCTTAATAAAATGTCCAAACTTTCCACAATTAAAGCAGCCTGTTGAAGAGCTAGGGAGGGCAGGGAAACAAGTACCAGGGGCACTCGGCTAATTTGTTGAGGTGGGGGCAGCAGCAGGACAGATAAAGACAGGTTGTTTGAAAGGGTAGGAGGGTGGACGTGGTGAAGAGCGATTCTGATTAAAAGGTCGGATCACCAACCTTTGTCTTTTCTCAGGCCCATGGTTGGGCCTGTCGCCTCCATAGCCCTTTGATTTTCCTAGGCCTGCATATTTGGCTTCAACTGCCAGCGCCATGCTGACAGGCCTGCTGTAAGTGAGATCGAGGCAGGTGGCCATTTTCCGCTGCAACCGGTCATTGAGGCCTCTTATAAAACAATTTTTCTTCTTCAAATCAGTATAGACCTGATCGATGGCATACTAGGACAAGTGGTTGAATTTGTTGAGATACTGAGTGACAGTATCTCCATCTTGTTTGAGCTTCATAAATTCTTCCTGTTTCATATGGAGCACTCCTTTAGGAATATAGTGCTCTCGAAAAGCCAGTTTGAATTCGTCCCAGGTAATTTGATGACCAGCAGGCTGGATAGCCACATAATTTCCCCACCAGGTGCTGGCAGGGCCTCGCAACTGTTGTGCCGCAAATAAGGGCTTTTGAGTCTCCATGCATCGAAGAAGCCCAAACTTTTGTTCGATAACCCGGATCCATTCATCCGCTTCAAGAGGATCTTCAGCCTTGACAAATAATGGGGGACGTGTCTCCGAGAAGTCCAAATATGAAGTTTCGCGGGGTCCTTGCGGATACGCTCGCCCGCCTTGCTGTTGCATTTGTTGTCCCACCATTTCCCGCAGAAAGCGGGTGTTATCAGCTGTTGCATTGACTAAGGCAGCGATAGCCTCAGCCAAGGTTGGGGGTACTGGTAGCGAGTTAGGAGTAGCTTCCCTCCCACGGGAGGTCCCCGCACCATCCTGTCCACGAGTCCTGGACGACATCTGAGGCAAAGAACATTTAGAAAATATAATATGCCAAAGCAAACCATCCATTTTACATTACTTAAAAAGGTAATGATACAGACTCGAATTTACAACAGGATTACATTACCTATTACATGTTATCACTATTTCTATACTACGCTACTCTAGCTTCTTATCACTTTTGGTAGCTTCACTGTCGGGTGTAGGGGACCATTCGTCAACCAGATTCATTGAAGGAGGAGGCCGAAAAAGATCCAGTTCCCCTCCAAGGGCTTCACCCGCTGTTCCAGATGATCTGGCTCCCATTCCGACAGGATCCGCAGGTACGCTAGGGTGCAGTTGCGAATACAATACATGAACCTCCTCATGTAGTGTATTACAATACACTTGCAAGTTGTCCACAGGTGTGCTAAGCTCCTCCACGCGGGCTCGAGCTTTGGCTTCCTTGGCCCAAGCAAGTGAACGTGAGTTAACAGCCCAATCGAGCGCTAAATCTCGTTCAGCAAGTTCGTCTTGCAGGTGACGGATGTCAGTTCTTAACTCATTTATTCGCTGACCATCCTCGACCCATACATCGTTCCTATGACGGAGCTCCGTTCGAAGCTGTTCTACTTGAGCTTCCAGATCTCCGATGGGATTATTGCTACCACTACTACTGTCCTCATGTCTTGGATCTAGTTGATGGCGAGGTACGTCAATTGGTCCGGTAGACTTGCGCGCGGTTTTCCTTATGCGCGGCGACATATCTCCATGAGGGGGAAGATCTTATTAATACAGTTTTTTAACATGATGCATGTATAATTACAGAATCAACCTTAGTTGATTCACAACCTTCTATACATTGCACTCTACTATCTGGTCTTTAAAATAAGTACTTCAGAAGATGGTTAGATAAGAAGGAAAGAAATTTTCTAGATAAGTCATTGAAAATTCTTTGTGAAAATGTCTCATAACATCTGCAGAGATGGGCTTTGCTCCGATACCAGCTGTGACGGAACCTCCCAAGTCATTAGGCCCACCTACAGTTGTTCTTGTCCAACGGACCTCAAACAACCCTGCAGGTGCCCCTGATCACTTGACAAGTTCGGTATCTGTATTCCTTACCTTTCCCAAGAGCGTTTCACCCGTCACGCAGACATTACAATACATCGAAGGTACAAAAATGTGGAAACAGTTACAATAACTTACTTTATTTAAAAGTAAGGAAGAGTAGTATTTATTACAGACCAGAACAAATATAAGAGTGCTAAGTATTATTATTACATAACCTGGGAGGCAAAAACCCCTCCCGATAAACAGTAAAAAGTTTTCTTAATGGAGGACCCTTCCTCCCGCTGCTTTAGTCTAGATTTTCTTCTTTGGGCACCACCTTGGAACAAAAACAACAAAAAGTTGCTGCTTCTTCACCTAAAACTACATGGGACAAAGCCCTGAGTACGAAATGTACTTTCGCAAGTCTTACCCGTCGAAATAAAAGACTCTCAATGATATGCTGGCCTTTGGGGAGTCAAGGTATGGCTTATCAATAATCAAAGACTCTGTTTGTAGAAATGCTTACTAATAGTGGATCCTTAAAAATCCAGTTTTATTAGCATGTTAAGTCATTATCTGAGTTCTAGAGTTCTTTCTGCCCTAGTTCAAGCACTTGACCTATACTAGCCAATTTCTTATCAACCCTTCTTATTTACTGGAATGCTACGTGTAGGTCAGTGACCAAGTCTTCATGTCCGCGAAGTTATGGTGATCCGAATCGATTATACTCAGCAGAGGATCTCCAATCACACGACATATGTAGCACTTAACCCTTGCATATGTCAACTCGCCACCGGGGTTCTTAAGACCAGATCAGGTTCACGCCAACCAAGAGCACAGATACACCACCGTCCAGCCTCTTGCCATGGAGGGTACACGCTACTCTCGCCATCTCTCCAGTCCCATTGCATGTTATCTTATTCTAGTATTAGTCTGCCCGAGGCAAAGGTTACCCATGACGAGGCATGTGACCAGTTAAAGGGTCCTCGATCATCAAGCCTACATCGACAAGGTCCTTAATCGACTCGAACGGAGACACTACACCGAGACTCTCTTCTCGTGCAAGTCACCCGCCCGGTCTCAGCTTTATCATTTCAAACCCAAAGTTTGGTACCTGGCAGAGGTACATCTTTTCCGATGTTGAACCCATCATGGCCCTGATGGATCCACCATCGAGTTTTATTTTTGAAAACATCCCACCCACTTTGAAGCATCATCTTTTGTGAAAACAAAACATTTTGTTTTCTAGAGCAAAGCTAAGCAGAAGAAAAACCTTTTTGTAAATCAAGGATTAAGGAGAAGTAATCAAATCCACGATAGGAAATGCAGCAACTGGTTTAGCACCCAACTCCTATCACCTAATGCATCAAGTAAGTGAGAAAGATTTCAAAATAACAAGGGGGTGGCAAATGCACGGGGCTTGCCTTGAGTGATAGGTGAATCAAGCTCTGCTCCACAGGTATCAAAGTAAAAGCAGTTTCCTGCCTGAGGTCCTTCAGGTGGTGGTGGTGAAGTCCTCGCTTCTTCAACTTCTATTTCCTCCTCGTTCTCTAGATATAGCCATATATAATCATGAATGCTCATGTAATGCTCATGAAGATGCAAAGATAATAAAAGTTTATTATCTAATGTTTTGAATATAACTTTCCTTCACGGATCTCCGGGAAACTAGGGTTTTCGGAGTCTATAGTGAAGTTCATAGGGCAGGGGGCTAGGGTTTTTTTGGGGTTCTAAGTACCAAACATGGTCCAAATCATACCAAACTTTACCCAAGGCTTCTAAATATTATTTAAAGTTTACCTAAAAAGTTTAGTGAATTTTGGAATTATTAATTATTATCAAAAATTCCAGAAGTATGGATTTTGGCTATTTTAAATGCCCCAAAATTCCCTATTTGAACTAAAAATCAGGAAACTATTTTTATTAAATACTATAAGAAATTAGAAGTCTAGCAAAATTGGTCCGGTATTTTTAGCATTTTTCTACAATTTTCTAGAAATTCTTTAAGTCCAAAAGAAAAAGAAAAAGGAAAAGATGCTACAGGCTTGGGCTAAATCTGGCCCGAGTTAGCCCATGTACTGGCGAAAGCGCGCGCGCACGCGCCCGCGCTGTCGGTTTTGCGCAGAGAGCCCTGACGATTTAAAATTCTTTAAAGAGTCCCTCCCACTATTCCTCTATCTCGCTGACACATGCAGAAACACCCTTGCGCTTTCCTCTCTTCACAACCCCCAGTCCACGACGGCGAACGGCGGGGAACCGAGCTCCGGCGAGCCTACACCGACTGATTCACGCAACGACCGGTGCTCTACTTTGGCGTAGACCTAATTCAAGCCCTAACAAGCGTTTCCCTCAACTAATTTCACTGTCGGAGCTCGAAAACGCTCTGTCCATGGTGACAGTGGGCACGACGGACATTCAAACGCGTTCCTAGTGATCTAGGACCGCCTAGCTAAATTGAATGGTCAGTGAGTATCAGGAGCAAGTAAGGGTGCTGAAACAAGAAAGCAGAGGGCAGGATCAGACCTGAATCGAGCTGGCCACGACGAGGCCACACCGCTCGATGTTCTAGGTTGATTCGGGGAAATCCCAAATTGGGGAGTTCTGGTGGATGATTTGAGGCTCAGGTTGCTTCACTGGTTGCACAACTACTTAGCGGAGCAGGCGGGCTCGACAATTTATAGGCTCCCACAGCGGTGACGTCCAATTTCGCGAAGATGCGCTTGCGGTCGGAGAGGAAGAAGGTTACTGGCGCTTGGGATTAGTGGCTTTCACCGTGGCAAGCTCCCCGGCGATCACCGGGCATGCACGATGTGATTCACTGCGACGTGGTCAAGCGCTTTAGCACGTGGCGCACAAAGGTAATCGGCCAACGACGGCGAGGTCTATCCGACCGATCGACGAGCAAGTGGGTACGGTGAGCTTAGCTGTGACCGAGCCCGAGTTGATCTAGGCACCAAGACCTTTACTCGCCCACGGTTATCCACAAGTCATGACGCATGTTGGGGCCATGCTTCGTTGCGCCGAAGGTCTTACACGAAGAAGCAACTTCGGCTGAAGTTGCTCCCAGGAGATGGCCGAAGGGTCCTTTTCATGGAGCTTCGGCATTACAAACCGACATAGAGATAGAATGACCTTTTTATCCATAGAGGTCTGAGTCAATGTTGTAAACTTTTGTAAGGGGCATAATTGTAATTCGTCACAGGCTGTGACCTGTGTCTATAAATAGATGAACAGTACCCACGTACTGTTCACGCGAACTTGACATTTGCTTTCGCATCACACCTGTACTTTTGCTTTCCTCAGGACCGAAGGTACATTTGTAATTTGAAGTCATTTATATTCGTTCATGATAATAAAAATGGAGATGATTCTATGATAATATTTAAATGTTTATTTTATACCTCATGATTTGTATGAATACTTCGTCCTTTGTTATTATGCTCACGAAGGTACGTCCTTCGTAACCTTCGTCCGAAATTCTTTATATCCTAAAGGGATATAATGTTTTGGAGGACGAAGGACTTTAACACTTAACATTTTCTATGTTGCCTTGTTCTTAATTCGAAGCATTTGAGAATAAGCCCCCAACATTTGAGAATAAGCGCCTCAATAGAAGGGTAAGAATATATTACAAGGTATGTACAAAGTTCATTGAAAACACTTTAATTGTATTTACAAAAGGTTGTTACAAAAGTCTCCTGAGTTTTTTCTATAGTATACTCCTACTGATCTTCACTGAGCTTCAGCTTCGGCGACATATATTAAGCATCATCTTCAGCTTCGTCATCCTACATGAATCAAGGTATCGTGAGTAAAAATCAAGTGTGAAGGAGAAGGTAAGCACAAGGTATCATTTCTTACTGGTTCAAGATGACTTCGAGCTTCGTCTCCAGCCTTCTCTCACCCGCCTTTTGTCCATATCATTTTTATAAATCTATTTGAGATGCTTCGGGCGAGGTCAGGAATATTGTCTAGAATTAATGGAGACAGAGCGAAATTAGGCCTGTTGACAATTTTCCATGCTCGCAGCCGGCCTTCAGGAACGCTGCAGCGGTACCCCGAGAAGCTACCCAGGCACAGAAGTCACCGTGCCCGGCTATAACTTCGTCAAGCTCTTCAATTTCAGCTTCAATATGATCGAAGGCTTTTGGCAAATTTTCAGCTGAAGGGTTGAACTTCCCACTGCTGGCTCCAACTGAGTAAAAGATCTTTTTTAATTGTTCAATACAGTTGTTGCTAAATTTCAAACATTTGTCTTGAAGGCTTGTTAATAATTTCTTCAAATCTGAGCTGTTTTGGACTTCGGCCTCAAGTTTTGAATTAAGCTCTAGCTTCTCTTGTTCAAATTGTTTTGATTGCCAGATAAGCTTCGAATTCAATTCTGATACTTTAGCTTCAGTCTCTGCCAGCAAGCCTTCAGTTGTTTGGAGTTCAAAGTCTTTCTTCTCAATAATGGCTGACTGCTCTTTTATCTTGCTCTCTAGATTTTCAATTATAGCTTCGTGTTTCTTATCCTCTAGATCTTGTTGCATCTTCAGAGCTTTGCTCAGTAGCATGCTCTGCACAGAAACAACTTTTGTTAGTAACATTTTCATTATTAAAAGCAATAAAAGCCAGAGAAAAGGTTGTTTACCTTGAAATTGGAATAAAATAAGCTGCCGACGATATGTTGTCGTCGGTAGCGGCTGATATCTGTTTCTAGCTTCGGAAAACCGATACTCTTTGATAGAGTACCGATGACCTTAGCCCCAGTTTGATCACGAATGCAGCCCAATTTTTCATCATCAATGCCTCCAAATAGAAGAGCTCCTGGCTTGTATCCGCAAGATTTGGCATATTCCTTAAGCTCTTCTATTTCGGCCTTCGACAATTTTTGCCCAACTAAATTTTGAAATGTGTAGGCTTCGTCATCCGAAGTGTCTTCGGCTATTTCTTTCCCCTTCCCAGGCACTGTGGCCATGGTTTCTTCAGCAGCGGTGGCAGCTTCTTCTGCAGCCATGTCTATCAAAATTTTGTTGATGTCCTCAATGGTAGTTTCTAAGTTCACATCTTCGGCTGTAGCGGCTTCGGTAGCCGCGACCTCCGAAGGTGCGACTTCGACGTTTGTTGTGCCCTCAACAGCTGGCGTTTTCTGAATTGATGCCCTCGGTGGCGTCTTGTCGATAACTTCGGTCACTGCAATAATTCTTTGTCTTTTTGTTTTTGTTATCTTCTTCGATTTTTCGGGTTCCTCCACCTTTCGAAAAAGCTTCGTCAGTTGAGGCCTTAATGGACTTAGCTTCGTGGGCAGGGTTTCAGTCATTACCTTTAAGATTTCCTCCACGTCGCTGGTAGAAGGTGGTGCGGGGGTCCCCTCTTCATCGGATAATTTTCGCTTTGGAGTTGATATTTTTCTCTTCTTGGGAATTTTCTTCTCTTTTGGTGGTTTTTCTTCATCCTTGTTCAAAGTTTCGGCCACTCTTTTCCTTTTTTGGCCCTCAGCACCCTTGTTCAGCCGTTCATAGTCAGGGTACTCGAAGCCCAGGGCATCAAGCACTCGGTTCAGCCTTCGCTTCGGACGGGTGCCGAAGGCCGCGGTCATCAGTTGATCTTCTTTTTTGGAATAATTCCCAAGAATTTCATTGCACATCACCTCAACTGTGTCCAGCCACTCTTGGCAAGGCTTTTTAAAGTATTTCTTGAATTTGAAATGGTAAGGAAGCCGAACAAGTTCCCCCTTCTTCTTCTCCCCCTCTAGCTTTGGCATTTCCCATTCTTTCAGAGTAGGGAAGACTCTGAACGCCAAGAATTCTTGAACCAGATCCCTGGTACCGATATGCTCTAAAATAATTTCAAACTCACCCAGTGCAGCCCAGGTGGGACCTTCTAAAGTCATGTGGCATCGCGGCCTTGTTTCTCCGAAGATTAATTCAAGTGGACTTTGTACCAACTTTTCTTCGTCTTCGTCAACTTTCACATAAAACCACTCAGACTTCCAGCCTGCCGGCCATTTGCTTCGGTAGCTGATAACAGGGAACTTTGTTGTTTTCTGGTAGGCAAAATTGTAGCAACCGAAGTTATCATGTAATCCATCTTTTCTGGCCTTCGTTTGGTAATGCAACTCATGAACTCGACAGAAACTGTCGGCAAACGGCTCCACTGCTTGGCTTCGGAGGGCCCAGATATAAACATTAAGCCTAACGATAGCGTTAGGAGTCAATTGATGAAAGTAAATACCAAACTTTTTCAATACATCTGCAATAATTCCATGAAGAGGGAATCTCAGCCCAGCCTTTAAAAAGCTCTTGAAAATGACAATCTCGTCCTTCTCTGGCTTCGGGGTAGTTTCTTCTCCCCCGAAGCGAAGTAGCTTCTTCTGATTTTCACTGAAATAACCTGCTTTCACCATCTTGGAAAGATCAGCCTTTGAAACAGTTGATTTCCCGAAGTCCAAATGACTGGGCTTGCTGGGCATGGCAATGCGATAGTCATCTTCGGGATCAGTTTCTTCAATGTTCTCCTCTTCTCCTTCGGCAGTTGTCGGGTCTGCTTCAGCAGCGGGCATTTCTTCCGCAGTCACCAGTCCGGAACGCTGCATTGCTTCGGAGATGGGCACAGTCCCCGAACCTTCAGCTTCGTCTCCTTCACGTTCAACTCTGGCAGTAGATCGCACTCTGGCCATTTGATTCTGAGTTTGGGGAAGTTAAACACTTTTTTCTTTTTTCCTTTTCTCCCGAAGCCTTTCTTTCTGACGAAGCAGACTTCGAGACGGACCTTCGTTCGATTCTGAGAATCAAGCTTCGGCTATAGTTAAAAATTTTGGCAGCAAAACAGTGCAAATAGCAATGAATGCTGTGGTAACTTCACACCTACTCGTCTGTTTATATAGTGCTGCAGGTAAGAAGGCGAAGCGGCAGGATTTTTACACCAGGCGGGCAGTCACTTGTACTCGCTGCGCAGTGGACCGCAAAGATCAAACAGTAACTCTGCAAGGTGGGACCGACACGAGCTCGGGAATTGAATCGTTTCTCGGCAACGAGCTCAGGGAAGGTGTTTTTTGGACCTTCGGCTTCCCGAAGCTTAAGAGGCATTTTTCACGGATCAAGCTCGTTACGAAAAACGATCTAGCACCGCGAAAGGGGCTACTGTTGGGGCCATGCTTCGTTGCGCCGAAGGTCTTACACGAAGAAGCAGCTTCGGCTGAAGTTGCTCCCAGGAGATGGCCGAAGGGTCCTTTTCATGGAGCTTCGGCATTACAAACCGACATAGAGATAGAATGACCTTTTTATCCATAGAGGTCTGAGTCAATGTTGTAAACTTTTGTAAGGGGCATAATTGTAATTCGTCACAGGCTGTGACCTGTGTCTATAAATAGATGAACAGTACCCCCGTACTGTTCACGCGAACTTGACATTTGCTTTCGCATCACACCTGTACTTTTGCTTTCCTCAGGACCGAAGGTACATTTGTAATTTGAAGTCATTTATATTCGTTCATGATAATAAAAATGGAGATGATTCTATGATAATATTTAAATGTTTATTTTATACCTCATGATTTGTATGAATACTTCGTCCTTTGTTATTATGCTCACGAAGGTACATCCTTCGTAACCTTCGTCCGAAATTCTTTATATCCTAAAGGGATATAATGTTTTGGAGGACGAAGGACTTTAACACTTAACATTTTCTATGTTGCCTTGTTCTTAATTCGAAGCATTTGAGAACAAGCCCCCAACAACGCACGAATCACAGTGGCCGGCGTGAATCACGGCGCGACGGTCACCAGCGGCGAAGGGGGATGAACTTGGGATCTTGTTCAGTTACTGTACCATGGAGTCTCTATTCAGTGCGCCTGACAGACCACTTTGCAGGGCTTAGATCTTAGGTTTTTACATGACAACTTGTTGATCGACCAGTAGCAAAGTTGTTGTCTGATGATCCAGCTACAATCTTGCTATAGCAACCATAGCCAAACTCTCACTAGATCATGGTTGAATTCTAGTCCAAAGATCGCCCAATCACACTGTCAGTCTGAATTTAGACTTAAGGCAGTCTGATAGCCCATCTTTGGGCCTAATTATCTCAAAACATTTCATGGCACCAAGGCATAATCCCTATAGAAAAGTTGTCCTCCTTTTATAGCTCTACAAACTTGATGTGTTGACCTAGGGCAAAATCTTCATAATTTGGAAGATATAGGGCTTCAAAGTGATCCTATTCCACAGAAATTCAGACTTAACTCAATAGAGTTTAAGTGGGGCTTTTGCAAATAAGTCCAAATCTCAAGGTTTAATTTGCAAATCCACATACATGTGAATCATATGAGTTAAGGTACCCTAATTTCATGGTTTTTGCACTTAGGTCCAAATGTGCACACTTTTACAGATAACCCCCTAGGGTTTCAGTCCAGGGTTTTTTAGGGGTCTATTTAAGGTTTTTGGTGCTTCTAGGGTTTAGAGGCTACTTAAGTCCATCCATGGTGATATTTTATGGTCATTTTAACTAAGTTTTCAAGTTTTCTCTTAGTTAAGCTTTGCTTATTCTTCTGAGCCCAATTTAGGGTTAAGTACTATACTTTAGGGTTTCACCCATGAAATGCTACCTCAATACAACTTGTTTGAAATTTTTGCCTAGTGAATGCACTCTAGGTGTGACAAACACATGATATACCAATGCTTATGATGTTAAGCTCAAATTTTAGTGGCAGTAACACCAGGGGTGTTACATATATTCTCTCCAAAATCCTCAAAATATCCTACAAATATTTCCCAGTGATTCCCCTCAAATTCTTTCCAGAAATACTGTCCAAATATTCCATCGATAATTCTCCAAATATTTTCCTCCTGAGAAATACCTTCAGAATCATTTTTAAAGTCCCTACAAATATTTTCTTCATAATTTTCCTCATGCTCATACGTATACGTATGCCACCGATGTCATACGGTGAGCTCTAAAAGCTAATTTAACTCATACATGACTAATACATGCTTATCTCCTTCTAATCCTCGCCTCCTCCCCCTAATCTCCCACCTTGCCTATAAATAGAGGGGCAAGGGCCTCCCCTCAAGCGACACCAAGCAATTTCATGGCAACTCACTCCCCCCACTCCCGCTCCCACACAAGCACAACACAATTACAAGGATCGTTCGGTCGTTCATTCGATCGTTCGTCCACCTGTTCATAGTTTGCTCGTTCGTTCGTTCGATCATTCGATCATTCGTCCCATCGTTCATGGTTCATTCGTTCCTCCGATCGTTCGATCGTTCAACCGTTCGTTCGTGCAAATAATCTTTGTTCAACCGTTATGCTGCTGAAATTCTGATCGTTCATTCGTCCGATCATTCGATCGTCCATCCGTTCGTTCATAATCCCTATTCATCGTTGATCGTTCGTTCATAGTCCCTATTCATCATTCATCGTTCATTCATAGTCCCTATTCATCGTTCATCGTTCGTTCATAGTCACTATTCATCGGTCATCAGATCGTTCATAGTCACTATTCACCGTTCATCGGATCGTTCATAGTCACTATTCATCGTTCGTTCATACGGACTATTCATCGTTCATCAGATCGTTCATCCTACTATTCATCATTACTATTCATCGATCATCCGATCACCCAAATATTGAACTGCTCATCCATCATGCTGTCCAGCTCACCTAAGACTTGCCAGACCAATATTCCAGTCATACGAACTCCGGTGACTATGATTTTCTTTCCAGTAAGAACTTCCCATCTAGTCACCCATTCCAGATTTCTCCAAGTTGAGCACACTTAACTTTGAGATTCTTTCGAACCAGGCTTCCAAAAAGAAAGGCGAACCATGTTTATATAGATACGCCTTAAATCCTATAAAACCTAGCCCAAGATACCACAGCCCACCCGGACCAGAATACCACAGTATTCTAGCTATTTGGGCCCCGCCTTACTGTTGTCTCATGTGACACAGTAGGTAGGAACAGTTGCCACCAACATAAACCTCTGCCTAAGAAAATCCAGAAATAATTCCTGGCACCCCATGTATTTTTGATTTTCCAAATATCTCAAAATATTCAAATTCTGGAATATTTAAGGGATATTCCTTTTCCCTTTTCTTTTTATTCCTATGATTATAAAATCCAAAACTCCTCCATCCAAACTCAGATTCCAATAATTCTTGTTTCTAAATTCTTATCAAATTATTCCCTATCCAACCATGTCATCCCTTAAGCATGATTCATATTCCAAAAAACTCCAAAAATACTCTCGTCCCATATTCTACTTATAATTTCTCTGTTCAGACTAAGGCAAATGATTCATTCGCCTCTATTCTCACCAACAGTGAACTCTACTATACTAAACCACAGGTACCCAGCTATAAATACACCCAGCTACCCGCTCCCTCTCCACACACTCAACACCCTCAGCCAAGGCAAACCCCCACCCAATCAGTTACCTCGCTCTGTCGGCTACATGCATAGTGTCGCTTCGCCTCCAATCCACCCTCCTGGTAAGCACCTCCACTCCACCACCAGTAATATCACAACCCCACATGACATAGATTCTGCTCAAGACTCTACCCATCCATGTATCGCTATTCTGACCACTATACTAAATATTTGTTGATATACTTGTTGGTTTATATGTTTGCTTGTTCATGTTGCTTTGTTATCGGAGCGTTCGTGCCGTCTCGTGAAGGTCAGTTTTGCAAGTCTACGCCAGATGGTGGAGCCAGAAGCCAGTTCCGCGAGCTCTCACCCTTTCATCGGTTAAAGCAACGGCAAGCTCACTAGATCCCTTTGATGCATAAATTAACTATGTTTTTCAACCACAACCCTCACCCTATTATTTTATGCATGATATGATTTTGCTGCTAAGAGACATGTTAATATGGCCACCCAACCTTAGAACTTTGCCTCAATTAATGTTTATACTCCTTGACATCTTTGTTACAAATGATTTGAGAAAAGGTGTGAGTTTTCAAAAAAAATGTTTTCAAAATGGGTATGATGAAGGGTTGTCACCCTTATCACCTTTGAGTGGGATGATCAGGGAGTCCCTAGTTTGGGAGGGCCTTAAGGTGATGGCTCAGCTGGGTTAGGTGTGAGTATGAAGGATTGTCCGTCTCAACTAAGGACTGGTTTGCCATCAGTCCTTACCTATACTCTTATCAAGTACAACCACTCGAGACTGTATGGACAGTCGCTTGATCTGAACTTGCATAGTCCAAACCCCAGGATTATGATGGCTCGGGAGCACCGGGAGGATAAGGAAGGAGAATGTTTTGTCCGATTTTGGCATGGTGGTGCCCTTGTTCCTTTCGGTATAACCGCCAAGGTAAAGTCATGCAAGGGAAGAGAGAGTTTTGGATTCGGGTCTCATTGGCCATGAGATCGTAGAGCCGGACTAGTGGGTAAAGTGTACACCTCTGTGCAGAGTTTAAAAACCTATTCGAATAGTCTGTGTCCACGGATATGGATGAGTTATGGCTTGAATTTGACAATTAGTGTTTTGTTTTCCAAAAATTCTTTTGAAAAATGGTTTTAAAAGGTCCGACGGTTGAGCCGTGAGCTATGGTGGACGGGAAGTCCAGTAGCTGTTTTCGAAAATGAAAACCGGTGGGAAACTGCTGAGATACCTGGATGGTTTAGTCCAGGGGATTTTGTTCTATATTGAAAAACTTCCTATTCCTTTGGGAGAGGATGTGCTTTGAAAAATATAAAATGTTTTACGAAATAACCATGCATCAAATATTGCTCTTTCTGCAAAATATCCTGAGCTCCACATAGTCCATGCATCATATCACCGAAATCGTCGCGTGGATCCCCACGGTATTCGCGTCAACAAACGCCGCGTCCGGGCTGGATCGAGTGGAGTCTCCGTGCAGGCTTCTCGGGATCCCTGGCATTTCTCTCTTCTCCCCTTTGGACTCTCTCCAGGGTATAAAACACCACCGTGTCGTGCCGCCATTAACACCTAGAATCAGAACTGCGAGCTGCCACACCACCATCCCCTGATCACGACAGAAACCTGTAACACCCCTGGTGTTACGTTAACTAAAACTCTAACATTGCATGCCATCATAAGCATTTGCATTAACTGCTTGATACACCTAGAATGCATTCACTAGGTCAAAAAAATCAATGAATATGGTGTTGTGTATTAGAGTATAGGGTTCAGATTAAGAACTTTGCTTGAGACATGGGAAGAGAAGTTGTCTCTGAGCAAGTAATAAGTTGGCTTGGAATTTAAAGTATTAAAGGTAAGACTTAGGACTTGGAGCAACTTTGCTTTCAAAGGTGGGTTAAGTGGAAGAATTAATTAAGGAACTAGATTAACCTTAAAAACCTTAAGTGAGATTTGAAAACTTTGCTTGGAATTGTGGATAAACAAAACAACTCCTAAACCAAGGACACTTTGGACATGAGCTTCATATACTAGAGTTGGATTTGAGATTATGGAGTCACTTGTCTTTTAGGAGTATGGATTGAGTTGGTAAATCAATAGATGAGAAGGAGTCACATTTGAAACCCTAAACTAGCCCAAAAGTGGAATTTAAAATCTGGAAAGAATTTGGCAAAAGCCCATATATCAAAGTTGTGGAGCTTGGAAAAGTGAATAAATTCCTTATTTGGAGGTTTCCATTTTTTATAGATAAATTTGGAGTGATTCATAAAAGTTCATTTTTGGGTTCATATTAGGATTTCTGAAAATCATATCAACTAGTCAACTTTGGTCCTTTATAACTTCTGATCTATAAACATTTTAAAGATGGTCATTGTAACAAAGTTATAGAGATATGTGAGGAGTGTGACTTTGATTAAGTAACCTAGCCATAAATCTATATGGAATTTATAGAAAAACTGGTCCAAAGTAGAGCTAACAAAGTTTCTGGATTTCGGACTTGGTGAAATTCAGATTCTGAATTTCAGCAATTGGAGCAAACTTTGGGCTATTGTAGTTGGGAATCCAAGAGGTTTTGGTTAATGGTCACTGTATCAAACTTGTAGAGGAACTATAGGAGTATAAAATTTATTAAGCAACTTGCCCCTAGAAATATTTGGAACCCAGAAAAAAGAGTGGTTCCAAGTGGTGCTGCTGTATTCTGAATTTTCAGATTGGAAACAGTAACTAAAACTGAATTTCAGTGTTTTGATAGCAGTTTTGAAGCCTATTTGTGGCTGTTCTATAAGGTTTTGTGTTGTGGTGTTTATAGAGAAGTTGAATCCTATATGATGGTGAGCAAGTTTCTTTAAGTGATTTTGGCTTGTTTGCACATAAAAAGTGGAGAAAAATGCCCCAAAGATCAGCTGCTTGGCATTTCTGTAACTGAATTTGGTTCAGTGGCTGAAACCTGAAATCAGTGAATGGTGTCTACTTTGGAGCTCATTTGTGATTAATGCAAGTGGTTTTGGACTAAAGTTGCTATAGCTAAGTTGGAGACCACAGTATAGTAAACAAGTTTTCTAGAGTGAGATAGACTTGGTGCTACACAAAAAGTGGAGTAACAGGCTCCTAAAAATGGACTGTCAGTGTGCACAAACTGAATTTTTGTGCAGATCAGTGAACCCTAAATTTATAGTTTGGTGCTCTGTTTGGAGCTCTATTGTGCCAAATCCTGGTAGTTTTGGATAAAGACCTTTATAGCAAAATGGAAGACCATATCTAGGAGAACAAACTTATTTAAGCAATGCTGGGTTGGTGCTACACAAATTTGGGAGAGAAGTTAATTCCAAGATGGGCTGTCAGGTTCCCTTGACTGAAATTTTGTTCAGTTTCTGAAACCTAAAATTTAGTGGATGGTGCCTAGTTTGGAGACCTTTTGTGACCAGTTCCTAAGGTTTTGGACTATAGAATTTGTAGAGAAATTGAAGGTCTTATATTAGGAAACAAGTTTCTTATGGTGAGTAGGCCTAGTGCTGTGCAAAAATTTGGAGTAAAAGGCACCCAAAACCCTTTTTGTCAGACATATAAAGTCAATAGATGTTTCAGTTAGCTGAAACCAAATTCCAGTGAATGGGGCTCACTTTGAGCAATTGTAATTTCTGTTCTGCATATTTTTAACCTTCGATTTTTGTAGAGAATTGAAGAACTATAGATAATGAGTAAGTTTCTTGTGTTAAGGGCAGTGAGTTGCTATAAGAAGGTTTGACTTGATGCCATGTTGGTTTGGGAAAAAGGGAGGCCCAAACTGCCTCTGTCACAGAAGAAGAAAAGGGGAAGGGTGACTGGAATTCGAAGTTCAGACCAGTAAAAAGCCACCAGTGTAATATAGTGGATTTTTGGGCACCATAACTTTGGGTTTATGAAGTTTGAGTCTAACAACCCTATAATAACTTTGAAGATCTTTGATTAGTGAACAAGTTCTGTTAACAGAGACTAAGTTGTTCTTAACAAATATAGAGAGAAACAGGTGGCTGAACAGGGGTGGGTCAGTTGAGTACTGTAGATCCGGATGATCAGAAATATCTGCCACTGATCTTTTCCCTTTCCGTGCTCCACTGTTGTACAAGATTGAGATAGAGATGAGGGAATAGCAGGGATATTCAGAACCTTGGCCATCACCGAAATATCTAAAGTTTGGATTGAAAAATATCTGCTTTAGTAAAACCTTATCTGCCTACCCTCTGCCGTGGTGCACTCTACCATATCCCTGCCTTGCTGTGCTCAAGAGACCGACGCGGATCTTCAGGATTGAGCCACGCATCCATACCCATGCGTTCACTGGCACCTCCAGAGCCCTCCTCGCTGTAATCCCATGAACCTAAACATCACTTGATCTTTTCCCTGCCCATTTATGAGTAACCGAAGGGGGGGAGAAAGGGGAGTAAAGGAGAGATCCCTGCCTCTGTCGTAAGCCACTTTGTGTGACTTCAAAACAGTATTGTTGCCTTCGCTTCCCCAGACTATACCCTGGAAACGCCCAAGCCTCTAGCCAAGTGGCTTCACGTGTCTGGTGACCACGTCGCCGACGCCTCAACCTCACGTAGCCAGAACATAGTCGTGCCACCGCAAATCGTCGTTGTGTTTAATTTCATCGTCGGCCGGCCAACATACGACTTCCCCGAGCAGTTTCATGCACCCACCGAGAACTTGGACTGTCAGGTTAGTTGGACTGAATTTTTATTCAAAACTGAAACCTGAAATTGCAGTGGTTTTTGCTCTACTTTGGTGCTTCATAAAAATTGTTCTGAATGTTTTCAACCTAGGGGTGCTATACCAAAGTAGTAGAGCTATATCTAAGGAATAACTTTGGTAATGTGAGCTTGGTCTGTTGCTGTGTAAAAGTTGGAGAAAAGGTTGGCTAAAGTTGGACTGTCAGGCTGGACACAACTGATTTTTTTTATTCAGTTCTGTGAACTGAATTGCAGCAGTATGCCTAGTTTGGAATTCATTTGTGACTGATTCATGGGGTTTTGGATTAAGGGTTCCATAGCAAAGTTGTAGACCCTAGTAAAGTGAACAAGTTTGCTAAAGTGAGATAGACCTGGTTCCACATAAATTTGGGAGTAAAAGTGGCCAAAAGATGGACTGTCAGGTGTTGGGATTTAGACTTAGAATAATATTTAAGTCTGAATATGTGTGTTTTTACCCAACTTTGGGGCCTTGTGGTAATGAATCCAAAGAGATTTGGGTTAAGAGTTTGTAGCAAAATGAGAGACCAGATATAGATGAACAAGTTTTGTGCAAAGAGTGGGCTTGGTACTGTATGGAATTTAGAGAATAGCCTGCTGCAAAACCCTCTATCCGACTCATTATTGTGCTGTTTCAGAAATTAGAAACTGAATTTTTAGTGTTCTGCTTAACTTTGGATTGCCATAACTCTTACTCTAAATATTTTCAACCTGTGATTTCTATACCAAGTTGGTAGAGCTATGTCTATAGAATAACTTTGAGTAAATGAGTTGGGTTTGTTGTTGAGGGAATTTGTGAGTTACAAAGCACTGAACAGAGGGAGAGGAATGAAGCACTAGAAGATGAATTCAGAGAAACAAAAACAGGTTCAGTGAATTGTGGCTGATTCTTGGACACTATAACTTGTAATAAATGTAACCTTTCTATGTAATAAACTTCAGTTTTAGAAATGAAAATAATGTTTTATAAAGTCTTCCGCTCTTATCTTCGAAGTGTGTGTATCGAATGTGATTACTGTAATATGCATGAATGTGGGAGATCCTTGGGATGAGGAGTTCAAGATGTTGAACTCGTGATAGCCTTGTTAAGTTACCTAGTACATGTGCATAGCCATCTAAGGCCGTTAATGGCAAGGATTGGTGCATGTGGGCCTGATAACTTGGGAGGGCTGCCAGAGAAACCGGTGTGATAGGATCATTTGGTGTTTGTCGTGTCATCCCGAGGGCGCCGGTAGGATTTCATGGGTCGGAGCGTCGACTGGACCAAGGAATTTCTTACCGGAGTTCGACGTCACCTCGACTCCGCCCCGCGCTGGGGATTGGCTTCATCACCGCACCAGCGCTGGTATGGTCATGTATGTCATCTTCATTGACCACTCCTTGAAATGTAACGTGCCGCGACGGTGGGAATTAGACCTCGGTGGGTTCTAGAATTGCTCGTCGAAGCTCTCTGGTTCTGTGGCGCCACGTCACACGTGGGTAGGGTAGTTCCATAATTCAAACATTAAATTGGGGGTCTCTTCTGATTCACCTTGTGCCGGGCTGTGTTTATAGCCATCGGCCGAGGGATCAGACATCGTTGGGCGCTGGGTCAACGAACGCCGGCAGGGTCATCGCCATGAACACGGCGGCGCGCCCGTGCTCGAGGTTAGGCAAGGGCGGTGCTGCATCTGACCGTTGATTGGTAAGCGTGTGGCTACGATTAGAACGAGTATAACGCTTCGATGGTGGTGATCCTAGCCGCTGGCGGGCGATCTAAGGGTGGAGGTTGGATCATTGCATCGGTGTAATGCGGGCGGTACGATTTAGATCCGAGGACCTATATCGTGCACCGGTTGATTTGGTTATGGATCTAATCTCGTCTGTGGGATTCCAATCGGACAGCTAGATCTGCACCGTACCCCCCTTCGTCGTGCACTTTTCCTTAAGAGCCCCTGTAGTTTTACGGGACTAACCCGCCGTCCATGCGGCTGTAACTCTGTGTCTTAGGAATATTTACATAGAGGCCCTTGTGTTTTCTGTAAATGGTGTGCTCAGTCCGGAGAACAGAAAATCAAAGGAATTCATTTAGAAAATACATTTTTGTGTGAAAATAATTATAGGAACTTAATTAATTCCTAGAAAATGCATTTTAACTCCTTTTTAGCCCATTCCAGTTCCTATAATTTTGTAATATTATGGTTTATCACCTAGAGTCTCTGTTTTGACATGAAAACAATAATAAAATTGATCTCTTAATTAATCTCATATCAAATACATAAAAACTTTGGAAATTTATAACTTTCTCATTTTAACTCTGAATTGACTCGTTCCAGTTGCGTTAGCTTCATATGAATATTTACTATGCAGTAATAACACTTATTATACCACGTCTCATTCTTTTATAATTAGGTCTTTATTTAACTTATGTTGGTTAGTCTTGTTAACCAACTTAACATTATAATATACTAAAATATGATCTATGGTCAACTTATAATTTAGATTAAAGTTGAATTAATTACTACTTTAGGTTATCTTTTCTCTGGAATTATAAAATAAACATAGAACCTGGTGTTAATCATTTAATCACATCATAACTTAACGACCACGACTCCGATCTTAGTAGTTCTCGATCCCACGATCTTGTAGCAACATGTAGATTATTATTATTCAGTTTATACTTATGGTTGGTGTGATGTTAATTTTGTCTATACCATGTTTGTTTGTATTGCTACGACTAGCAGTGAGGTCATGAGGATCTGAAGAATCATCCTGGTACCTGGAATCTCAAGTGCTAGGCAAGTTGTGCCCTTGACCACTTTTTACCCAATAATGTTCTTTATTATCACTTATTCATGCATAGGCTTAATTTTGATGGGACCCAATAGGTCACCCTAGACTGTTTATCTTTTTACCTTGTTTACCCCTGAATCATTTGGGTAGTTATTCTATTGCTTTACAAGGTTTTGGGTAATATTTCATTATATCCATGTTCCTATTATTCTGCTATGTTATTTATGTTCATGATAAGATCATTATGTTAATGGGAACATGGAGAACCACCCAGGAAAACAGTGCCACCATAAGGGTTTAATGGGACGCCCTTGGCTAACTAACTAGGAAAGCTAGTGGAAGACTACCTAACCCGAAAGGGGCAAGGGCAGTAGGTGAGTTGCATGTAAGGAGGTTCTCGGGTTGATTTTGCTGCGATGGCGGTCAGACGAGGGATTCTTGCAAGTGCTCTTCCCATAAACTGCAGCTGGTTTTCGGAAGCTAGTGGAACTTTGTAAAGGCCTCGTAGTGGATCCCTAGCCATTCACCTCGGTAGTGTCTAAGGGCCTTACAAACCCTGGTGGCATGGGATACACGACTTGTGGGTAAAGGGTATAACCTCTGCAGAGTGTAAAACTGGTATACTAGCCGTGCTCACGGACATGAGCGGCTCGGACACTCACATGATTAATTTATGTAACTTAAATTCAATTTGTCATTTGCATTTGCATGGGATTATTTATTAATTTTGTTCTATTATTTATTATGGTTTGGTATTTACTTACACTTAGTAACTGCTTATAAAATTTGACCAACTTATTAAAAGCATTGCTCAGTTTTAACCTCTATTATTGATCAGCCTTACACATCACATGAACTCCCACCTTTGGTGAGTTCATGCACACTGGTTTCCCCACAACTTGTTGAGCTATGATTAAGTGTGAGCTCACCCTTGCTGTCTCACACCCCTCACAGGAGAAGAACATGTGGTTCAAGAGGAGCCACACAACGAGGAGTTCGATTCGATCTAAGTGGCGTCTCCCAGTTGACTTTCTAGCGCCAAAGATGGATTTTAGATCCTTTTATATTTATCTTTTATTTTGTAAGACTTTCACTATGTAATAAGTACTCTGATTATATTGTGACATTTATCTCTATACACTCTGTTATTATATATGTTGTCTTCTTTGGCGCATGTATGAGATGCACCCAGCTTTGTCCCTTAAATCCGGGTGTGACAGAAGTACCTCACTGAAACAAATAAACAATCAACAAAAGACACCTAAATAATCTATGCATCATATTGGATTTATTTGTTTGTGCATTTAATACCAGTAATATTAATAAAAATATATTATTATCCAAATTTGAATTTATCATAAGTTACAATTTAAAAATTTGGAAAATAACATGGAAAAGGAAAAGAAAGGGAAATAATATAGAATTTATAGAAAATTATATATAAAAATAGGTATATTCAAAGTCAGTACTTTAATGGCACAATATAAAACTGAGGATAAATTTGCTACAAGAATAGAATTTAAATTTGAAATGAGTTTGAATTTGAAAAAGGAGGAAAAGGGAAACCTAAAATAAAAAGAATAAAAGAAAAGAGTGAACACCCTAGCGTCTAGGCCCAATCTCACCCTCGGCCCACCTAACCTTACCTCGCGCCAGCCCAAATCTAATGCGCCGACACCACGGTCCCACTTGTCAGCGTGGCGAGGACATCACCGCGCGTTGGAACGATTCTGTCACCATTCGGCGGGCCCCAGCGACCAGTCTATTTCTCTCGCGCTTGTTTCTGTTCTCTGACGTGTGGGCCAGGCTTGTCAGTTTCGCCCTCAACAGACCGCACGCATGGCGGACGCGACGCAGCGCTATTCTAGCGCGCACGAACCGATTGACCGCGCCAGGAGATAAAACCCCAGCCGCCCTAGCCTTCCTCCGTTCCAATGCTCCTTTGGGTTCGCAATAAAACCTAATTCCTAGGGCTGCCGCCACCAGAGAGTAGGGATTGCCGCCGCCGTAGTTTCGTGACTTCGACACCGGGGCGGTCAGAATTGTTAACCTGGAGGCTTCTACTCGGTCTCCGGTGTGTGCGCACGGCCTCGGAGGGCGTAATCGAAGCTCTGTGCACCGGCGATTCCTCGTCGGACTTCAACCGGGACCGCATCACATGGCCATGGGCCGTCTGCGCAGCGAGGGCCTGGTGAGCTACCCTATTTTGTTCGCCCTTCTTTAAGCATCGCGTAGAACGTTTTCGATTAGGATTTAGTTGTAACACCCCTTGTGTTACTGCAACTAAAACTTGAGCATGGCATCATAAACATTGGCATTGCATATGTTTGACACACCTAGAGTGCATTCACTAGGTAAAAATTTCAAACAAGTTGTATTGCTATAGCATTTTGCAAATAGAACCCTGGATAGGGAACATAACCCTAAATAGGGATTAAGGGGGTAAAACCTAACCCAAGTTGAGAAAAACCTAAAAGTTTTAGGGGAATAGTCATAAAATGTTCCCAAAAATGAACTTGAATTACATTTATACCCCTGAGGTACTAAAAATCCCCATTTGAACCCTGGAAAACCCTAAGTCCAAACCCTAGGGGCCTATGTGCAAAAATTGTGCACATTTGGACTAAAGTGTAAAAACTACTATGTTAAAGCATATAAGGTCACATGGTTCACATTTGGGAAGATTTGCAAGCCAAACCCTAAGTTTTGGATTAATTTGCAAAAAGGACCCCAATTGAGAATTCACTCTAAGTCTGAATTTCAGAGTTGAGGGCTCAACTTTGAAGCCTTGCAACTTTCAAATTAGAAGGTTTTTACCCTAGGGCACCACATCAAAGTTGTAGAGCAAACAAAGGAGAACAATTTTGCTTAAGAGTGCAAGCCATGTTCTTGTGAACAATCTGGAGATAATCATGCTCAAAATCAGGCTGTCAGGCTGATTAAGTCTGAAATTAGACTGACAGTGGACTGACACCAACTTCAAGCCCAATTTCAAGCATGATCCAATGGCTTTTTGTGGCAACACCATATAGCAATGTTGTAGATGGTATATTGTACTACAACTTTGCTGTAGAACTCTAGGTATGTTGCCACAGAAAATTAAGAGAAATGTAACCCTAAACTTGGGCTGTCAGACCGGCTGCTTGCAATTCACCATGGTACAGTATGAGGATCAGAATGCCAGCTCAGACGCTCGTCGCCGGCGATAAGAACGCCACCGCAGCTTGGGATGGTCGTCGGCGGCCGCGGTAAAAGTTATCGGCGACGTGGCAGTATGTCACTAAGGTGGCAGGCTCTGGTTAAACGGCGACCACCGTGCTGTCACCAGAATCCGCCGCGCATGCTCGCCAGCGCAATCGGGGAATCCGCGATTCTCATCCGATTCTGGCCGGTAGCCTATAACTTGCGCTCGGGCTTGGATCCTTCTCCACGTCCTGTACCCCAGCGACTAAGCACTTGACTCGAGCTCACCGGAAAACCCACGTAGCCCCCAACTCCCTCTCTCTTCTGTTCTTAGCTCCGCCGTAAGGAACTCCTCCGTGGCCAGCCTTCCTCGAGTGAGTACTTACCCAATTGTTTCATGTTCTTGCTTGTTGTTAGCCCCCTATTGCTCCCAGTACCAACCAATCGAAATTCGGCCAAAACCTTTCATCGGAACGTGCGCCTGCTCTGTAGAACGCCGCCGTAACCCCCTCACCGTCGACCCGCTCTTCGGGTCTTGTTCTGCCCAAACCAAAGTGTGTCCATGGACCCTGGTGAACCCGTGAACCTTTACCCAGCCTCAATTTGGCCATCCTCGTCGTTGTTTGATCGGAACACGTTCATCCCCTTGCCCATCCGCTCGGTCACCGTGAACTAATCTATTCAGTGCCCCCTTGGTGAAATTGATGGAGGGGAAGTGTTCGGTAAATGTTTAATTGCGCCCCTGTCGCACGAGAGCTCCAGCCGTGGCGTCGTCCGGCCAGAATAAGCTCGTCGAAGTGCAGCGAGGTCTGTCCTTCGTCGTGGGTTGGTCGGTGTAAAAGAATAGAACCCGGGGGACCTTTCTGGGAATTGTCAGCGACTCATGCAATAGTGATTGAACCCGCTTCAGAATGATCAGTAAGTCGAGGCCCTTTCTGTAAAGATGCCAGCGTGGGCGCGGGCGCGCATGCGATTCCTCGTGGGCCTAGGCCGCCTGGTTTGATTTGAGCACAGCACTGTTCAGACTTTCTCCTTTTCTTTTTCTATCCAGCTTTAGAAATATGTAGAAAATTATAGAAAATTCATAAAATTGTCAAACTAATTTTGTTAAACTTCTTATTTTTCATAGTATTTAATAAAAATAGTTTCATGATTTTTAGGTTAAATAAGGAATTTTAAGGCATTTAAAGTAGTTTAAAGCATTAGTTCTGGATTTTTAGAAAACATATGGTAATTCCAAAAATGATCAAATTTTTATATAAGTTCTACACATTATTTAGAAGCCTTGGGTAGAGTTTGGTTTGATTTGGACCTTGTTTGTTAACTAGAACCCAAAACCCCCACCCCTGCCCTGTGAACTCCTTTACTGACTTCGGAAACCCTAAGTTCTCGGAGTTCCGTGAAGGAAAATTGTATTCAAGACCTTAGATAATAAATTCTTATTATCTTTGCACTCTCATGAGCATTACATGGCATTCGTTCTTATATACATATATATGGTTATGTTAGAAAATGAAGAAGTGATCGAAGTGACCAAAGAGAAGACACCACCACCTTTGGAATCTCAGGCAGGGACTTGTCTCTACTTTGACATCTGCGGGCCTGAGCCTGACTCACCTACTAACGAAGGCAAGCCCCGGTGCATTTGCCACCTTCCTTGATGTTTTTTAAAATCTTTCTCACTTGCTTGCTGCATTAAGTAATAGGAGTTGATTGCTAAACAATTCCTGCATTACCTTCCTTGATCTTTGATACCCTGTTTTACAAAAGGTTTTTACCATGCTTAGTATTGCTCTAGCAAGACAAAAGGTTTTGTTTTACAAAATATGTTTGGCAAAGTGGGTGGGATGTTTTTGAAAATAAAACTTGATGGTGAATCCATCATGGCCATGATGGATTCAACATCGGAAAAGATGTACCTATGCCAGGTACCAAGTTTTTGGGTAAATGATTAAGCTGAGACTGGGCGGGTGACTTGCACGAGAAGAGAGTCTCGGTGTAGTGTCTCCGTCTGAGTCGATTAAGGACCGTGTCGATGTAGGCTTTCTGACCGAGGACCCTTTAACTGGTCACATGCCTCGTCATGGGTAAACCTTGCCTCGGGCAGACAAAGGCCGGAATAAGATAACATGAAATGGGCGTGGAGCGGTGGCGAGAGTAGCGTGTACCCTCCGTGGCAAGAGGCTGGACGGTGGTGTATCTGTGCTCTCGGTTTGCGTGAACCTGATCTGGTCTTAAGAACCTCGGTGGCGGGTTGACATATGCAAGGGTTAAGTGCTACATATGTCGTGTGATTGGAGATCCTCAGCTGAGTATAATCGATTCGGATCGCTGTACCTTCGCGGTTATGAACACTTGGTCACTGCCCTATACGTAGAAAACCAGTAAAGATGATGGACTTGTTAAGAAATTGGCTAGTGTAGGACAAGTGTTTGAACTAAGGTAGAAAGAACTCTAGTTCGAATCGAGTTTTTAACCTTGCAAGGTAAACCTAAACACACGGCATGTCAGGGTTCTCCGACCCCACACATGACAACCGTCCCCATCGATTCCCCGTTCGCGTCCAGGCCTCACCGCCTTGGCATACAATGCTCCACTGACCCCGGCTGCCACCGTGCAGTGACCGCACTTGTACCCACCATAGCTAGCATGGGAGACCCAGTCTCAGGTCGCATGAGGGATAAAGTCCGCGCCCGGCTTCACTCAGGTACTAGGTTTACTGGTTACCATTTTCCCGGCATGTGCTTAGTACGTTCAAAAGCTTGACTTAGGTATCCACACATTAATCCTTAATTCTTTTTCCCGTCTCATGGTCAAGGCATCCTCCCTGGATCCAAGTCCATAGACTAACATAGATCCCATTATCAAGATGAATACAATCAATTCCTGACCTCGCGCGAGTGCTAGAAAAATCACTCGACTTCTACCGAGATCCTGATTAGCGAAGCAGCTACTCGACCTAGCATACTAGTATTCATCTCAAAAGGAATTCTAAGTTCATGCATCTAGAGGTTTCAAGCAACTCCTACACTTAAGTGCACATTACAAACCTACAACATTAAGTGTAGTAAAATAGCATATATAAACGGTTATGCATAAAACCGGGGCTTGCCTTCAATTGCTGGGGCTGCAGGGAGATCCTCGATAGCAGCCTCGGAAGCCTGCTCCTGGTCCTCCTCTTGGACAGATCCTTGCTCGGGGACGAGCACGTACTCTCCGTCGGCAAGATTACAATCTAATGAATGCAATGCGTAAGATATATGCATGATATGGTATGTGCTTTAGAAATTACAACTTTTGACGGTGTATGATCTACTTGAGTTAGACAAGGTTAAACCTTACTTATGTGAGACCTTTGGGTGGTATACTTAGTAAATTGGATCAAACTTAGCCAAGGTAATTGGTAGGTTTATTTTCTTTAGGGTTCCACTGAATTCCTTTTAAGCCTTGGTGAGTTTTGACAAGAATTCAAGTTGGACTTATTGGAGTGAGGTTTATTCCTTCTTCCTTTTTCTTTATTCTTCTTAAGTCTTTGGAGTGTGTTTGAACTACAAGTTGTTTTAATAAAATCCCAAAAATTCTGTAAAAATTACAGTGGCTTATTACTGGTGTAAAATTTTCTGTCTCAAAATTTGGGTTTCAAAAAGTGAATAGTTTTCTTTGGACAAAAATACCATATTTCAGGGCAGAAGGGGTGATTTGAACTACAACTATTAATTAAATGTAGGTAATCCTCTAAAATTTATTTTTGCTAGCCTTTAGGTGCTATAACATGATTTGACACAAATTTTTAGCCGTTATTGCCTATTAATTATTTTACTAGGGTTTTCTCAAGTTTCTAGCCAAAGGGGTGCTTTCTACTACCACTATATTTGAAAAATATCAAACAACAGACTTCTGGTTTTTCTTAGCTTCTATTTTGTGCAAGAGCAATTATTCTGAAGTTTGGCATCTTTTTGCTTAAGGGAAGGGGTGATATGAATTTATTGGATTAAATGGCCTTTCTTATAAAATATTAGCAATAGGTATTATTTTGCATCTTTTTAATGGGTTTGCATTTTTCTCTGGTGGCCTATCTTATTATTGACTTAGCAAAATTTTATTTGCCCATTATTGTATTACTATGGATTACTCATGATTTATTTGGAGAATGACTCATTATCATATTATATTTATTTACCTTACTCAAAATGATGGGCTGGGGTGTTTATTATTTTTGTAGTGGGGTTCTGGTGATTACAAGTCCACTGGATTTTTATTATCAATTTTGGGTCTGGTTTTGTAATTTTAATAATTGATTTCTAGTTGGAATAATGCTAAACAAAATATTTTATTTAAAAACTAATCTGGAATAAAGGTCTCTTTATTTTTCCTAGGTTCTTTGTTACTTAAGTAGATTAGGAAAAATAATTTCACTCACTGTTCATTAATTTCTAAGGCCTTTCTGATTTTCCTAAGTTTTGGGCAGAAGTGATTTTTAATGAATATTTACACTATATTCTTCAATACTGGGGTTCCTACTATTTTTAAACAGTGTCTAAATGAGGTTTGAATACCTACAAATTTTCTTAGGTTCAGTATAGAAACAAAACTAATTTTCCTTAATTAAACAAGGTTTGGTCAGTTTCTGTTTTTAATTGTAAACTCTAAAAATTAGAACAGAAAGCATAGGGTTTATTATTTTTAAATGATAGTTCACAATATTTAGGATCTAGGAAAATTAGTTTGACAATTTTTGATTAAGAATTCATCAAGTTATGGATTTTCTAAGTTCTCTGGTTATTTAAAAAGATTAATAGAATTGATTAAATAAAAAACTACTTTGCGCTGGGGTCCTTGGCGGGTGTTTCAAGTTTTTCCTCACGAATCAGTCCCTGGGCTACCATTCACATGAGACACTGACATTGCCGAAAACCCCTCGGGTTCTTCTAATCCTAACCCGAGGTCCTTCTCCTAACTTAAACAGTGCCCGCAGCGGAAGAAAGGGCGGAGGGGCTTACCAGCGACGAGATTGCTCCGGTGAAGTGGTCGAGAATGTAGGGGAGGTCTCAGGGGTCACAACGATGTGCGGGTCGCCGTCGGGGGTGGTCGGAGTTGGCCGGTCCGCGTGCGCAGGCGGGGGAGCTCGTCGGCGGCGAGGAGTCCGGCCTATCCAGGGCAAAATTGACCAATCAAACGGGTCAGAGAGCTTCGCCAGGGATCAATGAAGGGGTGCGCGCGAGGAATTGAAGAATGGCTCACCGGAGAGCTTGGTCTACGCACCGGGGCAGGCGATCGAAGTCCAGCGAGGGTGATCTCGGGCTTCCGGTGAAGTTCTGTCGGGTCCGAGGGCTTGGACAGCTTCACGGGCCTATGGCAAAGCTAACCGAAGCACTGGCGTGGCTTAGGGGCGACTGGGGTGGGCTGACCACGGTGGCCGAAGCTCTGGCAGCAATGGCGGGCGGAAAAGTGCTCGCCGGAGCTAAGGAGGGGTGGCTGGCCGGTGATGGTGAGCGCGGGGTGAAGTGAGGCACGCCCGGGGATGCTTTATAGGCGCGGGCAGGCACGGCAGAGGGCAAGGGCACGCGGCGGACTTGATCGAACGCCGGGGCGAGCGCGCGCGCGCGTGGGTTGGGCGAGCGACTGCGTGCCGACCAGGGTCGAACACGTGTGTCCGTGCGTTCTACCCAAGTTCTGGCGCGTGTGGTCACTCATCCGAGCCTGCTCTCGCCTTGGTCAGTGCACAAAACCTCTTCTCCTCCCTACAAGCTACCGATCTTGTGTGGGGGTCATAGGATTTTGCCTACAGGTTGCAGAGAAATGGAGCCCGGAAATCCGGTTTGTCTCCCTGCTCAAATCCGAGGCAAATCCAGGGTTTTGTCGTGTCTAGGGCTCGCTTCCCAATGCCATCTTCTGGCACACGACAGAGGGGTTAGTTAGGCACGTTTTTGTTAATGGGGCCATTAGGATTTGAGTTAGGGATCAAGGTGAACACGCTTGATCTTTGGCTCAAGGTCTGAAATTCAGAATTCTGAAATTCAGAATTTCCTATTGAGTCCCCACATGAGAAGCTTGTTTGGGGGTTTTATTTGAATTATTTTGGCCAAGCTTCTTCAATCTTTATTGTTGCTTATTAAATATACTTCAATGTTTATAATTGGCCCAAGTCATGATTTTAAATTTTTCATACTCTTTTCTTGAATTTTGCTCATAGGGCTCAATTAGGGTTTTTGTTGGGGTTGCACATTTTACCTTTTGAAAAATCCATTTGTTTTGAATATGATACTTTTAAGTATATGCTTGGTGTATCATTTATTCTTAAGTGAATTTGATGTTCATGCTCAAGTTGGTTCACATAAAATGATGGTTCTTGGGTTAGCATCTTGAGAGAAACCCTAGGTGACACTGGGGTGTCACAGCCTTCCCCCCTTAAAGGAATCTCGTCCCGAGATTCTGGTCAGAGTCCTGCCGGGGTGAAGCGAAGGGTGAGACTTATAGGAAGTGGGTGATTATTGTTGTTATTAGATCAAACTGCTCTTCAAATGTCATTCTCTTTGCAACTTCAGAAGGAAGTCCTTCTTAAATTTTGTTTCATGATTACTTTATTCTGAATTAAGATTATATCTTTAGAATTTAGATTCGAAGGGCAGGAGGAGGGGTTGGGTGTGGTTACGTACCAGTTTCCTTAGGTAGGCAATCGGGGAAGTTGGATCTCAAGAATTCCTCAGTTTCCCAAGTAGCTTCTTCCTCTGAGTGATTACTCCACTGGACCTTGTACATCTTGATCGATTTAGCCCGAGTTGATCTTTCCTTGCAATCCAGAATCTTGGAAGGGTACTCTTGGTACGATAGATCTGGTTCTATCTGCAATTCTGGCTCTGCTAAGATCTCGGTCGGCAATCGAACACACTTCTTCCGCTGAGATACATGGAACACACTGTGAATGGTGGACATCTTTGGAGGTAACTTCAACTTATATGCCACGGGTCCACATGCTTCGATGATCTCATAAGGTCCAATGTAACGAGGGGCTAGCTTGCCTTTAATTCCAAACCTCTGCACTCCCTTGGTGGGTGATACCTTGAGGTACACGAAATCTCCCACCTTGAACTGGAGAGGCTTCCTTCTTCTATCATGGTAACTCTTCTGCCTGGCCTGAGCAGCTTCTAGATTCTTCCTGATTAGTTTGACCTTCCTTTCAGCTTCAGTCACTAAGTAAGGTCCAAAAACTCCTCTTTCTCCAGGTTGAGACCAATTGAGTGGTGTCCTGCACCTTCTTCCATAGAGAGCTTCAAAAGGTGCCATCCTTAGGCTAGATTGATAACTGTTGTTATAAGCAAACTCTGCCAAGGAGAGGTGCTTATCCTAGTTCTTGCCACAATCGATTACACAAGCTCTCAGCATATCCTCCAGAATTTGGTTTACCCTCTCTGTCTGACCATCAGTCTGTGGGTGGTAAGCTGAACTTCTGATTAGCTTAGTTCCCAAAGACTCCTGCAGTTGTTCCCAAAATCTGGCAACAAATTGGGCTCCTCGGTCAGAAACAATGGTCCGAGGTAATCCGTGCAAACACACGATCCGGTCAATATACAATTCTGCATACTTCTGAGCCTTATCAGTGGTGTGCACAGGAAGAAAATGTGCCACTTTCGTCAGTCGGTCCACAATAACCCAAATCAAATCATGATGACGAGAGGTGTTGGGCAGACCCACAATAAAATCCATACTGATGTCATCCCATTTCCATGAAGGTATAGATAGGGGTTGCAAGGCTCCAGCTAATTTCAAGTGGCTTGCCTTTACCCTCTGACAGGTGTCACATTCCGATACATACTGGGCTATCTCCCTCTTCATTCTGGTCCACCAATACAAAGGCTTCAGATCATGGTACATTTTGGTGCTTCCTAGATGCATAGAGAATTTGGAGAGATGAGCCTCATCCAAAATTTTCCTCTTGAGGTCCTGGTTTTTAGGAATCACCAATCTGCTTTTGAACCATAACACACCCTTTTCATCTTGGCGGAAACAATTATACTTCTCAATCTTCTGATGGAGATTCTTCTTGATAATCTGCACTCCCTTGTCACTGAGCTGGGCCATGATGATCTGGTCTTGCAAAGCTGGCTCAACAGAAATGTGAGACAACAAACTAGAAGGAATCACTTCTATTTGCATCTTGCTCAACTCATCACACAAGGTGTTGATGCGAGAATCCATCAGAATACAATTGCACTGCAACTTCCGACTCAAGGCATCTGCCACCACATTGGCCTTTCCTGGGTGATAATGTACCTCCATGTCATAATCCTTGATCAGCTCTAGCCATCTTCTCTGCTGCATGTTGAGATCAGCCTGAGTAAAGATGTACTTAAGGCTCTTATGATCAGTGAAGATGTTGCAGTGGGTCCCCATTAAATAGTGCCTCCACATTTTTAATGCATGAACCACTGCTGCCAACTCGAGGTCATGAGTGGGATAATTTTGCTCATGAGGCCTGAGTGCTCTTGAGGCATAAGCAATGACTCGGTTGTATTGCATTAAGACACATCCTAGTCCAGTGCCAGAGGCATCACAATATACATCAAAGGGCTTGCTATTGTCGGGTTGCACTAATACTGGTGCTGTGGTCAGATGCTGCCTTAACGCATGGAAGGCATCTTCGCACTTCTGACTCCAAACAAACTTGGCTTCTTTCTTCAGCAACTCAGTTATAGGCTTCACAATTCGAGAGAAATCCGGAATAAATCTTCGGTAATAACCAGCTAATCCCAGAAAACTCCGAATCTGACGGACAGTCGTTGGTGGCTTCCAGTTCATCACTTCTTGCACTTTATCAGGATCAACAGCTATTCCTGCCTAAGAGATAGTGTGACCCAAGAATTTGATTTCCTTTAGCCAAAAATCACACTTGGACAACTTAGCATAAAGGTGGTGCTCTCGCAGACGTTGAAGCACTACATGCAAATGCCCAGCATGTTCTTCTTCGTTCCTTGAGTACACCAAGATATCATCGATGAAAACCACTACGAATTTGTCCAATTCAGGCATGAAAACAGAATTCATCAGATACATGAAATATGCTGGTGCATTTGTCAGCTCGAATGACATCACCAAAAATTCATATAGCCCGTATTTGGTTGAGAATGTCGTCTTCGGAATATCGCTTGCTCGTATCTTGATCTGATGGTAGCCAGAGCGAAGGTCTATTTTGGAAAACACCTTGGCCCCGACCAACTGGTCAAAAAGAACATCAATACGAGGCAAAAGATACTTGTTCTTGATAGTTACCGCATTAAGAGGGCGGTAATCTATACACAGCCTCAAGCTTTCATCCTTCTTTTTCACAAATAGTGCTGGACAAACCCAAGGCGAAGTACTTGGGCGAATAAATCCCTTATCCAGCAACTCTTGCAATTGCTTCTTCAATTCTGCCAACTCAGCGGGTGGCGTTCGGTAGGGCCTCTTGGAAATTGGGGCCGTTCCTGGTTGCAACTCGATGGCAAATTCAATATCCCGGTCCGGTGGCATTCCTGGCAATTCATCAGGAAAGACATCTGCATACTCACAGACCACTGGGATCTTCTTCAGTGGTAACTCCGTCATAGAGAAAGCATATGACTGAGTAGAACCTTGACTAGGCAGAATTAAGGTGAAGTTTCCACAGAACGGAGAATTAACTTCCACGGTACGGCTGGCTACATCAAGCACAACTTGGTGCAAGGTCATCCAATTAGCTCCCAGAATAATGTCCACATTTTCCAAACCCAGCACAAGAAGAGTGGTTTTGACGATGTGGCTCCCTAGCTGAATAGGCACACTTTGGTTTAATTGATTAGTTGAAATTTTACCCCCAGGTGTGACTATCATGAATGACCCTTTTGAGTGAGAGAATGGCAGTTCACATTTAGCACTGAACTTCTGGCTAATGAAACTATGAGATGCACCAGAATCAAACAGAATTAAAGCAGGTTGATTATAAACTGAAAAGATACCGGTCATGATAGGAGCTCCTTCAGGTACTTCCTCCAGAGTAGTGAAGTTGAGCTTCCCTTGCCTGACTTGTACCTTCTGCTTTCTTCCCTTGTCTTGATTTGGTGCTGGCATCTGCCTCTACTGGTTCCTGGGACAATTCTTGGCATAGTGGCCCACATTGCCACAAGTGAAACACTTGTTCCCATTGCCCTGGCGGAACTGCTGCTGCTACAGAGGCTGATTGTTCCTTGGAGCGGGAGCTGGGAAGCGGTTGGGTAACGCTGCTGCTGCTGAGGTGGCCTGATCACCCATCTGCCTGCCTGCTGCTGGAAACCCCTGCTCTGATTGTGAGAAACAATCCGGAACCTCTGAGCCTGAGCGGATGGTGCTGCCATTGGTGCCTTTCTCTTCTTCTCTGCTCGGTGAGCTACAATGCAGTCCTCCTGGGAGATGGCCAGGTTGACCAACTCATTGAAGCTATCAGCCCGGACAGTGTTGAGTCGTTCCCGTAGCTTGGTGATAAGACCCCTGCGGAAGCGGTCTCTCTTCTTCTCATCAGAATCAGCATGGTACCCTGCATACTGGCAGAGGTCGTTGAAGGCTTGCGCATACTGCAGTACCGTGCGGGTTCCTTGGTTAAGGGCCAGAAATTCATTCAGCTTTCGATCAAGAATGCCAGCTGGGATGTGGTGTCCTCTGAAGGCAGTCTTGAATTCTTCCCAAGACATCTCACGATCAGCGGAAAGCATAGCACGGAAGTGGTCCCACCAAGTCTGAGCAGATCCGCGAAGCTACTGCGTGGCGAAGTGGGTCTTGGTAGCATCAGGGCAGTCTCCCGTGAGGAGGGGAAACTTGGACTCGACAACACGAAGCCACACGTCGGCGTCCAACGGATCCTCTGCCTTGGTGAACAAGGGTGGCTGCGTGCTCAGAAACTCCTGGTAAGTTGCCATTGCCGGAGGTCGCTGCTGCTGGCCTCCACCATGCTGCTGAGGGTGGGGCTGGCGCTGCAAGAGCTGTCGCAGAATCTCATTCTGCTGGGCCATCAGCTCCTGTACTATGGGAGCTGGGGGAGGTGGCGGGGGAACCTGCTCGTTATGCCCGTGACGCTGCCTAGCTGCCATCTGAAAATAGAAATTGCCGCCATTGTTATCCCATCTCACTGCTTCGAACAACAAGATAACATCTCATATGGAAGGAAAAATGCCATAGTCGTAATATTAGGTTCGAATTTAAGATAACATGGTGACAACATCCCATAGATTTCAAAGGTTCACAGGGTTACATCAATCAGGGGAAAGTACCCGTAAGCCTAGTCCAAAATCTGACATTAACTAAGCTCGCATAGGTTTCTATCCGCCTAAAAGTGTCGAAGTGACTGCTTAACCCTGAGCGATGGAAGCGACACTGGATGCGGGTGAAGGGGGCATCGCGGAGGTAGTCCCATTGGCACCAGGGGCTGGTCCTAGCTCCTCGGGATCCTCTTCTCCCTCGCTTCTGGCTTCATTGGCCTCCATCTCTAAGTGGTGCATGTCCAGGTGGTCATTCGCTTCTTCGAGTTCCCTCTACACATCGTGAAGCTGGTTCTCCAAGACATCAATGGTGTTGTCTCGGATCTCCACCTGCTGCTCCAAGGTGGTAATGCGCTGGCTCAGCCTTTCCACCTGCAGATCCTTCTCTACTAACTCGGAGGATAAATCGACCACAAAATCTTCTCGACTATCGAGAGTGAGCTTGGTGGTTTGAGCGATGTTAGCGAGGTGCGCCATAGCATCGCTCTGAAGGGCCTGAAGGCGGTACAGCGCACTCATGCACTGTACGGTGACCCTTCCAACCAAGTCAGGATACATTGCCCACACATCCTTCACATGGCTCACACGGTTACACCACATGGGATCATCTCTCTTCTCAGCAAGAAAGAGTCCCAAGGGGTGCATCACCATCTCCAGGGGATGGTAGCCACAAAAAGTCGTCAAAGTCTTCATGGCTGCTGCTTCGACGGTGTCGTCCGTCCTGAGTCCAGTCGTCTCGGAATCAAGAGAACACCAACCCGGCTGAAGGGGATGAGCCTCCAAAGTCAGTCAGACCCGACAACGAGGTACCTGATGCTCCTCATACAACTGCACCGTGTACAAAGGGGGCGTAGGGTAACCGGCAGAGTTAAGCACTTCCCACAAGATGGAAGGAAAGCCATCGCGAGAAAGGAAGTCAGAACTGAAACGATTGTCTCCTCCACTGGCGGGGGTAGGTGAATTCATCTGCGGAAGGGAACCAAAGGTAAAGATTATGGTGGAAGGAAAAGAAAAAGAGAGCCCGGATGGTTTTAAAGAAAGTGGGTTAGCTCAAGTTTTTAATTCCCTTTTGTGTTTATAATGCTTGCATGCTGAAGGTAACGTTGCCTCTCAAAAATAGGGTGCTTTTAGGGCATCCCTAAAAATATAAGTACGGGCCCACGAGCCTAATTAATTAGCCACCTATTTCTCCCTCTATGCCTAAGGCCTTTCGTCCTAGGTCTAGCGGTCTAGTCCTGACGATCCTTAGCAATTTCTAGGCAAGTTTTAGATTTTGAAAATTGGTATTCATGGTTTATTGTCCTTCTCTGTGGTGGAATTTGCTCCGATACCAGCTGTGGCGGAACCACCCGAATTATTCCAGCTTAAGTGCCTAAGTCACGCCTCAGGGGCCGTAACACACTTAAATCGGAATAACCCGTCAGTCCCTCAGATCTAGTCTGATGGAGCCACTTAACCAGGATCAAATTCCACAAGCTCACTCGAAGGTGAGTCACAGAAGAAATACAATAAAACAGGAAAACTCAAATTAAGTGCTGAATTATTACATAAATCGGAGTTTTTGAGTAGCAACTAAGGGTTCACGACATAAAATGCAGCGGATAATCGATGTCGTCGGTATCGAGGAAATGGGCAAGGCCTAGCCCACTACTCCTTGTGCTCCTCTCCTGCCGGAGCAGCATCCCACTCGACCGTCCAACTCGGTGGCAGGGTGGTAGGCCAAGTCACACCATCAACCATTTCCTGAATGGTACCTGCAAAAATTATGCCACAAGCAAGGCTGAGTATACTAATACTCAGCTAGACTAACCCGGTGTGAGGAATCTACTCCTCTACCTCTAGACTATGCAGCTGTTTGGCTGAGGGGTTTGGTTTGCCAAAAGCACTAGCTGTGTCTAAAATCCATTTTTAACTTTTCAATTTATAGTATTATTAGCTTAGCTACATTTGCTCCTTCTAAGCATACATGGTAACAAGCATTTAGTTCAATCAATAAGTTATCTCATGTAACCTCGTTTCACTTTTTACTCGATGCAGTACAAGGGGTCAAGAAGTCTCATTAGCTGCGAGAAGCAGACGATTCGAATCGAGTTTTTAACCTTGCAAGGTAAACCTAAACACACGGCATGTCAGGGTTCTCCGACCCCACACATGACAACCGTCCCCATTGATTCCCCGTTCGCGTCCAGGCCTCACCGCCTTGGCATACAATGCTCCACTGACCCCGGCTGCCGCCGTGCAGTGACCGCACTTGTACCCACCATAGCTAGCATGGGACACCCAGTCTCAGGTCGCATGAGGGATAAAGTCCGCGCCCGGCTTCACTCAGGTACTAGGTTTACCGGTTACCATTTTTCCCGGCATGTGCTTAGTACGTTCAAAAGCTTGACTCAAGTATCCACACATTAATCCTTAATTCTTTTTCCCGTCTCATGGTCAAGGCATCCTCCCTGGATCCAAGTCCATAGACTAACATAGATCCCGTTATCAAGATGAATACAATCAATTTCTGACCTCGCGCGAGTGCTAGAAAAATCACTCGACTTCTACCGAGATCCTGATTAGCGAAGTAGCTACTCGACCTAGCATACTAGTATTCATCTCAAAAGGAATCCTAAGTTCATGCATCTAGAGGTTTCAAGCAACTCCTACACTTAAGTGCACATTACAAACCTACAACATTAAGTGTAGTAAAATAGCATATATAAATGGTTATGCATAAAACCAGGGCTTGCCTTCAATTGCTGAGGCTGCAGGGAGATCCTCGATAGCAGCCTTGGAAGCCTGCTTCTGGTCCTCCTCTTGGACAGATCCTTGCTCGGGGATGAGCACGTACTCTCCGTCGGCAAGATTACAATCTAATGAATGCAATGCGTAAGATATATGCATGATATGGTATGTGCTTTAGAAATTACAACTTTTGACGGTGTATGATCTACTTGAGTTAGACTAGGTTAAACCTTACTTATGTGAGACCTTTGGGTGGTATACTTAGTAAATTGGATCAAACTTAGCCAAGGTAAGTGGTAGGTTTATTTTCTTTGGGGTTCCACTGAATTCCTTTTAAGCCTTGGTGAGTTTTGACAAGAATTCAAGTTGGACTTATTGGAGTGAGGTTTATTCTTTCTTCCTTTTTCTTTATTCTTCTTAAGTCTTTGGAGTGGGTTTGAACTACAAGTTGTTTTAATAAAATCCCAAAAATTCTGTAAAAATTATAGTGGCTTATTACTGGTGTAAAATTTTCTGTCTCAAAATTTGGGGTTCAAAAAGTGAATAGTTTTCTTTGGACAAAACTACCAAATTTCAGGGCAAAAGGGGTGATTTGAACTACAACTATTAATTAAAAGTAGGTAATCCTCTAAAATTTATTTTTGCTGGCCTTTAGGTGCTATAACATGATTTGACACAAATTTTTAGCCATTATTGCCTATTAGTTATTTTACTAGGGTTTTCTCAAGTTTCTAGCCAAAGGGGTGCTTTCTACTACCACTATATTTGAAAAATATCAAACTACAGACTTCTGGTTTTTCTTAGCTTCTATTTTGTGCAAGAGCAATCATTCTGAAGTTTGGCATCTTTTTGCTTAAGGGAATGGGTGGTATGCATTTATTGGATTAAATGGCCTTTCTTATAAAATATTAGCAATAGGTATTATTTTGCATCTTTTTAATGGGTTTGTATTTTTCTCTGGTGGTCTATCTTATTATTGACTTAGCAAAATTTTATTTGCCCATTATTGTATTACTATGGGTTACTCATGATTTATTTGGAGAATGACTCATTATCATATTATATTTATTTACCTTACTCAAAATGATGGGTTGGGTGTTTATTATTTTTGTAGTGGGATTCTGGTGATTACAAGTCCACTAGATTTTTATTATCAATTTTGGGTCTGGTTTTGTAATTTTAATAATTGATTTCCAGTTGGAATAATGCTAAACAAAATATTTTATTTAAAAACTAATCTGGAATAAAGGTCTCTTTATTTTTCCTAGGTTCTTTGTTACTTAAGTAGATTAGGAAAAATAATTTCACTCACTGTTCATTAATTTCTAAGGCCTTTCTGATTTTCCTAAGTTTTGGGCAGAAATGGTTTTTAATGAATATTTACACTATATTCTTCAATACTGGGGTTCCTACTATTTTTAAACAGTGTCTAAATGAGGTTTGAATACCTACAAATTTTCTTAGGTTCAGTATAGAAACAAAACTAATTTTCCTTAATTAAACAAGGTTTGGTCAGTTTCTGTTTTTAATTGTAAACTCTAAAAATTAGAACAGGAAGCATAGGGTTTATTATTTTTAAATGATAGTTCACAATATTTAGGATCTAGCAAAATTAGTTTGACAATTTTTGATTAAGAATTCATCAAGTTATGGATTTTCTAAGTTCTCTGGTTATTTAAAAAGATTAACAGAATTGATTAAATAAAAAACTACTTTGCGCTGGGGTCCTTGGCGGGTGTTTCAAGTTTTTCCTCACTAATCAGTCCCTGGGCTACTATTCATATGAGACACTGACATTGCAGAAAACCCCTCGGGTTCTTCTAATCCTAACCCGAGGTCCTTCTCCTAACTTAAACAGTGCCCGCGGCGGAAGAAAGGGCGGAGGGGCTTACCGGCGACGAGATTGCTCCGGTGAAGTGGTCGAGGATGTAGGGGAGGTCTCGGGGATCACAACGATGTGCGGGTCGCCGTCGGGGGTGGTCGGAGTTGGTCGGTCCCCGTGCGCAGGCGGGGGAGCTCGTCGGCGGCGAGGAGTCCGGCCTATCCAGGGCAAAATTGACTAATCAAACGGGTCAGAGAGCTTCACCAGGGATCAATGAAGGGGTGCGCGCGAGGAATTGAAGAATGGCTCACCGAAGAGCTTGGTCTACGAGCGGGGGCGGGCGACCGAAGTCCGGCGAGGGTGATCTCGGGCTTCCGGTGAAGTTTTGTCGGGTCCATGGGATTGGAGAGCTTCACGGGCCTATGGCGAAGCTAACCGAAGCACTGGCGCGGCTTAGGGGCGACTGGGGTGGGCTGGCCACGGTGGCCGAAGCTCTGGAGGCAATGGCGGGCGGAAAAGAGCTCGCCGGAGCTAAGGAGGGGTGGCTGGCCGGTGATGGTTAGCGCGGGGTGAAGTGTGGCACGCCCGGGGATGCTTTATAGGCGCGGGCGGGCACGGTCGAGGGCAAGGGCACGCGACGGACTTGACCGAACGCCGGGGCGAGCGCGCGCGCGGGTTGGCCGAGCGACGGCCTGCCGACCAGGGTCGAACACGTGTGTCCGTGCGTTCTGCCCAAGTTCTGGCGCGTGTGGTCACTCATCCAAGCCTGCTCTCGCCTTGGTCAGTGCACAAAACCTCTTCTCCTCCCTACAAGCTACCGATCTTGTGTGGGGGTCATAGGATTTTGCATACAGGTTGCAGAGATATGGAGCCCGGAAATCCGGTTTGTCTCCCTGCTCAAATCCGAGGCAAATCCAGGGTTTTGTCGTGTCTAGGGCTCGCTTCCCAATGCCATCTTCTGGCACACGACAGAGGGGTTAGTTAGGCACGTTTTTGCTAATGGGCCATTAGGATTTGAGTTAGGGATCAAGGTGAACACGCTTGATCTTTGGCTCAAGGTCTGAAATTCAGAATTCTGAAATTCAGAATTTCCTATTGAGTCCCCACATGAGAAGCTTGTTTGGGGGTTTTATTTGAATTATTTTGGCCAAGCTTCTTCAATCTTTATTGTTGCTTATTAAATATACTTCAATGTTTATAATTGGCCCAAGTCATGATTTTAAATTTTTCATACTCTTTTCTTGAATTTTGCTCATAGGGCTCAATTAGGGTTTTTGTTGGGGTTGCACATTTTACCTTTTGAAAAATCCATTTGTTTTGAATATGATACTTTTAAGTATATGCTTGGTGTATCATTTATTCTTAAGTGAATTTGATGTTCATGCTCAAGTTGGTTCACATAAAATGATGGTTCTTGGGTTAGCATCTTGAGAGAAACCCTAGGTGACACTGGGGTGTCACAGCCTTCCCCCCTTAAAGGAATCTCGTCCCGAGATTCTGGTCAGAGTCCTCCCGGGGTGAAGCGAAGGGTGAGACTTATAGGAAGTGGGTGATTATTGTTGTTATTAGATCAAACTGCTCTTCAAATGTCATTCTCTTTGCAACTTCAAAAGGAAGTCCTTCTTAAATTTTGTTTCGTGATTACTTTATCCTGAATTAAGATTATATCTTTAGAATTTAGATTCGAAGGGCAGGAGGAGGGGTTGGATGTGATTACGTACCAGTTTCATTAGGTAGGCAATCGGGGAAGTTGGATCTCAAGAATTCCTCAGTTTCCCAAGTAGCTTCTTCCTCTGAGTGATTACTCCACTGGACCTTGTACATCTTGATCGATTTAGCCTGAGTTGATCTTTCCTTGCAATCCAGAATCTTGGAAGGGTACTCTTGGTATGATAGATCTGGTTCTATCTCCAATTCTGGCTCTGCTAAGATCTCGGTCGGCAATCGAACACACTTCTTCAGCTGAGATACATGGAACACACTGTGAATGGTGGACATCTTTGGAGGTAACTTCAAATTATATGCCACGGGTCCACATGCTTCGATGATCTCATAAGGTCCAATGTAACGAGGGGCTAGCTTGCCTTTAATTCCAAACCTCTGCACTCCCTTGGTGGGTGATACCTTGAGGTACACGAAATCTCCCACCTTGAACTGGAGAGGCTTCCTTCTTCTATCATGGTAACTCTTCTGCCTGGCCTGAGCAGCTTCTAGATTCTTCCTGATTAGTTTGACCTTCCTTTCGGCTTCAGTCACTAAGTCAGGTCCAAAAACTCCTCTTTCTCTAGGTTGAGACCAATTGAGTGGTGTCCTGCACCTTCTTCCATAGAGAGCTTCGAAAGGTGCAATCCTTAGGCTAGATTGATAACTGTTGTTATAAGCAAACTCTACCAAGGAGAGGTGCTTATCCTAGTTCTTGCCACAATCGATTGCACAAGCTCTCAGCATATCCTCCAGAATTTGGTTTACCCTCTCTGTCTAACCATCAGTCTGTGGGTGGTAAGCTGAACTTCTGATTGGCTTAGTTCCCAAAGACTCCTGCAGTTGTTCCCAAAATCTGGCAACAAATTGGGCTCCTCGGTCAGAAACAATGGTCCGAGGTAATCCGTGCAAACACATGATCCGGTCAATATACAATTCTGCATACTTCTGAGCCTTATCAGTGGTGTGCACAGGAAGAAAATGTGCCACTTTCGTCAGTCGGTCCACAATAACCCAAATCGAATCATGATGACGAGAGGTGTTGGGCAGACCCACAATAAAATCCATACTGATGTCATCCCATTTCCATGAAGGTATAGATAGGGGTTGCAAGGCTCCAGCTGATTTCAAGTGGCTTGCCTTTACCCTCTGACAGGTGTCACATTCCGATACATACTGGGCTATCTCCCTCTTCATTCTGGTCCACCAATACAAAGGCTTCAGATCATGGTACATTTTGGTGCTTCCCAGATGCATAGAGAATTTGGAGAGATGAGCCTCATCCAAAATTTTCCTCTTGAGGTCCTGGTTTTTAGGAATCACCAATCTGCTTTTGAACCATAACACACCCTTTTCATCTTGGCAGAAACAATTATACTTCTCAATCTTCTGATGGAGATTCTTCTTGATAATCTGCACTCCCTTGTCACTGAGCTAGGCCATGATGATCTGGTCTTGCAAAGCTGGCTCAACAGAAATGTGAGACAACGAACCAAAAGGAATCACTTCTATTTGCATCTTGCTCAACTCATCACACAAGGTGTTGATGCGAGAATCCATCAGAATACAATTGCACTGCAACTTCCGACTCAAGGCATCTGCCACCACATTGGCCTTTCCTGGGTGATAATGTACCTCCAGGTCATAATCGTTGATCAGCTCTAGCCATCTTCTCTGCCGCATGTTGAGATCAGCCTGAGTAAAGATGTACTTAAGGCTCTTATGATCAGTGAAGATGTTGCAGTGGGTCCCCATTAAATAGTGCCACCACATTTTTAATGCATGAACCACTGCTGCCAACTCGAGGTCATGAGTGGGATAATTTTGCTCATGAGGCCTGAGTGCTCTTGAGGCATAAGCAATGACTCGGTTGTCTTGCATTAAGACACATCCTAGTCCAGTGCCAGAGGCATCACAATATACATCAAAAGGCTTGCTGTTGTCGGGTTGCGCTAATACTGGTGCTGTGGTCAGATGCTGCCTTAACGCATGGAAGGCATCTTTGCACTTCTGACTCCAAATAAACTTGGCTTCTTTCTTCAGCAACTCAGTTATAGGCTTCGCAATTCGAGAGAAATCCGGAATAAATCTTCGGTAATAACCAGCTAATCCCAGAAAACTCTGAATCTGACGGACAGTCGTTGGTGGCTTCCAGTTCATCACTTCTTGCACTTTATCAGGATCAACAGCTATTCCTGCCTGAGAGATAGTGTGACCCAAGAATTTGATTTCCTTTAGCCAAAAATCACACTTGGACAACTTGGCATAAAGGTGGTGCTCTCGCAGACGTTGAAGCACTACATGCAAATGCCCAGCATGTTCTTCTTCGTTCCTTGAGTACACCAAGATATCATCGATGAAAACCACTACGAATTTGTCCAATTCAGGCATGAAAATAGAATTCATCAGATACATGAAATATGCTGGTGCATTTGTCAGCCCGAATGACATCACCAAAAATTCATATAGCCCGTATCTAGTTGAGAATGTCGTCTTCTGAATATCGCTTGCTCGTATCTTGATCTGATGGTAGCTAGAGCGAAGGTCTATTTTGGAAAACACCTTGGCCCCGACCAACTGGTCAAAAAGAACATCAATACGAGGCAAAGGATACTTGTTCTTGATAGTTACCGCATTAAGAGGGCGGTAATCTATACACAGCCTCAAGCTTTCATCCTTCTTTTTCACAAATAGTGCTGGACATCCCCAAGGCGAAGTACTTGGGCGAATAAATCCCTTATCCAGCAACTCTTGCAATTGCTTCTTCAATTCTGCCAACTCAGCGGGTGGCATTCGGTAGGGCCTCTTGGAAATTGGGGTCGTTCCCGGTTGCAACTCGATGGCAAATTCAATATCCCGGTCCGGTGGCATTCCTGGCAATTCATCAAGAAAGACATCTGCATACTCACAGACCACTGGGATCTTCTTCAGCGGTAACTCCGTCATAGAGAAAGCATATGACTGAGTAGAACCTTGACTAGGTAGAATTAAGGTGAAGTTCCCACAGAACGAAGAATTAACTTCCACGGTACGGCTGGCTACATCAAGCACAACTTGGTGTAAGGTCATCCTATTAGCTCCTAGAATAATGTCCACCTTTTCCAAACCCAGCACAAGAAGAGTGGTTTTGACGATGTGGCTCCCTAGCTGAATAGGCACACTTTGGTTTAATTGATTAGTTAAAATTTTACCCCCAGGTGTGACTATCATGAATGACCCTTTTGAGTGAGAGAATGGCAGTTCACATTTAGCACTGAACTTCTGGCTAATGAAACTATGAGATGCACCAGAATCAAACAGAATTAAAGCAGGTTGATTATAAACTGAAAAGATACCGGTCATGATAGGAGCTCCTTCAGGTACTTCCTCCAGAGTAGTGAAGTTGAGCTTCCCTTGCCTGACTTGTACCTTCTGCTTTCTTCCCTTGTCTTGACTTGGTGCTGGCATCTGCCTCTGCTGGTTCCTAGGACAATTCTTGGCATAGTGGCCCACATTGCCACAAGTGAAACACTTGTTCCCATTGCCCTGGCGGAACTGCTGCTGCTGCGGAGGCTGATTGTTCCTTGGAGCGGGAGCTGGGAAGCGGTTGGGTACCGGCTACTGCTGCTGAGGTGGCCTGATCACCCATCTGCCTGCCTGCTGCTGGAAACCCCTGCTCTGATTATGAGAAACAATCCGGAACCTTGAAGCCTGAGCGGATGGTGCTGCCATTGGTGCCTTTCTCTTCTTCTCTGCCCGGTGAGCTACAATGCAGTCCTCCTGGGATATGGCCAGGTTGACCAACTCATTGAAGCTATCAGCCCGGACAGTGTTGAGTCGTTCCCGCAGCTTGGTGTTAAGACCCCTGTGGAAGCGGTCTCTCTTCTTCTCATCAGAATCAGCATGGTACCCTGCATACTGGCATAGGTCGTTGAAGGCTTACGCATACTGCAGTACCGTGCGGGTTCCTTGGTTAAGGGCTAGAAATTCATTCAGCTTTCGATCAAGAATGCCAGCTGGGATGTGGTATCCTCTGAAGGCAGTCTTGAATTCTTCCCAAGACACCTCACGATCAGTGGGGAGCATAGCACGGAAGTGGTCCCACCAAGTCCGAGCAGATCCGCGAAGCTGCTGCGCGGCGAAGCGGGTCTTGGTAGCATCAGGGCAGTCTCCTGTGAGGAGGGGAAACTTGGACTCGACGACGCGAAGCCACACATCGGCGTCCAACGGATCCTCTGCCTTGGTGAACAAGGGTGGCTGCGTGCTCAGAAACTCCTGGTAAGTTGCCATTGCCGGAGGTCGCTGCTGCTGGCCTCCACCATGCTGTTAAGGGTGGGGCTAGCGCTGCAAGAGCTGTCGCAGAATCTCATTCTGCTGGGCCATCAGCTCCTGTACTGTGGGAGCTGGGGGAGGTGGCGGGGGAACCTGCTCGTTGGATTGTTATTTAACTTTAGTTGGATTGTTATTTAACTTTACAACAACTAGGATTCAGATTGCATTCCTTGTTTACTATTCCCCACCAAGCTCCACATATAAGCCATCATAATCGGTACTCTGGTCTTGTATTCGCTTAACCATCACTTTCTTGTTACCACCACACATTTTTCTTGCAACCCGCAGGGACCTCATAAGAGCTTTGGTTGGTAAGAGTGGTGAGGTTGTGAGATTCTATATAGCTTCATATTCCACCTATATTTGTTGCCTTGTCGCCACTAATTTTGCAGGAAGATGGATCCCAACGCTAAGATTGAAGACTGTGTCACCATGATACAATTCAATGAGCTCAAACAAAGCATAGAAGCCAAGCAAGATCTGTTGGCACAAGATCTTCAGACACTTATGGCTGAAATCAGAGGTCATCGTCGACTCCCTAACGGTGCAAGAAACCATGATGAAGATGGGGAAGAAGGTGAAGGAAATTATTCTAGAAGAGCAAGTGAACATGGGAGGAGAAATCAAGGTGCTGCACATGGTAGAGGAAGAGGCTGGAATCGAAGAAATAATGACAATGAAGAATCTGAATTTGGGGATGATGATCAGTCCCAACATCACTATGGTCGTCGTCATCATAGAGGCGCCAACTAAGAAGAGAGATTTGGGAAACTTAAGTTTACCATGCCAAAATTTGATGGTAGATCTGATCCTGAAGATTATTTCACATGGGAATTGAAGGTGGAGAAAATCTTTCGCCTACATAATTATTCAGAGGAGAAGAAACTTGCAATGGCATCTCTTGAGTTTGAAGGATATGCTCTGATTTGGTGGGAGCAACTTCTTCGTGATCGTGAAGAAGATGGAGAGGACCCTATTATTACTTGGCAAGAGATGAAGTGAGAAATGAGAATTCGTTTTATGCCGAAGCATTATCGACGTGATCTTTTTGATAAATTGCAGAATTTGAGGCAAGGAAGTTTCTCTGTTGAGGAGTATTATAAAGAGATGGAGAAGGCCATGATTAGAGCCAATGTGTATGAAGATGAAGAGCAAACCATTGCATGTTTCATGGCTGGGTTACACCGCAACATTCAGCGTATTGTTGAGTTTCAGCCATACCAAAGTCTTATTGATTTGGTACATCAAGCCACCAAAGCTGAACGCCAGCTGCAACAAGATGCTAAGAGCACCAAGCCCTTGTCATATGGTGCACGAACCATGACTGGAGGAAGCAAATCAATCTCAAGGTTTACTGCTGCATCCTCAGCGACAAAAGGTTCAACTGGAGGCTTGCGATCCAATATTCAAGGCAATTCTAGTGGAAAGAATGGTGCTGCTCCAAACACGAGTTATAAACCAGCAGCATCCACTTCAACATCAGTGGGTTCAACAGCCAAGAGTAGTGGTATTCAGTGCTTCAAGTGTGGAGGTCGTGGTCATGTCATAAAGGAGTGTCCAAATAATCGTGTGATCCTTGTGACTGATGATGGAGAATATACATCAGCGAGTGAAGAGGAAGCTGAAGCAGGAAATGAAGATGACATTGATAAATCTGAAGAACATACGGGATGTGAATTTGAGCATGGTACTGCTCTTGTGGTTACACAAATCTTGAGTGTTCAAATGAAAGAAGCTGAAATTGGACAGCGACATAATCTTTTTCAAACACGAGCCAAAGTGCAAGACAAAGTAGTAAATGTGATCATTGATGGAGGGAGCTGTCATAATCTTGCAAGTCGTGAGATGGTTGAAAAGCTTGGTTTGAAGTTGCAGTGACAACCTCATCCATATCATGTCCAATGGCTAAATGAATCGGGAGATATCAAGATTGGATATAAGGTGAAAGTTCCATTCAAGATTGGAGAGTATGTTGACACGGTGGAGTACGATGTTGCACCCATGTCTGTTTGTTACATGCTACTAGGAAGACCTTGGCAATATGACCGATATTCTCAGCATTGTGGAAGAACAAATCAGTACACGCTAGAACTGAAAGGGAGAAAGTTTGTACTCAAGCCTATGACCCCTCAACAAATCATGGCTAAACATTTACAAAAGAAAACTGAAATTAGTACAACAAGTAGAGGAGGAGAAGAGCAAAAGAAATTGAGTGCCATCCACAATTCGGTGAGCGAGTGCTACAAGCCAAATTCCAGAGATAAAAAGAAGGAAGATGGAGAACATCTAGTTATGCTAGCCACAAAATCTGAGCTGAGAGAAGTGAGGAACAACCCATATCAAGTGCTCTTTGTACTTGTGAACAAAGATGTTTTGATTTCTCCTAACGACATAACATCTCTTCCCAGTGTTGTGGCTGATCTTTTGCAGGATTTTGAAGACGTGTTTCCACAAGAAACACCAGCTGGACTACCTCTAATTCGAGGGGTTGAGCATCAAATCGATCTTATTCCAGGGGCTGCACTTTCTAACCGTCCACCATATCGAACCAATCCTGAAGAAACTAAGGAAATACAAAGGCAAGTACAAGAACTTCTTTATAAAGGTTTTGTTCGTGAAAGCTTAAGCCCTTGTGTTGTTCCTGTGATTTTAGTACCTAAAAAAGATGGATCTTGGAGGATGTGTGTTGATTGGAGAGCTATAAATAATATTACCGTTTGCTATCGCCATCCTATTCCACGGCTAGATGGTATGCTTGATAAATTAAGTGGTTCCACAATTTTTACTAAAATTGATTTGAGAAGTGGATACCATCAAATAAGAATTAAAACTAGAGATGAATGGAAAACTGTATTTAGAACAAAATTTGGGTTGTATGAATGGTTAGTGATGCCATTTGGTTTGACAAATGCTCCTAGTACTTTTTGTGAGATTAATGAACCGTGTCTTAAGAACTTTCATTGGAAAATTTATTGTTGTCTACTTTGATGATATTCTAATTTACAACAAATCTTTTAATGAACATGTGAAACACATTTGGCAAGTCTTAGATGAGCTTAGCAAGAAGAAATTATTTGCTAATCTTGAGCAGTGTAGTTTTTGCACAGACCATGTTGTGTTTCTTGGCTTTGTTGTTTTAGGAAATGGAATAGAAGTGGATGAATCCAAGGTGAAAGCAATCAAGGATTGGCCAGCTCCAACAAATGAAAGAACCAATATGAAAGCCTCCAAGCATGTTGCATATATAAAAAAGATACATGAGAAGACCAATGAAGCAATTGAGCTCAAAGCAGTGTGCAAGGCTGCAAGCATGAACAAGCATAGGAAGAAAGTGTTATTTGAACCGGGGGACTTGGTTTGGATTCACTTGCGTAAGGAGCGTTTTCCTGATCAGCGCAAATCCAAATTGATGCCACGAGGGGATGGTCCATTTCGTGTTCTTGCCAAGATCAATGATAATGCATACAAGATAGATCTTCCACCAAGCTATGGCATGAGCAACACGTTCAATGTTGCTGACCTCTTACCATATACAAGTGAAGACACTACAGAGTCGAGGATGACTCCTTTTCAAGGTGGGAGGATGATACGACCACGCCATTAAGCAACACATTACAACCCCCAAGTCATACTACATCAACTCAAGTACAACCAACATCATCACCAACCCAAGCCTTTGATGGACCAATTACACATAGCCGAGCTAAGAAGCTACAGCAAGAGGTTCACCAAAGAGGAAGGACAAAACATATCAAGGGCAAATCAGCAGGAAGAGCTATGTTCGAGTCAGTCCAGCGCAACAGAACCGTCCAGAAGAAACGGTCATATCTTTTGATTCCCAAAAGCTATGAAGGCCCATAAGTACTTTTTGGAAATCTCTTGAAGTCTAGTTTCCAATGCTTCTAAAGCCGTCTTAACCACATCTACCAGAAAGGCAGCCGACCTACTTTAGTGCTGACTGGTCAGAAGGTCAACAGTCTGCTTGATGACCAAGTTTTCGTATTAAACTGAATCATTCTATGAAGTTTCATTGAGCATGCTACATATGGTGAGAAAGCTTATCAAGTTAGCTTTCCAACGCAACTAGTCCCACGTCATTTGGAGATTCCTAGAAAAAGTTATTATCAAAATACCGAAGGCTCATAGAAGTCAAACAGCCACACGGAATTCAGCTCTGCAGATCTCCCGAAGAGGCTCCTTCACATCAGCACGTGAAAATACTTTTGTTTCGTGTTTATACCTCTCTAAGGCTGGTTGTTACTAGTATAAATACCCCCCTATGTCTATGATGTAAGGAAGCTTATGATAATCTAAAATAGAACCCCTTTTGTTCAGTTGTGTGCTAACAAATATTGAGAGTGATCTCTACCCCTTTGCTCTTGTGAATTCCTTCGCGGGATTGCAGAAGCGGCGGCTTCATCCGCTCCCAATTGGTGCTCCTACTCCCTTCGAGGTCTCCTCGATTGATTGTAGGCTGTGCTGGTTGGTTCTTTGAGAGTGTGGTTGGGCGAATCCTCGATTCAGGCTGCCGGTTAAAGACGGTGGTTGGCTTCGAGTTTTATTTGTCAGGTTGCACTAGTTATCGCTGCTTGCAGCAAGTTATCTTGGCTTCTTTGAAGCTAGTTATCTGAAGATTGATCCTACGTCGTAAAGATCGGGCATCGTGACGCATCATCACCTTAGGGCCGTGAAAAGAATAATGAGATACTTAGTTTATACTTCTAAGTTTGGGCTTTGGTACCCCAAGGGATCCACTTTTGATTTAATAGGATATTCAGATGTTGATTGGGCAGGGTGTAAAATTGATAGGAAGAGCACATCAGGGACTTGTCAGTTTCTAGGGAGATCCCTGGTGTCTTGGGCTTCAAAGAAGTAAAATTCAGTAGCTCTATCAACCGCCAAAGCTGAGTATATTGTCGTAGGCCATTGCTGCGTGCAATTGCTTTGGATGAGGCAAACCCTCTAGACTATGGCTACAAATTGAGCAAAGGCCCTCTCCTATGTGATAATGAGAGTGCAATCCGCATAGTGGATAATCCCGTTGATCACAGCCGCACTAAACACATAGACATTCGACATCACTTCTTGAGAGATCACCAACAAAGGGAGGATATCGAGATAGCCTACATTAACACCAAAGAACAATTAGTTGATATCTTTATCAAACCATTAGATGAGAAAACCTTTACCAAGCTTAGGAATGAGCTAAATATTCTTGATTCTAGGAATTTTGGTTGAAACATTGCACACATTGCTCATTTATATACCTTTGATCATATCTCTTTTATGTCTATGACTAATGTGTTTTCAAGTATATTCTTATGCTTAGTCATAGAATTGAAAGGGAAATGGAGTATTTGGCAAAGACGACGCTTCCACTCAACTCCATTGGTATTATTTACTCTTTGCCGGTATTCCGCCATCTCTCCACATTGGTATAATCTTTCACTCATATATTGTTTGCCAAAGGCGAGAGAGTTTAAAAAGGGCTCACAAAGTCTCTATTTTTGGCGATTAATGCCAAAGGGGGAGAGAGTATTAGCCCAAAGCAAAAGGACCGCACCACCACCAAATTTCAAAATTTTCGAAATAAAGTTTTAAATTAGTATCTTTCAAATTGGTATTCCTCTAATGAGAAGTATCTCAATTGGTATCCATATTTCAAACTGATATATATCTCAAAACCCTCTTGACATCTAAGAGGAGAATTTCATTTAGGGGTAGTATTGTTTTAGTCAAAGGAAAAGCATATGAAACAGGGGGAGAAAATTTCAAATCTTGAAAATGCTTCTTGCAATCTTATTCATATACCTTTGACTATTTGCAAAAGAATTTTAAAAAAGATTTTCCAAAAAGAATTTGCAAAAACAAAACCATGGTGCAAGCGTGGTCCAAAATGTTAAATAAGAAAAAAGCAATCCATGCATATCTAGTGAAAGTATAAATTGGTTTAATTCCAAGCAACCTTTGCACTTGCCTTTTGCAAACTAGTTCAATTCTGCACTCATATCTTTGCTTTGGTTTGTGTTGGCATCAATCACCAAAAAGGGGGAGATTGAAAGGGAAATAGGGTCAAACCATTTTCTAAATATAATTTTGGTGGTTGAATTGCCCAACACAAACAATTGGACTAACTAGTTTGCTCTAGATTATATGTTTTACAGGTGCCAAAGGTTCAACACAAACCAATAAAAAGAACAAGTTAGGGTTCAAAAGAAAGGAGCAAAAGAAAACCGAAGTGTGCCCTGGTCTGGCGCACCGGACTGTTCGGTGTGCTACCGGACAGTGTCCGGTGCACCAGGGACCGTACACTCCAAACTCCGCAGCTTTGGGTTTCTGGAGAGCCACTCCGCTATAATTCACTGGACTATCCAGTGTAGCACCGGACTGTCTGGTGTGCCATGCGGAGCAATGGCTACTGTTCAAACGGTCGTCTACAAAAATGAACAGTGGCGTGAACAGTGCACGGACAGTTCGCGTAGAGTCAGAGCAGCGCCAGAAGACGCACCAGACAGCGAACAGTACCTGTCCGGTGCGGCACCGGACTGTCCGGTGCCCCAAGATGTCAGAGCTCCAACGGTCAAAACCGTCAGAACCCTAACGGTTGGGTGACGTGGAGCCTTCCCTAACGGCTGTTTTGGTGGTTAGGGCTATAAATACCCCCCCAACCACCACCATTCAAGGCATCCAAGATTTTCAGACATTACATTCAATACAAGAGCTCTAGACTTCACTCCAAGACACAAAACAAAAGATCAAATCCTCTCCAAGTCCCAAACTCATTCCAAAGACTTAGTGGCTTGTGAGAGATACATTTGTGTTCATTTGAGTTCTTGTTCTTGGATCGCTTTTCTTCTTCCCCATTCTTGTTCTCAACACACTTGTAATCAAAGCAAGAGACACCAAGTTGTGGTGGTCCTTGTAGGGGTCTAAGTGACCCGGTTTGATTGAGAAAAGCTCACTCGGTCTAGGTGACTGTTTGAGAGAGGGAAAGGGTTGAAAGAGACCCGGTCTTTGTGACCACCTCAACGAGGAGTAAGTTTGCAAGAACCGAACCTCGGTAAAACAAATCACTGTGTCATCCGCTTCATTTGCCTTTGATTTGTTTTTCACCCTCTCTTTCGGACTCGCATTTATTTCTAACGCTAACCCCGGCTTGTAGTTGTGCTTAAAGTTTGTAAATTTCAGATTCTGCCTATTCACCACCCCCCCTCTAGGAGACTTTCAGCTATCCTCATTCATTTTAAGTGGGGTAGTGTTCCAGTAAGGTTGATGCTGTGGAGAAAAAGAAGAAGGCCTGTGCATGTAGCAGGCTTGTGGAGGACCGGATCATCGAAGCTTATAAGTTTCTGGATGAGAAGTGGTCACCCAAGTTTTGTTGATGAAGCACCAGAAGACCAATCAAGGAAGGGATCCATGGATAAGTTTGTATGAGGAAGGTTTGCGTGTTGGCATCGATGCTTCTTCAATAAGCTACCTGCCAAGCGAAAGCTAGAAGCCCGATGATGATCCTTGAGTAGCCAGCATCAGCGTTTGCAATCGGCAACCGGATGCTCCTCAAAGGCTAGATTTTGTTGAAGCTCCATCTCCTCAAAGAGCCTACATAGTGAAGATATGTAGCTGAAGTAAAGCTATACTCGTAACCCTTCTAAGCCGAATCTCGAGGACGAGATTCATTTTAAGTGAGGTAGATCTGTAGCACCCCGAAAATTCAAATCTAGAAAATTTCCCAAACTCGCTCTAAATTTAAAATGAATTTTAAATTTCGTTTCAAAATGTTTTTTTGCGAGTTGATCTCAACAAATAAAATATAGTGGTTTATATTCTCTTCAAAATCCTCCTCAAAATATCCTACAAATATTTCCCCAGTGATCCCTCTCAAATTCTTTCCAGAAATACTATCCAAATATTCCACCGATAATTCTCAAAATATTTTCCTCCTGAGAAATACCTTCAGAATCATTTTTAAAGTCCCTACAAATATTTTCTTCATAATTTTCCTCATGCTCATACGTATACGTATGCCTCCGGTGTCATACGGTGAGCTCTACAAGCTAATTTCACTTATACATGACTAATACATGCTTATCTCCCACTAATCCTCGCATCCTCCCACTAATCATCGCCTCCTCCCCCTAATCCCCCACCTTGCCTATAAATAGAGGGGCAAGGGCCTCCCTTCAAGCCACACCAAGCCATTTCATGGCAACTCACTCCCCCCACTCCCACTCCCACACAAGCACAACACAAGCACAAGGATCGTTCGGTCGTTCATTCGATCGTTCGTCCACCTGTTCATAGTTTGCTCGTTCGTTCGTCCAACCGTTCATGGTTCGTTCATTCGTTCGTCTGATCGTTCGATCGTTCGTTCGTCCAAATAATCTTTGTTCAGCCGTTATGCTACCAAAATTCTGATCGTTCATTCATTCGATCATTCGATCGTCCGTCCATTCGTTCATAATCCTTATTCATCGTTGATCATTCGTTCATAGTCCCTATTCATCATTCATCGTTCGTTCATAGTCACTATTCATCATTCATCGTTCGTTCATACGAACTGTTCATCGTTCGTTCATAGTCACTATTCATCGTTCATTGGATCGTTCATTGGATCATTCATAGTCACTATTCACCGTTCATCGGATCGTTCATAGTCATTATTCATCGTTCGTTCATACGAACTATTCATCATTCATCGGATCGTTCATCCTACTATTCATCGTTACTATTCATCGATCATCCGATCACCAAAATATTGAACTGCTCATCCATCATGCTGTTCAGCTCACCTAAGACCTGCCAGACCAATATTCCAGTCATATGAACTCCAGTCACTGTGATTTTCCTTTCAGTAAGAACTTCCCATCTGGTCACTCATCCCAGATTTCTCCAAGTTGAGCACGCTTAACTTTGAGATTCTTTCGAACCAGGCTTCCAAAAAGAGAGGCGAACCATGTTTGTATGGATACGCCTGAAATCATATAAAACCTGACCCAAGATACCACAGCCCACTCGAACCAGAATACCACAGTATTCCAGCTATTTGGGTCCCGCCTTACTATTGTCTCATGTGACACAGTAGGTAGGAACAGTTGCCACCAACATAAACCTCTGCCTAAGAAAAGCCCAGAAATAATTCCTGGCACCCCGCTCAAAAATACATTTTATATTTTTGATTTTCCAATTATCTCTAAATATTCAAATTATGGAATATTCCAGGGATATTCCTTTCCCCTTTTCTTTTTATTCCTATGATTATAAAATCCAAAACTCCTCCATCTAAACTCAGATTCCAATAATTCTTGTTTCTAAATTCTTATCAAATTATTCCCTATCCAACCATGTCATCCCTTAAGCATGGTTCATATTCCAGAAAACTCCAAAAATACTCTTGTCCCATATTCTACTTATAATTTCCCTGTTCGGACTAAGTCAGATGATTCATTCGCCACTATTCTCACCAACAGTGAATTCTACTATACTAAACCACAGGTACCCAGTTATAAATACACCCAGCTACCCTGTCCCTCTCCACACACTCAACACCCTTAGCCAAGGCAAACCCCCACCCACTCAGTTACCCCGCTCTACCGGCTACACGCATAATGTCGCTTCGCCTCCAATCCACCCTCCTAGTAAGCACCTCCACTCCACCACCAGTAATATCACAACCCCACATGACACAGATTCTGCTCAAGACTCTACCCATCCATACATCGCTATTCTGACCACTATACTAAATATTTGTTGATACACTTGTTGGTTTGTATGTTTGCTTGTTCATGTTTCATAGTTATCGGAGCGTTCGTGCCGTCTCGTGAAGGTCAGATCTGCAAGTCTACGCCAGAAGGTGGAGCCAGAAGCCAGTTCCGTGAGCTCTCACCCTTTCATCGGTTAAAGCAACGGCAAGCTCACAGGATCCCTTTGATGCATAAATTACCTATGTTTTTCAACCACAACCCTCAGCCTATTATTTTATGCATGATATGATTTTGCTGCTAAGAGACATGTTAATATGGCCACCCAGCCTTAGAACTTTGCCGCAATTAATCTTTATACTCCTTGACATCTTTGTTACAAATGATTTGAGAAAAGGTGTGAGTTTTCAAAAGAAAATGTTTTCAAAATGGGTATGATGAAGGGTTGTCACCCTTATCACCTTTGAGTGAGATGATCAGGGACTCCCTGGTTTGGAAGGGCCTTAAGGTGATGGCTCAGCCGGGTTAGGTGTGAGCATGAAGGATTGTCCCTCTCGCCTAAGGACCGGTTTGTCATCACTCCTTACCTATACTCTTATCAAGTACAACTACTCGAGATTGTATGGGCAGTCGCTTGATCTGAACTTGCACGGTCCAAACCCTAGAATTATGATGGCTGGGAAGCACCGGGAGGATAAGGAAGGGGAATGTTTTGTCCGGTTTGGGCATGGTGGTGGCCTTGTTACTTTCGGTATAACCGCCAAGTAAAGTAGTGCAAGGGAAGAGAGAGTTTCGGATTTGGGTCTCATTGGCCATGAGATCGTAGAGCCGGACTAGTGGGTAAAGTGTACACCTCTGCGCAGGGTTTAAAAACATATTCGAATAGTCTGTGTCCACGGATATGGATGAGTTATGGCTTGGATTTAACAATTAGTGTTTTGTTTTCCAAAAATGCTTTTGAAAAGTGGTTTTAAAAGGTCCGGCTGTTGAGCCGTGAGCTATGGTGGACGGGAAATCCAGTAGCTATTTTTGAAAATGAAAACCGGTGGGAAACTGCTGAGATACCTGGATGGTTTAGTCCAGGGGATTTTGTTATATATTGAAAAACTTCCTACTCCTTTGGGAGAGGATGTGCTATGAAAAATATAAAATGTTTTACAAAATAACCATGAATCTAGGGATGGCAATTTTACCCGCAGGTTCGGATATCCGACCCGTCGAGTTCGGTTTCGGGTATGAATTTGTACCCGTGGGTCTTGCCCGTACCTGACCCGTGATAAAATTGGGTCGAGTATGGATATTTTTGTCGCCCGCGGGTTACCCGTGGATATCCGTAAAAACTAAAAAAACTAGTGTGCATGTATCATAAAAAATGGAAGCGTTTCCATATTATGTTTTGTATGCTTGTGTTGAGGCATAATTCATGAAGACTTGTTTGAAGTGTTCCCTGTACGCATAAGTTTTCTAGAATTTTTGCTGGTTATGATTATATTTTCTAGAAATTTTCGATATTATATATATATATATATATATATATATATATATATATATATATATATATATATACCCACGGGTACCCGATACCCGCCCGATACCCGACGGGTACGAGTACAATTTTTTACCCGCGTGTACAGTTACGAGCGGGTATGGCTAATACCCGCGGGTATGGTTGCGGGCGGGTATTTATTATACCTGACCCAAATCCGACTCGTTGCCATCCCTACATGCATCAAATATTGCTCTTTCTACAAAATATCCTGAGCTTCACATACTCCATGCATTATATCTGATTTCCCCATTCCATGGGTGAAGGTGGGCTGCTGGGTACGTAAGTACTCACTCTTGCTTATTTGTTGTTTTCAGAGAAGGAGATCGCTGATCGGGAAAGAGTTACGCCTGTTCCCAACCATGCCTATGGTTGTTGGACCACTGATTTGCTTCGCTGCGTATATCGGGCTGCTTCAGCCCCACTCTGATGATATGTCTCGAGTTGTGGACCAACTCTTAAAGTTGATCTCTACCTTTATAGGTTTGTCTCGTTTAAGCAGATCTGGAACCATCTAATGTATAAATGTGTTTACTAACCTCCTGGGACTAGTAATTATATCTTATTTGAGTCCCAGAGGACTGGGACGCTTCACTAACCCCCTCTCCACCTCTGTGCCGCTGACCGACGGGCTCCACCCGTCAGCGGAGCTGTCCCCCCCCCCCACACACACACACACGAGCGTGACGTGCCACTGTCCGATAACCCCACTACGTCGTGTCCCCATCTGCAGCCTCTCACGCTCCTTGCCTCACGCGCACGCCACGCCAAAATTTTGATCTGGCCATGTGTCAAACACCGCAGAGCCACACGTGCTTGCCCGCCTGCACCCATGCCATGCCGACATCCCGGTCTAGCCACATGTCGAGCACCGGGGAGGCCACACACGTGCCGACACCCGTGCGGGATTGACCCCCAGCCATGCCAGATCCTACGGAATCCCCTGCGTCGTCGGCCACGTAGCCCTTCGTGTGGCCGTCTTTAGCCAGTGGCCTACTGCCATGTGTCCTACTCGAACCCCCGCCCATGAACTTTTGCACTAAGGCCCCTCAGTTTTTTCGGAATTGTGCGTATGTTCCCTTAGTCATAGAAAACCCCCCTGCTAACCCCTGTAGTCTATAGTTATTTATGTTTTGGTCCCCAGAATTTTAAAACCTTATAACTTTCACATAAAAACTCTGAATTAAGTGGTTCAAATTGTGTTGGCTTCGTTATGATTTTGTCTACATGTCAGCAGCATGTTTTTCTTCCATTTTAATGTTTCATTTACTAAAGAGTTGCTAATCTAATTAAAGTAATTAGAGCTTGTCTATATCACTTTTAATCTTCCATGTTTATATTGTTTTACGTTGATTATGTGCTTTACCTTCCTAGCTTAGTTATAGGCTAGTGGATAAGTTTGCAAACTAGATTTTATAACTCTTTATGATAGAGATAACAATGCTTAGTAAAAACTATAGTTGCACGTAAGATAGCTTATTTCTTGTATTGGTTTTGACTAGGAGAAAAATAGAGGTCATAGTTTAGAGAGAAATTAGATTGTATAATTCACTCCCTTCTTAGGTGTCATCATTCCCTATAGTGGTAGGCATGGAGAACGTGTGAAGAAGGAAATGAAAAGGTTGAGAGTCGAGTCCGGTGGATTCAATTATGTTGAAGTAAAATTTAGGTCCAATGACATTATGACTACCGGTGCATGTTATAAATCAATAGGGAAAGCCACCTATCACTATCAGTTGTACTAGACTAACAGTTCTAAAGGCAGATGATCGTGATTGTTTGGCGTATACTAATGCCCTTCTCAAAAAGTTCAATGTTTTAGACAATAAACACTTTACCTTTCTTTCCAAATGCAAAAAAAATATGCTTTAGTTTTTATAAGGCACACCATAAATAAAGCACTTATTAGATTTGGGATATAGTATATCTTAGAAATCCATAATGACAAGGTCGCCACTTCAGAGACCACCCTCCCAAGAAAAGAGAGTGGAGTGGAGGAAGATGAGCTAGGGTACGGTGTGGCGGAGAGGAGGGGGTTTGTGGGAGAAAAGTAGAGAATGGGGGACCAATGCGACGATGCATCCATCGATACAAGCTTCTCCTACATGTGACAATTGCGTGGTGACATGCATGTGAGTGGGCTTTGCTTGTTGGCCATCAAACCAAAGAAGCACACACAAAGATAGAGTTATAAATTTTTATGGATGATTTGTAATATAGAAGTTGGTCATTTATATTATCGTGTTCATAATAAATATGATCAAAGTTATTACTAGCAAAAACCATTTTTATAGTGCTATATATTATGTAAAAGCATGAGAATGTATCTCATGCTCCTATTTATAGTGGATACCACGACACATTCTTTTTTTTTTTGCATATGTCTAATGAGTGGACATAGAACACAGAACTTCATCTTCGTACACGTTGAATTGTTTCCACAGATTCGAGACTAACACCCATTCTAGTCGGCCACGACTTCCCCCTTCGTCTTAAAATAGTTATTGCTATATCGTTATAATATTTATATCCAAGAGTTTCTTAAAATTAAATAGATTTATACAAAATATTAAGAATATTTATATCTTTAAATAAGTTTATTATAAAAAAGATTTAGAAATCTAACTAAAAATATTAAGTATATACTATGAATATTAATACTTTTTATATCTAACCAAAGTTGAAAATGAATGACTTCTCGGAACAACGAGAACATCAACTATTTTAAGACGAAAACGTCAACTATTTTAATGAAAGGAGTAAACAAATTCAGAGACAAACAAAATTGTAGGGGTGTTTGGTTTCAAAGGACTAATTTTTAGTTACTTTATTTTATTCTATTTTAGTCCATAAATTATCAAATATAAAAACTAAAACTCTATTTTAATTTTTGTATTTGATAATTTAAAGACTAAAATGAAATTAAATGAAGGAATTAAAAATTAGTCCCTAAAAACCAGACGCACCCTCTAAATCTACACAGTGCAAATTACTGTCCGAAACGATGAAAATACTACTGAAGTGCTCAAACCGTTACGTGGAGTACTACTCAACACAAGCATTGACGAAAAGGGTCATTTTTTGTTCATATCAGATGCTAGTACTTCAATGGATACTAGCGTCACATTCGAACAATTCACCAAGACCAACGACTGCAATGTTTCAAACATTTTTTTATTCCGATGCAAACTCCAATACCTCTGATAATGGCAATGGCATACTATTAACATAACACAAAATCAAGGCAATGACATACGATTAACATAACACAAAATCAAGGCACTAAAAGAAGCTGCGACCTTATTGGCATATATAGTACACGAAGCAGTGACACAATAAGCCCCTACCATTCACAGGAATTCCAAATCGCAGCTGCTGAACTGGGTAAACGATGTAGTTCATCATAAAGTTAGATGCAAAAGCTACAACTAACAGAACAACCACCAAAGTTGTCTAACTACCAATAGGTTACAGCCATAATCCTTCAGATTGGCAGAGCTAAGGAGCATTCTCAGGCGGCCTAGTAAGCATCCTGTCAACGTTTGCCAAAAGGCCCTGCATCTCCCCCAGAAGCTTATCTTGAACAGGATTCAGCTGCCCATCTGATGAGGTTGCCAGAGCCGAACGACGGGCTGAAATCATATCCTCAAGGTTCTTCCTAATATCTCGGAGTGGAGGCTTTGAAGCAAGAGACGGTGAAGGCACAGTCAACTTGACGGGAGAGAAATCAAGCCTTAGCGTAGCAAACGGAGGCCCAAACTGACCAAGAAGGTACTGACAACCGTTCTTGTACGCCTCCTCGGCTTCAATGCTTTTCCCAAACACAACACAAGCACTGCGGGTAGCTTCTGAAATATCAGTCTGAGACTCGATCAAGTAGCCGTGCTTGCCAAATGTGGAGAGTAGCTCCTCTCTGGAAGGAACAGTGGCACCAGGTACAAATTCCACAATAACGGCTGCCGGATTGCTGAAGTGATGTGCAGGTTTCTTCTTTTTCTTAGGAGTAAGGTTAGCAGGGTCCAGCCAAGTGCCATTGGTACCTTCACCACAGGAATGATTTGCCACTTCTGCAGGTAGCTTCACTTTCTTGACAGGCTGTCCATTCTTTTGACACTCATCGTTGAGTGTATGATTCACACCGATTATATCTGTGCCATTAGTTTTAACTTTCTTAAGCATTTCTGGCAGGTTAGCTTGCAGAGACGCATAAGATTGCTGGACTGTGCAAACTTCTACATCCCCAGGCTCTTCATTTCCATCTACAGGCTGAGACATGTCTTCATGCATAGGAGAGAGCCCACTGCTTGCAGGCAAATTTGCAGCACTTTGCAGATTTTCATATATGCGAATGTCAGCATCGGGCATTGTTGCTTCCTTTAAAACACTTCTGTCAGACATATCAGCAACACTCTGTACATTCTCATTTATGCGATTATCAGTTTCCAACTCTGTTGGTTCCTTAGAAACAATTCTGTCAGGCACATCTGAAACATCGCTTTGCACATTCTTATCCTTGTGTACACTAGTTTCTGGCTCTGTTGCTTCCTTAGAAACACTTCCAATAGGAACATCCACAACAACACTTTGCGCACTCACATCTATGGGATTATTAGATTTCAATTCCATTGCTTCTGTCTGGACACTTCTGATAGGCACATCTACAGTAACATTCTGCACATTCGTTTCTGACCTTGTTGCTTCCAAGTTAGCCGCATCATTTTCTTTTGCGGATTGTTCAGGAAACATATTGCCCACAGCCAGAACATTTTCTTGGGTCTGTTCATGTCCTGATTCCACTGCTTCAGGATCTGCAGCTGAAATAGGAACTTCCAAAGGTGATGGTTTGCCCTTCTTGTTCTGAACATCTACTTCTATGCCCCTTGGACCACTTCCCGCCTTCATTAGGGTTCTCATATCTTCTTCTTTCACTTGCCTGATAGGAATAGCAGGAGTGATTGGTATACTAGTGCTAATTGTAGCAGCAGAAGAGGTATTCTCTCGCTTCTTCCTCTTGATGGAAGAGCCACCACTCCCAGTTTCATCCTTTTTCCTGCCCCTCTTTGACACACAACTGTCTTGTTTCAGAACAGCATGTGAATCAGAGATTAGACCCACAGCAATGTCCATGTCAACATTTCTAGAACCATGCATGAGTGGACATTCATGTGCCTTACAAGACTTATAGTCAGCACCGCGAAAAAATGTTGTGCTTCTAAACAAACGGAGAAATTCCTCAGCATCCTTTGGAAAATCGTCCCTATGCTTGGGAACCTTCCCTAAGCCTCGCACCAGCAGCAAGACATCTTCCACAACAATGCTGCCTGGCAATGGTGACACGTTGCTGCCATCAGCAGCAACTTTGGGAACCAATGCCTTTGGCAGATCAGCTTGTTTGATAATCTTGTCAACCACACCCAAGTTAGTGTATGGTGGCGACAGGTACTTACTCCTCTTCCGCACTCGCTTTCCTGAGGTTACATGTTCAGGGCTGCCAATCTTGCCCTCATTCTTGCTTGTATCCAGTTTGTCCATCACTTTGGTGACACAGCGCTTCTTCTGCATGGGTGTCTCCTCCAGCCTCTCCAATGCCTTGTGCTGGTCCTCGGCAAGCCAATCATCAGCATCTGTGTCTTCGCCAGCAGGCACATCAAGATCGATCTTGTCCACAAGGTCGTCCAGCGGGCGCCGCAGGTAGTGCTGGGCGCCATGTGGACCCCACCCCTCCCCGACCGCGAAGACCCAGCTCTTGAGCCTGGCGCGGTCCAATAGGCCGACAGAGGAGATGTCCAATGCGGCCTCACGGAGCGCCGCCAGGAACTCGGCGGGCGCCAGGTTGGCGACTCCGGTGACGCTGCTATCCTCTCCGGGCGGCGGGGGCGGGACGCAGGCGCAGGTGAGCTGGAGGCGCAGGGCCGCGACGGCACGCGCCTGGGCCTCCGCGACGGCCCCGAAGAATCCGCGCGCGGTGCTGCCGCAAGCCATCATGTCAGCGTCGGCATCGGCGAAGCGCCGGACTTGCGCAGGAGGGGCGGACGGCGCGCCGGAGGCGGCGGGGTCGCTGAAGTAGGAGACTTGGGCGTCGCGGACGGCGGAGGCGGGGCACGCGGAGAGCATGCGCGCGGGCCACCAGCAGTGCTGGCGGGGCTTGGAGGGCTTCGCCCAGACGAGCTCCCCGGCGGCTAGGGTTTGGGGCGCGGAGGCCGTGTCCACCTCAGGGGTTAGTGTTTTGCCCTCCATCGCTGCGATGAGGAATGGGGGTGGCGATGGGGCGGCGCGAGTGGCGTGAAGTTCGGTGGGCCGGGGTCGGGGAGATAGGGAACGTGATGGAAGAGAGCGGACCGGATTCGATTGGAAAGTAGGAGCGGAGCGAGCCGCAGCTCCTCGAAAAGCCTAACTGCTCCTGGCGGCGGCGGCCCGACCGTGGTGTGACCGTGTGAGCGGCGCGTCCGGACTGAACCGCACTGACATCAATACATGATCGAGTGAGAGCATCTTCATTCATGAGATTAGCTAAAATAGCTTGCCAATCTAAATTTTAGTTACTTAATTGTAAAATAGTTTTTCAATAGGTTAACCATTTAACTTAACAAGATATCCGACTCTCTAAATTGACCCCTTCACTAGCCAAATTTGGCTAGCAAATTTCGCTAGCCAAACTAACTTACATGTTGGAGAGTCTGTTGTAATGAGATGTTATATTTAGATTTAATCTTTATAGAGTGACAAATAAAAAGTCAAATAGAGAGTAAAAAATAAAGAGTCTTTTAAAGATACTCTGATAAGTGGGAAATAGGCAAATAGCCAAATGGGTAGGGATGTCATTATTTATTATATTTTAATTCGAGCGAATATAAATATTATCGGATACCAATCTAAAACAAATAATTCGAATTCTAATTCACATTCAGACTTATAGTTAATAACGAGTATCAACATATCAGTATCTAATTATATTATCGGTGGATTTATAGTTAATAAAAAATCATATTACACGAAAATTATAAATATAGTACTATAGTTCATAGACACCTTATAAGCATATTAGTGATATGCCCTTGCCAGTGGCGGAGACAGGCGTGGGGCCACTAGGGCTCGGGCCCTACTCTTAGGCCGAAAAATTGCTAGGGGTCCAAATATGTTCCGAAGGAACGAGAGAATTCGTATAATTCGTTAATGGTCATATGTGCCATTATCTATGCATTTGCATTATTTAAGATGTTCTAACTGATATAAATATTTGTTAGTGTTATATCGGGCCCTACATTTAGAGAGATCTTGGCTCCGCCACTGGCCCTTGCATTGCTACGGTTTATATATATACACAATAGTTACAGAAACCTTAGTCGACTTGTGCACCGGTCAACCCTCCCCACGCGCGTCAGTCCAACCTCCGGTCCAACAACCAACCCTCTGTATGGGACATGCGCCATAAATCACGGTTGTATTTTTTTCAATAAATAGTGTTAATAGTTCATAGAAATAGCATAAATAGTTTGTAGAGATAGCATAAAAACTTCCTCCATCAGACGCACATGCAGTTTCCGATTTTTATGGCAAGTACGGTTTCAGATCCGAGAATTATGGCAGATTCGAAAATTGTTGTGCATGCAGAAAATTTCCATGTGAGACGATGTGTGGGCGCAACCCAAGTTTGAGCGTAAAATTCTCAATTTTTAGCGTAAATTACGCCATATATAGCGTAAATATTGTTATAATGATCAACGGGATGGTTTTTATGACATATACTAACACCATAAATCATGTGCACGATTTGGGATAGTTGTCGCGTACTTCGCTTCACACGAGATTGCATAAAACCAACACAAAAAAGGGTAAAAGACACGCACGAATTAAAGTCGTTGTCATGTATCTCGCTTCGCACAAGGTTGTCGTAAAACACATAAAAATGTTATATATTTAGCCACATGTGCCCAGGGACTAGCCTGGGCTTTCTAGTAGCAGCGTAAAACACAACAAGAAATTTCATAAATTTTGTTTGAAAATGCATAAAGCACGATCATCATACAAGGAACTTGTTTAGTTCATAGTATACCAAAATATAAGCACAACTATATATTGTAGAATCATACATCGAAATCATACATTATGTTTAATCTAGAATAAATTGCTTTTGCGTAGTGCATAAAAATTGATAAAAGCACACCGTGCAGCACAACTTTATCACTTCAGTCTAGCAATCCTGGAACATAACCAAACACACCTTGCATAACTTTATCACTCCAGTCTAGCGATCTTGGAACAAAATTGAACACACCTTGAAAACATCAAGCATCGCATGAGTTATCTTACCCATCACCTTGAAAACAGAGAAAGCAGCCGAAGCATGTCCACACTTAGGACCAAATATTTTTCGACACCCATGGAGATGGAGGATTTCACACCGCCACACTGGATGAATTGGAGGATTTCACACCGCCAACTGGATGAATTGGCTTACATGGAAGCTTTTAATGTTCACTTATTTTCACTTTCTCTCACTAGCACCACATTCACCTGGTATGTTGTCTTATCTCCTAATTCTATTAGTTCTTGGGGTGACATAGGTCACAAATTCCATGAACGCTTTTTATCTAGGGATTATGAGTTAGACTTAGTTGATCTGGTATCGCTATGATAGGGGCGCGATGAATCAGTTAACGATTAACTCTAGAGATTTCGAGATACAAGGAACCGATGCTTTCAAATAAATGTATCTCATAAGGAGCTGGCTAGGTTGGACTTCAATGAATTAAGACCAGATTTTAAAGAAAAACTAGAAGGAACTCGTTTCTTATCTTTAGCCTCGGTACATAAGCATGCTTTAGCTTGTGAAAGACGAAGCAAAGTGGCTCGTCATGATATTGAAAGTAATCATGATAGTTCTGAAGATGAGCCTAAGGAAATTTATGTAACAGAGCTTGTTTGGCCCATTGACAACGAACCACATATTGTTCTTCTTTGCAGGTAACTCACACAAAACAGCAAGAAGTAAAGTTTACTTTTAATTTTGCTAAATACAAGATATTCGACGAGATGCTTAAGAGTGGCAACTAGAGCTGTTTAAACGTCAGGCCGAGTCGGATTCGGGTCAGTCAAGGTTGGGTCGTGGGTCGTTTAGCATGGCCCGTACCCCCAACCCATGCCTAGTTTTGGGTTGGGTCAGGTTGGCCCGTGCTTCCCTATTAGGTGTGTTAGGTTAGCTTTTTCGGGTTGGGTTTTTTGGCTTTAGGCTGGGTTTTTTAGAGCATCTAGAGGGGTGGGGTGAATAGGTGATCCTGTAAATTTTACTCAAAACAACACAAAGTTGGTCTATAATATAGGTTAGTGTAACTAAAAAAAGTTTAAGAGTAGAGAGAAGGGAGATGATAACTCTTCACCTGGTTGCTCTCTTGGGATGAGTATTAAACTAGGAGCAATATTCCAAGTGACTATGAGAACTCAAGAAGGCAACAATCACAATAAATAAAAGGCACACAAGACACAACAATTTTTATCGTGTGAAGGAAACGATGATGCCTAAGAGGGGGGTGAATTAGGACTTCTAAAACTTTCTCTAAACTAGGCCACAAATAAAACCCTAGAGCAAAACCTATGCAAATAATCAAACTAGAATGTGCAAACTAGGTTTTGTCTAAGTGTTGCTATCTCTACTAGAAAGGCTAAGTTTCAAGCTAAACAATCTATCGAAAGGACAAGATTGAAACTTAAATACTTAATGTAAATGTTGAAGGTAAAGAGCAAGGTAGAGATGCAAACTCTCATGGACAGCGTTGGTATTTTTACCGAGGTATCCGGAACCACACAAGGTTCCGACTAATCCTCATTGGTGCCCCTACGCAAAGGGTAGCCCACGCGAGGGCCAAGCACCACGGTCGAGTAACTCCATAGAGAGTCGCAGGCCTTCTTCACACGCAAGTGGTGCTCCGCTTCCGATTCCTTTCGGACGCTTCTCGCCATCTCCACTATTGAGCTTCTGGCTAAAATGCCACGGGCCTCGTTCCCTCTGGTACACGGTGGCGGCCATGAAAAAACGCGGTTGTCACGGTCTCGCAAGACTCTCGCCCCACTTGGTACAATTACAATGGCTCACGCAAGAGCCGAGGGGTCATGTGGTTTTTCTAAACACACTCAACTAACTAGGATTCACCTAGAGCAAGCGCTAATGCGGTCTAACTAACCTAAGCACTTCACAAAGCACCTACGCTAATCATCGAGTGATTCTATTAAGCACTTGGGTGTATGAGCACTTGGAAATGTCTATACTATGTCTTGGTTTGTTGCTTGGGCTTCCAAACCTTCAAATGCCCAGCTGGGTGATGTATTTATAGGCCCCAACTCAATTCTAGCCGTTCGAGGAAACGCTGCAACCTCTGCGGCACACCAGACAGTCCGGTGGAGGCACCGGACAGTCCAGTGCCCCCACTACACGACGGTTCACTTACAGCGACCTACGGTTGGTTGCTAAAACGGCCTTCAGCGACCTACGGTTGGTCGCTAAAAACTTTTAGCGACCCATAAGGATGGTCGTTGTAAGTGTCGTCGCTAAAGGCTTTAGCGATCGACATCTTTTTAGCGACCGACCGTCCGTTGCTAATATTGTATATTTAGCGACCAACCGTAGGTTGTTGTACTATAGATTTAGCAACCAACCGTAAATCGCCATACTATACATTTAGCAACCAACAGAAAGTCGCCGTTTTTACAATTGTTATTAATAATAATATACATTTAATTAAGCACCACAAATCATAGATTTTTATACACAAATCATAAAGACATACACAGTTAATCAGTATATCACAGTCATAGATCCATCACATAAACACAAAAGCACCACAATTATATATTCACAAAAGCATCACAATTATAATATCATTCACAACTAGATCACTAATGTTTTATATCACTCCAACTATTGTTCAAAAGCCCACAACTATATCACTCTAGCTGCTCCAGAGCTGATCAGTCACAAAAGCACCAAAGCTACACTAATGCTTCAAGCAATTCAAAAGCCTTCAGACAACCACTCCAACTTCTTGTATCCTCCTGTTTTAAGGTACAAGCTTTCTTTGTCCAGAACACCCTAGAAAAAAGTACATCAAATTAGTATATTGTTGCTGCATTTGCAAATAAAAATACAGTTTTGATGCCTTATCTACCTCCACTAGATGGTGTTGCAGCCTTATGATGGAATGAATTTGCTTTTGGAATGCACAATACTTCATGTGCAACAGGCCCCCCAAAAATAGCAACTCCTGCAACACATCATAAGTTTATTTTTTAAGTAAGACGAAGCAATCCACAAGTTCATATAAGGGGGTGTTTGGTTTCTAGGGACTAATGTTTAGTCCCTTCATTTTATTCTATTTTAGTCTATAAATTGCCAAATATAGAAAATAAAATAGAGTTTTAGTTTCTATATTTGGCAATTTTGGAACTAAAATGTAATAAAATGTAGGGACTAAAAATTAGTCCCTAGAAATCAAACACCCCCTAAGTATATGACTTTGATGAAAGTGAACCAATGGATTTCAAATAACAAGCATTTAAGCTCAACATGGCCTGATTTATCCAAAACAATAAGAATTTGCGAACATATAAGAGATGTAGGCATCTGCCAACAAAATTCTAACAAAGAGTTAACATATTACTTGCATGTGAGTTGAACGTATTATTTGCATGTGTTTTATTCTTCCCCGCAAATAAACTTCTTTTCATGTACTAACAACTTATTTTGCAATCTTAACAAAGACATATTCTAAGAATTACAAAAGATCGACTATAACGGTACAGCTCACTTGACTCCACATCTGAACACAAGGTAGAACAATGCAAAAATAGCATGTATCCTCTCCTGATTCAGGATACACATTAGGCCTTGTTTGGCTGCACTCTAATCTACCCTAATCCACATGTATGGGGTGGAACCACACCACCAAATGTTTATTGGGGTGGATTGGAGTGCAGCCAAACAAGCCCAAAGTTGCATCGAGAAACAAGGAGCAGCTATACACCAATAGTTTAAGCCTTAAGGATGCGCAAGTAAAGTGAAATGCAAACCTTCTGTTTTGAGTGATAGCAGTAAGTCATCAAGACCTGGAGCCTTTATAAGATCTTTATGAACAAGCAATGTCTCCTGCAGAAAACAAAGGCAAATTATGTTATATCTGAATATGAAATAAGTTTATCTAGACTTACGGAAAAAAGTAAGAGTATCATGAATTGTGCTGAAAATATCATATATGTCACAAAGATTTCTACTATGAAAGTAAATGTGCTATAAAAAAGAGAAGGTGGATTACAAGGAATAAACATCTTGATAGACTAGTTATATATTAAATTAATTAGGCATAATGGTACAATCATCATTTTCATAATATATTACACTCACCTTTAGTAAATCAGCAATTTCGTCTCTACTTGTAACAAGGCCAATAAGTTTTTCACCCACGTTGCTAGGAATGGCACCAGTTATAACCTATAAGAATTTTTTTCAGGAAACAAATCTAAAAACATGTCATATCAGCATGAGAAAATACCTTATGCAATACTTTGTTTGATCTCATGGCTTCTTTTCCACCTTTCAAGAGAAGACCATTGCCACTTCGAATCGCTAAAGATGCAATCTACATAATGATATGAAAGCTTAAAGATAGCTTATAAATATGCCTAAGTACTAAGCATGAACAAGTCACATGGTGAAAAGTAACTGGTAAATTACAATAAAAAACTACCTGGACCAAGGCATCAGGCCTGGACTCAAAAATAAACAATAGGACACCCAAAGGACATGATGTTTTCTCGAGAATTAAATTTTCAGCAACCTGAAAAAGGTACTCTTGCAGATGTAGTATTTATCTTTGGAAAATGTCAGCTTTTCATTAGTTAGAGTTTGTAAGAACTCACCTCTGTTCTTTTGAGTATTTGGTTGATTGGGTCTTCCATACGTGCAAGAGTGCGAATGGATTTCACGAGGACTGATATCTGTAACATGATGAAATATTAAGGTGAATTGGATGAAAATAAAAACACCAAAAGGTGAATCAGATGAAAATAAAAGCACCAAGAAAAAATGCAGAACAGTCCAACAAATCAAAATGCAAGGAACATAAAATTAATAGAGTTGCGATTATAATTAGGGCTTGGCGTTCGGGTTTACCCGATATTTCGGGTCGGGCTTTTCGGGGGTTTTATATTTCGGGCTTCTAACATCTATACCTGAACCCTTACCCGTAATTTCGGGTACGGGTTCGGGTAATAGCAAACTACCCGAAACAGTGAATCAATATTCAGCAGTAGTAGAGTAGGATATTTAATATTCAAGAGAGCAAGTTTAACATTCAACAGTGAAAAAGTGAATCAATATTTAATATTCAACGGGGAAACAATATTCGCTCTCACACATAACACATAACAGAGAGTAGCAGGCAGTGAAACAGTGTAGTGATATTCAAAACACTCGACCAGACACCAGAACCAGATGCAGTGAAACCATGATAGTGAAACTATATTTGTTCTCCATAGTCCATAGTTCCATACGTGTAGTCTGTAGAGTAGGAGGCAGCAGCACGGATAGTAGGTAGGCAGTGCAGTCCTTTCTGCAAAATCGGAGCCACCAAGCCAGACTAGCTTTTGCCAGTGAGTCCAAGACGAACTATCCGAAAGCAACAGCGCAGGTCGCTGCTCCCCTAAAAAATATCGCTACAAAAATATGGTCAGATGGATACATGGAGCCCTCGCCTGCAACCAGCAGTCCAACATGAAGCCATGAACTAAGATGTAGATGTTCCATGGATGGTGTTGCTTCCTGTTCCTGTACCTGTTGTTGTCGTTGATTCTTGTCCTTTTCTTTTACCGCCAAATTCTTCTTTTAGTTCTGCAATGAGATGAAGCATTGTCTAGTTAATATGTGTTTATATATGGAGTAAGCGTGGGATCCAATAGCTAGAAGTAAAAATAATTATATACAGTTGGTTATAGTACATCACAGTGTTTATAAAAGTTCCTGACCTTAATTAAACATTAAAATGTTCTGCAAGAGATGATAACTGCCAGCGCTAAGCCTACCAGCACAAAAGTATTTCTTCTCTATTTCCAGCATTGTTATCTATCTGAATTGAAAATACATTGCTTACTTTTGATGAATTCTGAAACTTATTTCTACAGAATGCAAGCGAGAAGCATTTTCTTTATGACATTGTTGCTAATGGTCGTAATGGCGGCGGCCGGCGGCTGTAATTTCCAGTATTGGAGGTACATTTGATTTCTCTTGTTTTACCTGTGTCAAATTATTCTTACTACCAAAGTAACTTCTAAAACATAATAAAAAATAATCTACCAAAGTAACTTCTAATGCATAATAAAAATTAATCTACAAATAAACTACCTTCCGGCGAGGACGCGTCTGGCAGGTGGCGCGGCGGCTTGATTTCTCTGTTGTCTGCTTGAATCTGGAGCGTTCACCGTTCACAACTTCGGTTTGTTAAGGTGTGGTTGCTCCGTTGTTGCCTGGTGCATGCTGTTCAGCCTCCGCCGGGCTGCCTCATCTGTCAAAAAAAAAACGATCCCATTAGCTATAGATTAAATTAATAATACTTGGGTGTGAACGATCCCACTCACTAGCTCGATCATCGTTGTCATTACTGGCTTGTACTGTATTTACGAAATGAACCTAGCTGTGCGACGAACTGCGAGACGGTGACCTCCTGCTTGGCATCGGTGACGACGATGGGGCTGCCGCTGCCGCCGTCTCCGGCTCCGGCTCTGCGGACGGCGCCCCCCGCGACTGTCTTGCTCCTTGCGCTGGAGAGTGGAGACAGGGAGAGAGCCACAGCCGCCGGCCGCCGCTGGATAGGGACAGGGAGACTGGGAGAGAGCCGCAGCCCACAGCCGCCGTTGGACAGGGAGAGCTAGGGTTGCCAGGTTTCGTAGTTGGCTAATTGGGTCGTGGCCCGTGGGCTGTGTCCTGTTGCCTAGCGCTCGGCCTGGTGCCTGAATAGACGGTGCTAGGTATTTCGGGTAGAATGGGTACTTCGGGTACCGCGGGTTACTACCCGATTAGGCCCGAACTTAGTTCGGGTATTCAGTTTTGTTACCCGCTGGATCTGTTCGGGTAACGGGCTTCGGGTTAAACGGGTATGGGTTCGGGTATTTCGGGTTTAGGGCTTTAGGCTCGGGTTTTATGCCCAGATATAAATGGCGCTACCTTTCCTGGCTTTAGGGTCAATCTATCAACCAAAAATTTCTCATATCCAGCATCTTGTGCTGTAGCTACATTGAACGACTGATTGGAGAGGTATGCGAAGGTTTGGATTCCAGCGACCAGCGCTCACATCAAAGAGGGGATCCCGCAGGCCAAAACGTAACGAACAAGCAAAACCATCCAATACCTATCCAAACCAGCCGAAAGGCGAACATGACCGGAAGGGAACATAGAACCCCGTTCGGATATCCACTCCACGCTAGAGGCGTCAAGCGTAGGGAGGGGATGCGGGCGCCTGCCAACGGGGAAGGAATGGAGGGAAGAGACGTCGTTTGCGGCGGAGGGAAGGATGCGTACCTGGATCTAGAACGGGACGTCGCCGGCCGGGCGTGGAGGGCGGTGGGGAGGCACTGCGACTGCACGAGCGGCGGCGCCGGGCGCGTCCACGCGCTCACGCTCCTGGCGCGCTGCACCCTGGACGTCGGCGGCCGCGGCTGGGGCCTCGCGTAGGAGGCGCTGTAGCTCCGGACGTCCACCGCCGCCCCGCCGCCGAACGTGCTGCCCCTCTCCGCGCACGGCACCGACCTCTCCCGGAACCAATGAGGACCAAGCGCAGGGGCACGACAGGGCTGAGGGCGAGCTCGGCGAGCACCAAGGGTGAGGTGGCGGCGGCACCCGCCACGGTTGAGGGAGGGGGCGGCCATGGGAGAAGTGACGGCGGCTGCGTGCGTGGAATAGGGTTTCGTTTGTTTGTTTAGTAGGCCTTTAGATGGGCTTTGCTGAGTAAATAAGAAACACAAAAATCACGTACCCCTATAGCGACCCACCATCAGTCACACACTTACCTCTATAGAGACCGACCATAAGTCGTTAAATTTCTAAACTTTTAGCGACCCACAGACCGTCGCTATTAACGCATTTAGCGACCAACCGTCGGTCTATAACTTTTAGCGACCAACCGTCAGTCCCAAATAAGGGTCACTAAAGATCAACCGTCGTGTAGTGCCCTGTTCGGGGCGCCTAACCATTGGTTCTGTCAAACGATCATTGGCGTTGTCAGCCTTAGCACCAGACAGTCTGGTGTGGCACCGGACAGTCCGTGCCCTCCTCCATAGTGCCATTAGGAAGTAGCCGTTGGGCTACTGTTCCCCGGTGCACCGGATAGTCTGATGTCCCTGACCGGACAGTCCTTTTGTGGTAACACATTTCTTCGTTTCTTGGACTTCGCTTGATATTATTTGATCTTCACTTGTAATCTTCATAATGTCTTCTTTTGAGGTGTTGCTTTCCTTAATGCCTTAGTCCAAGTCACTTTAGCATCCTGTGAACTACAATCATAAACACTAGCAAACATATTAGTCAACAGGTTATGTTGATCATCAAACACCAAAACCTTTTGAGCCGAACGGCCCGGGGTCCATTTTCCTTACAATCTCCCCCTTTTTGGTGATTGATGACAATACAACCAAAGCAAGCAAATATAACAAACATTTGAATGAAAATATGCAATATACTTGCTAGGATGCATGTATGTCCCCATAATGTGAGATTATGGACTTAAGCCTCCCCCTAACTCCATAATTCACTTGCTTCCTATTTTAGACCAAAAGACCAAAACCACTTGCAAGATCAAAGTTTTAATTTGGTGGTGTTTGGTGTTTTGGTATCATTTTCATTGCTTTGGTCCCTCAAACTTCTCTCCCTTTGGCATCAACCACCGAAAAGGAAGACATTAAAAGCATTTAGGAAGCAAATAAAACTTGCCCTCTTGAAAGATTTATCAATTGAAGCACCAAAAATTATTCCCCCTAAATGAGTGTTCTCCTTTTGAAAGAATTTTCTCTACCTTTAGAGACGAAGAAATATCCCCCCTGATAGAGACCCTCTGTGGGGGGGCGGATATCCCCCGGGTCCACTAGAAGGCAAAAACCCTTGCATGGGGCCACAAAATAGTCGCCCCGCAAGGTCGTCTCATCGTGGGCCGAGCAAAGACTACAATTGAAATGGGCCGACCAAAGAAGGCAATGGGCTCGCGCCCGGATTGTCCGCGGATTATGCGTAATCTTGAGGGAGTCGTCCGTCTTTCCCACGCCCGACGCCCTCAAATGTCGGGGATAGATCGGGACGAAGCCATCGGGTTTTCCTTAAGATAAGCAAAGTTAGTTTGCTATTTGCTAGGAGATAAGCCGGAAGAGTGTGATCAGCGTGTGCGTAGGGAGTGCCCCACGATTGTGTATATAAGGCCTAGGGGGAACCCCATCATTTTCATCTCATTAGCACCTCTCCATTCAGGAAACACCACTTGTAAACACACCACACATACAAAGCCACCCTAGGAAGTAGGGTATTACGTCTCTCAAAGCGGCTCGAACCTATAGAAATTCGCTGACTCTCTTTCTCTCTCTCGTGCTTCTGGCATGAACCATCGAATTACGATCAGCAACACCGTCCTACCCAAAAGCACCACGAGGGTACCCCCGAGTGTGCGGTCGGACACTAGACACCGACAGCTGTCGCGCTAGGTAGGGGTGTGTCGTTGATCAAAGTTAGCTCAATGGTCGTCACCTTCAAGAACAAGATCACTCTCAGCCGAGGGGCTATGTTCCGCTTCGAAACCATCTCATGCATAGCGGACGTAGAAGGGACTCTGCACCACGTAGCGGATCCCCCTGAGAAGGCACCCTCCTCGGGAATCCCGAGAGAAGCCAAAGCAAGACTGCGGACAGCGCCCTCGCTCACAGCTCGGGGGAAGATGGTCCCTTGTAAGCCGGGATTCAGGAGTCCTCAGGAGAAGGAAGACCAATCAGTCGGGGCTTCACTAACCCGAAGAACTCCGTTGTCCACCTCGCCCACTAAGGAGTGGACACGGATCACTCGGAAGAAGGAAGTGAACATCCCGAGTCGGATAAGGAGAACACACTGAGCCACCTTTCCGATACCTTCGCCCTCAAACGAGGATGGGAAGAAGAACACCGTCATGCTAGCTCCTTTCTACCCTAACGTCCTCTTCATCCAGGGAGATTGGAGTAGCGCCCATCTCCGACGATGAGCCTACCATGCAAGGGGAGGAACCTCCCCAGCGTGATGCCCGACGATGAAGAAACAGACGCCGAAATGTGCGACGACATCATGAAGCCGGGGAATGGGATCCAACACAACCTGTGTCACACCCGATTTTAGAAGGCAAACCGAATGCGAACCATGTACGTGCCAGGATCAGCAATTCACGTACACAGCAGTTACATAACTGGACATCATCACACAGTGCTCAAATAATGACATAAAAGAGGGTATAATAGTCGATTACATCATGATGTCTGAGACATCCACATAGTCTTTAACAATAACCAAAGTGCGGAAAAGAAACATAGATACACACGGCCTACACAGGCACCCGAATGGGGGTTTGCCGCTAACCCACGCCTAGAACTCATCGTACTCTTGAAACTCCTGGAAGTCCTCCTACACAACTTCATCTTCACCTGAGTAGTGCTTGCAACGCGGACAACCTGGGGGGTTTGGTGTGTAAAGCAAGGGTGAGTACACATCAACATACTCAGCAAAATGTCCCATTTGGCTGTAGTGGACTAGCTTTATGTGGAGTTAAGTCAAGCAGTTGCTTTTAGTTGGTCAGGTTATTATTTACTAGTAGAAAGCTAGGTTTTAGCATTAACCGAAGTTATTATCCCAGATGTACCCTTTCCAAACGGAAAGAATACCTCTTACCATTACCATAGTCATAACCAAAATCATGATCCTCGTCACCACCTGTAAACCATACATCTCTGATCAAGTATCTCTAATCAATGGAGCTCCCTTGGCCGCTCATAACCGTGAGCACGCTGATATATCAGTTTCATAACACTCTGCAGAGGTTGCACACTTTACCCACAAGCCGTGATTCCCTCTTGCCTCGGGCCGATCAAACCCTTAAACACTACCAAGGTGAATAGGCAGAGTCTCACTACATAGCCTTTACAAAGATTCCCTGGGGCTGTAGCTGCCCGTTTGGTTTCCTCCCCAAGGGGCGAACCAACCTTGGCAGAGCGAGCCGCATGCACCGAGCCCCATTAACGGCACGACGGCGAAGCGAACTACACCCCAGTTACTCTAATTACTCAGCTAAGGGCGTCCCACTCCACCCTCATGGTTGCACTGTTTTCCTGGGCGGTCATCCAACGAACAGGTCCTTACGGAGAGGCACTTGAGAAACCGCTCGAGTGCCCTTAAGGGCCACAAGTACCATCATCATAATCAAAAGGGAAAACAACGTATCATATATAATCTCATCATGTTCATTGATTAATGTGAAGCACTAGCATAAAGCTAAACTGAAATAACCCAAACCAAAATAGGTAAAAAGGACAAGATAAACAAAAGCTAGTCAATCCTTAGGTATAAACTGTGTAAATGCGGGGAGTGAATTATAAAATGTATAGGACATAGATGGGTCAAAGGACACTTGCCTTCACCAACCGACTGCTGCTGAGGGTCTTCACCTGCAACTCCTTCGGACTCCACTAACTGATCGTTATCTATACTAGTTTCAAACATACATTCCACAAATTTAATACAAAGGAACAATACACCAAACAATAGAATGCAATAAATAAACAGACGTCCGACGTAGGGCTCGCACCTACAACTAAACGAGAAAGAGAAAGTAACGGTCGAGGCTGCGGTCGAGAAGCGATCACATTACACGATTATAAATCAAAGTACTCGTCTAAACAGAATGGTATTAATTTAGCCATCGCGTTAAGTGTAAAGCCCAAAAATTTGTATAAGGGAAGAATAATAAAATAAATAAAGAAATAAATAAAATAGTAAATTTAGATATCTCGTGATTATAATTGAAAAAAAAGAATTAACTTAGAAAATAAGTGGTAGAAAAGGTTTTTCAAATTTCGATTAGGATTGGGATTTGTTTTCTTTTGTGTGCCTTGCATATTTAGCATAATTGCCTAAATAAAAATAATACATACCTTGCATTCATGCTGAACTTTTTTTTGATTTGTATATTCACTTAAAGTTTGAAATTTTGCAACTAGATTTGAATTATTGAATAATATGAATGGGAACTAGAAAACATAATAGAAAGTAAATAAAAAAAAGGAAAGAATGACTCACCTGCTGTGGGCCAAAATCACTGCCGTAGCCCACTTTCCCTTCCTGTTCCGCGCGGTCACCTGGGCGCCTCGCGCCTCTGGCAGGTGGGCCAGTGAGGCCAGGGTCGTCCTCTACCTCGTGCGACGGTGATGGAAACGGCCACCGCGCATTTCGTGGAGGTCGGCGCAACTGGATCGAGATCATAACAACCTGCTGGCCACACTACTTAGACCCTCCCATCTGCTGCGGGCGCCCTGTTTTCTTGTTGCGCGGCTGGTCACTGGCTGGTGGGCCCATGGGGTCTGGCCGCGGCCCTTGCGCCATTGCCGCGAACTTCGTGAGGTTGGTAAGCTTTTCTGCGCCGATCTCCTCGGTGCGGACTCACCTCCTGCTCCTATAAAGGTATGGCCTCGTGACCCCGTGCCATCGCACCACAGCGCCTGGTATTGCAAACAGACCGAGGGAGAGAGAAAGCTTGCCGCCATGGAGGAAGTCAGCCGCCGTCAGTGGATGGAGGAAGACATCGGGTGCGCCGCCATGATTAGCGCCAATTGGAGGGTTGAGGAAGGACCTAGGCGAGTCACCGATAATGTCCGCTGCTCAATCGGGGGAAAATGGGTGATCAGGTGGCTTGGGAATTGCTCACCCGTGCAGAACCTCGCCATGGTCCCGCACTTCGTCGAGGATAGCACTGCAGTCGCCACCGTTTGAGGCAAGAACTCCTACCATTGATTCGCAATGTCCTCTGTATGCTTTTAGCTCTTTCGCGTGTTACTCCGTTCATCAGGGCCCAGCGCGGGATTGCCGGCCATGGGCATGTCGCCATGTACTGTCTGGCCGCCGCTCTGCTAGCTGGGGAAGATGAGTGGGATGGGGATGAGACTGGTGCCGTTGAGTGGCGGATGTGTGGCTGTGATTAGACAGGGAGCACACCTCTTCGGTCACTTAATCCAGGCCACTAGATCTTTGGCCAATGGCCGAGATTGGATCTTCGGGTAATGAGTTAGCACCGTTAGATTAAGGATCTCATGGCATAGCGGTTCAATTAAAAGTAGATTTAATCTGTGCCATCCATTTATGATCAAACAGCCGAGACTCACCAGTACCCCTTCGCGATGTAATATTTTCTAAAGAGACCCTGTAAAATCATATAAATAACCCGCAGTCCACACTGTGGGAAGCCTGAGTCTGGGAAATATTTCAAGTTAGCCCCCTGCGCTTTGCAGTAATTGAGGCCCAGTCCAGAGTATTATAAAACAGAGAAAATAATTTATAAATGGATTTTTAATAGATAAATAAATGCTAGAACTTGTTTAAATCATAGAAAATCCATTTTTAATCCAAATTAATCCATTCCACTTTCTAAAATTTGGTAATTTTATTCTCTACCACCTAGAACCTCTGTTTTGTCATGAAAACAATTAGAAATTTAATCTCTCACTTAATCCATTTTAAACACATAAAACCTTTGAAAATTCATAACTTAAAAACTATAACTCCAAAATTAATGATTCCTGTTCCTATGATCTTATTTTAATATGTATATTATTAATGTGTAAATTGTTCTTATGTTTGGTGTAATGTTAATTTTGCCTATACAATGTTTGTCTGTATTGCTACGACTAGCAAGTGAGGTCACGAGTCATCTGAAGATCATCCTGGTACCTGGAATCTCAAGTCCCAGGCAAGTTGTGCCCTTGATCACTTCTTTTTACCCAGCCATGTTCTGATTAATCATAATGATCTGCATAGGTTAATTTGATGGGACCCAACAGGTTACCTAGTTTGACTATCTTTATACCTTGTTTACCACTGAACCTTTTGGGTAGTACTTGCTAGTGCTTTATGTGGTTTTGGGTATGAAGGTACATTATTCATGATCACACTTTTATTATATGTTTATTATTTACTATTCATGATAAGATCATTATGTTAATTGGAACATGGAGCGACCACCCGGGAAAACAGTGCTACCACAAGGGAGGAATGGGACCCCTTGGCTGATTAATTAGGAAAGCTAGTGGAAGACTACCTTACCCGAAAGGGGCAAGGGCAGTAGGGGAGTGGTCAGTGTAGGGAGGCCCTCGGGAGGATTTTGCTGCGATGGCGGTCCTGCAAAGGATTCCTGCATTGGAACTTCCTATAAACTGTAGCGGGTTTTCGGAAGCTAGTGGAACTTTGTAAAGACCTCGTTGTGGATCCCTAGCCATTCACCTCGGAAGTGTCTAAGGGCCTTGCAAACCCTGGCGACATGGGATACACGACTTGTGGGTAAAGATGCGCAACCTCTGCAGAGTGTAAAACTAGTATACTAGCCGTGCTCACGGTCATGAGCGGCTCGGACCCTCACATGATTAAATTATGGAACTTAAACTCAATTTGTCATATGCATTGCATCGCAGGTGAGGTTGTTACTTTTGTTCTACTATTTAATTGGGTTGGTATTTACTTATACTTAGTAACTGCTAATAAAATTTTGACCAACTTTAAAAGCAATGCTCAGCTCTAACCATCTTCTTTGGTAAGCCTTACACTTCACATGAGCTCCCACCTTTGGCGAGTTCATACACATTATTCCCCACAACTTGTTGAGCGATGAACGTATGTGAGCTCACTCTTGCTGTCTCACACCCCCACAGGTCAAGAGCAGGTACCACAGGATGAGGCGCTTGGAGGATGCCGTGATGTGTTCGTGAGAGGTCTAGGTCGTCGTCTCCCAGTCAACTTTGGGTTGCTGGACCGTTGTCTCCTTATAATGTAATTATTTATTTTGTATAGAACTCCTGTTATATATAAAGATGTGACATTCGATCCTGTGCCACTATACATCATATGTGTGAGACTTGGTCCCAGCATACCTGGTGTTTATGTTCGCGCCCGGGTCTTGGTGCCCCCGAAATCCGGGTGTGACAGAAGTGGTATCAGAGGAATGTTGACTGTAGGACGAAACCTAGATAGAACTGGACAACCATTACTTACTTACCTTTGCTACTCTGATTCTTTTCTAAACTTTTCTTAATCTTTTCTCATCTATTTCCGCTTTACTCTGATTATTCTTACCTTTTCTTTCTAAGACAAATGTGGATTTCACACTTTGAAATCCTGTGCCTAAAGTGACTTTAGGAATAGGAGACCTAATCCTAGGAACAAAAACAAAACTATTTTTATAAGTGTCTATGTATTTGAATGTTTGCTCTTATGAAATATGTCTGATTTGGATCTTTGTTTGAGTGTGATGGGTTGTGGATCAATGTCCACAACTACATCTGCATATACAACTAGGCATAAAGGATAGCATTTGTAAAATAACTAGACAAACTAAATTATCCTTCAATAAAGTATCTAGCCTAATAATACCCATCTTATCTTAAAGATTCTCCCTTATCTTAATAGATCCATCTTATCTTAAAAAGATACTCATCTCATCTTGAAAAGATTTTACGTCATCCTAATAGACCTAACTGACCTCGAAAGATTCTATCTTATCTTATGGATTCATCTTGCCCTAAATTGAATATTTATCCCACTCTAGAATAACAACCATGACCTAATTAAAATTAATGAGATTCTATCTAGTCTAATCTAGTTATACCAACCTAACCTAAAATTGGTGCCCTAGACCAACTTTACCATATACAACCACCTAACCATATGCAACTACCTTACCCCTCAGATAGTTGCATAACCCCTCTGTTTTAACCTAACAGAGATTTTTAACATATCCTGATAAAATATATCCTACCCAGGAAGATCTATCTAACTTTAACTAGTCTCATCTAGTCATATCCAATCTAATCTAGATCCTATTTAATCTAATATGATCTAATCTAGAGTGAGTTACTTAATGCGAGTATAGAAGATAAGGCATACTCTACTTAAGCCTAAATTGGTAACTTAGATCAGCTCGGCCATACCCAACAACTTGACCTACATAATGGGTTACATAACCTATCCAAACCATTCAGAAGCAAAACAATCCAACCAGGTTCTGTCTAATCCCATTTAACTCAAAGCCACCTACTAAACTAGCTGCTCCACCTACTACTTTATCTTAACTACATGTCCCTAATTCGGATAACAACTTCAAGAACGAAGATCGAAGATGACCGGTCTCATCAAACCAAGGAAGGATAAGATTCAAGCCAGATCTTAAAAAGAATCAAGAGCCACAATCTTGGATGGAGTCTTTTCTTACCCTACTCTTTCTTACCCAAATCTGTAAGTGCTTTAAAGATATCTTTTATCCTGTATAATAAGGTGACTATACATATATATACCCACGCCTTCCTAATCACCTGCTAATTTGCGTTATAAACTTGAACAGAAAAAAACTCTTTATTTGAAACTACTTAGAAATTGAAATCTAGACTACAAACCAAACTTGTTGCATCCTCTTTCTACTAATCTCGAGGACGAGATTATTTTTAAGGGGGTAGGATTTGTAAAGCCCAAAAATTTGTATAAGGGAAGAATAATAAAATAAATAAAGAAATAAATAAAATAGTAAATTTAGATATCTCGTGATTATAATTGAAAAAAAAGAATTAACTTAGAAAATAAGTGGTAGAAAAGGTTTTTCAAATTTCGATTAGGATTGGGATTTGTTTTCTTTTGTGTGCCTTGCATATTTAGCATAATTGCCTAAATAAAAATAATACATACCTTGCATTCATGCTGAACTTTTTTTTGATTTGTATATTCACTTAAAGTTTGAAATTTTGCAACTAGATTTGAATTATTGAATAATATGAATGGGAACTAGAAAACATAATAGAAAGTAAATAAAAAAAGGAAAGAATGACTCACCTGCTGTGGGCCAAAATCACTGCCGTAGCCCACTTTCCCTTCCTGTTCCGCGCGGTCACCTGGGTGCCTCGCGCCTCTGGCAGGTGGGCCAGTGAGGCCAGGGTCGTCCTCTACCTCGTGCGACGGTGATGGAAACGGCCACCGCGCATTTCGTGGAGGTCGGCGCAACTGGATCGAGATCATAACAACCTGCTGGCCACACTACTTAGACCCCCCCATCTGCTGCGGGCGCCCTGTTTTCTTGTTGCGCGGCTGGTCACTGGCTGGTGGGCCCATGGGGTCTGGCCGCGGCCCTTGCGCCATTGCCGCGAACTTCGCGAGGTTGGTAAGCTTTTCTGCGCCGATCTCCTCGGTGCGGACTCACCTCCTGCTCCTATAAAGGTATGGCCTCGTGACCCCGTGCCATCGCACCACAGCGCCTGGTATTGCAAACAGACCGAGGGAGAGAGAAAGCTTGCCGCCATGGAGGAAGTCAGCCGCCGTCAGTGGATGGAGGAAGACATCGGGTGCGCCGCCATGATTAGCGCCAATTGGAGGGTTGAGGAAGGACCTAGGCGAGTCACCGATAATGTCCGCTGCTCAATCGGGGGAAAATGGGTGATCAGGTGGCTTGGGAATTGCTCACCCGTGCAGAACCTCGCCATGGTCCCGCACTTCGTCGAGGATAGCACTGCAGTCGCCACCGTTTGAGGCAAGAACTCCTACCATTGATTCGCAATGTCCTCTGTATGCTTTTAGCTCTTTCGCGTGTTACTCCGTTCATCAGGGCCCAGCGCGGGATTGCCGGCCATGGGCATGTCGCCATGTACTGTCTGGCCGCCGCTCTGCTAGCTGGGGAAGATGAGTGGGATGGGGATGAGACTGGTGCCGTTGAGTGGCGGATGTGTGGTTGTGATTAGACAGGGAGCACACCTCTTCGGTCACTTAATCCAGGCCACTAGATCTTTGGCCAATGGCCGAGATTGGATCTTCGGGTAATGAGTTAGCACCGTTAGATTAAGGATCTCATGGCATACCGGTTCAATTAAAAGTAGATTTAATCTGTGCCATCCATTTATGATCAAACAGCCGAGACTCACCAGTACCCCTTCGCGATGTAATATTTTCTAAAGAGACCCTGTAAAATCATATAAATAACCCGCAGTCCACACTGTGGGAAGCCTGAGTCTGGGAAATATTTCAAGTTAGCCCCCTGCGCTTTGCAGTAATTGAGGCCCAGTCCAGAGTATTATAAAACAGAGAAAATAATTTATAAATGGATTTTTAATAGATAAATAAATGCTAGAACTTGTTTAAATCATAGAAAATCCATTTTTAGTCCAAATTAATCCATTCCACTTTCTAAAATTTGGTAATTTTATTCTCTACCACCTAGAACCTCTGTTTTGTCATGAAAACAATTAGAAATTTAATCTCTCACTTAATCCATTTTAAACACATAAAACCTTTGAAAATTCATAACTTAAAAACTATAACTCCAAAATTAATGATTCCTGTTCCTATGATCTTATTTTAATATGTATATTATTAATGTGTAAATTGTTCTTATGTTTGGTGTAATGTTAATTTTGCCTATACAATGTTTGTCTGTATTGCTACGACTAGCAAGTGAGGTCACGAGTCATCTGAAGATCATCCTGGTACCTGGAATCTCAAGTCCCAGGCAAGTTGTGCCCTTGATCACTTCTTTTTACCCAGCCATGTTCTGATTAATCATAATGATCTGCATAGGTTAATTTGATGGGACCCAACAGGTTACCTAGTTTGACTATCTTTATACCTTGTTTACCACTGAACCTTTTGGGTAGTACTTGCTAGTGCTTTATGTGGTTTTGGGTATGAAGGTACATTATTCATGATCACACTTTTATTATATGTTTATTATTTACTATTCATGATAAGATCATTATGTTAATTGGAACATGGAGCGACCACCCGGGAAAACAGTGCTACCACAAGGGAGGAATGGGACCCCTTGGCTGATTAATTAGGAAAGCTAGTGGAAGACTACCTTACCCGAAAGGGGCAAGGGCAGTAGGGGAGTGGTCAGTGTAGGGAGGCCCTCGGGAGGATTTTGCTGCGATGGCGGTCCTGCAAGGGATTCCTGCATTGGAACTTCCTATAAACTGTAGCGGGTTTTCGGAAGCTAGTGGAACTTTGTAAAGGCCTCGTAGTGGATCCCTAGCCATTCACCTCGGAAGTGTCTAAGGGCCTTGCAAACCCTGGCGACATGGGATACACGACTTGTGGGTAAAGATGCGCAACCTCTGCAGAGTGTAAAACTAGTATACTAGCCGTGCTCACGGTCATGAGCGGCTCGGACCCTCACATGATTAAATTATGGAACTTAAATTCAATTTGTCATATGCATTGCATCGCAGGTGAGGTTGTTACTTTTGTTCTACTATTTAATTGGGTTGGTATTTACTTATACTTAGTAACTGCTAATAAAATTTTGACCAACTTTAAAAGCAATGCTCAGCTCTAACCATCTTCTTTGGTAAGCCTTACACTTCACATGAGCTCCCACCTTTGGCGAGTTCATACACATTATTCCCCACAACTTGTTGAGCGATGAACGTATGTGAGCTCACTCTTGCTGTCTCACACCCCCACAGGTCAAGAGCAGGTACCACAGGATGAGGCGCTTGGAGGATGCCGTGATGTGTTCGTGAGAGGTCTAGGTCGTCGTCTCCCAGTCAACTTTGGGTTGCTGGACCGTTGTCTCCTTATAATGTAATTATTTATTTTGTATAGAACTCCTGTTATATATAAAGATGTGACATTCGATCCTGTGCCACTATACATCATATGTGTGAGACTTGGTCCCAGCATACCTGGTGTTTATGTTCGCGCCCGGGTCTTGGTGCCCCCGAAATCCGGGTGTGACATTAAGCATAGGGCAAAGTCATGTTCCATGTTTAATCATTATAAGCAGATAAAGGTGAATTAAAGGGAATTGTCGCGCGGCGAGACGCGCGGCACAACACTTAAATTGAAATAAGAAATAAACGACTCATCGCGCGACAGAGCGCGCAACGAGACACTGCAATAATTATAAAGAGACGTTAAGCGTCGCGCAACGAAATGCACGACGACATATGTCAACCAAACTGAATTTAAAATGGAACGTCGCGCGACTGGACGCGCGACGTCATACATTAAACAACCTGAAATTAAAATGGATCGTCGCGCGTTGAAGAGCGCGACGCAGCACATTAATAGAATCTGAAATTAAACAAATTCATCACGCGACGAAGCGCGCGACGAGGCATGCTAACTAAATAGAGTTTAACATTATTTAAAACCAAGAATCGATCACCACACGTGTGGGGCTGCACACGCCGGAACGCGTTGGGTGAACGGGGGGGGGGGGGCGAGGCCGCGCGAGCCACGCCGGGACGCGCGCAGGGACCGCGCCGAAGGACCACGCTACCGAAGGCAGGGGCCGCGCACCGGGGCCGGGATGGCCGCGCGCAGCGGGGCCAAGGGGTCGCGCAAGGGACCGAGGCCGCGCGCAAGGAGGCATGCCGCCGGGGGGCCAGGTGCCGCGCGCGAGGGGCTGCGGGGGTGCGCGCACGTAGGGTAGAAGAAGGGGGCGCGCACAGGGAAGGGAAGGGGAGGAAGAGGAAGAGAGAGGAGGAGGAGAGGGGAGGGGAGCTCACCTCGGGGATCCAAATTCCGGCGATCACCGTCTCCAAGACCTAGGGCACCACAAGGAGAGAGAGAGAGAGATCGGAGAGAGAGGGAGGTTGTTGCGCGGGAGAATTGAATGAGGGAAAGAGAGACAAGGGGAGGGCACGGGCGCCAGGGGCGTGCGGGCCGAGGCCGGGCCGGGCTGGGCCGCACCGTGGGTCAAAACCCCGTGGCACGCACAACCATAGATCGAGATTCAATTCGCGAAGCAAAATCCAAAATGAGACTCAGCAACACACGTGACTAAACACGACATCAGACAAAATAAATATGATTCGACATGATGCAACACCCATGTCAACTTAGGTTTGGTTTACACACGATATGGACACTAGTCGCTATACTGCTTTGAAATTGGGAAGAAAGAGCGAAACGGGAAAAGAAAAGAGAGTAACGCCTGAATTTGGTGAGTAAAAAGAAGAAAAAATTCTACCCCCAAATTTAGGGCGTTACAAACCTATCCCCCTTAAAAGAATCTCGCCCTCGAGATTCAAGGTTGGCCAGCAAAGAGTTCAGTGTATTTGGCCATCAGATCATCTTCACGCTCCTAGGTTGCTTCTTCCTCAGAGTGGTGACTCCATCTGACTTTGCACATTCTGATAGTTTTCCTCCGGGTGACTCTGTCCGCAGTCTCAAGAATCTACGATGGCTTCTCTATATAGGTCAAGTACTCCTGGACCTCCAGACCTTCCACTGGCAACTGCTCTTCTGGCACACGCAGACACTTCTTCAACTGAGACACATGGAAGACATCATGCACTGCGGACAAGCCTTCTGGCAGACTGAGCTGATAGGCCACTTCTCCATGCCTTGCGAGAATCTGGTATGGACCAACATAGCGGGGTGCTAGATTGCCTTTGACTCCGAATCTTCTGACTCCTCTGATAGGCGAAACCTTCAAATAGACGAAGTCTCCGACTTCAAAACTCAGCTCTCTCCTTCTTGTGTCTGCATAGCTTCGCTGCCTTGATTGTGCTATCTTCAGGTTCTCTCGAACCATCTTGATGTTCTCTTCAGCTTCGAGCAGAATGTCTGGCCCGAACACTTGCATTTCCCTAGGCTGATCCCATTGCAACGGAGTTCTACAACTCCTCCCATAAAGCGCCTGAAATGGTGACATCTTCAAGCTGGACTGGTAACTGTTATTATAGGATAACTCTGCATAAGGTAATCTCTTGTCCCATCCGGACTGATCTTGCAACGCACAAGCTCTCAACATATCTTTGAGGATTTGATTAGTTCTTTCAGTCTGACCGTCTGTCTGTGGATGATAAGCTGAACTGAAATTCAGATGTGTACCCAAGGCTTCATGCAACTGCTGCCAGAAATGAGAGGTGAACTGCGTTCCTCTGTCTGACATTATCTTCTTTGGCACACCATGAAGACAAACGATCTGGGACCTGTACAACTCTGCCAATACTGCACTGTTGTAGTTGGTCTTGACGGGTATGAAGTGGGCTGACTTGGTTAAGCGGTCCACCACTACCCAAATGGAATCGTAGCCGGCTCGAGTGTGAGGCAATCCGACTATGAAGTTGTTGACGCCTTTTCGGAGCGCCAAACACTCAACAAGAACCGTGGCGGTGCCCTCTGCACAGGGCGGACGGTCCGCGCGCAGGGGCCGGACGGTCCGCGGCCTGGTGCGAGGCACGGTGGTGCTCTCTGCGCAAGGGCGGACTGTCCGTGGCCTGGGGCCGGACGGTCCGCGGCCTGGTGCGCGGCTAGGGCTCCTGCCTGACGGCCGGACGGTCCGCGCCCTGGGGCCGGACGGTCCGCGCGTACGCAGGGACGGCGGAAGATCACCGACGGCGCCTGGATCTCGCTCCCGGGAGGGACCCCGTCGGGGAGTAGAGATCCTAGGTGGTGTCTAGGCTCGGGCCGGCCGACCTAGACTCCTCTAATCGACGTAGAGCCGAAGAGAGACGAAGAATTTGGGGATTGGATAGCTAAACCTAAACTAGACTAAAACTACTCCTAGGATAAAATGCGAAATAGAAGTTGTATTGATTCGATTGATGATTACAAATCGGCCGTAGACCTCTCTATTTATAGAGGAGGGGGGCTGGACCCTTTACAAACTAATTTCCGAGCTTATCCCCTGATTTTAGCTAACAACCGTAGCACAAAACTCGGAACCCTAATCTGTTCTGCGCACGCGCGGACCGTCCGGCCCACAGGCGCGGACTGTCCGGACCGCGGACCGTCCGGCCTCAGGGCCGGACCGTCCGCGCACTCATTTTCGGTTCGAACATATGCCCCCCCTGCCTTTTGGTGGAGCTGGGCGAACCAAAAGCAACTAACTCGATGTGATCACATCGGTTTTCTTAGGCATCTTGCCACATACTAGGATGGTACTGTTTGAGGAAACGCCCATTCAACGCCTTAGGTAAATCCTTGCCTTGTAATGTTTGTAGTAAATAAGCGTTACCAGACATCACCTGCTTCACCTTATAAGGACCCTCCCAGCTTGGCGACCATTTCCCGAACTTTCGGTCTTTATTCCTTAGAGGTAGAATGGTCTTCCACACCAAGTCTCCTACTTGGAATGATTTTGCTTTGACCTTCTTGTTGTAGGCCCTGGCTACCATGATCTTGTCTTTTTCTATTGCTCTCAAAGCTATCATCCTCTTGTCGGTCACCTCATCAATATTATCCATCATTGAATTATAATAATCAGTAGCAGTTAAGTCATTTTGTCTGGCAAACCTGACAGCATTCAAACTTATTTCCACAGGTAACACTGCTTCCTGCCCATAGACAAGCTCAAAAGGAGATACTTTAGTAGCACTATGTTTAGATATCCTATGAGCCCATAAAGCTTCGGACAAAATCTTATGCCAATGTTTAGGATTATCAGATATCTTCTTTTTTATCAAGTTGATCAATGTCCTATTACTAGACTCGGCCTGCCCATTGGCCTGAGCGTAGTATGGAGATGAATTGAGCAACTTAATTCTATATAATTCAGCAAATTCACGTACCTCCTTTGACATAAAAGAAGTCCCTTGATCAGTAGTCAAGGTCTGGGGAATGCCGAATCTATGAATAATATGCTCAGTTATGAACTCAATTACCTCCTTGTGTGTCATGTTCTTCAGAGCAACGGCTTCAGTCCATTTGGTAAAGTAATCAGTGGCAACTAACACGAACCGATGCCCCTTTGATGATGAAGGATGAATTTCTCCAATAAAGTCTAATCCCCATCCTCTGAACGGCCAAGGCTTGATGATAGGATGTAATTCGGCTGCAGGGACCAACTGTAGGTCGCCGAATTTTTGGCACACTTGGCAACCCTTGTAGTACTTAAAACAATCAGCTATCATATTAGGCCAATAAAAACCAGACCTTCGCAACAACCACTTCATCTTTGGAGCTGATTGATGGGTACCACAAATTCCTTCATGTACTTCGGCCATAGCTAATATAGCATCATCTGGGCCCAAGCACTTAAGTAGGACGTCATTGACTGTTCGGCGGTAAAGTTCATCACTCATCAAAACATACTTGAAAGCTGTTCGCCGAATGTTCTTATCTGTCCTGATATTGGGATTCTGTAAATAATTAAGTATAGGTGTCCTCCAATCACTTGCATCGGCTTCATTGTCAGCCGAATTAATGAAAAGAACACTTCTGGTAACCCCGGACGGTCCGGCGTCATCACGCGGACGGTCCGCGACCTGGGAATTTGGCTTTGCACTGGTTATCAGATTTTCAGTTTTGTGAAACTTCCCTCTCTTTATCCGATAACCTGATGCATCTTGTGCCAAACCATTAGCTCTATGATTCTCAACTCTAGAGATATGCCGAATACTGAATTCGTCAAAAGAATGAATTATGCTCCAACATTTCTCAAGATAACTATTTAGAGTACCATCAAGACATTGATATTCTTCTAACACTTGTTGGACAACCAGCTGAGAATCACCAAATACCTTCACATGTTTTACTCCCATACCATTTAAAAGTTCTAAGCCGAATAAGAGAGCCTCATATTCAGCTTGATTATTAGTGCAATAAGTTTTCAATCGGCTAGAGAAGTCAAAGGAGACATTTCTTGGTGAAACAAGCACAATGCCAATTCCTTGCCCTTCATTGCAAACCGATCCATCAAAATATAAAGTCCAAGGAGTAATAGTGAGGTATGACATGTCTAGTTCATGAATATCATTAACCCGATGTTCTACAATAAAATCCGCTACGACTTGGCCTTTCATAGATTTCAATGGTTCATAGGCCAAGTCATATTCTATGAGTGCATAAGCCCACTTACCAATTCTACCACTCATAATTGGGTTATGCAACATGTATTTGATTACATCGGCTTGACCAGAAACAGTGCAATGACTAGACAGTAAATAACATCTACATTTGGTGCATGCATAAAACAAGCATAAGCATAATTTTTCAATAAAAGTGTACCTTGTTTCAACATCCGCCAACCTTCGACTTAGGTATGTCACCACATGCTCCTTCCCCTCAGTGTCTTGTGTCAGAACAGCCCCAATAACCTTGTCTTCAGCTGCAATGTATAATCTGAATGGTGCTCCTACTTGTGGTGCTTTTATCACGGGAGCCGAAGACAAGTATTTTTTAATGAGATCAAATGCTTCCTGCTGCTCTGCCCCCCAAGTGAATTCGGCATCATTCTTAAGCCGAAGGATAGGGGTGAAGGCATCAATCTTCCCGGCTAGGTTAGAAATAAACCTTCGTAAATAATTCACCTTGCCGAGAAACCTCTGCACTTCGACCTTACAAGTCGGAGGCCCCACATTCCGAATAGACTTGATTCGGTCAGGGTCTATTTCTATACCATGTTCATGGATGACAAATCCTAAAAACTTACCAGCCGACACCCCAAAAGCACATTTACGTGGGTTCATTTTTAAACCATACCGACGCATTTTATCAAAGGCTTTGCGCAAATCGGCTATATGAGAACTAAACTTAGCCGATTTGACTACAATATCATCAATGTAGACTTCTACAGTGTTTCCTAACAACTCATGGAAAATCAGATTCATAGCCCTCTGATAAGTAGCACCAGCATTTTTAAGACCGAATGTCATGACAACCCATTCAAATAAACCAATGAAGCCTGGACATATAAAGGCCGTTTTAGACGCATCTTCTTCGGCCATGAAAATCTGATTATATCCGGCATTACCATCAAGGAAGCTAATAATTCTATTTCCTGATGCATTATTGATTAATGTGTCGGCTATGGGCATGGGATATTCATCTTTAGGAGTTGCTTTATTTAAATTACGAAAATCAATGCATACTCTAAGTTTACCTGACTCCTTTTTCTCCACCGGCACAATATTGGAGACCCACTCTGCGTATCTGCAAGGTCTAATAAAATTAGCTTCTAGCAACCGGTGAATTTCGTCCTTGATCCGTGGGAGAAGATCTGGACGAAACGTTCTAGCTTTCTGCTTGAAAGGTCTGAAACCAGACTTAATGGGCAGCCGATGTTCGACAATCTCTCGGCTTAGTCCAGGCATTTCAGTGTAATTCCAGGCAAAACAATCTGAATATTCCTTCAATAGACCGATCATCTCATTTCTAGAATCAGTCTCCAGGGTCTTGTTTACAAAAGTCGGCCTTGGAGTTTTACCATTCCCTATGTCAATCTCCTCCAAAGGATCAGCCGATGTAAACCCCTGTCCTAGTTTATCAAGATCTCTGAATTCCTCAATCATGCCCCCCACAAAGGAATCAGATGATCTTTGTGTGATGGCGGACTTTCCGGTCTCGGGGACCGGGTCATCCGTAATACTATCTTTTCGCTGCGGTAGATGTTCGGTCTTAAAGTCCGAACTGTTCTGTGATAAATCAGACCATCCGGCTTTGAGGGCCGAATTGTCCGTGATCAAAGACTCATGAACTTTGTGTGTATTCATCGTTTAAACTTTATTTAGGATTCAGCCGATTCTCCATCGGCTCTAGCATTACAGGAATGAAACCTTTCTTATCTATACTTATGAACTGATAATCAGAAAAATCTACCCCTGTGAGACATGTAGCAGTCTCATAAGTCCAAAGTACAGGGGCATCGGCCACAGCGATGCAGGCCGATACATCAGCATGTACTTGTTCTACTTCATCGCCTACCCATTGTATTAGCATTTGATGTAATGTAGAAGGTACACATTGATTGGCATGAATCCAATCTCTGCCTAGAATTAAACTGTAATTCCCTTCTACATCAGCGACGAAGAATGCAGCAGCAAGGGTCTTAGTCCCGATGGTTAATTCAACGGACGTGACTCCCCTGGCTTTAATCGAACTATCCCCAACACCGCTGAGGGTCATGTTGGTTTTGACAAGTTCGTCATCTTGTTTACCTAATTTTCTGTATAATGAATAAGGCATTAGATTTACAGCCGCCCCTCCATCCACCAACATCTTAGCAATCGGTATTCCATCAATGTGACCGCGCACGAAGAGCGGCTTTAAATGATTTACCGATTCCTTTGGTTTAGTAAAGGCGGCTTCTTTAGGACCAAAATCAAACTGGGCAGCAACGGGTTCATCGTCGCTAATGATAGTGCAATCGGAAGAAAATGTAATAATATTTACATCCATACCTGGGCGTTCTGGAGAAGCCTCGTAGTCGACCAGGTCTTCTCCTAGCAGGTCGTCCTCTTCCATGGATGTTGTCGTGTTGTTGGAGGCTTCCTGACGAACGGCGGACGGTCCGCACGCGGGGGCCGGACGGTCCGCGCCTGGTGCAGGTTGTCCAGAGCCTTCCTGGTGAACGGCGGACGGTCCGCACGCGGGGGCCGGACGGTCCGCGCCTGGTGCAGGTTGACTTTCTATTTCTGTGGCCGTTTGTTTTTCCTCAACGGCCTTCGGTCTCCATTTCTTTTGTGGTGGCGGGTATAGCGGATGTGTGTCATTAAATGTCTTTTCCGCCTCCTTCTCCTGGCTCTCCTTTGCTCTTAGGCGCTGTAATTTTCTCTTTTGAGATCGTGTCAATCCCGCTGGGCACCATCGAGGCATGGAGTATTTTGGATCGGCTATTTTGATGGTAGCCGTATCCTTTTCAGTTGTGTTGGCCGATTCGCCGAAAATCATCGGCCCTTTATTGTCTCCCTGTATGACAACATCTGCGGTGCCTATTTTGATGGTGTCCTTTTTTGTTGTTCTTTGAACTGCCACAGGCATATGCCCCCCTGCCGGATTGGTCGGCCTAGGAGGCCGAGTAGTCCGGCAACCTTGTTGGGCCTGTGTCTGGCGACCGGATTCAGTGGTGCTCAATCGGTCTTGCACTGGCGGTGCCAACCTATCAAAAACGGATGTTTGGGGTGCCCCCCAGGCGGGGTACGGTGGCATCCCAAATGGATATGGTGGCATGCCCCACATTTGATTTGGGACATATGGTGGAGGTAAGTATGTGTATGGATATGGCATGGATGGATAAGGAGGTGGAGGGGTCCATGTCGGCATGTTGGGTCTCAATTGTACAATAGGACCCTTCATTTCTTCCGATTGGTGAGGTGGTCCAATCGGCCTGACCTGACGTTGCTCATGAATGGGTGAGCGGGGTCGCTTCGGTGGCCGGTCACTGGGGCCGGCCTTCTTTTTCACATATTTAGTCAACAATTGATCGAAAGTCGGGCCAGGCTTGATCAGCCGACCAGCTGCTTTAAATGTATTTGTTTTCCACGTACCTATCTCTGGTCGTCGTGGTTTGAAAGTACGTGGTCGCTGCGAGTCCTGAGCATGGCCGGACTGTCCACCAGAGTTCTCCGGACCGTCCGGTGGGGTCCCGGACCGTCCGCGTCTACGTGCCGGACCGTCCGGGATACGCAGCACGGGTTCCTGTATCTGTCTCCCTGTCTGCGCTTGCCCCCCAGTACTGGAGGCTGTGATGGTCACCTTTAGGGTCTCCCCTCCATCGGGAGTCTTCTCGGCTACCACTTTCCTGCAAGAAACTTTATGACCTTCATCGGCCTTTTTTGCATTGCCGATGACTATTTCTTTGCCTTTGCCTTCATCAGCTGTGTTTGGCCGAGTCATGACTTTCTTGCCCTCAAAGTTGATCATGTTCATTGGAAAGGGCTCCGTGTCCACCTGCATTTCCTGAAATTTCAATCGTCCTTCGTTAATGGCCGATTGAATCTGTCGACGGAATACATTACAATCATTAGTGGCATGAGAAAATGAGTTATGCCACTTGCAATATGCACGACGTTTTAGCTCGTCGGCGGATGGAACAGTGTGATTTATTTTAATGTTGCCATTTTTGAGTAGTTCGTCAAATATTTTATCACATTTACCAACATTAAATGTAAACTTAACCTCCTCTTGCCGTTTCTTTTGAACCGGCTGCAAGGAGGAACAAACCGAAGATTTGGCCTGTTTTGGCCAAACCATTTCAGCAGCATACACTTCTGCTGATTCGTCATCTGAGCTACTTTGGTCGTATTCTACTATGTGTACGTTGTGACGCATTGTTTTAGCAGTTTCTTTGCTCCGGCTTTCGCAAGCCGAAGCTCTCTGGTGTAATTGTGCTAGTGTAAAGAATTGGATGCCTTCTAGTCTTTCTTTTAAATAATATCGCAGACCATTAAAAGCTAATCCTACTAGCTGTTTCTCTGCTAAATGAATTTGAAAGCATCGGTTTCTTGTATCTCGGAATCTCCGGATGTAATCATTAACCGATTCATCTTTTGTCTGTCGCAATGACGCTAAATCTACCAAATCCAATTCATAGTCACCGGAGAAAAAATGATCATGAAATTTTTGTTCTAAATCTCCCCATGATGAAATGGAATTAGGAGGTAAAGTGGCGTACCATGCAAACGCAGTTCCTGTTAAAGATAATGAAAACAAACGTATGCGAAATGCCTCTATGTCGGCCAACTCTCCTAATTGTGCTAAAAATTGGCCTATGTGTTCACGTGTGTTCTTTCCTTGATCACCCGAAAATTTTGTGAATTCGGGTATCCTGGTTCCCTGTGGGTATGGGTGGTGATCAAATCGGCTGTCATAGGGTTTCCGATATGATTGCCCCCCAGGGACCATGCTTACCCCGAGCTTATCTCGGAACGCCCCGGCTATTTCTTCCCTTACTATATCAATGGCAGCCGGTGCGAGACCACCGGCTCTCTGGTCAAACATAGGTGGGGTTGGCTGGATATTAGCATATTGTCTTTCCCCCCATTGGTTTGAGTTACGTGGTGCATTTCCATTTGCTCTATATGGCTCATACGTTTGATCGTTTCTTTCCGGCCTTCCAGGTGGGGCCGAAAAGCTTTCCTGGGCTTTGGATCCTGAACTAGTGGGCTGGTGCATTGCATAGTGTGATGGGAAGTGTTGCTGGGACGGGCGAGGATTCATGTAATAATCCTCTTCAAAAGACTTATGTGCGGACTGTCTGGATACGTACCCGGACTGTCCGTGGTTATATGCGGACCGTCCGTCATTGTATGCGGACCGTCCGGCTGGGTAGTTTGGGTTCTGTGTCATATGTGGTGGCTCGGGCGCATATCTAGGTAACTCATTAAAAATAGGCCCGACTGTTGTTGGCCCGGACGGTCCGCGCTCACGTGCGGACGGTCCGGGCATGTGCAGATCGGTTGGTTTGCTGCCGATTTGCGGTTGCTTAGGGTACGTGTCCATCGGCATCCCATAAAGGGGTTGTGACTGGTCGTGACAACCTGTAGCCGATGTGTTACGCGCGTTATCTCCTAACTCAACCTCGTGCGAAGGAAAATTTGCGGTACTAGATTTATCGAATGCACGTACTAGTCTCTTAAGATCGCTTTGCATACCCCCTATGATGTTCTGCATTTGTTCACGCTGATCTTCTACATAATTTCTAAGAGATTGCAGATCGTTGGTATTACTTACATTGGGGATATCTGGCGTGGGTTGGAGCGAAGCCGGATCCGTCGCCCGATGTCGGACGACCTTGTTGTTCCTGTCCACTTTGAAGTCGGCCAAGAACTTTGCTTTCGCCTCCTAGATCATCCGCTCCTTGTGCTCCTCAAACTGGAGCTGCTCGTCAGCCGGCAAGGTTTCCCAAGTCGGCTCTATGATGTTGCTTAGAGAAATATCAGAGCTATCCTTTGAACCGGCCATTGAGGGCCGATCTGATGAGCTTAGATGTGTTTTCCCCAGCGGAGTCGCCAAAAAGTGTGTTGACGCCTTTTCGGAGCGCCAAACACTCAACAAGAACCGTGGCGGTGCCCTCTGCACAGGGCGGATGGTCCGCGCGCAGGGGCCGGACGGTCCGCGGCCTGGTGCGAGGCACGGTGGTGCTCTCTGCGCAAGGGCGGACTGTCCGCGGCCTGGGGCCGGACGGTCCGCGGCCTGGTGCGCGGCTAGGGCTCCTGCCTGACGGCCGGACGGTCCGCGCCCTGGGGCCGGACGGTCCGCGCGTACGCAGGGACGGCGGAAGATCACCGACGGCGCCTGGATCTCGCTCCCGGGAGGGACCCCATCGGGGAGTAGAGATCCTAGGTGGTGTCTAGGCTCGGGCCGGCCGACCTAGACTCCTCTAATCGACGTAGAGCCGAAGAGAGACGAAGAATTTGGGGATTGGATAGCTAAACCTAAACTAGACTAAAACTACTCCTAGGATAAAATGCGAAATAGAAGTTGTATTGATTCGATTGATGATTACAAATCGGCCGTAGACCTCTCTATTTATAGAGGAGGGGGGCTGGACCCTTTACAAACTAATTTCCGAGCTTATCCCCTGATTTTAGCTAACAACCGTAGCACAAAACTCGGAACCCTAATCTGTTCTGCGCACGCGCGGACCGTCCGGCCCACAGGCGCGGACTGTCCGGACCGCGGATCGTCCGGCCTCAGGGCCGGACCGTCCGCGCACTCATTTTTGGTTCGAACAGAAGTCCATTCCGATTTCATCCCATTTCCACTGAGGAATTCGCAGCGACTGCAACAATCCAGCTGGCCTCTAATGCTCTGCCTTGATCCTTTGACAATTGTCACATATAGCCACATGCTCTGCGATCTCCCTTTTCATTCTGTACCACCAGAACTTCTTCAAATCCTGATACATCTTCTCACTTCCAGGGTGTATAGAATAAGCTGACTCATGAGCTTTCTTGATGATCAACTCCAGAATGGACTGGACATTGGGAACACACAAGCGGTCATTGAACCATATCACACCTTCTGCATCTTCTCAAAAATCTTTGCCTCTTCCTTCCAGAATCAGCTGCCGGATTTCACTGATCTTCTCATCATTCTTCTGTGCTTCTTTGATTTCCCGCTCTAAGGTAGGCTCTAACTCAACTTCACTCCTCGCGTATTGTTTAGAAATTCGAGGCTCAACCTGTCAAATTCTTTGGCCAACTCATAAGGCATCGGATGAGCGACCATCAGATTGACCTGACTCTTCCTGCTCAAAGCATCTGCCACTACCTTTGCTTTGCCTGGATGGTAATGAATCTCCAGTTCATAGTATTTGATCAACTCTAACCATCTTCGTTGCCTCATATTCAGCTCCGACTGAGTGAATATGTACTTCAGACTCTTGTGGTCTGTGTAAACATCATATTTCTGTCCATACAGATAGTGCCTCCATGTCTTCAGTGCGTGAACCACTGCTGCCAACTCTAGATCATGGATTGAATAATTCTTCTCATGAACTTTCAGCTGTCGGGACGAGTAAGCCACAACTCTTTCCTCTTGCATCAACACGCATCCCAAACAAGTGTAACAAGCATCGCAATACACTGAGAAGGGCTTGTGCACATCAGGTAAGACTAAGACAGGTGTCGTAGTCAACTTCTCTTTCAGCGCTTCAAAGGCCTCTTAGCATTTCTGGGTCCACTTGAACTCAACCTTGTTGCCTAGCAAAGCTGTCATTGGTTTCGCAATCTTTGAAAACCCTTCAATGAGTCGCCGATAATATCCAGCCATTCCAATAAAGCTCTTGATTCCTCGAGCATCTGTCAGCGCTTTCCAATTTAGAATGTCTACCACTTTCTTCGGATCCACAGTCAATCCTTCTTTGTTTATTATGTGACCCAAGATTAGGACTTCATTGATCCAGAACTCGCACTTACTCAACTTTGCATACAGCTGGTGCTCTCGCAATCTCTGCAAAACCGTCCTCAAATGATCTGCATGCTCCTCCTCACTTTGAGAATATATAAGAATGTCATCAATAAATACCACCACAAACTTGTCGAGATAATCCATGAATACACTGTTCATCAGATTCATGAAGAAGGCTAGTGCATTCGTTAGACCAAAAGACATAACAGTGAACTCATACAACCCATACTTGGTAATGAATGTCGTCTTCAGAATGTCTGGAGGTCGAATCCTGAGCTGGTGATAACCTGACCTCAGATCTATCTTTGAGAACACGCTGGCTCCTCTCAACTGGTCAAACAGATCTTCTATTCTAGGCAAGGGGTACTTATTCTTGATCATGACTTCATTCAGAGCTCGATAATCGATACACATTCTTCTGGTGCCATCTTTCTTCTCCATGAACAGGACAGGGGCGGCCCAAGGCGAGGTGCTTGGATGGATGTAACCTTTCTCTGAATCTCATCAATCTGCTTCTTAAGTTCAACTAACTCTGGCCCAGATACTCTGTAGGCTCTTTTAGAAATGGGGGCGGTGCCGGGAAGAAGCTCTATAGCAAACTCAACTTTCTGCTCTGGTGGCATGCCTGGTAAGTCTTCTGGAAACACATATGGGAATTCTGACACAACCTTGATAATCTCGAGTGGATCTGCTTCACTGCTATCAACAGCCATTTGATAACAACTTCCTTTCTTTGGCTCAGACAAGACTAACTCGGTCACCACTTCCTCTCCTAGTGGAGACATCAACTTGATTATCCTCTTATCACAACTGATAACTGCCTGATACTTATCTAGCCAATTCATCCCTAAGATGACATCTATTCCCTGAGTACCCATTACTATGAGATTAGCGGGAAACGCTATCCCCCTTATTTCCACACTTACATTCAAGCAAATGCTATTGGCTCGAATTCTACCACCGGCTGAGTCAATTTGGATGGGGGTTGACATGGTAGTGATTGGAAGATTATGTGCTTCTACCCATGATGCAGTAATAAATGAATGCATTGCTCCAGTATCAAATAACACTTCTGCAATATGGGAGTTGACTGGGAACATACCTACTGCCATGCTAGGGGTTTCCTGAACTGCTTCAGCCTCCAAGTGATTCAGTCTCCCATGGTTATAGTGTGGCTGAGAGCGGTTGCCTACTCCAGGCTGAGACACATTCTGCTTTGCTGGGGCACTAGAGCCTGACTGTTGCTGGGCTGCCTTCTTCGGACATTGCATCACCCAATGGCCTTGCTCTCCACTATGGAAACATGCTCTGCTTCCACCTTGAACTGCTGCTGCTTGACTGCCCTGGTTGTTTGCTAGGGCGGGAAGACAAGGTGTCTGCTGATTCTGCCTCTAGAACTAACCTCCTCCTGACTGATTGTTCTAGCGATTCTGCTGCTGGTGCTGAGGGTGCTGCCTTTGAAATTGCTGTTGCTGAGATGGACACTGGTTTTGTCTGAACTATTGAGGTGAGTTGCCTGAGAAACGAGGGCGATTGCTGCTTCCAGGCTGGGGTCCACTGATCTTATGCTTGCGATCCTCCATCTCTTTGTGCTTCCTCTCTGTCATGATTGTTGTCGATCAGGTGCTGAAATGTGGGGAAGGTATGATTCATCAGATGATACTGCAGAGGGCCAACTAAGCCTCTCAAGAAGCGATACTGCCTCTTGGCGTCAGTGTTGACATCTTCAGGAGCATAGCGAGACAGCTACAGAAACTTGTCTCGGTACTCACCGACGGACATAGGCCCTTGCTTGAGTGCCAGGAACTCCTCCTTCTTCACTGTCTTCAGGCCTGCTGGAACATGGTACTGGCAGAAATTGTCTTTGAATTCTTCCCACGTGATGGCATCGGGGTTGGCATGGGTGGCAAGGTAGGACTCCCACCAAGACTGGGCTGCTCCTCTCAACAAACGGGGACCATACAGAACTTTCTCCCTGTCATCACACTTAGCGGTGTGCAACTCCTGCTCCACAGTGCGCAGCCAATCTTCAGCATCCATGGTATCAGAAGAGTGAGCGAACACTGGGGGATGACCTCTCATGAATTCAGCACGCTTGTCTCTATGCATCTAAGGCATTTGAGGCTGAGGTGGTGGCTGCTGCTGCTGCTGTTGAATGGCGGCTAGAGTCTGACCAATGGCTTGAACTGCCTGAGTCTACATTAGGAACATCTGCTCGATGGTCATCGGGGGTGGTGGTGGCAGTTGCTGTTGCTGGGGTGCCTCATCCTGCGGGGTTGGCCACTCCTGCTAAGCATGCCTTCCTCCTCTGCGCCTGTTTTCTGACATCTGCAGAATGCAATCACACATCAGAACTGATCTTGCAAGCTTGCAGCATAAGAAAAGGGTATAGAATTCTTCCACAATACTGAACAGACGAACGTCTTCGCTGATCACCAACACAAACCAACACAGCTTCTCAGATAAAGAGGAAAGTAGAACAAAAGGGCTTACCAACTAGATAACTAATTTTATTAACACTTAACAGGTAAACCAAGTGCAGAGGATGCCTACACCCTGGAGACAGTCATTACAAGGATCCAAATCCAACATAGTTCATCATGACAAACATAAAGGCATAGGATAAGAAAACTACCCTGTCTAACTAAGACTAACTAAGAGTAAGACTGATGCTAATACTATAGCTTCTATGTGTATATTTTTGCATTAATTACAAGATCTGACGCTGACGATCTATGGTTCTAAATTTTTCTTGGTCCTGCAGTCGGGGTTGCCATAAGCATGGTGTCCACGCTGAGGTGAGCGGTACGGGTGCTAAGTCCCGACGGGAGCGGGGGAGCCATCCTCCAGTTGACGATGCTCCGCGCGCTCAGCCCGCAGCTGGGCGATCTCAGCACGAGCCCTACTCAACTCGTCTAATGCATGGTCCAGCTCCGTGTTTAGCACGACGGCTAGGTTGATTGTGCTGCTCAACCTAGGATTGTCCTCACCAACAGGTGAGACAACCATGCCTCATGTGCTGCCAGATGGACGTCGGGGGTAATACTTCAGGTTGAGACCATCAGCTACCCTGCCGAGCACCGAGCAGTAGTGCGAAAGCACACACCGGGTGGCATCTTGCATGGCCGCCTCAGCTGAGTCCCGCTCAGAGATGGAATAGTGCTCTAAGCAGACCTCCGCACCCCGGAGACAGTTCTCCGGACGGCGCACCAAGAAGGTCGCCTTCCAACGGTCCGGGTAAACCCTGCGACTGTGCTGGAAGACAACACAGCGATACTCAATGGACCAAGTGCGTCGGTCAAGTGCCTGGTGCAGCAGGGTGTCGAGCGCGTCGTGGAAGTGACACCCACGAGCGGTGTCGCGAGTGATGGGTCGAGCAACCCATCCTTCCAACTCCTGCTCCTCTGAAAGGTCGATGTTGTGGCTCAAGCTGCTGTCACCACCTCCATCGTCTGGGTCTCCTCCAGCAGCTACTCTAGCGGCTAGCGCGCTCAGTGGTGGTGCAGGGGGCGCCTCCAGCGGGAGCACAGGGGAACAGCTCCTCATAGATTCTATCTCCCGCTGAAGCGAGAAAGAAGAGTCCTACTGCTCCAGCTCCTGTCGTCGATGCTCTTGCTCCTCGTGTATGCGGTGGTGCAGCCTCTCCAAGTGGCTAGACTGACCAGTCACTGGACAGCGAAGCGGACGCTCCGTGAGACGAGAAGGCAAGAAAGGAATGACTGACTTCTGTGCAGTGTGTCTAACGCGAGCCATCTACAAAAGACACCGTAAGCATAAGAGTGAGAACAGAACTAATATGACCAGCAAGTAGACCATAAAAAATGAGGAATTAGAATAAAACAAAATTTTCAGTAAGGTATAATAATATATAGAAGAACATAAGTTTGGTCGATATGACCAACTTTTGAAGGGATACCAAAGTCAAGGTGATAATAGGGGTCTATAATCCTTAGAACGACCATTCTATTCTAGGTTAGCGGTCCTACAGTCAGCACGACTTTGATACCACCTATGTCACACCCGGTTTTAGAAGGCAAACCAAATGCGAACCATGTACGTGCGAGGATCAGCAATTCACGTACACAGCAGTTACATAACTGGACATCATCACACAGTGCTCAAATAATGACATAAAAGAAGGTATAATAGTCGATTACATCATGATGTCCGAGACATCCACATAGTCTTTAACAATAATCAAAGTGCGGAAAAGAAACGTAGATACACACGGCCTACACAGGCAGCCGACTAGGGGTTTGCCGCTAACCCACGCCTAGAACTCATCGTACTCTTGGAACTCCTGGAAGTCCTCCTCCACGACTTCATCTTCACCTGAGCAGTGGTTGCAACGTGGACAATCTGAGGGGGTTTGGTGTGTAAAGCAAGGGTGAGTACACATGAACATACTTAGCAAAATGTCCCGTTTGGCTGTAGTGGACTAGCTTTATGTGGAGTTAAGTCAAGCAGTTGCTTTTAGTTGGTCAGGTTATTATTTACTAGTAGAAAGCCAGGTTTTAGCATTAACCCAAGTTATTATCCCAGATGTACCTTTTCCAAACGGAAAGAATACCACTTACCATTACCATAGTCATAACCAAAATCATCATCCTCGTCACCACCTGTAAACCATACATCTTTGATCAAGTATCTCTAATCAATGGAGCTCCCTTGGCCGCTCATAACCGCGAGCACGGCTGATATATCAGTTTCATAACACTCTACAGAGGTTGCACTTTACCCACAAGCCGTGATTCCCTCTTGCCTCGGGCCGATCAAACCCTTAAACACTACCAAGGTGAATAGGCAGGGTCTCACTACGTAGCCTTTACAAAGATTCCCTGGGGCTGTAGCCGCCCGTTAGGTTTCCTAAATGCACCGCACTCCTCCCCAAGGGGCGAACCAACCTTGTCAGAGCGAGCCGCATACACCGAGCCCCATTAACGGCACGACGGCGAAGCGAACTACACCCCAGTTCCTCTAATTACTCAGCTAAGGGCGTCTTACTCCACCCTCATGGTTGCACTGTTTTCCCGGGCGGTCATCCAACGAACAGGTCCTTACGGAGAGGCACTCGAGAAACAGCTCGAGTCCCCTTAAGGGCCACAAGTACCATCATCATAATCAAAAGGGAAAACAGCGTATCATAGATAATCTCATCATGTTCATTGATTAATGTGAAGCACTAGCATAAAGCTAAACTGAAATAACCTAAACCAGAATAGATAAACAAGGACAAGATAAACAAAAGCTAGTCAATCCTTAGGTATAAACTGTGTAAATGCGGGGAGTGAATTATAAAATGTATAGGACATAGATGGGTCAAGGGACACTTGCCTTCATCAACCGACTGCTGCTCAGGGTCTTCACCTGCAACTCCTTCGGACTCCACCAACTGACCGTTATCTATACGAGTTTCAAACATATATTCCACAAATTTAATACAAAGGAACAGTACACCAAACAATAGAATGCAATAAATAAACAGACGTCCGACGCAAGGCTCGCACCTACAACTAAACAAGAAAGAGAAAGTAACGGTCGAGAAGCGATCACGTTACACGATTATAAATCAAAGTACTCGTCTAAACAGAATGATATTAATTTAGCCATCGCGTTAAGCATAGGGCAAAGTCATGTTCCATGTTTAATTATTATAAGCAGATAAAGGTGAATTAAAGGGAATTGTCGCGCGGCGAGACGCGTGGCACAACACTTAAATTGAAATAAGAAATAAACGACTCATCGCGCGACAGAGCGCGCAACGAGACACTGGCAATAATTATAAAGAGACGTTAAGCATCGCGCAACGAAACGCACGACGGCATACGTCAACCAAACTGAATTTAAAATGGAACATCGCGCGACTGGACGCGCGACGTCATACATTAAACAACTTGAAATTAAAATGGATCGTCGCGCAATGAAGCGCGCGACGCAGCACATTAATAGAATCTGAAATTAAACAAATTCGTCGCGCGACGAAGCGTGCGACGCAGCACGCTAACTAAATAGGGTTTAAAATTATTTAAACCAAGAATCGATCACCGCGCATGTGGGGCTGCGTACGTAGGAACGCGTTGGGTGAACGGGGGGCGCGAGGCCGCGTAGAGGCCACGCGAGCCGTGCCGGGACGCACGCAGGAACCGCGCCGGGGGACCACGCTGCCGAAGGCAGAGGCCGTGCACCGGGGTCGGGACGGCCGCGCGACGTTCTATTTTAAATTCACTTTGGTTGTCGTATGCCGTCGTGCGTTTCGTTGCGCGACGCTTAACGTCTCTTTATAATTATTGCCAGTGTCTCGTTGCGCGCTCTGTCGCGCGACGAGTCGTTTATTTCTTATTTTAATTTAAGTGTTGTGCCGCGCGACAATTCCCTTTAATTCACCTTTATCTGCTTATAATGATTAAAAATGGAACATGACTTTGCCCTATGCTTAACGCGATGGCTAAATTAATACCATTATGTTTAGACGAGTACTTTGATTTATAATCGTGTAATGTGATCGCTTTTCGACCGCATCCTCGACCGTTACTTTCTCTTTCTCGTTTGGTTGTAGGTGCGAGCCCTGCGTCGGACGTCTGTTTATTTATTGCATTCTATTGTTTGGTGTACTGTTCCTTTGTTTTAAATTTGTGGAATATATGTTTGAAACTCATATAGATAACGGTCAGTTGGTGGAGTTCGAAGGAGTTGCAGGTGAAGACCCTGAGCAGCAGTCGGTTGGTGAAGGCAAGTGTCCCTTGACCCATCTATGTCCTATACATTTTATAATTCACTCCCCGCATTTACACAGTTTATACCTAAGGATTGACTAGCTTTTGTTTATCTTGTCCTTGTTTACCTATTTTGGTTTGGGTTATTTCAGTTTAGCTTTATGCTAGTGCTTCACATTAATCAATGAACATGATGAGATTATCTATGATACACTGTTTTCCCTTTTGATTATGATGATGGTACTTGTGGCCCTTAAGGGGACTCGAGCTATTTCTCGAGTGCCTCTCCGTAAGGACCTGTTCGTTGGATGACCGCCCGGGAAAACAGTGTAACCATGAGGGTGGAGTGGGACGCCCTTAGCTGAGTAATTATAGGAACTGGGGTGTAGTTCGCTTCGCCGTTGTGCCGTTAATATGGCTCGGTGCATGCGGCTCGCTCTGCCAAGTTTGGTTCGCCCCTTGGAGAGGAGTGCGGTGCATTTAGGAAACCTAACGGACGGCTATAGCCCCAGGGAATCTTTGTAAAGGCTACGTAGTGAGACCCTGCCTATTCACCTTGGTAGTGTTTAAGGGTTTGATCGGCCCGAGGTAAGAGGGAATCACTGCTTGTGAGTAAAGTGCGCAACCTCTACAGAGTGTTATGAAACTGATATATCAGCCATGCTCGCGGTTATGAGTGGCCAAGGGAGCTCCATTGATTAGAGATACTTGATCAGAGATGTATGGTTTACAGGTGGTGACGAGGATGATGATTTTGGTTATGACTATGGTAACTGTAAGTGGTATTCTTTCCATTTGGAAAGGGTACATCTGGGATAATAACTTGGGTTAATGCTAAAATCAAGCTTTCTACTAGTAAATAATAACCTGACCAACTAAAAGCAACTGCTTGACTTAACTCCACATAAAGCTAGTCCACTACAGCCAAATGGGACATTTTGCTGAGTATGTTGATGTGTACTCACCCTTGCTTTACACACCAAACCCCCCAGGTTGTCCGCATTGTAACCACTGCTCAGGTGAAGATGAAGTCGTGGAGGAGGACTTCCAGGAGTTTCAAGAGTACGATGAGTTCTAGGCGTGGGTTAGCGGCAAACCCCCATTCGGTTGCCCGTGTAGGCCGTGTGTATCTACGTTTCTTTTCCGCACTTTGATTATTGTTAAAGACTATGTGGATGTCTCGGACATCATGATGTAATCGACTATTATACCCTCTTTTATGACATTATTTGAGCACTGTGTGATGATGTCCAGTTATGTAACTGCTGTGTACGTGAATTGCTGATCCTGGAATGTACATGGTTCGCATTCGGTTTGCCTTCTAAAACCGGGTGTGACATAGGTGGTATCAAAACCGTGCTGACTGTAGGACCACTAACCTAGAATAGAATGGTCGTTCTAAGGATTATAGACCCCTATTATCACCTTGACTTTGGTATCCCTTCAAAAGTTGGTCATATCGACCAAACCTATGTTCTACTGTATATTATTATACCTTGCTAAAATTTTTGTTTTATTCTAATTCCTCATTTATTTATGGTCTACTTGCTGGTCATATTAGTTCTGTTCTCACCCTTATGCTTACGGTGTCTTTTGTAGATAGCTCGCCTTAGACACACTGCACGGAAGTCAGTCATTCCTTTCTTGCCTTCTCGTCTTGCAGAGCGTCCGCTTCGCCGTCCAGTGACTGGTCAGTCTAGCCGCTTGGAGAGGCTGCACCACTGCCCGCACGAGGAGCAGGAGCGTCAATGACTGGAGCCGGAGCAGCAGGACTCTTCTTTCTCGCTTCAGCAGGAGATAGAGTCTGTGAGGAGCTGTTCCCCTGTGCTCTCGCTGGAGGCGCCCCCTGCACCACCACTGAGCACCCAACCGCTGGAGTAGCTACTGGAGGAGACCCAGACGACGGAGGTGGCGACAGCAGCTCAAGCCACAACATCGACCTTTCAGAGGAGCATGAGTTGGAAGGATCCATCGCTCGTGACGCCGCTTGCGGGTGCCACTTCCACGACGCGCTCGACACCCTGCTGCGCCAGGCACTTGACTGGCGCACTTGGTCCATCGAGTATCGCTGTGTTATCTTCCAGCACAGTCACGGGGTTTACTCGGACCGTTAGGAGGCGACCTGCTTGGTGCGCCGTCTGGAGAACAGTCTCCGGGGTGCGGAGGTCTGCTCATAGCACTATTCCATCTCTGAGCGGGACTCAGCTGAGGCGACCATGCAAGATGTCGCACGGCGTGCGCTTTCGCACTACTGCTCGGTGCTCGGTGGGGTAGCTGATGGTCTCAACCTGAAGTATTACCCCCGCCGTCCATCTGGCAGCACATGAGGCGTGGTTGTCTCACCTGTTGGTGAGGACAATCCTAGGTTGAGCATCACAGTCAACCTAGCCGCTGTGTTAAACATAGAGCTGGACCATGCATTAGACGAGTTGAGTAGGACTCGTGATGAGATCGCCCAGCTGCGGGCTGAGCGCGTGGAGCATCGTCACCTGGAGGATGGCTCCCCCGCTCCCGTCGGGACTCAACACCCATACCGCTCACCTCAGCGTGGACACCATGCTTATGGCAACCCCGACTGTAGGACCAAGATAAATTTAGAACCATAGATCATCAGCGTTAGATCTTGTAATTAATGCAAAAATATACACATAGAAGCTATAGTCTTAGCATCAGTCTTACTCTTAGTTAGCCTTGGTTAGATAGGGTAGTTTGCTTATCATGTGCCTTTATGTTTGTCATGATGAACTATGTTGGATTTGGATCCTTGTAATGACTGTCTCCAGGGTGTAGGCATCCCCTGCACTTTGGTTTACCTGTTAAGTGTTCATAAAATTAATTATCTAGTTGGGAAGCCCTTTTGTTCTACTTTCCACTTTATCTGAGAAGCTGTGTTGGTTTGTGTTGGAGATCAGTGAAGACGTTCGTCTGTTCAGTATTGTGGAAGAATTCTATACTCTTTTCTTATGCTGCAAGCTTGCAAGATCAGTTCTGATGTGTGATTGCATTCTGCAGATGTTAGAAAACAGGCGCAGAGGAGGAAGGCGTGCTCAGCAGGAGCGGCCAGCCCCGCAGGATGAGGCACCCTAGCAACAGCAACTACCACAACCGCCCCCGATGACCATCGAGCAGATGTTCCTAATGCAGACTCAGGCAGTTCAAGCCATTGGTCAGACTCTGGCCGCCATTCAACAGCAGCAGCAACAGCCACCATCTCAGCCTCAGATGCCTCAGATGCCTAGAGACAAGCGTGCTGAATTCATGAGAGGTCATCCCCCAATGTTCGCTCACTCTTCTGATCCCATGGATGCTGAAGATTGGCTGCGCACTGTGGAGCGGGAGTTGCACACCGCTTAGTGTGATGACAGGGAGAAAGTTCTGTATGGTCTCCGTCTATTGAGAGGAGCATCCCAGTCTTGGTGGGAGTCCTACCTCGCCACCCATGCCAACCCCGACGCCATCAGCTGGGAAGAATTCAGAGGCAATTTTCGCTAGTACCATGTTCCAGCAGGCCTGATGATAGTGAAGAAGGAGGAGTTCCTGGCACTCAAGCAAGGGCCTATGTCCGTCAGTGAGTACCGAGACAAGTTTCTGTAGCTCTCTTGCTATGCTCCTGAAGATGTCAACACCGATGCCAAGAGGTAGTATCGCTTCTTGAGAGGCTTAGTTGACGCTCTGTAGTATCATCTGATGAATCATACCTTCCCCACATTTCAGCACCTGATCGACAAAGCAATCATGACAGAGAGGAAGCGCAAAGAGATGGAGGATCGCAAGCGTAAGATCAGTGGACCCCAGCCTGGAAACAGCAATCGCCCTTGTTTCTCAGGCAACTCACCTCAGCAGTTCAGGCAGAACCAGCATCCATCTCAGTAGCAACAATTCCAAAGGCAGTACCCTCAGCAGCAGAATCGCCAGAACAATCAGTCAGGAGGAGGTCAGTTCCAGAGGCAGAATCAGCAGGCACCTCGTCTTCCTACCCCAGCAACCCAGTAGAATAGTCAAGCAGCACCAGTTCAAGGTGGAAGTAGAGCATGTTTCCATTGTGGAGAGCAAGGCCATTGGGTGATGTAATGTCCGAAGAAGGCAGCCCAGCAGCAGTCAGGCCCCAGTGCCCCAGCAAAGCAGAATGTGTGTCAGCCTGGAGCAGGCAACCGCTCTCAGCCACACTATAACCATGGGAGACTGAACCATTTGGAAGCTGAAGCAGTTCAGAAAACCCCCGACATGACACTAGGTATGTTTCCAGTCGACTCCCATATTGCAGAAGTGTTATTTGTTACTGGAGCAACGCATTCATTTATTACTGCATCATGGGTAGAAGCACATAATCTTCCAATCACTACCATGTCAACCACATTCAAATTGACTCAGCCGGTGGTAGAATTCGAGCCGATAGCATTTGCTTGAATGTAAGTGTAAAAATAAGGGGGATAGCGTTTCCCGCTAATCTCATAGTAATGGGTACTCAGGGAATAGATGTCATCCTAGGGATGAATTGGCTAGATAAGTATCAGGCAATTTTCAGTTGTGATAAGAGGATAATCAAGTTGATGTCTCCACTAGGAGAGGAAGTGGTGACCGAGTTAGTCTCGCCTGAGCCAAAGAAAGGAAGTTGTTATCAGATGGCTGTTGATAGCAGTGAAGCAGATCCACTCGAGATTATCAAGGTTGTGTCAGAATTCCCAGATGTGTTTTCGGAAGACTTACCAGGCATGCCACCAGAGCGGAAAGTTGAGTTTGCTATAGAGCTTCTTCCCGGCACCACCCCCATTTTTAAAAGAGCCTACAGAGTATCTGGGCCAGAGTTAGTTGAACTTAAGAAGCAGATTGATGAGCTATCAGAGAAAGGCTACATCCGGCCAAGCACCTCGCCTTAGGCCGCCCCTGTCCTGTTCGTGGAGAAGAAAGATGGCACCAGAAGGATGTGTATCGATTATCGAGCTCTGAATGAAGTCACGATCAAGAACAAGTTCCCCTTGCCCAGGATAGAAGATCTGTTTGACCAGTTGAGATGAGCCAGCGTGTTCTCAAAGATAGATCTGAGGTCAGGTTATCACCAGCACAGGATTTGACCTTCAGACATTCCGAAGATGACATTCATTACCAAGTATGGGTTGTATGAGTTCACTGTGATGTCTTTTGGTCTAACGAATGCACCAGCCTTCTTCATGAATCTGATGAACAATGAATTCATGGATTATCTTGACAAGTTTGTGGTGGTATTTATTGATGATATTCTGATATATTCTCAAAGCGAAGCAGAGCATGTGGATCATTTGAGGATGGTTTTGCAGAGATTGCGAGAGCGCCAGCTATATGCAAAGTTGAGCAAGTGCGAGTTCTGGATTGATAAAGTCCTGTTCTTGGGTCACATAATCAACAAAGAAGGATTGGTTGTGGATCCGAAGAAAGTGGCAGACATTCTGAACTAGAAAGCGCCAACAGACGCTCGAGGAATCAAGAGCTTCATTGGAATGGCTGGATATTATCGGCGATTCATTGAAGGGTTCTCGAAGATTGCGAAACCGATGACAGCTTTGCTAGGCAACAAGGTGGAGTTCAAGTGGACCCAGAAATGCCAAGAAGCTTTTGAAGCGCTAAAAGAGAAGTTGACTACGACACCTATCTTAGTCTTACCTGATGTGCACAAGCCCTTCTCAGTGTATTGCGATGCTTGTTACACTGGTTTGGGATGTGTGTTGATGCAAGAGGGAAGAGTTGTGGCTTACTCGTCCTGACAGCTGAAAGTTCATGAGAAGAATTATCCAATCCATGATTTAGAGTTGGCAGCAGTGGTTCACGCACTAAAGACATGGAGACACTATCTATATGGACAGAAATGTGATGTTTACACAGACCACAAGAGTCTGAAGTACATATTCACTCAGTCGGAGCTGAATATGAGGCAACGAAGATGGTTAGAGTTGATCAAAGACTATGAACTAGAGATTCATTACCATCCAAGCAAAGTGAACGTAGTGGCAGATGCTTTGAGCAAGAAGAGTCAGGTCAACCTAATGGTCGCTCATCCGATGCCTTATGAGTTGGCCAAAGAATTTGATAGGTTGAGCCTCGGATTTCTAAACAATACGCGAGGAGTGACAGTTGAGTTAGAGCCTACCCTAGAGCGGGAAATCAAAGAAGCACAGAAGAATGATGAGAAGATCAGTGAAATCCGGCAGCTGATTCTGGAAGGAAGAGGCAAAGATTTTCGAGAAGATATAGAAGGTGTGATATGGTTCAAGGACCGCTTGTGTGTTCCCAATGTCCAGTCCATTCGGGAGTTGATCCTCAAGGAAGCTCATGAGTCAGCTTATTCTATACACCCTGGAAGTGAGAAGATGTATCAGGATCTGAAGAAGAAGTTCTGGTGGTACAGAATTAAAAGGGAGATCGCAGAGCATGTGGCTATATGTGACAGTTGTCAAAGGATCAAGGCAGAGCATTAGAAGCCAGCTGGATTGTTGCAGCCGCTGCAAATTCCTCAGTGGAAATGGGATGAAATCGGAATGGAATTCATAGTAGGATTGCCTCGCACTCGAGCCGGCTACGATTCCATTTGGGTAGTGGTGGACCACTTAACCAAGTCAGCCCACTTCATACCCATCAAGACCAACTACAGTAGCGCAGTATTGGCAGAGTTGTAAATGTCTTGGATCGTTTGTCTTCATGGTGTGCCAAAGAAGATAGTGTTAGACAGACGAACGCAGTTCACCTCTCATTTCTAGCAGCAGTTGCATGAAGCCTTGGGTACGCATCTGAATTTCAGTTCAACTTTTCATCCGCAGACAGACGGTCAGACTGAAAGAACTAATCAAATCCTCAAAGATATGTTGAGAGCTTGTGCGTTGCAAGATCAGTCCGGATGGGACACGAGATTACCTTATGCAGAGTTCTCCTATAATAACAGTTACCAGGCCAGCTTGAAGATGTCACCATTTCAGGCGCTTTATGGGAGGAGTTGTAGAACTCCGTTGCAATGGGATCAACCTGGAGGAAAGCAAGTGTTCGGGCCAGACATTCTGCTTGAAGCTAAAGAAAACATCAAGATGGTCCGAGAGAACCTGAAGATAGCACAATCAAGGCAGCGAAGCTATGCAGACACAAGGAGAGAGTTGAGTTTCGAAGTCGGAGACTTCGTCTATTTGAAGGTTTCGCCTATCAAAGGAGTCAGAAGATTCGGAGTCAAAGGCAAGCTAGCACCCCGCTATGTTGGTCTGTACAAGATTCTCGCAAGGCGTGGAGAAGTGGCCTATCAGCTCAGTCTGCCAGAAGGCTTATCTGCAGTGCATGATGTCTTTCATGTGTCTCAGTTGAAGAAGTGTCTACGTGTGCCAGAAGAGCAGTTGCCAGTGGAAGGTCTTAGGTCCAGGAGGACTTGACCTATATAGAGAAGCCATCGCAGATTCTTGAGACTACAGACAGAGTCACCCGGAGGAAAACTATCAGAATGTGCAAAGTCAGATGGAGTCACCACTCTGAGGAAGAAGCAACCTGGGAGCGTGAAGATGATCTGATGGCCAAATACCCTGAACTCTTTGCTGGCCAACCTTGAATCTCGAGGGTGAGATTCTTTTAAGAGGGATAGGTTTGTAACGCCCTGAATTTGGGGGTAGAATTTTTTCTTCTTTTTACTCACCAAATTCAGGCGTTACTCTCTTTTCTTTTCCCGTTTCGCTCTTTCTTCCCAATTTCAAAGCAGTATAGCGACTGGTGTCCATATCGTGTGTAAACCAAACCTAAGTTGACATGGGTATTGCATCATGCTGAATCATATTTCTTTTGTCTGATGTCGTGTTTAGTCGCGTGTGTTGCTGAGTCTCGTTTCGGATTTTGCTTCATGAATTGAATTTCGATCTGTGGTTGTGCGTGCCACGGGGTTTTGACCCACGGTGCGGCCCAGCTCGGCCCAGCCTCGGCCCACGCGCCCCTGGCACCCGTGCCCTCCCCATGCGCGCCCCTCCCCTTGTCTCTCTTTCCCTCATTCAATTCTCCCACGCAGCAACCTCCCTCTCTCTCCCATCTCTCTATCTCCCCGTGGTGCCCTAGGTCTTGGAGATGGTGATCGCCGGAATTTGGATCCCCGAGGTGAGCTCCCCTCTCCTCTCTCTACCTCTTCCTCTTCCTCCCCTTCCCTTCCCTGCGCATGCCCCCTTCTTCTCCCCTGCGTGCGCGCTCCCCCGCAGCCCCTCGCGCGCGGTCCCTGGCCCCCCGGCGGCGCGGCTCCCTCGCCCCCTGGCGCGGCCGTCCTGGCCCCCGGCAGTGCGCCCCCTCACGCACGGTCCCCGGCCCCTCGCACGCGGCCCCTGCAGCCCCCTCGCGCGCGGCTCCCTCCCCCCACCATGGCTCCCTCGCCCCCCCGGCGCGGCCGTCCTGGCCCACGGCGGGGCGCCCCCTCTCGCGCGGTCCTCGGACCCTCGCGCGCGGGCGCGGCTCCCTCGTTCCCGGCGCGGTTCCCCGCCCCCCCCCCCCCCCCGGTGGCGCGCCTCCCTGTGCGCGGCCCCGGCCCCCTGCGCACGGCCTCCGGCACCCGGCGGCGCGGCTCCCTGGCCCCCTCGGCACGGCCCCCGGCCCCCTGCACGCGGCCCCTTGGCCCTGGTGCGCGCGGCCCCTTGGCCCCAGTGCGCGGGGCCCCTTGGCCCCGGTGCGCGCGGCCCCTCGACCCCCCTGCGCGCGGCCGTCCCGGCCCCGGTGCGCGGCCCCTGCCTTCAGCAGCGTGGTCCCCGGCGCGGTCCCTGCGCGCATCCCAGCGTGGCTCGCGTGGCCATGGCGCGGCCTCGCGCCCCCCCCCCCCCCGTTCACCCAAGGCGTTCCCACGTGCGCAGCCCCACGCGCGCGGTGATCGATTCTTGGTTTTAAATAATTTTGAACCCTGTTTAGTTAGCGTGCTGCGTCGCGTGCTTACTCGCGCGACGAATTTGTTTAATTTCAGATTCTATTAATGTGCTGTGTCGCGCGCTTCGTCGCGTGACGATCCATTTTAATTTCTGGTTGTTTAATGTATGATGTCGCGCGTCCAGTCGCGCGACATCCCATTTTAAATTCAGTTTGGTTGACGTATGCCGTCGTGCGTTTCGTTGCGCGACGCTTAACGTCTCTTTATAATTATTGCTAGTGTCTCGTTGCACGCTCTGTCGCGCGACGAGTCGTTTATTTCTTATTTCAATTTAAGTGTTGTGCCACGCGTCTCGCCGCGCGACAATTCTCTTTAATTCACCTTTATCAGCTTATAATGATTAAACATGGAATATGACTTTGCCCTATGCTTAACGTGATGGCTAAATTAATACCATTCTGTTTAGATGAGTATTTTGATTTATAATCGTGTAACGTGATCGCTTCTCGACCGTAGCCTCAACCATTACTTTCGCTTTCTCGTTTAGTTGTAGGTGCGAGCCCTGTGTCGGACGTCTGTTTATTTATTGTATTCTATTATTTGGTGTACTGTTCCTTTGTATTAAATTTATGGAATGTATGTTTGAAACTCGTATAGATAACAGTCAGTTGGTGGAGTCCGAAGTAGTTGCAGGTGAAGACCCTGAGCAGTAGTCGGTTGGTGAAGGCAAGTGTACCTTGACCCATCTATGTCCTATACATTTTATAATTCACTCCTCGCATTTACACAGTTTATACCTAAGGATTGACTAGCTTTTGTTTATCTTGTCCTTGCTTACCTATTTTAGTTTGGGTTATTTCAGTTTATCTTTATGCTAGTGCTTCACATTAATCAATGAACATGATGAGATTATCTATGATACACTATTTTCCCTTTTGATTATGATGATGGTACTTGTGGCCCTTAAGGGGACTCGAGCTGTTTCTCGAGTGCCTCTCCGTAAGGACCTGTTCGTTGGATGACCGCCCGGGAAAACAGTGTAACCATGAGGGTGGAGTGGGACGCCCTTAGCTGAGTAATTATAGGAACTGGGGTGTAGTTCGCTTCGCCGTTGTGCCGTTAATATGGCTCGGTGCATGTGGCTCGCTCTGCCAAGTTTGGTTCGCCCCTTGGAGAGGAGTGCAGTGCATTTAGGAAACCTAACGGGCGGCTACAACCCCAGGGAATCTTTGTAAAGGCTACGTAGTGAGACCCTGCCTATTCACCTTGGTAGTGTTTAAGGGTTTGATCGGCCCAAGGCAAGAGGGAATCACTGCTTGTGAGTAAAGTGCGCAACCTCTACAGAGTGTTATGAAACTGATATATCAGCCATGCTCGCGGTTATGAGTGGCCAAGGGAGCTCCATTGATTAGAGATACTTGATCAGAGATGTATGGTTTACAGGTGGTGACGAGGATGATGATTTTGGTTATGACTATGGTAACGGTAAGTGGTATTCTTTCCATTTGGAAAGGGTACATCTGGGATAATAACTTGGGTTAATGCTAAAATCAAGCTTTCTACTAGTAAATAATAACCTGACCAACTAAAAGCAACTGCTTGACTTAACTCCACATAAAGCTAGTCCACTACAGCCAAACGGGACATTTTGCTGAGTATGTTGATGTGTACTCACCCTTGCTTTACACACCAAACCCCCCAGGTTGTCCGCGTTGCAACCACTGCTCAGGTGAAGATGAAGTCGTGGAGGAGGACTTCCAGGAGTTTCAAGAGTACGATGAGTTCTAGGCGTGGGTTAGCGGCAAACCCGCAGTCGGCTACCTGTGTAGGCCGTGTGTATCTACGTTTCTTTTCCGCACTTTGATTATTGTTAAAGACTATGTGGATGTCTCGGACATCATGGTGTAATCGACTATTATACCCTCTTTTATGTCATTATTTGAGCACTGTGTGATGATGTCCAGTTATGTAACTGTTGTGTACGTGAATTGCTGATCTAGCACGTACATGGTTTGCATTCAGTTTGCCTTCTAAAACTGGGTGTGACAGCCACGCACCGGGGCCGGGACGGCCGCGCGTAGGGGGGCGGGGCCACGCGCAGGGAGGCGCGCCGCTGGGGGCCAGGACGGCCGCGCCGGGGGGGGGGGGGGGGGCGAGGGAGCCACGCTGCCAGGGGGCCAGGGGCCGCGCGAGGGGCTGCTGGGGTGCACGCACGCAGGGGAGAAGAAGGGGGGGCGCGCAGGGAAGGGAAGGGGAGGAAGAGGAAGAGGGAGAGAGAGGAGGAGAGGGGAGGGGAGCTCACCTCGGGGATCCAAACTCCGGCGATCACCGTCTCCAAGACCTAGGACACCACGGGGAGAGAGAGAGAGAGAGGGAGGTTGCTGCGCGGGAGAATTGAATGGGGGAAAGAGAGATAAGGGGAGGGCACGAGCGCCAGGGGCGTGCGGGTCGAGCTGGGCCACGCCGGGCTGGGCCGCACCGTGGGTCAAAACCCCGTGGCCTGCACAACCACAGATTGGAATTCAATTCACAAAGCAAAATCCGAAACGAGACTCAACAACACACGTGACTAAACATGACATCAGACAAAAGAAATATGATTCGGCATGATGCAACACCCATGTCAACTTAGGTTTGGTTTACACACGATATGGACACCAGTCACTATACTGCTTTGAAAGTGGGAAGAAAGAGAAAAACGGGAAAAGAAAAGAGAGTAACTCCTGAATTTAGTGAGTAAAAAGAAGAAAAAATTCTACCCCCAAATTCAGGGCGTTACAACCCGTATCCTGGGACAAAACCTTGGAAGTGGGGGAACTCCCTACGAACGAGTACACCGAGAAAGACGCAACTCCCGCCGTCGCGATCGCCGACAGGCTCAGGATCGAGAGCGAGAGCTAGCTGAACAAGAGGCTAGGCTTCGACGAGATAACCCTCTCCTCGTTTGAAACCTGTACCCTGATTTCGCTCGAGCACTAAACACGCCAAGTGAAGTTGGAGGAGTGCTGGTGCAGATAGATGATAGCCTTCTGCGAACCCTAGACGCAGAAGGTTACCGGCGGCTGCTTACAGAGGCGGCCAATCATCTTCTACCCCTCGCTCATCCTGCGAACGACCTGTGTCACGCCATCAACAGCCGATGAGACGCACGAAGCACCATCAGCGCTTCATGTGACCGATGGCATGAAAATGAGATAAGGCGCCGGGAGGAGTACGACCGAGATCACGGTGTACCGGCGCGAAGCCGTGCCACACGAATTGAGTCGGTGGCAGTCTCGATCAGTGGCCCGTTCTGGGGACGGTCGAGACGACCTACTACCGACTCCCCTCCCCGGACCGATGACACGAACATCGGCAGGAGGATACATGTGGAGTCTCCGTGCTTACTCCCCATCTCTGACCCTTCCAAAGGCCTCCTAACTTCAAGGTCTCCAACGTCGACAAGTACGAGCCTAAGCAGGACCCGGGAGGCTGGTTGGACGTCTATACGACTGCCACCTGGGCTACTGGGGCAATAGAGGACGTCACGTCATGACAGGGTACTTGCCCATTGTCATGGGACAAGACGCGTTGCAGTGGCTCCAACACCTACCTCGACACTGCATCGACGACTGGGTGACTTCAGCTGCCGATTTATCACGAACTTCCTGTCTCTCTCTGATAAACTGACACAACCATGGGACCTCAAATCCATTAGGCGCTAGAATGATGAGACTCTCCAATCGTTCCTCAAAAGGTTTCAAACGATGAGGAACCGCATCCCCGAAGTCGCTGAGGCGGCTGTGATTGAAGACTTCTATCGAGGATCCAACGACTTGGCCTTCGTCCGAGCCATACTTCAAAAGGCACCGGCCACTTCCGAACAATTATTCAGGGAGGCGGACATCTACATCACTGTGGATGAGCAGACCTAGGACCTCATCGGAGGCACAAAATCCGCATTGCCTGACCGTGGTGGGGAAAAAGGCCCTGTGAGGAGGTGCACACATGACGTGGCGAGTTTTTAAACCTTGAAAGGTAAACCTAAACACACGACGTGGCGAGGCACTCCGTCCCCACACACATCAACCGTCCCCATCGATTCCTCGTCAACAGATAAGGGCTCACCGCCTTGGCGTACAATGCCTCACTGACCCCGACTGCCGTCGTGCAGTGACCGCACTTGTACCCACCATAACCGGAATGTGAGACCACGTCTCAGGTCGCGTGAGGGGCAAAGTCTGCTGCCAGGTTCAATCAGGTACTAGGCTTACCGATTTACCATATTTCTCAGCATATGTTTAGTACGTTCAAACGCTTGACTCACGGTACCACACCATAATCCTTATTCCAATTTCCACCTTGTAGACAACCAATCCCCATGGATTGTTGTCCACAGACCAACATCATTATGTTATGAAAGTGGATACAACCAATTCCTAATCTCGCGCGAGTGCTAGAAAAATCACTCGACTTCCACCGAGATCCCTATTAGTACAGCAGCTACTTGACCTAGCATACTAGTATCCATCTCAAAGGAAATTTTGAGGTAATGCAACTAGGGTTTTAGGCAACTCCTACACTTAAGTGCACAGTACAAGCCTACAATCATTAAGTGTAGTAAAATAATATATAAAACTAGTTATGCATAAAACCGGGGCTTGCCTTCCAAAGCTGGGGCAGGCAGATCCTCGATGGCAGGCTCTGGTGTTGGATCCGAGGCTACCTCCTGAGCAAGTCCTTGCTCCGGCACGAGGATGTACTCTCCGTCAGCGAGGTTGCAATCTATCGAATGCAATGAATAAGATATATGTATGCTATGAGATGCAGAATTTAGTAATCATTATGTATAGGGAAGGAAAAACTAAGTTAGTGAGGACTTAGGGTTTTCCTTGGTATAAGAAGTCTTAGGGGTTTATGCTTAGCAGTTTAGGTTTGAGGTTTTGCTTAGAGTTAAGCATAGTGAATTAAGGTTTGGATTGTTTCTTGAGGTTTTGATAAGTACTCAAAGGTTTTGTTGTCTTGGTTAGGGCAACATTAATTTCCACTACTAATTTCTCTTTTTATTGTCTTTTTATGCTCTTAAGGTGGTTTAAACTACAACAGTGATTTCAATTTTTATAAAAATTCTGTAAAAATTACAGTGGGTTACTATTTGTCATTTTAGTCTGTCCTATAAATTTGAGGTCCAGAATAATTAGATCATGCCCTGGAAAAAAATAACAAAAGTTGGGGCAAAGGGGTCACTTTGCACTACGACTCCCATTTAGGGGTGGGTTTTGTACTAAGAGTTATTTTTGCTGGTATCCATGGATAATGACATGCTTCTGTGCCAAAATCACAGAGAGCTACTTAGTGGTTATTTAGTTATGATTTTCTAAAGTTTAATGCCAAATAGATCCTTATAACTAGCTTGTTATTTGAAAAATGTCAAACAACAGAACTCAAAATTTTCCTATGTTTATAATAGCAAAACATTAGTTATCCCAAGGTTTGGGGTGTTTTCTCCTCAGGGTTATTTTCCTAGGGTTTTTCTAAGTTTTCCTTGTTTTCATAAAATAAAAGGGTATCTCATTTCTTTTGTACTAAACAAAGGTTTAACAAAATTTTCTAGTGAACTATGCTGGATAAGGGAGCTAACAAAAATATGGTTGCTCCCTGGTTCTTATTTTAAACTACCTATTATATTTTCTTTAACTTTAAGCTAAAAGTGATTTAAATGGCAAACTCTACCTTAATTTGGTGTACTGAGGGGTTTACTATTTTTAAACAGATTAGAAAGTGATTAAGTACTTCTTTGAATTTTCTTAACCTCAGTCTAACAGTGTAGCTATTTTTCCCTATTTCATTTAGCTTTTGGCCAGATAATCATTTAAATCAAAACTTTGAAATTTTCTGAAACACTTAGGGGTTTTGTATTTTTCCTAAATAGTTTACATTATTTAGAATCTGGCAAAATTGGTTTGACTCGATTTGGGTGAACTAAACTGAAGTTATGAATTTTTCAAGTTCTGTTTGTATTTAAATCAGAAATATTAAAAATGTTTTCTGGAAAACCAATTTGCATCGATGACCCTGGGCTTTTCCTAAAACAATCCCTTCACTTATACCCCTACGCCACTATTCCTTTGAGTCGCTGACACTTCAAAAAACCCCTGGCTTTTATCTCTTCTTCCCCGAGGTCCCTCCCCCCCTTTTGAACAGTACCCGCGAAAGGAAAAAGGGCGGCGCGGCTTACCGGCGGCAAGGGAGGTCCGGCGAAGGGCGGGGTTAGCTCTGGGAGGTCCTTGCGGTCACAACGAGGTATGGCTCGACAGCGGTGATGGCCGGAATCGACCGGTCCACGTGCGCAGGCGGGCGAGCTCGTCGGCGGCGAGTGCTCCGGCCTATCCACGGCGATACCGGTCAATCCAAGGGCACGGGGAGCTTCACAGGGTGTCAAGGAATCGACTCTTGCAAGGAATCGGAGAACAACTCACTGTGGAGCTCGGTCCACGCTTGCCGGCGGTCGGGTGAAGTCCGACGACCGTGATCTGGCTTCTCCGGCGAGGCAGAGTTCGATTCCTCGCTCGTGGAGCTTCACCGAGGCACGCAAGGTCTACTCCGAGGGTCAGACGGGGTTGGGAAAGGCACTGCTGACCGGTCTACGGTGGCAGGGAATCGGGCGGCCGCTGGCACGCCGTGCGCGGGGCAATGCCGGTGATCTAGTGCTCCGGTGAGGTCGAGAGCGTGCGGGGCAGTACGGTCGAAGCCTCTAGTGGCTTTATAGGCGCGGGCGCAGGCAATGGCTCGGGCTCGGCTTGGCGTGACGTGGGGCACGCGGGGGTGGGCGTCGGGCGTGCTCTGGCGAGCTCAGTGCGCGTCGAACACGTGGAGGTTTGTTTCTACTCTTGTTCTATCTCCTGCTGCACAACCAAACGTGTGAATCTTGCCCTAATACCTTTGAGAGATCTCCTCCCTTCACCTAGGGCTACCTATTTCATGTGAGTTCCAAGGGGAGATGTGGTCGGGTTTGAGAGATATGGGGGTGGGAAGTTGGCTCTGTCCGAGCTGTCCACACCAAGACAAAAACTGTGCCAAGTTGTGTCAAACGACTTAGGGTTGGGTTCAAACTTTTCCAGGGTGTTCTAGAGGTCTTTAGACGCCACTTTGTCAATTGGGCCAAGTGGTTTTGAAGTTTGAAAAAGGGTGAACATGTTTGATCTTTGGAAGAGGGTTGGTTTTGAACTTAGAAAAATTCTGATTTTTCTCTTAGGTTTTTTCCCTTTGGTGAACCTTTTGGGGTTTTTCTGAAACCTTTTTGGGGTCACTTTCTTACTATTTTTTGTAGGGTATTAAGTGTACTACAACTTTTATAATTTGCCCAAGTCATGATCATGTGGTTTTCATAGCCGTTTGGTCATACTCACTTCTAGGGCTCCAATTGTCCAAAGGGGTTTGAATTAGGGTTTGGGCAATTCTCTCCACAATATGTGCATGATAAAGCCAAGGCATGACTTCTAAGATAGGTTACACTTACTTAGGATCTTGATTCCCATGTTTAGTGTATTTTGCTCAAATTAAACCACATGTGATGATGGGTTTATTAGTGTAGTCCTGGGTGAACACCCTAAGTAACACCTGCGGTGTTACAGCCCTCCCCCTTAAAGGAATCTCGTCCCGAGATTTTAGGTAAAGTCCTTTGGAGGGGTGCCATGAAGGTGTGCTGGTGTGTTGCTCTTTCCTTTATCCAAGCTTCTCTAGTTAACTGCTCTTCGAATGTCATTTTCTTTGCAACTTCAGAAGGAACCCCTTTTAAAACCATTTTCCAAGTTTACAATTACTTTTACATCTAAGTTTTTCTTATATTTAGTTTCGAAGGGCAGGTGGGGGTGGAGTTTTTGGATTACGTACCGACTCCTTTAGACAGAAAGTCGGGGAAGAGAGAACGTAGAAAATCCTCAGTCTCCCACGTAGCCTCTTCTACTGAATGGTGACTCCACTGAACCTTATACATTCTGATCGACTTTGCCCGCGTTTATCTCTCCTTTTGATCCAATACCTTGACGGGGTGCTCTTGATAAGACAAGTCTGGTTCTATCTCAATTTCTGGTTCAGGTAGTACTTCAGTGGGTAAGCGAACGCACTTCCGTAGCTGAGATACGTGAAACACATCATGAACTGCTGACATGTGGGGTGACAACTTCAATTGATATGCTACAGGCCCACAAGTTTCCTTGATCTCATAGGGTCAAATGTAGCGAGGAGCTAACTTGCCCTTGATTCCAAATCTCTGAACACCTTTGGTGGGTGACACCTTAAGATAGACATGATCTCCCACTTCAAACTGTAGAGGCTTCCTCCTCTTGTCATGATAGCTCTTTTGTCGGGCCTGAGCATCTTCTAGGTTCTTCTTAATGACTCTGACCTTCTCCTCTGCTTCAAGTACTAAGTCAGGCCCAAAAATTTCTCTCTCTCCCGCTTGTGACCAATTTAGCGGTGTCCTACACCTTCTCCCATACAAGGCCTCAAAAGGTGCCATCTGCAGACTGGACTGGTAGCTGTTATTATAAGAAAATTCTGCCAAGGAAAGGCACTTGTCCCAATCCTTCCCATAGTGTAGCACACATGCCCTCAACATGTCTTCCAGAATCTGATTCACCCTTTCTGTCTGACCATCTGTTTGAGGATGGTACGCCGAGCTTCTTATTACTTGGGTCCCAAGTGATTCTTGCAATTGTTCCCAGAAACGTGCCATGAATGGTGCTCCTCTGTCAGACACAATAGTCCTTGGTATCCCATGCAAACGAACTATCTGGTCAATATAAATTTCTGCATACTTTTCTGTCCTGTGGGTGGTATGCACTGGCAAGAAATGCGTTGTTTTGGTCAACCTATCCACGATGACCTAGATAGAATCATGGTGTCGGGAGGTATTGGGCAATCCCACGATGAAGTCCATGCAAATATCCTCCCATTTCCAAGATGGTATGGGAAGGGGCTGTAAAGTGCCTGCTACCTTCAAATGACTGGCCTTGACTCTCTGGCAGGTGTCGTATTCAGATATATACTTAGCAATTTCCCTCTTCATTCTGGTCCACCAGTACAAAGATCTGAGATCATGATACATCTTGTTACTGCTGGGGTGCATGGAGAATTGGGAAAGGTGAGCTTCATCCAATATCTTCTTTCTGAGCTCGGGGTTCTTGGGAACAACCAATCGGTCTCCAAACCATAGAATCCCTTTGCTGTCCTGATAGAAACATTTGTATTTATCCACCTTCTGTTCGACCATTTCCTTAATGACTTGAACACCCTTGTCAACAATCTGTGCCATGACTATCTGCTCATGTAAAGTGGGCTCCACTGAAATATAACTCAAGGCACCAAAGGAAACAACTTCTATTTTCAATTTGCACAACTCATCACATAGGGTGGTGATTCCTGCATCCATATTCATACAATTGCACTGGGCTTTCCTGCTTAAGGCATCTGCCACAACATTGGCTTTGCCCGGATGGTAATGCACCTCCAAATCATAGTCCTTGATTAATTCTAATCATCTTCTCTACCTCATATTAAGATCAGCCTGAGTGAAAATGTATTTGAGACTCTTATGATCAGTGTAGATATTACAATGAGCTCCCATCAAGTAATGTCTCCAAATCTTGAGAGCATAACCACGGCTGCTAACTCTAGGTCATGTGTGGGGTAGTTCTGCTCATGGGGTCTAAGTGCTCGGGAGGCATAAGCAATGACTCTATTGTCTTGCATCAAGACACATCCCAATCCAGTACCGGAAGCATCGCAATAAACCTCAAAGGGTTTGGTGTTGTCAGGTTGAGCTAGCACGGGTGCTGTTGTCAAATGCTGCCTTAGTGTATGAAAGGCATCCTCACACTTCTGGCTCCATTCATACTTGACTCCTTTCTTCAGCAATTCAGTCATTGGCTTGGCAATTCTAGAGAAATCCGGAATAAATCATCGATAATACCCTGCCAATCCCAGAAAACTATGGATCTGTCGTACTGTGGTAGGAGGTTTCCAATCCATTACTTCTTGTACCTTCTCAGGATCAACTGATACCCCATCCTGAGAGATGGTGTGACCCAAAAATTTTATCTCCTTCAGCCAGAAATCACATTTGGACAGCTTAGCATATAGACGATGATCGCGCAGACGCTGAAGTACAATGTGTAGATGCTCAGCATGCTCGTCTTCATTTTTGGAGTAAACCAGAATGTCATCAATAAAAACCACCACAAACTTGTCTAGCTCTGGCATGAATACTGAGTTCGTCAAATACATGAAATAAGCCAAGGCATTGGTCAGCCCAAAAGACATCACCAAATACTCATAAAGTCCATATCTGGTAGAGAAAGCCGTCTTGGGAATATCACTGGCCCTGATCTTAATCTGATGATAGCCAGAGCGAAGGTCTATCTTGGAGAATACTCTTGCTCCCACCAACTGATCAAATAATACATCAATGCGAGGCAATGGGTATTTGTTCTTGATGGTCACCGCATTGAGAGGGCGGTAATCAACACACAATCTCAGACTCTCATCCTTCTTCTTCACAAATAAGGCGGGTCATCCCCATGGTGAAGTACTTGGGCGAATAAACCCCTTGTCTAACAACTCTTGCAGTTGCTATTTCAATTCCGCCAATTCTGCTGGAGGCATTCTATAGGGTCTTTTAGATATAGGTGCAGTTTCGGGTTGTAATTCAATTGCGAACTCTATATCTCGGTCGGGTGGCATCCCTGGCAATTCATCAGGAAAAACATCTGGGTAGTCACAGACTATGGGGATTCTCTCAACTGGTGATTCAATCATGGTGAATACACATGAGCGGGTACAACCCTGATCGGGTAGGTACAAGGTGATCTCGCCATCCAGTGGGGAGTGGATTTCTATGGCTCTGGCTGCGACATCAATTACCACATGGTGTCGTGATAACCAATCAGTCCCTAGGATGATATCCACACTATCCAATCCCATTATCAAAAGAGTGGTTTTAAATATGAAACTACCCAACTTTATTGGTACGTGTCTATTGATCTGATAGGCGGCAACCCTGCCTCCAGGCGTAGAAATTGTAATACCCCCATTGGTGTGGTGAAAAGGTAACTAGCACTTGGCACTAAATTTGGTACTGATAAAACTGTGTGATGCACCAGAATCAAAAAGAATAATTGCGGGATAATTCAAAACTGAAAAGATACCAGTCAAGACGGGTGCTCCCTCTGGAATATCAGCCATGGTGGTGAAGTTCAGCCTGCCCTGCCTCACTTGCACCTTCTGCCTCTTGCCTTGGTTTTGGTTGGAATTCTGTCCCTACCTCTGCTGGTTTCTGGGGCAATTCTTGGCATAATGTCCGGTGTTACCACAAGTGAAACACCTGTTGTCATTTGCCTGACGGTACTGCTGCTGTTGTGGCTGATTGTTCCTCTGAACTGGAAACTGGGTGCGGTTGGGTGCCTGCTGCTGCTGTGGTCGGATCACCCAACGTCCTTGTTGTTGCTAAGGTCCTCTGTTCTGAGTGTCAGATATGATCCTAAAGCGCTGTGGCTGAGCTGAAGGTCCTGCCACAGAGGTCTTCCTCTTCTTTTCTGCCTGACAGGTTGTGATGCAGTCCTCCTGAGATATGGCCATGTTGACTAACTCATTGTAACTGTTGGCCCTGATGGTGTTGAGACGGTCGCGGAGCTTAGTGCTGAGCCCCTCCTGAACCTATCCCTCTTCTTCTCATCAGTGTCTGCGTGGTATCTGGCATACTGGCACAGGTCATTGAAGGCTTGAGCGTACTGCAACACAGTGCGATTTCCCTGAGTAAGTGCCAAAAACTCATTGAGCTTGCGATCCATAATGCCTGCTGGTATATGATGCCCCTGAAAGCTGCCTTGAACTCTCTCCATTCCACCTCATAGCCAACTGGCTGCATAGCAAAAAAGTGGTCCCACCATGTCCGCGCGGGTCCGCGAAGCTGCTGGGTGGTGAACCTGACCTTAGTCACCTCTGAACAAACTCCATTGAGTAGTGGGAATTTGGATTCCACTACCCTAAGCCATACATCCGCATTAAGTGGATCCTCTGCCCGAGTGAACAAAGGTGACTGTGTGCCGAGAAACTCCTGATAAGTGGCTGCTGCGGGGTGACGCTGATGATCACCACCACCATAATGCTGAGGTGGCGGCTGACGCGGAGCCAACTGTCGCAAGATCTCGTTCTGCTGAGCCATCAGCTCTTGCAGAGTAGGAGACGGTGGCGGAGGAATGCGTTCATTCTGTCCACGACGCGCTCTTCCTGCCATCTGAAAAATCAAGGATGGTCTCAATATCACATTGTTGATGTCAGAGTTCATACATGGTGATAGATTTGCAAGGACGAACCACTACTTTCTCGCATAATTCATAAAAATAACATAAAACTTTTCTTCATGAATTTAAAGCTGACATCGTTCATCTCCCAACTTCCAAAAGAGTTTGTTGCGATTACATCAGTAACTCAAAAGACTCAATTCTAACTAGCCTAGTACCCTAAGGGTGCAAAAGCTAAGCTAGCCTCGAGGAGTTTTACCGCCACAGACTTCTAACTCTATCTCTGCGACCTAGTGAGCAAACGAGGCAATGCTCGACTCGGGGGAAGGTGGTCTCCCTGAGCCAGCAGTGTCCAAGCTGGAGGCAGGCTCCGACTCCTCTCCTCCCTCGATGTCGACATCCTCGTTGGCCTCCATGTCCTGGATCTCCTGGTGGTGCATATCCAGATGCTGGTTAGCCTTCGCAAGTTGCTGCTGAGTGTTGATTAGCTGATCCTCGAGAACATCGATGGTGTTCTCCCTGGTTCCCACTAGCTCCTCAAGCTCTTGGATCTCATTTGACATTTGTTCCACTTGTAGGTCTTTTTCCACCATCTTAGTGGACAAGTCTACCACAAGTTCCTCTCTGTTATCCAAGGTGATCTTGGTAGCCTCCAACAATGCCATCAGATGAGACATTGCCTCTCCTCGCATCACTTGCAGACGATACAGGGCATTCATGCACCGCACCGTCAAGTGAGCAGTCTAACCTGGGTAGATAGCCCTATATCCTTGGCATGCTCCACTCGGTCCTTCCACATTGGGTCATCCTCCTTCTCTGCGGGGAACAAACCAATGGGGTGAGTGGACAGCTCCAAGGGGTGGAAACCACAGGAGGTGGTCAGCCCGTGGAGAGCAATCGCCTCGAGAGTATCCTCAGCCCGATACCCAAAAGACTCGGAGTCCAACAAACGCCAGCCTGGCTGCAAGGGATGAGGCTCTAGGGTCATCCTCACCCTACAGCGGGGCACTCGGTGCTTCTCAAACAGTCGCACAACGTACTGGGGAGGCGTCGTGTAACCAGCTTCCTGAAGTACCTCCCATAAGATACAGGGAAAACCCTCTCGTGCAAGTCCGTCTGTGTGGGACTGTGCATTCCCTTCGTCCGAGGATCCATGAGAAGTCATCTGTGTACGGTTAAGCGTAAGTAAAAAGAAAAAGAATTATAAAATAAAAAGGGATCACAACTCAACCTCTCTATAATTACGACAATGGCACTGGGTGTACTTAACCTGTCATTATTGTGTATTAAAGTTCTTACCCAATTGTCAAGTAGTTTAAGTAAGGATGCATGCATGCTCGTCCTAAGCGACCTCATTTCAACTTAGAGGGATTAGGGAAAACCCCCATCCTTTATAGTAGCCGGTAAGGCTTACTCAAATAGCCACCTAGCTACCCCTTCTATTATCCTAAGGCTTCACGGCCTAGGTCTATTCTTATCATCCTAACGATCTATCCAACATTTGTTGCTATCAAGTTTTACTTTTGGAAAGGATGGTATTTACAGTTTATCGATTCTTCTGTGGTGGTACGAGCTCCGATACCAGCTGTGGCAGAACTGCCCAAATTATTCTGACTTATGTGCCTAAGTCCCGCCTTAGAGGCTAGACCACACTTAAATGGGAATAACACGTCAGTCCCTCGAATCTAGTCCGACAAGGCCACTAACAGGATCAAGTACCATGTACTCACTCGATGGTGAGGCACAGAGCAAATACAATAAAGCATAAAACCATACATTAAGCGAGTATTAAATTTATTACATCATCATCGGAGTTTTCGCAAAAGTAGTACTCATTGTTCGGAATTGCAGCGGAAATAAACTAACGATAAATGGAGAGATGGGGAAGCCTGTCCCATCACTCCTCACGCTCCTCCTCAGCCGAGGTAGGGTCCCACTCGACTGTCCAACCCGGTGGCAAGATGGACGGCCAAGTCACTCCAGCAACCATGTCCTCCAGAGAACCTGTAAAATTATGCCACAAGCAAGGCTGAGTATACTAATACTCAGCTAGACTTACCCGGTGTGAGGATTCTACTCCTCTACCTCTAGATATGCAGCTATTTGGCTGAGGGGTTTGATTGCCAAAAGCACTAGCTGAGTCTAAAAATCATGTTTTAGCTTTTTCAAGTTTTAGTGTGACTCTCTTAAGACTAAATGTATACCTATCTAACCATACATGGTATCAAACATTTAGCAATCAACAACTTTTGCTAAGTCATCACATTTCCACTTGTTACTCAATGTAGCAGCATGGATCAAGCAGTCTCATTAGCTGCGACAAGCAGACGATTCGAATCGAGTTTTTAAACCTTGAAAGGTAAACCTAAACACACGATGTGGCGAGGCACTCCGTCCCCACACACATCAACCGTCCCCATCGATTCCCCATCAACAGATCAGGGCTCACCGCCTTGGCGTACAATGCCTCACTGACCCTGACTGCCGTCGTGCAGTGACCGCACTTGTACCCACCATAACCGGAATGGGAGACCACGTCTCAGGTCGCGTGAGGGGCAAAGTCTGCTGCCAGGTTCAATCAGGTACTAGGCTTACCGATTTACCATATTTCTCGGCATATGTTTAGTACGTTCAAACACTTGACTCACGGTACCACACCATAATCCTTATTCCAATTTCCACCTCGTAGACAACCAATCCCCATGGATTGTTGTCCACAGACCAACATCATTATGTTATGAAAGTGGATACAACCAATTCCTGACCTCGAGCGAGTGCTAGAAAAATCACTCGACTTCTACCGAGATCCCTATTAGTACAGCAGCTACTCGACCTAGCATACTAGTATCCATCTCAAAGGAAATTTTGAGGTAATGCAACTAGGGTTTCAGGCAACTCCTACACTTAAGTGCACAGTACAAGCCTACAATCATTAAGTGTAGTAAAATAATATATAAAACTGGTTATGCATAAAACTGGGGCTTGCCTTCCAAAGCTGGGGCAGGCAGATCCTCGATGGCAGGCTCTGGTGCTGGATCCGGGGCTACCTCCTGAGCAAGTCCTTGCTCCGGCACGAGGATGTACTCTCCGTCAGTGAGGTTGCAATCTATCGAATGCAATGAATAAGATATATGTATGCTATGAGATGCATAATTTAGTAATCATTATGTATAGGGAAGGAAAAACTAAGTTAGTGAGGACTTAGGGTTTTCCTTGGTATAAGAAGTCTTAGGGGTTTATGCTTAGCAGTTTAGGTTTGAGGTTTTGCTTAGAGTTAAGCATAGTGAATTAAGGCTTGGATTGTTTCTTGAGGTTTTGATAAGTACTCAAAGGTTTTGTTGTCTTGGTTAGGGCAACATTAATTTCCACTACTATTTTCTCTTTTTATTGTCTTTTTATGCTCTTAAGGTGGTTTAAACTACAACAGTGATTTCAATTTTTATAAAAATTCTGTAAAAATTACAGTGGGTTACTATTTGTCATTGTAGTCTGTCCTATAAATTTGAGGTCCAGAATAATTAGATCATGCCCTGGACAAAAATAACAAAAGTTGGGGCAAAGGGGTCACTTTGCACTACAACTCCCATTTAGGGGTGGGTTTTGTACTAAGAGTTATTTTTGCTGGTATCCATGGATAATGACATGCTTCTGTGCCAAAATCACAGAGAGCTACTTAGTGGTTATTTAGTTATGATTTTCTAAAGTTTAATGCCAAATAGATCCTTATAACTAGCTTGTTATTTGAAAAATGTCAAACAACAGAACTCAAAATTTTCCTATGTTTATAATAGCAAAACATTAGTTATCCCAAGGTTTGGGGTGTTTTCTCCTCAGGGTTATTTTCCTAGGGTTTTTCTAAGTTTTCCTTGTTTTCATAAAATAAAAGGGTATCTCATTTCTTTTGTACTAAACAAAGGTTTAACAAAATTTTCTAGTGAACTATACTGGATAAGGGAGCTAACAAAAATATGGTTGCTCCCTAGTTCTTATTTTAAACTACCTATTATATTTTCTTTAACTTTAATCTAAAAATGATTTAAATGGCAAACTCTACCTTAATTTGGTGTACTAAAAGGTTTACTATTTTTAAACAGATTAGAAAGTGATTAAGTACTTCTCTGAATTTTCTTAACCTCAGTCTAACAGTGTAGCTATTTTTCCCTATTTCATTTAGCTTTTGGCCAGATAATCATTTAAATCAAAACTTTGAAATTTTCTACAACACTTAGGGTTTTTGTATTTTTCCTAAATATTTTACATTATTTAGAATCTGGCAAAATTGGTTTGACTTGATTTGGGTGAACTAAACTGAAGTTATGAATTTTTCAAGTTCTGTTTGTATTTAAATCAGAAATATTAAAAAGGTTTTCTGGAAAACCAATTTGCATCGAAGACCCTGGGCTTTTCCTAAAACAATCCCTTCACTTATACCCCTACGCCACAATTCTTTTGAGTCGCTGACACTTCAAAAAACCCCCTGGCTTTTATCTCTTCTTCCCCGAGGTCCCTCCCCCCTTTTGAACAGTACCCGCGAAAGGAAAAAGGGTGGCGCGGCTTACCGGCGGCGAGGGAGGTCCGGCGAAGGGTGGGGTTGGCTCCGGGAGATCCTTGCAGTCACAACGAGGTACGGCTCGACGGCGGTGATGGCCGGAATCGGCCAGTCCACGTGCGCAGGCGGGCGAGCTCGTCGGCGGCGAGTGCTCCGGCCTATCCACGGCGATACCGGTCAATCCAAGGGCACGAGGAGCTTCACAGGGTGTCAAGGAATCAACTCGTGCAAGGAATCGGAGAACAACTCACCGTGGAGCTCGGTCCACGCTTGCCGGCGGTCGGGTGAAGTCCGGCGACCGTGATCTGGCTTATCCGGTGAGGCAGAGTTTGATTCCTCGCTTGGGGAGCTTCACCGAGGCACGCAAGGTCTACTCTAAGAGTCAGACGGGGTTGGGAAAGGCACTGCAGGCCGGTCTATGGTGGCGGGGAATCGGGCGGCCACTAGCACGCCGTGCGCGGGGCGATGCCGGTGATCTAGTGCTCCGGTGAGGTCGAGAGCGTGCGGGGGAGTACGGTCGAAGCCTCTGGTGGCTTTATAGGCGCAGGCAATGGCACGGGCTTGGCTTGGCGCGACGCGGGGCACTCGGGGCGGGCGTCGGGCGTGCTCTAGCGAGCTCAGTGCGCGTCGAACATGTGGAGGTTTGTTTCTGCTCTTGTTCTATCTTCTATTGCGCAGCCAAACGTGCGAATCTTGCCCTAAGACCTTTGAGAGATCTCCTCCCTGCACCTAGGGCTACCTAGTTCATGTGAGTTCCAAGGGGAGATGTGGTTGGGTTTGAGAGATATGGGGGTGGGAAGTTGGCTCTGTCCGAGCTGTCCACACCGAGACAAAAACCGTGTCAAGTCGTGTCAAACGACTTAGGGTTGGGTTCAAACTTTTCCAGGGTATTCTAGAGGTCTTTAGGCGCCAGTTTGTCAATTGGGCCAAGTGGTTTTGAAGTTTTAAAAAGGGTGAGCATGTTTGATCTTTGGAAGAGGGTTGGTTTTGAACTTAGAAAAATTCTGATTTTTCTCTTAGGTTTTTTCCCTTTGGTGAACCTTTTGGGGTTTTTCTGAAACCTTTTGGGGTCACTTTCTTACTATTTTTGTAGGGTATTATGTGTACTACAACTTTTATAATTTGCCCAAGTCATGTTCATGTGGTTTTCATAGCCTTTTGGTCATACTCACTTCTAGGGCTCCAATTGTCCAAAGGGGTTTGAATTAGGGTTTGGGCAATCCTCTCCACAATATGTGCATGATAAAGCCAAGGCATGACTTCTAAGATGGGTTGCACTTACTTAGGATCTTGATTCCCAAGTTTGGTGTATTTTGCTCAAATTAAACCACATGTGATGATGGGTTTATTAGTGTAGTCCTGGGTGAACACCCTAAGTAACACCTGGGGTGTTACACATAGCCCTCGTCCACCATCGTAGGTACCTGCGCTCTAAATTCAACAATGTCCCAAATGCTCGCGTGGAGTGATGTTAGGTGATGCCTCATTTTATCACTCCGCATACAATAATCCTCACCATCAAAATATGGCGGTTTCCCTAATGGAACGGAGAGTAGAGGCGCGCGCTTAGAAATACGGGGATAACGAAGTGGCATCTTACTATACTTCTTGCGCTCATGGCGCTTAGAAGTGACGGACGCCGCGTCGGAGCCGGATGTGGAGGGCGACTGAAAGGGAAATAGGGTTTAACCTTTTCCTATAAATAATTTTGGTGGTTGAATGCCCAACACAAATATTGGACTAACTAGTTTGCTCTAGATTATATATTCCACAGGTGCATAAAGGTTCAACACTGAAAGTCGGCTAGAGGGGGGTGAATAGGGCGAATCTGAAATTTATAAACTTAAGCACAACTACAAGCCGGGTTAGCGTTAGAAATATAAACGAGTCTGAGAGAGAGGGCGAAAAACAAATCGCAAGCAAATAAAGAGTGAGACACAAGGATTTGTTTTACCGAGGTTCGGTTCTTGCAAACCTACTCCCCGTTGAGGTGGTCACAAAGACCGGGTCTCTTTCAACCCTTTCTCTCTCTCAAACGGTCACTTAGACCTAGTGAGCTTCTCTTCTCAATCAAACGGGACACAAAGTCCCCGCAAGGACCACCACACAATTGGTGTCTCTTGCCTCGATTACAATTGAGTTGATCACAAGAAAGAATGAGAAAAAGAAGCAATCCAAGCGCAAGAGCTCAAATGGACACAAGTCACTCTCTCTCTCTAGTCACTATTTGGTTTGGAATGAACTAAGGACTTGGGAGAGGATTTGATCTCTTTGGTGTGTCTTGTATTGAATGCTATAGCTCTTGTAAGGTGTGGGAAGTTGAAAAACTTGGATGCCATTGAATGTGGGGTGGTTGGGGTATTTATAGCCCCAACCACCAAAAGTGGTCGTTGGGAGGCTGTCTGTCGCATGGCGCACCGGACAGTCCGGTGCGCCACCGGACACTGTACGGTGCGCCTGCCACGTCACGGAGCCGTTGGATTATGACCGTTGGAGCTGAAGTCTTCTGGGCCACCGGACAGTCCGGTGGTGCACTGGACAGGTCATGTAGACTGTCCGGTGCGCCCTCTCGCGCGTGCCTGACTTCTGCGCGCTCTGGCGCGCATTAAATGCCGTTGCAGGTGACCGTTGGCGCGGAAGAAGCCGTTGCTCCGCTGGCACACCGGACAGTCAAGTGTGACACCGGACACTGTCTGGTGCTTCACCGAACAGTCCGGTGAATTATAGCGGAGCGGCCTCCCATTTTCCCAAAGGTAGCGAGTTCAGCGTCAAGTTCCCTGGTGCACCGGACACTGTCCGGTGGCACACCGGACAGTCCGGTGCGCCATACTAGGGTGCCTTTGGGATGTCTTTAGCTCTCTTTATTTGAACCAATCTTTGGTCTTTTTATTGGCTTGTTGTGAACCTTTGGCACCTGTAAAACTTATAGACTAGAGCAAACTAGTTAGTCCAATTATTTGTGTTGGACAATTCAACCACCAAAATCAATTTAGGAAAAGGTGTAAGCCTATTTCCCTTTCAATCTCCCCCTTTTTGGTGATTGATGCCAACACAAACCAAAGCAAATATAGAAATGCATAATTGAACTAGTTTGCATAATTGTAAGTGCAAAGGTTGCTTGGAATGAAACCAACATATTCTCATAGGATATGCATGGATTGTTTCTTTATTTTTAACATTTTGGACCACGCTTGCACCACAGTTTTGTTTTTGCAAATTCTTTTGTAAATTCTTTTCAAAGTCCTTTTGCAAACAGTCAAAGGTAAGTGAATAAGATTTTGAGAAGCATTCTCAAGATTTGAAATTTTCTCCCCCTGTTTCAAATGCTTTTCCTTTGACTAAACAAAACTCCCCCTCAATAAAATCCTCGTCTTAGTGTTCAAGAGGATTTTAGATATTAGTTTTGAAAAAAAAAGTTGTACCAATTTGAAATTCTAATAAGATACTGATTGAAAAATCATCAATTGAAAAATATTTTCTTAACTCAAATTTTTGAAAATTGGTGGTGGTGCGGTCCTTTTGCTTTGGGCTAATACTTTCTCCCCCTTTGGCATGAATCACCAAAAACGGATACTTGAGTGAAATATAAGCCCTTGTAACTACTTTCTCCCCCTTTGACGAACAAAATATGAGTGAAGATTATACCAGAGTTGGAGAGCGGCTCGGAGCGACGGCGGAGGGTGAGTAATTTGATGGAGTGGAGTGGAAGCCTTTGTCTTCGCCGAAGGCTCCAATTCCCTTTCAATCTATGACTTGGTTTTAAAATACACTTGAAAACACATTAGTCATAGCATATAAAAGAGATATGATCAAAGGTATATTAATGAGCTATGTGTGCAAAACATCAAAAGAAATTCCGAGAATCAAGAATATTTAGCTCATGCCTAAGTTTGTTAAATGTTTGTTCATCTAGTGGCTTGATAAAGATATCGGCTAATTGTTCTTTGGTGTTAATATATGCAATCTCGATATCCCCCTTTTGTTGGTGATCCCTTAGAAAATGATACCGAATGACTATGTGTTTAGTGCGGCTATGTTCAACGGGATTATCCGCCATGCGGATAGCACTCTCATTATCACATAGAAGAGGAACTTTGGTTAATTTGTAACCATAGTCCCTGAGGGTTTGCCTCATCCAAAGCAATTGCGCGCAACAATGGCCTGCGGCAATATACTCGACTTCGGCGGTAGAAAGAGCTACGGAATTTTGCTTCTTTGAAGCCCAAGACACCAGGGACCTTCCCAAGAACTGGCAAGTCCCGATGTGCTCTTTCTATTAATTTTACACCCCGCCCAATCGGCATCCGAATAACCAATTAAATCAAATGTGGATCCCCTAGGGTACCAAAGCCCAAACTTAGGAGTATAAACCAAATATCTCAAGATTCGTTTTATGGCCGTAAGGTGAGCTTCCTTAGGGTCGGCTTGGAATCTTGCACACATGCATACGGAAAGCATAATATCCGGTCGAGATGCACATAAATAGAGTAAAGAACCTATCATCGACCGTGTCGAGGTCGAGATGCCCATTAGTTCCCATGGGTGTCTTGATGGGCTTGGCATCCTTCATCCCAAACTTGTTTAGAATGTCTTGAATATACTTTGTTTGGCTAATGAAGGTGCCCTCTTGGAGTTGCTTCACTTGAAATCCTAAGAAGTACTTCAACTCCCCCATCATTGACATCTCGATTTTTTGTGTCATGATCCTACTAAATTCCTCACATGTAGATTCGTTAGTAGACCCAAATATAATATCATCAACATAAATTTGGCATACAAACAAATCATTTGCAAGTGTTTTAGTAAATAAAGTAGGATCGGCCTTTCCGACTTTGAAGCCATTAGTGATAAGAAAATCTCTAAGGCATTCATACCATGCTCTTGGGGCTTGCTTGAGCCCATAAAGCGCCTTAGAGAGTTTATATACATAGTTAGGGTACTCAATATCTTCAAAGCCGGGAGGTTGCTCAACATAGACCTCTTCCTTGATTGGTCCATTAAGGAAGGCACTTTTCACGTCCATTTGATAAAAGCTTAAAGCCATGGTAAGTAGCATAGGCAAGTAAAATGCGAATTGATTCTAGCCTAGCTACGGGTGCATAGGTTTCACCAAAATCCAAACCTTCGACTTGTGAATACCCCTTGGCCACAAGTCGGGCTTTGTTCCTTGTCACCACACCATGCTCATCTTGCTTGTTGCGGAAAACCCACTTGGGTCCTACAACATTTTGGTTAGGACGTGGAACTAAATGCCATACCTCATTCCTAGTGAAGTTGTTGAGCTCCTCTTGCATTGCCACCACCCAATCCGAATCTTGAAGTGCTTTCTCTATCTTGTGTGGCTCAATAGAGGAAACAGAAGAGTAATGTTCACAAAAATGAGCAACACGAGATCGAGTAGTTACCCCCTTTTGAATATCGTCGAGGATGGTGTTCACGGGGTGATCTCATTGGATTGCTTGGTGGACTCTTGGGTGAGGCGGCCTTGGAACTTGTTTATCTTCCTCATCTTGATCATGGGCATCTCCCCCTTGATCATTGCTCTCCTCTTGAGGTGGCTCAACTCCTTGATCTTCTCCTTCATCATTTTGAGCCTCATCCTCATCTTGAGTTGGTGGAGATGCTTGCATGGAGGAAGATGGTTGATCTTGTGCCTGTGGAGGCTCTTCGGATTCGTTAGGACACACATCCCCAATGGACATGTTCCTTAGCGTGACGCATGGAGCCTCTTCATCATCTAGCTCATCAAGATCAAATTGCTCTACTTGAGAGCCGTTAGTCTCATCAAACACAATGTCATAAGAAACTTCAACTAGGCTAGAGGACTTGTTAAAGACTCTATATGCCCTTGTGTTTAAATCATATCCTAGTAAAAAGCCTTCTACAGCCTTAGGAGCAAATTTGGACTTTCTACCTCTTTTAACAAGAATAAAACATTTGCTACCAAAGACTCTAAAATATGAAACATTGGGCTTTTACCGGTTAGGAGTTCATACGATGTCTTCTTGAGGATTCGGTGTAGATACAATCGGTTGATGGCGTAGCATGCGGTGTTGACCGCCTCCGCCCAAAACCGATCCAAAGTTTTATACTCATCAAGCATGGTTCTTGCCATGTCCAATAGAGTTCTATTCTTCCTCTCCACTACACCATTTTGTTGTGGCGTGTAGGGAGAAGAGAACTCATGCTTGATGCCCTCCTCCTCAAGGAAGCCTTCGATTTGTGAGTTCTTGAACTCCGTCCCGTTGTCGCTTCTTATTTTCTTGATCCTTAAGCCAAACTCATTTTGAGCCCGTCTCAAGAATCCCTTTAAGGTTTCTTGAGTATGAGATTTTTCCTGCAAAAAGAATACCCAAGTGAAGCGAGAATAATCATCCACAATAACTAGACAGTACTTACTCCCGCCGATGCTTATGTAAGCAATCGGCCCGAATAGATCCATGTGTAGGAGCTCGAGTGGCCTGTCAGTCGTCATGATGTTCTTGTGTGGATGATGAACACCAACTTGCTTCCCAGCCTGACATGCGCTATAAACCCTGTCTTTCTCAAAATGAACATTTGTTAGTCCCAAAATGTGTTCTCCCTTTAGAAGCTTGTGAAGATTCTTCATTCCAACATGTGCTAGTCGGCGATGCCAGAGCCAACCCATGTTAGTCTTAGCAATTAAGCAAGTGTCGAGTTCAGCTCTATCAAAATCTACTAAATATAGCTGACCCTCTAACACTCCCTTAAATGCTATTGAATCATCACTTCTTCTAAAGACAGTAACACCTATATCCGTAAAAAGACAGTTGTAGCCCATTTTACATAATTGCGAAACTGAAAGCAAGTTATAATCTATAGAATCTACAAGAAAAACATTGGAAATGGAATGATCAGGTGATATAGCAATTTTACCCAATCCTTTGACCAAACCTTGATTTCCATCCCCGAATGTGATCGCTCTTTGGGGATCTTGGTTTTTCTCGTAGGAGGAGAACATCTTCTTCTCCCCTGTCATATGGTTTGTGCACCCGCTGTCGATGATGCAACTTGAGCCCCCAGATGCATAAACCTACAAAACAATTTTAGTTCTTGATTTTAGGTACCCAAACGGTTTTGGGTCCTTTGACATTAGATACAAGAACTTTGGGTACCCAAACACAAGTCTTTGACCCCTTGTGCTTGCCCCCAACGTACTTGGCAACTACTTTGCCGGATTTGTTAGTTAAAACATATGATGCATCAAAAGTTTTAAATGAAATGTTTGAATCATTTGATGCAATAGGAGTTTTCCTTTTAGGCAATTTTGCACGGGTTAATTGCCTAGAGCTGGATGTCTCACCCTTATACATAAAAGCATGATTAGGGCCAGAGTGAGACTTCCTAGAGTGAATTCTCCTAATTTTATGCTCGGGATAACCGGTAGGGTACAAAATGTAACCCTCGTTATCCTGAGGCATGGGAGCCTTGCCCTTAACAAAGTTAGACAATCTTTTAGGAGGGGCATTAAGTTTGACATTGTCTCCCTTTTGGAAGCCAATGCCATCCTTGATGCCAGGGTGTCTCCCACTATAGAGCATGCTTCTAGCAAATTTAAATTTTTCATTTTCTAAGTCATGCTCATTAATTTTGGCATTAAGTTGAGCTATGTGATCATTTTGTTTCTTAATTAAAGCTAGGTGATCATGAATAGCATCAACATTAATGTCTCTACATCTATTGCAAATGGAAACATGCTCAACGGTAGATGTAGAGGGTTTGCAAGATTTTAGTTCAACAATCTTAGCATGTAAAATGTCATTTTCACTTCTAAGATTGGAAATGGTAACATTGCAAACATCTAAGTATTTAGCCTTAGCATTTAATTTTTCATTCTCAATTTTAAGGCTAGCAAGAGAGACATTCAATTCTTCAATCTTAGCAAGTAAACTAACATTATCATCTCTAAGATTGGGAATTGAAACATCACAAGCATTTGAATCAACCTTAGCAATTATTTAGCATTCTCATTTCTAAGGTTGGCAATGATATCATGGCAAGTGCTTAGCTCACTAGATAGTTTTTCACATTTTTCTACTTCTAGAGCATAAGCATTCTTAACCTTAACATGCTTCTTATTTTCCTTAATTAGGAAGTCCTCTTAGGAGTCCAAGAGTTTATCCTTCTCATGAATAGCACTAATTAATTCATTTAATTTTTCCTTTTGTTGCATGTTTAGGTTGGCAAAAAGGGTGCGCAAATTATCCTCCTCATCACTAGAATTATCCTCATCACTAGAGGTTGCATATTTAGTGGAGGATTTTGATTTTACCTTCTTCCTTTTGCCGTCCTTTGCCATGAGGCACTTGTGGCCGACGTTGGGGAAGAGGAGTCCTTTGGTGACGGCGATGTTGGCGGCGTCCTCGTCGGAGTAGGAGTCGGTGGAGCTCTCGTCGGAGTCCCACTCGCGACACACATGGGCATCACCGCCCTTCTTCTTGTAGTATCTCTTCTTTTGTCTCCTCTTTCCCTTCTTGTCGTCGCCCCTGTCACTATCACTTGATAATGGACATTTTGCAATAAAATGACCGGACTTACCACACTTGTAGCAAACTTTCTTGGAGCGGGACTTGTAGTCCTTCCCCCTCCTTTGCTTGAGGATTTGGTGGAAGCTCTTGATGATGAGCGTCATTTCCTCATTATCGAGCTTGGAGGCGTCAATGGGGAGTCTACTTGATGTAGACTCTTCCTTTTTCTCCTCCGTCGCCTTGAATGCGACCGGTTGTGCTTCGGGCATGGAGGGGTCATCTTGCTCGATGATCTTATTTGAGCCTTTGATCATCAACTCAAAGCTCACAAATTTTCCTATCACTTCCTCGGGAGACATTAGTGTATATCTAGGATCACCACGTATTAATTGAACTTGCGTAGGGTTAAGAAAGACGAGTGATCTAAGAATAACCTTGACCATTTCATGGTCATCCCATTTTTTACTCCCGAGGTTGCGCACTTGGTTCACCAAGGTCTTGAGCCGATTGTACATTTCTTGTGGCTCCTCCCCTTGGCGAAGGCGGAAGCGACCGAGCTCCCCCTCGATCGTCTCCTTCTTGGTGATCTTGGTCACCTTGTCTCCTTCGTGCACGGTCTTGAGTACGTCCCAAATCTCCTTGGCGCTCTTCAATCCTTGCACCTTGTTATACTCCTCTCGACTTAGAGAGGTGAGGAGTATAGCGGTGGCTTGGGAGTTGAAGTGCATGATTTGGGCCACCTCGTCCTTATCATAATCTTCATCCCCTACGGATGGTACATGTACACCAAACTCAACAACATCCCATATGCTTTTGTGGAGTGAGGTTAGGTGATATCTCATCATATCACTCCACCTAGAATAATCTTCACTATCAAACGTCGCTGGTTTGCCTAATGGGATGGAAAGTAATGGAGTATGCTTAGGAATGCAAGGGTAGCGTAGGGGGATCTTACTATACTTCTTGCGCTCTTAGCGCTTAGAAGTGACGGACGCGGCGTCGGATCCGGATGTAGAGGGCGAGGAAGAGTCGGTCTCGTAGTAGACCACTTTCTTCATTTTCTTCTTCTTCTCGCCACTCTTGTGCGATCGAATGTGTGAAGGGGATCCATCCTTCTTCTTGTTGGCGGACTCCCTCGATGGAGCCTTCCCGTGGCTTGTAGCGGACTTCTCCCCGCCGATCACCATCTTCTTGGCGTGATCTCCCGACATCACTTCGAGCGGTTAAGCTCTAATGAAGCACCGGCCTCTGATACCAATTGAAAGTCACCTAGAGGGGGTGAATAGGGCGAATCTGAAATTTATAAACTTAAGCACAACTACAAGCCGGGTTAGCGTTAGAAATATAAATGAGTCCGAGAGAGAGGGCGAAAAACAAATCGCAAGCAAATAAAGAGTGAGACACAAGGATTTGTTTTACCGAGGTTCGGTTCTTGAAAACCTACTCCCCGTTGAGGTGGTCACAAAGACCGGGTCTCTTTCAACCCTTTCCCTCTCTCAAACGGTCACTTAGACCTAGTGAGCTTCTCTTCTCAATCAAACGGGACACAAAGTCCACGCAAGGACCACCACACAATTGGTGTCTATTGCCTCGATTACAATTGAGTTGATCACAAGAAAGAATGAGAAAAAGAAGCAATCCAAGCGCAAGAGCTCAAATGGACACAAGTCACTCTCTCTAGTCACTATTTGATTTGGAATGAACTAAGGACTTGGGAGAGGATTTGATCTCTTTGGTGTGTCTTGTATTGAATGCTATAGCTCTTGTAAGGTGTGGGAAGTTGAAAAACTTGGATGCCATTGAATGTGGGGTGGTTGGGGTATTTATAGCCCCAACCACCAAAAGTGGCCGTTGGGAGGCTGTCTGTCGCATGGCGCACCGGACAGTCCGGTGCGCCACCGGACACTGTCCGGTGCGCCTGCCACGTCACGGAGCCGTTGGATTCTGACCATTGGAGCTGAAGTCTTCTGGGCCACCGGACAGTCCGGTGGTGCACTAGACAGGTCCTGTAGACTGTCCGGTGCGCCCTCTCACGCGTGCCTGACTTCTGCGCGCTCTGGCGCGCATTAAATGCCGTTGCAGGTGACCGTTGGCGCGGAAGAAGCCGTTGCTCCGCTGGCACACCGGACACTGTCCGGTGCTTCACCAGACAGTCCCGTGAATTATTGCGGAACGACCTCCCATTTTCCCGAAGGTAGCGAGTTCAGCGTCAAGTACCCTGGTGCACCGGACACTGTTCGGTGGTGCACCGGACACTGTCCGGTGGCACACCGGACAGTCTGGTGCGCCAGACCAGGGTGCCTTTGGGATGTCTTTAGCTCTCTTTATTTGAACCAATCTTTGGTCTTTTTATTGGCTTGTTGTGAACCTTTGGCACCTGTAAAACTTATAAACTAGAGCAAACTAGTTAGTCCAATTATTTGTGTTGGGCAATTCAACCACCAAAATCAATTTAGGAAAAGGTGTAAGCCTATTTCCCTTTCAAACACAAACCAATAAAAGATCAAAGTTAGGGTTCAAAAAAAAGGAGCAAAGAAACCAAGGGTACCCTGGTATGGCGCACCAGACAGTGTCTGGTGCACCAGGACCGTACAACTCCAAACTCGCCACCTTCGGGTTTCTCTGGCCGCGTTCCGCTATAATTCATCGGACAATCCGGTGTGCCACCGGACTGTCCGGTGCACCAGCGGAGCAACGGCTACCAGCGTAATGGTGGACTGCAACGGACACTTGCGAACGCTACAGTGCGCGGACAGTGCACGCAAAAGTCAGAGCAACCGTCAGAGGCACACCGGATAGTGAACAGTACATGTCCGGTGCGGCACTAGACTGTTTGGTGCCACTAGAAGACAAAGCTCCAACGGTCGACTGCACCCGAACCCTAATAGTTGGGTGACGTGGCTGGCGCATCGGACAGCGTTTGGTGGTGCACCGGACTGTCCGGTGCGCCCATCGACAGCAGCCCCTCCCCATCGGTTATTTGGTGGTTGAGGGCTATAAATACCCCTCAACCACCTCCACTCCAACCATCCAAGCATTCATCACACTTCATTCAATACAAGAGCAAAGTGCAACACTCCAAGACACAAATCAAAGCCACCGATCCAATCAAAGTCCCCAATTCAACTCTAGTGCTTTAGGACTTGTGAGAGGATTGTTCTTGTGTTTCTTTGTTGCTCTTGTTGCTTGGTTGGCTTTCTTCTTTCTCTCATTCTTATTCTCAAAGCCTTGTAAGCGAAGCAAGAGACACCAATCGTGTGGTGGTCCTTGCAGGGTCTAAGTGACCCGAGAAATCAAGGAAGAAAGCTCACTCGGTCTAGGTGACCGTTTGAGAGAGGGAAAGGGTTGAAAGAGACTCGGTCTTTGTGACCACCTCAACGGGGACTAGGTTCTTTAGAACCGAACCTCGGAAAAACAAATCACCGTGTCTATCTGCTTTATTTCTTGGTTGATTTGTTTTCCCCTTTCTCCTGGACTTGACATTTGTTCTAACGCTAACCCCGACTTGTAGTTTGTTTAAGGTTGTAAATTTCAGTTTCCGCCTATCCACCCCCCCTCTAGGCGACTTTCAGCGACGAAGAGTCGGTCTCGTAGTAGACCACTTTCTTTATCTTCTTCTTCTTGTCACCACTCCAATGCAACTTGACGCGGAGAGGGGGTCCCTCTTTGGCTTTGGTGTCGAACTCCCTTGATGGAGCCTTCCCGTGGCTTGTGGCCTTCTCGCCGATTTCCATCTCCCTCTTGGCGGATCCTCCCGACATCACTTCGAGTTGTTAGACTCTAATGAAGCACCGGACAACCGTTGGGGTAGGCTGCTGTTGATGGCCGCACCGGATGTCCGGTGCACCAGCCACGTCACCCAACCGTTAGGGTTCTAGAGGTTTTGACCGTTGGAGGCTTTGTCCTCTAGTGGCACCGGACAGTCCGGTGCCGCACCGCACAGACATTGTTCAGTGTCCGGTGCGCCTCTGACCCGCGGCTCTGACTCTGCGCGCACTGTTCTTCACTGTAGCTCTGAATATCGCGCTTTTGCAGTCGACCGTTGCGTGAAGTAGTCGTTGCTCTGCTGGCACACCGAACAGTCCGGTGAATTATAGCGGAGTGCGCCTCAAGAAACCTGAGAGTGGCTAGTTGGACTTTGTATGGTCCTGGTGCACCGGACACTGTCTGGTGGCACACCGGACAGTTCGGTGCGCCAGACCAGAGCACACTCGGTTTCTTTACTCCTTTTAATTTGATCCCTAACTTCAATCTTTTATTGATTTGTGTTGAACCTTTATGCACCTATTGAACATATAATCTAGAGCAAACTAGTTAGTCCAATATTTGTGTTGGGCATTCAACCACCAAAATTAATACTGGGAAAAGGTTAACCCTATTTCCCTTTCAATCTCCCCTTTTTGGTGATTGATGACAACACAAACTAAAGCAAATATATAAGTGCAGAATTTGAACTAGTTTGCATAAGGTAAGTGCATAGGTTACTTGGAATTAAACCAATTTATAGTTTCACTAGATATGTGTTGGGGGCCTTTGTCTTCCGAAGGTCCTCAAAAGTATGATTTAACAATGTCTTCCAAGTGTGACATATGAACAGGTACCTTCGGACTCGGGTTAAAAGTATATACAATGTGAAGAGCATGGCCATGACAAAGGATGGTGTTGCTCCGAAGCTACGCGCAAGGGAGCTTCGTCTAAATGGTGGAAAAAGGAACCAACTAAAAGGGGAAAAGGCTATTTAGTCCTCATATAGTTGTCCATAAGTCAATAATAAATATGAAGGGCATGAATGTAATTTCTCACAGGCTGCGTCCTATGCCTATAAATAGATGAACAGTACACCCGTACTGTTCACGCTGATTTGTACTCGTTCGTGCATCACGCTTGTATTATCTCCTTCTGTCAAGCCGAAGGTACAAATGTAATTGTGCCTTGTTCCTGTTTATTCATGATAATATAATAGAAGATGAGTTAATAATGATACATAATCATTCATGTTGTTTCTTAGGTTTCACATACTTCTTCTTTCATTAATGTATATTGTGATGATGAAGGTATATCCTTCATGACCTTCGTCGGAAGATCATTATATCCTAAGGGAAATAATGCTTCGAAGGACGAAGGGCCTTAACCTTTAACATCTTGTGTTGCCTTGTTCTTAATTCATAGCATTTGAGAACAAGTCCCCAACATTGGCGCCCACCTCTGGTGAACTCATTCGACCACCTTCGGCAAGCATTGACCTTCGTCATGCCACCGAAGAAGATAACCACGCCAGGGGCTGCTGCACTACAGCCACTGGACCCAAATCAGGAGACTCTCTCTCTCCGACAGGCTCGAAGCCAGAAGAGGAAAGCCACCAGTCCAACATTCTAGGAGGAGGAGTTGGACCAAGAGATCAGGCACATGGAAATCATCCATCAACAAGTGCAAAGGAAGAAAGAGAAGATGGCTTGGCTCGCTGATCTTCAAAGGAAGATCGACGAAGCTACTGAAGAAGTGCGTCATCTTGCTCAAGATGAACAAGACCGAAGGCCCCAGCATAGGGAGCTTCGTCAGGAAGGCCTATTCAACAAAGATGGATGGTATGATGATTTTAATCATGATACCTTTACTTTTGATGATGCTTCTCCTTTGGCAGCAGAACTGTAGGCTATCCCATGGCCACAATCTTACAAGCCACCTCAGCTACCAATGTATGATGGGCATTCAGACCCAAAACAATTTCTGATGAGCTATGAGGCAACAATATCCTCATACGGAGGCAATGCAACTGTCATGGCTAAATCCTTCGTCATGGCAGTCCGGAACGTGGCCCAGACATGCTATCCTTCCCTTCGGCCAGGGACAATTACGTCGTGGCAGAAGCTCAAGGACACGCTGGTGACCAGTTTCCAAGGCTTTCAGACGAAGCCAGTCACAGCTCAGGCTCTGTTCCAATGCACGCAAGACCATGAGGAATACCTCCAGGCGTATGTCTGAAGGTTCTTGCGATTGAGGGCACAAGCGCCCATAGTGCCCAACAAAATTGTCATTGAGGCCATGATTAAGGGCCTTCGGCCAAGACCTACGGCTCAGTACTTTGCCAGGAAGCCCCCAAAATCTCTGGAGAAGCTGCTTCAGAAGATGGATGAGTACATCCGGGCTGACAACGATTTCCGCCAAAGAAGGGAGGAAGCTTAAAGATTCTCAGAAATGACTAGGGGCTTCGGAGGAAGAATCCACCCGAGGCATGTCAGATCAATCCATAACTCCACTCAGAATGACAACAAAGGAAATCAGCTTCAGAGGCCACAGTACACCTCGCAATCTTCGGGGCAACAACAAAGCTCTTTCAGGCCGCCAGCCCCAAGGGGCAGAGGCACTAGGGGCTTTAGAGGAAGATACGGGGATCAGCCTAGGAAGATTTATTGCTTATTCTACGGTGAGGACAAAGGCCATACTACAAGAATGTGCCAAATCACCATTCAAAAGCAGAAGGAGATCGCAGAAGCCGAAGCTCGGTACAATCAACCGAAGCAGGTCTTGCACACTGCTTCGTGCCACTCTCCCTACATACCAGAATATGTGGGCAATCATCCTGCAGCTTCTGTTGCTTCGGCTAGCCAGTCACATGCTTCCTGGCCACAACTCCCACCCCCACCACCACTGCAACCAACCTATTCCCGAAGCCAGCAGCCAGAAGGGCGCCAACACACCCAACAGCAATGGGAGTTCAGGGAGGAATCCGAAGCTCGCACAGTCAACAGTACTGTGCCAGAATCAAAGCACATTTATTGAGTGATATCCTACCCCCGAAATACTTTTATGTTCTATGTCATTTTGTTTCTCAATAAGGAACAATCAATGTAAATCTAGTTTTAATTCCTTGTAACAGTTTTGCTTCTATCAGAATGAAATATATCTTCTTCACAGACTTACGAAGCTAAAAAACTGTCGAAGCTCAAAAGTCGTTCCTAAGGGAACGCAGAGCTAAAAATCGTTGAAGCTACAAAAAGTCGTTCCTAAGGCAGCGCAGTGTAAGTTTTGCCAAAGCTACAAAAAGTTGTTCCCAAGGGAGCGCAGTGTAAGTTTTCTGCTCAAAAATCGTTCCAAAGGGAATGCAGAGCCAAATACCACCGAAATATAAGGCGAAGAAGTTCAAAAGACGTTCCTAATGGGATGCAGAACTTATACCACCGAAATAGAAGGCGAAGAAGTTCAAAAGACGTTCCTAAGGGGATGCAGAACTTACACCGAAAAATAAGCGGTGAAGCCGAAAAATAAACGGCAAAGAGGTTCCGATCGTTCTTAAGGGGACGCAGAGATTGTGTGCTTCAGTATGGGCGTGTGGGTGTGTGTCTTCGGCATTAGCATCATTCTTCGCATCATATCATCACATCATCCCGCATAGCATCACATCATACATCATATCACACCAATGACACGAATTGAATACGAAGTCAATCTTCGGAGATTGCTTTATAAAAATGAAAATGTGCTAAGGCACAAAGTAAGCTGAGAAATACAATTTCATCAGCTCTATTGCAAAAGAAGGGATCCCTTGTTTACGAAGCAATGATGTTTCTACGAAGCTTGGATGTTCTTACGAAGTACGGATTTTTCACGAAGCATGGATCTTTTTCTTTACGAAACATGAAAAGAAGGGAAGGTGTTTTTTCGCCAAAGGCTCAAAAACGGTATGTATATAAGAGTTTCATGCATCACAAAGAAGTGAATTACAAATAATTTACATATTAGATTCAAAACTATACACATCAAATATTACAGTCTTATTACAGCAAAGTTACATTGATCGTCTAAAAATGTTTTTATAATAATTACTAGTCTTCCTTCAGGACCTTCTCCGCAACTTCATTTAGCAATTTGTTAACGACTTCGTCAACAATAGATTCGGCTATATTAATAATCTCCAGTGCTTCCTTCGTCTCTGGATAGCCCAGAGGATCAAACGGTTCCGGTGGTGGAGATAATTCAGCTACAGTAGAAAAAGGTAATTAGTTCGAAGCCATAAAAACAAATGTCGAAGCTAAAGGCCATGAAACAATACCTAAATGTCTTTCACGTTCTGCAGCTTCCTCAGCTTGTTTCGCTTCCACTCGGGCGTCATGGATATCTTTTTTACTTTTCTTCATAATTTTATGAGCCATTTCTCGGCCACCATTTATCCAGATGTCATTGTAAAATTTTCCGCCCATTAAACTTGCTTCAGCTGAGGGATCCTTTGTATCATCCACGGAGAAGGCAGCTTCGGCCTGGGCCAGGGTCTTGACATGGTTGCACCTTGTCTTCTCTAGGATGGCTGAGATTCCTCTTGCACCGGAAAACGCGCAGACATCCCCATGATCACTTAAAATTTCTTCGAAAGCTTCGGCTTCTCCACTTATCCATTCGATAACACCTTCAGGGTCACCTCGTATGAAGTTATCTTCGTTAGAATAGGCGCCCATGTTGGCGAAGCTAGCCTTTATTTTCTCCACACAGCCCAAGGATTTTTCAAAACATCTTTCTTTGGATGCGCGAAGATCTTCAACTGTTTTCTCTAAATAGTTTTTCCAATATTCACTGATATCTCGGTTAGCTTCCGTGAGACCGCATTTTTCTTTGGCTTCGGCCAACTGTTTCCGAAGATCTTCGATTTCGTTCTTTTGGATTTCGGCTTGAGCCTTGAAACTAGCTTCATCTTCTTTCACTTTGTTTACCAATGAAATCAAGATTTTGTCTTTTTCAAGACCTTCGTTCCTTAATTTGATTACCTCTGAACGAAGGTTGTTCAGAGCCATTGTATATCCTTCATCTTCAATGTTTTTTGTGCTCTAAGGGCATTGCTAAGAATTAGGCCCTGCAAGAGGAGGATAGAATTAAGTATAAACAAATAAAATATGTTGTTTTCAAAATACAAAATTAGCTTTCATACCTTTATGCTATTATACGCCAAACTGTCAGCAAGTTCATCCTTTGATAATATTGAAAGGCCATCCTCTAGCTTCGAGAATCCGATGCTTCTACCTATATCCTGGCAGACATATATCTCTTTATTATCCGGGAGACAGTACAAAAAATCTTCTTCCCCGCTGCCATTAAACACTAATGCCCCCTTCGGGTATTTTAATTTTTGGGCATAGTGTAGCGCTTCTAGCTTCTCTTCTTGAGAAAGTTTCTTCCCCGAAGCATGATGAATGACGTAATCAATGCTTTCTTTTAAAGCTTCGGTAGCATCAGCTTCAACCTTTTTAGACGCAATTTGCTCTGCCGCTTCTTCAACTACGGCGGGCTCTGTCTCAGTGGGCTCTGAAGGCCCAGCTTCGGTTTCAGCTTGAATTTTTGCATCTTCGACTTCTGCTTGCTTCGTTTTAGCCTCAGGTAGAGCTTTGGAAGCTTTGGCAATTTTTCCTGAAGAAGCAGGACTCAAGGATTTTGCTGTTTCTAGCACAACATCTAACACATTTGCCATCCTTCTCCTCTTAGGAGTTGTGGCAGAACCCTTTTGTGCTTTCGGCACTGTTATCTCTGTTGACGGGCTCAAAATCTCTGGCATTTTTGTTATTTTTTCAACTTTCAACCCTTCAGCCTTATCCTTATCAGCCTTCGTCTCAACCAATTTAGCTGAAGGTAACTTCGGCATTACAACCGGCTCTTCAGTGCTCTGTGCAATTGGAGCAGTCACTCTTGTTTCAGCAGCTGAAGAGGCCTCCCCGCTAAACTCAGGCACCACGGCCGGTTCAATGTAACGTGGCCGGTGGGTAAGAACCTTCATCTTTTTGCCCGCAGCCTTCGGCACAGGTTCAACTGGGGCGGCCAAGGCAGCAGCTTTTCTCTTCTTCCCCTGTCCCCGCAGCGAGTAGCGGTAATCGGGGTAGACGAAGCCGATGGCGTCAAAAACTCTATTCATTCTCTTTTTTCCGCGACCTCCGAAGGCTGCAGATAGCGCATTACTTCTGCCTTGGAATAAGCTCCAAGCAATTCATCACTTGTAGCTTTGATACATTTCAGCCAGTCGTCCTTTGGTTCATCGAACTTATCCCCAAACCTAAATGTATACTTCAGCCGGACCAAATCACCTTCGCTAGACTTGGTGATGGTCTCCTTCGGCATTTACCAGCTTTCTACAAGTGGCCAAACTCTAAATGCTATATGCTCTTGAATTAAATCTCTTGTACCAATGAAGGAGCAGACTGTACTGAAGGCCTTCTGACACGCTTCGGCGACATCATCAATTTCGACCTTCGGCTTTCGGAGGCCGAAGCGGGACCAGATGGGGCGCATAATGACTTCCTTAATATCTTCCCTTGCTTTCAGATCATTTTTCACATAAAACCATTCTTCCATCCAAGCTCCGGGCCATCTCTTTCGAAATGTTGGTACTGGGTGACTTGCGTTGGAACGGACAATAAATCCATAACAACCGAAGTTGTTGTGGTACTGTTCTTTACCCATGGCCTTCGTCTTATATAGCAATTTGTGCATATTGCAGAACCACTTTGCGCTTGGTTCTAACCCCTAGCTCCTTACTGCCCAGACAAAAATCCCCATCCTTATTATGGCTTCGGGGGTGATCTGATGAAGAAAGATTTGGAACATCTTCAGCACTTCAACTACAAACTTACTCAAAGGGAACCGAAGCCTAGCCTTGAAGAAGCTTCAGAAAATCACAACTTCGTTCTCCTCAGGGGCAGGAACGTTGTTGTCTCCGCCAGCCCTCACAATAGACATATCCCGAAAGTACCTTCCCCTCATGTTTTCGAGGTGACTCTGTTTGATGGTCGATTTTCCGAAGATTGAATGACTTGGCCTCCAGGGCCAATCCTCAGAATCTTTGTCCCCACTTTCTACGTCATAGCTATCGCTGTCATCAGTATCTTCGGACAAGCCCTCCAGTATCTCTTTAGTAATCTTCTCCGTATTTGTTCTTGCCATCGACTTGACAAATCCAGCAATATAAGAATCCACAGTCTTCTTCTCCTCAAAAGTATTCTCCTCTTTAGTCAGCTTCGTCTCAGCAACAACCTTCTTGTCTTGAGACATTTCTTCTTTAGAAATGACGAAAATGCGTCTTTTAAACCGAAGCTCAGAGAGCTTTAAAAAGTAGCAAGCGCTAGTGAGCAGGAGCTATAAAATTGAGAAAATAAAGCAAATGGCACAAGCAGCGTATCAAATGTAGCTGGTGTGAGTTCTTATTTATACGCTCAGCATGCTCCAAATTGGGGGGCCCGTCCGTCATTGACTGTTGCTATTCTAGCAAAGGGAAGGTGTTTTTTCGGACCTTCGGCTTAAGGCCTTCGTCCATGTCGCAGTCTATATTCGTTATCCTAACAAACTAATACTGCGAGGGGCTACTGTTGGGGGCCTTTATCTTCCGAAGGTCCTCAAAAGTATGATTTAACAATGTCTTCCAAGTGTGACATATGAATAGGTACCTTCGGACTTGGGTTAAAAGTATATACAATGTGAAGAGCATGGTCATGACGAAGGATGGTGTTGCTCCGAAGCTACGCGCAAGGGAGCTTCGGCTAATTGGTGGAAAAAGGAGCCGACTTAAAGGGGAAAATGCTATTTAGACCTCATATAGTTGTCCATAAGTCAATAGTAAATATGAAGGGCATGAATGTAATTTCTCACAGGCTGCGTCCTGTGCCTATAAATAGATGAACAGTACCCTGTACTGTTCACGCTGATTTGTACTCGCTCGTGCATCACAAAGGTACAAATGTAATTGTGCCTTATTCCTATTTATTCATGATAATATAATAGAAGATGAGTTAATAATGATACACAATCATTCATGTTGTTTCTTATGTTTCACATACTTCTTCTTTCATTAATGTATACTGCGATGATGAAGGTATATCCTTCATGACCTTCGTCTGAAGATCATTATATCCTAAGGGAAATAATGCTTTGAAGGACGAAGGGCCTTAACCTTTAACATCTTGTGTTGCCTTGTTCTTAATTCATAGCATTTGAGAACAAGTCCCCAACAATATGCATGGATTGCTTTCTTTTATTTAACATTTTAGACCACACTTGCATCACTTGTTTTGTTTTTGTAAATTTTTTTTGAAAATCTTTTCAAGATCTTTTTGCAAATAGTCAAAGGTATATGAATAAGATTGCAAGAAGCATTTTCAAGATTTGAAATTTCTCCCCCTGTTTCAAATGCTTTCCCTTTGACTAAACAAAACTCCCCTGGATGAAATTCTCCTCTTAGTTTAAAATTTTTTTGAAAACATAGTTAGATACTGTGGCGGAACCACCCGAATTATTCCAGCTTAAGTGCCTAAGTCACGCCTCAGGGGCCGTAACACACTTAAATCAGAATAACCCGTCAGTCCCTCAGATCTAGTCTGATGGAGCCACTTAACCAGGATCAAATTCCACAATCTCACTCGAAGGTGAGTCATAGAAGAAATACAATAAAATAGGAAACCTCAAATTAAGTACTGAGTTATTACATAAATCGGAGTTTTGAGTAGCAAATAAAGTTCACAAAATAAAGTGCAGTGGATAATCGATGTCGTCGGTATCGAGGAATTGGGCAAGGCCTAGCCCACTACTCCTCGTGCTCCTCTCCTGCCGGAGCAACATCCCACTCGACCGTCCAACCCAGTTGCAGGGTGGTAGGCCAAGTCACACCATCAACCATTTCCTGAATGGTACCTGCAAAAATTATGCCACAAGCAAGGCTGAGTATACTAATACTCAGCTAGACTTAACCGGTGTGAGGAGTCTACTCCTCTACCTCTAGACTATGCAGCTGTTTGGCTGAGGGATTTGGTTTGCCAGAAGCACTAGCTGTTTCTAAAATCAATTTTTAGCTTTTCAAATTCTATCATCATTAACTTAGCTAGATTTGCTCCTTCTAAGCATACATGGTAACAAGCATTTAGTTCAATCAACAAGTTATCTCATGTAACCTCATTTCACTTCTTACTCGATGCAGTACAAGGGGTCAAGCAGTCTCATTAGCTGCGAGAAGCAGACGATACGGATCGAGTTTTAACCTTGCAAGGTAAACCTAAACACACGGCATGTCAGGGTACTCCGACCCCACACATGACAACCGTCCCCATCGATTCCCCGTTCGCGTCCAGGCCTCACCGCCTTGGCATACAATGCTCCACTGACCCCGGCTGCCGCTGTGCAGTGACCGCACTTGTACCCACCATAGCTAGCATGGGAGACCCAGTCTCAGGTCGCATGAGGGATAAAGTCCGCGCCCAGCTTCAATCAGGTACTAGGTTTACCGGTTACCATTTTTCTCGGCATGTGCTTAGTACGTTCAAAAGCTTGACTCAGGTATCCACACATTAATCCTTAATTCCTTTTCCCGTCTCATGGACAAGGCATCCTCCCTGGATCCAAGTCCATAGACTAACATATATCCTGTTATCAAGATGAATATAATCAATTCCTGACCTCGCACGAGTGCTAGAAAAATCACTCGACTTCTACCGAGATCCTGATTAGCAAGCAGCTACTCGACCTAGCATACTAGTATTCATCTCAAAAAGGAATCCTAAGTTCATGCAACTAGAGGTTTCAAGCAACTCCTACACTTAAGTGCACATTACAATCCTACAAGCATTAAGTGTAGTAAAGTAGCATATAATAATACGGTTATGCATAAAACCGGGGCTTGCCTTCAATTGCTGGGGCTGCGGGGAGATCCTCAATAGCAGCCTCTAAAGCCTGCTCCTGGTCCTCCTCTTGGACAGGTCCTTGCTCGGGGATGAGCACGTACTCTCCGTCGGCAAGATTACAATCTAATGAATGCAATGCGTAAGATATATGCATGATATGATATGTGCTTTCAGAAATTACAACTTTGGAGGTGTATGATCTTCTTGAGTTAAACAAAGTTAACTTTACTTATGTGAGACCCTTGGGTGGTATACTTGGTAAATTGGGTTAATCTTAGCTAAGGTAAGTGGTAGGTTTATTTTTGGGGTTCCACTGAATTCCTTTTAAGTCTTAGTGAGAGTTGATAAATACTCAAGTTAGACTTATTGGGGAGGGGTTTATTTCTTCTTCCTTTTTTTTCTTTATTCACTTTAATGTTTTGGAGTGGGTTTGAACTACAAGTTGCTTAAATAAAATTCCAAAAATTCTGCAAACATTACACTGGCTTGGTACTAGTGTATGTTTCTCTGTCGCAAAATTTGGCGATCAGAAAGTGAATAGTTTTCTCTGGACAAAATTATTAAATTCTAGGGCAGAAGGGGTGCTTTGAACTACAACTATTATTTAACAGTGGGTAGTTCTCTAAAACTTATTTTTACTGGCTTTTAGGTGTTATAACATGACTTGATACAAATTTATAGTCATTAATACCTTTTAATTATTTTTCTATGGTTTTCTCAAGTTTCTAGCCAAATAGGTGCTTTCTACTACCACTATATTTGAAAAAAAATCAAACAACAGAGTTCTTATTTTTCTTAGTTATTGTTTTGCGCAAGAGCAACCATTCTGAAGTTTGGCATCTTTTTGCTTAAGGGAAGGGGTGGTATGCATTATTTGAATTAAGTGGCCTTTCTCATAAATCCTTAGCAATAGGTATGAGTTTGCTTCTTTTTCATGGGTTTGCATTTTTCTCTAGTGGTTTATCTCATTATAGACTTAGCTAATTTTTGGTTGCCCATTATCACATTATTAGGGGTTGTTCATGATTTATTTGAAAAATGCCTTATTAGCATTTTATATTTATTTTCCTTACTTAAAAGGTTGGGCTGAGGTGTTCTTTATTTTTGTAGTGGGGCTCTGGTGGTTGTAAGTCCACTGGATTTTTAATATTCATTTTGGGTATAGTTTTGTAATTCCAATAATTGATTTTCAGTTCAAATAAGGCTAAATAAAGCATTCTAATTTAAAACTGATCTGAACTAATGGTCTCTTTATTTTTTTCTAGGTTCTTTGTTACTTAAGTAAACTAGGAAAAATAATTTCACTCACTGTTCATTAATTTCTAATGGCTTTCTGGTTTTTTTTCTAAGTTTTGGGCAAAATTGCTTTAAATGAATATCTACATCATATTTTCCAATGCTGGGGTTCCTACTATTTTTAAACAGTGTCTAAATGAGGTTTGAATACCTACAAATTTTCTTAGGTACAGCACAGAAGAAAAACTAATTTTCCTTAATTAAACAAGGCTTGGTCAGTTTCTGTTTTTAATTTTAAACTCTAAAATTTAGAACAGAAAGCATTGGTTTTATCATTTTTAAATGATAGTTCATAATATTCAGGAGCTAGCAAAATTAGTTTGATAACTTTTTATGAAGAATTCATCAAGTTATGGGTTTTCTAAGTTCTCTGGTCATTTTAAAAAGATTAACAGAATTGATTTAATGGAAAACCACTTTGCACTGGGGTCCCTGGCGGTATTTTAAGTTTTCTTCGCGGATTAGTCCTTAGGCCACTATTCACATGGGTCACTAACGTTACAGAAAACTCCTCGGGTTCTTCAAATCCTAACCCGAGGTCCTTCTCCTAACTTAAACAGTGACCGTGGCAGAAGAAAGGGCGGAGGGGCTTACGGGCGGCGAGATTGCTCCGGTGAAGTGGTCGAGGACGTAGGGGAGGTCTCGGGGATCACAACGGTGTGCGGGTCGCCGTCGGGGATGGTCGGAGTTGGTCGGTCCACGTGCGCAGGCGGGGATGCTCGTCGGCGGCGAGGAGTCCGGCCTGCTCACGGCGAGATAGATCAATTGGACGGGTCAGAGAGGTTCACGGGATGCCAGAGAAGATATGGGTGCAAGGAATTGGACGGAGACTCACCGGTGAGCTCTGTCCACGCGCGGCGGCGAAAGTCCGAAGTCCGGTGAGGTTGATCTCGGGCCTCCGGTGAAGTCCGGCCTGGTCCGAGGGCTTGGAAAGCTTCACGGGCTACTAGCGGAGCTAGCCTAAGCACTGGCTCGACTTGGGGGTGGCTGGAGTGGGCTGGCCACGGTGGCTGAAGCTCTGGCGGCAATGGCGGGCGGAATTGAGCTCGCCGGAGCTAAGGAGAGGTGGCTGGCCAGTGAAGGTGAGCGCGGGGTGAAGTGAGGCGCGCCCGGGGAGGCTTTATAGGCGTGGGCGAGCACGGCCGAGGGCGGGGCTCTGACATGCGCTCGGGGCGTGCGCGGCGAACGCCAGTGCGCGCTCTGGCGCCTGGCACAGCGTCGAGCATGAGGCAGCGCAGAGAGAGGTCAAGTTCAAACGCGGATTGGGCCCAAACCTTTGAGATTAAGGCCACGATCCCGTTGAGAGATCTCTTCCTCTCAGGTTCCTTTGTCGTTTGTGTGTGGAGGCTAGCAAGTTTCGCTGACTGGATTAGGAGATAGAGAGGGGAGAAATCCTATTTGTCTCACTGCCACACACAGAGAGAAAATCTCTGGTTTGACGTGTCCGAGGCACGTGTCCCAATGCCATCTCCTGGCACATGACAGAGGGGTTAATTAGGCACAATTTTGTCAATGGGGCCATTAGGATTCGAGCTAGGGATCAAGGTGAACATCCCTGATCTTTGGCTCAAGGTCTGAATTTCAGAATTCTGAAATTCAGAATTCCCATTAAGTCCCCATATGAGAAGCTTGATTTGGGGTTTTATTTGAGTTATTTTGGCTAAGCTTTCTCAACCTTTCTTGTTGCTTATAAAATATACTTCAATTTTCATAATTGGCTCAAGTCTTAATTTTAAATTTTTCATACCCTTTTCCTTATTTTCTTGAATTTTGCTCATGGGGCTCACTTAGGGTTTTTATTAGGGTTACACATTCTTACCTTTTGAAAGACCCATTTGTTTTGATCATGATACTTTTAAGCATATGCTTGGTGAATTCTTTATTCCTAAGTTAATTTGATGCTCATGCTTACTTTGTTTCACATAAAATAATGGTTCTTGGTTTGGCATTTTTAAGAGAACCCTAGGTGACACTGGGGTGTCACAGCCTTCCCCCCTTAAAGGAATCTCGTCCCGAGATTTGGGCCAGAGTCCTCCCAGGGTGAAGCGAAGGGTGAGACTTATAGGAAATGGGTGATTATTGTTATTATTAGGGTAAAACTGCTCTTCGAATGTCATTCTCTTTGCAACTTCAGAAGGAAATCCTTTTTAAGTTTTACTTCGTAGTTACTTCATTCTGAATTAAGATCATATTTTTGAAAATTAGATTCGAAGGGCAGGAGGAGGGGTTGGGTGTGATTACGTACCAGCTTCCTTAGGTAGGCAATCGGGGAAGTTGGATCTCAGGAATTCCTCGGTTTCCCAAGTAGCTTCCTCCTCTGAGTGATTACTCCACTGGACCTTGTACATCTTGATCGATTTAGCCCGAGTTGATCTTTCTTTGCAATCCAGAATCTTGGAGGGGTACTCTTGGTACGATAGATCTGGCTCTATCTCCAATTCTGGCTCTGCTATGATCTCGGTCGGCAATCGAACACACTTCTTCAGCTGAGATACATGGTATACACTGTGAATGGCAGACATTCTTGAAGGTAACTTCAGCTTGTATGCCACGGGTCCACATGCTTCTATGATCTCATAAGGTCCAATGTAACGAGGGGCTAGCTTGCCTTTGATCCCAAACCTCTGCACTCCCTTGGTGGGTGATACCTTGAGGTATACAAAATTTCCCACCTTGAACTGGAGAGGTTTCCTTCTTCTATCATGGTAACTCTTCTGCCTGGCCTGAGCAGCTTCTAGATTCTTCCTGATTAGTTTGACCTTCCTTTCGGCTTCGGTCACTAAGTCAGGTCCAAAAACTTCTCTTTCTCCAGGTTGAGACCAATTGAGTGGTGTCCTACACCTTCTTCCATAGAGAGCTTCAAAAGGTGCCATCTTTAGGCTGGATTGATAACTATTGTTATAAGCAAACTCTGCCAAGGAGAGGTGCTTATCCCAGTTCTTGCCACAATCGATTGCACAAGCTCTCAGCATATCCTCCAGGATTTGGTTTACCCTTTCCGTCTGACCATCAGTCTGCAGGTGGTAAGCTGAACTCCTGATTAGCTTGGTTCCCAGAGAATCTTGCAATTGTTCCCAAAATCTGGCAACAAATTGGGCTCCTCTATCAGAAACAATGGCCCGAGGTAATCCGTGCAAACACACGATCCGGTCAATATACAATTCTGCATACTTCTGAGCCTTATCAGTGGTGTGCACAGGAAGAAAATGTGTCACTTTCGTCAATCGGTCCACAATAACCCAAATCGAATCATGATGACGAGAGGTGTTGGCAGACCCACAATGAAATCCATGCTGATGTCATCCCACTTCCACGAAGGTATGGACAGGGGTTGCAAGGCTCCAGCTGACTTCAAGTGGCTTGCCTTTATCCTCTGACAGGTGTCACATTCTGATACATACTGGGCTATCTCCCTCTTCATTCTGGTCCACCAGTACAAAGGCTTCAGATCATGGTACATTTTGGTGCTTCCCGGATGCATAGAGAATTTGGAGAGATGAGCCTCATCCAAGATTTTCCACTTGAGATCCTAGTCCTTAGGAATCACCAATCTGCTTTTAAACCATAACACACCCTTTTCATCCTGGCGGAAACAATTATACTTCTCAACCTTCTGATGGAGATTCTTCTTGATAATTTGCACTCCCTTGTCACTGAGCTGGGCCATGATAATCTGGTCTTGCAAAGCTGGCTCAACAGAAATGTGAGACAAAGAACCAGAAGGAATCACTTCAATTTGCATCTTGCTCAACTCATCACACAAGGTGTTAATGCGAGAATCCATCAGAATACAATTGCATTGCATCTTCCGACTCAAGGCATCTGCTACCACATTAGCTTTTCCTGGGTGATAATGTACCTCCAGGTCATAATCCTTGATCAGCTCTAGCCATCTTCTCTGCCTCATGTTGAGATCAGCCTGAGTAAAGATGTACTTAAGGCTCTTATGATCAGTGAAGATGTTGCAGTGGGTTCCCATTAGATAATGCCTCCACATCTTTAATGCATGAACCACTGCTGCCAACTCGAGGTCATGAGTGGGATAGTTTTGCTCATGAGGCCTGAGTGCTCTCGAGGCATAAGCGATGACTCGGTTGTCTTGCATCAAGACACAACCTAGCCCGGTGCCAGAGGCATCGCAATACTGTGGGGGATAGATATCCCCCGGGTCCACTAAAAGAGTAAAGGACCTCACGAAAGGCCCAAGGGCCCAATAAATCGTAAGGTCATTCTTTCGTGGGCCTGGGGAGAAACAACCAGCGAAGCAGAACGACATGAGGCCGGATTGGTACAATCCTGGACGGCCCGCGGCATCGAGCGAGTGACCGCAACAGAGATCCGACTTTCCCGCGCTGGAGCCTCCATGCAACGAAGCTACGCGAGGATAAGTCGGCAAGGGTTACGTAGGGATAATCTCAAGAGGTTCACTATCTTTTAGCTACTTGTTGCTATCTTATCCACGTGTACTGCCCCACGGTCGAGTATATAAGGCCTAGGGGGCACCCCTTTAGAACGATCGACACCTTACTTAGCCACCCACACCAACTCTCTGTATTCTCAATCCAGAGAGCTCTCTTGTAACCGCATTCACCAAGCATACTCACCAGGACGTAGGGTGTTACGCATCTCTAAGCGGCCCGAACCTGTAAACCTCGTCCACTGTCCCTCGTGCGATCTGCACGAACCATTTTGCTACAGTTGTCGACACCGTCCTACTCCTAAAACACCTTGAGGGACAACCCCGGGTGTGCGGTCGGACCCAAAACACTGACAGCTGGCGCGCCAGGTAGGGGGTGTGTCGACAATCCAAGCTAGCTCAATGGCCGTCACTTTCTACAGCAAGATCACCCTGCGTCCCGGATCCGTGTTCTGCTTTGGAACAATCTCATTTGTAGCGGATGAAGAAGGAATTCTGCACCGTATCGCGGATCCGCCGGAAAAGAAGTCTCCCCCAACGAACTCCGAAAATACCGGAGAAGCACAACCTCCAGCTCTCCGGATGAGGATCGTCTCCGGAAAGCCGGGGGCTGAGGGCTCGCTGACCCTGAGAACTCCACTACCTACCTCTCCAGCAAAAGAGTGGACACAGATTGCAAGGAAGAAGGTAACCGGGGAGAAACAAGTTGCTCTTTCCGTCCCTCATGCCTCAAAGGGGAACGGGAAGAAGGACACCACGACAGCAGCACCATTCTATCCCGACGTCCTCTTCATCGGGAGAGCGGAGTCGCCTATCGTCTCCGACGACGAGCCGACCATACCCGGGGAGGAACCGCCTCAACGAGAGTCCCGTCGACGGAGGAACCGGCGCAGGAACGTTCGATGACATCATGCTGCCGGAGAGCGGAATCCGGAACAGCCTGTCTCGCGAGACGAGGTCTCGGAGGTAGGAGAAACCCTGGAAGAACGCGTCTTCAGAGAACGAAGGAACTCCCGACGACGTGATCGCCGACGAGCTCAGGAACAGGCTAAGCAAGATGCAAGGTAGCGTCGGGAGAATCCATTCTTTGGGCGCAACCTGAACCCCGACTTCGCCCGAGCTATGAACACGCCGAGCGAAGTCGGAGGGGTATTGGCTCGGATGGCTGAGGGACTTCCTCGGACTCCTGACGCCGAAGGCTACCGACGACTGTTCACCCAGGCGGCCAACCATCTTCTACCGCTTGCTCACCCGCCGAACGATCTACGACACGCCATCAACAGTCGCCGAGACGCGCGAAGCTCCATCAATGCTTCGCGCGAGCGGCGGCATGAGAACGAGATTCGCCGTCGGGAGGAGTATGACAGGGATCATGGCATCCCGACTCAGAGCCAAGCCACCAGAACTGAGTCGGCAACGGCCTCAACTAGCGGAACCACCCGGGGACGGTCGAGGAACCACAATCACAACTCCCCTCCCCGGGACAGACATCGTCCCCGACGACAGGAGGACACGTGCGGAGTGTCCGCCCTTACTCCGCGCCTTAGGGCCATCCAATGGCCTCCCAACTTCAAGGTATCCAATGTTGACAAATATGAACCTAAGCAGGATCCATGGGGTTGGCTAGCCGTCTACACCACCGCTGCTCGAGCTGCCGGGGCGTCCGAAGACGTGATGACCGCGTACTTACCGACCTACGACCTTCTGCTTAGGAAACAGAACGACCTTCTACCCCGACACTGCATCGACGTCTGGGGCGACTTCAGTCGACGCTTCACCACCAACTTCCAGTCCCTCTCCGACAAGCCGGCGCAACCGTGGGACCTCAAATCCATCAAGCGCCGAGGGGACGAGACTCTCCGGTCGTACCTCAAGAGGTTTCAGACCATGAGAAATCGTATCCCCGAGGTCACGGAGGCGGCCGTGATCGAGGACTTCTATAGAGGATCCAATGACTCGGCTTTCGTCCGAGCCATACTACAGAGGGCACCGACTACCTCCGAGGAGCTGTTCCGGGAAGCCGACCTCTACATCACCGCCGACGAGCGAGCCCAGGACCTCATCGGAGGAGCAAAGCCCGCACCGGCAGCACCACGACGCGACACGAACCAGCAACCCAACAAACGATGGGAAAAGAGGCCTCGCGAAGAAGTGCACGCCGCCGGACCACCTGCCTCTCGCGCCCGAGGAGGACCTCGTGGAGGCAAACGCACGTTGGACGACATCCTCGACGCCCAATGCCCGTACCACAAGGACATGCGCCACACTCTTCGTAATTGCCGAGACTTCAAGCATTCCGTTGGACACGGCCGACCCTTCCAACCTCTACCTCCTCCTCCGCCGAGGGGAGGATCAGATGAACCACGACAACCCCATCGGTAGGAGGAGGGAGGAGGAGGAGCTTTCCCACGCGTTAACAGGGAGGTCAACGTCATCTTCGGCGGACACGGATCGCAGGAGAACAGAAGACAGCAAAAGCTCAACGACCGCCAGATACTGGTGGCGACCACCGGCCCTCCCGCCCCATACCGGTGGTCGGAGCACCCGATCACCTTCACTCGGGCAGATCAATGGCTCAACTTCGACCATCCGGGCAAATACCCGCTTCTCGTCGATCCAGTGATCCGAGAAAGCCGGGTGAAGAAGGTGTTAGTGGACGGGGGAAGCAGCATCAACGTCACCTTCCCCCGGACACTTCAAGGCTTGGGAGTTCACCTCAAAGAGCTCCACGAGTCGGACACTCCTTTCTTCGGCATCGTGCCGACGGAAGGGGAATACCCGCTGGGCCACATCTACATGCCAGTCACCTTCGGAACTCCGGAGAATTACAGAACCGAGTTCCTGAGGTTTGAAGTGGCAAACTTCGACTGCGGGTACAACGCCATCATCGGGAGGCCTGGATTGGCCAAGTTCATGGCCATTCCGCATTACACATACATGATACTGAAGATGCCAGGACCGCAAGGGATCATAACCGTGCGTGCCGACTTCCAAGGCGCCGCAGAGTGTTTCCGAGTGGCTATTCAAGCAGCCCTCACCGCCAAGCCATCAACGGCTCCCTCTACACTGGCGAACTCTAAGCCTGAGGAGGACCTCGCAGTACCGGCAAGCGAAGCTCAGACCGCGACCTCTATGCGGCCGACTGAAGAAACCAAGAGAATCAACCTGGGGTTCGCTGATGAGCGCAAGACGGCTATCATCAGCTCCAGCTTGGATGACAAATAGGAAAGCGCGCTCGTCCGGTTTCTGCAAGATAACCGAGATGTATTCGCATGGCAACCTGCGGATATGCCGGGAGTCCCAAGAGAACTGGCCGAGCACAAACTGAAGGTTTATCCCCAGGCAAGGCCGATTCGGCAAAAATTACGTCGTTTCACGCCCGACAAGAGAGAGGCCATTCGCACTGAGTTAGCTCGCTTGGTCACAGCTGGATTCATTAGAGAAGTATTACATCCCGAGTGGTTAGCCAACCCTGTTCTTGTACTCAAAAAGAATAAAGTGGATTGGCGCATGTGTGTTGATTATACTGATCTCAACAAACACTGTCCGAAGGATCCTTTCGGGCTCCCGAGGATAGATCAGGTGGTGGACTCCACCGCTGGATGTTCTATGCTGTCTTTCCTGGATTGCTATTCTGGATACCATCAGATTAGTCTGGCAAAGGAAGATGAAGAAAAAACGACATTCATTACTCCGTTTGGCGCTTTCTGTTATACCTCCATGTCGTTTGGCCTCAAAAACGCTGGAGCAACTTACCAGAGAGCCATTCAAACATGCTTAGCCGATCACTGGGGCAAGCGTGTGGAAGCCTACGTGGATGATGTGGTAATCAAAACACAAGACTCAAAAAACTTCATCGAAGACTTGCAACTGGTTTTCAGCAGTCTGAGACGGTATAGATGGAAGCTCAATCCCGAGAAATGTGTTTTCGGGGTACCAGCCGGAAAGTTTCTCGGGTTTATCGTCAGCCACCGGGGAATTGAGGCTAATCCAGATAAGATTGAAGCTATCATGAAGATGGAAGCACCTCGATCGCAGAAGAAGGTTCAGCGACTTACTGGATGTATGGCGGCTCTAAGCAGATTTATATCCAGGCTAGGAGAAAAAGGTTTGCCGTTTTACAAGTTACTTAAGAAGGTGGATAAGTTTCAATGGACTTCAGAAGCGCAAGAAGCTCTAGATGCTCTAAAAAATTCTTGACAACACCACCAGTACTGAAACCACCTCGGCGAGCTACGTCAACTCAACCAGCTGAAGATTTGCTACTGTATATCTCTTGCACGACTCATGTGGTAAGCACCGCGTTAGTAGTCGAGCGAATAGAAGAAGGACATGCCTATCCAGTACAACATCCTGTCTACTTCATTAGTGAAGTCCTAGGCCCCTCGAAGAAAAAGTACCCTCAAGTTCATAAGCTATTATACGCAGTACTTCTAACTGCCCGCAAGCTGCGTCACTACTTTGACGACCACAAAGTCATAGTAGTTACAAGTTTTCTAATAGGGGATATTCTTCACAACAAGGAAGCCATCGGTCGAATAGCCAAGTGGGCTTGTGAGCTGGGATCTCATGACATCGAGTTCCGACCTCGCACTGCCATCAAAACTCAAGCACTGGTTGATTTCGTATCAGAGTGGACTGAACAGCAAGTACCAGACAACCCGGAGACTACAGAAGTATGGCGAATGTATTTTGATGGCTCACTGAAGCTGCAGGGAGCAGGAGCAGGGATTCTCTTCACTGCGCCTGGAGGCGAACACTTCAAATACGCCCTCCAGTTGCTATTCCCAGCCTCCAACAATGCAGCCGAGTATGAAGCCTTGATCCATGGATTGAACATTGCCATATCGTTGGGCATCAAAAGATTAATGGTATACGGAGACTCTCTGGTAGTCATCAGTCAGATAAACAAGGAGTGGGATTGCTCGAGCGATTCAATGGGAAAATATTGCACTACCGTCCGAAAGCTGGAAGATAAATTCGAAGGTCTGGAATTTCATCATGTAGAAAGAGATCGGAACACAGCAGCTGATGTACTGTCCAAGCTAGGGTCTAGTCGAACTCAGGTCCCACCCGAAGTTTTCGTGCAAGAAATTTTGCAGCCAAGTATCTCAATGGATCAAACAGAAGAGTGCAACATCATAGGTCAACCCGAGTCAGACCCTGATGACTGGAGAAGGCCGATCATTAAGTACATAAAGAATGAAGAGGAACCAGACGACAGAAATTTAGCAGAGCGCATTGCAAGACAGTCGGCTCACTATACACTTATTGGGGAGACATTACACAGAAGGGGTGCATCAGGCGTCTTCATGAGGTGCATTCTCCCATCCACTAGGAAGCAACTTTTGGAGGAGGTCCATGCTGGACAATGTGGAATAGATGCAGCCTCCAGAACATTAGTCGGGAAGGTCTTCAGGTCAGGATTCTATTGGCCAACAGCAAAGAACGATGCAGCCGAGTTAGTTCAGAGGTGCGAAGCCTGCCAATACTTGTCAAGGCAACAACACATGCCAGCACAGCAACTGCAGACCATACCAGTAACTTGGCCTTTCGCATGCTGGGGACTGGATATGATTGGACCTTTCAAGAAAGCTCAAGGGGGATACACTCATGTATTGGTAGCAATTGACAAGTTCACTAAATGGATAGAATTCAAGCCCATTGCCTCTTTAACCTCTGCTAAGGCCGTGGAATTCATACAAGACATAATATTCAGATTCGGGATACCAAACAGCATCATAACTGATTTAGGATCCAACTTCACAAGTTCAGAATTCTTTGACTTTTGCGAGCAAAAGAGCATTCAGATCAAGTATGCATCTGTAATACCCACTTTGTAATAAGAGTGTAGAAAGAGAAATTATATTCCTTTATACATGTATGTGTCATCTATATTTATCATCACATGTGAACACTTCATTTGAAAACAAATAATTAATAAAAATGTAAGCCACCAAATTATGCATCATGCTGGATTTTATTTTGTGTGCATCTTGTGACAACATAAAATAATTTGAAGAAGAAATATATTAAATTCCTAAAATTAAAAATTGGAAAATAAAAGAAATTCTTGAATCTAGAAAGGAGAAGAAAATGGTGTGGATAAAAATAAGTAAATAATAATATTGTAGAAGTTATATTTACTGGAAAATTTGAAGTTCAAAACATAAGTGAATTGGAACTTGGATTTGAATTTGGATCCACACACAAATTTGGAAGTTTAAATGAAAAACAAAAATGAAATAAAACAGAAAATGAAAAGAAAAAGGAGAAAACAACTAACTGGGCCTAAATACTGGAATTCGGCCCACCTCCATTCCAGCCCACCTAAAACCTCCCTCGCGCGCGCGGCCCAACCTGCTCTACCGCTGCGTGACGCCGACACCGCGGGACCGCCCTGTCATCCTGATCACGACCCCGGCCCACATCTCAGACTCCCGGGCGTTTTTCGCTAGTCAATGACTGGTGGGGCCACCCTGGCGGAGACCTCTTCCTCCCGTGGACTTCGCTCGTCGGCGTAACTGAATGACCGCCGCATCCGCGCCGCCTTCGCCGTGATTCTTGCTCACGCAACTGAACGCGTCGGGGGTTAAATGGCTGGGTAATGCGCCTCCCTCCACTCGTTTCATTGCACCCAACACCCTTTTTCCTCCCATCTATCGAATCCAGCCGCCATCACCGGAATTGGGAGAACATAGTGTAGAGCCGCCGTAGCTGTCCACGCGTTTGTGACCTCCTCGGTCTCGTGACCGTGTCCGAGGTGGTTACTGGGTACCTCGAGGAGGGGCTGCTGGGCTTCATCGGGAGGGCCGTGACCTCAAACCGCCTGGCTGCGCGCCACCGTCCGCCGCCATCGACTGCACCCACACGCTGCTGACGGGATCCGTGTGCCGTGGCCCGGAGCTTCTCCAAGTCTTCACGAAGGCGCTTGTGGACATCTGGGGGCGTGATCAGCAGTCGTGCGGAGGCAATTTCTCACCGGAGCCTCAACGCCGCCGCAGGCTCGCACTCCGCCGTGGACAGCATCGACCGGACCTCTATTGTCGGTGAGAACCACCCCTCCCTATTCCCCATGTCCTACGCTTCGCGTAGCACCCTTAGGAGCGGGGATTGGGGCATCTGCGCACCGGCACGGCTAACGCCGGCGGGCCCTCCGCCGTGCGGCTCCAGAGCGCCGCCGTGCCCAACGTCAGGTTGGGGGAAGGGTTGTGCACCGTCGATCTCCCTTGGGACGGCTCTGATTAGAGTCTCATACCGATTCAATCGCGTCGAATCACAACCGTAGATCGCAAATCCGATGGGCGCAGAGTGATATCTGTTAGAGAGAAGGAGTGACCGTTGATATCTGATCTGAGGGTCAACGTTACTCATCGCTTCATTTAAACCTAGATCTAATCTGGGCCGCATGCTGGTGATCCGACGGTCTGGATCGCCAGATACCCCTTCGCCACGCCTGTTTTGCTAAAGAGACCCCGTACTTTTTACGAATCAACCCGCCATCCCTTGTCGCTGTGCACTGTGCCTTGGGATCTTTGCGCAGGGGCCCCTGCGGTTCCTGAATTTTGGTGCGCAGTCCAGAGATCCGAGGAAATCAGTTAAATAATTATAGAAATGAATTTTTAACATAAAAACAATTCCTATAACTTGATTAATTCATAGAAAATTCATATGGAGTCCAAATTAGTTAATTCCAATTCCTATAATCTTGTAGTATTATTGTTTATCAACTAGTACCTCTGTTTTGACATGAAAACAGTTAAAAAATTAATTTATCATTTAATCTTATATCAAGTACATAAAACCTTAGGAAATTCATAACTCCTTCGTTTTAACTCCGATTTGATCCGTTCAAGTTGCGTTAGTCTCGTAGCAACGCGTAGATCATTATTATTCAGTTTGTACTTATGTTTAGTGTGATGTTAATTTTATATATACCATGTTTGTTTGTATTGCTACGACTAGCGCGAGGACACGTGTCATCTGAAAAGCAAGTTGGTACCTGGAATCTCAAGTGCCAGGCAAGTTGTGCCCTTGATCACTTCTTTTACCCATTCATGTTCTTATTATTCATAATGATCTGCATAGGATAATTTTGCTGGGACCCAATAGGATGCCCTAGATTTTGACTATCTTTATACCTTGCTTCACCACTGGTTTTACTACTAAAGTTTTGGGTAGTACATGCTATTGCTTTATGTGGATTTGGGTATAGAGATATTCATCACTTATTGTTATACTATTTATTGTTATCCGTTTTATTATTCCTTGTTCATGTTAAGATCATTATGTTAATGGGAACATGGAGCGACCACCCGGGAAAACAGTGCTACCACAAGGGTTTAATGGGACGCCCTTGGCTGATTAACTAGGAAAGCTAGGGGAGGGCTACCTTACCCGAAAGGGGCAAGGGCAGTAGGGGAGAGGTCAGTGTAGGGAGGTCCCTGGTTGATTTTGCTGCGATGGCGGTCAGCCAGAAACCCTGCACTGGATCTTCCTATAAACTGTAGCGGGTAGTCTGAAGCTAGTGGAACTTTGTAAAGGCCTCGTAGTGTTACCCTGCCTCGCCTCCTCGGTAGAGGTGTATGGGATTGGCCGTCTCTTGGCAGATGGGTAACATGACTTGTGGGTAAAGATGCGCAACCTCTGCAGAGTGTAAAACTAGTATACTAGCCGTGCTCACGGTCATGAGCGGCTCGGACCCTCACATGATTAATTATGGAACTTAAATTCAATTTGACATTTGCATCGCATTTGGGATTATTTTATTATTACTTTTACTTATTATTACTATGGTTTGGTATTTACTTACACTTAGTAACTGCTAATAAAATTTTGACCAACTTATAAAAGCAATGCTCAGCTTCAGCCTTTATCCCATTGATCAGCCTTACACTACATGAACTCCCACCTTTGGTGAGTTCATGCCACATTATTCCCCACGACTTGTTGAGCTATGATCGTATGTGAGCTCACTCTTGCTGTCTCACACCCCCCCCCCACAGGAGAAGAATAGGTGGTTTCAAGTGGAGTCAAGTACCGAGGCATCCGACTTGATCTAGGTGGCGTTTCTCAGTCGACATTGGCGCCGACGATCCTTAGTTCGTTTTATATTTATCCTTTTACTTTGTAACAAGTCTTCCGCTATGTAATAAATACTCTGATGTTTTATGACATTTATCTCTATACACTCTGTTATTATATGTGTTGTCTTCTTGGCGCATGTATGAGATGCACCCGGCTTTGTCCTTTAAAACCGGGTGTTACAGAAGTGGTATCAAAGGAAATGTTGACTGTAGGATGAAACCTAGATAGAAATGGACAAAACCCTTACCTACTTATCTTATTCTGATTCATTCTACACTTACCTTACTCTGGTTCTTTCTATACTTATCTTGATCCTGTCTCACCTTCTACTGTTCTACTCTGATCATTCTTACCTTTTCTACTCTTAGACAAGATGGATTTCACACCTTGGAATCCCTACCCCTAGGACATTTTTAAGAGATAGGAAGCCTAAGACAAAAAAAAAATAATCAAAACTATTTTCTCTATTTAAAAATGTTGGTTGATTGTTCTGATGATCAGTGCCTGATTCGCTTCTTTGATTGATTGAAATAGTATAGATGGGCATTTTAGCATGTACCACTATAAGGTATTGTATTAGCTTTAGTAGGTGACACACTAATAAGTCCCCCAAAGTAACATGATTGTAATTACTGCCTTGTCTACTGCTCTTTCTTACCTTATGTATCTAATGGTCAATACCAGGAAAGGAAAGATTATCACGCAACAGCAAACAGAAATGAATCCTCCAAATCCTCCACCTGTTGAAACCGATCAAGTGATTGCAACCCAAAGGCTGGTTATACAGCAATTGACAGACATGATGACCGAAATGCAAAACCAGATAAGACAAGAACGCGAGGAAATACGTCAGGCCCGTCTGGAGATACATCAAGAAATAAGGCAATCACGGTTGGAGAGACAACAACAAGAGCAACCACCATCTCCACCACCAGCAGCTCCACCAAGCTACATAAACATATATATAAATTACTACTATTTGTAAGATCTACATGTTCCTTTAGTTAGTGTTTGGTATGATATTATTTTAGGAGGAATAAAAAGTCTATTTGACCTCGTGTGTTGCTAATAAAATTTATGCGTCATGCTGAGATTTTGGTTTGGGCATATGTGTTGGACAATATGAGAAAGCCCATGAGAGTAATTACACCTAAAGGGTCTGTTGTGGCGAATCAAATGACACGTAGATTGACATTGACCATTATGGGTAGAGAATTTGGAGTTACTGCTATAATATTGGAGCCAAGCAGTATAGATCTGATCCTTGGTATGTCACGGTTAAGAAAGGTAAAGACAGTTTATACACTCTGCTAAAGAAACCGTAGGACTCACCAGTTCTAAAGGACAAAGTTTTGAAGTTGGAATTGCAGTAACTACCACCATCAGACTAGCGATATTCTTAATAGATGAGAAGTTTGTTGGTGACAATATCCGTGCGGTTAGAGATTTTTCGGATGTCTTTCCAGAGGAGTTGAAGGAACTGAAGAATCAGTGAACGGGATTACAAGAGGCTAGTTACTTACGTCCGAGTTCCTCACCTTGGAGAGTACCAGTTTTGTTTGTAAAGAAGAAAGATGGATTGCAAGGGATGTGCGTGGATTAAAGGTCCCTTAATGATGTCACTGTGAAGAACAAGTTTCTGTTACCCCGCATTAAGGATTTATTTAATCGGATGAGGGGAGCCAAGGTATTCTCGAAGATTGACCTCCGATCGGGGTACCATCAGATGAAGATTGGACCATCAGATATTCCTAAGACGGCTTTCTCGACTCGATATGGATTATATGAGTTCATCGTTATGTCGTTTGGATTAACTAGTGCACCAGCTTATTTTATGGATTTGATGAATAAGATGTTTTTGGAGTATTTGGACAGATTCGTCGTGGTGTTCATCGACGATATTCTTATCTGTTCTAAGAATGAGAGTGACCATGAAGAACATCTAAGGTTGGTGCTACAGAAGTTACGAGATAATCAACTCTACGCTAAGTTTAGCAAGTGCGAGTTTTGGATTGACAAGGTGCCATTCCTTGGTCATATTATTTCTAATGGAGGAATAGCAGTGGATCCTGCTAAAGTGAAGGAGATAATGGGGTGGAGAGTGCCCACTACAGTCACGGAGATTCGGAGTTTCTTGGGACTTGCAGGATATTATCGGAGATTTATGGAAGGATTTTCTAAGATTGCTAAGCCTATGACCTCGCTTTTGGAGAAAGGAAGAGAATTTGAGTGGGACGAGAAGTGCCAAGTATATAAGGATCATAAGAGTTGGAAGTATATATTCACTCAGAAGGATCTCAACCTTAGGCAACACCGTTGGTTGGAGCTTATTAAGGATTATGATTTGGAAATTCACTATCACCCGGGCAAGGCAAATTTGGTTACAGATGCCTTGAGTCGAAAGGAGCATGTTCATTTAGCTGTTGTTGCCCAGCTACTCGATGAGATTGTTGAGAATTTCAGGAGACTTAACCTGGGGATAGTTACTCACGCTAAAGGAGTTATTATTGATGTGGAACCTACCTTGGAACAAGAGATCCGCAAAGGACAAATTGGTGATGCTAAGATACAAGAGATTAAGGATCTGATTACTGAAGATCGAGTCCCGGAATTCACGGAAGATGAGCAAGGCACCGTATGGTTCAAGGATAGGATATGTGTTCCTGAGATTGAAAGCCTTCGTGAGACTATTCTAAAGGAAACCCATGACTTGGATTATTCTATTCGTCCTGGTAGTACCAAGATGTATCAGGATTTGAAGCAGAAATACTTGTGATATGGATTGAAGAGAGATGTGGCTACACATGTGGTTATGTGCGATGCGTGTCAAAGAGTTAAGCTGAACACCAGAGACCAGCTGGACTACTATACCCATTAAAGATACCCGAATGGAAGTGGGAAAAGTTTGGTATGGACTTCATTACTGGTTTGCCTCGCACCTTGAAAGGATACGATTCTATATGGGTTAATGTGGATAGACTGACCAAAGTGGCTCATTTCCTTCCGGTTAAGACTACTTATAAGGTATCTCAATTGGTAGAGTGATATATGGCTCGGATTGTGTCTCTACACAGTGTACAAAAAAAGATCATTTTGGATAAGAGGATCACAGTTTACCCCCAGATTTTGGAAAAGTTTTCATGAGAAAATGGATGTGAAGTTGAATTTTAGTTCGGCCATCCTCAGACCGAAAGGACTAATCAAGTATTGGAAGATATGTTGAGAGTTTGTGTCCTTCAGCATGGTAGTAGTTTGGATAAGGGTCTATCTTAAGCTAAGTCCTCATATAATAATAGTTATCAGGCCAGTCTGAAGATGTCACCCTTCGAGACTCTATATGGCAGGAAATACATGACTCCTCTATATTGGGATCAGACTAGAGGAAGACATTTCTTTGGGCCTGAACTTGTTCAAGAGGCAAAGGAGCTACGCTGATAATAGAGGAAGACCACTGGAGTTGAGAAAAGAAATCATGTGTGCCTCAAGGTGTCACCACTTCGTGGAATGAGGAGATTTAAAGTTAAAGGCAAATTATCCCCTCGCTATATTGGACCATTCTGAGTTTTTAGGCGAGTTGGAGAGATGGCCTATCAACTCGAGCTACTTGATAAACTATCTGATGTGCATAATGTATTCCACGTATCTCAACTGAAGAAGTGTCTTCGTGTCCCTGAGGGACAGTTGCCAAAGGAAGAGCTTAGTGTTCAGGGTGATTCGACTTACACGGAGTATCCGATCAGGATTCTTGATACACTGACTCAAGTTATAATGAATAAAAGTGATAAAGATGTGCAGAGTGCAATGGAGTCACCATAGAGAAAATGAAGCAACATGGGAAAAGAAGAAGAGCTTCGCGTAGACTTTCCCATCGTTTCCCTAGATCTTCCTAAATCTCGAGGACGAGATTATTTTTAAGGGGGGTAGGATTTGTAATACCCACTTTGTAATAAGAGTGTAGAAAGAGAAATTATATTCCTTTATACATGTATGTGTCATCTATATTTATCATCACATGTGAACACTTCATTTGAAAACAAATAATTAATAAAAATGTAAGCCACCAAATTATGCATCATGCTGGATTTTATTTTGTGTGCATCTTGTGACAACATAAAATAATTTGAAGAAGAAATATATTAAATTCCTAAAATTAAAAATTGGAAAATAAAAGAAATTCTTGAATCTAGAAAGGAGAAGAAAATGGTGTGGATAAAAATAAGTAAATAATAATATTGTAGAAGTTATATTTACTGGAAAATTTGAAGTTCAAAACATAAGTGAATTGGAACTTGGATTTGAATTTGGATCCACACACAAATTTGGAAGTTTAAATGAAAAACAAAAATGAAATAAAACAGAAAATGAAAAGAAAAAGGAGAAAACAACTAACTGGGCCTAAATACTGGAATTCGGCCCACCTCCATTCCAGCCCACCTAAAACCTCCCTCGCGCGCGCGGCCCAACCTGCTCTACCGCTGCGTGACGCCGACACCGCGGGACCGCCCTGTCATCCTGATCACGACCCCGGCCCACATCTCAGACTCTCGGGCGTTTTTCGCTAGTCAATGACTGGTGGGGCCACCCTTGCGGAGACCTCTTCCTCCCGTGGACTTCGCTCGTCGGCGTAACTGAATGACCGCCGCATCCGCGCCGCCTTCATCGTGATTCTTGCTCACGCAACTGAACGCGTCGGGGGTTAAATGGCTGGGTAATGCACCTCCCTCCACTCGTTTCATTGCACCCAACACCCTTTTTCCTCCCATCTATCGAATCCAGCCGCCATCACCGGAATTGGGAGAACATAGTGTAGAGCCGCCGTAGCTGTCCACGCGTTCGTGACCTCCTCGGTCTCGTGACCGTGTCCGAGGTGGTTACTGGGTACCTCGAGGAGGGGCTGCTGGGCTTCATCGGGAGGGCCGTGACCTCAAACCGCCTGGCTGCGCGCCACCGTCCGCCGCCATCGACTGCACCCACACGCTGCTGACGGGATCCGTGTGCCGTGGCCCGGAGCTTCTCCAAGTCTTCACGAAGGCGCTTGTGGACATCTGGGGGCGTGATCGGCAGTCGTGCGGAGGCAATTTCTCACCGGAGCCTCAACGCCGCCGCAGGCTCGCACTCCGCCGTGGACAGCATCGACCGGACCTCTATTGTCGGTGAGAACCACCCCTCCCTATTCCCCATGTCCTACGCTTCGCGTAGCACCCTTAGGAGCGGGGATTGGGGCATCTGCGCACCGGCACGGCTAACGCCGGCGGGCCCTCCGCCGTGCGGCTCCAGAGCGCCGCCGTGCCCAACGTCAGGTTGGGGGAAGGGTTGTGCACCGTCGATCTCCCTTGGGACGGCTCTGATTAGAGTCTCATACCGATTCAATCGCGTCGAATCACAACCGTAGATCGCAAATCCGATGGGCGCAGGGTGATATCTGTTAGAGAGAAGGAGTGACCGTTGATATCTGATCTGAGGGTCAACGTTACTCATCGCTTCATTTAAACCTAGATCTAATCTGGGCCGCATGCTGGTGATCCGACGGTCTGGATCGCCAGATACCCCTTCGCCATGCCTGTTTTGCTAAAGAGACCCCGTACTTTTTACGAATCAACCCGCCATCCCTTGTCGCTGTGCACTGTGCCTTGGGATCTTTGCGCAGGGGCCCCTGCGGTTCCTGAATTTTGGTGCGCAGTCCAGAGATCCGAGGAAATCAGTTAAATAATTATAGAAATGAATTTTTAACATAAAAACAATTCCTATAACTTGATTAATTCATAGAAAATTCATATGGAGTCCAAATTAGTTAATTCCAATTCCTATAATCTTGTAGTATTATTGTTTATCAACTAGTACCTCTGTTTTGACATGAAAACAGTTAAAAAATTAATTTATCATTTAATCTTATATCAAGTACATAAAACCTTAGGAAATTCATAACTCCTTCGTTTTAACTCCGATTTGATCCGTTCAAGTTGCGTTAGTCTCGTAGCAACGCGTAGATCATTATTATTCAGTTTGTACTTATGTTTGGTGTGATGTTAATTTTATATATACCATGTTTGTTTGTATTGCTACGACTAGCGCGAGGACACGTGTCATCTGAAAAGCAAGTTGGTACCTGGAATCTCAAGTGCCAGGCAAGTTGTGCCCTTGATCACTTCTTTTACCCATTCATGTTCTTATTATTCATAATGATCTGCATAGGATAATTTTGCTGGGACCCAATAGGATGCCCTAGATTTTGACTATCTTTATACCTTGCTTCACCACTGGTTTTACTACTAAAGTTTTGGGTAGTACATGCTATTGCTTTATGTGGATTTGGGTATAGAGATATTCATCACTTATTGTTATACTATTTATTGTTATCCGTTTTATTATTCCTTGTTCATGTTAAGATCATTATGTTAATGGGAACATGGAGCGACCACCCGGGAAAACAGTGCTACCACAAGGGTTTAATGGGACGCCCTTGGCTGATTAACTAGGAAAGCTAGGGGAGGGCTACCTTACCCGAAAGGGGCAAGGGCAGTAGGGGAGAGGTCAGTGTAGGGAGGTCCCTGGTTGATTTTGCTGCGATGGCGGTCAGCCAGGAACCCTGCACTGGATCTTCCTATAAACTGTAGCGGGTAGTCTGAAGCTAGTGGAACTTTGTAAAGGCCTCGTAGTGTTACCCTGCCTCGCCTTCTCGGTAGAGGTGTATGGGATTGGCCGTCTCTTGGCAGATGGGTAACATGACTTGTGGGTAAAGATGCGCAACCTCTGCAGAGTGTAAAACTAGTATACTAGCCGTGCTCACGGTCATGAGCGGCTCGGACCCTCACATGATTAATTATGGAACTTAAATTCAATTTGACATTTGCATCGCATTTGGGATTATTTTATTATTACTTTTACTTATTATTACTATGGTTTGGTATTTACTTACACTTAGTAACTGCTAATAAAATTTTGACCAACTTATAAAAGCAATGCTCAGCTTCAGCCTTTATCCCATTGATCAGCCTTACACTACATGAACTCCCACCTTTGGTGAGTTCATGCCACATTATTCCCCACGACTTGTTGAGCTATGATCGTATGTGAGCTCACTCTTGCTGTCTCACACCCCCCCCCCCCACAGGAGAAGAACAGGTGGTTTCAAGTGGAGTCAAGTACCGAGGCATCCGACTTGATCTAGGTGGCGTTTCTCAGTCGACATTGGCGCCGACGATCCTTAGTTCGTTTTATATTTATCCTTTTACTTTGTAACAAGTCTTCCGCTATGTAATAAATACTCTGATGTTTTATGACATTTATCTCTATACACTCTGTTATTATATGTGTTGTCTTCTTGGCGCATGTATGAGATGCACCCGGCTTTGTCCTTTAAAACCGGGTGTTACACATCTGTAGCCCATCCAAGAGCCAACGGGCAAGTTGAACGAGCCAACGGGATGATATTGGATGCACTCAGGAAAAAGGTCTTCGATAAGAATGAAAAATTCGCAGGAAAGTGGATAAGGGAATTACCCTATGTCGTTTGGAGCCTAAGAACCCAACCTAGCCGAGCTTTGCATGGAAACACTCCTTTCTTCATGGTCTATGGGTCGGAGGCAGTGCTACCTGCTGATCTCAAGTTTGGGGCGCCAAGGCTGATCTTTGAAAGCATAGCAGAAGCTGAGATCACCAGGCTGGAGGACATAGATGTACTTGAGGAAGAACGGCTAAACGCTGTAATCCAATCAGCAAGGTACCAGCAGACTCTAAGGCGCTATCACGACAAGGCTATGCGACAACGAGCCTTCTCAGTAGGAGATCTTGTCCTCCGCCGAATTCTAACGGCAGAGGGACGACACAAGTTATCACCCTTATGGGAAGGACCCTTCGTGGTAGCAGAAGTCACTCGGCCCGGATCGTATCGCCTCACTCAGATGGATGGCACAGAAGTTGGGAACTCCTGGAACATAGAACACCTCAGAAAGTTTTATCCCTAGTTGTATCTCAAAACTGCTGGGATGATGATGTACTCTGTAAAGTGGAAATATGTCATCAATAAAAAAGAGGTTTCAAGGATACTCAATTCATTTACGATTGACTTGCATTCTTACTTAACTCAGGGTGACCACTAAGCCCTGCTAACGGAGCAATCGACTTAAGTCGGCAATGACTTAAGGCGGTGCAACATGCTCACGCTTACTTAACTCAGGGTGACCACTATGCCCTGCTAACGGAGCAATCGACTTAAGTCGGCAATGACTTAAGGCGGTGCAACATGCTCACGCTTACTTAACTCAGGGTGACCACTATGCCCTGCTAACGGAGCAATCGACTTAAGTCGGCAATGACTTAAGGCGGTGCAACATGCTCACGCTTACTTAACTCAGGGTGACCACTATGCCCTGCTAACGGAACAATCGACTTAAGTCGGCAATGACTTAAGGCGGTGCAACATGCTCATGCTTACTTAACCCGGGGTGACCACTATGCCCTGCTAACGGAGCAATCAACTTAAGTTGGCAACAACTTAAGACCGGTGCAACATGCTCGCGCCTATGTAATTCAGGGGATGACTTCTATATCCCGCAAACAAATTTCATAATCATCATGCGTCATTACTGCCAACTCACTAACTAATAAATTCTGATACAATGAGAGAGTAATTATGTCATTCGAATGATAAACTGATGTCCTCTAACAAATACTCGATCATACCAACCGCGCGCTTGGAGCACGCAAAATGTTTTTCTATTTTACAATGTATTTCTCAGGAGCGACCGACGAAGAAGGGCGACTCGAGGAATCAGGGGTAGCATTCACGTCAGCCCTTATGTCTTCAGGAACAACCACGCCGGGTCTCCTCATCAAGATTCGTCCCGCCCGAATAGCCTTGTCCAGGGCTTTGTCACGCTGGGCCTTGAGAATAACAGAAGTTTCTTCAGCAGCTTTAGCAGCCAGTCGAGCGCTCTCTAACTCCTGGGCAACGGAATTTTTGGAAGCTCGGAGTTCTTTGGTAGTAGCATCCTTTGCTGATATCAACTGCTTAAGCCGGGTTACCTCATCCATGGATTCCTGCAGCTTACGACGTTGGAGGTCTAATTCTTCCATGGTGAAGCGATGACTTCTCTCCAGGATAGTCAGTGAATTGCTAGAATCACGATACAACCTGTCAAGATTGTCACGAGAAGCAGCAAGGATACGCTTTTCTTCCTGCGAGCAAAAGTCAGCTCCTTCAAAAACCAAGCAAGTAACAGGAACACAGCAAGGCAAGGCACAGTTTTGTATAATACCTTTTCAGAATCAAGCTGAGCATGAAGGGAAGAATTCAGGGCACTGGCGTCATCTAAAGCAGCAGAAACTTGACCCAGTTCAATTTGGCCCTGAGAGTACTTCTCCTCAAAGTCAGTGCACCGCTGAGCCAATTCAGCCAGATCTCGAGAGTGTTTTTCCTCAAGAATTGAAATCTGCCGAGTCACTCCTAGCGAGAGATAATCAAACAAAATGGGGTCAGAAGGTAAGGCAGTCCACAGCGAAGGCAGAGAGAAGCAAAAAAGCACTAACCAGCATTGGTTGCCTCCAATTCAGAGACGCGACGTTGAAGTGATACTGGGTTCCAACGTGCAAGAGATGAAGCTACCTCCGGGGTGGAAGCACCCTGAAACCTCAGCTGGCTGGCCAACCCGTCCACCAAAGCCTGATGAGGAAAACAAACGAGTGTGACGACAGCAGTTCAGGCAATATAAAAGTCAAGTTAAAATACATCACAGTACCTGGAGGTTGGAGAAGAACGAAGGGATCCCCAAATCAGGAGAAATCAGTTGATAAGCAGATGTAAAGCCACCACCCGGAGCAGTTTGCAACGAATCAGCAGAGATCAACTCAGTACCTTCAACAGAGCCCAACGCTCGGTTAGCAGGGGCGCTGCCCTCTAAAGCGATTCCCTGATCCAAATTCTGGGCTACCACCATACAGCCAGAGTGTGGAGGAGATCCCGCGTGAACGTCCATGGAGGTACAGGAAGGAGACCCTGCTCGGGCATCCTCGGGGGCTGGGTCATAGTTGGCATTGCCCATTTGAGCCGGATCATCCCCGGCAGCACCCTCGGGGGCTGGGCAGTGGCTTACACTCTCCACCCGAGCTAAGTCATCCCTGGTGACACCCTCGGGGGCTGGGCATATGACAGCACCACTCTTGAGGTCCAAGTTCTCTGCAATAACCACTTCTAAGATTGATGGGCCCTCATCTACCTCCATAGGACCAGGACGATTCAAGTCAGTCTCCCGGCCTTCAAGATCGCGCTCTAAGGTCGACGAGGCACGGGATGACCTCAACCCAGCATCGGGCACGTCAGCGCAAGCCTCCATTGCACCATCATCCACTGGCTCCGATAACAAGTCCTCTGGGACCATATCCTCAAGAGTTTGATCAAAGTTGGCCAGAGACAATTCTTAAAGACCAATGAGGGCAGACAAAGCAGGAGAGGGAACTCCACTACTTTCACCACTGGCGATGAACTGCCGGCTGTTCTTTCGAGTCAAAGGAACCTCATTCTCTTCCCCCACGTCATCCACACCGACAACACAAGCAGCACCCCCATTGGGATCAGCAACAGGTGGAGCACCCACATTGGGATCAGTTGCAGTTTGGGTACACCCATTGGGGTCAGCGTCAGTAAGTCCAGTCGCAGGCACTTCTTCAGCAGCAGGAATTGAGGTACCAGCGTCCTCATCAAAACTGGATACTCGCCGGAGGCGTCTTCTTTTCTTCTTTTGCTCATCAGCAGAAGGCTCAGGCTGATTGGTTCCGCTAGGGCGCCTCGGGCGAGTACTGACAGGTTTCTGAATGTCCAAAGTTGTTTCAACTTCTGGGAGGGGCACCACTGCCAATGTACCAGCAGGAGCAGCGTCGGAAGAATCCTCAGCTAGCAGATCAAGCATGGCATTTATATCTGCATCACTAGGGTTCAGGGGCACCTCAAAATGGACTTGTCGTTCGTCATCAGGAATCTCCCCAAGCGAAGCAACCAAAGCACTAACTTCTTCAGCAGAGGGTCGCATTCTAAGGCCCAAATTGCCATCAGTCACAGGTGGATTGGACATGAAAAGGGTGAAGGCTTTGGCAGGAGGCAAGTTCCAGGCCGAGTACGCCACCGGAGCACCAACATTGGACACCTTGCCCCTAAGAATCATTTCCAGTCGGCTCACCAAGTCTGCAGAAGGGATTCTCCTGTTGGTAACCCGAGTTGAGTCGGCTAGCCCTCGATACAGATAAGCTGGGTATACCCTATCTTTCAGTGGCTGAATGTTCTTGAAAACGAAGTCAGCGACCACAGCTTCAGCAGTTAGACCTCTCTCTTTCAGCAGTCCAACTTCAGCTAGCAACACACCCGCTTCAGCTACCTCCTCATCTGTGGGAGACTCGGTCCAGCTTGGGGTGCGAACGTCTGGCTGCCTTCCCGACCGAGAAGGGAGAGAATTTCCATAATTATCGACTATGAACCACTCTAGACGCCATCCCTTAATACTGTCTTTAAGGGGAATCTCAAGATACTCAGTCTTCCGTCCGCGGCGCATCTCCAAACTGGCACCTCCGACCAACTGATGTTGTCCCCCGGCCATCCCAGGGCGACAATGATACAGGTATTTCCATAAGCCGAAATGCGGCAGCACGCCAAGAAAGGCTTCGCATAAGTGAACGAAGATGGAGATTTGCAGAATTGAGTTAGGGTTCAAATGGGTCAGGTTAATGTGGTAGAAATCAAGGAGACCACGGAAAAAGGGAGAGATGGGAAGGCTAAGGCCGCGGAGAAGAAAAGGGGCGTAAACTACAGACTCGTGGGTATCCTCTGTCGGGACAGTAGTCCCGTGGCAAATCCGCCAAGAACAGAGTTCCCGCGGAGGAAGAACCCCGATGGACACGAGGTGGAGGAGTTCAGCTTTGGAAATGATGGACATGTGGTTACCTGCAAAAGGCAACTGGCTGTTGGGATCAATTGGAGGAATCGCCACAGCGGACGAGCTTGCGGTTTTCCTCTTGGGCGCCATCTCGATTCTACCAGCGAGCAGAGTGGAGGCGAGCAGCAGAGAGGATTCGGAAGCGGGAATGCAAGAACTAGGGCACGGAAAGCAAAGGCGGCTAAAAGCGCAGCCCTTATGGGATATTCTCAAGCCAGATACCGTTTCAAAAAGTGCCCAGTCATCACCCGGCGGTTATTTCCAAAACCAGCGTGCCACGTGGTCACCCGGTAGTTATCCCCAGAACACCAATGCACCACCTCATCACTCGGCCACCATCCTCAAAGTGGCTCGGGTGGCCTACCGTCACTCGGCGTTGCTTCTAAAACGCTGGTTTCGTATTCAGTTGCTCGGCATTACCTCTAAAATGCCGACGCCGACCTGCCGTCACTCGGCGTTGCTTCCAAAACGCTGATTTCGTATTCAGTCGCTCGGCATTACTTCTAAAATGCCGACGCCGACCTGCCGTCACTCGGTGTTGCTTCTGAAACGCTGTTTTCATGTTCAGTTGCTTGGCATTACTTCTAAAATGCCGAAGCCGACCTTCCGTCACTCGGCGTTGCTTCTAAAACGCTGATTTCGTATTCAGTTGCTCGGCATTACCTCTAAAATGACGACGCCGACCTGCCGTCACTCGGCGTTGCTTCTAAAACACTGATTTCGTACTCAGTCGCTCGGCATTACTTCTAAAATGTCGACGTTGACCTACCGTCACTCGGCGTTGCTTCTAAAACGCTGGTTTCGTATTCAGTTGCTCGGCATTACCTCTAAAATGTCGACGTCGACCTGCCGTCACTCGGCGTTGCTCCCAAAACGCTGATTTCGTATTCAGTCGCTCGGTATTACTTCTAAAATGCCGACACCGACCTGCCGTCACTCGGTGTTGCTTCCAAAGCACTGATTTCGTATTCAGTCGCTCGGCATTACTTCTAAAGTGCCGACGTCGACCTCCCGTCACTCGATGTTGCTTCTGAAATGCTGTTTTCATGTTCAGTTGCTTGACATTACTTCTAAAATGCCGAAGCCGACCTTCAGTCACTCGACGTTGCTTCTAAAACGATGATATCATATTCAGTCACTCGGCGTTGCTTCTAAAAACACAGACGCAATCTTCAGTTACTCGGCAGTTACTTCTACAAGCCGCCGGCGCCACCCACAAAGTTACTCGGCAACCATTTCAGAAAACATCAGTTCAATGCTCGAGTATTTCGCTTACTCTTTCAAAAGGAATTACACTCACAAGTAAACGGGGAAGTCGTCAAAAGAGAAGCCAAACGTCATTCTTTCATTCAAAGGGAAGTTAATAAACTTACAAATCAACTCTTCGCGAGTTGATACTCCCCTACTGTTACTATATTACATTACTACTACTACACTACGCTATACTACTCTACATTACCACTACATTATTCTAACTAAACTATACTATACTAATATCTAAGAAGACCAGTGGCGTCTAGCCACTGGCCCTGCCCCTGCTGCCGCCGCCGCCCTTGGTGCTGCCCTTGCTGCTGCCGCCCTTGGTGCTGCCCCTGCTACCGCCGCCGTCACCGTCCCTGCCGCCGTCGCCGCTGCCCCTGCCGCTGCCGCTACCGTCGCCGTCGCCACCACCGTCGTCGTCGCCGTCGTCGTCGTCATCCTCGTCCTCGCCGCCGCCGTCAGAGTCCTCCTCATCCGAGGAGTACTCCGACTCATCCGAGCCCTCGAGCCCAGAGCGCTCGACGGCCCGGATATATGACCAGACTTCCACGGCTATCCCCTGGGAGTCGTCCGAGTCATCGGACGACGCCGGGGGAGAGACGGGAGCCGGAGTTTCCTCGGACTCGGAGGAGAACTCCTCCTCCGAGTATTCCGAGTCACCGAAATCCTCCGATGGAGGAGTCGGTTCGCGCTTGCGCTTGTTGCTCTTGCCCATGGCGGAAGCGGACGGGAGAGAAGAGAAGGAAGCAGTGAAGAACAGCGAAGAGATGTGAAAAAACCAGAGGGGCAACAGCGTTATTTATAGAAGGGAAAGGCAACCGCTCACCTCCAACCGCGGTCACTGAACAGTCGCAAAGCATTCAATAAGCACTTCCACCCGTCTGGAGACACGTCAGGTGGCTGACGCCGTTTCATGCAACACTACACCCATTGGGACTCCAGTCAACAGCGCAAAGGATATGATTACACTCGCCGTCCCATCACATTACTACTCAGAAGCAGCCAGCTAAAACACTCAGCGTACCAAGCCGTCCCTCGCCCACACCCATTGGGGGGACGCCCAGGAATTATCAGTATATTTTTTCAAAATGGTCACATCTGTGCAGGGCACGCAGTGAATGCCTCAAGACAAAAATGAGATATCAGCGAGAGTTAGAGGGAAGCCAAATATAGCCAGTAGAGTGCAAAATATGGTCGACAGACATGACTTGAAGACTAGACAGAGAACGTCCATCAAATGTCCAATCAGTCACAGAGCAAATAAATTACACTACCTAGCAAGATACGGATGGATTGCGAACTAGGCTGCAAAAAACAAAATACATGCTGACCTCTGAAGCATAATATTGATGACATAGCGCGGATGACATCATGTCAACTTTTTTACAGGCAGAAAGGATAATCTTCAGCAAAAGGACATAAAAAGAAGACCTTCGAGTGAATTATCCTCAAAAATCCACTCGAAGCTCGGGGGCTACACCCATTGGGTGCACTTCCAGTGCACCCCATGGATTATCATTCCAAGTCGAGATAGAGCCGATTTCTAAAGCGTGGGACTAGATTAAAGAAGCCAACCCTCAACCAAAATGAAGGAACACAAATGGAAATAATCCCTACTGAAGACCTTCGAGTAGATTATTTTCTAAAATCTACTCGAAGCTCGGGGGCTACACCCATTTGGTGCACCTCTGGTGCACCCAATGAAGTTCAGAATCCTACAAATTGGAATGCCGACCTCTAAGGCACAGACACAAAACTAGGCTTTGGTCAATGAGTGATCGGAGCAGGAGAAGACAACAGGAAGCCATCTTTCTTCAAATTACCTGCAAGCTGGACCTGGGATCTTCGGGTTGATTACCTCTAAATTAACCCAAAGATCGGGGGCTTGTGGGGGATAGATATCCCCCGGGTCCACTAAAAGAGTAAAGGACCTCACGAAAGGCCCAAGGGCCCAATAAATCGTAAGGTCATTCTTTCGTGGGCCTAGGGAGAAACAACCAGCGAAGCAGAACGACATGAGGCCGGATTGGTACAATCCCGGACGGCCCGCGGCATCGAGCGAGTGACCGCAACAGAGATCCGACTTTCCCACGCTGGAGCCTCCATGCAACGAAGCTACGCGAGGATAAGTCGGCAAGGGTTACGTAGGGATAATCTCAAGAGGTTCACTATCTTTTAGCTACTTGTTGCTATCTTATCCACGTGTACTGTCCCACGGTCGAGTATATAAGGCCTAGGGGGCACCCCTTCAGAACGATCGACACCTTACTTAGCCACCCACACCAACTCTCTGTATTCTCAATCCAGAGAGCTCTCTTGTAACCGCATTCACCAAGCATACTCACCAGGACGTAGGGTGTTACGCATCTCTAAGCGGCCCGAACCTGTAAACCTCGTCCACTGTCCCTCGTGCGATCTGCACGAACCATTTTGCTACAGTTGTCGACACCGTCCTACTCCTAAAACACCTTGAGGGACAACCCCGGGTGTGTGGTCGGACCCAAAACACCGACAAATACACATCAAAAGGCTTGCTGCTGTCGGGTTGCGCCAATACTGGTGATGTGGTCAGATGCTGCCTTAACGCATGAAAGGCATCTTCGCACTTCTGACTCCAAACAAATTTGACTTCTTTCTTCAGCAACTCAGTTATAGGTTTTGCAATTCGAGAGAAGTCCGGAATAAATCTTCGGTAATAACCAGCTAATCCCAGAAAACTCCGAATCTGACGAACAGTTGTTGGTGGCCTCCAATTCATCACCTCTTGCACTTTATCAGGATCAACAGCTATTCCAGCCCGAGAGATAGTGTGACCCAAGAATTTGATTTCCTTTAGCCAAAAATCACACTTGGATAACTTGGCATAAAGGTGGTGCTCTCGCAGACATTGAAGCACTACATGCAAATGCCCGGCATGTTCTTCTTCGTTCTTTGAGTACACCAAAATGTCATCGATGAAAACCACTACGAATTTGTCCAATTCCGGCATGAAAACAGAATTCATCAGATACATGAAGTATGCTGGTGCATTTATCAGCCCGAATGACATCACCAAAAATTCATATAGCCCATATCTGGTTGAGAATGTCGTCTTCGGAATATCACTTGCTCGTATCTTGATCTGATGGTAGCCAGAGCGAAGGTCTATCTTGGAAAACACCTTGGCCCCGACCAACTGGTCAAAGAGAACATCAATACGAGGCAAAGGATACTTGTTCTTGATAGTTACTGCATTAAGAGGGCGGTAATCTATACACAGCCTCAAGCTTTCATCCTTCTTCTTCACAAACAGTGCTGGACATCCCCAAGGCAAAGTACTTGGGCGAATAAATCCCTTATCCAGCAACTCTTGCAATTGCTTCTTTAATTCTGCCAACTCAGCGGGTGGCATTCGGTAGGGCCTCTTGGAAATTGGGGTCGTTCCCGGTTGCAACTCGATGGCGAATTCAATATCCCGGTCTGGTGGCATTCCTGGCAATTCATCAGGGAAGACATCTGCATACTCACAGACCACTGCGATCTTCTTCAGAGGTAACTCCGTCATAGAGAAAGCACATGACTGAGTAGAACCTTGACTAGGCAGAATTAAGGTGAAGTTTCCGTAGAACGGAGAATTAACTTCCACGGTACGGCTGGCTACATCAAGCACAACTTGGTGCAAGGTCATCCAATTTGCTCCCAGAATAATGTCCACATTCTCCAATCCCAACACAAGAAGAGTGGTTTTGATAATGTGGCTTCCCAGTTGAATAGGCACACTTTGGTTTAATTGATTAGTTGAAATTTTACCCCCAGGTGTGACTATCATGAATGACCCTTTTGAGTGAGAGAATGGTAGTTTACATTAAGCACTGAACTTTTGGCTAATGAAACTATGAGATGCACCAGAATCAAACAGAATTAAAGCAGGTTGATTATAAACTGAAAAGATACCGGTCATGATAGGAGCTCCTTCTGGTACTTCCTCTAGAGTAGCGAAGTTGAGCTTCCCTTGCCTGACTTGCACCTTCTGCTTTCTTCCCTTGTCTTGATTTGGTGCTGGCATCTGCCTCTGCTGGTTCCTGGGACAATTCTTGGCATAGTGGCCCACATTGCCACAAGTGAAACACTTGTTCCCATTGCCCTGGCGGAACTGCTGCTGCTGCGGAGGCTGATTGTTTCTTGGGGCGGGAGCTGGGTAGCGGTTGGGTGTCGGCTGCTGCTGCTGCTGAGGTGGTCTGATCACCCATCTGCCTGCCTGCTGCTGAAAACCCCTGCTCTGATTGTGAGAAACAATCTGGAACCTCTGAGCCTGAGCGGATGGTGCTACCATTGGTGCCTTTCTCTTCTTCTCTGCCCAGTGAGCAACAATACAATCCTCCTCGGAGATGGCCATGTTGACCAACTCGTTGAAGCTATCAGCCCAGACAGTGTTGAGTCGTTCCCGCAGCTTGGTATTGAGACCCCTGCGGAAGCGATCCCTCTTCTTTTCATCAAAATCAGCATGATACCCTGCATACTGGCATAAGTCGTTGAAGGCTTGTGCATACTGCAGTACCGTGCGGGTTCCTTGATTAAGGGCCAGAAATTCATTCAACTTCCGATCAAAAATGCCAGCTGGGATGTGGTGTCCTCTGAAGGCAGTCTTGAATTCTTCCCAAGAGACTTCACGATCAGCGGGGAGCATTGCACGGAAGTGGTCCCACCAAGTCCGAGCAGGGCTGCGAAGCTGCTGTGCGGCGAAGCGAGCCTTGGCCTCATCAGGGCAGTCTCCGGTGAGGAGGGGAAACTTGGACTCGACGACGCGAAGCCATACGTCGGCGTCCAACGGATCCTCTGCCTTGGTGAACAAGGGTGGTTGCGTGCTCAGAAACTCCTGGTATGTTGCCATAGCCGGATGTCGCTGATGCTGGCCTCCACCATGCTGCTGAGGGTGGGGCTGGCGCTGCAAGAGCTGTCGCAGAATCTCATTCTGCTGAGCCATCAGCTCCTGCACTGTGGGAGCTGGAGGAGGTGGTGGGGGAACCTGCTCGTTATGCCCGCGACGCTGCCTAGCTGCCATCTGAAAACAGAGATTGTCGCCATTGTTATCCCAACTCACAGTTTCGAACGACAAGATATCATCTCATATGGAAGGAAAAATGCCATAATCATAATATTAGGTTTGAAATGAAGATAACATGGTGACGAATATCCCACAGATTTCAAAAGTTCACAGGGTTACATCAATCAGGGGAAAGTACCCATAAGCCTAGTCAAAATCTGATATTACTAAGCTCGCATAGGTTTCTATCCGCCTAAAGGTGTCGAAGTGACTGCTTAACCCTGAGCGGTGGAAGCGACACTGGATACGGGTGAAGGAGGCATCGCGGAGGTAGTCCCATTGGCACCAGGGGCTGGTCCTAGCTCCTCGGGAGCCTCTTCTCCCTCGCTTCCTGCTTCATTGGCCTCCATCTCCAGGTGGTGCATGTCCAAGTGGTCATTTGCTTCTTCGAGTTCCCTCTGCACATCGTGAAGCTGGTTCTCCAAGACATCAATAGTGTTGTCTCGGATCTCCACCTGCTGCTCCAGGGTGGTGATGCGCTAGCTCAGCCTCTCCACCTGCAGATCCTTCTCTACCAACTCGGTGGATAGATCGACCACAAAATCTTCCCGACTGTCGAGAGTGAGCTTGGAAGTTTGAGCGGTGTTAGCAAGGAGTGCCATAGCATCGCTCTGAAGGGCCTGAAGGCGGTACAGCGCGCTCATGCACTGAACAGTGATCCTCCCAACCAAGTCAGGATACATCGCCCACACATCCTTCACATGGCTCACGCGGTTACACCACATGGGATCATCCTTCTTCTTAGCAGGGAAGAGTCCCAAGGGGTGCATCACCATCTCCAGGGGATGGTAGCCACAGAAAGTCGTCAGAGTCTTCATGGCTGCTGCTTCAACGGTGTCGTCCGTCCTGCGTCCAATCGTCTTGGAATCAAGAGAACGCCAACCCGGCTGAAGGGGATGAGCCTCCAAAGTCAGCCAGACCCGACAACGAGGTACCCGATGCTCCTCATACAACCGCACCATGTACAAAGGGGGCGTAGGGTAACCGGCGGAGTTAAGCACTTCCCACAAGATGGAAGGAAAGCCATCGCGAGAAAGGAAGTCAGAACTGAAACGAGAGTCTCCTCCACTGGCGGGGGTGGGTGAATTCATCTGCGGAAGGGAATCAAAGGTAAAGATTATGGTGGAAGGAAAAAGAAAAAGAGAGCTCGGATGATTTTAAAGAAGGTGGGTTAGCTCAAATTTTTAATTCCTCTTTGTGTTTTATAATGCATGCATGCTGGAAGAAACGTTGCCTCTCAAAAGAAAATAGGGTGCTTTTTAGGGCATCCTTAGAAATATAAGTACTGGCCCACGGGGCCTAATTAATTAGCCACCTATTTCTCCCTCTATGCCTAAGGCCTTTCGTCCTAGGTCTAGCGGTCTAGTCCTGACGATCCATAGCAGTTTCTAGGCAAGTTTTAGATTTTGAAAATTGGTATTCATGGTTTATTGTCCTTCTCTGTGGTGGAATTTGCTCCGATACTAGCTGTGGCGGAACCACCCGAATTATTCCAGCTTAAGTGTCTAAGTCACGCCTCAGGGGCCGTAACACACTTAAATCGGAATAACCCGTCAGTCCCTCAGATCTAGTCTGATGGAGCCACTTAACCAGGATCAAATTCCACAATCTCACTCGAAGGTGAGTCACAGAAGAAATACAATAAAACAGGAAACCTCAAATTAAGTACTGAGTTATTACATAAATCGGAGTTTTGAGTAGCAAATAAAGTTCACAAAATAAAGTGCAGCGGATAATCGATGTCGTCGGTATCGAGGAATTGGACAAGGCCTAGCCCACTACTCCTCGTGCTCCTCTCCTGCCGGAGCAACATCCCACTCGACCGTCCAACCCGGTGGCAAGGTGGTAGGCCAAGTCACACCATCAACCATTTCCTGAATGGTACCTGCAAAAATTATGCCACAAGCAAGGCTGAGTATACTAATACTCAGCTAGACTTAACCGGTGTGAGGAGTCTACTCCTCTACCTCTAGACTATGCAGCTGTTTGGCTGAGGGGTTTGGTTTGCCAAAAGCACTAGCTATTTCTAAAATCAATTTTTAGCTTTTCAAATTCTATCATCATTAACTTAGCTAGATTTGCTCCTTCTAAGCATACATGGTAACAAGCATTTAGTTCAATCAACAATTTATCTCATGTAACCTCATTTCACTTCTTACTCGATGCAGTACAAGGGGTCAAGCAGTCTCATTAGCTGCGAGAAGCAGACGATTCGAATCGAGTTTTAACCTTGCAAGGTAAACCTAAACACACGGCATGTCAGGGTACTCCGACCCCACACATGACAACCGTCCCCATCAATTCCCCGTTCGCGTCCAGGCCTCACCGCCTTGGCATACAATGCTCCACTGACCTCGGCTGCCGCCGTGCAGTGACCGCACTTGTACCCACCATAGCTAGCATGGGAGACCCAGTCTCAGGTCGCATGAGGGATAAAGTCCACGCCCGGCTTCAATCAGGTACTAGGTTTACCGGTTACCATTTTTCCCGGCATGTGCTTAGTACGTTCAAAAGCTTGACTCAGGTATCCACACATTAATCCTTAATTCCTTTTCCCGTCTCATGGATAAGGCATCCTCCCTGGATCCAAGTCCATAAACTAACATATATCCCATTATCAAGATGAATACAATCAATTCCTGACCTCGCGCGAGTGCTAGAAAAATCACTCGACTTCTACCGAGATCTTGATTAGCAAGCAGCTACTCGACCTAGCATACTAGTATTCATCTCAAAAAGGAATCCTAAGTTCATGCAACTAGAGGTTTCAAGCAACTCCTACACTTAAGTGCACATTACAATCCTACAAGCATTAAGTGTAGTAAAGTAGCATATAATAATACGGTTATGCATAAAACCGGGGCTTGCCTTCAATTGCTGGGGCTGCGGGGAGATCCTCAATAGCAGCCTCTGAAGCCTGCTCCTGGTCCTCCTCTTGGACAGGTCCTTGCTCGGGGATGAGCACGTACTCTCCGTCGGCAAGATTACAATCTAACGAATGCAATGCGTAAGATATATGCATGATATGATATGTGCTTTTAGAAATTACAACTTCGGAGGTGTATGATCTTCTTGAGTTAAACAAAGTTAACTTTACTTATGTGAGACCCTTGGGTGGTATACTTGGTAAATTGGGTTAATCTTAGCTAAGGTAAGTAGTAGGTTTATTTTTGGGGTTCCACTGAATTCCTTTTAAGTCTTAGTGAGAGTTGATAAATACTCAAGTTAGACTTATTGGGGTGGGGTTTATTTCTTCTTCCTTTTTTTCTTTATTCTCTTTAATGTTTTGGAGTGGGTTTGAACTACAAGTTGCTTAAATAAAATTCCAAAAATTCTGCAAACATTACAGTGGCTTGGTACTAGTGTATGTTTCTCTGTCGCAAAATTTGGGGATCAGAAAGTGAATAGTTTTCTCTGGACAAAATTATTAAATTCTAGGGCAGAAGGGGTGCTTTGAACTACAACTATTATTTAACAGTGGGTAGTTCTCTAAAACTTATTTTTGCTGGCTTTTAGGTGTTATAACATGGCTTGATACAAATTTCTAGTCATTAATACCTTTTAATTATTTTTCTATGGTTTTCTCAAGTTTCTAGCCAAATAGGTGCTTTCTACTACCACTATATTTGAAAAAAAATCAAACAACATAGTTCTTATTTTTATTAGTTATTATTTTGTGCAAGAGAAACCATTCTGAAGTTTGGCATCTTTTTGCTTAAGGGAAGGGGTGGTATGCATTATTTGAATTAAGTGGCCTTTCTCATAAATCCTTAGCAATAGGTATGAGTTTGCTTCTTTTTCATGGGTTTGCATTTTTCTCTGGTGGTTTATCTCATTATGGACTTAGCTAATTTTTGGTTGCCCATTATCACATTATTAGGGGTTGTTCAAGATTTATTTGGAAAATGCCTTAGTAGCATTTTATATTTATTTTCCTTACTTAAAAGGTTGGGCTGAGGTGTTCTTTATTTTTGTAGTGAGGCTTTGGTGGTTGTAAGTCCACTGGATTTTTAATATTCATTTTGGGTATAGTTTTGTAATTCCAATAATTGATTTTCAGTTCAAATATGGCTAAATAAAGCATTCTAATTTAAAACTGATCTGAACTAATGGTCTCTTTATTTTTCCTAGGTTCTTTGTTACTTAAGTAAACTAGGAAAAATAATTTCACTCATTGTTCATTAATTTCTAATGCCTTTCTGGTTTTTTTCTAAGTTTTGGGCAAAATAGCTTTAAATGAATATCTACATCATATTTTCCAATGCTGGGGTTCCTACTATTTTTAAACAGTGTCTAAATGAGGTTTGTACCTACAAATTTTCTTAGGTACAACACAGAAGAAAAACTAATTTTCCTTAATTAAACAAGGTTTGGTCAGTTTCTGTTTTTAATTTTAAACTCTAAAATTTAGAACAGAAAGCATAGGGTTTATCATTTTTAAATGATAGTTCATAATATTCAGGAGCTAGCAAAATTAGTTTGATAACTTTTTATGAAGAATTCATCAAGTTATGGGTTTTCTAAGTTCTCTGGTCATTTTAAAAAGATTAACAGAATCGATTTAATGGAAAACCACTTTGCGCTGGGGTCCCTGGCGGTATTTTAAGTTTTCTTCACGGATTAGTCCTTAGGCCACTATTCACATGGGTCACTGACGTTACAGAAAACCCCTCGGGTTCTTCAAATCCTAACCCGAGGTCCTTCTCCTAACTTAAACAGTGACCGCGGCAGAAGAAAGGGCGGAGGGGCTTACCGGCGGTGAGATTGCTCCGGTGAAGTGGTCGAGGACGTAGGGGAGGTCTCGGGGATCACAACGGTGTGCGGGTTGCCGTCGGGGATGGTCGGAGTTGGCCGGTCCACGTGCGCAGAAGGGGATGCTCGTCGGCGGCGAGGAGTCCGGCCTGCTCACGGCGAGATAGATCAATTGGACGGGTCAGAGAGGTTCACGGGATGCCAGAGAAGATATGGGTGCAAGGAATTGAACGGAGACTCACCGGTGAGCTCTGTCCACGCGCGGCGGCGAAAGTCCGAAGTCCGGTGAGGTTGATCTCGGGCCTCCGGTGAAGTCCGGCCTGGTCCGAGGGCTTGGAAAGCTTCACGGGCTACTGGCGGAGCTAGCTGAAGCACTGGCTCGACTTGGGGGTGGCTGGAGTGGGCTGGCCACGGTGGCTGAAGCTCTGGTGGCAATGGCGGGCGGAATTGAGCTCACCGGAGCTAAGGAGAGGTGGTTGGCCGGTGAAGGTGAGCGCGGGGTGAAGTGAGGCGCGCCCGGGGAGGCTTTATAGGCGCGGGCAAGCACGGTCGAGGGCGGGGCTCTGACATGCGCTCGGGGCGTGCGCGGCGAACGCCAGTGCGCGCTCTGGCGCCTGGCATAGCGTCGAGCACGAGGCAGCACAGAGAGAGGTCAGTTCAAACGCGGATTGGGCCCAAATCTTTGAGATTAAGGCCACGATCCCGTTGAGAGATCTCTTCCTCTCAGGTTCCTTTGTCGTTTGTGTGTGGAGGCTAGCAAGTTTCGCTAACTGGATTAGGAGATAGAGAGGGGAGAAATCATGTTTGTCTCACTGCCACACACAGAGAGAAAATCTCTGGTTTGACGTGTTCGAGGCATGCGTCCCAATGCCATCTCCTGGCACATGACAGAGGGGTTAATTAGGCACAATTTTGTCAATGGGGCCATTAGGATTCGAGCTAGGGATCAAGGTGAACATCCCTGATCTTTGGCTCAAGGTCTGAATTTCAGAATTCTGAAATTCAGAATTCCCATTAAGTCCCCATATGAGAAGCTTGATTTGGGGTTTTATTTGAGTTATTTTGGCTAAGCTTTCTCAACCTTTCTTGTTGCTTATTAAATATACTTCAATTTTCATAATTGGCTCAAGTCTTAATTTTAAATTTTTCATACCCTTTTCCTTATTTTCTTGAATTTTGCTCATGGGGCTCACTTAGGGTTTTTATTAGGGTTACACATTCTTACCTTTTGAAAGACCCATTTGTTTTGATCATGATACTTTTAAGCATATGCTTGGTGAATCCTTTATTCCTAAGTTAATTTGATGCTCATGCTTACTTTGGTTCACATAAATAATGGTTCTTGGTTTGGCATTTTTAAGAGAACCCTAGGTGACACTGGGGTGTCATAGATACCAATTTGAAAAACTTTCGAAATGAAGTTTTAAATTGGTGTGGTGGTGCGGTCCTTTTGCTTTGGGCTTAATACTTTCTCCTCCTTTGGCATTAATCGCCAAAAACGGAGACTTTGAGAGCCCTTTTTACATTCTCCCCCATTGGTACAAGTAAATATGAGTGAAAAGATTATATCAATCGAAGAGTGGTGTGGAGTGACGACGAAGGATAAAAGATACCGGTAGAGTGGAGTGGAAGCCTTGTCTTCGTCGAGTACTCCATTTCCCTTTCAATCTATGACTTAGCATAGAAATACACTTGAAAACACATTAGTCGTAGTCATGAAATAAATATGATCAAAGGTATACCAATGAGCTATGTGTGCAATGTTTCAATCAAAATTTCAATCAAACACATTAGTCTTGGGTGTGGCGGTCTTTGACCCTGAATCTCTTGATCATCTTCCTTTTCTTGATTAACTTCATCTCCCCCCTTGATCCTTGTCCTTCTCTTGAGGTGGCTCATCCTCTTGATCTTCATTTTCATCATCTTGAGCCTGATCCTCATCTTGAGTTGGTGGAGATGCTTGGTTGGAAGATGACGGTTGATCTTGTGCTTGTGTGGGCTCTTCGGATTCCTTAGGACACACATCCCCAATGGACATGTTCCTTAGCGCGACGCACCGAGCCTCCTCATCATATAATTCATCAAGATCAACTTGCTTCACTTGGGAGCCATTAGTATCATCAAACATAATGTCACAAGAAACCTCAACTAATCCAGTGGATTTGTTGAAGACTCTATATGCCGTTGTGTTTGAGTCATAACCAAGTAAAAAGCCTTCTACAGCCTTAGGAGCAAATTTAGATTTTCTTCCTCTTTTAACAAGAATAAAACATTTGCTACCAAAGACTCTAAAATATGAAACATTGGGCTTTTTACCGGTGAGGAGTTCGTATGATGTCTTCTTGAAGATTCGGTGAAGGTAGAGCCGGTTGATGGAGTAGCAGCCGGTGTTAATCGCCTCAGCCCAAAACCGGTCCGAAGTCTTGTATTCATCAAGCATGGTTCTTCCATGTCCAGTAGAGTTCTATTCTTCCTCTCCACTACACCATTTTGTTGAGGTATGTAGGGAGAAGAGAACTCATGCTTGATGCCCTCGTCCTCAAGAAAGCCTTCGATTTGAGAGTTCTTGAACTCCGTCCCATTATCGCTTCTAATCTTTTTGATCCTTAATCCAAACTCGTTTTGAGCTCGTCTTAAGAATCCTTTTAAGGTATCTTGGGTTTGCGATTTTTCCTGCAAAAAGAATACCCAAGTGAAGTGAGAATAATCATCCACAATTACAAGACAATACTTACTCCCGCCGATGTTTATGTAAGCTATCGGGCCAAATAGATCCATGTGGAGTAGTTCCAGTGGCCTGTCCGTTGTCATTATGTTCTTATGTGGATGATGGGCGCCAAATTACTTTCCTGCTTGACATGCGCAACAAACCCTGTCTTTCTCAAAATGAACATTTGTTAGTCCTAAAATGTGCTCTCCCTTTAGAAGCTTGTGAAGATTCTTCATCCCAACATGGGCTAGTCGGCGATGCCAGAGCCAACCCATATTAGTCTTAGCAATTAAGCAAGTATCGAGTTCAGCTTTGTTAAAATCAACTAAGTATAGTTGACCCTCTAATACTCCCTTAAATGCTACTGAATCATCACTTCTTCTAAAGACAGTAACACCTACATCTGTAAACAGACAGTTGTAGCCCATTTTGCATAATTGAGATACAGAAAGCAAGTTATAATCTAAAGAATCTACAAAAAACATTGGAAATAGAATGGTCAGGTGATATAGCAATTTTACCAAGTCCTTTGACCAAACCTTGATTTCTATCCCCGATTGTGATAGCTCTTTGGGGATCTTCGTTTTTCTCGTAGGAGGAGAACATTCTTTTCTCCCCTGTCATGTGGTTCGTGCATCCGCTATCAATTATCCAACTTGAGCCCCGGATGCATAAACCTGCAAAACAATTTAGGCCTTGTTCTTAGGTACCCAAACAGTCTTGGGTCCTTTCACGTTAGAAACAAGCACCTTGGGTACCCAAACACAAGTCTTTGACCCCTTGTGTTTGCCCCCAACATATTTGGCAACTACTTTGCCTGATTTGTTAGTTAAAACATATGATGCATCAAAAGTCTTAAATGAAATGTTAGGCTCATTTGATGCAGTAGGAGTTTTCTTTTTAGGCATTTTGACATGAGTAGAATACCTAGAGCTAGAAGCCTCATTCTTATACATAAAAGCATGGTGAGAAACAGAATGAGATTTTTTAGCATGAGCTCGGGATAATTAGCAGGATATAAAATATAGCCCTCGTTATCCTAAACAATGGGAGCTTTGCCTTTAACAAAGTTAGACAATTTCTTAGGGGCATTAAGTTTGACATTGCTTCCTTGTTGGAAACAAATGCCATCCTTAATGCCATGGCGTCTCCCGCTATAGAGCATGCTTCTAGCAAATTTAAATTTTTCATTTTCAATCTCATGCTCATTAATTTTAGCAGTTAGTTGAGCTATATGATCATTTTGTTGTTTAGTTAAAGAAAGGTGATCATTTATAGCATCAACATTAACATCTCTACATCTAGTACAAATAGAAATATGTTCCACAGTAGATGTAGAGGGTTTGCAAATATTTAATTCATCTATCTTAGATTTTAGCATGGCATTTTTATCTCTAAGACAAGAAATAGAATTTTTGCAAACATTCAATTTATCAATCTTAACAATTAGACTAGCATTTTCATTTCTAAGATTGGAAATTGAATCATTACAAACATTTAACTTTTCAACCTTAGTAATTAAACTAGCATTCTCAGTTCTAAGGTTTGAAATAGACTCATGGCAAATGCTAAGCTCTTTGGTTAGGTTTTCACATTTCTCTACTTCCTGAGCATAGGCATTCTTCAACTTAACATGCTTTTTATTTTCTTTAATAAGGAATTCCTCTTGGCTATTGTTGGGGGCCTTTGACTTCCGAAGGTCCTCAAAAACGTGATTTGACAATGTTTTCTAAGTATGCAAGCAGGTATCTTCGGAATCAGGTTGCGGGTATACAGAAGCATGGTCAAGACGAAGCTTGACTGAAATGGAAGACGATCATGACGAAGGATGAAACGATCACGAAGCTGTGTGCAGAGGAGCTTCGGCATGACAGCAGAAAGGGGAAACCGACTTAAAGATGAAAAGCCAAATCAGCCCTCGAAGAATTACTATAGAGTTATTGATAAAAGTAAAGGGCATTAATGTAATTTTATACGGACTGCGTCCCGTGCCTATAAATAGATGAACAGTATTCTTGTACTGTTCACGCTGACTTGGCATTGGCATCATGCTTGTACCCTTACTTTCCTTCAAGCCGAAGGTACATTTGTAATTTGTCATCAGTTACATAAGAAAAACGAATAGAAATAAATTAATAAGTAATGTTTAAAGTGGTTATGTTATTTTCCATATTTTATACATAAATCTTTTCTTAATCTTTTATTATGATTATGAAGGTATGACCTTCATAACCTTCGTCCGAAATTCATTATACCCAAGGGGAAATAATGTTTCGAAGGACGAAGGGCTTTAATATTTAACATTGTGTGTTGCCTTGTTCTTGATTCATAGTATTTGAGAACAAGTCTCCAACATTAGCGCCCACCTCCGGTGAACTCACTTCCATTTCTTGAGCTCTGAACACCTTCGGCAAGCATCACCTTCGTCATGCCGCCGAAAAAAGCTTCAGCGACAGGGGCTGCTACTCTGCAGCCGTTGGATCCCAATCAGGACGTCCTTCTCTTAGGGAGGCCCGAAGCCAGAAGAGGAAGGCTGCTAGTCCAACGCCTCCGGAAGATGACTTGGATCAGGAGATCCAAAACCTGAAGATCCTTTAGCAACAGGTGCAACGAAAGAAGGAGAAGATGGCTCATTTAGCTGACCTTCAGAGATAGATAGATGAAGCTTCCGAAGAGGTTCGTCATCTTGTTCAAGATGACCAGAACCGAAGGCCTCCGCGCAGAGAGCTCCATCAAGAAGGCTTCTACAATGAGGACGACTGGTATGGAGATTTCCATCATAGAAATTTTGCTTTCGATGATGCTTCTCCTCTATCAACAGAATTGCAGGCTACACCATGGCCTCAGTCTTACAAGCCACCCCAGCTCCCCATGTACGACGGTCATACAGACCCGAAGCAATTCTTGATGAGCTATGAAGCAACCATATCTTCGTATGGTGGCAATACTGCAGTCATGGCAAAGTCTTTTGTCATGGCCATCAAGAGTGTCACTCAGACCTAGTACTCCTCTCTGCGGCCAGGGACAATCACCTCTTGGCAGAAGCTGAAGGATATGTTGATAACCAGCTTCCAAGGGTTTCAGACGAAGCCAGTTACTGCTCAAGCTTTATTCCAGTGTACCCAGGATCACGAAGAATACATCCAGGCGTATGTCCGAAGGTTTCTGCGTCTGAGGGCACAAGCGCCAAAAGTGCCCAATGAAATTGTCATTGAGGCCATGATTAAGGGGCTTCGGCCGGGACCTTCAGCGCAATACTTTGCCAGGAAGCCACCACAAACTTTGGAGAAGCTGCTCCAGAAGATGGACGAGTACATCCGAGCCGACAATGACTTCCGCCAAAGAAGGGAGGAGGCATTTAGGTTCTCTGAAATGACCAGGGGCTTCAGAGGAAGATTTCATACGAGATATGTCAGGTCAATTCATAACTCCACTCAAAGTGATGATAGAGGGAGCCAACAGCAAAGGCCACAATACTCTTCGCAAGCTTCGGGACAACAGCAAAGCTCTGTTCGGCCGCCAGCGCCAAGGGGCAGAGGCGCTAGGGGCTTCGGGGGAAGATTTGGGGATCAGCCAAGAAGAATTTATTGTCTATTCTGTGGTGAAGACAAGGGTCATACCACTAGGATGTGCCACATCACCATCCAGAAGCAAAAGGAGATAGCAGAAGCTGCAGCACAACAGAGTCAGCCGAAGCAGGTCATGCACACTGCTTCGTACCATTCGCCTTACATCCCAGAATATGTAGGCAATCACTCTGCAGCTTCTGTTGCTTCGGCAAGTCAACCCCAAGCATCTTGGCAACAGCCTCCACCGCCACCACCAACGCAGCGAGGACAACAGCCAGAAGGGAGTCAACACACTCACCTTCAGAGGGACTTTAGAGAGGAGTCCGAAGCTCGCACAGCCAATAGCACTGTGCCAGAGTCGAAGCACAATATCCTACCTCGACAGCAGTTTTTTTCGCATTTTTACATTTAGTATTACTTTTCTGTTAATAAGGAACAATTATGGGAAGTCTAAGTGTCTTTTATCGTTTCTCAATTTCTTGTAACAGTTTCGTCTTTTACCATAATAAAAATATGTCTTCTCCATAGGCTTGAGTTGCCGAAGCATACAAATTTATGGTGGCATGAAGCACCTTTGTATTATCAAAATTTTGTTCTAAGGGACACAGTGCAATTTATTCGAAGCAGTAAAAAGTCGTTCCTAAGGGAGTGCAGTGTAAGTTTTCTGAGCCTACAGCGAAAAGTCAGCGTTGATTCCGCCGAAAGTAAAAGGCGAAGAAGCTCCTAAGGGAGGCTTACACCGAAAAATAAACGCTGATTCCGCCGAAAGTAAAAGGCGAAGAAGCTCCTAAGGGAGGCTTACAGCGAAAAATAAACGCTGATTCCGCTGAAAGTAAAAAGCGAAGAAGCTCCTAAGGGAGGCTTACAGCGAAAAGTCAGCGCTGATATAAAAAATATTGTGTGCTTTATTGCAGGGATGTGTGTATCTTCGGCACAAATATCATTTTGCATAACATAGCATCATCACATCATTTTGCATAACATGAGCATCATACAGCATATTGCATATGGAACAAGAAGGGGATACAGTATTGATCTTCGGAGAATGTTTTGAAAAAGAGAAAATCATGCTAAGGCACAAGATAAATTGAAAAGAAGTGTAGCTTCAGTAGAGAGGCAACATAAAGCTTTTTTATAGCTTCGGAGAATATTTTACGAAGCTTGGATATTCTTCATCAGAGAAGTATGGAAATTCTTGTGATATATAAAAGATTTTCTTCACAAAGCATGAAAAGAAGGGAAGGTGTTTTTTCGCCGAAGGCTCAAAAAATGGTATGTATGCAAAATTTCATGCATCGTAAAGAATTCAACTATAAATAGATTATATATTACATTTAAAGTTACAATGTATTACATATGTTACATCCCAAATATTTTTACAATAGCATTTAATCCTCCTTAAGAACTATTTCTGCAGCTTCGTTCAGTAGCTGATCGACAACCTTGTCCATGATGGCTTTGGCCATTTTTCTAATTTCATCGTCCCCCTTCGGGTGGGGGCCCGGAGATGCCTCAGCAGGTTCTGAGGGAGGAGAAGATACGGCTATATTACTATTACAAACCGCGAGCAAAGTCTGGAATCAAAAATTACAACAGAATAAAAACACTAGTTAATACCTATTTGCCCTTCGGGCTCTGCGCCTTTCTCAGCAGCCTCTGCTATCTTCCTAGCATCATGAATGCCTTTTTCGCTTCTTTGAATGATCTCTTGAGCCATTTCTCGGCCGCCATTGTCCCAAATGTCGGTGAAAAATTTTCCACCAACCAGGCTTGATTCGGCCGAGGGGTCCTTTATGTCTTCGGTGGTCAAGGCGGTTTCGGTTTGTGCTAAAGATTTCACATGGTTACAGTCTTTTCTTTCCAACACAGTAGCAATCCCCCTGGCGCCCGAAAAAGCACATATGTCTCCGCGGCTATTCAAGATTTCTTCGAAGGCCTCAGCTTCGTGACTGATCCATTCAATCGGGCCTTCTGGATTTCCCCTTGTGAAATTCTCTTCACTAGAGAATGCGCCAACGCTGGCGAACCTGGATTTTATCTTCTTAACACACTCTATGGATTTATCATAGTATCTTTTCTTGGAAGCACGAAGCTCTTCAACATTTACTTCCAAATGATTTGCCCATTGATCGCTAAGTTCTCGTTTTGTTTCTTCTAGTATGCATTCTTCTTTAGCCCTAGCCAGTTGTTTCTGAAGATCCTAAATTTCACGTTTTTGGGCTTCAGCTTGAGCCTTAGAGGTAGCTTCGTCTTCCTTTATTTTATCTACTAGTGTAAGCAGAATTTTATCTTTTTCCAAAGCTTCGTTCCTCAGCTTGATAACCTCTGCTCGTAGGTTGTTAAAAGCAATATTATAACTTTCGTCTTCAGCATTCTTTTGCGCTCTCAAAGCGTTGCTTAGTATTAAACCCTATATAAAAAAATAATTACTATAAGAATAAAAGAATGATTCAAAAATTGTAAATTTCCAAATATACAATTCTCACACCTTCAGACTATTATATGCAAGGCTATCCGCAAGATCGTCCTTCGTCATAGCGCAGAGTCCAGCTTCAAGCTTCGGAAACCCCATGCTTCTAGCCATCTCCCGGCAGACGGATAATTCTTTATTGTCTGGGAGGCAGTATAGGAAATCATCTTCGTTTGTCCCATTGAACACTAGTGCTCCCTTCGGATATTTCAATTCTCTGGCATAGTGATTAGCTTCAAAAATCTCTTCTTCGGATAATTTCTTCCCCGAAGCGTGTCGCACAATATAATCGTATATTTTGGAAGGTGCTTCGGGGGCGGCAGTGTCAATTTCTTCAACCAAAACTGGCTCTGACATTTTTATTTTTTCGGCTGCCTTTGCAATTTTTGTTTCTTTAGTTTCCAAAGGTTTTACCTTGGTGGGCTCTGAAGGCCCAACTTCAGTTTCAAATTGTTGCTTCGAAGCTTCGGCAACAAAGGCTTCAGAAAATACTTCAGAAGTTTCAACAGTTTTCTTTGGAGTTATGCTTGAAGATTTAATTGTCTCCAAAACATCTAACACATTAACCATCCTTCTTCTTTTCGGGGTCACTGTTGGACCCTTCTGGCTTTTTTCTGTCTCAATCTTTGCTGAAGGACTTAAAACTTCTGATGTTTTTGTTTCTTCAGTCCTTCGCTCTTCCATCTTTTCTGTTGCTGACACTTCGGCCAACTCTTCGATTTCTGGCAGCAGAGTTGATTCTTTAGCTTCGATGACCGAAGAGGTCTCACCGGCGAACTCAGGCACTGTGGCCAGTTCAATATAACGTGGCCAGTGTGTGAGAACCTTTACCCTTTTCCTCTTCGGCGCCGGCTCACTAGGAGCGGCTGAAGTAGTCTCCTTTGCAGAGGAAGTATTCTTTCTTTTTTGACCCCGCACTGGATAATGGTAGTCGGGGTAGACGAACCCAATCGCGTCAAATACTCGGTTCAGCCTCTTCTTCTTTCGGCCTCTGAAGGCTGCTGACAATGCAGTATCTTCGGCCTTTGAATATACCCCAAACAATTCATCACTTACAGTTTCAATGCTTTTTAGCCAGTCATCATCTGGCTCAACGAATTTATCTCTATACTTAAATGTGTATTTCAGCTTGACTAGTCCACCTTCGTCAGTCTCTTTAATGGTCTCCTGCGGCATTTCCCATTTTTCCACAGGTGGCCATACTCTGAAGGCAATGTGTTCTTGGACCAAATCCCTCGTCCCAATAAAAGAGCAAACAACACCGAAGGCTCTCTGGCATTCTTCGGCTGCTTCATTCATTTCCACCTTCGGCCTCCGCAGGCCGAAGCGTTGCCAGATGGGACGCATAATGGTCTTCTTTATATCTTCTCGTGATTTCAAGTCATTCTTCATGTAAAACCATTCCGTCATCCAGTCGCCAGGCCACCTCTTTCGAAAGGTCGGCACGGGGCAGCTTGACCCAGCACTACCGGAATCAATCGCTTTGCCGAGTGCCTGAAGCACTCGGCGAAGCGTTCAAAACACTCAGCAAAGGCTTTGCCGAGTGTTACACTCGGCAAAGAAGGCTCGGCGAACAGTGCATCGGCAAAGCCTTCTTTGCCGAGAGCTTTTTATCGGGCACTCGGCAAAGATCTTTGTCGAGTGCCAGAGAGCACTCGGCAAAGAAAAGCAGCCGTTACGGCGTCGAGTGACGGAGACGGCGGCTTTGCCGAGTGTCCCACGTGACACTCGGCAAAGAAGTTAGTTTTGCCGAGTGTCTTCCGTGCAGCACTCGGCAAAGAATCCATCTTTGCCGAGTGCCACATGGGACACTCGGCAAAGAACCCGCCAGGGAGGGTCCCCATGTCAGGTTCTTTGCCGAGTGTCCCGTGTGGCACTCGGCAAAGCCGACCTCTTTGCCGAGTGCCAGGGACGTATCACTCGGCAAAGAACCTAAGTCGGTGCCCAGGTCTGTGCTCTTTGCCGAGTGTTATGACCTTGACACTCGGCAAAGAACCTCTTTGCCGAGTGTTACACTCGGCAAAGTGACCAGTATATACCTTTTTTATTTGTTTTTTGTATTCCATCCACACAAACAGAAGATATCACATATATATCACATATATACATCACACATATCATCACAGACATAAATAGCCAACACAAACATAAAACCGTCACCACAAACATAAATATCCATCACAAACATGAGTATTCAACATAAGTATCAAACACAAACATAAGTCTCTAACGTCGCAAGCTCTCACATAAGTATCAAACACAGACATAAGTATTATACACAAGTACAGAAGTCTAAAACAATGAAAACACAACACTCATGGAGGTGGGCGGCTTGACCGGGGCTGCGTTGGGCTGAACCCTTCCGGAGGGTTGTTGGATGCCGCCCCAGATTGGCCCTGCACAGAGAAGAGATTGCATGTGTTATACCAGATGCATTACAAACATCTAACTACAATTTTGATACTCACAGGAGTGTGGAAGAGAGCAGGGTCAACTGGAGGGAACAATGGAGGTGGCGGAGCGATGCCCTGTGCGGCGCCAAGGCTCTGCATGTACTGGAACATCTCCGCCATCCTCTGTTGATCTGCCCGGCGGGCCTCCCGCTCCGCCTCCCGCTCCGCCATCATCCTCGCCTCCATCTCGCGACGTTCCCTCCTCTCTTCTTCTAGTTGGGTCTGTAATATTACAAGCCAACGTTATAATAACTCAAAGAGTAGGTATATAACTCAAGGAAGGACGAGTTACACTAACCTCGAGTTGCTGTATGCGATGCTGTGAGCTGTCGTGCCGAGGTCGTATGGCTGGACTCGAGCCCGTGCTCCTTGCTCTCACCTGAGACAGAGTGGGAGTGGAGGACGAGTCGATTGCCCCGTCGGCAATCCAGTACCGCCCATGTCTCTTGCCTCCTCCGACCCTCATGAGCACATCGGTGTCGATCGGCTCGGTGCTCGGATCATAGTCTGGGCCATGGACCTCCTGCGCCATGGCGGTGTAGTCATGGAGGCGGCTGTAGACGGCGGGGTTGGTGTAGGCCTCGGGCCCGTCATCCGGGTTGTAGGTGACGTCGGACGTCGCCTTACCCTTATGGGCCATAGCATAGGCCGAGAAGGTGGAGCAAGGCCTTCCACCATGTGACGCCGACTGCAACGAAAACCAACGAGATAGTTAGAAATAATATCTAACTTAGTGCTATATATCTAAATAAAAAAGGTGGCGTACCCATGCTTCGGCATATTGGCCCAGGCTCCGGCTGCCTTGGTGGTGGGAGGGGCCTTGCATCATCAAACGCCGTTCCCGGCTAGCTGTGTGCGCCTCGTCCCACTCAGCCGAACACCACCTATCCACCATCTGCTCCCAGCACAGAGGATGTGCGGCGCACCAATGTGGAATCATCTGCAAAGTAAACACGTAAAGTGCATATCAGAAGATAAAATAAAATTCATGTATCGAGTACTGGTACCAAACATGCATGACTTTACCTGCAGGTACTGCTCCCTGGTCAACGACATGGTTCGGGCTTGAGTTTTGGTCACCTTCTCCCCAAGGACGGAGCCGTGGTAGGTGATGATGGCCTGGATGCGGGCCTCATAGTGCATGTCCACGACGAGCTTCTTACAGCTCGTGGTGGCCACCACATCCGCCCTAGCCTCGTATCCAGCATCGCATCTGAAGAAATCCTGCATACAAAAACGATGTATCCATACATTATTTCAAGAATTTGCAACGAATGCGACATATTTTACATTATACTAAGACTTACCCACAGCTCTTGCTTCACCCGCTCCGCCTTGTTATTGAATTCCCTGCCGTCCCGGTCTACTGCATCGGGGGCGACGGCATAGTGGTCAAAGGTGAAGGCTGGGCCCGTCACTCCGGCGTACTCCACAAGTCTAGGGAAGTGTTCCCTGCACAGCAGGCCGAGGATGCCATTGGGGGGGCGACGATGACCCCCAGCATAATCCAAAACCGTCCAAGACCTGTCCAAGTGATAAATAAAAAGTATTAGTTTATATTATGATTTTGAACACATAATATGAACAAGAATGAAGAACATAAAGTTACATACCTCTCCCCTTCCGGCCGAACCAGCGGCCGTCTGTCCCGAAGTATGGGACGCTGAGGGAGACTCGCGGGGCCTCGCAGGTAGATGCTCCTCGAACTAGAGCCGCCTGAACCTGAGGCGTCCTGCTGCTGGTCGTCATCGTCCTGCTGCTGGCCGTCGTCGTCCTGAGGCGCCGCCTGCTGCTGCGCTGCCTGCTCTGCCTCGTCCTGTTGCGCTGCCTGCTGTGCATCGTCCGCCGTCCTACTCCTCCTCCCCCTCCTCCTCCTCAGGAAACCGCCCACCATATTTGTCCAACAACCTGCAATTAAGAGTAAACAAATAAGCACATATAAAAAGATGTATTTAAAAACAGGTGTGAAATAAAAAGTCATATAGCATTACATCGATTAAAAATAATCTTCATATGTGTCGGGGTTAGCCGGATCATAACTCTCATCATCACTATCAAGCATTTCAATCTCCACACCATCGGAAGACGCAAGTTCGTCAGTAATGTCATTGCCTTCAAGGATTACTAAGTCATTATCATTTTGCACCTCATCCTCCTCCTCATCAACAACCATTTCAATATCTACGTCCATTCCGATAGCTTCGGTTAAGTCTATCTCAAATCGCCCTTCTAGCCCATCTTCTTGGAAGAACTCTCCATCATATGTGTCCGGGTCTAAGTTGTAATCTTCATCGTTAGGAACAGGTAACCTCCCGTGCGGCGATACCTTATACACAACATCCCAACCCTTAAGATGTTCTTTCGTTTGACACGCATATGGGAGATAATACACTTGTGTGGCCTGTTGGGCAACGATATAGACATCGTCTCCTGCTAAGGTGGAATCTTGTCGAATTTTGACTATCCCAAGATTAGAATGTGTCCGTCTCGTCACTTGAGGGTCAAACCAATGACATTTGAATATCACTGGAGTAAGAGGTTTGGAACCATAAAAATTGAGCTCATATATTTCTTCGATTCGTCCAAAATAATCGACATTGTCAAGGCCCGGCGTAAAGACCCCAGAACACGTTGTTTTCCGATTGGGCCGACTTTTGTCGTAGTGTGTTGTGCGAAAACGGTATCCATTGACGTCATACCCAGAATATTTCTTGACCCTATAAGCAAAGCCGTTGGCTACTTGTCTCAATTTGGCACTCATAGACGGATCTCTTTGGCCCTGCAAGTATTCGCAAGTTAAAAGACGCTAAATTGAGTTTAAAGACGTATCTCTTTTACAAACTAAGCACGTACCTTATGTTTGAACCAGGAAATGAAATCGGGCAACCCATTTCTCGCACCCTTTCTAAGAAGAGCGTCATATTCCTGTGGAGTGGGGTCCCTTGATCGACGCCAGAATTCATGAAGAAATTGTTCCATGTATGGCGTCACCTCTTCAAGGTTGGTCAATACGTATAGCATGATATGCCGCCACTCTTCATGTGTCAGGGTCTTGGTGGTCGAGCCACTTGCGCTTCCGAGTTGGCCTCGAAATATGCTAAGGTTCGATTCATTGTCGCCATCATTGTAACGAGGGGGTGGATTATGCACGCTCGGTAGTTTGTCACCATAATAAGTTGTTGTGAAGTTTGAGACCTCCTCTAGAATGTATGCCTCTGCAATGGAAGCCTCGATTTTGCATTTATTTCTACATTTCTTTCGAATAGTCTTTAGACATCTCTCGATTGGATAGCACCAACGTCCCTGCACGGGGCCCCCCATTCGTGCCTCATAGGGGAGATGAAGAATCAAATGCTGCATTGGATTGAAGAAGCCAGGTGGAAATATCTTTTCAAGCTTACACAGTAACACGGGGGCCAATCTTTCCAAGTCTGCAACCACGGTCCGAGATAACTCTTTTGCATAAAGCTGACGGAAGAAATAGCTCAACTCTGAAAGCGCTAGCCAGACATGCTCAGGGACATAGCCTCGAACCATCGCAGGAAGAATCCGTTCAATCCATATGTGGAAGTCATGACTCTTCATCCCTAAGACTCGCATAGTAGATAAGTTCACCCCCCCTACTCAGGTTAGCTGCATATCCATCAGGGAACATCAACATCTTTATCCACTGAAGTACTTCCTTCCTCTGGGCCCTGCTTAGGACGAAATCGGCCTTAGGCCTTCTCCACGTCTTTCCCCCACTTGGCGGCTTCATCTCTAGTTTTGGTCTATCACATAACGCTGCCAGATCCACTCTTGCCTTCACATTATCCTTTGACTTATCAGGAATGTCCATAATTGTTGCCCACAGTGCCTCGGCAACATTCTTTTCAGTGTGCATCACGTCAATGTTGTGTGGAAGGAGCAGGTCATCATAATAGGGGAGCCGAGTCAAGCCAGACTTATGTGTCCACATATGCTGCTCACCATATCCCACAAAACCACCTTCTGTATTGGCCACGAGCCCATCTATCTGTTGACGAATTTCGGCACCAGTCATCGTTGCAGGTGGGCGGTCTGTCACTACGACACCTTTCATAAAGTTCTTGATGTCTAGGCGGAATGGATGGTCAGCAGGAAGAAATTGTCGATGTTTATCGAAGGACGAATATTTGCCACCCTTTTTCAACCAAATGAACCTGAGAGCTTCCTTGCAAACTGGGCATGGGAATTTACCGTGAACACACCAGGCACAGAATAGCCCATACGCCGGTAAGTCATGCATGGAGTACTGGTACCAAACATGCATTCTGAAGTTTGTCTTCGTAGCTCGGTCATATGTCCATACCCCTTCCTCCCAGGCACGTACCAATTCATCGATCAAAGGCTCCATGTACACGCCCATTTTGTTCCCCGGGTGTCCGGGAATTATCAACGACACGAATATATTCTGCCTTTGAAAGCACACACCAGGGGGGAGATTGATTGGGATAACAAACACGGGCCAACATGTGTACGGGGCAGCGCTCATTCCATAGGGATTGAACCCATCTGTGGCCAACGCAACACGTACATTACGAGCCTCTTCGGCTTTCTCACGGTGAATGTCATCAAAGTGTTTCCATGCTTCACCATCTGACGCGTGCACCATCTTGTCAGGATTGTATCGTTTTCCATTTTTGTGCCATGTCATCTGTTTCGCGGATTCCTCTGTCATGTAAAGACGCTGGATCCTCGGTATGAACGGAAGGTGTCGTAGGATTGTCAAGGGGATGTCGAGCTGCCTCTTCTGTCCATCACCAGAGTCTACCTCCATAAACCTAGACGAATTACACTTGGGACAGTACTTTGCCTCCGCGTATTCTTTCCTAAATAGCACGCAACCCTTCGGACAAGCATGAATCTGCTCATACGTCATCTTAAGTGCACGAAGTAGTTTCTGTGCCTCGTACATGCTCTTTGGCAGAATGTGATCATCCGGAAGCAGACTCCCAATAACTGTCAACAAGCCATCGAATGCATCTCTACTGATGCTGTACTGCGACTTGAACACCATTACACGCCCAATGGCATCAAGTTGAGAAACCTTTGTCTGGCCGTGAAGGGGCTTCTGTGCCGCGTCGAACATGTCGTAGAACGCCTTTGCAGTCGGCTCTGGCTCGTCATCCATACATCCTCCCGTGTACTGTGCCTCCTGATAGTCGTTCAACATATCCGCTACCCCCGCATCCGCGTCATAATCCTCGACACGTTGTCTCAGCACCTCTTCTCTCGTACGATGCGCTTCACCATGAAATATCCACCGAGTATAGCCCGGCGTAAATCCATTCTTCCAAATATGTTCTACCATGGTCTTCTTTGGTTTTCTTTTCCGGTTGTCACATTTGCTGCACGGGCATGGGACTAGACTCGCTCCTTTAGCAGCTTCGCCATATGCCCATTCCACGAAATCATCGGTCTTTCTAATCCATTCAGTGGTGACATCGTTCCTTCCTCTACGGCCCGTGTACATCCACTCACGGTCCTCCATCCTCTAACATATATAACCGAGTATAGTTTAATATAGACATGTAATGCATGTACACTACGTTCCTACCTTCTAATAGGTGACGATAGGTCCTAATCCCACCCGCGGTTGCGTAGATGGAGTTAGTTTTCATGCTCTACTCCGATCCGAGATAGAATTTCGGCAGCACCTCCCCGCTGTTCTCCGGATACACGTCCTGGCAGGGAGAGTGTACTGTCCGGAGAACAACAGGGAGGTGACGCCGAAACTCTATCTCAGACCAGAGTAGAGCATGAAACTAACACCATCTACGCAACCGTGGGCTGTCCAAAAAACGTGGACAATTCGAAACTGATACATTTGTAGATATGCAAAGATCTGCATATCTACACCGTATCACTTTCGAACGGGAGACGCCTAACTGGGTTAGGTGATCTACGACCATGATGCGGATGTAGAGGTTATACCTAGGGTGGCGGTGGAGTCAGGCTAGTGGGGCTGTGGCGGGTCGGTGCAGTGGCGACGGGACGCGGTGCAGGGAGACCCGCAGCGGCTAGGAAGACAAGTATCTTCTCTGTAAAAAAGAAACACAAGTCTGTTAATACAAAAGCCTAGCAACAGAAAATTTCGGCAGCACCTCCCCTGCACGGGGAGGTTTCAAAATCCTGCAAATAAAACTATCAGCACGATGGCTGACATCCACGCATAATTCAACGGCACGATGGCCGGAAATCCATGCATAACATGTCTACTTTGATTACATTAATATAAACATGTGTTTGTTCAAATTAAATCATATAAACATGCATAAATTCATGAACACCCATATAAACACGCAACAAATAATATTGTTATACCTAGGGCGGCGAGGCGGCGGCGCGACGAGCGAGCGGGTGCGGCGGGCACGGCCGCGGGGCGGGGGCGGGCAGACGGCGCGGCGGGCACGGCCGAGGAGCCCGGCGCGGCGAGTGGCCACCTCGGCGAGCAGGCGGGCGGGCGCCTGAGTGTGGGGGGCGCGGCGTGCTCCGGGCACACGACCGCGGCAAGGGGCCGGCGTGGGGAGGCCGCGGCGGCGGGCAGCCGGCGTGGGAAGGCCGCGACGGCGGGCAGCCGGCGTGGGAAGGCCGCGGCAGCGGGCAAGAAAGGCGCGGCGTGGGGAGGCTGCGGCGTGGGGAGGCCGCGACGGCGGGCACAAAGGCGCGGCGGCGGGCAGAGAGGCACGGCGCGGCGGCGACAGCAGACGCGGTGGCGCGGGCAGAGACGGGAAGAGAGCGTGAGAGAAGAGAAAGGAGAAAGAAGAACAGTCGGACAGTTATTTTACTTCTTTGCCGAGTGCCCGCGATGTGGCACTCGGCAAAGATTTTTTTTTTATTTTTTAAATAACCTTTGCCGAGTGTCAGATCGGCGACACTCGGCAAAAACTCCTTTGCCGAGTGTCGGACAGGTGACACTCGGCAAAGTATACTTTACGCTTCTTTGCCGAGTGTCTACTCGGGCGGCACTCGGCAAAGCATACTTTGCCGAGTGTCACCATCTGACACTCGGCAAAGTACATTTGTATTTTTTTTTGTTTTTGCCACCAAACTTTTTGTGGTTTGTTCCTACACTATGTAGACCTACATATACCATTTGGGGACAATTATAACTGTGTTTGCAATATCTATTAGATTTAGTTCGTTTATTTGAATTTCTTCGGAAAATTCAGATTTGAACTGTAGGTCACTCGAAACTTGGAAAACCGTGCATGCAAAAATGATATTCATGTTACTTACCATAAGTTACGACTGATTCCAGGAGCGTACCGGAAACGTCGAGCAACATGTTCACTAAACATGGCCGTGAACTTGCCATCCACATGTTTAAAAATTGTATAAAAAACAAACAAAGTCAGAAAATCATGAAACTTGTCCACGTGTCATGATATCATATGTACAGGTTGTGATAAAAAATTGAGAATGTTTGGACAAAGTTGTGAGACACTATGTGTAGAAACCTAAGAGAACTACACATGAAATCATAGAGTTTCAATGTGGATCTCTTAGGTTTGTACACATAGCGCGTCATAGTTTTCTCAAAAAATTTTCGATTTTTTATCACAGCCTGTACATATGATATCATGACACGTGGACAAGTTTCACGATTTTCTGACTTTGTTTGTGTTTTATACAATTTTTAAACATGTGGATGGCAAGTTCACGGCCATGTTTAGTGAGCATGTTGCTCGAAGTTTCCGGTCCGCTCCTGGAATCGGTCGTAACTTATGCTAAGTAACATGAATATCATTTTTGCATGCACGGTTTTCCAAGTTTCGAGTGATCTGCAGTTCAAATCTAAATTTTCCGAAGAAATTCAAATAAACGAACTAAATCTACTAGATATTGCAAACACTGTTATAATTGTCCACAAATGATACATGTAGGTCTACATAGTGTAGGAACATACCACAAAAAGTTTGGGAGACAAAATCAAAAAAATTAAAATGTACTTTGCCGAGTGCCAGATGCGCGGCACTCGGCAAAGAAGCATCTTTGCCGAGAGCCGACGGTTGGCACTCGGCAAAGACTGACGGCCGTCAGCTTTGGGACGTCCGCTGACGGCCCTTTGCCGAGAGCCCCCTTTGCCGAGTGTTTGACACTCGGCAAACACGTATTTGCCGAGTGTAGACGTGTACCGAGTGTCCTACGCTCGGTAAAGACGCTCGTTACCGAGAGCCCAGCTTTGCCGAGTGCGGCTCTCGGCAAAGTCGTCTTTGCCGAGTGCCCGAGGAAAGGCACTCGGCAAAGCGGCCGGCACTCGGCAAAGGCTCGGATTCCGGTAGTGCAGACCGGGAGCCGAAGCTGTAGCAGCCAAAATTGTTGTGATACTGTTCCTTACCCCAGGGTTTTGTTTCGTATAGCAACTCATGTATGTTGCAGAAGCTTTTCGCATCAGGTTCCAAGCCTTGGCTTCTCACGGCCCACACGAAGATATTCATCCTTATGATTGCTTCGGGGGTAAGTTGGTGAAGGTAGATTTCAAATATCTTCAGCACCTCTACAACAAAGTTGCTTAAGGGAAATCGTAGTCCAACTTTCAAGAAGCTTCGGAATACCACGACTTCATTTTCCTCAGGAGTTGGACAAGTCTTCTCTCCTTCATCAGCCCTTACAACGGACAAGTCCCGGAAATATCTGCCCCTCATGTTGACAAGATGATTTTCTTTAATACTTGATTTGCCAAAAACCGCATGGCTTGGTCGCCAAGGTCGATCTTCGGAGTCTTCACCACCACTATCCACATCATAGATGTCGTTGTCACCAGTATCTTCAGATAAACCCTCCAAAATTTCTGTAGTAATCTTCTCTGTATTAGTCTTCGACATTGATCGAAGAAAACCCAGATGCATCTCCTCAGAAAGACTTAGCTTCGAATCACCAATAGCTTTTTTATCTTCAGACATCCTTGCAAACGCTAAGAAAGTGCTCTCTAAACCGAAGCTTTAAAATCTAAAAGGCCAAGCGAGTGTTGTTGCGCGCAGGCTAAAAGTTGGGTGAGTAAAAGCAGTTGGCAAGAGAGCGTACCAAATAAACTCGGGATGAGCTCTTATTTATACGCCCAGAGCGTTGAAACTGGAGGGTCCCGCTTGTCAAAGACTGTTGCTATTCTAGCAAAGAGAAGGTGTTTTTTCGGACCTTCGACTTAAGGCCTTCGTCCATTTCGCAATATGAATTTATCATTACAGCAAATTAATATTGCGAGGGGCTACTGTTGGGGGCCTTCGGCTTCCGAAGGTCCTCAAAAACGTGATTTGACAATGTTTTCTAAGTATGCAAGCAGGTATCTTCGGAATCAGGTTGCGGGTATACAGAAGCATGGTCAAGACGAAGCTTGACTGAAATGGAAGACAATCATGACGAAGGATGAAACGATCACGAAGCTGTGTGCAGAGGAGCTTTGGCATGACAACAGAAAGGGGAAACCGACTTAAAGATGAAAAGCCAAATCAGCCCTCGAAGAATTACTATAGAGTTATTGATAAAAGTAAAGGGCATTAATGTAATTTTATACGGGCTGCGTCCCGTGCCTATAAATAGATGAACAGTATTCCTGTACTGTTCACGCTGACTTGGCATTGGCATCACACTTGTACCCTTACTTTCCTTCAAGCCGAAGGTACATTTGTAATTTGTCATCATTTACATAAGAAAAACGAATAGAAATAAATTAATAAGTAATGTTTAAAGTGGTTATGTTATTTTCCATATTTTATACATAAATCTTTTCTTAATCTTTTATTATGATTATGAAGGTATGACCTTCATAACCTTCGTCCGAAATTCATTATACCCAAGGGGAAATAATGTTTCGAAGGACGAAGGGCTTTAATATTTAACATTGTGTGTTGCCTTGTTCTTGATTCATAGTATTTGAGAACAAGTCTCCAACAGCTATCCAAAAGTTCATCCTTTTCATGAATAGCTCCTATCAATTCATTTAATTTTTCTTTTTGTTGCATGTTGAGGTTGGCAAAAGGGTAAGCAAGTCATCTTCATCTTCACTAGAACTACCCTCATCACTAGATGTAGTATACTTGGGGGTGGTTCTAGTTTGTATCTTCTTCCTTTTGTCGTCCTTTGCCATGAAGCACTTGTGGACGATGTTGGGGAAGAAGAGTCCCATGTTGCGGCGATGTTGGCGGCATCCTCGTCGGAGGAAGAGTCGGTGGAACTCTCATCAGAGTCCCATTCCCGACACACGTGGGCATCGCCGCCCTTCTTCTTGTAGTATCTCTTCTTCTCCTTCTTCTTCCCCTTCTTGTCTTCGCCCCTGTCACTATCACTAGACATTGGACATTTTGCAATAAAATGACCAGGCTTACCACATTTGTAGCACACCCTCTTGGAGTGAGGTTTGTAATCTTTCCCCCTCCTTTGCTTGAGGATTTGGCAAAAGCTCTTGATGATGAGCGTCATTTCCTCGTTGTCGATCTTGGAGGCATCGATGGGAAGCCTACTTGATGTAGACTCCTCTTTCTTTTCTTCTGTCACTTTGAATGCGATGGGTTGCACCTCGGGTGTTGAGGTGGCACCTTGCTCCAAGTTGACGATGTGTTTGGAGTATTTGATCATTAATTCAAAGCTCACAAACTTTCAAATTACCTCCTCGAGAGACATTAGCTTATATCTAGGATCACCACGTATTAATTGAACTTGAGTGGGATTACGAAATACGAGGGATCTAAGAATAACCTTGACCAATTCATGGTCATCCCATTTTGTGCTCCCGAGGTTGCGCACTTGATTAACCAAGGTCTTGAGCTGGTTATACATCGCTTGTGGCTCCTCTCCTTGGTTGAGGACGAATCGATCGAGCTCCCCCTCGATCGTCTCCCGCTTGGTGATCTTGGTCACCTCATCCCCTCCGTGTGTGGTCTTTAGGACGTCCCAAATCTCCTTGGCACTTTTTAACCCTTGCACCTTATTATACTTCTCTCGACACAAGGAGGCAAGGAGTATATTAGTTGCTTGGGAGTTAAAGTGTCGTATTTGGGCGACCTCATCCGAGTCGTAGCCCTCGTCCCCCACCATAGGTACCTGCGCTCCAAATTCAACAATGTCCCAAATGCTCGCGTGGAGTGATGTTAGGTGATGCCTCATTTTATCACTCCACATACAATAATCCTCACCATCAAAATATGGTGGTTTGCCTAATGGAACAGAGAGTAGAGGAGCGCGCTTAGAAATACGGAGATAACGAAGTGGCAGCTTATTATACTTCTTGCGCTCATGGCGTTTAGAAGTGATGGACGCCGCGTCGGAGCCGGATGTGGAGGGCGACTGAAAAGGAAATAGGGTTTAACCTTTTCCTATAAATAATTTTGGTGGTTGAATGCCCAACACAAATATTGGACTAACTAGTTTGCTCTAGATTATATATTCCGCAGGTGCATAAAGGTTCAACACAAACCAATAAAAGATCAAAGTTAGGGTTCAAAAAGGAGCAAAGAAACCAAGGGTGCCATGGTCTGGCACACCGGACTGTCCGGTGTGCCACCGGACAGTGTCTAGTGCACCAGGACCGTACAACTCCAAACTCGCCACCTTCGGGTTTCTCTGACCGCGTTCCGCTATAATTCACCGGACTATCCGGTGTGCCACCGGACTGTCCGGTGCACCAGCGGAGCAACGGCTACCATCGCAATAGTCGACTGCAACGGACACTTGTGAACGCTACAGTGCGCGGACAGTGCGCGCAGAAGTCAGAGCATCCGTCAGAGGCGTACCAGACAGTGAACAGTACATGTCCGGTGCGGCACCAGACTGTTCGGTGCCACTAGAAGACAAAGGTCCAACGGTCGACTGCGCCCGAACCCTAACGGTTGGGTGACGTGGCTGGCGCACCGGACAGCGCACCGGACTGTCTGGTGCGCCCATCGACAGCACCCCTCCCCAACGGTTGTTTGGTGGTTGAGGGCTATAAATACCCCTCAACCACCTCCACTCCAACCATCCAAGCATTCATCACACTTCATTCAATACAAGAGCAAAGTGCAACACTCCAAGACACAAATCAAAGCCACCGATCCAATCAAAGTCTCCAATTCAACTCTAGTGCTTTAGGACTTGTGAGAGGATTATTCTTGTGTTTCTTTGTTGCTCTTGTTGCTTGGTTGGCTTTCTTCTTTCTCTCATTCTTATTCTCAAAGCCTTGTAAGCGAAGCAAGAGACACCAATCGTGTGGTGGTCCTTGCGGGGTCTAAGTGACTCGAGAAATCAAGGAAAAAAGCTCACTCGGTCTAGGTGACCGTTTGAGAGAGGGAAAGGGTTGAAAGAGACCTGGTCTTTGTGACCACCTCAACGGGGACTAGGTTCTTTAGAACCGAACCTCGGTAAAACAAATCACCGTGTCTATCCGCTTTATTTCTTGGTTGATTTGTTTTCCCCTTTCTCCCGGACTTGACATTTGTTCTAACGCTAACCCCGGCTTGTAGTTTGTTTAAGGTTGTAAATTTCAGTTTCCGCCTATCCACCCCCCCTCTAGGCGACTTTCAGCGACGAAGAGTCGGTCTCGTAGTAGACCACTTTCTTCATCTTTTTCTTCTTGTTGCCACTCCGATGCGACTTGACGCGGAGAGGGGGTCCCTCTTTGGCTTTGGTGTCGGACTCCCTTGATGGAGCCTTCCCGTGGCTTGTGGCCTTCTTGCTGGTTTCCATCTCCCTCTTGGCAGATCCTCCCGACATCACTTTGAGTTGTTAGACTCTAATGAAGCACCGGGCTCCGATACCAATTGAAAGTCGCCTAGAGCGGGGGTGAATAGGCGGAATCTGAAAATTATAAACTTAAGCACACACTACAAGCCAGGGTTAGCATTAGAAATGAATCCGAGTCCGAAAGAGAGAGGTAAAACAAATCAAGATTGAATCGAGCGGATGAACACGTTGATTTGTTTTACCGAGGTTCGGTTCTAAGGAACCTAGTCCTCGTTGAGGTGGTCACAAAGACCGGGTCTCTTTCAACCCTTTCCCTCTCTCAAACGGTCACTTAGACCAATTGAGCCTTTTCCTTAATCTCCTGGGTCACTTAGACCCCGCAAGGACCACCACACACTTAGGTGTCTCTTGCTTCGATTACAAATCACTTGAGAAAAGAAATGAGAAAGGAAGAAGGCAATCCAAGAGGCAAGAGCTCAAAAGAACACAAAATCTCTCTCTCACAAGTACTAAGTACTTGAGTTGAATTTGGAACTTGGAGAGGCTTTGATCTTTTGAATTGTGTCTAGGAGTGAATGCTAGAGCTCTTGTATTGAATGTGATACTCAGAAAATCTTGGATGCTTGGAGTGGTGGTGGTTGGGGGTATTTATAGCCCTCAACCACCAAACAGCCGTTGGGGCAGGCTGCTGTTGATGGGCGCACCGGACAGTCCGGTGTGCCAGCCACGTCACCCAACTGTTAGGGTTCTAGAGGTTTTGACCGTTGGAGGCTTTGTCCTCTAGTGGCACCGGACAGACATTGTTCAGTGTCCGGTGCGCCTCTGACCTACGGCTCTGACTCTGCGCGCACTGTTCTTCACTATAGCTCTGATCACCGCGCTTTTGCAGTCGACCGTTGCATGAATTAGTCATTGCTCCACTGTCACACCAGACAGTCCGGTGAATTATAGCGGAGTGCGCCTGAAGAAACCCGAGAGTGGCTAGTTGGACTCTGTACGGTCCTGGTGCACCGGACACTGTCCGGTGGCACACCGGACAGTCCGGTGCGCCAGACCAGAGCACACTCGGTTTCTTTACTCCTTTGAATTTGATCCCTAACTTCAATCTTTTATTGGTTTGTGTTGAACCTTTAGGCACCTGTAGAACATATAATCTAGAGCAAACTAGTTAGTCCAATATTTGTGTTGGGCATTCAACCACCAAAATTAATACTGGGAAAAGGTTAACCCTATTTCCTTTTCTATACACATGACCTTTCGAAGGTCTATTGAGACCATCAGCAGATACTTCAAGGAAGTATTGTATGCTGTTGGTGAACTGAGGAATGAAATAATCTTGCCACCTTCAACTGCTACATCAACCAAAATTAGAGATAGCCACAGATGGTACCCATATTTCAAGGTCAGCCAAATCCAAACACACCACTACTTTTCATGTTGGGTTTGTAGTAACAAATGTTTGCCCTAATGTGTTGGACTGTATTGGTGCCATTGATGGCACTCATGTGCTAGCAAGAGTTCCTAGAAATCAGAGGGTTGCCTTCCTTGGTCGGAAACACACCACAACATAGAACATCTTAGCTGTTGTAGACTTTGATCTAAGGTATACATATGTTCTTGCTGGCTGGGAGGGATCAGCACATGATGCCCTTACCTTGCTGATGCCCTTGAGAGAGAAGATGGTCTAAAAGTGCCCCAAGGTAAAAACTAGTTTCCTTGGTATCCCCTAATATTGGTCTACAATGTCCTAATATATGATATACGATGTTAGGTAAATTTTATCTTGTAGATGTTGGTTATGCTACCAGACCTGGGTTTTTACCCCCTTATCGTGCCACACGGTACCACTTGAGTGAATATGGGGGGAGGAATCCACAGAACCCCAAAGAGCTCTTCAACCTTAGACATTCATCACTAAGGGTGACAATAGAGAGGGCCTTTGGTGCTTTGAAGAATAGATTCAAAATATTATACAACAAACCTTTCCATCCATACAAGACACAAGTAAAGCTAGTCCTAGACTGTTGTATCCTCCACAACTGGATTCTTCGTCATGGGAATGATGAACATATTCCACTGGAAGAAACATGGGTTGCAAATCAAGTTCATGAGGAAGCTCACCATGACCTTGTCATGGACAATGCTGTCTGGTCTGCTACCAGGGACAATTGGGCTCAACAAATGTGGCAGAATAGGGCCTCACATAGGGGATAATGGTCGTTATGTATTGTGCTAAGTTGCTGGCTGAGAACATTGTCTATTAGCAATGATGAACTATCTACAATTTTTAACTCACTTTCTTTGTTTGAGTTCCTTTATGTGATGTGCTCAGTTGCAATGATGGCATTACTTACATCCTGATACCATTGTCGACTAGCAATGATGAACTTTCCTATGACATTACTACTATGTTTCTTCTACTGTCTCTATTACTTCTTCTATCTCTATTACTTCTATGCTACTTCTATTATCTGTTACTACTATGTTACTCTTCCCCCTAATCTTTTACTTGTTCCAACTATGCTGACATGGTCTCTGAGGTTGCTGGTTAGGGGGCTAGGTCCGCTCTTAGGTGGACTACTGTAATGTCTAGGTTTGTTCTCCGTCATTTTGTTGACTTGATAGGAAATGGGGTTAAGACTGAGAAGGGTTTTAAGGAAATCCACCTTAACTCTGTTGCTAAAAATGTCTCTGAGTTCTGTGGCCAGGAAGTAACAGGCCAACAAGTGTACAATCACCTTCGTAAGTGGAGGTCTAGGTGGGTCAAGGTTTGCAAACTGAAGGACATTAGTGGCTCTCTTTGGGATGAGGATAACTTTGTCATAAGCTTAGAAGAGGGTCATTATGCTGCTTACATCAAGGTTAGGACCAACACCTTCTATTTTTCTAACCTGCTAATGCCACTCTTCCACTTCAAATTCTCTTGTTCTAACTTGAGTTGCTAACTCAATAGGATCACCAAAAGATGTTGATTACCTCAATAGGCCCATAGAAAACTATATGCTTATGCAAATCATATTTGGAAGTGGGGTTGCCATAGGTAAGTTTGCAATGGGTTCAAATGAGCCTTTGGGCAAGCCAACTGACATTATTGACATCCTAGATGATGGCATTGAAGTGACCTCAAAGTTTGTTGATTGTTCCAACCTAACTAATAAGGGGAAGACTGTGGACAAGGGTACCCCTGGTGAGTCCAATGATAACAAGCCTAACTTAGGGAAGAAGAAGAGGTTCATGACTGATGAGGATGTTGTTGTGTTCAATGGGATGAAAGAAGTTGTTTCAGATGTTGCTACTGTTGTCCATGAAAGCATCCATGCTGAAGCAGCACCTGGGATCTATATTGCTTTAATCAACTGTCCTAGGTTCTCTAGGGAGGCTCTCATGTATGCCCTTAACCACATGATGGAGCACAAGGCCACATCCCTAGTGTTCCTGGACATGACTCCTGATGATTGTGACCTATGGCTCAAGACTTTCCTAGCCAAGCACTACCACATCTGATCTGATTTGTATATCCTATTCCTATATAATGCTTAAGAACATATATGCTACACTTGCTCGGATCTGTATGTCCTTTTATGCTATTTAAGAACAAATGTGCTACACTTGTTGTATTCTCTATATCCTATATGGTACTTAAGAACAGATATACTACATTTTCATAGAATAATGATGTTTCCCTGAGTTCTATGGATTAACTTGAGTTCTATGGATTTTCTTATTTGAGAACAGATATGCTACACTTGTATAGAACAATGATGTTTTCCTGAGTTAGATTAACCTGAGTTATATGCATTTCCTTATTTGAGAACAGATATGCTACACTTGTATAGAACAATGATGTTTTCCTAAGTTAGATTAACCTGAGTTTTATGCATTTCCCTGTTTGAGAAGAGATATGCTACATTTGGATAGAACAATGATGTTTCTTGAGTTCTATGCATTTCCCTGTTGGCTTGTTTATTGGTCTATTTGTAGACCTGTTTGCTAGCCTGTTTGCTGGTTAAGAATTGATATCTGTTAATGATTAAGAACTGATATTATACTCTTGTTCTTACAATAATTGACGAGTTTGGTATGTGCCTATGATGCTAACCTGGTATGCAAAGATAGTGGTCAATGAAAGTTGAGGCTTTGTAGAGTACACTGTTTTACACAATTTGGAGTTGTTACTACTATCAAGCTTTAGACTTTAGACTTTGGGGTACACTGTTTTTACATTGTATTAAGCTTTAGCCTTTTATGCTACACTGTGTAAAAAACAAGCTTTAGACAGTTAGGCTAATCTATACACAGTGTAAAGCTTGCTTTTTTGACAATACAGTTCAAATTCTTAGAACAGTGTGGTCCCAAAGTTTAATACAATTCTGACAATACAGTGTTGGGTACACTGTTTTGAGGCTAATCTGTCAAGCTTAAATACCAAATTCTTAGATAGCTTTGTAGAGTACATTATTTTAGTCCAAATTTGTATTTACTAAGCTATGTAACATGTGTACAATCTGTCAAGCTTATTTAGTCCAAATTTGTGTTTACTAGGTTTGTTCTTAGATAGCTTGACAAATTTGTTTTAAGATCAAGCTTAGATACCAGTTTGTCAAGCTTGTTTTAGTCCAAATTTGTATTTACTGAGTTGTGTAAATTGTGTACAATTTGAAGACTATTTTAGTTGGTGTAGAAATTGTGTAGAATTTCTAGATAGTTTTATGCTGCTCGGTGTGAGGCGTGTAAATTGTGGCTTCTGTATTTTTTATGCTCAGTAAATACTATCGGTAATTCCGAGTCAGATGATCGGTAAATTGTGGCTTCTGTATTTTTTGTATGCATACAAACATGAGCTGAGTCAGGTGATTTGGTACAGTTAACCAAACAAGTGCTCATTAAATCCTGGCTGAGTCGGTACAGGAAACCAAACACGTAACAAATTAACTACTTGCATCCATGTATACATGCTAGGCTCAGCCTGCATCTGGGTCTGAACCAGGCTCTACCCAACTGGACAACCAATCAGACGGTACGTAGCCTTCACAAAGATTCTCCTGGTGTGTAGCTGCCCGTTTGGTTTCGCCGCTCATACAAACACAATACTCCTCCCTAAGGTGGGTGACTAACAAAACCAAATTAAATGAACCTCGGCACCGACCCTTAGCAGAGCAAGCACTATGCCCCAGTCCCCATTGACGGCACAACGAAGAAGCAAACTACACACCAAAATTCTTCCAATTAATCAGCTAAGGGCGTCCCATTCCACCCCCATGGTTGTAATGTTGTCCCGGGTGGTCTCTCAACGAACAGGTCCTTACGAAGAGGCACTCGGGAAACCGCCCGAGCCCCATAAAATACTGCAAGTTCATAATCATAATCATAATAAATCATAGTATCATAAAGCAATTTTCATCATGTTTGTTGATTATGGTAAAGCAATATCAAGTAGCTGATTATAATAACCCAACCCAAAAAGGTGATCAAGGACATGATAAATAGAAAGCTAGTCAATCATTAGGTTAATAATGCTATATGGGACAGTGAATCATAAAGTACATAAGACATAATAGGTCAGAGGACACTTGCCTACACCAAACTGTTGCTGCTCAGGGGCTTCTTCTGCAACTTCCTCGGCCTCCGCGGACGGAACGTTATCTAAGCGAGTGCGAACATACATTCAACATTCTTGTAACAAAAAAAACAGTAGACCATACAAGGGAAAACATGTGCAATACAAAATAATGCTCGCTTGTACAGTCACACGAGAGAAAGAAACGCCGAGATCGAGACAACGATTGAGAAGTTATTGCGTCTATATTATACGAGTATGAAATAGAACATTTCATTCGACATACTCGCATTAATAACCATTTATTAAATGCAATTAAAGCTATAGCCTAGTTTTAATTAGTTTGCTATGCTAACAGCTTTTAGTTAGATGAATAATTCAAATAACACTAACGATTGTAAAACAGCACGTGCACGGTACGCGCACAGCATGCGTATGGCACACGGGCCGACACTACACACGAGAACTAATTAATAGGTAACATAATTAAACAATTATTTAATAAAAAATAATTCAGTTAAGATTAACTATGATCATGCTAATTTATAAATGCGTAAATTAAAATCCTGAATTAGATTTAAAAATAAAACGTCGCTCTATTAACTTTCGGTCAAACAAACATTTAAATAAATTAAATAAAATATGCAATGGCAAAGAATATTTCTTCTATCATGTAGATAATTTTAATATGAATCTAATGTAACTTGAACGGAGTGAATCGAATTTAAAACACAAAAGTTATCGTGGTTTTAAATTGAACTAAATCATGCGTACGGATTAAAATAAACATAGACTAAATCCCAAAATCTCCACCTTCTTCCTCCTCTTTCTTCTCCTTCATCTCAACCATGGAAGGGGGAGGGAAGAGGGGGCGCCGCCGGGAGGGGGGAATGGCGCGGGGGAGGGCGTCGCCGTAGAGGAGAGTGAGGGAAAAGGAGAGGGGGCCTGCAAGAATGGGAAACGGAGAAATGGAGAAACCCTCGTGCAACAATGGTGGAGGCTCACTAGAGAAGACGAAATTCGTTGGAGCCAAGCACAAATTCGCTGATTGAAGACGAACCGTTAGTCGAATCGAGAAATTGAAGGCACCGGGACGAAGATCTCGATGAGACGAACGCGGCGGCACCCTCGGATTCCGTCGACGATGCACGGGTGGAAAGTGATTGGTCGTAGGAGTTGTCGACAGAGTTGAAACCGTCCCGAACTTTGGCGAGCGATTCCGGGAGTTTCGGATCGAATTTGAGGATGGGGTTTCGAATTTTGGAAGGGCTCGACAAGAGGATTCTATCCATATATATATATATTGATAGGGTTTTAAGATATTTTATTTTTCATAATTATCCTAATTTTAAAATTAAAAATCATTTTTAGAAAAAAACTGAAATCGTTTTTTAATATCCGAAAAATATCTCGAAGGCTCTAGAAATTCTAGGAAACTTCGTAGACATGATTTGGCACCCAATGAACTCAAAAAACATATTTAGAACTTCTAAAAATGGTTTTAAGTGTCTCAAATAAATAGATTTTGAATTTTGAAAATAGAAAAAAATCATAAAAAATATGAAAATTTACGGGGAACTTCTACGAGACATATTGACATGATTCAAACACTTCTTGCACTTGCAAACACTACGCAGCAGCATGAATGCAACAATCATGACACTTCTAGAGTTCACGCCAATATAGAACCAAAATAACTCTCTACTGTTTTGATAAAGGGAAAAGAAAAGGTGAAGGAAAGGGTAACACCTGAATTTTGAGTACAGAGCAAATAAATTTTTATACCCCTAAATTTAGGGTGTTACAGACCTATCCCTCTTAAAATAATCTCGCCTCCTAGATTCAAGGCTCGCAAGCAAACAGTTCAGGATACTTGGCTTTCAGATCATCTTCGCGTTCCTAGGTTGTTTCTTCTTCTGAGTGGTGACCCCATCTGACTTTGCACATTCTAATGGTATTCCTTCGGGTGACTATGTCTGCTGTCTCTAGAATCTATGTTGATTTCTCCTCATATGTCAGGTCTTCTTGGACTTCCAGTCCTTCCACTGGCAACTGCTCCTCTGGTACTCGCAAGCACTTCTTCAGATGAGACACATGTAATACATCATGCACTGCCAACAGGTCTTTCTGGTAAGCTGAGTTGATATGCCACTTCTCCACGCCTTGCCAGAATCTGGTACAGGCCAATATATCGCAAAGCTAACTTGCCCTTGACTTTGAACCTTTTGACTCCTCAGATAGGTGACACTTTCAGATAGACCTGATCTCCCACTTCGAAACTCAATTCTCTTATTCTTATGTCAACATAATTGTGTTGTCTTAACTGCACTATCTTCAAATTCTCTCGAACCATTTTAATGCTTTCTTCTGCTTAGAGCAAAATGTCTCGACCAAACACCTACCTCTCTCTAGGTTGATCCCAAAGTAGTGGAGTTCTACAACTCCTCCCATATAGTGCCTAAAACAGTGACATCTTCAAACTGGCCTGATGGCTGTTGTTATAAGAGAAATCCGCATAAGGCCATTTCTTATCCCAACCTGACTTATCTTGCAATGCACAGGCTCTCAACATGTCCTCCAGAATTTGGTTAGTTCTTTTAGTCTGACCGTTAGTCTACGGGTGATAAGCTGAACTGAACTTTAAATGTGTGCCCAAGGCTTCTTGTAGCTGCTGCCAAAAATGAGAAGTGAATTGTGTTCCTCGATCTGACACTATATTCTTCGGAACACCATGCAAACAAACAATCTGAGACATGTATAACTCAGCTAGTGTTGCTCCATTATACGTTGTCTTCACTGGTATGAAATGGGCCACCTATGTTAAGCGGTCCACAATCACCCAAATGGAATCGTAGTCGGCCCGGGTACGAGGTAGGCCAACTATGAAATCCATTCTGATCTCCTCTCACTTCCACTGAGGAATCTGCAACGGCTGCAAAAGTACAGCTCGTTTCTGATGCTCTGCTTTAGTTCTCTGACAACTATCACAAATGGCCACATGCTCTGTTATCTCTTTTTCCATTCTGTACCACCAAAACCTCTTTTTCAAATCCTAATACATCTTCTCGTTGTCGGGGTGTATGATATGTTGTCTCATGAGCTTCTTTGAGAATTAACTCCTGAATAGACTTGATGTCGGGAACACACAACCAGTCCTTGAACCATATCACGCCTTCTGCATCTTCCCGGGAGTCTTTACTTTTCCCTTCTGATATTAGCTGGTGGATCTCGCTGATCTTTTCATCATCGTTCTGTCCATCTCTGATATTCCGCTCTAGGGTGGGTTCCAGCTCAACTGTCACTCCCTAGGTGCTGTTCAGAAATCTAAGACTCAACATGTCAAACTCCTTGGAAAACTCATACGACATCGGGTGAGCAGCCATCATATTGACTTGATTATTTCTACTTAGTGCATCTGCAACCACATTCGCTTTGCCTAGTTGATAATGTATCTCTAGCTCATAGTCTTTAATCAATTCTAGCCATCTTTGTTGCCTCATATTCAACTCTGACTGGGTGAAGATATAATTTAGACTCTTGTGGTCTGTGTAAACATCACACTTCTGGCCATATAGGTAGTGCCTCCACATTTTCAATGCATGAACCACTGCTGCTAACTCCAGGTAGTGTGTGGGATAATTCCTCTTATGAACCTTCAGCTGTCAGGATGAATACGCAATGACTTTCCCTTCTTGCATTAGCACACACCCCAAGTCAATGTAAGAAGCGTCACAATACACTGAGAACGGCTTGTGAACATCAGGCAGAACTAAGACTGGCGTTGTCGTCAACTTCTCTTTCAGTGCTTCAAAGGACTCCTGGCATTTCTGGGTCCACTTGAATTCAACTTTGTTTGCTAGCAAGGCTGTCATGGGTCTCACAATCTTTGAAAAAACTTTAATGAAACACTGGTAGTATTCGACCATTCAAATGAAACTTTTTATTCCACGAACATCCTTTAGTGCTTTCCAATTCAGAATGTCTGCTACCTTCTTTGGATCCACAACTAATACATCTCTATTTATGATGTGACCCAAGAACAGGACTTCATGGATCCAGAACTCATATTTACTTAGCTTGACATATAACTGGTGCTCTCGTAGTCTTCGCAACACCTTTCTCAAGTGATCTGCATGCTCTTCCTCACTCTAAGAATATATGAGAATATCATCAATGAACATCACCACAAACTTGTCAAGATAATCCATGAACACACTGTTCATTAGATACATGAAGAAAGTTGGTGCATTGGTCAGACCAAACGACGTCACTGTAAACTCATACAACCCATACTTGGTGGTAAACACTATCTTCGGTACATCGGAAGGTCGGATTCTGAGCTGATGATAACCTGACTCAGATCTATCTTCGAAAACACACTGACTCCTCTCAGCTGGTTGAACAAATCTTCTATTATGTGTAGGGGTACTTATTTTTATAGTGACTTCATTCAGAGCTTTGTAATCTATGCACATCATCTTCATATCATCCTTCTTCTCCACAAACAACACTAGAGTGGCCCAAGGTGAGGTGTTGGGTCTGATGTAGCCTTTCTCCAACAACTCGTCTATCTACTTCTTGAGTTCCACCAACTCTGATCCGGACACTCTGTTGTCTCTTTTAGAAATGGGGGCGGTGCCTGGGATAAGCTCTATGGCAAATTCAACTTTTCTCTCAGGTGATATGCCTGGTAACTCCTCGGGAAACACATCTGGAAATTCTGACACTACTCTGATGACCTCGAGCGGATTGACTTCCTCGCTATGGACAGATATCTGGTGACAACTTCATTTCCTTGGTTCGGACAAGATCGACTCCACCAACACTTCTTCTCCTGATAAGTACATCAACCTCATAGTCCTTTTATCACAGCTAAGGCCTGCTTGGTACATGGTCAACCAATTCATCCCTAAGATGACATCTATGACTGAAAGGGAAACGTGCCCTTAGGCCATTTCTATAAATATTTTGCGATTAGATGCCCAACACACATTGTATTGAAGTGATTTGTGCCAAGTATTAAAGAGATGCAAATAAAGAATAAAGGTAAGATCTAAACGTTTTGTCAATAGTTTTATATGCTAAACACTCTTGTCTAAGTGCTAGGACTCAACCAAGTAAAGGCCAAAAGAGTCAGAGGAAAACAGACAAATAAACAAAGAAAAAGGTGTTGACTACGCAGCACCGGACGGTCCGGTGCCACTCACCGGACAGTCCGGTGTGCACCGGACAGTCCGGTGCACAATCTGCGCAACTCTGCGCTCTCGGGTTTTTCCCTGGCTACGTTGGCTATAATTCACCGGATAGTCCATGGTAGGCGCCGGATAGTCCGGTGCTCCAGCCGTGCAACGGCTATCTACCACGTCGACGGGGGCCAACGGTCACTTGGCGCACCGGACGGTCCGGTGCACCACAGAAAAAGAAATCAACCAATCAGGGGATTCTTTGTCGTCTACTGTGCGCGTACTGTTCACTGTCCGGTGTGCCACCAGACAGTCCAGTGCACCAACGAACAGAAGGCAAGAATTGCCTACCAAATGGAGCTCCAACGGCTCCTTACTGCCTTAGGGTTATAAAAGGGACCCCTAGGCGCATGGAGCACACAACCAAGCCTCCATTGAACATTCTAAGACGTCTAGACTCCGCAAACCACACAATCGGATCATTGTGTTTGAGATTTGAGAACTTCTTGAGTTGTAAACTCCCTACATCGTGTTTGTGTGCTCACGTCTTGACTTGTGTGCATGCGATTGCTGCGATTCTTGCGTGTGTTTCTTTCCCTCCCTTACTATTGTGCTCTTGTTGTGATCAACTTTGTAAGGGCGAGAGGCTCCAACTTGTGGAGATTCCTCACAAACGGGAAAACAAGTATAAGGAAGAAAATCGTGGTATTCAAGTGAATCATTGGATCACTTGAAAGGGGTTGAGTGCAACCCTGGTCCATTAGGACGCCACAACGTGGAAGTAGGCAAGTGTTTTACTTGGCCGAACCACGAGATAAAATCACCATGTCTCTTGTGCCGCTTTTCTTTGTGATTGGTTTCTTCTCAAGAGTTCTCGCTATAGCAACTTGGCTTTAATCTTACTAACTTTTCATAACCAAGTTGTGCTATTAAGTGTTGAATTTTTAGGATCACCTATTCACCCCCCTCTAGGTGCTCTCAATTGGTATCAGAGTCGTACTATTCATTTAAGGACTAACCGCCCGAAGAGATGGATCCTAAGGGTAAGGGGATGGTGATTAACGATAAGGAGAAGGACTCCCTGTTCAACGAGATAAGAGATGATAAGTCCACTGACTCAGGCTCGAGTCACAAGAAGATGGATGGGAATAAGAAGAGGCGCATCAAGAAGGTCATCTACTACGACAGTGACGCCTCCTCCTCTTCACCAAGGGATGACGACGACGAAGCTTCTTCGTCGAAAAAGAAGACGGTTAATCAAAACTATTCTTTTGATTATTCTCGCATCCCTTATAATTTGAATGCCCATTTACTTTCTATTCCACTCAGAAAATTCCCACACTTTGATGGAGAGGACTATTCATTTTGGAGTCATAAAATGCGTAGTCAACTATTTTCCCTCCATCCTATTATTTAGGAAATTGTTGAAAATGGAATGCATTTTGATAGTACTGATAATCCTGTATTTATCAATGAGCAAATACATAAAAATGCCCAAGCCACTACTGTTTTGCTAGCATCTCTATGCAAGGATGGATATAACAAAGTCTGCGGCTTGGACAATGCCAAGCAAATATGGGATACCCTCAAGATCTCTCACGAAGGTAATGACACCACCATGAGTACCAAAATGAAACTGGTGGAAGGCGAGCTAGGGAGATTCGCCATGATAAGGGGAGAAGAGCCAACTCAAATATACAACCGGCTCAAGACCCTTACCAACAAAATTCGAAGCTACGAAAGCACAAGATGGATGGATCATGACGTCGTTCGACTCATGCTAAGGTCATTTACTGTTATTGACCCCCATCTTGTAAATCTTATTCATGAGAATCCTAGGTACACCAAGATGATGCCCAAGGAAATTCTCGGAAAATTCATAAGCGGGCGCATGATGGTGAAAGAGGCAAGATATGTGGACGATGCCTTAAATGGACCACTTCCTCTTCACGAGCCGCAGCCCGTTGCTCTCAAAGCAACATGCAGTAGGGAGGCGCTACCTAGCAAGGTAGCACAAGTGGAGGCCACCGAGCTCAATGAAGAAGAAATGACGCTCATCATCAAGCGTTTTAAGACCGCCTTGAAGGGATGCAAGGAGTATCCCAATAAAAACAAATCAAGGGGAAAGCACTCCTACTTCATGTGTGGTAAGTTTGGTCATTTTATAGCATAATGTCCCGATAATGATGATGATCAGGCACAAGAGAAGAAAGGGGAGAAGGAAATAAAGAAGAACCATAGGAAGGCAAAGGGCGAGGCGCACATTGGAAAGGAATGTGACTCCGACTGCTCTTCATCCGACTCTGATGATGAAGGACTAGCTGCCTCGGCCTTCGACAAGTCTTCCCTCTTCCCCAATGAACGCCACAGATGTCTTAAGGCCAAGGAGAAGAAGGTACGTACACAATATACACCTAAGTACACTTCTTCTAGTGATGAGGAACTTTCTGATGGTGATGAGATAGATTATAGTGATCTTTTTAAAGGTTTAGATAGATCTAAGGTAGACAAAATAAATGAATTAATTGATGCTCTTAATGAAAAAGATAGACTTATAGAAAAGCAAGAAGATATACTGTATGAGGAACATGGTAAGTTTATTAGTGTTCAAAAATCTCTTGCTCTAGAAATTAAGAAGAATGAACTATTGTCTTCTGAATTGTCTACCTGTCATGATTCTATTTCTAGTCTAAAGAAATTGAATGTTGATTTAAATGCTAAGCTAGAAAAACTTAATATGGCTAGTTCATGTGTAGAGCATGTTGTAATATGTAGTAGGTGTAAAGATGTTGATATTGATTCTTGCAATGAACATGTTTCTACTATTGTTAAGTTAAACAATGATGTTGCAAGTCTTAATGCTCAACTTAAGACTTGCAAGGATAATTATGAGAAACTAAAATTTGTTAGGGATGCCTACACCGTTGGTAGACACCCCTCTATTAAGGATGGACTTGGTTTCTGAAAAGAAACCAAGAACTTAACAAGCCAAAGGACTTCCAGTCTCAAAAAGGAGAAAGGTAAGGCTCCTATGGCTAGTAGCTCTTACTCTTCACATGACCAAAAGAACCATGCTTATCTTTATGCTCATGTCAAGAATATTTCAAATGGTGCTTATCATGATAAGTGTTATAATCACGCTACTTTACCTGCTTATCATGATTCTCATGCCATGTTTGCAACTAGCTCCTCTCATGCTCATGGTAGAAGTAGGCCTAGGCGTAATCATGTTGTTTCTCATGTGCCTAGGAAAGTCTGCACTGGTCCAACTACTATTTATCAGACATGTAATGCTTCTTTTGTATTGTCATGTAAAAATACTAAAGTAGTTGCTAGAAAGTTGGGATCTAAATGCAAGAGAGACAAAACTTGCATTTGGGTTCCAAAAATTGTTGTAACTAACCTTGTAGGACCCAACAAGAGTTGGGTACCTAAAACCCAAGCTTAATTACCTTGCAGGTTTATGCATCCGGGGGCTCAAGCTGGATTATTGATAGCGGATGTACAAACCACATGACGGGGGAGAAGAAAATGTTCACCTCCTACGTCAAGAACAGGGATTCCCAAGATACTACCATCTTTGGATATGGGAATCAAGGCAAGGTTAAGGGCTTAGGCAAAATAGCCATCACGACCGAACATTCAATTTCAAATGTATTTTTAGTAGAATTGCTCGGGTATAATTTACTGTCTGTAAGTCAATTATGTCATATGGGCTATAATTGTTTATTTACAAATATTGATGTATATGTCTTTAGAAGAAGTGATGGTTCATTAGCTTTTAAGGGTGTATTAGATGGCAAGCTCTACTTAGTTGATTTCTCAAAAGAGAATGCCGATCTAGATGCATGCTTAATCGCTAAGACTAATATGGACTGGCTTTGGCACCGTCGTCTAGCACATGTTGGAATGAAGAACCTTCATAAGCTTCTAAAGGGAGAACATGTGTTAGGACTAACCGATGTCTGTTTTGAGAAAGAAGACCTTGTGCAGCGTGCCAAGCAGGAAAGCAGGTGGGAAGTACTCATCATAGCAAAAATGTGATGACGACGTCAAGACCACTGGAACTCCTACATATGGATCTCTTCGGGCCTGTAGCCTATCTCAGCATCGGGGGAAGTAAGTATGGTCTTGTTATAGTTGATGATTTTTCCCGCTTCACTTGGTTGTTCTTTTTGCAGGATAAATCTGAACCCAAGGAACACTAAAACGCTTCTTACGGAGAGCTCAAAATGAATTTAAGCTAAAAGTAAAGAAGATAAGGAGCGATAATGGATCTGAGTTCAAGAATCTTCAAGTCGAAGAATATCTTGAGGAGGAAGGCATCAAGCACGAATTCTCCGCTCCCTACACACCACAACAAAATGGTGTAGTAGAAAGGAAGAATAGGTCGCTAATTGATATGGCAAGGACGATGCTTAGAGAATATAAGACGTCTATGCAGTTTTGGTCGGAAGCTGTGAACACAACTTGCCATGCGATAAACCGATTCTATTTGCATCGCCTCCTCAAGAAGACCTCATACAAACTCCTAACTGGTAACAAACCCAATGTTTCCTACTTTCAAGTATTTGGGAGCAAATGCTACATTTTGGTAAAGAAAGGTAGGCATTCAAAGTTTGCTCCCAAAGCTGTAGAAGGTTTTTTACTAGGGTATGACTCAAATACAAAAGTGTAGGGTCTTCAACAAATCATCAGGATTAGTTGAAGTCTCTAGCAATGTTGTATTTGATGAAACTAATGGCTCTCCAAGAGAGCAAGTTGATCTTGATGATATAGATGAAGATGAGGTTCCGACGGCCGCATGATTTAGAGGGCCGCGAGGAAGGGGGCATGACAATGAGACACTGACCGGTGTCGAGCGGACGGTGTCGAGGCGGTAGCCTATGAAGTCGTGGGAGAAGACGACCTTGAACCTCGCGTCGTCCTTGTTGATCTCGGACTCGACCTACGCCAGATGGCGGACGTCCCTGAGCCACACCCTCGGCGGTCGACGCGTGGCTGGCAGGGCCCTCGGCGGCGCCACAGCATGGGACATCCACTTGCCCCGCGCCCACGATGAGGGAGACCAACAAACCCTTGTTGCCGCTGCTTCTACATCTTCTCAAAGCAGTCCACCACAGACGCCTTGGTCAGCAGCTCCATTGCGGCATGGCGAGGGTGAGGTTCACAGGCTCCTACCTCTGGCCTTCCTCGGCTCTTGGTGCTGGAGGCACAAAGAGCCTCGTTCTCGAAGGCAGCGGCAGAGGTGAGGTGAGGCGGTCGAGGGATGAGCAAGTAGGGCAAGTTGGAGGTGACGGCTTGTGGGAGACCGGGGGTTGTGGGTGGGTGGGCGCCGGGAGAGGGAGCACGTGCATAGGATAGAGGAGGGTTTCGCGGAACATTGAACAATTGAGATTGATGGAAAGCAGAACCGTCAGAGGCAGTCTTAACAAATACCGTCTTAATAAATAGGTTATTTGGTAGTTTCGTCGTGCCTTTTCTCGGTAGTTTCTCCACACGTTCCTAAAAGCCCCCACAAAAACCCCTCGGGCCTCGTCCCCTCCGTCTCTCGCCGCACGGCTTCCCTGATGCGCTCGCCCCCCGCCGCGGCCTCCCAGCCGAAACCCTAGCTCCGATTCCCATACTGATGGCGGCCGTGGCCACTGCGCGCGACGTGGAGGAGGTCGTCCAGAAGCTTCAGTCTGATCGGGCCAGAGTCCGCGACGTGAGAACCCCTTTTATCACTCAGAGACAAGCAAGCATTGCTGCCTGCTTCCTTCCCGACCAATTCCTTCTTGCACCGCAGGAGGGGGTGAAGCTGCTGGGGACATGGCTGCAGGGTGACCGCGCTGCGTCCTTCTGCCGCCTCCTCGGCCGCAACACCGTCAGGTTCAAGCCCGGCCACGGGAACCTTACCGGAGGTCAGTTCGTGCATTTCCCATACCCCTCCCACATGCATCTCCCTTACTCCTCTCGCATGCATTTCCCTTGCCCCTCACATCTCCCATCATTGGCTGATGGTTTCATTTACAAGTCACATCTCACATCATTGGCTGATGGTTTCACGTTTTTTGTTATTGATGGCGCTGATGCTATTTGTTTGCAGCCACCACGTGGCCACTCATCGTCCTGGCGCTCCTCAACTGCGTCAAGGAGGACATCTCGGGTAAGAAGCGTGGCGCCACCAAGAGCGCTGCCGCCCGGATGTTCCGCGTTGCTGTCCAGTGTGCCGAAGATGTCAAGTTATCAGGTTGGCTCTGATTCGGATGACTTTTCGTATTGACCAGTAATCAGTTTGCTGTTGTCTTGTGTGCTATGCTGTGCTGTACTGTGATTGATTGAACTTCAACCAGCCCAACTTTTGATGATAATCTGAGACGTGTGTATCTGAGTACTGCTAGTTGTTAATACATTCTGATATTTATTTTGTTCACATCTGCTTGCTCATGTGAAGTTTCAAATAGCATGTAACTTTAAATTGTTTTATCATCTAACAGCGTAGTTGATTTTTGCGCAAATTACAAGTGATTTTGACAGTATTGGATCCTGTATAGTATTTGACGGAGTTGCCTTGAGATGTTCCAATGTATATTTTTGCTAACACTGATCCTTGCCTGGTCTTATAATGATGGCAATTTCATAGTCTTCGGCATTTGTTGGGTTTGTGTGATTCAGCACTCTGGTATATATTCTCACTTTCTAGCAACATGTTTCTTTTTTACCCAGATTCCTGATGTGTGCACAATCAATTTTTCAGTTGCTTTGAAGTGGAATATACTCTGCATGACATTACAGAAGTGGTACCTGTCTTTGCAGGGCATTCACTACATTTGTTCTCAGTTGCTAAGCAACTTTTTGTTCATATTTGGGAGGTCATAAAAGATGGCCCTAGCCTTCAGTTAGAGTACAGCATAATCCTTAGACAGCTTCTAAATGTGAAGGAGTACCGCTATCAGATGAAACCTCGAACATATAGCAGTGAGTTTTGTCATCAGAGGTGATGTATTATCATATTGTAGCACCCATTTATTTTAATTTCCATGCATTCTCCTCAGATTTTGTATCACTCTACATGAAGAAGGTTGCTAGTGCTTTTGATGCAAAATTCAGCAATCAGGCAAGCTCCAAGGATGAATCCTTCCGCTGTACATTGACACTTCATGTTCTACTTGAAAACCCACCAAGTGATTACCCTGATATTATGCGGGAGGAGGTTCTTAATGGATTTAGTGCAATCTTCTTACATATTAGGCAAGTACCCTGGCCCATGTTCTTGTGTCGCTTTCAGATCCCTTGACTTTATTATCTCCTTTTAACTTCACTGAGTTGTGAATTCCCATCTCTGGTCGAAAGTAGGTTTTTGTTTTAGAATGGCTGCAGTGTAATTTTTATAACTTTGACCATCATTGTATTTAAAATCACTTAGATTTGCCAATGAGAATTAGATTGACAACTTCATCATAAAAAGCTATTTAAATTATAATATTTTATTTAAGTTCCTGTTGATATATATATATATCTAGAAAAGGTTATAGTCAAAGATGTGCATTGTAGACTGGTCATCTAATGGCAAATAATATGATATGAAATTGATAAATCGATTCTGTAAAATCAGGGAGGAGGGAAAGCTGACTCGCAAACTTATGGAATGCATTAACACCTTTTTACTGAAGGATGGGCCAAATCTGGGATACAAATCTGTGAAGATCCATAATGCAGTTCAAGAGTTTATATTCCGTTGTTGGATGACAACTCATGATCAGGCCTTGAAGGTTCTGGTGATCTGACTTGCAGTTTTGTAACTTTATATCTTTGTTTTGATTACAAAAACTCAATTGCATTTTTCGGTACATATTTGAAATACGTTTTTGCTTCCAGAGTTTGTTCATAACCTACGTGAAAGTTCAGCTGAAGATTGCCAGGAATATTCCAGAGATTTTGGAAAAACTTATTGATGTCATCATTAAGGAACTAGACAAAAATGTTAACACTGGACCTGGACTTCTATGGTAATGCAACTGTTGTTATTTAAAGTATTTTATGTTTTTAGTTCTTAACTGATGAATTCAATTATTGCAGGTGTGAGGCACCAAGAGATGAGAAAGCTGTGTCCTTAAGGTGTTTCCAAGAGGAATGGATGGATCTCTCTGCTACTGTTTTTTATCTGGTATTTGGATCCTACTCACCTGCCTATTACACAACATACCCCCTCCTCCCCCATTGCATGCATAGCCATGCAAGCACTCACTAATTAGATTTGCCGATCTTTTACTCAATGCAATATATCCTTGCTCCGTTACAAATAACTTTACAAACATTTAGGCCTGCAAATGCACAACAAAGACAGCAAACAGGGAGAAAAGGATGAAGAAAGAACACATTATGAACCTTATCGTTGATGGCCTTTTTAGAGGATCTTTGTTTTGGTAAGTTAATTATACATAATGCTCTTGGTAAGTTAATTATCTGGTCATTTATGACAACTCTACACTTGTCCCAGGTTTGAAATCCTCTTCCGAGGTATGACTGATAAGTACATTGCCCCCAGAGTCACCTGTTATTAATCTGTGCCCTTTTTCCTGTACTTCTCCATGCCTTTAAATGATGCTTCCTAGTTTGTGTGGTGACTGGTGACTATAGCTTCTTCTGACAAGAGTATGCAGTTTCCTTACATGTATCTGTATAAGCCAAATGTGATATTATTCCCTCAGAAAGCTCATTCCAGTCTCTTCCCTGAAAAAAAATCTCCTGTCTTCTGTAAAGTCTTACTATTTCCATGTGTTGCTGCCCAAACCCCCCTGAGTTAAATCTTGGGCGCTATTATACTTTAATACATGTTGGGAGCCTGATATTCAGTATTTGGGGCTGTTACTAACCTTGATTAGGCGAGATAATCACCCCCACGGGTACTGTAGCATATATATAGGCATATAGGCAGACAGTATGGGCCTTATGGGCCTTAACACCCCCTGTCAAACTCAAGGCGGAAGTGGAGGATTTGAAGCATTGAGTTTGAGTAGATGAAACTGATGTTGTGCCCTAGTTTGTGCTTTTGTGAAGAAATCTGCAAGCTGTAATTCTGAGGGCACATATTGAAGATCAATGGTCTTCTGATGACAATGAGATCTAGTGAATGAGACATCAACACCAATGTGTTTTGTGAGTTCACGCTTCACTGGATCATGACAAATTTGTATAGCTCCAGTGTTGTCACAGCGAAGAAGTGTAGGCGAGTCACAAGAAACGCCTAGATCAGCCAAGAGCCAACGAATCCAGATAATCTCAGCAGTAGTAGTAGCCAGGGCTCGAAGTTCTGCTTCAGTACTAGATCTAGATACAGCAGCTTGCTTCTTGGATTTCCAAGCAATAGGGGATGATCCAAGAAGAATACAGTAACCAGTGATGGAGCGACGATCTGTAGGATCACTGGCCCAGGTAGCATCAGAGTAAGCGTGAAGCTGAAGTGGGGAATTTGAGTCATAAAATAAACATTGTGTTTTTGTCCCCCGTAAATATCTAAGCACACGAAGTAAGTGCCCATAATGAACTGATGTAGGAGCAGAGACAAACTGACTCAAGATCTGAACCGCATGAGCAATATCTGGCCTGGTGACAGTAAGATAAACTAAGCTGCCAACAAGATGTCTATATCGAGATGGATCCTCCAAAGGTGTCCCATCAGTCGGACGAAGAGATAAGTGTAGATCCATAGGCGTGGCAACAGTGCGAGTATCACTAAGACCAGAACGATCAAGAAGATCTTGTATGTACTTGGCCTGAGAAAGATAAATACCATTTTGAGTCTGCAAAACCTCAATGCCCAAGAAATAACTGAGTGCCCCCAAGTCAGACATTTGAAATTCCTTACTCAGAGACGCCTTCACATGAGCAATATGGTCTGGATCATCGCCTGTAATCAACATGTCATCAACATATAGTAATAACAACGTGCGTCCTCGTGAAGAAACATGAATGAACAATGCAGGATCATGATCACTAGAATAGAAACCACAAGCCTTGATGACAGAAACAAATCTCTCAAACCAAGCACGAGGAGCTTGTTTGAGACCATACAAGGCTCGACGGAGACGACATACATGCCCTGATGGAACCTCTATCCCAGGAGGTGGATGCATATAGACTTCCTCATGTAAATCACCATGAAGAAAAGCATTTTTGACATCCATCTGAGAGATAGTCCAAGAAGATGAGGCTGCAACAGCAAGTAAAGCTCGGACAGTAGTCAGATGGGCCACAGGTGCAAAAGTCTCATCATAGTCAATACCCTGTGTCTGTTGAAAACCTCTGGCCACAAGACGAGCTTTATATCGCTCAATAGACCCATCAGATTTGGTTTTAACCTTGAATACCCATTTGCACGTGATAGGTACAACACCAGCAGGTAACGGAACAACATCCCATGTACATGTGCGATGAAGGGTATTTAATTCATCAGTCATAGCAAGCTGCCACTCAGGTATACCAGACGCCTCTTTATAAGATGATGGTTCAGCAATGACTGCACCAGCACGGGAAAACCCATAACGTTCTGGAGCTGCAATAGTGCCACGGTCACGAAGATGATACCCCTGATTAAAAACATGAGAGTCATCATTGTTAGTACAAGTATCAGCAACAGGATCGTCATCAGGACTGGCCGTGGGAGTAGAGCGAGGACGACGAATGTAAGTCTGAGTGACAGGTGGTTTGGAAGAGTAAGACGTTTGGAAGAGTAAGACGGAGATGTTGTGGAAGTGGAAGGTGGTGTGATGGGAATAAGGACATCTGGGGTAGAAACAGTAGGTGGTGATACTGATGAAGTTTCAGAAATGGGAGGAAGGCTCATGAAGGAGGTAGACTCTGTGGAATAAAAAGAAGAATGAGTGGAAGAGTTGTAAAAGAAGGGACGATTTTCATTGAAGCTCACATCTCGAGAAATACGCATGCGACGAGAAGATGAATCATAACATCGATAGCCTTTATGTTCAGGGCTATATCCAAGAAAAACACACTCAACAGATTGAGCAGTCAATTTAGTACGTTCACGAGGTGATAATAGTACATGACACGTACATCCAAAAACTCGAAGGTGGTCATATCGTGGAGGAGTTCCGAAAAGAACTTCACCAGGTGTTTTGCCAGAGAGTTTGGATGACGGTTGTCTATTGATGAGGTAAACCGCGGTAGAAACTGCTTCACCCCAAAAATGTGACGGGACAAAAGAAGATATCAACAAAGTGCGAGCAGTTTCTATAATGTGACGATGTTTGCGTTCAGCCACACCGTTCTGTGCATGAGCACCAGGGCAAGAAAGCTGAGCAAGAGTACCCTCTGAAGTCAAAAACTGGCGGAAATTATCAGATAAATATTCACCACCAGAATCAGAACGAAAGGTTTTAATGTGAGTGGAAAATTGAGTGTGAATCATACGAGCAAAGGTTTTATAAATAGAAATCAGCTCAGAGCGGCGTTTTATGAAATAAATCCAAGTGTAGCGAGAATGATCATCAATAAAAATAACATAGTATTTATATCCACCTTTTGACACAAAAGGTGCAGGACCCCAAATATCAGAGTGAACCAAATCAAAGGGTTGAACAGAATGAGAATGACTAGTAAAATATGGAAGTTGTATTTGTTTTCCAAGATGACAACCCTTACAATGAAAATCAGACTCAACCGAAGTATGACCTAAGCAACCTGACTTTATTAGAGTAGACAATCTAGATCCACACAAATGACCTAGACGATGATGCCACTGGGCAAAAGACGCAACAGAAGCAAGGGTAGCTGAAAGCACATGCGCTGGAGATGTAGCCAAGGAAGGAAGCCGCAAAGAGTCCAAGATGTAGAGGCGAGGAGCAGCTCTACGGCGACGGCCAGTCCCAATCACTTCCCCTGTACGAAGGTCCTGTACAAAACAAGATGAGTCATCAAATCCGACAAAGCAATTATGATCCGTAATTTGGCCTACTGAAAGAAGGTCCATAGATAGCTCAGGAACAAAGAAAATATTAGGTACTGTAAAGTGTGGATCTGAAAGATAACCCTTATGAGTAATGTGGCATACAGTACCATCAGCTGTCTGCACTGAAGCACCATCTGTGACAGGTGTAGTAGAAGCCAACTTTGACTGATCAGATGTGACATGAAAGGAAGCTCCTGAATCAAGTACCCAGGCCGACTCTGAAGTACAAGCGGACGAAGTGGCAGCAACAGCAACTGAGCCTCTATTAGATGGTCCTGGACCACGGCCACGAGCAGCACGTCGTGCACGGAAATCAATCAACTTATCAGGGAACTTGACAAAGCAAAGCTCAGATCGATGATTGGTCTTGCCACAATGATCACAAGGCTTAAAAATATTCTTAGGTTTCTGGGTAGCAGCCAACACACTGTGAGGATTACCACCAGTAGAGGACAGAGAATTAAGACGAGTCTCTTCAGCAAGTAAAGCAGACAACGCCTTAGCCATTGTGAGAGTGTCAGAACCCTGAAGTAAACGGGCACGAAGAGAATCAAACTCAGCCCGAACGCCCATAACAAATCTGTAAGTGAAGAACTTTTCAATAAACTTATGAGCCGGACACGGATCAGCAGTACAAGCAGGCACCATAGATGTCAAAGCACTCATCAGGCGATCAAAGGCTGAGTAGTACTCATCAATACTCATATCATTTTGCTCAATAACATGTGTCTGCTGCATGAGAGTGTGTAATAGAGCACCACTGTCCTGAACAAAACGCTCTTTCAAATGAGACCAGATGGCTTTAGCAGTTTTAAATTTAGACAAACTCATAATCATAGATGGTTTGACGCTGTTTACCATAGCAGCCATCACTTTACCATCATTAAGCTGCCATGTTTTGATATCAGCAGCATTGCGACGATCATCCGCAAGAACAGGTGCCACATCAGTCAAATGAAAGAGTAATCCATGTCCCCTAAGTGCAGTCTCAACACAGAAAGCCCACTCCGGATAATTTTGGCCATCAAGAGTGATATTGACCACAATAGCATTTGTCGCCATACTGAATTCAATGAAAATCAGGGAACAGGAGACCGGAAACCAAACAAACCAGAGGAGCCGCAGCTTACAGCAGCAGAGGTCTTGGGCGCGGAAGCCGAGTTGGACAGTGGCTGCTGTCCTGATGACTCTGCCCTCAATGGCAGCCACCGGCGCAGAAGCAGGAACGACGCAGATCCAGATCTGCTGAGGCGACGGACGGCACAGAAATCGATGACGCAGATCTGGTTCCGCAGCCCTTGCGGCGTGCAGCAGGCAGACAACTGCAGAGGTGCGGCAGAAATCGACGGCGCAGATCTGGTTCCGCAGCCCTTGCGGCGTGCAGCAGACAGCAACTGCAGAGGTGCGGCAGGGCGCCCAGCAGGCGGTTGAGGTAGTGCGACGCAGCAGGCAAATAGGCAACAGGTGGGCGGCGGCTGAGGCAGGGCGCAGTGCGGCGCAGCAGGCAACAGCAGGTGGACGGCGGCTGAGGCAGGGCGCAGTGCGGCGCAGCAGGCAGCAGGCGGGCGCGCAGCAGGCAGCAGGCGGACGGCACAAGAGCTCAGATCCGCAGCCGCGGCAGAGGAAGCGGGAACCGCGACGGCGTGGCAGAGGAACCGTCACGGCGGCTGCGGATGGCGAATGGAGGCCGCCCAGATCCGCCGCGACGGCGGCAGAGGAAGCAGAACCGCGACGGCGGCTGAGGATGGAGCAGAACCGCGACGGCGGCGGAGGATGGAACCGCGACGGCGGTAGGGCGGACGGTAGAAGGCTGGCCGCGATGGGCGGACGGCGCAGCAGCGACGCGACGGCGCCAAAGAAAATTGATGAGGGACGGATTAGATGTAAACCCTAACCCTAACCTCCTCTGATACCATGTTACTAACCTTGATTAGGCGAGATAATCACCCCCACGGGTACTGTAGCATATATATAGGCATATAGGCAGACAGTATGGGCCTTATGGGCCTTAACAGGGGCATCTTTCATCATCCCATAAACACCCTTGCATCAAACTGCTGTCTCTTGCTCCATTTGTTCTATTATTTTGATTTGATGACCCCACAATTGATAACCTTACTGTTACATTGATTTTTATCTAGTAGAACTTACTATCAATAACATTTTTGGTGCAGAAGTAGTGAGAGTTCACAACTTTTCCATTTTATGCACACGCTATTAGCTTCTCTTTACACTTCTTTTCTCCCACAGGAGTGGTTCTGTTTGTTTTCTGATTCACAAGTATGGATATCATCTAGAGAAATCTTTGCTAATTAGTTGGTTTGAAGCAAGTTGCAAAGCTTTGAGAAGGTAATTCTACATTTCTATTTCTTAGTTTTTTTATGTAATGATTTCCTAAAGAAGGTAAATGGAATGCCTACTTTGGTTCCCGTTGTCTGATGCCTCCTTGTCAAGTACTTCTGTTGTTATATTTTATGGTTTCAGAAATATAGTGTACACAATACACATTTAGCTTTTGTCCCTTAGTTCAGTAATCATTGGTACTTCAACTTTTGGAATACATAGTTAATGCCGATCTGAATATCATATTGTAATTGTGCTTAACAGCGATACGACAATAAGGTAAAACAAATCACATGGTGGGTATCAATGTTAGTGTATCGTTTATTGTGTCACTGTAATGGGCTTTAGGTCATGCACTTGGATATATATTAATATATCCATGCCCAATTAGGGTTAGGGTTTTCACTATCCAACATGGTATCTAGCCACAAATCTTTTCCTCTTCCCTCCCTCTCCCTCCCTTCCTGCTGAGCGCCGTTGGGCCCTTCCCCATGTTCGACGCCCCTCCCCCCCGTTGGTGGGCCACCATGGCGGCTGGGCGACCGTCGCCCGTGGCCCTCTCTCCCCCACCCGCGCCTCCCTCATCGCCCAAACACGTGCCATCGAGCGCCTCCTCCCATGCGTTGCCGTTCTTTTCCTCAGCCTCCACCGCACACCCCTTTGCGCTGCCGCCCGCGTTCATGCAACACCACCTTGACGTCTCCATCGCCCACTCCACCTTAGTGTCTACCCTCGCCATCACAAAGGCCGTCGTGGCCGCTGCACGCGATCGCGAACACGTTATGGCTCTCGTCTGGGAGCACGAGCGTACCGCGGCTGATGCTCTCCTCTCACCTGATGCTCTCTCACCTGGCTAAGGCCAAGCTTCTCCTCCACGGCTCGTCCACCGAGCCCTCTCCGGTGGCCCCAATGCTACCCCTCCCACTAAGTACGAGGCTATGGTTATCGCGAACCTCCACGCTCAGGCGATCGGTGTCCAGAACATCTGGTCACTCGTCTCTATCGTCCTCGACCCCACAGGCCACATCCACCCACTACGGGCGAGGCGAGATTGCGTCCCTTGAGTAGACGAAGCCTTGACCTGAATTGCGCCCATCAGTCTCTGCAGTTTGCGCTGATGGTGATTACCAGCCGAGTTTAGGAGTGTTGTTGGTACCCCTAATTATGGTACCCGACACGTAGGGACATGGTGGGCTAGTGAGGGGTCGCTGCGTGTGGAAGAGGCTGTCTCAGACGAAAGGCTACTCGTCTGAGCAGGGGAGGAAGGAACAGTTTGATGGAATAAGTCTTGAGCATCTAGAGGACAGCAGTCACTTTTGACTGTCCTCTGTAGTCCTTGAGCATCTAGAGGACAACAGTCGCTTTTGACTGCCCTCTATAGTCCTTTAGCATCTAGAGGACAGCTTGACTGTCCTCTGTAGTCTCTTTAGCATCTAGATGACAGCAGTCGCTTTTTGACTGTCCTCTGTAGTCTCTTTAGCATCTAGAGGGCAATCCTGTTGTGTAGTGTGTGTGAGAAGGTGTGGTAGTGCAGCCTCTAGGGCTATAAATATGGGTCTCCAACCCTTAGATGGGTATGGCATTGTGTAGTGTTTGAGGAAATAAACAGAAAAATTGCCCTAACTCATAGTGTCATCCTCTTGATGAGAGTTAGAGTCCCTCTACCAGTGTTATTAAAACTACGTTTAAACGTTGTTTAAACTACGTTTAAACGTCAAAACTCTAATTAGAGGTTGAAATCACGTTTTAGTGTTTTGGCGTTCTAAACTGTAAAACACAGTGTTTTATGCATTTTAGACCATTAGCTATTTTTGGGCCCGGTCTATTAGTTACTTTTGGGGTTCAATCCAACTCATGGGTGAAGTTTTGGTAAGCCACTAACCTCTCCGTTTTGGTATTTAACTTCATATTATTGTCTGAAATTATGATATATTGGAATTTTTCCTATGTTGTTTAAAACTACGTTTAAACAAAGTTTAAACGTTTAAAAGTCAAAATTTCACCCACGAGCGTTCCAACGTTTTATCGTTTTAATAAGCTTGCCCTCTACTTACAATTGGTATCAGAGCCAAACTATCCTGCAGCCTAAACATCTCTTGCTCATCTCCTTCCCGCGTCTCTCCCCACACTCAGTTGGCAGCAAGAGCTCCAACTGTTCCTTCCTCTCCTGCTCAGACGAGCAACCTTTCGTCTGAGATAGCCTCTTCCACACGCAGCGACCCCTCACTAGCCCACCATGTCCCTACGCTCGGTCACTTCGAGTGCGCGGCGCCAGCAGGAAGCTGAGGTCGCCGCGGCACAAGAACGAGAGCGAGCAGCAGCAGCGGCTGCAGCGACAGCGGCGAGGGCAGCACGACTGGCGGCAGCGGAACTGGCAGCAGCGAGAGCGGAAGTAGAAGCAGCGGAGGCGGCGGATGCTGCACGTGCGGCGGCAGCAGAGCTCGAGGTTCTGCGCGGCAGTAGAGCTGGCAGCTCTGCTTCTGTCGACGACAACACCGACGAAGAGCTCAGGCTGGCGAGGGAAGCAGCGCGAGAGCAGGCGGCACAGTGGGCAGCCGCGCACCCCCATGGGGGCGCGCGTGGCGGCAGCCCAGATAGGCGCCGACGCGCTGACGGTGCTCCGGGCGAGGGCGCACGCGGTGGCAGCCCAGACAAGCGTAGACGCGCGGCGGTGCTCCCGGCGGCGGCGACCGAGTCGACGAAGATCGCGGCCTCTACAGGCGGCGCGACTCTCCCTCCCCGGATCGGTACCATGGTCGCCGCATGGACCAGACCATTGTCAGGGACATCAGTCCCGGCGGTGGGTGGCCTACCCTCACCAAGACCAACTACGTCGAGTGGGCCGCGGTGATGAGGGTACGACTCCAGGTTCGCCAAATGTGGGAAGCAGTTCGGTACGGCGACGTCGACTACCACGAGGATCGGCGGGCGCTGGATGCCCTCATTGCTGTAGTCCCGCCCGAGATGCAGTTTTCGCTTTCCCAGAAGTGGACTGCCAAGGAGGCCTGGGACGCCATCGCTGCGACCCGCATAGGCAGCGATCGTGCCCGCAAGACCACACTGCAGACACTTCGCAAGGAGTGGGAGAACCTGGCCTCCAAGCCAGGTGAGGATGTTGATGACTTTGCTCTCCGCCTCAACACTCTGTTGCAGAAGATGGTGCAGTTCGGCGACAACACCTACGATGAGGAGAGAGCTGTTGAGAAGCTCTTCCGTTGCATCCCCGAGAAGTACAAGCAGATTGCTCGCTCGATCGAGTCTCTGCTAGACCTCTCCACGATGACGATCGAAGAGGCGATAGGTCGTCTCAAGGTGGTCGACGGCGACGAACCACAGGCTCCCTCTGGGCCTATCACTATCGGCGGGAAGCTACATCTCACTCGGGAGCAGTGGGAGGCCTGCCAGGGTGACAAAAAGAAGGGGGAGTCCTCCTCGACACGAGGCCGCAAACGCGGCAAGCAGCGCAAGGCGCGTCGAGGCGCCCAGGCCGGGGCGCGAGGACATGCTGAGGGTGGTGCACGTGGAGGTGCCCAAGGTGGCGCCGTCGGCAACAAGAAGCCGGCACGAGACGACGGCTGTCACAACTGCGGCAAGCTTGGCCACTGGGCCAGGGACTGTCGGCAGCCACGACGTGGTCAGGCCAACGTCGCACAGGCGGAGGCGGAGGAGGAGGCCCTGCTACTGGCACATGCAAGCATCGAGCCATCTCCAGCGGCACCGGCCGCAGCGACACTCCTCCACCTTGATGAGTCGAAAGCACGCACTTTCCTCGGCGACGGCTCCAACAAGGACATGATCGAAGGATGGTGCCTCGACACCGGCGCCACTCATCACATGACTGGCCGACGGGAGTTCTTCACCGAGCTTGACTCTAGCGTCCGAGGCTCCGTCAAGTTTGGGGACGCCTCCGGCGTAGAGATCAAGGGCGCCGGCTCAGTCGTCTTCATCGCCGCGTCTGGTGAGCACAGGCTGCTCACCGGAGTCTACTACATCCCCGCGTTGAGGAACTCTATCATCAGCTTGAGACAGCTGGATGAGAACGGTTCGCGCGTGAAGGTCGAGCACGGAGTCATGAGGACCTGGGATCCCTCTCGTCGCCTTCTTGCCAAGGTACGCAGGAGTCCAAATCGGCTCTACATCCTCAATGTGAAGGTGGCACAACCTTGCTGCCTTGCTGCTCGTCGAGACGACGGGGCATGGTAGTGGCACGAGCGCTTCGGGCACCTTAACTTCGAGGCTCTGAAGCGGCTCAGTGCCAAGGAGATGGTACGAGGCCTGCCGTGCCTTGACCATGTGGAGCAATTCTGCGATGTCTGTGTGTTGACAAAGCAGAGACGACTCCCCTTTCCCCAGCAGTCGAGCTTCCGAGCCAAGGAGAGGCTCGAGCTCGTGCATGGGGACTTGTGTGGCCCGGTGACACCAGCCACACCAGGAGGACGACGCTACTTCTTGCTGCTCGTCGATGATCTCTCCCGCTACATGTGGGTGGTGATCCTTGGCAGCAAGGGAGAGGCTGCGAACGCCATCAGACGTGTGCGGGTCGCTGCTGAGGCGGAGTGTGGCCGCAAGCTGCGCGTGCTGCGCACCGACAACGGCGGCGAATTCACGGCGGCTGAGTTCGCGTCGTACTGCGCGGATGAGGGCGTTCAGCGCCACTACTCCGCGCCGTACAACCCGCAGCAGAACGGCGTCGTCGAGCGGCGCAACCAGACGGTTGTGGGGATGGCTCGGGCTCTCCTCAAGCAGAGAGGAATGCCAGCTGTCTTCTGGGGAGAGGCGGTGGTGACAGCGGTTTACATCCTCAACCGCTCTCCCACCAGGGCTCTCAACGGGATGACACCGTATGAGGCTTGGCATGGGCGCAAGCCGGCGGTCTCTCACCTACGGGTCTTCGGCTGCCTCGCGTTCACCAAGGAGCTTGGCCACATCAGCAAGCTCGACGATAGGAGCACCCCGGGGGTGTTCATTGGCTACACGGAGGGCTCAAAGGCCTACCGCATCCTTGACCCAAGAACACAGCGTGTGCGCACGACGCGCGACGTAGTGTTCGACGAAGGGCGAGGATGGGCGTGGGACAAGGCGGTGGACGACGGCACGACTCCGACGTACGACTTCACCATCGAGTACGTCCACTTTGAGGGAGCTGGGGGAGTAGGCAACTCTTCTCCGAGCAGGTCTACCCCAGCCCCCAAGTCTCCACCGACTCCAGCGCCAAACTCTCCAACTCCTGCTACAACGAGCTCTTCACCACCACGCACTCCAGCCACGACTCCGGCTACAGCGAGCTCTTCGCCACCACGTACTCCAGCACCGACGGTACCCTCTCCGGGAACGTCCTCTCCGACACCAGCTCGTGTCGAGCACGACCCAGTGGAGCTTGTGACCCCTCTGTCCCGCGGCGAGGAGCGCGTCGACGCGCGTTACGACGGCGAGCCGTTGCGGCATCGAAGGGTGGAGGGCCTTCTCATCGATCCGTCGGTGCCAGGCCCTGCATCTCGCATTCTGGCAGGAGAGTTGCATCTTGCATGCGATGATGGTGAGCCTCAGTCTTTCGCGGAGGCCGAGAAACATGCGGCTTGGCGTGCCGCGATGCAGTCGGAGATGGTCGCGGTTGAGACGAACCGCACCTGGGAGCTCGCTGATCTCCCTCATGGTCATCGCGCGATCACCCTTAAATGGGTGTTCAAACTGAAGAGGGATGAAGTCGGCGCCATCGTCAAGCACAAGGCTCGCTTGGTGGCACGCGGTTTCCTACAGCAGGAGGGGATCGACTTCGACGATGCTTTTGCCCCCGTGGCACGGATGGAATCCGTGCGACTCCTTGCGCTGTCAGCCCAGCAGGGCTGGCACGTTCATCACATGGACGTCAAGTCGGCGTTTCTTAACGGCGACTTAAAGGAGGAGGTCTACGTACACCAGCCACCAGGTTTTGCGATCCCTGGCAAGGAGGGCAAGGTGTTGCGCCTGCGCAAGGCTCTCTATGGCCTGCGACAGGCACCGAGGGCGTGGAATGCCAAGCTGGATTCCACGCTCAAAGGAATGGGTTTCACGCCAAGCCCGCACGAGGCGGGCATCTATCGACGGGGCAATGGAGGAAGTGCCCTGCTGGTGGGTGTCTACGTCGACGACTTGGTGATCACCGGCGCCAAGGATGCAGAGGTGGCAACGTTCAAGGAAGAGATGAAGGCCACCTTCCAAATGAGTGACCTAGGGCATCTCTCCTACCTGGGGATTGAGGTGCACCAGAGAGACTCCGGGATCACACTTCGCCAGACCGCCTACGCCAAGCGCATTGTTGAGCTGGCTGGGCTCACTGACTGCAACCCAGCTCTCACTCCGATGGAGGAGAGGCTGAAGTTGAGTCGCGACAGCACGACGGAGGAGGTGGATGCTACACAGTACCGACGTCTTGTGGGGAGCCTTCGCTACCTCGTCCACACACGACCTGACTTGGCATACTCCGTCGGCTACGTTAGTCGGTTCTTGCAGCGACCGACGACGGAGCATGAGCAGGCTGTGAAGAGGATCATCCGCTATGTTGCGGGGACTCTCGACCACGGTCTCTACTACCCGAGGTGCCCTGGGGAGGCACACCTTGTCGGGTACAGCGACAGCGACCACGCCGGTGACATCGACACTAGCAAGAGCACAAGCGGGATCCTTTTCTTCCTCGGCAAGTGCCTCATTAGCTGGCAGTCGGTGAAGCAGCAGGTGGTGGCCATGTCCAGCTGCGAGACCGAGTACATAGCAGCGTCCACTGCTTCGACTCAAGCGCTCTGGTTGGCTCGACTGCTCGGTGATCTCCTCGGGAGAGACACTGGAGCGGTGGAACTCAGGGTGGACAGCCAGTCCGCTCTGGCATTGGCCAAGAACCCCGTATTCCATGAACGGAGCAAGCACATCCGGCTGAGATACCACTTCATCCGAGACTGCTTGGCAGAAGGGAGCATCAAGGCGCGCTACATCAACACCAAGGATCAGCTTGCAGACCTGCTCACCAAGCCCCTTGGGAAGATCAAGTTTGTTGAGCTTTGCTCCAGGTCCGGGATGGCCCAACTTTCTCACAAGACGACGCCCAAGACTTAGGGGGAGAATGATGGAATAAGTCTTGAGCATCTAGAGGACAGCAGTCGCTTTTGCCTGTCCTTTGTAGTCCTTGAGCATCTAGAGGACAACGGTCGCTTTTGACTGTCCTCTGTAGTCCTTTAGCATCTAGAGGACAGCTTGACTGTCCTCTGTAGTCTCTTTAGCATCTAGAGGACAGCAGTCGCTTTTTGACTGTCCTCTGTAGTCTCTTTAGCATCTAGAGGACAATCCTGTTGTGTAGTGTGTGTGAGAAGGTGTGGTAGTGCAGCCTCTAGGGCTATAAATATGGGTCTCCAACCCTTAGATGGGTATGCCATTGTGTAGTGTTTGAGGAAATAAACAGAAAAATTGCCCCAACTCATAGTGTCATCCTCTTGATGAGAGTTAGAGTCCCTCTACTTACACAGTTGGAGCTCTTGCTGCCGACTGAGTGTGGGGAGAGGCGCGGGAAGGAGATGAGCACGAGATGTTTAGGCTGCAGGATAGTTTGGCTAAAGGACTACAGAGGACAGTCAAAAGCAGGCTGTCCTCTAGATGCTCAAGACTTATTCCATCACACTCCTGCCTGTCACCGTCACCGGCTCGACGCACCTTGGCTCTCTTGTTCTAAATAATGTTCTTGTTTCGCCTCAGCTTATCAAGAATCTTATTTCTGTTTGCCAATTCACTATTGATAACAATTGTTCTGTGGAGTTTGACACGTATGGTTGTTTTGTGAAGGATCTCTCGCGGAACGTGATCAATAGGTGCAATAGCTTCGGTCCGCTCTACCCGCTGAAGCTGCCCGTGGCTCACTCCCTTGTTGCCAGCTCCACGTCAGCCTCCCTGTGGCACCGTCGCCTCGGCCACCCTGGTCGCGAGGCCCTCTCCAAACTCACTTCGGTTATTCCTGGTTGTAATAAAAGTTTGGAGTCTTTGTGCCATGCGTGTCAGCTAGGACGACATGTTCGTCTTCCTTTTAATCCTTCAGCGTCAGACAACTTTGATCTTATTCATTGTGACCTATGGACCTCTCCCATTGTTAGTGTCTCTGTTTACAAATATTACTTAGTTGTTCTTGATGACTCCTCACATCACCTATGGACGTTTCCCTTATGGCTTAAATCTGACACGTTTTCCACCCTGACTAACTTTTTCGCCTATGTGTCTACCTAGTTCGGAGCATAAGTCAAGGCCGTCCAGAATGATAACGTCCGGGAGTTCGACAACTCCAGCACTCACACCTTCTTCCTCACACATGGCATTCAGTTTCGCATGTCGTGTCCCTACACGTCCCTGCAGAACGGTCGAGCCAAGCGAATTATTCGTACCACTAACGATATCATTCGCTCTCTTCTGAGGCGTTGCACACTGCAACTCTCCTCCTCAACATCTTGCCGACCAAGACACTGGATTTTTCGACTCCGCACTTTGCTCTCTTCGGCAGTGCACCGTCGTATGATAATTCGCGTGTCTTTGGCTGTAAGTGTTACCCCAATCTTTCGGCCACTGCTCCCCACAAACTTGCCCCGCGCTCTGCCCTCTGCATCTTCCTTGGTTATTCCGCTCACCACAAGGGATATCGATGTCTTGATCCTACCTCAAATAGAATCATCATCTCTCGTCATGTTCTCTTTGACGAGACCGCTTTTCCCTTTGCCGAGCATACCTCCCCTCCCACTGTTGCGGACTTCACCTTCTTAGATGAATTCCCTAACCCGACGCCTCTTCCCATAGGGCTGCCGACTATGTCTCCTGCAGGTCCTCCGGGCGCCACCACTGTTGCTGCACGCCCCCATGCCGATGTGCAGCCGCGTCCTGCGCCGCCAGTACCACCAGGATTTCCCGCACTCCCACGTGCGGGTTATGCACCGTCCTTGCCAACCGGCGCCTCGTCCGTCACGCCGTCCTCCGCGCCACCCGCTCATCGACGGCTTCTCCCGCACTCCCACGTGCGGGTCCTGCGCCACGCGCCCAGCCATACTCTTTCATTTACAACTCTGGAGTTAGGGTGTTTGGCAGACTCTGACCAGCTCCTCCTTGGAGTTTTGCTCTGAAGCCATGCCAAACACGCCCTAAATATATTTAAAGCGCAGTTCCCCTGCTCTTCTGAGAAATTAAAAAATATAGTGTTTGCACCAAATAGACGATTAGTTTATATTATTTGAGATTACCGTACAAAAGTAATTTATTTTCTATATTATTTAAGTAATTTAATTATTATTACTAGTTTAAAATATGTTACTTAAATTATTCTTGAGATTTCTTATTATTATTTTGAGGGCGAGTTGACGCTTATGACTAGGCTCTTTGGCTTGACGAGCCGAGTCAACTTTTCAGGCTCGTGAGAGGAGCGAGCCGAGCCGAGTTCGGCTTGTTACTTGACCGAGTCGGGTTCGGCTCGTTACTTGACCGAGTCGCAGTGAGCTGAGCTTGGCTCGGCTCGTTTTCACCCTTAGCTCTGCCTCTTCTCTCGCTTTGAGGGACCCCCGCCTCAGCCACTTGGTCCCTGTTGGGTGGAGGTTGGGACCAGGCGTCTCTCGCTGACTCGTTCAGCACCATGGCGCTGACACCGCCTCCCACCTTGCCAGATTGGGTGGTCGACTCTGGCGCATCCTACCACGTTACTCTTGATGACGACACATTATCTCACTCCCATCCTCATCCATCCCTTCCATCCTCTATTATTGTGGGGAACGGTTTTGCCCTCCCGATTACCTTAGTAGGTGACTTAGTTCTTCCGGGACCGTTCCATCTCAAAAACGTTCTTGTTGCTTCCCACATTATTCAGAATCTTCTTTCTATTTGTCGGTTCACCACCACTAACTCTTGTTCCATTGAGTTTGACCCTTTTGGTTTATCTATGAAGGATTTGGCTACCATGACCCTTCTCGTCAGTTGTGATAGCTCGGAGCCCTGTGCACACTCCGACTACCAGCTTCCTCCACCGTGGCTCGCCTCTGGCGGTGCAGGGGAGAGGAGAGTGCCACGGTACGTCGGCGGTGGCGTATGGGAGATGGGGGAGCCACACAGGCACACCAGGCTCGGGGAGGGAGGGCGCGGCGGGAGCAGGGCCTGCCGCCCAGGTGTGAGAGAGGGGAGGAGTGTGGCTGGTCATGGGGAGTATCGCCGGCCAGCGGCTGGTGGCCGGAGGAATGGGGAAGCTGGCCGGCGGCTAGGGGGAGGGAGGAAGAGAAGCTTGATACCATGATAGAAGTGGAGACCCTAACCCTAACTAGGGTTTGGGATGCTGTATTAATAGACTAGTAACTGGCGCGCGCCCAGCGCGCGTAGGAAAAAATCATGATATAAGCGATAACATCAAAGGAAAAGGATGGTTTTGCAGCTAAAGATATTGGATTAGAATCTAGTTATTAAAAGAAAGCGACACCCCTATGAAAAATGATAACCACCTCAGTCTTGATCTTAAAAAATTGGATGAAAAAATCAAAATAAGATAAAAAATTGTGAGCTTCTGGCAAGTCCCAGTGTGCAGCACATCTTCAAGTGTTTGGACAACATATCATCAAACTAAAAAAAGTTCAGAAATGGCACAAATTTACCATGAACCATGATAAAACAAAGCAAACCCTTATGCTGTTTTTATTTTAACTTTTATTGAGCTAAGGTGAGACAAGAGGACCTTCAGGAACTTTACCGATCACATTTGGGAGCTGTTCAGTAGTTGATCTCAGTAGAAACATGCTGTATGGGATCTTATCAGTTGCCCCGAACGTAGGAAAATTATCTCCAGATAGTTGACCTGAGCTCAAACAGATCAACAGGAAGTTGGCCAAATGAGACAACCCAATTTTTAAGGCTGACATCTTTGAGCATTTCCAACTGTAAGTAGAGGGACTCTAATTCTCATCAAGAGGATGACACTATGAGTTGGGGCAATTTTCTGTTTATTTCTTCAAACACTACACAATGCCATACCCGTAGAGGGGTTGGGGACACATATTTATAGCCCTAGGGGCTGCACTACACACTACACTACACGCTGCAGCACACAGGTGCTGTCCTTTAGATACTAAAGTGCAGTCAAAAACTGCTGTGCTGCTACTGCTGTCCTCTGCTGTCCTCTGCTGTCCTGCGCAGTCAAAAGACTGCTGCTGCATGCTGTCCTGCTGCAACTGCTGCTGTCCTGCAACAGTCAAAAAGTTGCTGCTGCTGCGTAGTCAAAAGACTGCTGCTACTGCTGTCCTGCGCAGTCAAAAAACTGCTGCATGCTGTCCTGCTGCAACTGCTGCTGTCCTACAGCAGTCAAAACTGCAACTGCTGCTGACCACATGACTTATTCCATCACCAACAACTCGCTATAAGGAGCACTACCAATCGTCCTTGGAACCTATCCGGAGCTGATTTTCATTGGCCTCATCATTAATCAACCGCATGGGCCATGAAAAGTTTGTTTGCAGCGGTTAAGTTGACTTGTCCATTATTCCTGTGCAAATTTGACATAGGGGAAGTTTCTCTCATATGCTTCTTGAAGATTATTGCACATCCCTGAAAAAGAATAATTCAAGGAATGAAATGGTTTCTTGAGGTTGAACAAACTATACACCTCAAGAAAATCAAACAACATATAAGCTTATCATGCAGCAGAGGTTCAAGCAAGAAGCTGCCCTTTCTGTTGGTCCTGCTGAATGTCCACATATCAAGGGCTGTGGGCGGTAGTTTTTTTCTCTTGCATATCAACTCATCTAGTTCAGCACCATCAATTTGCTTCCTCATACAACTGTGCGAGAGATGGAATTGCCACATGTACCAAAGAGTATCTCAATTAAAATAACAACATACTGAATTTATCATACCAAATGCATCATTTAGATAATTAAAATGTATGAATGATATATTTTTTGTAATGGAATGGGTCCTAAAATGTTCACCAGTAACCCAATTTCTAAATGAATTTGTGCAACTAAATGCCAATGACGGGCACTGTGTTGTAGTGAATAAGATGGTTAAGGTATTGCTGATGGAGACTGTGGCACCTAAAGAATCCCCCTTGGCCCCCACTAAAAAATATTTGCATTCATACAATGACAGTTCCGTATATGCTAAAGAACCAAGCAGAGCTGCTGCAGTTAAGTGTGTAACTCATATATGGATACACTTCCGGCCCTATAATAAACTTTGAACATTATTTTGTGCATGGTGTACCCCAAAATAGCTACCCCTACATGCAGGTGTAGAATAGTGCCAACAACTACATATTCCATAGACCAAAACAACATACAGAATAGAACCTATGTTTCTCCAGGTCGGTCCTGCAGATGCTGGACACGGACACCGTCATTGACGTCTTGAGGAGACTTAAGAGGAAGGCCATGGCCACGGCGCTTCTTCGACTGTGCTGGGAGTAGGAACACCAAGAAAGTGGTCATGAACCTTCATTCGAGTAATTTGCATGCCCTAAAAAGGTCGACAACATCTATAAACTTATCCAATTATATCTACCCAGAAATCATTGATGTTCAGCAATCAACGTTTCTCATAATAAATCTTTTCTAATTATATATACATCTAGGAGAGTTGGAAATAGTTTTCCTATACATGCATGGGTACGCACACTAATAAATCTTATTCAAGTTTTTTTTTTTTAAAAAAATCAAGAATGCGGCTAAGAAACCCAGAACCTTTTGTGGGTGAAAAACAACTTACAATTCCTTCCAAACTTGTTGCCCGTAAAATAGGCTCGGTTTCTCTCCCCCAAAAATTCGTCAAAAGGGCCTGAAGCACCGCAAGCAGGCACGAGAAGCTGAGCAAGAAGCATGTGTGATGTGTGCAAAACGAAAAGGTAGAAGCTCGTTACCTGGGAGCTCTTCTCGACAGGCATCGGCTAGGCGTCCCTAGCGCCACGAGCCCACGACCGCCTTAGCTTCTCTTCCTCCTCCGTGCGACGCTTGGTGCGTGTGGTCGCACTAGCCGTAAGCGATGCCGGTCTAGCCACCGACAGTTTGATGACGTTTCTACTATACACGAGCAGGCGTCGACCTTTGTTGCCGGAGTGCGCGGGGTGAGCAGCCGAGCTGCCGCCACCGTGGCTCTTTGTCTGTGGAGGGGGACTCCGGGCCATGGCTTCTTTAGAATAATAAATAAATGTTTGTTGAGCCACTTTGGCTTCTAGAACAATCGCGGCGTGTGGAGTCCTCAAGCCTCGTCCGTTGAAATAATATCGTGCGAACGCTATTTTTTTGATGACGTGGACGAACGTGGTTGCACGTTTGCGTCCCGCTTTGTATAGTAGAAATATGGGCTAGGCCTAAGCCCATTACACTTAAGACACACACACACACATGTCGAACAAGGGGTAGTAGGTTCCTAGAAGTTGCTTATTTTACTCGTTTTCTTTCTTTACGGTGAAGGGTTCTCTATGATGGCTTGTGGTACTTCTGTGATGCAATATATATGATTCATTGACTTCTACTATTTTCACACAGTATCTTGATCCATGCAAATGCCATACGTTTTCAGGATTCACTACTCTGGCTTCTCAGGTTTGTTTGGTTCTACAAGTACTACATTTTGCCCCTCCTATTTTCCCCTTTTGTTCTCTCTCTGTGTGGGTAGGGGTGTGTAGTGGTGGTGTTTATTTATGGCTTATAGCATCTGATACCATTCTATGATGTTCAATGGACAAGGCTATCACAATTTACTGTTTTTTGAAGTGTAAATGGCCATCAAATAAAATGATATGGAGTTAACAATTACCCACTGCAGCATTTTTTTACTTCTTTGTCCTATCAGTATAGTTGTTAACTTGTCATTGTTCTTAACAGGACATTCAAGGAGTTCTCCACAGTGCTCATGCTTGACACTAGGGATAAAGTGCAATTTTGTTTAACAAAAGGCGAGGTTAAGTTTTCAAATCCATATCTTTATTTTCACGAACTTTAGGCAATTTTCTGCTTACCTTATTTTCTCAAAGTAAACCATTAACCAACTGGCTCCAGGATACAGAAGATCTGTATCTATGTTACGCCCTCCCTTAATCACTTACTGATTACTATAAGCATGCCGTAGAAAAGTTTGGGCTCATTTTTTTACGTTGTAAATTTCCAGAGGGACTGAGAGCATTCAGAAAGTGCCGAAGTGGTAATTTTCTGGGAATACCCTTCAAGTGATAACAAGACTCTACACAACTTTATGAGATAGATGTGGCATTCACTTATTGTTAAGTTTTATTGCGAAAGGGCCTCTAGCTGAGTTGGTTAGGTGGCTTGAGTAGCACTTTTCAGGTCCTGAGTTGAGTTCGACTCCCTGTGGGAGGGAATTTCAGGCTGGGGTTATTTTTTTCTTGTTTGCCCCATGCCAAAGCACAGATCTAAGGCTCGGCCCCGGTCGTGGTCGGTCTCGCATGGGGTAGATGCTGCTGTGTATGGATGAGATAGGGGTTCATAGTTTTTTCGACCTACGTGAGGTCTTCTTTTTAATACAATACCTGGGGCAGGTCAAGTTTTTTGTATTGTGAAGTTTCATTTCTAGAAGTGTAGTGAAAACTTTCAACTACGGTTCTCGGGAGGACTAATGATTACATTAGAGGTGCTACTTTTGAAGTTTAAGTGACTGCCTGATACATTTTGAGTCACATGCACCAACCAGGTCACTCACACTCCAGCTATCTATGTACCCCTTTGCCTTTGATTCCAGATCTAGCTAAAAGAATGATTTTGGTTGCTTGGCACCACACCATCAAGACTATGGAGAATTTTGAAGGAACCTATTATTCTTGGACAGTCAGCAGACATAGCTTTAGTCTGTATATACATGTTGTGAATGGGGCTAGTTCTTTATTATATAAGAAAATACTGCTTTCCAACTGGTTCATTTTAAATTTTGGATAACCATAGTGGCTCTAGTTTAACATAATTACTCATAAAAACAAATTGTTTCCTGTTTTTTTTACTGTTTTCTATATTTTGGGTGCACTCAGTATTGCAGCCACATCAAGCAGTACTGAGCAGGCTGTTTGCTTATAGTTTTTATCATGTTGAATTTTGTACCTCAATGCTTTTCCTAATCAAGTCTTGGCATTTTTGTAATCCATCATGAACTTAAAGTTAAAGTTGATGTTGTCATCCAATAAGTTACCTGTTTATTGCAGATGTCAATTGTTGAAGATTGTTGGCAAGCCATATGGAATTCCCTTGTTCACGCATTTCCGTTGTTAAGCAGCATAGATCTAGTTGTGAGCACCAATAAATTACACTATATGGCCTTTTTTTATGTTGTTGCATTGCTTTTTTTTTTCTGTCGTATCATTACTCGTTCTAATGAAATGGTATCCAACTATTGGTTGGATAGTGTTTTTTGAATATTAATGAAACACTTATAAATTAAATTGGCCATTAAAGAAAAGAGTTATCTGCTCTATTTACATCTTCCAGTATCTCCATTTTTCGGGATTTTAGTCTCTCAAATTGAACGATGTATTTCCCAGTTATTCTTTACTAATTGCTTGCATTATGCTTATGGTATCTTATGAACTAGTGAAATATCACCATAATTGCTAGAATACAATTAAAGTTTTCACTGAATCTATGTTCTATAGATTGGAATTCAGAACTTCATTCTGAAAGTTTGGCAGTACTTTTATCACTGTAAACTTGATCTGGAGCTGCGATCTCAACACGATTTATCCATCTCCCGTAATATATATTTTTGGAAAGGACAAGTCAGGACTGCAAATATTATTAGTATCTTAATCAATTTTTTGGAAGTGCTTATTTGACATGACATTTGCCAAATTAGATGATTTGAAAGCTGTTTATATACCATCTTACAAAGATAATCTTAACTCATTACATTATGTGTCACCTATCTAGTACCCTTTGATCGTGTAATGTTGTGCACTTTTGTAGGCTGATTCAGCTCTGATTTTGCTGGGTGGAATGATCATGCGGGTGGGTTTCCCACTCTCAGTTCAGTCAGTTACCTACTTTCCATCCAGGATGAGCTCTAACTATTCCTGTGAGTAACTTATAGCTACCACTAGGTGTTTCTAATGTTTTTTTCCTCTTCTTCCAGGACCAAGTTCATACATCATTTCTATCAGAAGATACATGGAACCTGCAAATATTTAAAAAATTTCCATCGCCGTATGCCTTCTTCCTCCTTTTGTAATTGTTGGTTTAAAAATGGACTGTGTTTCTACAATAGCTCTATTTTTGTTGGAACTTCCACTTCTTTTCTTACCTACTCGTTGATTGAGTTTGTTGGTTCTTTTCTTATGAAATTGGTAGGGCTGAACCCTACTGTAATATGAGAGATAACAATGATGTTGAAATACAGCAGAGTTCAATGGACAAGCCAGAGGTTCTAAACATAAATAATCTGGCAAAAATAAGTTGCAGATGTAGATAATATCTTACCATTATCTTAGGATGATATATGCAGTAGATCTTTAATTGGAGTTGTATACCATTTGTAACCTAGGTACTTGAATAATTGGGGTTTACTGTGGCATCAATATTTTTAAGCTATTTTATTTCTGCTCATGACCAAATGGTCCATATAATATATCCTTATGTTTCTTCTGAGGAGTAGAAAAGGGCGGGCCTGGTGCAGCGGTAGTGCCTACCGTCTGGAACCGGAAGGTCCCGGGTTCGAGCCCTAGCCTCTGCATATTATGCGGGTAAGGCTTGGCGCTTAAAGATACCCTTCCCCAGACCCCGCACAGTGCGGGAAGCCTACGGCACTGGGTACGCCCTTTCTTCTGAGGAGTAGAAGTTTCTTTGTGTGGCAGTTGTACATGGCATACAGGCTGCACCTATTTTTAGTTTTCTAGGTACGCCCTTTCTTCTGAGGAGTAGAAGTTTCTTTGTGTGGCAGTTGTACATGGCATACAGGCTGCACCTATTTTTAGTTTTCTAGATGATTACAGGCAGAAAATGTAGCAGAAATTCCACTTCTTGAATGCTACTGGCTTCTTTACTGAAACCTCTAAATGACTGCTTTATGTAGCTGTGAGTTTATGGAAAAGTTCCACCAATTAGTTCAGTAATTCACATTGTTTTGGACCTGATAAACTGCACTGCAATTGGGGAGAAAATTGCTGAACATATTATAAGATATAAATTTTGTGACCATTAGTTTAGAGAAACAGTTTTGTGAGATTACTTGTTGTCTGCAACGGTAGTAAGTCCTTTGAGTGTTGTGCTGTAAAGATATTGCCTTATGTAGGACTGTAGGTTATTGAATTACTTATGTAGTTATGTTTCATAAAGATTATTATTTATGTTTTGTAAGGATTATTTGAAATAGCCAAGGGGTATGTGTATCTACTGAGTCCGGTTTATCATTGGATTGAGTCCCAAACCTATTCAAAGCTGTACCAAAACGAATAGCAAAAAGACAGACAGTGGCCCAAGCAATTCAGAAACACCACAACTCTTGTGTGTTTAACAACGATACACCAAATATCCAGGAGGTCTTGAGGGCTGTCAGCGCAGAAGGCATTCTTTGGTGTCGGGCAGGAGCAAAAAAGCTCCAGGAGCTTCTCAACAGAGCACTGGTCATGGAGTTTTAGGTGTCCCCTTTGGCGCATTAGTTTTAGGCACCTTAAGGGTGGGTGTCGAGTCTTTGTTTTTTAAGTTGGGTCTTTCTCAACTTGTTTTGTTACTTTTCCTTTCTACCTTAATGAAATGACACACAACACTCCTGCGCATTTCGAGAAAAAAAGTAAATCTTACCATTTTGTGAGCTATTTAGGTTCTTCAAGTCTATGGAGGCAATTTTTTTATAGGAACTAGTGGAAAAATTTAATCTCATAAACCTGAAACCGAAAGTTACCATTTTTTATAGGATCTAGTTAAGTTTATAGATTCATTGAAGTTTAAGGCTTTGAACCTACATTGAAATTGCAAACTTATTGTGAAGTGTTTGCTTATACCAAGAACTGAATGGTTGGTTGCAATTGGAAATAAATAACTCATTGAGCATTGATTCCTTGCAACAGTTGAATCCACCTTGGTGGCAGCATAATAGGTCCATCGATTCATTTGTTAAATATTCTGTGATATGTTGTCATGGACCTTCGGTCCATGGGGATAGCTGTCTTCTCCGGCGAGGTTATACCCCTCTGCCGCAGGCTTGGTTCTAGGGTAGCAGCCCTAGGCGCTTGAGAGGGTCATTGCAAGAGAGAGAGAGGGATTGGTTTGATAATGATGTTGCTTGATTTATTCCCTGCTTCCATGCGGCTTATAAATAGCCCTATGGCTAACCAACTTCTCCTACAAACTCTCAACTAACTCCTACTTTCTTGGACTTATCTAATGCTAACCAACTCTTCACAATTCTCTCATTTCAATCTTATTCTCTAACCTTATCCCAGCTCATCTCAATCTTATTCTTTAGCCTTATCCCAGCCTGGCTGTTGCCTCTCGCTCCCTATTATGCCCATGACATCTCAGCTCCAGGTTATCCTCACCACCACCAGCCGCCCATCCCTCACCACCACCAGCCACCGCGCCATCTGCCGTCGCAACGCCCTCCCACCCGCCCTCTCCAACTCCAGATGCATTCACTCGGCTCGAAGAGAAGTGGGATCAATTCGTTGTGATGTTCCACCGCTACAAGGAGAAGACAGAGAAGGAACTCCAAGCAGCGGTGCGGCTTCAGGCGGCAGCGCGAGGGTTCCTGGCACGCCGCCAGGTACAGTCCCTTCGTGGGGAGAAGCACCTTGCTGTGGCCTCCAAGGCCACCCCATGGCCGTCATCATATGAGCAGGCCGTGGTGCGCCTGCAAGCCGCAGTGCGCGGCTTCCTTGTTAGGCGGGCGGTGCGTAAGCTGCACTTGCTGATCAGCTCATCGCTGCACCAACTCGCAGCCTGCGCGTCCAACCACCAGGTCTCGTCTATACTTTTTGAACCCCCTGCAGAAGTCGAGATCTGGGTATGCAGCCCCCCTGCACGGCCAAAGAGGGTCGTCTCCCTCATTCGGGCAACTGCCTTGGTGCTGGACAGACCCAAGGGCTGGTTCCTCCTTCACCTTTCATCCAACGTGAAGTCCGCAGTTCAGCTCTTTCCTTGGGATCCAGGAGGACAGGAGGACATAGCTGCAGTTCAAATTTATATTTTAGTTCCACAATTATTTTGTATTTTCGTCTTAAATAATAAAGGTAAGCCGAGATGTAAAAGACTTAACCTTAAGTCGTGTCAGGTAAGTCTATGGCAGCTCGAGGACGAGCTGGTCCTCAAGGGAGGGGGAGATGTCATGGGCATAATAGGGAGCGAGAGGCAACAGCCAGGCTGGGATAAGGCTAAAGAATAAGATTGAGATGAGCTGGGATAAGGTTAGAGAATAAGATTGAAATGAGAGAATTGTGAAGAGTTGGTTAGCATCAGATAAGTCCAAGAAAGTAGGAGTTAGTTGAGAGTTTGTAGGAGAAGTTGGTTAGCCATAGGGCTATTTATAAGCCGCATGGAAGCAGGGAATAAATCAAGCAAGATCATTATCAAACCAATCTCTCTCTCTCTCTTGCAATGACCCTCTCAAGCGCCTAGGGCTGCTACCCTAGAACCAAGCCTGCGGCAGAGGGGTATAACCTCGTCGGAGAAGACAGCTATCCCCATGGACCGAAGGTCCATGACATATGTCTGTCATCTTTGCTCCGCCTTTCCTTTAGTACTTTACTGATCTAAATGTTTTTACCTAGTCATTTCCAGTGTTCTTGATAATACCGACTTAAATGTTTAGAATTTCATTTTGGTTACCACAGAAGTTATTTAACAATCTTTATTGCTCCTTGTTCTTCCTTCAGGTCTGCTCTGTATTTTGTTGCCTGTTACTTCTCGAGGATAGGCTTTCAGGTATGTTAGCTACCTTGTACTGCTTATTTTGCTCCTTTGTGCCACTATGGTGAGTACTGCTTGTAATGCTGTTTCAACTATTCTTCTATTTTTAAAGTATAAGTACTCCTAAATCTGTAATTCGGGTTAAATCACCAGGACTGGACATAAAATATAACATCCTGAGACCAATTTTCCAATCTTGTAGTTTGTGTCGGAATTCGGAAATAGTTTCAGTTGATTTGATTATCTAGCAAACTTTGCTATTATTAAAATGGAAGCTTTGTTGTTTTACCTTGTTGTTTATGGCTCAACAATCACAGATGGCATTGCTAGTTATTTTAGAGCTATCATGTATTCATGTACACTTAGCTGCTTGCGGAGTTATTGTACAATGCATATGCTGCCATTTGTCATTATTGGCCTAATTTGTCTCTAATCATCATCATCAACAACAAAGCCTTTTTTAGTCCCAAGCAAGTTGGGATAGGCTAGAGTTGAAACCCAATATAAGTCACAAATCAAGGCTCAAGCATGTGGATAGCTATTTTTCATTCGCTCCTATTCAAAGCTAAATCTTTGGGTACATTCCATCATTTCAAGTCTTCTTTTACTACTCTTTTTATTTCAACTTTGGTCTTCCTCTGCCTCTCTTCCCATTACCGTCGCGCACTCGCCTTAGGATGCCACTATGCACTGGTGCCTCTGGAGGTCTTTGTTGGAAATGTCCAAACCATCTCAATCGGTGTTGGATATGTCCAAACTATTTCAATCGGTGTTGGACAAGTTTTTCTTCAATTGGTGGTACCCCTAGTCTATCACGTATATCACTGTTCCAGACTCAATTACTTCTTGTATGACCACAAATCTAATACGATTTACACATTTTCGCGACACTTATCTATTGAACATGACGTCTTAGGCCAACATTCTGCATCATACAATATAGTAAGTCTAATTGCTGCCCTATAAAACTTGCCTTTTAATTTCTGTGGTACCCTCTTGACACAGAACACAGATGTTTGCTTTTAGCCTGAGAAAAAGTTTAAACTTGTAGTGTTGGGTACTGTGTACTAAAATCTTGAACTGATTATTGTAAGGCCCTGTTTGTTTCCCTACAAGATTATATAATCCAGCTTATAGATTATATAAGCACCTATTGACTTGCTTATGGATTATTATAATCTAGGTATCTAGATTACATAATCCACATAATTTGGGTTGTTTGTTTACCTCTCACTTATTTAAGCTAGATTATATAATCTTGGGGGTAAACAAACAAGCCCTAAATCAGTGCATAACTGCATATAAGGGCTAATGTGCTAATGTGTATCAATAGAAACAATCGAAAGCAAAAAGCCAAATCACCCGAATAGTTTGGTATACTAGTTCTGATTATCTGATCACATTACCCTGTTACAACTGCAGTCACTGGTGGATTAGTTACTATTTATCTATTCTTTATTTCAAATATGCAAAAAGAATGATTCCATTCTTTAATATCGTACCCTGCAGGGTGACTTATCCAATTCTATCTTTGTTCGGAAGACTCTGCTAAGGTCAACTTTGGAGTTAATTCATTCAAAGGTGATCTTTTGATATTTTCTAAGCAACTTTTTTTTGTTATATTTTTGGTTTCAAATTTGTTCAAGTGTTCTATGCTTATTGAGAAGTGAGTTTTTTCTCGAACCCGCATGAGAGCTGCGCCTTATATTAATAAGGGAAGAAACGGCAATACAAAACAGTGGTGGGGGGGAGGGACCCCACACACCCACCAGCCCTAAAACATTACAAATCTAAACGACCCAGGCCCAACTCCTTGAGCCCACTGGGCCCTGCAGCACAGCACACCACACAGCATACTCCGATGAGATGCGCTGTAATGCCCTACCAACAGCAGGTTGCAGCCCATTAAACACACAGCCATTTCTATGCTTTCAGAGCTCCCAGGCGACAAGAGTAATGACAGTATTCATTCCTTTTCTCGATTCCTTGGAAATCTGTCTCTTTGTTCTGCTCCACCAGGATGAAAACAGTCATCTGTGGGTCGCAGAACCAAAGATGGAAGCCCCAGCTTTTGAAAGACAACAGCCCATACTTGCCTGGCAAAGACAGCAGCCCCAGCTTTTGAGAAGTGAGTTCATTATTTTGCTTCATATATGTTCTAGAGTATGAAGGGCAGGCCGCAGGCATCATGCAGTGGTGAGAGCTGTCTCATTGAGTCTACAGGTTGCGTGTTCGAAGCAGCCTCTCTTCATTTGTGTGTGTGTGTTGGGGGGGGGGGGGGAGGGGTGGAGGCTTGCTTTGGTTTACCCCTTCCCCAGATCCTACTCATTTGGGAGCCTGTAGCATTGGGTCTGCCCTTTATGTTCTAGAGTGTAGGTTCATGTTTCCGATGGTGGTATATAAATGAACTGATGCGCAATAGTGCACCATTTAGGAAAAAGATAAAACAGTATAGTCATAAACATCAAATTGTTCTTTTAAACATTTATATACAGAGGTAAATTTTCTGAATCATATTTAGTAGCTTCGGGATTGAAGATACCTTGCAATTTTTCCCCACCTTTTGAGTTTGTTATTTACTACATTCGTTCTCGAATATTTGTCGCCCGCTAGTTTATTTTTGAACTAAACCGTGACAAATAAAAAAGAACGGAGGGAGTACTTATTTTCTTCCGTTCATTGGCATTATGATCCAACCAATTCAAAAAGGAAGTCCTTTTTTCCTTTCATTTTGAGTATTCCTTCTTCCGGTGCTAGCAGCAAGTATTGTTTATGCCATCTGTTCATCAAAAACAAGTTCTAGACGAATGAGTCGGTTTTGTAGTTCTTCCCTTTGGATCAGAAATTGTAAAACATTCTGTGCAGTTATTCTTTTAAAGAAATAAGGGGCAGACCTAGTGCTGGAGGCTCCCACATGAGTGGGGTCTAGGGAAGGGATAAACCGAGGCAAGCCTTCCCCCGCAAATGCGGTGAGGCTGCTTCGAACCGCAACCTGGTGACTCAGTGAGACAACTTTCACCACTCCACCTGGCCTGGCCTTAGGTTATTTTTTTAAAGATGGAACTAAATATTTTACTCAGTTACCCATTTGTGGTAGCTAATTCATGATAGGGTAAAGGATCTTGAGGACAGGAATAAAGTTGATGGTGCTCTTGTTGTGTTGGGTTCAATTCCAAACACCAGGAAATTCGTGGAAGGGTGGTGGGCAGGTGGCACTGGTGTGGGGCGGGCAGCGCTCAAGAGGGGAAGAAGAGATAAGGCTGTCTGTTGGGGGTCCACTGATGACATGTGGTGTCCAAGAAATTAGTTAACATTGACCAAGTTTATAGAAAAATATATTGACATCTACAATACCAAAAAAATGCACTATCAAAACATATTTCATGGTGGATTTAATGAAACTATTTTGATGTTGTAGATTTGGGGTTTTGGCGCATTTTTCTGTGAACTTGGTAGAAGTCAGAGAAGTTAGACTTACAACAAAACTAAAATATCCTAAATTTGGGAACGGAAGGTGTATATACAACAATGCTGCTTATAGTTTAGGTATTGGGAGCCAGAAGTAGTTGATTTGTGAGTATGTTTCCAACTACCAAATCCTGGTGACACCCTTACACACATGTGGGTCAATGTAGTGCTAAAGAATGTTCCCTTTTATGTATTTAGTTTTCTGATTATTGGCATTCCTGGATTGGTGAGTTTGCTGTGCATGTGTAGTGGCGAATGTGTGTTTGCATCTTTAATTCCAAGAAAAGCTTGCTATTTGGGTTAACACTAATAACGAATTGGGGGGGGGGGGGGGGTGAAATGGACAGCAATAGTGTATGTTGTTGCCTTTTGTGGTTATGCTATGCACCACTATGTCCGTCGGTAAGCTTCATGTGGAATGGGTCATTCATTTTATTTCTTCCTTGAGATTTGCAAGCTGAATCACTGGTTCATTTTTTATGACAGGAATTCTCTCTTTTGAATGAACAAAATGTTGTTATCATTCCTGAAGCTATTTTCTCGCTGTGTGCTGGCTTTTCATCACCAGTAATTAATTCATCGGATATATTGCAACTGTTTGGTCATTGTAAAATTCATTCCAAGGTATATTGTTTGTTTGTCATCACAAGATTTTACAGATTACAGTACTGTGCTTCTGAACTTATGTTGTTGTTCACTTAGTGCCAATTTGATTTGTTTTAGATGTCTCTTGAGGATGATAACTGGGTTCTTAAAGATGAACTACCCTACTCTGTGGAAGCTTTGTCAGAAATCACTCTGGATACTTGTACCAAGGTGCTTTACTCATTGTTCTCTGTAGCTCTGCTATTAGTTCTTGTGAATGTTAAATAACACTTTGCCTGACAGTATAGTCTTTTATATTTTCCTCGTCTCTCCTTTGTTTGGTTTGAACCTGAGGTTGAAGCATTTTTTGACAACTAGGTTTTTCGTGTTGTAACTAGAATATCTTTCATCAATGAAACGATATAAAACCCTCCGACATGATGTAAAAGAAAGCATGCTTTGAGCAGCGTGTCTTTTTTCCTTCCCTGTTTTGCTGGTCATTGTAAGCTCATCAAACCTGGAACTCACCATGAACTAACTAATGTACAATTTCCACTTTTGCATGGAAGCAGTTTTTCTTAGAAGAGAGTTTCCTTTGGTTTTATAGGAAGCAACTGGAAGCAGTTTAATCAAAAAGACTTTATCAAACTTTTCATTGTGGCTATTAGTGCCATACTGTCATTTGTTGCAAGCACCATCGTAGTGGTTGATTCCATCTGGAATGCTTGGTATTTTGTATGGTTCAATAAAGTTTACCGATGGTTAAACCCATAGTTTGTTGTTTTAGTAAGTCAGACTTTGGTGATCCTAGAGATTATTCTTGAAACAGCGAAAAGGGCCTCTATCCTAGTGGTTAAGGGCTTTCGAGTAGCACATCCAAGACCTAGGTTTGAACCCCTTGAGGGCGAATTTTCAGGCTTGGTTAAAAAAATCCCCTCGCTGTGCCCCAACCGCTCTCGGGTTACGATGTCCTGTGTGCCACCCTCCGGTTGGGCCGTTGCAGAGTCGACGGTTGACGCCGCCTTGTTAGTGATGGGGGGCCAGGGTTCAGGGTTTTTCTCGGACGAGACCATTGTTTCAGTCTCTTCTTAATATAATACCGGGAGGGCGGTCTTTCCCTCCCCGGCCGAGTTTTTATTATTCTTGAAACATAGTTTTTGTTTGACTTCTACTCATAAAGTCACAGAAGATGCTTTATTGGTTACAGGTTATATCTCATAAATGCCACCTTATACATCTTCCGGGGACTATCCAGCAACCAATGCTCCTAGAGCTCATGGAATTCATGAAAGGATTTGTGGCTTCAAATGAGCAGTTTGAGAAAGTGGACTTGAATAATCTTGTTCTTGTTTGTTCTCTTCTCTGCAATCTGATTCATTGTGCATTGTTGTCAAGGTATCTGTTTTATTTTAGTGTCCTGGTCTGCTTTATTTTAATGTTAGTGGTACAACATTTACATCTCTAGGAATTTTTTTGCACCCAATGAAATTAAGCACCGTATTTCAAGAATTAGTTTTGCCTTGAGCTGACAGCGATATGGTTGTGTTCAGATTCATAATTTTTGCTGCAATTGGGAGGCAATGTCCCATAAGTGGGACCCATCCTCCCTCATTTTTCTATTCCTATGCATCTATTTCCTGAAGTCTTGCCCTAGGCTGGGTCCTGTCCACACGGCTGTCAGCCTGGTTGACCGGGTTGTTCAATAGGCTGTTTTCCAGTGGTTCCATAAAACTGGCATTCATCCCATTTATTCCAGGTTCACACACATGTCCAGTCTTTCTAGCAAATCAGATCAGTGCACCAATCGGTTCTTGTTTGACTGCTGTCAATCTGTTTATGGTTCAAGCTATAACTTGAGTGTCACGTAGTGCCCATGAGTCTTATAGTGGTCGTCTTTCAGTATGCCTAACATCCTTTTGGTGTTATGTGATGTTTTCTCAGGACCATGGAAGAAAAATCTTCACTTTTGCAAGAAACAGTAGATTATGTCACCAATATTTTAAAACATATTGTGTCATTTGTTGTGAAGAAGAATGATGAACTTTCTCATGGTCTTACTAACATAAGTTCAGCATTGGATACAATGGGCTCTGCTTTCTCCTCAATCAAGAGCTTACTGTCTTCTCCAATATTTAATCTGTCAAGAGTTGATAATGGAGTTTGTTCTGTTGTTATCAAAAGCATTACTGAATTACTTGATGAACTCTTGGTGGCAATTTCTCAGCTGTTTTGTCAGATCTCTAGTTTAGTGAGCAATTTTGATGCAGAGAGTACTGGTAAAGTGCTACCAACATCTAGTATCAACTTAGAGGACCTAAATCCTGTTTTGGACTGTAAAAGTAGTGTTGCTGATATGGATCTTGATGTGATGGACTCTAGTGAAGTAGATTCTGTCACAGCTAGTGCGAGTGGAAGTATGGGTAGCTTCTTACGACCTTTGGAATGGAAGCTAGATCTAGTTTGCATTATTTCAACTTTTTTCTCAGTTTCATCACTTCATACATGGGAAATTTTGTACAGCTTGGTGGATAAAGAAGGTGACGTGAAGGTAATTTTTTTTGATGATAGCTGCTTAATATTGTTGTAATTTTATTTCAATGCTATCCTGGTAATACCTGGTTTCATTTTGCAGGTTCGCCAGGCCATCTTGCTTAACCTTTGCAGAAACATCTCCGCGTCATCTAAAACTGTATCTTTAGTGGTACTCTATAGCTCATATCTTTAATTAGACAAAATTAGTACTTATGCTGTTGGCTTACGTGTTTAATTCAACCAGGCATTTATGTGATTTTTAACATGTTGACATCGATCATGCAGGTCCATTTTATAGTTGATATGAGGGACAGAGGTGCAAGTTCATTACTTGGACCTGCAGAGTGCTTAACTCACATACATGCTTTATTAAAAGCGTTGATAGCTATCCATGGTGGACAGAATGCTGATGGAAAGCAACCAGGACGCGAAGTATTTTTCAGTGAGGTTGGTATTTATGTATTTTACACGTTATATAATTTACTGTCTTGTCATATTTTATTTATACATTCAAGGTTTCAATGACTGAACACGAGTTTGTTTGGTGCAGTTTCTTTTTTTATTGATTGGACATTTTGGTCTCAGAGTGAACCATCATGTGATTAGATTGGCTATCCTTTCTTTAGTCTTGAAATATTCACTAATTTAGAGAAACACAATCATTTTGATTGGCTGTTAATTTCAGTGAGTGGCTTACATGTTCTATCCTCCAACTGACTGATCGATATGTTTCCACTATCTGCAGAACCAGGATATCTTATTTGACTTGTTAAATAGGGCTACAGACATAAGTTCTGTAGATTGGTTTTCTCGCATCAAGTTCATTGATTGTGTCTCCTCCTTTGTTTGCCTGTTCCCTGATGTTGCCCAGGTGATTCTTATATCTTGCTTTTATCAACAGAATCGCCATTGAAATGTACTCCACTACATTAGTAATTTGATATCTCTATTATAATTGCAGGATTTGATCGGATGTTTGCTTGACATGCTGCATGATGCTGATTACCGTGTTAGGTTGTATTTGGCTAGGCAAATCGTCGTGTTATTCCAAACATGGGAAGGGCACAATGAATTATTTAATGATGTTTGGTAGGTATTGACAACTATGATTTGATGGTTTTGTGTTAACTTTTAGAAGGGAATTAAATATTCATATGATGAACAATTACCGACTTCTGACTCAAAACTAGGCCGGTAGGGGAAAGACTGCCCCACGTATTATATTAAGAAGCTGAATCAGAGCCCCGACTGAGAAAGGTCACGAAAGATGGCCCCCCACGCAGCATGAGGGTTTGCCCCCCTATAGGCTAGATCTTACTCGTGCTTTGAGTCCTCCCAGCCCCTACACGAGGATACGCCCCCATAGGCCAGTCCATCTCGTGTGCACACAACCAGGGGAACCAGTGAGTGACTTTTTTTAACCTCAGTCTCAAATTCGCTCACACTGGGATTCGGGATTCGAACTCAGGACCTGAGGAGTGCTACTTAGACCATCTAACCAACTCAACTAGAGGCCTACGACTCATTACCAATCATCTTAAACATGTAATGTGTAGAGTACATTTAGCCTTTTCCAGACCATGGTATCACCGCAAATCTAAAAAGTGCCAATCCAGTTAGTGCTAACAGGTACCTGCTGCTCTAAATGATAGGAGTGTTGCTCAGTTTCTCTATAATATTCTGCAGCTAATCACCGCTAATTTCCTAGAGTTAAAAATGTTTAATCTGAAAAGGTGACAGTTGGACATTCAGTTGATATTTTATATGTTATTCATTTTGTACATAGAAGGTAGAAGTTAGGACCTATTGAATGTAGGTGATTGCTGGAACTTGGTATCATCCCTGTCCCCCACATTTGACAAGGCTAGAGAAGTGCACACAGATTTATCTTGTCAAATCTAAGTGAGAACTATCATTAGATAATTGTTATTGTTATATATTTACATTTTGAAGTTTATTATTTAAAGCACAGACTACTTTGCTTTTGCTATCATTTCCTTGAATGAAATGGCAGCTTGTATTCAGGATATTTTCTTGGATTGCTGATATAGAATTTTGGGTAAATATTTTGGTTTATGTCTTGGGCAGTCTGTTAGGCCTTATGGGCTGGGACAGTTGTATTAGACCGCCTCTTGCAGCTTACCCATATGGCCATGCAAAACACTGTTTTGCACTGTTCGCAGAGTGGAGTTTGAATATGGGGATGAGATGAGTAAACTTCTGGAGATATTCTTAGAGGACCATTTGAGTTAAGGTAAAAGATAAAATTAGCCATCTTGGTTAGGGGTAAGCCTCTCTGCATAAAAAAGGAGATATATCAATCAAGGGAAGCAAATAAGAGATCAATCAATTTTCATCTTCCTTTCGTTAGTTCATGGTGTCATCACATCCCCATTACCTGTGGCCTATTGTTCAGGACCACGTCGAAGTTACCTATCCATCCAACCCCCACCTCCATTACATTTACCTGTGGCCTATTGTCCATGCTGACGGCTTCCGGTTCGGTGATGCCCAATGCGGCGAAGGGCACGCCCAGTCCAGCCACACGCGTGCGCAGATCGGCTGCGGCGGCCGCGCCCATGGGCGCGGCGGACATCGAGAAGGCCATGGGCGCTCGACGGCGGGAGATGGCAAGGAAGTGAGGGTGGCGGCCAGGAGATGGGCCTGGTGGCCGGCTGGGGAAGGGGGAGAGAGGGTGGCGGCCAGGGGAGACCTGGCGGCCGACTGGGGAAGGGTGGCGCCAGGGAAGGCCTGACGAAGGGAAACCCTAAACTCTAAACGGGATTCTAACAATTTATCTCCTAATTTTCTGTACAACTGAAATGATAACTGATAATGAATCATACTTGTGACTTTTAACTACTAGTGCAAAAGGGCCTCTAGTTGAGTTGGTTAGGTTGTCTGAGTAGCACCCCTCAGATTTTGAGTTTGACTCCTCGTGGGAGCGAATTTCAGGCTGTGGTTGAAAAAAATCCCCTCGTATGCCCCAAGTCAAAGCACGTCTAAGGCCTGGCCCTGACGGTCGTTCTCACATAGGATATGGTGCCACTGTGTATGACTGGGGTGGGGGTTCAGGGATTTCATGACCCGTGTGAGAACATCTTCTTCTTAATAAAATGCTCGGTGTTTGTCTTACCCCCGCAGGATGAGTTTTTACATCTAAGTATCTAACTATTAGTACTCTTTAGTGTGAATGTTAGCTTAACAACGTTTTCCTATATCAGCTCAAGCATTGGTGCCAAGATGGTGAAGTTCTCAAATATTTCTCCAGTTACAGCTAGAGAAGTCTTAGCTGTTGGTCCACAATCTGTTCTCGTAATTGAAACTGCTCTCATTACACTAGCTCATTTGGCTGTGCATAGCGAGGATGTTGAAGTTGAGGTATGTCCTTGTGGTCACACCTTGTATTGTGCAACAGAAGCACAGAGCTATGTGCTAGTCGCTAGTGTTTGATTGATTTTTTTCTCTGCCAACTGTTTTTGTTATGGAGCATTGTTTTCATATCGCCTGATCGTCTGATCGATGCCACTGGGCGATCAGACGATTAGTTGCGATTAGGTGACGATCAAGGTGATTAGTCGCTATTTGGCACCAGCGAGCCGCACTCGCACAAACAGGCTCGAGCCATCCCTGGTACATGCATGCAGCCAACTGCTGGATTTCTAATTTTCCTAATTTATCAAATTCCCACTTGAATGCAGCACTAGTACCACGTTGCACATGCATGCAGCCATGCAGGGAATTTATCAAATACCCCCACGTTGCACATGCATGCAGGCGCCGTTGCCCCTACCTGCATTCCGAATTTATTTTAAAAAAGAGGGCGGCATGTTTTTTGTGTTATACAAAAGGATAGCTGTTTTTTTTTCTCGAAAGCGCAGGAGAACTGCACATCATTATATTAAGTAGAAGGAAAAGAAGGTCCAAAATAGACCCAGTAGACAAAAACCCTCCTAAGGAGGTTTAAAACAATGAAAAAGGAAACAATCTATGATCCTAGAAAAAAAAAAAACAAATACAACCCTACAACGAGTAGCTAGGGGACACTGTTGGTGGCGGCAAGAAAGGAGAGACCCTTAGCTCCTGCCATTTCCCACAACTGCTGTTCCTCCCTTGCCTGACAGAGAGCTGCGGAAACACTAGGGGATAATCCATCAAAGACAATTCTATTCCGATGATTCCAAAGAATCCAGGCGCCTAAGGCAATAAGAGAATTGAGACCCCTCATAGCCATATCTCCAGAACTTTTGTCAATCTTCTCCCACCATCCCATAAAAGACCAGTACCAGGAATAGGAGCAAGATTATGCAATCTGAATTGGCGCATCAGCAGGAACCAAAATTCCCTCGCGAAAACACAAGAAACCAGAATGTGATCCAAAGTTTCAGACTCCTGATCACATAAAGGACACCTCTCCGGATGGTCTAGTCCTCTCTTTGCCAACCTATCAGCTGTCCAACACCTATTTAGCGCTGTCAGCCAAAGGAAGAAGTGGCATTTGGAGGGGGCCCAAGTTTTCCAAACTCTTTCATAGTGACCGAAATCAACAGACCTAGTGAACAGCCCTTCATATGCAGCCTTAGCAGAATAAGCCCCATTTGCAGCAATACTGAATATATGTTTATCTTCCACATCTGGTAGCAGCTCCAAATCTGAAATCAAATTCCAGAGATGAAGATAATCCACTAACACCCCCACAGAAAGAGATCGATCTTCTATCTGTCAACGCCTCCTGAACCGTTTATTTGTTAGTGATTCTTTTCGGAATGGCATCAAATAATCTAGGAACCAGATCTGCAATTTTCTGCCCATGAATCCATTTATCAGATCAAAACAAAGTATTAGCCCCATTACCAACCTTTGAAGTCAACACCATCGAGAAGAAAGCCCTTGCTTTGTCCGGTACTTGGATAGGTAGGCTGCACCAAGGTCGGTTAGGCTCAGTCTTTTGGAGCCAAAGCCACCGCATGCGCAGGGCCCAAATAAGTTCAAGACTAGAAATGCCAAAACCGTCCAGCTGGAGGGGTCTACAAACTCTGCCCCAGGCAACCGGATAGTGCCCTCCTCTGACCTCCTTGCGCCCCCTCCATAAGAAACCTCTTCTAATTTTGTCGATAGCCTTGATAGCCCAAGGGGGAATATTTACCGTCATAGCGAGATAAATAAGCATTCCGGTAAGCACATACTGAACTTGCACTTTTCTGCCTGCTCTTGTCATCAAATCTGCTTTCCAACCTGGGAGTTGATCAACAATTCTATCCACAATAGGCTGCACCTAATCCTTGGTGAGATTTTTCAGGGACAACGGCAGCCCTAGGTATTTACAAGGAAAAGTTGAGATGTCACATGGGAGGAGGCCCTGAACCATTTCCAACTCCACATCCCCACATTGAATGGGATAAACACTAGACTTTTGTTCATTGTTGCGGAGACCTGAAGCTTCACCAAAAAGATGTAAGATATCTAGAGTAATAGCAATATCCACAGTAGATGGATGCAAGCAAAGTGCCACATCGTCTGCATACATAGATACCCGATGGCCGATGCAGATGGGTTCTGGGGGAAAGATCCATGAGCAGACCTGCCTATTCAGCTCTGGAAAACAGTAGGCCAAGAACATCCATTATTAGGATAAAAAACATGGGGGAGAGAGGATCCCCTTGTCGGAGTCCTCTCCGATGCTCAATAGGTCCTCCTGGAATGCCATTCAGAAGTACTTGAGTGCTAGAGGAGGATAGAAGCCCACAAATGATGTCCCTCCAAACCTGTCCAAAGCCAAGATGCTTCATAACTTCGATGAGAAAAGGCCAAGAAACCGAGTCAAAAGCCTTAGTAATATCAAGCTTTAGGAGAAGACGTGGCCTTTTTTGTTGATGGAAAAGTCTAGCAGTTTGTTGGACCAACATGAAATTGTCTTGAATGAAACGTCCCTTAATGAAGGCACTCTGAATCGGAGACACCATATCATTCAAACTTTGACTTAATCGATTGGCCAATAATTTTGTAATCAACTTTGCAGCACTATGCACTAAACTGATTCGCCTATAATCTTTGACATGGACAACCCCATGTCCCCATGTTGCTTTGGGATTAAAGTAATGTAGGCCGAGTTCAACAAGCCAAAGTTGTCAAACTTCCTATTCCAAACCGCAGAAACAACTGCCATAAGGTCCATCTTGATAATTTTCCAACAAGATTTAGAGAAGCGCCCAGTGAAACCATCGGGACCTAGGGCCTTGTCATTAGGTAAACTCCTGATTGTTTTCCAAAGTTCAAGTTCTGTAACAGGCTCATCAAGATGTGCTAGATTGTAAGTTGGCATATGCAACACCTCCAAGTCAATAGTCTGCTCCCTATCCCCACATTCACCAATTAGCTTGGCATAGAAACTGTCCACCACAACCGTTTTTTCATCATGACTAGTGAGGATATGATCTCCGTTCATCAGCTGTGCAACAAAATTCTTGCTTTTTCAATGTCAAGAGTGCATATGAAAGAGTTTGGTGTTTGCATCCCCCTCTTTAAGCCATGAAATCCTCGATCTCGATCTTGCAATGGTACGCTAAAGCGATGATAAAAACAGGGAGTGTTTTTTCAGCAAATTTCTTAGCTAGATTTCAGCCAAGGACAAGGATCTACTATCCTGCGCTATTTCTAGACTATGGAGAATTTCCCTTGACAGAGCCAACTGAGTCCTCACATGTCCCACATGCTTCCCACTCCAAGATTGCAACTTCCTTGCTGTAGCTTTTAACTTCACGTCCAAAGTCATAAAAGGGCAATTTACAGCTGCCACAGATTCCCAAACCTCCTGGACAACATAATGGAATCCCTCCAACTTGGACCAAAAGGCTTCAAAACAGAATCGTCTTTTACCCATTTTGTTGTCTCTAATGCCAAGCAGCAGAGGCAGTGATCAGAGCCTTCAGAGGCAGCGCTTTGAAGGACATTGTGAAATATCTCTTCCCACTCCACTGAACAGAGAACCCTGTCAAGCTTAACAAGGACATGACTGTCTTGCTGATTTGACCCCATATATTTACGTCTGTATAGTGGAATCTCCTTGAGACTCAAGTCCTCAATCAACTTCCTAAATCTCCCCATCATAGCTCTGTCAAGATTTGAGTTGTTTTTGTCTGAAGCTCTGTAGATGAGGTTGAAATCACCGGCAATCAACCAAGGTCCAAAGCAAGCAGCCCTAATGTCTCTCAATTCTTGAAGAAACAACATCTTATCACTGTTACTCTGAGGGCCATAAACACAAGTTACCCACCAGCAACGGTTATGTTCATTGCAGAATTGAATTGAGATGCTGTGTCTGTCAATCCTAGTCAACCCAGTAACCCCCAGGTGGCGCTTCCAGGCAACCAGGATGCCACCACTAGCAGTCTAGCACCACTAGACGGTAGAAAGGAGAACTGGCAGAAGTCCGAACCCAAGGCTGCTAGAATAGTTCTTGTAGAGATGACTGTCATTTTAGTTTCCTGGAGACAAACCACATCGGCTTTAGAAGACAAAACCAGATTCCGAACTGAGCTTTGACGATCAGAAGAGTTTAAACCCCTCACATTCCAACATATAATCTTGCCCGGTTCCATTACAAAACAATTATAGGAAGGCGACCCAAAAAGAAAACAGACTCACTAAGGGAAGAGGTTCCCCGGAGTCTTCCAGCCAAAGAGTGCCGCTAAAGCTTCAACATGACTTTGAGATAAGGAATGTTGGAAAAGATTTTCATAATCCTCAACGGCTTGCTGGTTGATGCCTGCATTCTCTGTGATGACTTTCAGAGACCGCATTACTTGTTTTGTGGCTCTGATCTCCAGATCCTGCATGTTGAATTCCACCCCTGCCCCTGCGACCTGTCGGCTCCGTCTTAGCGCAGTACCAGAATCTTTGGCACCCGTTGATCGCTTGGAAAAAAACAGGAGCCGATAAAAGTTTTGAAGGTTCCTTTGTTACCTTGGCGATGAAGGATCTTCTTCTAGAGTTCATAAAGGGAGACGAGTCCAGTAATTGCTCACAAGAATCCCCAAAAAGCAGTCTGGAACTATCATTAGAGACTACCTACTCAGATCCGAGTGGAGCAGTTGAATCTGCTTCAACACCCGTCCCTGTTCCACTGAACTCCAACATTAACGGCCCGTGAAGCCTAGAGATGGTCTCAGACGGAGTAGCAACAACTCCTTCCACGTCCGAGGGGGGATAGGACGGAGTAACTGGTGTCACTTCAACATCCAGGCCCAATCCCATAGACTAAACCTCCACAACATCACAATCATTATCTGCAGTTGTGGTATTTCCCGTAGTGATTATTCGAAGCCATTGATAGAAGAGTTTGACTATTGTTGTACCACCACAAGCCATCCCAGATAGCATAGGTATCCCACTTAGGATCGCTTTAAAATAACCTTGGTCCCTACATGGGATCAGAAGTGGCTTCAAAAACTTTATGGGTGGACATAATTGCAGCCCTTTCTAATCCCGACTGGCTGTAGAAATCCTCAATAAGTCCGAAGGCTGTGACCTAGAACCCCCTAGTTCCATCGATATATCAAAACAACAGGAATCAATGGAGATCCTGGACGTTTGACGAATCTCCCATTCAACAAGAAGGCAATCTAGAAGTGGGTCAGCGTGGTGTTGTAATTCAGGAGAGTCAACAGAGCACGACTCAGGGAGAGATAACAACTGTCTTGGCCCTGATCGGTGACTGGCTGAACGTCCTAGGGATAAGTTACGACCATCCCGCATGAAGGGGTTAGATCTCCCATCCCCCGTTGCACCTTGCCCTTGATGCAGTCCATGGTGGGCATGATCTTGAGCACCATCGTCCAAATTATCAGCAGGAGGACCAGAATGCGAATTGGAATCGTTCGGTCGGAAGGCAACGGAAAAACGAATAGTGATTGGGTAACTTAGAGCTATGGTTTCTCCAACGTTGCCCTCAACAACCTGAACAGACTCGACAATCCACAAATCTCTTGAAGCAGGAATAGTAGACGGCAGTGTTCTTATGGCGTCGCCTAGGCGTCGCCTAGGCGACGCCTAGGCGTCCAGGCGCCCGGGCAGAACTGGTCGCCTTGCTCGCCATTCCCGCCTAGGCATCGCCTAGGCGCCGCCTAGGCGCTAAGGCGCCTGTCTGGTCCACTTGCTCGCCTAGGCGCCTTAAGAACACTGGTAGACGGATTAGTGCACCAAGCAGAGCATCGGAAGCAGGACAAATCTTGCAGCGCCAAAGTATCCTGATGCACCTGATGAATCCAAGCAAAAGGGCTAAGAAGATGTTCCACCGTACTAGTTTCCCAAGCATGAACAAGAATTCCTCCAATCTCCAGATCAACTAAGTATGGGAATGCAACCCCCGAAGCGCCCAGAAACCTTGTCCAACGTTTACAAATAACAGAGAACATAGCTGTTCTGATGATAGACCAACGACTGATGAGGAGCTCTATCATGGTAATGTCAGGGGGAATCAGTAGCAAACTGCTTGAGGAAATCCTGCGGATGACCAGTGATGTTTCGATGATATTCAGTCGTGGAGCCAGAAGGGCGGCAATCTCTGCTTGACCTATCACAAGGTCACTGATAATAGTTAACACCACCGCAGTCCTGAGATCATCCTCTGATGCCGAAAGCTTGTTACTCCATCCCATAATGCATGGTGAGACGATACTGGTGGAGGCCTGTGGATCATTGATGTCCAGAGCTTGCAGCAATCCGCCACCCAAGGAGTTGCCCGACGTTGGGCTTCCATGTCTTCTAGTCGAACGTCGTCGTTTGCGCGGTCGACGTCGACGAGGCCGGCCAGCCACAACACCGGAGCCCTCACCCAGATCGGCATTGGCATCATCAGCTCGCATAGAGTCCCCTGAATCACCCGGCAAATGAGAAACAGGGCCCCAGTCTTCTCCCGCCGTAGAGGTTGGCTTGCGAGGAAGAATGGGAGCAGCTCTTTCCACCTCCAGATGTTGATGCGTCTTCCGTCTCCACACCAGATTCTTCGGCTTAGATTTCACCGAGGAGAGCCTCCTCCGGACCGAGACACGTGCCTCAGGTCGAGGATGCTCCCTCCATCCACCAGCGAATGTAGGCACACCATCATATTTGAATTGATGAATTGATGCCATTTGCACTCTACCACAACTGTAAATAAATGCTAGAGTAAGAGCTGATTACAAACCAGCAATGTCATTAAAAGTTTCTCATCTCCAAAATCTTCCGCTGAAAGGCATTTGAGCACTTGAATACAACACCCCAAAAAACAATGCCTTCGTGAACACATGTTTTGGGGGAGCCAAGGAAACGCAATATCATTAACAAGGCAATTGATTGCTGACCAAAATATTATCCAGTTGGTGGGAATAAGATACATTGCCTGTACACACAGTACAAGCAAATTTACCTACTTCAAATCCAACCTTGATTATTATGTTCAGGACCAACAACACATTGTCCAATCAGCTAGAGGTGCTCAACGATTCCACCAGGTAATCAAATGTCTGTCTTCGAGGTTTTATGTTGTCCTTCAACATACCTGCCAACCATGCTATGCCCTCCTCTGATCGATTGATCTTACAGAAGCCATTGATGATGTGATCGATTTGTCCACACCAGTGGCTCCAAGGCTTTAGTCTGCATCAACTTGATCAGGTCTACTACATCATGCACATGCCCGTTCTCGCACATGGCACATATGAGAGGACTGAAGGTTGACGATGTTGGCTCCAAACCGGATGATAGCAGCCACTCATCAGGCCAGAGAGTTGCAGGAGCCAGAGCTCGAGCCTGCGGCAGCCCCTTCGCTAGGATGCAGTCGTCGCCGCGTCCTGCTGCTCCTCCAGTCCTCTTATATGCGCCAAACCCGGCTTATATGCACTGCCTCCCCAATGTACGGTACCAGTCTGGAGGACCGGGTGCCTGATGGCCACAACTCCCTTGACTGCTCGGCTCCGCTCACCAGACACCCACCGCCTTCGCACCACTGCAGGTATCCCCATCGTTTCAATCCTGGAATCAAGCCGGGCATGTAGCTGCCTTGAACTAAGTTGCCCTTCAGAACCTAGGCCCGTGAGTCATGGATTCTGGCACGACAAACCACATGTCCCCGACGGATGGTATTGTCATCTCCCGCCTCCCACCACCTTATTCCTCCATCCCTATAGGCAATTGTACTACCATCCTTGTTGCCTCTCGTGGCTGTTCTGTCCTTAGTAACCAGGTTCCCGGATCGATGGGATCGAGGAACGGGAACGTGGTACGCTACAAAAACTAGGATTTAACACTATTGGAACGAGATTGTTTCAACGTTCCCAGAACGAGGAACGTGGCCAAGTTCCCAGTTCCTGGTTACTAAGGCTCTGTCCTCTCCACAGGACACCACTCTTTTTCCTTGCACAACGTCCTAGTAGCTCCTTCCATTGTTCATAACCTTCTCTCTGTCCGTCAGTATCCTTGTTCCTTTCTTACTCCTTTCTTAATGAATTGACAAGCAGCTCTCCGGCGCCGTACGAGAAAAATCCCTGTTCCATAGAGATTGACTCCTTTGGTTATCTTGTCAAGGATAACCTGACGCGTGATTCTTTGTTGAAATAGCTCGGGCGACCTATACACCATCACCCCAACAACACCTATGATTGTCCCGCATGCCAGCTATTAGGAAATGATATGTATATGATCTGTTAGACTAGAAAGGATACAGATACAATTAGGATATGAAATGATGCATCAGATTTGTACCTATCTTCCTTGCACAACAAGCCTATATAATCATATATATGAAATCCACCCCCAATTAATGGGTGTGAGGTGTCCCCTAATTCTCTACGACATTGAATTGTTTCAGAAGTATTGGTTCAATCAGTGATTTATACTACATATGCTTTATGCAGTTCACATTTTAGTCGTTCAGTCAACTAAGTTGTGTCCTCTGTTTTCTGATGTTGCAGTGTTTGTTCATGATTTCTGCTGCGGCTGCTATAGAGCCTTCTCAGCGGTATTTTTTTACAAGCAATGAGCGTGTCTATGTTGGTGTACAAAAATATTTTTTAAGATCAGTAAACAGAAACCAATTTGATGCTTCATTTAGTTTTATGGTTACTTCCTTTTCAGAGAATTAGCTTTTGCGTTATTTGATTCCATTTCAAGGAGGCTTGGTTATGCTTCAAGAAGCAAGGTGACTGGACACTTTTGTAGTGTATAGTCTGTACAGTTTTTTTGTTGTTGCTTTTCATAGTGTGTCAAATGTGCCAACTGAATCCGAGATTTTTTTATGTTTATTGTAAAAGAGAATGAATTGTTTTGACATATTACAGTTTACATATTTTGATACCTCTTTGGTATGCAGTATCTGGACCAAGTGATGGGACCCATTCTTTTTCGATGGGTTGCTTGTGAGATGAATCTAATTTCACTTGTTGAGGTAACATTTAGTTCTAATGTTTCTAGATGTGTTTCTGATATCATCATAGATTCTCCCCCATAATTTCCTTCAAAAAACGAAAAATGTCGGCATGGATTCTTAATATGATATTGAGGTTTCTCTGTGGAGTGATATAAATGATTCCGTTTGTGAGATTTGCCTAACTCAATTTACATGATTTTTTAAGATAAGAGTTACCTCTGCTTTTATAAAGTGATGAGATTCACCAGGAAGTGCTAGGGTTGGCCTGCATACAAAAGCACTAAGAAACCTATCCAACAACTATCCTATTACTATTAGATTTCACCAATATCAGACAGTTTCGGTTACTTCGTGTTCTTGGGAGCCAACCTCGTCACCTGGACCGCCAAGCGGCAGCCCGTCATCTCCCGCTCCAGCGCAGAGGCCGAGTACTGCGTGTGGCCAATGGCGTGGTAGAGGCCTCCTGGCTGCAACTGAAGGGTTATGCGAAATCGGAGGTGTTGACGGTGGCTGTTCATATGGAACTGTAGCCGTGGGCCGTGCCAAAAATAGGAGGCCCAAAAATACCTAACACGCATGGTCGGTTTGTAGTCCAAAACGGACGACTAGAAGATTAGCACACCTAATCAGGTCAATACTTCTAATCGCCCCATAATAACCGACCTGGCCGACTAATCGCGATTTGTTGGACGACTTGAAAACAGAACTTAGAATTGCTGAAAATATTTGGAATCAAAGGAACCAAATTATTTATGCTTGATTTCATGATGTTATGTTGGAACCAGGCAAAGGATCAAACTCACGTGAAAAACGCTAGCACTCTAATATACTCCCTCCATTCACTTTTGATAGTCCTATTTTCAAAATTGAGTTTTTCATTTTTCATAGTCCTATTTGAGTTGTGGTCCGAAATCTGATATAAATGACTGTTTAGGTCCCCGTGCAGATCATCTAGAAAAAAAGACTGGTGCATGTATACGGAAACATCAATACCGAGGAGTTTTCGCAAAAAAAGAAGTGTTTGATGATGTAATTAATTAGATGATAAGCAAGAGTTCTTCTCCTTGGTCATACATACTAGATCCAATGTACAGTTGTGGTGGCAGACACCTTTTTTTGGTTTTCTGCTAGTGACTACACACTGAAACAGTGCGAAGCTAGCTAACAACTTGACATACATACTAGATCCACTAACACGCATGTACTAACTAATCACATTCTTAACCACCTGGCTCAATGTCAACACATTAGAGCCACATGATCATGCAACATAACAAAATGATGTGATTAAACACATCTATCCCATACGCCACATGCAAAACTCAGAACACATACAAGTCAAAATTAGTGATGACGTGTTGACCATATGCTAGTAACTTTTTTGTTACTATATTTAAATATCACCTTTGTTTTGTTTTTCTGTATTTAATATGTAGTGTCCAATACTGCTAATGCAACAGGTGCAAGAAATGTTTGGTTATGGATCTGCTGAGCCAAACAACTTTGTTGAACATTGTAGTTCATGGCTTCTCCCTTTCCTCATTCTCAGGGGTGATGGTGCTGATATGAATTGGATATCGAAGGTAAATGTTTACTGTTATTCCAAAAAGACTAGTTAGTGCATAATATATCATTAGTTTATACGTAGGGGTCATATAAACCTATAGAAATGCATATCAACAGCTAAATTTTCTCATCCCATCAAAGGAAAATATCCAAGACTAAGTACAGCATCCCCCCATCTTGTCTTCTTTAGACCTTTTTTTTCCTCTTCTTAATATAATGGCGCGCAGTTCTCCTGCGCTTTTTGAGAAAAAAACTTTTGTGTTCACAGTCCTGTTTCCATGTTCTAATCTCTCTCTTATATATATATATATTTGTTACTCAGATTTTATCTCAACCTTTGTCAATCATTATCAAGAGATACTTCGTTCCAATCTTTGGAATGTGCATTGCTGTCAGATGTGGCACAGGGCCAGAGAAGGACTTAGCTGAAACTGTCTTATGTGAATCAGTTTTGCAGCTTGGTGAAATTTCTGAACTTGAGCGTGATGATCTCATTAAAAAACACATGGTATGCTTCCCAATTAGAACATCTCTTAATCTGCACGTGCTTTCTGATGTTCCATTGCTGTAGTATTCTATCTTGTCTATATCGTTTAATACATATATCAGCCATAAGCCTTTTAAAGCAGCCAAATTTGGTTATATGTGTTGCATCATATACCGACCACACTGATGTGGTTGATTTAGGTTGCTATTTTTTTTGTCGATTATGGCATTGTGTTATTGTGGATGGTTGGATGCATTTGTTGGGTGCATGTATCAGCGGTGCTCACAGCCCAAGATGGGGAACAAGGAATCAACAAATAAAGAGGCTTATTGATAAGATTGATCAAGGGATTTGTCTTGTTAGCTGGCAAGATAGGTTAGTTGATTGGCTAGCTAGTATCTGGGAGATTTGTTATCTTGGTTGTTAGTCATTGGCTGGAATGCTGGACGGAAGCTGTAGGTACAGTTATATGCTTTAAGCAAGAAAGAAACAATCCATATAGGGCCTGATTGGCCCAACTCAGCCTGGCTGCTTTTTGTAGCCAGGCTGAGATGGGAAGATCCCAACAGGGCCAACCTGCGCTGTTTGGTTTCATTTCCTAGGTCGTCCTGGCTGTCAATAACCTGTTTGGTTTCTTGCTTCGCATGACCTGATTCAGGCGCTAGTCTATTTGTTTGGTTGAGTTTATCCTTGAGCCCAATTGCACAATTGACGCCAATTGTGTGTGTTTGGCGGCAAACTGAAGTACTGTTTAGTTTTGCCTTATCTGAACGTTTACAAATTCATACAAGATTAGAGATTACACCGACACATCATACATTCATAATTAAGTACTAATAAATTAGCAGTTCCAATGTTCTACACTTCTACTGAACCGCCGTAATCAAAGCTGGAAACGAGCCGAGCCAAGCTCGGCCTTGCTCGCCCACTCAACGAGTTGAAGAAAGAGGCTTGGCTCGTGATCTGCACATTGATAAGTAATATTCCATCATATAGTGACTTAATAGTATATAAAAGTGATATATATAATCATCATTCAACAGTATAAGTAATCTAAATCATAAATTGTCCTATATCCACCACCAAGGCCAAGGAACGAGTTAGATATCTAAAAAATTATCCAATATCCATTATTATTCGATAAGTGGATTAATTTGGCACAGCTTGTGAGCCGGCTCGGCTCAGCTCGTTGCACCAACGAGCTCGAAAACCTGTCAGAACACAGCACATCATTCAGTCTGAACAAACTCATTGCCAACAAACTGCAGACAGAAGGGCAGGCTACCAGATCAGCAGAAACACAAGAAAACGACTGGCAGTCTCATGAGACAATGACTATTACAAGAAGCTGTTAAATTACCATTTTAAAAACTATGCTTAGGGATCATCAGTAAAGTCAATACATCACAGTTCTAGTATGTCGAACATCACACAACTTATACAGTTTCGAATGGCATACAACGAAGAGATGATCAAAAGCTGAAAGCAAAGAACAGAAATCCATCAAAGTAGTTTCATACCCCACAGTTGTCTTAGGATTACATAAATCCATACTCCCTGCCTATACAAAAAGCATCAGGGCTTGTTCGTTTTGGTGATAATCCACATGTATTGGGTGGGATTGAGCCGGTTTAAATCCATAACAAGTCAAAATACATCCCAATCCCACCCAATACACTTCAATACACATGTAATATCAATAACCGAACAAACCCTCAGGGCTTGTTCGTTTTGGTGATAATCCACATGTATTGGGTGGGATTGAGCCAGTTTAAATCCATAACAAGTCAAAATCCACCCCAATCCCACCCAATACACTCCAATACACATGTAATATCAATAACCGAACAAGGCCTCAGGTGTCATACAACCACATGGAATACACCAGTTTAGCAGTTTGGTGTTACGGTTACTCTGAGCTACCTCCACTTACAGGGTTACATGGGTTATCACACTAACTACCTTCGGAATGTTACTGCACAAGTCAGTAACCTGTATCAAATGAGGTGATGTTAGTGGCATTGAGTGAACTAACTCATTTATAGTTCTCCTTGCCCAGGAATGACTTAAGCCAAAGTACCCTATGGTACTCAGACATGTCAAGGAACCCTAACCTTTGTGCTTTGTTGTCTAGCATGTGCGACAAGGCAAACATGAGTGCCTCATCAGTGAACCCAGGGATTTCCACACAGCATGGCAGGCTTTGCTTGCCCCCCTGGGTTCCATGGACTCTGTCCCCATCATTAGTGTAGCATTGTAAATGTAATCATTGACCTAGATATGTTGCTCAGAATAGAGTTACTAATCATATATAGTCATGTGCAATAGGGATAACCCAACATAAATGGCAGACACAACATGGGTTGTGTAGGATAACAAGGGAAACAATATTGAACAAGGTACCGGGACGAGGTAAAAATACAGAAACAGAAGTACACATGAATAAAAGTTACCGGGAATAGTTAACTAAGCTGGAAGACAGTAAAAAACATCATATTGGAAAATCAAAGGCACTGAAACAATGTGGGATCTACAACATAACATGTACAAATCAAGCAACACACATTAGATCTGGTATAGTGAGGTACACAGTACCCATATAACAGAAAAGGTAGATCAAAATCAAGCAAGCAACCAACAGAATGTGAGAGGGAAACTCCTAACCGTGGAGGGAGGTAAATCCTCTTAGGCTCTTACTGTAGGAGTTCAAGAGAAGACAAGGGACCAGCAGATGTACACAAGAACAAACATGAATCGGAGTTAGCAAGTACCAAACAAGCATCAACCGAAATGTAGACAAAAAAACTAGAGGTGGTGGTAGTGCGAAATCGCCGAGGCCGTCTGCACGAGTTTACCGACGACTGCATGCACCAATAAGGACCACTGGTGAGCGGCGGTGGTGAGGGAGAATGGAGGGGAGAGGCGGTCAGGAGGAGAAACCCTAGCACACGGATCTTATACCTTGGCCGCGGAGAGCACATGAGTGTGCCGAACGGAGCCAGGCTCGCGAGAGCTCCCCGAATCGGGTGTGCCGCTCGGGGCTGGCCAGGCAACCAAACGGGCCACATGTTGGCTGGGTTGGACCTGGATGGGGATTCGGCCACCCAACCAATCACAGCCTCTAAAAAGGGTGAGCACACTACTGCACTTGCTATGTGATTCAAAACTATCAGTATTGTGTCATGATACGGTAGTGCTGGACTATTTTGGTAGTAAGTATGAGTGTATGACAAAGATTTTTAGAATTGTTGAGGTGATTCCAGACCTTTGAATTCAGGCTTGCAATATCTTTACAGCTGTAGTTAATAAGATAACATTATTCTGTCTGTTGACATCTGTCAACACCAAAAAAATACTAACTGAGCTTTTTAGATGCGTGATGTTTGTGCTACTACTAATTGTGTTCAGTGCCTATGTATTGTTCATTCCCAGTTTCATTCTTGCTTATTATATATGCTTATGTAAAGTTGTTTCAACTTTGGATCCTTATCGTGCTCATTCTTCTATTTATAGGTTGCGATCGTTGCCTTTTTGCTCTCTGTTTCATCATCTGCTCATGGGCCACAAATTCCATATTTTTCCAAGAAGAATGTTGCACTTTCAGTCAGAATGGTTGTTGATGGATTTGTGGACACAATGTATATCCTCTTCCTTTCGCCCTATGTGTTCTAATGGTTAAATTATAATTCGCGAAAGGGCCTCTAGCTGAGTTGGTTAGGTGGTCTGAGTAGTACTCATTAGGTCTTGAGTTCGAATCCCAGTGGGAGCAAATTTTAGGTTGAGGTTAAAAAAGGTCACTCGCTGGTTCCCTGGTGTGCACATGAGATGGACTGACCTATGTGGGGCGGATCCTCGTGTAGGGGCTGGGAGGGCTCAAAGCATGGGTAAAGATCTGGCCTATAGGGGGTGGACCTTCATGCTGCATGGAGATCAGCTTTCATGGCCTTTCTCGGTCGGGGCTCCGATTGAGCTTCTTAATATAATACCGTGGTGGCGGTCTTTCCCCTACCGGCCCAGTTACATTATAATTCAATCATTATTCCAGTATCAGGACTGACTTTTCACATTTCAGGGATGATAACTTGGCTGATACAGTTGTTAGTGATAAAGTTAATATATTTCGTGCTGACAGAGTTTTTAAGGTATTCTGTTTGTCTCATGATTATCTTTTTTATGAATTCAAATTCTGCAAAGGATAATGCATTTGTCTAACCCTCATGTTTTTTTGAGGGCACTGCCTAGCCCCTAGCTGCTGCAATGCCTTTATCTTTGTTGGTATAGATCAGGGTTCCTTACCTGGACTAGAGAATGCAGTTATTGAGTTGAGGAAGTGGTATAATATGACAATACTGTTAATACCGGGTTTCAAATCCTCGTCTGCAAGAAAGAAAAAAACCGTGCTGTGCTTCACACCAAAAATAGTGGCAGCATGTGAATATGTGGTAACCGCTCAGATTATGCAAGGCGTCCGTAGTGGCAGTGGCCACCATCCAGATTATGGTGCGGATCAATAAGGTGACCCCAGGGTTTGGGGTTTCCTTGGCTGGTTTGATTTAGTGCAAAGCCGTGGAGGCAGTTCTTCGCTCACTGGTCATGTTTTTAGTGTGCACTGGAAAACCAGCAGGTGGCAGTTAGTTGTTAGTAATATAGAGGCTGAATTGGATGATAATATTGAGGCCCAATACGACTACTATATATAGATACATGAAAGAGACAAGAGGGAAACCCTAAACTTGGAGATTGGACTAATACCCTGGACTTGGAGATTACACTAATACCCTTGACTATCATATCTTAACACCCCCTCTATAGTGTTTTGTACTGTTTTATATCTCTAGTGTTAATTTATTATTAAATTTGCTAAGCTATCAAAATAATGATGAAAAATTTAACATGTGTTCATTTTTAAAATAAAGTATGATGTCATATATAACGTCACGATATTAAACTCAAACTTGTATGCTTTAGAACCAAAAATAACATATCTTGTTAATGGCTAAATTGAACCAACTCAAGTAGTTGGAGGTAGTAAATCGAGACAAACATTAGTTTATTTGGACATATGGCAAACTTGATTGAAGGAATTTGTACTTTCTTTAAATAATCGTGACACTTGTCCAAAATTTTATGCTGTATATACATGCTCTCAGGAGCAAAGCTTAGTGTAGGGCTCAATGTTTTCAAGTCGTCTAGTTGACCCTAGTCGTATAGCTACCGACCAGTCGACTAGTCGCGATTAGTCGTCAACCAGATCCACATCTACATGCATCAAGCAGATGCCGTGCATCTAATCAAACAGAGAGGCCAGGGGGCACACATCAAACAAGGAAAGTAGAGAAGTAAATCACACTCCATGCTCCCAGATATCTCTATGAACAAACTGAGGATCCTTTTGCAGTATCCCATATGTGCTTTAAATTTATTCTTGTAGTACAAGAAAGGTGATATGGAATTTGTCATCTAGGATATATCATACTTTAATGATGAACTATTAAGAATTCAGGAAAAAAACAAACAAACAATATTTCAACATCAAACTAAGATTACACTACATCAATAGGAAATCCATTTGCATGTTTATTTAAACAATAAGTTGCGTATTCATCATTATCCAATTTGTTTTGATATTTATGGTTTGATTACATAGAGATCACTATCCAATTTGTTTGTTTTTGCTGGATACATCTAAACAGCAACCTTAAAACTGTACTTGTGGTTTGATTACATTGTGATTAAAATAATTACATATTTTGTCCTTCATTAAAAAATGAGTTTCCCTGAATATTTTTGTAGCTTGTCCTGTTAGTGGGCATAAGGTGTTCACTTTTCTATCTCATTTCTCTCCACAAACAGTATTGTAATAGCACGAAATGGTCGAAATTGTCTTCTTTCTGTGAAAACAAATAATATAAGTTTTTGCGTATAAACTAAACGAGCATGACTTAGATATGTAAATATACACAATCTTGTAGAGTGTGGTGTGATTATGATCAAGTTCCATCTGTCCTCTTAATCTATTGCAGTTCCTGTTGTCGATACATCAGCAAGTTGCAGATGCCAGCCATTCCAGGCACATGGGTCATCGTCTTTGTGCAATTGAGGTTTTAATAGATGTACTTGGGCACAGAGTGGTTCTTGAGAGCACTTGCTTGTGAGTCTTTTTATTTCTTTTTCCTGTTTTATTGTTTGTGCCACTTGATTGTAAGATATATGCGGGTTTGAATAATACTACATTTATGCAATTACCTGGGCAAACGAACATTTGGATACTATTCTGACAAAAGAGTCAACAACTGCAGCACCGCCTTGCTTTATAGTTTATACTACTGTAGCAATTACTTGATGTTATTTCTGATAAAAGAAGCAAGGAGGTGCATGCATTGAGCATGATCTCTGCCTAACATCCATGTGATTTTTAGAACTACAAAATATGTGTTATCCAAACCCCTCCTTGCTTTATAATACCTAGGTATTTCATATAGCTGTGGTATGTTTGAAATCTCCAAAAATACTTTGTTTTTGATCAAGGTCTTAGGGCGTGTCTAGATTTGTTGGCAGCTTGCCACGCCTCACCTTGCTAAGCAAGACTAACCTTGCCAATGGAGATGAGACAAATTGGCTCGCTTGCTCAAGCAAGGATAAAGTTGGAAAGCACCATTGACGAGACAATCTAGCTGTGCATCCAAATGTTTTTTTTTGCTTCTGTGTTCTTGCTGAGCTGTGGAAGCACACATTGGAGTCGAAAGGTTTCAGACTTAGGACCAAGACCGAGTACATGATGTGCGATTTCAACGCGACTAGACATGAGGATGGAGACGTTACCCTTGATGGGCAACTGGTCGCTAAGGAGGAGTCTTGTCGGTATTTAGGATCGATGCTACAAAAGAATGGTGACATTGGTGAAGATGTTAGGCACATAATTTCAGTGGTGTTGGTCCGGGGTATCTGGCTGCAGCTCTAGTCCATCAATCAAATCCCAGACGAGCAAATAATCAGTAATGACCTGAACTGTTAGTGCTCCTTGAATATCATTCACTCAACTCCTGATAGTAAGTGCCTGACTCACTGTACGCCGCTTTACTGCTTTTGTAGGAACCACCTTGAAGAGGTTAGGCGCCATTTCAGCAAGTGTTTTACCTTGGATCCAGTGGTCAGTCCAAAATTTTGTGGATCTCCCATTTCCAACCGTAGTATACACTGCCATATCGAAGAGAGCACCGGCCTTCATGGGGACCATGACTGACAGTCCAGCCCAAGGTCTAGAAGTGTCTGTCTTTTGTAACCATAACCACCGGGTGCGCAGGGCCCACCCGAAACGCTCCAAGTCAAGCACCCCTAGGCCTCCAAACTGAAGGGGTCGCTGCACATTCGTCCAGGATACTAGTAGGGGTGACAATGGGCTCTAAATTTTGCACTATAAGATTTAAGGATCGGATCAAATTAGGATCGGGCCTTATTTCTATTCATTTTTGAACTAAAATTTATTTAAGGCCCTACCATTTTGTGAAGAAGCATTTGGATCGTGATCCATTTCCACCCCTAGATACTAGACAACATCCCCCACGAGCTTGCACTTGACTCTTCCACGGAAAACCTCTTCTAAGCTTATCAATTGATCTGATCATCCATCTCGGCAAGTCTAAAGCAGTCATTAAATGGATAAGAGTTGTGGTCAATACAGCTTTAACCACTACCAATCTGCCAGCACGATTCAAAAGTGGCGCCATCCACCCAGGAAGCTTGGCCGCCACCTTGTCCACCAGGGGCATGAGCACAGCTTTCGGTGTTTTGCGAAGGGTGAGTGGGAGACCCAGGTAAGTGCATGGAAAGTTAGAGACTGTACAGGAAAGTTCACCAGACACCAAGACAATATCCTCCTCAGAACATTGTATGGGCGCTGCAGCGCTCTTAAGCAGGTTGCAACTGAGGACGGAAACATGACCGAAACAATCTAAAATCCCCTTGACCATGCGCAGATCACTGCTGGCTGGTCTCACAGAGAGGACCACGTCATCAGCATATAACGATATACGATGTAAACTGAGACCTCCATGAATAGGCTGCAAAAGGTTCTCTTGGCTGGCAGCTGAAACCAAGGAGTTAAGGACATCCATGACGAGAATAAAAAGCATGGGCGAGAGCGGGTCCCCTTGCCTAAGTCCACGGAGGTGAGAAATGGTCTGTCCGGGCTGCCCATTTATGAAGACCTGCGTAGATGCAGTGGAGAGGAGTAAGCTGATGAGATTACAGCACCTCCTGCCAAAGCCCAGGTGTTGCATGATTTCCAGCAAAAAAGACCATGAGACGGAATCAAAGGCTTTGGTCATGTCTAGCTTGAGCATCACCTGGGGCTGCTTGCTTCTGTGCAGGGACCTTGCCAACTGATGAACCAGCAGGAAATTATCTTGAATGCTTCGACCTTTGATAACTGCTGTTTGGTTATTGGAAATCAGATCAGGGAGGTGCGGTGCCAGCCTATTCGCCAAAATCTTTGTGACTAACTTGGCAAAACTGTGGACTAAGCTGATCGGTCGGTAGTCTTTCACCGTGATGGCATCTTCTTTTTTCGGGATCAGAGTGATGAAGGCTGAGTTCAGCAACCTGAGCTTGAAAACATGGCCTCTGTGGATGGCATCCAGAGCACGGAGCACATCGCTCCCATTGAATCTCCAACAAGACCTGTAGAACCTGCCGGTGAAACCATCGGGACCCGGGGCTTTGTCCAAAGGCATATCTTTAATCGTGGCCCAAACTTCCTCTGCCGTGAAGGGCTCATCAAGGTGTGTCAGGTTCATCTGTTGATGGTGGAAAGCAGCAAGGTTGAGAGTGTGTTCGGTGGTTGGTAATGGGGCAAACACTCTCTTCTGGACAGATAAATGGCTTCAGGGCCAATCTTTGCTCCAGATTGCCCCCGCTCTAATAAATCGGGTGCCCGCGAATATAAGGCGGCGCAGATCTGTCCAAGCAGCCTTAACAGCCAATGGATGGGTGCATGATATCTCTGGAAGCCTTACGGCGCAGGTGCTGTTTGAATTTTTATTGGTCTGGGATTTACTCCAAGAGGTGCAGCTGTATCCTAATGTGGAGGATCAACATCGGTGGTTGCCATCCTCCTCGGGGCTGTATTCCGCCAGCTTTGCTTATTTGCGCTTCCATGGTGGTGCAACAACCTTTGAGCCTGCTAAAAGAATCTGGAAGACTTCGGCCCCCCCGCGCTGCAAGTATTTCATTTGGCTTGCATCTCTCAACCGATGTTGGACGGCTGATCGACTGGCACGTCATGGAATGGATCATCCAGATAGTTGTCCCTTGTGTGATCAGCAGGATGAGACAGTGCATCACTTGCTGGTGGATTGTGTTTTTACGAGGGAAGTTTGGTTTAGAACACTAAGCAGGCTAGGTTTGCAACATCTTGCTCCCACGTCTGATGCTACAGGGTTTCAAGATTGGTGGAGTGAGGCAGAAAGACTAGTGTCTAAGCATAAGAAAAAGGTTTCAACTCTATTGTAATTTTAGTAGCTTGGCAGATTTGGAAGCATAGAAATGCGTGTGTGTTTGACAATGCTTCCCCAAACATTCACGCAGTTTTGCTGTCCATCCATGATGAGGCTTTATTATGGGGTCTTGGAGGGGCTGCTGCTCTTAGGCAGGTTTGGTTGTAGTTTGATTTTTGGTTTTTTTTTTAATTTCCGGGGGTGCTTTCTTGGCACCTTTGTACTGGGTCTTTTCTAGACCTTTTTTCTTATCTTCTTAATATATTGATGCGTGGTTCTCCCACGTGTTCGAGAAAAAAAAAGAGAGAAGGTCCTCTCCTCCGCACACCCCAACAAATTACTGAAGAAATCAAATGTTGCTTCCTGCATGCCCTCCTGCGAGACCAGCAAACTGTCCTCTATTTGTAATTTGGCAATGAAATTTTTCTTCTTCCTGAAACGTGAGTGCTGATGGAAGTATGCTGTATTGGCATCCCTTTCTTTAGGGCTGATTTGGTGACCAGGGATCACGAGGGGATTGGAGGGAATTAAGGGGGAAATTAGTCCATTTCCCCCTCAATCCCCTCCAATCCTCCCGTGATCCCCTTGTCACCAAATCAGCCTTTAAGGTGCAGCACTCTAGATCGCTGCCTAGCAATTGTACGTTCCAGGGACGCCAGGCCCAGACAGTGCAATTTAAGCTTCTTCCGTAGCTACTCCTCGCCTTGTGATAGCACACGGGAGTCTCTTGCAATTTCCAGTTGATGCAGAATTTCTTTTGCCATTGCTAACTGAATTTTGACGTTCCCGATTTTGCGTTGATTCACTGATCAGTATTTATTTATTTTAATAAAAATAAAAAAAGTTATGGTAAGGTTTATGATCTATGGATTATTGGAATATGTGCAAAAGCACCTTGTCAAGGCCTAAGGAGGCCCATGGAGGGGCTGCGGCAGTAGCAGCCATGGCCATGGGTCCTCCAAGGGGGATTAGATAAGTATAGTTAGAGATAAGATTAGAAGATTGATTGAGATTATCTAGGAGATTATCTAGGAAGGTTATTAATTAGTAATTTGTTGAGAGTTTTAAGGAGGTAAGGATCTCTAGCTAGACAGGGGCGACCAGCTGGCCTATTTATGTAATCAATAGATGAGAAATAAAGTAGGCAAAAAATTAGAAGGAAGAAACCCTCCTCTTGCTTGGTCGTGGGCAGAGGCCCCCGGCCGACGTTTCTGCCCATCGATACCCCTCTCCATTTCCTCACCGATCTAGCGACCATAACACACCTCCCTTTATAAGACAATGTACTCATAAGTGCAATTGTTTATTGTTATGTTCTATTGACATGATAGCAATATGTTAAGAGGTTATTGTGTTGTGTGTTTATCCTGTCTTATATTAACCTGAACATTTGATATTGTATGTTTCTACTGCAGCTATATTATTTCTATAGTGGGGAACTATATTCAGCAAAAACCACTGCAAGGCCAGTGCTGTAATATTTTGTCTAAATTGTTGGCTGCTTTTGATGGAAACACCTCTGCTGAAACCCTGCAAGTGCTTGGCAGACAGCTTCAGGTGGATTTTACAAACACTAATCCGAAAAAACAATTGTTTAATGAACTTCTGTTTGCTCAGCACTTACAACTGAACTGTCACAGGTAGTAGTTCCAAAATTAATTTTTTCCTGCCTAATTAATGAGAAAGAAGAAAGAAGTGGTACTGAAGATTCATCAAGAGTTCTTTCTTTACTCCGGCAATTGACAGTGGAGATTGATCCTCTGCTTTATGATTACATAAGAGTATGCTTCATCTTCTCTACATATATAATCGCATTCTTAGTTCTTACTGGTATCTGTGTGTTGTTATTAAGCGTAATTTATGTTTGGTTTATTTTGTTTTGATTGGTCGTACAGGAGTTAGAACCACTTCCTGATCTTGATTGCTTGAAAGATGTACAGGAGTTTCATGCTTCACTTTCTGCCTCACATTCTTCAAGGAATCAGTTCTTAAAGGTCTTATTTTTCCCATTCCTTTCTTTTCTTTTTTTAATTTATGTTCATTATGAGCTGACTCATCACTTTTGACTTCCTGTAGTTTGTTAATAAGGCTCCTTATTTACCACCAGAACTATTTTTGTTGAGGTAATATTTCCTTGGTGTAATTTCATCCATACCATCATTTGATACCACCAGTCTGTGTCAGTGACATGTAGGGGTCTGGTTCTACATGTAGCATGTTGTACATGTGGGTTATGGTCCTACATGTAGCGTGTTGTGTGGTATTTGCATCCATACCACCATTTCAGTGCAGCTTTTTTCCCCTCATACATGCATGAGATTTGCATATCTTTATATCAAGAAAGGCGCTAGGGTTTAAAAACCCCATACAAAAAACACACACCCACTCCTAGGACAACTCAAGAACATACACATTTGGCGATACAGAATAAAAATCGACTGGTAGGGGAAAGACCGCCCCCACGGTATTATATTAAGAGGAAGCTCAATCGGAGCCCTGACCGAGAAAGGTCACGAAATCTGGCCCTCCGTGCAGCAAGAGAGTCCGCTCCCTATAGGTCGGAGTTTTACTCGTGCTTTGAGCCTTCCCAGCCCCTACACGAGGATCCGCCCCCGTAGGTCAATCCATCTCATGTGCACACAGCCGGGGGAACCAGCGAGTGACCTTTTTTAACCTCAGCCTGAAATTCGCTCCCACTGGGATTTGAACTCAGTTCCTAAGGACTGTTACTCAGAACACCTAACCAACTCAGCTAGAGGCCCTTTCTCTTGGCGATACAGAATAGATCAACCCAACCCAAAAAAGTAAAGCTCATTTCTTCTACTTTGTCATTCGTTTGAGCCTGTTGGAGAATATAAGTGAATTGCCCCCTAGCTGTTCCTATTAGCTTAGCCTTTTGGATTGAACTAGTTGGTGCATGCGACTTAAAATGGTATAAGAACCAAAGGTTTCGAGTTTGAATCCTGGTTAGCACAATTAAAATAAAATAATTGTTGCTCGCTCGTATTCCATGTCTGGGACCTAAGAGAGGCTCGATGTGAGGGAGAGTGTTAGAGAATATGAGTTGCCTAGCTCTTTCTATCAGCTTAAGCTTTTGCGTTAAAGTGGTTGGTGCATGCAACTTAATAGATCCCACCAGTCATCAAAGGAAGTGGCATCAGACTGGAGTTGAAATGTAACACAATCAGTTGTTCCTCTCTGCCCACATAGCCTGCATATTTCATTACCTGTTGATTTCCTCCTTGTGAGATGTCCAGCTGATTGAATTTTATCATGAAAGACGGTTAGAAAATTTAGAACTCGTGGGAATTTTAGTCCTCTACCCCATCATTTATTGATTGCTACCTTCCAAAGGTCATAACTCTGTCTCTATACAACGATCTTGTACTGAATTTCACAGATTTTTTCTAGCTAGCACTTGATCTCAGACCATCTGTCAAATTGACATGTTCCAACTTTTGTATCATTTCTTTCCATTCGACCATCTCCACATGGCCAGTGTTCTTCTAATGCTTAATGTCCATCTATATTTTTATAGTGTTTGCCACTTTTTTAGCAAACACAAATGAGAGCCATGTATCATTATTCATTATATTAAGAAGGAAAATGGGGTAATAACTATGAACTAATAGAACACACACACACACCCTTAACACACAAGCAAAATGACCCAACTTTAACTCATTCAGCTGCACGGCGAGGAGGTAATTGATACCTTAGATTTAGGCACTCAAATATTAGTGTTAGAACAAATTCCAAATAAATGTTTGGACCCAGCTCGAAATTGTACTAAGGCTTATCCATCCTATCTCTCATTACATCTCCTAATTCAAACATCACTATATGAACAGTGCAGTCTACCGATCATATGCACGATTTGGTTGAGATAACCTAACCACCTGTGTTCCGAAAACCTGTTCCTTAAAGCTCTTCTCACATTCTTAAATGAACCCATAAGATAGCGTTGTTTTATTTCCAAACAAGCTGGCCAAAATTGTGACCTCACACTTCTTTCATTTCTTATAGTTTCAAAATATAACACTTCCTATATTTTGTATTATTATTTTTCTTTTCCAATGCAAATTATGTTAGCCTAGACCCTTATGGTATTGTATTATTATTTTTCTTTTCCAAACTCGTTTCTATTGTTATAACACTTCTTTCATTTCTTATACTTTCAGTCTTCGTGCGTATCACAAAAAGTTATTTTTGGGAGAAATCATTCGTAGAAGTGACCTATCTGCGGCTGATACAAACATGGTTAGCTGCTGGCATAGTGACCCAGATGTCATTTCTGCTGTATGGGCTCTTGTTGACATTTGTAGCTCATCATCTGTAGCAAATGAAGCTTCTTGGGTGCTTGCTGATTTTATCTCTAGGGTATGTTTTTGGCCTTAATCTTTTCTGATGCTACAGTATGTTGGTGATGTACATTTTTTCATCTCAGTCAGTTGATTTCTTTAATGCTAGCGCAGGCTGGTATATCTGATGCACATCAAGTAATATTCCGTCTGCCAACTACCACCGAAAATTATTCTTTACAACTACATACTGGTTCTGCTTCCAAGGAGGATAAATTATCCACAAACTATGGTATTTCTGATGATGTTCTGGTTGGGCTTTTGAAACTCTTGAAGACTTATTTATCTGATGAATCTGTTGAAATAATAGATGCTGCTTCACAAACACTGAGGGTATGCCATTAAATTGCACACTTATTAATTGCTGGGCACAATTCCTGTTAGACATATGTGTGTGTCATAGGTGTAATGAGCTTAGGCCCAATTTATATACCTTTCTATCTATTAATACAACAACCCTACTCTAAATAGGGTTAGGGGTTTCTATTCTATCCAACATGGTTACTGCCACTCTCTCCTCCCTCCTCCCTCCTCCCCTTCCCATAGCCGCCAGGGCCATCCGCTGACTTCTCCCCCCAATGCCGGCAATGGTCGACAACCCCACCCCCTTCTCCCTCCCTACACCACACCTGGGCTTCCATGGTTGTGGTTGCAACCCCTCATCCCGCACTAGCCGCCGCTCCACCCTCGGTCGTGCCCCTCCTCCCCTCGTCTGCCCCCATCCAAGATGCAGTCGCGAGCCTGACTTGCCCATGCCCTAACCTCCCCAACGCTCGGCCCCGTGGCCACCTCCCACCTGCGTGCTTGGCTGCCATGCCCGCGGCCGACCTCCTCCCGCCTTCGCCAACGCCTGACAAGGCTGTGATAGTGGTCATGAACCCAGTTCTCTGTGAGAGGTTTGCCACCATTCGCTCTCCTTCATCGTCAACCATGCTCGCCATTAGTCTGCTCGCCACTAGCGGCCATCCGAGCAACTCTGTGGGTGTGCCTCCCCTGACTCTCCTCGTATCATGTGTCTTTGCAACCCACTACTGCTACTCCCACCGACTGGGTTGCTGACTCTGGCGCCTCGTACCACACCACTCTTGACCTCGATACTATCTCTTTATCTCATCCCCACAACACCACCTTCCCTTCTTCCGTCATTGTCGGTAATGGGTCAACTCTGCCTGTCACCTCAGTAGGTAATACAGTCATACGTGGTCTATTGTACCTCAACAACATACTTGTTTCCCCCGACATCGTACACAACCTTCTCTTGGTTCGTCGCTTCACCACTAACAACCACTGTTCTATGGAGTTCGATCTCTAGGGGCTCACCACACGGGATCTTTTCACATGCGGTGGTCGCTCGATGCGACAACACATGTCCCATGTATCCTATTCGTTTCCCCACCCCACCTCCCTCATCCCGTGTTGCCACACCCTACGCCCTTGCTGTCGCTGTCTCGGCTCCACTTGGCACCTTTGTCTTGGGCCCCCAACCACAACGTTCTCTCCAGACTCTCGAGCACCTCGACCATCTCTTGCCCCCATGACAACCTTGCCTCGCCATGCCATGCTTGTCAGCTTGGACACCACATTGGCTTACCCTTACCCTCTTCCATGTCTCGAACCGCTTGCCCCTTTGATCTTGTCCACTGTGACCTTTGAACATTCTCGCTACCAAGCATTTCTGGTTACAACTACTATCTGGTCATCCTAGATGACTTCTCTCACTACCTGTAAGTCAGAGACCTTTGCCACCCTATCTCACTTCTTCCCATGGGTGTTGAATCAATTTGGTTGCACCATCGGGCGTTCAGCGTGACAACAGGCGGGAGTTCGATAACTTCATGTCTCATGCCATCTCTCTCACGCGGTGTGCACCTGCGGATGTCGTGTCCGTACACCTCTCAGAATGGCAAGGCCGGGAGCATGATTTGCGCCATCACTAACCTCATTGGAAGCCTCCTGTTTTAGGCCTCCCTTCCTGCTCGTTACTAGGATGGGGGTCTCCACACTGACACTGCCACCTACCTCCGGATTCGCCTCCCCTGTAAGGCGGCTAGTCATCTCACTCCTTTTTTCGTCATCTTCAGCACCACACCTTTTTAAACGCACTCCGCGTCTTTTGTTGCGCCTGCTATACTAACACCTCCGCCATCGCTCCCCACAAACTTGTGCCCTGCTCCACTTGCTGCATTTTCCTCGGGAACTCTGATCATAAGGGGTACTAGTGCCTCGATCGTCTGACCCATCGCATCATCTCTCGACATGTTGTTTCTGATGAGGACACTTTCCCCCTTGTTAGTTCCCCACCTCCTGACCTCGACTCTCCTCGATGTTGATTCCGTCGACGTCCCTCCTCTCTCCTTACCATCGGTCCCAGCGACCTCCTTCGTGCCCTACGTGGCACCGTCACCTTTGACTGCACTTAATGTGGCCCTGTCAGTTTCGATGGCGCCATGCATGGGTCATCGCCTTCGACGTGCCATGCACGACCTCGTCGCCTTCATTCATGCCACGTGCGGCCCCGTCACCTTCGAGCGCACCACGTTGACCGGTGGTGCTCACGACCGCCACCACTCCGAGTCCCTTGCCTGGGCCCTCCTTCGTTCGTACCGCGCTCGCCGATCCCCACTGGCGTCGTGCTATAAAGGAGTATGCGACCCTGTTTTCCAACCACACCTAAGACTTGGTGCCATGTCCCCTTGGCACTAACATTGTCACCTACAAGTGGATTTTTTGTCACTATATCAAGGTCGATTGTTGGCTTCCACTCGTGCCATTCCTCATACGACGTCAATGCCATCAAGATTCTTAGTTAGAGCGCGAGTGAGCGGGTACACTGCCGCAATGATTGACTCCCCCCTAAAATTTGGCCGACAGATCCCTCCGTTTCAGCAGTGCGTGTGCTACCGCCAACACTGACTGGTTTGGACACTCCACCATATCGTTCTGTTGTGGTATGTAGGGCACAATAAGCTGGTGCAAGATGCATGGTCACTGCAGTGTTTCGCGAACTTGGTGGAGGTGAATCACTCGAGCTTCCTTTCGCATTTTGCTTTTGCCATTGTTTGAACTTATTGGATTGAGTCACCCACATGACCCTTGATAGAGAGCAACACCACCAACATATAGTGAATGTGGTCGTTAACGAGTAGCACGAAGTAACGACGTCCATCGGGAGTAGGTGTAGAGATGGGCCCACAGACATCACCATGGACAAGATCGAATGATTGCTGCACGCTGTACTTGGCCTTCTTTAGGATGGGCACACATCTCTTCTTTGTCGTAATGCCGGCGTCACAATGTTGATTGACATGCTCGAGCGTCGGCATTCCGCACACCATGTCATCCTTGGACATGCGTTGCAGGTAGTTGAAAGAGATGTGGTTGAGTGGATCATGCCACCACGAGGAGACAACATTGACGTGGTGGGCGGCAAGGCACATCGAGTGCGTGGTGTTGTGGCGCAGAATGTAGAGGCGATGTTACCGTGTTGCACCTTGTTGAGGAGCATTGTTGCGGACCCCCAAATATGGAGCTCGTCGTCATTGATGTGCCGAGACTAATGATGCAGTTGCGCAGGGGGAGATGAAGAAGACCTGTGTCGAGGTACATCATTCAAGACGCTTGACATCGTCCTCTGTTGCTACAAGGAACACTTGTGCGTGTGGCTCATCAAGGCGAACACATTCTGGTGCGACCGAGAGTGTGCACACTTGCGCCATGAGTACTGTCGGTTCATCGTCCTCCTTGTATGCATGGGTGAGGTGAGCCTACGCCTTCTTGGGTTTGGGGCAATCCTTTGCTCAATGCCCAAACCGACCAAAATCTCTACATTTATTGTGGTCTTCATGGTTTTTGCTACCCTTGGCATTGTCTTGTTGCCCCTGCTTCTTGTGGGGACTGCGTGGACGCCGCCGCGCATTGCCACTATACTTGGCAGTCTTGAGGCCACCGTCAACTTTTGACCTCTTTATTACCCGAGCGAGACATTGCTCTTCGAGTCCTCGGTGAAGTATAGCTTCCCGCTGGAGAGGAGTGGTTCCTATGGTACGGTTTTTTTAGATAATGGAAACATAGTCTGACCTTGGCATCAAACGAGGTTACGACCAATTATTACAACTGAAGGCAGCATATTGCTTTGACCCATCACACGACCTCACCAAAGAACACCAACTAAATCAAAGCTACTACAAAGTTAAATGCAACGAAGACCCCCATCCAAAATTGCGAAAGAACTGTAGTAGCACCAACTCCACATGACGACATGAAGACTTAATTAATTCTTGGTTAATTGCAGCACTACACCCCTAGTATGGATGATTCATTGTTCCAAGAATGGTGGGTACTATGATGCGCAAGGGAATAATTCCCTTATTGTGCTGGTGGCTATGGAAGCGGCGAAATGACTTTTTGAGGGGGCTTCTCCTAGCATCAATCATGTTATCCAAAACATCACGATGCTCATCGATGGTGCCTGGCGGGCACTGCGGTGCTGCGTGTTTTTAGCCTTGAAGCTGTTTGTTGCAGCTACGACTGCTGTTTCTATAGTAACATGTGAGATGGAGTTGCAGCCACTGCAGAAAAAGGGTTTCCGAACAGCTTCCTTAGTGTTGGCTGTTAGCTTGATGAGTTTTTCCTTAGTTTGTTTAGATGGATCATTTCTTGTATTTTCGTTTTTGGCCAACAGATTGGAGAGAAGAGGCTTGAATCACCCTCCCAGGTGTCCTCTTTGTGATCAAGAACCAGAGACCATTAACCACTTGCTGGTGTCTTGTGTCTTTTCTAGGGTGGGCTAGTATAACATCCTTCGAAAGTTTGGAATTCACAGCCTATCTCCTATCTACAGTGACATATATGATGTGGTGGAAAAGAGTCTCTACCATGGTGTCGGTTTGACTAGGAAAGGTTTGGACTCCTTGCTTATTCTGGGGGCTTGGATGATTTGGAAACTCAGAAATATAGTGGTGTTTGATGGAGTGACACCAAGTCTCTCCCTGCTACTGGAATCTGTTCATGAGCATGCTTATTAAGGCATCGCTTTAGCGTCGCTAAAGCGTCGCTAAAGCGTTAAGGCGAGGCTAGAGGGCAAGGCGTCGTGGTCGCCTTACCGTGAGTGTAAGGCGTGGGGAAGAGGCCGAGGCGGCGCATGGGGAAGAGGCAGAAACCGCGCGCAGAGCACGGTGACGGTGGCGCGCAGAGCGCGACGACGTCGGCGCACAGGTCCTGTCGGAGGCAGGGCGTGGCGGTTGAGGCGCGTAGGTTGTGGCAGCGGCGGCCAGCAAGGAGAAGGAGAGCCATGGGGAGGGAGGAGAATTGTGGGAGGGAGAGGGCGGAGATAACGACCGATGACTGAGAGAATTGCTGGCGGCGGCTGATTGAGGGGTGTTGGGTGAGTAACCCTAAAACTGTTGGGCTAGATTTCTGATCTCATGGTTTGGGTCGAGAAAGTTGCAGACCGACTTCCTAATTGGCGTTGCTTAGTCTTGCTGGCAGGACAGCTATGGTGCGCTTTATGCTTTCAGCCATCCTGATCTACCTTCTCATAGCCATGAAAATCCCCAAGTGGGTGATTAATTCTATAGACAAGATTCGGAGAGGATTTATTTGGAAAGGAAGAAAGGAGGTAAATGTGACAATTGCCTTGTTTCGTGGGACATTGTTACAAGGCCTTTGAATCTTGGTGGGCTTGGGATTTCTAACCTGTTGTACCAAAGTTGGGCGCTGCAAGCTAAATGGTTATGGTTAGAAAAAACTGATCCTAACAAGCCGTGGTCTGGTTTGGACTTGCCTATACAACATGTCAAGAGATTCTTTACTTCTTCAATTGTTACCCGGGTTGGTAATGGGTATAATACATTATTTTGGACAGGTTGGTGGTTGGATGGGTCTCGTATCCAAGATTTTGCCCCTGCTGTTGTGGCTAATGTTGGGAAACGGGCTATTTCTTCTAGAACGGTGGCCCATGCTCTTGAAAACTGGCAGTGGGTCAGTGACATTGAGACCCCTCTTAATTGTCTGGACTGCAGCAATATCTAAACCTTTGGGATGCATTAAGGGGAGTGGTGCTCACTCAGGAGGCTGATTGACATGTGTGGATTCATTCTTCCTCTGGACAGTTCTCTTCGAAGTCGTGTTATAAAGCTTTCTTCATGGGTTCGATTACTTTCGAACCATGGAAGAGGTTATGGAAGACTTGGGCTCCACCCAAATGCAATTTTTTTCTTTGGTTGGCAATAAGAAATAAATGTTGGACAGCTGATAGACTGCAGAAAAGAGGGTTGGATTATCCTGAGGTTTGTCCTTTATGTGATCAAGATTCGGAGAATATCCAACACCTTTGCACTTGCATTTTTGCGCGGCAATTTTGGTACTACATTCTCTCTTCATTGGGACTGGCTAATCTTTCCCCTGCCTCTAATGAGTCCGCTTTTGCTGACTGGTGGGAGAAGGTGTGTAAGCAAGTGCACAAATCTAAAAGAAGAGGCTTTAACAGTATCATCATCTTGGAGGTTGGTGTTTATGGCTTCATTGTAATAAGGCGGTTTTTGATGGTGTCGGACCTTCCATTCATGGAATAAAATCAGTTTTTTTTGGATGAGTTTGAGTGCTGGAGGCTTGCCGGTGCTAGACATCTTGAGGCTTTGGGTCCTGGTGCTGCAATTTTCAGATCAAGGGTTCTATTGAGTGCTTAGTGAAGAGCAGTTGTGTGGGTGTGTGGCCTGCTGACACTTTTGCTGTTCTTCTTCTTTTGCGTGCTGCTGTTTTCATGCGCAGAAGGAGACTGCAGTTCTGTGCGTAGCAGGAATTGGTGGTCTTGTGTTTGGCCTATTTTGGCATTGTACTTCGGTCCATTTTGGACTGTTTTCTTCTCTTAAATTAATGATGCGCATCTCTCCTGCGCGTTCACGAAAAAAAAGATTGGGCTGACTAGTGGGCTTTTTTTTCTATTTATCTCTTTTACTAGGCTAAAATGGGCCTGCTAGGTCTTATAGGTATGCTATCTTGCTTATTACCTTGGAATTAGTGATATATAAATAATATTTGGTCTAATTTTACATATTTTTATATATAATTAAGGCGTCGCCTCGCCTTACACCTTACCGCTTAAAAGGTAAAAGGGGGCGTTCGCCTTAACTCGCCTTACCGCCTTAATAACTATGTTCATGAGGAAAGGGAGAAATGGCAAGTTGCTGGAGTAAGGGGCCTTTCTTTTTTAGCTGTTTCTTGTACTGCTATTGGAGGACTGTAGTTATTTTAGCAGTGTGTTTATGGATCGGTTTATGTATGCGTGTGTCTGGCCTCCGTAAGGAATGGTTTGTATTGGGGTCCTCTTGGGCCCCCATCCTTTCTTTCTTAATATAATAGGGCGTAGTTCTCCTGCGCTTTTCAAGAAAAAAATGATGGTTCCCCTTCCACTATTTATTTTGGACCTTTCTCTATCTTTTTTTCTTGAACGTGCAGGAGAGCTTTGCATCAAGAAAATAGTCCAAAAAGGACGAAAGTACAATGCCTTAAAAGGCAGAACACTAGACCACCAAACTTCTGCTGCGCACAATACTCCAACATCCTTCTGCGCATGAAAACAACAGGACACAAAAGGAGGCAAACACCAAAAGTGCCAACAGGCTCCACTAGCACACCTGCACTACACTACTCACCTAGAAGATCCCTGACCTAATAATGGCAGCACCTAGGCGCAAGCCCTCACGATGCTTGGCACCGGCTAGACTCCAACACTCTAACTCATCCAAGAAAAGATGCACAGTTCTCCTGCTTGTCCAAGAAAAAAACACCCCCTTTCAAACTCATGATGGAAGTGGAGGATCTAAAGCATTTAGTTTGATCAAATGAATCCTATGGTGCTCTCAAGTCTGTGCTTTAGTGAAAAAATCAGTTAACTGCAACTCAGGAGGCACATACTGTTGACAATTAGATAGAGTAAAGACGACATCCACACCAATATGTTTGGTAACCTTGGATTAGAGTCTAATATCATTCCACACCAATAGGAGCCTCATGGGCCATATGGGCCTATATTAGATGGGCATTTGTATACTTAACATGTGTGCAGCTAAGGTGTCCGACCCATCCAGTTCTGACCCCGTGGAATAATGCTGGCGGAGCTTGTGAGGCTGCCCTCCCGCATAAGTCGGAGGGTGGCAGGTGCTAGTGCTTAATTCAAGCTGCAGGATTTGGAGAGTAGGGCGGTCAAGAAAGCTATGAAGTCTTTTAAAGTGATCAATGATGCTGATGGTTGCAGTCAACGAACTTTGGAAGATTTTGCTTAAGTTTTCAAACATCCCCTGTCTCAATGTCAGGTTGAGGCCTTGTCTGCCTTATTTGGGTGGTCTGTTCCTGTGGAGGTCAGCTTTCAGTGAGTTTTGGCTCCTGCCGTAGTTTTCTCTCTTAGTTCTGTCCAATGGATCCGTCAAAAATTATGTTTTGGAAATTGGAATGTTAGAGGGTTGAACTCCGTTGCGTGACAAAATCTAGTCAGAGAGTTAGCGTCTTCTGCGGGGTTTGATATAATCTGTCTACAAGAAACTAAAATGGGTGAGGTTAATAGGTGGACAATGTTGTCTATGCTTGGCACAAATTTCAGTGATTGGATGTCTCTACCTTCGGTAGGTGCAAGGGGTGGCGTGCTGGTAGCGTGGAAAAGACACTTGGTCCCCACTGGTCAAAAAAGAGTGGATAATAATAGTATCTCCATCCAATTTTTTATTTCTGGAGAGAATACTTGGTGGCTCACATATGTTTATGGGCCGCAAAATAATGAGGAATTTTTTTTATTCCTTCATGAGCTCAGAGAGATTAGGGCAGTTTGTGATGGCCCTTGGATAGTGGCAGGGGATTTCAACCTTATTTATAAAGCTTCAGATAAGAATACTTCCAACTTAAATAGGCCTATGATGGGCCGTTTCAGAAGACTGATTGATGATCTCGCTTTGAAGGAAATACCTCTGCTTGGCCGCAAATTTACATGGTCAAATTTGCAAGCTGCTCTGGTGCTGGTGAAACTGGATAGGGTTTTCTCTACAATTGATTGGGAGGGGCTCTTTCCCAATATCCTGCTTCAAAGCACAGCTTCTGAAGACTCAGATCATTGTCCGCTTCTTTTGGGCCTTCGGGACAATAGGTCCTTTATGCAGCGTTTTCATTTTGAGGCGTTCTGGACTAAGCTAGAGGGTTTCCAGGATGCTGTTAAGTCTGCTTGGGGTTTGGTTCCAACTTCAGATTGCCCTTTTCAGACCTTGGTTTTAAAGGCCACTGCCAGGGGTCTCCATGCTTGTAGTGCAAGCAGGTTGGTCATGTTCAGTCCCAGTTGGCGCTAGCGAGGGAGGTTCTTCATAGATTTGAGGTTGCACAAGATGGAAAACAGTTGACTCCCGCAGAGAACTGGCTGAAATCTAGACTAAAGAAGCATATTTTAGGGTTGTCATCCATCATGTGCTCTATAGCACGTTTAAGATTGAGTATTTCTTGGCTCAAGGTAGGTGATGCTAATACCAAGCTGTTTCACTTGCATGCCCGTCACCGCATTTTTTTTTTGTGTAGCTAAATTAGTTGATGGCGATAGAATCCTCACTGGTCATGAAGATAAAGCCTCCCTGATTCATCAGTTCTACTCCAATCTCATGGGCTCTTGTTTGGGCAGGGATCCGACTATCAATCTCGACGAAATTGGCATGCCATCTTTCGACCTTTCTGAGCTCGATGCCCCATTCACTGAGCAGGAGGTCTGGGATACCATTAAAATGCTGCCTTCCGATAAGGCGCCGGGTCCAGATGGTTTTATTAGGCGTTTTTATAAATCTTGCTGGAGTATCATCAAGAGGGATGTTATGAGAGCTGTTTCTGCCATTTGGGCCCGTAAGTTTAGCAATCTTGTCAAACTGAACACATCTTACATTATTCTGTTACCAAAGAAGGAAGGGGCTGATCAAGTCAAAGATTTCAGACCAGTTAGTCTGGTGCACAATTTTGCCAAGCTATTTACCAAGTTGCTCTGCCTTCGAGACTGGCCAAAAAGGCTAAATAGTATGATCTCACGAAACCAGAGTGCCTTCATTAAAGGACGTTTTATCTAGGAAAACTTCATGCTTGTGCAGCAAACTGCTAGAGCCTTCCATCAACATAAAAAGGCTAGATTATTTCTCAAGTTTGACATTACCAAGACATTTGATTCGGTCTCTTGGCCCTTCGTTACTGAGGTTCTGCAAAATTTAGGCTTTGGGCTAATTTGGAGGGAGATTATCTGTGGGCTATTGGCCTCATCCACGACTCAAGTCATGCTGAATGGTATCGTGCACAGGCGGGGAATACGTCAGGGGGATCCCCTTTCCCCATGCTCTTTATTATAGTTATGGATGCCTTGGGCTATCTCTTATCTAAAGCAGAGCAGGATGGTTTGCTGCAGGAGCTTTCAAGCAGACATAGATATAATCGGATCAATCTATATGCTGATGATGTGGCTATTCTCGTGCATCCCTCAAGTTCTGATATTGCTGCTACCTTGGAGATTCTAGGCTTATTTGGAGCAGCCTCAGGTCTGCATAACAATAATCGGAAATCTAGTGTGTTTCCTATCCAATGTTCTGAAGAGGATGTGGCGGTGGCCCATGAATGGTTGCATTGCGAGTTTGCTTCCTTCACTTGTCGATACCTGGGTTTACCTCTCTCTCTCTCTCTCTCTCCGCGTAATTACAAAGGGGCAAGCTCAACCAATTGTGGACAGGATAGCAGACCAACTTGTAGGATGGAAGGCTGAGTTGATGACTAGAGCCGGAAGGAGAGTGCAAGTCCAATATGTCCTCACTGGTGCGTTGGTTTATTTGGCAATGGCAATTGATGTTCCTCAAAGTGCCCTCATGGCCATTGATAAGATCCGCAGAGGTCTCCTTTGCAGAGGTCGAAAAGATGCAAAAGAAGGACATTGTCTTGTTGCTTGGGGAAGGGTATGCAGACCTCTACATTTTGGTGGATTGGGAATCTCCAATCTTAAGGAATTATGTTGGGCTTTACGTATGCGATGTCTTTGGCTTCAAAAAACCGATCTAGATCTTCCTTGGTCTTTGTTTCCCATTCAGGTTCCTAGCAAATTCCAGGACTTCTTCAGCACGGTGTTGATATCTGAGGTAGGGAATGGAGCGTCTACCCTTTTTTGGACCGACAAGTGGCTACATGGGCATAGACTAGGGGATACAGTCCCAAGGCTGTTCGCTGCTATCCCAAACAGAATAGTGAAAACAAGGACGATTCAAGAGGTTCTTCAAAATAGGAAATGGATTGGGGATATTAAAGGGGCCCTCACTATTGGTGTTTTGGTGGATTACTTGCAGCTTTGGGAGATGTTGGAAGGTTTTCAACTGCAGCCGGACACTCAGGATAGGCATATTTTCACTCTATCCGCTATCTTGATCTACTCGATAAAGGCTGCTTATGAAGGGCTGTTCATCAGGTCGGTGTCCTTTCCTCATCATGACAGAGTATGGAAAACGTGGGCGCCCCAAAATGTCGTTTTTTCCTTTGGTTAACAGCGCTTAAAAAATGTTGGACACCTGACATGCTTGCTAAGAGAAACCTTGATCATCATGAAAAATGTCCCCTTTGTGATCAAGTTGAGGAAACCCTGGATCACATCCTTGTTGCCTGCGTCTTCACAAGAGATTTTTGGTTTTCTTGGCTTGGGCTTTTTGGTTTGCATGACCTTTCACCGCAACCTGAGAGAGTCTCCTTCTGGGGCTGGTGGGAGTGTTTTTTTTTCTCGAATACGCATGAGGGTTGCGTGTCATTAAATTAAAGTAGAGTGAAAAAGGGCCTGTGGCCTGGGACAAACAGAACACACACAACACAAACACACACTCACCCTTACAAAACACACACCACACAGACACATACGACACACCTACACCCCAGTCGTTTAATAGGCTATAAGACTTTCCTTTCTCTATCCAGGGTCAAAAAGAGAGCGCATGTTCTTGGCTCCAGCAGAAAGCCACAATCTCATCTTGTCTTTAAATCCGTCCTCTAAGGTAGTAAGGCAGGGTCGAGCTCCTTCAAAAACACACCTGTTTCACTGCTTCGAAATACTCCAAGCCCCAAGGATTACCATACTATTAAACCCCTTTCTTTTGCTCTTGGGAATCTTGGATGAAGCCTTTCTCCACCATTCAGCAAAAACTGAATCTCTTCTCTTAGGACCCACAGAAGAGAGACCAATTGGAGTTAAAATATTATGCCAAAACTGTCTTGTGAAGACGCAATTAGATAGAATATGCTGCACAGTTTTGTCTTCTTGGTCACATAGAACACAATTTTCAGGATGATCAAGCCCCCTTTTTTAAGTCTGTCTGCTGTCCAACATTTGTTATTTGTGGGAGTGTAACAATGCAACTGTTGGTAGTCTCATTAACAAAGGATTGGACTCTCTTATTACATTGGGAGCTTGGACAATTTGGAATCACAGAAACAAGTGTGTCTTTGATCGTTTAGCCCCCAGTTTGGCACAGGTGCTTAGGCAATCAGGGGAGGAGTGTGATTTATGGGTGGCTTAGCCAAGGGTATCTCAGGTGCTGAATGGGGTGGTTAGTCGGTTGTAGCTCTGGTTGTGTGAATGAGTGTGTTTAGGTTCTTTAGTTTTTGGCCTGCTTGATGGGGTTTGTATTAGAGTTTGAGTTTGTCCTTTTCTCCTTAATATAAAGATGCGCAGTTATCGTGCGCGTTCGAGAAAAAAACATGTTCTTTTGTAGATGGAGCAGAAGTTTTTGAATACCCACACTTCGAAAAAAGGGTTAAGAGCCCTTAACAAAGCCACACGCCCATACCACTTACATTTCATATTTGTTTCAGAATTTTATAAATTGCAGGAAGATTGGATTCAATTTTAGTTCTAGGAGGCATCAATTCTAGTATTCTTTGTACTGTGATTCCTATTAATATTTTTTTTATCAAACAGGGTATTCTGTCAACAGCACGGGGGCTGAATGCTCTGCAGTTTCTTGATTCTCCCGATAGGTCTTTACTCATGGTATCCATGAAGCGCTGCATCTCATGTGTTTTGTTCTGATAACTACATTCATTTTCGTTATACTGTTCGCTGCTCTGAAATTACTGCACCTGCAGGTTCATTCGAGAGGGGTAAACATTCAGATAGTTGAACAGACTATATCACAAATGGAACAGTGTGCTGGTGGTGAGCGTACATTTGGTTTTCTGTATTAGTTGAAGCGACTATATCGCTCCATTTCTTTTAATTCATGACACTACAGAATGTACCCTTCCTAATGGATGTTTTGAATATTTATGCCACATATACCAGAATATAATATTCAACCATATATTGAATTTGGCAGTTGTTTACAAATGTCTAGTAAATAGCAGCTTTGGCTAATTTCTATTTAAGTCAGGGTAAAACACATGCACTAAAGTTGGTTATAGATTGCATGAGCATTTTACAATCAGAAAAAACTTTTGATTTTGTACCATTTTATTAATATACATAGATGATAGAATATTTGTAATTTAGGTATTGTAAGGGCGTGTTTGGCAATGGCTCTGCTCTACTTCAGAGCAACTCTACTCAAACTCTGGGAGTTTTGCTGTAGAGCTATGCCAAGCACGCCCTAAATCTGACTATTGCTACACAGGCCAAATTTTGCGAGCTATTCATTTGTACAGTAGAACACAGAAGAACAGGAAATCTCATTTGCCTAGTCATATGTGGTTCTTTATGGAATGCTGAAATTGCTTCTTGATACTTTGTATTGGCACAACTTAACTTTTTACATGTATAAACACTATTAGAATAATGAAAACTGAGCACTCTCTGCTAAGGTGAACGTATGTGGTTTCATGCCATTTAACGCAAATTAAGTTAAATGCAGTTTGTTGACCTTTGGTTCTGTAGTTTCACTTGACGATGCAGATGTGTGGGACACTGATGGTCGAACTTGCAAGCAATGGCTGTGCACCCTTGTCAGCTCACTTATTTGCCACTGTGAAGATATCATCTTGAGGTATCATTTCAGCTTAAGAAAACATTTGTAACACTTATACCAAGTTTAAATATCATAGTACTATTCAATACATTAACATCTATCACTGCTTGACATTGGTATTCTTCTTATAGACTCTGTAGGAGTATTGTTTTTGTCAAAGTTAAGGCTGCTGAGCTTTTGCTTTCTAGTACTCTAGTGAACATTGCTGGCAATGTTGATTCTAATACTGCCATCTGCAAATTAATTTCAACAAAGGTTTGTAGGATTCCCAAATTATTCAATACTTTACAGTTGCAATCTAGGGTTAGTCTTAGTGATTTGATTATATTCAATGTGCTGTAGGTTGAGAAAATAATTTTTTCCGACTCCAATCATTCATTGAAGTCAATCCATCTGTTTCTGGATGCACTGAATGTCATTAGATCTTTTTATGTTGCTGAAAAAGCCAGAACTTTCCCTTCTAATACTCTCAAGGTATGTTGTTACTGTTGTTCTCTATTGAAGTGCACCAGGTGTTGCATATTTCATGTTGAAGTAGTAATTGAAATGATCTATTTCTTATACCATAACCAACTGTAAAACAAGTAAACTCATTGAATACTTAATCGCTGCCTCCCATCTGTTTACCTATATCAACTAGACTTGTTACTTATATTGTTAACATCTTTAAGCCAAGGAGGCTTCATGTGACCACTGTTATTCTTCACATGAATCTATCTGTCCTCAAGAAGCCCTGTTGATGATTACCTGAAACTGCTAGCGTGCACTATTCAGTGACCAATTGAGTTTTGGCTAATTTTGTATAACCTTTGTTGATTCTATTTTCTAGTGATCCTCTCTCCTAGGGAAGGGACATATGTTTCCTTTTTTTTGCATTAGCCAGTATCCAGAAAGTATTGGTAATGTTATTGTCAGTTATCACTACCTTTGTCTAAATGTCTATTGTATAATTTTGCCTGAACAATGTTATTCATATTTATCTCATCATTGACCTACCATTTGAACTATTAGGATGGTAGATCTGCTAGATCAAAAAGTCGATCACCAGTGACAACCCCATCATCATCATGGAAGAAGGTACTTTATTCTTTATCCTTTTTTCCTAGTAATGAGCATGCCACATTTATTTGGGATATCTGACCGTGTTGCTCTCAATTGTGATATGCGATATTAAATCCGTGGAGAGAATTATGTTGTCTGGCTGCTGCAAACTTGTAGACTCTATCATCAATTCATCATGTCATGTTATTTCTTTTGGGTATGTCTGGTGCATTGGCGAGAGCTGTCTCATTGAGTCACCAGATCGCGGGTTAGAAGCAACCTCTCCGCATTTGCTGGATGAAGGTTTGCTTTAGCTTATCCCTTTCGAAGACCCCACTCGTGTGGGAGTCTCTAGCACTGGGTGCTATTCCAAGTGTCTACTTTTATTTTCATCAAACATTTGAGATTGGTTGTCTATATCCTTCTCTATTAGGCAACCAGGAGACTCGTGCCTCCACCTTAACACTGTTTGTACACCTTCGTACAAGGCGATCCCTCCATCAGTGTCTACTTCCGCAAGATGAAGGGCATGGTCGATGCCCTAGTGGATCTTGGTGAAGCCGTGTCCGATCGTCTGCTCGTCCTCAACCTCCTTCGCGGTCTCGACAAGTGGTTTGAGCGCATGAAGACCTTCATCAGGCACATGTCGTTTTTGTCAAAGACACATCCATTACGGTTCTTCCACAAGGTCCAAACCCCAAGGATGATCAATCTATTCCATCCTTCCTGTGCCACACCATGGACCTGACTACAGATCTTATGCCACCACTCCATGAAAGCTCCATCGCCTAGCTGGGGGCCGTGTTTTGGATATTCAGTTGAGATAACAACTTAAACCAGAATTCCCTAGCAAAGACACAACCAATCAGCAGATGATCCAAAGTTTCTTGTGCTTGATCAATAAGGGGCATCTTTCAGGGTGGTCCATGCCCTTTTTTGCAGCCTATCAACAGTCCAAACTCTCCTTTGAGCCACCAGCCACAAAAAGAACTTGGTCTTCGGGGGGCCCCAAGTTTTCCATATCCCGTGAAAAGGTTCAAACTTTGTTGACCCAACGAAAAGACCCTCATAAGCTTCTTTTACAGAATATTTCCCGTTGGCTGCAAGGCGGAAAGAATGCAAATCCTCTAGGCCACAGCTGAACTGAGTCAACCAAGTCGCACAAAGTTAAATAATCAGAAATAACTCCAACAGTGAGACCTCCTTGTATGTCAGAAATCTAGCTCCTGGTTTGTGAGAGCCTCCAAAACTATCCTCTTGCGCACCTTCTGTTTAGGGATAGTCTCATATAGGCGGGGTGCCAGGTCCCTAATTCTGTGTCCCATCAACCATCTATCCGACCAAAATAGAGGTGGGCACCACTACCAATTTCAGTTTGCATAGTCACCAAAAAGAATTATCTTACAACCTTAGGTACCTGAATAATTAAGGAAGCCCATGGCCGATTCGGTTCTGTTTTTGCCAGCCAAAGCCAACACATTCTAAGTGCCCAAGCAATATCCCTAAGGCTGAAAGGGCCTCTAGTTGAGTTGGGTAGGTGGTCTGAGTAGCACTCCTCAGGTCCTGGGTTCGACTCCATGTGGGAGCGAATTTCAGGTGTGGTTAAAAAAAATCCCCTCGTCTGTCCCACGCCAAAGCACAGGTCTAAGGCTCAGCCTCGGTCGTGGTCGTTCTCACATGGGCTTCGATGCCGCTGTGTATGGGTGGGGCAGGGGTTCGGGGGTTTTCTCGACCTGTGTGAGAAGGTCTTCTTCTTAATACAATGCCCGAGTGCTGTCTTACCCCCCGCAGGTCGAGTTTTTTTATATCCCTAAGGCTGGAAATGCCAAGTCCGCCTAGCTCAAGAGGCCGACAAACCTGTCCCCAAGCCACATGACAATGTCCTCCTTTCGCCTCCTTGCCAATGATAACCCCGGTGAATCTTATCAATAGCTTTAAGCACCCAAACTCGTAAGTCCACCGCCATGGCTAAATAAATGACCAACTACTGAGCTTGATCTATCAACTACTTCGCCTTCCACTATTCCTTACTGCATACTGTTTTTGACCATTGCTTGTAAAAGAAAAGAGCAAAGTGATATCCTTCCTATATGATAGCAGTATCAACTACTAGTACTCATGAAAATGATTGAATATAGGGAGCATTGTTTTCGGATCGCCTGGTCGTCTGATCGATGCTACTGGACAATCAACTGATTAGTCGCGATTAGGCGACGATCAAGGTGATTAGTCGCCCCTGATCGACCCTAATCGTCCACCTGGTCACCTTATGTATTTCCAGGACATATCTATATATAGTATACATAGTGATATATATGTATACTATATATAGATATATACTTATATAGTATAGAGACTTGCTCAGGACAAGCACAAGTATATAGTATAGACAAGGCATTAGTATGAAATGAATAGTACAAAACAGCAGTACAACACTAGCAACAAGTCTATATAAAGCTCTGAAGTCTGAAGTATATAACATTGCCAAGACAGGAGCTCTGAAGTCTGAAGTCTAAACTGAAGTTCTAAATTTTGATCCGAAGTCTGAACCGAACAACAAAATGAGAAAAGATTGGGCGACTACAGACATATACCTTCAGCGAGGTACTCATCTCCAGTTCCTGTGTGTCTGGGCAGCCGGTGTAGAGAGAACGGTGAACAAGGGAGAGAGAAGGGAGCCGCCAATCCTGTAGCAAAGCAGTCGTCGTGGGCTCTTGGTCTGCAGGGTACAGGTACCATGTCTGTAGGGATTCTAGGGAAGACGAAGAGACAGGGGGATCTAGTGGGGCTAACTCTACTGTTGGACTACCCTGACCCTGAGTATTTATTGTGACTGATCGCTAACTAGACGATTAATCATTCCATATCGTCGACTAATCGGACGATACAGATGATCAGCTAACCTGATCGAATCGAACACCATGATCTAGCTGAGAGTACCGATCAACCTGACTAATTGCGATTAGTCGGACGATTTGAAAACAATGATAGGGATTACATGTCTATCATAACAATGATTAGGGTCTAGCCTCCAAATGTTCAAGATAAGTGTCATAACATTAATTTATGAGCACTCTTGGATTTGATAACACTGGAGTAGCTATTTGCTATAATTGTGTTTAGGTTTCCTGTTTTAACAATACACCACATGTAGTGCAGTCGTACTCATAAATGCATCAGTGCATGTACTGTATTTGTCATAGGTTTAAATATGGGCTGCTGCAACAAGCCTATCGGGTAAACAAAGACCCAACACCGGGCCCTGGCGAGCCGCCACCTCACTTGGGGTGCTACTAGGGAGGCACATGAGCAAGGGGGTGTAGCCCCTAGAGTCCTCGTGTCGGGGAGAATCCGAAATTCGGAATAGATGGAAATTCGGAGATAGCCTTTGATAAGTTTGTAATAAATAAAGTAGAGTTTGATTAGGAAACCATAAATATGGGGACATTGTATGGGGACATTGTAACGATTTTGATCTGAGCAAAATAGAGCTATTGATTCTCCCTCTCTATGTGCTTACCTCCCTCTCTCCCTACGCCTCCTCCCCTGCCCTAGCCACAACCCATCCCCCTCTTCCACACCAACTGCAGCGGCCATGACCCCTCCCTAGTAGGGTTGTGATAATATTCCAGTGCTAGTGGACCATTGTGAACTCTTTATACCTTATGAATTCTGGGTACTATATATCTTGATATTAGATAGGGACAATTTCTGCATGCAATTAAGGCGTTGCTAAAGCGGTAAGGCAACTGGGAGGAAGCAAAGTTAAGGCGAGGGGAAGAGGCGGCACACGGGGAAGAGGCGGAGGCGTGCGAGGAAGAGACGGCGGCGGTGGTATAGGGAGGCTGCGGCGAGGGATCTGCGACAAAGAAGTGCTCAAGCGGTTGTGCGTGGAAGAACTGGCGACTGCTGTGCTGGGGTTAACCTAAAATTGTGGTGTTTGGCTGGGCTAGGCTAGTTGGTAATGGGCTTTTTTTTCTTTCTTTTTTCGTGTTTTTTGTATTTGTTAGACTAATATTTGGTCTAATTTTTATATTCATCTATATAATTAAGGTGTCGTCTCGCCTTACGCTTTACCGCTTAAAAGGTAAAAAGGGGTCGGTTTCCTTATGTCGCCTTATCGCTTTATTTACTATGACCCAATGTCTCTTTTTTAAAATGTTTATTCTCTAGGTATACTGGCTTTCTGTTGATTATCTTGTTGCTGCCAGAGCTGCTAGTGTAAGTGTGCCACCTTTTCTTCTGTTATCTATATTTTTATCTGTTTGCTTATTATGATGTTTGTTTCTTTTGATTATATGGTGTCCACTATATAGATTATAGTTCACTACATGTCTATTTAGCTTTCATTCAATTGTTTCTGAAACCGGGGTCTCCAAGGTAATTTTCTGTTTGATTTATAACTTTATGCCTTGATTAATGGAACCAAAATGTTGTTTTATGTGAATACTAGTATTGGAAAACCCCCAAACCCTAATTAGGGTTGGGCTGCTATATTAATGGATGGAAAAAGTATGTAGGTTAGGCTAACCTCATTACAGCTGTATAACACACACACATGTGTAACACCCCCAACAGTCGCAAATCTAGGCATTACATATGTTGGGACTGGATTGAAACTTCGAGAACACCGTAGAGGGGAGCCCCTTGGCGAATATCGCCGACGGTGACTCGCTCGCGGACAAAGTAGAGGTCGATTTCCACATGCTTCATGCGCTGGTGCTGCACAGGGTTGGTGGAGAGGTAGACCGCGTTGACGTTATCGCAGTAGACGAGGGTGGCGCGTGCGAGGGGGGCATGGAGCTCCTGGATCAATTTACAGAGCCGGGACGCCTCAACCATGATGTTGGCCACAACGTAATACTCGACCCAGTGCTGGAGCGGGAGACGATGGGCTACCCCTTCAAAGACTAGGAGACAAGGTTGGCACCTAGGAGCACGACGTAGCTAGAGTTGTACCGGCGCATATCGGGGCAGGGGAAAAGCATCCTCATTGAAAACATGTTGAGAGATGATGCAGTGGGTAAGAAGGTCGAGGCATTGATACCCCTTGTGATCAGAGGAATACTTGAGGAAAAGGCAACATGTGGATCAAGGTGTAAGCTTGTGGCGGAGGTGTTAGGATAGCAGGCACAACCAAAGATGCGGAGAGGGTGAAGAAAGGAGCGGGATGACTGACCACCTTAGGGCTAGTTTGGAGGACAGGGAATTGGAGGGGATACATGGAGGAGGCATCCCCTTCAATTACCTGTCCACCAAATCAGCCCTTAGAGGGGGAGGCAGTTCAAGAGATATGTGGTTGTGTGGAGGCCCTCAGCCTACTAAGGGAGGCTTGAAACAGGAGGATGCGAATGAGGTTGGTGATGGTGCGAATCATGCGCTCAGCCTTGCGTTTTGAGGGGAGCTTTAAGGACACGAATCCGCAGGTGCACGCCTTGCGAGAGAAATAAGGCACGAGACGTGGAGTTATTGAGCTCCCACCCGTTGTAACACTGAACACCTTGGATGGTGCAACCGAACTAGGTCAACACCTACGCGAAGAAGTGAGATATGGTGGGGAAGGTGTCAGACTACGACGAATGGGAAAAGGCCATAGGTTGTGAGAGAAGTCATCTAGGAAGACCACATAGTGTTGGTAACCGGAAAGGCTTAGCAATTGGGATGTCCAAAGGTCACAGTGGATGAGATCAAAGGGGCGAGCTATGCGAGACATGGAAGAGGTGAAGGGTAAGAGAGTGGTGACCAAACTAATAAGCATGGCAATGCGACACAATGTTGCCGTGGGGGAGGGGAATTGCTGAGGTGGGCGAGTGTCTAGGGAGGACGTTGTGGCGGGGTGGTCAAGGCGAAGGTGCCAAGTGGAGGCAAAGGCAGTTGCGGCGAGGGCGTAAGGTGTGGCAACATAGGATGAAGAAAAGGGGGCGAGAAAGCGAATAGGGTATACGAGGCCAAAGCTATCGCATCGGGCAACCACGACACGAGTTGTTAGGTCCCCTATGTTGAGCCTCCAGGTGTCAAACTCCATGTATCAGTCGGTGGGAGTAGGAGTGGGCTGCGATGATGCGGGGTACGAGGAGAGAGCATGTGGAGGCACCCCCACAGAGCCACCGGGAGAGGCACTGGAGCCGCCAATGGCGAGCATGCTGACGGCGAGCATGGATGGTGGGTTAGTGTAACTGTAGTGTCACTGTGTATACTTCTAGTGTAATGGGCCTTGGCTCACCTGAGCACGGCAATATCAATACACCCGATTAGAGTTAGGGTTTCTCTCATTCCAATAGTGGTGACGAACAAGGACTCGATCGTCATAGAGAATCTCGACACTGCGGAACAAAAACTACCATGTAGCGTGGCAGCCATCCTGGGGATGGACGATGGTCGAGCTCGACGCAGTCATAGTGACCCTATTTCTTGACCCGATCAAAGGCCACGATTGTGCCCCGGAGAGATTGCCCGTCATGAAGGGAGACACTAAGATGTAGGGAGGTGCATGGACTGTGGCAGATTGAAGGACGAGTGTCAAGGGAGCAGGTGCAAGGAGTGCCAGAGCATGGGCGGCTCAGGCGGCCTCCAGCTAGTTAGGAGGGAGCTGCGTAGAATATGTGTCGGGCCAGGCGAGCGATGGCTGTCGGAAGCACGCTAGTGGCCACCAGGGAGGATGGCGAGGTGGCATTGATGACAGTGGTGGTGCAGGTGTTTGCTACAGGCGCCGGTAGTCCGGTCACAACAGGGTTGCCAACAACAATGGTGGAGCTACTAGCAACGAGGGCCAACAGTTTGGGCGCAGCAGTGCGAGGCCAAGGATAGCGGGCATGGAGGTGGGGTCGTCAGCCGCTGCGGGGTAGAGGGCAGAGTTGTCGGCGCAGGTCCGAGCAATATGATAGTGTGGGTTGGGGCGACGCCCGTCACCGGGGAGAGGAGGGGGCTGATGGATTCAGCCCATGGGAGGCCCGCCGTCGGGAAGGGGAAAGACGGACGCTAGCCGGAGCGGGGCCGCCGTGGAGGTGGGGGCGCCATCCGCAGTTGGGAAAGGCAGGGGACAACGGGCGCGGGGTGGGGTCGCCATGGGTAAGAGGCAGGGGCACTGCCCATCACCGAGGAGAGGAGGGGATTGACGGGTGTGACCCAGGGGAGGCCCGTTGTGGTGAGGGCACCGCCTGTCATCAGGAAGGGGTGGGGAGTGGCCGGCGTGGGACGGGGAATGGCAGCCGCAATGTTGGCAACACAGCGGCGATGAAAGGGGTGGCCGGCCTTGGAGAGATGTCCTGGCGGCGCCACTCGGCAGGGAGAGGAAGGGAGCGAAGGAGACAAGCTTGGTACCATATTGGAAAACTCCTAAACCCTAATTAGGGTTGTGCTGCTATATTAATAGATGGAAAAGTGTGTGGGCTGGGCCTAAGCCCATTTAGCTATATAATAACACACATGCCTAACAACTAGGAGTCCATCTCTTGACTTTTTATCATAAACACACACTAGCTTTTCTTTGGCGGCAGACATTCACACAGGTAGTTTTTGTTTTATGTGGCCACTAGCCCTTATCGACTTCTCATCGCGCTTGTGTGCACACACATATATACATACGCATATGTAAATATATGTATACATAGACATATGTGTGTATATATAGGGCTAATACAATTGGCAATGATATGTCCTCCTAAGTGATCGTCATTATTCTCTTTAACTACAAGATCTTTTATGCTACTCTTTTTTCTCTCCTTAATATGATGATGCACAACTTTCTTGCGTGTTTGAAATAAGATATTGCACGTGAAGCTTGTTGCTTTTGTGACGATTTTTATGGAAAGCTCAGCATCTGCAGTCTGCAAAGTTGCAGCCTTCAGCAATAGCAAAATGCTTGCCCTTTAAGCTTTTACACAAGATATTTTATTCAATTTTGACTCCCATCTAAATAGAAATATCTGTTTCTTCACAGCGATGTTCATGTGACTTTGCCATACTAATGTATGTTGAGCTTTGGTGTGAGGAACAATTCAATAGGCTGGTATTAGGACCTCCAGAGTTTTCCAACGAAGAGTTGGTCAGGCTTCTTTTCGTTTCTCCAATTTTTTCTTTAGATTTATTTTGTGTTTGGTTTAGCTTCGTTACTTGCTAATATTGTTTTTTTGTATTTCTCACATTTTTCAGTTGCCACCTCATGTTGATCTGTTGGTTGCTGCATTTACTCGTATAAATGAACCAGACAGCATTTATGGGCTCACGCTAGCTAATGAGGTTATCTTAAAACCTTTTCCTTTTGGGAAGATTCATATTTATGAGTTCTAGTCATTTTTAAGTTGGATATGACCATATGTTCTCTCATTTTCCGTTATAATTGAAAGCAATAGAGATAGCGTAGAATAATGGATTGATTGCTTGGAGAGACCGATGTACATATATGGGAGAAGAGATCTCGTGGCTAATGGAAACAAAATCAAATGAGACCTCTACGTATCTCTCTAACCATATAAAAAGGCCGACGTGCTATATCTGGCCACGTACCCATTCTATCTATATACACACCATATATGAAAGTATAATGTATAGAAGGGCCAACCTGCTATACCTAGCACACACCCATACCATACACACACACACACCATATATGGCAGTCTAACACCCTCATAGTCACAACGTCGATGAGACGAATGTTGAGACTGGACCAAAACTCTGAAGACAGAAGCTGTCATCCCTTTAGTAAATATGTCTACGAATCGGGACATCGTTGGAAATGAAGTACGTGAACAAACCCCAAGGTCACATGTTCTCGAATGAAATGGAGATCAATCGCAATGTGTTTGGTGCGTTGATGTTGAGCGGGATTAATATTATCACAATGGACTAGCATGGTGGAGCTTAGTGGAGTTTGCATCTTAGCCAGGAGTTAGTGTAACCAAGAAGCCTCGTCGACTACATTGGCAATAATACGATACTTTGCTTCTGCATTTTCTTTTCTCGAAAAACGCAGGAGGACTGCCCCTCATTATATTAAGTAGGAAGGAAGAAAAGGGTCAGAAAGGACCCGGTTTAAAGGACTTCCTTATGGAGGCCAAAAACAAGCATAAAGAAAACAATCCATGCACAACTAAGAAGATACAACTATTCTCAGACAATGGTACTGGCTAGAAAGGATAGACCCTCAGCTCCTGCAACGGCCATTTCTTCTTTTCCTCAGTAGTGGCATCTAAGAGCATAGTGATACTGGGGGAGATCCCATCAAACACCAGTCTGTTTCTTTTTTTTTCTCGAAAGCGCAGGAGAGCTGCGCATCATTATATTAAGAAAGGAAAGGTCCAAAGTGGACCGAATTACAACACCAAGACCAAACCCTCAAGTCTCCCCCACAAGGGGAAGCCTGACGGGCCCTACGAGACCCTATTTAAAGCTACAATGATTCCCAAACTGTCTAAATGCTTCGCTCCCGCCTTACTCCAACTAATCAACTCATCTAGAAACAACCTCTTTGTCAAATTAATGGAAGGGCTCACTCCATCAAAAACAGCCCTATTACGAGAGAGCCACAAACACCAAGCTCCAAGGATAATGACACTATTGAAACCCCTCCTCTTGCACCTATGGACTCTTTTAGAGACCCTCTCCCACCACGCAGCAAAGGACTGTTCAGCAGCAATAGGAGTGAAGTTACCAAGCCCGATGGACGACAAAATGAGATGCCAAAAATCCCTAGAAAAACTGCAGTTGCAAAGGATATGCTGGATTGTTTCCTGCTCCTGATCACATAGGGGGCAACTCGCCGGGTAATGTAACCCTCTCCTCTGAAGTCTGTCCGCAGTCCAACATTTATTCCTTATAGCCAGCCAAAGAAAAAATTTGCATTTAGGGGGGGCCCAAGTCTTCCACAATCGTTTCCAAGGCTCAAATAAAATGGACCCCAGGAAGAAGGCATTATATCAAGACTTTGAGGAAAACTGCCCAGAAGTTGTGTGTCTCCAAACAAGCCTGTCCGCCTCTTGTGAAAGAGTCACCTGTCCAATCTCATCCCATAAATTTAAATACTGCTGCAGCCCAAGCATCGAAAGATGACTCCCAATATCCCTAACCCAACGCCAGTTGTCCAAAGCTTGAGCAACCGTCCGGGTCGAGCTGACTCTACTGTCCACCAAACAGATAACCTCTGGTGCAATATCAAAGATAGCCTTCCCATTCAACCATTTATCAAACCAAAAGAGAGTGCTAGTTCCATCTCCGACCACATGAAAGACCGAAAGATTGAAAAACTGTCTCACTTGCTGCTGAATAGGAAGATTCATTCCCTGCCATGGTCTGGACGGATCGGTTCTTTGCAGCCATAACCATTTCACCTGTAAAGCCCAACTTTTGAATTGTAAATTAGAAACTCCAAGACCGCCATACTTTAGAGGCCTGGTTACTATCTCCCAAGGAACAAGACAGCTTCCACCATTAACATTCTTCCTTCCTTTCCATAGAAACCCTCTCCTGAGTTTATCAATGGACTTGATCACCCATTTGGGAACACTCATGGCCATAAGGATATAAACTGGAATTGCCGAAAGCACATGCCTCACTAACGCTGTCCTACCAGCCAGACTCAGCAAACGAGCCTTCCAGTTGGGAAGCCGGTCAGCAATCTTATTAATCCACACCATAAAGTCCCTTTTCCTCAGCTTTTTATCAGAGATAGGCAGCCCCAAATAGCTGCACGGAAAGGATCCTGAACTGCATTGCAAGATATTGCAGCCAACCTGACTCTCCAGCCCTTCACATCTAATTGGAATAGCAAAACTTTTACGCAGATTTGTTACCAGCCCCGTTGCTTCACCAAAGCAATCCAAAATCAATCTAACACAATTTAGATCATCGACCAAAGGTTTAACAAAAAGCACCACATCATCAGCGTAGATCGAGAGCCTATTCCGAATCCCAGCTGCCTCCAATCCTTGTAACAGCCCCCTGCTTTCAGCTGCCCTGAACAGACTATTAAGAACATCCATGACCATTACAAACAGCATAGGAGAAAGGGGATCACCCTGACGAAGGCCTCGCCGATGAGCAATACGAGCACCAGGCGAGCCATTAAGAAGTACTTGCGTAGAAGACGTGAACATTAGGGAGGAAATAAGATTCCGCCAGATTGGACCAAAGCCAAGATGGACAAGAATTTCAATAATGAAGGCCCATGACACGGAATCGAATGCCCTTGATATATCTAATTTTAAGAATAGACCCGCAATCTTCCTCTTGTGCAGCGACTTAATAGACTGCTGAACCAGCATAAAATTATCATGAATTGATCTCCCTCTCACAAAAGCGCTTTGGTTGGCTGCCACCAACTCATGAAGATGAGGGCCCAACCTGTTGGCCAGCAGCTTGGTGACCAACTTAGCAAAACTGTGGATGAGACTAATGGGCCTATAATCGCTTGCAGTCATAGCATCGGACTTCTTAGGGAGAAGAATAATATAGGCTGAATTCAACAACCAGTCTGTTTTTGAGCTTCGAGATCATCCAAGCTCCTAGAATCAGAAGAGAATCCACTCCTTTCCTAGTCATGTCTGACACAATAACAGAAATTCGCTTCCACCACTGCAAGAAGTTTGTGTCATCCAGAAGAGGAGCAAGACTGTGGAGACCAAATTTCCTAACAGAAAAAGACACAAGAAACCAATAAATGGTTGATGGTTTCAGGCTCCTGGTCACAAAGAGGGCAACTTTGCTTCTGCACTGGAACATTAGACAATGTTCTGACGTTTGGATGACAAAAAAAATCAAGATATCCTTAAGGAACACAGCATGGCTCGAAGTGGAATACTCTTGAGTGCCTCAAGGTGTGGCTCTCATAGATTGTGAATATGAAGACACCTATTGGACAACATATGCAATATCCGGTAAAGCGTATGCAATAAGCACTAGCGAGGCTACAAAAGTATGTAGGATCAAAGATAAGGAGCACCATAGCAAACAACTTCGGATTGAGGTCAATGGGAGTGGAGCACGGCTTGCATTAAGCCATTCTGGCCTGATCTAGAATATCCAACCTATACTCTCGCTGAGAGAGAAGTGTGATGAACATGCATACCTTGAAAATAAAGTATGTCCAAATCTTTCATAAAAAAGTCACGTTGAAGAGCTCCAATGACACAACAAAGGAAAGTCGTGGAGGAAGGAGTCAAGATGATGTCATCCACTTAGAGTAGGAGACCATGATGAAACACAAACAATGAAGTATCTGTCTTAGCCTCCACAAACCCAAGATGAAGAAGAAAGCTAGCGGAGCTACTATATCGGACATGGGGAGCTTGTTTTAGCCTATAGAGTGTCTAATTCAAGTGATCGAAAAAGTCTGGAAAATAGGAATCCTCAAACCCAAAGGTTGGCGTAGTAGACTGTCTCTGAAAGGGTGCCATGAAGAAAAACATTCTTCATGGCTGGCAAGAAGTGCAAAGAACTCTTGCATAGCTGGCTGGGGTCAGTGAGAGAAGCGTTGTAAGACCGCATGATGGGCTACAGCGGAGCCACCTACAAGGGCGTCGGGAGGCGAATGACGAGAACACACATTGTCATGGTGTGCTGATTTTTTTCTCGAATATGCAGGAGAGCTGCATATCATTATATTTAAGAAGAAAAAAGTCGGGCCAAAGCCCTTACAAGCCATAACACTGAGGTTTAAACCCCTCAAAAAACAACAACCCTTGAACAAAAATTAGTCGTGAGGAAGGTTAGCTGCTAGGAAAATAAGCCCCTTAGCCCCTGCCATCTCCCACAACCTTCGCTCTTCTCCAACCTGCTCCAGAACAGCAGCGATTTACTGAAGTCGGAACGGAGGCCGGGACAAGTCCTAGAGGCGCAAGAGGCACGTGTACGAAGTGGCCCATGCTGATGACGGAGTGGTCGGAGTTGGGCCATGGTTTGGTGAGGGTTGTCCTGGCAACGGAGTTGGGCCATGTTCTATTGAGTCCCGTCCTAGTGACGGAGCTAGGCCATAAGAAAGCCAAGGTGGGGAAACATGCCCAAGTGATCTAGGCAAGGCAGGTCTAGGTGTCGCTGTGGAAGTAGCAGGTGCCACGCCAGGCCCTGGTGAGGTGGTTGCACCAAGCTGTGGCGAGGCCAGGCTAGGAGCCGAGGCGATCGCGCCAAGCCCAAGCGTGGAGCAGTCGACCACTGGAGGCCTAGCTGCCCCATATGTGGCCTCAGTCACATGTGGCTATGTGGAAGAGTCACCGGGGCGTCATGCAGAAGGAAAACAACATGATGGCACTAGAGGGGCCATCATAGGGTCAATGGAGGAGAACAAGAACTCAAAATCCTTGGAAGTTGGTGGAGAGGAGTCCTCTGAAAAGGGAAAGGACATCTCATCGAAGACAACGTTCCTAGTATAATGGTCTGGTTGGAAGACTGATCAAGGTAGTAGTGACCCTTATGATGAGGGCAGTATTCGAGGAAAACACAAGAGTGAGTTTGTGAGAAGCGGTGGCAGAAAGGTTGTAGCATCGATTGCTGAAAACACGAAGATGAGTATATGATTTTGGGGATCCAAAGAGAGCGAGATGGTGTGTGAAGAAGTTGAGTGCCGTTGGTAGAATATTGAGGAGCGTAACGGTGCTAAGCGCCTCGACCCAATATGCGAGAGAGACACTAGCCTGAAATAGCAAGGAACGAACAACATCATTGATGGTGCGAAACATGCGTTTGGCTTTACCATTTTGGGGTGAAGTGTAGGGGCAAGACATACTAAGTTGGATGTCGTAGGGGTGGAAGAAAGTGCGGGTGCTTCTGTGGTTGTTGAATTTGTGGCCATTATGGCACCGGAATGCCTGAATGGGAACATCAAACTTGAAGAGAAACTTACAAAGGTTTAGAAATCAACAAGGTTCTGAACCTGAAAACACCCCCCCACTCACTGCAAACTTGAAACAGTAAAAAAGGGCGACCTAGAAAGCAAGAGCTGAAGCTTCAAAGCACCAGCCTTGCACCACAAATTACACTCATCCATCTTAGAACCTGAGTGTTAGGTTGAGCTCCCTAAAAAACACAGGCATTCCTAGGTTTCTACACCTCCCAGGCCATGAGGATGATAAGAGAGTTGAGACCTTGTCGCAGCTCTTTCTGTACGTTTCTGACAGCCACCTTGCACCAAGCATCGAACCAGGAATTTAAAACTGAAGGTGTCAGAGCTGCCAAGCCTAAGTGCTAAGAGGATTATATGTCAAACCTGCCGAGTGAAGATACACGAGATCAGAAAGTGCTAAATCGATTCCTTGTCCTGGTCACGAAGAGTACATACATCCGAGTGTGGTAACCCTCGCTTAGCAAGTCGGTCCGCGGTCCAGCATCTGTTGTTGATTGCCAACCATTTGAAGAACCAGCAACACATAGGCGCCTAGGTCATCCAAATTCTTTTCCAAGGACCAAACTGTATGGAGCCTAGGAAACGCACCATAGGTCGATTTGCTACGATAAGTGCCAGATTGTGCTAGTTTCCACCTGTTAAGAGCAGGGGCATTTTGTTACAGCTCCACATTGTCCACCTGATCCCAGAGCAGAAGATATTCAACCAGCACCCGCAATGATAGTCTGCCCTTGATATCATGCACCCAAGTCCTGTTAAACAAAGCTTGGGCAACCGTTCTAGTTCTAATTGTGCGCTTAAGAATTAATTTATGGAAGGTTGGCAACACCTCTTGGATCCTCTTACCATTCAGTCACCCATCTGACTAGAAAAAAAATCAAGCCTCGTCGCCAACTATGGATACCACTGCCCCATCGAACATAGTGTGAGTATTGTGGGATACCTGAATAGGGAGCCCAAACCACGTTGTTGTCGGAGAGGAGAGCTCGTGGCTTATGAAACAAAATCAAATGAGATCTCCCTATATCTCTCTAATCATATACAAGGGCTGGCCTGTTATATCTAGCATGTACCCATACCCATATATACACTGTATATGGCAGTGAAACATATACAAGGCTCATCCTACTATACCAGACACGTACCCAAACCATATATATACACATCATATATGGCAGTCTAACAATAATCTTTATTCATCTCCACAAGATATTTTGACCTGCAAAGCTTAGGCTATGCTAGGTATTTTCTAGGTGCTTTATTTGTGATTTTCATCAGATATATATTGCGACCTATAAGTTGTGTACATAAATTTGGCTTTTTTATTGTTGTTTTGAAACAGATAGCGTCTCAGCTTATTAGGTATGAGCATGAAGGTGATTGGAGTAGCGCACTTGAATACTATGATTTACTTGTAAGGTCAATGCCAAAGGAACACCTTGGCACTTTAACTGGGTCGGTGTTGACTGGACCATCTACCGTGTCTTCTAGAGCAGAAGATACAATGTTGAACTGGAAAATGCACAAAGGTCTTATGAGATCCTTGCAGAAAACTGGATGTAGTCATGTGCTTGATGTCTACTGTGAAGGTTTATCTCACCAAAAGGGGTATCTTCAACAAGACGCGGAGTTTATTGATATCCAAGTTAGTATTGCATCTTTTATATGATAGTTGCACTGTTTCGCTAAACTTCTCCCATAATTTGTTCCATGTTTTATCGCCTGTCTTGCAGTATGAAGCTGCTTGGAGGGCAGGAAATTGGGATTTCTCCTTTTTCGTTCCATATTCTTCTTGGTCTTCAACCCGCTCTCGAAGTTACTGTCTTTTCAATGAAAATTTACATAGGTTAATAATATCCATTTACTCATATTGATCAGTGTTTTTTACACTTCTGGGTAGAACATGATTACTTTGTTTATTGAATTTTTTATTAACTCTTACTCCCTTCGTTCCAAATTGTAAGTAAGTTTGGCTTTCTGAGTCTCACAGCTTTTGCTACGCACCTAGATATACATTATGTCTAGATACATAATAGTTTAAAAACTATGTATCTAGAAAAGCCAGAATGACTTGCAATTTGGAATGGAGGACTATATAAAATTAACATTAAGTATACTTTCGAGGACAAAGCAAAGCATTTATATCCTGAGCATTATATTGAATATAATGTTAGGTATAGTCAATACTATTAGGGAATATGTACAAGCTATTATGAAAGGATATGGACATAATCTGTTAGACTAGGAACGATGTGGATATGATCTGATACATCATACATCAGATCTGTATCTTCTTTGTACAGTATGCCTATATAGCTATATTCATGGTTGAGGTTTTCCCTAATTCTCTATAAATACTTACCACACAAGCTCAAGGATCTTGTAGAATAAAGTAACTTAATAAACCTTGCCAAACAGTTCAAAATAGACCAAGAGTACAAGACAGCCCTCTTAGGAGGCCTAAAACACAAATACAAGAACATATCCATGGTTATTAAAATGATAAAACGTTAAAATGTTATGAACCACCTTTTTAACATTTAAATGTTGAAACGAACGTTGAAACGTCTTTTCAGACTTGACATAGAACTTCAAATATAAATAAGTTCATACATAAGTTGAGTACTTGAGTTCACATACCAAATAGCATAAAAGGAAACAGATCAAGTTCAACACAAGTTCAACCACACAAGTTACAACTTGTATCTATGATCAGTAACCATCATCCAACTCATCAATATTAAGACCTAAAGGAATGATTCAATGTGACTCAGAGCAAAATCAAATAGAGCCTAAAACGTAGGAGCTGGCTGCTGGGGATGGACCGCCTGGAAGGCTTAGGTGTTAGGAACTTAGGGTTTTTCCATCTTTTGGCCCAGGAAAGGAAAAGCCCACGGCGAGTAGAACGTCCTAAACGCAAGTAAAACGCCTTAAAACGCTCAGAGGACGTTTAAGCGACATTTAAATGCGTGAAACGGACGTTCTACTCCATTTTGGTAAAACGTTCGGACGTTTCAACTCTTAATCACGTTTTGTCGTTTAAACGACGTTTAAGCGACGTTTTAATAACAATGAACATATCCATGAAACCGAGCCAAAGAAAAAACTACACCAATAAACAACAATCAGCTGAGAGGGTTGCTGCTAGGAAATTTAGCCCCTGCCATCTCCCACAAACTTCTCTCTTCTCCAACCTGCGCCAATACAACAACAATACTCGGGTTGATGTCCTCAATGATACATTGGTTTCGGTGTTTCCATAAGGCCCAAGCACCAAGCGAAACTAGAGAGTTAATCCCAATCTTGGTTTGGCCCATTGTCATTTCACTTATCTTGCCCCACCAATCCAGAAAGTTGTTCTTGCCCAAGATGCTCGGTCTTTAACGCTAAGTGAAAACTGGCTCAAGGTTAAATTGAAGAAGCACTCTCTGGGGCTTGCCTCATTAAAGTGAATCATTGCCCGTTTAAGATCTAGAGTTTGTTGTCGGAGGGCCGGTAGAGAGACCGCGATGGCGGCTAAAAAATTTCAGAAACCCTAATCGTAACCTTCTCTGTTACCATGTTACTAACCTTGGGATGAACCATTGGTAATAAGTACATAAGGACTATATGATATATATAGGCAGTAGGCCTGGGCCTAATGGGCCTTAACAATGCTAACACAAAGTTGTTCCATATGCATGTCCGTTTAATGAAAAATTGTGGCTAGATTGGTTGCTGACAACTAGGCCTTTACTGGACATAATGAGAAGGCCTATTTTATGAATCAATTCTACTATAATCTTCTGGGAGGAAGTATTGACAGAGATTGCTCTATAAATCTTAAAGATGTGGGAGTTCCGACCTTTGATTTGACTGATTTGGATCAGCCTTTCTTGGAGCAAGAATTTTGGGAAACTGTTAAATAGCTCCCTTCGGATAAGGCTTCGGGACCAGATGTGTTTGTAGGAGGTTTCTATAAATCTTGTTGGGACATTATTAAAGTGGATATAATGACTGATGTTTCAGCGGTTTGGCACAGGAGGTTTGCGCAGTTTGATTTGTTGAACACACCATAAACAATACATGATTGATGTTTCATAGTATATACATTGGGATACTTTGGGAGTAGCATCATTTAATGAAATCACATTCAAAGTTTCAAACTAGAGGTCCTTGAAGTAGTGTAAGTCTCTCTAAAGGGTTTGGTACTCCCCTTTTTAAGAGAAATTTGGGGGGCATCTTCCTATGCCAAAATTTTTAGGATCATCATAAAACAAGTGACTGTTCTAATGTAAGGCATGTTTCTTTTCTTTGTAGAATCGATCATTCGTAGGGATTAAGCATTGTCTTCTGGGAGTTATCACCCCCTCTGCATCAATGCACATGATTTTAGGATTTTTGCCTGTTGAGCCTTTTTAACACTTTGACCATGAATACATATTACATAAGAATTATTGACAATTCCAAGATTTGTTGAGTATTTCTGAAATTGTTGTCCCTATGCTCCGAAAGAATGACTTTAATTCAGTAGTGATTCATTTAGCTTGGTGGCTTTGTAAACATAGGAAGACCTGTGTTTTTTATGGGGCATCTCCAAGCATCACAAAAGTTATTGAAGATATCAAAGAGGACGCTAGACTTTGGGGCTTGGCTGGAGTCACCGGTCTTAGAACCTTGTGGCCATAGTTCAGGGAAAAGGGGGGAGGTCGCTTAGCTGTTTTGTCCTCCTTGATGGATCTATTTTTGTATTCCTGTTTTTGGCTTTCGTAAGGAGGGTGTTGTATTTGGTCCATTTCCATTTCTAGACATGGGCTTTTGTTTCTTGTTAATATAATGATGCGCTGGATATTGAGTATTTTGATCCCTCGTGGAGTTGTGGTGTTCCAATAGTGCTCGGCTAGATGGGCTGAGTAAGAAGGGCTTTAACTCTTTGGTCGCTCTGGGTGCTTGGATGCTATGGAAGCATAGAAATGGTGTGGTCTTTAATGGTTCCTCCCCAAGCCTGGATGTGGCCATTCGGCTGGCCAGGGAGGAAGCTCTTCTGTGGTCCTTGGCTGGAGCTAAGGGGGTTTCCTTCCTCCAAGCTCAAAGCCGTGTGGGATAGTTTTTATGTTGTTATTGTTGGGGTGTCTGCCAGCTGACAGGCGCTCTAGCCCTGCTCTGGCTAGGTGGGGTTTTCTAGTGTGCGTGTGTGTGGGTGTTTTCTCTTCGTAATATTAGTTTTGGGGTCTTTCCCCTTTTATTGTTAGTACAATGATATGCAATTCTCCTACGTGTTGGACAAAACAATGATACGCAACTCTCTTGCGTGTTCGAGAAAAAAAAAGAATTGTTGACAAAGTAAACTATATTTTACTTGGTTCGTCATGGATAAAAAAGGGCATACCTAGTGCATGAGGCTCCCATGTGAGGGGTTTCTATGGGATAAACGAGGCCACGCTTTCCCCTGCATATGCGAAGATCCTACTTCGAACCCGCAGTCTGGTGACTTAGTGAGACAGTCTCACCGTTGCAACAGGACCGACCTTCATCTATGTTTGAAATATCATATTCTTATATAAATTACTAGTCAAAGTGTTTGCTTGTAGACCATGTTAATGCCCTTTTTTTTGAAAAACGCAGGAGGACTGCGTTTTAGATATATATTAAGAAGAGAGAGACAAGGGTCTAAATAGACCCAAAAAACAACGCACTCCCTATGGAGGGCTGGAGGCCAGTAACACTCGTACATGAAAGGATCCATAAACATACACACACACTCCCTACAGCAACCTATGCAGGGGGGCACCCAAGAGGGAGAGCCCTTTGGCTCCAGCAATTTCCCAGCCTCTTCTTTCCTCATCTGCATGCTCCATAATCAGAGGAAGGCTAGGAGGCCCTCCATAAAAAAATGATTCTATTACGATGCTTCCAAATCATCCACGATCCTAATATGATGAGGGAGTCAAGACCTTCCCTTACCAGACCATTTGCTGTCTCTGATACCATCTCCCACCAATCCATAAAAGAAACTGCATATGGCTTTGGGGCTAAACTATGCAGCCCAAACTTTCTTAGCAGGTTGTACCAGAAAACTCTTGAGAAGACACAATTCACGAGCAAGTGGTTCAGGGTTTCACCTTGCTGGTCACATAAAGGACATCTGATAGGGTGATTCAATCCCCTTTTTGCCAAGCGATCAGCTGTCCAACATCTATTATGTGCCACCAACCAAATTAAAAAACAACACTTTGGTGGAGCCCAAGATCTCCAAACCCTTTTATAGTGCCCAAATGTGGTAGACCCATGGAAAAAACCAATATAAGATGACTTTGCAGAGTATCTTCCATTCGAAGATAAGCTGAAAATGTGTCTATCCTCAGTGTTAGGCTGCAGCACAAAATCTGCAAGGATATTCCAGAGGTGTAGATAATCTACAATGGCTCCAACTGTAAGAGCCACTTTGATGTCTCCTATCCATCGTCTGTTCAATAGGGCGTGCTGCATAGTCCTTCTGTTAATAATTATTTTTGGAATAATGCTGAATAATCTAGGAGCAATATCTGAGACCTTTTGCCATGGATCCATTTTTCTGTCCAAAACATGATGTTGGTCCCATTCCCCACCTCAGAGATCAGCACCTTGGAGAAGGAACGGGTCGTGCTAGGAACTTGGATGGACAGGCTAGACCAAGGGCGTCTTGGGTCAGTTTTTTGCAACCAAAGCCATTGCATGCGGAAGGCCCAACAGAGCTTAGGAAGGCTAGCATTACCCAGACCTCCAAGTTGCAAAGGACGACACACTTTTCCCCATGCCACCAAGTAATGCCCCCTTTCACCTCCTTTCTACCTCGCCAGAGAAAACCTTTTCTTATTTTATCAATTGCTTCAATGGCCCAATGAGGGAAATCGATTGCCATTGCCATATAGACCGTCATGCTAGTGAGGACATGCTGCACTAGAATTCTTCTTCCTGCTCTACTCATCAGGTCGGCCTTCCAGTTTGGTAGGCGGTCTGCAATTTTGTCTACAAACTGCTGAGCCTGATTCCTAGATAATTTATGTAAAGACAAGGGGAGACCCAGATATCTGCAAGGAAAGGCTGCAATCCCAATTTCGTCAATAGTCTCCTCGGGGCATTTGATAGGGTACACATTTGATTTCTGTGGATTATAGCAAAGGCCTGACGCATCACAAAAAGCAAGAGGATATCCAGAGAAGTTGGGGTGCAAGAACAACGCCACATCATCTGCATACATCGAGACTCTGTGAAGCCTTTTCCTTCTTGACGGTTGTTGGAGTAAGCCCGCTCCCTCAGCTTTGGAATACATAAGGCCAAGAACATCCATAGCAAGGATAAATAGCATCGGGGAGAGAGGATCTCCCTGCCTAAGTCCTCTTCTATGCATAATCAGTTTACCCGGGACACCATTGAGCAACACCTGAGTAGTGGAAGAGGGTAATAAACCACAGACAATGTCTCGCCAGATATGTCCAAAACCCATCTGCTGCATTACTTCAATTAGGATGGGCCAAGAGACAGATTCGAAAGCCTTTGTTATGTCCAACTTGAAAAACATTCTAGGCATGTTATGTTGATGGAACAACTTTGAGGTTTGTTGCACTAACATGAAATTATCTTGGATGAACCTTCCTTTTATGAAAGCGCTTTGACTTGGGGAAACCATCGCATTCAATCTTTTTGCCAACCGATTAGCCAGGATCTTAGTAATCAGCTTTGCAAAACTGTGCACTTGGCTTATTGGGCAAAAGTCCTTAACCTGATTAGTCTGGTTTATAAGGAAGCTCACTGATGGTTTCCCAAACTTCATGCTCTGAGAAAGGAGTCAAGATCCGATAGTGCATGTCTTGGCAGACCAAGGGCCTCTAGATCAATTGTCCTTTCTCTGTTCCCAAGCTGACCAATGAGAGTGGAGTAGAAGTCATTCACCACCAATCAGTATGGTTTATAAGGATAAGGTCTCCATCCACCAGTTTAGTGACCGAATTCTTCCTTTTGCGATGCCTTGCATGCATGTGGAACAACTTTGAGTTAGCATCCCCTTCTTTAAGCCATGTAATCCTTGATCTCAGTCTTGCCATAGTGCGCTTGAAAGAAGCAAGCAGCAGGGTCTGTTTTTTCAGTTTATTCTTGAGCCAGACCTTAGCCGGGGAGAGGGTTCTAATATCCTGCGCCATCTCAAGCGTATGTAACAACTCCTTTGCCAAAGCCAACTAAGATCGAACATGACCCACCCGCTTCTCACTCCAACCCTGCAATCTTTTAGTTGTCACCTTAAGTTTCTTGTCAAGGGTCAGGAAAGGAGAATTGTCAGTTTCCACCGAGTCCCATGCTGCCTGGACAGGTTCATGAAAGCCTTCGATTTTGGTCCAAAAGGACTCGAAGTGAAATCTACGTTTCCCAAACATGTTATCTCTAAGACCCAAGATCAGGGGGCAGTGGTCAGAGTCCAGAGAAGCTGCACTCTGGAGGAGGACATTTGGGAACATTATTTCCCAATCAACTGAGCTGAACACCTGTCCAGTTTAACCAGGACAGGATTATCCTGTTGATTAGACCCTGTGTATTTGCGTCCATGTAGAGGGATTGCCTTGAGAGCTAAATCATTAATCATTCTTCTATACCGGCCCATCATGGCCCTATTGATATTGGATTTATTTTTGTCAGATGCCTTATAGATGAGGTTGAAATCACCGGCCAATATCCAAGGTCCCTCACATGCAGCTCTTACATCTCTGATTTCCTGGAGGAACTGAATCTTTTCACTGTCTCCCTGTGGACCATAGACACAAGTCAACCACCAGAGATGTCCTTCGTCATTGCAAAATTGGACTGAAATACAATGACTGTCAATTCTATGCTGTCCTGTATAACCAATATGCCGCTTCCAGGCTACAAGCACTCCCCCACTTGCCCCAATTGATGGGAGAAAAACATAAGCAGTGAATTATGCAACTAGCATAGAAAGGATAGATCCTCTAGGGACACTTTGCATTTTAGTTTCCTAAATGCAGATCACATCCACCTAGGAGGAAATCACAAATTCTTTCACCGAATCTTGTCTTACAGAAGAGTTCAAACCCCTCACATTCCAGATCAAAAGTTTTGAAGGATCCATAAAAAACACACAACAACCAGACCACCAAAGAAGAAAGATAGAGCTCTAATGGAAGGGGATGCTTGAAAGGACCAGCCAAAAAGAGCCGCCAGGGCCTCCACATGGATTTGTGGAAGGGGATGCTTGAAAAGCTTAGCATATTCATCAAGGGCTTGAGGACTAATATCACCAGAATCATTGATGATTGGCAGGGTCTTCATGGCTTTTCTGACAGATCTGCTACCCCAGTCTTGCATGCTGAATTCCACTCCTACTCCCAGGTACTCTCCTGCTTCGACGAGGAGCAGCCAGCCCTAAGGATGTCACTTTCCTCTGACTGGGCTTTAGAATCGGGAGAATTTCAATTGGCCTTTTACTGATTGTGTTGAAGAAGTCCATCTTTCTTGCTTCATAACTCGTTAGAGAGTCTGGTGCCTGGTCACTTAGGGACATATCATCCGAAGCAAGGACCAGAGGTCCAGGACCAGGTTCAGGCAGGGCCAACATGGGTGGCTTAGCACCTGGGGCTAATTTAGAATCCAGAGCATCCACTACCCAAGTTGTCGAGCCCCTTTGGTTGCAAGAGCCATAGCACACAACTCAGCATGTTATGAATAGCACAAATATTGTACGAGGGCAATAGACCCAAATATATACACTGATACAGGATAGAGACCATGTACAACAAGGACTCTATATGAGACCCAATACAACATGAACATATAATAGACATTTAACAGTTCCCAGGTGATTAGAATGATGAAACAGTTAAGAACTTTTGTCATCTTAGGAACTTCTGATAGCATTGCCTTACCAGCTAGGCAACTAGTGAAATGAGATGTCCTGCAATCTTTTTCTGTGAGAACAAAAGCCGACTGGGTCTTTTAAGTGTATATGTCTTTTGTTTTGCTTACCTTTAAAAACCTGTTTCCTAACGTCTGATATTTGTTATTTATTGTTCATGCTCCAGTTGCTTAAGAGCTCTGCAGAACGGTGATTCTGAGGAGTTCCATGCAAAACTTTGTCAAACTAAGATGGTATTGTTCACAGCCACTTTTGTAGTCACTTTTATTAGTGAAATTCTGTTAATGTTATTTTGAACTATTTACTTGTCCTCTTCTAGGATCTTGTCTTGGCTTTGTCAAACACTAGCAAGGAGAGCACGAAATACATCCACTCTACCATCCTTAAATTACAGGTGATGACTTCTTACCTTATGATGGTGTACATGTTGGTGGATTAGTCAGGTGCCTTATCACTTGCTTTGGTAACTGCAGATTCTAGATCATGCTACTATGGTTTGGGACCTGCGTTGGAACCTTAATCCCAATCAAACTTCAAAATCTCCTGTAACCAAGGAATTTTCTCACATATCTACTGTCCCTAAAGGGATACAGGTTCTGCACACATCTCTCTTACCACTTGTGTCATTCTGTTTCAGATGCATGCAATTTAGGAACTTTGGATCTGTGTGAATTTGCATTATATTTTGTATTGATGTATTGAGAATCTGGAGAAGGGACATATATTCAGTTAGGCATAACAGTTATGTTCCTTGCAATTTTTTATATTGATTCATTCTCATTAGTTGCTTAATTTGTATGCTCAAAATGTTGTTCATTTGGCCAAATACCACTACAACACCTTTTCGTTTGTAGAAAGAAATATGTTGTATAAATGCACAATAGTGCAGAGTCTTTTATTTTGTAGTACAACAAAGTCTTTTAATCTCAAGCAAGTTGGGGTAGGCTAGAGTTGAGACCCAACCGAAACCAACCACAAGTCAAGGTTGAGGCACATGGATGATTGTTTTCCATGCACTCCTATTCAAAGTTAAATCTGAGTATGTTCTAGCGTTTCAAGTCTCTTAGGGTATATTCCATGCTTTCAAGTCTCCTACTGCCTCTTCAATGACAACTTTGGCTTTTTTCTACCTCTTGTCCCATTGTTATCACGCCTTAGGATCCCACTACGCACTGGTCTGGGACAAGTTTTTCTTTAATTGGTGCTGCCTCTAGCCTATCACGTCTATCATCATTTCACACACAATCCCTTGTATGACCACAAATCCAAAGCAACGTATGCGTTTCTGCAACATTGATCTACTGAACATGTCGTCTTTTTAGGTCAATATTCTGCACCATACAACGTAGCAGATCTAATCATCGTCCTATAAAACTTTCCTTTTAGCTTTTGTGGTATCCTCTTGTCATATACAATGTCAGATGCTTGAAGCAGCTTGATCTATTAGCTTTTGTGGTATCCTCTTGTCATATACAATGCCAGATGCTCGAAGCCGCTTGATCTATTCTTCTTTATTTCTATGGCAAACATCTACATTGATATCTCGTATCTCCGTAGCATTTATCCTAAATTCTGATAGGTGTCCTTCATAGGACTATTACCTTCAAAACTAACATTTCCTCATGTGTAGTAGTGCGGAAGTTGCATCTCATATATATTCGGTTTTAGTTCTACCGAGTCTAAAACCTTTGGACTCTAGATCTTACACCACAACTCTAGTTGTCTATATACTCATGCTTGACTTTCATCAACTAGCAGTACATTGTCCGCAAAAAACATACATCAAGGAGTATCTCCTTGTATGTCCCATTTGACCTTATCCATCACCAAGGCAAAAAGATAGGGCTCAAAGTTGATCCTTGATGTACTCCTATTCTAATCGAGAAGTCATCTATATTTCTATCACTTGTTCAAACACTAGCCACAACATTGTTGTATATATCCTTAATGACTCCATTGTACTCCCTCCGTTCATTTTTATTTGTCGTGTTTTAGTTGAAAAATGAACTAGTGGGCGACAAATATTCGAGAACGAAGGTAGTACTTCGTTGTCCATAGCCCACCACATAATATTCCTTGGTATTTTGTCATAAACCTTTTCCAAGTCAATGAAAACCATATGTAGGTCTTTCTTGCGCTCCCTATATTGCTCGATCACTTGTCTTATTAAGAAAATAAATTCTATGGTTGACCATCTATGCATGAAACCAAATTGGTTCATAGAGATACTCGTTATTCCTCTCAGACGATGCTCAATAACTCTCTCCCATAGCTTCATAGTATGGTTCATCAACTTAATTCTTTGGAATTTAGTACATCTTTGAATATGTCACTTGTTCTTGTAGATCAGTACCAATATATTTTCCACTCGTTTGGCATTTTGTTCGATCGGAAGATATGGTTGAACAACTTGGCTAGCCATACTATAGCTATGTCACTGAGGCATGGAGATGCCTCAATTTGAGTACCATCAGGGTTGTCGCCTTACCCCCGTACATCCTTTTTAATGCTTATACTGCGCACAGAGCGTCGCTTGGTCAACAAAAGAGTCATCCAACTGAAAGTTTGTGCCCTCGTTCTCCCTGTTGGATAGAATAGAAACCCCAATTGGGCCAACCCTAGAGGGTGGCTATATCATATTCATACATGGGCCTCATGGGCCCCATATACTCTAACACCCCCCCGCAGTCTGAACTTCCGTCGCAGCGGAGTTCACAGACTGGACTCGAAGAGAAGAAGTACAACACACCATAGGACCCCCATCCACAGACTCAACTAGCCACTACTGATGTTGAGGCTGGAGCGAAACTCGACGAAGGTCGAGGACGGAAGACCCTTGGTGAAGATGTCAGCAAACTGGGAGGTGGTCGGCACGTGGAGTACCCGAACATCGCCGACGGTGACGCGATCTCGGACGAAGTGAAGATCGATCTCCACATGCTTGGTCCGCTGGTGCTGCACCGGGTTGGTGGAGAGCTAGACGGCGCTGACGTTGTCGCAGTAGACCAACGTGCTCCTGGAGAGGGGACTATGGAGCTCGGCGAGGAGCTGGTGGAGCCACGCAGCCTCCGCCACGCCGTTGGCCACGACACGGTACTCCGCCTCGGCGCTCGAGCGGGAGACGACCGATTGGCGCTTCGACGACCAGGACACCAGATTGCCGCCTAAGAAGACGGCGTAGCCGGAGGTGGAGCGCCGAGTGTCCGGGCACCCGACCCAGTCAGCGTCGGTGTAGACGACCAGCTCGGAGGCGGTGGACCGGTGAAGAAGCAGCCCGTAGTAGACGGTGCCCCGGAGGTAGCGGAGGAGGCGCTTAAGAGCCGCGAGGTGGGGCTCCCGGGGGTCGTGCATATGGAGACAGACCTGCTGCACGGCGTAGGAGATGTCCGGCCTGGTGAAGGTGAGGTACTGAAGGGCACCAGCAAGACTCCTGTACCCGGTGGTGTCCTCGACTGGGTCACCCTCGACCTCAGAGAGCTTCACATGCGTGTCGACTGGGGTGGAGCAGGGCTTGCAGTCAATCATCTTGGCTCGCTCTAGAATGTCAAGAATGTACTGCCGGTGGTAGAGAAGGAGTCCTGAGGGGCGAGGCTCAGCAGTGACCCCCAAGAAATGGTGAAGCACACCCAAATCCTTGACCGGAAACTCTCGCTGAAGCGCGTCGATGAGGCGGCGAAGAAGTGGCTGACTGGAGGCGGTGAGGACGATGTCATCCACGTAGAGAAGCAAGTAGGCAGTCTCTGCTCCATGATGGTGGACGATCAGAGACGTGTCTAACTTGGCCTCCATGAAGCCCAGTGTCACTAGGAACGTAGCCAGTCTGGAGTGCCAGGGGGGCCTGCTTGAAGCCGTAGAGGGACCTGTTCAGCCGGCAGACCATGTCAGGGCGAGAGGAGTCCACGAACCCCGCCGGCTGACAGCAGTAGACGGTCTCGGTGAGGGCACCATGCAGGATGGCGTTCTTGACGTCGAGCTGGTGGACTGGCCAGGAGCGAGCAAGGGCCAGTGAGAGCACCGTGCAGACGGTGGCCGGCTTCACAACCGGGCTGAAGGTCTCATCGTAGTCGACTCCGGGGCGCTGAGTGAAGCCCCGAAGAACCCAGCGAGCCTTGTACCGCTCCAGGGTACCATCGGCCCGCTGCTTGTGCGTCCAGATCCACTTGCCGGTGACGACGTTGGCGCCGGGCGGACGGGGCACCAGATCCCACGTCTGGTTGGCGACGAGAGCCGCGTACTCCTCCATCGCCCGACGCCAGTGGGGGTCCAGCAGGGCAGTGCGGACGGAGGAGGGTACCGGAGAAACCTGCGAGTCCCCGGACGTGGCCGCCAGGAACCGGGGCGGCAGGGTACCAGCCGCGTGCCGCGTCACCATCGGGTGGACGTGCCGCGGGTCGCGGTGAAGGAGCGGCGGGTGGTACACCGGCGTCTCGACACGTGCCGCTAGTGGCCGCGGCGGAGGTGTAGGTGTCCCTGGCGGGGACTGGGCCACCGGGGGCGCCGTCGGAGGAGAGGTCACCGGTGGAGACGGTGGCGACGGCGGCGGCGGTGGTACGAACCCCGGCGGCGGTAGCCGGCGCTGGTAGATGCGCATCGGCTGGGCGACGTGGGCACCGGGGGCTGGCGCTGGTAGCCCGCAGGCAGTGCAGGCCCGCTCGGCCCGGGGGCAGTTGGAGACGGGGCCCCGCGGAGAGGCGACACCACCGTAGGCGACACCACTGGACCCGGGCAAGGCACCGAACCGGGAGTAGTACCGACAGGCGGCGAGCGAGTACCTGCAGAGAGAGGAAGTATAGGTGGCTCGACCACCGCATCAGTCGGAAAAAGAGTGAAGAGGTCAAGGTCAGGGTCGGAGGAGGGTGCTGTGGTGGTGGCGGAGTAGGGAAACACAGACTCATCAAACACCACATGGCGAGAGATGAGGACCCGACGAGAGGAGAGGTCAAAGCATCGGTAGCCCTTGTGGTCCGGGGAGTACCCGAGAAACACACAGAGGGTGGAACGGGGTGCTAGCTTGTGAGGTGCAGTGGCAGCGGTGTTCGGGTAGCAAGCACACCCGAAGACACGGAGATGGTCATAGCGAGGAGGGGTACCGAAGAATGTCTGGTGAGGAGTGGGAGCCGGGCACGTAGTGGAAGGGAGACGGTTGAGGAGGTAGGTAGAGGTGTGGAGGCCCTCGGCCCAGAAGCGTGCCGGTAGGTGCGCCTGAAGAAGAAGAGTGCGGATGGTGTCGTTGGTCGTGCGGATCATGCGCTCAGCCTTGCCGTTCTGGGAGGAGGTATACGAGCAAGACATCCGCAACTGCATCCCGTGGGAGAGAAAGAAGTCACGGGAGGTGGAGTTATCGAACTCCCGACCATTGTCACACTGAACGGCCTTAATGGTGAGGTCGAACTGAGTAGTCACCCAGGAGAAGAAGTGGCAGAGGGCGGGAAAAGTCTCAGACTTGGCACGCAAAGGAAAAGTCCACACATAATGAGAAAAATCATCAAGCACCAAAAGATAGTATTTGTAGCCTGACATACTGGTAATAGGTGAAGTCCACAAATCGCAGTGTACAAGTTCAAATGCATGAGTAGCATGCGAGGAAGAAGAAAAAGGAAGACGAACATGGCGTCCCAACTGGCACGCATGACAAAGATGCTCATCATGTGATCTAGTACATGGGATAGTGGCACGACGAGTAAGCTGCATCAAGGCATCGCGTCCGGGGTGACCAAGGCGACGATGCCAAGTAGTAGAAGGTGTGGTGGCAGCAAAACCAGCAGCTGTGTCAGGCGACGAAGACGAAGAAGAGGGGGCCGGTGCTGTCACATCTGAGGAGAGGGCGCCGAGTAGCCGAGTCCTTCACAGTAAGACCAGAAGAATCAAACTCGACAGAACAAGAATTATCAGCGGTAAAACGGCGAATAGAAAGAAGATTGTGGACCAAAGAAGGAGCGACGAGAACATCGGGAATGCGAAAAGAGCCTGGAGTGCCGGCGACACCCACAGATGTGACAGGAAGACACGAGCCATTCGCCACCATGATGAACGACGAAAGAGAGGAAGGAGGGCGAACAGAAGTGAGTATACCATGATCGGGAGTGATGTGGTAGGTAGCACTGGTGTCCGTGATCCACTCGGGACCCATCGTCGGAGTCAGAGTGGGAGTCTGGAAGGCAACAGCCAGGGCGGCTGCGTCCCAACCAATCGGCCCAGACGGTGGAGCAGCCGACGACATGGGCCACGATGAAGCGGCAGGGATTGAGGTCCAGGGCGACGGAGAGGCGGAAGCGAACCCCGGCGGCGAGGTGAACCCCGGCTGCGCACCGGCAAACATGGCCGCCGGAGGACGAGCCTCAGAACCAGACCCCTGGAACGGCCACATGGAGATGCGCCCTGACCACGGGTGGTGGAAAGTGGGCCAAGGCGCACCCTGCTGGGGTCCCGCCGGCGGAGCGTGGCCACGGGCACCACTGCCAGTGCTGCCCCCCCCAGAACCGCCACCGCCACCGCGTCCACCATGGCGACGACGGCTTCCACCGCCCCCGCCTCTACCACCTCGGGACCCGCCGCGACGTAGGACGGCGAGTCAGCCTCTAGGACGACGGGGACCATCAGGCGAATGTTCTGGACACCCCTAGCCTGAAGGTGGAGCTGAGCCACGAGTGGGTCGGCCGGGTCGTGCCAGGGCACCGTGGTGGCGGAGGTGGTGCGGTGCCCGGCTCCGACGGCCGGCGCGGCCGGGATGCTGTGCATGACGCCCGTGGCATGAGAGGTGGCCCCGCCGTCGTGGGCCGCTGGTGAGGCGAGGAGCTGCTCCGCCGCGGCAATTTGAGCAGCGATAGCGTCGGTGGCCTCGCGCTCGCGCTCCCACATGAGGGCCGCCTCCCGCAGGCAAGCCTGTCGCGCCGCGTGCTCCGCGCGGGCAGCGGCGAGGGTGGCGACGGTGTACTCCTGCTGGGGGACCGGTGTAGGAGGTGGTGGATCGACGACCGGCGGAGGGGGGATCGGAGGGGGAAGGTCCTCCTGACCCTCCACCCTCGCGGGAGCCTCGCCCGCCACAGCAGCAAGGGCAGAGGCGAGAGTCCCTACCCCCCACGCCGGCCCGAGCGCAGGGTAGGCGGCGGCGGCGCGAGCGGCAGGGGCTGCTGCGCGTGCCCAGGAGGAAGAGGTGAGGGGAGGAAACATTTGGAGATAGGAGGGGGGAGGAGGAGGCTGCTTGTCGCCGGCCATGGAGGGGGCGGCGGCGGTTGGCGGCGCGACGGTGTTGGGGCCTGCAGGGGCACGACTGAGCAGTCGGGTTCCTGGCGTCCTGGCGTGTGGGATGCAGGGCGGGACATCGGGGCGGCGTCGGGTCCGGCCGGATGAGCAGGGGCAGGGCGCTTGGTGCAGCGGAGGCTAAGACGGCGGCGCTGCTTCTCCGTGACGGGCGCGACAGCCGGAGTCGCGGCGCGGCCTCGCGTCCTGGGCGCTGCCTGCGCGCGGCTGCGCGTCTTCGCGTGGCGACGCGCAGGGGCGGGCGGCCTGGGAGCGCGCGGGGCAGGGCGCGGCGCGCCTGGCCGGCGGCTGGAGGGGCGGCGGCGGCTGGTGGGAGGAAAAAGAAAACCTAGCTTTGATACCATGTTGGATAGAGGGTGGCTATATCATATTCATACATGGGCCTCATGGGCCCCATATACTCTAACACTCCCAATTGAACAATTTGCCAAAAGACTCATACCAACAATGTGTAATTTCATCCTCCTTCACCAAGAGGTGTTCTGTTTCATCCGTAATGCACGCAACTGAAAGTCTTTTATTCTATACCATTCTTAATTATTTTTGTTTCCCTTGTTGGCTAATATCCTATTTTTCTGTGCAGTTGGAGTTGTTGGATAAAGAGTGGAACTTAATTATGTTCCAAGCAGAACGGAATCTTGATCTATTTGAACCTTTTCTGGCATTTAGGCGTGCCCTCCTTAAGATTTTAGGTTGTGAAGAACATCTTGTAAAACATTTATTTCAATCTGCTTCTGCGCTCCGGAAGGTGGTTGCCTTGTTTTCAGTTGTGACCCTGTTTCACACTATATTCCTTTTTTGACTGTGATTATTTTATTGTATTCAGGGATTAAGGTTTTCTTTGGCAGCGGCAGCTTTATATGAACTCAAAGAACTTTGTTTTCACAGAGATGAGGGCACTATGACAAATACCTATTTGCTTGCACGGGTATATACCTTACAATTGAGTTATCCAACTGTTGATTTTAAGTAGAAGTATATTTTTTGCCAACGAACTATCACCCAAGTCCTATTTTGGCCATGAAACTCCAAAATTGATATATTTGGCCATTGAGCTATCAAAACCACACAACTTTCTCCATAAGGCTGGTTTAAAAGGTGGCTTTGCATATATATGTTTTTTAAAGATAATGGATGTAGAGACCTACCTTGAACTGAATGGAGCCGTTAGCCTCTCCACCCCTGTCTGCAATCCGCGCCACGCTCACGGCAGTCGGGAGTAGTTCCGCCGGCGGCGGCCGCCCAAACCATCCCCTACACCGACCACCTCACCGGCGGCCCCACCCCACTCCGCATCCTACCCCCTCAAATCCATTGTCTTCGTATCTCTCTAGATCCTGGTTGTCCGCGCCTCCATTAATCACAGGTGGGTGACCTTCGCTCGTATCCTGCCACGCCCTGCCAACCACCAGCGCCTAACGTCTTCCAGACTGTGTAGCCATCCATGCACGCCTACACCTCGGCACCTCCCCTCCCATCGAGCCATCGTCTCAAGTTATTATGACGCAATGTAACTACCGAATTTTAAACTAGAACGTCAGGGGGCTCAACAGCAGCTTCAAGCGCGACGTGGTTAGCGATCTCGTTCGTGACACCGGCTCCACCATTGTTTGCCTTCAGGAGACCAAGTTACATAATGTTGATGTGTTGGTGGTTAGCCGTATTATTGGGCAGAACTTTGCTAACTCTTTCGCTGTTCTTCTAGCATCTCAAACTAGAGGCGGCGTCCTCCTGGCCACAAATGTGAATTTCTTTGAGATCTCTAGCATCCAGCTCTCTACGCATACTATAATTGCCACCTTGACAATGTGTGCAGATGCGACTCGGTGGAAAATCACGGTAGTGTATGGCCCCCAAAGAGATGATGACAAGCTAGAGTTCCTCCAGGAGCTCAGGAACATCAACCCTTCGGCTCATGGCCACTAGCTCATCTTAGGAGATTTCAACCTAATCTATCAAGCGCAAGATAAAAATAATTCAAACCTTAATCATCACCTGATGAACTCCTTCAAGGCAACCATTGATGATCTGGGGCTCAAGGAAATTAAGCTGAACGGGCGTCGTTACACATGGAGTAATGAACAACACAATCCAACTCTGACGAGAATTGATAGTCTCCTTTGCACTCTGGAGTGGGAGCTGATATTCCCAACTTGCTTCTTTCACTCGCTTCCATCCCTCATGTCAGACCATATGCCTCTCTTGCTTCTGGGTGAGCTAGAACATTTCAGCAACCCCTTCTTACACTTTGAAAATTACTGGACAAAAATGGACGGCTCACTCCAAGTGGTGTAGGATGACTGGGACAGGCCATTAGCCACTTCACTCCCCATCAAACGTTTGCATATCAAGCTGGCCAGGGTGGCCAAAAACCTTAAGAGGTGGAAAAAGGAAAATAAGGAAATACAAGGCTCCTACAGTTGGAGCTGGCACAGGAGTTCCAACATGCCTTGAAAAAGGCAACCGTAACCATCTGGGCCCGGGGCCTTGTCAGAAGACATGGGGAAGATGGTGCATCATATTTCATCTTGAGATAATGGCATCTCCAGCTGCTATAGGTCTCTCGATGTGTATCCTAGTGCCTGACAATCTAGGGTCGTGGTTCTTGACCGCATTGCCCAGGTATTCACTGAAATATTCATCGGCAACCTTCTCTTTCTCTTGTTGGGAGAAGACCATTCCCCCCTCATTTTGTAAACAGAGGATATAGTTTTTCCAACTCCGTGCATTTGCTTTCAAGTGGAAAAACTTTGTGTTGGCGTCTCCACAACGGATGTATGTGAGCCTAGACCTTTGTCGCATTCTAGATTTCTCAATGACGGCCAATCCTGTGCTTCGGGGTTTGAGGCGACGCCTAAGTTCCATTTCCTACCATGCCAGGGGTGCGCCAGGGAGACCCCCACTCGCTAATGCTATTCATCCTAGCTATGGACTCGCTTCAAGGCATACTTGACCTAGCAACCGACCAAGGTACTCTGTCCCCATTGCCCCAAGGGACGACCAGATGGAGAACTTCCATGTGCGTTGATGACGCGGCCATTTTCGTTAACCCACACAAAGAGGACATGAGGGCAACCATTGCCATTCAAGCCTTTCTCCGTCCTACGCATAAACCTGAACAAGAGCTCCATACACCCGATTCGTTGTGAGGACGTTGATCTAGAGCATGTTCTTGAACCGTTCAATGGGGTCAGAGAATCCTTCCCATGCTACTACCTAAAATGTCGTTTCTGGCATGACCCTTGGCTTGATGGCGAGACGCCTCGACACTTAGCTCCTAGGCTGTTTGCGCTGTCTAGAAGGAAGAACATATTAGTCTACACGGAGCTCCGGGAGAACAACTGGATCAATGCACTGCGAGGCCGAATCACCACTGCTACCCAGTTAGTGGAGTTTGGGCCTTTCCGGTTTGGCCTTATCTGGAAAACACATGCTGAAAATAGGTGCAAGGTATTTGCATGAACTATGGCAAGGGAGAAAATTCACACCGCAGACAACTCACACACAAGGGGCTGGTCATAGCATGACCATTGTGCATTATGTAATGGGTCGCTTGAGACATGTATCCATTTGGCTCTATGTTGCCCTTTTGCCAAAGCAGTATGGAACCTAACTCTAACTTGGGTGCATTTCGACGCAAATCTAATCCTATCGATGGGTGTGCCTACCCATCTGTCCCTGTGGTGGGAAGATGCCCAAGCAAAGATTCCAAAAAATGATAGAAGGTGTTTTAATGGGGTGGTGATATAACACTATTTGGAACATTTCGAAAGAACGAAATAGAAGGATCTTCACCAGCACCTTCGAAACAACAGCACAGGTTGCCTCTATCTTGGGAAGTGTAGTATTTGGAAAAAAAAGTTTTTGTGCTTTGCTCTCTCATGTCCCTGGGTGCACTGTAATTTCTAACTTGTATATACACTCTTTTCCTATCTTAATTGAAATGCAGAGCTCCTGCCATTTTGTTTCAAAAAAAAAGATAATGGAAATATGATTAAATCTATAAAAACTCATAACTAATTTGTTTGATTTTGATAGTTTAATGGCCAAAGATATTCGGTTTTGGAGTTTGATGGCCAACTACCCGTGTATTGTTGTGGAAATTTTGTGATGTTATATAGGAAATGCATTCATGGTGTAAGATATTATGGATCTGAAATAATTAATGAGCGGTAGAGAATTCATTAGGATATCAATCAACATAGAATCCCCTACTTAATTATTATTACATTAATAAGAGTTTTACTTTTTATCAATTAAAAGCTATTGTCGTATAGTAGTTTCATTGCTGAGACATTTCATCAAGCATATGCTATGTACATGAGAAAGTACTGTTGACTATGAATTGTATGTCCGAAAAACAATTTTTTGTGTTAATAGGAAACCCTTAGGAGGGAGGGAGAGAATACAAAAAAGTAATGCTTGTTTGACACGGACGACAGTGTTAGCCATTGACCTGAGCGACGATGATGATGAATTGTTGTCGCTAAATCCTGACCGGATTGGTGCAACAGGAATATTGCCATTGTCTCATGGGCTCAATGGACTATCTAGAAGTCGGTCGTCCAATGTTTCAAAGTGGCCCAATGGGTCGTGTATTGTACATAAGTATTAGCAGATAGAATTAGTTAGGATTACTTATCTTCTAGTGTCTACAGACTATAAAATGTACAATTCTCATGAATAATCCGTGTTATATCTTAGGTGTGTGTTCCCAAGCAGCGTGTCTTCCTCATATCTTAGGTGCATCACCACCCCTTTCTCCGGGTCTTTGAAGTTAAGTGTCATGCTTCCCTAATGTGGTCTCTAGTAGGTACCCTAATGTTGTCTCTAGTAGGTCGCATTAGGGTCGTGTCGTGCACCGCCTTACTCTTGTAGATCTTGTACTAAGTGAGGTTTTTAGCAAGATCTGCTAGTTATCCTGTGTAGTATCAATCTACTGTTTCTTTTACGCATTATGTTATAGATTGATATTATGCGGCCAGATGTATATTGTTGCCGGGTTGCTATATTCCACGACATGTGATGCAACACGTGCATATGGCCACTCAAGAGATCACATGACTTAGATGCGCCATTTGTTCTAGATAGACTTCCTTGGAGGTCCTGATCGATGTTCGTGCTTGTGGGCATTGACTCAGTTACGGATGTTTCTAGTGCCGTCTATACGATATATAGTGCAATTAATTACAAGCAGCACTTTTGATTATTCTGTGCTAACAATAGTGCAACATGTTTGGTTTTGGAAATATTCCAATCTGAGCTTTATTTGAGCTGATATAGTCGCTGGTTTACTAATCTGTCTTTCCTAATTCAAATTTTTGCTTAAGCAATAACTTAGCCTGAAGACAAAAGTTGATATGCTTTCAGTTGCCATGTTTGTGCTTATAAAAAGCCTGTTTGTAGCCTATGACCAATTGGTGTTCATGTTCTGATAAGTCTACATTTGCTCTCCAGCTTGAAGACGCTAAATTGCTCAGAGCTCAAGGGCAGCATGATATGGCTATTAGTCTTGGAAAATACATACTACAGAAGCTTTCTGACAAGAAAAACCTGTCAGATGTCTATCGATTAGTTGGCAAGTGGCTGGCTGAAACAAGATCAAGCAAGTAATCATTCACACTTGGTACCTTGTATTTTTTCTGTCATGAATTACTTCCACTTTGTCACATGTAATACTGCTAATGTTCATCATGGTTACTCTGTAGCTCAAGAACTATCATTGAGGACTATTTAAGACCTTCTATAGATCTTTCTGAATTTGAGAAGAGTACAGATAAAAGGTACATGTCCAGGCAGTGTCGAACACATTTCCATCTAGCACATTATACATATAGTTTGTTCAGAAGCTATGAGGAAAGACTCTCATCTAACGAATGGCAAGCAGCTCTGCGATTAAGGAAATACAAGGTGACATTATTATGGCAATTCCAATCAATATTTGACAGAAACTGTAGTTCTTTTACCAGAAGTTCTATTTAATGCAGACTAGGGAGTTGGAGATACTGATTAAAAGACTGAGAAGTTCATCTAAGGCAAGTAGATGACTATAGCTTTTCATGTTTCTGAATTCCCAATCCTTCTGTTCTTGGTGCTAATCTTTCAATTGTTCAGGGTGTGAAGACTGATTACTCAGTAAAAATCCAAGAGTTACAGAAACAACTTGCACTTGACAGAGAAGAAGCAGAGAAAATACAGGTGTGCACATTTGTTTACCCAAGCACAACGTGTATATCAAATTTACACTTCTATGGCCTCTGAATAAATATAATAATGTCACTTTCTGTTTTTTTAATCATGTTTACCTTGTCACTCCATGTTGAATGCTGTATTTCCAACTCAAGTGTAACATATACATGCACTATGCATGAGTGAATATATGATTAGTAATCTCGCTCAAACATCTAAATGTTGAAATTTGTGCATTTCCATTTGTGGAAATTCCTTGATATGGATATCATTTCACTGTTCTAAAAGTTTATATCAAAACATAGATCTATTAAATGCTTTGTCGTACACACGCTTAATTTAAGTGTCAAACAAAAGAGTAAGGTGTTGTCCATGCATCTTGCCTGACAGCAATGTTGGAATATAATATAAATAAATTGTTCATCTCTTCCTATCAGATTAAGCTTTTGTGTTGTACTGGTTGGTGCATGCAACTTAATGTGGTATCAGAGCTAGATGTTATGGGTTCGAATCCTGACTAACACAATTAAAATAAAATAATTGTTGTTCGCTCATATTCCACGTCTGAGACCCAAAAGAAAGGCTCGACATAAGGGAGTGTTGGAATATATTATAAGTGTTTTGCCCACGTTTTCCTATCAGCTTAAGCTTTTGAGTTGGACTAGTTGGTGCATGCTTTTAGGTTTAGGGTTTATGGTTTAAGCTTTTGGGTTGGACTAGTTACCACATTCCTTGAAATGTATTGTAATTTATGAAGCATTGTGTCTTGCAGTTTTTATAAATAAGGTGCAGCCATGCGACTTCCATAGGGGCACCAAATTCTCACTCATTTATGTATCTTTTGTTAGCAGCTATATTTGGTACGAATCTTGTCTTGTTAGGAAGGTCCCTTGGGTCAGGGAATGGACGGCTGGACAAGCATGTTACCTTATGCGCCTCCCTTTGTTTTGGTTAGTTGATTGTATTAGGCAAGGATCTCCCTAATTGGCATATTTCCTATTCTTGTATTAGGCAAGGATCTCCCTGATTGGGCAGTTTCCTATCCCAGTGGACATCCTTGCTGTTAGACAACATATTTCCTTCCATGTTTATGAGGTTTCCTTCTTTATTAGGTGTTGACTGATTGCCCCTAATTAGGTGATACCCTTCCCTATCAGACATTGGTTGATTGCCCCTGATTAGTGCTAATAAATGATTCTTTCCTATATTTTTGCTCCCTACTTAGTGTGAGATCTTCCTGATAGACTCCCTGATCATTTTTTCTATAGATCAGGTGGAGCACAATCTGGTAGAGGTCTATATTGTAATCCTGCTACTCAGTGCAATACAACACAAAATATTCCACGCTATCATGGTATCACAAGACTCTGACCTATCGCTTCCGCTAAACTCTTCCCTGCCTACGCTGCCTGTCGTTGCCTGTGTTGCACCACCATGGCCTCTGTAGAGCCTCGCTCGTCGCCGACGCGGACGCGGCGCCGGAGACAACTCGCCAGGCCCTGGTCGCTGCCGCTGATGCAGCAGCCAAGGCAGTCGCCGCCGCCTAAGACTGGGTCCGTGCCACTCAGGACTCCCTCGACGAAGAACGCCAGGCAGCCTCCGACCTTGAGCGCGCTGCGGCCATCGCCCACAACGCCGCCTTCCCACCACCCTCGGGCGGCGTCCCGTACAACGACGCCGGTGTTGTTGAAGACCCCGACTACGAGGCCGCCCTCATCGCCAACATTCACGCGCAGGCGGCGAGTATCCAGAACATGTGTTCCCTTGTGCCCGTGCTTTTGGATATCCTTTCTCCCCACTACAATCGTTGGCGCGATCTAGTTCTGCTCACCCTCGAGCGGTACTCCCTCACCGACCATGTCCTCTCTGACATCTGCCTCGCTATGCCATCCTGGCGACGCATGAATGTCGTCGTGTTGTCCTGGGTGCTGGCCACACTCCCTGAGCTGATGAGTCTGCTCGCACCTCTGGTTGCACTGCACGTCGCGCCTGCATGGCCATCGAGGAGCAATTCCTCGGTAATCGCAAAGCTTGCACACTTCGCCTCGATGCCGAGTTCCGTGTTTTCATGCAGGGCGATCTCTCTGTCGGTGATTATTGTTGCAAGATGAAGGGCATGGCCAAGGCCCTTGGTGAGGTCATCCACGATCGTACCCTTGTCCTAAACGTGTTGCGTGCCAACAATGTCAGTGTTGTCTACTTGTCCACTAACCCGGTTCAGCATCAGCGTACCAAGCATATCGAGATTGATCTCCACTTCTTCCGCGAGTGTGGTGCCATTGGTGATGTTCGTGTCTTCATGTCCCAACGACGTCTCAGTTTGCGGACATCTTCACCAAGGGCTTGCCCACTTCTGTCTTCTCCGAGTTTCGCTCCAGTCTTAACGTCTGCGCCATCGACGTTTCGACTGTGAGGGGGGTGTAGATAGCCTATTTCCTTCCATGTTTAGGAGGTTTCCGTCCCTAATTAGGTGATACCGTACCCTATCAGGCGTTGGCTGATTGCCTCTGATTAGGTTCTAATGGGTGATTCTTTCCTATATGGATGTTTCCTATTTAGTGTGAGATCTCCCTGATCATTGTTTGTATAAATCAGGTGGAGCACAATCTGGTAGAGGTCTATATATTGAAATCCTGCTACTCAGTGCAATACAACACACAATATTCCACGCTATCAGTTGCCTATATGTACCCGAGCCTTGCTCTCATTAATCAATCATCCAATTCCCCTACTTCACTGTCTCATATCTTTGACTTAGAGAAAGAAACTGCCCAAAAACAAAAACAGTTCTCGTAGAGGGAGCACATTTATGTATTTCGATCAAAATGAGAACTTTTAATTTAATATTGAGTTAAATGCATGAGTGACCCATGTACTTGTTAAGGGATGTTACTTAGGTCCGTGAACTTTAAAAATTCATTTCTAAGTCATTAAACTTGTTAAGTGGCATACTGCAATGGTGGTATGGTCCAAAAATGGACATGTGATGCACCATTATTACAAGTTTAGGGATGTGTGGTCCATCACTTAACAGATTCAAGGACCTAAAATGCATTTTCAAAGTTTTGGACCTAAGTGGTATCCCTTGGCAAGTTCAGGGGCCATCGATGCATTTAACTTTTTAGTATTTATTGTTTAGTTGTATTTGCTAAGAGTTCTTCAACATATCCTAGTTATTGTGTCCAATCAATTTGTATTTTCATCTTTTCTTGACATGTTTTCTCTTATTAGGATGATCGCGATAATTTCTTAAATCTAGCACTTCAAGGCTACCAACGTTCCATTGTTGTTGGTGGCAAATATGACCTACAAGTGGTATGTGAATTGTATTTGGGTATCCATATTCCATGCAAATCTTGCTAACTGTTGCTACACAATTTTTTTTGTGTCAAGCCCTATTATATTTTTGTTGGGAGTTCATTTTATTTACATTACATTAACATTTGATTTTCAGGTTTTTCGGTTGGTCTCGTTGTGGTTTAGTCTTTTCTCAAGGGATCAAGTTGTGAAAGCAATGTTGAAAACCACAAAAGAGGTTTTCCTTTTTACTTTCATTTCTGGATTGCATTGGTACTTCTATCATGTTAAAGTAGTTAGTTGAGAGCAATTAGAGGTCATGTAAATAGTTTATGCGGCCAAAATACTAAATGGGAGGGTCAAAAGGCAAAGGAGGTGGACAATAGCGGCTTTAAGCTTTGGTACATACGGACAGTTGCTAATAGAAATGGAGGAGTTTTGATTGATAAGAGCCTCATAAACAGTGTGGTGGATGTGAGAAAGAAAGCATATAAGATTATCTTAGTCAAGCTTGTCATGAGTGATTTGGTCGTAATTATTGTGTATGCCCCCCTCCGCCCAGAGTAGGACACGATGAAAGCGGTTCATGGAGATTTGGGTATGGTAGTAGGGACCAAGAGAGAATCTTGGACTTTGCGATAGCTTTTGACTTGTTGATATCCAAGCCAACACTTCTTTTAGGAAGAGAGAATCCCATTTAGTGACCTATAGTAGTGGCTAACACTCAAGTTAGGTTGACTTTGTCCTCACAAGAAGATAGGATTAACGAGCATGTTTGGATTGTGAGGTGATACCTAAGGAGTGTGTTGTCTCTCAACATAAGCTTGTGGTGGCGAACATAGTGGGTTGGATACAAGGTGTAGGCCCAATAGGAACAATAGACTCTAACCCTTAGCCACAATACATGACTATGAAGCTTCAGAAGTTTCCGAAGCCAACACGTCTCGGCTACACCATTAGCCAAAACACAATATTCGGTCTTCGCACTCGAGCGGAGGACGACTGGCTGCCGCTTCGACGTTAAGGAGATGAGGTTGTTGCCTAGGAAGTTGACGTAGCCAAAAGTAGAATGACGTGTGGCCAAGCAACCCACCCCCAGTCAGTGTCGATGTAGGTGATGAGTACTAATGTTGAGGAGCATCGGAGAAGGTCGTAGTCGAGGGTCCGTCGGAGGTAGCGGAGGATCCGCTTCACAGAGGTGAGGTGCCGCTCCTAGAGATCATGCATATATAGGCACACATGCTGAACAATGTAGGAGATATCCGTCCTGGTGAAAGTGAGGTACTGGAGAGCGCCAACGAGGCTCTGGTACACAGTGGGGTCACTTACAGCCTGTGTATCCACCAGCAGCTTGCAATCTGGCATGCTAGCTCGCTCAAGTAGATCCAAAGTGCACACCTACTGATGAAGAAACATGTCGTGGGAGTGGTGCTCAGCGGCATTGTAATGAAGTTAACCTAGATCCTTCATAGAAAACTCCCATGCAAGACAGTGATGGTCCGCTGCAAGATGGTAGGGCCAAAGGCCGTGAGGAAAATGTTGTCAACCTGCAGAATTAGGTATACAATGTCACCACCGTGGCGATAGATTAAGAGTGGTGTGTCCGACTTGGCCTCGACAAAGCATAGGGAGACTAAGAACGAATCAAAGCAGTACCGAGCATGAGGTTCCTGCTTCAGACCATACAACGACTTGTGAAGCTTGCAGATCATGTCCGGATGAGCAGAATCCACGAAATCAGTCGGTTAATAGCAATACACTGTTTCAGTTTGAGTGCCATCGAGAAAGATGTTCTTGATATCCAGTTGGTGGATAGGTCAAGACTAAGAGAGCTAGAGAACTGTGCGGACAATGGTCGGCATCACCAAGGGGCTAAAGGTCTCATCATTGTCAATGCCAGTCTTGTACCAATCGAATGAGTCGTCGAGCCTTGTACCAATCGAATGAGTCGTCGACGTGCCTTTTTTCTTGAAAGTGCAGGAGAAATGTGCGAACTGTGCGATTATATATTAAGGAGAATAAGGTCCAATAGGACCACAAGTTACAGATAAAGGGGCCCACTACGACTGCCAGTAACTGGCATAAAGTTACCCATCCATGACTAAAAAAACAACACAACTAGCTAGTTGGCAGAGACACCTGGGATGGGGGCAGTAAGCAAGGATAGCTTCTTTGCACCAGCCATTACCCATAGATCGATCTCCAAACCCACACTTCTAATAGCATCAGCAACATTAGGCCTTTTTGGTGAACACACACATGCCAGTCACAATGTTGCCACAGGTGGGACAAGGAACCAAGTCTTAGGTGTCATTGCCAAGCAGGACCTCCTACTCGTCCTACATACCATGACACCAGTAAGGATCTGCAAGAGCGTGGAGGACGAACAGTGGCACAAGGGAGACCATCGAGGACGAGGCAACCGTCGAGAGGACAAGATGGTCAATAGGCCTGACGACCCCAGCGGCGTGGCGTGTCACTAGGGATGAAACGAACAAGAAAAATACCATCTCGTCCCGTATTCCCATTTTGAACCGTCCATTTTAGTTTTTTCGGGAAAATATGGAAAGGTACGAGAACCAGGATAGGTCTATCAAGGAACAGGAGCGCAAACAGATAGAGGTGTTTCCCACCCATATTTACGGTGTCCTGTATTTTATAGGAAAATTCTAGTTTTTATCTCATTATGGGTTACTCGGGAGATAATTTTAGCCCAAGCCTATAGTCTTGGCCCATTAAGAATTGGCTTCTGCTTGTTTGATCTGGCTGCTCCTGTCATGGTTGCGGTGCCTCTTTGGCCTTCCCTATTGCGGCGTTGCCCAGCTGCCTCCAAACGCTGGCCTTGAGCCTCCACTTCTGTTGCTGAGTTGCTTAGCCCCTTCCGACATTCCCTATTGGTAGTGTTGCTCAGGCACCGGCGCACCGCGCCATAGCTGACGGTCGGCATCATCGCCTGTCTCATGCAATCACCCGCCCCTCGCATCTTGCCTAGTGTGTGGCAGCGTAGCTCCCAGGCAGCAGGCAACGTGATTGTTCTGTTTGGTTTTTCATGGCTGCAAGTAGTAGCACAATGGTAGTAGTTGGTAGGGCTATTGCTACATGTACAAGCTAGCTGCTTGAGTTTCTCGACTCTCAGATGAGTATCGCACTACAAATGTCTTAGCAATATAGATGGTGCCGACGTACACACCTCATTCCAAATTTGTTGGAGCTCCTTGTTCTGGAACCTTTGATGATGACGCCTGGCTCTACCTCACTTGAGAGAAGATTGCTTGCTTACCAAGTGACTGCCCATGTGTCTCTGATCTCTCCGCCGGTGCATAGCGTTGCTGCACCTCCGTCGCCGGCGTTCGATGATGATCAGGACACCGGGTCTCGTCGGCGCAGGCTGAACAGTTCAGTTCAGATGGGGCATGCTGAGTCCGGGGAAGCACATGCAGCACGAAGGCCCGTCCGTGAAAGACTTGGTGTTGCCCCGGTCTCTGTTCGTCTTGTGGCACATGCAGAGGCTGGGTTGCATGGCGGTGGCGTTTCTTCTCCTAGAGGAGCGCCTTCCGTCGCCTTGGTTACTGTGGACACGCATGCATACGCTGTGGAGCCAGTGATTGGCTTCATTGATGCTGGGCTGAGTCTGCCCCTGGAGAATGTTCATGGGCCTGCCACTGTGACTTTGGGTGTGGTTGTTTCTAGTCTGTCTCCTAGTTCTGGGAGCCCAGTCGGTCTTATGCCATCATCAGAGAATCCAAATGCTCACGATGGCCCGGGTGGCGAGGTCTTCTTGTCCATAGCCGATGTTGACTCTTCTGTTCCGGCGGTGGAGACTTTGAGTTCATCTTCATCCCTCCCGGGTCGTCCTGCCATTGCTACCCGAGTGGGGAATGTGTTGAAGCCGTCCATGAAGGCTGTTGGGGCAGGGCTCAGGATGTGGCCTTGTTCCCCCATCAAATATTTCAGAAGGAAGCGCAGAGGGGCTGCTGCTCAACAATCCCCTCTCTCGGCTGCTCAGTCAGCGACCACCGCTGATTTCATCGCCAGAATGTCCAGGCCGGCCGCTCGGGCCCTGTGTGTGCCGCAGAAGCAGCAGCGTCGCCCCAGGGCACCTCGTGAGGGATCTCTTCCTCGGCGGAGCAGGCGCTTGGCTGGAGCAGATGTTGAAAAGGTAATGGCCCTAGCACGAGTTTCGAAAGGAAAATGGAGGATTGCTAATGAGCTCGGCCTTCTTGGTGGGGATCCACCTGAATCGCTGTCCCTGGAGGTTCTCGATAATTATGCCAAGGTTTTCGGTGAGCGGTTGACTGATTTGCAAGTTAAAGCTCTTGCGGCTCTCTTCAACTAGACTGTCCCAGAGGACTTGCAGGGCGGTGGTGCAGGCCTGATCGCCTCCATGTGTATTGTTGGTCGTTTTTTCAATGGTTTTCCAAATGAATCCGTAAAAAATTGTGTGCTGGAACGTGCGGGGTCTTAATGGCTTGGCCCGTCAGGATGTTGTACGTTGTTTGGTGGACTCAGTCAAAGCTGATGTTGTTTGCCTCCAGGAAACAGAAATGTCAGTTTTTTCTCGCTTGTTTGTGTTCCGTTTGCTTGGGTCTGAGTTTCAGAATTTTGTTTTCACACCTTCAGTTGGGGCTAGTGGAGGGATTCTAGTGGCTTGGAAGAATAATATCAGCTCATGTGGCTCTAGGATTGATGACCATTGTGTCTCGGTGAATTTTAGCCTTGAGACTGGGTCATCTTGGTGGTTGTCATGTGTGTATGCCCCTCAAGGGAATCATGAGAAAATTCAGTTCTTACAAGACCTCAGATTGATTAGGACCCACTGTTCTGGGCCATGGCTGGTTGTTGGCGATTTTAACATGATTCTGAGTGATGAAGACAAGAGTAATTCCAATGTTGATCGTGCTATGATGGGCAGGTTTCGAAGGTGGAAGGATGATCTTGCCCTACTGGAGCTTCCTCTGATTGGGCGCAGGTTTACTTGGTCGAATGGGCAAGCCTGTCCTACTTTAGTTAGATTGGACAAGATGTTTTGTACTGCTGATTGGGAAGATTTATTTCCAGATTGCCTTCTTCAGAGTGCTGCAACTCAAGATTCGGATCACTGCCCTCTCTTGTTGGGCCTGCGTGATATTAATAAAAGGAAAGGGCGCTTCCATTTTCAGGCCTTCTGGGTGAAATTGGAGGGTTTCCAGGATGTTGTGGCTAACGCATGGAGTTCGATTCCCGCAGGCCAGTGCCCTCTTGTTAGTCTTTCCAAGAAATTACAAGCTACGACAAAGGCTTTGCAACGTTAGAGTGATAATAAAGTGGGGGATTTAAAACTACAACTTGAAATGGCTCAGGAGCTCCTTCATAGGCTGGAGATGGCTCATTACAGCAGGACTCTATCTCCAAGTGTGGATTGGTTAAGGCGTACCCTTAAGAAGCACATCTTGGTGCTGTCCTCCTTGTCGAGATCTATAGCCCGTCTTCGGTCCTGAATTAATTGGTTGAAAGAAGGGGACGCTCATACTTCCCTGTTCCATGCTCAGGCTAGACTAAGAAAGAAGAAGAATTTTATTGGTTCATTATCTACAAGTGAAGGGCTTATTTTGACATCACATGAGGATAAGGCTGATGATTTGTTCCATTTCTATGATGGCTTGCTCGGGACTGCTTTGGGGAGAGAAAACTCTGTTAATCTTGATGCCCTTGGGATGCCTTCTTTCAATCTAAATGAGTTGGATGTGCCTTTCTCAGAGGAAGAAGTTTGGGGCACTATAAAATCTATGACGTCGGATAAAGCTTCGGGCCCGGATGGTTTCACCGGTCGTTTCTACAAGGCTTGTTGGGTAACAATCAAAGCTGATGTTATGGCAGCGATCTCTTGTGTTTGGGCTCGAAAATTTAGAAACATGGGGCTGCTCAATTCAGCGTTTATCACTCTTTTGCCTAAGGTTGAGGGTGCAGCCCAAGTGAAAGATTTTCGTCCAATCAGCCTTGTCCATAGCTTCACGAAGTTAGTAACAAAGATGATGGCCAACAGATTGGCTTGGCATTTGAATGAAATGGTTTCTCCTAATCAAACAACGTTTATTAAGAAAAGATTTATCTTAGACAATTTCATGCTAGTGCAGCGCACTGCAAGGTTTCTTCATCGTCAAAGGCAAGCCCGCATTCTTTTCAAACTCGACATTTCTAAGGCTTTTGATTCGGTCTCTTGGGCTTTCTTGCTGGAAGTCCTGCAGAAGTTGGGTTTTGGGCAGATCTGGCGTGACATCATTTGTGGGCTGTTAGCCTCTTCTTCGACGAGAATTTTATTAAATGGTGTTCCCGGGGACTACATTGCTCACCAGCGGGGTCTTCGGCAGGGGGACCCTTTATCTCTAATGCTTTTGATCTTAGTCATGGACACTCTCAACTTGCTAATCCAGAGGGCCTCTGATGAAGGGCTGCTTCACTCTCTTTCCACGAACAGTTTGCAGCACTGTTTCTCTTTGTACGCGGATGATGCGGTGGTTTTCTTCAAGCCGGTGCCCTCAGACATAATTCTGATTCTGGAAATCCTTAGGATTTTTTGGGATGCGTCCGGTCTGAAGACCAATGTTCAGAAGAGTAATGTTTTTCCTATTCGATGTTCTGAGGCGGATCTTGCTTGTGTTCAGAAGCTCCTTCCATGTTCCATTTCGGAGTTTCCCTGTCAGTACCTTGGCCACCCACTTTCTCTTGGAAAGCTTAGGAGAAGTCAAATTCAAGCAATTGTTGATAAAACTGCAGCCTAGTTACCTGGGTGGAAAGCTGATCTGATGACAAAAGCTGGTAGAGTCATTTCTGTTCAATTTGTGATGACATCAAGAATGATTTATGTTGCTCTAGCGCTGGACATCCCTCCTTGGGCTGTTAAAGCAATCGATAAGATTAGACGAGGCTTTCTGTGGAGAGGGAGGAAGGAGGTGAATGGTGGCCATTGTCTGCTGACTTGGCCCAAAGTCACTAGACCCAAGGACCTGGGGGGTCTGGGCATAAGTGACCTTCGGATCATGAGCTGGGCGCTGCGGGCTAGGTGGCCTTGGCTGCAAAAATCTGATAGGACTAAGCCATGGTCGGACTTTCAGATTCAAACTTGCGACATTGTGCAAAGCTTGGTGGTTGTGGCTGTTATCACTCATTTGGGAGATGGGTCTGATACTCTTTTTTGGAAGGATCGTTGGCTGAATGGCAAATGTATTAAGGAGGTGGCACCTGCTGTCTTGGGTATGGTGCCCAAGCGCATTGCTTCTACGCACCTGGTCAAAGACGCCTTGCCTGATCTCAACTGGTTGGCTGATCTGAGGGGGGCTATTTCTGTTACAGCCCTTGCTAATCTCATGGACCTTTGTGACTTGCTAGAGGGGATGGTTCTTCAGCCGGATGTTCCCGATGTGCATGCCTGGAGGTTCAGTGAATCGGGTGAATACTCGGCTAGTTCAGCTTACAGGACTTTGCTTCTTGGCTCTGTTAGCTTTGAGCCTGCTGAACGCATTTGGAAATCCTGGGCTCCAGGAAAGTGTAAATTCTTCCTTTGGCTTGTGGAGCACGATAGATGTTGGACGGCTGACAGACTTGCTAAGCGTGGCCTGGATCACCCGGAGTCTTGCCCTTTATGCGACCAGATGGAAGAAACTATCAACCATTTGTTGGTTCAGTGCAGTTTTACAAAACAGTTTTGGTTCAGCCTTCTGCAGACAGGTGGTTTCTAGGAGCTCTGCCCTTCCCATGTTGACGTCTGTTTTGAAACCTGGTGGAGGAATAGTGCTGCCAGGGTGGGCAAACCTTTATCTAAGGGATTCAATTCTCTAGTCATTTTGGGTGCATGGTCTTTGTGGAAACATAGAAATAGGTGTGTTTTTGATAATTGTAACCCTAGCGCTGCGGTGGTGTTGGCAGCTGCAAGGGAGGAGTTAATGGGTTGGCGTATGGCTGGAGCCAAAGCGCTCTCTTTCTTCAATTTAGAAGAGGTGTCTTAGGTGTCTTAGTTGTTCGGGGTGTGTTTTGGTTTTGGTTTGCCAAATGTAACACCTTTGTACCGGGGTTTTTTCTCCCCATTTTCTTCTTCTTCTTAATACAAAAATACGCAGCTCTCCTGCGTATTCAAGAAAAAAATATATATCACATGAAATGCAGTACAATACAATAGCACCGAGGTCGCGACAGCTGACTTGGCTACGCAAGGGTGGAGTGGGCCATAGCAACCTCATCATGTGGGGCGCGACCAGTGAAGAGGCCAGGGCTGGACACCTAGCCACATTGGGCACAACAGTCGTGGTGGCAGCAGCGCCATAGGGCGACGCAGCCCCATCGATTGAAAGTCGCCTAGACGGGGTGAATAGGCAAAAACCTGAAAATTATAAACTTTGAACACGCACTTCACCTGGGAATAGCGTTAGAAATAGACAATAGTGAATTGGGAGTGCGGAAGATAGTTCTTGCTATGAGTTGCTTAATCAATGTGGATATCTTTGGGAGCAAACTCAAACCAATGTGAGCAATAGAACTTTTAGAGAGGAGAGGGAAGAAACAAATCGAATGGTGATGATCAACACAAGTGGACACGGCGATTTGTTTCCCGAGGTTCGGTTCTAAAGAACCTACTCCCTGTTGAGGAGGCCACAAAGGTCGGGTCTATTTCAACCCTTTCCCTCTCTCAATCGGTCACTTAGACCAGTCAAGTGCTTCTTCTTAATATCATGGGTCACTAAGGGGGTGTTTGAATGCACTAAAACTAATAGTTAGTTAGCTAAAAATTATTAGTTGGATTAGCTAGCTAACAAATGATTAGCTAACTATTAACTACTTTACCAAAAATAGCTAATAGCTAAACTATTAGCTAGAGTGTTTGGATGTTTCAACTAATTTTAGCCACTAACTATTAGTTTTAGTGCATTCAAACACCCCCTAAGACCCCGCAAGGATCACCACACAATTAGGTGTCTCTTGCTTGCTTTACAAAACACTTGGAAAGATTAGAAAGAGAAGAAGAAAGTAATCAAGCAACAAAGGCAACAAAAGAAACACAAATCACCCTCAAGGCACTAAACACATTAGATCACTTGACTTGATTTTGGCACTTGGAGAGGATTTGAGGCTTTGGTTGTGTCTTTGTAGTGTATTCTTTGCTCTTGTATTGAATGAAGAGAGTCGGATGCTTGGATGGCTTTAATGGTGGTGGTTGGGGGGTATTTATATCCCCAACCACTATTCTAGTCGTTGGTTGACTGCTCTATCGATGGGCACACCGGACAGTCCAGTGGTGCACCGGACACTGCACTGTTCACTGTCCAATGCGTGCCACGTCAGCCAACCGTTGGGGTTTAGAGCTGTTGACCGTTGAAGACTTCTGTCCTTTTGGTGCACCGGACAGTCCTGTGGCACAACAGACAGTTCGGTGCGACCTGTCATCGCAGACTGTCTTCTGACTTCTGGCGCTGCAGACTGCGGGTGCAGTCCCGCAGTCGACCGTTGCACAGAGAGCTCACCGGATAGTCCGGTGGCACACCGGATAGTTCGGTGGCGCACCGGACAAACCGGTGATTTTGTGGACGAGCGCCGAGAAAACCCGAGAGCAACCAGTTCGCGGAGTGCTCCAGCCAGGGCACCTGACACTGTCTGATGCACACCGGACAGCCCGGTGCGCCACTGGCTGGAGCAAGTCTATTTGCTCCAAACTTGTAGAATTGCCCCAAGGTCATTTTCATTGTATGTGTATGTGAACTTTATGCACCTGACAAAATATCAACTAGGCAAACTAGTTAGTCCACATAGTTTGTGATGGTCGTCAAACACCAAAATCGATTATAGGAAATGGTTAAGCCCATTTCCCTTTCAGGGAGGAGCGAGGCAGGGAGTTCAAGTGGTTGCATGAGGGTTGGGGTGTAGCAGGGTGGCGTCGCGCTCAACACAGTCGGGGCGGCGGTCGGCGCGCCAGCCGACGTAAGTGTCGGACAGGGGCTAGTCGTCCTCCTGTAGACCGACGAAGGCGTGGTGGAGCTCCAGTTGTGGCGCTAGCGGCGGGCGTTGGTAGGACTTGCTCAGCCGGGCCTTTGGCAGCTAGAACAGCAGGCGATCCAGGCACCCAGGGCTCTACGATAGTCGGCCAGGGAGCGCTGAGCCTGGAGGTGGTGTGGATGGGCGGAAGGAGGTGCCAATGAGGGGGTGGGGGAAGGGGGTGGTGTGGCGGCCTCCAGTGGCGGTGGCTAGGAAGGGCCAACGACTAGGGTTAGTGTTAGCGAGAGGCTGCTGATACCATATTGGAGAGGGAGAGTTGGAATTGAATATTAGAACATAGGTGTAGATACAAAAAGCAGCACCATAGTAAGGTTGTATACATGGCCTAGGCCTAATAGGAACAATACTCACTAACATTAACACCAAAAAGCTTGTCCAACATTGATTGAGATGGTTTGTACATGTGCAATAGAGATCTCTAGAGACATCATTGCGTAGTGGGATCCTAAGGCGGAATAGCTATGGTAAGTGAGACGGGGAAGACCAAAGTTAAAATGGGAAGAAGCAGGAAAAGGAGACTTGGAAGGATAGAATATACATAAAGATTTATCCTTGAATAGGAGCCATAGAAAACAGCTATCCACGTGTCTATACCTTGATTCATGGCTTCTATTGGGTTTCAACTCTAGCTTACCCCAACTTGCTTGGGACTAAAAGGCTTTTTTGTTCATGTTGCTAGTATTTCTATCAGTTTCATTAAATGTGATATTACAATTTTGTTGCGTAGGTCCAAACCTACAAGTTCATACCACTGGTTTATCAAATTGCTTCGAGACTTGGGAGCACCAAAGATGCTCAGGGGTCATTTAACTTTCAGGTACGTGTATCATTTTATCTTGTTTTTTGTAGATTGAAAGAACAGTACATGTCAGGGAGTCACTGTCCACCCGGTGAACAGTGCCTCCGTGACAGACTGACAGTACAGCTCTGGTATCCTGGGGTGCGGGCATACTCATTAGTCAGAATTACCATGTTGGAACGTTTCAAAAAAAACCAGTGCATAATCTTTTAGGTTATAGCTGCAACAAGTCAATCTGAAATTCATCTAGATGGCAGTAACAAAATACTTAACTTGGTTTTACGATGATTTAAAAAATCGCAGCATTATTGATTTTCTGCAAAACTAACAATATTGGTTTTCTGTAGCAGATTGCGTTAGCTTCTCTTTTGAAGAAAATGGCTGTTGATCACCCATATCATACAATATTCCAGGTAATATAGTTGTCAATCTTGCATGCATATGGAAAAATATTGATCAAATATAGTGGAACTGAAATCCTAAACCTAAACAGAGTTGGGTGATATATTTATAATAGAGTTGTTGGGCCTAAACCCATTACACAGACCCATTACAACACAACCACAATAGATCTAACCCCCCCCCCCACCCATTACACAGCCCCATTACAACACAACCACAATTTATTTATGTATGTTTGCTACTGGCCTCCGTAAGGAGGCCTCTTGTATTGGTCTTTTAAGACCACCCCTTTTTCTGCTTAATATATAGTGGGGCGCAGTTCTCCTGCGCGTTCGAAAAAAAAGGCCTCTATCTAAATTGGTTAGGTGGTCTGAGTAGCACTCCTTAGGTCTTGAGTTCGACTTTTCGCAGAAGCGAATTTCAGGCCCCTAGGACTAGTTAGATTAAAATGTTAAAAGAAATTTTTAAGCCAATATTGTAATATATATATATATATATATATCTTTTTACTTATTCTTCATTTGATATGAATACTTTTAGATATATCTAAGTGTTTATATTGTTAACATTTATATATATAAATAATTAGAAAGGTCCCCATTTTAAATCTTCTTCCGGATCCCTAAAATCTCAAGACTGCCATTGGGTGGGGCAGGGGTTTGGAGGTTTTCTCGATCCGTGTGATAAGGTCTTCTTTTTAATATAGTAGGGATTGTCTTACCCCACCCCCCACCCCAGGTCGAGTTTATGCATGTCAAGGCAATTCCAGGGTCTTCTTAATACAATGTCTGGGGTTGTCTTACCCCCCTACCCCCACCCCCCACACACACAGGTTCAGTTTGTTTAAGTCTAGTTTATGCATGTTAAGGCTATTCCAGTATCTCTTCATCTCAGATATCAGATTTTTCTTCGTGGTTTTTAGAACTAAGAAATAGTTGTTTGGTTTGTTTTTAGCTTTTGGCTCTAGCAAATGGTGATCGTGTCAAAGACAAGCAAAGAAGTAGAAGTTCTTTTGTTGTAGATATGGAGAAGAAGCTTGCTGCTGAAAATTTGTTAAAGGAGCTATCTTCCTGTCATGGACCTCTGATTTGTCAGGTTGTGCTTAAAATTCTATTCAGATGTTCTTATCTCTGATGGGATCAAATGTATTTTCTGTTATAATTTTTATGATCCTTATTTGGACATCTTATAGATGAAACAAATGGTTGAGATCTACATTAAGTTAGCAGAACTGGAGACCAAGAAGGAGGTTCGTCCACTTTTCAAGCAGGAACATGGATTTTTTTTATTCTCAATGTTAACATTCTTTTCATCTAACTTATTGTCAGGACACTAACAAAAAAATTCCGCTGCCCAGGGAGGCCCGCAGCATTGGTCAGCTTGAACTAGTGAGATAACATCTTGCGAACTTTGCTTTAGTGAACTTGTTTGTGCTTCGGTAATCATTGGAGATAAAGTCGTCTTTTGCTAGAGTTGTGCCCATGGCAGGGGACATGGGCTGCACATGGCTTTGTTCGATTTCTCTAAATCTTGCTTGCTTAATAACTTCCATGAAGGGGAGCCATTGGTATGCTAAAAAAACTCAATCTGTAGAGGAAGACCAATCTCCAATCAACTAACCATCTCAAGTAGAAACATGATAATAATGAATGCTTGATTTGGCATATCCAAATCATCTCAATTGATTTCAAAAGAACTATTCAATCGGTGAATAGTTTTTAAATATAATAAATGAAAATGTGCTTGCATGAAAAACTTACAACAACAACAAATCTTACAATAGAACCCACAAGTCAAGGTTCAGGCACATGGTAGTTGTTTTCCAGCCCGTCATCTCCTGCTCTAGCGACACGCTCACGGACGAAGTCAAGATCGATTTCCATGTGCTTCGTGCGCTAATGTTGCACGGGATTGGTGGAGAGGTAGCTCGTGCTGACATTGTCGCAGTAGACTAGGGTGGAGTGCTCGAGGGGGCTTGGAGCTCCTGGAGAAGTTGGCGGAGCCAGGAGTCCTCAGCGCTAGAGCGGGAGATGACGGGCTGCCGCTTTGTAGCCTAGGACACGAGGTTGGCGCCCAAGAACACAGCATAACTGGAAGTGGACCGGCGCGTGTCGGGGCAATCAGCCCAGTCAGCATCGGTGTAGACCCCGAGCTCCGACGTCGGTGAGGGTCGAAGCAGAAGGTCATAGCGTTGAACCGTCAAGAGCACCTGATCGTGCCAGCGGGTGAAGTGGGGTGACATCGGATCCATCACGACGGAGACCAGGGACCGGATGTTGTGAACTCCGGCCTCTTGAGCGTGAAGAGCAGCGATGGTGGTGGCGTCGAGCTCAGTGACGTGGTGAGCCTCAAGGGCTAGGGGGAGGGCAACGCTGTGGTCGAGGATGAGGCTCTAAGTGGCTGCCATCTAAGCGGTATGTTTTTGTCAGGGCCTAAGGAGGCCCACGGAGGGGCTGCAGCAGCAGCAACCATGGGCCCTCCAAGGGGATTAGATAAGAATAGTTAGAGATAAGATTAGAAGATTAGTTGAGATTATCTAGGAAGGTTATCAGTTAGTAGTTTGTTGGGAGTTTTTAGGAGAGTTTTAAGGAGATAAGGATCTCTAGCTAGATAGGGGCGGCTAGCCGACCTATTTATGTAATCAATGGATGAGAAATAAAGCAGGCAAGAATTAGAAGGGAGAAACCCTCTTGCTCGGTCGTGGGCAGAGGCCCCGGCCGACGTTCCTGCCCATCGATACTTCTCTCTAATCCCTCACCGATCTAGCGACCATAACATCTGGTATCAGATAGCTTGGGTTTCGATCTGATCCCATGGCTTCTGCTGCCAATTTCGCGGCGTCATCCTAGCAACTGGCGTCCCCATCTCCATGGACTGCGCCGCATATCACCTTCGTCACGTCTGGCAACCGACGTCCCCATCTCCTTGGGCTGCGCCGCATGCCACCTTCGTCACGCCATCCTGGCAACTAGCGTCCCTATCTCCATGGGCAGCATCGCCTGTCAATTTTGTCACCACATCCTGGACGTCGGCGTGCCCATCTCCAAGGACAACGCCAAATTTCGTCACATCATCTTCGTTGACAGCGTCTCCGTCCCCATGGGCGACGCCACCAGGGGCAGCCACGGCTCAGCAATCACCAGCTCTATCGATGGGGAACTTGTGGATCAACATAAGGGCTGATCTCGCAAAGATGCAAGCAACGCTCCAGAAGGTTGAGCAAGGGCTACTGCAAATCAAGGTAGCAGTGCAACATGAGCAGCACCAGCTGGCGTTGTCCGCACGGCTCCAGACGTCGGCAGCTGTGGGCATACAAGCTGCTGCTCGTGGCTTCCTTGCACGACGAAGAGTGCGGGAGATGCGCTAGCAGATGCTCGAGGCAGCCTTGGTGATGGTTGACCTCGGCACACGGGGGCGCGACCTCGCCGTGTCGGACGGCCATCAGCAGCGGCACCGGGCCGCTATCTCCAAGTGCGAGCATGGTACGTGTCCCGCTCACGACGAACTTCAACTCTACGGCAGCGCCGGTAGGGAAGGCACTCCCCTCGTCATCGGCAAGGGCGCACTATTTAGCGCCACCACATTCCACTACCGGCCGCCACGAGGGCGCCTCCACTGGTTATTGTTGCGACCTACTTCATGTGCCCGTCCATGTGCTCCCCTTTCGTCCAGATGGCGTCCATGGGATCCAGGTGGCTGCACACGTGCAAGTCCAATGCGCCCGCCTTATCTTATGGGGTAAAATTTTTTTAGTAGTTGAGATTATCTAGGAAGGTTATCAGTTCGTAGTTTGTTGAGAGTTTTTAAGAGAATTTTAAGGAGATAAGGATCTCTAGCTAGATAGGGGCGGCCAGTCGACCTATTTATGTAATCAATGGATGAGAAATAAAGAAAACAAGAATTAGAAGGGAGACCCTCCTCTTGCTCGGCCGTGGGCAGAGGCCCCCGGCCGACGTTCCTGAAAGTCGCCTAGAGGGGGGTGAATAGGCGAAACCTGAAATTTATAACTTTAAACACACATTAGAAGTCGGGGGTTAGCGTTAGAATTAAACTCAAGTCAAAAGAATGTTTCTCTTGCTAAGATTTGCTCAATCAATGCGGATAACGTTTGGGAGCAAACTCAAATCAATATTAAGAGAACTAATAGAGAGGGAAAACAAATCAAGTGAAGATCAAGCGAGTAGACATGGTGATTTGTTTTACCGAGGTTCGGTTCCAAAGAACCTAGTCCCCGTTGAGGAGGTCACAAAGACCGGGTCTATTTCAACCATTTCCCTCTCTCAACAGTCACTTAGACCGAGTGAGCTTTTCCTTTAATCACACGGGTCACTAAGACCCCGCAAGGACCACCACACTCTCAGGTGTCTCTTGCTTTGCTTACAAGCACTTAGAAAAGAAGTGAGGAAGGAGAAAAGGCAATCCAAGCAACAAGAGCGCAAATGAACACGAACACACTCTCTCTCAAGTCACTAAGTGGTTGAGATGTCACCTGGAGAGGGTTTGATCTTTGGAAATGTGTTTTGGAGTGAATGCACTAGCTCTTGTATTGAATGTGATCTCTGAAAAACTTGGTTGCCAAAGGTTGTGGTGGTTGGGGGTATTTATAGCCCCCAACCACATTGTAGCCGTTGGCCAAGGCTGCTGGCGATGGGCGCACCGGACAGTCCGGTGCGCCATCGGACGGTTACTGTGCGCTGTCCGGTGCGTCGCCACGTCAGCCAACCGTTAGGGTTCGGAGCTAGTCGACCATTGGAGACTTTGTCTTCTTGCGGCACTAGATAGTCCGGTGTCCTCTGACTTCGCTGCTCTGATTTCTGCCGCGGCACTGTAGCCCACTGTAGCACTTTGCAGAGTCGACCGTTGGCGCAGGGAGTCGTTGCTTCGCTAGCGCACCGGATAGTCCGGTGGCACACCGGACAGTCCGGTGAATTATAGCGGAGTGCGCCCTGGAATTCCCAAGAGTGGCTGGTTTGGAGTTGTACGGGCATGGTGCACCGGACACTGTCCGGTGCGCCATTTTTCAGCACACTCAAGTCCTTTTGCTCCAATAAGGTTGTGTCATTAACTTTATTTCTTTCTTGGTTTGTGTTGAACCTTATGCACCTGTAATAGATGAATTCTAGACAAACTAGTTAGTCCATGTTGTTAGACTACCCGTCTAGGGTTTGTGTTATTCCCCTTGTAATGACCGTTATACCCCATGTGTAATGGGCCTGGCCCAGTTACTCACTCTATTAATACCACTCCCAACCCCTGTTTAGGGTATGGGTTCCTATTCTAACATGGTATCAGATTAGGTTTAGGGTTTTTCCTTCACAGCCGCCGGCGTCTTCCTCCCATCCCAGCAGCCTCCACCTCTCCAGCCGCCAGCTGCCGGCTCCTCCTCTCCTCTCTCCTTCTCCACCGCCAAGCGCCGCCAGGGCTGCCGCTTCCGCGCCCAGGTGCCGCCGCGTCGCGTCAGCCCGCGACCCCGACGGCGCGCCCGTCTTCACCTGGCCGGCCACCGCCAGAGGGCCCGACGCCCAGCGGCCCGCGACCGAGCAGCGGTGCCCAGGCGTCCGCGACCGGCCCAGGCCGCCGCACCGCCTGCCGATCCGGCGCCCCGACGCCGCCCCTCGCCTCACCGGACCAGGACGCAGCCGCCCCTACCCCCGCCGACGGCCGAGGCTCCCTCCACCAGCCGCGCAGAGGCCTGGGCGTCCGAACAGGGGCGAGCAGGGCGAGATCCGGCCAGGGGAGTGGCGTCCCACGCGCGAAGCAGGAGCACCCGCCCGGTGGTCCCGCGCCCCTGCTGTTCCGCGTCACGCAGCGCCCCTGCTGTCCCGTGCCGTGGACGCCCGACGCCGAGCACTCAGCCGCCTCTGCTGTTCCGCGCCCGGCTGTCCAGTCCGCGCCTCCCTGCGCCGGCCTGCACCGGTCGCCATGAGCTTTACCTCGCTCGCCGCTCCCGTGACGGTGCGTGTCCTCCTCCACGACGGCCAGCTCATTCGGGGCATGTTCGTGTCCTTCGATCCCGTCTGGAACCCTATTCTTCGGGACTGCGTCGAGGTCCACCCTCAGGCGGGCCATCACGTGCCTGGACCGCTTGTCTTCCCACGTGCTGCGATCGCCTCCCTGGCGGTTGAGCCCGTGTCATCTCCCTCCCTTCCTAGTGCCTCTGTCGGGGCACCTTCTTTGGCCCTCTCCGCTCACACCGTACCTTCACCACTTCCGCCTCCCCAGACTACCACCGATTGGGTGGTTGACTCCGGGGCCTCCTTCCACACTACCCCCACCACTACTTCGTTACTCCACTCCCATCCTCCCCACCCCTCACATCCTACCTCCATCGTCGTCGGCAACGGTTCCACCCTCCCGGTCACCTCAGTAGGTACATCGGCTCTTCCAGGACCATTCTGCCTTAACGACGTCCTTGTTGCTCTCGGACTAACTCATCCCCTCCTCTCGGTTCGTCGCTTCACTAGTGACAACCAGTGCTCTATGGAGTTCGACCCCTGGGGCCTCACCATACGCCACCTTCCCACACATGCTGTGCTCGCTCGCTGTAACAGCTCCGGCCCCCTCTATTCTCTTCACTTGCCCTCCACTCCCCACACCAGAGGAGCCTCTTCTCCTGTACTTCATACTACCACCACATCACATGCTCTTGCTACTACCACCACCTCCTCCGCCATTTGGCACCGTCGCCTCGGGCACCCTGGACCTGACGTCATGTCCCAGCTTTCCGGCCACTCCGACATATCATATACTCGGGGCTCTTCTGAGCGCCTCTGTCATGCTTGTCAGCTCGGCCGTCACTCCCGTCTTCCCTTTTCCACTTCCACATCCAGGGCTGTTCAGGCCTTTGATCTTGTCCACTGTGATCTCTGGACATCTCCTGTCCTTAGTCTCTCCGGCTACAAATACTACCTGGTCATTCTGGATGACTACTCCCATATCCTTTGGACTTTCCCCCTTCGGCTGAAGTCCGATACGTTTACCACCCTTACTTCTTCGCCTGGGTTTCCACCCAGTTCCGGCGCCCGGTCCGTGCCCTGCAGTGCGACAATGGCCGCGAGTTCGACAACAACGCCTCCCGCTCTTTCTTCCTCACTCACGGCGTCCAGTTGCGTCTCTCGTGTCCCTACACCTCTGCTCAGAACGGCCGGGCCGAGCGCATGATTCGCACCACCACCAACATGATCCGCTGCCTTCTCTTTCAGGCGTCTCTCCCTGCCACCTACTGGGCCGAGGCCCTTCATACCGCCACGCATCTCCTCAACCGTCTTCCCTCGAAGGCGGTGAGCCACCCTACACCTCACTTCGCCCTGTACGGCACATCCCCTTCCTACGACCACCTGCGCGTGTTCGGCTGTGCCTGCTACCCTAACACTTCCGCTACCGCCCCTAACAAGCTTTCTCCTCGCTCCACTCGCTGCCTCTTCCTTGGCTACTCCCCTGACCACAAGGGGTACCGGTGTCTGGACCTCACCTCCCACCGCATCATCATCTCTCGTCATGTCATCTTTGACGAAGATGTGTTTCCCCTTGCTGGCTCCACCCCACCCACCGATCTTGACTCCCTCCTCGAGTCCGACCCGATTCCTCCCCCACCTTCGGCTCCCCGTCTTGCGCCGTTACTTGCTCCTCGTGCGGCCCCCACGACCTCTTCCACGACACGCGCGGCCCCGTCGACCCCGCCTGCGCCCCGCGCGGCTAGGGGTGGGCACATTTTTACCATAAACCAAAAACCGAACCGAACCGTACCGAACCGAACCGAAATTTTGGTTTTTTTGGTAGTTCGGTTCGGTTTCGGTTTTTGTATCTAAGAAGTTCGGTTTTCGGTATCGTAATCGGTTTTCACCGTATACCGAACTGAAAAAACCGAATACCAAACTTTATCAATTCTCAAATTTGACTATTCCATTATGTGAACTAATTGTGTGATACAATTAAATTGTTATTCACTTATTTGTATGTGATGTATGATGTATATCTAAATATTTGTACCTATATAATTTTTACTTTTTAAAATTATATGTAATTTATCATATAAACTTGTTGTATGTATTGTCTTGATTATAAGTTTGGTATTCGGTTTTTACCGAAAAACCGAAGTAAAAAACCGAAACCGAACTTCTCAGTTTTTCATTTTCTAGAAAACCGAACGGTTTCTAATGTTTGAAAAACCAAAGTTTTTTAAAACCGAAAAACCGAACCGAAGTTTAGAAAAAAACCGAATGCCCAGCCCTACGCGCGGCCCCGTCGACCCCGCCTGCACCACGCGCGGCCCCGTCGGTCCTGCCTGCGCCACGCGCGGCCCCGTCGACCCCGCCTGTGCCACGCGCGGCCCCGTCGCTCCTGCCTGCGCCACGCGCGGCCCCGTCGACCCCGCCTGCGCCTCGCGCGGCCCCGTCGACCCCGCCTGCACCACGCGCGGCCCCGTCGGTCCTGCCTGCGCCACGCGCGGCCCCGTCGGTCCTGCCTGCGCCACGCGCGGCCCCGTCGACCCCGCCTGCGCCACGCGCGGCCCCGTTGACTCCGGCTCGATTCGCCAACCCCGCCCTCGTCTACCATCGCCGCGGTCACGCCACTACCTCGGCGCCCCCCGACTCGGGCCCGTCGACGAGCGCGGCCCGATTCGCCGACCCCGCCGTCGTCTATCACCGCCGTGAGCCGGCCCCACCAGCCGCTCCCGACGTTCCGGCGGCTCACTCCGAGTCGTTCGTATACCACCCGGTCGCCATCCACCGCGACCCCGGGCACGTCCACCCGATGGTGACTCGGCGCGCTGCTGGCGTTCTCCGCTCCGTTGACCGGCTCATCCTGGCAGCCGCTACGACTAGCACTCCACCCGACGCTTCCCCGGTACCCTCCTCCGTTCGCACTGCCCTCGCCGACCCACATTGGCGTCGCGCTATGGAGGAGGAGTACGCGGCCCTCTTGGCCAACCACACCTGGGACCTGGTGCCGCGTCCACCAGGCACCAACGTGGTCACCGGTAAGTGGCTATTTCGCCACAAGCTGACCTCGGACGGCTCCCTCGACCGCTACAAGGCCCGTTGGGTCCTTCGGGGCTTCACCCAGCGCCCCGGAGTGGACTACGACGAGACCTTCAGCCCTGTCGTCAAGTTCGCCACTGTTCGCGCCGTCCTCTCCCTCGCCCTCTCCCGCGACTGGGCGATCCATCAGCTCGATGTCAAGAATGCCTTCCTCCATGGCACTCTGACGGAGACTGTCTACTGCAGCCAGCCCACCGGCTTTGTCGACGCTGACCGTCCGGACCTGGTTTGCCGGCTGAACCGGTCCCTGTACGGCCTCAAGCAGGCGCCACGGGCTTGGTACAGTCGCTTCGCCTCCTACCTGGCCTCCGTCGGCTTCGTCGAGGCCAAGTCGGACACGTCCCTGTTCATCTACCGGCGCGGCGATGACACCGTCTACCTCCTGCTCTACGTCGACGACATTGTGCTCACGGCATCCACCGCCGACCTCCTTCACCGCACGATCGTCGCCCTTCAGCGGGAGTTCGCGATGAAGGACCTGGGGCCCCTCCACCACTTCCTCGGCATCACCGCCGAACGTCGGCCTCAGGGTCTCTTCCTCCACTAGCGCCAATACGCCATCGACATCCTGGAGCGGGCTGGCATGTCTGACTGCAAGCCCTGCTCCACGCCTGTCGACACTCAGGCGAAGCTTTCTGAGGACGACGGGCCTCCTGTCGCCGACGCGACGTCATACCGGAGCCTCACCGGCGCGCTCCAGTACCTCACGTTCTCCAGGCCCGACATCGCCTACGCCGTCCAGCAGGTGTGCCTGCATATGCACACTCCGCGGGAGCCCCATCTCACTGCGCTCAAGCGGATTCTACGCTACCTCCGCGGCTCCCTCGACTACGGCCTCCTACTCCGCCCATCCCCGACGTCGGAGCTCGTGGTCTACACCGACGCTGACTGGGCTGGCTGTCCCGACACGCGCCGATCCACCTCCGGCTACGCCGTCTTCCTGGGCGCCAACCTCGTCTCTTGGGCCGCCAAGAGGCAGCCCGTCGTCTCTCGCTCCAGCGCTGAGGCCGAGTACCGTGCCGTGGCCAACGGCGTGGCCGAGGCCTCCTGGCTGCGCCAGCTCCTCCACGAGCTCCACAGTCCCCTCCAGCGCGCCACCCTCGTCTACTGCGACAACGTCAGCGCGGTCTACCTCTCCACCAACCCCGTGCAGCATCAGCGCACGAAGCATGTGGAGATCGACCTGCACTTCGTCCGCGAGCGTGTCGCTGCCGGTGACGTCCGCGTTCTCAGCGTCCCCACCACGCTTCAGTTCGCCGACATCTTCACCAAGGGGTTACCGTCGAGTGTCTTTTTCGACTTTCGATCCAGTCTCAACATCTGTACAGGATAGAGTTGTGACTGCGGGGGGGTGTTAGACTACCCGTCTAGGGTTTGTGTTATTCCCCTTGTAATGACCGTTATACCCCATGTGTAATGGGCCTGGCCCAGTTACTCACTCTATTAATACCACTCCCAACCCCTGTTTAGGGTATGGGTTCCTATTCTAACACATGTGTTTGTGTTGATCGTCCACCACCAAAATTAATTATAGGAAATGGTTAACCCAATTTCCCTTTCAGTTCCTGCCCATCGATACTGTTAGAGTGTTAGGCCTGTTAAGGCTTGGCCCATGTGGCCCATGTAAACACTATATAGCTAACCTAGGGTTAGCCCTAATCTATTGAATATTCACTCCAATACCAGGGACACCTACACCTCCGCCGCGGCCACCCGCGGCCCGTGTCGACACGCCGGTGTACCATCCACCGCTCCTTCATCGCGACCCGCGGCATGTCCACCCGATGGTGACGCGGCACGCGGCCGGTACCCTGCCGCCCCGTGTCTTGGCGGCCACGCCTGCAGACTCGCAGGTTTCTCCGGTTCCCTCCTCCGTCCGCACCGCCCTGCTGGACCCCCACTGGCGTCAGGCGATGGAGGAGGAGTACGCGGCGCTCGTCGCCAACCAGACGTGGGTTCTGGTGCCCTGTCCGCCCGGCACCAACGTCGTCACCGGCAAGTGGATCTGGACACACAAGCGACGGGCCGATGGTACCCTGGACCGGTACAAGGCTCGCTGGGTTCTTCGGGGCTTCACTCAGCGCCCCGGAGTCGACTATGATGAGACCTTCAGCCCGGTTGTGAAGCCGGCCACCGTCCGCACGGTGCTCTCGCTGGCCCTCGCACGCTCCTGGCCCGTTCACCAGCTCGACGTCAAGAACGCCTTCCTGCACGGCGCCCTCACCGAGACCGTCTACTGCTGTCAGCCTGCGGGGTTCGTGGACTCCTCTCGCCCTGACATGGTCTGCCGGCTCAACAGGTCCCTCTACGGCCTCAAGCAGGCCCCCCGGGCGTGGCATTCCAGACTGGCTACCTTCCTGGTGACACTGGGCTTCGTGGAGGCCAAGTCCGACACGTCTTTGTTCGTCCACCATCATGGCGCAGAGACTGCCTACTTGCTCCTCTACGTGGATGACATTGTCCTCACCGCCTCCAGTCCGTCTCTTCTTCGCCGCTTCGTCGACGCGCTTCAGCGGGAGTTTCCGGTCAAAGATTTGGGCGTGCTTCACCATTTCCTGGGGGTCACTGCTGAGCCTCGCCCCTCAGGACTCCTCCTTCACCAGCGACAGTATACGCTTGACATTCTGGAGCGGGCCCAGATGAGTGACTGCAAGCCCTGCTCCACCCCAGTCGACACGCAGGCCAAGCTCTCTGAGGCCACAGGTGACCCAGTCGCGGACCCCACCGGCTACAGGAGTCTTGCCGGTGCCCTTCAGTACCTCACCTTCACCAGGCCGGACATCTCCTACGCCGTGCAGCAGGTCTGCCTCCATATGCACGACCCTCGGGAGCCCCACCTTGCGGCGCTCAAGCGCCTCCTCTGCTACCTCCGGGGCACCGTCGACTACGGACTGCTTCTTCACCGGTCTACCTCCTCCGAGCTGGTCGTCTACACTGATGCTGACTGGGCCGGGTGCCCAGACACTCGGCGCTCCACCTCCGGCTACGCTGTCTTCTTAGGCGGCAACCTTGTGTCCTGGTCGTCGAAGCGCCAGCCGGTCGTTTCCCGCTCAAGTGCAGAGGCGGAGTACCGTGCCGTGGCCAACGGCGTGGCGGAGGCTGCCTGGCTCCGGCAGCTCCTTACCGAGCTTCACAGTCCCCTCTCCAGGAGCTCGGTGGTCTACTGCGACAACGTCAGCGCGGTCTACCTCTCCACCAACCCAGTGCAGCACCAGCGGACCAAGCATGTCGAGATCGATCTACACTTCGTCCGTGATTATGTCGCCGCCGGTACTGTTCGGGTCCTCCACGTCCCGACCACCTCCCAGTTTGCCGACATCTTCACCAAGGGTCTTCCGTCCTCGACCTTCGCCGAGTTTCGCTCCAGCCTCAACATCAGTAGTGGCTAGTTGAGTCTGTGGGGGGATCCTATTGTGTGATGTACTTCTTTTTGAGTCCAGTCTGTGTACTCCGCTGCGTCGGACGTCCAGACTGCGGGGGGGTGTTAGAGTGTTAGGCCTGTTAAGGCTTGGCCCATGTGGCCCATGTAAACACTATATAGCTAACCTAGGGTTAGCCCTAATCTATTGAATATTCACTCCAATAGATACTTCTCTCCAATCCCTCACCGATCTAGCGACCATAACAGTTTTAGCCATAGTTTATTGTTTATTTATTATGTTTCATTTCTTTTATCTTCTTTAGTTGTTTGTATGCCTATTAATCAATTTTCAAACACTTAGACTCACAATATTTTCTTCTTTCCCCTTTGACTTCATCAGGTTCCAGTTGTGACTGCTACCGTTCCTATTGATCCTAGCTGTCGTTATGAGGAAGGCTCCTTTCCACATTTCACTGGGTTGGCTGACTCCATTATGTAAGTTGGATCTTTAGTTTTACACATTACTTGCTAGTTTCTCCTGAAGGTTGTGTTTGTCATATTTTTAGTGTTATGGCCATTCTCTTGGCAGGATCATGAATGGAATTAATGCTCCCAAAGTTATAGAATGTTTTGGCTCGGATGGTAACAAATATCGTCAACTTGCAAAATCTGGAAATGATGACCTGCGACAGGATGCTGTATGTTCTTCTCTTTCATTCTAATAACTAGATTTATATGATTATTTGGCATAAAGATTTTTGTAAGCTTGCTCTACCTACTACAGAGAATGTTCTAGTTGCTCCTTTTTATCCTTTTTGCAAACATGGAACTGTGTAGTTTCATTTTCAACCTTCTGTTGGGAGAAGACTGGTGCTAAACATCTTGAAAATCTTGGGCTTGCAGCTGCTTTAAATAGGGTCTTGGCTAATACTAGTGCTGCAGTCTAGTCTAGTCGGGCCTGCTTGCACCTTTGCTTCCGTTTCTTCTCTTGTGTTGCTGTAGAGGAGGCAGGGGTGCTAGGCTGGTGTTGCTTTGGTCCAGTTTGTACTCTGGTCCATTTTGGACCTCTTTTTCCTATCTTAATATAATGGAAACTCAAAAAAAGGGCTTCAATTTCTTGGTGATTCTAGTGGCATGGTGGCTATGGAAACACAGGAATGCTTGTGTATTTGAGGGGGCCTCCCCAAACATCAATAAGATCCTCGCAGAGATTCAAGATTTTGGGGATGACTGGTGCAAAGGATCTCAGGAGGTTATGGCCCTAGAATTGGATGTTGTTGGTGCTGCTCGCAGCACCCCCCCCCCCCTGTTTTCTGTTTGTTGTTTTTTTTCTGTTTTTCTGGTCTTCTTTAGACCCTTCTTTGTCTTCTTAATATAATGATGCGCAGTTCTCCTGCGCGTTCGAGAAAAAATATATAATGATGCGCAGCTCTCCTGTGTGTTTGATAGAAAAAAATAACAACAGTTTTACAGAAAGGTTCCATATTTTATTATTATTTCTAATTGTTTGGTAGTATTGCCACTGATATCTTTTTTTTTTCTCGAAAGCGCAGGGGAACTGCGCCTTAAATATATTAAGAAGAGGAAAAAAGGTCTATAGTAGACCAGAGTTACAACATTTAACTCCTTACGGAGGCCAGTACCGCACATAAGTGAAAGAGTCTAAGAATGCCAGACTCAAAAAACTACTAAAATAGAAACAGAAGGGTTCAGCCATTTGTCACTGATATCGTTGTCTTCATTAACACCACTGCTACAGATATTGTTGTCTTCATTAGTGTTTACCTATAGGTGCATTAGCATAAGTACAGCTAGTATACACCAAATTTCTAGCTGCAACCACTATTGAGTATAGAGTACAAATGTTGGTATGCTAAACTAGTATTTAATCTTATTATATGTAAAATGTCCCCTTTTAGTAAATGTGCTTTAGACTCCTGCGGAATGTCCTTTTTAGTTGCACCAACTTTTCTTATTTATTTCTTCCCTTTCATGTTCTCTTCCTCTAAAAGAATGCTATCTGATAATTTTGCCTAGATGAAATTTTGACATCAATATGACATGTGCAGGTGATGGAGCAATTTTTTAGTTTGGTAAATACATTCTTGCAAAATCACCGAGATACTTCTAAAAGGAGATTGAAAATCCGTACATATAAGGTAGTGATGAATGCTATAAATTTAATAGTCTTCTCTATATCCAGCTCTTCAAATATTTTTGTCATAAATTTCATCATGCGTTAGTGTGCCTTTAAATTTATCAGTGTTGCTATTCCCAAATGTATAAGCACATTAGGAATTGCCTTGTGAAAGATGTTAGAGTGGACGCACTAAACAGTTCAATCCAAAAGCTTAAGCTGATGGGACAAGGTAGTTTATCCACTTATACACTTCAACACCCCCACTCACGTGCAGCCAGAGAGAAAGGCGCAAACACAGCCAAAGAGAAAGGCGCAAACGTGGAAATAAATGGGTGGAGGCACAAATAAAGCCTCTGCCAGGATTCGAACTCGAGACCTCTGGCTCCGATACCATGTTAGAGTGGACGCACTAACCAGTTCAACCCAAAAGCTTAAGCTGATGGGAGAAGGTAGTTTATCCACTTATACACTTCAACAAAAGACTCACCACTGGTGGCCTTGTACTTCACAGATAAACCAAACGTATCAAACTCAATGGAACAAGAGTTGCAGTAGTGAACCTACGAACAAAAAGAAGATTTTGAATGATGTGGGGAGCAACAAAAACGTCTTTGAGGTAGAACGGTCCTGAAAGAACCGATTCACCTACTAAGGTGGCCGGGAAGGTGAAACTGTTCCCCACAATAATAGAGGATGGACGGGGGATGAGGAGGATGAGAGTGAGATAGCGTGCCAGCAGCAGGAGTGGTGTGGTCGGAGGCGACGTCGTGGAAGGAGGGGAATGGCATGGACCGCCTGATGAGGGCCTTTAGGTGCCATAGCATTGACTAAGACCACACAGAAGGTTGAGGACGAGGGTGTTTTCAAGGATGGGCTCACTGAGATCGCATAGGGAGTCCGCTATGCCCTTCATCCGATGTCGGTACTCACTGACGGAGAAGTCCCTTTGGGAGAACCGTCGGAAACCGGCATCAAGGTGGAGAGTGTGTGCTTCCCGATTGCCGAGGATCTAGACCTCGAGGGCAACCCAGGCCTAGCGAGTGCCTCCCCCCCCTCCTGCTTGTGGACGATGTCCTGAAGCTCGACGGTGAGCGTGGTGAGAATCCACGATAGGACCACGTTGTCCATCCGGTGCCAGCACGGAAGCAGCAGGGAGACAGTGTCGCGAGGACATGGTTGTCGAGGGCGTAGCGCTAGAGCGTGAGGAGCACCTGGATGCGCCAATGGGTGGATGACATAGACAAGCGATCGGATGTTCTGGACATCGGTCGCCTGACCATGGAGGGTGACGATGATGGCAGCGTCGAACCCTGAGGGGGATGGCGGCACTTTGGCTGCCGGAGGGAGTCAATGAACAAGGAATCGTGGAGGTGGCACTCGACCACCACCAGCTGGGAGGCTAGGGCATCCGCCGCGGTGTGATCGTGCTCCTAGGCGAGGTTCACGATCCTAAGCGGCGGCCCTAGCAGCGGCGAGATTCGCGACCAAGGTAGAGTGAGTGGCAGTGACGTCGAGTGGGGTGAGGCAAAGCCTGAAGAAGCCGGTGAGGGATCGGTGCAGCAGGGAGCACAGGGGTGGTGGCACTTGGTGCAGTCGGGAGATCTGGCGACGAGGGAGGCGCATCCTTCATGAAGGACCACGCAATGGAGGGGGGAGGAGCAATGAGTTGTAGGCAACATGCCGGTCCTGGAGGGAGGCGGTGGAACCAAAGTATGTGTACTGTCACTATTATTGAAGTCATGAGGGCAAGTTGTAGGCGACGCGCTGGTCGTGGAGCAAAGTTTTATTTTAATCCAAAGTTTTATAATTGACTCCTTCCTATAACACCTTTTGTCACAGGCTCACAGCATCAACCATATCCTTGCAAAATGGCCTGCCATGCCAAGGCCCTTGTGGCCTAGGGCAACCACGCCAAGACCTTTGCATTGTAGCCCAATCTTGCCATGGAAGCTCTAAAATGTTTTATTAATAGATGGGGAGGGCTTTTGAAACATTAGATTAGGAAGAGTTAAAAAAATGAAGATTATTTTATTGTTGTGCACTCTCCCCTCGTTCAACAATAGTTTCTGAGCTTTCTTTCTTTTGCTTCCACAATTTTAACTTCTAGCTTCTGATTTGCATTTTTTCCATTTAATTTATTTTCCACGGCATCTTATCTTCTTGGTATAGATTTAGCATAATGCTAGGTAGGCAGCCACTATCTATGAATCTGTAGCCTGTTCGGGACAATTAGAATAAATGTATAAGGGCAACATTTGGTGTACTACATAATGGAATTTGTAATGTTGGGAAAACCTTATGAACATTGTTCTTAAGGCGTCGCCTAGGCGTCCAGGCGGAGGTCCAACGCCTAGGCGTCTTGCCCGCCTACCTTGCCTAGGCGTCGCCTAGGCGTCCAGGCGGTGGTCCAACGCCTTGTCTCACCTTACCGCTTTAAAAACCATGCTCATGAATCATAGATTCATACCCAGCCATACAACGATGCTCATTTTGAATGTTGTGACAAATTTGTGATTACTTTCTATAACTCAGGTTGTTCCTTTCACCCCAAGTGCTGGTGTTGTTGAATGGGTAAACGGTACTGTTCCACTAGGCGATTATCTAATTGGGAGGTCTCTGTATACATGATGTCAGTTTTTATATGTAAATTAGATTCTGAATGCTTCATATTTATTTGACTTTTTGTTGGGGTTGTACAGTACTAGAAGTGGTGGAGCACATGGACGATATGGAATTGGGGACTGGACATATCTTCAATGCAGAGAGTACCTGATGAGTGTATGTTGACGTGTTGTAGAGGTTTTGTATTCTATTTTTTCTAATAGAGGGATGAACGTATTTCCAATTTGAAGGAATTATAATTTGCAGGAAAAGGACAAAAGGAGGGCATTTCTTAAAATCTGCAGCAACTTTAGGTCTACTTCCATTTGCCAATGACCCAACATTTACATACATGCATGATGCGTCCATGAAAACCATATCTAGTGTTTCTCTAACTATCCCCCCCCCCCTCCTTTTTTACAATAACCAGGCCTGTGATGCACCACTTCTTTCTTGAAAGATTCTTGCTGCCTGCTGATTGGTTCCAAAGTAGACTTGCTTACACAAGGAGTGTAGCAGCAAGCTCGATGGTAATTTCTTTTAGTCATGTGCAACTTGAGGAGCTACGTGGACTACTGAGACTATATGTTGCCTATTGTTTTTCATGGATTCAGGTAGGATATATAGTCGGTCTTGGGGATCGCCATTCCATGAATATTCTCATCGACCAAGACACAGCTGAGGTTGTACACATTGATCTTGGTGTTGCATTTGAACAGGGTCTCATGCTTAAAACACCTGAACGGGTATGCGATGGAACATGACCTTCTGTGAATATCAATTGCCAAGTCTTCCTCTGTAGAACACTTTTTTTGCTCTATTTGTAGGTTCCATTTCGGTTGACAAGGGATATTATAGATGGCATGGGTGTTACTGGTGTTGAAGGTGTGTTCAGAAGATGTTGTGAGAAAACTCTCTCTGTCATGAGGGCGAATAAAGAAGCATTGCTCACTATTATTGAAGTATGTGTGCTGTCAAATATTTTTCATAATTTTATGAGACTTAAATACTTTTGCTCCTCCTGAGTCTGGACCCAATGTGTTAGGTCTTCGTTCATGATCCTCTATATAAATGGGCACTCTCACCACTGAAAGCCTTACAGCGTCAAAAGGTAACTACGAACATTTGCTTAATGTTATTTTCTTTGCATAGCACACCTTGGTCCATACAACTGAAACTATTGATATGTCTGTTAGGACTTGACAGGTAACGAGTACGACCAGTTGTATCCAGTATTATGCATGTGTAGCTTTCTTCTCACCAAATGTACTCTCACATACTAAGCAAATTTAAGGACCTGATAAACAACACTACAACAGTAATATCTCTTTTTTGTCATAACTAGCAAACATGTCCGTGCATTGCTATGGAATCCGATACGTATAGGAATCTGATTCCGTATCATCGCTGGACGCGAGTTGTTATTCCATGGGTCATGAGTCCGGGTCACATTTGAGATACAGAGGCATTGAAATCGGACCTTGAATCTGTTATCGATAGGTGAGTTATTCTAACTCGAATGAGGTCATAAGTTCATATAAAGTAAAAAATATGAGGCTGAAGAAACTCTTTACTACTCGGGTAGTTAGGGAGAGGCAAAGGGGAAAAAAGATAAAATTTTGGCTCTTCATTCTCAGTGCATTCTTATAGAGAGAAAGACGCTTTCCCATCTTAACCAAAAATGAAATGGCTGAGGTGAAGAAGGTTCCGTTTGGAGGGTATCCTCTGGAGATCCAGTAGAGAGACAGGATGCGCTATGGTGTTGGGGTTCGAATGCCTGCTCCACCCACAGCCTTCCAAAGGGGGAAGACCTTTACTTTCTCCCTTCCTAAGGTGCAATGAAATGGCGGACCGAAAGCTATTGAACTTGGTTATGCTCTTTCCTTTCGTCGATAGATATGCAAAAGTTAGGTTAGCCTAAAGAACCCGATCTGACTACAAAAATGGAAATGCAGTGGTCTTTTGACCATGCTGTTAACACAGATACACTGTGTAGAGTTCTCCGGGCAACTGTTTAAACTTTTATTTTGCAGGAAACAGTTGATACTGATTCATGTTTGGATGACTCCCAAGAACCTTACGATGGCAACAAGGATGCAGCTCGAGCTATACTTCGTGTTAAACAGAAGTTGGATGGATATGAAGATGGCGAGATGAGAAGTGTGCAGGGCCAGGTTTTATCATCGTTATACTGAAGCATGCAGATATTTATACTTTTGTTACAAAAGTCAACTTTATATTTGTGTTTGCCTTGTAGGTCCAACAACTCATACAGGACGCGGTGGATGTTGATCGGTTGTGCCAAATGTTTCCAGGTTGGGGACCTTGGTTGTAAGCTCCATTGAAAGGGATGTAAATTTTGATCGAAGGCAAGAGCAACTTTTTTTCACTGCTTATGAGGTTTTACTCTTTGGTGTGTTTTTTCCCTCACCACCCTGTCAACATTCCTACAAAGTACAGCAAACGGCTTTTGGTACCCTGTAAATTGATGGGAAGGCAAGGACGACATTAGAGTGCAGGTGGGTTGTACCACTCCTGTTTTAGAGCCTGTCCAGACTAGAGAATGGGTGATTGCATAGTGAGGCCACAGTTTTCTTTTTTTGTTGAGCTTCATTAATACTCCCTCTGTCTAAAAGTCCTCATCGTTTAAGCGTCCCGCACCAAGACCAAGGATGCCCCTCCGCATTGCAGCCGCTGTGAAGTTAATTATCTGGCGCCGTTTTGTATTTTCAAAACACGCATATGTAATGTCGCAAAAATTCAGCTGCTTCGATGGTTGGCCGGCCAGAGGGGCGGTATACATACATCACACCATCGTGCAGCGTACATTCAGCTGCTTCGACGGTTGCATACCGTAGTCCGTAGTTTTTGTTCAGGATTTACTTTGTAAAGACGTGAGGCTGTTTTGTCATGTATGTAAAGGGCTTGTTTCACCTTTAATGATGTAGCATGAAATACGAAGAATTATGATGCATTTGAATATACCGTGCTCCCCTGAGCAAAAAACAAATCAACAGAAGCTACCACCTGGCCGCCACGCTCAGAGTCGTCTTGGCTGAAGGATTTCTTGGGTGCGTCAGAACTAGTATAGCTGCAAACCATGTCAGCGTCTCCCGGGTTAGCAAACTATGACGGAACTTACGATTTGGAAGAAAATAGGCCACCTATGTTTTACCTCTACCACACTAGTTTGCGGGAAACATAGTGTTGACGCCTTTTCGGAGCGTCAAACACTCAACAAGAACCGTGGCAGTGCCCTCTGCACAGGGGCGGACGGTCCGCGCGCAGGGGCCGGACGGTCCGTGGTCTGGTGCGAGGCGCGGTGGTGCTCTCTGCGCAAGGGCGGACTGTCCGTGGCCTGGGGCCGGACGGTCCGCGGCCTGGTGCGCGGCTAGGGCTCCTGCCTGACGGCCGGACGGTCCGCGCCCTGGGGCCGGACGGTCCGCGCGTACGCAGGGACGGCGGAAGATCGCCGACGGCGCCTGGATCTCGCTCCCGGGAGGGACCCCGTCGGGGAGTAGAGATCCTAGGTGGTGTCTAGGCTCGGGCTGGCCGACCTAGACTCCTCTAATCGACGTAGAGCCGAAGAGAGACGAAGAATTTGGGGATTGGATAGCTAAATCTAAACTAGACTAGAACTACTCCTAAGATAAAATGCGAAATAGAAGTTGTATTGATTCGATTGATGATTACAAATCGGCCATATACCTCTCTATTTATAGAGGAGGGGGGCTGAACCCTTTACAAACTAATTTCCGAGCTTATCCCATGATTTTAGCTAACAATCGTGGCACAAAACTCGGAACCCTAATCTGTTCTGCGCACGCGCGGACCGTCTGGCCCACAGGCGCGGACCGTCCGGATTTAGGGCCGGACAGTCCGCCGGCTCATTTTTGGTTCGAACATATGCCCCCCTGCCTTTTGGTGGAGCTGGGCGAACCAAAAGCAACTAACTCGATGTGATCACATCGGTTTTCTTAGGCATCTTGCCACATACTAGGATGGTACTGTTTGAGGAAACGCCCATTCAAAGCCTTAGGTAAATCCTTGCCTTGCAATGTTTGTAGTAAATAAGCGTTACCAGACATCACCTGCTTCACTTTATAAGGACCCTCCCAACTTGGCGACCATTTCCCGAACTTTCGATCTTTATTCCTTAGAGGTAGAATGGTCTTCCACACCAAGTCTCCTACTTGGAATGATTTTGCTTTGACCTTCTTGTTGTAGGCCCTGGCTACCATGATCTTGTCCTTTTCTATTGCTCCCAAAGCTATCATCCTCTTGTCGGTCACCTCATCAATATTATCCATCATTGAATTATAATAATCAGTAGCAGTTAGGTCATTTTGTCTGGCAAACCTGACAGCATTCAAACTTATTTCCACAGGTAACACTGCTTCCTGCCCATAGACAAGCTCAAAAGGAGATACTTTAGTAGCACCATGTTTAGATATTCTATGAGCCCATAAAGCTTCAGACAAAATCTTATGCCAATGTTTAGGATTATCAGATACCTTCTTCTTTATCAAATTAATCAACGTCCTATTACTAGACTCGGCCTGTCCATTGGCCTGAGCATAATATGGAGACGAATTAAGCAGCTTAATTCTGTATAATTCAGCAAATTCACGTACCTCCTTTGACATAAAAGAAGTACCTTGATCTGTAGTCAAGGTCTGGGGAATGCCGAATCTATGAATAATATGCTCAGTTATGAACTCAATTACCTCCTTGTGCGTCATGTTCTTTAGAGCAACGGCTTCAGTCCATTTGGTGAAATAGTCAGTGGCAACTAACACAAACCGATGTCCTTTTGATGATGAAGGATGAATTTCTCCAATAAAGTCTAACCCCCATCCTCTGAATGGCCAAGGCTTGATGATAGGATGTAATTCGGCTGCAGGGACCAGCTGTAGGTCGCCGAATTTTTGACACACTTGGCACCCCTTGTAGTACTTGAAACAATCAGCTGTCATACTAGGCCAATAAAAACCAGACCTTCGCAACAACCACTTCATCTTTGGAGCTGATTGATGGGTACCACAAATTCCTTCGTGTACTTCGGCCATAGCTAATATAGCATCATCTGGGCCCAAGCACTTAAGCAGGACATCATTAACCGTTCGGCGGTAAAGTTCATCACTCATCAAAACATACTTGAAAGTTGTTCGCCGAATGTTCTTATCTATCCTGATATTGGGATTTTGCAAATAATTAAGTATAGGTGTCCTCCAATCACTTGCATCGGCTTCATTGTCAGCCGAATCGATTAAGAGAACATTTCTGATAACCTCGGACGGTCCGGTGTCATCACGCGGACGGTCCGCGACCTGGGAATTTGGCTCTGCACTGGTTATCAGATTTTCAGTTTTGTGAAATTTCCCTCTCTTTATCCGATAACCTGATGCATCTTGTGCCAAATCGTTAGCTCTATGATTCTCAACTCTAGAGATATGTTGAATACTGAATTCGTCAAAAGAATGGATTATGCTCCAATATTTCTCAAGATAACTATTTAAAGTACCATCAAGACATTGATATTCTTCTAACACTTGTTGGACAACTAGCTGAGAATCACCAAATACCTTCACATGTTTTACTCCCATACTACTTAAAAGTTCTAAACCGAATAGGAGGGCCTCATATTCAGCTTGATTATTAGTGCAATAAGTTTTCAATCGGCTAGAGAAGTCAAAGGAGACATTACTTGGTGAAACAAGCACAATGCCAATTCCTTGCCCTTCATTGCAAACCGATCCATCAAAATATAAAGTCCAAGGAGTAATAGTGAGGTATGACATGTCTAGTTCATAAATATCATTAACCCGATGTTCCACAATAAAATCCGCTACGACTTGGCCTTTCATAGATTTCAATGGTTCATAGGCCAAGTCATATTCTATGAGTGCATAAGCCCACTTACCAATTCTACCACTCATAATTGGGTTATGCAACATGTATTTGATTACATCGGCTTGACCAGAAACAGTGCAATGACTAGACAGTAAATAACATCTACATTTGGTGCATGCATAAAACAAGCATAAGCATAACTTTTCAATAAAAGTGTACCTTGTTTCAGCATCCACCAACCTTCGGCTTAGATATGTCACCACATGCTCCTTCCCCTCAGTGTCTTGTGTCAGAACAACCCCAATAACCTTGTCTTCAGCTGCAATGTATAACCTGAATGGTGCTCCTACTTGTGGTGCTTTTAACACGGGAGCCGAAGACAAGTATTTTTTAATGAGATCAAATGCTTCCTGCTGCTCTGCCCCCCAAGTGAATTCAGCATCATTCTTAAGCCGAAGGATAGGGGTGAAGGCATCAATCTTCCCGGCTAGGTTAGAAATAAACCTTCGTAAATAATTCACCTTGCCGAGAAACCTCTGCACTTCGACCTTACAAGTCGGAGGCCCCACATTCCGAATAGACTTGATTCGGTCAGGGTCTATTTCTATACCATGTTCATGGATGACAAATCCTAAAAACTTACCAGCCGACACTCCAAAAGCACATTTACGTGGGTTCATTTTTAAACCATACCGACGCATTTTATCAAAGGCTTTGCGCAAATCGGCTATATGAGAACTAAACTTAGCCGATTTGACTACAATATCATCAATGTAGACTTCCACAGTGTTTCCTAACAACTCATGGAAAATCAGATTCATAGCCCTCTGATAAGTAGCACCAGCATTTTTAAGACCGAATGTCATGACAATCCATTCAAATAAACCAATGAAGCCTGGACATATAAAGGCCATTTTAGACGCATCTTCTTCGGCCATGAAAATCTGATTATATCCGGCATTACCATCAAGAAAGCTAATAATTCTATTTCCTGATGCATTATTGATTAATGTGTCGGCTATGGGCATGGGATATTCATCTTTAGGAGTTGCTTTATTTAAATTACGAAAATCAATGCATACCCTAAGTTTACCTGACTCCTTCTTCTCCACCGGCACAATATTGGAGACCCACTCTGCGTATCTGCAAGGTCTAATAAAATTAGCTTCTAGCAGCCGGTGGATTTCGTCCTTGATTCGTGGGAGAAGATCTGGACGAAACGTTCTAGCTTTCTGCTTGAAAGGTCTGAAACCAGACTTAATGGGCAGCCGATGTTCGACAATCTCTCGGCTTAGTCCAGGCATTTCAGTGTAATTCCAAGCAAAACAATCTGAATATTCCTTCAATAGACCGATCATCTCATTTCTAGAATCGGTCTCCAGGGTCTTGTTTACAAAAGTCGGCCTTGGAGTTTTACCATTCCCTATGTCAATCTCCTCCAAAGGATCAGCCGATGTAAACCTCTGTCCTAGTTTATCAATATCTCTGAATTCCTCTATCATGTCCCCCACAGAGGAATCAGATGATCTTTGTGTGATGGCGGACTTTCCGGTCTCGGGGACCGGATCATCCGTAATACTATCTTTTCGCTGTGGTAGATGTTCGGTCTTAAAGTCCGAACTGTTCTGTGATAGACCAGACCTTCCGGCTTTGAGGGCCGAATTGTCCGTGATCAAAGACTCATGAACTTTGTGTGTATTCATCGTTTAAACTCTATTTAGGATTCAGTCGATTCTCCATCGGCTCTAGCATTACAGGAATGAAACCTTTCTTATCTATACTTATGAACTGATAATCAGAAAAATCTACTCCTGTGAGACATGTAGCAGTCTCATAAGTCCAGAGTACAGGAGCATCGGCCACAGCGATGCAGGCCGATACATCAGCATGTACTTGTTCTATATCATCGCCTACCCATTGTATTAACATTTGATGTAATGTAGAAGGTATACATTGATTGGCATGAATCCAATCTCTGCCTAGAATTAAACTGTAATTTCCTTCTACATCAGCGACGAAGAATGCAGCAGCAAGGGTCTTAGTCCTGATGGTTAATTCAACGGACGTGACTCCCCTAGCTTTAATCAAACTATCCCCAACACCGCTGAGGGTCATGTTGGTTTTGACAAGTTCGTCATCTTGTTTTCCTAATTTTCTGTATAATGAATAAGGCATTAGATTTACAGCCGCCCCTCCATCTACCAACATCTTAGCAATCGGTATTCCATCAATGTGACCGCGCACGAAGAGCGGCTTTAGATGATTTACCGATTCCTTTGGTTTAGTAAAGGCGGCTTCTTTAGGACCAAAATCAAACTGGGCAGCAACAGGTTCATCGTCGCCAATGATAGTGCAATCGGAAGAAAATGTAATAATATTTACATCCATACCTGGGCGTTCTGGAGAAGCCTCATAGTCGACCAGGTCTTCTCCTAGCAGGTCGTCCTCTTCCATGGATGTTGTCGTGTTGTTGGAGGCTTCCTGATGAACGGCGGACGGTCCGCACACGGGGGCCGGACGGTCCGCGCCTGGTGTAGGTTGTCCAGAGCCTTCCTGGTGAACGGCGGACGGTCCGCACGCGGGGGCCGGACGGTCCGCGCCTGGTGCAGGTTGACTTTCTATTTCTGTAGTCGTTTGTTTTTTCTCAACGGCCTTCGGTCTCCATTTCTTTTGTGGTGGCGGGTATAGTGGATGTGTGTCATTAAATGTCTTTTCCGCCTCATTCTCCTGGCTCTCCTTTGCTCTTAGGCGCTGTAATTTTCTCTTTTGGGATCGTGTCAATCCCGCTGGGCACCATCGAGGCATGGAGTATTTTGGATCGGCTGTTTTGATGTTAGCCGTATCCTTTTCGGTTGTGTTGGCCGATTCACCGAAAATCATCGGCCCTTTATTGTCTCCCTGTATGACAACATCCGCAGTGCCTATTTTGATGATGTCCTTTTTTGTTCTTTGAGTTGCTACAGGCATATGCCCCCCTGCCGGATTGGTCGGCCTAGGAGGCCGAGTAGTCCGGCAACCTTGTTGGGCCTGTGCCTGGTGACCGGATTCAGCAGTGCTCAATCGGTCTTGCACTGGCGGTGCCAACCTATCAAAAACGGATGTTTGGGGTGCCCCCCAGGCGGGGTACTGTGGCATCCCAAATGGATACGGTGGCATGCCCCACATTTGATTTGGGACATATGGTGGAGGTAAGTATGTGTATGGATATGGCATAGATGGATAAGGAGGTGGAGGGGTCCATGTCGGCATGTTAGGTCTCAATTGTACAATAGGACCTTTCATTTCTTCCGATTGGTGATGTGGTCCAATCGGCCTGACCTGACGTTGCTCATGAATGGGTGAGCGGGGTCGCTTCGGTGGCCGGTCACTGGGGCCAGCCTTCTTTTTCACATATTTAGACAACAATTGATCGAAAGTCGAGCCAGGCTTGATCAGCCGACCAGCTGCTTTAAATGTATTTGTTTTCCACGTACCTATCTCTGGTCGTCGTGGTTTGAAGGTACGTGGTCGCTGCGAGTCCTGAGCATGGCCGGACCGTCCGCCGGAGCTCTCCGGACTGTTCGGTGGGGTCCCGGACCGTCCGCTCCTATGTGCCGGACCGTCCGGGATACGCAGCACGGGTTCCTGTATCTGTCTCCCTGTCTGCGCTTGCCCCCCAGTACTGGAGGTTGTGATGGTCACCTTTAGGGTCTCCCCTCCATCGGGAGTCTTCTCGGCTACCACTTTCCTGCAAGAAACTTTATGATCCTCATCGGCCTTTTTAGAATTGCCGATGATTGCCTCTTTGCGTTTGCCTTTATCGGCCGTGTTTGGCCGAACCAGGACTTTTTTGCCCTCAAAGTCGATCACGTTCATTGGAAAGGGCTCTGTATCCACCTGCATTTCCTGAAATTTCAATCGTCCCTCATTAATGGCCGATTGAATCTGTCGTCGGAATACATTACAATCATTAGTGGCATGAGAAAATGAGTTATGCCACTTGCAGTATGCACGACGTTTTAGCTCGTCGACGGATGGAACAGTGTGATTTATTTTAATATTGTCATTTTTGAGTAGTTCGTCAAATATTTTATCACATTTACCAATATTAAATGTAAACTTAACCTCCTCTTGCCGTTTCTTTTGAACCGGCTGCAAGGAGGAACAAGCCGAAGATTTGGCCTGTTTTGGCCAAACCATTTCAGCAGCATACACTTCTGCTGATTCGTCATCTGAGCTACTTTGGTCGTATTCTACTATATGTACGTTGTGACGCATTGTTTTAGCAGTTTCTTTGCTCCGGCTTTCACAAGCCAAAGCCCTCTGGTGTAACTGTGCTAGTGTAAAAAATTGGATGCCTTCTAATCTCTCTTTTAAATAATATCGTAGACCGTTAAAGGCTAATCCTACTAGCTGTTTTTCTGCTAAATGAATTTGAAAGCATCGGTTTCTTGTATCGCGGAATCTCCGGATGTAATCATTAACCGATTCGTCTTTTGTCTGTCGCAATGACACTAAATCTACCAAATCCAATTCATAATCACCAGAGAAAAAATGATCATGAAATTTTTGTTCTAGATCCCCCCATGATGAAATGGAATTAGGAGGTAAAGTGGCATACCATGCAAACGCGGTTCCTGTTAGCGATAATGAAAATAAACGCACGCGAAATGCCTCTGTGTCTGCCAATTCTCCCAATTGTGCTAAGAACTGGCCTATATGTTCGCGCGTGTTTTTCCCTTGATCACCCGAAAATTTCGCGAATTCGGGTATTCTAGTTCCCTGTGGATACGGGTGGTAATCAAATCGGTTGTCATAAGGTTTCCGATATGATTGCCCCCCAGGGACCATGCTTACTCCGAGCTTATCTCGGAACGCCCCGGCTATTTCTTCCCTTACTATATCAATGGCAGCCGGTGCAAAACCACCGGCTCTCTGGTCAAACATAGGTGGAGTTGGTTGCATAGTAGTATGTTGTCGTTCCCCCCATCGGTTTGAGCTACGTGGTGCATTCCCATTTGCCTTATATAGCTCACAGGTTTGATCGTTTCTTTCCGGCCTTTTAGGTGGGGCCGGAAAGCTTTCCTGGGCTCTGGATCCTGAATTAATGGGTTGGTGCATTGCATAATGTGATGGGAAGTGTTGCTGGGACGGGCGAGGATTCAGGTAATAATCCTCCTCAAAAGACTCATGCGCGGACTGTCCGGATATGTACCCGGACCGTCCGTGGTCATATGCAGACCGTCCGTCATTGTATGCGGACCGTCCGACTGGGTAATTTGGGTTCTGTGGTGGCTCGGGCACATATCTAGGTAACTCATTAAAAATAGGCCCAACTGCTGTTGGCCCGGACGGTCCGCGCTCACGTGCGGACGGTCCGGGCATGTGCAGATCGGCTGGTTTGCTGCCGATTTGCGGTTGCTTAGGGTACGTGTCCATCGGCATCCCATAAAGGGGTTGTGACTGGTCGTGACAACCTGTAGCCGATGTGTTACGCGCGTTATCTCCTAACTCAACCTCGTGCGAAGGAAAATTTGCGGTACTAGATTTATCGAATGCACGTACTAGTCTCTTAAGATCGCTTTGCATACCCCCTATGATGTTCTGCATTTGTTCACGCTGATCTTCTACATAATTTCTAAGAGATTGCAGATCGTTGGTATTACTTACATTGGGGATATCTGGCGTGGGTTGGAGCGAAGCCGGATCCGTTGCCCGATGTCGGACGACCTTGTTGTTCCTGTCCACTTTGAAGTTGGCCAAGAACTTTGCTTTCGCCTCCTGGATCATCCGCTCCTTGTGCTCCTCAAACTGGAGCTGCTCGTCAGCCGGCAAGGTTTCCCAAGTCGGCTCTATGATGTTGCTTAGAGAAATATCAGAGCTATCCTTTGAACCGGCCATTGAGGGCCGATCTGATGAGCTTAGATGTGTTTTCCCCAGCGGAGTCACCAAAAAGTATGTTGACGCCTTTTCGGAGCGCCAAACACTCAACAAGAACCGTGGCGGTGCCCTCTGCACAGGGGCGGACGGTCCGCGCGCAGGGGCCGGACGGTCCGCGGCCTGGTGCGAGGCGCGGTGGTGCTCTCTGCGCAAGGGCGGACTGTCCGCGGCCTGGGGCCGGACGGTCCGCGGCCTGGTGCGCGGCTAGGGCTCCTGCCTGACGGCCGGACGGTCCGCGCCCTGGGGCCGGACGGTCCGCGCGTACGCAGGGACGGCGGAAGATCGCCGACGGCGCCTGGATCTCGCTCCCGGGAGGGACCCCGTCGGGGAGTAGAGATCCTAGGTGGTGTCTAGGCTCGGGCTGGCCGACCTAGACTCCTCTAATCGACGTAGAGCCGAAGAGAGACGAAGAATTTGGGGATTGGATAGCTAAATCTAAACTAGACTAGAACTACTCCTAAGATAAAATGCGAAATAGAAGTTGTATTGATTCGATTGATGATTACAAATCGGCCGTATACCTCTCTATTTATAGAGGAGGGGGGCTGGACCCTTTACAAACTAATTTCCGAGCTTATCCCATGATTTTAGCTAACAACCGTGGCACAAAACTCGGAACCCTAATCTGTTCTGCGCACGCGCGGACCGTCCGGCCCACAGGTGCGGACCGTCCGGACCGCGGACCGTCCGGACTCAGGGCCGGATAGTCCGCCGGCTCATTTTTGGTTCGAACACATAGGTTAGCAAATGATCCCCAACCATTTGCACAATTTGTATATGTATCGCAGTTTGTGGACAACTTGAAGTAGCTACGTGCTAGTGGCATCCTCCGTCTCATCTGCATGTAGCAGCACTGCGGCACCTAGGTCTTCGGCTGCCAGATGGCGCAAGCTTCGTGTCCAGACACCGGCATTCCAGAATTACCACTTCATTGCATTTGTGTTGTGCAAGATTGTCTAAACTTTAGCTAATATTTTAGAATTTTCGATTAAAGTTCAAGAACTAAATTGGTCTAAAGTTTCGTGGTTAAACTTTAAATAATGAGATTCAAACAAAACCTTATTCGTGTCCTCAACTTTCCTGCATTCACCGTGTAACTGATTTTTTTTTCTTCTTTTAGCCCCATTTTAAAAAAAAGTCACGATTAGATCACCAGTGGAACAATAACCGGGTTTTTTTATCTTGGGGTTAGCGCCTTAGCTATGGTGTTAAGATAGCTCACTCATGTCACTTGCCATCGTGGATATTGACGTGTTAGGACCTCCATGCCATAACTATGACGTCGACCTTGACACCATAAGCCATGGCGCTGAGGTTTGGTTTCATGCCATATTTTTACTCGTGTCATGCATGTTTTCTTTCACTCCCTCTCGATTGTGTTCTTGCCATTGCTGAGCCCCCACACATCCCCCACCCCAATGCATGTGCCCTTTCTCTCTCTTTCTCTCTCTCTCCTTTGCCTCGCGGTGCGTCACTAGCCATTGTTTGGTGGTCGTCCTTAGCGGCTCGGCCTTATGAAGGTGATTTTTTCATTAATAGCTTAGTAATTTAATTAGATAGTTGGTAACTTGGTTTAGTTAGTTATGAGACAATTAGTGATCTATTAGTATTAATTAGCTCATCAATAGTAGTTAGTATTAGTTATTTCCTTAGGTAGTTATTAAATAGGTAGATACCTAGTTACTAGTAGCAAGTTAATTAATTAATTGTTTAGTAACTTAGTTATTAAGTTAGTTAGGAACTTATTTAGTTTGTTAGTTTATTCTTCAGTTACTAGTTAGGTCATTAGTTACTTAGTAAGATATTGTGTAGTTTGTTAATTAGGTAAAATTTATTGAGTTAGATATTATTTAGATAGATAGTACTTCTATGGTATTTAGTTTACATTTAGTCATGTGTATCTAAATTCAATTCAAGGTACTAAGTTTCTATATGAAAAGGATGGGCAATCTAGTAACCTTATATTATGGCAGTAGTGTAGACAAAGACGATTATAGAAATAATTTCTTTGTTGGAATGCAAAGTGAGATTGTGATATTCATTACTTGGTTGTTTAGTGACTCGGTTGGCGGTTGCTAGAGCTAGAAAGGAGTTATATTGTCATGCAAATGAGGATGATATCTCAGTTGAAGGTGTAATCCATATGGGTTCGAAAGAATTATAAGGTGAATGATCTCAATTACTTTTAATGATCGATGGCAGAATTATGTAGTCAATGATGATGAATAGTTATAATATTTGGACGTGGTTGCACATAAGGTATCCATCGAGCTCACCCCTCATGGACATTCACCAAAACTGGTAAATTATGCACCCTATGGCCCTCCATTACTCGACCAGAAGGTGGATGTGGAAGATGTGGTGTTTGCCTCCGATGCTCAATCCACCCCAAACAGAGTAGGAGTTTCTCAACCAATTGGAGTTAAATGTCACACTGGTGATATCATGGTGGTCCCTCATTCAAGTAAGTGTCACATTGACATTTGATTTTGTAGTTTCCAGCCTTTATTACATTTGTTTGTGATAAATGTATCGTCTTTGTGCTTGCGATGAAAGAGACATTCTTGATAATTTTGGTTGTCCTCCTGATGCTCCAACAAACAATGTCAACACGATCTCTAATGGTGTTGATGTCCAAACTATAGATAATGATGAGGCTTATAGGCTTGCAAGTGTCATTGATTCTGATGATGACTGCCATGTTGCAGCTCAAACTCCGAAGCACAGGATTGGTCGTCACTGAGAAATCTAGAATGCGGCAAAGGTCTAGGCTCACATACATCCGTTGTGGAGACGCCAACACCAAGTTTTTCCACTTGAAAACAAATGCACGGAGTTGGAAAAACTACATCCATTGTTTACAAAATGAGGGGGGAATGGTCTTCTCCCAACAAGAGAAAGAGAAGGTTGTCGATGAATATTTCAGTGAATACCTGGGCAATGCGGTCACTAGGCCTGAGGACCCAAGCGGCGTGCGTGTCACTAGGGATGAAACGAACAAGAAAAATACCATCTCGTCTTGTATTCCCATTTTGAACCGTCCATTTTTTATTTTTTGAGAAAATATGGGAAAGTTACGTGAACCAGGATAGGTCTATCAAGGAACGGGAGCGAAAACAAATAGAGGTGTTTCCCGCCCATATTTACGGTGTCCCATATTTTACAAGAAAATTCTAGTTTTTATCCTGTTATGAGTTACTCGGGAGATAATTTTAGCCCAAGCCTATAGTCTTCTGCTTGTTCGGTCCGGCTGCTCCTGTCACGGTTGCGGTGCCTCTTTGGCCTTCCCTAGTGCGGCGTTGCCCAGCTGCCGCCAAACGCTGGCCTTGAGCCTCCACTTCTGTTGCGGCGTTGCTTAGCCCCTACCGGCATTCCCTATTGGTAGTGTTGCTCAGGCACCGGTGCACCGCGCCATAGCTGACGGTCGGCATCGTTGCCTGTCTCGTGTAGTCACTCGCCCCTCGCATCTTTCCTAGTGTGTGGTAGCGTACCTCCCAGGCACCATCGTAGCTCCCAGGCAGCAATCAACGTGATTGTTCTGTTTGTTTTTTCATGGCTACAAGTAGTAGCATAGTGGTAGTAGTTGGTAGGGCTATTGCTACATGTACAAGCTAGTTGCTTGAGTTTCTCGACTCTCAGATGAGTATCGCACTACAAATTTCTTAGCAATATATATCACATGAAATGCAGTACAATACAATAGCACTGACTCAACGAGTAGGATATGTTGTTCCGCCTACCGTCTATTCTCGTTGTATATTCGTTTTCGTATACCCATATATCCCACAATAGTTTCACAATCGACTTTTCGTTATGTTCCCGTTTTTAGTGAAAAAATGGTAACAAAAATGGGAGAGGAAGTTTCCCGCCTATTCCTATTTGTTTTCGTCCCTACATGTCACCATTGGATGGATGTGGTGGTGATCTCGATGGAGAGGAGGGTCTGAGAGTGGTACACTGACATCTCTACACGAGAGTGGGTTGATGGACAATCTCGTGCACAGTAATGATAGACATGGATGGGTAAACGTGGGGGGACCGCGCGTGGTGCAAGAGACGTCAGGACGTGCATGGGCAGAAGACAAATCCGAGGCTGCACATGGCCTCGTGCACGTCGTTATTAGACATGCAAAGGATAGTGAAGCGAGGTGTCAAAGCTGCGCGAGGCACAGTAGAGGATGTCGAGGTTGCGTGTGGTGGCATGGTAGGGGATGGCGGGGGACGCCGAGGCCGCGCATGGCATGGCAAGGGTGTGGCGAGGTCGCAAGGGGCGTGGTGGGGGCAACGAGGCCACACGGTCAGTTAGGGAAAGAGAATCCAATTTGGGAATAGAGCTGGATGGGGTAGCAAAGAAGGGAAACGAAGCCTCGTCGAAGATGACAAGATGAGATATCAGAAGGTGGTGGGTTGAAAGATCAATGCACTAGTATCCCTTGTGATCGGGGGAATACCCAAGAATGACACGATGAGTCGAATGGGGGCAAGCTTATCAGGAGTAGTGGTTGAAAGTTTGGGGTAGCAAGCACACCCGAAGATGCGAAGATGCTTATAGGTAGGAGTGGGGCCAAATAAGGCAAAATGAGGGGTGGGAGCACTGGTCACCTTAGTTGGAAGACAATTAAGCAAGTAGGTGGTGGTGTGGAGAGGCTTAGCCCAGAACCGAACGGGAATCGAGGCATGGGAGACCAGGGAGAGCATGACGTTGTTGGTAGTGCGAATCATGTGCTTAGCCTTGCTGCTCTAGGGAGAGGTAGGGGCATGGCATCCAGAGTTGGACGCCATGGGAGAGGAAGAAGGCATGAGAAGAGTTGTTGTCAAACTCTCTTGTTGTCACACTGAATGGTCTGGAGGGTGAAAGTCACCTAGAGGGGGTGGATAGGCGAAACCTGAAATTTATAACTTTAAACACACACTACAAGCCGGGGGTTAGCGTTAGAATTAAATACAAGTCCGAAGAGAGGGGAAAACAAATCAAACAAGAAACAAGGCGAGTGACACGATGATTTATTTTACCGAAGTTCGGTTCCAAAGAACCTAGTCCCCATTGAGGTCACAAAGACCGGGTCTATTTTAACCCTTTCCCTCTTTCAAATGGTCACTTAGACCGAGTGAGCCTTCTCCTTAATCAATCGGGTCACTAAGACCCCGCAAGGACCACCACACACTTAGGTGTCTCTTGCTTTGATTACAAGTCACTTGAGAACAAGAATGAGAAAGAAGAAAGGCAATCCAAGAAACAAGAGCGCAGAAGAAAACGAACACACTCTCTCACAAGTCACTAAATGGTTGAGATGAATTCTAGGCTTGGAGATGGTTTGATCTTTGGAAATGTGTCTTGGAGTGAATGCACTAGCTCTTGTATTGAATGTGATCTCTGAAAAACTTGGATGCCAAAGGTAGTGGTGGTTGGGGGTATTTATAGCCCCCAACCACCTTGGTAGCCGTTGGCCAAGGCTGCTGGCGATGGGCGCACCGGACAGGTACTGTGCGGTGTCCAGAGCGCTGCCACGTCAGCCCACCGTTAGGGTTTGAAGCTGGTCGACCGTTGGAGGCTTTGTCCTCTTGCGGCACCGGACAGTCTGGTGCCCTCTGACTTCGCTGCTCTGACTTCTGTCGTGGCACTGTAGCCCTCTGTAGCACTTTGTAGAGTCGATCGTTGGCGCTGGATAGCCGTTGCCCGCTGGCTCACCAGACAGTTCGGTGAATTATAACAGAGCGTGCCCTGGAATTCCCGAGAGTGGCTGGTTGACTTCTGTACGGTCATGATGTACCGGACACTGTCCACCAGACAGTTCGGTGAATTATAACGGAGCGTGCCCTGGAATTCCCGAGAGTGGCTGGTTGACTTCTGTACGGTCATGATGTACCGGACACTGTCCGGTGGCACACCGGACAGTCTGATGCGCCAATTTTCAGCACACTCAAGTCCTTTTGCTCCAATAAAATTGTGTCTCTAACTTGGTTCTTTTCTTGGTTTGTGTTGAACCTTATGCACCTGTAATACAGGAGTTCTAGACAAACTAGTTAGTCCATGTGTTTGTGTTGACTATCAACCACCAAAATTAATTAAAGGAAATGGTTAACCATATTTCCCTTTCAATCTCCCCCTTTTTGGTGATTGAGGCCAACACAAACCAAAGCAAATAATAAATACAGAGATGAAACTAGTTTGCATTTGGAATGTGCATAGGTTACTTGGAGTTAAACCAATTAAAAATCTACGGCAGCGGCGGTAGGTAAGGCACTCCCCTCGTCATCGGCAAGGGCGCACTATTTAGCGCCACCACATTCCACTACCGGCCGCCATGAGGGCGCCTCCGCTGGTTATTGTTGCGACCTACTTCAGGTGCTCGTCCATGTGCTCCCCTTTCGTCCAGATGGCATCCATGGGATCCAGGTGGCTGCACACGTGCAAGTCCAATGCGCAGAGGTTGTCCGCCTTATCTTATGGGGTAAAATTTTTTTAGTAGTTGAGATTAGTTGAGATTATCTAGGAAGGTTATCAGTTAGTAGTTTGTTGAGAGTTTTTAGGAGAATTTTAAGGAGATAAGGATCTCTAGCTAGATAGGGGCGGTCAGTCGACCTATTTATGTAATCAATGGATGAGAAATAAAGCAGGCAAGATTTAGAAGGGAGACCCTCCTCTTGCTCGGCCGTGGGCAGAGGCCCCCGGCCGACGTTCCTGAAAGTCGCCTAGAGGGGGGTGAATAGGCGAAACCTGACATTTATAACTTTAAACACACATTAGAAGTCGGAGGTTAGCGTTAGAATTAAACTCAAGTCAAAAGAATGTTTCTCTTGCTAAGAGTTGCTCAATCAATGCGGATAACGTTTGGGAGCAAACTCAAATCAATACTAAGAGAACTAATTGAGAGGGAAAACAAATCAAGTGAAGATCAAGCGAGTAGACACGGTGATTTGTTTTACTGAGGTTCGGTTCCAAAGAATCTAGTCCCCGTTGAGGAGGTCACAAAGACCGGGTCTATTTCAACCATTTCCCTCTCTCAACGGTCACTTAGACCGAGTGAGCTTTTCCCTTAATCACACGGGTCACTAAGACCCCGCAAGGACCACCACACTCTCAGGTGTCTCTTGCTTTGCTTACAAGCACTTAGAAAAGAAGTGAGGAAGGAGAAAAGGCAATCCAAGCAACAAGAGCGCAAATGAACACGAACACACTCTCTCTCAAGTCGCTAAATGGTTGAGATGTCACTTGGAGAGGGTTTGGTCTTTGGAAATGTGTCTTGGAGTGAATGCACTAGCTCTTGTATTGAATGTGATCTCTGAAAAACTTGGATGCCAAAGGTTGTGGTGGTTGGGGGTATTTATAGCCCCCAACCACATTGTAGCCGTTGGCCAAGGCTGCTAGCGATGGGCGCACCGGACAGTCCGGTGCGCCACCGGACAGTTACTGTGCGCTGTCCGGTGCGCCGCCATGTTAGCCAACCGTTAGGGTTCGGAGTTGGTCAACCATTGGAGACTTTGTCTTCTTGTGGCACCGGACAGTCCAGTGCCCCTTGACTTCGCTGCTCTGATTTCTGCCGCGGCACTGTAGCCCACTGTAGCACTTTGCAGAGTCGACCATTGGCGCAGGGAGCCGTTGCTTCGCTAGCGCACCGGATAGTCCGGTGAATTATAGCGGAGTGCGCCCTGGAATTCCCAAGAGTGGCTGGTTTGGAGTTGTACGGGCATGGTGCACCGAACAGTCCGGTGTGCCATTTTTCAGCACACTCGAGTCCTTTTGCTCCAATAAGGTTGTGTCACTAACTTTATTTCTTTCTTGGTTTGTGTTGAACCTTATGCACCTTTAATAGATGAATTCTAGACAAACTAGTTAGTCCATGTGTTTGTGTTGATCGTCAACCACCAAAATTAATTATAGGAAATGGTTAACCCAATTTCCCTTTCAGTTCCTGCCCATCGATACTTCTCTCCAATCCCTCACCGATCTAGCGACCATAACAGTTTTAGCCATAGTTTATTGTTTATTTAGTATGTTTCATTTCTTTTATATTCTTTAGTTGTTTGTATGCCTATTAATCAATTTTCAAACACTTAGACTCACAATATTTACTTCTTTCCCCTTTGACTTCATCAGGTTCCAGTTGTGACTGCTACCGTTCCTATTGATCCTAGCTGTCGTTGTAACACACCAGGTGTTACCTTGGTTGGAGCCCACCTTGATACTAAAGGCTTTGATCACATATGGTAGAGGCTTAGGGCCACACCAAAGAACTTTGGAAATCTTGTGCTAACCATGTTGCCAATGACCTAAGAAGCATTACTCTAATCCTTGCTCACTTACTACCTTGGATAAGAGGTGAGAAGAACCCTAGACCTCTTTTTAAACTCTATCTTCCGAAACCCTAAGTAAAAGGGGGAAAGAGAGTGAGCAAATGTGCAAAGCATGGGCAATCTTTACCCAAACCCTAAGCAACCTTGTAACCAGCAATTATGGGAGGGAAATAATGCAAAAAGACCCCTGGAGAAACCCCAATTCAAATCTCCAAGTGGAGAGAGAGCTAGAGCTCTCTATTTCTCTCTAAGTCCATTTTTAACCCTAGTTTAAGGATCAACCGTGTTCACCTTGAAGATGGCACCAAAACCACTTGGGTTCTATACCAAAAATGTGGTATACCACCTAAGGCACCCCCTGGAAGAAGTGGAGACCGAGACTTGGACGTTTGACAGGGATTGGCATCAGTTTTGTCGCGTGGTGGACAGTGAGACAAGCCAGATTTGGCGCCCGTCTATCTCCTGATCTAGGGCGTATCTTCCTTTGGAACTCACACATGTGAGATAGCCCTAGGTGCCAGGAGGAGGTCTGCGCCGGATTCATGGCAAGATTCGCACGTTTGCGATCTCTGGAGACGTTTGAACAATGGAAGAAACTCACCTCCACGTGTTCGACGCCTTCTGCCCGCACCAGAGCACGCCCGCGCGCGCTCCCCGCGTGCCCAGCGCCGCGCCCGAGCCAACCAGCGCCATGGCCCGCGCCCGAGCCTATAAAACCCTCCCAGGCTTCGAATACACTCTTCCGCGCACCCTCAAAACCTCACCGGAGTTAGCTCGTCGCCGTTTGCCCGTGCGCAGCGAGTCCGCGGCCGCCCAATCCCCCTGTCACCGTAGACCGGCCAGCAGAGCCATTCCCAACCCCGTCCAGCCCTCGGAGAAGACTGTGCACGCCTCCGTGAAGCTCCCCGAGCGAGGAATCGGAGATTGCTTCGCCGGAGAAGCCAGTCCACGCTCGCCGGAGCTCTCAACCCCGCCGGAGTACGTGGACCGGGTAAACCGCCCAACCATCCTTCGATTCCTTGTGCACACAGTCGCTACGTTACACCGTGAAGCTCACCGTGCCCTTGGATTGAACCAGTTCGCCGTAGTTTGGCCGGTACACTCGCCGCCGACGAGCACACCCACCTGCGCTCGTGGACCGGGCGATTCCGGCCATCCCCGACGTCAAGCCGTACCTCGACGTGACCGCCAGAGTCTCCCCGAGCCAACCCCACCCTTCGCCGGACCTCCCTCGCCGCCGGTAAGCCACGCCACCCTTTTCTTTCCCGCGGTTACTGTTTCAGTTGGGGGAAGGACTGCGGGTGAGAGGGAGAGAAGGTCGGGGGGTTTTGTGAAATGTCAGAGACACAGGGGAACAGTGGCGCAAGGGTAGATCTGCGAGGGTTGATTTGATTTAAACCCAGGGACCCCGGTGTAAACTGTTTTTCCAGGAAACTCTTTTTAAAATCTATTTTAAAATTGAACAGATACTTTAAAAATTCATAACTTATGTTTAGTTCATCCAAATTTGGTCAAACCAATTTTGTCAGACTCTAATTAATGTAACCTATTTAAGAAAAATATAAAACCCCTTGGTATTAAGGAAGATTTTAAAACTCTGATTTAATGTTAGTTTTGGCCAAAAGCTCAATAATAGTAAGAAAAATAGTTGTGCTATTTGACTAGGGTTAGAAAAATTTGGAGAAGTTTATATGTACCTACTGACCTGTTTAAAAATGTTGAACCTCTCTGTCCACTCTATTAAGTTGGTTTATACCCCTTATTCCATAATATGCTTAAAGATAAGAAAAATAGAAAATGTAATTTAAACCATGAACCAGAGAGCACCCCTATTTTTTGTTAGGATACTTATTTAATGTAGTTCACTGGAAAAATATATCATACCCTGGTTTAGTATAAAATAAGAAGGATACCTTTTAAATTAATAAAATGAGGATAACTTAGAAAAACCCTACAAAAATAACCCTAAGGCAAAGACACCCCAAACCATGGGATAGCTAATGTTTGGTTATTATGCACAGAGGAAAAATACAAAATCTGTTGTTTGATATTTTTCAAATGACAAGTTAGTTATAAGCACCTTTTTGGCATTAAACTTTAGAAAATCACAATTAAATAATCACCAATTAACTTTCTATGGATTTTGGCACAGAGGTTTAGTATTACTGTTAGATCCCAACAAAAATGACCCTTAGGAAGAAACTCAACTCTAATAATGAGGTGTAGTGTAAAGTGGTCCATTTTACACCACCCTTGTTATTTTTGTCTAAAGCATAGCCCTTATAGTTTAAGCCTCAAAATTCCTAAAACCAGCTAGGATAGCCAATGGAAACCCACTGCAATTTTTACAGAATTTTTGGAAATTATTAACCCACTGTCATAGTTCAAACCTACACTAAAAACCATAAGTAGAAATTAAAGAAAGGAAAATAAATACTGGTAATTAGTGTCACCCTAAAACCCTTATAACATTTCCCATTGAAATGTGTAAGGACAATGCAAATCCACTATGTTATCCTCAACAAACATCTAAACCTAGGAGTAATAAGCCTAAACCACTAAAAGCCCCGTATGACCTAGAAACCCTAAGTTATTCCTTAACTTAGTCTTCTTTTTGCATAATGTTATTAATCCTGCATAATCATAACATACATGTTCATTGCATTCGATAGACTGTAATCTTGCTGACGGAGAGTACGTCCTCGTGCCGGAGCAAGGAGCTGCTCAGGAGGTAGCCCCAGACCCAGCACCAGAGCCTGCACCAGAGGACCTGCCTGCCACTGCTTTGGAAGGCAAGCCCCGGTTTTATGCATAACCTGTTATTTATGCTATTTTACTACACTTAATGATTGTAGGATTGTTTGTGCACTTAAGTGTAGGAGTTGTTTGAAACCATAGTTGCATGATCTCAGGAACCCCATTGTGATGAATACTAGTATGCTAAGTCGAGTAGCTGCTTTATTAAGTAGGATCTCGGTAGAAGTCGAGTGATTTTCTAGCACTCGCGCGAGATCAGGAAATTGGTTGTATCCATTTTTATATCATAATGGTGTTGGTCTGTGGACAACAATCCATGGGGATTGGTTGTCTACGAGGTGGGAACCGGAATAAGGATTAAGGTGTGGTACCGTGAGTCAAGTGTTTGAACGTACTAAGCACATGCCGAGAAATATGGTAAATCGGTAAGCCTAGTACCTGAGTGAACCTGGCAGTGGACTTTACCCCTCACGCGACCTGAGACGTAGTCTCCCATTCCGGTTATGGTGGGTACAAGTGCGGTCACTGCACGACGGCCAGTCGGGGTCAGTGAGGCATTGTACGCCAAGGCGGTGAGCCCTGATCTGCTGACAGGGAATCGATGGGGACGGTTGATGTGTGTGGGGACGGAGTGCCCCTGCATGTCGTGTGTTTAGGTTTACCTTGCAAGGTTTAAAAACTCGATTCGAATCGTCTGCTTCTCGCAGCTAATGAGACTGCTTGATCCATGCTGCTACATTGAGTAACAAGTGGAACTGTGTTGAGATGATACCAGATATTGATTGCTAAAAATGCTTGCTACTATGTATGAGTAGATAGTACACTTTTAGCCTTAAGAGAGTCACAATTAATTTTGACAAAGTTAAAATCTTGATTTAGAAACTCAGCTAGTGCTTTTGGCAACCAAATCCCACAGCCAAACAGCTGCATGTCTAGAGGTAGAGGAGTAGACTCCTCATACCGGGTAAGTCTAGCTGAGTATTAGTATACTCAGCCTTGCTTGTGGCATAATTTTACAGGTTCTCTGGAGGAAATGGTTGCTGGAGTGACTTGGCCGTCCACCTTGCCACCGGGTTGGACTGTCGAGTGGGACCCTGCCTCGGCTGAGGAGGAGCATGAGGAGTGATGGGACAGGCTTCCCCATATCTCTATTTATTTACCGTTAGTTTATTTCCGCTGCACTTCGAAACAATGATGGTCACTTTTGCAAAAACTCCGATGATGATGATGATGATGATGATGTAATAATTTAATACTCGGACATGTATGGTTTTATGCTTTATTGTATTTGCTCTATGACTCACCATCGAGTGAGATTGTGGTACTTGATCCTGTCAGTGGCCGTGTCGGACTAGATCCGAGGGATTGACGGGTTATTCCCATTTAAGTGTGGTCTAGCCTCTAAGGCAGGGCTTAGGCACTTAAGTTGGAATAATTCGGGCAGTTCCGCCACAGCTGGTATCGGAGCTTGTACCACCACAGAGGAATCAATAAAACATGAATGCCATCCCTTTTCTAAAGTAAAATTTGATAGAAACAATGTTGGATAGATAGTAGGACGAGCAGGATAGACCTAGGACGTGAAGCTTTAGGATGATAGAAGGGTAGCTAGGTGGCTAAGTAACTAGGCCCTACAGGCCACTTTTACAGGATGGGAGTTCTTCCCTATTCCTTTTATCTTCTTGTGAGGTTGTTCAGGACGAGCATGCATGCATTCTTAATTAAGCAAATGGATAACTGAGAAAGAGGACTTAAAAACAAGATAACAACCAACTAGGTCCCTAGTGCCTTTTCATTTAACTAGAGAAAGGCTGAGTTTTATTTTTCCTTGTTCTTTTTTTATAATTCGTTTTCTTTTACTTACGCTTAACCATACACAGATGACTTCCCACGGATCCTCCGATGACGGAAATGCACTGACCCACACTGATGGACTTGCACGAGAGGGTTTTCCCCACATCTTGTGGGAGGTACTTCAGGGGGCCGGATACTTGACACCCCCTCAGTACACGGTGCAGCAATTTGAGAAGCACCGGGTGCCTCGCTGTAGGGTGAGGATGATCTTAGAGCCTCATCCCCTGCAGCCAGGCTGGCGTTCTCTTGACTCCGAGTCTTTCGGATACCGGGCGGAGGACACGATCGAGGCGATCGCTCTGCACAGGTTGACGACTTTTTGTGGGTTCCATCCCTTAGAGCTCTCTACCCACCCCATTGGGTTGTTCCCCGCGGAAAAGGAGGACGACCCGATGTGGAAGGATCGGGTGGAGCATGCCAAGGACATCTGGGCTCTCTACCCAGGCCACACGGCTCACTTGTCGGTGCGATGCATGAACGCCCTGTACCGTCTGCAAGTGATGCGTGGGGAGGCAATGTCTCATTTGATGGCACTGCTAGAGGCGACCAAGATCACCTTGGACAACAGGGAGGAGCTCGTGGTTGACTTGTCCCAGGAGCTGGTAGAAAAAGATTTGCAAGTGGAGCAGCTGTCTGATAAGATTCATGAGTTGGAGGAGCTAGTGGGCACCAGGGAGAACACCATCGAGGTTTTAGAGGATCAGCTCATTAACACTCAGCAGCAGCTTGCTGAGGCTAACGAGCACCTGGACATGCATCACCAGGAGATCCAGGACCAGGAGGCCAACGAGGACGTCGACATCGAGGGAGGAGATGAGCCTGCCTCCAGTGTAGACACTGCTGGCTCGGGAAGACCACCTTCCCCCGAGTCGAGTGCGGCCTCATTCGCGCACTAGGTGACCAGAGTAGAGTTAGACGTTGGTAATGGTAGGACTCCTCGTGGCTAGCTTAGCTTTTGCGCCCTTGGGGGTACTAGGCTAGATAGAGTTGAGTCATTTTGGGACAAATCGATGTAATCGTGCTAAACTCTCCTGGAAGCCTGTTTGATGGATGCTACTATCAGTTTAAATTTGGAAAGAGGAATTTATGACTTTTAAAAAAAAATCTTTATGTTGAAGTTGGAGTCTATCATGTTGTTTTAACTTTTTCTCCGCGAAAAATCTTGAACTTGGAAATGTGGTGTTAAGCATGTATGTGGCTTTTCAGATGGCCGGGAGGCAGCGTCGTGGCCAGAATGAGCACGTTCCTCCACCGCCACCGCCTCCCACCCTGCAGGAGCTCATGGCTCAGCAGAATGAGATCTTGAGGCAGCTGGCTCAGCGTCAGCCACCACCTCAGCACTATGGTGGTGGAGACCATCAGCGTCACCCCGCAGCGGCTACCTATCAGGAGTTCCTCAGCACCCAGCCTCCATTGTTCACAAGGGCAGAGGACCCACTTGATGCAGATGTATGGTTGCGGGTGGTGGAATCCAAATTCCCACTGCTCCATGGAGCTTGCTAAGAGGTCACCAAAGTCAGGTTTGCCACCTAGCAGCTTCGCGGACCCGCAAGGACTTGGTGGGATCATTTTCTTGCTATGCAGCCAGAGGACCGAGAGGTGGAGTGGAGGGAGTTCAAGGCAGATTTTAGAGGACACCATATACCCACCGGGATCATGGACCGGAAGCTCAATGAGTTTTTGGCACTCACTCAGGGCAACAGGACAGTGTTGCAGTATGCCCAGGCCTTTAATGACTTGTGCCAGTATGCTGGATACCATGCAGACACGGACGAGAAGAAGAGGGACAGGTTCAGACGGGGGCTCAGCACCAAGCTCCGTGATCGTCTCAACACCGTCAGGGCCAACAGCTACAATGAGTTGGTCAACATGGCTATCTCCCAGGAGGACTGCATTATAGCTCGACAGGCAGAGAAGAAGAGGAAGACCCCTGTGGCAGGACCCTCAGCTCAGCCACAGCGCTTCAGGATTGTGTCCGACACGCAGAACAGGGGATCCCAGCAGCAGCAAGGGAGATGGGTGATCAGACCACCGCAGCAGCAGCAGCAGGCACCCAACCGCACCCAGTTTCTAGCTCAGAGGAACAATCAGCAGCAGCAGTACCGCCAGGCAAATGACAACAGGTGTTTCACCTGTGGTAACACTAGGCATTATGCCAAGAATTGCCCCAGGAATCAGCAGAGGCAGGGGCAGAATGTTAATCAGAACCAAGGGAAGAGGCAGAAGGTGCAAGTGAGGCAGGGCAGGCTGAACTTCACCACCATGGCTGATATTCCAGAGGGAGCACCCGTCATGACTGGTATCTTTACAGTATTAAATTATCCTGCTATCACTCTTTTTGATTCTGGTGCATCACATAGCTTTGTTAGTGCCAAATTTAGTGCCAAGTGTCAATTGCCCTTTCACCACACCAATGGGGGAATCACAATTTCAACACCAGGAGGCAGGATTGCCACTAATCAAATCAGCAGGCATGTGCCCATAAGGTTTGGTAGTCTAATAATTAAAACCACCCTCCTCATTTTGGGTTTGGACAGCGTGGATATCATATTAGGAACTGACTGGTTAACAAGGCATCGGACAGTTCTTGACATTGCAGCTAGGGCCATTGAAGTGCACTCACCAACCTGTGGTGAAACCACATTATATTTGCCCGATCAGGGTTGTACCCGTTCTTGTGCCTATATTATGACAGAATCCCCAGTAAGAAAGATCCCAGTAGTCTGTGACTACCCCGACGTTTTTCCGGATGAATTGCCAGGAATGCCACCTGACAGAGACATTGAGTTTGCGATTGAATTGCAACCCGGGACTGCTCCTATCTCCAAGAGACCCTATAGGATGCCTCCCGCGGAACTGGCAGAACTGAAGAAGCAATTGCAAGGACTGTTGGACAAGGGGTTTATTCGCCCAAGTACTTCACCTTGGGGATGTCCTGCATTATTCGTGAAGAAAAAGGATGAGAGTTTGAGGATGTGCGTTGATTACCGCCCTCTCAATGCAGTGACTATCAAGAACAAATACCCGTTACCCCGCATTGATGTTCTGTTTGATCAATTGGTAGGAGCCAAGGTATTCTCCAAGATAGACCTTCGCTCAGGTTACCATCAGATCAAGATCCGTGCCAGCGACATTCCCAAGACGGCCTTCTCTACCAGATATGGGCTGTATGAGTTTTTGGTGATGTCTTTTGGGCTGACCAATGCCCCGGCTTATTTCATGTACTTGATGAACTCAGTATTCATGCCAGAGCTGGACAAGTTCGTGGTCGTTTTCATTGATGATATTCTGGTCTATTCCAAGAATGAAGACGAGCATGCTGAGCATTTGCATATCGTGCTTCAGCGACTACGCGATCATCGTCTTTATGCTAAATTGTCTAAATGTGAATTCTGGCTAAAGGAAATAAAATTCTTGGGTCACACAATCTCTCAGGAGGGGATATCAGTTGACCCTGAGAAAGTGCAAGAAGTGATGGACTGGAAACCTCCAACTACAGTGAGACAGATTAGGAGTTTTCTGGGATTGGCAGGGTACTACCGACGATTTATTCCGGATTTCTCCAGAATTGCCAAGCCAATGATTGAGTTATTGAAGAAGGGAGCCAAGTTCACTTGGAGCCAGAAGTGCGAAGATGCTTTTCATACACTGAGGCAACATTTGACAACAGCCCCAGTGCTGGCTCAACCCGATAACACTAAGCCCTTCGAAGTTTATTGTGATGCTTCTGGTACAGGATTGGGATGTGTCTTGATGCAAGAGAACAGAGTGATTGCTTATGCTTCCCGAGCACTCAGGCCCCATGAGCAGAACTACCCTACACATGATCTGGAATTGGCAGCTGTGGTTCATGCTCTTAAGATATGGAGACACTACTTGATGGGGGCTCACTGTAACATCTACACTGATCATAAGAGCCTCAAATACATCTTCACTCAGGCAGATCTGAACATGAGGCAGAGGAGATGGTTGGAATTAATCAAGGACTATGATTTGGAGGTGCATTACCATCCTGGCAAAGCCAATGTTGTGGCAGATGCTTTGAGCAGAAAGGCCCAGTGCAATTGTATGAACATGGATGCAAGAGTCACCACCCTGTGTGATGAGCTGTGTAAGCTGAACCTGGAAGTTGTTCCTTCCGGTGAATTGAGATATATCTCGGTGGAGCCCACATTGCAAGAGCAAATAGTTCAGGCACAGATTGGGGATAAGGGTGTTCAGGTTATCAAAGATATGCTCAAGCAAAAGGCAGAAAAATACAAGTGCTTCCGTCAGGACAGCAAGGGAATTTTATGGTTTGGAGACCGATTGGTGGTTCCCAAGGACCCTGAACTTAGAAAGAAGATACTGGATGAAGCTCACCTTTCCAAATTCTCCATGCACCCTGGTGGCAACAAGATGTACCATGATCTTAGACCTTTTTACTGGTGGACCAGAATGAAGAGGGAAATTGCCAAGTACATCTCCGAGTGTGACACTTGCCAGAGAATAAAAGCTAGTCACTTGAAGGCAGCAGGCCCTTTGCAACCCCTTCCCATACCATCTTGGAAATGGAAGGACATTTGCATGGACTTCATAGTGGGATTGCCCAATACCTCCAGGCACCATGATTCTATATGGGTTATTGTGGACAGATTGACCAAGACTGCTCATTTCTTGCCAGTGCACACCACCCACCGGGCGGAGAAGTATGCAGAGATCTACATTGACCAGATAGTTCGTCTGCATGGGATACCAAGGACTATAGTCTCCAACCGAGGAGCACCTTTTGTGGCATGATTTTGGGAGCAATTGCAGGAATCACTTGGAACCCAGGTTATACGAAGCTCAGCATACCATCCCCAAACAGATGGTCAGACAGAAAGGGTAAATCAGATTTTGGAAGACATGTTGCGAGCATGTGCACTACACTATGGAAAGGATTGGGACAAGTGTCTTTCCTTGGCAGTGTTTTCTTATAATAACAGTTATCAGTCCAGTCTCAAGATGGCACCTTTTGAGGCATTATATGGGAGAAGGTGTAGGACCCCACTAAATTGGTCTCAAGCAGGAGAAAGGGAAATTTTTGGGCCCGATTTGGTACTTGAAGCAGAAGCAAAGGTCAGAATTATCAAGAAGAACCTAGAAGCTGCTCAGGCCAGGCAAAAGAGTTATCATGACAAGAGGCGGAAGCCTCTACAGTTTGAGGTGGGGGATCATGTCTATCTTAAGATATCACCAACCAAGGGTGTCCAGAGATTCGGGATCAAGGGCAAGTTAGCCCCTCGTTACATTGGACCCTATGAGATCAAGGCAAGTTGTGGACCCGTAGCTTACCAATTGGAATTGCCACCCCGCATGTCAGCAGTTCACAATGTGTTCCATGTATCTCAGCTGCGGAAATGTGTTCGTCTACCCACTGAAGTGCTACTGGAACCAGACATTGAGATAGAACCAGACTTGTCCTACCAAGAGTACCCCGTCAAGGTATTGGATCAGAAGGAGAGATCAACTCGGGCAAGATCAATCAGAATGTATAAGGTTCAGTGGAGTCACCATTCAGCAGAAGAAGCTACATGGGAGACGGAGGATTTTCTACGCTCTCGCTTCCCCGACTTTCTGCCCAAAGGAGTCGGTATGTAACCCCAAAAACCCAACCCCCCCACCTGCCCTTTGAATTCAATTATAAGAAAAACTTAGATAACAAGGATAGTCTAAGTTGTGGATTTAACTTAAGAAGGGCTTCCTTCTGAAGTTGCAAAGAGGATGACATTCGAAGAACAGTTAATAAGTGAAACTTGAGCATAAAGGAAGAGTAGCACTAACACACCTTCAAGCACCCTCCAAGGGACTCTACCTAAAATCTCGGGACGAGATTCCTTTAAGGGGGGAGGGCTGCAACACCCCAGGTGTTACCTTGGTTGGAGCCCACCTTGATACTAAAGGCTTTGATCACATATGGTAGAGGCTTAGGGCCACACCAAAGAACTTTGGAAATCTTGTTCTAACCATGTTGCCAATGACCTAAGAAGCATTACTCTAATCCTTGCTCACTTACTACCTTGGATAAGAGGGAAGAAGAACCCTAGACCTCTTTTTAAACTCTATCTTCCAAAACCCTAAGTAAAAGGGGGGAAAGAGAGTGAGCAAATGTGCAAAGCATGGGCAATCTTTACCCAAACCCTAAGCAACCTTGTAACCAGCAATTATGGGAGGGAAATAATGCAAAAAGACCCCTGGAGAAACCCCAATTCAAATCTCCAAGTGGAGAGAGAGCTAGAGCTCTCTATTTCTCTCTAAGTCCATTTTTAACCCTAGTTTAAGGATCAACCGTGTTCACCTTGAAGATGGCACCAAAACCACTTGGGTTCTATACCAAAAATGTGGTATACCACCTAAGGCACCCCCTGGAAGAAGTGGAGACCGAGACTTGGACGTTTGACAGGGATTGGCATCAGTTTTGTCGCGTGGTGGACAGTGAGACAAGCCAGATTTGGCGCCCGTCTATCTCCTGATCTAGGGCGTATCTTCCTTTGGAACTCACACATGTGAGATAGCCCTAGGTGCCAGGAGGAGGTCTGCGCCGGATTCATGGCAAGATTCGCACGTTTGCGATCTCTGGAGACGTTTGAACAATGGAAGAAACTCACCTCCACGTGTTCGACGCCTTCTGCCCGCGCCAGAGCACGCCCGCGCGCGCTCCCGCGTGCCCAGCGTCGCGCCCGAGCCAACCAGCGTTGTGGCCCGCGCCCGAGCCTATAAAACCCTCCCAGGCTTCGAATACACTCTTCCGCGCACCCTCAAAACCTCACCGGAGTTAGCTCGTCGCCGTTTGCCCGTGCGCAGCGAGTCCGCGGCCGCCCAATCCCCCTGTCACCGTAGACCGGCCAGCAGAGCCATTCCCAACCCCGTCCAGCCCTCGGAGAAGACTGTGCACGCCTCCGTGAAGCTCCCCGAGCGAGGAATCGGAGATTGCTTCGCCGGAGAAGCCAGTCCACGCTCGCCGGAGCTCTCAACCCCGCCGGAGTACGTGGACCGGGTAAACCGCCCAACCATCCTTCGATTCCTTGTGCACACAGTCGCTACGTTACACCGTGAAGCTCACCGTGCCCTTGGATTGAACCAGTTCGCCGTAGTTTGGCCGGTACACTCGCCGCCGACGAGCACACCCGCCTGCGCTCGTGGACCGGGCGATTCCGGCCATCCCCGACGTCAAGCCGTACCTCGACGTGACCGCCAGAGTCTCCCCGAGCCAACCCCACCCTTCGCCGGACCTCCCTCGCCGCCGGTAAGCCGCGCCACCCTTTTCTTTCCCGTGGTTACTGTTTCAGTTGGGGGAAGGACTGCGGGTGAGAGGGAGAGAAGGTCGGGGGGTTTTGTGAAATGTCAGAGACACAGGGGAACAGTGGCGCAAGGGTAGATCTGCGAGGGTTGATTTGATTTAAACCCAGGGACCCCGGTGTAAACTGTTTTTCCAGGAAACTCTTTTTAAAATCTATTTTAAAATTGAACAGAGACTTTAAAAATTCATAACTTATGTTTAGTTCATCCAAATTTGGTCAAACCAATTTTGTCAGACTCTAATTAATGTAACCTATTTAAGAAAAATATAAAACCCCTTGGTATTAAGGAAGATTTTAAAACTCTGATTTAATGTTAGTTTTGGCCAAAAGCTCAATAATAGTAAGAAAAATAGTTGTGCTATTTGACTAGGGTTAGAAAAATTTGGAGAAGTTTATATCTACCTACTGACCTGTTTAAAAATGTTGAACCTCTCTGTCCACTCTATTAAGTTGGTTTATACCCCTTATTCCATAATATGCTTAAAGATAAGACAAATAGAAAATGTAATTTAAACCATGAACCAGAGAGCACCCCTATTTTTGTTAGGATACTTATTTAATGTAGTTCACTGGAAAAATATATCATACCCTGGTTTAGTATAAAATAAGAAGGATACCTTTTAAATTAATAAAATGAGGATAACTTAGAAAAACCCTACAAAAATAACCCTAAGGCAAAGACACCCCAAACCTTGGGATAGCTAATGTTTGGTTATTATGCACAGAGGAAAAATACAAAATCTGTTGTTTGATATTTTTCAAATGACAAGTTAGTTATAAGCACCTTTTTGGCATTAAACTTTAGAAAATCACAATTAAATAATCACCAATTAACTTTCTATGGATTTTGGCACAGAGGTTTAGTATTACTGTTAGATCCCAACAAAAATGACCCTTAGGAAGAAACTCAACTCTAATAATGAGGTGTAGTGTAAAGTGGCCCATTTTACACCACCCTTGTTATTTTTGTCTAAAGCATAGCCCTTATAGTTTAAGCCTCAAAATTCCTAAAACCAGCTAGGATAGCCAATGGCAACCCACTGCAATTTTTACAGAATTTTTGGAAATTATTAACCCACTGTCATAGTTCAAACCTACACTAAAAACCATAAGTAGAAATTAAAGAAAGGAAAATAAATACTGGTAATTAGTGTCACCCTAAAACCCTTATAACATTTCCCATTGAAATGTGTAAGGACAATGCAAATCCACTATGTTATCCTCAACAAACATCTAAACCTAGGAGTAATAAGCCTAAACCACTAAAAGCCCCGTATGACCTAGAAACCCTAAGTTATTCCTTAACTTAGTCTTCTTTTTGCATAATGTTATTAATCCTGCATAATCATAACATACATGTTCATTGCATTCGATAGACTGTAATCTTGCTGACGGAGAGTACGTCCTCGTGCCGGAGCAAGGAGCTGCTCAGGAGGTAGCCCCAGACCCAGCACCAGAGCCTGCACCAGAGGACCTGCCTGCCACTGCTTTGGAAGGCAAGCCCTGGTTTTATGCATAACCTGTTATTTATGCTATTTTACTACACTTAATGATTGTAGGATTGTTTGTGCACTTAAGTGTAGGAGTTGTTTGAAACCATAGTTGCATGATCTCAGGAACCCCATTGTGATGAATACTAGTATGCTAAGTCGAGTAGCTGCTTTATTAAGTAGGATCTCGGTAGAAGTCGAGTGATTTTCTAGCACTCGCGCGAGATCAGGAAATTGGTTGTATCCATTTTTATATCATAATGGTGTTGGTCTGTGGACAACAATCCATGGGGATTGGTTGTCTACGAGGTGGGAACCGGAATAAGGATTAAGGTGTGGTACCGTGAGTCAAGCGTTTGAACGTACTAAGCACATGCCGAGAAATATGGTAAATCGGTAAGCCTAGTACCTGAGTGAACCTGGCAGTGGACTTTACCCCTCACGCGACCTGAGATGTAGTCTCCCATTCCGGTTATGGTGGGTACAAGTGCGGTCACTGCACGACGGCCAGTCGGGGTCAGTGAGGCATTGTACGCCAAGGCGGTGAGCCCTGATCTGCTGACAGGGAATCGATGGGGACGGTTGATGTGTGTGGGGACGGAGTGCCCCTGCATGTCGTGTGTTTAGGTTTACCTTGCAAGGTTTAAAAACTCGATTCGAATCGTCTGCTTCTCGCAGCTAATGAGATTGCTTGATCCATGCTGCTACATTGACTAACAAGTGGAACTGTGTTGAGATGATACCAGATATTGATTGCTAAAAATGCTTGCTACTATGTATGAGTAGATAGTACACTTTTAGCCTTAAGAGAGTCACACTTAATTTTGACAAAGTTAAAATCTTGATTTAGAAACTCAGCTAGTGCTTTTGGCAACCAAATCCCACAGCCAAACAGCTGCATGTCTAGAGGTAGAGGAGTAGACTCCTCACACCGGGTAAGTCTAACTGAGTATTAGTATACTCAGCCTTGCTTGTGGCATAATTTTACAGGTTCTCTGGAGGAAATGGTTGCTGGAGTGACTTGGCCGTCCACCTTGCCACCGGGTTGGACTGTCGAGTGGGACCCTGCCTCGGCTGAGGAGGAGCATGAGGAGTGATGGGACAGGCTTCCCCATCTCTCTATTTATTTACCGTTAGTTTATTTCCGCTGCACTTCGAAACAATGATGATCACTTTTGCAAAAACTCCGATGATGATGATGATGATGATGTAATAATTTAATACTCGGACATGTATGGTTTTATGCTTTATTGTATTTGCTCTGTGACTCACCATCGAGTGAGATTGTGGTACTTGATCCTGTCAGTGGCCGTGTCGGACTAGATCCGAGGGATTGACGGGTTATTCCCATTTAAGTGTGGTCTAGCCTCTAAGGCAGGGCTTAGGCACTTAAGTTGGAATAATTCGGGCAGTTCCGCCACAGCTGGTATCGGAGCTTGTACCACCACAGAGGAGGTTGTGTTTGTCATATTTTTGGTGTTATGGCCATTCTCTTGGCAGGATCATGAATGGAATTAATGCTCCCAAAGTTATAGAATGTTTTGGCTCGGATGGTAACAAATACCGTCAACTTGCAAAATCTGGAAATGATGACCTGCGACAGGATGATGTATGTTCTTCTCTTTCATTCTAATAACTAGATTTATATGATTATTTGGCATAAAGATTTTTGTAAGCTTGCTCTACCTACTACAGAGAATGTTCTAGTTGCTCCTTTTTATCCTTTTTGCAAACATGGAACTGTGTAGTTTCATTTTCAACCTTCTGTTGGGAGAAGACTGGTGCTAAACATCTTGTAAATCTTGGGCTTGCAGCTGCTTTAAATAGGGTCTTGGCTAATACTAGTGCTGCAGTCTAGTCTAGTCGGGCCTGCTTGCACCTTTGCTTCCGTTTCTTCTCTTGTGTTGCTGTAGAGGAGGAGGCAGGGGTGCTAGGCTGGTGTTGCTTTGGTCTAGTTTGTACTCTGGTCCATTTTGGACCTCTTTTTCCTATCTTAATATAATGGAAACTCAAAAAAAGGGCTTCAATTTCTTGGTGATTCTAGTGGCACGGTGGCTATGGAAACACGGGAATGCTTCTATCTTTGAGGGGGCCTCCCCAAACATCAATAAGATCCTCGCAGAGGTTCAAGATTTTGGGGAATGGCTGGTGCAAAGGATCTCAAGAGGTTATGGCCCTAGAATTGGATGTTGTTGGTGCTGCTCGCAGCACACACACCCCCCTGTTTTTTGTTTGTAGTTTTTTTTTGTTTTTTCTTGTTTTTCTGGTCTTCTTTAGACCCTTCTTTGTCTTCTTAATATAATGATGTGCAGTTCTCTTGCGCGTTCAAGAAAAAATATATAATGATGCATAGCTCTCCTGTGCGTTTGACAGAAAAAAAATAACAACAGTTTTACAGAAAGGTTCCATATTTTATTATTATTTCTAATTGTTTGGTAGTACTGCCACTGATATCGTTGTCTTCATTAACACCACTGGTACAGATATTGTTGTCTTCATTACTGTTTACCTGTAGGTTCAATAGCATAAGTGCAGCTAGTATACACCAAATTTCTAGCTGCAACCACTATTGAGTATAGAGTACAAATGTTGGTATGCTAAACTAGCATTTAATCTTATTATAGGTAAAATGTCCCCTTTTAGTACATGTGCTTTAGACTCCTGCAGAATGTCCTTTTTAGTTGCACCAACTTTTCTTATTTATTTCTTCCCTTTCATGTTCTCTTCCTCTAAAAGAATGCTATCTGATAATTTTGCCTAGATGAAATTTTGACATCAATATGACATGTGCAGGTGATGGTGCAATTTTTTAGTTTGGTAAATACATTCTTGCAAAATCATCGAGATACTTCTAAAAGGAGATTGAAAATCCGTACATATAAGGTAGTGATGAATGCTATAAATTTGATAGTCTTCTCTATATCCTGCTCTTCAAATATTTTTGTCATAAATTTCATCATGTGTTAGTGTGCCTTTAAATTTATCTGTGTTGCTATTCCCAAATGTATAAGCACATTAGGAATTGCCTTGTGAAAGACTCACCATTGGTGGCCTTGTACTTCACAGATAAACCAAACGTATCAAACTCAATGGAACAAGAGTTGTGGTAGTGAACCTACGAACAAAAAGAAGATTTTGAATGATGTGGACCACTTTTGTACCACTAAATATGAATGGATTGCTTTTTCTTTTATTTAACATTTTGGACCACTTTTGTACCACTTGTTTTGTTTTTGCAAATCCTTTTGGAAAATCTTTTCAAGGTCTTTTTGCAAATAGTCAAAGGTATAGAAATGATATTGCAAGAGGCATTTTTAAGATTTGAAATTTCTCCACCTGTTTCAAATGCTTTTCCTTTGACTAAATAAAACTCCCCCTGAATGAAATTCTCCTCTTAGCTTTCAAGAGAGTTTTGAGATAGATATCAATTTGAAATTTTATTTTTAGAAATCAAGTGAAACATAGATACCAGTTGATACTAGATACTAATTTGAGAATACATCAATTGAAATAAATACCAATTGAAGAATACCAATTCTTCATTTCAAAAGATTTTGAAATGGTGGTGCAGTCCTTTTGCTTTTTGCTTTGAGCTTAATACTTTTTCCCCCTTTGGCATTAATCGCCAAAAACAGAGACTTCGAGACCCTTTTGCATCTTTTTCCCCCTTTGGGGCCTAATACTTTCTCCCAAATGGTAATATAAATGAGTGAAGGGTTATACCATTGAGAGTTTGTGGAAGTAACGGCAAAGGGTAAATGATACCGTCGGAGTTGGAGTGGAAGCCTTGTCTTTGTCGAATACTCCATTTCTCTTTCAATCTAAGACTAAGTATGGAAATACTCTTGAAAACACATTAGTCTTAGCCTTGGCACAAGAAGAATAAGAAATATACATTTGCACCAAATGAAAGAGACATGATCAAAGGTATATAAACGAGCTATGTGTGCAATGTTTCAATCAAAGTTTCGAGAATCAAGTATATTTAGCTCATTCCTAAGTTTGCTAAAGGTTTTCTTATCTAGTGGTTTGGTAAAGATATCGGGTCATTGGTTTTGTGTATTAACATAAGCAATTTCGATATCTCCCTTTTGTTGGTGATCCCTCAGAAAGTGATACCGAATATCTATGTGCTTAGTGCGGCTGTGTTCAACGGGATTATCCGCCATGCAGATTTCACTCTCATTGTCACATAGGAGAGGGACTTTGCTCAATTTGTAGCCATAGTCCCTAAGGGTTTGCCTCATCTAAAGTAATTGTGCACAAGAATGACCTATGGCAATGTACTCGGCTTCGGTGGTGGAAAGAGCTACGGAGTTTTGTTTCTTTGAAGCCCACGACACCAGGGATCTCCCCAGAAACTGACAAGTCCCTGATGTGCTCTTCCTATCAATTTTACACCCTGCCCAATTGGCATCGGAATATCCTATTAAGTCAAAAGAGGATCCCTTGGGGTACCAAAGCCCAAACTTAGGAGTGTGAACTAAATATCTCATGATTCTTTTCACGGCCCTAAGGTGAACTTCCTTAGGATTTGCCTGAAATCTTGCACGCATGCATACTGAAAGCATAATATCTGGTCGAGATGCACATAAATAGAGTAAAGATCCTATCATCGACCGGAATACCTTTTGATCTACGTATTTACCTCCCGTGTCGAGGTCGAGATGCCCATTGGTTCTCATGGGTGTCTTGATGGGTTTGCCATCCTTCATTCCAAACTTTTTAAGTATGTCTTGAATATACTTTGTTTGGCTGATGAAGGTGCCATCTTGGAGTTGCTTGATTTGAAATCCAAGGAAATACTTCAACTCCCCATCATAGACATCTCGAATTTCTGTATCATGATCCTACTAAACTCTTCACAAGTTGACTTGTTTGTAGACCCAAATATAATATCATCAACATAAATTTAGCATACAAACAAGTCTTTTGCAATAGTTTTAGTAAAGAGTAGGATCGGCTTTACCGACTTTGAACCCATTAGTGATAAGAAAATCTCTTAGGCATTCATACCATGCTCTTGGGGCTTGCTTGAGCCCATAAAGCGCCATTACGAGTTTGTAAACATGGTTAGGGTACTCACTATCTTCAAAGCTGGGAGGTTGCTCAACATAGACCTCTTCCTTAATGGGTCCATTGAGGAAGGCACTTTTCACGTCCATTTGATAAAGCTTGAAACCATGGTAAGTAGCATAGGCAAGTAATATACGAATTGACTCAAGCCTAGCTACGGGTGCATAAGTATCATCGAAATCCAAACCTTCAACTTGTGAATAACCTTTGGCCACAAGTCGGGCTTTGTTTCTTGTCACCACACCATGCTCATCTTGCTTGTTGCGGAATACCCACTTGGTACCTACAACATTTTGATTAGGACATGGAACTAAATGACATACCTCATTCTTTGTTAAGTTGTTGAGCTCCTCTTGCATAGCCACCACCCAATCCAAATCTCTTAATGCATCCTCTATCCTGTATGGCTCAATAGAAGACACAAAAGAGTAATGTTCACAAAAATGTGCAACTCGAGATCTAGTAGTTACCCCCTTTTGAATGTCACCAAGGATGGAGTTGACGGGGTGATCTCTTTGAATTGCTTGGTGGACTCTTGGGTGTGGCGGTCTTTGACCCTTAATTTCTTGATCATCTTCCTTGTTTCATTATCTTCATCTCCCCCTTGATCATTGTCCTCCTCTTGAGGTGGCTCATCCTCTTGATCTTCATCTTCATCATCTTGTGCCTGATCCTCGTCTTGAGTTGGTGGAGATGCTTGGTTGTAAGATGATGGTTGATCTTGTGCTTGTGTGGGCTCCTCGGATTCCTTAGGATACACATCTCCAATGGACATGTTACTTAGCGCGATGCACGGAGCCTCTTCATCATCTAGTTCATCAAGATCAACTTGCTCCACTTGGGAGCCATTAGTCTCATCAAACACAATGTCACAAGAAACCTCAACTAATCCAGTGGATTTTTTGAAGACTCTATATGCCCTTGTGTTTGAGTCATAACCTAGTAAAAAGCCTTCTACAACTTTAGGAGCAAATTTAGATTTTCTACCTCTTTTAATAAGAATAAAGCATTTGCTACCAAAGACTCTAAAATATAAAACATTGGGCTTTTTACCAGTGAGGAGTTCATATGATGTCTTCTTGAGGATTTGGTGAAGGTAGAGCCGGTTGATGGAGTAGCCAGCAGTGTTGATTGCTTCCACCCAAAACCGGTCCAGTGTCTTGTACTCATCAAGCATGGTCCTTGCCATGTCCAGTAGAGTTCTATTCTTCCTCTCCACTACACCATTTTGTTGAGGTGTGTGGGGAGAAGAGAACTCATGCTCGATGCCCTCTTCCTCAAGAAATCCTTCAATTTGAGAGTTCTTGAACTCTGTTTCATTGTCACTTCTAATCTTTTTGATTCTCAATCCGAACTCATTTTGAGCTTGTCTCAAGAATCCTTTTAATGTCTCTTGGGTTTGTGATTTTTCCTGCAAAAAGAATACTCAAGTGAAGCGAGAATAATCATCCATAATAACTAGACAGTACTTACTCCCGCCGATGCTTATGTAAGCGATCGAGCTGAATAGATCCATGTGGAGCAACTCGAGTGGCCTATCCGTCATCATTATGTTCTTGTGTGGATGATGAGCGCCAACTTGCTTTCCTGCTTGGCATGCGCTACAAACCCTGTCTTTCTCAAAATGAACATTTGTTAGTCCTAAAATGTGTTCTCCATTTAGAAGTTTGTGGAGATTCTTCATCCCAACATGGGCAAGTCGGCGATGCCAGAGCCAACCCATATTAGTCTTAACAATTAAGTAGGTGTCAAGTTCAGCTTTGTTATCATTAAAATCAACTAAATATAGCTGACCCTCTAACACTCCCTTAAATGCTACTGAATCATCACTTCTTCTAAAGACAGTAACACCTACATCTGTAAATAGACAGTTGTAGCCCATTTTGCATAATTGAGAAACAGAAAGCAAGTTGTAATCTAAAGAATCTACAAGAAAAACATTGGAAATAGAATGGTCAGGAGATATAGCAATTTTACCCAAACCTTTGACCAATCCTTGATTTCCATCCCCGAATGTGATAGCTCGTTAGGGATCTTCATTTTTCTCATAGGAGGAGAACATCCTTTTCTCCCATGTCATGTGGTTTGTGCACCCGCTATCGATTATCCAACTTGAACCACCGGATGCATAAACCTACAACACAGATTTAGGCCTTGTTTTTAGGTAGCCAAACAGTCTTGGGTCCTTTGACGTTAGATACAAGTACCTTGGATACCCAAACACAAGTCTTTGAACTCTTGTGTTTGGCCCCAACATATTTGGCAACTACTTTGCCAGATTTGTTAGTAAGCACATATGATGCATCAAAAGTTTTGAATGAAACATTATGCTCATTTGATGCAGTAGGAATTTTCTTTTTAGGCATTTTAATATGAGTGGTATGCCTAGAGTTAGAAGCCTCATTTTTATACATAAATGCATGATGAGAAACAGTGTGAGGTTTCCTAGCATGAATTCTCCTAATTTTGTGCTCAGAATAGTTAGCAGGATATAAAATGTAGCCTTCCCTATCCTGAACCATGGGAGCTTTGCCCTCAATAAAATTAGACAGTTTCTTAGGGGCATTAAGCTTGACATTGCTCCCCTGGTGGAAACCAATGCCATCCTTAATGTCAGGGCGTCTCCCATTATAGAGCATGCTTCTAGCAAATTTAAAATTTTCATTCTCTAGTTCATGCTCAGCAATTTTAGCACTTAATTTGGCTATGTGATCATTTTGTTGTTTAATCATGGCAAGATGATCATCCATAGCTTCAATATTAACATCTCTACATCTAGTACAAATAGTAACATGATCAACAGTAGATGTAGATGGTTTGCAAATATTTAATTCTTCTATCTTAGCATTTAATATGGCATTCTCATCTCTAAGGCAGGAAATGGAATCATTGCAAACATTCAATTCTTTAACCTTAGAAACTAAAGTAGCATTTTCAGTTCTAAGACTAGAAATTGAATTATGACAAATGCTAAGCTCCTTAGTTAAGTTTTCACATTTTTCTACTTCCTGAGCATAAGCATTTTTCAGTTTAACAAATTTTTTGTTTTCTTTAATGAGGAAGTCCTCTTGGCTTTCCAAGAGTTCATCCTTCTCATTAATGGCTTCTATTAATTCATTTATTTTTTTTCTTTTGGTCCATGCTAAGGTTGGCAAAGAGAGACATTAAATTATCTTCATCATCACTAGAGCTACCGTTATCACTAGATGTTGTATATTTGGGGGTGGCTCTAGAGTGTACCTTCTTATTTTTGTCGTCCTTAGCCATGAGACACTTGTGGCCGACGTTGGGGAAGAGGAGGCCCTTGTTGATGGCGATGTTGGCGGCGTCCTCGTCGGAGGAGGAGTCGGTGGAGCTCTCGTCGGAGTCCCATTCCCGGCATATGTGGGCATCACCGTCCTTCTTCTTGTAGTACCTCTTCTTCTCCTTCTTCCCTTTCTTGTCTTCGTCCCTGTCACTTTCACTATATATTGGACATTTAGCAATAAAGTGACCGGACTTACCACACCGGTAGCACACCTTCTTGGAGCGGGGCTTGTAGTCCTTTCCCTCCTTTGCTTGAGGATTTGGTGAAAGCTCTTGATGATGAGCGTCATTTCCTCGTTGTCGAGCTTGGAGGTGTCAATTAGAAGCCTACTTGGTGTAGACTCCATCTTCTTCTCTTTCATCGCTTTGAATGCGACGGGTTACACCTCGGGTGTGGAGGTGGCGCCTTGCTCCAAGTTGACAATGTGTTTGGAGTCTTTGATCATAAGTTCAAAGCTCACAAACTTGCCAATAACTTCCTCGGGAGACATTACTTTATATCTAGGATCCCCACAAATTAATTGAACTTGAGTAGGATTGCAAAAAACAAGGGATCTTAGAATAACCTTGACCATTTCATGGTCATCCCATTTTGTGCTCCCGAGGTTGCACACTTGGTTGACCATCATCTTGAGCCGGTTGTACATTGCTTGCGGCTCTTCCCCTTTGTTGAGGATGAATCGACCGAGTTCACCCTCGATCGTCTCGTGCTTGGTGATCTTGGTCACCTCGTCCCCTTCGTGCGCGGTTTTGAGGATGTCCCAAATTTCTTTGGCGCTCTTTAACCCTTGCACCTTGTTATACTCCTCTCGACACAAGGAGGCGAGGAGTATAGACGTGGCTTGGGAGTTAAAGTGCCAAATTTGGGCGCCCTCATCCGAGTCGTAGTATTTGTCCCCTACTTGAGGTACCTGCGCTCCAAATTCAACAATATCCCAAATACCTTCGTGGAGTGAGGTTAGATGATGCCTCATTTTATCACTCCACATACAATAATCTTCACCATCAAAATATGGTGGTTTGCCTAGGGGAACGGAAAGTAATGGAGCACGTTTTTAAAATATGGGAATAGCGTAGGGGCATCTTACTATACTTCTTGCGCTCATGGCGCTTAGAAGTAGTGGACGACTCGGAGCTTGAAGTGGAGGGTGACGAAGAGTCGGTCTCGTAGTAGACCACCTTCTTCATCTTCTTCTTCTTATCACCTCTTCGATGCGACTTGATGGAGGAAGAGGATTCCTCCTTATGTCTGTTGCTGGACTCCCTTGAGAGAGTCCTCCCTGAGCTTGCGGCCTTTTCACCAGTCATGATCTCCCTCTTGGCGTGATCTCCAGACATCACTTTGAGTTGGTTAGACTCTTAATGAAGCACTGGCTTTGATACCAATTGAAAGTCACCTAGAGGGGGGGTGAATAGGCGAAACCTGAAATTTATAACTTTAAACACACACTACAAGCCGGGGGTTAGCGTTAGAATTAAATTCAAGTCCGAAGAGAGGGGAAAACAAATCAAACAAGAAACAAGGCGAGTGATACGATGATTTGTTTTACTGAGGTTCGGTTCCAAAGAACCTAGTTCCCATTGAGGAGGTCACAAAGACTGGGTCTATTTCAACCCTTTCCCTCTCTCAAACGGTCACTTAGACCGAGTGAGCCTTCTCCTTAATCAATCGGGTCACTAAGACCCCGCAAGGACCACCACACACTTAGGTGTCTCTTGCTTTGATTACAAGTCACTTCAGAACAAGAATGAGAAAGAAGAAAGACAATCCAAGAAACAAGATCGCAAAAGAACATGAACACACTCTCTCACAAGTCACTAAATGGTTTAGATGAATTCTAGGCTTGGAGAGGGTTTGATCTTTGGAAATGTGTCTTGGAGTGAATGCACTAGCTCTTGTATTGAATGTGATCTCTAAAAAACTTGGATGCCAAAGGTAGTGGTGGTTGGGGGTATTTATAGCCCCCAACCACCTTGGTAGCCGTTGGCCAAGGCTGCTGGCGATGGGCGCACCGGACAGTCCGGTGCGCCACCGGATAGGTACTGTGCGCTATCTGGTGCACTGCCACGTCAGCCAACCATTAGGGTTTGGAGCTGGTCGACCGTTGGAGGCTTTGTCCGGTGCCCTCTAACTTTGCTGCTCTGACTTCTACCGCGGCACTGTAGCCCTCTGTAGCACTTTACAGAGTCAACTATTGGCGCTAGATAGACGTTGCCCGCTAGCTCACCGGACAGTCCGGTGGCACACCGGACAGTCCGGTGAATTATAGCGGAGCGCGCCCTGGAATTCCCGAGAGTGACTGGTTGACATCTGTACGGTCCTGATGCACCGGACAGTCCAATGCACCAATTTTCAGCACACTCAAGTCCTTTTGCTCCAATAAAATTGTGTCCCTAATTAACTTTGTTCTTTTCTTGGTTTGTGTTGAACCTTATGCACCTGTAATACATGAGTTCTAGACAAACTAGTTGGTCCATGTGTTTGTGTTGACTATCAACCACCAAAATTAATTATAGGAAATGGTTAATCATATTTCCCTTTCAGAGGGTGCGATTGAAGTGAGTGGACACCCAATAGAAAACGTGAGAAAGCGTGGGGAATATATCAGACTTCAAGCACAACAGAAAAGTCCACGAGTAGTGAGAGCAACCATCAAGAATCACAAGGGAGGTCCACAAATCATAGTGAATGGCATCAAAAGGGTGCACATCCTGAGAGGAGTGAGGAAAAGGGAGCCTAATATGGCAACCCAGATGACAGCCAAGTCTCATGGGGGCCTCGAGTACAAGAGATGACAGCACTACTAGACAACATGGACATAACATCAGGACCCAGATGGTCGAGCCAACGATCCCAAGTAGTGGACGAAACGGTAGTAGTCAAAATAGGCAAGGCTGGCGAAGATGAAGTAGTGGACACATGAAGGCATAAGGTGTTCAGGGGCCTAGAGTTGTCGCACCGCGCGAGAAAACTTGGAGTGGCAAGATCCTTCATGGACAAACCGAAATGGTCAAACTCAATCAACAGGAATTGTCACTAGTGAATTGATGAACAAATAAAAGGTTTTGAATAATGTCAGGAGCAACAAGAACATTGCAAGGAAGAACCAAGTCGCCAATGGAAGTGATTGGAAGAACAGAACCATTGTCAATGATGGAAGAAGGATATGAAGGATGTAAAGAGAAGATACCAGCATCCGGAGTGGTACGGAATGAGGCACCGGAGCCAGCCACCTAGTCGATGACGACCGTAGGAGGGGCCAAGGTCATTATGCAGAATGGGTTAGCAAGAGATGGTTTGTCCCATGCCCTAGCCCACATCGGCCATGGAAGTCGCCTAGAGGGGGGTGAATAGGGTGAACTGAAATTCTCAAAAATAATCACAACTACAAGCCGGGTTAGCGTTAGAAATGTAATAGAGTCCGCGAGAGAGGGCGCAAAACAAATCGCAAGCGAATAACAAAGTGAGACACGCGGATTTGTTTTACCGAGGTTCGGTTCTCTCAAACCTACTCCCCGTTGAGGAGGCCACAAAGGCCGGGTCTCTTTCAACCCTTCCCTCTCTCAAACGGTCCCTCGGACCGAGTGAGCTTTCTCTTCTCAATCACTTGGAACACAAAGTTCCCGCAAGGACCACCACACGATTGGTGTCTCTTGCCTCAATTACAAGTGAGTGTTTGATCACAAAAAAGAATCAAGAAAGAAGAAAGCAATCCAAGCGCAAGAGCTCGAAAGAACACAAGCAAATCACTCTCTCTAATCACTATGGCGTTGTGTGGAATTTGGAGAGGATTTGATCTTTTGGGTGTGTCTAGAATTGAATGCTAGAGCTCTTGTAAGTAGTTGAGAAGTGGAAAACTTGGATGCCATGAATGGTGGGTGGTTGGGGGTATTTATAGCCCCAACCACCAAACTAGCCGTTTGGTGGGGCTGTCTGTTCGATGGCGCACCGGACAGTCCGGTGCACACCGGACATGTCCGGTGCGACAGCCACGTCACTAAAAAGCCGTTGGGTCGACCGTTGGAGCTCTGTCTTCTGGGCCCGCCTGGATGTCCGGTGCACACCGGACATGAACTGTAGATTGTCCGGTGCGCCTGCTCCTGCGTGCCTGACGACTGCGCGCTTCTGGCGCGCATTAAATGCGTCGCAGGTAGCCGTTGGCGCCGAAATAGCCGTTGCCCCGCTGTTACACCGGACAGTCCGGTGTACACCGGACAGTCCGGTGAATTTTAGCGGAGCAGCCGAAGTGAAAACCCCGAGGCTGGCGAGTTCCAGAGGCCGCTCTTCCTTGGAGCACCGGACATGTCCGGTGTACACCGGACAGTCCGGTGAATTATAGCGGAGTGGCCTTCGGAAATTCCCGAGAGTGAAGAGTTTGAAGTCGGAGTCCCCTGGTGCACCGGACAGTCCGGTGCGCCAGACCAGAGGTGCCTTCGGTTGACCCTTGCTCCTTTATTTGAACCCAATACTTGGTCTTTTTATTGGCTATGTGTGAACCTTTTGCACCTATATAACTTACACACTAGAGCAAACTAGTTAGTCCAATATTTGTGTTGAGCAATTCAACCACCAAAATTATTTAGGAACTAGGTGTAAGCCTAATTCCCTTTCAATCTCCCCCTTTTTGGTGATTGATGCCAACACAACCAAAGCAAATGTAAAAGTGCATGATTTGAACTAGTTTGCATAATGTAAGTGCAATGGTTGCTTGGAATTGAGCCAATATAAATACTTACATGATGTGCATGGATTGTTTCTTTATTTTTAACATATTGGACCACATTTGCACCACATGTTTTGTTTTTGCAAATCCTTTTGTAAATTCTTTTCAAAGTCCTTTTGCAAGATAGTCAAAGGTAAATGAATAAGAATTTTGAGAAGCATTTTCAAGACTTGAAATTTTCTCCTTTTGTTTGAAATGCTTTTCCTTTGACTAAACAAAACTCCCCCTAAATGAGATCCTCCTCTTAGTGTTCAAGAGGGTTTTGATATACCATTTTTGAAATACTACTTCCTCCCCCTTTCGAACATAGTAAGATATTAATTTGAAATTGACCAATTGAAAATCTCCAAAAAATTTTAAAGTTAGGTGGTGGTGCGGTCCTTTTGCTTTGGGCTCATATTTTCTCCCCCTTTGGCATGAATCGCCAAAAACGGAATTATTAGAGCCCAACGAAGTACTTTCTCCTCCTTTGGTCATAAAATAAACGAGTGAAGATTATACCAAAGTTGGAGAGATGCTCAGAGTGACGGCGAAGGATGAGTAGTAGAGTGGAGTGGAAGCCTTTGTCTTCGCCGAAGACTCCAATTCCCTTTCAATATACCTATGACTTGGTTTGAAATACACTTGAAAACACATTAGTCATAGCATATATAAAAGAGATATGATCAAAGGTATACTTGTGTGCTATGTGTGCAAATTAGCAAAAGAAATTCCTAGAATCAAGAATATTTAGCTCATGCCTAAGTTTGGTAAAAGATTGTTCATCAAGTGGCTTGGTAAAGATATCGGCTAATTGATCTTTAGTGTTAATGTAAGAAATCTCGATATCCCCCTTTTGTTGGTGATCCCGAAGAAAATGATATCGAATGGCTATGTGTTTAGTGCGGCTATGCTCAACAGGGTTATCCGCCATGCGGATTGCACTCTCATTATCACATAGAAGAGGAACTTTGGTTAGTTTGTAACCATAGTCCCGCAGGGTTTGCCTCATCCAAAGCAATTGTGTGCAACAATGGCCTGCGGCAATATACTCGGCTTCGGCGGTAGAAAGAGCGACCGAATTTTGCTTCTTTGAAGCCCAAGACACCAAGGATCTTCCCAAGAACTGGCAAGTCCCCGATGTGCTCTTCCTATTAATCTTACACCCTGCCCAATCGGCATCCGAATAACCAATCAAATCAAACGTGGATCCCCGAGGGTACCAAAGCCCAAACTTAGGAGTATAAGCCAAATATCTCAAGATTCGTTTTACGGCCGTAAGGTGGGATTCCTTAGGGTCGGATTGGAATCTTGCACACATGCAAACGGAAAGCATAATGTCCGGTCGAGATGCACATAAATAAAGCAATGAACCAATCATCGACCGGTATACCTTTTGATCCACGGACTTACCTCCCGTGTCGAGGTCGAGATGCCCATTTGTTCCCATGGGAGTCTTGATGGGCTTGGCATCCTTCATTCCAAACTTGCTTAGAATGTCTTGAGTATACTTCGTTTGGCTAATGAAAGTGCCCTCTTGGAGTTGCTTGACTTGAAATCCTAAGAAATATTTCAACTCCCCCATCATCGACATCTCGAATTTCTTTGTCATGATCCTACTAAATTCTTCACATGTAGATTCGTTAGTAGACCCAAATATAATATCATCGACATAAATTTGGCATACAAACAAATCATTGTCAAGAGTTTTAGTGAATAAAGTAGGATCGGCCTTGCCGACTTTGAAGCCATTTGCAATAAGGAAATCTCTAAGGCATTCATACCACGCTCTTGGGGCTTGCTTGAGCCCATAAAGCGCCTTAGAGAGCCTATAAACATGGTTAGGGTACTCACTGTCTTCAAAGCCGGGAGGTTGCTCAACATAGACCTCCTCCTTGATTGGTCCGTTGAGGAAGGCACTCTTCACGTCCATTTGATAAAGCTTGAAGCCATGGTAAGTAGCATAGGCTAATAATATGCGAATGGACTCAAGCCTAGCTACGGGTGCATAGGTTTCACCAAAATCCAAACCTTCGACTTGTGAATACCCCTTGGCCACGAGTCGAGCTTTGTTCCTTGTCACCACACCATGCTCGTCTTGCTTGTTGCGGAAGACCCACTTGGTTCCTACAACATTTTGATTAGGACGTGGAACTAAATGCCATACCTCGTTCCTCGTGAAGTTGTTGAGCTCCTCTTGCATCGTCATCACCCAATCCAAATCTTGTAGTGCTTCCTCTACCCTGTGTGGCTCAATAGAGGAAACAAAAGAGTAATGCTCACAAAAATGTGCAATACGAGATCGAGTGGTTACCCCCTTATGAATGTCGCCGAGGATGGTGTCGACGGGGTGATCTCGTTGGATTGCTTGGTGGACTCTTGGGTGTGGCGGCCTTGGTTGTTCATCCTCCTTGTCTTCATCATTTGTGTCTCCCCCTTGATCATTGCCGTCGTCTTGAGGTAGCTCATCATTGTGTTCTTCATCTTTATCAACTTGAGCCTCGTCCTCGTTTTGGGTTGGTGGAGATGCTTGCGTGGAGGAGGATGGTTGATCTTGTGCATGTGGAGGCTCTTCGGATTCCTTAGGACACACATCCCCAATGGACATGTTCCTTAGCGCGATGCATGGAGCCTGTTCTTCACCTATCTCATCAAGATCAACTTGCTCTACTTGAGAGCCGTTAGTCTCATCAAACACAACGTCACAAGAAACTTCAACGAGTCCTGAGGACTTGTTAAAGACTCTATATGCCCTTGTGTTTGAGTCATATCCTAGTAAAAAGCCTTCTACAGTTTTAGGAGCAAATTTAGATTTTCTACCTCTTTTGACAAGAATAAAACATTTGCTACCAAAAACTCTAAAATATGAAATATTTGGCTTTTTACCGGTTAGGAGTTCATAGGATGTCTTCTTGAGGATTCGGTGTAGATATAACCGGTTGATGGCGTAGCAGGCGGTGTTGACCGCCTCGGCCCAAAACCGATCCGGTGTCTTGTACTCATCAAGCATGGTTCTTGCCATGTCCAATAGAGTTCGATTCTTCCTCTCCACTACACCATTTTGTTGTGGAGTGTAGGGAGAAGAGAACTCATGCTTGATGCCCTCCTCCTCAAGAAAGCCTTCTATTTGTGAGTTCTTGAACTCCGTCCCGTTGTCGCTTCTAATTTTCTTGATCCTTAAGCCGAACTCATTTTGAGCCCATCTCAAGAATCCCTTTAAGGTCTCTTGGGTATGAGATTTTTCCTGCAAAAAGAACACCCAAGTGAAGCGAGAATAATCATCCACAATAACTAGACAGTACTTACTCCCGCCGATGCTTATGTAAGCAATCGGGCCGAATAAATCCATGTGTAGGAGCTCCAGTGGCCTGTCACTAGTCATGATGTTCTTGTGTGGATGATGAGTGCCAACTTGCTTCCCGGCTTGGCATGCGCTACAAATCCTGTCTTTCTCAAAATGAACATTTGTTAGTCCTAAAATGTGCTCTCCCTTTAGAAGCTTATGAAGATTCTTCATTCCAACATGGGCTAGTCGGCGGTGCCAGAGCCAACCCAAGTTAGTCTTAGCAACCAAGCAAGTGTCGAGTTCAGCTCTATCAAAATCTACCAAGTATAGCTGACCCTCTAGCACTCCCTTAAATGCTATTGAATCATCACTTCTTCTAAAGACAGTGACACCTACATTAGTAAATAGACAGTTGTAGCCCATTTGACATAATTGAGATACGGAAAGCAAATTGTAATCTAAAGAATCTACAAGAAAAACATTGGAAATAGTATGGTCAGGTGATATAGCAATTTTACCCAATCCTTTGACCAAACCTTGATTTCCATCCCCGAAAGTGATAGCTCGTTGGGGATCTTGGTTTTTCTCATATGAGGAGAACATCTTCTTCTCCCCTGTCATATGGTTTGTGCACCCACTGTCGAGTATCCAACTTGAGCCCCCGGATGCATAAACCTACAAAACAATTTTAGTTCTTGATTTTAGGTACCCAAACGGTTTTGGGTCCTTTGGCATTAGAAACAAGAACTTTGGGTACCCAAACACAAGTCTTAGAGCCCTTGTGTTTGCCCCCAACAAACTTGGCAACTACTTTGCCGGATTTGTTAGTCAAAACATAAGATGCATCAAAAGTTTTAAATGAAATGCTATGATCATTTGATGCATTAGGAGTTTTCTTTCTAGGCAACTTGGCACGGGTTGGTTGCCTAGAGCTAGATGTCTCACCCTTATACATGAAAGCATAGTTAGGGCCAGAGTGAGACTTCCTAGAATGAGTTCTCCTAATTTTGCTCTCGGGATAACCGACAGGGTACAAAATGTAACCCTCGTTATCCTGAGGCATGGGAGCCTTGCCCTTAACAAAGTCAGACAAATTTTTAGGAGGGGCATTAAGTTTGACATTGTCTCCCCTTTGGAAGCCAATGCCATCCTTGATGCCCGGGCATCTCCCATTATAGAGCATACTTCTAGCAAATTTAAACTTTTCATTTTCCAAGTTATGCTCGGCAATTTTAGCATCTAGTTTTGCTATATGATCATTTTGTTGTTTAATTAAAGACATGTGATCATGAATAGCATTAACATCAATATCTCTACATCTAGTGCAAATAGAAGTGTGCTCAACAATAGATGTAGAGGGTTTGCAAGATTTCAATTCTACAACCTTAGCATGTAACAAATCATTTTTAGTTCTAAGGTCGGAAACAGTAGCTTTGCAAACATCAAAATCCTTAGCCTTAGCAAGCAATTTTTCATTCTTAATCTTAAGGCTAGCAACAGAAATGTTTAATTCTTCAACCCTAGCAAGCAAATCATCATCATTATTTCTAGGATTGGGAATCGAAACATCACAAACATGAGAATCAACCTTAGCAATTAAATCAGCATTTTCATTTCTAAGGTTGGCAATAGTGTCATGGCAAGTGCTTAGCTCACTAGATAGTTTTTGACATTTTTCTACTTCTAGAGCATAAGCATTTTTAACCTTAACATGTTTCTTGTTTTCTTTAATTAGAAAATCCTCTTGGGAATCCAAAAGGTCATCCTTTTCATGAATAGCACTAATCAATTCATTTAATTTTTCCTTTTGTTCCATGTTAAGATTGGCAAAAAGGGTAAGCAAGTTATCCTCCTCATCACTAGCATTATCATCACTAGAGGATTCATATTTTGTGGAGGATTTAGATTTAACCTTCTTCCTTTTGCCGTCTTTTGCCATGAGGCACTTGTGGCCGATGTTGGGGAAGAGGAGTCCCTTGGTGACGGCGATGTTGGCGGCGTCCTCGTCGTCAGAGGAGGAGTCGGTGGAGCTCTCGTCGGAGTTCCACTCGCGGCACACGTGGGCATCGCCGCCCTTCTTCTTGTGGTACCTCTTCTTTTCTCTCCTCTTGCCCTTCTTGTCGTTATCCCTGTCACTGTCACTTGATAATGGACATTTAGCAATAAAGTGACTGGGCTTACAACACTTGTAGCAAACCTTCTTGGAACGGGATTTGTAATCCTTCCCCTTCCATTGCTTGAGGATTTGCCGAAAGCTTTTGATGATTAAGGCCATCTCCTCATTGTCGAGCTTGGAGGCGTCAATTGGTTGTCTACTTGGTGTAGACTCCTCCTTTTTCTCCTCCGTTGCCTTAAACGCCACCGGTTGCGCCTCGGACGTGGAGGGTTCATCAAGCTCGTTGATCTTCTTTGAATCTTTAATCATACATTCAAAGCTCACAAAATTCCCGATAACTTCCTCGGGAGTCATTAGTGGGTATCTAGGATTACCACGAATTAATTGAACTTGAGTGGGGTTAAGGAAAATGAGAGCTCTTAGAATAACCTTAACCACCTCGTGGTCGTCCCACTTTTTGCTCCCGAGGTTGCGCACTTGATTTACCAAGGTTTTGAGCCGGTTGTACATATCTTGTGGCTCCTCCCCTTGGCAAAGACGGAAGCGACCGAGCTCCCCCTCGATCGTTTCTCGCTTTGTGATCTTGGTGAGTTCATCACCCTCGTGCGCGGTCTTGAGTAGGTCCCAAATCTCCTTTGCATTTTTCAACCCTTGCACCTTGTTGTATTCCTCCTTGCTTAGAGAGGCGAGGAGTATGGTTGTAGCTTGAGAGTTGAAGTGCTCGATTTGGGCCACCTCGTCCGTATCATAATCCTCATCCCCTATGGATGGTACCTGTGCTCCAAACTCAACAACATTCCATATACTTTTGTGGAGTGAGGTTAGATGAAATTTCATTAAATCACTCCACCTAGCATAATCTTCGCCATCAAAAGTTGGCGGTTTGCCTAATGGAACGGAAAGTAATGGAGTATGTCTAGGTGTACGAGGATAGTGTAAGGGGATCTTACTAAACTTCTTGCGCTCTTGGCGCTTAGAAGTTACGGACGGCGTATCGGAGTCGGAGGTGGATGTTGATGAAGTGTCGGTCTCATAGTAGACCACCTTCCTCATCCTCTTGTGCTTGTCGCCTTTCCGATGCGACTTGTGGGAAGAAGATTTCTCCTTCTTCTCCTTGTGGTGAGAAGAAGAGGATCTTTTCTCCTTCCGTTTGGAGGAGTCCTTCTTCTTCTCCTTCCTCTTGGTGCGGGACTCTTTCGATGAAGTGCTCCCTTGGCTCGTAGTGGGCTTGTCGCCGGTCTCCATCTCCCTCTTGGTGTGATCTCCCGACATCACTTCGAGCGGTTAGGCTCAAATGAAGAACCTGGCTCTGATACCAATTGAAAGTCGCCTAGAGGGGGGTGAATAGGGCGAACTGAAATTCTCAAAAATAATCACAACTACAAGCCGGGTTAGCGTTAGAAATGTAATAGAGTCCGCGAGAGAGGGCGCAAAACAAATCGCAAGCGAATAACGAAGTGAGACACGTGGATTTGTTTTACCGAGGTTCGGTTCTCTCAAACCTACTCCCCGTTGAGGAGGCCACAAAGGCCGGGTCTCTTTCAACCCTTCCCTCTCTCAAACGGTCCCTCGGACCGAGTGAGCTTTCTCTTCTCAATCACTTGGAACACAAAGTTCCCGCAAGGACCACCACACGATTGGTGTCTCTTGCCTCAATTACAAGTGAGTGTTTGATCACAAAAAAGAATCAAGAAAGAAGAAAGCAATCCAAGCGCAAGAGCTCGAAAGAACACAAGCAAATCACTCTCTCTAATCACTATGGCGTTGTGTGGAATTTGGAGAGGATTTGATCTTTTGGGTGTGTCTAGAATTGAATGCTAGAGCTCTTGTAAGTAGTTGAGAAGTGGAAAACTTGGATGCCATGAATGGTGGGTGGTTAGGGGTATTTATAGCCCCAACCACCAAACTAGCCGTTTGGTGGGGTTGTCTGTTCGATGGCGCACCGGACAGTCCGGTGCACACCGGACATGTCCGGTGCGACAGCCACGTCACCAAAAAGCCGTTGGGTCGACCGTTGGAGCTCTGTCTTCTGGGCCCGCCTGGATGTTCGGTGCACACCGGACATGAACTGTAGATTGTCCGGTGCGCCTGCTCCTGCGTGCCTGACGACTGCGCGCTTCTGGCGCGCATTAAATGCGTCGCAGGTAGCCGTTGGCGTCGAAATAGCCGTTGCCCCGCTGTTACACCGGACAGTCCGGTGTACACCGGACAGTCCGGTGAATTTTAGCGGAGCAGCCGAAGTGAAAAACCCGAGGCTGGCGAGTTCCTGAGGCCGCTCTTCCTTGGAGCACCGGACATGTCCGGTGTGCACCGGACAGTCCGGTGAATTATAGCGGAGTGGCCTTCGGAAATTCCCGAGAGTGAAGAGTTTGAAGTCGGAGTCCCCTGGTGCACCGGACAGTCCGGTGCGCCAGACCAGAGGTGCCTTCGGTTGACCCTTGCTTCTTTATTTGAACCCAATACTTGGTCTTTTTATTGGCTATGTGTGAACCTTTTGCACCTGTATAACTTACACACTAGAGCAAACTAGTTAGTCCAATATTTGTGTTGAGCAATTCAACCACCAAAATTATTTAGGAACTAGGTGTAAGCCTAATTCCCTTTCAGGCCAGGACGAAGTTGTGTGAGGCGACACCGATGGGTGTGGAAGAAGCAGTGCTGGGGGCAGCATCGGTGGTGCCGAAGGCGAGGGCCCAAGAGGACACCTAGGACCACCGATGGACAAAGTGGTAAGGAGCGCATGGTAAGGTGACATCGGGCCACCCAAGGACGGGCCAGGCCACATAGTGATATTGTCGGTCCACGGGTTGTACAGGGACAGCCGAAAGGGGCAGATCTGAAGTGGGGGATGGGGGCTCGAGCCCCTCTACATCCATGCAACTCCATTGTAGAAATAGGTAGAGGTAGAGGAGAAAGGATGAGGAAGAAGAGAAAAATGAGCCTCCCACTCTATTGATGAAAGAGGCGGAGGGTAGAGGAAAAGGGAGGAGGAAAACGATGAGAGAAAAATGAGCCCCTCTACCTGTTTGTGCTGCCTCTAACACTGGTCATTAGAAAATCTGCCCCCCTCCTCCCTTAGCCCATTTCTAGATCCACCACTGAGGCTAGGGTGCACCACCCTTGCCAAAATAGACACCTCCGCCTCTAGTGTGGCCTCTATCACCATGCTAGTGTCGACGACGATTGCCCCAACCATAGCCGGCAGGAGGGCCAGAGGGGTAGGAGGACAAGGTGACGAGATCTTAGCGATAGAAGTGGAGGGTGTGGGGTGCAGAGGTGGCATGCTAGGACTAGGACCGAGGCTGTTGAGAGCCTATGCGGTGGTTGGGGAGGGGGAGACCCCCTCAGTGCAAGGATGGGACCATTTTAGACATTCTGGAAGGAGGGGAATGGATCGGATTGCACAATCCAAGTCTGCAAATGGTCGTACGCCTGTCGATGTCACAAAAAAGGTTGAGGATGGGGTGCACTTGGGGACTAGCCCTATTGAGGTCACAGAGAGCATCTACCAATGCCCTTCATCTAGCGATAATACTCAGTGATGGAGAGGTCACGTTGGTCGAAGGTTCAAAAGGCGTCTAGGTGGAGGGCATGAGCCTTGCGGTTACCAAGGAAATGGTCCAAGATGATAACCCAGGCATGATGAGTAGTGCCACCATTCTCGTGGACGATGTCCTGCAGCTCGACATTGAAAGTGTCGAGGATCCAAGACAGGACCACACAGTCCATGCGACACCAGGGAGGTGCAAGAGGGCAGACATTAGTGAGGAGTGAGGACATGGTTGTAGAGGGCATAGGTGAGGACTAGGTCGCGCCAACGAGCAAAGTTGGAGGCTAGGTCGAGAACAGTTGTGGCCAGCGAGCAATTGTTCTTAACACCAGTCGCCTGAGTGTGAAGGTTGGCGACGACGGAGGATTTGTAAGTGAGGTGTTGTCAACATCGCTAGAGTCAAAGGGCATGCAGTCGGCAGCGACCCCCTACATCTGATGCTCGGCTTTCATGAGTTGACAAGCAAGGGCATCCACATTAGCGTGCTCCTTCTCCCAGACGAGCGGTTGCCCGCTCGCGCTCCCACATGGTTGCGACGGCTGACTTGGCTACGGCAAGGGTCGAGTGGGCCATAGCAACCTCGTCATGTGGGGCGCTCCCATGTGGACACCTAGCCACATTGGGCACAACAGCCGTGGCGGCAGCAGCGCCATAGGGCGATGCAGCCCCATCGGGGAGGAGCGAGACAGGGAATTCAAGTGGTTGCATGTGGGTTGGGGTGTAGCAGGGTGGCGTTGCGCTCAACACAGTCAGGGTGGCGGTCGGCGCGCCAGCCGACGAAAGTGTCGGATAGGGGCTAGTCATCCTCCTATAGGCCGACGGAGGCGTGGTGGAGTGCCAACAGTGGTGTTGGTAGGACTTGCTCAGTCGGGCCTGTGAGAGCTAGAATAGGGGACGATCCAGCCACCCAGGGCTCTGCGACAGTCAGCCAGGCAACGCTGAGCCTGGAGGTGGTATGGGGGCGGAAGGAGGTGCTAATGAGGGGGTGGGGGAAGGGCGGTGCGGCGGCCGCCAGTGGCGGTGGCTAGGAAGGGCCAGTGACTAGGGTTAGTGTTAGGGAGAAGTTGTTGATACATATTGGAGAGGGAGAGTTGGAATTGAATATTAGAACATAGGTGTAGATACAAAAAGCAGCACCATAGTAAGGTTGTATACATGGCCTAGGCCTAATAGGAACAATACACGCTAACATTAACACCAAAAAGCTTGTCCAACATCGATTGAGATGGTTTCTACATGTGCAATAGAGATCTCTAGCGACATCATTGCGTAGTGGGATCCTAAGGCGGAATAGCTATGGTAAGTGAGACGGGGAAGACCAAAGTTAAAATGGGAAAAAGCAGGAAAAGGAGACTTAGAAGGATAGAATATACATAAAGATTTATCCTTGAATAGGAGCGATAGAAAATAACTATCCACGTGTCTATACCTTGATTCATGGATTCTATTGGGTTTCAACTCTAGCTTACCCCAACTTGCTTGGAACTAAAAGGCTTTTTGTTCATGTTGCTAGTATTTCTATGGGTTTCATTAAATGTGATATTACAATTTTGTTGCGTAGGTCCAAACTTACAAGTTCATACCACTGGTTATCAAATTGCTTCGAGACTTGGGAGCATCAAAGTTGCTCAAGGGTCATTCAACTTTCAGGTACGTGTATCATTTTATCTTGTTTTTTGTAGATTGAAATAACAGTACATGTCAGGGAGAGTACAGCTCTGGTATCATGGGGTGCGGGCATACTCATTAGTCAGAATTACCATGTTGGAACATTTCAAAAAAAAAAACCCAGTGCATAATCTTTTAGGTTATAGCTGCAACAAGTCAATTTTATATTCATCCTAGATGGCAGTAACAAAATACTTAACTTGATTTTACGATGATTTAAAAAATCGCAGCATTATTGATTTTCTGCAAAACTAACAATATTGGTTTTCTGTAGCAGATTGCATTAGCTTCTCTTTTGAAGAAAATGGTTGTTGATCACCCATATCATACAATATTCCAGGTAATATAGTTGTCGATCTTGCATGCATATGGAAAAATCATGATCAAATATAGTGGAACTGAAATCCTGACCCTAAACAGAGTTGGATGATACATTTGTAATAGAGTTGTTGGGCCTAAGCCCATTACATAGCCCCAGTAAAATACAACCACAATAGATCTAACCCCCCCCCCCCCCCGCCCCGCTTCCGCACAGTCGAAACTCTAGCCACGACAGATGTTGAGACTGGGACCGAAACTCCTCAAACACTGATGTAGGAAGGCTCTTGGTGAAGATATCTGCGAACGGAGAAGTGGTCGTCGGGACATAAAGAACTCGTACATTCATCAATAGTATTAACAACTAATGCTAAGAGCAAATATAGTTTTCAAAAAAGCATTGTGTGTAAGGCAACAGAAAATAGTCGCGCGTGTGCCAAGGATCTGACTGAAATATTCAGAGTGCACATCTTAGCTTTGTAATAACATAATGTCTGTGGTAAGTCTAGTTTATGCAACGAAAAGGCCTCTATCACCGGGTAGCACCATTAGCTGAGGATTAAGAAGGGCCTTTTGGTTTCCTTTGGTTGCTGTCTTTTTTGATGGATTTATTTATGTATGCTTGCTACTGGCCTCCGTAAGGAGGCCTCTTGTGTTGGTCTTTTAAGACCACCCCTTTTTCTGTTTAATATATAGTGGGACGCAGTTCTCTTGTGTGTTCGAGAAAAAATGCCTCTATCTGAACTGGTTAAGTGGTCTGAATAGCACTCCTTAAGTCTTGAGTTCGAAGAGCTGAAGAAGATATGGATCTATGGAAATTCGCGGGAGCCAAACATCTGGCTCTTCTTACAGCCCCCATTCCAGGTATCTTGCAGGGATCTGGTAGGGGAAGTTTGTGATATCATTAGAGATGAAGTTGTTGTCTAGTACAGAGATGGCGCGCCAGGTTTGTGTAGGTGGTGGCCTTATTAGGTGTTCTATCATGGATGCTTTCATGTATTCTAAAATGCGGCCACCATAGCACGCCTTTCCTTTGTATTGTGTTTGGTCTATTTTTGGACCCTTCTTCCTTTTCTTAATATAATGATACGCAGTTCTCCTGCGTGTTCGAGAAAAAAGTCTTGAGTTCGACTTTTCGTAAGAGCAAATTTCAAGCCCCTAGGACTAGTTAGATTAAACAAGTTAAAAGAAACTTTTAAGCCAATATTGTAATATATATATATATATATTTACTTATTCTTTATTTGATATGAATACTTTTAGATATATCTAAGTGTTTATATTGTTAACATTTATATATAAAAATAATTAGAAAGTCCCCATTTTAAATATTCTCATGGGTCCCTAAAATCTCAAGGCTACCATTGGGTGGGGCAGGGATTTGGAGGTTTTCTCGATCCGTGTGATAAGGTCTTCTTTTTAATACAGTTGGGATTGTCTTGCACCCCCAGTAGGTCAAATTTATGCATGTCAATGCAATTACAGGGTCTTCTTAATACAATGGGTGTTGTCTTACCCCCCCCCCCCCCCCCCCCCGTTTAGTTTTTTAAGTCTAGTTTATGCATGTTAAGGCTATTCTAGTATCTCTTAATCTCAGATATCATATTTTTCTTCGTGTTTTTAGAACTAAGAAACAATTGTTTGGTTTGTTTTTAGCTTTTGGCTCTGGCAAATGGTGATCGTGTCAAAGACAAGCAAAGAAGTTCTTTTGTTGTAATATGGAGAAGAAGCTTGCTGCTGAAAATTTGTTAAAGGAGCTATCTTCCTATCATGGACCTCTGATTTATCAGGTTGTGCTTAAAATTCTATTCAGATGTTCTTATCTCTGATGGGATCAAATGTATTTTCTGTTATAATTTTTATGATCCTTATTTGGACATCTTATAGATGAAACAAATGGTTGATATCTACATTAAGTTATCAGATCTCAGGCCTTCATCTGGGATCTGACGGCCTAACTTCTATGTAACCCAACCCGACCTCAATCGTCTGATTTAGATCCGGCCGCTCGGATCTGCCTCCCTCACCCGTACCCTGCAGCTGGGCCCGGCCGGTCAGTCCTGCCTCAGGTCGCTGACGCCCCTGGCCTGCCTGGCAGCACTCGCCGCGCATCCCCGCACTCGCGCTCGCACGCTCAGATCTGATCTCGGCCGTTCGTTCGCGATCGTGCGGTTGAGATGGCCCAATACCCCTTCACGTGTAATTTTGTTAGAGACCCCCTGCTTTTTAGAAATCAACCCGTCGTCCCTCTGTTTCGCGTAGGCCCCATACTTCTTGAAACCAGACCCCCTGACCTTTTAATTAATCACAGATTTAGGCCTAATCTTGTATTTTAAACTCCAAAACTTGTTTATTTCATATCTTTTGTATATGAACTCCAAATTGAGTGATTCAAATTGCAAAATATTCATAGGATTATTCTCTGTCCAAATAAATTATGATCATTCACTGTCTGCACATGTTAACCTTGTGAGATTAATAATATGTAATGTATGAATTTATCCCTGGTATAATTTTGTGTCTCACTAAAATTAGTGGAATTAAATTATGTAATCCATGCAGATAGATAATATTTAGGGAATCACAAATCTCTAGGTGTACCAGTTCACCCTAGCACCTAAGTTGACCTTTTGTGTTTGCACTTCTCTGTCAAACTTGTGTGCACTTGTTTGTATATGTTTGGTGTATTGTTCATTTGTCGTTATCCAAATGTATTGAATGCATGATCGCTTTGTTTAGACAACGAGCAGCCTGTGGTTCCTGAGTGTGTTGCCGAAGATCTTCCTGAGCAACTACCTAGTGAAGGCAAGTGTCCTCTACCTAATATGTCCTACATACATTATAATTCATTGTCCCGCATTACTTTATTGAAACCTAAGGATTGACTAGTCTGCATTTACCTTATCCTTGTTTACCTTTTGGGTTATCATGATTAGATTTATGTTATTGATTCACCTTAATCAAAGAACATGATGTGAATGAAAGGGAAATAGGCTCACACCTTTTCCTAAATAATTTTGGTGGTTGAAGTGCCCAACACAAATAATTGGACTAACTAGTTTGCTCTAGATTACAAGTTCTACAGGTGCCAAAGGTTCACAATAAACCAATAAAAAGTTCAAAGAAAGGGTTCAAAAAGAAAGGAGCAAAGCAACCGAAGGCTGCCCTGGTCTGGCGCACCGGACAGTGTCCGGTGCACTAGGGTGGATTCTCTCCAACTTGCCACCTTCGAGAATTCGGGGAGGCTGCTCCGCTATAATTCACCGGACTGTCCGGTATAGCACCAGACTGTCCGGTGTAGCAAGCGGAGCAACGGTCGTCCACGCCAACGGTCGTCCACAACACTACAGTGAAACGCTACAGTGCTCGAAAATGCTTCTCAAAATCTTATTCATATACCTTTGACTATTTGCAAAAGAATTTCCAAAACTTTGCAAAACAAAACAAGTGGTGCAAGCGTGGTCCAAAATGTTAAAATGAAGAAAGCATCCATGCATATCTTATGAAATGTATATTGGTTTAATTCTAAGTAGCCTTTGCACTTACATTATGCAAACTAGTTCAATTCTGCACTTATACATTTGCTTTGGTTTGTGTTGGCATCAATCACCAAAAAGGGGGAGATTGAAAGGGAAATAGGCTCACACCTTTTCCTAAATAATTTTGGTGGTTGAAGTGCCCAACACAAATAATTGGACAAACTAGTTTGCTCTAGATTACAAGTTCTACAGGTGCCAAAGGTTCACAATAAACCAATACAAAGTTCAAAGAAAGGGTTCAAAAAGAAAGGAGCAAAGCAACCGAAGGCTGCCCTGGTCTGGCACACCGGACTGTCCGGTGCACCAGGGTGGATTCTCTCCAACTTGCCACCTTCGGGAATTCGGGGGAGGCCGCTCCACTATAATTCACCGGACTATCCGGTGTAGCACCAGACTGTCCGGTGTGCCAAGCGGAGCAACGGTCGTCTGCAACGCTACAGTGCGCGACTGCGCACGCAGAAGTCAGAGCAGGCACCAGAAGGCGCACCGGACAGTGAACAGTGACTGTCTGGTGCACCACCGGACTGTCCGGTGGCCCACATGTCAGAAGCTCCAATGGTCGAATCCTAACAGCCCGGTGACGTGGCTGGCGTACCGGACAGTGTCCGGTGGCGCACCGGACTGTCCGGTGCGCCATACGACAGAAGCCCTCACCAACGGTCCTTTTGGTGGTTGGGGCTATAAATACCCCCCAACCACCACACTTCAATGAATTCAAGTTTTCAGCCATCAAACCTCATACAAGAGCTCTAGACTTCATTCCAAGACACAAACAAAGAGATCAAATCCTCTCCCAAGTCCAAAGATCATTCCAATCAAATAGTGACTAGTGAGAGAAACAATTGTGTTCATTTGAGTTCTTGCGCTTGGATTGCTTTTCTTCTTCCTTCTTTCTTGTTTCCAACTCAATTGTAATCAAGGAAAGAGACACCAATTGTGTGGTGGTCCTTGTGGAGACATAGTGTCCCGATTGATTGAGAAGAGAAGCTCACTCGGTCTAGGTGATCGTGTGAGAGAGAGAAAGGGTTGAAAGAGACTCGGTCTTTGTGACCACCTCAACGGGGAGTAGGTTTGCAAGAACCGAACCTTGATAAAACAAATCACCGTGTCATCCGCCTTATTTGCTTGTGATTTGTTTTTGCCCTCTCTTTCGGACTCGATTATATTTCTAACACTAACCCCGACTTGTAGTTGTGCTTAAACTTTATAAATTTTAGATTTGCCTATTCACCCCCCTCTAGGCGACTTTCAATTGGTATCGGAGCCCAGTACTTCATTAGAGCCTAACCACTCGAAGTGATGTCGGGAGCATCCGCCATGAGGGAGATCGGGACCGGCGACAAGTCCGCAAGCTCGGGAAGAACACATTCAAGAGAGTCCGCCCACAAGCACAAGGAGGAATCCTCTTCCTCCATCAAGTCTCAACGGAAGGGTGACAAGAAGAAGATGAAGAAGGTGACCTACTACGAGACCGACTCTTCGTCACCCTCCACCTCCGGCTCGGAATTGGCATCCGCCACTTCTAAGCGCCATGAGCGCAAGAAATATAGTAAGATGCCCCTTCGCTATCCTCACATTTCAAAACGCACTCCATTACTTTCTGTCCCATTAGGCAAACCACCTATGTTTGAAGGTGAAGATTATTCTATGTGGAGTGATAAAATGAGACATCACCTAACCTCACTCCACAAAAGCATATGGGATATTGTTGAGTATGGAGCGCAGGTACCGAAGAAGGGGGACAAGGATTATGATTCGGAGGAGGTCGAACAAATCCAACACTTCAACTCCCAAGCCACTACTATACTCCTCGCCTCTCTAAGTCGAGAGGAGTATAATAAGGTGCAAGGGTTGAAGAGTGCAAAGGAGATCTGGGACGTGCTCAAGACCACACACGAAGGAGATGAAGTGACCAACATCACCAAAAGAGAAACGATCGAGGGAGAGCTCGGTCGATTCATGCTTCACCAAGGGGAGGAGCCACAAGCCATGTACAACCGGCTCAAAACCTTGGTGAACCAAGTGCGCAACCTCGGGAGCACAAAATGGGATGACCATGAGATGGTCAAGGTTATTCTTAGATCACTCGTATTTCTTAACCCTACTCAAGTTCAATTAATTCGTGGTGATCCTAGATATAGACTAATGTCTCCCGAGGAAGCGATAGGAAAATTTGTGAGCTTTGAATTGATGATCAAAGGCTCCAAGAAAATCATCGAGCAAGGCGCCTCCTCCACACCCGAGGTGCAACCCGTCGCCTTCAAAGCGACGGAGGAGAAGAAGAAAGAGTCTACACCAAGTAGGCTTCCCATCGACGCCTCCAAGCTCGACAACGAGGAAATGGCGCTTATCATTAAACGCTTTCGCCAAATCCTCAAACAAAGGAAAGGGAAAGATTACAAGCCTCATTCCAAGAAGGTGTGCTACAAGTGTGGTAAGCCCGGTCATTTCATTGCTAAATGTCCATTATCTAGTGATAGTGACAGGGGCGACGACAAGAAGGGAAATAGAAGAGAAAAGAAGAGGTACTACAAGAAAAAGGGCGGCGATGCCCATGTTTGCCGGGAGTGGGACTCCGACGAGAGCTCCACCGACTCCTCCTTCGATGAGGACGCCGCAAACATCACCGTTAACAAGGGTCTTCTCTTCCCCAACGTCGGCCACAAGTGCTTCATGGCAAAGGACGGCAAGAAGAATAAGGTAAAATCAAGATCCTCCACTAAGTATGCAACTTCTAGTGATGAGGATAATTCTAGTGATGATGAGGACAACTTGCTTACTCTCTTTGCCAATCTTAACATGCAACAAAAGGAAAAATTAAATGAATTGATTAGTGCTATTCATGAGAAGGGTGAACTCTTGGATAGCCAAGAGGATTTCCTTATTAAGGAAAACAAAAAGCATGTTAAGACTAAAAATGCTTATGCTCAAGAGGTAGAGAAAAATGAAAAATTAACTAGTGAGCTTAGCACTTGCCATGACACTATTTCTAGCCTTAGAAATGAAAATGCCAAATTAATTGCTAAGGTTGAGAAATCAAATGTTTGTGATGATTCAATTGTTAAGCTTAGAAATAATAATGCTAGTTTAATTGCTAAGATTGACATGTTGAATGAATCTCTTGCTAGCCTTAAGATTGAGAATGAAAAATTAATTGCTAAGGCTAAAGATTTAAATGTTTGCAATGATGCTATCACCAATCTTAGAGATGAGAATGCTATTTTACATGCTAGGATTATTGAAATAAATGATTGCAAACCCTCTACATCTACGGTTGATCATGTTTCTATTTGCACTAGATGTAGAGATGTTAATGTAGATGCTATTCATGATCACCTTGCTTTAATCAAACAACAAAATGATCACATAGCTACATTAACTGCTAAAATCAATGAGCATGACTTGGAAAATGGAAATTTTAAATTTGCTAGAAGCATGCTCTATAATGGGAGACGCCCTGGCATTAAGGATGGCATTGGCTTCCAACAAGGAGACAATGTCAAGCTTAATGCCCCTCCTAAAAGATTGTCTTTGTTAAGGGCAAGGCTCCCATGCCTCAGGATAACGAGGGTTATATTTTATATCTTGCTGGTTATCCTAAGAATAAGATTAGGAGAATTCATGCTAAGAAGACTCATTCTGTTTCTCACCATGCTTTTATTTATAAGAATGAGGCTTCTAGCTTTAGGCGTTCTACACATGTTAAAATGCCTAAAAAGAAATCTCCAATTGCATCCAATGAATCTAATGTTTCATTTAAGACTTTTGATGCTTCTTATGTGCTCACTAACAAATCAGGCAAAATAGTTGCCAAATATGTTGGGGGCAAACACAAAGGCTTAAAGACTTGTGTTTGGGTACCCAAGGTGCTTGTTTCTAATGTGAAAGGACCCAAGACCGTTTGGGTACCTAAGAACAAGGCCTAAATTTGTTTTGTAGGTTTATGCATCCGGGGGCTCAAGTTGGATCATTGATAGCAAGTGCACAAACCACATGACACGGGAGAAAAGGATGTTCTCCTCCTACGAGAAAAACCAAGATCCCCAACGAGCTATCACATTCGGGGATGGAAATCAAGGTTTGGTCAAAGGACTTGGTAAAATTGCAATATCACCTAACCATTCTATTTCCAATGTTTTTCTTGTAGATTCTTTAGATTACAACTTGCTTTCTGTTTCTCAATTATGTAAAATGGGTTACAACTGTCTTTTTACGGATATAGGTGTTACTGTCTTTAGAAGAAGTGATGATTCAGTAGCATTTAAGGGAGTGTTAGAGGGTCAGCTATGCTTAGTTGATTTTAATAGAGATGAACTCGACACTTTCTTAATTGCTAAGACTAACATGGGTTGGCTCTGGCATCGCCGACTAGCCCACGTTGGGATGAAGAATCTTCATAAGCTTCTAAAGGGAGAGCACATTTTGTGACTAACCAATGTTCATTTTTAGAAAGACAGGGTTTGTAGCGCATGTCAAGCAGGAAAGCAAGTTGGTGTTCATCATCCACACAAGAACATCATGACGACTGACAGGCCGCTTGAGCTACTACACATAGACCTATTCGACTCGATCGCTTACATAAGCATCGGCGGGAGTAAGTACTGTCTAGTTATTGTGGATGATTATTCTCGCTTCACTTGGGTGTTCTTTTTGCAGGAAAAATCTCAAACCCAAGAAACATTAAAGGGATTCTTGAGACGGGCTCAAAATGAGTTCGGCTTAAGGATCAAAAAGATTAGAAGCGACAACGGGACGGAGTTCAAGAACTCACAAATAGAAGGCTTTCTTGAGGACGAGGGCATCAAGCATGAGTTCTCTTCTCCCTACATGCCACAACAAAATGGTGTAGTGGAGAGGAAGAATAGAACTCTACTTGACATGACGAGGACCATGCTTGATGAGTACAAGACTTCGGACCGGTTTTGGGCGGAAGCAATCAATACCGCTTGCTACGCCATCAACCGTCTCTACCTTCACCGAATCCTCAAGAAGACATTATATGAACTCCTAACCGGTAAAAAGACCAATGTTTCATATTTTAGAGTCTTTGGTAGCAAATGCTTTATTCTTATTAAAAGAGGTAGAAAATCTAAATTTGCCCCTAAGGCTGTAGAAGGCTTTTTACTTGGTTATGACTCAAACACAAGGGCATACAGAGTCTTTAACAAGTCCACTAGACTAGTTGAAGTTTCTTGTGACATTGTGTTTGATGAGACTAACGGCTCTCAAGTAGAGCAAGTTGATCTTGATGAGCTAGATGATGAAGAGGCTCTGTGCGTCGCGCTAAGGAACATGTCCATTGGGGATGTGTGTCCTAAGGAATCCGAAGAGCCTCCACATGCACAAGATCAACCATCTTCCTCCATGCAAGCATCTCCACCAACCCAAGATGAGGATCAAGCTCAAGAGGATGAAAATGAAGATCAAGAAGATGAGCCACCTCAAGAGGAGGGCAATAATCAAGGGGGAGATGCTAATGATCAAGACAAGGAAGATGATGAGGGTCCAAGACCACCACACCCAAGAGTCCACCAAGCAATACAACAAGATCACCCCGTGAACTCCATCCTCGGCGATATTCATAAGGGGGTAACCACTCGATCTCGTGTTGCTCATTTTTGTGAACATTACTCCTTTGTGTCTTCTATTGAGCCATACAGGGTGGAAGACGCATTAAGAGATTCGGATTGGGTGTTGGTGATGCAAGAGGAGCTCAACAACTTCAAGAGGAATGAGGTATGGCATTTAGTTCCACGTCCTAATCAAAATGTTGTAGGAACCAAGTGGGTCTTCTGCAACAAACAAGATGAGCATGGTGTGGTGACAAGGAACAAAGCCCGACTTGTGGACAAGGGTTATTCACAAGTCAAAGGTTTGGATTTCGGTGAAACCTATGCACCCGTAGCTAGGCTTGAGTCAATTCGCATATTACTTGCCTATGCTGCTTACCATGGCTTTAAGCTTTATCAAATGGACGTGAAAAGTGCCTTCCTCAATGGACCAATCAAGGAAGAGGTCTATGTTGAGCAACCTCCCGGCTTTGAAGATAGTGAGTACCCTAACCATGTATATAAACTCTCTAAGGCGCTTTATGGGCTCAAGCAAGCCCCAAGAGCATGGTATGAATGCCTAAGAGATTTTCTTATCGCTAATGGCTTCAAGATCGGAAAAGCCGATCCTACTCTCTTTACTAAAACAATTGCAAATGATTTGTTTGTATGCTAAATTTATGTTGATGATATCATATTTGGGTCTACTAACAAATCTACATGTGAAGAGTTTAGTAGGATTATAGTTCAAATTTCGAGATGTCAATGTTGGGGGAGTTGAAGTATTTCTTAGGATTTCAAGTCAAGCAACTCCAAGATGGCACCTTCATTAGCCAAACAAAGTACATTCAAGACATACTCACCAAGTTTGGAATGAAGGATGCCAAACCCATCAAGACACCCATGGGAACCAATGGGCATCTTGACCTCGACACGGGAGGTAAATCCGTAGATCAAAAGGTATATCGGTCGATGATAGGATCTTTACTCTATTTATGTGCATCTCGACCGGATATAATGCTTTCCGTATGCATGTGTGCAAGATTCTAAGCCGATCCTAAGGAAGTTCACTTTAGGGCCGTGAAACGAATCTTGAGATATTTAGTTTATACTCCTAAGTTTGGCCTTTGGTACCCCAGGGGATCCACTTTTGATTTAATTGGATATTCAGATGCTGATTGGGTAGGGTGTAAAATTGATAGAAAGAGCACATCAAGGACTTGCCAGTTCTTGGGAAGATCTCTGGTGTCTTGGGCTTCTCAGAAACAAAATTCTGTAGCTCTTTCTACCGCCGAAGCCGAGTATATTGTCGCAGGCCATTGTTGCGTGCAATTGCTTTGGATGAGGCAAACCCTTAGGGGCTATGGTTACAAACTAACCAAAGTCCCTCTCCTATGTGATAATGGGAGTGCAATCCACATGGCGGATAATCCCGTTGAGCACAGCCACACTAAACACATAGCCATTCGGTATCACTTTTTGAGGGATCACCAACAACGGGGGGGGATATCAAGATTGCACATATTAACACCAAAGATCAATTAGCCGATATCTTTACCAAGCCATTAGATGAGAAATCTTTTACCAAACTTAGGCATGAGCTAAATATTCTTGATTCTAGGAATTTTGATTGATATTTTGCACACATAGCTCATTTATATACCTTGATCATATCTCTTTCATGTGCTATGACTAATGTTTTTTCAAGTGAATATTATGCTAAGTCATAGATTGAAAGGGAAATAGAATCCTCGGCGAAGACAAAAGGCTTCCACTCCATCGAATTATTCATCCTTCGCCGTCGCTCCACAACGCTCTCCAATTTGGTATAATCTTCACTCCTATATTATTTACCAAAGGGGGAGAAAGTTTGAAAAAGGGCTTATATTTCACTCACAAGTATCCGTTTTTGGCGATTCATGCCAAAGGGGGAGAAAGTATTAGCCCAAAGCAAAAGGACCGCACCACCACCAATTTCAAAAATTTGTAGTCTTTCAATTTGTATTAAAGAAGTGTTTTTTAAAAGATTTTCAAATTGGTGTCTTATTTTTTATATAATTTCAAATTGGTATACCCTCTTCAAAATTAATATCTAAAACCCTCTTGAACAATAAGAGGAGGATTTCATTAAGGGGGAGTTTTGTTTAGTCAAAGGAAAAGCATCTGAAACAGGGGGAGAAAATTCCAAATCTTGAAAATGATTCTCAAAATCTTATTCATATACCTTTGACTATTTGCAAAAGAATTTCCAAAACTTTGCAAAACAAAACAAGTGGTGCAAGCGTGGTCCAAAATGTTAAAATGAAGAAAGCATCCATGCATATCTTATGAAATGTATATTGGTTTAATTCTAAGTAGCCTTTGCACTTACATTATGCAAACTAGTTCAATTCTGCACTTATACATTTGCTTTGGTTTGTGTTGGCATCAATCACCAAAAAAGGGGAGATTGAAAGGGAAATAGGCTCACACCTTTTCCTAAATAATTTTGGTGGTTGAAGTGCCCAACACAAATAATTGGACAAACTAGTTTGCTCTAGATTACAAGTTCTACAGGTGCCAAAGGTTCACAATAAACCAATACAAAGTTCAAAGAAAGGGTTCAAAAAGAAAGGAGCAAAGCAACCGAAGGCTGCCCTGGTCTGGCGCACCGGACTGTCCGGTGCACCAGGGTGGATTCTCTCCAACTTGCCACCTTCGGGAATTCGGGGAGGCCACTCCGCTATAATTCACTAGACTGTCCAGTGTAGCACCGAACTGTCCGGTGTGCCAAGCGGAGCAACGGTCGTCTGCGACGCTACAGTGAAATGCTACAGCGCGGGACTACGCGCGCAGAAGTCAGAGCAGGCGACAGAAGGCGCACCGGACAGTGAACAGTGACTGTCCGGTGCACCATCGGACTGTCTGGTGGCCCACATGTCAGAAGCTCCAACGGTCGAATCCTAACAGCCTAGTGACGTGGCTGGCACATCGGACAGTGTCCGGTGGCGCACCGGACTGTCTGGTGCGCCATACGACAGAAGCCCTCACCAACGGTCCTTTTGGTGGTTGGGGCTATAAATACCCCCCAACCACCACACTTCAATGAATCCAAGTTTTCAGCCATCAAACCTCATACAAGAGCTCTAGACTTCATTCCAAGACACAAACAAAGAGATCAAATCCTCTCCCAAGTCCAAAGATCATTCCAATCAAATAGTGACTAGTGAGAGAGACAATTGTGTTCATTTGAGTTCTTGTGCTTGGATTGCTTTTATTCTTCCTTCTTTCTTATTTCCAACTCAATTGTAATCAAGGCAAGAGACACCAATTGTGTGGTGGTCCTTGTGGGGACTTAGTGTCCCGATTGATTGAGAAGAGAAGCTCACTCGGTCTAGGTGACCGTGTGAGAGAGGGAAAGGGTTGAAAGAGACCCGGTCTTTGTGACCACCTCAATGGGGAGTAGGTTTGCAAGAACCGAACCTCAGTAAAACAAATCACCGTGTCATCCTCCTTATTTTCTTGTGATTTATTTTTGCCCACTTTTTCGGACTCGATTGTATTTCTAACGCTAACCCCGGCTTGTAGTTGTGCTTAAACTTTATAAATTTCGGATTTACCTATTCACCCCCCCTCTACGCGACTTTCACTGAACATTTATGATACGATGATGTTATCCCGATGATGATCTTGTGATACTTTAGGGGACTCAGGTTGTTTCCTGAGTACCTCTCTTTAAGGACTTGTTCGTTGAGTGACCACCCGAGATAACAGTGCAACCATGAGCGTGGAATGGGACGCCCTTAACTGATTAATTAGAGGAACTTGAGGTGTAGTTGGCTTCGCCGTAAGGCCGTCAATGGGGTCCGGGCACAGTACTTGCTCTACCGAGACTGGTTGCCGAGGTTATTTCGATTTGGTTTTGTTAGTCACCCTTCCTGTGGGGAGAAGTACTGTGTTTATCAAACTAGAGAAACCTAACGTGCGGCTATGACCTCTGGGGAATCTTTGTAAAGGCTACATAGTGTATCCCTGGCCATTCACCTCAGTAGTGAAGATCGGGTCTGTACAACCCAGGATGGAAAGGGATCGCGACTCGTGGGCAGAGTGTTAGAAACTGGTATATCAGTCGTGCTCACGGTTAAGAGCATCCTTGGGATCCTCTTTGATTAGAAGAACTCTGGATACTTTTATGATGATGATTATTATTGATGATTATGATTCTGATCTCTGGTATTTGAGAGCACCTAGAGGGGGGTGAATAGGTGATCCTGTAAAACTTGAAAAACTTAAGCCACAAAAACTTGGTTAAGCGTTAGTACAGTAAATGCCAAGTGGCTAGAGAGGAATCTCAACAAAACACAATAACCACAAGAAATCAATCACAGAGATGGCATGGTGGTTATCTCGTGGTTCGGTCAAGACCAACGCTTGCCTACTCCACGTTGTGGCGTCCCAACGGACGAGGGTTGCAATCAACCCCTCTCAAGCGGTCCAGAGACCCACTTGAATACCACGGTGTTTTGCTTGCTTTTCTCAATCCCGTTTGCGAGGAATCTCCACAACTTGGAGCCTCTCGCCCTTACACTTGAAGTTCACAAAGAAGCACGTAGCAAGGCAGGGATTAGCAACGCACACAAGACAAGAAATCACAGCAACACCACGCACACAAGTCGCAACGAGAGCTCACAACACAACTCAATGAGTTCACCACTCAACAAGAGCTCTAATTGCTATCGCAAAGAATCAAAGGTGCGGAATCGATGTCTTGGTGCTTAGGAATTGTGTAGGAATGCTTGGTGTACTCCTCCATGCGCCTAGGGGTCCCTTTTATAGCCCCAAGGCAGCTAGGAGCCGTTGAGAGCAATCTAGGAAGGCTGATCTTGCCTTCTGTCGACTGGCGCACCGGACAGTCCGGTGCACACCGGACACTGTCCGGTGCCCGATTTCCTTCCAAAAATGGCACAGTCGACCGTTGGTAGCCTGAGAGCCGTTGGCGCACCGGACATGTCCGGTGCACACCGGACAGTCCGGTGCCTTCTTCTAGCCGTTGGCTCGGCCACGTGTCCCACGCAGATTGCGCGGCCGACCGTTGGCCCGGCCGACCATTGGCTCACCGGACAGTCCGGTGAATTATAGACGTGCGTCGCCGATGAATTCCCGAGAGCGACGAGTTCGCCTGTGAACGGCCCACCGGACAGTCCGGTGCACACCGGACAGTCCAGTGAATTATAGCCGTACACCGCCGTCGAAGTCCCGAGAGCAGCCTGTTCGCCAGAGCCAGCCTGGCGCACCGGACACTGTCCGGTGCACCACCGGACAGTCCGGTGCTCCAGACTGAGCAAAGTCTTGGCTGCTCGAGCCAAGGCATTTTCAATTGGATTTTTCCTGTTTCCAGCACTTAGACACAATACATTAGTCCATAAAACAATGTACTAAGTCTGAGAAACATACCTTTATCCTTGATTTGTACTTTGTCCACCTTTTTACACTTAGGCACTTGTGTTGGACACTAAATCACCAAAATACTTAGAAATGGCCCAAGGGCACATTTCCCTTTAAATCTCCCCCTTTTTGGTGATTTATGCCAACACAACATAAAGCAAGTAGAACAAATACAAAATCAATTCAACTAAGAACTCAAAGTTGTTTTGATTCAAATTTGACATATATGGATCACTCTATGCCACCACTTGGTTTGTTTTTGCAAATCAAACTCAAATTCCTATCTCTAAGTCAAATCCACTTGTAGAGACATAAAGAGAGGTTTTCCAAAGAAATTTGATCAAGGATTTCAAAAACTCCCCCTTTTTCCCATAATCAACACTTCTCCCCACAAGAGGCCAACTTTTGACATAAGAGACAATAAAAGAGTTTTGACAAACCAAAAGCTCTAATCTACTATTTTCAAAATTTCTCAAGTGGTAGCTGATCCATCTATTGCTTTGGCCTTTATTTTCTCCCCCTTTGGCATCAAGCACCAAAACGGGATCAATCTTGGCCCTTTAACCCCATTGCCTCACCAAAATCTTCAAATGAGAACATCAAAGGCAATAAGAGGACGTGAGATGAACTTGGAATTAGTTACCCTCTCATCGGAGTGTAGTGGAAGTCTTTCATGGTCCAAGTCCACCTTTTCCCTTTCAAAACTCAAGCAAACGGTTAGTTTTCAAAGGGTCAAGTTGTAACACACCTCCCCCTAAGTATGTGCATCACTTGCACAAGGACTTGTGAGGTCCGGAGAGCGATTGTACAACTTGAGCACCATAGTAAGCAACAAAATGCATAAGGAACATGATCAAAGGCATAAATACATGTATGCTACAATTCAATCCAAGTTCCGCGAATCTAAGACATTTAGCTCACTACGCAGCCTGCAAAAGGTCTTCTCATCTAGAGGCTTGGTAAAGATATCGGCTAGCTGGTTCTCGGTGCTAACATGAAACACTTCGATATCTCCCTTTTGCTGGTGGTCTCTCAAAAAGTGATGTCGGATGTCAATGTGCTTTGTGCGGCTGTGCTCAACAGGATTTTCCACTATTCGGATAGCACTCTCATTGTCACATAGGAGTGGGACTTTGCTCAGATTGTAGCCAAAGTCCCGGAGGGTTTGCCTCATCCAAAGTAGTTGCGCGCAACACTGTCCTGCGGCAACATACTCGGCCTCAGCGGTGGATAGGGCAACAGAAGTTTGTTTCTTAGAGTTCCACGACACCAGGGACCTTCCTAAGAATTGACACGTCCCTGATGTACTCTTCCTATCGACCTTACATCCAGCATAGTCAGAATCAGAATATCCAATCAAGTCAAAGTTAGACCCCTTTGGATACTAGATCCCGAAGCAAGGCGTAGCAACTAAATATCTAAGAATTCGCTTCACAGCCACTAAGTGACACTCCTTAGGATCGGATTGAAATCTAGCACACATGCATACGCTAAGCATAATATCCGGTCTACTAGCACATAAATAAAGCAAAGAACCTATCATGGACCGGTATGCTTTTTGATCAACGGACTTACCACCTTTGTTGAGGTCGGTGTGTCCGTCGGTTCCCATCGGCGTCTTTGCGGGCTTGGCGTCCTTCATCCCAAACCGCTTTAGCAAATCTTGCGTGTACTTCGTTTGGGAGATGAAGGTGCCGTCCTTGAGTTGCTTCACTTGGAACCCAAGGAAGTAGTTTAACTCGCCCATCATCGACATCTCGAATTTCTGCATCATCACCCTGCTAAACTCTTCACAAGAATTTTGGTTAGTAGAATCAAATATTATGTCATCGACATAAATTTGGCACACAAAAAGATCACCATCGCAAGTCTTAGTGAAAAGAGTTGGATCGGCTTTCCCAACCTTGAAAGCATTAGCAATTAAAAAGTCTCTAAGGCATTCATACCATGCTCTTGGGGCTTGCTTAAGTCCATAGAGCGCCTTAGAGAGCTTACACACGTGGTCGAGGTACCGTTCATCCTCAAAGCCAGGGGGTTGCTCCACGTACACCTCCTCTTTGATCGGCCCATTGAGGAAAGCGCTCTTCACATCCATTTGGTACAACTTGAAAGAATAGTGAGCGGCATATGCTAGCAAAATACGAATTGATTCTAGCCTAGCCACAGGAGCAAACGTCTCCTCAAAGTCCAAACCTGCGACTTGGGCATAACCTTTTGCCACAAGTCGAGCCTTGTTCCTCGTCACCACCTCGTGTTCGTCCTGTTTGTTGCGGAACACCCATTTGGTTCCCACAACATTTTGCTTAGGACGAGGCACCAGTGTCCAAACTTCATTGCGCTTGAAGTTGTTGAGTTCCTCCTGCATGGCCAACACCCAGTCCGGATCTAGCAAGGCCTCTTCTACCCTGAAAGGCTCAATAGAAGAGACAAAGGAGTAATGCTCACAAAAATTAACTAATCTCGAGCGAGTAGTTACTCCCTTGCTAATGTCACCCAATATTTGGTCGACGGGATGATCCCTTTGGATCGTCGCTCGAACTTGGGTTGGAGGTGCCTGAGGTGCTTCTTCCTCCTCAACTTGAACATCCTGTGCTCCCCCTTGATCATACGCCTCCACTTGAGGTACCTGTTCGTCATCTTGGGTTGGGGGATGCACCATAGTTGAGGAGGACGGTTGATCTTGCTCCAATTGTTCCTGAGGCCGTACATCTCCAATCGCCATGGTGCGTATCGCGGCCGTTGGAACGTCTTCTTCATCTACATCATCAAGATCAACAACTTGCCCTCTTGGAGAGCCATTAGTCTCATCAAATACAACGTCGCTAGAGACTTCAACCAAACCCGATGATTTGTTGAAGACCCTATACGCCTTTGTATTTGAATCATAACCTAATAAAAACCCTTCTACAGCTTTGGGAGCAAATTTAGAAGTTCTACCTTTCTTCACAAGAATATAACACTTGCTCCCAAATACACGAAAATAAGACACATTGGGTTTGTTACCAGTTAGCAGCTCGTATGAGGTCTTCTTGAGGAGGCGGTGAAGGTAGACCCTGTTGATGGCGTGGCAAGCCGTGTTCACGGCTTCCGACCAAAAACGCTCGGGGGTCTTGAACTCTCCAAGCATAGTCCTTGCCATATCAATGAGCGTCCTGTTCTTCCTCTCTACCACACTATTTTGCTGAGGTGTGTAGGGAGCGGAGAACTCGTGCTTGATCCCCTCCTTCTCAAGGAACTCCTCCACTTGGAGATTCTTGAATTCGGACCCGTTGTCGCTTCTTATCTTCTTCACCTTGAGCTCAAACTCATTTTGAGCTCTCCTTAGGAATCGCTTGAGGGTCCCTTGGGTTTCAGACTTATCCTGCAAAAAGAACACCCAAGTGAAGCGGGAAAAGTCATCAACAATAACTAGACCATACTTACTTCCTCCTATGCTCAGATAGGCGACGGGACCGAAGAGGTCCATATGCAGCAGCTCCAGAGGTCTTGAGGTGGTCATCACATTCTTGCTATGATGTGCTCCTCCCACTTGTTTACCTGCTTGACAAGTTGCACAAGGTCTATCTTTTTCGAATTGCACGTTAGTCAAACCTATCACGTGTTCTCCTTTTAGAAGCTTGTGAAGGTTCTTCATCCCCACATGTGCTAAGCGGCGATGCCACAGCCAGCCCATGCTAGTCTTAGCAATTAAGCATGCATCTAGACCGGCCTCCTCTTTTGCAAAATCAACTAAATAAAGTTTGCCATCTAGTACACCCTTAAAGGCTAGTGAACCATCACATCTTCTAAAGACAGACACATATACATTTGTAAATAGACAATTATATCCCATTTTGCATAATTGACTAACAGATAACAAATTATATCCAAGCGACTCAACTAAAAACACATTAGAAATAGAGTGCTCAGATGAAATAGCAATTTTACCTAACCCTTTTACCTTGCCTTGGTTCCCATCACCGAATATAATTGAATCATGGGGATCCTCATTTTTGACGTAGGAGGTGAACATCTTCTTCTCCCCCGTCATATGGTTTGTGCATCCGCTGTCGATAATCCAGCTTGAGCCCCCGGATGCATAAACCTGCAAGGCAAATTTAGGCTTGGGTCTTAGGTACCCAACTCTTGTTGGGTCCTACAAGGTTAGTCACAATTTCCTTAGGGACCCAAATGCAAGTTTTATCACCCTTGCATTTTGCCCCTAATTTCCTAGCAACTATCTTCCTATCCTTTCTACAAATAGCAAAGGAAGCATTTAAAGCATGATAAATTATAGAGGGACCATTCATAACTTTTCTAGGAACATGAACAATATTCTTTCTAGGCACATGATGAATATTTTTCCTAGGCATATCTCTACCATGCATATAGGAAGAACTGGAAGCATACATAGCATAAGAATCATAGGCATGTGAATCAAAAGCATTACAACTCCTATGAGACTGTCTTCTATCATTGTACATAAAAGCATGGTTCCTTTTAGTACTTTTTGCCATAGGGGCCTTCCCTTTCTCCTTGACGGAGATGGGAGCCTTATGGCTTGTTAAGTTCTTGGCTTCCCTCTTGAAGCCAAGCCCATCCTTAATTGAAGGGTGTCTACCAATCGTGTAGGCATCCCTAGCAAATTTTAGTTTATCAAAATCACTTTTGCTAGCCTTAAGTTGGGCATTAAGACTAGCCATTTCATCGTTTAACTTTGCAATAGAAGCTATGTGTTCACTACAAGCATCAATATCAAAATCTTTACATCTATTGCAAATAACAACATTTTCTACACAAGTTATTGATTTACTAGCTATTTCTAACTTAGCATTCAAATCATCATTAATGCTCCTTAAGCTAGAAATTGTCTCATGGCAAGAAGATAATTCACAAGAAAGCATTTCATTTCTCTTAACTTCTAAGGCATGAGATTTTTGTGCTTCTACAAATTTGTCATGTTCTTCATACAACAAGTCCTCTTGTTTTTCTAAAAGCCTATTCTTATCATTCAAGGCATCAATCAATTCATTAATTTTATCTACCTTGGTTCTATCTAGGCCCTTAAATAAACATGAATAATCTATTTCATCCTCATCACTAGATTCGTCCTCACTTGAAGAAGCATAAGTAGAGTCTCGAGTACATACCTTCTTCTCCCTTGCCATAAGGCATGTGTGACGCTCGTTGGGGAAGAGGGATGACTTGTTGAAGGCGGTGGCGGCGAGTCCTTCATTGTCGGAGTCGGACGAGGAGCAATCTGAATCCCACTCCTTGCCAAGATGTGCCTCGCCATTTGCCTTCTTATAGTTCTTCTTCTTCTCCCTCTTGTTCCCTTGATCCTGATCACTATCATTGTCGGGACAGTTAGCAATAAAATGACCAAGCTTACCACATTTGAAGCATGAGCGCTTCCCCTTTGTCTTGGTCTTGCTTGGCTGCCCCTTGCGACCCTTTAGCGCCGTCTTGAATCTCTTGATGATGAGGGCCATCTCTTCATCATTAAGTCCGGCCGCCTCAATTTGTGCCACCTTGCTAGGTAGCGCCTCCTTGCTTCTTGTTGCCTTAAGAGCAAGGGGTTGAGGCTCGTTGATTGGACCATTCAATGCGTCGTCCACGTATCTTGCCTCTTTGATCATCATTCGCCCGCTCACGAACTTTCCAAGTATCTCCTCGGGCGTCATCTTGGTGTACCTAGGATTCTCACGAATATTGTTCACAAGATGAGGATCAAGGACAGTGAAAGACCTTAGCATTAGGCGGACGACGTCGTGATCCGTCCATCGTGTGCTTCCATAGCTTCTTATCTTGTTGACAAGGGTCTTGAGTCGGTTGTACGTTTGGGTTGGCTCTTCTCCCCTTATCATCGCGAATCTCCCGAGTTCGCCCTCCACCAACTCCATCTTGGTGAGCATTGTGACGTCGTTCCCCTCATGAGAGATTTTGAGGGTGTCCCATATTTGCTTGGCGTTATCCAAGCCGCTCACTTTGTGGTATTCATCCCTTCACAATGAAGCTAGAAGAATAGTAGTAGCTTGTGCATTCTTATGAATTTGCTCATTAATGAACATGGGACTATGCGTACTATCAAAGTGCATTCCACTCTCTACAATCTCCCATATACTAGGATGGAGAGAGAACAAGTGACTACGCATTTTATGACTCCAAAATCCATAGTCATCTCCATCAAAATGAGGAGGTTTACCAAGTGGAATAGATAATAAATGAGCATTTGTACTTTGAGGAATACGAGAGTAATCAAAAGAAAAGTTCGAATTGACCGTTTTCTTTTTCTCGTAGTCATCGTCGTCCTTTTGGGAAGAGGAAGATTCGTCGCTGTCGTAGTAGACTATCTCCTTGATGCGCCTTGTCTTCTTCTTCTTCCCGTCTCTTCTTTTGTGGCCCGAGCCCGAGTTCGTAGGCTTGTCATCTTTCGGCTCATTGAAGATAGACTCCTTCTCGTTGTTGTTGACCACCATCCCCTTTCCCTTAGGATCCATCTCTTCGGGCGATTAGTCCCTTCTTGAAGAGAACGGCTTTGATACCAATTGAGAGCACCTAGAGGGGGGGTGAATAGGTGATCCTGTAAAACTTGAAAAACTTAAGCCACAAAAACTTGGTTAAGCGTTAGTACAGTAAATGCCAAGTGGCTAGATAGGAATCTCAACAAAACACAATAACCATAAGAAATCAATCACAGAGATGGCACGGTGGTTATCCCGTGGTTCGGCCAAGACCAACGCTTACCTACTCCACGTTGTGGCGTCCCAACGGACGAGGGTTGCAATCAACCCCTCTCAAGCGGTCCAGAGACCCACTTGAATACCACGGTGTTTTGCTTGCTTTTCTCAATCTCGTTTGCGAGGAATCTCCACAACTTGGAGCCTCTCGCCCTTACACTTGAAGTTCACAAAGAAGCACGGAGCAAGGGAGGGATTAGCAACGCACACAAGACAAGAAATCACAGCAACACCACGCACACAAGTCGCAACGAGAGCTCACAACACAACTCAATGAGTTCACCACTCAACAAGAGCTCTAATTGCTATCGCAAAGAATCAAAGGTGCGGAATCGATGTCTTGGTGCTTAGGAATTGTGTAGGAATGCTTGGTGTACTCCTCCATGCGCCTAGGGGTCCCTTTTATAGCCCCAAGGCAGCTAGGAGCCGTTGAGAGCAATCTAGGAAGGCTGATCTTGCCTTCTGTCGACTGGCGCACCGGACAGTCCGGTGAACACCGGACACTGTCCGGTGCCCGATTTCCTTCCAAAAATGGCACAGTCGACCGTTGGTAGCCTGAGAGCCGTTGGCGCACCGGACATGTCCGGTGCACACCGGACAGTCTGGTGCCTTCTTCTAGCCGTTGGCTCGGCCACGTGTCCCGCGCAGATTGTGCGGCCGACCGTTGGCCCGGCCGACCGTTGGCTCACCGGACAGTCCGGTGCACACCGGACAGTCCGGTGAATTATAGTTGTACGTCGCCGATGAATTCTCGAGAGCGACGAGTTCGCCTGTGAACGGCCCACCGGACAGTCCGGTGCACACCGGACAGTCCGGTGAATTATAGCCGTACACCGCCGTCGAAGTCCCGAGAGCAGCCTGTTCGCCAGAGCCAGCCTGGCGCACCGGACACTGTCCGGTGCACCACCAGACAGTCCGGTGGTCCAGACTGAGCAAAGTCTTGGCTGCTCGAGCCAAGGCATTTTCAATTAGATTTTTCCTGTTTCCAGCACTTAGACACAATACATTAGTCCATAAAACAATGTACTAAGTCTGAGAAACATACCTTTATCCTTGATTTGTACTTTGTCCACCTTTTTACACTTAGGCACTTGTGTTGGACACTAAATCACCAAAATACTTAGAAATGGCCCAAGGGCACATTTCCCTTTCAGTATTTCCTCTTAGAGGGAGTACTTTTGGGTAATAACTGGGTTCATTACTAAAACTTGGCTACATTATTAGTAATAAATACTTGACCAACTAAAAGTAACCGATTAACCTTAACTCCACATATAGCTACTCCACCTTAGCCAAACTGGACATTGACTAAGTACGTTGATGTGTACTCACCCTTGCTTTAAAACCCACCCCACCCCAGGTTGTCCCCATTGTATTCAGTGCTCAGGAGGAGATGCAGGCAACATGGAGGACTTTGAGGAGTTCCAGAACTATGACGAGTTCTAGTTGTGTTAGTGGCAAACCCCCAGTCAGCTGCCTATGAAGGCCTTATGTGCTACGTTTCGTATTCCGCACTTTCATAATGTTAATGACTATGTTAAGTAATGACTCTGTGGATGTCTTGGACATCTTGATGTAATAAAGTACCATTTCCAGTATTTATTTTGAGCAATGTGTGATGATGTCCAATTATGTAATCGTTGTGTACGTGAGTTTCTGATCCTGGCACGTACATGGTTCGCATTCAGTTTGCCTTCTAAAATCGGGTGTGACAAAGTGCCTCACTTGGGCAGCCTCATCGAAGTCGTAGTCCTCATCACCTATTTGTGGTGCTTGCGCTCCAAATTCAACAATATCCCAAATGCTTTCATGGAGTGAGGTTAGATGGTGCCTCATTTTATCACTCCACAAACAAAAATCTTCACCATCAAAGAATGGTGGTTTGTCTAAGGGAACGAAAAGTAAAGGAGCACGTTTAAGAATGCGAGGATAGCGTGGGGGGATCTTACTATACTTCTTACGCTCTTGACGCTTTGAATATGTCGACTCGGCGTCGAAGTTTGAGGGCGTGGATGAGTCAGTCTCGTAGTAGACCACCTTCTTCATCTTCTTTTTCTTCTTGTCGCCCTTCTTGTGTGATTTGATGGAGCCGGTGGATTCATCCTTGTCCTCCTTGTGCTTGTTGCTGACCTCCTTTGACGGAGTCTTGCCTTCATTCTTCTTCCCTGAAGATCCGGGCTTTTCCCCGGTGATAAACTCATTTTTTGTGTGTTCTTCCGACATCACTTTGAGTTGTTAGACTCTAATAAGTACCGGGCTTTGATACCAATTGAATGTCGCCTAGAGGGGGTGAATAGGCGAAACCTGTAAGTTATAAACTTTGAACACGAACTTCACCCGAGTTAGAATTAGAAACAAATTATAATGAATACAGAGTGCGGAAGAGAGTTCTTCTTACTATGAGTTGATCAATTAACGTGGATAACTTTTAGAGCTAAAGATTATGAGTAAGAGAACTTAGAGAGGGAGGAGAGGAAGAATCAAATCATAGGATAATGATCAACACAAATGAACACAACGATTTGTTTCCCGAGGTTCGGTTCCGAAGAACTTACTCTCCATTGAGGAGGCCACGGAGGTCGGGTCTTTTCAACCCTTTTCCTCTCTCAAACGATCACTTAGACCGGTTGAGTGCTTCTTCTTAATCTCAAGGATCACTAAGACCTCGCAAGGACCACCACACACTTAGGTGTCTCTTGCTAGCTTTACAAGTCACTAGAGGGTTTAGAAGGAGATGAAGAAAGCACGGTTAAGAAAACCTAGCAACAAGAGCAACAAAATGAAACACGGATCACACTCTCTCAAGTCACTAAACACTAATGATCACTTGTCTTAATTGTGGGACTTGGAGAAATTGGAAGCTTTGAATGTGTCTTGGAATGGATTGCTAGCTCTTGTATTGAATGTGTATGAGTAGAGTGCTTAATGTCTTCAATGGAGGTGGTTGGGGTTGTATTTATAGCTACCAACCACTTCCTACCCGTTGCTCCTTTTCTGCCGACCGTGGACGGTTTGCGCCCCTGGTCTGGACGATTCGCCCCAGCACATCAACGACTAAAATCGCAATGGTCAGCAGTAACGACTATATCAATGACTATAATGCATTTAATGCGTCGTCAAGTGACAGATAAAGCAGTCACGGATGGTCCGAACGTGCACCCCGGACGGTCCGCGAGGACGCTAAAAATACATTTTACCGAACCTGTCACCTTCGGGTTTTCTAGTTTTTCAACAACCGGACGGTCCGCGCCTGAGGCCGGACGGTCCGCGCTTGGTCCCGGACGGTGCTTGCTTCTCCTTCGGACAGTTCGTAGTGTTAACACGTGTTTTTGCAGTGTTTCTGTCCAAGGTTCACCCTAGTGTCGCGGACGGTCCGCCACAAGGGCCCGGACGGTCCGCACACGGGTGAATTTCCAAAAAAAAACTTCTCCTGTCCGGAATAATCTATGGTATTCCGGACAGTCGACTTAGATTTGATATAGATGAACTTATGCACCTGAGAAATAAACAACTTAGGAAAACTAGTTAGTCCATAAGATTTGTGATGGTCGTCAAGCACCAAAATCGGTTATAGGAAATGGTTGAGGCCATTTCCCTTTCAGTGGGATCGGACAACCCTAGCCGCAGATACCTCGACATCGGGGTCTCTACAGTGACCCATACGCCGGAGGGGATAGGGCAATACACCGTACCAGGCATATGCCTACGCATGATGAAAGGTGACACTAAGGGGATGACGGAAGATGAAGTTATACTAAAGACATCCCTAAACCATGCCTTGAGCTGACTCAACAGAACCCACCAAGCACTACCACGTCTAAATCGGAGTAGCTACAGGAAGGCGGTCGGGACACAACGCCATACTAGAGGTACCACAGCGCATGCCTGGGCAGATGACTGTATAGGGGCTACGAGGCCAAGGAGCACGACCCAACAGACGAGACCATAGGGGCTACGAGGTCCAGAAGCAGGAGGTTGAACTCCACCCCAATAGAATACAAGTTCTCATTGTAACGTCTACCCTTGAACTATAAAAGGGCAAGACATCCCCCATCCAGACACATCCCATGTCCCACAGCTTCACACAAGCACCCAACTATAGCACGCTTCAAGCAATACTACTATCACCACTGCACTGGACTAGGGATCTGGCCTGAACTAGTATAACCCTTTCGCCTCAGATCCACCTTCAAGCCCCCGTAGCTCACCATTCGGAGTGAGTCTGCGCTAATGGACTAGGGCTCTGTCCTGACCCAGTATAACCCTTTTGCCTTAGATCCACCTTCAAGCCCCCGTAGCTCACCATTCGGAGTGAGTCCGCGCTAACACCCCTGCCGAACACAAATCTTATTGTCCCCCGGTTTCAGAAACCCTGACACAGAGCATTTGACTATCATACTTATGTGAGAAGTATACAAACTGAGTTTGCCTTTATTACATCTTGGCTCTCGTTCCTTATATAGGTAGAGGAACGAGTAGCCATTGTTACATGAAGAATTTGATGGGTTATGTCATTCCTATCTTTGGGCGTACGATCTTTCTGGTATGTCACCGCACGTGTGTATGCTTTGTCATCCTTGAACTGATCTCGCTAAGGGGGTGGTTGAGTCATATAGGTGTCTAAAGCCTTACCCCTGGGTACACTTTCGTATGAGCAGTTCGCCTCGGAATCCTCCTCTTTGTCTTTATCATGTATGTCCCTGTTGACTTTCTTTTTCTTGAAGTGAGGCCCTCCATGACTTGCAGGGCCTTTGTTAGAGGGGAGATATGGAGACTTTAGGGCCTTGTGTAATGTGCCTTTCTTTGTCGCCGCATGCCTTGACCATGGAGACGTCGAATCATGGAGACGTCGAACGGTCAGGGGACTATAAATGTGTTATCCCTTTCTAGAGGCTTACGACACCTCTGGGATGTGATGTCCTATTAGGGGCGTATGGTCTAGACTGACTGAGCCTGACACAACCAAGGTCTAGACCGATTGACCAAGGAGACTTAAGTTGGGATTTGCCGAGGAAGCCTAGTTGGGGAACCCATTTTGAGGAACTCATTGGTATGTTTTCTTGGTCCTAACCTAGTTAGGGTGATTTGGTTAGGGAAATAGGTAGGGTTCGTTGTGGTTAGGTGGTCGAGTATGTTGGGTATGTCATGATCGGGTCCGATGGTATCCTAGTCAGGGAATGCTAGCTAGCTCCACCCTTGGTCGGACCTAGTTTTGGTCATGGTGACTAGGTCTGAAATTTAGGTCAGGGGCATTAGATCGGGGTGACCAGTCTTACCCTAGTTGGGGTTGTCGGATTATGGTCTCTGTGATTGGAGGTCATCCTAGGTCATGCAAAGCAATAGACTTTTATGTTATTCTTAGGGTATCCCATGTGATTTTGTAAAATTGGTCGGGGTTCATCGAATAAGATGACATAAGATTTTTTCAATAAAATATTTTCTAAGCATGAGCATGAAAGTCACCTAGATAGGGATGAATAGGTGAAACAAAAACTTGACCCCAATATAAATGGTTAGAACAAGATGTAAGTCAAGTCGAGTAAGGGACAAGCTCAACTTACGATGTGTTGCTCTTATGAATGTGCAGGATCAAGACTTAGAGCAACAAATAATAATTTAGATGAAGATTGGTGCTAGAGAACATAGGGAGGAAAGGAGAAAACAAATTGTAAACAAATGAACACAAGAACATGGCAATTTATTTACCAGAGTCCGATTTTACAACGAAACCTACGTCTCCATTGAGGAGTCACTAAGGACCAGGTCTCTTTCAACCCTTTCTCACTTAAGTAAGATCAAACTTTGAGTCCCCTTTACCTTTCTCAAGTGTGAGACCGAGTCTTGCAAGGCACTCCACACCTTGGAGGCTCTTGATCTCTTTACAACTCAATGGGAGCCTAGCTCCAAAGCTCAAGATCACAGTGCAACACTCTAGCTTTAGCTCACTCAAGTGATTTATCACAATTCAAATAAGGAATGGCTATCTCTAAGGTCACTTCACTATATTGGTCACTTGAGGCTCTTTGGTCTGTTAGGGATGTTGCACTTGTGTATAGGAATTGTTGCTCAGCTCTTAGATCTTTAGTGCACTGGTTCGGGTGGTACTTATAGCGCCCAACCACTCATATAGTAAATGGTGATCCACTACAAAACTGCATAGAATTCATGTGTACTGGACCTCAAACAATGTTTTGGCATAGTGCACATCAGAGCTCTGACCCTCCTATCTTATTAGTAGCCATTATGAAAAAGTTGTCAGCTATCAGCACTCACCGGATCGCCCGGTGCGCCATCAGACTACGTCATGTTGGTGCCACAACCGAACATTGGTCTATCCCATTTGATTGTTGATGTACAACTGGTCTAGTGTTCACCATACCTCAGTTCGGTGCACTAATGACTTCTTCCGAAACAGACTCTCTAGTAAACTGATCTGGTGCACCACCAGACTCGGTATGTGCCGAAGTCCCATGATCGAAAATAGAATCTCTAGAAGTTTGGTTCGCTGCACACCGAACTCCAATTCGGTGCTCTAGCCGCCTAGGTCGTTTGCATCCTTCTCTGGAGCTGAGGCCCGCTGCACCCAAAAATAGTCTGACTTTACCAATTTTGGGCTCTTTTCTCTTGTCTTCATTTGACTATACTCTTGAGCACTTCTATGACTTAGACAAACATATCATTAGTCTATCCAAACACTCTAAGTCATATGTCTTCATTGTTTTGATCCCTCTAAGTCCATACCCTCATTTCTACTCATTTTCTTTTAGACTTAGCTCCCATGATGCCATTTTGCATATCTGATCATCCTGGTCATCCTCGAGCATTCCAAAATGTTCCTAGGGCCTTTTAGGACTTATCCAAATAATTGAACCACTCAAGGTTCTTCTCTTCCAAATTATGCCCTTTCTATCTAGTTTTGAGCTCTTTTTCATATTGAACACCATTCTTATGAACCTGCAATCATTTATTTAGCAAACCAGTTAGTCCATGAAGTTGTGATGGCCATCACCAAAAACCAATGTAGCAATGGCTTAAAACTCATTTCCCTTTCAATGCAGCGCATCCGGAGGACGTAGATCTGAAGCCCCTAGGTGATTTTTGTAAAAAAAATGGCCATGGTTTATCGAATGAGATAACCTAAGGTTTTCTCAATAGAGAATTTTTAGAGGGCGTGCAACACATCTAATGGATGTAGCCCCAAGCCCTATGTGATTTTGTAACAATTGGTTGGGAGTTTATCGAATGAGATGACCTAAGGTTTTTTCAATATAGGGTTTTTTTGGGCGAGCACGACACATCCAATGGACATAGCCCCCCGATGATTTTGTAAAAATTGGTCGGGATATATCAAATGAGATGACCTAAGCTTCTTTCAATAGGGGGTTCTTTTGGTTGGACCTTTATATTTGTTTGTCTGGTAGGCCGGGTGCACCTAGCGTGCTGGGAGGATCCAGACCCCTAGGTCCCTAAGCAATTTTATTAGCGGCTTCAAGAGTCGAGGTAGCCTTTTGGTTGGACCTTTATATCTAGTTGTCCAGTGGATGTTCTTCGATCCTTATGATAGGATCGGGTCTTTTATCTTCTTTTGTTGTTCCCATCGATCCGTCATCAGCATGTTTCTTATGTATTCCTAGCTGAGGGGGATACACTGACACTACATAGTAGGTGTGAACTTTGTGTCCGTCGAGCTACAAATGAGTAGTTTGAGCGAAACCTAGGGATCTGACTGTTGTGGGATCGACCCTAGTAGGTGTTCCACACATTGGGTCCAAACTGTAAAAGAAAAAGTTATTTTGGTCTCATTTAACGGTGCTAGCGAAGAAATGAACAGAACCGTAAACATCAAGGAATGATGTAACTTTTAGCGGTAATGGTGAACATCAAACAAAGATGTAATTTTTAGACTTTGTTTGGGAGCAAGGATACCAGAGGTAAGCCCTAATTAATATATTTCTAGAGATGGGAAGTTTTGGTGGTATTTTTACAAAGGCCACTACTAGAAAACTAATTTATAAAAAATCCCGTGAGATGAGTAGGGGTGGAAACGAGTCGAGCTCGATTCGGCTCGCTGCGGTTCTTTTCCGTAGAGCCTAAAAAGTTGGCTCGGTTCAGCTCGCTGCCGGCTCGTCGAGCCAACGAGCCTAGTCATAAACGTGAACTCGCTCTCCAAAATATAATATAAAAACATAAAATAATTTAAGTAACATATTTTAAATTAGTAAAATAATTATATTACTAATATAATATAGAAAATAAATTAATTTTGTAAAGTAATCTAAAATAATTTAAACTAATTGTCTATTTGATACTAACACTATATACTAATTATGATTTTATAAAAATAATAAATTGTTGTTGAATTGAGCCACGAACTAATTCACGAGCTGCAACGAGCCAAACCAAATTGGCTCGCTCTTTTTGGCTTGTTTTAAATGTCGATCCGAGCGGAGTCGTCGTGACTCCGAGCCGGCTTAGGCCTTGTTCGTTTACGTCGGATTGCACCTGGAATCGTTTCAATTAAGGGCTTGTTCGATTAGCTCTCAATCTATGTGGATTGAGTGGGATTGGATGAGTTTGAATCCCAAACAAGTCAAACTTCTTCTAAATTTTTTCCAATCCCATCCAATCCATGTGTATTGGAAATAACCGAACAAGGCCCAATCAAAATTTATATAAATTAGAGAAGCAATCTGGATAAGAATCGTTCCGACCTATCAATCCGACACAAACGAACAAAGCCTTATCGAGTTCTAATTTTTTTTCCCAGCCGTCCCTAGAGGATCCAACTCCCCTTGCTATTTGGGATTCCTCCCCCATGGCCTTAGAGAAATTGTACACATATTCCCTGCCTCTCGCTAGCGCCTTCCCTCCGCAAACGGAAGGCTCTCGTGACCACCGCGATGTCCGCCATGGAGACCGACATCAACGCGCCGCCGCCGCCCGCCCCAGCTGGCGAGGGATCGTCTGCGGCCGGTCCGTCCTCCTCCCGCAAGCCCAACAAGCGCTTCGAGATCAAGAAGTGGAACGCCGTCGCGCTCTGGGCATGGGGTACGTCCGCGCGCCCGTCCTTCCGCTCTATATTTTCCTTCTCGTAGATTGGAATTTGGATCCTGCCTGATCTGTTTGTCTCCTTTGCGCCGATGCAGATATCGTCGTCGACAACTGCGCTATCTGCCGCAACCACATCATGGATCTATGTAAGTTCCGAGTCCGATAGGTTCAGAGGGCGTTAGGGTTTGAGATCTATGGTTAGGGGTTTGACCTTCTTAATTCGTTGGGTGCAGGCATCGAGTGCCAGGCGAACCAAGCTAGCGCGACCAGCGAGGAGTGTACTGTTGCTTGGGGTACGAATCCAATCACTTAGGGGTTTCTTATCTATCTTCTTTGTTGTACCTTGTGTCTGTTGCCAGTTGCCACTAATTTTATGTTATGGGTATGTCTCTTTATATGGAATGAAAGAATTCTCTATTAATTATTTTGCACAATAGTTCTGCCTTTGCTCATTGTGGTATTAGTTTTTGGGAATCTTACAACAATCTATATGTAAGTGGCAACTTTGGTTAGGGTATGACACACAAAGATCGCAATATATAAATTTCCTATGCTCTTCCCAAAGATTTTACTATGTGGTCTTGATTACTTTATGATAGAAGTGAAAACCCTAACCCTAAACTAGGGTTGGATGATGTATTAATAGTAGAGGTATGTGGGCCTAGGACCAATACAGTGAGAATCACACACAATACATATAACACCCCCCGACGGTCGAAACTCTGGTCACGATAGATGTTGAGACAGGACCGAAACTCCTCAAACACCGATGTAGGGAGGCCCTTGGTAAAGATGTCGACGAATTGAGAAGTAGTCGGAACATGAAGAACGCGCACATCTCCGACGGCGACACACTCGCGGATGAAGTGGAGGTTGAGATCATCATGCTTCGTGCGCTGGTGTTGGATGTGGTTGGTGGAGAGGTACATGGCACTGACGTTGTCACAGTAGACAAGTGTGCTCCGCGTCAATGGACTATGCAGCTCTTGAAATAGTTGACGTAGCCACATAGCCTCAGCGACACCGTTAGCCACAAAGCGGTACTCGGCCTCGGCGCTGGGGCGGGAGACAACCGGTTATCGCTTTGAGGACCAAGAGACGAGACTGTCGCCAAGGAACACTGCGAAACTGGAGGTGGGCTAGCGCGTGTCAGGATAGCTGCCCCAATCGGCGTCAGTGTAGACAGTGAGTTCGGTGTTCGTAGATCGTTGAAGAAGGCGGCCAAAGTCGGTAGTGCCTCACAGGTACCGCAGGATCCACTTCATAGCGGTGAGATGTGGCGACGGGCAAGGTTTTAAAGTCGGCTAGTCGACTCTAGTCGCCTAAGCACCGATAAGGTGACTAATCGCGATTAGTCGTCGATTAGCTCGATTAGTCGAGCCTAGTTGACTCCCTAGTCGTCCTATAGTCGTCCATCTATAACACGACCATATATATATATATATACACTAGATTGCAAAAGAACAGAAGACTAGAGGAGGGATTACCAGAAGTGCTCATCTCTGTTTGAGCCTTTGAGGTCTGAATAGAGCAGGAGGGAGTGGAGGATGGTCTGAACTCTGAACAGACCAGAAAGAAGCCTGGAGCAGAGGTTGCCGCGCCCTGGATGCTGGAGCAGGGACAAGTCACAGGTCGAAGCAGAGATGAGGGCGACGGGTCGGCGGTAGATGAGGGTGGCGGCGCTCAGCAGTCAGTAGTCCAACTCCAACAAGCAGATGAGGGCGGTGGCGCTCAGCAGTCCAGCTCCAGCAAGCAGATGAGGGTGGCGGCGCTCAGAGCAGTCAGCAGTCCAGCAAGCAAATGAAGGCGGCGGCGCTCAGCTCCAGCTAGGGCAAAAGACTGTATAAGGGGCTAAGGGCAGCGACGCTCAGTTTCAGCTCCTATGGTGGGCCGGCCCAAATGGAAAAGAGCAGATACCTGCTTCATTTGTTGGAGCCCAAAACAGAGAACCTAGTCGGACACAACCCTAATCGGACGACTAATCGCGATTAGTCGGACGACTAGGTTTCTAGTCGCCCTAATCGCGTCGGTAGCCCTAATCGCCCTTACAGCAGCGATAAGTACGACTAATCGCGACTAATCGCGATTAGTCGGACGACTTTAAAACCATGGCGACGGGGCTACATGTGGCACAGGCAAACGTGACACGATCGCGTGGGGCGCAGGCGACGTGGCGCCATGCGGCGTGAAAGAGCAGTGGAAGAGGAACATCGACACAAGCGTCATTGAAGAGGGAATCAAGGTCGGAAGGTGGGAAGGAGTCAGCAAGGGGGTAAACATCCTCATCAAAGACAACATGTCGAGAGATGATAATGCGGTGGGTGAGAAGATCGAGGTACCAGTACCCCTTGTGATCAGGGGAGTACCTGAGGAAAAAACAACGAGAAGAGCGAGGGGCAAGTTTGTGAGGAGCGGTGGCGGAGGCGTTGGGATAGCAGGCACACCTGAAGACCTGAAGGTGCTCATAGGAGTGGGTGGTGCCGAAGAGGGCGAAAAACGGAGTGGGATGGGAAACCGTCTTGGAGGGAAGACGATTGAGGAGGTAGGTGGTTGTGTTCAGAGCCTCAGCCCAGTAGCGGGCGGGGAGAGAAGCCTGGAAGAGGAGGCAACATAACATGGTGGTGGTGGTGCGAATCATGCGCTCGGCTCGGCCATTCTCACGACATTCGCAGCTGCGTGCTGTGGGAGAGAAAGAAGGTGCGAGACATTGAGACATCCTGAAACCGGCGTGGGGAGGAGGGGCCGCGTCGAGTGCCGCGTTGGGCGCGTGCGGAGTCCGCGTGGGAGGGGCGGTGGTGACATTGGATTGGGGAGGACGGTCCGCGCTACCGACGTCCGTGCTGTCAGGGAGGAGGACCGCGCCCGCGTGGCCAGCCATGGGAAGGGAGAGGCGGGCGCGCCGACGAGGGAGGGAAGTTGGGAAGGAGGAAGAGGAGAAAACCTAGCGAGATACCATGATAGAAGTGGAAACCCTAACCCTAAACCAGGGTTTGATGATGTATTAACTATTAATAATAGAGGTATGTGGGCCTAGGCCCAATACAGGGACAATCACACACAATACATCAGTACACACACAATTTTTTTTTCTCGAACACGCAGGAGAGCTGCGTATCATTATATTAAAAGAAGAAATAAACAAGGTCTAAAATAGACCGGGGTACAACTGATGCCTTACGGCGGCCTGAACGAAACTAGCATAGACTGACTCATCTATAAAACTCTAGGCTACATGAGAGAGGGAGGCAACAAGGGATGTCAACCCCTTGGCCCCGGCAGTCTCCCACAGACGGCGCTCATCCCCCACATGGATTAGGAAATTAGCAACATTAGGGGAAAGGCCATCAAAGATGCATCTGTTCCGGTGATTCCACAAAATCCAAGCTCCCGACATAATGAGGGAGTTTAGGCCATCTCTGAAGGACCCCTGAATAGCTTCATTTGCTTGATGCCACCACTCCATAAAATTAATATCCGTTGGTTGGGGGGCCAAACCCTGCAGCCCGAATTGCCTTAGAAGGAGGAACCAACATTCTCTTGAGAAAACGCAATTCACAAGCAGATGGTCAATTGTCTCCCTCTCCTGCTCACATAAAGGACATTTTTCCGGATGATCCAGCCCCCGCTTCTCAAGTCTATCTGTTGTCCAACATTTCTTGTGAGCCACCAGCCACAAGAAGAATCGACATTTGGGCGGAGCCCAAGTTTTCCAAATCCGCTCAAAAGGTTCAAACTCCACAGATCCAATGAAGAGCCCCTCATAAGCGGCTTTAGTCGAATATTTGCCATTAGCAGCCAACCGAAAAATATGTTTGTCCTCCTTATGGGGGTCCAGATCAACATGTGCCACCAAATCCCAAATACGCTGGAAGTCTGCAAGTGCACCAACAGATAAACTCCCAGGAATATCATTAATCCAGCCATTATCCTCGATCGCCTCCTGAACTGTCCTTTTGTTAATCAGCTTCTTAGGAATGGTCTCAATAAGTCGGGGAGCGATATCCCCAATCCGCTGCCCACCCAACCATCGATCACTCCAGAAAAGGGTAGAAGCTCCATTTCCAATCTCAGAATACAAGGCTACTTGTAGAAACTCTCGAATTTTTTTCGGGGTATGCAAAGGCAGGGATGCCCAGGGCCGACCTGGCTCAGTTTTTTGCAGCCAAGCCCAACACATTTTAAGGGCCCAACTCAGTTCAGTGATGCTGAAAATACCCAATTCACCAAGCTCTCGAGGTCTGCACACACTGCCCCAGGCCACTTCACAATGGCCACCCATGGCATTTTTACGACCACGCCAAAGGAACCCTCTTCGAATTTTATCAATGTCCTTCAAAGTAGTAGAAGGCAAGTCTACAGCCATAACACTATAAATCAGCACCCCTGCCAAAACAGATTGCACCAATACACTTCTTCCTGCTTTAGTCAACAAATCAGCTTTCCATCCAGGTAGTTGATTAGCTATTTTATCCACAATGGGTTGCACCTGCTCCCTTCTTAATTTATGTAACGACAGGGGCAGCCCAAGGTACTTGCAAGAAAAGCTAGATATCTCACAGGGCCAAAACTGTTGAATAATCTCTAAATTGTCTTCATGGCATCTGATGGGGTAGACACTAGATTTCTGATTATTATTATATAAACCAGAAGCCTCACCAAAAAGCTGAAGGATGTCTGAAATCATAGTCATGTCCTCTGCCACGGGATTAATAAAAAGAACCGCATCATCAGCATAAAGAGAAACCCGGTGTTGAAGCTGCCTAGTAGAAAGAGGTTGTAATAAACCTTCCTCATCTGCTTTAGAGACAAGTTGACCAAGCACATCCATGACAAGCACAAACAACATCGGAGAAAGAGGATCCCCCTGTCGCAGCCCTCTTCTATGAGAAATTATGCTTCCCGGATGACCATTAACTAACACTCGAGTAGAGGAAGTGAGAAGCAGCCCTGAAATGATATCTCTCCAGATCTGCCCAAACCCTAGATTCTGCATGACCTCAATAAGGAAGGGCCAGGAAACCGAATCAAAAGCTTTAGTAATATCCAGCTTGAGCATCAGGCAAGGATGCCTTTGTTGATGAAGTAATTTAGCCGTCTGCTGAACCAACATGAAATTATCCTGGATAAAGCGACCCTTAATGAAGGCATTTTGGTTTGGAGAGACCAAATCGTTGAGCCTTGAAGCCAATCGAGAAGCCAATATCTTTGTGATTAGTTTTGCAAAGCTGTGAACAAGGCTGATAGGTCTAAAATCTTTGACTTGATCAGCATTATCTTTCTTTGGGATTAGAGTGATAAAAGCAGAATTCAGCTTATGAAAATTATCAAATTTTCTGTTCCAAATCGCAATCACCGCAGCCATAAGATCCTCTTTAATAATGGACCAGCAAATTTTGTAAAATCTACCAGTAAATCCATCCGGTCCAGGAGATTTATCAGAGGGCAGAGAATTTATAGCATTGCACACTTCTTGCTCAGTAATGGGGCTGTCCAACTCGATCAAATTTGGAGATGGAGTGCCAGCAGTTTCCAGAGCCTCAAGGTTAATCGAAATATTTCTGTCTTTACTAGCCCCAATTAAATCAAAGTAAAACTGATCCACTGCTACAGCTATGTCGTTATGAGCAGTAAGGACTTGATTTCCAACAGTAAGCTTGGATACACTATTTTTCTTCTTTCTGTACCGTGCAAAGGAATGGAACAACTTAGAATTTGCATCTCCTTCCTTTAGCCAAGAAATTCTTGATCTAAGGCGGGCAATGGTACGCTTGGTTGAGGCCAAAGCCAGAGCGAGCTTCTTCAATTTACTTAATAACCACCTTTCCAACACAGACAGAATACGACCATCCTGCGCAATCTCAAGTTGATGGATCAAATCTCTAGCAAGATGCAGTTGAGTCTCAATGTGCCCCACCTTCTTGCTGCTCCATCCTTGAAGGGCTTTGGCTGTCCCTTTGAGTTTTAAATCAAAAGTGGAGAAGGGGCAGTGGCCAACAGGAACCGAATTCCAGGCGTTGTGCACCACTTCGTGGAACCCTTCAATTTTTGTCCAGAATGATTCAAAATAGAAGCGCCTTTTAACACCTTTGCAATCTTTGAGACCCAATAATAAAGGACAGTGATCAGAATCTTCAGAAGCCGCACTTTGTAACACTGCACCAGGAAACAGCTCCTCCCAATCAATAGAGCACAGGACTCTATCAAGTTTGACAAGAGTAGGCTGATTCTGCTGATTAGACCAAGTAAACTTGCGCCCATGGAGTGGAATTTCTTTAAGAGCGAGATCATCTACCAATTTTTTGAATCGACCCATCATAGCCCGATTAATATGCGAGTTGTTTTTATCCTCGGCATGCAAAATGAGATTAAAATCCCCAGTAATCATCCAAGGACCCTGACAAGCTGCTCTAATGTGTCTCAGCTCTTGCAGAAATTCAATCTTGGCTTCATTAGATTGAGGTCGATACACACAAGTAAGCCACCACTGGTGTCCCTCCACTGAACAAAACTGCGCAGAAATACTATGGATGTCTGTCCTGGTAGCTCCAGTTATCCCCAAGTGTCGTCTCCAAGCAATAAGGATTCCACCCCTCGAACCATTAGAAGGCAGGGCCAATGAACCGGTAAAATCAGACCCCAACATAGAGAGGAGAGCACGCGAAGAAGGTTGTGCCATCTTAGTTTCTTGAAGACAGATTATATCCGCTCCATAACAATTGAGGAGCTCACGGACAGAATTCTGTCGAGCTAGAGAATTAAGACCTCTAACATTCCAAACAATTATTTTTTTCGGATCCATGTAGAAACAATGAGAGGTAAATCGACAAACAATAACAGCAACATCGCCACCTAAAATAAGCTTGCTGCGGTAATATCCCCAGTCCCAGTTATATATTCTAAATTATCTGGGACAGACCACCCAAAAAGGGCAGCAAGAGCCTGCACATGACTACGAGAAAGAGTATTCTTGAAGAGCTTGGCGTAGTCGTCTAAAGCTTGACGGCTGAATCCTTCATTGTCCTCAATAATATTTAGAGCCACCATAGCTTGTTTCTTAGATCTTTTTCCCCAATCCTGAATTTTAAATTCAACTCCAACCCCCGCCACACGTCGGCTGCGTCTTGGAACTGCCAGGGGGATAGAGGACTGACGTCTGACAGATTTTGGGATTGGTAATACGCGTGTGATCTGGTTTGACAATCTGCTGATGAATTGCTCTTGAGCACAAATCTCCACAGAATCTTGTGTTGTTGCTGGAGGGTCCTCAGATGGAGCAGCCAACTCAGCATGTGTTGTTGCTGAAATGTCCTCCTTAGATGGAGCAGCCAACTCAGCATCAACGTCTAAGGCATTAGCCTCCGACGGAGCCGCGTGTGCTGCTGCCACATCAGACAGGGAGGAAGTTAATGTTCTAGACAGAGTTGCCAACACAGCGTCAACATCTGAAACAGGATACTCAGATGGATCTGTGTCAGCAGCTGCCACATCAGTGGGGGATGGAGGAAGCACAGTGACAGAATTGGGAGTTCCAGCTTCCTCCAGGTTCAGGACATTCTTGAATCTTTGACGAAAATAAACTTTCAGCTGCTTCGCCTTCACCGGTGAAACAAGAACCCTGTCATCAGTCATCTCAACCAGCCTAGGAGACAAGGTCCCCCCATCAGATTCCAAAGTTCTCCTCAAATCTGAAACTGCCACCCTGGAGCTAATGCTCCGCTGCTGCATGTTCTCATCTCTTGGGCCCAAACGCTCATGAACTGAGAGACGTCCCGAATGACCATGTTCTCCCCTTCTCCCACTCGAATGGGGAGGTCTTGAAAAAGGAGGGGATCCCTGCTGCACGTGACCAGAACCATCCCCGCCCGAAGTAATAGCATGAAGCTTAGGATCGGATCCATCCCTCCGTGGGGCAGACGAGAATGTGATGCGGATTGGATACATCAGCGTTCTCCTGCCAGAAGACATCCCAACAACGGCAAAGGGGTGTTTGGTTTCTTTTATTCCATTTTAGTCCCTAAATTGCCAAATACGGAGTTTAGGGACTAAAATGGAATAAAATCGAGGGACTAAAAATTAGTCCCTATAAACCAAACATCCCCTTAGTCTGGTCACCTGAGGTCACCTGAGTTGGTTAGGTGGTCTTTGTGGTCATCACTCCTCATGAGTCGAACTCCCCATGGGAGTGAATTTCAGGCCTGGTCTTGGTTGCGGTCATTCTCACATGGTTACGATGCTGCTATGGGTGGGGCACGGGTTTTCTCGACCTGTGTAAGGTCTTTTTAACACAATGCCCGGGGGCTGTCTTACCCCCATGCAGATCGAGTTTTTTTAACTTTAGTCTGGTGAACTGTGCAATTTGAACAATTTGTTTCATATATACAATGACTCTTGAGCTGTTATGGTTATAGTACTTTGTGGACTCGAAATCGAATAGCTCTTCCCTATCTCCAAAATTTGATATGACTGGTGAACTGAATATGAAACAACTGCACACTGCCTCTAAAGATGAAACTAATTCTACTGATTACATATGAAGCTCAGATTATCTTTTGAAAAAAAAACATTATCAGTGAACTCCTAGATTTAACTAGATAAGTGATAGATGTGTGTTGAATAACTTAACATTGCCAGGCTTTTTATCTATATGAATCACAGCGTGCTTGACAAATAAAAGTGGAACCTATATCAGTAATTTTCTGCAGCACATCCTGGGATACCAAATTAAACATATACACATAATGTGTCAGTCTCTGCAGATGTGTACTGCATTCCTATCTGGATTAAGGCTGTTGCAAGCCCATAACAGCATCTGCAGCAGCACTACATACATGCTCTTTTTGTGCTGTGTGCTCTTCTCTTCTCAGCCTCTTGTGTAGCAGAGGCCAGTGAACTCTTCACCATATTGTGGTGTTGACAGTAGAAAATAAGCTCACCCATGTTTACAGTTGGAAATGATGAAAAATGCTGCTTAGTTCAAACATGTACTTTTTTTTGTATTGAAGCTTCTTTATATTTGCCTATACAAACCCCAGCTTCACTGGGTCTAACAAGGTGTGCTTTTGCATACTGCAGGAGTCTGTAATCATGCTTTTCACTTCCACTGCATCAGCAGGTGGCTTAAGACTCGTCAAGTGTGCCCATTAGGTAGCTGCAGTTCTGTGTTGAATTTATCCTTTAGTTCATTCTTTTGGGCATTGCATTACTGACGATCAACTTTTTATCTTGCAGATAACAGTGAGTGGGAGTTCCAGAAATATGGCCACTAGTTCCTGGGCACCCTCATGTGATGTTGGGGCTTACTTCTAGTGACTGCTACCACTCGAGTGTTTTTTTTTTCTGCCAAACAGCTCCATCTTTTACTGCTTTGGATGCTTGCATGTATCACAGGTCAATTATCACTAGTAGTACGTCCACCTGGGACTGTATTTGGATAGTTCGTTGAGAGGATAGTAGTTCCATTTTATAAATGTTATGTGGATTTTCATAAGTGAGCTTGAATTGTGATGTGGTACCATGTCTAAAGGCTGGTGTGGTCTTGTCTTGATCTTGACTTAATGAGAGCCTGTTCGTTTTAATCTCAATCCATGTGGATTAGGCAGTATTAGGCGAGTTTAAATCCATAGCAAGTCAGAAATCTTTAATTTATTTTAGGGCTTGTTCGGTTAGCTCTCAATCCATCCATGTGAATTGAGTGAGATTGGATGGGTTTAAGGGCTTGTTTGGTTTGCTGCATAACTTGCCACACTTTATTTAACTTTTGTGTCTAAGGTTAGTTCTTCAATTCGGACGACTAACCTTAGGCAAAGTGTAGCACAGTTAGCCACGAACCAAATAGGACTTAAATCTTAAACAAGTTAAACTTCTTAATTTTTTCAATCCCATCCAATCCATGTATACGGAGAATAACCAAACAAGGCCTCAATCTTATTCAATCCATATGAAACAGGAATAATTGAACAAAGTGATTGTGTTTTTTGCATGCATGTATAGTCTCTTCGTTTGGCTTTAATCTGTATCGGCTTCTAGTCGAACAGCCTATATAATTGTATACAATGATAGTGTCGGCGTTTCGGACCCGCGAGACCCGTCAACCGACCAGTGAATTTGTTGCTGCGTGCCCCTGTCCAGATAGGTTGATGCAAGATGGAACACAAGCGAGGGAATGAGGCTTATATTATCTTGCACCGGGGTGCTCGTAGTAGGGGTTATAAGCGCCGCGAGAGAGCGAGGGCGAGAGCGAGAGAGAGAGAGAGAGTCCCTGCGCGCGTCTGTCTCTGCCTATCTCGTCTGCCCCGCCTCCCTCTATGTCAACGTCTCTGTGTGTGTGAACGTTATGTCTCTGTTGTTGCGTGCGTGTTGTCCCCGTGCCTTAGGAAGGTCCTGGACATTCCCTTTTATAGATACAAGGAGATGCCCAGCTGTACAATGTGGTGTAGCTATGTGCTAACGTGGCTGGCGGAGAAGTGCCTTGAGCCCTGCACGAGCTAACGTGGCCGTCGGAGAAGTGCCTTGAGCCCTGTAGAAGCATAGCTGGCAGTGCGGCGTGGGCCCTGCTGACGTTTCCTTGCTTCCGTAGGGGGTTGAGAGCAACCGAAGTCATGGGCGCACGCGGGGAACCATCATTACCTGTTACCGGAGTAACCTTGGATGGGACACCGGTCTTGTTCCTTCGTAGCCTAAGGCAGCTAGCTAGGAGTAGGGTAATGATGCATTCCCTGTAGCGTAGTCGGTCCGAGGCTGAGGTCGGGCGAGGCGGACACTTCTCCTGAGGCCGAGGCCGAGGTCGGGCGAGGATGTGATTCTGCCCGAGGATGCATTCCGTGTAGCGTAGTCGGTCCGAGGCTGAGGTCGGGCGAGGCGGAGACTTCTCCTGAGGCCGAGGCTAAGGTCGGGCGAGGATGTGATTCCGCCCGAGGCCGAGGCTGAGGCTGAGGCCTGGGGTCGGGTGAGGCGGAGATCTTCTCCCTGTTGCGCCCGAGGCCGAACTCAGGGGAGGTCGAGACCTGCTGTCGTTAGTTTTACCCTGGTGGTTGGCACAGTAGCCGGAGCGAGGCATACAATGCTGTTTTCCTGTCAGATCGGTCAGTAAAGGGGCGAAGTGACTGCGGTCACTTCGACCTTGCTGACTGAGGCACGCGTGTCAGGATAAGGTGTCAGGCGATCTCCGCATTAAATGTGCATGTGATACGGTCGGTTGGTAGGGCGATCCGGCCGAGGTCGCTGCACGACAAAGTCTGCCCGAGCTGGGCTTCGGGTGAGCCGAGGGTGCGTCTGCTGACTGAGGGGACCCTCGGGCGAGACGTGAATCCGTCCGGGACTACTGTTCCTGCCCGAGGCTGGGCTCGGATGAGGTCGCGTCCCTTGGGAGACAAGGCCTGCGATTTATCAGTCGCTCATGGTTTGTTCTGAAGATGTTTTCCAGCCAGATTAAGGGGCATTGGGGGTACCCCTAATTATGGTCCCCGACAGTATCCCCCGAGCCTCGAAGGGAGTGTAGATACTCGCTTGGAGGTTCTGCCGGATTCTTGCAAGGGGACCGGCCCTTCTCGGTCGTATTTTGTTCCGTTCCGATGGGTGCGCGCGAGCGCACCCGTCGGGTGTAGCCCCCGAGGCCTCGGAGGAGTGGTTTAACTCCTCTGAGGTCTTAATTCTTTTTGCGATGCCTCGGTTGGCCTTGTTATTCCCTCATGCGGCCTGGCCGTAGCCCGGGTGCACGGTCAGGCTCCGAGTTTTTACGCTGGTTTGTTGACGTGGTCAACAGTTTGGCCGTAGCCTGGTGCGAGAGCAGCCCCCGAGTCTCTGCACGGAGCGAGAGGACGATCAAGGACCGTCTCGACTTTTATTGTACGCCCCTTCGTCGCCTTTCCGCAAGGAGGAAGGGGGGGGGGGGAAGCACCATGTTACCCTCGGAGGGCACCGAACATGGTGTTTCCAGTGAGTTGCTAGCGGGTGATCCGAGTGGACGCCCGAGCCCCGTTTGATAAGGGTCGGCTAGTGGCCCAGAGGCACGCTCCAAAAGTACCTGCAAGTGATTTGCCGGACCCAGACCCATTCGATAGGGTCCGAGGGCTCGATGCCTCCCTCCGGTGGGATTCCGTTACAAATCGTTCCCGCTGGTCTCGGAAATGTCCTAGGGTACCTCAGGAGCGTAGCCCGAGCCTCGGCCATCTAACAGACGTACCTAGGGTCATCCCTGACTCTGCGTGCTCTAGGGCGGCTGTCGAACCCTTCCGAGGGGCCAGCCTTCAAACCCCTGATCAGTAAAGGGCTCGGAGCCCGAGTGCTCTGTGGCGGTTGCCGAACCCCGGAGGGCGCAACCTTCGAACCCCTGATCAGTAGGAGGGCTCGGGGCCCGTTTCCTTCACTGAGAAGGATCCTTTTTCGAAATATCCCCTTTCCCGGTCCCTGTGACAAGAGAGAGAGAGAGAGGAAAAGAAAAAGGATATGAATTTAAATAATGTGGCGCACCTTTTTTGACGCGGCCATTATGACGGAGGTGAAACGGCGCCCACTCCAACTGTCGGAGGTGTCGCTTGCCCTGCCAAAGGGTTAATGCGACGAGACGGGCGATTCGCGGGGCATCTGTTGCGCGTGCGCGAGTCGTTCGAGGAACAGAAAGACCGTTTCACCTTCAAGTTTGAATTTCGCGACGGGTTCGGGCGAAGCTTTGGGTGGATCTCGCCCGGGCCTTTATATACCCGGAAGAGGGGCCAGTGGTGGTTCTTTACCCTGCCATTTGCGCTTGCCTTCTGCTTTGGTTTCCGCAACCTAAGAGAGTAGCCAGAGAAAAGGAAACCACGCACCTCATCCCTTCCACCTCCACCACCTTCGTTCGGCGATGGCTGACAAGGTGACCGTCATTCCGCCGCGCGACCCGTGGCCTTTCTCCACCGTCGCTGTGGAGGATCTGGATGCCCTCGTTGCTGATGGTCTGCTCCGTCCCCTCTCCAATAGGCCGCAGCCGGAGTGGATGGCCCCCGCGAGCGAGGCTGACCCGACTCCGCCGCCGGGATATGTGGTCAGTTTCATCCCCTTCCATGAGCGGGGGTTCGGAGTGCCAGCGAGCCGCTTCATGCGGGCGCTCCTGCACCACTACGAGGTGGAGCTGCATAACTTCAACCCCAACTCTATCGCGCAAGCGGCCATCTTCGTGGCGGTTTGCGAGGGTTTTTTGGGGATTGACCCTCACTGGGACCTGTGGACCCATCTCTTCTCCGCGGAGTTCTTCGCCGCGACGACAGAGGCGAAGAAGGTCCGTATGGCGGTGTGGGCCGGTGGCTGCACCCTCCAGCTGAGGCCGGGGCGCGCGCAGCAGTACATCCCTGCCTCCCTTGCGTCTTCGAACAAGGGGTGGCAGAACCGGTGGTTTTATCTCTAGAACGACGGCGGGATGCTTCCGCCGTTTTCTCAACGAGTGGTGACCGCCGCCGGCACTAACTGGCGCTGGGGGGCCACACGCGAGAACCAGGAGAAGCTCCAGCCTATTCTGCAGGCCTTGCAGAAGTTACGATATGGGGGCCTTACCGCTACGGGGGTCGTCGCCGCTATCCATCGTCGGAGGGTGCTCCCTTTGGCAGAGCGGCGGTTGCGGCTTGCGGAGATGAAGCCGGGGGTCGATTTGGAGGGCTCGCGGATGTCCTCGACCTCCCTCTCCGCCGACGACCTCCTCAAGCGGGTAGTAAGTACGGTAGGGAGGCCTGATGCTGGCGCCCTTAGCCAGCCCGCGATGCGTCCCGACCGTGGGTATGTGTCCCTGGTAAGTGTCTGACCCTCCTCCTGTTTTGCGCCGAGTTCTCTACGCCTTTGATTCTTACTGTTGGGATTTTTGTTCGTCCCCAGGGGTTGAGGATTTATAAACCCGTCCGGCCACCGGTCTCGGAGGACGCGGCGGACCGAGCCGCGCGGAGGCTTGCCACGGAGAAGGAGGAGAAGAAGGACGCGGAAAAGGCCCGAGCTCGCGAGAAGATGCTAGCTCGGGAAGCCTTGGAGAAGCGTCGTCGGAGGCAGGCGAGGGATGGGCTCCCGAGGGAGTCGTCATCGGAGATGCCTGACGACAACGACGACGACGACGACGATGATGATGATGATGATAATGATGACGACGAAGACGACGACATGGCGGCCCGACTTGGCCTCAGCCCGGACCCGAGGCTGGGCCAGGGGTCGCCGAGCCAGCCTCTAAGTGGGCTGGCACCCTCAGTGCCTGGGGTCGGGACACCAAGGTCCCAATCCGAGGAGCGGAGGCAGGCCGAGGGGGTACTTGACCCCTTGGCCGAGACAATTGTTGTGACTCCGGGGGGTCAGGCCGATCCGCCTGTCCCCCAAGAGCAGGTGCCCGCGCTGGCTGCATCGGAGGCAGGTCCCTCAGCCGTCGTGACGACGCCTGGGCAGGACGCTCCCTCGGCGCCTCGGGCGTCCGAGGCGGAAACGGTGCCGAAGCCGGCGGCGGGGCAACCCTCGGCAGCGCCTGCGGGGATAGGGGCCCGAGGGGCCTCCCCACAGGCACGATTGGCCTTGCCCCGGAGCGGGTAAGTATCTGAGGATACCTTTGTTTTGGTTCTTTCATTGTGTGTCTTGAACTTGCCGTCTCTCTCTTTCAGCAAGCGAAGGCAGGGCTTGGCTGGTCTGGCCCCCACGAAGGCCCTTAAGACGAAGCCGGCCTCGGTGGCCGGTGCTGTGGCGCGCCATGCCAGTTGGTTGGCCTCCGCACAAGGCACCCTCCAGCGGGGGGCCCAGGCGGCGCGAGTTGCCATGGGGCGAGCCTCCCAGGCTGACCCCCCGTTGGAGCAGCCATCATGCCGGGGGAGGCTGCTGACGCGGCCGCGGCCCCGAGCCCTCCTGACTTGTCATCGGCGCCGGCATCGACTCCTATCGGGGCCATCGCTGATTCGCCCGCGGAGCCGCCCGTCGCCGCCAACGTAGGGATGGTTGAGGTGCCACCGCCCGTGGTCATCCCCGACCTCCTCGTTCTCGGCCATGAGGAGGGGGCGGCCGTCGTTGCCGAGGTTGGTGATCGGAGGCTCGACCACCTTAGCCGAGGAGAGGCCCAGCACGTCGACGGTGGTGGTACTCGATGCATCGGCTGCAGGGGGACCCGACACCTCGGTGGAGGGGCGTGTAGAATCGTGGTCTGTCCTGGGGAGCAGCGGCCTTACTCCTGCGCAGCTCAATCCCAATGAGTGGTGTGGGCAGCCGCTCCGGTTCTGGGGCCGCGGCACCTCGGAGCCTCTCCTCTTCCTCAACGATGAGTTGGAGGAGAAGTCATGGGACAGTTTTCGTGAGTATACCGAGGCGGCGATGAGGTTGCTTCGGTCGACCATGGAAACCCTTTCCAGGGACATTCCCAGGGTTTTCCAGGTAAGGATTTAGACGTACACCTTGCGTGACCAGGGCATTCTTTGTGACATCTTGTTTTCCTTCCTCAGGAGCTCACGGACGCGAGCACCACCAAGTCACTGTTCATCCGCCGCAAAAGCGATGTTCGGGAGTCGCTGTGATCTCAGCGGGCCGCGCTTGCCGAGGCCAATGAGCGCCTTGCCCAACGGAGCACCGAGGTGGCGGACCTTCGGTTGCTCTGCGATGGGCTGAAGTCGGAGGCAGCAGCGGCGCAGACAGAGGCGGCATCGACACGAGCGGAGGCTTTGTCGGCCCGGGAGCAGGTGGCTTCCCAGGCCGAGGAGATGCGGCAGCGGCAGCTGGAGCTTGGCCAGGCTATCGGCGAGCGGGACCAATCTCGGAACCAAGCTGCCGAGGCCGTGAGCCGGGCTGAGGCCCTTAGGGGTCAGCTGGCTGAGGCTATGGAGCGGCTAGTCGAGGCGTCCGCTCGGGCCGGGACCCTTGCGGCGAGCCTGGCCGTGGCCGTCGGGTCTGCCCAGTCCGCCGAAGCCGAGGCCTCGCAGCAGCGTGCCCGGGCCGAAGGTATGTTTTGCCCGCTTTGTGACTTTGTTTTTGTCTCCATTCTTCTCCTTGTGTCTAAAGGACACTGTACGACTGTCTGCAGGGTTCGAGACGGCTCTTAACGAGGCCGTCAAGAACTGCAAGGCGCTTGCTGAGGCGGCTGAGCAGAAGGAGGCCGAGCGTGTGGCCATGTCCGAGGCTATCTCGGCCCTTTGCCAGGCCTTCGGCCTCGACGGCGTCCCCTCGGGTAGCTCCCCCTAGAGTCATCTGCGGGCCTTGGGCGGCCATGTGCGCTGCAGACTCCACGGGGCACTGCACCACGGCGTTAGGCGGGCCTTCGCCGTGCTCGCTTCCCACTACAATGTGGATCTGGAGCGGGTCAGCGAGGGGTACTGCTTACCCGACGAAGAGGAGGCTGCCTTAGCCGAGGTCCAAAGGCTTGACGCGGCTGTCGAGGGCCCAAGTGCGGCGCTGGCTTCCTCCATTGAGGTGGAGATCCTTCCGCCCGTGTCACCGTCTGAGGCCGGGCCAGATTCTGCCAAGGATGGAAATGACGTCGAGCGTGCTGCTCCTCCCCCTGCCGATGTCTGAGCCTACAAGAACAGTTTATTCTAAGTATGCGTATGTTTTTTACGGCCGCTGAGGCCAAAACATTTTAATTGTTGGATTATAATGCTACGTTTTCTTTCCTCTTGTTTCGTGCGTTGGGACTTGTTCGGTAGCAGAATCGCTTATCCGAGCGTGAGTTACTTTTCGCGGAAGGTGATGAGTGAGGTATCCGTATCCCGGAGGCATAGGAGTCCCTCGGCTCGGTCGGCCTTGCCGCTTACGTGTTCTCTCATCGTTTTTAGGATTCCGTTATCGAAATAGTCGAAAAGCACGAAAGTCGTTTTGGTAGAAGAGTTTCCGAGCGTTAGGACTTGTTCGGTAGCAGAATCGCTTATCCGAGCGTGAGCTACCTCTCACGGAAGGTGATGAGTGAGGTATCCGTATCCCGGAGGCGTAGGAGTCCCTCGGCTCGGTCGGCCTTGCCGTTCAAGGTCTCTCTCGCTCGTCTTTAGGACTCTGTTATCGACGCAGTCGAAAAGCGCGAAAGTCATTCTAGTAAAAGACGTTTCCGAGGAAAAAATTGACGCAGAGGGGGTTCCCCCCTTCTAGCCCTCGAGGGAGGGTCGGGCTTTGCCGAGGCAAGGCTGATCCTTCCTTGATGGTTAGACTTTATTTATGCATGTAAAGAAAGCGAGGTACATGAACGACTTGAAATATTTTAAGGGTAAAAGCGACGTAGCTGTTCGATGTTCCAAGCGTTGCTGTAGACCTCGCCTTGGTCGTTGGCCAGCTTATATGTCCCGGGCTTCAAAATCTTGGCGATGATGAAGGGCCCTTCCCAAGGAGGAGTAAGCTTGTGGCGCCCTCGGGCATCTTGTCGCAGCCGAAGTACCAAGTCTCCCATTTGGAAGCCTCGGGGCCGAACCCTTCGGGCGTGGTAGCGTCGCAGAGACTGCTGATACCGCGTCGAGTGTAGTAAGGCCACGTCCCGAGCCTCTTCCAGCTGGTCCAACGAATCTTCTCGGCTGGTCTGGTTGCTTTGGTCGTCGTAAGCCTTTGTCCTCAGGGAACCGTATTCTAAGTCCGTGGGTAGGATGGCTTCGGCCCCATAGACTAGAAAGAATGGCGAGAAACCCGTGGCCCGGCTCGGCGTCATCCTCAGACTCCAAACCACCGAGGCTAGTTCTTTTATCCACCGCTTGCTGAACTTGTTGAGGTCGTTGTAGATGCTCGACTTTAGTCCCTGCAAAATCATATCGTTGGCGCGCTCCACCTGCCCATTTGTCATTGGGTGAGCTACGGCGGCCCAGTCCACATGGATGTGGTGGTCTTCGCAGAAGTCCAGGAACTTTTTCCCAGTGAACTGCGTGCCATTGTCGGTGATGATGGAGTTTGGGACCCCAAAGCGATGGATGATACTTGTAAAGAACGCCACTGCCTGCTCGGACCCTGAAAGGGAATTAGGCTTACACCTAGTTCCTAAATGATTTTGGTGGTTGAGTTGCCCAACAGAAATAAATTGGACTAACTAGTTTGCTCTAGTGTATAAGTTGTACAGGTGCCAAAGGTTCACACTTAGCCAATAAAAAGACCAAGAATTGGGTTCAACAAAGAGAGCAAGGGATAACCGAAGTGTGCCCTGGTCTGGCGCACCGGACTGTCCGGTGTGCCACCGGACAGTGTCCGGTGCACCAGGGGACTCCAAGTCAAACTCTTCACCTTCGGGAAAACTCAGAGCTGCTCTGCTATAATTCACCGGACTGTCCGGTGTACACCGGACAGTGTCCGGTGCTCTAAGGAAGAGCGTCTCCAGAACTCGCCAGCTTTGGGAATTCGCTCCGCTATAATTCACCGGACATGTCCGGTGTACACCGGACTGTCCGGTGAGCCAGCGGAGCAACGACTACTTCGCGCCAACGGTCACCTGCAGAAGCATTAAATACGCGCCAGAGCACGTAGAAGTCAGGCACGCGCGAAGTGGCGCACCGGACACTCTACAGTACATGTCCGGTGTGCCACCGGACATCCAGGCGGGCCCAGCAGTCAGAGCTCCAACGGTCGGAACCCAACGGCCTGGTGACGTGGCTGGCGCACCGGACACTGTCCGGTGGTGCACCGGACTGTCCGGTGCGCCATGCGACAGCAGCCTCCACCAAACGGCTAGTTTGGTGGTTGGGGCTATAAATACCCCAATCACCCCACATTCAAGTCATCCAAGTTTTCCAACTTCCAACCACTTACAAGAGCTAGGCATTCAATACAAGACACACTCAAGTGATCAAATCCTCTCCCAATTCCACAAAAGCTTTAGTGTTAAGTGAGAGTGATTTGTTGTGTTCTTTTGAGCTCTTGCGCTTGGATTGCTTTCTTCTTTCTCATTCCTTCTTGAGATCAATACTCACTTGTAACCGAGGCAAGAGACACCAATTGTGTGGTGGTCCTTGCGGGGAAGTTTTGTTCCCGGTTGATTTGAGAAGAGAAAGCTCACTCGGTCCGAGGGATCGTTTGAGAGAGGGAAAGGGTTGAAAGAGACCCGGTCTTTGTGACCACCTCAACGGGGAGTAGGTTTGCAAGAACCGAACCTCGGTAAAACAAATCCGTGTGTCACACTCTTTATTCGCTTGTGATTTGTTTTGCACCCTCTCTCACGGACTCGATTATTTTTCTAACGCTAACCCGGTTTGTAGTTGTGATTAACTTTGTAAATTTCAGTTTTGCCCTATTCACCCCCCTCTAGGCGACTTTCAATTGGTATCAGAGCCCGGTGCTCCATTAGAGCTTAATCGCTCGAAGTGATGTCGGGAGAACACGCCAAGAGGGAGATGGAGACCGACGATAAGCCCATCGGCGACAAGCCCACTACAAGTCACGGGAAGGCTTCATCGGAAGAGTCCCGCAACAAAAAGAAAGGGAAGGAAAAGAAATCCTCTTCCCACAAGTCGCATCGGAGTGGCGACAAGAAAAAGAAGATGAGGAAAGTGGTCTACTACGAGACCGATACTTCATCACCTTCTACCTCCGGCTCCGACGCGCCCTCCATAACTTCTAAGCGCCATGAGCGCAAGAAGTTTAGTAAGATTCCCCTACGCTACCCTCGCATTCCTAAACATACACCTTTACTTTCTGTCCCATTAGGCAAACCACCAACTTTTGATGGTGATGATTATGCTAGGTGGAGTGATTTAATGCGGTTTCACCTAACCTCACTCCACAAAAGTATATGGAATATTGTTGAGTTTGGAGCACCGGTACCTTCCGTAGGGGATGAGGATTATGATGAGGACGAAGTAGCCCAAATCGAGCACTTCAACTCCCAAGCCACAACTATACTCCTCGCCTCTCTAAGCCGAGAGGAGTATAACAAGGTGCAAGGATTAAAGAGCGCCAAGGAAGCTTGGGACGTCCTCAAGACCGCGCACGAGGGAGATGAGCTAACCAAGATCACCAAGCGGGAAACGATCGAGGGGGAGCTCGGTCGCTTCCGGCTCCGCAAAGGGGAAGAGCCACAAGACATGTACAACCGACTCAAAACCTTGGTGAACCAAGTGCGCAACCTCGGGAGCAAAAAGTGGGATGACCACGAGATGGTTAAGGTTATTCTTAGATCACTTATTTTCCTTAACCCTACTCAAGTTCAATTAATTCGTGGTAATCCTAGATATACACTAATGACTCCCGAGGAAGTAATCGGGAATTTTGTGAGCTTTGAGTACATGATCAAGGGCTCAAAGAAAATCAATGAGCTAGATGATCCCTCCACATCTGAAGCACAACCGGTCGCATTTAAGGCAACGGAGGAGAAGAAGGAGGAGTCTACACCGAGTAGACAACCAATCGACACCTCAAAGCTCGACAACGAGGAAATGGCGCTTGTCATCAAGAGCTTCCGCCAAATCCTCAAGCAAAGGAAGGGGAAAGATTACAAGCCCCGCTCCAAGAAGGTTTGCTACAAGTGTGGTAAGCCCGGTCACTTTATAGCAAAATGTCCTATTTCTAGTGATAGTGACAGGGGCGACGACAAGAAGGGGAGAAGAAAGGAGAAGAAGAGGTACTACAAGAAGAAGGGCGGCGATGCCCATGTTTGTCGCGAGTGGGACTCCGACGAAAGCTCTAGCGACTCCTCCTCCGACGAGGACGCCGCCAACATCGCCGTCACCAAGGGACTTCTCTTCCCCAACGTCGGCCACAAGTGCCTCATTGCAAAGGACGGTAAAAAGAAGAAGGTTAAATCCAAATCCTCCACTAGATATGAATCCTCTAGCGATGATAATGCTAGTGATGAGGAAGATAATTTACGTACTCTTTTTGCCAACTTAAACATGCAACAAAAAGAGAAATTAAATGAATTGATTAGTGCTATCCATGAGAAGGATGATCTCTTGGACTCCCAAGAGGACTTCCTTATTAAAGAAAACAAGAAGCATGTTAAAGTTAAAAATGCTTACGCTCTAGAAGTAGAAAAATGTGAAAAACTATCTAGTGAGCTAAGCACTTGCCATGAGACTATAGACAACCTAAGAAATGAGAATGCTAATTTATTAGCTAAGGTTGATTCACTTGTTTGTGATGTTTCAATTCCCAATCCTAGAAATGATAATGATAATTTGCTTGCTAAGATTGAAGAATTGAACATTTCTCTTGCTAGCCTTAGAGATGAAAATGAAAAATTGCTTGCTAAGGCTAAAGATTTTGATAATTGCAATGCTATTATTTCCAACCTTAGAAGTAAAAATGATATATTGCATGCTAAGGTTGTAAAATTAAAATCTTGCAAACCCTCTACATCTACCGTTGAACATACTTCTATTTGCACTAGATGTAGAGATGTTGATATTGATGCTATTCATGATCATATGGTATTAATTAAACAACAAAATGATCATATAGCAAAATTAGATGCTAAAATTGCCGAGCATGAACTTGAAAATGAAAACTTTAAATTTGCTCGTAGTATGCTTTATAATGGGAGACGCCCTGGCATTAAGGAAGGGGGACAATGTCAAACTTAATGCCCCTCCTAAGAAATTGTCTAATTTTGTTAAGGGCAAGGCTCCCATGCCTCAGGATAACGAGGGTTACATTTTGTACCCTGCCGGATATCCTGAGAGCAAAATTAGGAGAATTCATTCTAGGAAGTCTCACTCTGGCCCTAACCATGCATTTATGTATAAGGGTGAGACATCTAGTTCTAGGCAACCAACCCGTGCTAAGTTGCCTAAAAAGAAAACTCCTAGTGCATCAAATGATCATGACATTTCATTTAAAACTTTTGATGCATCTTATGTTTTAACTAACAAATCCGGCAAGGTAGTTGCCAAGTATGTTGGGGGCAAACACAAGGGGTCAAAGACTTGTGTTTGGGTACCCAAAGTTCTTGTATCTAATGCCAAAGGACCCAAAACCATTTGGTTACCTAAAGTCAAGAACTAAACATGTTTTGTAGGTTTATGCATCCGGGGGCTCAAGTTGGATAATCGACAGCGGGTGCACAAACCACATGACAGGGGAGAAGAAAATGTTCTCCTTCTATGAGAAAAACCAAGATCCCCAACGAGCTATCACATTCGGGGATGGAAACCAAGGTTTGGTCAAAGGATTGGGTAAAATTGCTATATCTCCTGACCATTCTATTTCCAATGTTTTTCTTGTAGATTCATTAGATTACAATTTGCTTTCCGTTTCTCAATTATGTCAAATGGGCTACAACTGTCTTTTTACTGATGTAGGTGTCACTGTCTTTAGAAGAAGTGATGATTCAATAGCATTTAAGGGAGTGTTAGAGGGTCAGCTATACTTAGTAGATTTTGATAGAGCTGAACTCGACACTTGCTTAATTGCTAAGACTAACATGGGTTGGCTCTGGCACCGCCGACTAGCCCATGTTGGGATGAAGAATCTTCATAAGCTTCTAAAGGGAGAGCACATTTTAGGATTAACAAATGTTCATTTTGAGAAAGACAGGATTTGTAGCACATGCCAAGTAGGGAAGCAAGTTGGTGCTCACCATCCACACAAAAACATCATGACGATTGACAGGCCACTGGAGCTCCTACACATGGACCTATTCGGCTCGATAGCTTACATAAGCATCGGCGGGAGTAAGTACTGTCTAGTTATTGTGGATGATTATTCTCGCTTCACTTGGGTATTCTTTATGCAGGAAAAATCTCATACCCAAGAAACATTAAAGGGATTCTTGAGACGGGCTCAAAATGAGTTCGACTTAAGGATCAAGAAAATAAGAAGCGACAACGGGACGGAGTTCAAGAACTCTCAAATTGAAGGCTTCCTTGAGGAGGAGGGTATCAAGCATGAGTTCTCTTCTCCCTACACACCACAACAAAATGGTGTAGTAGAGAGGAAGAATAGAACTCTATTGGACATGGCAAGAACCATGCTTGATGAGTACAAGACCTCGGATCGGTTTTGGGCCGAGGCAGTCAACACCGCCTGCTACGCCATCAACCGGTTATATCTACACCGAATCCTCAAGAAGACATCATACGAACTCCTAACCGGTAAAAAGCCCAATATTTCATACTTTAGAGTCTTTGGTAGCAAATGCTTTATACTTGTTAAAAGAGGTAGAAAATCTAAATTTGCTCCTAAGACTGTAGAAGGCTTTTTACTAGGATATGATTCAAACACAAGGGCATATAGAGTCTTTAACAAGTCCTCTGGACAAGTTGAAGTTTCTTGTGACGTTGTGTTTGATGAGACTAACGGCTCTCAAGTAGAGCAAGTTGATCTTAATGAGATAGGTGATGAAGAGGCTCCGTGCATCGCGCTAAGGAACATGTCCATCGGGGATGTGTGTCCTAAGGAATCCGAAGAGCCTCCAAACGCACAAGATCAACCATCCTCCTCCACGCAAGCATCTCCACCAACTCAAAATGAGGATGAGGCTCAAGTTGATGAAGGAGAAGATCAAGCAAATGAGCCACCTCAAGATGACGGCAATGATCAAGGGGGAGATGCAAATGATCAAGACAAGGAGGATGAAGAACCAAGGCCGCCACACCCAAGAGTCCACCTAGCAATCCAACGAGATCACCCCATCGACACTATCCTCGGCGACATTCATAAGGGGGTAACCACTAGATCTCGTGTTGCACATTTTTGTGAACATTACTCTTTTGTTTCGTCTATTGAGCCGCACAGGGTAGAGGAAGCACTCCAAGATTCGAATTGGGTGGTGGCAATGCAAGAGGAGCTCAACAACTTCACTAGGAATGAGGTATGGCATTTAGTTCCACGTCCTAATCAAAATGTTGTAGGAACCAAATGGGTGTTCCGCAACAAGCAAGACGAGCATGGTGTGGTGACAAGGAACAAAGCCCGACTTGTGGCCAAGGGATACTCCCAAGTCGAAGGTTTGGATTTCGGTGAAACCTATGCACCCGTAGCTAGGCTTGAGTCAATTCGTATATTATTGGCCTATGCTACTTACCATGGCTTCAAGCTTTACCAAATGGACGTGAAGAGTGCCTTCCTCAATGGACCAATCAAGGAAGAGGTCTATGTTGAGCAACCTCCCGGCTTTGAAGATAATGAGTACCCTAACCATGTCTATAAACTCTCTAAGGCGCTTTATGGGCTCAAGCAAGCCCCAAGAGCATGGTATGAATGCCTTAGAGATTTCCTTATCACTAATGGCTTCAAAGTTGGAAAGGCCGATCCTACTTTATCCACTAAAACTCTTGAAAATGACTTGTTCGTATGCCAAATTTATGTTGATGATATTATATTTGGGTCTACTAACGAGTCTACATGTGAAGAATTTAGTAGGATCATGACACAAAAATTCGAGATGTCTATGATGGGGGAGTTGAAGTATTTCTTAGGATTTCAAGTGAAGCAACTCCAAGAGGACACCTTCCTAAGCCAAACGAAATATACTCAAGATATTCTAAACAAATTTGGAATGAAGGATGCCAAACCCATCAAGACACCCATGGGAACTAATGGGCATCTCGACCTCGACACGGAAGGTAAGTCCGTGGATCAAAAGGTATACCGGTCGATGATAGGCTCTTTGCTATATTTATGTGCATCTCGACCGGATATTATGCTTTTCGTATGCATGTGTGCAAGATTCCAAGCCGACCCTAAGGAAGCTCACCTTACGGCCGTAAAACGAATCTTGAGATATTTAGTTTATACTCCTAAGTTTGGGCTTTGGTATCCTAGGGGATCCACCTTTGATTTAATTGGTTATTCGGATGCCTATTGGGCGGGGTGTAAAATTAATAGAAAGAGCACATCGGGGACTTGCCAGTTCTTGGGAAGGTCCTTGGTGTCTTGGGCTTCAAAGAAGCAAAATTCCGTAGCTCTCTCTACCGCCGAAGCTGAGTACATTGCCGCAGGCCATTGTTGCGCGCAACTACTTTGGATGAGGCAAACCCTTAGGGACTATGGTTACAAATTAACCAAAGTTCCTCTTCTATGTGATAATGAGAGTGCAATTCGCATGGCGGATAATCCCGTTGAGCATAGCCGCACTAAACACATAGCCATTCGGTATCACTTTCTAAGGGATCACCAACAAAAGGGAGATATCGAGATTTCATATATTAACACTAAAGATCAATTAGCCGATATCTTTACCAAGCCACTAGATGAACAAACTTTTAACAAACTTAGGCATGAGCTAAATATTCTTGATTCTAGGAACTTCTTTTGTTGATTTGCACACATAGCTCATTTATATACTTTTGATCATGTCTCTACCATGTGCTATGACTAATGTATTTTCAAGTCTATTTCAAACCAAGTCATAGGTATATTGAAAGGGAATTGGAGTCTTCGGCGAAGACAAAGGCTTCCACTCCGTAACTCATCCTTCGCCGTCGCTCCGGGCAACTCTCCATCTTTGCGGGAGAGAGCCTAAGTACAAAGCAAAAGGACTCCGTCTTTGGTATAATCTTCACTCATGTTTTATTTTGCCAAAGGGGAGAAAGTAGTTAAAAGGGCTCTAATGATTCCGTTTTTGGCGATTTATGCCAAAGGGGGAGAGAGCATGAGCCCAAAGCAAAAGGACCGCACCACCAATTTAAAAATTTTTTGGTCTTTCAATTGGTACTAATTTTAGAAAGAATTTTTCAATTGGTATGATTTTCAAATTGGTATCTCTTTGTGTTCAAAAGAGGAAGAGAGTAGTATTTTTAAAATCAATATCTTAAAACCCTCTTGAACACTAAGAGGAGATTTTATTGAGGGGGAGTTTTTGTTTAGTCAAAGGAAAAGCATTTGAAACAGGGGGAGAAAATTTCAAATCTTGAAGGTTTTTGTTTAGTCAAAGGAAAAGCATTTGAAACAGGGGGAGAAAATTTCAAATCTTGAAAATGCTTCGCAAAATCTTATTCATTTACCTTTGACTATTTGCAAAAGAACTTTGAAAAGGATTTACAAAAGAATTTGCAAAAAAAAAACAAAACATGTGGTGCAAGCGTGGTCCAAAATGTTAAAAAAAATGAAGAAACAATCCATGCGTATCTTATAAGTATTTATATTGGCTCAATTCCAAGCAACCTTTGCACTTATTTCATGCAAACTAGTTCAATTATACACTTCTATATTTGCTTTGGTTTGTGTTGGCATCAATCACCAAAAAGGGGGAGATTGAAAGGGAATTAAGCTTACACCTAGTTCCTAAATGATTTTGGTGGTTGAGTTGCCCAACACAAATAAACTGGACTAACTAGTTTGCTCTAGTGTATAAGTTGTACAGGTGCCAAAGGTTCACACTTAGCCAATAAAAAGACCAAGAATTGGGTTCAACAAAGAGAGCAAGGGATAACCGAAGTGTGCCCTGGTCTGGCGCACCGGACTGTCCGGTGCACCACCGGACAGTGTCCGGTGCACCAGGGGACTCCAAGTCAAACTCTTCACCTTCAGGAAAACTCAGAGCCGCTCCGCTATAATTCACCGAACTGTCCGGTGTACACCGGACAGTATCCAGTGCTCCAAGGAAGAGCGTCTCTAGAACTCGCCAGCTTTGGGAATTCGCTCCGCTATAATTCACCGGACATGTCCGGTGAGCCAGCGGAGCAACGACTACTTCGCGCCAACGGTCACCTGCAGAAGCATAAAATGTGCGCCAGAGCGCGCAGAAGTCAGGCACGCGCGAAGTGGCGCACCGGACACTCTACAGTACATGTCCGGTGTGCCACCAGACATCCAGGCGAGCCCAGCAGTCAGAGCTCCAACGGTCGGAACCCTACGGCCTGGTGACGTGGCTGGCGCACCGGACACTGTCCGGTGGCGCACCGGACTGTCCGGTGCGCCATGCGACAGCAGCCTCCACCAAACGACTAGTTTGGTGGTTGGGGCTATAAATACCCCAACCACCCCACATTCAAGTCATTCAAGTTTTCCAACTTCCAACCAATTACAAGAGCTAGGCATTCAATACAAGACACATTCAAGTGATCAAATCCTCTCCCAATTCCACAAAAGCTTTAGTGTTAAGTGAGAGTGATTTGTTGTGTTCTTTTGAGCTCTTGCGCTTGGATTGCTTTCTTCTTTCTCATTCCTTCTTGAGATCAATACTCACTTGTAACCGAGGCAAGAGACACCAATTGTGTGGTGGTCCTTGCGGGGAAGTTTTGTTCCCGGTTGATTTGAGAAGAGAAAGCTCATTCGGTCCGAGGGACCGTTTGAGAGAGGGAAATGGTTGAAAGAGACCCGGTCTTTGTGACCACCTCAACGGGGAGTAGGTTTGCAAGAACCGAACCTTGGTAAAACAAATCCGTGTGTCACACTCTTTATTCGCTTGTGATTTGTTTTGCACCCTCTCTCACGGACTTGATTATTTTTCTAACGCTAACCCGGCTTGTAGTTGTGATTAACTTTGTAAATTTCAGTTTCGCCCTATTCACCCCCCCTCTAGGCGACTTTCAGACCCGATGCTGGTTAAGGGTCGGACCTCGATCCACTTAGAGAATTTGTCGATGGCGACCAGCATGTGCTTGAAGCCCCCAAGTGCCTTCTGCAAGGGACCGACGAGGTCCAGACCCCACACGACAAATGGCCAAGTGATGGGTATTGTCTGCAGGGCTTGAGCGGGCAGGTGCGTCTGTCTCGCGTAGAATTGACACCCTTGGCAGGAGTGTACAATCATAGTGGCGTCGGCCACCGCGGTCGGCCAGTAGAAACCTTGTCGGAAAGCGTTTCCAACAAGGGTTCGAGGTGCTGCATGGTGACCGCAAGCCCCGAGTGTATTTCTTGTAACAGCTCTTGTCCTTGGGCGACAGATATGCATCGTTGGAGAATGTCTGAGGGGCTGCGGTGGTACAACTCTTTTTCATCACCCAGTAAAACGAACGACTTGGCATGCCTAGCCAGTCACCGAGCTTCAGCCTTGTCGAGGGGCAGCTCTCCTCGGAGGAGATATTCTAGGTACGGGGTCTGCCAGTTTTGGTTTGGCGCAACCCCATTCTGTTCTCCCTCGACGCGCAGGGCCTCACCCTCGGCAGCCGAGGGTACCTCGGGCTAGGCCGAGGTCTCGTCGGGTTCGGGCGCATCGTCGAGTTTGACGGATGGTTGATATATGTCCCTGGAGAAGACGTCCGGGGGAACCGTTGTCCGCCCCGAGGCTATTTTAGCCAGCTCATTCGCAGTCTCGTTGTACCGCCGAGCAACATGGTTGAGTTCCAGCCCGTGGAACTTATCTTCCAAGCACCGAAATTCATCGCAATAGGCCTCCATTTTTCGATCGCGGCAGTGGGAGTTCTTCATGACCTGGTCAATGACGAGCTGCTGAGAGCACCTAGAGGGGGCGGGTGAATAGGTGATCCTGTGAAACTTAAACTTATGGCCACAAAAACTTGTTAAGTGTTAGCACAATAATTGCCAAGTGGCTAGAGAGGAGTCTCAACAAAACACAATACCACAAGAGATCAAACACAGAGATGACACAGTGGTTTATCCCGTGGTTCGGCCAAGACCAACGCTTGCCTACTCCACGTTGTGGCGTCCCAACGGACGAGGGTTGCAATCAACCCCTCTCAAGCGGTCCAAAGACCAACTTGAATACCACGGTGTTTTGTTTTGCCTTTCAATATCCCGTTTGCAAGGAATCTCCACAAATTGGAGTCTCTTGCCCTTACACGTATATGATCACAAAGAAGCACAGAGTAAGGGAGGGAAGCAACACACACAAATCCACAGCGAAACGCGCACACACACGGCCAAGAATCGAGCTCACAAGACTATCTCAAAGTTCTCACTAGAACGGAGCTCGAATCACTTAGAATGACAAACGAATGCGCAAAGACTGAGTGTGGATGATCAAGAATGCTCTAAGGTTGCTTGTTTTACTCCTCCATGCGCCTAGGGGCCCCTTTTATAGCCCCAAGGCAGCTAGGAGCCGTTGAGAGCAAATCTGGAAGGCTATCCTTGCCTTCTGTCGTCGGGGGCACCGGACAGTCCGGTGCACACCGGACACTGTCCGGTGCCCGATTTCTTTCCTTAAACAGCGCTGCCGACCGTTGTAGACCGTTGCAGATCTGGGAGCCGTTGGCGCACCGGACATGTCCGGTGCACACCGGACAGTCCGGTGCCGTCTTCTAGCCGTTGGCTCGGCCACGTGTCCCGCGCAGATTGCGCGGCCGACCGTTGGCCCGGCCGACCGTTGGCTCACCGGACAGTCCGGTGCACACCGGACAGTCCGGTGAATTTTAGCCGTACGCCGTCGGCGAATTCCCGAGAGCGGCCTGTTCACGCCGAGTCAGCCTGGCGCACCGGACACTGTCCGGTGCACCACCGGACAGTCCGGTGTGCCAGACCGAGCTGAGTCTTGGCTGTACACAGCCAAGTCTTTTTCTCCTCTTTTCTTTTCTTCTTCTTTCTGTTTCTAACACTTAGACAAGTATATTAGTACACAAAACCAATGTACTAAGGCTTAGAAACATACCTTTACTTCATGATTTGCACTTTGTTCATCCATGGTCATAAATTCACATTTAAGCACTTGTGTTGGCACTCAATCACCAAAATACTTAGAAATGGCCCAAGGGCACATTTCCCTTTCAATCTCCCCCTTTTTGGTGATTTATGCCAACACAACGTAAAGCAAGTAGAACAAGTACAAAAACACTTTAAATAAGAACTCAAATTATTTTGATTCATTTTTGACATATATGGATCACTCTATGCCACCACTTGGTTTGTTTTTGCAAATCAAACTCAAATCTCTATCTCTAAGTCAAACACACATGTTGAAACATAAAGAGAGTCATTCCAAAAGAGATTGATCAAAGATTTCAAAAACTCCCCCTTTTTTCCATAATCAATACTTCTCCCCACAAGAAGCCAACTTTTGATAACTTTTGATAAGAGAGACAACAAAAGAGTTTTGACAAACCAAAAGCTCTATTCTACTATTTTCAAAATCTCTCAAGTGGTAGCTGATCCATTTATCGCTTTGGCCTTTATTTTCTCCCCCTTTGGCATCAAGCACCAAAACGGGATCAATCTTGGCCCTTTAACCCCATTGCCTCACCAAAATCTTCAATTTAGAGCAAATGGCAATAAGAGTTCATGAGATGGACTTGGAATAAGTTACCCTCTCATCGGAGTGCAGTGGAAGTCTTTCATGGTCCAAGTCCACCTTTTCCCTTTCAATTCTCCTTCGAGACTAAATCAAGCAAACTCAAGCATATGGTTAGTCTCAAGGGGTCAAGTTGTAACACATCTCCCCCTAAACATGTGCATCACTTTGCAACGGACTTGTGAGGTCCAGGGAGTGTTTGTACAACTTGAGCACCATAATAAGCAACAAAATGCAGAATGAACATGATCAAAGGCATAAACACATGTATGCTACATTTCAATCCAAGTTCCGCGAATCTAAGATATTGAGCTCACTACGCAGCCTGCAAAAGGTCTTCTCATCTAAAGGCTTGGTAAAGATATCGGCTAGCTGGTTTTCGGTGCTAACATGAAACACTTCGATATCTCCCTTTTGCTGGTGGTCTCTCAAAAAGTGATGCCGGATGTCAATGTGCTTTGTGCGGCTGTGCTCAACAGGATTGTCCGCTATTCGGATAGCACTCTCATTATCACATAGGAGTGGGACTTTGCTCAGATTGTAGCCAAAGTCCCTGAGGGTTTGCCTCATCCAAAGCAGTTGCGCACAACACTGTCCTGCGGCAACGTACTCGGCCTCAGCGGTGGATAGGGCAACGGAGGTTTGTTTCTTAGAGTTCCATGACACCAGGGACCTTCCTAAGAATTGGCACGTCCCCGATGTACTCTTCCTATCGACCTTACATCCAGCATAGTCGGAATCTGAGTACCCAATCAAGTCAAAGTTAGACCCCTTTGGATACCAGATCCCGAAGCAAGGCGTAGCGACTAAATATCGAAGAATTCGCTTCACAGCCACTAAGTGACACTCCTTCGAATCGGATTGAAATCTAGCACACATGCATACGCTAAGCATAATATCCGGTCTACTAGCACATAAATAAAGCAAAGAACCTATCATGGACCGGTATGCTTTTTGATCAACGGACTTACCTCCTTTGTTGAGGTCGGTGTGTCCGTCGGTTCCCATCGGCGTCTTTGCGGGCTTGGCGTCCTTCATCCCAAACCGCTTTAGCAGATCTTGCGTGTACTTCGTTTGGGAGATGAAGGTGCCGTCCTTGAGTTGCTTCACTTGGAACCCAAGGAAGTAGTTCAACTCGCCCATCATCGACATCTCGAATTTCTGCGTCATTACCCTGCTAAACTCTTCACAAGACTTTTGGTTAGTAGAACCAAATATTATGTCATCGACATAAATTTGGCACACAAACAAATCACCATCACATGTCTTAGTGAAAAGAGTTGGATCGGCTTTCCCAACCTTGAAAGCATTAGCAATTAAGAAATCTCTAAGGCATTCATACCATGCTCTTGGGGCTTGTTTAAGTCCATAGAGCGCCTTAGAGAGCTTACACACGTGGTCGGGGTACCGCTCATCCTCGAAGCCAGGGGGTTGCTCCACGTACACCTCCTCCTTTATTGGCCCGTTGAGGAAAGCGCTCTTCACATCCATTTGGTACAACCTGAAAGAATGGTGAGCGGCATACGCTAGCAAGATACGAATGGACTCTAGCCTAGCCACAGGAGCAAAAGTCTCCTCAAAGTCCAAACCTGCGACTTGGGCATAACCTTTTGCCACAAGTCGAGCCTTGTTCCTTGTCACCACTCCGTGCTCGTCTTGTTTGTTGCGGAACACCCACTTGGTTCCCACAACATTTTGCTTGGGACGAGGCACCAGCGTCCAAACTTCATTGCGCTTGAAGTTGTTAAGTTCCTCCTGCATGGCCAACACCCAATCCGGATCTAGCAAGGCCTCCTCTACCCTGAAAGGCTCAATAGAAGAGACAAAGGAGTAATGCTCACAAAAATTAACTAATCGAGACCGAGTAGTTACTCCCTTGCTAATGTCACCCAGAATTTGGTCGACGGGATGATCCCTTTGAATCATCGCTCGAACTTGGGTTGGAGGTGCCGGTTGCGCTTCTTCCTCCATCACGTGATCATCTTGTGCTCCCCCTTGATCACACGCCTCCTTTTGATGAACCTGTTCATCGTCTTGAGTTGGGGGATGCACTGTTGTTGAGGAAGAAGGTTGATCTCGTTCATCTTGTTCCTGTGGCCGCACTTCTCCAATCGCCATGGTTCGTATAGCGGCCGTCGGAACATCTTCTTCATCTACATCATCACAATCAACAACTTGCTCTCTTGGAGAGCCATTAGTCTCATCAAATACAACGTCGCTAGAGACTTCAACCAAACCCGATGATTTGTTGAAGACCCTATACGCCTTTGTATTTGAATCATAACCTAATAAAAACCCTTCTACAGCTTTGGGAGCAAACTTAGAATTTCTACCCTTCTTCACTAGAATGTAGCACTTGCTCCCAAATATACGAAAGTAAGATACATTGGGTTTGTTACCGGTTAGTAGTTCATACGACGTCTTCTTGAGGAGGCGGTGAAGGTAGACCCTGTTGATGGCGTGGCAAGCCGTGTTCACGGCTTCCGACCAAAAGCACTCGGGGGTCTTGAATTCTCCAAGCATAGTCCTCGCCATATCTATGAGCGTCCTGTTCTTCCTCTCTACCACACCATTTTGCTGAGGTGTGTAGGGAGCGGAGAACTCGTGCTTGATCCCTTCCTCCTCAAGAAACTCCTCCACTTGAAGGTTCTTGAATTCGGACCCGTTGTCGCTCCTTATCTTTTTCACCTTGAGCTCAAACTCATTTTGAGCTCTCCTTAGGAAGCGCTTGAGGGTCCCTTGGGTTTCAGACTTATCCTGCAAAAAGAACACCCAAGTGAAGCGGGAAAAGTCATCAACAATAACTAGACCATACTTACTTCCTCCTATGCTTAGATAGGCGACGGGTCCGAAGAGGTCCATATGCAGCAGCTCCAGAGGTCTTGACGTGGTCATCACATTCTTGCTGTGATGTGCTCCTCCCACTTGTTTACCTGCTTGACAAGCTGCACAAGGTCTATCTTTTTCGAAATAAACATTGGTTAGACCTATCACGTGTTCTCCCTTTAGAAGCTTGTGGAGGTTCTTCATCCCCACATGTGCTAAGCGGCGATGCCACAGCCAGCCCATGCAAGTCTTAGCCATTAAGCATGCATCTAGACCGGCCTCTTCTTTTGCAAAATCAACTAAGTAAAGCTTGCCGTCTAGTACACCCTTAAAGGCTAGTGAACCATCACTTCTTCTAATGACAGACACATCTACATTTGTAAAAAGACAATTATATCCCATATTGCACAGTTGACTAACAGATAGCAAATTGTAACCAAGAGACTCAACTAAAAACACATTTGAGATTGAGTGCTCATTAGAAATTGCAATTTTACCTAACCCTTTTACCTTGCCTTGATTCCCATCACCGAATATAATTGAATCTTGGGAATCCTTATTTTTGACGTAGGAGGTGAACATCTTCTTCTCCCCCGTCATATGGTTTGTGCATCCGCTGTCGATAATCCAGCTTGAACCCCCGGATGCATAAACCTGCAAGGCAAATTTAGGCTTGGGTCTTAGGTACCCAACTCATGTTGGGTCCTGCAAGGTTAGCACAAATATCCTTAGGGACCCAAATGCAAGTTTTGTCTCCCTTGCATTTTGCCCCTAACTTCCTAGCAACTATTTTCCTATCCTTTCTACAAATAGCAAAGGAAGCATTTAAAGCACAATAAATTGTAGAAGGTCCATTCACTACTTTCCTAGGAGCATGAATAATATTCTTTCTAGGCACATTATGAATAGCATTTCTCCTAGACATATTTCTACCATGCATATAGGAAGAACTAGAAGCAAACATGGCATGAGAGTCAAAATCATCATAAGCATTATAACTCCTATAAGCATTTCTAGTTTGTCTCCTATCATGGTACAAGAAGGCATGGTTCTTTTTAGCACTACCAGCCATAGGGGCCTTCCCTTTCTCCTTGACGAAGATGGGAGCCTTATGGCTTGTTAAGTTCTTGGCTTCCCTCTTGAAGCCAAGCCCATCCTTAATTGAGGGATGTCTTCCAATTGTATAGGCATCCCTTGCAAATTTTAACTTATCAAATTCACTTTTGCTAGTCTTAAGTTGGGCATTAAGACTAGCCAATTCATCTTTTAGTTTGGAAATTGAAACTAGGTGTTCACTACAGGCATCAACATCGAAATTTTTACACCTCATACAAGTATCAACAATTTCTACACAGGAATTAGATTTACTAGCTACTTCTAGTTTAGCACTTAAATCATTATTAACACTTCTTAAGGTAGCAATGGTTTCATGACAAGAAGATAGTTCACTAGAGAGCATTCCATTTCTTTTAACTTCTAGAGCAAGTGAATTTTGTGCACTAACAAATTTATCATGCTCTTCATATAAGAGATCTTTCTGTTTCTCTAAGATTCTATCCTTTTCATTCAAGGCATCAATCAATTCATTAATCTTAGCTATCTTAGTTCTATCCAATCCCTTGAATAAACTAGAATAATCTATTTCATCCTCACTAGACTCATCATCACTAGAAGAATCATAAGTATTAGCATTACTAGTGATTACCTTCTTCTCCCTTGCCATGAGGCAAGTGTGATGCTCGTTTGGGAAGAGAGCCGATTTGTTGAAGGCAGTGGCGGCGAGTCCTTCGTCGTCGGAGTCGGACGAAGAGCAATCCGAGTCCCACTCCTTTCCAAGGTGTGCCTCGCCTTTGGCCTTCTTGTAAATCTTCTTGTTCTCTCTCTTCCCATTTTTTCCTTGCTCCTGGTCACTATCATTTTCGGGACAGTTAGCAATAAAATGACCAACCTTACCACATTTGAAGCATGAGCGCTTCCCCTTTGTCTTGGTCTTCCTTGGTTGCCCCTTGCGACCATTTAGCGCCGTCTTAAATCTCTTGATGATGAGAGCCATCTCTTCATCATTGAGCCCGGCCGCCTCAACTTGCGCCACCTTGCTGGGTAGCGGCTCCTTGCTCCTTGTTGCCTTGAGAGCGATGGGTTGAGACTCGTGGATTGGACCGTTCAATGCTTCGTCGACGTATCTCGCCTCCTTGATCATCATCCGCCCGCTTACGAATTTTCCAAGTACCTCCTCGGGCGTCATCATCGTGTACCTGGGATTCTCACGAATATTGTTCACGAGATGAGGATCAAGAACGGTAAAGGACCTTAGCATTAGGCGGACGACGTCGTGGTCCGTCCATCGCGTGCTTCCGTAGCTCCTTATTTTGTTGATGAGGGTCTTGAGCCGGTTGTACGTTTGGGTTGGCTCCTCTCCCCTTATCATGGCGAATCGTCCAAGCTCGCCCTCCACCAACTCCATTTTGGTGAGCATGGTGATGTCATTCCCCTCGTGAGAGATCTTGAGGGTGTCCCATATTTGCTTGGCATTGTCCAAGCCGCTCACCTTGTTGTACTCTTCCTTGCACAAGGACGCTAAGAGAACAGTAGTAGCTTGTGCATTTCTATGGATTTGTTCATTTATGAGCATAGAGTTATCCAAGCTATCAAACTTCATTCCATTCTCTACAATCTCCCAAATGCTTGGATGGAGAGAGAATAAGTGACTACGCATTTTGTGACTCCAAAATCCGTAGTCCTCCCCATCGAAGTGTGGAGGTTTGCCAAGAGGAATAGAAAGCAAATGCGAATTCGAACTATGTTGAATACGAGAATAATCAAATGAAAAGTTCGAATTGACCGTCTTTTTGTAGTCGTTGTGGTCATCATCCTTTTGGGAAGAAGTAGATTCATCGCTGTCGTCGTAGTAGACGATCTCCTTAATGCGCCTTGTCTTCTTCTTCTTCCCTTCCTTCCGTCTATGACCCGAGCCGGAGTCGGTAGGCTTGTCGTCCTTCGGCTCGTTGATGAAGGATTCCTTCTCTTTGTCGTTGATCACGATACCCTTCCCCTTAGGATCCATCTCTTCGGGCGATTAGTCCCTTTGTGAAGAGAACGGCTCTGATACCAATTGAGAGCACCTAGAGGGGGGTGAATAGGTGATCCTGTGAAACTTAAACTTATGGCCACAAAAACTTGTTAAGTGTTAGCACAATAATTACCAAGTGGCTAGAGAGGAGTCTCAACAAAACACAATACCACAAGAGATCAAACACAGAGATGACACAATGGTTTATCCCGTGGTTCGGCCAAGACCAACGCTTGCCTACTCCACGTTGTGGCGTCCCAACGGACGAGGGTTGCAATCAACCCCTCTCAAGCGGTCCAAAGACCAACTTGAATACCACGGTGTTTTGTTTTGCCTTTCAATATCCCGTTTGCAAGGAATCTCCACAAATTGGAGTCTCTTGCCCTTACACGTATATGATCACAAAGAAGCACAGAGTAAGGGAGGGAAGCAACACACACAAATCCACAGCGAAACGCGCACACACACGGCCAAGAATCGAGCTCACAAGACTATCTCAAAGTTCTCACTAGAACGGAGCTCGAATCACTTAGAATGACAAACGAATGCGCAAAGACTGAGTGTGGATGATCAAGAATGCTCTAAGGTTGCTTGTTTTACTCCTCCATGCGCCTAGGGGCCCCTTTTATAGCCCCAAGGCAGCTAGGAGCCGTTGAGAGCAAATCTGGAAGGCTATCCTTGCCTTCTGTCGTCGGGGGCACCGGACAGTCCGGTGCACACCGGACACTGTCCGGTGCCCGATTTCTTTCCTTAAACAGCGCTGCTGACCATTGTAGACCGTTGCAGATCTGGGAGCCGTTGGCGCACCGGACATGTCCGGTGCACACCGGACAGTCCGGTGCCGTCTTCTAGCCGTTGGCTCGGCCACGTGTCCCGCGCAGATTGCGCGGCCGACCGTTGGCCTGGCCGACCGTTGGCTCACCGGACAGTCCGGTGCACACCGGACAGTCCGGTGAATTTTAGCCGTACGCCGTCGGCGAATTCCCGAGAGCGGCCTGTTCACGCCGAGTCAGCCTGGCGCACCGGACACTGTCCGGTGCACCACCGGACAGTCCGGTGTGCCAGACCGAGCTGAGTCTTGGCTGTACACAGCCAAGTCTTTTTCTCCTCTTTTCTTTTCTTCTTCTTTCTGTTTCTAACACTTAGACAAGTATATTAGTACACAAAACCAATGTACTAAGGCTTAGAAACATACCTTTACTTCATGATTTGCACTTTGTTCATCCATGGTCATAAATTCACATTTAAGCACTTGTGTTGGCACTCAATCACCAAAATACTTAGAAATGGCCCAAGGGCACATTTCCCTTTCAGCTGCGAGTCGCCACGAGCATCGAGGCGCTGAACACCTAGCTCGACGGTGATGCGCAACCCATTAACCAAAGCCTTGTACTCGGCCACGTTGTTTGATGCTGGAAAATGGAGGCGAATCACGTAGCGCACATGTTTCCCGAGGGGTGAGATGAAGAGCAAGCCAGCGCCTGCTCCTGTCTTCATCAGCGACCCATCGAAGTACATGGCCCAAAGCTCGGGCTAAATTGGAGCTGTCGGCAATTGGGTGTCGACCCATTCAGCCAGGAAGTCCGCCAAGACCTGGGATTTTATGGCCTTCCGAGGGGCAAATGAAATTGTTTCGCCCATGAGTTCCACTGCCCATTTTGCTATCCTACATGAGGCCTCTCGGCACTGGATGATCTCTCCCAGGGGAAGGATGACACCACAGTCACCGGATGAGACTCGAAGTAGTGTCGCAATTTTTGCCGTGTCAGAATTACTGCGTACAGTAGCTTCTGGAATTGTGGGTAGCGGATCTTGGTCTCGGATAGCACCTCACTGATAAAGTAGACCGGCCTCTGGACGAGCAGTGCATGCCCCTCTTCTCGTCTCTCGACTACGATCGCGACGCTGACCACCTGAGTGGTTGCAGCTACGTAAATCAAGAGGGCTTCTCCCGCAGCGGGGGGCACCAAGATGGGCGCATTAGTAAGGAGTGCCTTTAAGTTTCCGAGGGCCTCAGCCTTGGGGGTCCAAGCGAAGCGCTCGGCCTTCCTTAAGAGGCGGTACAAGGGCAATCCTTTTTCGCCAAGGCGTGAGATGAAGCGGCTCACAGCCGCAAGGCATCCCATGACCCTTTGTACTCCTTTTAAATCTTTGATGGGTCCCATGTTGGCGATGGCTGCAATTTTCTCCGGGTTGGCCTCGATGCCTTGCTCGGAGACGATGAACCCTAGGAGCATGCCTCGGGGGACTCCGAAGACACACTTCTCGGGATTGAGTTTTACGCCTTTTGCACGCAGGCACCCGAAAGTTACTTCGAGGTCGGAGAGGAGATCGGAGGCTTTCCTTGTCTTGACAAAGATGTCGTCGACGTAAGCCTCGACCGTTCTGCCGATGTGCTCTCTGAACACATGGTTCATGCACCTTTGGTAGGTTGCACCCAGCAGTGGAGTCCACAATTTGATCGATGCGAGGCAGAGGGTAGGGAACTTTTGGACATGCTTTGTTTAAACCTGTGAAGTCGACGCACATCCTCCATTTCCCACCTTTTTCTTTACAAGCACAGGGTTAGCTAACCATTCTGGATGGAATACCTCTTTGATGAACCCTGCAGCCATCAGCTTGTGGACCTCCTCGCCTATGGCCCTGCGCTTTTCTTCATCAAAACGGCGCAGGTGCTGCTTCACGGGTCGGGCACCAGCTCGGATGTCCAGCGAGTGCTCGGCGACATCCCTCGGTATGCCTTGCATGTCCGAGGGACTCCACACAAAAATTTCGGCATTTGCGCGGAGAAAGTCGACGAGCACTGCTTCCTATTTGGGGTCGAGCTCAGAGCCAACCCTGACTTTCTTGCCGGCGTCGTTGCTGGGGTCGAGGGCGACAGACTTGTCTGCCTCGGCCGGTTTGAAGTTGCCGGCGCGGCGCTTCGCATCAGGCGCCTCCTTGGAGAGGCAATCTAGGTCGGCAATGAGGGCCTCGGACTCGGCGATGGCCTCAGCGTACTCCACGCATTCCACGTCGCACTCGTAAGCGTGGTGGTACGTGGACCCGATGGTGATGGTCCCGTTGGGGCCTGGCATCTTGAACTTGAGGTACGTGTAGTTGGGGACGGCCATGAACTTGGCGTAGCACGGTCTTCCCAGCATCGCGTGGTAGGTCCCTCGGAACCCGACCACCTCAAAAGTGAGGGTTTCCTTTCGAAAGTTGGAGGGAGTTCCGAAGCAGACGGGCAAATCAAGTTGCCCAAGGGGCAGGACGCGCTTACCAGGGACGATCTCGTGGAAAGGTGTTGCACCGGCCCGGATCATGGACAGATCTATCCCCAAGAGCCCTAGGGTCTCGGCGTAGATGATGTTGAGGCTGCTGCCTCCGTCCATGAGGACCTTGGTGAGCCTAGCGTTGCCGATGACGGGGTCGACGACGAGAGGGTACCTTCCTGGGCTCGGTACGCAGTCGGGGTGGTCGCCTTGGTCGAAGGTGATGGGCTTGTCAGACCAGTCTAGGTAGACCGGCGCCGCTACCTTCACCGAGCAGACCTCCCGACGCTCCTGCTTACGGTGCCGAGCCGAGGCATTCGCCACCTGTCCGCCGTAGATCATGAAGCAGTTGTGGACCTCCGAGAACTCCTCATCCTTGTCGCCCCCCTTCTTGTTGTTGGCTTGGTCCTTGCCACCTTCTGTCGAGGGTCCAACCTTGATGAAGTAACGTCGGAGCATGTCGCACGCCTCAAGGGTGTGCTTGACGGGACCCCTGTGATAGGGGCACGACTCCTTGAGCATCTTGTCAAACATGTTGACTCCTCCGGGAGGCTTCCGAGGATTCCTGTGCTCGGCAGCAGCGAGGAGATCTGCGTCAATGGCGTCGCGCTTTGCTTGCGCCTTCTTCTTGGCCTTCTTTTCGAGCCACGCTGGACGGACGCTTCGGGGGCGTCTTCCTTCTGTCTTCCCTGAGGCTGCTTGTCCTTCCGGAAGATGGCTTCAACCGCCTCCTGACCAGAGGCGAACTTGGTGGCGATATCCATCAATTCGCTCGCCTTGGTGGGAGTCTTGCGCCCCAGTTTGCTCACCAGGTCTCAGCAAGTGGTGCCGGCAAGGAATGCCCCGATGACGTCCGAGTCGGTGATGTTGGGCAGCTCGGTGCGCTGCTTCGAAAATCGTCGGATGTACTCTCGCAGGGATTCCCCTGGCTGCTGGCAGCAGCTTCGGAGATCCCATGAGTTCCCAGGGCGCACGTACGTACCTTGGAAATTTCCCGCGAAGGCCTTGACTAGGTCGTCCCAGTTGGAGATCTGTGCAGGAGGCAGTGAAAGGGAAATGTGCCCTTGGGCCATTTCTAAGAATTTTGGTGATTGAGTGCCAACACATGTGTTTAATTGTGAATTTGTGTACATGGATGAACAAGGTGCAAATCATGAGATAAAGGTATGTTTCTAAGCCTTAGTACATTGGTTTTGTGGACTAACATATTTGTCTAAGTGTTAGAAACAGGAAGAGAGAAGAGGAGAAATGACTTGGCTGTGTGCAGCCAAGTCCCAGCTCGGTCTGGAGCACCGGACTGTCCGGTGTGCACCGGACAGTGTCCGGTGCGCCAGGCCAACTCGACTCGAACTGGCCGCTCTCGGGTTTTTGGCCGGCGGCGTACGGCTAAAATTCACCGGACTGTCCGGTGTGCACCGGACTGTCCGGTGAGCCAACGGTCGGCCAGGGCCAACGGTCGGCCGCGCAATCCGCGCGGGACACGTGGCCGAGCCAACGGTCGGAAGACGGCACCGGACTGTCCGGTGTGCACCGGACTGTCCGGTGCGCCAACGGCTCGCAGATCTACGGCAGTCTTCCAACGGTCGGAAGCGCCCGAAAAGGAAACAGATCGGGCACCGGACAGTGTCCGGTGTGCACCGGACTGTCCGGTGCCCCCGACGACAGAAGGCCAGGATAGCCTTCCAGAATTGCTCTCAACGGCTCCTAGCTGCCTTGGGGCTATAAAAGGAGCCCCTAGGCGCATGGAGGAGACATACAAGCAACTCCTAAGCATTCTTGATCATCCACACAAGTTCTTTGCGCATTCGTTTGTGATTCTAAGTGATTCGAGCTCTGTTCTAGTGTGAACTCTGAGATAGTCATTCGAGCTCGAGTCTTGGCCGTGTGTGTGCGCTTTTGTTGTGGATTTGTGTGTGTTGCTTCCCTCCCTTACTCTGTGCTTTCTTTGTGATCATACACTTGTAAGGGCAAGAGACTCCAATTTGTGGAGATTCCTTGCAAACGGGATAGTGAAAGGAACAACAAAACACCGTGGTATTCAAGTGGGTCTTTGGACCGCTTGAGAGGGGTTGATTGCAACCCTCGTCCGTTGGGACGCCACAACGTGGAAGTAGGCAAGCATTGGCTTGGCCGAACCACGGGATAAACCACCGTGTCCCTCTGTGCTTGATTCTTGTGGTATTGTGTTTTGTTGAGACTTCACCTTAGCCACTTGGCAATAATCGTGCTAACACTTAACAAGTTTGTGGCTTAAGTTTGAAGTTTTTACAGGATCACCTATTCACCCCCCCCCCTCTAGGTGCTCACAATTGGTATCGGAGCCGTTCTATTCACAAAGGGACTAACCGCCCGAATAGATGGATCCTAAGGGGAAGGGTATAGTGATCAACGACAAAGAGAAGGAGACCTTCGTCAACGAGCCGAAGGACGACAAGCCTACCGACTCCGGCTCGGGTCAAAGACGAAAGGAAGGGAAGAAGAAGAAGACCAGGCGCATCAAGGAGATCATCTACTACGACAGCGACGAGTCTACTTCTTCCCAAAAGGATGAGGACCACAACGACTACGAGAGGAGAAAACCGGTTAATTCGAACTTTTCCTTTGATTACTCTCGTATTCCGCAAAGTTCACATTCTCATTTGCTCTCCATTCCACTTGGCAAGCCCCCACACTTTGATGGAGAGGACTACGGATTTTGGAGTCACAAAATGCGTAGTCACCTATTCTCTCTCCATCCTAGTATATGGGAGATTGTAGAGAGTGGAATGCACTTTGATAGTTCGGATAGTCCCATGTTCATTAATGAACAAATTCATAAAAATGCACAAGCTACTACTGTTCTTCTAGCTTCCTTGTGCAGGGATGAATACCATAAGGTGAGTGGCTTGGACAACGCCAAGCAAATCTGGGACACCCTCAAGATTTCTCATGAGGGGAACGACGTCACCTTACTCACCAAGATGGAGTTGGTGGAGGGCGAGCTTGGACGGTTCGCGATGATAAGGGGCGAGGAGCCAACGCAAACGTACAACCGGCTCAAGACCCTTATCAACAAGATAAGAAGCTACGGGAGCACGCGATGGACGGACCACGACGTCGTCCGCCTAATGCTCAGGTCTTTTACTGTACTTGATCCTCATCTCGTGAACAATATTCGTGAGAATCCCAGGTACACGATGATGACACCCGAGGAAGTACTTGGAAAATTCGTGAGCGGGAGGATGATGATCAAGGAGGCAAGATACGTCGACGACGCGTTGAACGGACCACTCCACGAGCCTCAACCCATTGCTCTAAAGGCAACGAGGAGCAAGGAGTCGCTACCTAGCAAGGTGGCGCAAGTTGAGGCAGCTGGCCTTAATGATGAAGAGATGGCTCTCATCATTAAAAGATTCAAGACGGTGCTTAAAGGTCACAAGGGACAACCAAGCAAGACCAAAGCCAAGGGGAAGCGCTCATGCTTCAAATGCGGTAAGCTTGGTCATTTCATTGCTAACTGTCCCGATAATGAAAGTGACCAGGAAAAGGGGAACAAAAGAGAGAAGAAGAAGCAATACAAGAAGGCAAAGGGCGAGGCGCATCTAGGAAAGGAGTGGGACTCGGATTGCTCCTCCTCCGACTCCGACAACGAAGGACTCGCCGCCACTGCCTTCAACAAATCGGCTCTCTTCCCCAACGAGCGTCTCACTTGTCTTATGGCAAGAGAGAAGAAGGTAAGTACTAAAGACTCCACTTATGCTTCTTCTAGTGATAGTGAGTCTAGTGATGATGATATAGATTATTCTTGCTTGTTCAAGGGCTTAGATAGATCTAAGATAGATAAAATCAATGAATTGATTGATGCATTGAATGAAAAGGATAGGCTTTTAGAAAAGCAAGAAGATTTATTGTATGATGAACATGATAAGTTTGTAGAGGCACAAAAATCATATGCTTTAGAAGTGAAAAGAAATGAAATGCTTTCTAGTGAAATATCTTCCTGTCATGAAACCATTTCTACCTTAAGAAGTGTTAATATTGATTTAAGTGCTAAACTAGAAGTAGCTAGTAAATCAAATTCTTGTGGTGAACATGTTGAAATTTGTACTAGGTGTAAGGATTTTGATGTTAATGCTTGTAGTGAACACCTAGTTCTAATTTCCAAATTAAATGATGAAGTGGCTAGTCTTAATGCCCAACTTAAGACTAGCAAGAATGAAGTTGATAAAATCAAATTTGCAAGGGATGCCTACACGATTGGTAGACACCCCTCAATTAAGGATGGGCTTGGCTTCAAGAGGGAAGCCAAGAACTTAACAAGCCATAAGGCTCCCATCTTCGTCAAGGAGAAGGGGAAGGCCCCGATGGCTAGTAATGCTAAAAAGAATCATGCCTTTATATATTATGATAGGAGACATGCTAGAAATGCTTATAATCATTTTGATTCACATGCTTATGATTCTCATGCAATGTTTGCTTCTAGTTCTTCTTATAATCATGGTAGAGATATGTGTAGGAGAAATGTTGTACATATGCCTAGGAAGAATGTTATTCATGCTCCTAGGAAAGTAGTGAATGAACCTTCTACCATTTATTATGCTTGTAATGCTCCCTTTGCTATTTGTAGAAAGGGAAAGAAGGTTGTTGCTAGGAAATTAGGGGCTAGATGCAAGGGAGATAAATCTTGCATTTGGGTCCCTAAAGATATTTGTGCTAACCTTGCAGGACCCAACATGAGTTGGGTACCTAAGACCCAAGCCTAAATTTGCCTTGCAGGTTTATGCATCCGGGGGTTCAAGCTGGATTATCGACAGCGGATGCACAAACCATATGACGGGGAAGAAGAAGATGTTCACCTCCTACGTCAAGAATAAGGATTCCCAAGATTCAATTATATTCGGTGATGGGAATCAAGGCAAGGTAAAAGGGTTAGGTAAAATTGCAATTTCTAATGAGCATTCTATTTCAAATGTATTCTTAGTGGAGAGTCTTGGATATAATTTGCTATCTGTTAGTCAATTATGTCAAATGGGATATAATTGTTTATTTACAAATGTAGATGTGTCTGTCTTTAGAAGATGTGATGGTTCACTAGCTTTTAAGGGTGTACTAGACGGCAAGCTTTATTTAGTTGATTTTGCAAAAGAAGAGGCCGGTCTAGATGCATGCTTAATGGCTAAGACTTGCATGGGCTGGCTGTGGCATCGCCGCTTAGCACATGTGGGGATGAAGAACCTCCATAAGCTTCTAAAGGGAGAACACGTGATAGGTCTAACAAATGTTTATTTCGAAAAAGATAGACCTTGTGCAGCTTGTCAGGCAGGTAAACAAGTGGGAGGAGCACATCACAGCAAGAACGTGATGACCACGTCGAGACCCCTGGAGCTGCTGCATATGGACCTCTTCGGACCCGTCGCCTATCTAAGCATAGGAGGAAGTAAGTATGGTTTAGTTATTATTGATGACTTTTCCCGCTTCACTTGGGTGTTCTTTTTGCAGGATAAGTCTGAAACCCAAGGGACCCTCAAGCGCTTCCTCAGGAGAGCTCAAAATGAGTTTGAGCTCAAGGTGAAGAAGATAAGGAGCGACAACGGGTCCGAGTTCAAGAACCTTCAGGTGGAGGAGTTTCTTGAGGAGGAAGGGATCAAGCACGAGTTCTCCGCTCCCTACACACCACAACAAAATGGTGTGGTAGAGAGGAAGAACAGGACGCTAATCGATATGGCGAGGACAATGCTTGGAGAGTTCAAGACCCCCGAGTGCTTTTGGTCGGAAGCCGTGAACACGGCTTGCCACGCCATCAACAGGGTCTACCTTCACCGCCTCCTCAAGAAGACGTCATATGAGCTACTAACCGGTAACAAACCCAATGTATCGTACTTTCGTGTTTTTGGGAGCAAGTGCTACATTCTAGTGAAGAAGGGTAGAAATTCTAAGTTTGCTCCCAAAGCTGTAGAAGGGTTTTTATTAGGTTATGATTCAAATACAAAGGCGTATAGAGTCTTCAACAAATCATCGGGTTTGGTTGAAGTCTCTAGCGACGTTGTATTTGATGAGACTAATGGCTCTCCAAGAGAGCAAGTTGTTGATTGAGATGATGTAGATGAAGAAGATGTTCCGTCGGCTGCTATACGAACCATGGCGATTGGAGACGTTCGGCCACAGGAACAGGATGAACGTAATCAACCTTCTTCCTCAACGACGGTGCATCCCCCACTTCAAGACGATGAACAGGTTCATCAAAAGGAGGCGTGTGATCAAGGGGGAGCACAAGAAGATCAAGTGATGGAGGAAGAAGCGCAACCGGCACCTCCAACCCAAGTTCGAGCGATGATTCAAAGGGATCATCCCGTCGACCAAATTCTGGGTGACATTAGCAAGGGAGTAACTACTCGATCTCGATTAGTTAATTTTTGTGAGCATTACTCTTTTGTCTCCTCTATTGAGCCTTTCAGGGTAGAGGAGGCCTTGCTAGATCCGGACTGGGTGTTGGCCATGCAGGAGGAACTTAATAACTTCAAGCGCAACGAAGTTTGGACGCTGGTGCCTCGTCCCAAGCAAAATGTTGTGGGAACCAAGTGGGTGTTCCGCAACAAACAGGACGAGCACGGGGTGGTGACGAGGAACAAGGCTCGACTTGTGGCAAAAGGTTATGCCCAAGTCGCAGGTTTGGACTTTGAGGAGACTTTTGCTCCTGTGGCTAGGCTAGAGTCTATTCGTATCTTGCTAGCATATGCCGCTCACCATTCTTTCAGGTTGTACCAAATGGATGTGAAGAGCGCGTTCCTCAACGGGCCAATAAAGGAGGAGGTGTACGTGGAGCAACCCCCTGGCTTCGAGGATGAGCGGTACCCCGACCACGTGTGTAAGCTCTCTAAGGCGCTCTATGGACTTAAACAAGCCCCAAGAGCATGGTATGAATGCCTTAGAGATTTCTTACTTGCTAATGCTTTCAAGGTTGGGAAAGCCGATCCAACTCTTTTTACAAAGACATGTGATGGTGATTTGTTTGTATGCCAAATTTATGTCGATGACATAATATTTGGTTCTACTAATCAAAAGTCTTGTGAAGAGTTTAGCAGGGTGATGACGCAGAAATTCGAGATGTCGATGATGGGCGAGTTGAACTACTTCCTTGGGTTCCAAGTGAAGCAACTCAAGGACGGCACCTTCATCTCCCAAACGAAGTACACGCAAGATCTGCTGAAGCGGTTTGGGATGAAGGACGCCAAGCCCGCAAAGACTCCGATGGGAACCGACGGACACACCGACCTCAACAAAGGAGGTAAGTCCGTTGATCAAAAGGCATACCGGTCAATGATAGGGTCTTTACTTTATTTATGTGCTAGTAGACCGGATATTATGCTTAGCGTATGCATGTGTGCTAGATTTCAATCCGATCCTAAGGAGTGTCACTTGGTGGCGGTGAAGCGAATTCTTAGATATTTAGTCGCAACGCCTTGCTTCGGGATCTGGTATCCAAAGGGGTCTAACTTTGACTTAATTGGGTACTCAGATTCCGACTATGCTGGATGTAAGGTCGATAGGAAGAGTACATCGGGGACGTGCCAATTCTTAGGAAGGTCCCTGGTGTCATGGAACTCTAAGAAACAAACCTCCGTTGCCCTATCCACCGCTGAGGCCGAGTACGTTGCCGCAGGTCAGTGTTGCGCGCAACTACTTTGGATGAGGCAAACCCTCAGGGACTTTGGCTACAATCTGAGCAAAGTCCCACTCCTATGTGATAATGAGAGTGCTATCCGAATAGCGGAAAATCCTGTTGAGCACAGCCGCACAAAGCACATTGACATCCGGCATCACTTTTTGAGAGACCACCAGCAAAAGGGAGATATCGAAGTGTTTTATGTTAGCACCGAGAACCAGCTAGCCGATATCTTTACCAAGCCTTTAGATGAGAAGACCTTTTGCAGGCTGCGTAGTGAGCTAAATGTCTTAGATTCGCGGAACTTGGATTGAATTGTAGCATACATGTATCTATGCTTTTGATCAAGTTCATTCTGCATTTTGTTGCTTATTAAGGTGCTCAAGTTGCACAAACACTCCCTGGACCTCACAAGTCCGTTGCAATGTGATGCACATGTTTAGGGGGAGATGTGTTACAACTTGACCCTTTGAGACTAACCATATGTTTGAGTTTGCTTGTGTTAGTCTCAAAGGAGAATTGAAAGGAAAAAGGTGGACTTGGATCATGCAAGACTTCCACTGCACTCCGATGAGGGGTAACTTATTCCAAGTCCATCTCATGAACTCTTATTGCCATTTGCTCTTAATTGAAGATTTTGGTGAGGCAATGGGGTTATAGGGCCACAATTGATCCCGTTTTGGTGCTTGATGCCAAAGGGGGAGAAAATAAAGGCCAAAGCAATAAATGGATCAGCTACCACTTGAGAGATTTTTGAAAATTAGTAGAATAGAGCTTTTGGTTTGTCAAAACTCTTTTGTTGTCTCTCTTGTCAAAAGTTGGCTTCTTGTGGGGAGAAGTAGTAATTATGGGAAAAAGGGGGAGTTTTTGAAATCTTTGATCAATCTCTTTTTGAATGACTCTCTTTATGCTTAAACATGTGTGTTTAACTTAGAGATAGAGATTTGTGTTTGATTTGCAAAAACAAACCAAGTGGTGGCAAAGGATGATCCATATATGCCAAAATTTATTCAAAATAAATTTAAGTGTTATTTGAATAGAGTTTGCACTTGTTCTAGTGGCTTTATGTTGTGTTGGCATAAATCACCAAAAAGGGGGAGATTGAAAGGGAAATGTGCCCTTGGGCCATTTCTAAGAATTTTGGTGATTGAGTGCCAACACATGTGTTTAATTGTGAATTTGTGTACATGGATGAACAAGGTGCAAATCATGAGATAAAGGTATGTTTCTAAGCCTTAGTACATTGGTTTTGTGGACTAACATATTTGTCTAAGTGTTAGAAACAGGAAGAGAGAAGAGGAGAAATGACTTGGCTGTGTGCAGCCAAGTCCCAGCTCGGTCTGGAGCACCGGACTGTCCGGTGTGCACCGGACAGTGTCCGGTGCGCCAGGCCAACTCGACTCGAACTGGCCGCTCTCGGGTTTTTGGCCGGCGGCGTACGGCTAAAATTCACCGGACTGTCCGGTGTGCACCGGACTGTCCGGTGAGCCAACGGTCGGCCAGGGCCAACGGTCGGCCGCGCAATCCGCGCGGGACACGTGGCCGAGCCAACGGTCGGAAGACGGCACCGGACTGTCCGGTGTGCACCGGACTGTCCGGTGCGCCAACGGCTCGCAGATCTACGGCAGTCTTCCAACGGTCGGAAGCGCCCGAAAAGGAAACAGATCGGGCACCGGACAGTGTCCGGTGTGCACCGGACTGTCCGGTGCCCCCGACGACAGAAGGCCAGGATAGCCTTCCAGAATTGCTCTCAACGGCTCCTAGCTGCCTTGGGGCTATAAAAGGAGCCCCTAGGCGCATGGAGGAGACATACAAGCAACTCCTAAGCATTCTTGATCATCCACACAAGTTCTTTGCGCATTCGTTTGTGATTCTAAGTGATTCGAGCTCTGTTCTAGTGTGAACTCTGAGATAGTCATTCGAGCTCGAGTCTTGGCCGTGTGTGTGCGCTTTTGTTGTGGATTTGTGTGTGTTGCTTCCCTCCCTTACTCTGTGCTTTCTTTGTGATCATACACTTGTAAGGGCAAGAGACTCCAATTTGTGGAGATTCCTTGCAAACGGGATAGTGAAAGGAACAACAAAACACCGTGGTATTCAAGTGGGTCTTTGGACCGCTTGAGAGGGGTTGATTGCAACCCTCGTCCGTTGGGACGCCACAACGTGGAAGTAGGCAAGCATTGGCTTGGCCGAACCACGGGATAAACCACCGTGTCCCTCTGTGCTTGATTCTTGTGGTATTGTGTTTTGTTGAGACTTCACCTTAGCCACTTGGCAATAATCGTGCTAACACTTAACAAGTTTGTGGCTTAAGTTTGAAGTTTTTACAGGATCACCTATTCACCCCCCCCTCTAGGTGCTCTCAGGCAGATGCTCCAGCCATGCCTGGGCAGCGTCGGAGAGGAAAAGGGGGAGGTTGCGGATGATGAGGTTGTCATCGTTTGTCCCTCCCAGCTGGCATGCCAGTCGGTAATCCGCAAGCCACAACTCCGGCCTTGTCTCCCCTGAGTACTTGGTGATGGTAGTCGGGGCTCGGAACCGGGCCGGGAACGGTGCCCGTCGTATGGCCCGGCTAAAGACTCACGGACCTGGTGGTTCGGGCGAGGGGCTCCGGTCCTCCTCACTATCGTAGCGTCCTCCGCGCCTGGGGTGGTAGCCTCGGCGCACCCTCTCTTTGAGGTGGGCTCGACGGTCGTGGCGGTGCTGCTCGTCGCCGAGGCGATCCGGGGCCGCGGGCGTCCCGTCCTGTGTGCGCTCGGTGCGGACCGAGGCCTTCCGTATGCGTCGGGAGGGCGTTGCGCGATGCTCCGAGGGGCACCCTTGCCTTCGGGAGGCAGAGCTCTCGGCTCGTCGGACTGCGACATCTTCCAGGAGATCCTTGAGTTCGCCCTGGATACGCCGTCCCTCGGTGGTGGATGGCTCCGGCATTGTTCAGAGTAGCATCGCCGCTGCAGCTAGATTCTGGCCGACCCTGCCCTGGCATCGTCAACGATACGGTGCTGGACGTCTCGAGCCTGATGACGCGCTCCTCCGGCAAGTGCTCGGCCTGCCCACTCCTGCTCGATGTTTTGTCGGAGCTGCACAAGCTGCCCCACTTCTTCGTTAAGCTTGGCCTGCATCTCGCGGAGTTGCTCAAGCTATGTGTCCTGACCCCCCGCAGGGACTGGGACCACAGCTAGCTCCCGCGGGATCTCAACGCGAGACGCAGGCACAGGGGGGTTGTGATCTTCCGGCATGCCGAGGTGGTTGCCTTCGTCGTGATCCCCCTGATCGATGTGGAAACACTCGCGACTTGGGTCGTAACCCTCATCGTCAAAGCTGTGGTCATCGTCGGAGCAGCCGGAGAGGCAGTAGTCACATGCAGACATGAAGTCTCGCATGGCACTGGGATCACGGAGTCCGGAGAAATCCCAACCGAAGTCGGAGTCGTCGTCTTCCTCGGAACCCACGGGTCCGGAGGTTGAGACGACCATCAGTCGGTCCCAAGATGACCACATATGATACCCTGGAAGGTCAGGGTATGCCCTTGCGAAAGCGCTCACCGAAGCGGGGTCGCTTGGTGGATCGAAGCTGAATCTAAAGGGAACAAGGTGGAAAACGGACGGTACCTCTTGGTCGATGGATGGTGGTGAAGTCGCGTCAAGGACGGAATGCACCGTTATCTCAGGTACGAGGCTAACGCCCAGCAAGTCCTTCGCGAGGGTGCTAGCGTCATCAGTCCGCTTGGGGTTAGCACGTTGCGGGGAAGCGATACCCGTCATTGTCTCAGGTGCAAGGACAACACCCGACATGTCCCCCGCAGGGGTGCCGGCATCGTCGACTCGTTCTGGTCCGACAGCCGACGAGGTGTCGTCTCCTGCATGGCCACGGTTGCCTAGGCTCCTCCTCCTCTGGCGAGGGGGGTGGCGGGGCAAACCCGGGTGTTCCTCTTCCGCCACGGGGGAAGTCGTCGTTGAGTTCGCTGCCGCCGGGCGAGCCAACGACCGTCGTTGCTATCGTGCTGCGAGGGGAGGAGTACCATGTCCTAGCTGCCGTCGTGGGACATGAACTCGAGGCTCCCGAAGTGAAGCACCGTCCTCGGTTGAAGAGGCTGCTGAAGGCTACCCATCTGGAACTCAACGGGGAAGTATTTGTTAACACGCAGCGAGCCCCTACCTGGCGCGCCAACTGTCGGCGTTTCGGACCCGCGAGGCCCGTCAACCGACCAGTGAATTTGTTACTGCGTGCCCCTGCCCAGATGGGTTGATGCAAGATGGAACACAAGCGAGGGAATGAGACTTATATTATATTGCACCGGGGTGCTCATAGTAGGGGTTACAAGCGTCGCGAGAGAGCGAGGGCGAGAGCGAGAGAGAGAGAGAGTCCCTGCGCGCGTCCGTCTCTGCCTATCTCGTCTGCCCCGCCTCCCTCTATGTCAACGTCTGTGTGTGTGAACGTTATGTCTCCGCTGTTGCGTGCGTGTTGTCCCCGTGCCTTAGGAAGGCCCTGGACATCCCCTTTTATAGATACAAGGAGATGCCCAGCTATACAATGGGGTGTAGCTATGTGCTAACGTGGCTGGCGGAGAAGTGCCTTGAGCCCTGCACGAGCTAACGTGGTCGTCGGAGAAGTGCCTTGAGCCTTGTAGAAGCATAGCTGGCAGTGCGGCGTGGGCCCTGCTGACGTTTTCTTGCTTCCGTAGGGGGTTGAGAGCAACCGACGTCATGGGCGCACGCGGGGAACCATCATTACCTGTTACCGGAGTAAACTTGGATGGGACACCGGTCTTGTTCCTTCGTAGCCTAAGCCAGCTAGCTAGGAGTAGGGTAATGATGCATTCCCTGTAGCGTAGTCGGTCCGAGGCTGAGGTCGGGCGAGGCGGAGACTTCTCCTGAGGCCGAGGCCGAGGTTGGGCGAGGATGTGATTCCGCCCGAGGATGCATTCCCTGTAGCGTAGTCGGTCCGAGGCTGAGGTCGGGCGAGGCGGAGACTTCTCTTGAGGCCGAGGCCGAGGTCGGGCGAGGATGTGATTCCGCCCGAGGCCGAGGTCGAGGCCTGGGGTCGGGCGAGGCGGAGACCTTCTCCCAAGGCCGAGGCTGAGGCCGAGGCCTGGGGTCGGGCGAGGCGGAGCTCCCTGTTGCGCCCGAGGCCGAACTCGGGGGAGGTCGAGATCTGCTGTCGTTAGTTTTACCCTGGTGGTTGGCACAGTAGCCGGAGCGAGGCGTACAGTGCTGTTTTCCTGTCAGATCGGTCAGTAAAAGGGCGAAGTGACTGCGGTCACTTTGACCTTGCCGACTAAGGCACGCGTGTTAGGATAAGGTGTCAGGCGATCTCCGCATTAAATGCGCATGCGATACGGTCGGTTGGTAGGGTGATCCGACCGAGGTCGCTGCACGACAAAGTCTGTCCGAGCTGGGCTTCGGGTGAGCCGAGGGTGCGTCTGCTGACTGAGGGGACCCTCGGGCGAGGCGTGAATCCGTCCGGGACTACTGTTCCTGCCCGAGGCTGGGCTCGGATGAGGTCGCGTCCCTTTGGAGACGAGACCTGCGCTTTATAAGTCGCTCATGGTTTGTTCTGAAGATGTTTTCCAGCCGGATTAAGGCTTGTTCGGTTAGGAGTGGATTGAGGGGGATTGGAGGGGATTAAATCCCCTCCTATATAAATTTGTATGGGAGGGGATTTAATCCTCTCCATTCCCTCTCAATCCACTTCAAACCGAACAAGCTCTTAAGGGGCATTGAGGGTACTCCTAATTACGATCCCGACAGATAGGTTACTGAATGTTACTTACGATATTCTGAAGTTATGCGGGACACCCAGCACCCTGTCCTGTCTTGCTAATGATAACCTGGTTTGGTTCAGTTACCATATGTACCACATTGCATATATTTTGTATTTGGTTGGAAGACAAGGTTTTGTGTGGTTGAAGATGGATGAAACTGACCTGTTTTTTTGTTTGGTTTCGGAGACAAAAAAATAGGATTAGCTACCAGATTGGTAGAGGGTCCACATGTCAATCTCTTTTTTTGTTCTCCTTTCTCTCACCTCTAGAAGTTGTGCCTGGGACCTTAACCAACTCTAAGAGTGTTTCTTATACCATCTAGCCAACTCAGCTCAGCTAGAGGCTTAGCCCTAGCCCTTTCACGTTTGTCTAGATTTACATAACATAATATTAATCTAGTGACATTTAAATTGTTTAATTATTATTAGGTAGAGAAAATTTCCATTCTTTTTTGGAATGGTATGATTCCTATCTAAGATTTACTGGGCTCACGGAGGAGACAAAGGTGCAGAGGTGAAAAACCGTTTAAAAAATGCTGCTCAACCCTACGTAAGAACTCCACCGAAAGGGATGCATCTGATTCCCACCCGACTTCGCACACTTCATCCATAAAAGAAATCACATGGAATAGATGCATTTTATTCATGTGGAGGCCTGAAAATTGAACATGGAAACAGGAGCCACAAACACATCATATCTTAGAACTCCTGCTGTACAACGTTGTCGTGACGACTGACGACCTATTATGCAGGGACAGGGCTCAGGCCAGAAGATGGTTGTAGACTGGCTGCATATCTCCTCGCCCACAGATCGTAATGGACGATCTCCTCCAGTGACGGGCTTGTTACCAGCTCGTTCCGATGCGCGTTACATGTAAGCTCCACCACCTTGAATATGTCCAGGTAGCTAATCCTGCAAAACCAAACGAAAAGACCAACTTTTTAGAAAGCCTAACGAAAAGGGCAACCTACTTCCTTTCTATGAATATTTAACGGTAACAGATTATTGCAAATAACTTCTTCTTTTTTTTCCTCAGATGAACAACAGTCCGTAGTCACTGAACTATTTTTTTTTCTAAAACTGTCTGCTTATACCATGATCAAGTTTTCTCCTCTATTAAATTCTGGAGCACGGCGCTTTACTTCGGGTCTGTTTGGTTGGGCTGTGGCTACGAAAAAAGCTGTTGTGGGCTGTGAACTATGGAAAAAACAGCTATGGGCTGTAAGCTGTTAAAAAGCTAAAAACCATTTGGTGGAAACCACTAAAAACCGTTAAAAATTATTCGATACACGTTTTCACAGTCCCATCCAAAATCCACTAAAAGCAGGTCCAGAGGTTATTTCAGTTTTGTACTGTGAGAAAGTCAGCTTTTAGAAAAAGCTGATTTCTGGATCCAGACCTTTGGTTTGGCTTTTGGCTTTTAAGGACAAAAACCAAAACCAAAAGACAAACCAAACACACCCTTCAACTAGTTGAGCGTGTATAAATCCATTATCTCGCCATGCAGAGAACCCCGTCTCTGTGGCCGACAACCAAACCATCGTATTGCAAAAGCAACAGCACGCAGCCCTTAAAGAGTGAAATGCACCGGGACCTACGGACCTAGTTCACGAAGTCAGGATCGGGTTCACACCAGGTTCACTCTTTACTCTTGGAGAGTCTACGGACCTAGTTGAGAATCCAAGAAAAGCTTCAGGACCCTCGGTCGGTGTATTTAACTTGTATTTAAATCAGGAAAAAGGTAGTCTAAATCAAGATTATATAGCTGCTCTAATCCGTAACGTAGGCCCAAAAGGTGCTTGAGAATATATTATCTTTAAGGACATACATTCTCGTTCCAGCTCGCTTTTCTAAAGCAAAGCACAGTAGATTGTCCATGGGGCTTTGGTTGGTCCAAAGTTTTCTTTTCATTGCAGCAAATTAGCATAGCGTATCTGGCCTTAGAATTTGCAGAATGTTTGGCAAACCAAATCAAAGGATGACATGAAAATATGCAACGATTTATCTAGAACAAAGCAGGCAAAAGTCGATATGCAAAAAAAAGGATCATACTTCTCGTCAATGAACAACTCCACGGCCTTCTCATTAGCAGCGCTCAGAACTCCTGTCATGGTGCCCCCAGCCCGGCCAGCTGCATAGGCTAGGTCCATTGATGGGTATTTTACGTTGTCGGGAGCTTTGAATGTCAGTGAACCCAACCTGCATTAACCAACTGGAACTTAATCTGAATGCTCAAAAACTGTTACCATGTAATTCCTACTGTTTAAGACTGTGCGAAGTCTTAACATCTTTAATGAAGCATATTCATGTTTAGCAACCTAACCATGGTTAGTACTTGGTTATTACTAAACCAGACGTGGGTTAGTCAACCAGCTCAACTCAGGCATATACCTATTCAAAAGGAAGGACACCAGAATTGCAAGAGTTCAGGTCAAGGTCCAAGCTTGATGAGTTGTTTGGAAAATTCAGTTTTAAGTCCAGTCGCATATTTGTTTCCTAAAATGAGGTGACCGTAATAATATTTGCTGGTTAAAACCTAAGTCAAATGCATTTACAAATTGACACACCAACAGCTGACTCAGGTGCCGGCCCTAACCATACATATATATCTAGTGCTGCCATCATATAGAGGTAGCTTATTAGAACGATCCCATACTGTAATCAAGAAAAATAAGACTTGAATTCTTGAAGGTCATTTCCAAATAAAAGCATCAATTGTACTGCACAAGTAGCACAGGAGTTTGAAGATGTCATACTTGCAAAGATCCAGACGGGGCCAGGTGACCTCAGAGCAATAGATTCTATCTGGCCATGATAAGGTGTATAAGATTGGTAACCGCATATCTGGCCATCCCAACTGAGCTAGGACAGATGAATCCTAGTAGAACAGAAGAACATGAATACCAAAGACAATACTAAACCATATATAAATCAATTACAGAAACAATTATGTATGAACCATAAATGATCTAAAACAATCATAAACTTGAGATTCTGCTCAGATGCTGGCATGCACTAAAACAAGAGAATGAGGTGGAAATAAAAATATGCAGCATGGGAGGATTAAGTTTGGATATGTTTCAGTGTACGAAGCACTACATCTGGGCAGAATACCTCAACATGTGCTTTTTAGTAAAACATATAACTATGGTTTAGGGCTCACCTGGGTTTCAACCATAGAGTGTATGATAGACTGTGGGTGAATCACAATCTCAATGTCATCATATTCAGCACCAAATAAATAATGTGCTTCAATAACTTCTAAACCCTACAAGACCAAGTCGTCAATTTAGTGTTTAATAATAAATATGGATTAAAGATTTTTTTTTTCAAAAAAGATGGAGCTCTATGACACCTTGTTGAATAAAGTAGCAGAATCTACTGTGATCTTCCTTCCCATATTCCAGTTTGGATGCTTTAAAGCGTCAGCAACTTTTACATCTTTCAGCCTGTCAACTGGCCAGTCCCTGTCATGATCAATTTACATGAGATGGGTTTTCTTTCCAGAAGTACATATAACACATAAGGGATGGACTTGCCTGAAAGCACCACCTGATGCAGTTAGAATAATGCGACGAAGTGCACCTTCGGACAAGCCTTGTATACACTGGTACAAGAGAAGCAGCTCTAATAAGCAAAGAATGTCATAAACTATAAAGTGCATTTCTTATTTCAAGTTCAGGGATGGCACGAATGTTGTACTCCCTCGACCACAAAAGGATGCAATTCTCACTTCTCGAGGAGTCAAAGGATTTAAGGTTTGATCAAAGTTGTATAAAAAACATTAATACTATGATATAAAATAATTACCATTAAATTAAATATGAAATACATTTTTATAGTAAAACTAGTTGAAGGCATAAATGTTAATATTCACTATAAAATTGGTCAAAGTTAGGTTAGTTGGACTTCATAAATCCCACAATCGCATCCTTTTTGGGAGGAGGGAGTATTGTTAGTTCGTCTAAACACCCAAAGCCAGCATGTACTTTCCCAACTTTACACCAAATATGCATAACAATAAAAAATTTAAAAGATAGCTGCAGAAACAAGTAAACATTTTGTGAGTTACCTGAAATATTGCAGAGTGCTCAGAATCAGCTGGAAGAATTTTCACTTTGTGTTTGTGTGCAAGGGGAAGCACAAAAGGACCACCTGCAATAAGTGTCTCTTTGTTTGCCAATGCTATGTCTTTACCAGCTTCAATTGCAGCAACTGTAGGCTAACAGAACAAACAATACAAGTAACCAAGTCAGCTATATTCACTGATAAAATTGCTCATTTATTTGATGCAGCACAAAGCAACCACATAATGTTCAAATTATATATAAACAAACGAGATTATATTAAGATACTCGGCAATCCAAAAGTAACACCACCTAGTTATGATGGTCCTCCACTTATCCTGATAGGTTGATACTGCACTATAATAAAAATAGGGGGGCCATGGAACTTGGTTCTCACAAGATACAAATATGGCACTATGGCAGACAATAGAACAATGACATATGTACCACTATCAATTGTTTTTTCCCATCAAATTAGAGATGCCAAAGATGTCTATCTATGTCTGGTAATGAAGTAAAACTTTATCTTCATCCTATACATTATACTGTGGTAAAATTACCTGTACTCATTTTTAACACCTAACTGTATAAATATAGCAACTCAAAATAGCTAAAATTCGTGAATAATTTTTCTTACTATATATTTTCCAGGATTCTGAAATACAAGCATGTTCACAAGGAAAGATTTATGCAGCTAAATGAGATCAGAATTCAGAACGATAGCCTTTTTTTAAGTTTCCTATGACCACAGCTTAGTGGAATGCAGATAAATTTATTGACCTAACAACAGGAAAATATTACATATAGGCACATAAATACCATTTATACACAAATATTATAAATTCTTAGCAAGTATTATTGCAACATTAGATTCTTGGAACACCCAACATAAAAGAAAGCACAAAGAGCAATATGCTAAACAGAAAAGGCATTACCTTCAGCCCTGCACAACCTACTATCCCTGTGACAACTGTAACTGCATCTGGATGGCGAGCAACCTAATAAAGGTTGAGTATTTAAGAAATTTTCAGAGCAAACCTATAGTTATTCACATACATAGGATCATAAGAAATGTCTTACTTCTATGACACCTTGCTCCCCAGGAATAATTTCTGGCTTCTCTTCGCAATCAGCCAAGGCTTCTTTCAATTCATCAACTAATGATTCGTTTCTTACAGCAACCAACTTAGGTTTGAATGTTTTGACCTGTAGTCAATTGCATCCAAAACTCTCAATGAGTGCATAGTTTTTATCTTACTTGTTTAATGTTCAAACAAGTGTATAAATCTCTTTCGAGCTTGAAAAAAGGACATAAAGCAAAGAATATACTCAAAACATCACTGTACCTGATCAGCTAGAAGCGTGACATTGGATCCAGCAGCAAGAGCAACAACTCTGAACTTATCAGGATTCTCCGCAACAATGTCCAATGTCTTTGCATTATGTAAAAGATGGAATATTAGTGCTGCAGAATATCAGTGTCTCTAGTTTAATACTTATCATAAGGTAAGAGATGTTGATTAACATCAAACAAACTGTTATGAGCAACATGTTGATTAGACTTGCCCACACGTTCCAGAAGGATGAGAATATTATTACATCGAACTACTATGAATGATCCACATGCAAAATATACCAATTCTATTGGTTCCAAACAGATGCATAAGCACCAATTCGCTATAGTTTGATCTATCAACGTTATGGACTGACAAATTTCATACATGAGTATTCGATAAATCCCTTTACCTGTGTTCCTATGGAACCAGTTGAACCAACAATCGAGATAGGCTTTGGGCCATCCCATGACCTCCGGCCAGGCTCAGCAACAGCTCGCCCAGGCCATGCTGGTGGTGGAGCCTGTTGCATAGAACAGCATGTCCTTCTCAGTGAAATAGCTCGTTTGCCCTTCCTTTGAAACGTAAAATCCACTGCAATGAGAAATCAAAGTAAGATTAGAAAACAAAATTAGTAACCAGAATTTACACTAGAAATAAGTCTATATAAGTAAGAAAGACCACGGCAACCGTGCCCCGACTGCAATATGGTTCATAAAGTGGACGAGTTTAAACCCTGAATTATTGACCTCATTTGACAAATTCTGTAAACATTCATGTAAACTGCAATACCCCTGTGCACCGACCAGTTAACTTAACCGAGCGTCACATGATAACGGTGCTACCACCTCTGGATCATATCAAATCACTAGAAAGTGTAAACTGAATTGGAACCTGTGGGGAATATATTCGAAGAACAATACATATTCCAACGTCTGAAGTAGCAAACAGCAAGTTGAGGCCCATATATTTCGGAATTTAATTCATCCAGGTGATGACTGATGACAAACGAAGCGATTCCAGACACACGTAAGAGGCGATTCCAGACACAGAAAAGGCCGCATAACATTCTGGAAATTCCGGCCCTGTAACCCGCGTTAGCAGAAAATTCTATGTTTTAAATCAGAGTAGTAAAGGAACTACAGTGTGACTTTTTCTCCGGAGAACCTGAAAAATTCTGCCTTTTAGGATGTCAAAATCATAACAGTTATTAGAATCAGAGTATGCAACTTTACAATGACTATACCCTCCGAGGCTCGCAGTTCCCATGCACTCACTCTACACGGAGACGGGACCCAACCATACTATTAGCGTTTCCTATAACGGTGAACGAGGCATAGCCGGCAAGTGGGATGAAGAGCGATGAACATCAGGACGGCACAAATTCGCACGGTGACACACATCGCAGGACGCTTGGAATGGAACCCAGAAATACCAAACTAAATCGATGGGAATGGGTCAAGAAGCATCATCAAAGTGGCTAGAAAACATAGGGGCGGCAAAGTCTCGAGTGCATCAGGCCGGAAAAGCAAGAAGATAAGTTCATGCACCGATCGGGGAAAAAAAAGGAGGCACCGAAAGAGGAAAAGATCCAACCTTTGTGCTGGACGAGAGGTCCCCTGCTGGAGTCGAGGAAGGAAGCGGCGCTGAGCTCACCCCGGAACGATGCCTTGAGTGCAGCCATCCCGGCTTGCTGGGGAGGATGTGGTAATTGCCGCTGGGCGAGGAGGGGGAGAGGGAGGGGAGCGGTGGTGGCGACCGTCGCTGAGGCCGAAGTGGAAGCGATGCTGGCGACGGAGATGGACGGAGCGAGAGAGATTGCGCCTGGCGAGTTTTATAAACAGAGGAGAGAGAGGAGGGGATGTGTGTGGAGGGAGAAGTGGAGATAAGAAGACGAGATGGGAATCTGAGAGTCCTATGGATGCCACCGCAACCGGCCGATGCCAGCCCGCCTGCTCGCTGATTTTGTATTTCTCGCTTGGTGACTTGTGTGAGTTGCGACTCAGGAGCGTGGACAGACCCACAGACAGTCGGCTCGGCTGGTGATACTGGCTAGGGTGACGTCTGACCAGTCAGTCACAGAGTCACCACTCATGGACTGGGATAACTCCGCCAGTCAAATTGGATTTCTTTTTAAAAAAATCAAAACTGAACAAAAGGAAGTTGTTTTTTAAAGAAGCTATTTTAGGGCGTGTTCGGCTGGCTTGTAGCCGACACTGTTGCAGCTGTTTGGACTGCTGCAGCTGCAATCCATAGAGAGAAAAATACTGTAGAAGCCGCAGCCGCAGCCGGATTGCAGCCGCAGCAAGCCGCAGCGAACAGCCTGTTAAATAGAACAGTTTTAAAAGCACATTAAATAGTAGCTTTAGCTTTTGTTTTGTTGTTTTTTGAAATGGTAAAATTAAGAGTTATTTTACTCCCTTCGTTTTAAATTAGTATTCGCTTTAACTTTTAGATTTTATGTCTATCTTTAAATAGATGACGATAAATCTAGACACATATACAAACCCAAACACGCACATTAATTATTGTATGAATTCATTAAAAAACTAAAACAATTTTTAATTTGGGACGGAGTGGGTAGTTGTTTCAAACAAAATAGCGGTATAAAATAAGTTATATTTTTTGAAACAAACGTTTTTATATCCCATAATTTATTATAGTTTTCCAAGTGATTGGGAAATAGGGTCAAACCTTTTTCTATAAATAATTTTGGTGGTTGAATGCCCAACACAAATATTGGACTAACTAGTTTACTCTAGATTATGTATTCTACACGTGCATAAAGGTTCAACACAAACCAATAAAAAGATCAAATTAGTGTTCAAAAGAAAGGAGCAAAAGAAACCGAAGAGAACCCTAGTCTGACGCACCGGACTGTCCGGTGCATCCGGTGCACCAGGGGCCATACACTTCGAACTCGCCACCTTCGGGTTTTTCAGGGCGCACTCCGCTATAATTCACCGGGCTGTCCGGTGTGACACCGGACTGTCCGGTGCACCAGCGGAGCAACGACTATCCAGCGTAACGGTCGTCTGCAAAAGCGTGAACAGTGCATGAACAGTGCGCGCAGAAGTCAGAGCAGGCGTCAGAGGCGCATCGGACAGTGAATAGTCCTGTCCGGTACAGCACCGGACTGTCCGGTGCGAAATGAAGTCAGCGCTCCAACGGTCAGAATCTTCAGAACCTTAACGGTTGGGTGACGTGGCTGGCGCACCGGATAGTGTCCGGTGGTGCACCGGACTGTCCGGTGCGCCCATCGACAGCAGCCTTCCCCAACGGTTGAATTGGTGGTTGAGGGCTATAAATACCCCCCCAACCACCTCCACTCCAACCATCCAAGCATTCACAACAGTGCATTCAATACAAGAGCAAAGTGCAACACTCCAAGACACAAATCAAAGCCTCCGATCCAATCAAAGTCCCCCAAATTCAATTCTAGTACTCTAGGACTTGTGAGAGGATCACTTGTGTTTCTTTGTTGCTCTTGTTGCTTGGTTGGCTTTCTTCTTCCTCATTCTTGTTCTCTAAGTGACTTGTAATCAAAGCAAGAGACACTAAGTTTGTAGTGGTCCTTGCGGGGTCTAAGTGACCCGTTTGATTAAGGAGAAAGCTCACTCGGTCTAGGTGACCGTTTGAGAGAGGGAAAGGGTTGAAAGAGACCCGGTCTTTGTGACCACCTCAACGGGGACTAGGTTCTCAAGAACCGAACCTCGGTAAAACAAATCACCGTGTCATCCGCCTTATTTCTTGGTTGATTTGTTTTCGCCCTCTCTTTCGGACTCGGTTTTAATTCTAATGGTAACCCCAGCTTGTAGTGTATGCTTAAGTTTGTAAATTTCAGATTCCACCTATTCACCCCCCTCTAGGCGACTTTCAATTGGTATTGGAGCTCGGTACTTCATTAGAGTCTAACCACTCGAAGTGATATCGGAAGATCACGCTAAGAGGGAGATCGTGACCGGCGAGAAGTCCACAAGCCACGGGAAGGCTCCATCAAGGGAGTCCAGCAACAAGCTCAAGGAGGGATCACCTCCTCACAAGTCGCATCAGAGTGGCGACAAGAAAAAGAAGATGAAGAAGGTGGTCTACTATGAGACCGATTCATCATCACCTTCTACATCCGGCTCCGACGCGCCGTCTGTCACTTCTAAGCGCCATGAGCGCAAGAAGTATAGTAAGATGCCACTTCGATATCCCCGCATTTCTAAACGTGCTCCTTTACTTTCTGTTCCATTAGGCAAACCTCCATTTTTTGATGGCGAGGATTATTGTATGTGGAGTGATAAAATGAGGCATCACCTAACCTCACTCCATGCAAGCATTTGGGACATTGTTGAGTTTGGAGCGCAGGTACCATCGGTAGGGGACGATGGCTACGACTCGGACGAGGTTGCCCAAATCCGACACTTCAACTCCCAAGCCACTACTATACTCCTCGCCTCTCTATGTCGAGAGGAGTATAACAAAGTGCAAGGGTTGAAGAGTGCCAAGGAGATTTGGGACGTACTCAAGACCGCGCACGAGGGAGATGAGGTGACCAAGATCACCAAACGGGAGACGATCAAGGGGGAGCTCGGTCGTTTCATCCTCAACCAAGGAGAGGAGCCACAAGCTATGTACAACCGGCTAAATACCTTGGTGAATCAAGTGCGCAACCTCGGGAGCACAAAATGGGATGACCATGAATGGTCAAGGTTATTCTTAGATCACTCGTATTTCGCAGTCCTACTCAAGTTCAATTAATACGTGGTGATCCTAGATACAAGCTAATGTCTCCCGAGGAAGTGATAGGAAAGTTTGTGAGCTTTGAATTGATGATCAAAGGCTCCAAACAAATCATCAACTTGGAGCAAGGCGGCACCACCACACCCGAGGTGCAACCGCCGCATTCAAAGCGACGGAGGAGAAAAAAGAAGAGTCTACACCAAGTAGGCTCCTCATCGACGCCTCCAAGCTTGACAACGAGGAAATGGCGCTCATCATCAAGAGCTTTCGCCAAATCCTCAAGCAAAGGAAGGGGAAAGACTACAAGCCCCGTTCCAAAAGGGTGTGCTACAAATATAGTAAGCCCAGTCATTTTATCGCTAAATGTCCTATGTCTAGTGATAGTGACAGGGGTGACGACAAGAAGGGAAAGAGGAAGGAGAAGAAGAAGTACTACAAGAAGAAGGGCGGTGATGCCCACGTATGTCGGGAATGGGACTCCGACGAGAGCTCCACCGACTCCTCCTCCGACGAGGATGCCGCCAACATCACCATCAACAAGGGCCTCCTCTTCCCCAACGTTGGCTACAAGTGCTTTATGGCAAAGGACGACAAGAAGAAGGAGGTAAAATCTAGAGCCTCCACTAAATATACTACATCTAGTGATGAAGGTAGCTCTAGTGAAGATGAAGATAACTTGCTTACCCTTTTTGCCAACCTTAACATACAACAAAAAGAAAAATTGAATGAATTGATAGGTGCTATTCATGAGAAGGATGAACTCTTGGATAGCCAAGAGGAATTCCTTATTAAGGAAAACAAAAAGCATGTTAAAGTAAAAAATGCTTATGCTCGGGAAGTAGAGAAAAATAAAAAATTGACTAATGAGCTTAGCATATGGCATGACACTATTTCCAACCTTAGAACTGAGAACGCTAATTTATTTGCTAAGGTTGAGAAGTTAAATGATTGTGATGGTTCAATTACCAATCTTAAAAATGATAATGCTAGTTTAATTGTTAAGACTAATAAATTGAATGAATCAATTGCTAGCCTTAAAACTGAGAATGATAAGTTAATTTCCAAGGCTAAAGATTTAAATATTTGCAACGTTTTTATTTCCAATCTTAGAAATGAGAATGCTATTTTACATGCTAAGATTGATGAATTAAATACTTACAAACCCTCTACATCTGTTGTTGATCATGTTTCTATTTGTACTAAATGTAGAGATATTGATGTTGATGCTATCCATGATCACCTTGCTTTAATTAAACAATAAAATGATCATATAGCTCAACTAACTGCTAAAATAATGAGCATGAGATAGAAAATGAAAAATTTAAATTTACTAGAAGCATGCTCTATAATGGAAGACGCCCTGGCATTAAGGATGACATTGGTTTCCAACAGGGAAGCAATGTGAAAATTAATGCCCCTAAGAAATTGTCTAACTCTGTTAAGGGCAAGGCTCCCATGGTTTAGGATAACGAGGGTTACATTTTATATCCTGCTGGTTATCCTGAGTATAAGATTAGGAGAATTCATGCTAGAAAACCTTATACTATTTCACATCATGCTTTTATGTATAAAAATGAGGCATCTAGCTCTAGGCAATCAACTCATGTTAAATTGCCTAAAAAGAAAACTCCTACTGCATCAAATGAGCCAATTATTTCATTCAAAACTTTTGATGCATCTTTTGTTTTAACTAACAAATCAGGCAAAGTAGTTGCCAAATATGTTGGGTCCAAACATAAGGGCTCAAAGACTTGTGTTTGTTAAGGCCCATATATTATAGTCTGCCTATATATATGCTACAGTACCCGAGGGGGCCATTATCTCACCTAATCCAGGTTAGTCACATGGTATCAGAGCCAGGTTAGGGTTAGGGTTTACGTCTAAACCTGACCCTGATCCAATTTTTTGGCGCTGTCGTGCCGTCGCTGTGCTACCATCGCGGCCAACCCTCTGGTCGTGCCGTCTCTCCATCGCGCGGCCTTCCCCCTTGCCTGCAATGTCCGCCGCCAGGGGGGACCTCGGTCTGCGTCCCGTCCGCCGCCAGGGGCATGCAGATCTCTCTCCCACTGTGCCGTCCGCTGCCTGTCCGCGTGGATCTTGTCCCACTATGCCTTCCGCTGCCACGAGCACGCGGATCTCTCTCCCCCGTCCGTCGCTCCCCCGTCCGCCGCCAGGGACTCCCCCGTCCATCGCGCGGGGCGAATCTCGCCTGCACTGCGCCGTCCACCGCTAGGGGACGTCCGCCGCGCCTGCGTCGTCCGCCGCCCTCTTCCCGTGCCCGGCAAGAGTGGATCTTGGTCGGATCTCGCCCTGCGCCGTCCGTCGCCATCTTCCTGTGCCGTCCGCTGCCACGGACAAGGTTCGCCGGATTTCTGCTTTGCGCCGTCACCGAATCTGCGCTGTCCGCCTTAGATCTATGTTGTCCGCCTGCGGCTCTGCTCTGCGTCGTCACCATTTCTACGCTGTCCGCCGGATCTATGCCCTCGCCACTTTCGCGCCGTCCGCCTGCGCTGCAGATCTGCACCGTCGCTGCTGTACTGTTCTTGCACAGGTGGCTGCCATTGCGGGCAGAGTCGCGGTGGTCTTGATTATCTGCAGCAGGGCGACAGCCACTGTCCATCTTGGCTTCTGCTGCCTAGGATCTTCATCAACTCATCCAAGTCGGGCTACTGTCAGCTGCGGCTCCTTTGGTTTGTTTGGTTTCACTGTTTTCCATTGAATTCAATATGGCGACAAATGCTATTGTGGTCAATATCACTCTCGATGGTCAAAATTATCTGGAGTGGGCTTTCTATGTTGAGACTGCACTCCAGGGACATGGATTACTCTCCCATTTGACTGATGCGACACATGTTCTTGCTAACGATCGTCGCAATGCTGCTGATATCAAAACATGGCAGCTTAATGATGGTAAAGTGATGGCTGCTATGGTGAACAACGTCAAACCGTCTATGATTATGAGTTTGTCTAAATTCAAAACTGCTAAAGCCATCTGGTCTCATTTGAAGGAGTGTTTTGTTCAAGACAGTGGTGCTCTATTACACACCCTCATGCAGCAGACACATGTTATTGAGCAAAATGATATGAGTATTGATGAGTACTACTCATCCTTTGATCGCTTGATGAGTGCTTTGACATCAATGGTGCCTGCTTGTACTGTTGATCCTTGTCTAGCTCATAAGTTTATTGAGAAGTTCTTCACTTACAGATTTGTTATGGGTGTTCGGGTCGAGTTTGATTCTCTTCGTGCTTGTTTACTTTAGGGTTCTGACACTCTCACAATGGCTAAGGCATTGTCTGATTTACTTGCTGAAGAGACTCGTCTTAATTCTCTTTCCTCTACTGGTGGTAATCCTCACAGTGTGTTGGCTGCTGCTCAGAAATCTAAGAATATTTTTAAGCCTTGTGATCATTGTGGCAAGACCAATCATCGATCTGATCTTTGCTTTGTCAAGTTTCCTGAGAAGTTGACTGATTTCCGTGCACGACATGCTGCTCGTGGTCGTGGTCCAGGACCATCTACTAGAGGCTCAGTTGCTGTTGCTGCCACTTCGTCCGCTTGTACTTCAGAGTCGGCCTGGGTACTTGATTCAGGAGCCTCCTTTCATGTCACATCTGATCAGTCCAAGTTGGCTTCTACTACACCTGTCACAAATGGTGCTTCAGTGCAGACAACTGATGGTACTGTATGCCACATTACTCATAAGGGTTCTCTTTTCGATCCTCACTTTACAGTACCTAATATTTTCTTTGTCCCTGAGCTATCTATGGATCTTCTTTCAGTAGGTCAAATTACGGATCATAATTGCTTTGTCGGATTTGATGACTCATCTTGTTTTGTACAGGACCTTCACACAGGGGAAGTGATTGGGACTGGCCGTCGCCATAGAGCCGCTCCTCGCCTCCACATCTTGGACTCTTTGCGGCTTCCTTCCTTGGCCACATCTCCAGCGCATGTGCTTTCAGCTACCCTTGCTTTTGTTGCGTCTTTTGCCCAGTGGCATCATCGTCTAGGTCATTTGTGTGGCTCTAGATTGTCCACTCTAATAAAGTCAGGTTGCTTAGGTCATACTTTGGTTGAGTCTGATTTTCATTGTAAGGGTTGTCATCTTGGAAAACAAATACAACTTCCATATTTTACTAGTAATTCTCATTCTGTTGAACCCTTTGATTTGGTTCACTCTGATATTTGGGGTCCTGCACCTTTTGTGTCAAAAGGTGGATATAAATACTATGTCATTTTTATTGATGATCATTCTCGCTACACTTGGATTTATTTCATGAAACGCCGCTCTAAGCTGATTTCTATTTATAAAACCTTTGCTCGCATGATTCACACTCAATTTTCCACTCATATTAAAACTTTTTGTTCTAATTCTGGTGGTGAATATTTATCTGATAATTTTTGCCAGTTTTTGACTTCAGAGGGTACTCTTGCTCAGCTTTCTTGCCCTGGTGCTCATGCACAGAACGGTGTGACTGAATGCAAACCGTCACATTATAGAAACTGCTCGCACTTTGTTAATATCTTCTTTTGTCCCTTCACATTTCTAGAGTGAAGCAGTTTCTACTGTGGTTTACCTCATCAATAGACAACCGTCATCCAAACTCTCTAGCAAAACACCTGGTGAAGTCCTTTTCGGAACTCCTCCACGATATGACCACCTTTGAGTTTTTGGATGTACATGTTATGTACTATTATCACCTCGTGAACGTACTAAATTGACTGCTCAATCTGTTGAGTGTGTTTTTCTTGGATATAGCCCTGAACATAAAGGTTATCGGTGTTATGATTCATCTTCTCGTCGCATGCGTATTTCTCGAGATGTGAGCTTTAATGAAAACCGACCCTTCTTTTACAACTCTTCCACTCATTCTTCTTTTAATTCCACAGAGTCTACCTCCTTCATGAGCCTTCCTCCCATTTCTGAAACTTCATCAGTATTACCACCTACTGTTTCTGCCCCAGATGTTCTCATTCCCATCAAACCACCTTCCACTTCCACACCATCTCAGTCTTACTCTTCCAAACCACCTATTACTCAGACTTACATTCGTCGTCCTCGCTCTACTCCCACGGCCAGTCCTGATGAGGATCCTGTTGCTGATACTTGTACTAACAATGATGACTCTCATGTTGTTTTTAATCAGGGGTATCATCTTTGTGACCGTGGCACTATTGCAGCTCCAAAACATTATGGGTTTTCCCATGCCGGTGCAATCATTGCTGAACCATCATCTTATAAAGAGGCTTCTGGTATACCTGAATGGCAGCTTGCTATAACTAATGAATTAAATGCCCTTCATCGCACATGTACATGGGATGTTGTTCCGTTACCTGCTGGTGCTGTACCTATCACGTGCAAATGGGTCTTCAAAGTTAAAACCAAATTTGATGGGTCTATTGAGCGATATAAAACTTGTCTTATGGCCAGAGGTTTTCAACAGACTTAGGGTATTGACTACGATGAGACTTTTGCAGCTATGGCCCATCTGACTACTGTCCGAGCTTTACTTGCTGTTGCAGCCTCATCTTCTTGGACTATCTCTTAGATGGATGTCAAAAATGCTTTTCTTCATGGTGATCTACATGAGGAAGTCTATATGCATCCACCTCCTGGGATAGAGGTTCCCTTAGGGCATGTATGTCGTCTCCATCGAGCCTTGTATGGTCTCAAACAAGCTCCTCGTGCTTGGTTTGAGAGATTTGTATCTGTCATCAAGGCTTGTGGTTTCTATTCTAGTGACCATGATCCTGCATTGTTCATTCATGTTTCTTCACGAGGACGCATGTTGCTATTACTATATGTTGATGACATGTTGATTATAGGCGATGATCCAGACCATATTGCTAATGTAAAGGCGTATCTGAGTATGAAATTTCAAATGTCTGACTTGGGGGCACTTAGTTATTTTTTGGGCATTGAGATTTTGCAGACTCAAAATGGTATTTATCTTTCTCAGGCCAAGTACATAGAAGACCTTCTTGATCGTTCTGGTCTTAGTGATACTCGCACTGTTGCCACGCCTATGGATCTTCACTTATCTCTTCGTCCGACTGATGGGACACCTTTGGAGGATCCAACTCGATTTAGACATCTTGTTGGTAGCTTAGTTTACCTTACTGTCACTAGGCCAGATATTGCTCATGCGGTTCAGATCTTGAGTCAGTTTGTCTCTGCTCCTACATCAGTTCATTATGGGCACTTACTTCGTGTGCTTAGATATTTATGGGGGACAAAAACACAATGTTTATTTTATGACTCAAATTCCCCACTTCAGCTTCATGCTTACTCTGATGCTACCTGGGCCAGTGATCCTACAGATCGTAGCTCCATCACTGGTTACTATATTCTTCTTGGATCATCCCCTGTTGCTTGGAAATCCAAGAAGCAAGCTGCTGTATCTAGATCTAGTACTGAAGCAGAACTTCGAGCCCTGGCTACTACTACTGCTGAGATTATCTGGATTCGTTGGCTCTTGGCTGATCTAGGCGTTTCTTGTGACTCGCCTACACTTCTTCGCTGTGACAACACTGGAGCTGTACAAATTTGTCATGATCCAGTGAAGCGTGAACTCACAAAACACATTGGTGTAGATGTCTCATTCACTAGATCTCATTGTCATCAAAAGACCATTCATCTTCAACATGTGCCCTCAGAATTACAGCTTGCAGATTTCTTCACAAAAGCACAAACTAGGGCACAACATCAGTTTCATCTAATCAAACTCAATGCTTCAAATCCTCCACTTTCGCCTTGAGTTTGACAGGGGGTGTTAAGGCCCATATATTATTGTTTGCCTATATATATGCTACAGTACCCGAGGGGGCCATTATCTCGCCTAATCTAGGTTAGTCACAGTGTTTGGGTGCCCAAGGTGCTTGTTTCTAATGTCAAAGGACCCAAGACTGTTTGGGTACCTAAGAACAAGGCCTAAATTGTTTTGCAGGTTTATGCATCCGGGAGCTCAAGTTGGATCATTGATAGCAGATGCACAAACCATATGACTAGGGAGAAAAGGATGTTCTCCTCCTATGAGAAAAATGAAGGTCCCCAAAAAACTCTCACATTCGGGGATGGAAATCAAGGTTTGGTCAAAGGACTTGGTAAAATTGCAATATCACCTGACCATTCTATTTCCAATGTTTTCTTGTAGATTCTTTAGATTACAATTTGCTTTCTGTTTCTCAATTATGCAATATGGGCTACAACTGTCTTTTTACAGATGTAGGTGTTACTGTCTTTAGAAGAAATGATGATTCAGTAGCATTTAAGGGAGTGTTAGAGGGTCAGCTATACTTAGTTGATTTCAATAGAGCTGAACTTGACACTTGCTTAATTGCTAAGACTAATATGGGTTGGCTCTGGCATCGCCGACTAGACCATGTTAGGATGAAGAATCTTCACAAGCTTCTAAAGGGAGAGCACATTTTGGGACTAACGAATGTTCATTTTGAGAAAGACAGGGTTTGTAGCGCATGTCAAGCAGGAAAGCAAGTTGGCGCCCATCATCCACACAAAAACATCATGACAACGGACAGGCCACTGAAGCTACTCCACATGGATCTATTCGGCCCGATAGCTTACATAAGCATCGGCGGGAGTAAGTACTGTCTAGTAATTGTGGATGATTATTCTCGCTTCACTTGGGTATTCTTTTTGCTGGAAAAATCACAAACCCAAGAGACTTTAAAGGGATTCTTGAGACGGGCTCAAAATGAGCTTAGATCGAGGATCAAGAAAATAAGAAGCGATAATGGGACGGAGTTCAAGAATTCACAAATAGAAGGTTTTCTTGAGGAGGAGGGCATCAAGCATGAGTTCTCTTCTCCCTACACACCTCAACAAAATGGTGTAGTGGAGAGGAAGAATAGAACTCTACTGGACATGGCAAGGACCATGCTTGATGAGTACAAAACTCCAGACCGATTTTGGGCCGAGGCGATTAACACCACCTGCTACTCCATCAACCGGTTATATCTTTGCCGAATCCTCAAGAAGACATCATATGAACTCCTCACCGGTAAAAAGCCCAACGTTTCATATTTTAGAGTCTTTGGTAGCAAATGCTTTATTCTTGTTAAAAGAGGTAGAAAATCTAAATTTGCTCATAAGGTTGTAGAAGGCTTTTTACTAGGATATGACTCAAACACAAGGGCATATAGAGTCTTCAACAAATCCACTGGACTAGTTGAAGTTTCTTGTGACATTGTGTTTGATGAGACTAATGGCTCCCAAGTGGAGCAAGTTGATCTTGATGAATTAGATGATGAAGAGGCTCCATGCGTGGCGCTAAGGAACATGTCCATTGGGGATGTGTGCCCTAAGGAATCCGAAGAGCCTACACAAACACAAGATCAACCGTCATCTTCAAATCAAGCATCTCCACCAACTCAAGATGAGGATCAGGATCAAGATATCGAGGAAGAAGATCAAGAAGATGAGCCACCTCAAGAGGAGGACAATGATCAAGGGGGAGATGATGATGTTCAAGACAAGGAAGATGATCAAGAAATACAAGGTCAAAGACCGCCACACCCAAGAGTCCACCAAGCAATCCAACGAGATCACCCCGTGAACTCCATCCTCGGTGACATTCATAAGGGGGTAACCACTAGATCTCGTGTTGCTCATTTTTGTGAACATTACTCTTTTGTGTCCTCTATTGAGCCTTACAGGATTGAGGATGCACTAAGAGATTCAGATTGGGTGCTGGCAATGCAAGAGAAGCTCAACAACTTCATGAGGAATGAGGTATGGCATTTAGTTCCACATCCTAATCAAAATGTTGTAGGTACCAAATGGGTATTCCGCAACAAGCAAGATGAGTATGGTGTGGTGATAAGGAACAAAGCTCGACTTGTGGCCAAGGGTTATTCACAAGTCGAAGGTTTGGATTTCAATGAAACTTATGCACCCGTAGCTAGGCTTGAGTCAATTCGCATATTACTTGCCTATGCTACTTACCATGGCTTCAAGCTTTATCAAATGGACGTGAAGAGTGCCTTCCTCAATGGACCAATCAAGGAAGAGGTCTATGTTGAGCAACCTCCCGGCTTTGAAGATAGTGAGTACCCTAACCATGTCTATAAACTCTTAAAGGCGCTTTATGGGCTCAAACAAGCCCCAAGAGCATGGTATGAATGCCTGCGAGATTTTCTTATCACTAATGGCTTCAAAGTCGGAAAAGCTGATCCTACACTCTTTACTAAAACTATTGCAAATGATTTGTTTGTATGCCAAATTTATGTTGATGATATTATATTTGGGTCTACTAACAAATCTACTTGTGAAGAGTTTAGTAGGATCATGGTAAAGAAATTTGAGATGTCAATGATGAGGGAGTTGAGATATTTCTTAGGATTCCAAATCAAGCAACTCCAAGAGGGCACCGTCATCAGCCAAACGAAGTATATTCAAGACATTCTTAAGAAGTTTGGAATGAAGGATGCCGAGCCTATCAAGACACCCATGGGAACCAATGGGCATCTCGACCTCGACACGGGAGGTAAATCCGTAGATCAAAAGGTATACCGGTCGATGATAGGATCTTTACTCTATTTATGTGCATCTCGACCGGATATTATGCTTTCTGTATGCATGTGTGCAAGGTTTCAAGCCGATCCTAAGGAAGTTCACCTTAGGGCCGTGAAGCGAATCATGAGATATTTGGTTTACACTCCTAAGTTTGGGCTTTGGTACCCTAGGGGATCAACCTTTGATTTGATAGGATATTCCGATGTCGATTGGGTAGGGTGTAAAATTGATAGAAAGAGCACATCAGGGACTTGTAAGTTTCTAGAGAGATCCCTAGTGTCTTGGGCTTCAAAGAAACAAAACTCAGTAGCTCTTTCTACCGCCGAAGCCGAGTATATTGCCGCAGGCCATTGTTGTGCGCAATTGCTTTGGATGAGGCAAACCCTTAGGGACTATGACTACAAATTGAGCAAAGTCCCTCTCCTATGTGACAATGAGAGTGCTATCCGCATGGCGGAGAATCCCATTGAACACAGCCGCACTAAGCACATAGACATTCGGTATCACTTTTTGAGGGATCACCAACAAAGGGGGATATCGACATAGCCTACATAAACACCAAAGATCAATTAGCCGATATCTTCACCAAGCCTTTTGAAAGGGAAATGTGCCCTTGGGCCATTTCTAAAATGTTTTGGTGATTAAGTGCCCAACATGTTTGAATAAGTTCTTATGGGCCAAATAAAGTGAGAAGCGAAAATCAAGGCACAAGGTATGTTTCTAGACTTAGTACATTATTTATTGAATGCTAATGTGTTTTTCTAAGTGTTAGAAATAGTGAGAAAAGAGAAGAAAAGGTTTGCAAAAGAATTGGCTGTGTGCAGCCAAAGTCCAGCTCGGCCTGGCACACCGTACGGTCCGGTGGTGCACCGAACAGTATCCGGTGCGCCAGACTGGTCCGCGGTGAACTCGCCGCTCTTGGGACTCAACGACGGCGTACGGCTAAAAATCATCGGACTGTCCGGTGGTGCACCGGACTGTCCGATGAGACATCTGCGACGAACTCGTTGCTCTCGGGAATGAAGAAAGGCAACATGGCTATAATTCACCGGACTGTCCGGTGGTGCACTGGACTGTCCGGTGGTGCAACGGTCGCCAGCGCCAACGGTCGGCCGCGAAATCTGTGGGTGACGCGTGGCAGCTCCAACGGTCGGAAGGAGGCACCGGACTGTTCGGTGTGCACCGGACAGTGTCCGGTGCGCCAACGGGCCCGAAGCTGCAACGGTCGACTATGCTCGATTTGGATGGAAATCGCGCACTGGACAGGCTACAGTAGCTGTCCGGTGCGCCACGCGACAGAAGGCAGGAATTGCCTTCCAAGATTGTCTCCAACGGCTCCTAGCTGCCTTGGGGCTATAAAAGGGGCCCCTAGGCGCATGGAGGAGTTACCTAAGCACACTCTAAGCTTGCTAAGACTTCTAGACTTCACTTTCACGCAATCGGATCATCGTTCTTGAGATTTGAGCACTATTTGAGTTGTAAACTCCTCGCGCTGTGTGTGTGCTCACCTTCTCACTTGTGTGTGTGGTTGTGCTGTGATTTTGAGTCTTGTGTGTGTTGCTCTCCCCGACCTTACTCTTGTGCGTTCTTTGTGATCGATATTGTAAGGGCGAGAGGCTCCAACTTGTGGAGATTCCTCGCAAAAGGGAAGAAGACTATAAGGAAGAAAGCCGTGGTATTCAAGTTGATCATTGGATCACTTGAAAGGGGTTGAGTGCAACCCTCGTCCATTAGGACGCCACAACGTGGAAGTAGGCAAGTGTTACTTGGCTGAACCACGGGATAAAAATCGCGTGCGTACTCTTCATTCAAGGGACTAACCGCCCGAAGAGATGGATCCTAAGGGAAAGGGGATGGTGGTCAATGACAAGGAGAAGGAGTCCCTCTTCAACGAGCCAAGGGACAACAAGCCCACCGACTCAGGCTCAAGTCACAAGAAGAGGGACGGGAAGAAGAAGAGGCGCATCAAGAAGATCATATACTACGACAGTGATGCATCTTCCTCTTCACCAAGGGACGACGACGACGACTCCTCGTCAAAGAAAAAGACGGTCAATCAAAACTATTCCTTTGATTATTCCCATATTCCATACAACTCAAATGCCCATTTGCTTTCTATTCCTCTTGGAAAATCCCCACACTTTGATGGAGAGGATTACTCATTTTGGAGTCATATAATGCGTAGTCATCTGTTTTCTCTCCATCCTAGCATTTGGTAAATTATGGAAAATGGGATGCATTTAATAGTACAGATAATCCTGTATTCATTAATGAACAAATTCATAAGAATGCCCAAGCTACTACTGTCTTGTTAGCTTCGCTTTGCAGGGATGAATACAATAAAGTGAGTGGCTTGGACAACGCCAAGAAAATCTGGGACACCCTCAAGATCTCACATGAGGGAAATGATGCTACAATGATCACCAAAATGGAACTGGTGGAAGGCGAGCTAGGGAGATTCGCCATGATCAGGGGAGAAGAGCCAACACAAACCTACAACAGGCTCAAGACCCTGATCAACAAGATTCGAAGCTATGGAAGCACAAGATGGATGGACCATGACGTCGTTCGATTCATGCTCAGGTTCTTTACAGTTATTGACCCCCATCTTGTGAATCTTATCCATGAAAACCCCAGGTACACAAAGATGACGCCCGAGGAGACACTCGGAAAATTCGTGAGCGGGTGCATGTGGTAAAGGAGGCACGATACGTGGATGACGCCTTGAACGGTCCACTACCTATCTATGAGCTGCAGCCCGTTGCTCTTAAAGCAACAAGCAGCAAAGAGGCGCTACTAAGCAGGGTAGCTCAAGTGGAGGCTACCGGACTCAATGAAGATGAGATGGCGCTTATCATCAAGCGCTTCAAGACCGCACTTAAAGGACATATGGAGTACCCCAACAAGAACAAGACAAAAGGGAAGCGCTCCTGCTTTAAATGCGGTAAGATTGGTCATTTTATAGCATAATGTCCCGATAATAATAATGACCAGGCACAAGAAAAGCATGGGAAAAGAGAGAAAAAGAAGAACTACAAGAAGGCCAAGGGCGAGGCACACATCGGGAAGGAATGGGACTCCGACTGCTCCTCCTCTGACTCTGAGGATGAAGGACTAGTTGCCTCGGCCTTCAACAAATCCTCGCTCTTCCCCAACGAATGCCATACCTGTATTATGGCTAAGGAGAAGAAGGTACATATTCGGGACACGCCCAAGTACACTTCATCTAGTGATGAAGAATCTTCCGATGATGAAATAGACTACTCAGAATTCTTTAAAGGATTAGATAGAGCTAAGGTAGAGAAAATTAATGAATTAATTGAAGCACTAAATGAAAAAGATAGACTTTTAGAAAAGCAAGAGGACATTTTGTATGAAGAACATGACAAATTTGTTAGTGCACAAAAATCTCTTGCTCTAGAAACTAAGAGAAATGAAATGCTATCTTTTGAGTTATCTGCTTGCCATGAATCTATCTCTAGTTTAAAGAGTTTAAATGAGGAATTAAATGCTAAGCTAGAGGAAGTTAGTAAAACAAGTTCGTGTGTAGAGCATGTTAGTATTTGCAATAGATGTAAGGACTTCGATGTTGATGCATGTGATGAACACCTAATTTCTATTACTAAATTAAATGATGAGGTGGCAAGTCTTAATGCTAAACTTAAGACTTGTAAAATAGATTTTGATAAACTAAAATTTGTTAGGGATGCCTATACTGTTGGTAGACACCCCTCAATTAAGGATGGGCTTGGTTTTCGAAAGGAAACTGAAAGTCGCCTAGAGGGGGGGGGTGAATAGGCGAAACCTGAAAATTAAAACTTTATACCCCAACTAGATCCCTTGATTAGTCATTAGAACAAGATACACAATTATCGGAGTATAAAAACTAAGTCCTTGCTTGTAAAGAGTATTGCTTTTAAATAATGCGGAATTGATAAAACAATACAACTAATAGGTCTATGAGAATAAAGCAAGGGGGCTTAGATAAGAAGAGTAATAATACAAGTTCTTTCTTGCAATGTGTTGCTTCACTATATGAGAATTTAACTTAAAGCAACACCAAATTGTATTAGCAATGAATAGTGCAAGAAGAAACTTAGAAACGAAAAGAATAAACAAATCACAAGCAATAAGCACATGAGACACGGGTGATTTGTTTTACCGAGGTTCGGCCCTCGAAGGCCTAGTCCCCGTTGAGGAGTCCACTAAGGACGGGTCTCTTTCAACCCTTTCCCTCTCTCCACCGATCACTCAAGACCGGCGAGCTCTTCTTCTTCTCAAGGATCACTTAAGACCCCGCAAGGACCACCACACACTTTGGTGTCTCTTGCTAGCTTTACAAGCCTCCAAAACTTTGGAGGAAGTTCAATGGGAGTCAAAACTCCATGCGCAAATGAACACAAGGAAGTAACACACACTATCTCTCAATGAATCTCACAAGGCACTAGTGCTAAACTCAAATGAGTAGCTCTCTCTTGCTTGCTCTATCTTTTGTGGCACTTGTGTTGGTTGTAGTGGTCTAAATCTTGTGTATAGGATGGATCAATGAATAGAAGTGGTTGGGAGGGCTTGAGTATGTCAACTAGATGACTTGGAATGTTGCTTGAGCTCCCACACTTTGAAGCGGCCGGTTGGAGTGGTATTTATAGCCACCATCCAAATTGTAGCCGTTGGAGAAGTCTGCTGGCGATGGGCGCACCGGACAGTCCGGTGCGCCACCGGATAGTGTCCGGTGTGCTGCCACGTCATCCAGACGTTAGGGCTTGGAGCTGGTCGACCGTTGGAGGCTTTGTCCTCATGTGGCACCGGACAGTCCGGTGCGACACTGGACAGTCCGATGCCCCTCTGACCAACTGCTCTGACTTCTGCCGCGTTCACTGTGCTGCACTGTTTACTGTCAGAGTCGACCGTTGCGCGCAGATGACCATTGCTTCGCTGGCTCACCGAACAGTCCGATGAATTATAGCGGGGCTGCGCCTGAGAAACCCGAAGCTGAAGAGTTTGAGGCCGATCCTCCCTGGTGCACCGGACACTGTCCGGTGGTGCACCGGACAGTCCGGTGCACCAGACCAGGGAGCACTTCGGTTCCCTTTGCTCCTTTCTTCTTGAACCCTTTTTAATCTTTGTATTGGCTTTGAGTTGAACCTTTGGCACCTGTAGAACATATACTCTAGAGCAAACTAGTTAGTTCAATTATTTGTGTTGGGCATTTCAACCACCAAAATCATTTAGGAAAAGGTTTAAAGCCTATTTCCCTTTCAATCTCCCCCTTTTTGGTGATTGATGACAACACAAACCAAAGCAAATATATAAGTATAGAATTGAACTAGTTTGCATAATGTAAGTGCAAAGGTTGCTTGGAATTAAACCAATATATTATTTTTTACTAGATATGCATGAATGTTTTTCTTCTTGTTATTTAAAACTTTGGACCATGCTTGCACCACTAGTTTTGTTTTTGTAAATGCTTTGTAAAATTCTTTTCAAAAGCTTTTTGCAAATGGTCAAAGGTACATGAATAAGATTGAAAGAAGCATTTTCAAGATTTGAAAATTTCTCCCCCTGTTTCAAATGCTTTTCCTTTGACTTAAACAAAACTCCCCCTAAATAAAATTCTCCTCTTAGTGTTCAAGAGGGTTTTGCAATTTTTGAAGATACTACTTTCTCCCCCTTTTGAAGACAATAATTGAAAACTTCATTTTTTTAAATTTGGTGGTGGTGCGGTCCTTTTGCTTTGGGCTCATACTTTCTCCCCCTTTGGCATGAGTCGCCAAAAACGGATAATTGTGAGTGAGATATAAGCCCTTTTAATACTTTCTCCTCCTTTGGTAAAGAGTATGTGAGTGAAGATTATACCAAAGTGAAGAATCATGCGGAATACCGACAAAGAGTGGATAATATCGAAGGAGTTGAGTGGAAGCGTTGTCTTTGCCAAATACTCCATTTCCCTTTCAATTCTATGACTAAGCATGAGAATATACTTGAAAATACATTAGCCATAGACATAAAAGAGATATGATCAAAGGATATATCAAATTAAGCATGATCATAGTTCTATGTAACATAGATTGCTCCCCCTAAATATGTGCATAATCATAGTTCTATATAATATAAATTTTGGCCTAAAATGCCAAATGCACATAATTAGGTTAATGAGAACATAGCTATATCATACATAATGTGAAGTGCATTGTGTCATAGTATAAGTGTGATGCTCATGACAGTTTTATGCACTTATGAAAGCATGTTATAAACATCTTAAGAATTTTCCCTTAAGGATTTCAAAGAGGCTTAAGGACCATCAACCTTTGAAACAAAGACAGCTTATCCTCGTTACAAGGTTAAGCTTTAAGCTCTTTGACAATAAAATCACTCCACCCAGTTTTAACAAAGATGCATAAATGCATGAATGAAATGTTTGAGAAGTTAAAGCAGGGCTAATGCATGGACATGCTTTCTCTTCCTTTTATACAAGATATGCAAAGAAAGTACAGAAAAGGAAGATTTAGGTACAAGTTTAAATGAAAGGAAGAAATTTTACCCTTTTGTACCTTCACATAGAGACGCTCTCTTCATTGTGCTTTGTCCTTTGTCTTAGTTGCTTAAGACCTATACTTAAGACAATATATGGAAATGTTTTGCACAAGAAAGAGTTCTACAACTAGTGATCCTTTTCCAAGTTATTGTTAGCATATATCACATGGATCACAAATTGCATAAATGTATCATGAATTCTCCTTTTAACTTAGTGCATATCAAGGGAGATATCGATTGATAGTATATACGGCACTAAGAAGCATGATTGTTAATTGAAGTCATTCAATGATCAAACAAATAATAGATGTGATCAAAAGAACAACATACGCATTAGAATATCAATTAAGCTTAGAGTAGGAGAATCCGGCAAATATGCTACTTTAGAGTGAAAGATAAGAATTGAAAAATAGTAGCATACTTCATGAGAAACTCATTCTCATGCAAGAGACTATATGAAATAACTAAGATAAAGTGATAGTCTCAACTTAATCAAGATATAGAAAGAGGCTCCCCCTAAAGATATGCATCAAGTATTTGAATGAATTGAATGGATGAATTTACTTTAAAGACAAATAGGGAGAAGCATTTATACATCTTGATCAAGGCTCATGAAATTTGCGATAAACAACTTAGGCCTGGTATTCTCACAATGAAAAAGGTTTAGAATGCTTACAACCACACCATTGATTGTTTTGAGGATCTTATTATCCAAGTGGATGTTGTTGTTCTTGGTGTCCTTCTCTTTCATGTGAGTGTCCTCCCTTTGTAGTTGTTTCTTTTTCCTTTCAAACTTATTGAAAATACTCAAGAAAGATGTTAATAGCACAAGGGAGTATATGACGAAGGATGACATCTTTGGATAAGAAATAAAAACAATTCATCATCCATAAGTCACATGAAGTAAAATCCTTATCCTTAGTGCACATCATTAGAAAGGAGGAATATGCACCTTTTAAGCACTTTGATTACTCATAGGAATTTTACTTCTTCATATTGAATTTTATTATCATAACTTAAAAGCATATCAATATGAACATAGTTATAGCAAAGGCATGAATTAGATTTTAATGGACAAGTACATTTATGAGAATGAGATTGAATGCACATCAAGCTGACTTAAGTCCAATAAAGAATCTATTCCTCATATGGGTAGAATATGATAATTTAGATTAAATAGCCATTGAGATGGGAACTAAATTTGATTAAGAAGATGAGTTCTCATACCTTTGCTTTTACCTTTCTTCCTTTGGGTGAAGAGCAACCCTTGAGGCTTGTGCACTTTCTCTTTTGTAGATATTCATAAGTAGGCTCAAGAGATTTGTTGCTAGTAACACAAGCACTAGTTTTCATTTTTGTAATCATTTTGATAGGGAATGAATGAAAACATAGATTACTAAAACATGGAGACTTCATAGCATGAACTAGATTATCCATAGATGATGTTATGCTTAATTTTAACTCATAAAACAAGCATAAATAATCCTTTAAAATTATGGGAATAAATCTAATTCATGATATTGAAAGCGATAAATGTGAAAGAATCATATCCAATTTAAGCAAGTAGAAATACATAATAAATCATTGGATTGATTTTTCTTTTCATGTTAGATTACGCATTTCCAAAGAGAAACTTATTCTCTACAAGTGAGACTACTTGGGTTACTTAGATAAAAGCATTAGTCTCATTATTCTAGTTATAGAGAGAGTTTTCCTTTTATAAGTGTCCTAAGGATTTGAATTCCTTACATGACACCTTATTCTTTTAAGAACATGAAATATCTCTCTATATCTAGAAGCATGGCAATAATAGAATGACTAGCGAAAGACATGCCATGAGGAACTTACAATAACTAAAAGCATGTAGATTGCCAAAGTATAGAAATGATAAATATGCAATCTACCATATGAGAGAAATTTCTTCAAAGAATGGTGACATTATTTAAAGATATTTGAAATGCTTCATTTTTCAAGACACATGAGAAATCATAATTTAAAATACGTGCACTTAAAACATAATTGTTACCATCCTTTGGCTTTCCTCCATGTTGTAGATCTTGATCTTTCCGCACAGAATAATTCTTGATTTCCTACAACATCAATATCTTCCCCGAGATGATATGAAGTTTAGACATAATAATTTGAAATAACCTTGGGTCAATCTTGAATATGTAGATCATTGAAGATTGATAGCTTGAGTTAATAAGAATTGAATTGACTTTCTCAAGCACCCCAAAGCTTCATATCATCTCCTTCTCCTGCAAAGCTTGTCAAGCATATTTTGGTACCCATCGCTTGATGGGTCCATCACGATTAGTCAACAAAGATCTAGGAACCCAAAAGTCCTTTGTGTTAGCACTTGGTAAACTCATTACCTTTCTAGCACAAGTTGCAATTTTGGGTTGCCTAGTTACAAGAGAATTAATTGACAAGATAGGAGTGGAAGTGTTACCAATGGGACAATCCTTGCATTGATGTCCCTTCTTTCGGTATATGTAGCATAGACGATCTTCAAGTCTTGAAGATTTCTTCCTTCCTTGTTTCTTGCTTGCTACATGGTTAGTGAATATTTTCTTTTCTAACATTATGCCTTTTTGTTTTAAATGGGGACAAGTTCTAAATAAGTGTCCCTTCTTGGAGCATTTAAAACAAAGTTTATTATCCTTGTTAATAATCAAGTCATTTTTAATATAGGGACATGACCTAATATAGTGCCCCTTTTCAAAGCATTCACTACACTTCTTACTTCTCTTAGTGTGAAGTGTGACTTGATTATTACCTTGGATGTTACCTTTTATGGAGGCGTGGTTGAGGCTTTTGGAGGAGGTATTGATTTTCTTCTTTTGTTCCTTCCTCTTGACAATCCTCAAGTCCTTGACATTTTCTTCAAGGGATTTAGTGCATGCCACGGTTGTTCCCGTCTCAAGCTTCTTCACCATGTGATCACAGTTATCTTGAGAAGGTTGAGCAATGCACTTCCCTTTTAGTTGTGTCAAGCTCAATTTTAGCCTCTCATTTTCTTCTTTGAGCTTTTGATATGTATCATTGTTTGTTCCTGCAAATTCTAGCTCAAAAGAAGATTTGCTTGTCGACGGACAACAAGCATTAGCACATGGTAATGTAGTTTCAATTTGAATACATGTGCATGAGTGAGGTTGTTGGGATTTTAAGTTTTCTATCACAACCTCATGAGTAATATTTAATATGATATGATCATCCATAAGATTTTCATGAGAACATAGGAGCATATCATTTTTTTCTTGAAAAGCTAGATTTTCATCTTTTAGCTTTTCTACTTGGTCCTTAAGCAAGGCATTCCTATTTACTAATTGAGCGATACAATGTAAAGCGTTATCTTGCTCAACTGAAATAGTTTCATACCTTTGGACCAAATCAACATGAGAGCACTTTAGCTTCTCATGTTCTTTAGTCAACTCGTCAAAGTGTAGCATTTTCATGGAGAGAACAATTTCTAGCCTTTGACGAGCTTCGCTTTGCTCTCTCGCTCTTTCTAGAAGTTTGAGCATGACCGCCTTCTCTTCTTGGCTTAGGCAAGCGTAGAGTTGCATGAAGCTTCTTTCTTCCTTCTCATCCTCGTTTGTGCTTCCGCTATCATTTTCATTAGCCACACAACATATGTGGGAATCAAAATGGGAAGACAAACCTCTTGGAGAGGTGGATTCATCGTTTGGTCTCCATCGGTCATTTTCTTCTTCTTCCTTGCAAGGGTTAGTATCACAAAGACCAAAGGAAGTAGAAGCACAAAATGAACTATCATGTTTGGACTCATCAAATTTGCTTTTAATACTAGTCCAAATATCATACACATCACAAATAGGTTTATCACATTTTATTATGAAGGCATGATAATCTTCTTTGCTAAGGGATTTACTTAAGATGTCATAAGCTAGATAGTTTAAGCGTATACATCTTAAATCTTCTTCGGAGGCATTTTCCCTAGCATAGTTAGGAGGAATAATACTCTTGTCTAAAATTTGTTCTAATTGTGGATCAATGGTTCTAAAAGCATTTATCACCCTAGTAGACCATGAAACATAATTAGAACAATCGGGAAGCAATATCTCAAGAGTTACCTCCTTGTTCTCCTGGGTTTTCTTGTTCTTTTGGGATCTTCTACGAGCCATCACTTCGAGTTGTTAGACTCAAGATGAAGTGCCTAGCTTTGATACCAATTGAAAGTCGCCTAGAGGGGGGTGAATAGGCGAAACCTAAAAATTAAAACTTTATACCCCAACTAGATCCCTTGATTAGTGGTTAGAACAAGATACACAATTATCGGAGTATAAAAACTAAGTCCTTGCTTGTAAAGAGTATTGCTTTCAAATAATGCGGAATTGATAAAACAATACAACTAATAGGTCTATGAGAATAAAGCAAGGGGGCTTAGATAAGAAGAGTAATAATACAAGTTCTTTCTTGCAATGTGTTGCTTCACTATATGAGAATTTAACTTAAAGCAACACCAAATTGTATTAGCAATGAATAGTTCAAGAAGAAACTTAGAAAGGGAAAGAACAAACAAATCACAAGCAATAAGCACACGAGACACGGGTGATTTGTTTTACCGAGGTTCGGCCCTCGAAGGCCTAGTCCCCGTTGAGGAGTCCACTAAGGATGGGTCTCTTTCAAACCTTTCCCTCTCTCCACCGATCACTCAAGACCGGCGAGCTCTTCTTCTTCTCAAGAATCACTTAAGACCCTGCAAAGACCACCACACACTTTGGTGTCTCTTGCTAGCTTTACAAGCCTCCAAAACTTTGGAGGAAGTTCAATGGGAGTCAAAACTCCACGCGCAAATGAACACAAGGAAGTAACACACACTATCTCTCAATGAATCTCACAAGGCACTAGTGCTAAACTCAAATGAGTAGCTCTCTCTTGCTTGCTCTATCTTTTGTGGCACTTGTGTTGGTTGTAGTTGTCTAAATCTTGTGTATAGGATGGATCAATGAATAGAAGTGGTTGGGAGGGCTTGAGTATGTCAACTAGATGACTTGGAATGTTGCTTGAGCTCCCACACTTTGAAGTGGCCGGTTGGGGTGGTATTATAGCCACCATCCAAATTGTAGCCGTTGGAGAAGTCTGCTGGCGATGGGTGCACCGGACAGTGTCCGGTGCGCCACCGGACAGTGTCCGGTGTGCTGCCACGTCATCCAGATGTTAGGGCTTGGAGCTGGTCGACCGTTGGAGGCTTTGTCCTCATGTGGCACCGGACAGTCCGGTGCGACACCGGACAGTATGGTGCCCCTCTGACCAACTGCTCTGACTTCTGCCGCATTCACTGTGCTGCACTGTTTACTGTCAGAGTCGACCGTTGCGCGCAGATGACCGTTGCTTCGCTGGCTCACCGGACAGTCCGATGACACACCAGACAGTCCGGTGAATTATAGCGGGGCTGCGCCTGAGAAACCCGAAGCTGAAGAGTTTGAGGTCGATCCTCCCTGGTGCACCGGACACTGTCCGGTGCGCTAGACCAGGGAGCACTTCGATTCCCTTTGCTCCTTTCTTATTGAACCCTTTTTAATCTTTGTATTAGCTTTGAGTTGAACCTTTGGCACCTGTAGAACATATACTCTAGAGCAAACTAGTTAGTTCAATTATTTGTGTTGGACATTTCAACCACCAAAATCATTTAGGAAAAGGTTTAAAGCCTATTTTCCTTTCAGAAACCAAGAACTTAACAAGCCAAAGGACTCCCGTTCCCAACAAGGAGAAAGGGAAGGCACCTATGGCTAGAAGTCCTTAAAGGAACCATGCATTTATCTATGATAGAAAAGTTGCTAGTCGTTCTCATTATAATAAGAGTTATGTTCATACTGCTTATAATGATTCACATGCTATGTTTGCCTCTAGCTCTACTTTTGTTCATGGTAGAAGTAGGCCTAGGAGAAATCATGTTGTATCTCATGCTCCTAGAAAAATGTGTAATGGACCTTCTACCATTTACCATGCTTGTAATGCTTCTTTTGTTCTTTCATGTAAGAATGTAAAAGTAGTTGCCAAGAAGTTGGGATCCAAATGCAAGGGTGATAAAACTTGCATATGGGTTCCAAAAACTATTGTGACTAACCTGATAGGACCCAACAAGAGTTGGGTACCTAAAACCCAAGCTTAAATTGCCTTGCAGGTTTATGCATCCGGGGGCTCAAGCTGGATTATCGACAGCGGATGCACAAACCACATGGCGGGGGAGAAGAAGATGTTCACCTCCTATGTCAAGAACAAGGATTCCCAGGATACAATCATATTTGGAGATGGGAATAAAGTCAAGGTCAAAGGTTTGGGAAAGATAGCTATCACAAGCGAACACTCCATTTCAAATGTATTTTTAGTAGAGTCATTAGGATATAACCTCCTGTCTGTAAGTCAATTGTGCCACATGGGCTACAATTGTTTGTTTACAAATGTTGATGTATCTGTCTTTAGGAGTGATGGTTCATTAGCATTTAAGGGTGTATTAGACGGCAAGCTCTATTTAGTTGATTTTTCGAAAGAGAATGCCGATCTAGATGCATGCTTAATGGCTAAGACTAGTATGGGCTGGCTCTGGCATCGCCGTCTAGCACATGTTGGGATGAAGAACCTTCATAAGCTTCTAAAGGGAGATCATGTGTTAGGACTAACCGATGTCTATTTTGAGAAAGATAGACCTTGTGCAGCATGTCAGGCAGGAAAATAGGTGGGAAGCACTCATCACAGCAAGAATGTGATGACAACATCAAGACCACTGGAGCTTCTTCACATGGATCTTTTTGGACCCATTGCCTACCTTATCATCGGGGGAAGTAAGTATGGTCTTGTTATTGTTGATGATTTTTCCCGCTTCACTTGGGTGTTCTTTTTACAGGACAAATTAGAAACCCAAGGGACCCTAAAGCGCTTTTTTAAGGAGGGCTCAAAATGAATTTGAGCTCAAAGTGAAAAAGATAAGAAGCGACAACGGGTCCGAGTTCAAGAATCTACAAGTGGAGGAGTATCTTGAGGAGGAGGGCATCAAGCACGAGTTCTCTGCTCCCTACACACCACAGCAAAATGGTGTGGTAGAGAGGAAGAACAGGACGCTTATCGACATGGCAAGAACAATGCTTGGAGAGTTCAAGACGCCCGAGCGGTTTTGGTCAGAAGCTGTGAACACAGCTTGCCACGCCATAAACCGGCTCTATCTACGTCGCCTTCTCAAGAAGACCTCCTATGAACTCCTTATCGGTAACAAACCCAACTTTCGAGTATTTGGGAGCAAATGCTACATTCTGGTGAAGAAAGGTAGACATTCTAAGTTTGCTCCCATGGGTTTTTACTAGGGTATGACTCAAATACAAAGGCGTATAGGGTCTTCAACAAATCTTCGGGTTTGGTTGAAGTCTCTAGCGACGTTGTATTTGATGAGACTAATGGCTCTCCAAGAGAGCAAGTTGATCTTGATGATGTAGATGAAGAAGATGTTCCGATGGCTGCAATACGCACAATGGCGATAGGTGATGTGCGACCGCAGGAACAACAGGAACAAGATAAACCATCTTCCTCGACAGTGGTGCATCCCCCAACTCAAGATGATGAACAGGTATCTAAAGAAGAAGGGCAGGATCAAGGGGGAGCACAGGAAGAACAAGTGATGGAGGAAGAAGCACCACAGGCTCCTACAACCCAAGTCCGAGCTATGATCCAAAGAAATCACCCCGTCGACCAGATTCTGGGTGACATCAGCAAGGGAGTAACTACTCGCTCAAGATTAACTAACTTTTGTGAACATTACTAGTTTGTCTCTTCTATTGAGCCTTTTAGGGTAGAAGAGGCCTTGAAGGATCCGGATTGGATGTTGGCCATGCAGGAAGAGCTCAACAACTTCAAGAGAAATGAAGTTTGGAGCCTGGTGCCACGTCCAAAGCAAAATGTTGTGGGAACCAAGTGGGTGTTCTGCAACAAGCAAGACGAGCACGGGGTGGTGACAAGAAACAAGGCTCAACTTGTGGCAAAAGGTTATGCCCAAGTCGCAGGTTTGGACTTCGAGGAGACTTTTGCTCCTGTGGCTAGGCTAGAGTCTATACGAATATTATTAGCCTATGCCGCTCACCACTCTTTCAGGCTGTTTTAAATGGACGTAAAGAGCGCTTTCCTCAACGGGCCAATCAAGGAGGAGGTAACGTGGAACAACCCCCTAGCTTTGAGGATGACAGGTATCCCGACCACGTGTTTAAGCTCTCTAAGACGCTCTATGGACTTAACAAGCCCCAAGAGCATGGTATGAATGCCTTTGAGATTTCTTAATTGCTAATGCTTTCAAGGTTGGGAAAGCTGATCTAACTCTTTTTATAAAGACTTGTGATGGTGATCTCTTTGTGTGCCAAATTTATGTCGATGACATAATATTTGGTTCTACTAATCAAAAGTCTTGTGAGGAGTTTAGTAGGGTGATGACACAAAAGTTTGAGATGTCGATGATGGGCGAGTTGACCTACTTCCTTGGGTTCCAAGTGAAGCAACTCAAGGACGGCACCTTCATCTCCCAAACAAAGTACACACAAGATCTTCTCAAGCGGTTTGGGATGAAGGACGCCAAGCCTGCGAAGACACTATGGGAACCGACGGGCATGTTGACCTCAACAAAGGAGGTAAGTCCGTTGATCAAAAGGCATACTGGTCCATGATAGGTTCATTGCTTTATTTATGTGCTAGTAGACCAGACATTATGCTAAGTGTATGCATGTGTGCTAGATATCAATCCGACCCCAAGGAATGTCACCTTGTGGCCGTTAAGCGAATTCTTAGATATTTAGTTTCTACGCCTTGCTTTGGGATCTGGTATCCAAAGGGGTCTACCTTTGACTTAATTGGATACTCAGACTCCAATTATGCTGGGTGCAAGGTTGATAGGAAGAGCACATCAGGGACGTGCCAATTTCTAGGAAGGTCCCTGGTGTCCTAGAGTTCCAAGAAACAAACATCTGTTGCCCTATCCACCGCTGAGGCTGAGTATGTTGCCACAGGTCAGTGTTGCGCGCAACTACTTTGGATGAGGCAAACCCTCCGGGACTTTGGCTACAATCTGAGTAAAGTCCCACTCCTATGTGACAATGAGAGTGCAATCCGCATGGTGGATAATCCTGTTGAACACAACCGCACTAAGCACATAGACATCCGGCATCACTTCCTGAGAGAGCACCAGCAAAAGGGAGATATCGAGGTGTACCATATTAACACCGAGAACCAGCTAGCCGATATCTTCACTAAGCCTTTAGATGAGAAAAGGTTTTGCAGTTTGCGTAGTGAGCTAAATGTCTTAGATTCGCGTAACTTGGATTGATCTATAGCATATATGTGTTCTATGCCTTTGATCATGTTACTTTGTGCATTTCAATCAATTATTGTTCTTTTTGGTGCTCAAGTTGTACAAGTGATCCCCGGACCTCACAAGTCCATATGCGAATGATGCACATATTAAGGGTTTGTTCGGTTATTTTCAATCCATATGGATTGGAGGGGATTGATATGGATTGGAGGGGATTTTGACTTACTAGGGATTGAAACCCCCTCAATCCATATGGATTGGGGTAGAACCGAACAAGCCCTAAGGGGGAGATGTGCTACAACTTGACCCTTTGAGACTAACCTGGTTGTTTGAGTACTCTTGTTGTAGTCTCAAAGGTGCATTGAAAGGGAAAATGGACTTGGATGATGAAAAGACTTTCACTGCACTCCGGTATTAGTGTACTTACTTCCAAGTTCATACTTGCAATCTTATTGCCATTTTGCTCTTAATTGATATTTTTGGTGAGGCAATGGGGTTCAAGGGCCAAAAATGATCTCGTTGGTGCTTAATGCCAAAGGGGGAGAAATTACGGCCAAAGCAAATGGATCAGCCAACCACTTGTGAATTTTGAAAACAATAGAGTTAGAACTCTTGATTTGTCCAAAATACTCTTATTGCAAAATTTGGTCTCTTGTGGGGGAGAATATTGATTATGGGAAAAGGGGGAGTTTTTGGCACTTGATTAATTTTTCTCTTGGAATAACTCTCTATGTGCCCAAACAAGTGTGTTTGACTTAGAGATAGGAAAATGAATTTGATTTGCAAAAACAAACCAAGTGATGGCAAAGAATGATCCAAATATGTCAAATCATAAGAAAAACAATTTGGTCTTCAATTGCATTGATTTTGCACTTCTTTTGTTGCTTTTTGATGTGTTGGCATAAATTACCAAAAAGAGGGAGATTGAAATTCTAAAATGTTTTGGTGATTAAGTGCCCAACATGTTTGAATAAGTTCTTATGGGTCAAATAAAGTGAGAAGCGAAAATCAAGGCACAAGGTATGTTTCTAGACTTAGTACATTGTTTATTGAACGCTAATGTGTTTTTCTAAGTGCTAGAAACAGTAAGAAAAGAGAAGAAAAGGATTGCAAAAGAATTGGCTGTGTGCAGCCAAAGTCCAGCTCGGCCTGGCACACCGGACGGTCCGGTGGTGCACCGGACAGTGTCCGGTGCGCCAGGCTGGTCCGCGGTGAACTCGCCGCTCTCGTGACTCAACGACAGCGTACGGCTAAAAATCATCGGACTGTCCAGTGGTGCACCGGACTATCCGGTGAGACATCTGCGATGAACTCGTTGCTCTCGGGAATGAAGAAAGGCGACGTGGCTATAATTGACCGGACTGTCCGGTGGTGCACCGGACTGTCCGGTGAGCCAACAGTCGCCAGCGCCAACAGTCGGCCGCGAAATCTATGGGCGACGCGTGGCAGCTCTAACGGTCGGAAGGAGGCACCAGACTGTTCGGTGTGCACCGGACAGTGTCCGGTGCGCCAACGGGCCCGGAGCTGCAACGGTCGACTGTGCTCGATTTGGAAGGAAATTGTGCACCGCACAAGCTACAGTAGCTGTCCGGTGGCGCACCGGACTGTCCGGTGCGCCACACGACAGAAGGCAGGAATTGCCTTCCAAGATTGTCTCCAACGACTCCTAGCTGCCTTGGGGCTATAAAAGGGGCCCCTAGGCGCATGGAGGAGTTACCTAAGCACACTCTAAGCATCCTAAGACTTCTAGACTTCACTTTCACGCAATCGGATCATCGTTCTTGAGATTTGAGCACTATTTGAGTTGTAAACTTCTCGCGTTGTGTGTGTGTGCTCACCTTCTCAGTTGTGTGCGTGGTTGTGCTGTGATTTTGAGTCTTATGTGTGTTGCTCTCCCCAACCTTACTCTTGTGCGTTCTTTGTGATCAATATTGTAAGGGCGAGAGGCTCCAACTTGTGGAGATTCCTCGTAAACGGGAAGAAGACTATAAGGAAGTAAGCCGTGGTATTCAAGTTGATCATTGGATCACTTGAAAGGGGTTAAGTGCGACCCTCGTCCATTGGGACACCACAACGTGGAAGTAGGCAAGTGTTACTTGGCCGAACCACGGGATAAAAATCGCGTGTCTCTTGTGTTGCTTTCTCTGTGATTGTTTTGTTCACAAGAACTCGCCTCAAAGCTACTTAGTCGCACTAACTCTTTCATAACTAAGTTTTGTGGCTATTTAGTATTTGATTTTACAGGATCACCTATTCACCCCCCTCTAGGTGCTCTCACCTTTAGATGAGAAAACCTTTAGCAAACTTAGGAATGAGCTAAATATTCTTGATTCTCGAAATTTTGATTGAAACATTGCACACATTGCTCATTTATATACCTTTGATCTTATCTCTTTCATTTGCTACGACTAATGTGTTTCCAAGTGTGTTTATATGCTAAAGTCATAGATTGAAAGGGAAATGGAGTACTCGACGAAGACAAGGCTTCCACTCCACTCTACCAGTATCATTTACACTTCGTCGTTACTCCACCACACTTCATATTGGTATAATCTTTTCACTCATATTTACTTATACCAATGGGGGAGAAACTAAAGGGCTCTCAAAGTCTCCATTTTTGGCGATTAATGCCAAAGGGGGAGAAAGGATCTAGCCCAAAGCAAAAGGACCGCACCACCACCAAATTTTACAAGAAATTTTCAAATTAGTATCTTAACGTGTTTTCAAAAGGGGGAGAAAGTTATTAAAGTTTTTAATGTTTTCAAAAATTTGAAAACCCCTCTTGAACACTAAGGGGAGAATTTCATTCAGGGGGAGTTTTGTTGTAGTCAAAGGAAAAGCATTTCAAACAGGGGAGAAATTTCAAAAACTTGAATGCTTCTTGCAATCTTATTCATATACCTTTGACCATTTGCAAAAAGACTTTGAAAAGAATTTCCAAAAGAATTTGCAAAAACAAAACAAGTGGTGCAAGCGTGGTCCAAAATATTAAAAGGAAAGCAACCATGCATATCTAGTAAAACTACAAATTGGTTTAATTCTAAGTAACCTATGCACTTACCTTATGCAAACTAGTTCAATTATGCACTTATACATTTGCTTTGGTTTGTGTTGGCATCAATCACCAAAAAGGGGGAGATTGAAAGGGAAATAGGGTCAAACCTTTTTCTATAAATAATTTTGGTGGTTGAATGTCCAACACAAATATTGGACTAACTAGTTTACTCTAGATTATGTATTCTACAGGTGCATAAAGGTTCAACACAAACCAATAAAAAGATCAAGTTAGGGTTCAAAAGAAAGGAGCAAAAGAAACTAAAGAGAACCCTGGTCTGGCGCACCCGACAGTGTCCGGTGCACCAGGGGCCGTACACTTCGAACTCGCCACCTTCGGGTTTCTCAGGGCGCACTCCGCTATAATTCACCGGACTGTCCGGTGTGACACGGGACTTTCCGGTGCACCAGCGGAACAACGGCTATGCAGCGCAACAGTCATTTGCAAAAGTGTGAACAGTGCGTGAACAGTGCGCGCAGAAGCCAGAGCAGGCGTCAGAGGCGCACCGGACAGTGAACAGTACCTGTCCGGTGCAGCACCGGACTGTCCGGTGCAACATGAAGTCAGCGCTCCAACGGTTAGAATCTTCATAACCCTAACGGTTGGGTGACGTGGCTGGCGTACCGGACAGTGTCCGGTGGCGCACCGGACTGTCCGGTGCGTTCATCGACAGCAGCCTTCCCTAATGGTTGAATTGGTGGTTGAGGGCTATAAATACCCCAACCACCTCCACTCCAACCATCCAAGCATTCACAACAGTGCATTCAATACAAGAGCAAAGTGCAACACTCCAAGAAACAAATCGAAGCCTCCGATCCAATCAAAGTCCCCAAATTCAATTCTAGTACTCTAGGACTTGTGAGAGGATCACTTGTGTTTCTTTGTTGCTCTTGTTGCTTGGTTGGCTTTCTTCTTTCTCATTCTTGTTCTCTAAGTGACTTGTAATCAAAGTAAGATACACTAAGTTTGTAGTGGTCCTTGCGGGGTCTAAGTGATCTGTTTGATTAAGGAGAAAGCTCACTCGGTCTAGGTGATCGTTTGAGAGAGGGAAAGGGTTGAAAGAGACCCAGTCTTTGTGACCACCTCAACGGGGACTAGGTTCTCAAGAACCGAACCTCGGTAAAACAAATCACCGTGTCATCCGCCTTATTTCTTGGTTGATTTGTTTTCACCCTCTCTTTCGGACTCGGTTTTAATTCTAACGCTAACCCTGGCTTGTAGTGTGTGCTTAAGTTTGTAAATTTCAGATTCCGTCTATTCACCCCCCTCTAGGCGACTTTCACCAAGCTCATAGTTCACAAACTTTTTAGAAATCAAAAGACAAACTAAAGCCATGTTTGTTTACCCTCTAGATTATATAATCCAGCTTAAATAAGTTAAATGGCAAACAAACAACACATTATTAGGTGAATTGTATAATCTAGATATCTAAATTAGGTTATTATATAATCTATAAGTTGGATTATATAATCCTAGAAGAAACATATATATATATATATAAGTTGGATTATATAATCCTAGAAGAAACAGAGCCTAAGGCATTGTTTGTTTACCCTTTAGATTATATAATCTAGCTTAAATAAGTTAAGAGCCGAACAAACATCACAGATTGAAATGGACTATATAATTTAGATACCCAGACTACTATAATCCATAAGCAAGTCATTAGGTGCTTATTTTAGATTATTATTTGGCTTTTTACCAACTAATAATTTGTGTAATAACATCTCTAACAAGATTATATAATTTGGCTTATATAATCTATACAAAATAAGCTAGATTATATAATTCTGCAAGGGAACAAACATGCTCTAAGTAACCGGATGCTGTCCCACTAAGAGTAAACTAATCTAGAATGCTTAGCGAGAGCATTGAGAGTAAGATATCACGTGCAACAAGACAGATAAAGACTGGCAAATTTCTGGCTCTCATCATGGTTGCGCGTCAAAGCGTTGAGAAACATTACCCCCAATGTATACACAAATGCGATAAAAAAGAATAGCACTACACAAGGTCCTTACAAACAACCAATGGAATCAACACATTCTACGAATCTTAACAAATACGGGAATAGAGGGCATCAAACTAGTATGATACACATCGTTGGACCAAAGATCAGGTCCGATGATCCTGCTTCTCACAAGCCTACAATTACCTATTATACTGGCACCATGTCAGTCTGATGTTCTATTTGTTAGGCTCTAACACTTGTTAGAGGTGCCCTCTAGCCTCTTTCTTCCATCATTTTCACGTGTGCTAACTTTAATGTGTCTCTTACACTTGTGTATATGAGTTATCATTTTCATAAACATATCTAAGGTAGAGTTTTATTTCTTCACTAGACTTGATGCATATGCATGGACATAAGAAAATGCTTTAGAGCATAATAAAAAGATTTTGAGAAGCTTTACAAGAAACAATTAAGATCATGAAAGTCTAATTTTATTATGTAAACAGGCAGGGACGTCAAATAGAGAGAGGGTCGTTGTACTGAACACGTTTTCAAAACTTCACACACTCTCAACACATAACAACCAAATGAAAGCATCACACCATCAAAGAGATCATCAAATTAATTTAGAAAGGTTAGATAATCATAGTTTTTACAAGTAAATATGCGCAAACTCTAAATTAATATTGGAAAGTTTTATACAAATATTAAAACAAACTCTAAATTAATATTGGAAAGTTTTATACAAATATTAAAACCATTTTATTTAGTGTTTTTATTCATAGCCCTAAATTAAAATTTTTGGGATGTGATAGAACTTGAAAGCAAGTATGAGAAAGCAACTTACAAAACTTGTACTTGCATCCCTTGCTACCCTAGAGGAGAGAGAGGAACACAGGACTCCGAAGCCTAGACCCGAAGGCTATGTAGGCACAATTCGGATTGAAGACAATGCCATTGTCGTCACTATCTTAGCACCCCTGCCCATCAAGAGCCATCGAAGATGCTTTGATGATATTGTAACCATCAGCACCCCAATAGCCTAAGCATGCCCAAAACCATGGTCCTTTCTTGGTCGAAAACGCCTAGGACAAATAGCCGCAGTTGTGTCCAGATGCTGGAGGAAACCAATCTTGAAGGCCTTCTCTCAATGCTATTGTCATTGCCGGTAGGGATGGCATTGGGTACTCGAAACCTGATACCCGATGAGTAAAAACCCTATTAGGGCATGGGTACGGCGAATTTTGATACCAGTATTTTATTGGGTCATTTGTTATATCCATCGGGTATGGTGGACGTGGGTATGTTCTCAATTGCTTCATACCAGCTATCCGATAGAAAACCCGCTAACATATGACATGTGGGTCAAGATTAATGGAATTGTTCTCTCTCATGTTATGTTAGCATCTTTCAATACTGATGAGGTATATGTTATCAATATTTTGTATTTGGTACTTACTTTTACAATTCAAATGATCATGTATACTGTAATGTTAGTGGGTATGGGTATCTGCTACCTGTGGTGGATATGGGCATAACGTAATTTTGTACCCATGATAGAAAGTGGATATAAGTATGAGACATTTTTTTATAGTAGATATGAGAATGGCTTTATGTGCCTATTGAGTATTTTACCTGCTGCTAATTGCCGGTGGTGTTGGAGGATGGAGGACGGCGTAACTATGGCGAGTGGGGTGCCCAAATCGACGGGGCTAGGTTGCCGAGACAGGGACGTACGCTGCACGCCTCGCCGAAGGGGTAAACAAAAGGTTTAATGTAAAATCATGAAGGCGAAGAAAAAAATAAGGGTAGGGGGTGGGGTAAAATTTACTATTCTCACGCACATATAGCGGACTCCGCACATAACCGACACGGGCAACAGCAACACGCTAGCGGGGGCGATGAAAATGGGGGGCAGCAGTGCACTAGACAAGGTTAAATAGGAATATTCAGCCATTCCACCCCTGTCTGATATGATTGGATTTTGATAGCAGGCACTAGGCAGGCGAAAGGCGTGGTCGGCCACAGGAGACGGCCGGCTACCTAACAAGTGGCTGATCCGGAGCAAATGCCAACTCCCTTCTGCCACTCACTACCCTCCGTCTCCGTGGACACGTGTGCTACGTTAGTGCTCCCATCCCAGCAAGCGTTGGCTTGTTCGCTGCGGCTGGATTAAAGCCGTTTGGACTGCTGCAGCTGCAATCCATAGAGAGAAAAATACTGTAGAAACCGCAGCCGCAGCCGGATTAAAGCCGCAGCGAACAAGCCACGTGATTAGAGCAGAGGATTTAACTAGGCAGGGCCAGGGCATGCCGTGGATCCGATCCACTGCGTGCGTGCAGACAGTGGCTTCGCATGAACCGAAAGCACGGTGCCTTTTTGACTCGCTTCGATGGGGGTGAGGAGATTGATTTGGAGTCCAGGCAGTGTGCGTCTCAGGATCATCGGACGAGCAGTGGCCAAGCCAGAATAATGGTAGTATTAGCTAGGGAGAGCAATTAATGTATTACTACTACAGTTACAGTAGAGATGGAGTGCCCACTCGGAAAACCGTTATTGACACCGAACCATCCCTTATTGATCCCTTATTGACACCGAACCAAACGCTTCATAATTAAATCCTCTAAATCTCTATCCACGCCAGCACAGTAATCTAATTAAACCGTTGATTGGTGTCTGCCTATCTATCTACCTATACCTCTCTTGAGCCTGTTAGTTTTTGGCTTCTTCTAGGCGTTAGTTGATGTCTGCCTATATATCTCCCTCTGACTGACTGCTCAGCCTGACCTGCAGCTAATAAGATCCAAACCACTAACTATCAATCATTTTACAGTTTGGTAGGCCTCCGTTAATTAAATTCCCGTCTCACTGTGGATCTATGTCATAAGCAATACCAATTTGGTAGGCCTCCTCCGATTGCTGCCTCCCCATCGTCATGCCATTCTAATAAAGAGTCAACGTGTCACCATGTGTGCACGTTCAGTCAACAATAAAGATATGCCCTTTTAGATCGATGGAAGGAAAGAGTCTATACCTTGGCCACTGGACGAACGTCGTTAGGTATCTTCCAGACTTCAATAAAAACAACAACAACAACAATAATAATAATAAAAAAAGGTTATTTATTAGAAGCCTTAGCAGCCATTACACACTAGTATATGAACACGTACATACTCCCTTGCATGTCATGCCTCAGGCTTCTAACGTCGAATAAAATAGTGTTGCAGGGAATTGAAGATCGTATCTCTTGCTAAACAATAACAAAACCATATGTCGACGCCCAGTGAATTGGTCACTCGATTAAAAGTTTTATATAACGGCATAAAATACACGTGTTCAATGAAAAAACGGAAGAAGAAGTGTCGTATATTCAATCAAAGTCGTTAAGGACAAATTAACGGAAACATTTTTTCGTACCCAGCTGACACGTACGTTTTTTTCGTACCCACGAGTTTGGACTGGGCGCATGTGTGTCCTTCGATTCCCAGCACATGTTGGACCTGCTTGCTACCGCATGACCGTGAACATAGATAGCATCCGGTCAGCTGTTAGTATTAGACGACTGGAAAGAAACAAACGCTGCTGCAATCTTAATTCTTAGCACAACGCCCGAGGACAAGTAAGAAACATGTGCAACAGCATGTGGTTTGAAGTCTCGACATCTGCGGTTGACCAATGCAAGTGTGCTGTCGTCGTCCCCACGCTCTGGCGACTAACAATTCCTTGGCCGTCTGTCTGTCTCGCTCGGCTTCGCTCTTCCTGTCCTATCCCAGTCCAAAAGCGAGATGGGCAGACAGCGGCCAGCGATCATGTATGATGTGACCACCGATTCATCAGAGCGTCCGTCGCGGTGCTTGTGACGACCGATACTCACGGTCTTGTCGCGCGCACGCCAACCCGCATGGAAAACGAGATAGCGAAGCTCTTCCCCGGCGCTGCTGTATTCTCTCTCTCCTGCAGGACTGTTTGGTCGTCTTTCGGTGGTACAGTTTCATCAACAACTTTACGAGCTGTTGTAAATAGTTTTTTTTTTTGTCAAGCACTTTGTTTTTTTTAAAAAGTAGCTCTATGTGTGAAAAGAGATGAAACTAAAACACTTTGTTTTAGAGATGAAACACTTTTTTTTGTCAAACACTTTGTTGTAAATACTTGTATTCTCTCTCTCCCGCATCTACTTTTTGGGCATGTCTCCAAACCGTTAGCCGACCCCCATCGAACGAAGCTCGGACCTCGCTCGGATTACCCGATAATAGCCCAATGAAAATGCCGTGCTAGTTGCCCATCAAGGGTGGCATGGCGCGCTCCCCCTCTTCCTCCTCACAGAGAGGCGACGAAGAGACGTATAGGCTAAGAAGTCAAGGTATCCATCGATCGTCCTTTCACCCTACGAAGGCTCGGGGGCTGCCCTTACAAACTGCGCTACAACAAATTTGTTGGAGGTTCCAACAGATCGGCCTAAGATCAAATTAAACCCATCACACCAACAACAATAGAGAATTAAGCCCCCGAAGGAGTCAACCACTCCTTCGGGGCCTCGGGGGCTACACCAAACGGGTGCGCTCGCGCGCATCCATCGGAAACTGAACCTTCCACTCCTCAAAAATACAACACACCCACACAAAAAGTGGCAGAGCCTCCAAGCAAGTATCAAAGCACTTCCTTGGAAGGCTCGGGGGCTACTGTCGGACATGATAATTAGGGGTACCTGGATTATACCTTTAATACACGCTGAGGAAGATTCTCTGCCAGGGCATGTATCCTGAGAGCAAGGAACCAGGTCTCCGCCTCTCCCGAGGACCACTTCGGGGATCTTCCCCACAAAAACACCGCCCCGACTGAGCCCCCTCCCGGAGGAACCTTAAATCCCGAAGAAATCATATACTCGGGCAGATCTCCGCCTCGCCCGAACCTCTCGCGCCTCAGGACCTCCGTCTCCGCCTCGCCCGAGGCTACCTCGCTCTAGGACCGCAAACTCCGTTCTGCCTGAACCCGCCTCAGGCAACAAAGACAAGGCGTGTCTGAAGGCCAACAGGGGACAACCGCATTCAATGCACATACCTACCCCGCACAGCGCTACAGGTGTACAGCGGCAACAAGACCGCGGTCTTGTCTAAGCCCAACAACATGATTACACATACGCCGCTTTGCACGCACACCGCCTGGCATCCCCTGACGAGACATCTAATACGACAGAAGAACAGACCTGCCCTTGGGCACAAAACTCTGCCTCGCCCGACGCTGAGCACGACCACGGGTACCGTTTGCGCCTTGCTCGAACTTATCCTCGGCTACCTGCTCCACCGCGAATCCCACAGAAGGCCACTCAGTTAACTATGGCGCATGTCAGGAAGGACTCGTCCATCACCTCGGGAAGACTTCTGCCTCGCCCGAGCTCGGCTCCGACCTCGACGTCTACAACGAAGGGCATCCCTACGTCACCCAACACAGGAGCGCTGACGCATCCCGTAAGCAGACTTTTCCCCATACCGAAGCCATGTTACAACTAGGGATGGCAATGGGTACATACCCGTCGGGTAGTACCATTCCATACTCGTACCCATCAAAAAAAGTCTACCCATCGGGTTACCCATATATGCTCGCGGGTATACAATCTTACCCATACCCATACCCGCACGGGTAATTTTACCCGTCGGGTAATCCGTACCCGCTAGGAAAGTCTTAAATTCCAATATACTAATCACTCAAAATATTAAATAAACATATAAAAACAAGTTTAACTTCACATATAACAAATCATATGATTACATAACTTGGTAGCTAGACAAAGGATAGCTAGAGAAGGGTTTTTATTTTAGCTAAGATGGGCTCTATTAGATGGTTATAGTGGTATTGATGCAGGTATATTTTATCCATGGGTAGACAGATATGGGTGGTACCAACCCATACTGTACCCGTCTACCCGACAGGTATTGGTTCTTGCCCATTAACACATCCGCGGGTAGAGAAATCATCCCGTACCCATCTTCATATCGGGTAAAACCCATCAGGTATTCGAGTTTCGGGTACCCATTGCCATCTCTAGTTACAACCACCGGTATGGGCAGCCCCCTGGGGGTGGGGGTAGGGGTTTAAACGGATATCCGAACTGTTAGGACAAATTTAATATTTTAAAATAGATATGTATGAAATTTGATGCTAATCTTTTTTTATGTTATGAAGCACATTGTTGGGGTGAAGGCGAAGAGCTACCCTTCGCTCGAAGCCTTCACCGACCTCGCTGCACCAACGAAGGCAAGACGACGGGCAGACCTACCCTTCGTCCCACACGTCACCGGCTGGAGGCTTGTGACGAGGTCGTCTCATCTTGCGACCTCGCTCAACATGGAGGCCCACGTATGATCCGGCCCATTGTAACAGGCCCTGCGTGGCCGCTGCGCATTACGGGCCTAATTTGTAAAGGTCTCCCTATAATTACGGTCTGTAACCCTACTTTATGGGAATATTCCGGGGATAACCTAGGTGCCTGAGGGCACATGCGTCCTTAACACCGGACGCTGGGCACTCAGATACCTATAAATACCCCCGCACAGTGCCCTTGAGAGGTTAGGTTAACAGAGCTATTGCCATCTCGTGTTGTAGCCCCGTTGACACCACTTTTGCTCCCCTGTTGGATCCACTCGCTCAGGAGAGCAAGTGCCAACATTTGGCGCCCACCGTTCGTGCTACGAAAACTCCACCCGCGATGGCACCCAAGAGAACCTCGTCGAAGGCTGACGAAGCCGCGAAGGTGGCACTGCTGGCCGAGAAAAAGGGCAAGGCCCTCGTCGACAACACTCTCCAAGAGCCCTGTGAAGACGACGCAAACAACAAGAAGCAGCGCAATGAACAACCCACCACCGAAGGCAGCCTCCGCACCTGCAGCTCCGGAGGACCACAGCAGCCTCCCCCAGGCTTCGCCCCACCAGAGGGCGCGGACGCCACCGAGGACGGCGAAGTCATCGGCGTCTCGGCCGAAGAGCAACTACAGCTGCGCGCCCTGCGCATCAAGAACCGCAACCTCCAAAAGCAAAAAGAGATCCTCGAGGCCAAGCGCCAACGTGTGTCTGCACAAGCCAAGGTGCGACAGATGATACGCGACGAAGAGCAGAAGGCACAGGAGCTCGAGCAAGAGATCGCGCTCATGCAGAGCGAAGGCCAACTCGACCCGCATCACGGCCCACCCCACCAACAGCGCGCACAAATCGAAGACCTGTTCAACCCTTAGCACGGACACACCATCCCTCGCGCCACAGCTTTCCAAGGCGTCAACTACCTTGACGAGCGAAGTCCCCTGGCACCTCACCTGCAAGTGACACCGTGGCCCGCCAACTTCAGGGCAGGGACCTACCCCAAATACAACGGCAACACTGATCCAGCGCAGTACATCATGAGCTATCAAGTCGCCGTTGCATCATCCGAAGGGGACGACGCCACGATGGCCAAGTCATTCATCATTGCCCTCGAAGGCCCAGCCCTCACCTGGTACACCAGGTTGCCCCCACTGTCCATCGACTCCTGGAGAAGTCTCCAGGACAAATTCTTGCTCAACTTCCAAGGGTACCGCCCAGACACCGACGCCTTGGCTGAACTCTCACTCTGCAAGCAGCTGGAATGAGAGACTCTGCGGGAATATTACCGCAAGTTCCTGACCCTCAAGTCACAACTGCCTTCGGTCGATGACCAGATCGCCATCCACTACGCCATCAGTGGCCTTCGGGCCGGCGTCCTCTACAGCCACTGCATCAGGGACCCGCCCAGGAACCTCTAGGAGCTGTATCAACTATTCGAGAAATATGCTAGATTCGAAGAGCTCCACCAGCGCAAAGTCGAGCCTCAGAGGAAGCCCAAAGACCCTCCGCAGTCCAGCCGCACTTGGACGAGGCCCTCGCAGACAGACTCCAGCCGGGACGACCGTAATCAGCAGCAGGTGCACAACATCGCCAACCAGCCCCCCGCTGGTGAGGCCCCTCGCCGCCAGGAGTATCCCCCCAGGGCCGAGGAAATGGAACTCGCGGTCGAGGACGGGGGCGTGCGCAGCAGCCACGAAGATTTTACTGCCTGTTCCACGGCGAAGACTGCGCGCATCCCACAAAGGACTGCCCAGAGACGAAGGCCACCAGAGACAGAATGGCACGGGTACAGCTAGCCGACAACCCTAGAATTGTCGCGCACGCATACCAGCAACCCCCTCAACCATACAACCACGGCCCCGCTCCGCCTCCGCCGCACCACGCATACCAACACCACCAGGAGGTACAAATCGTACCTCCCTCACCCCCACCCCCACACCATCAACAGCAAAACATCCACCACCCCAACCACCCTCAAGCACCAAAGTAAGAGGACTTCGCCGATCAACCGTATCGCGGAGTCATCCATATGATTACCGGGGGGTCCAGCGCCGACTTCGACACAAAGCGGCAGAAGAGGGACCACTACCGCAGCATCAACCATGTCGCCATCACCGGCCCGGTCGTGCAGATAAAGTGGTCCCACGTGCCATTGACCTTCGACGCCCGAGACGTCGATCTGCGCAGCGCCCCCCATATCGACGCCATGGTCATCAACTGTAGCGTGGCAGGCTGGGACTTGCACAAAGTCTTGGTCGACAATGGCAGCCAGGCGGACATCATCTTCCTCCATGCCTTCGATCGCATGGGCATAAGCCACAGCCTGCTCAAGCCCTCGGATAACCCCCTGTATGGCTTCGGCGGCAAGGGCACCTTTCCCGTCGGCAAAATAGAGTTGCCCCTCTCCTTCGGTGTAGCACCCAATGCCCGAAGTGAGCAGATCAGATTCGACATCGTCGACATGGTGTACCCGTACAATGCCATAATGGGCTGGGGCTCCATCAATAAGTTTGAGGCAGCTATCCACGGACTTTACCTGTGCATGAAGATCCCGGGTCCCGGAGGTGCCATCACAGTTTACGGCAACCAGCAGGTTGCACGTAACATAGAAAGAGACTTCGTCCCCGGACAAAGAAATGTGCGTTGCCTCACGGCCCAACGTGAAGTCCCCGAGCCTGCCAATCCAACCGCCAAGGGGCATGAAAAGGCACAACTACAGAGCAACGACGGGACCAAGACTGTCCCCCTCGACCAGGCAACGCCACAGCAGATGGTTACCATCAGCGAAGACCTCACTTCGCACGACGAAGAGCGGCTCCTTTGCTGTCTATCCAAGAATAAAGACGTCTTCGCCTGGTCCGCCCTTGACCTGGTCGGAGTCAGTCGCTCCATCATCGAGCACGACCTAGGAATTGACCCTTCGGTGAGGCCGAAGAAACAACGGCTGCGCAAGATGTCTGACGAAAAGACAGAAGCCGCCAAGGCCGAGGTGCATTGCCTGCTCGAAGCCAAGTTCATCGAGCCGATCGCCTACCCCACATGGCTCGCCAATGTGGTGATGGTGCAGAAAAAGAGCGGCAAATGGCGGATGTGCATAGACTTCACCAGTCTTAACAAGGCCTACCCCAAGGACAATTTCCCGCTGCCCCGGATCGACAAAATCGTCGATAGCGCAGCCGGGTGCGAAGTCATGTCACTCCTCGACTGCTTCTCCGGCTACCATCAAATATATATGAAGGAGGAGGACAAGGCAAGCACCAGCTTCATAACACCCTTCGGCACGTATTGTTTCATCAGAATGCCGGAGGGACTCAAGAATGTCGGGTCCACTTTCTCTCGACTCACCGAAACGGTGCTCGAGAGCCAGATCGGCAGAAATATCTTCACATATGTGGACGACATCGTCGTTGCCAGCAGAAGCAAGGCAGACCACCTGGCCGACCTCGCTGAAACGTTCGCAAGCATGCGAGCCGCACGACTTCGCCTCAACCCTGAGAAGTGCGTTTTCGGGGTCCGCCAGGGAAAGATCTTGGGCTACCTGGTATCACACCGCGGAATTGAGGCCAATCCAACCAAAATCCAGGCAATCATCAATATGATGCCCCTGCAGTCAGCCAGAGAAGTGCAACGACTGACAGGCAGATTGGCCGCCCTCAATAGATTTATCTCCAAGTCCGCGGAGCGGAGTCTCCTGTTCCTCAAAACACTTCGCGGCGCAAAAGACTTCGCATGGGGGCCAGAGCAGGCGGCGGCCTTCACCGCACTAAAACAGTACTTGTCTGAGCTGGCGATTCTTACGAGCCCCGACCCTTCGCTACCCCTATTGCTCTATGTCGCGGCCTCGCCACATGCGGTCAGCGCAGCGCTGGTTCAAGAGCAGACCAGAGAGGGAACAACCAAGCAGCGTCCAGTTTATTACGTCTCTGAAGTGCTCACAACATCAAAATGCAACATGACAGAGCTAGAAAAGATCGCCTATGCAGTCGTGATGGCCTCGCGCAAATTGCGCCATTATTTCGAGGCATTCAAGGTCTGGGTTACCTCAGACAGAGGACTCGGCGAGCTATTTAGAAACCCAGAGGCGTCAATACGGATTGCAAAGTGGACAACCGAACTCTCCGGCTATCACATCACATTTGAACCCAGGACAGCCATCAAGTCGCAAGTCCTGGCAGACTTCGTCGTAGACTGGACTGGTCCAACAACGCAACCGGAGCCGTCCGCAGAAAAAGTGTGGACAATCCATTGTGACGGTGCATGGTTCCATGCGGGGGCAGGCGCCGCTGCAGTCATTACTTCAACCATCGGGATCAAGCATAAATACGCAGCGCGCCTTAGCTTTGCGTTGGAGTCTGATAAGTGCACCAATAACATAGCAGAATACGAGGCTGTCATCCTCGGCCTTCGCAAGCTAAGGGCACTCGGTGTCACCACCTGCATCATCAAAACAGACTCCAAGGTAGTCGCTGGCCAGGTCAAGAAAGACTATGCAGCGAAGGACCCCGCACTCATGCAGTACCTCGCGGCCATCCGCAGCCTCGAAAGGCAATTCAAGGGCTTCACGCTGCAGCACGTGGACCGAGCCAAGAATGAGGAGGCCGATGCTCTAGCCAAGGCAGCCGCCAGGGGCGAAGCCCTACCCTCCGACGTGTTCTACCACGTCATCGGCACGCCAGCCGTCCGCAGCCCTGAAGGGCTCCAAATAACCAACGACAGCGAGGGCCACCGCATAGTCAACCTCATCATGACCGAAGACTGGCGAGCACCAATAACCCTGTACCTGCAGGGGTACTATCATCCAACCGACAACAATGAGGCCAAGCGCCTCAAACACCGAAGCCAGGACTTCGCACTGATCGAGGGCCAACTTTACAAGAAGGGGGTCAGTCAACCGATGCTTAAGTGCGTCACCAAGACCGAAGGCGTCCAAATTCTGTGCGAAGTCCACAGCGGGACCTGCGGCTCCCACACAGGGCCTAGGGCCCTAGCGGCAAAGGTGATTCGCCAAGGTTTCTACTGGCCCGCCATGATTTGCGCCGCAAATCAGGTCGTGAGATCCTGCGAAGCCTGTCAGAAATTTTCCCCACGCTCGGGACGCCCTTCGCAGTTCACAAAGCTGATCGCCCACACGTGGCCCCTTCAGCGCTAGGGCCTGGACATTGTCAGGCCCCTGCCCACGGCTCAGGGGAACCTCAAGTTCACCTTCATCGCCGTTGAATACTTCACCAAATGGATTGAAGCGAGGGTAGTATCCACTATCACATCGAAGACAGCCCAGAAATTCTTCTGGCAAAATATTGTTTGCCGCTTCGGAGTCCCGTCCGAACTTACGGTCGACAACGACAAGCAGTTCGACAACCAAGACTTCAAAGATTTCTGCTTCTCCATCGGCACCAAGCTTGCCTTCGCCTCTGTGTACCACCCCCAGTCCAACGGAGTCGTGGAGCGCGCCAACTGCAAAATTTTCACAGCCATCAAGAAAATGCTCCTCGACAACAAAAAAGGCAAGTGGCCCGACCTGTTACCCGAAGTGGTCTAGGCGCTGAACACAACTGAGTGCAGGGCGACTGGGTTCACCCCTTTCCGCCTACTATACGGATCGGAGGCTATGACTCCGCAAGAAATAAAACATGGGTCACCTCGGACAACCGCGTCGGCCGTGCCTGACATAGACGAGACGACTTCGAAGGACCTCATCGACGGAGACCGCGTCTTCGCCCTACAGGCTCTGGACAAATACCAAGCCCAGACAAAAGCATGGCGTGACCACACAGTCATCCCGAGGGAGTTCAACGAAGGAGACCTCGTACTCGTCCGGACAGCTCGGACAGAGTCCCGGGGCAAGTTGGAGCCGAAGTGGGAGGGCCCCTTCATCGTCAAGACGAAGGCGTCCCCCAGTGCGTACAGACTCACAACTCCATCCGGCGAAGACTTAGAACATTCTTGGAACATTGATAATCTTCACAAATTTTTTGTTTAACTCCTCAGGGCCAATTCGCCCTTGTAATCCATAGAACAGTTTTCAGCCAGCCCGCACTCTTTTCCTCCCGGGGGGTGAGGTTTTTAACGAGGCGGAGCCATGTAATATACACGCGAAAAATCCCCCATAAAAACCACGTCGAAAAAGACCGACTAAACGATCTTCGACATTCGACCAACACAAAAGTCACCGCGAGGGACAGCGATGGCTACCCCTCGCGTGCGACAATCCATGCGAAAGTCGCCTAAGGGTGCAGCCGGACTAGCACAACAAGTGCGTAAATTCGAAGTCTTCTCGAAAAGACTATCCGTGCAAAAGTCGCCTAAGGGTGCAGCCGGACTAGCACAACAAGTGCGTAAATTTGAAGTCTTCTCGAAAAGACTATCCGTGCAAAAGTCGCATAAGGGTGCAGCCAGACTAGCACAACAAGTGCGTAAATTCGAAGTCTTCTCGAAAAGACTATCCGTGCAAAAGTCGCCTAAGGGTGCAGCCGGACTAGCACAACAAGTGCGTAAATTCGAAGTCTTCTCGAAAAGACTATCCGTGCGAAAGTCGCCTAAGGGTGCAGCCGGACTAGCACAACAAGTGCGTAAATTCGAAGTCTTCTAAAAAAGACTATCCATGCGAAAGTCGCCTAAGGGTGCAGCCGGACTAGCACAACAAGTGCGCAAATTCGAAGTCTTCCTCAAAAGACTACCCGTGCTAAACCCTACACCAAACTGTCCACGCCAGGACTGACCACAGGCACGCTGGACCGACATAATAAACATACTAGACCAAGCGCACAACGCCTTTACAAGCATAGCACAGGCGCATAACCTCATCATACAAATTATAGTTACATATGTACAGCGAGGGCATCACACCTTACATCGGTTCAACCTTCGGAATGATCCCCATCTCCCTATAGTTAAATAGCATTATCCTAAGCTCCTCACCCTCAAAAAGACTTCGCAACTCCCCCTCACCCACACTCGCAATGGCCAGCGAGGACAACAATTCCTGCTTGCCAGCCCTGTCCACACAAAGCCGACCGCCGTCCACCTCGCTCACTCTACGCTTCGCAACCTCCCTTCGCCGCCTGTGCCTAGCGCTCGGACCAGGCACAACTTCAGCATCCGCAGCGCGCGGCGAAGACTCCGCCGCTGCCACATCCAAGGCCACAAAATAATCCAAGTCCTCATCCGATGACTCCTCTGTCCACTCAACCGAACTCCCAGAGCCACCAAAATCAGAAAATTTAGAAGCAGGCTCATTCGATTCATTCCCAGCATCCACGGTCGAAGCTGCCAAAAAATTAGCAGTGGCGGTTGCGTGCGCAGGCCCAAAACCTTGAACCTGTGCAGCAACCAAGGTTCAGCAACATATACAAAATTCCCTAACTACCCACACCCACTAAGCCACCTGCGAAGGCCCAGCTGCCGTGGGGTCCTCCGCTGCCGGCTCCGTCGCCGTCTTCGGGGGATCCTCAGCCATCGGCACTGCAGTTGGCGACGAGCCACCACCGGACACAGTAGCCGCAGGGGCAGCAAGGGAGCCTTCAGCGGTTTCCGGGGGCAGGGCCACCGGGCTCGACTCCGCTTCAGGCTGCGCGCTGTTCAAAGCTCCGAAGTCCTCCACTGTCTCATTGCGCGCCGCCTGCAACACAGCACACCGATTCAGCAAGCCCACGTATAACCACACATCCAACAACACCAAACAAAATATAAACATTACCCGACCCCTCGCCTGGTCAGACCGCTCCCTCACCACCTCCCGACCGTGGGGGCCCCACATCCGGTCAAAGAGGGCTCCCGCGGATTCCTTCACCACAGGGTCCTCGACCTTGTAAATTTCGCGCTCGAAATCCTCATCAGATCGGTCGAAGACCTCATAGTGGCTGCACCCTTCGCGGGACAGCGCGTTCATCGCCCCTTCGCAGGTGACCAGAGAGGCAAAGGACATAAATCCCTCCACAATGGTCGGGAGCGCCAACAACTCCTCTTGCAGCCACTCGAGGCAGCGAAGGCCTGATTCTCGGTCGGGCACTTCGAAGTCAGCGGTCCGCGTGCCCAGCTCGTGGTATGAGTCCATGAGCTGTTTGCGCGTCCGCTCAACTTCCGAGCGCATTGAGGCCTCGACCCTCTCCATGCGGGCCTTCAGAGCGTTGAACCGCGTCTCCCATTCGTCGGCGCGCTGGCTGGCGAGGCTACCCTCCACTCGCGCTAGATTGGCCTCCCTCCTTTCCTCCGCCAGCTGGCGCCGGAGGTCAGTCCTCTCGCCCTCCAGCGCGGCCACCTTCTCCGTCAGCTTGCGGCACTTGCTATCGGCGGCCGACTTTTCCCGGACAGCGTCAGCATGTTGCGCCCGAAGTCTCTCGACTTCGGCAGACACAACTGCCGTAAAGGTCCCCGACGCCACGCGGTCGGTGAAGTCAGGCACCTAAAAGAAAAACATAAGTCCACAATCCCAACGAAAGCGGTAAAAACCGAAGTCTAGCCCAACTACCTGGCTCAGCCGCTGCGACGCCTCCCTCAGCCGGCGGGATACAGCGCCCGCTTCGTCTTTGACGGCGGTGAGCGCCGAAATCTCACCGCCAGCGCTGAGAGCGCTACCCTTCGCCCCAGGCACCATGGCAGACACCGTGGTCGCCACCACAGGCGGAACAACAACAAGTTGCCCCTCGCCCGATCCTGCAAAGTATCAACAGTCTAAAAAAACGGGCCAACGACTTACCAATGAGATAATCTTCCACACTAATATCAGTGCCGAAATCAGCAACGCGCTTCGCCGGCGAAGACAAGTCTCGGGCCTTCGCGGCTCCGGCCGAGGCAGACTTGGCTACGCCGGCGCCAGCTGCCTTCACCACATCCGGCACCTTGCTGGACCTAGGGGCGGTCGACTTCGCCGCCAGCGTCGGCTGGCTACCGCCAGAGGCGGCAGCCTTCGCAGTCCCCCGCACCCTCTTTGGCCTAGCCTCGGGCAGCCTGATGACCGCCCGACACTTTTGCGCAGCCTCCTGACGATCCTTGTCCATCACTGCCGACACAACAGCAGCAATATTCTATCCATAAGGAAACACTTTCAAGTCACGAACCATGCGAGATGTAAAAAAGTCTTCGCCGGCCGCACGGGGGACAGGAACGTTCTTAGGCCACCAACCCCCGGTAACCTTCAGCATCTGCGCCAAAGACTCTCGGAGCTCGGGCGAAGACATCCTTCCCCCGGGGGCCGCGCATGTCCCCATCAGCTCCATAGCAAAACTATCGGAGACCCCCAGTCCTCCCATCATAGTACCTAGCTTCCTCTTCTTAGTGGATGGGGCGGCCGCCGGCGCGGGGTCATCTTCAGTCTCTGTCGCCGGATTCTTCCCGCGGCGATCGACATCGTCTTGCCCGGGATAACCGCCATACGGCAGACGGTTCAACTCGAAGACCCTATTCAAGCGATCGTTGGATCCGCGTATATCCCAACTACGCTGGCCCTCCGTCTTTGGCACGTAGCGACCAATTATCCGCGCCGCCCCATCCTCTGCCACACGCACAAATGCGGCGGGATCTCGTCCATGCAAATCCAGTGCGAAGGCGGGACTCCGCACCAGCATCCCGCCATGGGAAGGCATCTGGCGAGGGCATACTTCACCCAGCGCCCAGCCATGAGCCAAGGGCCACACCCCATACGCGACAAACTCCTCAACCAGATCGCGCCCGCTACTCAGGCCGGTCGCGCACCGCAGGGCCCCTTCGTCTGCATCCTCCTCCGCTACTTCAAACCGCAGGTATGCTGAATAATAATGCGAGCACATCTCGGCCACAGGGAGCCCTGGATGGTCTTCGACTGTCCCTTCGGCAACATAGAACCAAAATTCCCACTAGTTGCCCCATTTATTGCGGGCACTGGGAACCAACTCAACGACTTCCATCGAAGTCTTGCCCGTCTTCGGCGTAAACGTGCAAGATCCAAATTGGGCAATCTTATTTCCGATTTTCCTTTTCTGCCAGTGCAGACAATAATACTTCGCGAAGACTTCGACCGAGGGCTGCCCGCCGTACGAGGTCGTCGCCCAGACATACTTCGCCAGAGCCACCACGACATTTGGCGTCAGCTGGTGGACCTGGACGTTGAACCTACGCAGGACTTCTCCCACAAATTGATGTGTGGGCAGACGAAGGCCAGCAGTGAAAAAAGCCTCGAACACAACCAATTCGCCTTCTAGCTCGGGGACCTCCTCCGTCCCCGGGACACGTGCCACTCCACCGCCGAAATAACCAAGTTGTTGCATGTCTTGCACGTGGACTGAGGACATCCGCGACACGCCGAACTCCACTGTATCACCAGCGCGCAACTCCTCCGCGGCCACATCACTCAGTGTCTCCCCGGACGACGCGCCAGCCGGCGGCGTAGCGGCAGCAGAAGAAGAAGAGGACGACATCGCTACGTACCGTCGGCGGCGATGGGCGGTCTGCTTCACACGGGCCAGATCTCCGACGAGCAAGAGCAAGGAGGGCAGACGAGCAGCAAGCAGTTTGAAAAGGCGGCTAGGGTTTTCGCAGAGCGCGGAAAGATAAATTTCAAAACGCGCCGCCCCCCGCCCCCTTTTATACACAGAGCGCGGCGCTTCGGGAAACCCGCAATCCAACAGTACGGCGTCAATCAACGGTCATGTCAAAAACCCCCGCGGAACCACTTCGAGCGAGGGCAGCGACTCCACCATCTAGCGACGTCTTCGGCACCAGATGACTTAGTCGAACTGGTCCCTCGGAGGGCAAATATTGGGGCGAAGACGAAGACGCCACCCTTCGCTCGAAGCCTTCGCCAACCTCACTGCACCAACGAAGACAAGACGACGGGCAAACCTACCCTTCGTCCCACACGTCGCCGGCTGGAGGCTTGTGATGAGGTCGTCTCATCTTGCGAACTCGCTCAACATGGAGGCCCACGTATGATCCGGCCCATTGTAACAGGCCCTGCGTGGCCGCTGCGCATTACGTGCCTAATTTGTAAAGGTCTCCTTGTAATTACGGTTTGTAACCCTGCTTTATGGGAATATTCCGGGGATAACCTAGGTGCCTGAGGGCACATGCATCCTTAACACCGGACGCTGGGCACTCAGATACCTATAAATACCCCCGCATAGTGCCCTTGAGAGGTTAGGTTAACAGAGCTATTGCCATCTCGTGTTGTAGCCCCGTTGACACCACTTTTGCTCCCCTGTTGGATCCACTCGCTCAGGAGAGCAAGTGCCAACACACATTATTATAAATAAGAATAAAATTTTGTATAAATTATTTCATACATTATTTACTCCATACAACAAAAAAGGTAAAAAAAATTCGTATCCGTATTCGATTTGTATCCGAAATTTATATTTATTATTTGAGAAGATATATGATAGATTTGAGGTTTACCTTTCATGAATCTTTACAAGCTCAATACTAAAAACAAGAATATAAATTTGCATAGCAGATTCTGTATTCTATTAATTCACAATCAAAGAAAAAAGACCAAAAAACTGATATCCGAATAAGTATCCGTTTACACCCTGTCGGCGTTCTGAGACCAGGGGGTCCCTAGGCCAACGAGTGAATGTCGCCGCGTGCCCCAGCCCAGATGGGTCGAGCGCGAGGCCGAGCGCGAAGGGGGGAGAGCGAGGCGGCCGGAGACCGGCGTGAGAGAGGTGGGAATCCCGCGGCCTTCGTGTTCGTCCCGCGCCCAGGTCGGGTGCGCTTGCAGTAGGGGGTTACAAGCGTCCACGCGGGAGAGGGAGCGAGCGGCCTCCAGCGAGCGCCTGTCTCGTCCTCGTCCCCGCGCGGCCAACCCTCTCTAAGAGGGCCCTGGTCCTTCCTTTTATAGGCGTAAGGAGAGGATCCAGGTGTACAATGGGGGGTGTAGCAGAGTGCTACGTGTCTAGCGGAGGAGAGCTAGCGCCCTAAGTACATGCCGTTGTGGCAGCCGGAGAGATTTTGGCACCCAGCTGGTGTGATGTCGTGGCCGTCGGAGGAGCGATGGAGCCTGGCGGAGGGACAACTGTCGGAGCGGTTGAATCCTTGATGACGTCCTCTTGCTTCCGTAAGGGGGCTGAGAGCCACCATCGTCACAGAGTATGCAGGGCGCCATCATTGCCTATCTGGCGGAGCGAGCCAGATGGGACGCCGGTCTTGTTCCCTACGGCCCGAGTCAGCTCGGGGTAGGGTGATGATGGCGCCTCCTGTTGACGTGGCTGGTCTGCGCCCTAGGTTGGGCGATGTGGAAGCTCCTCCGAAGCCGAGGTCGAGTCTGTCTTCCGTGGCCGAGGTCGGGTCTGAGCCCCAGGTTCGGGCGAGGCGGAGATCGCCGGCTGGTGCCGGGGCGGAGTCCGAGCCCTGGGGTCGGGCGAAGCGGAGTTCGTCGTCTTCTGGGGCCGAGCCCAAGTCCGAGCCCTGGGTCGGGCGAGGCGGAGATCGTCGTCTTCTGGGACTTAGCCCGAGTTCGAGCCCTGGGTCGGGCGGAGTTCGCCGTCTTCTGGGACTTAGCTCGAGTCCGAGCCCTGGGTCGGGCGGAGTTCGCCGTCTTCCGGGACTTAGCCCGAGTCCGAGCCCTGGGTCGAGCGGAGCGGAGTTTGCCGTCTTCCGGGACTTAGCCCGAGTCCGAGCCCTGGGGTCGGGCGAAGCGGAGCTTCCTATGGTGCCTTCGGCAGGGCCTGACTGCCTGTCAGTCTCACTTTGTCAAGTGGCACCGCAGTCGGAGTGGCGCAGGCGGCGCTGTCCTTCTGTCAGGCCGGTCAGTGGAGCGACGAAGTGACGGCGGTCACTTCGGCTCTGCCGGCTGGGGGCGCGCGTCAGGATAAAGGTGTCAGGCCACCTTTGCATTAAATGCTCCTGCGATTTGGTCGGTCGGTGCGGCGATTTGGTCAGGGTTGCTTCTTGGCGAAGGCAGGGCCTCGGGCGAGCCGGAAATATGTTCGCCGCTGAAGGGGGGCCTCGGGCGAGACGGAAATCCTCCGGGGTCGGCTGCCCTTGTCCGAGGCTAGGCTCGGGCGAGGCATGATCGAGTCCCTCGAATGGACTGATCCCTGACTTAATCGCACCCATCAGGCCTTTGCAGCTTTGTGCTGATGGGGGTTACCAGCTGAGAATTAGGAGCCTTGAGGGTACCCCTAATTATGGTCCCCGACAGTAGCCCCCGAGCCTCGAAGGGAGTGTTTGCACTCGCTTGGAGGCTTTCGTCGCACGTTTTTGCAAGGGGACCAGCCTTTCTCGGTTGCGTTTTGTTCCGGTGGGTGCGCGCGAGCGCACCCGCCGGGTGTAGCCCCCGAGGCCTCGGAGGAGTGGTTTCACTCCTTCGAGGTCTTAATGCCTCGCGTAGTGCTTCGGCTGGTCTGGTCGTTCCCTCATGCGAGCTGGCCGTAGCCCAGGTGTACGGTCGGGTCCCAAGTTCTTGGGCTGGTATGTTGACGCTGTCAATGGTTCGGCCGGAGCCGGGTTTGCGAGAGCAGCCCCCGAGCCTCTGTACAGAGCGAGAGGGCGGTCAGGGGTAGACTCGGTTTTTTTACATACGCCCTTGCGTCGCCTTTCCGCAAGGAGGAGGGGGGAAAGCGCCATGTTGCCCTCGATGGGCGCCGAACATGGTGTCTCCGATGAGCTGCAAGCGGGTAATCCGAGTGAACGTCCGTGCCCCGTTCGTTAGGGGTCGGCTAGGGGCCCAGAGGCACGCCCAAAAGTACCTGCGGGTGATCTGCCGGACCCGGTCCCCTGGCGACGGGGTCCGAGGGCTCGATGCCTCCCTCTGATGGGATTCCGTTACAAGATCGTTCCCGCTGGTCTCGGAAATGTCCTAGGGTACCTCGGGAGCACAACCTGAGCCTTGGTTATGTATCGAACGTACCCATGGTCATCCCTCGCTCGGCGTCTAAGGCGGCTGTGAACCCTTCGGGGGCCAGCCTTCAAACCCCTGATCAGTAATGGGCGTGGAGCCCGAGTAGCCTGAGGCGGCCGTGGAACCCTTTCGAGGGGCCGGCCTTCGAACCTCTGACCAGTAGTGGGTGTAGGGCCCACGCGATCTGAGGCGGCTGTCGAACCCTTCCGGGGGGCCAGCCTTCGAACCTCTGATCAGCAGGGGGGCTCGGAGCCTAGTTCCTTCTCGGGGAAGGATCCTTTTCGGGGTATCCCCCTTTCCCGGTCCCTGTTGCAAGAGAGAGAAAGAGGAAAAAAGGAAAAGGATACGAAATCGAACGACGAGGCGTACCTTTTTTGACGCGGTCATTATGGCGAAGGCGAAGCGTCGCCCGCTTCTCCTGCCAGAGGCGCCGCCTGTCCCACCGCGGAGTTAATGCGATGGGGCGAGTGGTACGCGGGGCGGCCGTTGCGCGTGCGCGAGCCATTCGGGGAACGGCTGTTTCGCTTTGCGTTTTCGAATCCCGCGTCCGGTCCGGGCGGAACGTTTGAACCGGTATCGCCTTGGTCTTTATATACTTGGGAGAGGGTCTGGCGGTGGTTCTTTGCTCCGCTTCCTGCCTCCCTTTTGGGTTTTCGCAACCCGAGAGACTTAGCCAGAGAAGAGGAAACCGCCCTCCTTGCCCCTTGCGCCGCCACCCCTTCCGCTCGGTGATGGCTGACCGGGTGACCATCATCTCGTCGCGCGACCCATGGCCTTTTTCCACGGTGACGGAGAGTGATCTGGAGGATCTTGATGGCGAGGGTTTACTTCGCCCTCTCACCGATGAGCAGCGACCGGAATGGATTCCCCCCGTGGGTGGAGCCGCTCCATCCCCACCGCCGGGGTACATCGTGAGCTTCGTCTCCTTCCACGAGCGGGGATTTGGTGTGCCGGCGAGCCGCTTCATGCGGGCGATCCTGCACCACTACGGGGTGGAGTTGCACAACCTCAGCCCCAACTCCATCTCGCAGGCCGCCATCTTCGTAGCGGTGTGCGAGGGGTACTTGGGGATTGCCCCCCATTGGGATTTGTGGACCCATCTCTTTTTCACGGAGCTTTTTGCCTCGCTGACGGGGGAGAGGAAGGTCCACGCAGCGGTGCGGGCCGGCGGCTGCACCCTCCTGCTGAGGCAGTCGCGGGCGTCGCTGTATATTCCCGCCATCCTCGCGTCCTCGAACAAGGGGTGGCAGCGCCGGTGGTTCTACCTCTGGAATGACGGCGAGTTGCTCCCGCCGTTCTCTCAGCGAGTAGTCACTACCGCCGCTGATGCTTGGCGCCACGGGACCTCGCACGAAAGACAAAAGAACATCGAACCCCTTCTCAAGGCCTTGGAGGCGTTGCGGAAGGGGGGACTCACCGCTGCGGGAGTGGTTGCCGCCATCCACCGTCGGAGGGTGCTTCCCTTGGCGGAGCGACGGCTGTCGCTTTGGGAGATGACACCGGAGGCTGACTTGGAGGGCTCGCGGATGTCCTCTGATCCCCTTCCCTTCGACGTCCTCCACGGGCGGGTGTCCGTCGCGTTGGGGAAACCGGACCCCAGCGCCTTCTCCCAGCTTTTGATGCGCCCAGACCAAGGGTGCGTGACTCTGGTGAGTGGCCGCTTTTTCCTTTCTCTTGCATCGGGTTGCTCCTAGTTCTTACGATTGGGATTTTCCCCCCTTCTTCAGGAGGTGGGGTGGCACAAGCCTTCCCTGCCACGGGTCCCGCATGATGCGGTGGACCGAGCAGCACAGCGGGTTGCCGCGGAGGAGAGGAAGAAAAAGAAGGACGCGGAGAAGGCCCGGGCCCGCGAGCGGAGGCGAGCTCGAGACGCCTTGGAGAAGCTTCGTTGCCGGTAGGAGAGGGAGGGGCTCCCGAGGGAGCCGTCGCCGGAAACGCCCGACGACGACGATGATGATGAAGATGATGACGAGGAAGACGACATGGCTACCCGCCTTGGCCTCAGCCCTGGCTTGGGGTTAGGCCAGGGGCCGCCAAGCCAGCCCCCGAGCGGGCTGATGCCGTCAGTCCTCGGAGTCGGGACGCCGGGGTCCCGACCCGAGGGGCGGGGGCAATCCGAGAGGGTACTTGACCCCTCGGCTGGAGGAGCTGAGGCGACCCCGGGGAGCCAGGCCGAGGCGTCTGCTCCCTGAGAGCCGCCGCCCGCGCCGGCAGCGCAGGGGAGCGACCCTCAGGTCGCTGTGGCAGTGCCTGGGTAGTCCGCCCCCCGGGCGTCCAGGGCGCCCAAAGCAAGGGTGGTGTCGAAGCTGCCGGCGAAGCGGACCTCGGCGGCGGTTCCGGGGGTCGAGATCCAAGAGACCTCCCCCAGGAACGGTTGATCATGGCCCGGAGCGGGTAAGTATCTTGGAATATCTTCGTCCTGGCGTTTCATTCATATGTCCCAGCCATGATTTTTCTTTTTCCCTCAGCAAGCGAAGCCATGGCCTGACTGACCTGGCACCCCGGAAGGCCCTTAAGACGGCACCGGCTTGCGCGGCCAGCGCCACTCCGGGCCTTGCCGTTCAGCTGACCTCCTCGCAAGGTGCTCCACAGCAGGGGGCTCAGGCGGCACCAGTCGCCGTGGAGCGGGTTCCCGAGGCTGGCTCTTCTGCTGAGGCGGCCATTGTGATAGGGGAGACGGTTGACGCGGGCATGGCCCCGTGCCCACCAGATGTGCTGGCGATGCCGGCACCTGTCGCTACTGAAGTCGCCGCCGTCCCAGTCGGGGAGCGACCGGTCGCTGCCGACGTTGAGACGGCTGAGGCATCGGCGCTCGGTGCCTCGGAAGAGGGGGGCGTGGAGACGCGATCCGTCCCGCCGGGCGGCAGCCTCGTCGCTGTGCGGCGGAGCTCCGAGGGCCGGCGCCAGTTGCTCCGGTTCTAGACCCGTGAGGCCTCGGAGCCCTTCTTCGTTCTCGACGATGAACGGGAGGACCAGTCCTGGGACGAGCTCCGCGAGTGTGCCGAAGCAACGGTGGGGTCGCTCTGGTTGTCGCTGGAGGTTTTCTGCAGGGATGTCCCCAAAATCCTCCAGGTAATGGTTTCAGGCATACCTTCTTTCTTTCGTGACCAAGGCGTCTTTCGTGACGCCCCGCTTCCTTCCCTCAGGATCTGACGGATCGGAGCGCCGCCAAGTCGTCGTTCATCCGCCGCGAGGTCGACGTCTGGGGCTCGCTGCGATCCCTGAGGACCTCGCTCACCGGGGCTACTGCGCGCCTCTCTCAGCAGGGTGCTGAGGTGGCGGACCTTCGGTTGCTCTGTACCGATCTGTGAGCCGAGGCGGCAGCGGCGCGCGCGGAGGCGGCCACGGTGCGCGCAGAAGCGCAACGACAGCAGTCGGAGTTCGACCGGGTCGTCAAGGAGCGGGACCAATCTCGGGGCCGGGCTGCCGAGGCTAAAAGCCGGGCCGAAACCCTTGCAGCCGACCTAGCCGTAGCCCAGGTCGCAGCCTCGGAGCAGCGTGCCCGAGCCGGAGGTACGCCTTGGCCATCTTCGGCTTTCGTTCCTGCTTGTTTCCTCTGCTTGTGTTTGAGATCTTTCCTTTGGCTGTTCGCAGAGCTCGAGTCCGCCCTCGATGAGTCCGCCAAGGCGCTTGCCGAGGCGCTTGCCGAGGCGGTCGAGCAGAGGGAGACCGACCACGCGGCTATGTCCGAGGCCGTCTCGGACGTTTACCGGGTCCTTGGCTCCGGCGACATCCCCTCAGGAAGCTCCCCTCAAAGTCGCCTTCAAGTCTTGGGCGATCATGTGTGCGGCAGACTCCGCGAGGCGTTACACCACGGCGTCAGGCGGGCCTTCGCCGTGCTCGCTTCCCACTACGTTGTGGACCTGGAGCGGGTTAGCGAGGGGTATTGCCTTCCCGACGAAGATGAAGCCACCCTGGCAGAAGTCCAGAGGCTCGATGCGGCCGCCGCGGGTCCGAGCGTAGTGCTGGCGACCACCTTTGAGGCAGAGATCCTCCCACCTGCGCCGTCGCCGGAAGCCGGGACGGACTTTGCCGATGGTGGGGACAAAGCCGAAGGCGCGGCTCCTTCCCAAGGCGACGCCTAACTCTGTTGGAACAGTTTCTGTTGGATGCACGTGTGTCTTTCTGCGGCCGCTGAGGCCTGAACACTTTGTTACCGTTGTATGAAGTCGTACTCCTTTCCTTTTTATTTTGCGTGTCCGGCTTCGCCTGTTAGTAACAGGGTGGCTTCCCCAAGTAGGGGTCACTTTTCGCGGCGGGTGACGAGTGAGGTGTCCCTAACCCGGAGGCATAGGAGTCCCTCGGCTCAGTCGGCCTTGCCACTTACATGCACCCGCGTTCGCTCCTTGGGGCCTTGCTTCCGACATAGCCGGGGGAACGCAAAAGCCTTTTTGATTGAAAATTTTGGACGCAAAGAGGTTCCCCAATCTTGACGCAGAGGGGTTCCCTCCTTTCTAGCCCCCGAGGGAGGGTCGGGCTCTGCCGAGGCGAGGCTGACCCTTCCTTCACGACTAAGACTTGCGTGAGAGCGAGGTATACGAACAACTTGAAAACATCTTAAGGGTAGAAGCAACGTAGCTGTTGGATGTTCCAAGCGTTGCCGTAGACCTCGCCTTGACTGTTGGCCAGCTTGTACGTTCCGGGCTTCAGAACTTTGGCGATGACAAGCGGCCCTTCCCAGGGGTGCGTGTAGCCCCCGGGTGCCCCCAACAAGGGCTCGGGGTGCTGCGCGATGGTTGCGATCTTCTCCGGGTTGGCTTCGATGCCCTGCTTGGAGACGATGAACCCCAAGAACATGCCCTGGGGCTCCCCGAAGACCCACTTTTCGGGATTGAGCTTGACGCTTTTCGCCTCTTTGATGAACCCCTGCCGCCATTAGCTTGTGGATCTCCTCGCCTATGGCTCTGCGCTTCTCCTCGTTGAATCGGCGCAGTGGCTGCTTGACGGGTCGGGCTCCGGCTCGGATGTCCAGCGAGTGCTCGGCGATCCCTCGGTATGCCGGCATGTCCGAGGGACTCCACGCGAAGACGTCGGCGTTCGCGTAGAGAAAGTCGACGAGCACTGCTTCCTATTTGGGATCGAGCCCGGAGCCGATCCGGATCTGCTTGGAGGCGTCGCCGCTGGGGTCGAGGGGGACGGACTTAATCGTCTCCGCTGGCTCAAAGTTGCCGGCATGACGCTTCACGTCTGGCACCTCCTTAGAGAGGCTCTCCAGGTCGGCGATGAGGGCCTCGGACTCAGCGAGGGCCTCGGCGTACTCCACGCACTCCATGTCGCATTCGAACGCGTGTTTGTACGTGGGGCCAACGGTGATGACCCTGTTGGGGCCCGGCATCTTGAGCTTCAGGTAGGTGTAGTTGGGGACGGCCATGAACTTCGCGTAGCATGGCCTCCCCAGTACCACGTGGTAGGTTCCTCGGAACCCAACCGCCTCGAACGTTAGGGTCTCCCTTCGGAAGTTGGAGGGTGTTCCGAAGCAGACGGGAAGGTCGAGCCGTCCGAGGGGCTGGACACGCTTCCCGGGAATGATCCCATGGAAGGGCGCGGCGCCTGCCCGGATGGAGGACAGATCGACACGCAGGAGCCCGAGGGTGTCGGCGTAGATGATGTTGAGGCTGCTGCCTTCGTCCATGAGGACCTTGGTGAGCCTGACGTCACCGATGACGGGGTCAACGACGAGCGGGTATTTCCCCGGGCTCGGCACATGGTCGGGGTGATCGTCTCGGTAGAAGGTGATGGGCTTGTCGGACCAGTCTAGATAGACTGGCGCCGCCACCTTCACCGAGCAGACCTCCCGGCGCTCTTGCTTGCGGTGCCGAGGCGAGGCGTTCGCCGCTTGCCCACCATAGATCATGAAGCAGTCGCGGACCTCGGGGAACTCTCCTGCCTGGTGATCTTCCTTTTTGTCGTCGTCGCGGGCCTTGCCACCCTCCGCGGGTGGCCCGGCCCTGTGGAAGTGGCACCGAAGCATGACGCACTCCTCAAGGGTGTGCCTGACGGGCCCCTGGTGATAGGGGCACGACTCCTTGAGCATCTTGTCGAAGAGGTTGGCACCTCCGGGGGGTTTCCGAGGGTTCTTGTACTCGGCGGCGGCGACAAGGTCCGCGTCGGTGGCGTCGCATTTCGCTTGCGACTTCTTCTTGCCCTTCTTCTTGGCGCCGCGCTGAGTTGACGCCTCGGGAGTATCTTCCGATGGGCGGCCCTGTGGCTGCTTGTCCTTTCGGAAGATAACCTCGACCGCCTCCTGGCCGGAGGCGAACTTGGTGGCGATGTCCATTAGCTCGCTCGCCCTGGTGGGGGTCTTGCGACCTAGCTTGCTCACCAGGTCGCGGCAGGTGGTGCCAGCGAGGAACGCGCCGATGACATCCGAGTCGGTGATGTTGGGCAGCTCGGTGCGCTGCTTCGAGAATCGCCGGATGTAGTCCCAGAGAGACTCTCCCGGCTGCTGTCGGCAGCTTCGGAGGTCCCAGGAATTCCCGGGGCGCACGCACATGCCCTAGAAATTGCCGGCGAAAGCTTGGACCAGGTCGTCCCAGTTGGAGATCTGCCCTGGACGCAGGTGCTCCAACCAGGCGCGAGCGGTGTCGGAGAGGAACAGGGGGAGGTTGCGGATGATGAGGTTGTCATCGTCCGTTCCACCCAGCTGGCAGGCCAGACGGTAGTCCGCGAGCCACAGTTCCGGTCTCGTCTCCCCCGAGTACTTTGTGATAGTAGTCGGGGGTCGGAACCGGGTCGGCAACAGCGCCCGTCGGATGGCTCGGCTGAAGGCTTGCGGACCGGGTGGTTCGGGCGAGGGACTCTGATCCTCCCCGCTGTCGTACCATCCCCCACGCCTGGGGTGGTAGCCTCGGCGCACCCTCTCATCGAGGTGGGCCCGACGGTCGCGGTGATGGTGCTCGTTGCCGAGGCGACCCGGGGCCGTAGGCGCGGTGTTGCGCGTGCGCCCGGTGTAGACCGAGGCTTCCCGTATGAATTGGGAAGTCGCGGCATGAGGTTCCGAGGGGTACCCCTGCCTTCGGGAGGCGGAGCTCTCGGCCCGTCGGACCGCGGCGCCTTCCAGGAGATTCTTGAGCTCTCCCTGGATTCGCCGCCCCTTGGTGGTTGATGGCTCCAGCATCGCGCGAAGAAGCATTGCTGCTGCCGCCAGGTTCTGGCCGACCCCACTGGATGCGGGTGGTGGCCTGACCCTGACGTCGTCGGTGATGCGGTGCTGGAAGCCCTAGGGTAGATGACGTATTTCTCCGACCGGAGGTTGGCCCGCCCATGCCTGCCCAACGTCCCGACGGATCGGCTCAAGCACTCCAGCTCCCTCGTCGAGCCTGGCCTGCACCCCGCAGATTTGCTCGAGCTGTGGGTCATGGCCCCCCGCCTGAACGGGGAACACAGCTAGCTCCTGTGGGATGTCAACGCGAGGCACTGGCCTAGGGAGGTCACCGTCCTCCGGCATGCCGAGATGGTTGCCTTCGGAGGGACCCCCTAGATCGACGTGGAAGCATTCGCGACTTGGGCCGCAGTCCTCGTCGCCGAGGCTACGGCTATCGTCGGAACAGTCGGAAAGGCAATAGTCGCATGCGGTCATGAAGTCCCGCATGGCACTGGGGTTGCCAAGTCCAGAGAAATCCCAACAGATGCTGGGCTCGTCGTCTTCCTCGGACCCAGAGGGCCCGTAGGTCGAGACGTCCGTCAGCCGGTCCCAAGGTGACCGCATACGAAACCCCAGAGGGTTTGGACTCGCCTCTACAAGAGCGCCTGCCAAAGCGGGGCCGCTAGGCGGGTCGAGGTTGAATCCGAAAGACGTGGGATGGGAATCGGTCGGTACCTTTTGGTCGACGGGCGGCGATAAGGTCACGTCGGGGACTGACTGCGCCGTCGTCTTAGGTACGAGGGTGACGTCCAGCAAGCTTTTCGCGAGCGTGCTGGCGTCGTCCGCTTGCTCGGGATTGGCGTGTCGCGGGGAGACGGCGCTCGCCTTCGTCTCAAACGCGATGTCGACGCCCGGTGCGCCCCCCGTTGGGGCGCTGGGGCCGTCGACTCGCTCGACAGCTGACGAGGCGCTGTCTCCTGCTTGGCCTTGGTTGCCCTGCCTCCTCCTCCGTCGGCGGGGGAGAGGACGGGGTGAGCTCGAAGGTTGTTCTTCCACCATGCGGGGAAGACGTCGCCGATTCCGCCGCCGGCGGGCGGGTTGTCGGCCGCCACTGTCGTTGTCGCACGGCGGTGGAAGGAGTATCATGTCGTAGCTGCCGTCGAGGGACATGAACTCAAGACTCCCGAAACGGAGCACCGTCCCGGGTTGGAGAGGTTGCTGGAGACTGCCCATCTGGAGCTTGACGGGAAGCTGTTCGTCAACACGCAGCAGGCCCCTACCTGGCGCTCCAACTGTCGGCGTTCCGAGACCAGGGGGTCCCTAGGCCGACGAGTGAATGTCGCCGCGTGCCCCAGCCTAGATGGGTCGAGCGCGAGGCCGAGCGCGAAGGGGGGAGAGCGAGGCGGCCGGAGACCGGCGTGAGAGAGGTGGGAATCCCGCGGCCTTCGTGTTCGTCCCGCGCCCAGGTCGGGTGCGCTTGCAGTAGGGGGTTACAAGCGTCCACGCGGGAGAGGGAGCGAGCGGCCTCCAGCGAGCGCCTGTCTCGTCCTCGTCCCCGCGCGGCCAACCCTCTCTAAGAGGGCCCTAGTCCTTCCTTTTATAGGCGTAAGGAGAGGATCTAGGTGTACAATGGGGGGTGTAGCAGAGTGTTACGTGTCTAGCGGAGGAGAGCTAGCGCCCTAAGTACATGCCGTTGTGGCAGCCGGAGAGATTTTGGCACCCAGCTGGTGTGATGTCGTGGTCGTCGGAGGAGCGATGGAGCCTGGCGGAGGGACAGCTGTCGGAGCGGTTGAATCCTTGCTGACGTCCTCTTGTGTAACACCCGGATTCTAGGGGTCCAAAACCCGGGGTTAACATAAACACCAGGTATGCTGGGACCAAGTCTCATACATATGATGTATAGTGGCACAGGATCGAATGTCACAACTTTATACATAACAGGAGTTCTATACAAAATAAATAATTACATTATAAGGAGACAACGGTCCAGCAACCCAAAGTTGACTGGGAGACGACGACCTAGACCTCTCACGAACTCGTCGCAGCATCCTCCATGAGCATCATCCTGCGGTACCTGTTCTTGACCTGTGGTGTATGTGAGACAGCAAGAGTGAGCTCACATATGTTCATCGCTCAACAAGTTGTGGGGAATAATGTGCATGAACTCGCCAAAGGTGGGAGCTCACGTGAAGTGTAAGGCTTACCAAAGAAGATGGTTAGAGCTGAGCATTGCTTTTAAAGTTGGTCAAAATTTTATTAGCAGTTACTAAGTATAAGTAAATACCAACCCAGTTAAGTAGTAGAACAAAAGTAATAACATCATCACCTGCGATGCAATGCATATGACAAATTGAATTTAGTTCCATAAATTAATCATGTGAGTGTCCGAGCTGCTCGTGACCGTGAGCACGGCTAGTATACCAGTTTTACACTCTGCAGAGGTTGCGCATCTTTACCCACAAGTCGTGTATCCCATGTCGCCAGGGTTTGCAAAGCCCTTAGACACTTCCGAGGTGAATGGCTAGGGATCCACTACGAGGCCTTTACAAAGTTCCACTAGCTTCCGAAAACCCGCTACAGTTTATAGGAAGATCCAGTGCAGGAATCCCTTGCAGGACCGCCATCGCAGCAAAATCCTCCCGAGGGCCTCCCTACACTGACCTCTCCCCTACTGCCCTTGCCCCTTTCGGGTAAGGTAGTCTTCCACTAGCTTTCCTAATTAATCAGCCAAGGGCGTCCCATTCCACCCTCGTGGTAGCACTGTTTTCCCGGGTGGTTCTCCATGTTCCAATTAACATAATGATCTTAACATGAACCATAAATAACAACCGATAACAAAAGTATAATCATGAATGGTGTATCTCCATACCCAAAACCACATATAGCACTAGCAAGTACTACTCAGAAAGTTCAGTGGTAAACAAGGTATAAAGATAGACAAACTAGGGTAACCTATTGGGTCCCATCAAAATTAACCTATGCAGATCATTATGATTAATTAGAACATGAGTAGGTAAAAGAAGTGATCAAGGGCACAACTTGCCTGGGCCTTGAGATTCCAGGTACCAGGATGATCTTCAGGTGACTCGTGACCTCACTGCTAGTCGTAGCAATTCAAACAAACATGATATAGGCAAAATTAACATTACACCAAACATAAGAATAAAATACATATTAATAATCTACATATTAAAATAAGATCACAGGAAGAAGAATTATTAATTTTTGAGTTATAGAATTCAAGTTATGAATTTCCTAAGATTTAAGGTGATTATAATAGGATTAGATGATAAATTAATTTCCTAACAGAGTTCATGTCAAAACAGTGATTCTAAATGATAGAGAATAAAATTACAAAATTTTAGAAATTGGAATGGGTCAATTTGGAGCTAAAATGAATTTTCTATGAATTATCTAAGTTCTAGCAATTATTTTCATATGAAAAATCTATTTTCTATTCTATTTATTCAATTTAAATGAGTTCTGGACTGGGCCTCAATTACAGCAAAGCGCAGGGGGCTCGGCGCAAGAATCCCGAGACTCAGACTACACCCGCGGTGGACGGCGGGTTGATTAAACCAAAACACAGGGTCTCTTTTGAAAGATATGCACGGCGAAGGGGTATGGTTAAATAAGGACCGTCCGATTAGATTTCAATGCTCCTGATTAGATTTAGACTACCACTGTAGCGTCACGCGGATATGGTCATTGGATTTGGGATCGACGGTTGTCGCGTAATCCAATCCCGACCGCTCCCCTGTGATCCAATGGTCCGAATAGAAATTAGCGCATGGTGTTTCCTTAAGTTAATCCTGGCCGTTCAAGAAGATCGGACGACGGAGGGACATCTTCTCCATGGGCAGACCATCCAGGTCACGGCACTGCCGCCGCCATGGTGAGGTCTCATGCTGGCGGCTGTGTGCGGACCGAGGAAGAGAGGGAGCAGCGTCGAGGCTCATTCTCTCAGCGCGGCAAGGGGCCCACGGCGGCCAGGGAGCCCACCACCGCGGACGCTACGCCAGAGCCAAAACCGGACCAGCCTCACGCAGGAGCAGAAGGGTACGGTGGAGCAGGAGCACGGGAACGTGGGTGTGGATTTGTTACCATGGATGAGCGCGACGTCCAGGAGCCAAGGCGCAGGGCAAGGATGATTGGTAAGCGGAGGGAGTCGTCAGAGGGAGCCCCGCCATGCACGCGCGGACGTTGAGTTTTCTCTAGTCTCGGTCATGGTTACAGGGGGAAAGGTGCCCAGCTTTAATAGCTCAGCAGATACGCGTTGGCATCGGGGGTTTGTTGCAACAAACCGACATCATAGTCGGGCGAGATTGATCTCACGGCCTCGTGTGGAATCCGTTCAAAGCATGCGCGAGCTGCGGAAGTTGTTGCGGTGGATCCGCACGGGGTGTACGCGAGGAAGAAGACTGAAGGTGGGGCCCACACGTCAGCTGTTCAAATCCATTCCAAGGAAAACGATGATCGCCAGGCCGGGTCCACCGTGCAGTGGCACAATCCCTTAATGTGCGTGGGTGGCCGACCAGTGTAGATGAGGGCCCATTTTGGTGGTTCGGATTTGGCCCAGGTAGGTAAGTGGACTGGTTCTTTTTCTTTTCTTTTTCATTTCTTTTTCTTTTATTCTATTTTATTTTCTATTTGAATTTCCAATCAACCCAAGTTTGAAGTTCAAACATTAATTTAGATATACCATAGAAGTTCAGCATGATGTGCAAAAACAAATTTTATATATTTATTTTATTTTAGTTCTTTTAGACAAGCTTCCAATCATATAATAGAGAATAGTGCACACCTTATTAATTCTAGGGAAATAAAATTTTATTTTGTAGATTATATATGTTAAGGAATAGTTTAATCCTAATTCTTTTATATATCCTAATCCAAAGGCATTTTAGTTTATCTAAGGATCTTTAATTAATAATATATTTTTTTAACATATTTATTTTGGGAGTAGAACTTCCAAATCATGATTATTTTTAAGGAAATTAGTTTTGATTTAAAATCTTTGAAAAATTTTCTTGTCTTCACAAAATTGAACTTTAGGGTGTTACAAATCCTACCCCCCTTAAAAATAATCTCGTCCTCGAGATTAATAAGAAAGAGGATATAGGAAGAGTGGTTTGCAATTTAGCTTTCAGTTTCTAATTAGTTCAAAATCAAGAGTCTCTTTTTTTTTCATTAGTAAGTGATTAGGAGAGCATGGCTATATATATGTATGTCCACTTTAATTATGTAGGATAGAAGATGTCTTTAGGGCATATATAGGTTTGGGTAAGAAGGAGTAGGATAAGAAAAGACTTCATCCTAGATTGTGGATCTTGACTCATCTTGGTGACCTCACTTGATCCCTGAAGACTTGAGTTGGTGCTCATCCTTACTTGATGAAGTTGATCATATTCTTCGGTCTTGTCTCATTGATGAGGAGTTAGTGTATATTATTGGGCTGGGGAATATGGTTAATATAGGTATGGATGAGATAGACTACATGATGTAGGTCAAAAGTTTGTTTGATGTTAGGTGGGGATAGGCAGGTCATGCAATCCATCAAGACTCTATTGGTTGGGTAAGTTATGTAACTTGTTATATAGGTCGAGTTGTTGTGTATGGCCAAGTTGATATAAGTCTCCAAATTAGGCTTAAGTGATTTAGGAGTATGGCCTTATCCTTTCCACCATCATTAAGTAACTCACACTAGATTAGACCATATTAAATTAGATATGATCTAGATTAGACTAGTTTAAGTTAGATAGATTTATCAGGGTAAGATATATCTTGTTAGGATATGTTAGAATCTTTTGAGATAGGATGGGGTATACGGTGTAGGTAGGTCAGAAGCTCTATTAGTGTTAACACAGAGGGATTATGCAACTATCGGATGGGTAAGGTAGTTGCATATGTATATGGTCAAGTTAATCTAGGGCATCAATTTAGCTTAAATCCTTTTTATAGGAGTGAGGTCTAATCCATTTCACTAGTATTATCTAACATGTTTGATAAGTCACTTTAGATTAGATCATATTAGGTTAGATGAGATCTAAATTAGATTGGTATGACTAGTTTAACTAGATAAGGTCTAATTAATTTGCATTAGATCATGGTTGATAAACTAGGGTGGATAAGTATGCTTATTAGGATAAGATGGATCCATAAAGATAAGATAAAATCTTTTGAGGTCAGTTAGATCTATTAGGATGAGATAAAATCTTTTTAAGATAAGATGAGTATCTTTTAAGATGAGATGGATCTATTAAGATAAGGGAGAATCTTTTAAGATAAGATGAATTGGTTAGAATGAGAGCTTTTAGGATAAGATAAATCTCTTAAGCTAGATATGTTCCAATGGGGACAGTCTAGGTTGTCTTAGTTATTTTATAAATATATTTTTATACCTAGGTGTATATGCAGATGCAATTGTGGACATTATTCCACAACTCATCATACTCAATCAAAGATCCAAATCAGGCAAGTATCATAAGAACAAACATTCAAGTGCATAGATACTTATAAAAAATAGTTTTGTTTTTGTTCCTAGGATTAGGTCTCCTATTCCTAAAGTCACTTTAGGCACAGGATTTCAGAGTGTGAAATCCACATTTATCTTTAGAAAAGAAAAGATAAGAATAATCAGAGTAAAGCGGAAATAGATAAGAATAGATTAAGAAAAGTTTAGAAAAGAATCAGAGTAGCAAAGATAAGTAGATAATGGTTGTCCAGTTCTATCTAGGCTTCGTCCTACAGTCAACATTCCTCTGATACCACTTCTGTAACACCCGGATTCTAGGGGTCCAAAACCCGGGGTTAACATAAACACCAGGTATGCTGGGACCAAGTCTCATACATATGATGTATAGTGGCACAGGATCGAATGTCACAACTTTATACATAACAGGAGTTCTATACAAAATAAATAATTACATTATAAGGAGACAACGGTCCAGCAACCCAAAGTTGACTGGGAGACGACGACCTAGACCTCTCACGAACTCGTCGCAGCATCCTCCATGAGCATCATCCTGCGGTACCTGTTCTTGACCTGTGGTGTATGTGAGACAGCAAGAGTGAGCTCACATACGTTCATCGCTCAACAAGTTGTGGGGAATAATGTGCATGAACTCGCCAAAGGTGGGAGCTCACGTGAAGTGTAAGGCTTACCAAAGAAGATGGTTAGAGCTGAGCATTGCTTTTAAAGTTGGTCAAAATTTTATTAGCAGTTACTAAGTATAAGTAAATACCAACCCAGTTAAGTAGTAGAACAAAAGTAATAACATCATCACCTGCGATGCAATGCATATGACAAATTGAATTTAGTTCCATAAATTAATCATGTGAGTGTCCGAGCTGCTCGTGACCGTGAGCACGGCTAGTATACTAGTTTTACACTCTGCAGAGGTTGCGCATCTTTACCCACAAGTCGTGTATCCCATGTCGCCAGGGTTTGCAAAGCCCTTAGACACTTCCGAGGTGAATGGCTAGGGATCCACTACGAGGCCTTTACAAAGTTCCACTAGCTTCCGAAAACCCGCTACAGTTTATAGGAAGATCCAGTGCAGGAATCCCTTGCAGGACCGCCATCGCAGCAAAATCCTCCCGAGGGCCTCCCTACACTGACCTCTCCCCTACTGCCCTTGCCCCTTTCGGGTAAGGTAGTCTTCCACTAGCTTTCCTAATTAATCAGCCAAGGGCGTCCCATTCCACCCTCGTGGTAGCACTGTTTTCCCGGGTGGTTCTCCATGTTCCAATTAACATAATGATCTTAACATGAACCATAAATAACAACCGATAACAAAAGTATAATCATGAATGGTGTATCTCCATACCCAAAACCACATATAGCACTAGCAAGTACTACCCAGAAAGTTCAGTGGTAAACAAGGTATAAAGATAGACAAACTAGGGTAACCTATTGGGTCCCATCAAAATTAACCTATGCAGATCATTATGATTAATTAGAACATGAGTAGGTAAAAGAAGTGATCAAGGGCAGAACTTGCCTGGGCCTTGAGATTCCAGGTACCAGGATGATCTTCAGGTGACTCGTGACCTCACTGCTAGTCGTAGCAATTCAAACAAACATGATATAGGCAAAATTAACATTACACCAAACATAAGAATAAAATACATATTAATAATCTACATATTAAAATAAGATCACAGGAAGAAGAATTATTAATTTTTGAGTTATAGAATTCAAGTTATGAATTTCCTAAGATTTAAGGTGATTATAATAGGATTAGATGATAAATTAATTTCCTAACAGAGTTCATGTCAAAACAGTGATTCTAAATGATAGAGAATAAAATTACAAAATTTTAGAAATTGGAATGGGTCAATTTGGAGCTAAAATGAATTTTCTATGAATTATCTAAGTTCTAGCAATTATTTTCATATGAAAAATCTATTTTCTATTCTATTTATTCAATTTAAATGAGTTCTGGACTGGGCCTCAATTACAGCAAAGCGCAGGGGGCTCGGCGCAAGAATCCCGAGACTCAGACTACACCCGCGGTGGACGGCGGGTTGATTAAACCAAAACACAGGGTCTCTTTTGAAAGATATGCACGGCGAAGGGGTATGGTTAAATAAGGACCGTCCGATTAGATTTCAATGCTCCTGATTAGATTTAGACTACCACTGTAGCGTCACGCGGATATGGTCATTGGATTTGGGATCGACGGTTGTCGCGTAATCCAATCCCGACCGCTCCCCTGTGATCCAATGGTCCGAATAGAAATTAGCGCATGGTGTTTCCTTAAGTTAATCCTGGCCGTTCAAGAAGATCGGACGACGGAGGGACATCTTCTCCATGGGCAGACCATCCAGGTCACGGCACTGCCGCCGCCATGGTGAGGTCTCATGCTGGCGGCTGTGTGCGGACCGAGGAAGAGAGGGAGCAGCGTCGAGGCTCATTCTCTCAGCGCGGCAAGGGGCCCACGGCGGCCAGGGAGCCCACCACCGTGGACGCTACGCCAGAGCCAAAACCGGACCAGCCTCACGCAGGAGCAGAAGGGTACGGTGGAGCAGGAGCACGGGAACGTGGGTGTGGATTTGTTACCATGGATGAGCGCGACGTCCAGGAGCCAAGGCGCAGGGCAAGGATGATTGGTAAGCGGAGGGAGTCGTCAGAGGGAGCCCCGCCATGCACGCGCGGACGTTGAGTTTTCTCCAGTCTCGGTCATGGTTACAGGGGGAAAGGTGCCCAGCTTTAATAGCTCAGCAGATACGCGTTGGCATCGGGGGTTTGTTGCAACAAACCGACATCATAGTCGGGCGAGATTGATCTCACGGCCTCGTGCGGAATCCGTTCAAAGCATGCGCGAGCTGCGGAAGTTGTTGCGGTGGATCCGCACGGGGTGTACGCGAGGAAGAAGACTGAAGGTGGGGCCCACACGTCAGCTGTTCGAATCCATTCCAAGGAAAACGATGATCGCCAGGCCGGGTCCACCGTGCAGTGGCACAATCCCTTAATGTGCGTGGGTGGCCGACCAGTGTAGATGAGGGCCCATTTTGGTGGTTCGGATTTGGCCCAGGTAGGTAAGTGGACTGGTTCTTTTTCTTTTCTTTTTCATTTCTTTTTCTTTTATTCTATTTTATTTTCTATTTGAATTTCCAATCAACCCAAGTTTGAAGTTCAAACATTAATTTAGATATACCATAGAAGTTCAGCATGATGTGCAAAAACAAATTTTATATATTTATTTTATTTTAGTTCTTTTAGACAAGCTTCCAATCATATAATAGAGAATAGTGCACACCTTATTAATTCTAGGGAAATAAAATTTTATTTTGTAGATTATATATGTTAAGGAATAGTTTAATCCTAATTCTTTTATATATCCTAATCCAAAGGCATTTTAGTTTATCTAAGGATCTTTAATTAATAATATATTTTTTTAACATATTTATTTTGGGAGTAGAACTTCCAAATCATGATTATTTTTAAGGAAATGAGTTTTGATTTAAAATCTTTGAAAAATTTTCTTGTCTTCACAAAATTGAACTTTAGGGTGTTACATCTTGCTTCCGTAAGGGGGCTGAGAGCCGCCGTCGTCACAGAGTATGCAGGGCGCCATCATTGCCTATCTGGCGGAGCGAGCCAGATGGGACGCCGGTCTTGTTCCCTGCGGCCCGAGTCAGCTCGGGGTAGGGTGATGATGGCACCTCCTGTTGACGTGGCTGGTCTGCGCCCTAGGTTGGGCGATGTGGAAGCTCCTCCGAAGCCGAGGTCGAGTCTGTCTTCCGTGGCCGAGGTCGGGTCCGAGCCCCAGGTTCGGGCGAGGCGGAGATCGTCGGCTGGTGCCGGGCGAAGTCCGAGCCCTGGGGTCGGGCGAAGCGGAGTTCGTCGTCTTCTGGGGCCGAGCCCAAGTCCGAGCCCTGGGTCGGGCGAGGCGGAGATCGTCGTCTTCTGGGACTTAGCCCGAGTCCGAGCCCTGCGTCGGGCGGAGTTCGCCGTCTTCTGGGACTTAGCTCGAGTCCGAGCCCTGGGTCGGGCGGAGTTCGCCGTCTTCCGGGACTTAGCCCGAGTCCAAGCCCTGGGTCGGGCGGAGCGGAGTTCGCCGTCTTCCGGGACTTAGCCCGAGTCCGAGCCCTGGGGTCGGGCGAAGCGAAGCTTCCTATGGTGCCTTCGGCAGGGCCTGACTGCCTGTCAGTCTCACTCTGTCAAGTGGCACCATAGTCGGAGTGGCGCAGGCGGCGCTGTCCTTCTGTCAGGCCGGTCAGTGGAGTGGTGAAGTGACGGCGGTCACTTCGGCTCTGCCGGCTGGGGGGCGTGCGTCAGGATAAAGGTGTCAGGCCACCTTTGCATTAAATGCTCCTGCGATTTGGTCGGTCGGTGCGGCGATTTGGTCAGGGTTGCTTCTTGGCGAAGGCAGGGCCTCGGGCGAGCCGGAAATATGTTCGCCGCTGAAGGGGGGCCTCGGGCGAGACGGAAATCCTCTGGGGTCGGCTGCCCTTGTCCGAGGCTAGGCTCGGGCGAGGCGTGATCGAGTCCCTCGAATGGACTGATCCCTGACTTAATTGCACCCATCAGGCCTTTGCAGCTTTGTGCTCATGGGGGTTACCAGCTGAGAATTAGGAGCCTTGAGGGTACCCCTAATTATGGTCCCTGACACACCCCTAGGTGGGGGCTCAGACGTGAAGCCGAATCCACAGCCTCAGTCTCGGCTCTCAGTAGGAAACCGGCAAGACCAAGTCAACATCAACGTACAAGGCCATGTCATCAACAGGACCCAAAGGTAGCTCCTGGTAACGAAATCATGTATCCCCTAGGTGTATAAATAGGGTAGTCCATGACCCTTCCAGGGGGCAAGGAACACTTGGTAGTTTTCTCCTGTCATTCGGTATTGGCACTTGCCTCAATCAGTTCTAGGGACTTGGGGACTTTCTCTCTCCTGCTTAGCTTGTAACCCCTACTACAGGCACCTCGGCCCCGAGTAATATAAGCCTCAGCCCCCTCTGCTAGAAGTAGGGCCTTGCATTGCCCGAACCAGGATAAATCGCTTGTGTCAACTCGCATTACCATCTGGATTCGGGGCACACGACATCATTTTCACTAGTTGGTTAGGTCCGCAAATCGAAACACCGACACCGTGGTAGCACCAGGTGCCCACATTAAGTTCTTAAACTAGTATATATAAATAGGTATTGAGATATTTATTCAAATATAATTACTGTTTATTTATAAACACTAAGGTATGTGTGGTCTGGTGGTTACCCCTAAATGTTTGGAGCAAGGAGGTGTGGGTTTTAGTGCTCGCTTTGCACTATTTTTTGCACGATGTGGTAGCGCGGAGGGTGAAGCCATGGTATCACCAGGTGCCCACATTAGGTTCTTAATAGATTATCAAGTACCCCCTACTCTAGAAATTTAGGGCTAACCAACAGACTACATGTACCTTAATGTTTAGAAATAAACAATAATTATATTTGAATAAATATCTCAATACCTATTTATATGATATATTTAGGGGCCGTAGCAAAAGCACGGGCAACTGACTAGAGTGTGTATATATATTGTATATTACAAGCCTTGGGCTTCCAATAGCTGGGGGAAGCTTTGTCCCAATGTTGCATCCGGTTCAGCCGAACTAGGTCTCGGGTGTCTATAAAAGGATCCCCAGGTCGTTAGGGTTCAGTTTTGACGTCTCACCTCAACGCACGAGCGGAGGCGGTTCCCGAGGGGCGCAAGGGCCAGTGACCGCGGCTGCTCCCCGAAGCGCGTGCGACAGTGGGCCCTGAGGGGCTCATGGCAGCGGTAGCTGTTCTCGAGGCGTGGTGGTGGCTACTACTGCCTGAGGCGCGCGTGCGGCGGCTCCTCGAGGGACGCGTGCTCGGCGGTGGCATCCCATGGCGGCAGCGACAACAGTTCCCAAGGGGTGCGCGCGGCTGTGGTGCCCTCTTAGGAGGGAGAGACATCGGTGACCATGGGAGGCGTGAGCTTTAGTGGTGGCCAGAGGCGTGCATGTCAACGACACCTCCTTGATCTACGCGTGACAACGACGCCCTCCTACCTCCAACTATTCTTCGAGCTCTGATGAGCCGGACGCCACCGCGATAGACAACCTCCTCCGATCTGATGGCTTTGGGGCATCCTGTCACACCCGGTTTTGCAAGGTAAACCGAATGCAAACCATATACGTGCCAGGATCAGAACTCACGTACACAGTGATTACATAATTAGACATCATCACACAATGCTCGAATTAAATAACAAAAAGGTACTTAATTACATCAATATGTCTGAGACATCCATAGAGTCTAATACATATCCATAGGGTCCAGCAATAATATCAAAGTGCGGAGAAACGAAATGTAGAAGATAAGCCTACACAGGCAGCTGACTAGGGGTTTGCCACTAAAGTAAACTAGAACTCGTCGTAGTCCTGGAACTCCTCAAAGTCTCTCATATTGCCAACATCTCCTCCTGAGCACTGAGTACAGTGGGGACAACCTGGGGTGGGGTGGTTTGTAAAGCAAGGGTGAGTACACATCAACGTACTCAGCAAATGTCTCATTTGGCTAAAGTGGACTAGTTGTATGTGGAGTTAAGGTTAAGCAGTTGCTTTTAGTTGGTCAAGTTTTGTTACTAAAAGTAGAGCCAAGTTTTAGTAATAAACCCAGTTATTACCCAGAAGTACTCCCTCCAAGAGGAAATACCAGAGATCAGAGTTATAAACAACATTATTAACCATCATCATAAAAGTAACCAAAGTTCTTCTAATCGAAGAGGATCCCAAGGCTGCTCGTAACCGTGAGCACGGCTAATATACCAGTTTCTAACACTCTGCAGAGGTCGCACACTTTACCCACAAGTCATGATTCCCATTCTGCCCGGGGATCTAGCCTCCCCATTGATCACTACCAAGGTGACCTAGCAGGGTCTCACTATGTAGCCTTTACAAAGATTCCCCAGAGGACATAGTCGCCCGTTAGGTTTCTCCAGTTTGATAAACACAGTACATCTCCCCAAAGGAAGGGTGACTAACAAAAACCAAATCAAAGAACCTCTACAACCAGCCTCGGCAGAGCAAGTACTATGCCCGGACCCCATTGACGACCCTACGGTGAAGCCAACTACTCCTCTAGTTCCTCTAATTAATCAGCTAAGGGCATCCCATTCCACCCTCATGGTTGCATTGTTATCCCAGGTTGTAACTCTCCAAACAGGTCCTTACGGAGAGGTACTCAGGAAACAGCCTGAGCCCCCTAAAGTAATCACAAGAACCTCATCGGGATAACATCATCGTATCATAAATTATCACATCATGTTCATTGATTAAGTTAAAAGCAGTAGCATATGCTAACCATGATTAACCCAAAAAGGTAAACAAGGGTAAGGTAAATACAGACTAGTCAATCCTTAAGTTTTAATAATGTAATGCGGGACAGTGAATTATAAAGTAAAATAGGACAAGATAGGTCTGAGGACACTTGCCTTCACCAGGTTGTTGCTCAGAGGGATCTTCGGCAACACACTCAGAAACCACGGGCTGCTCGTTGTCTAAATAAAGCGAGCATACATTCAATACATTTGGAAGGTAAAAATGAACATCACATCGCACATGTACAAACATTGGCACACAACTCAAAAATATATAGTATTAAGTACAGGGGAATGAGATCAAGTTATAAAATGGACTAATCCTAATTGGGGGGTTGATTACTCCCTAAGTGTCTGGAACATAGTTCAAAAAGGTTAAGTAGTAATTAAATAGGAAAAGATTAAATTATCAAATGAACTACTCTTATTTAGGAATTTGATTATCCTTTAAGTGTTATCCATAATTACATACCTAATTCTATTTATGTCATTAAGACCTAAAGGTTAAACCAACAATGAATCCATGTCATGCATAACACTAATCTCACAAGTTTAAATATACTTTAACTCCTAGGATTCTCCTTTTATTTATTTCATTAAATAAATAAATTAACATATACGTTAATCCTATATTCTAAGTGTAAAAAATAAAGGATACAGATTACAGTTGGTCATATTTTATTTGAACAGAGAATAGTCTTGTGAACATTTTGCAATTTCAACCACTAAATTTGGAGTTCATATGAAAAAGATATGAAATAAACAAGTTTTAAAGTTTGAAATATGAAATTAGGGCTAAATCTAAAAGTCTAGGGGGCTATTCAAAAGAAACCAGGGACCTATGCGCCAAAATAGAGGATGGCGGGTAGATTTCCTAAAACGAGGGGGTTCTTAAGCAAAACTTACACGCGAAGGGGTACAGGGTAATCTCAGCCATCAGATCAGAGATCAGCGGCCCAGATTAGATCGCACGGGCGCACGGACGTGGCTGACAAGCGGGGCCAGGGCGTCAGCGGGCCAGGGCAGACCGACCAGCCAGGCCTAGAGGCAGAGACGCGGGGAAGGGGCAAGAGAGAGAGGTGGTTGGATCCAGATCGGAGGGCTGGGATTAGACCTGCTCAGGTTAAATCTAAACTGTCCGGTCTCGGACGAACGACCGGGATCTAACGGCCAAGGGTGGGCATGGGCGCGACGGCGGCGCTCGGTCCTGCGGCGAGAACTCGCCGGAGACGAGAAGGTCGGCCACGGCGGGGTACTAGAGGCCCGGGGACTAGCCTGGGCGCAATCATGGTGGTTTGGCGGACTTGGCCATGGCCTTCACACCGGCCAGGGCACCAGAGAAAGCAGACCACATCAAGGCAGGCTAACAGCGGCGCTGGATTGCTCCGACGAGCAATCGTGCGAGCAACAGAGCGGGGATGACCAAATTATGGGCACGGGCGGGTTGCTCACCTTGAGGGGAAGTGCTAGTGTGGCGAAGCAACGGCGGAGGCGCAGAGACTCAACGGGGTGACGGCGGCAGGACTCCGGCTGCACGAAGATTACTCCGATGAGCGTGGACCAGACGCAGCAGAGAGGTAAAGGGCACACCGAAGGGTGTCCCAAGCAGCTTACAGTAAGGCGGAGCTCACTGTGGCACTGGACGGGGCGCGGACGCGACGGTGGCCACAGAACAAGCAGCAGTCGACGACGGGCGGTGGCAGTGCTCCCTGCACGCTTGGGCAGAGCGAGAGAGAGGGCGAGAGGGTTTGGCAGAGGGCACAAATGAGCGAGGGGATGTGGGCAAGCAGGGCGTGGGGCTCAAAAGGGGCGTGAGGGCGTGGATGTGGCTGGAGAACGCGCGGACGTGGGCACGTCCACGGCGGGGAGATCGTGGGCGAGAGGTTAGGGACGGTTGACAGGTGGGGACGACGGGGCAGAGAGAGGGAGAGCGGGCGCACGCGAGGGAAACAGCGCCGACTGGTCGGCCCCACAGTGCAGCGAGAGAGAGAGAGAGAGGAAGCGAGTGCGCTCAGGTTTGCGCCGACAGGCGGGGCCCGCCTGTCGGGCATAGGGGCGCGCGGGCACGGGCGCGCGCGGGCTAGGCTAAGTGGGCTGACTTGGGCTGAATTAGGTTTTCCTTTTTCGAGGGATTTTCTAATTGCTTTGCTATTTAATTTCTCTAGGGTTTTCAATTCAAATTCAAATCAAGTGTCAAATTCAAACCAAATCAAATATGTGCAACAATTCAAAGAATATTTAGGCTCAATATGATGCAACATTCCATGACTCATATGTTTTGGGCAAAATAAATTAAATAATCCTTCACTAACTCAACTAACCCTAATTAAAAGAAAAAGAGAGGGAGAAAAATAGAGAGAGAGAGAGAGAGACTAGAGTGAGATAGAGAAGAGTAACACCTGAATTTGGATGATCATAAGAAAGAAATTTTATACCCCCAAATTCAGGGTGTTACAGACCTATCCCCCTTAAAAGAATCTCGCCCTCGAGATTCAAGGCTGGCTAGCAAAGAGTTCAGGGTACTTGGCTCTTAGATCATCTTCTCTTTCCGAGGTTGCTTCTTCCTCTGAGTGATGGCCCCATCTGACTTTGCACATTCTGATGGTGTTCCTCCGAGTGACCCGATCTGCTGTCTCCAGAATTTGAGTTGGCTTCTCAATGTACGTCAGATCTTCTTGAACTTCAAGGCCTTTCGTTGGCAATTGCTCTTCTGGTATCCGCAAGCATTTCTTCAACTGAGACACGTGAAACACATCATGCACTACAGACAGGTTCTCTGGTAAGCTGAGTTGATAAGCCACTTCTCCCCGTCTTGCCTGAATCTGATACGGCCGGATATAGCGAGGTGCTAGCTTGCCTTTGACTCCAAACCTTTTGATTCCTCTGATGGGTGACACTTTCAAGTAGACATAGTCTCCCACTTCAAAACTGAGTTCCCTTCTTCTGGTGTCATCATAGCTCCGCTGTCTGGACTGCGCTGCCTTCAGATTTTTCTGGACCATCCTGATATTCTCCTCAGTTTCAAGCAAAATCTCCGGGCCGAATACCTGTCTTTCGCCGGGTTGGTCCCAATGCAATGGAGTTCTACAGTTCCTCCCATAAAGCGCTTCAAATGGTGACAACTTCAGACTGGCATGGTAACTATTGTTGTAGGAGAATTCTGCATAAGGTAGCCTCTTGTCCCAACCTAACTTGTCTTACAAAGCACAAGCTCTCAACATATCCTCAAGAATCTGATTGGTTCTCTCAGTCTGACCATCTGTCTGCAGGTGGTAAGCTGAACTGAATTTCAAGTGTGTACCCAAAGCTTCATGTAGCTGCTGCCAAAAGTGGGAGGTGAACTGGGTGCCTCTATCCAATATTATCTTCTTTGGAATACCATGCAAGCACACAATCCGAGACATGTATAACTCCACCAACACTGCACTGTTATAGGTGGTCTTCACTGGTATAAAATGGGCCGCCTTTGTTAAACGGTCCACTACTACCCAGATGGAGTCATAACCAGCTCAAGTGCGGGGCAGACTGACTATAAAGTCCATCGCAATCTCATCCCATTTCCACTGTGGAATCTGCAACGGCTGCAACAAACTTGCGGGTCTCTGATGTTCGACCTTGATCCTCTAACAACTGTCGCATCTAGCCACATACTCTGCTATCTCTCTTTTCATACCGTACCACCAGAATCTTGTCTTCAAGTCTTGGTACATTTTCTCGCTACCAGGGTGTATAGAATATGCTGTCTCATGAGCTTCCTTGAGAATCAGTTCCCGGATCGATGTGATGTCGGGAACGCACAGCCTATCCTTGAACCATACCACTCCTTCGGCATCTTCACAGAAATCTAGACCTTTCCCATCTATGATTAGCTGTCGGATCTCATTAATCTTCTCATCATCCTTTTGGCCCTTCTTGATATCTTGCTCTAGGGTGGGCTCTAGCTCGACTGTCACTCCTTGAGTGTTGTTCAGAAATCCGAGACTTAACCTGTCAAATTCCTTCACTAGCTCGAATGGCATCAGGTGAGCGGCCAACATATTCACTTGACTCTTCCTGCTAAGAGCATCTGCAACCACATTTTCTTTGCCTAGGTGATAATGAATCTCCAGCTCATAGTCTTTGATCAACTCTAGCCATCTTCGCTGCCTCATGTTTAACTCTGACTGAGTGAATATGTACTTGAGGCTCTTGTGATCCGTGTAGATATCACACTTCTGCCCATAAAGATAATGTCTCCAGGTCTTCAATGCATGAACCACTGCTGCTAGCTCCAAATCATGAGTGGGGTAGTTCTTCTCATAAACTTTCAATTGTCGGGACGAGTATGCCAATACTTTCCCTTCCTACATTAACACACATCCCAGTCCGGTGTACGAAGCATCACAATATACCGAGATTGGCTTGTGAACATCTGGCAGAATCAACACCGGTGCTGTTGTCAACTTCTGCTTCAACATCTCGAATGATTCTTGGCACGCTGGGGTCCACTTGAAATCAACCTTCTTTGCTAGCAAAGTTGTCATTGGTCTAGCAATCTTGGAGAAACCTTCAATGAAATGCCGATAGTAACCAGCCATTCCAATGAAACTCTTGATTCCTCGAACATCTTTTGGTGCTTTCCAGTCCAGAATCGCTGCTACCTTCTTTGGATCCACAGCTAGTCCATCTCGGTTTATTATATGACCCAAGAATAGAACTTCGCTGATCCAGAACTCGCACTTGCTAAGCTTGGCATACAACTGGTAATCTCGTAACCTCTGAAGTACTTTCCTCAAATGTTCTTCATGCTCTTGCTCATTCTGGGAATATACGAGAATATCATCAATGAACACTACTACGAACTTGTCGAGGTAGTCCATGAACACACTGTTCATCAGGTACATGAAATAAGCTGGCGCGTTCGTCAATCCGAATGACATAACCATGAACTCATATAGTCCATACTTGGTGATGAATGCTGTCTTTGGTATATCTGAGGGTCGGATTCTGAGCTGATGGTAACCTGACCTCAGATCTATCTTTGAGAACACACTGGCTCCTCCCAACTGATCAAATAGGTCTTCAATTCGAGGCAAGGGGTACTTATTCTTGACAGTGACTTCATTCAAAGCTCTGTAATCGATGCACATCCTCTTCGTGCCATCCTTTTTCTCCACAAATAACACTGGGGTTGCCCAAGGTGGAGGTACATGGTTTTATGTAGCCTTTCTCCAACAACTCATTGATTTGCTTCTTGAGTTCCACCAACTCTGGTCCAGACACTCGATAGGCTCTCTTGGAAATAGGGGCGGTGCCTGGGATAAGCTCTATGGAAAATTCAACTTTCCTTTCAGGTGGCATGCCTGGTAACTCCTCTGGGAATACATCGGGGAATTCTGACACAGTTATAATTGCCTCAATCGGATTGGACTTTCTGTCGTCTACTGATAAATGGTGACAGGCTCCTTCTTCTAGTTCAGGTAAGTACAGCTTGGTTACTACTTCCTTTCCGGATGGGGACACCAATTTAACTGTTCTCTTGTCGCAACTGACAGTGGCTTGATTTCTGTGTAGCTAATTCATCCCTAGGATGACATCTAACCCTTGAGTTCCCATTACTACTAGGCTAGCGGGAAAATCTATCCCCTTATTTCAATCCTTAGATTCGGACAAATTCTATCGGACTGAAATTTTCCCCCAACTGAATTAACTCTCAAAGGTGGGATCATTGGTTCTATGGGGATGTTATGTGATTCTACCCAAGATGTAGAAACAAAAGAATGTGTGGCACCAGTATCAAATAGAACTTTTGTTGGGTAGGATTCGACTGGAAACATACCTACTGCCACGTCCTGAGCATCCTAGATTGTTTCGGCCTCTAGGTGATTCACCTTTCCATGGTTGTAGGCCTGACCACAGACTCCTGTTGCTTACTGTGGTGCTCCTTGTCTTGCTGGGGCATTGACTACTGGCGGCTGTTGAGCTGCTTTCTTGGGGCAGTTCTTCACCCTGTGGTTTTGTTCTCCACAGTAGAAACATGCGCGGCCTCCCACTTGCGCTAGGGCTACTTGGCCATTCTGGTTGGTTGCTAGGGCAGGAAGATGAGCTTCCTGGTTGTTCTAACGTTGGTACTGATTTCCTCCAGATTGGGTGTTTTGATGGTACTGCTGCTGCTGCAGAAACTGCCTCTAGTAATGGTGCTAATGCTGATGCTGATGCTGGTGCTGGTGACCTTGCTTGAATTGCTGGGGCGAGTTGCCTGAGTAGCAGGGACGACTGCTACTCCTGGCCTGAGGTCCACCAATCTTGCGCTTCCAATCCTCCATCTCCTGACGCTTCCTTTCAGTCATGATTGCTCTGTCTATCAAGTGCTGGAAGGTGGGGAAAGTGTGGTTCATGAGCTGGTAATGGAGGGGATCAACCAATCCTCTCAGAAAGTGGTACTGCCTCTTAGCATCCATGTTGACGTCTTCTAGGGCATAGCATGACAGCTGCAGAAACTTATCCCTGTACTCACTAATGGACAGGGGACCTTGCTTTAGGGCAAGAAATTCCTCCTTCCTCACTATCATTAGTCCCTCGGGCACATGGTAGCGACGGAAGTTGTCCCTGAACTCCTCCCAAGTAATGGCTTCAGGGTTGGCATGGGTGGCGAGGTAAGACTCCCACCAAGACTATGCTGCTCCCCTCAGCTGTCGGGACCATACAACAACTTTTCATGGTTGTTGCACTGGGCAGTGTGCAACTCACGCTCCACGGTACGCAGCCAATCTTCCACGTCTATGGGATCAGCAGAGTGGGCAAAGACAGAGGGATGGCCCCTCATGAACTCTGCCCACTTGTCTCTGGGCACCTGAGGCATCTGAACTTGCACTGGAGGCTAAGGTGGGGGTGGCTGCTGATGCAACTGCTACATCGCTGCTAAGGTCTGACCAATTGCTTGAACTGTCTAAGTCTGCATCATGAACATCTGCTCGACTGTCATCGAGGGTGGCGGTGGCAACTACTACTGCTGGGCTACATCCTCCTGGGGTGCCTGCTGTTCTGGTTGATCATGCCTCGCACCTCTGTGCCTGTTCTCAGACATCTGTAGAAACCACACACATATGTCAAGTCTGACTCTGCAGTCTTTCAGCATAAGAAAAGATATACGGAAATCTTCACAGCATTGAACAAATGACCATCTTCACTGACAACTTCTCAGATAAAGAGGAATGTGGAAATAAATGGATTACCCAACTAAATAACTGACTTTATTAATAACTACACCAAGTTGTAGGGGATACCCACAGCTTGATGACAATCATTACAAAGATCCAACTTCATTACATGTCCATCATAACAAGCATCCAACATAAGATAAACAAACTAACTCTAACTAAGACTAACTAGACTGAGACACCGAATTAAGCATTATTACAGACTTCGACTCCATCGATATATGGATCTAAATCTATCCGGGTCCTGCAGTCTGGGCTACCATAGTTGAAGCGACCACGGGGCAGTGAACGGTAAGGGTGCTGAATCCCGACAGGGGCGGGAGAACCACCATCAAGATAGTGGCGTGCCGCGCATTCACGCAGTTCCGCAACCTCCGCCCGAACCTTGCCCAACTCGTCAAGGGCGTGGTCCAGCTCGGTGTTGAGCACGACGGCCAGGTTGACCATGATGTTCAGCCTAGGATTGCCCTCACCAACTGGCGAGACAATCACACCTCCAGCACTATCGGTCGAACGGCAAGGGTAGTACTTCAGGTCAAGACCATCAGCTACCCCACTGAACGAGCAATACTGAGAAAGTGCATGTCGTGCTACATCTTGCATGGCTGCCTCGGCAGTATCCCTCTCAGTGATAGAATAGTGCTCTGAGAAGGCCTCTGCACCCTGTAGATCATCGTCCGGACGGTGCACCAAGCAAGTAGCCTCCCACTGGTCCGGGTATAACCCACGACGATGCTGGTAGACTACACAACGGTACTCAATGGACCAAGTGTGTCGGTCAAAGGCCCGACGCAACAGGGTATCGAGAGCGTCGTGGAAGTGACACCCGCGAGCAGCGTCACGAGTGATGGGTCTGGCGATCCACCCCTTTGGCTCCGGCTCCTCTGAGCGCTCCGTGCCGTGGCTCGAACTGCCACCAGCGTCGTCGTTGTCTCGGTCTCCGTTAGGGTCTCCTCCAGCAGCCAAGATGCCCTATGGTGGTGCAGGGGGCATCTCTGGCTAAGGTGCAGGGGAAGGCAGCCTCTCAGACTCCACCTCCCGCTGAGGCGAGGGGGAAGAGTCCTATTGCTCCTGCTCCTGGCATCGGCGCTCCTGCTCCTCATGCAGGCGACGATGCAGTCTCTTCAGGTGACTGGACTGACCTGGCACCGTGCGGCACGGTGGACGCTCCACCAGGCGAGAAGGCAAAAAAGGGATCACAGACTTACGTGCAGTGCACCTGATATGGGCCATCTACAAAAGACATCGTAAGCACAAGAGTAAGAGTAGAACTATGAGACCAGAAAGTAAACAGAAAGAAAAGTGAGACGAAACTTTTTGAGATAAGTAAATAACATAGAGTTGATCAAGATGACCAACTTTTGAAAAGGCACTAAGGTCAAGGTAAGGGTAGAGGTCTATAGTCCTTAGGTCGACCATTCTAGTCTAGGTTAGCGGTCCTACAGTCAGTAAGGCTTTGATACCACTTATGTCACACCCGGTTTTGGAAGGTAAACCTAATGCGAACCATGTACGTGCCAGGATCAAAACTCACGTACACAGTGATTACATAATTGGACATCATCACACAATGCTCGAATTAAATAACGAAAAGGTACTTAATTACATCAACAATAATATCAAGTGCGGAGAAATGAAATGTAGAAGATAAGCCTACACAGGCAGCTGACTGGGGGTTTGCCACTAAAGTAAACTAGAACTCGTCGTAGTCCTGGAACTCCTCAAAGTCCTCTATATTGCCAACATCTCCTCCTGAGCACTGAGTATAGTGGGGATAACCTGGGGTCGGGTGGTTTGTAGAGCAAGGGTGAGTACACATCAACGTACTCATCAAATGTCCCTTTTGGCTAAAGTGGACTAGCTGTTTGTGGAGTTAAGGTTAAGCAGTTGCTTTTAGTTGGTCAAGTTTTGTTACTAAAAGTAGAGCCAAGTTTTAGTAATAAACCCAGTTATTACCCAGAAGTACTCCCTCCAAGAGGAAATACCAGAGATCAGAGTTATAAAAAACATTATTAACCATCATCATAAAAGTAACCAAAGTTCTTCTAATCGAAGAGGATCCCAAGGCTGCTCGTAACCGTGAGCACGACTAATATACCAGTTTCTAACACTCTGTAGAGGTCGCACACTTTACCCACAAGTAATGATTCCCATTCTGCCCAGGGTTCTAGCCTCCCCATTGATCACTACCAAGGTGACCTACCAGGGTCTCACTACGTAGCCTTTACAAAGATTCCCTAGAGGACATAGTCGTCCGTTAGGTTTCTCTAGTTTTATAAACACAGTACATCTTCCCAAAGAAAGGGTGACTAACAAAAACCAAATCAAAGAACCTCTACAACCAGCCTTGGCAGAGTAAGTACTGTGCCCGGACCCCATTGACGACCCTATGGCGAAGCCAACTACTCCTCTGGTTCCTCTAATTAATCAGCTAAGGGCGTCCCATTCCACCCTCATGGTTGCACTGTTATACCGGGTTGTCACTCCCCAAATAGGTCGTTACGGAGAGGTACTCAGGAAACAGCCTAAGCCCCCAAAAGTAATCACAAGAACCTCATCGGGATAACATCATCGTATCATAAATTATCACATCATGTTCATTGATTAAGTTGAAAGCAGTAGCATAAGCTAACCATGATTAACCCAAAAAGGTAAACAAGGGTAAGGTAAATACAGACTAGTCAATCCTTAAGTTTCAATAATGTAATGCGAGACAGTGAATTATAAAGTAAAATAGGACAAGATAGGACTGAGGACACTTGCCTTCACCAGGTTGTTGCTCAGAGGGATCTTCGGCAACACACTCAGGAACCACGGGCTGCTCGTTGTCTAAATAAAGCGAGCATACATTCAATACATTTTGAAGGTAAAAATGAACATCACATCACACATGTACAAACATTGGCACACAACTCAAAAATGTATAGTATTAAGTATAGGGGAATGAGATCAAGTTATAAAATGGACTAATCCTAATTGGGGGGTTGATTACTCCCTAAGTGTCTGGAACATAGTTCAAAAAGGTTAAGTAGTAATTAAACAAGAAAAGATTAAATTATCGGATGAACTACTCTTATTTAGGAATTTGATTATCCTTTAAGTGTTTTCCATAATTACATACCTAATTCTATTTATGTCATTAATACCAAAAGGTTAAACCAACAATGAATCCATGTCATGCATAACACTAATCTCACAAGTTTAAATATACTTTAACTCCTAGGATTCTCCTTTTATTATTTCATTAAATAAATAAATTAACATATACATTAATCCTATATTCTAATTGTAAAAAATAAAGGATACAAATTACAGTTGGTCATATTTTATTTGAACAGAGAATAGTTTTGTGAACATTTTGCAATTTGAACCACTAAATTTGGAGTTCATATGAAAAAGATATGAAATAAACAAGTTTTAAAGTTTGAAATATGAAATTAGGGCAAATCTGTGATTAAATAAAAGTCCAGGGGGCTATTCAAAAGAAACCAGGGACCTATGCGCTAAAATAGAGGACGACGGGTTGATTTCCTAAAACCAGGGGGTTCTTAAGCAAAACTTACACGCGAAAGGGTACAGGGTAATCTCAGCCATCAAATCAAAGATCAGCGGCCCAGATTAGATCGCACGGGCGGGCGCGCGGCCGTGGCTGACAAGCGGGGCTAGTCCATTAGCGAGCCAGGGCGGACCGACCAGCTGGGCCTAGAGGCAGAGACGCGCGGAAGGGGGAAGAGAGAGAGGCAGTTGGATTCAGATCGGAGGGCTAGGATTAGACCTGCTCGGGTTAAATCTAAGTTGTCCGATCTCGGACGAACGGCCGGGATTTAAGACCAAGGGTGGGCATGGGCGCGACAGCGGCGCTCGGTCCCGCGTTGATAACTCGCTGGAGACGAGAAGGCCGGCCACGGCGGGGCACTAGAGGCTCGGGGACTAGCCTGGGCACAATCAGGGTGGTTTGGCGGACTCGGCCATGGCCTTCACACCGGCGCAGGGGCACCAGAGAGCGCAGACCATGGCAAGGCGGACTAACGACGGCGCTGGATTGCTCCAGCGAGCAATCACGCGAGCAACAGAGCGGGGATGACCAAATTAAGGGCACAGGCGGGTTGCTCACCTTGAGGGGAAGCACTGGTGTCACGAAGCAACGATGGAGGCGTAGAGACTCGATGGGGCGACGACGGCGGGACTCTGGCTGCGCGAAGATTACTCCGGTGAGCGCGGACCGGACGCAGCAGAGAGGGAAAGGGCACACCGAAGGGTGTCCCGAGCAGCTGACAGTAAGGCGGAGCTCACCGTGGCACTGGACGGGGCGCGGACACGACGGTGGCCACAGAACAAGCAGCAGTCGACGGCGGGCGATGGCAGAGCTCCCTGCACGCGTGGGCAGAGCGAGAGAGAGGGCAAGAGGGTTTGGCAGAGGGTGCAAATGAGCGCGGGGAGGTGGGCGAGCAGGGCACGTGGCTCAAAAGGGGCGCGGACATGGCCGGAGAAAGCGCGGACGTGGGCGCGGCCACGGCGGGGATATCGTGGGCGAGAGGTTAGGGACGACTGACAGGTGGGGATGGCGGGGTAGAGAGAGGGAGAGCGGGCGCACGCGAGGGAAACAGCGCCGACAGGTCGGCCCATGGTGCAGCGAGAGAGAGAGAGAGGGGAAGCGAGCGCGCTCAGGTTTGCACCGACAGGCGGGGCCCGCCTGTCAGGCATAGGGGGCTCGGGGGCTAGGCTAAGTGGGCTGACTTGGGCTGAATTGGGTTTTCCTTTTTCCAGGGATTTTCTAATTGCTTTTCTATTTAATTTCTCTTGGGTTTTCAATTCAAATTAAAATCAAGTTTCAAATTCAAACCAAATCAAATATGTGCAACAATTCAAAGAATATTTAGGCTCAATATGATGCAACATTCCATGACTCATATGTTTTGGGCAAAATAAATTAAATAATCATTCACTAATTCAACTTACCCTAATTAAAAGAAAAAGAGAGGGAGAAAACTAGAGAGAGAGACTAGAGTGAGATAGAGAAGAGTAACACCTGAATTTGGATGATCATAAGAAAGAAATTTTATACCCCCAAATTCAGGGTGTTACACATCCTCTAACGAGGACCTTATCTGATCCATGTGTTATGCATTACATGATATTTTTATGCCGACCACTACAATTTTTATACATTCCATTTGAGTATTTTATGATAATGAATATGTCGTCTCTCGTGTGGCTTTGGTATTTCTACGGGAATAACATTTACGCTACATCTGTCATTATTTTATGCGCAAACTTTATGATTTTTATCAACAAATCTCACTTTCGCTCTTTTTACGGTAAAAGCTTAGGATTTTTACGCTTATAACTGAAGATTTTTATGCTCAAACCTGGACTGCGCGCACCAGCGAAACACATGCCATATTTTTCGTGTGCAGATCAAAAAGGAATCCCGTGACTTATGATGTCCATAATTGTCATAAAAAATCAAATCCCGTAATCAACTCACCTAATTAAATCCTCTAATCAACTCCCCTAATCAAATCCCTTGATTTATGACGGATGCATGGATGTGGGGGTTGTTCGTTGGTAGTGAATCAACATTTACGCTATATCTAACACTATTTTATACTCAAACTTGAGAATTTTTACAATCAACACATTAGAGTTATCAATGTCTCTTATGTTGGCTAGCTATTTACGCTCAAACCTGAAGTACGGCCACCAGCGTCTCGCATCCCGTGATTTATGATATCCATAACTATAATAAAAACTCATCTTGTTGACCATTGTAACAACATTTACGTCATATTTGACATTATTTATGCTCAAACTTGAGAAATTTACACAAAAACCTAGGAAGCGCGCACACAATGTCTTGCATGCATATTTTTCGGATCTAAAACCGCACCTGCCATAAAAATCGAAAACCGCATGCACGCCTGGTGGATGATGATTGTACCTTCCATAAAATAGGACCCCGCAAGGAAGGTGATGGCAAACAGAATTTTATGCTATGCCTAACACTATTTTACGCTCAAATGGTAGGATTTTTACACTCGCACTAGCATCGCGTCCATAACTGCCAAAAAACAGATCCATAGAATTAATGAAAGGGAAATGGACTTAAACATTTCCTATAATCAATTTTGGTGTTTGACAACCATCACAAACCTTATGGACTAACTAGTTTGCCTAGTTGATCATTTATCAAGTGCATAAGTTCATCTACAAGTACTCTAAGTCGACTGTCCGGAATACCGTAGATTATTCCGGACAGGAGAAGCTTTTTGGGAAAACACCTATGCGCGAACCGTCCGGGCCCTTGCGGCGGACCGTCCATGACACGAGTTTGAGCATCGGATGGGAACTCTACAAAAACATACGATAACACTACGAACCGTCCAAGACCAAACACGGACCGTCCGTCGTTGTAAAACCAGAAAAACCCAAAGGTGACGGGTTCGGTAAAATTCATTTTTAGCGTCCTCACGGACCGTCCGGAGTGCACGACCGGACCATCCTAGACTGCTTTATCTGACATTTGACGACACATTAAGTGCATTATAGCCGTTACTGCTGACCGTTGCGATTTCAGTCGTTGATGTGCAGGGGCGGACCGTCCGGACCAAGGGCACGGACCGTCCGCGGTTGGCAGAAAAGGAGCAACGGCTAGGAAGTGGTTGGAGGCTATAAATACAACTCCAACCACCTCCATTCAACATATCCAAGCACTCCACTCATCCACATTCAATACAGAGCTAGCAATCCATTCCAAGACACATTCAAAGCTTCCAATCTCTCCAAATTTCCCAATTGAGATAAGTGATCATTAGTGATTAGGGACTTGAGAGATATGTGATATGTGTTTCATTTGTTGCTCTTGTTGCTTGGTTTTCGTAATCGTGTTTTCTTCTTCACTCTCTAAACTCTATAAGTGTTTTGTAAAGGTTGCAAGAGACACCTAATTGTGTGGTGATCCTTGCAGGGTCTTAGTGATCCGTGAGATTGAGAAAAAGCACTCGACCGGTCTAAGTGACCGATTGAGAGAGGGAAAGGGTTGAAATAGACCTGACCTTTGTGTCCTCCTCAACGGGGAGTAGGTTCTTTGGAACTAAACCTCAAGAAACAAATCACTATGTCCACTTGTATTCATCTTCACCATTCGATTTGTTTCTCCCCTCTCCTCTCTCTCTAAAGTTCTCTTGCTCACATCATTTTGAGTTTGCTCCCAAAAGTTATCTGCACCTATTGAGCAACTCATTGCAAGAGAAACTATCTTTCGCACTCGGAATTATTTCTAACACTAATCCCAGGTATAGTGCTTGTTCAAAGTTTATAATTTTTAGGTTTCGCCTATTCACCCCCCACTAGGCGACTTTCAATTGGTATCAAAGCTCGGTGCTTCATTAGAGTCTAACAACTCGAAGTGATGTCGGGAGAACACGCCAAGAGAGAGATGGTCACCAGCGAAAAGCCCGAAGGCTTGGGAAGGAAGAATGAGTAATAGACTCCATCGAAGGAGACCGGCGACAAGCACAAGGAAGAATCTGCTTCCTCCATCAAGTCACATAAGAAGGGTGACAAGAAGAAAAAGAAAATGAAGAAGGTGGTCTACTACGAGACTGACTCTTCATCACCTTCCTTATCCGGCGCCGAGTCTACAACTTCGAAGTGCCAAGAGCGCAAGAAGTATAGTAAGATGCCTCTACGCTATCCTCGTATTCCAAAACATGCTCCTTTACTTTTGGTACCCCTATGCAAACCACCATATTTTGATGGTGAAGATTATTGTATGTGGAGTGATAAAATGAGGCACCATCTAACCTCACTCCACGAAAGCATATGGGATATTGTTGAGTTTGGAGCGTAGGCACCATAGGTGGGCGACGAGGATTATGACTCCGATGAGGCTGCCCAAATAAGGCATTTTAATTCCCAAGAAACTTCTATACTCCTCGCCTCCTTGTATCGAGAGGAGTATAATAAGGTGCAAGGGTTGAAAATTGCCAAAGAAATTTGGGATGTCCTCAAGACGGCACATGAAGGGGACGAGGTGACCAAAATCACCAAGCGTGAGACGATCGAGGGAGAGCTCGGTCGATTCGTTCTCAACAAAGGAGAGGAGCCATAAGCAATGTACAACTGGCTCAAGACAATGGTCAACCAAGTGCGCAACCTCGGGAGCACCAAGTGGGATGACCATGAAATGGTCAAGGTTATTCTAAGATCTCTTGTTTTTCGTAATCCTACTCAAGTTCAATTAATTCATGGAGATCCTAGATACAAATAGATGTCCCTCGAGGAGGTTATTGGCAAGTTTGTGAGTTTTGAACTAATGATCAAAGACTTCAAACACATTGTCAACTTGGAGCAAGGCGCCACCTCTACACCTGAGGTGCAACCCGTTGCATTCAAAGCAACAAAAGAGAAGAAGGAAGAGTCTACACCAAGTAGACTCCCAATCGATGCCTCTAAGCTCGACAACGAGGAAATGGCTCTTATCATCAAGAGCTTTCGGTAAATCCTCAAGCAAAGGAAGGGGAAGGACTACAAACCTCGTTCCAAGAGGGTGTGCTATAGGTGTGGTAAGTCCGGTCACTTTATTGCAAAATGTCAGTATACAAGTGACAGTGACAGGGACGACGACAAGAAAGGGAAGAAGAAAATGGAGAAGAAAAGATACTACAAGAGGAAGGGTGGTGAGGCACACATGGGGCGGGAATGGGACTCCGATGAGAGCTCCATCGACTCCTCCTCCGACGAGTACGCCGCCAACATCGCCATCAACAAGGGCCTTCTCTTCCCAACGTCGGCCACAAATGCCTAATGGCTACGGACAGTAAGAAGAATAAGGTACATTCTAGAGATACCCCCCAAATACACTACTTCCGATGATGAGGGTAGCTCTAGTGATGATAATGATGATTTAACTTCTCTTTTTGCTAACCTTACCAAAGATCAAAAGAAAAAGATAAATGAATTGATAGAAACCATTAACGAGAAGGATGATCTCTTGGAATGCCAAGAGGACTCGCTCGTTAAGGAAAATAGGAAGTTTGTCAAACTAAAAAAATGCTTATGCTCTAGAGGTAGAAAAGTGTGAAAATTTATCAAAAGAGCTTGATGTTTGCAATGATTCAATTGCCTATCTTAGAACCAAAAATGCTAGTTTAAATGCTAAGATAGAAGAATTGAATGCTTGCAATGTTTCTACATCTACTGTTGAACATGTCATCATTTGCACTAGATGTAGAGATGTTAATATTGATGCTATGAATGATCACCTTACTATGGTTAAAGAACAAAATAATCGCATAGCTAAATTAAATGCTAAAATTGCCGAGCATGAGCTTGAGAATTAAAATTTTAAATTTGCTCATACATGCTCTATAATGGGAGACGTCCTGGCATTAAGGATGGCATTGGCTTCCAACAAGGGAGCCAAAGCAACATCAAGCTTAATGCCCCCAAGAACAGACTCTCTAATTTCGTTAAGGGTAAGGCTCCCATGGTTTAGGATAGAGAGGGTTAGATTTTATATCATGAGAACTATCCTGAGCACAAAATTAGGAAAATTCATGCTAGAAAATCTCATAATATTTCTCATCATGCTTACATGTATAGTAATGAGGCTTCTAGCTCTAGGCATTCAACTCATATCAATATGCCTAAAAAGAAAAGTGCTAATGCATCAAATGAACATTGCATTTCATTTAAGACTTTTGATGCATCTTTTGTGCTGACTAACAAATCAGGCAAAGTAGTTGTCAAATATGTTGGGGGCAAACACAAGAGTCCCACGACATGTGTTTGGGTACCCAAGGTACTTGTTTCTAATGTGAAAGGACCTAAGACCGTTTGGGTACCTAAAACAAGGCCTAAATTTGTTTTGTAGGTTTATACATTCGGTGGGACAAGTTGGATAATCGATAGCGGGTGCACAAACCACATGACAAGGGAGAAAATGATGTTCTCCTCATATAAGAAAAATGATGATCCCCAAAGAGCGATTACATTCGGGGATGGAAATCAAGGTTTGGTTAAAATTGCTATATCTCCTAACCATTCCATTTCCAATGTTTTCTTGTAGATTCTTTAGACTACAACTTGCTGCTTTTAGTTTCTCAATTGTGTAAAATGGGCTACAATTGTCTCTTTACTGATGTTGTTGTTACTGTCTTTAGAAGAAGTGATGACTCAATAGCTTTTAAGGGAGTGTTGGATGGTCAGCTATATTTAGTTGATTTTAATGATAACAATGTTGAACTAGACACTTGCTTAATTGCTAAGACTAATATGGGCTGGCTCTGACATCACTGACTTGCCCATGTTGGGATGAAGAATCTTCACAAACTTCTAAAGGGAGAGCACATTTTAGGACTAACAAATGTTCATTTTGAGAAAGACAAGATTTCTAGCGCATGTCAAGCAGGGAAGCAAGTTGGAATTTGTCATCCACACAAGAACATCATGACGATCGATAGGCCGCTGGAGCTACTCCACATGGACCTATTCGGCCCGATCGTTTACATAAGCATTGGCAGGAGTAAGTATTGTCTTGTTATTGTGGATGATTATTCTCGCTTCACTTGGGTATTCTTTTTATAGGAAAAATCTCAAACCCAAGAGACCTTAAAGAGGTTCTTGAGATGAGCTCAAAATGAGTTTGGATTAAGAATAAAAATATTAGAAGCGACAATGGAACGGAGTTCAAGAACTCTCAAATTGAAGGATTTCTTGAGGAGGAGGGCATCAAGCATGAGTTCTCTTCTCCCTACACACCTTAATAAAATGGTGTGGTGGAGAGGATGAATAGAACTCTATTGGACATGGCAAGGACCATGCTTGATGAGTACAAGACACCGGATCGGTTTTGGGCAGAGGTGATTAACACTGCTTGCTACTCCATCAACTGACTCTACCTTCACCGAATCCTCAAGAAAACATCATATGAACTCCTCACCAGTAAAAAGCCCAATGTTTCTTATTTTAGAGTTTTTGGGAGCAAATGCTTTATTCTTTTCAAGAGAGGCAGAAATTCTAAATTTACTCCTAAAGCAGTAGAAGGCTTTTTACTTGGTTATGACTCAAACACAAGGGCATATAGAGTCTTCAACAAGTCCATTGGAGTAGTTGAAGTTTCTTGTGATATTGTGTTTGATGAGACTAATGGCTCTCAAGTAGAGCAAGTTGATCTTGATGAACTAGATGATGAAGAGCCTCCATGAGTCGCATTAAGGAACATGTCCATTGGGGATGTGTGTCCAAAAGAATCCGAAGAGCCTCCACAAGAACAAGATCAACCATCATCATCCATACAAGCATCTCCACCAACTCAAGATGAGGATAAGGCTCAAGAAGAAGAGGATGAAGATCAAGACGATGAGTCACCTCAAGAGGAGGACATTGATCAAGGGGGAGATGAAGATGATCAAGACAAGGAAGATGATCAAGAAATTCAAGACCAAAGACCACCACACCTAAGAGTCCACCAAGCAATTCAAAGAGATCACCCCATCAACTCCATACTTGGTGACATTCACAAGGGGATAACCACTAGATCTCGAGTTGCTCATTTTTGTGAACATTACTCTTTTGTGTCTTCTATTGAGCCATACAGGATAGGGGATGCACTTAGAGATCCGGATTAGGTGATGGCAATGCAAGAGGAGCTCAACAACTTCACAAGGAATGAGGTATGGCATTTAGTTCTACGTCCTAACCAAAATGTTGTAGGTACCAAATGGGTATTCCGCAACAAACAAGATGAGCATGGTGTGGTGACTAGGAACAAAGCCCGACTTGTTGCAAAAGGTTATTCACAAGTCGAAGGTTTGGATTTTGTTGAAACCTATGCACCCGTAGCTAGGCTTGAGTCAATTCGTATATTACTTGCCTTTGCTACTTACCATGGCTTTAAGTTATATCAAATGGACGTGAAGAGTGCCTTCCTCAATGGCCGTATCAAGGAAGAGGTATATGTTGAGCAACCTCCCGACTTTGAAGATAGTGAGTATCCTAACCATGTTTATAAGCTCTCAAAGGCGCTTTATGGGCTTGAGAGCACCTAGAGGGGGGGTGAATAGGTGATCCTGTAAAACTTGAAACTTAGTGTCACAAAAACTTGATTAGGAGTTAGCACAATAAGGCCAAGTGGCTAGAGAGGAGTCTTAGCAAAACACAATAACCACAAAGAGATCAACACAGAGATGGCACAATGGTTTATCCCGTGGTTCGGCCAAGTCCAATACTTGCCTACTCCACGTTGTGGCGTCCCAACGGACGAGGGTTGCACTCAACCCCTCTCAAGCGGTCCAAAGACCCACTTGAATACCATGGTGTTTTGCTTTCACTTTACTATATCCCGGTTGCGAGGAATCTCCACAACTTGGAGCCTCTCGCCCTTACAAAGATGTTCATAAAGAAGCACGGAAGTAAGGATGGGATGAGCAACGCACACAAGACACAAAATCAGAGCAACACACACACACAAGTCACAACACGAGCTCTCAACACAACTCAAAGAGTTCTCTACTCAAACGGAGCTCTAGTTGCTATCACAAAGAATTGAATGCGCGGAATTGAAGTCTTGGTGCTTAGGAATGCTTAGAGAATGCTTGATGTCCTCATCCATGCGCCTAGGGGTCCCTTTTATAGCCCCAAGGTAGCTAGGAGCCGTTGAGAGCATTCCAGGAAGGCAATTCTTGCCTTCTGTCGCCTGGCGCACCGGACAGTCCGGTGCACCACCGGACACTGTCCGGTGCGGATCTCTTTCCTTATTTGGCGAAGCCGACCGTTGCAGATTCAGAGCCGTTGGCGCACCGGACACTGTTCGGTGCACACCGGACAGTCCGGTGCCCCCTTCTGACCGTTGGCTCGGCCACGCGTCGCGCGCGGATTACGCGGCCGACCGTTGGCCCGGCCGACCGTTGGCTCACCGGACAGTCCGGTGACTTATAGTCGTACGCCGTTAATCGCTTCTCGATAGCGACGACTTCGCCTGTGAATGGCTCACCGGACAGTACGGTGCACCACCGGACAGTCCGGTGATTTATAGCCGTACGCCGTTGATCGCTTCCCGAGAGCAGCCAGTTGACAGTCGCCAGCCTGGCGCACCGGACACTGTCCGGTGCACCACCGGACAGTCCAGTGCACCCAGACTGCGCAGACTTTGGTTGAACAAAGCCATCTCTATTCCAAAGTGATTTCTCTTGTTTCCAGCACTTATACACAATACATTAGTCTCTAAAATAATGTACTAAGTCTTAGAAACATACCTTTACTCTTGATTTGCACTTTGTCCATCAATTGGCATAGATTAACACTTAAGCACTTGTGTTGGCATTCAAACACCAAAATACTTAGAAATGGCCCAAGGGCACATTTCCCTTTCAATCTCCCCTTTTTTGTGATTTATGCCAATACAATAAAAAAACAACTAAAGAAGTGCAACATCAATGCAAATGAGAACACAAATTTGTTTTGATTCAAATTTGGCATATTTGGATCATTCTTTGCCACCACTTGGTTTTGTTTTTGCAAATCAACCTCAATTTCCTATCTCTAAGTCAAACACACTTGTTGAGACATAAAGAGAGTTGTTCCAAGAGAAATTGATCAAAGATTTCAAAAACTCCCCCTTTTTCCCATAATCAACTATTCTCCCCACAAGAAGCCAACTTTTGACAAAAGAGACAACAAGAGAGTTTTGAAAAACCAAAAACTCTATTCTCAAGTGGTAGCTGATCCATTGATTGCTTTGGCCTTATTTTCTCCCCCTTTGGCATCAAGCACCAAAACAGGATCAATCTTGGCCCATAAACCCCATTGCCTCACCAAAATCTTCAAATAAGAGTACCAAGGCAATAAGGATATTGAGATGGACTTGGAGTAAGTTACCCTCTCATCGGAGTGCAGTGGAAGTCTTGCATGGTCCAAGTCTACCTTTCCCTTTCAATCCACCTTTGAGACTAAATCAAGCAAACTCAAGCACACGGTTAGTCTCAAGGGGTCAAGTTGTAGCACATCTCCCCCTAAATATGTGCATCACTCACACATGGACTTTTGAGGTCCGGGGAGTGTTTGTACAACTTGAGCACCATAAATAAACAACAAAATGCATGAGGAACATGATCAAAGGCATGAACACATGTATGCTATAAATCAATCCAAGTTCCACGAATCTAAGACATTTAGCTCACTACGCAGCCTGCAAAAGGTCTTCTCGTCTAAAGGCTTGGTAAAGATATTGGCTAGCTGGTTCTCGGTGCTAATATAAAACACTTCGATATCTCCCTTTTGCTGGTGGTCTCTCAAAAAGTGATGCCGGATGTCAATGTGCTCTGTGCGGCTGTGCTCAACAGGATTGTGCGCTATGCGGATAGCACTCTCATTGTCACATAGGAGTGGGACTTTGCTCAGATTGTAGCCAAAGTCCCGGAGGGTTTGCCTCATCCAAAGTAGTTGCGCACAACACTGTCCTGCGGCAACATACTCGGCCTCAGCGGTGGATAGGGCAACGGAAGTTTGTTTCTTAGAACTCCATGACACCAGGGACCTTCCTAAGAATTGGCACGTCCCTGATGTACTCTTCCTATCGACCTTACATCCTGCATAATCGGAGTCTGAATATCCAATTAAGTCAAAGGTAGACCCCTTTGGATACCAGATCCCGAAGCAAGGCGTATCGACTAAGTATCTAAGAATTCGCTTCACGGCCACTAAGTGACACTCCCTTGGATCGGATTGAAATCTAGCACACATGCATACACTAAGCATAATATCCGGTCTACTAGCACATAGATAAAGCAAGGAACCTATCATAGACCGGTATGCTTTTTGATCAACGGACTTAGCTCCTTTGTTGAGGTCGACGTGTCCGTCAGTTCCCATCGGAGTCTTTGCGGGCTTGGCGTCCTTCATCCCAAACCGCTTTAGCAAGTCTTGTGTGTACTTCGTTTGGGAGATGAAGGTGCCGTCCTTGAGTTGCTTCACTTGGAACCCAAGGAAGTAGTTCAACTCGCCCATCATCGACATCTCAAACTTTTGAGTCATCACCCTGCTAAACTCTTCACAAGACTTTTGGTTAGTCGAACCAAATATTATGTCATCGACATAAATTTGGCACACAAATAAGTCACCATCACAAGTCTTAGTGAATAAAGTTAGATCGGCTTTCCCAACCTTGAAAGCATTAGCAATTAAAAAGTCTCTAAGGCATTCATACCATGCTCTTGGGGCTTGCTTAAGTCCATAGAGCGCCTTAGAGAGCTTACATACATGGTCGGGGTACCGTTCATCCTCGAAGCCAGGGGGTTGCTCTACGTACACCTCCTCCTTGATTGGCCTATTGAGGAAAGCGCTCTTCACATCCATTTGGAACAACCTGAAAGAATGGTGAGCGGCATATGCTAGCAAAATACGAATGGACTCTAGCCTAGCCACAGGAGCAAAAGTCTCCTCAAAGTCCAAACCTGCGACTTGGGCATAACCTTTTGCCACAAGTCGAGCCTTGTTCCTTGTAACCACCCCGTGCTCGTCTTGTTTGTTGCGGAACACCCACTTGGTTCCCACAACATTCTGCTTGGGACGAGGCACCAGTGTCCAAACTTCATTTCTCTTGAAATTATTGAGCTCTTCCTGTATGGCCAACACCCAGTCCGGATCTAGCAAGGCCTCTTCTACCCTGAAAGGCTCAATAGAAGAGACAAAGGAGTAATGCTCACAAAAATTAACTAATCTAGAGCGAGGAGTTACTCCCTTGCTAATATCACCCAAAATTTGGTCGACAGGATGATTCCTTTGAATCGTCGCTCGAACTTGGGTTGGAGGTGCCGGTTGTGCTTCTTCCTCCATCACATGATCACCTTCTGCTCCCCCTTGATCACACGCCTCTTCTTGATGAACCTGTTCATCGTCTTGAGTTGGGGGATGCACCATTGTTGAGGAAGAAGGTTGATATTGCTCCTTTTGTTCTTTTGGCTGCACATCTCCAATCGCCATGGTGCGTATTGCGGCCGTTGGAACGTCTTCTTCATCTACATCATCAAGATCAACAACTTGCTCTCTTGGAGAGCCATTAGTCTCATCAAATACAACATTGCTAGAGACTTCAACCAAACCCGATGATTTGTTGAAGACTCTATACGCCTTTGTATTTGAGTCATAACCTAACAAAAACCCTTCTACAGCTTTGGGAGCAAACTTAGAATTTCTACCTTTCTTCACTAGAATATAGCATTTGCTCCCAAATACACGAAAGTAAGACACATTGTGTTTGTTACCGGTTAGAAGCTCATACGAAGTCTTCTTGAGGAGGCGGTGAAGGCAGACCCGATTGATGGCGTGGCAAGCCGTATTCACGGCTTCCGACCAAAAACGCTCGGGGGTCTTGAACTCTCCAAGCGTCGTCCTCGCCATGTCTATGAGCGTCCTGTTCTTCCTCTCTACCAGACCATTTTGCTGAGGTGTGTAGGGAGCGGAGAACTCGTGCTTGATCCCTTCCTCCTCAAGGTACTCCTCCACTTGAAGGTTCTTGAACTCAGACCCGTTGTTGCTCCTTATCTTCTTCACCTTGAGCTCAAACTCATTTTGAGCTCTTCTTAGGAAGCGCTTGAGGGTCCCTTGGGTTTCAGATTTATCCTGCAAAAAGAATACCCAAGTGAAGCGGGAAAAATCATCAACTATAACAAGACCATACTTACTTCCTCCTGAGCTTAGATAGGCGACGGGTCCGAAGAGGTCCATATGAAGCAACTCCAAAGGTCTTGATGTGGTCATCACATTTTTGGTATGATGAGAGCTTCCCACCTGTTTACCTGCTTGACAAGCTGCACAAGGTCTATCTTTTTCGAAAGTTACATTAGTTAGACCTATCACGTGTTCTCCCTTTAGAAGTTTGTGAAGGTTCTTCATCCCTACATGTGCTAAGCGGCGATGCCACAGCCAGCCCATGCTAGTCTTAGCAATTAAGCATGCATCTAGACCGGCCTCCTCTTTTGCAAAATCAACTAAATAGATTTTGCCGTCTAATACACCCTTAAAAGCTAATGAACCATCACTCCTTCTAAAGACAGACACATCTACATTTGTGAATAAGCAGTTATATCCCATATTACAAAGCTGACTCACAGACAACAAGTTATATCCAAGCGACTCAACTAAAAACACATTGGAAATGGAGTGCTCGGATGAAATAGCTATTTTTCCTAACCCTTTCACCTTGCCTTGATTCCCGTCACCGAATATAATTGAGTCTTGGGAATCTTTGTTCTTGACGTAGGAGGTGAACATCTTCTTTTCCCCCGTCATGTGGTTTGTGCATCCGCTGTCGATAATCCAGCTTGAATCCCTGGATGCATAAACCTGCAAGGCAAATTTAGGCTTGGGTTTTAGGTACCCAACTCTTGTTGGGTCCTACAAGGTTAGTCACAATGGTCTTAGGGACCCAAATGCAAGTTTTATCTCCCTTGCATCTTGCCCCTAACCTCCTAGCAATCACCTTCATATCCTTTCTACAAATAGCAAAGGAAGCATTGCAAGTATGAAAAATTGTAGAAGGTTCATTGTTTACTTTTCTAGGAACATGAACAACATTTCTTCTAGGCATAGCATTTTTCCTAGCCAAATTTCTATCAAGCATAATAGAAGAACTAGAAGCAAACATGGCTTGAGAATCAAAAGCATCATAACTTCTATAAGCATTCCTAGAATGTCTCCTATCATGATACATGAAAGCATGGTTCTTTTGAGTACTACTAGCCATAGGGGCCTTCCCTTTCTCCTTGGTGGAGATGGAAGCCTTATGGCTTGTTAAGTTCTTGACTTCCCTCTTGAAGCCAAGACCATCCTTAATTGAGGGGTGTCTACCAATCGTGTAGGCATCCCTTGCAAATTTTATTTTGTCAAATTCACTCTTGCTAGTCTTAAGTTGGGCATTAAGACTAGCCACCTCATCATTCAATTTAGAAATTGAAACTAGGTGTTCACTACAAGTATCAACATCAAAATCTTTACACCTATTGCAAATTGTAACATGTTCTACACAAGATGTTGATTTATTAGCTATTTCTAACTTAGCATACAAATCATCATTTATACTCTTTAAGCTAGAAATAGTGTCATGGCATGTGGACAATTCACAAGAAAGCATTTCATTTCTTTTAATTTCTAAAGCAAGGGATTTTTGAGCCTCTACAAACTTATCATGTTCTTCATACAAAAGATCCTCTTGCATTTCTAATAATCTATTCTTATCATTCAAAGCATCAATCAATTCATTAATCTTATCAATCTTAGTTCTATCTAAGCCCTTGAATAAACATGAATAGTCTATTTCATCATCGCTAGATTCTTCATCACTTGAGGAAGCATAAGTACTAGTATTATGAGTGCTTACCTTCTTTTCCCTTGCCATGAGGCAAGTGTGATGCTCGTTGGGGAAGAGGGATGACTTGTTGAAGGCGGTGGCGGCGAGTCCTTCATTGTCGGAGTCGGACGACGAACAATCCGAGTCCCACTCCTTGCCAAGGTGTGCCTCGCCCTTAGCCTTCTTGTACGCCTTTTTCTTTTCCCTCTTGTTCCCTTGTTCCTGGTCACTATCATTATCGGGACAATTAGCGATAAAATGACCAATCTTACCACATTTGAAGCATGAGCGCTTCCCCTTTGTCTTGTTCTTGTTGGGATGCCCCTTGCGACCCTTTAGCGCCGTCTTGAAACGCTTGATGATGAGGGCCATTTCTTCATCATTAAGCCCGGCCGCCTCAACTTGCGCCACCTTGCTAGGTAGCGCCTCCTTGCTCCTCGTTGCTTTGAGAGCAATGGTTTGAGGCTCTTGGATTGGGCCATTCAACGCATCATCAATGTATCTAGCCTCCTTGATCATCATCCGCCCGCTTACGAACTTTCCAAGTATCTCCTCGGGCGACATCTTGGTGTACCTAGGATTCTCACGAATATTGTTCACAAGATATGGATCAAGGACGGTAAAAGACCTTAGCATTAGGCGGACGACGTCGTGGTCCGTCCATCGTGTGCTTCCATAGCTCCTTATTTTGTTAACGAGGGTCTTGAGCCAGTTGTACGTTTGGGTTGGCTCCTCGCCCCTGATCATTGCGAATCTCCCAAGTTTGCCCTCCACCAACTCCATCTTGGTGAGCATGGTGACGTCGTTCCCCTCATGTGAGATCCTGAGTGTAAGACCCAAAATTAGTAGAGAAAAAAAAAATATAAACAAAGTATCATAATGCTCTGGAAACTAGGAAATAAGAAAATAATGAAGAAAAGGAAAAGAGAATAAAATATACAAATAAATATATATATTTATTGCTTCATAATTTATGTTGGGTATGAATTCCTAAATTTATCTTAGAATTGAATTTTAAATTTTGTAAATCAAAAAGGAATAGAAAATAGAGAATGTGAGGAGAATTTTTAATAAAACCATTTACTCCTTCCATACATAAATGATAAGGAAAAGAAAAGAAAAAAAAGTCATATTTTAAACAGTAGATTTTATATTAGGAATTATTTTGACACTTGACAAGTTGAAGTTCAAAACATGTGTTTGAATTTGCATTGGACTTGAAGTAAGAACTTTGAAAATAGAAAAGGAAATTCTAGGGTTTGAGAAAGGAGAAGGAAAATATTATAAAAAGAAAATAAATAAGTAAATAAATCTGTTCATTTTATATTAGTATTTGAAATTATGCATTTAGACCCAAGAGGAAACTCACAACAATATTTGAATTCAAATTTGAAATTTACAAATAAAGAGGGAGAAATAAAGCAGGAAATATAAAATAAAAGAACAAACCCTGATCGTGGGCCGCGCACACCCATTTCAGCCCATATCTACTTTCTTCCCCCGCCGGCCCACTTGCGCCCTTTTCTTTTATCTTTTCCACGGTGTCACTTGCCAGTGGGCCCGGATCGTCAGTTTTGTCTCCTTCAAACAGACCGCGGACCTTGCGGCGCGTCCGCGATTCCTCGAGCGAATCCGCGCACCTGGATCGGTCTCCACGCACCAAATTCGCCTCCGCTTCTTTGGAAATCCGTTGCAACGACGCACGCCCGCCGCCTCTTTTCTCGTGCACATGAACGAACAACCGCTGCTGACCACGCACAGGTGGTTCCGCGGCAATGGCGGATGCGAAATCCACGCGATCCTTGGCCGGCCTGCGCTAATTGACCGGGTGGTAGGGGTATAAGTACGCGAGCGCTGCGGCTACCTCTTCCACCGGTTCTCGTCGTCAATGACCTCCTAACCATCCTCAATTCACTCGGCGGCTTACAAATTTTACCGCCGTGTCCGTCGCTCACCGTGGGAGTCCTCACCGGTGCCCTAATAACAGGTATGGAGCTCTCCCCTGTGTCCGCCGCACCCTCGATTTTGGTTAGCAACCGTCCAACGGCGCGTAGATCCGCGTATGCGCTGGATTGGGTGCTCACCGGCGTCCTCCGCCGTGGAGATCACCTGGGCGCCGCTCCCTGTTAGCTAGAGGGGGAAGACAGCCCTTATCCGTCGATCTAGCCACCAACGGCTAGGATTGGGCCGTGCGTATCTCTTTAGCTAGATTAAATCTTGGTCGTTGGATCGGATCCGAGGGGTGAGCGTGGTTGATCGCGTGGACGTGCTTAGGTCGTAGATCTCTGATCCTGCGGCGGGAGCCCTTACCAGTGTATAATGTTTGGAGATCTAATCGCAGTCGTCGATCTGGTATTGGGCGGCTGAAATTTGCCCATACCCCTTCGGCTGGGGGATTATGCATATGAGACCCTGGACATTTTAATAATAAACCCGCCATCCATGCGGGGTAAATCTGGGTCTTGGGGATTCTTACCCCGAGCCCCCTGTGCTTCTCTGTATTAGTGCGCCCAGTCCAGGAAGTTAAGAAATCAAATAAATGGATTTAGAAAATGATTTTTAATGATTAAATAATTGCTAGAGTTTGTATAATTCATAGAAAATTCATTTTAGCTCCAAATTGAACCATTCCAGTTTCTAAAATTTTGTAATAATATTCTTCATCATTTGGTGCCTCTGTTTTGGGCATGAAAACAATTAGAAATTTAATCTCTCATTTAATCCATTTTAATCACATAAAACCTTTGAAAATTCATAACTATGATTCCTGTTCCTATGATCTTATTTCAATATGTAGATGATTAATATGTATTTTGCATATATGTTTGGTGTAATGTTAATTTTGCCTATACCATGTATGTTTGTATTGCTACGACTAGCAGTGAGGACACGTGTCATCTGAAGAGCAAGTTGGTACCTGGAATCTCAAGTGCCAGGCAAGTTGTGCCCTTGATCACTTCTTTTCACCTACTCATGTTCTAATTAATCATAATGATCTGCATAGGTTAATTTTGATGGGACCCAATAGGTTACCCTAGTTTGTCTATCTTTATACCTTGTTTACCACTGAACTTTCTGGGTAGTACTTGCTAGTGCTATATGTGGTTTTGGGTATGGAGATACACTATTCATGATTACACTTTTGTTATCAGTTGTTATTTATTGTTCATGATAAGATCATTATGTTAATTGGAACATGGAGAACCACCCGGGAAAACAGTGCTACCACGAGGGTGGAATGGGACGCCCTTGGCTGATTAATTAGGAAAGCTAGTGGAAGACTACCTTACCCGAAAGGGGCAAGGGCAGTAGGGGAGAGGTCAGTGTAGGGAGGCCCTCGGGAGGATTTTGCTGCGATGGCGGTCCTGCAAGGGATTCCTGCACTGGATCTTCCTATAAACTGTAGCGGGTTTTCGGAAGCTAGTGGAACTTTGTAAAGGCCTCGTAGTGGATCCCTAGCCATTCACCTCGGAAGTGTCTAAGGGCTTTGCAAACCCTGGCGACATGGGATACACGACTTGTGGGTAAAGATGCGCAACCTCTGCAGAGTGTAAAACTGGTATACTAGCCGTGCTCACGGTCATGAGCAGCTCGGACACTCACATGATTAAATTATGGAACCTAAACTCAATTTGTCATATGCATTGCATCGCAGGTGAAGTTGTTACCTTTGTTCTACTATTTAACTGGGTTGGTATTTACTTATACTTAGTAACTGCTAATAAAATTTTGACCAACTTTAAAAGCAATGCTCAGCTCTAACCATCTTCTTTGGTAAGCCTTACACTTCACGTGAGCTCCCACCTTTGGCGAGTTCATGCACATTATTCCCCACAACTTGTTGAGCGATGAACGTATGTGAGCTCACTCTTGCTGTCTCACATACACCACAGGACAAGAACAGGTACCGCAGGATGATGCTCATGGAGGATGCTGCGATGTGTTCGTGAGTGGTCTAGGTCGTCGTCTCCCAGTCAACTTTGGGTTGCTGGACCGTTGTCTCCTTATAATGTAATTATTTATTTTGTATAGAACTCCTGTTATATATAAAGATGTGACATTCGATCCTGTGCCACTATGCATCGTATGTGTGAGACTTGGTCCCAGCATACCTGGTGTTTATGTTAGCGCCCGGGTTTTGGACCCCTAAAATCCGGGTGTTACAGAAGTGGTATCAGAGGAATGTGGACTGTAGGACGAAACCTAGATAGAACTGGACAACCATTATTTACTTACCTCTGCTACTCTGATTCTTTTCTAAACTCTTCTTAATCATTTCTCATCTAATTCCGCTTTACTCTGATTATTCTTACCTTTTCATTCTAAAGACAAACTTGGATTTCACACTTTGAAATCTTGTGCCTAAAGTGACTTTAGGAATAGGAGACCTAATCCTAGGAACAAAAACAAAACTATTTTTATAAGTGTCTATGTATTTGAATGTTTGTTCTTATGATATCTGTCTGATTTGGATCTTTGATTGAGTGTGATGGGTTGTGGAGTAATGTCCACAATTACATCTGCATATACATCTAGGTATAAAGGATAGCATTTGTAAGATAACTAGACAAACTAGATTGTCCCCTTAGAAAATATATGTAGTATTCCGTATCTATCTCATCTTGACATATTCTATCTTACCTTTGGACATTCACCTCGTACAACTAATTACCCTAGTCTTGACATAAAATATCTGGCCCAGCCCTGCCAAAGAAATTTCAGTACATAACCAACTATTAGCTTATTCATTCTGTCTACTAAATGATTCCCTTGCAAAGCTATCTTACCATATGCTTCTAACTTAGATGGTCAATACCAGGAGGGGTGGTGGAATTGATTTACCTGCTAATCGACAACCTCAACCACAGTCAGCAGAGATGAATCCTCCTAATCCTCCACAAGGCGGAGTTGATCCACTAGTCGCAGCTCAAATGAGAATGATGCAGCAAATGGCTGACACTATGGCAGATATGCGCACCCAAATGCAGCAAGAACGCCAAGAAATGCACCAGGAAAGAGAGGATGCACGTCGGGAAATGCGCCAAGAACGGGAAGAGATACGCCAGGAGAGAAGGGTACAACAACAGCAGCTGCAGCAACAACTTCAACAACAGCAGCAACAACAACAAGTGCCATTGCCTCCACCACCACCACCAGTTCCACCCCGGGACAAGCACCGGGAATTCATGAGCCACAAACCACCAACCTTCTCCAACTCCGCAGATCCGCTGCAAGCAGATGACTGGTTAAAGTCCATAGAGAAGATGCTCAACATAGCTCAGTGCTCGGATAGAGAGAAAGTACTCTATGCATCAGGTCGTCTTGCTGGTCCCGCTGCGGATTGGTGGGATGCGTACTGTGCAGCTCATGCTGCTGCCGATACAATTACCTGGGCAGAATTCTCCGCACAATTCAGGAATTACCATATTCCCGCTGGACTCATGAAGATTAAGAGAAAGGAGTTTCTCTCCCTCAAGCAAGGAAGTATGTCCGTGAGTGAATATAGGGACAAATTCATTCAGTTATCTCGATATGCTCCCAGAGATGTTGAGGATGATGAGCAAAAGCAGGAGCTTTTCCTGGACGGTTTGATTGGACCCTTGCAATATCAACTGGTATCGCACACATTCCCATCTTTTCAAAGGCTACTTGACAAAGCTATTGCTGTAGAAAATAAGAGGAGTATATTTGGAGAGAAAAGAAAGGCTGTCAACCAAGGGCAGGCTGGAAGTAGTTCCCGTCCTCGCTATACTACCACTCCCAATACACCAGCTGGTGGCAGTTCCGGACAACAAACTCAACAGGCACCAACTGCTCCTCCAAAAGCAAGCACCCCAGCAGGACCCGTTGCTCCTAACACAACCGCCATCAGGACATGCTTCAAATGTGGACAACCGGGACACTACGCCAACTACTGTCCCAACAGAGCTGCCTACACTACATCGGCTCCGATGAAGCAAGGACAAGCCTCGGCAGGAAAGAGTCAGCCCCTATCTATCAACCGAGGATATGCCCATCATGCAGAAGTGGAAGCTGAACCCGGTGAACTTGAAATTCAAGAAGAAGAGACAGTTGGAGATGAAGTAGTCGGTGAAGAAGTCAACGAGCAACAAGAATAGAGAGATAAACATAGATATAGATACATATATATATATATATATATATATATATATATTTTACTATTTGTAAGACCTAAAAAAATTAGTTTAGCCAGTAGTAGTATTTTACTATCTTAGTAATAATAATAAGGTCCATTTGACCCTGTGTTTTGCTAATAAGACATGCATCATGCCGAGATTTTGTTTATGCATATGTGTTGAAACAATATGAACATGCACCTTTTTCCTTACAAATCTCGAGGACGAGATTTTTGTTAAGGGGGGTAGGATTTGTAAGACCCAAAATTAGTAGAGAAAAAAAAATATAAACAAAGTATCATAATGCTCTGGAAACTAGGAAATAAGAAAATAATGAAGAAAAGGAAAAGAGAATAAAATATACAAATAAATATATATATTTATTGCTTCATAATTTATGTTGGGTATGAATTCCTAAATTTATCTTAGAATTGAATTTTAAATTTTGTAAATCAAAAAGGAATAGAAAATAGAGAATGTGAGGAGAATTTTTAATAAAACCATTTACTCCTTCCATACATAAATGATAAGGAAAAGAAAAGAAAAAAAAAGTCATATTTTAAACAGTAGATTTTATATTAGGAATTATTTTGACACTTGACAAGTTGAAGTTCAAAACATGTGTTTGAATTTGCATTGGACTTGAAGTAAGAACTTTGAAAATAGAAAAGGAAATTCTAGGGTTTGAGAAAGGAGAAGGAAAATATTATAAAAAGAAAATAAATAAGTAAATAAATCTGTTCATTTTATATTAGTATTTGAAATTATGCATTTAGACCCAAGAGGAAACTCACAACAATATTTGAATTCAAATTTGAAATTTACAAATAAAGAGGGAGAAATAAAGCAGGAAATATAAAATAAAAGAACAAACCCTGATCGTGGGCCGCGCACACCCATTTCAGCCCATATCTACTTTCTTCCCCCGCCGGCCCACTTGCGCCCTTTTCTTTTATCTTTTCCACGGTGTCACTTGCCAGTGGGCCCGGATCGTCAGTTTTGTCTCCTTCAAACAGACCGCGGACCTTGCGGCGCGTCCGCGATTCCTCGAGCGAATCCGCGCACCTGGATCGGTCTCCACGCACCAAATTCGCCTCCGCTTCTTTGGAAATCCGTTGCAACGACGCACGCCCGCCGCCTCTTTTCTCGTGCACATGAACGAACAACCGCTGCTGACCACGCACAGGTGGTTCCGCGGCAATGGCGGATGCGAAATCCGCGCGATCCTTGGCCGGCCTGCGCTAATTGACCGGGTGGTAGGGGTATAAGTACGCGAGCGCTGCGGCTACCTCTTCCACCGGTTCTCGTCGTCAATGACCTCCTAACCATCCTCAATTCACTCGGCGGCTTACAAATTTTACCGCCGTGTCCGTCGCTCACCGTGGGAGTCCTCACCGGTGCCCTAATAACAGGTATGGAGCTCTCCCCTGTGTCCGCCGCACCCTCGATTTTGGTTAGCAACCGTCCAACGGCGCGTAGATCCGCGTATGCGCTGGATTGGGTGCTCACCGGCGTCCTCCGCCGTGGAGATCACCTGGGCGCCGCTCCCTGTTAGCTAGAGGGGGAAGACAGCCCTTATCCGTCGATCTAGCCACCAACGGCTAGGAATGGGCCGTGCGTATCTCTTTAGCTAGATTAAATCTTGGTCGTTGGATCGGATCCGAGGGGTGAGCGTGGTTGATCGCGTGGACGTGCTTAGGTCGTAGATCTCTGATCCTGCGGCAGGGAGCCCTTACCAGTGTATAATGTTTGGAGATCTAATCGCAGTCGTCGATCTGGTATTGGGCGGCTGAAATTTGCCCATACCCCTTCGGCTGGGGGATTATGCATATGAGACCCTGGACATTTTAATAATAAACCCGCCATCCATGCGGGGTAAATCTGGGTCTTGGGGATTCTTACCCCGAGCCCCCTGTGCTTCTCTGTATTAGTGCGCCCAGTCCAGGAAGTTAAGAAATCAAATAAATGGATTTAGAAAATGATTTTTAATGATTAAATAATTGCTAGAGTTTGTATAATTCATAGAAAATTCATTTTAGCTCCAAATTGAACCATTCCAGTTTCTAAAATTTTGTAATAATATTCTTCATCATTTGGTGCCTCTGTTTTGGGCATGAAAACAATTAGAAATTTAATCTCTCATTTAATCCATTTTAATCACATAAAACCTTTGAAAATTCATAACTTAAAATTTATAACTCCAAAATTAATGATTCCTGTTCCTATGATCTTATTTCAATATGTAGATGATTAATATGTATTTTGCATATATGTTTGGTGTAATGTTAATTTTGCCTATACCATGTATGTTTGTATTGCTACGACTAGCAGTGAGGACACGTGTCATCTGAAGAGCAAGTTGGTACCTGGAATCTCAAGTGCCAGGCAAGTTGTGCCCTTGATCACTTCTTTTCACCTACTCATGTTCTAATTAATCATAATGATCTGCATAGGTTAATTTTGATGGGACCCAATAGGTTACCCTAGTTTGTCTATCTTTATACCTTGTTTACCACTGAACTTTCTGGGTAGTACTTGCTAGTGCTATATGTGGTTTTGGGTATGGAGATACACTATTCATGATTACACTTTTGTTATCAGTTGTTATTTATTGTTCATGATAAGATCATTATGTTAATTGGAACATGGAGAACCACCCGGGAAAACAGTGCTACCACGAGGGTGGAATGGGACGCCCTTGGCTGATTAATTAGGAAAGCTAGTGGAAGACTACCTTACCCGAAAGGGGCAAGGGCAGTAGGGGAGAGGTCAGTGTAGGGAGGCCCTCGGGAGGATTTTGCTGCGATGGCGGTCCTGCAAGGGATTCCTGCACTGGATCTTCCTATAAACTGTAGCGGGTTTTCGGAAGCTAGTGGAACTTTGTAAAGGCCTCGTAGTGGATCCCTAGCCATTCACCTCGGAAGTGTCTAAGGGCTTTGCAAACCCTGGCGACATGGGATACACGACTTGTGGGTAAAGATGCGCAACCTCTGCAGAGTGTAAAACTGGTATACTAGCCGTGCTCACGGTCATGAGCAGCTCGGACACTCACATGATTAAATTATGGAACCTAAACTCAATTTGTCATATGCATTGCATCGCAGGTGAAGTTGTTACCTTTGTTCTACTATTTAACTGGGTTGGTATTTACTTATACTTAGTAACTGCTAATAAAATTTTGACCAACTTTAAAAGCAATGCTCAGCTCTAACCATCTTCTTTGGTAAGCCTTACACTTCACGTGAGCTCCCACCTTTGGCGAGTTCATGCACATTATTCCCCACAACTTGTTGAGCGATGAACGTATGTGAGCTCACTCTTGCTGTCTCACATACACCACAGGACAAGAACAGGTACCGCAGGATGATGCTCATGGAGGATGCTGCGATGTGTTCGTGAGTGGTCTAGGTCGTCGTCTCCCAGTCAACTTTGGGTTGCTGGACCGTTGTCTCCTTATAATGTAATTATTTATTTTGTATAGAACTCCTGTTATATATAAAGATGTGACATTCGATCCTGTGCCACTATGCATCGTATGTGTGAGACTTGGTCCTAGCATACCTGGTGTTTATGTTAGCGCCCGGGTTTTGGACCCCTAAAATCCGGGTGTTACACTGAGGGTGTCCCAATTCTGCTTGGCGTTATCCAAGCCGCTCACCTTATGGTATTCGTCCCTACACAATGAAGCTAGAGAACAGTAGTAGCTTGTGCATTATTGTGAATTTGCTCATTAATGAACATGGGACTATCAGTACTATCAAATTTCATTCCACTCTCTACTGTCTCCCATATGCTTGGATGGAGAGAGAACAAGTGACTACACATTTTGTGACTCCAAAATCCATAGTCCTCTCCATCAAAGTGAGGAGGTTTACCAAGTGGAATGGAGAGTAAATGAGCATTGGTACTTTGCGGAATACGAGAGTAATCAAAAGAAAAGTTCGAATTGACCGTTTTCTTTTTCTCGTAGTCATTGTCGTCGTTGTCCTTTTGGGAAGAAGAGGACTCGTCGCTGTCGTCGTAGTAGATGATCTCCTTGATGCGCCTCGTTTTCTTGTTCTTCCCGTCTTTTCTTTTGTAGCCTGACCCCGAGTCAGTAGGCTTGTCATCCTTTGGGTCATTGATGAAGGACTCCTTCTCCTTATCATTGACCACCATCCCCTTGCCCTTAGGATCCATCTCTTCGGGCGATTAGTCCCTTCCTTGAAGAGAACGGCTCTGATACCAATTGAGAGCACCTAGAGGGGAGGTGAATAGGTGATCCTGTAAAACTTGAAACTTAGTGTCACAAAAACTTGATTAGGAGTTAGCACAATAAGGCCAAGTGGCTAGAGAGGAGTCTTAGCAAAACACAATAACCACAAAGAGATCAACACAGAGATGGCACAGTGGTTTATCCCGTGGTTCGGCCAAGTCCAATACTTGCCTACTCCACGTTGTGGCGTCCCAACGGACGAGGGTTGCACTCAACCCCTCTCAAGCGGTCCAAATACCCACTTGAATACCATGGTGTTTTGCTTTCACTTTACTGTATCCCGGTTGCGAGGAATCTCCACAACTTGGAGTGTCTCGCCCTTACAAAGATGTTCACAAAGAAGCACGGAAGTAAGGATGGGATGAGCAACGCACACAAGACACAAAATCAGAGCAACACACGCACACAAGTCACAACACGAGCTCTCAACACAACTCAAAGAGTTCTCTACTCAAACGGAGCTCTAGTTGCTATCACAAAGAATCGAATGCGCGGAATTGAAGTCTTGGTGCTTAGGAATGCTTAGAGAATGCTTGATGTCCTCCTCCATGCGCCTAGGGGTCCCTTTTATAGCTCCAAGGCAGCTAGGAGCCGTTGAGAGCATTCCAGGAAGGCAATTCTTGCCTTCTGTCGCCTGGCGCACCGGACAGTCCGGTGCGGATCTCTTTCCTTATTTGGCGAAGCCGACCGTTGCAGATTCAGAGCCGTTGGCGCACCGGACAGTCCGATGCCCCCTTCTGACCGTTGGCTCGGCCACGCATCGCGCGCGGATTACGCGGCCGACCATTGGCCCGGCCGACCGTTGGCTCACCGGACAGTCCGGTGCCTCACCGGACAGTCCGGTGACTTATAGCCGTACGCCGTTAATCGCTTCCCGAGAGCGATGACTTCGCCTGTGAATGGCTCACCGGACAGTCCGGTGCACCACCGGACAGTCCGGTGATTTATAGTCGTACGCCGTTGATCGCTTCCCGAGAGCAGCCAGTTGACAGTCGACAGCCTGGCGCACCGGACACTGTCCGGTGCACCCAGACTGTGCAGACTTTGGCTGAACAAAGCCATCTCTATTTCAAAGTGATTTCTCCTGTTTCCAGCACTTAGACGCAATACATTAGTCTCTAAAATAATGTACTAAGTCTTAGAAACATACCTTTACTCTGGATTTGCACTTTGTCCATCAATTGGCATAGATTAACACTTAAGCACTTGTGTTGGCATTCGAACACCAAAATACTTAGAAATGGCCCAAGGGCACATTTCCCTTTCAGGGCTCAAGCAAGCCCCAAGAGCATGGTATGAATGCCTGAGAGACTTTCTTATCACTAATGGCTTTAAAGTTGGAAAAGCTGACCCTACTCTCTTCACTAAAATAATTGCTAAAGACTTGTTTATATGCCAAATTTATGTTGATGATATTATATTTGGGTCTACTAACGAGTTATCTTGTGAAGAGTTTAGTAGAATTATGATACAGAAATTCGAGATGTTAATGATGAGGGAGTTGAAGTATTTCCTTGGGTTTCAAATCAAGCAACTCCAAGAGGGCACCTTCATCTTCCAAACTAAGTACATTCAAGACATTCTCAAGAAGTTTGGGATGAGGAATGCCAAACCCATCAAGACACCCATGGGAACAAATGGGCATCTCGACCTCGACACGGGAGGTATATTCGTAGATCAAAAGGTATACCGATCGATGATAGGTTATTTACTCTATTTATATGCTTCTCGTCCGGATATTATGCTTTCAGTATGCATGTGTGCAAGGTTCTAGGCAAATCCTAAGGAAGTTCACCTTAGGGCCGTGAAAAGAATAATGAGATATTTAGTTTACACTTCTAAGTTTGGGCTATGGTACCCCAAGGGATCTACCTTTGATCTAATTGGGTATTCCAATGCTGATTATGCTGGATGTAAAATTGACAGGAAGAGAACATCAAGGACTTGTTAGTTTCTGGTACGATCTCTGGTGTCTTGGGCTTCAAAGAAACAAAATTCAGTAGCTCTACCCACCGCCGAAGCCGAGTATATTGCTGCAGGCCATTGCTGTGCACAATTACTCTGGATGAGGCAAACACTTAGGGACTATGGCTACAAATAGAGCAAAGTCCCTCTCCTATGAGATAATGAGAGTGCAATCTGCATGGTGGATAATCCCGTTGAACACAGCCGCACTAAATACATAGACATCCGGTATCACTTTTTGAGAGATCACTAACAAAAGGGGATATCGAAATTACTTATGTTATCACCCACAACCAATTAGCCGATATCTTTACCAAGCCCCTTGATGAAAAGACATTTAGCAAGCTTAGGAATGAACTCAATATCCTTGATTCTCGGAACTTTGATTGAAATCTTGTACATATTGCTCATTTATATACCTTTGATCATGTCTCTTTCATTTGGTACAAATTCATATTTCTTATTCTTCTTGTGGCAAAGCTAAGACTAATGTGCTTCCATGAGTATTTCTGTGATTAGTCTTAGATTGAAAGGGAAATGGAGTATTCGGCAAAGGCAAGGCTTCCACTACAACTCTGTCGGTATCACTTATCCTTTGCCCACCTCATAAACTTTCACTCATATCCTTTTACCAAAAGGGGAGAAAATAGGCCCAAAGGGGGAGAATTAAAAGGCCTCTCAAGTTTCTTCGTTTTGGCTTAATGCCAAAGGGAGAGAAAGTAATAAGGCCCAAAGTAAAAGGATCGCACCACCACCCATTTTCAAAAACTATTTTACAAAGGGGAGAAATTTATTCAAATTACAAAAAGCCTCTTGACAGCTAAGAGGAGAATTTCTCCAGGGGAGCTTTCATTTAGCCAATGGAAAAGCATTTGAAAAAGGGGGAGAATTTTCAAAAACTTGAAAATGCTTTTTGAAATCATATTCTTAAACCATTGGCTAATTGCAAAAGAACTTCAAAGACTTTTTCAAAAGATTTGCAAAAACAAACTAAGTGGTGCGAATGTGGTCCAAAATGTTAAAAAAAGAAGAAAGCAATCATATATACTTAAAATTACTTTCAGTTGGTTTAAATTCAAGTAACTTTTGCACATCTATCAAAATTGCAAACTAGTTACATTCCTACACTTTATATTTGGTTTGTGTTGGCATCAATCACCAAAAAGGGGGAGATTGAAAGGGAAATGGACTTAAACATTTCCTATAATCGATTTTGGTGTTTGACAACCATCACAAACCATATGGACTAACTAGTTTGCCTAGTTGATCATTCCTCAGGTGCGTAAGTTCATCTACAAGTACTCTAAGTCGACTATCCGGAATACCATAGATTATTCCGGACAAGAGAAGCTTTTTGGAAAAACACCTATGCGCAGACCGTCCGGACCCTTGCGGCGGACCGTCCGCGACACGAGGGTGAGCATTAGACAGGAACTCTGCAAAAACATACGATAACACTATAGACTGTCTGAAGAAGAAGCGAGCACCGTCCGAGACCAAGCGTGGACCGTCCAGCCTCAGGTGCGGACCATTCGGTCGTTGTAAAACCAGAAAAACCCGAAGGTGACGGGTTCGGTAAAATTCATTTTTAGCGTCCTCACAGACCGTCCGGAGTGCATGACTGGACCGTCCGCGACTGCTTTATCTGACATCTGACGACGCATTAAGTGCATTATAGCCGTTGATATAGCCGTTACTGCTGACCGTTGTGATTTCAGTCGTTGATGTGCAGGGGCGGACCGTCCGGACCAGGGGCACGGACCATCCGCGGTTGGCAGAAAAGGAGCAACGGCTAGGAAGTGGTTGGAGGCTATAAATTCAACCCCAACCACCTCCATTCAACAAATCCAAGCACTCGACTCATCCACATTCTGTAACACCCGGATTTTAGGGGTCCAAAACCCGGGGTTAACATAAACACCAGGTATGCTGGGACCAAGTCTCATACATATGATGTATAGTGGCACAGGATCGAATGTCACATCTTTATATATAACAGGAGTTCTATACCAAAATAAATAATTACATTATAAGGAGACAACGGTCCAGCAACCCAAAAGTTGACTGGGAGACGACGACCTAGACCTCTCACGAACTCATCACAGCATCCTCCATGAGCATCATCCTGCAGTACCTGGTCTTGACCTGTGGTGTATGTGAGACAGCAAGAGTGAGCTCACATACGTTCATCGCTCAACAAGTTGTGGGGAATAATGTGCATGAACTCGCCAAAGGTGGGAGCTCACGTGAAGTGTAAGGCTTACCAAAGAAGATGGTTAGAGCTGAGCATTGCTTTTAAAGTTGGTCAAAATTTTATTAGCAGTTACTAAGTATAAGTAAATACCAACCCAATTAAATAGTAGAACAAAAGTAATCACCTCACCTGCAATGCAATGCATATGACAAATTGAGTTTAAGTTCCATAATTTAATCATGTGAGGGTCCGAGCTGCTCATGACCGTGAGCACGGCTAGTATACCAGTTTTACACTCTGCAGAGGTTGCGCATCTTTACCCACAAGCCGTGTTACCCATCTGCCAAGGGGTCATGAATCCCATACACCTCTACCAAGGAAGCGAGGCAGGGTAACACTACGAGGCCTTTACAAAGTTCCACTAGCTTCCGAAAACCCGCTACAGTTTATAGGAAGATCCAGTACAGGAATCCCTTGCAGGACCGCCATCGCAGCAAAATCCTCCCGAGGGCCTCCCTACACTGACCTCTCCCCTACTGCCCTTGCCCCTTTCGGGTAAGGTAGTCTTCCACTAGCTTTCCTAATTAATCAGCCAAGGGCGTCCCATTCCACCCTTGTGGTAGCACTGTTTTCCCGGGTGGTCGCTCCATGTTCCAATTAACATAATGATCTTAACATGAACATTAAATAACAACTGATAACAAAAAGTGTAATCATGAATAGTGTATCTCCATACCCAAAACCACATATAGCACTAGCAAGTACTACCCAAAAAGTTCAGTGGTAAACAAGGTATAAAGATAGACAAACTAGGGTAACCTATTGGGTCCCATCAAAATTAACCTATGCAGATCATTATGATTAATCAGAACATGGCTGGGTAAAAAGAAGTGATCAAGGGCACAACTTGCCTGGGCCTTGAGAATCCAGGTACCAGGATGATTCTTCAGATGACACGTATCCTCACTGCTAGTCGTAGCAATTCAAACAAACATGGTATAGGCAAAATTAACATTACACCAAACATAAGAGCAAAATACACAATAATAATCTACACATTAAAATAAGATTCTAGGAACAGGAATCATTAATTTTGGAGTTATAGATTTTAAGTTATGGATTTTATAATGTTTTATGTGTTTAATACAAGATTAAGTATTAGATAAATTTAAATGAGTCTTTCATGCCAAAACAGAGGCACAAAATGATGAAGAATATTATTACAAAATTTTAGAAACTGGAATGGTTCAATTTGGAACTAAAATGAATTTTCTATGAATTATCTAAGTTCTAGCAATTGTTTTTATATTAAAAATCTATTTTTGAATTTATTTATTTGATTTAAACGAGTTCTGGACTGGGCCTCAATTTCAGGAAAGTGCAGGGGGTTCGGTGCAAGTTTTCCAAGACACTGGGAACAGGGTCCCAGGACGGCGGGTTGTTTTCTTAAAAGGTCGGGGTCTCTTTTGCATAATGGCATGGCCGAAAGGGTAAGATCTATTATGAGCCGTCCGATCCATTATCAACGACCCAGATTATAACCCGAGCCCCGCGAACCGGTACGCGCTGATAGCCGCAGGATCCAAATCCTACGATCACGATTTTATGAAACGAGATCCAACCGGGTTCGTCTATTAGCAGATCAGCGGCCCAGATCATCCACGCGAAAGGGTATCGCCTGATCTAATCTCAGCCGCACATACTAGATCCAACGGCCCAACGCCATCGTCATCACCCCGAGCACACCTGCGGCGGCGCCGCCCAAATCGACGGCCGCGACCTCGCCGGAGCAAACCAAATCCGCGCCCGAACGCCACAAATCCCCAAATTAACCGGTGCTACACCAAGAGGGAATGATGGCGAACACGATTAGAGCACGTACCGCGGATGGAGGGCAGTGGAGGGAGCTGGCCACGGAGAGGGGCGGACCGCGGCGGTGCTCGAACGACGGTGAGCAATTCGAGCCACCCCAAGGCCACGCGGTTCCAATTTGAAGGCGCGGACAGACTCCCCGGACGATTACGATCACCCCTGGACACGCACCGAAGCAAAACCTCCCTCACCGAGGGAGTTCACCGGCGGCGGCACTGGGAGCTTCACGGTTGACTTGTGGTGAGGGCAAATGCCTCGATCGGTGCTTAAATAGGGCAGGCAGGCGACGAGGATCTCGGCCGGTTGGTTCGGGGATTGATTCACGGTCTCCGATGGGTGGCCGGCGAGAATCTCGCACACAATTCCGTTGAGCTCGGCCGCGGAGTCCGGGAAGACGACGGCTGACAAAGCGGGCCCCGCGGTCAGCGAAAGGGAAAGGCAAGCGAGCGTGCGCGTGGGAGGCTGCATGTGGGACTCGCCCGTAAGTGACCGGTGCGAAGCTAGAGACCGCAGGTGGCTGGCCCGTGGGCCCTCCATGTCGGCGCCTGGTTCTCCTGGTGCTTGGGCCGCGCGAGGTAAAAGCTGGAGTGGGCCAAATACCAGGTTGGTGGCCCAGTTAAGTTTTTCACCTTTTTCCATTTTATTTTCTATTTCTTTTCTTCATTTCCAAGTTAAATTTGAATTCAAACTTAAATTCAAATCTCTATGGCTCATCATTTCATCTTATTTTTGTGAAGTTAGGGATATTAATTCTGAATATACTTGTTTATATATATTATTTATATTTTTGTTTTATATCCCTTCTCTTTCTCTTATTTCCCCTTTCTTTCCTATTTTAAATTTTGAGTTCAAATTTAAATTCAAGCTTGTGACTAGTTCATTTGCAAACCATATCTGTGCAAAAACATATTTTATATATTTCTTTATTTATTTTAGTTCTTTTAGACAGGCTTTCAATCATATGGTAGAGAATAATCCATACCTTATTACTTCTAGGGAAATCAAATTTATATTGTCGACTATATATATTAAGAAAATAGTTTAATCATAATTCTTCTTTATAACCTAACCCAAAGGCAATTTAGATTATCTAAGTATCTTTAATTATGTACTTTTAACATATTCATGAGTGGAAACTTCTAAATTATGATTATTTTTAAGGAAAGGTGTTTTGATTTAAAATTTTTGAGAATTTTTCCTTGTCTTCACAAAATTGAACTTTTAGGGTGTTACACATTCAATACAAGAGCTAGCAATCCATTCCAAGACACATTCAAAGCTTCCAATCTCTCCAAGTTTCTCAATTGAGACAAGTGATCATTAGTGATTAGTGACTTGAGAGAGTGTGATCTGTGTTTCATTTGTTGCTCTTGTTGCTTGGTTTTCATAATCGTGCTTTCTTCTTCACTCTCTAAACTCTATAAGTGTTTTGTAAAGGTTGCAAGAGACACTTAATTTTGTGGTGATCCTTGCGGGGTCTTAGTGATCCGTGAGATTGAGAAAAAGCACTTGACCGGTCTAAGTGACTGATTGAGAGAGGGAAAGGGTTAAAATAGACCCAGCCTTTGTGGCCTCCTCAATGCGGAGTAGGTTCTTTGGAACCGAACCTCGGGAAACAAATCGCCGTGTCCACTTGTATTCATCTTCACCATTCGATTTGTTTCTCCCCTCCCCTCTCTCTCTAAAGTTCTCTTGCTCACATCGTTTTGAGTTTGCTCCCAAAAGTTATCCGTATCGATTGAGCAACTCATTGCAAGAGAAACTATCTTTCGCACTCCGAATTATTTCTAACACTAATCCCAGATATAGTGCGTGTTCAAAGTTTATAATTTTCAGGTTTCGCCTATTCACCCCCCTCTAGGCGACTTTGAATTAAGCATGGCATAATCTGGACGTGGAATGATGGTTTACTCCGAATCAACATCCCCCATATCTATACGTCCCCCATAAATCAAATGATTATATTAGATGAGTTGGTTAGGAGATTTAATAAGGTGGGTTGATTAGGGAATTTAAATTTTTTATGGCAGTAACAGGCACCATAAAATCAAGGGATTGCATACTCGAGATTTTATAGGTTACCTTTTTTGAAATTTTGTTTTGTTGTGTAAATGTGTATGTCGTAAATATCTTATATATATGGCGCAAATGGTATGAACCCCATATAGACACTGGGTTAGGTAATGTTTGCGTAAAATGTGAATAGAACAAACATAAACATACAACAGATAGGAAGGGGAGCCATGAACTAAATATATATGTCGTAATTACCTATTGACGTTGACATAAATATGTATACAGAGTAGCATAAAAACAGGGCCATCGCTCGCACCTAGGGGAGTAGTTGTCACCACACGCGCCTTTGGGATCCGTCGCCGCTCGCGCCTAGAGAAGTCTGTCGCCGCCACTCCCACCTCGAATGGGTCGTATCGTGCGCGTCTCAGGGACCCCCGTCGCACGTGTGCCGCCGGGATCCACTGTCGCGATCGCTCCCACCCCAGATGTGTTGCCTGTGACGAGTCGATCTCGAGGACGACAATGTCCCGACTGATGGTCCTCGTCGTCTATCCGTCCGCGGCGGACCACCGGTGCCACGTCCGTCCGCCTGCCACGGACACCTTCTGTCCGCGCAGGACCCGCTCGGCCGCGCGTCGGCCAGCGTCGTGCTCGTCCGCGGCGGACCCGCCTAACCGTGTGTTCACACGTCGGCCATTGTCGCGCCTGACCCGCCCACACGCGTTGGTCCCGTCATCGCGCAGCTGCCGCCGTTGCTGAAACCCTAATTCATGGTCTCATGTAGCTTTTATAGACAGCTCAAAGCCTCGTCTGTTGAGGTGGTGCGGCTGAAACAAAAGGGACCGTTGTGCGGCTGAAACAAAAGGGACCGTTGGGTCAAAGCTTTCGAGTTTCGATCACTATTTGGAAGCATATGGCTCAAAATATATAAACTATCTTAAAGCACATGGCTCAAAATTGGGCCATTGCTGATTAGGATGCTCAGTTCAGCCCATGCTTGGCCCAAACTTTGCGAATATTTGTCACACCCGTTTCCAATGGGCAGAGTCGGGTACATCGCATATGTGTGCCAGGATCTATTTCCACACATATGTTGACATCACAAGTGTAATATATCAAAAGGACAATGCATAAAAGCGTAAATAACGATTATATTAACATATTACACTTCGAACAGATAATATGTCTTAACCTTTATTCATCAAAGTACAGCGAAACAAGGACATCCATCCACAGGAAGATGACCGAGGGTATCACTAGACTAGCATCCATGGAGTTCAGCATCATATCTTCATCTGCAAACTTCTGATCAAAATTAAGCAAGGGTGAGCTCACTTATGGTCGGGGCTCAGCAAGTGGGGGAAAAATCTAATGCAGGTTTAACAAGGTGAGGCTAAGGTTGAGCAGTAAGCATTTTAGTTGGTCAACATTTTATTAACAACACCTGTCTTACTAATAAGTGTGAATCCCAAGTATTCCCATTAAACAAAGGTATAAGAGTATATCAAAAACACTTAAGTGAAACCACTTAAGCAAACCATTGGCAGATCATCGGATCTCGATTTATTTCCATCTTCAAGTTCAATTATCATGTGAGGAGTCCAGGCTGCTCATAACCGTGAGCACGGCTGATATATCAGTTTTACACTCTGCAGAGGTGGTACAACTTTACCCACAAGCCGTGTATCCCCTCTAGCCTGGGTCGGCCAAAACCCGTAAACACTTCCGAGGTGAGTGGCTAGGGATCCACTATGAGGCTTTCACAAAATACACTTAATACGAAGCAACCCGCTAAGGTTTCTAAAGACGATGGTGGTGGCCCCCTGGGTGAGGTACCTTAGCCAAGAATACGTCCCCATGTTAACGTGGGCTGCCAACACCTACCGCTCCCCCTCTTGCCCATATTTCAGGTAAGGTTGCCAGGAACTAAGCATATAAAGCTAATTACCAAAGCCAGAGCCATGATAGCACTTGTGGTTGCACTGTTTTCCCGGGTGGTCACTCCATGTTCCAATTATCACAATATGATCTTGTTTAATCATCGGATTAACAACAATAGTATAAACTTACCATTTGGAACATTGATATCATCAGTAGGAGTACCAGCATAAAGTTAAAGTTGTAGCAATAGCATAGCTACGAAGGTAAAGTATAATTCCCAGGTTTGATCAAGGAATAAGGTTAGAAAGGTTATCTAAATAGGTAACCCGTCAAATTATGCATATATATCCAAAAGAATAAACTTTATTAAATGTATTGTTTGGGATCAAACAGAGTATGCAGAGGGAGAAGTCCACTTGCCTTGCTTACTGAAAATTTGAGGTTCTTCCACGGAATAGCACTTGATTCTCAACTATTAGATCAACCACTGAATATCACACAAACAAACAAGAAGAAACAAACACCACTCAATAACATAAAACATTCACCATACATAAAGCTAAAAGAAAGCCTAACGAAAAGAGTGTTCGCTTTTAAAGAACATCGCAAGTAATGGTTATAATAAGAGGGTATTCTTTTCAAAAATGTGTGATCTATACTTTATAAAACAAGACATGAGCTTAAAAATATCTTAATTAAAATTTACAAATATTGGGTTCATCAATTTTAATCTTTTATAAAATGTCTTACGTGATACTTCTAAGATAAAGGGTTTATAAGACGATAAAACATGTTATAACGATATTAAACCTTTTTAACCTTTTAGAAAAGATATAAGTTATTTATCTAAGGTTAATGCGTTATGAAATACATTATTAATTTTAGAAGCGTTATGGAACGTCTTATAAATCATTGTTAAATATCCACTTATGATAAACTAAGATATAAGTCTAAATGGGTTTTATATGAAAAGATCATTATTATTAAACACCTATTTTATGAAGAGCTAGGTTATAAGCCCTTAAGTGGATTTTCATGCAAAAGATAATGGACAAATAACTATCTTTTAATTTCATTAGAAAACACATAGCCTATATTATTATATTCGAAGTCAATATATAAAGTAACATTTTAAGTTATAAAAGAACTTAAACTCTTATTACTTTGTTTTATCCTTTAGGAAAAAACTAAGTGATTCATATATAATGTGCACTAAATTCTATGAAATCATTAATCATGCCATAAATCTAGTTAAGAACAAATTGACTATATGTTTGATTAATAAATTATGATAAAGGATAATTAATCTATTAATTATCTTTAATTCTATTGTAGGAACAAATGATCTAATTCATTAGAAAGGAAATTATGTATAAATTATTATTTTAGTTACAACGGTGTGAGCACTTAATTAAGCCATTATATCATTATTAGAAAAGTTATATGACATATTACTATTGTAAAGCATATAATTATGGATACTTAAATATGAGACTAAATGAGTTTTATGTGAAGGGATAATAAATAATTATCATTCTATTAGGAAAACACTAAATCTATATTTGTTGAGAAAACTACATTGAACCCGGTAGGTTTTAAAGACATGAACACTAATTTTATCATTTTAGTTATGTGGGTGCATTAAGCTATATTAATATTATTGGAAACCCCAATTTGACGTATACGTATTTAAATATAAAATACTTGAATATAAATCTAAATTATAAAAAAAGTAATTATATAGTTGTTTATTTAGTACCATTGATTAGAAAATATGATCTATAATTTTTTTTAATTTTATAATTAGAAAACTATGCATAAATTAATTATAACCGTCACAAATCATATTTAAATTATGAACAGTTGGAAACACCTACTAAAAATGCTTATCATATAATCGTGAAACTAACGACACTATTTCTATTTAGGTTCCAAATATACATGTTATTAACAAAAACTGTAACAAGGACTAAAACATAATTAAAGGTAGACTAGAAGGGGTAGCTGGTAAATTTATATTTTTATACAAATATCATTATAAATAATTATCTCTTATTTTTTTGTTGAAAACATAAAGCTATAATTCTTATTATTTCTTGTTTAAAAAATATAACAATCATAATTCAAATATTAACGAAACATGTAAAATGTTGCAAACACTAATTTTAAATGTGTATCATAAATTTATGAAGCTAACAAATCAATATTTACTTTGTTTGGGTTTTAAATACATATTTAAAATATGGAACCTATCGCACGTGTCTATACGCAATTAAACATACATATGAAGAGGGTAGCTGGTAAAATGTTCGTCTTTTTCTACCTTGGTTCGGCGACGGGGATGGATTTATAGCGGCAATAAGGAGGGCACCAACAGGGAAGTCGACGATGTGGTCAAGTTGCAGCGAACAGCAGCACGAAGGGCGTGGTCGTTGCGCGGTGATGAAATCCGTTGAACGACGAATGGCGATGACGTTGGGCGAGCAGTTACAACAGTGTCAAGCGACAACAAACCAGGTGGCTGACTTCTCGACGCATGCAGCAGGAGTTTTGGTGAGGTACTGCGCAGCACGGTGGCAAGCAGAGGTACGCAGCAATGGCGGGCAACAGCTTACGCGGCGTAGAGTCACAAACGAGGAGTCGACGACGACGGTGGTGCTGCTGCGCGCGTAGGCAGGGGTTCTTGACGAGGTGCTGCGTGGATGACGAGGCTCCAGCGACGGCGTTCGACGGCGACGGGCACGGTTGCTCCGGCGATGAAGGACACGGTGGCCAGCTCTACGGGCGACGCACGGCAAGATAGGAGCGCGCGAGAGGCTAGGAGTCTGGGCAGGACTAAAGGGCGTGGCCTCGGCATTTATTGAGGGAGGGAGGAAGATAGAGGGCGCTGGGAGAGAGAAGGGCGTGACGGCGTCTTCAAGCGCCATTAATGGCGACATTACCAGAGAGAAATTAGAGAGAGAGAAAGAAGGAAACGGAAGTATTAACGCGCTGGCGAACGGTGACGGAACGTCTGGGGTCGCGGTCGGGCAGGGCGCGCTCGACTGGGCGCGGGGCTTCGGCTGCGCGGCCTGGGTCAGGTCGATCTGAGCACGGTTGTGTTGTCCAGCGGCGGCGTGAAGGACAAGCGAGCAGTGCGTTGGCGGGAAACGAAACGATTTGGTGAAGAAAGCACCTGACAACGTGGGCCCATATGCCATAGGGTAATATAGAATTAGAGAGAACGTGGTTTGGCTTGCAGGGCTAGGAACGAGTGTGCGTGTGTTTGTTTTTTTTTATTTTCTTTTTTTAATAAAATATATATAAATATGAATATATATATTTAAATATTTCAAAATTATAATAAATTCAAAGATAATATTTTAATAACTAAAATTTATAATGAATAATCTTTACGTAATTTCTATTATTTAAATAAACTGAGCTCTAAAAGGAATTCAATAAAATGAAACTTTCACAAATACCTACAAACAAAAAATATTAGCATATCAAAATGCATGTTCCAAAAACACTTATTTTAATAGTTCATTCTTATTTTATAAAATGAGTTTTTTATCACAAAACATAATCCAAAAATTGGATTTGAAATTCAAATCAAGCAAAATACATGCATCGACATGAATGCATCAAACACTTGGTAAAATTTATCTATTCAAGAAATTGTGCGGTTTAATTATATCCCATTTCATTATTTGAAAACACAAATATTTCATTTCTAATAGAAACTAAATGATTAAACTAGGTTTCCTTTAATTGATGGATTTAGGGCGTTACAAAATCTACCCCTCTTAAAAAGAATCTCGTCCTCGAGATTAGGGAAGGCTAGCACGAAAAGCAAAGGAGATATATGGTTATTTGTAGGTTCTTAGTTCTCATTGAACTCTTCTAAACTTAAGGAACTTCTTCATTTCTTCGCTCCGCAGTGACTACTAATCAAGCGATCTTCATCATCGTACTTATAGCTGGTTGGTCTTCTGGGTTATTGCTTGGGTCTTGCTTCACCGTCTTCTTCTTTAGTCGGTCTAGACGCTTCTTGGGGCATTCACGAATATTATGTTCTTCATTCTTGCAGTAGAAACAAGCACCTCTTGCTTTGAGTTCTTTGCGAGTCAACTTTGCTTGACCAACGGGTGATGAGGGATGATTGGGTGTCTGTATCTCATATAGCTGAGTCTGACTTGATTCTTCTGTTTGGGTATCCATGTGTTTCGGAGCTTTTGCTTGTGGTTGAGGTGGACTACTCATATATCCAAACATTTTTCTATTCCTTTTGTTGTTCTTCACGATGTTGATAGAAGTTTCTGTACATTTGTGTTCATATTCCATGTCTGGAGACTGAGATAGCTTTATCTCGGAGGTATCCGGTAGTGAACTCTTCTCAGGACAATTACGGAAGTAATGACCTTCACGTCCACATTGATAACAAGCTTTTCTTGGAGTTATTTCTTGACTTTTTCCATGTTTCTCTTTTTGTCTCTTGGACCTGATGCAGCGACGGGGCTGAAACTGTGTGCAGGTGATAGTCCATCCATCAATGTAACACTCATTTGCTTCTTTTTGGAGCTGGGCATCCTTGTGATGTTTCCTTTTTGGAAAACCTGGCAATTCATCGTCTGACAGTGCATCTGCTATTAGTTGTTCTTGGGAAGACCATTGACTTTTTATACCAGAAAATAAAATCCGGTTCTTCTGTTTTGTAGTTTCACTTTCGTTCGCACTAATCTGGCGACAAGGGATTCCATAGTACTCACAACAACAACATGTTCCAAGATTATTTGTCTGTTGATGTGCATCCTTTTGTTCATCAGTTGTTTCATTTCTAGTGACTTTTCGACTTGCCAACACTTGTTGGTATGAGGAGGTGAGTTGAGATGCTTTCTGTATTATCAGAGCTTGTGCCTGTAACAGCTTTTCTATGTCAACTATCGAGGGTGATGTTGATGTCATATGGTTACCGGTAGTCTGCTCAGGTGTTATAAATTCTGCTAAATCAACTTGTTGGAGTCTAGCTACCACTTGAGATGTTGCTTGCAGAAAGTGTGCATGTGCCTTCTTGAACTGTTCCATCTGATCCTTAGCTGGAGGAGTTGCCAACATAATGTATTCTTTGTACTTAGTGACATCACTTGCAGTTGACATTCCAAGGTCTGACATCTGTATGGGTATGGAAGAATGGAAGGGACGAAAGGGTTGAGCAAAGACAGATTATAGAGAGCAGAGAAAACCCATCTATCTAAGGTTTTTTGTTCTAGCTAACTGATGTCATTGTGGACAAAAGTCACACAATACACCAACAATCATTTCAAAGAAGCAAATCAAACATAGTCACAAAGATAACTAACATGAACTCAAACATATCAGCACAATATAACTCGATGTTATTCATTCAATCAAAACAAACGGTGAGACAAGGTTTGGAATAAAAAAATATTATAACATCAAGGAGTTGGGTAAGAATTATCAAGGAGTTAGACAAGACATATTTGTTGGTGGCCAAGAGTGAAATAAGCTAACCATGAACAATTAAAGTGAGGATAAATGATACAACCAAGGATATGAAGTGAGTTAGGGAGAAAACTTTATCAAGGAGACAAAATAGAGAGGCATAGGTTTAATATGTCAAGGTAGATATTGCGCAAGAGTGGCAATACAATGGCACGAAAGCAAAAGTATAAGAATTCAATAGGGAGAAAGCATTATCAAGGAGAAAAGTAAAGAGGCAAAAGTTTAATATATCAAGGTAGATATTGCCTAAGGATGGCAATACAATGGCATGAAAACAAGAGTAGAAGAAATCAAGGGTTATATAGCAATATTATGAGTTAGAAAACAACCACAATATAATGTCGTCTTTACCGATCTAGTCGAAAACTTAACACTATAGAACTATCCTATCAACCTAACCAAGAAGATTGGCAATAGATCCAAGAGATCTATAACGAAAACTTCTTGCGGGGCAGGGATAAGACAGAGAATGAGGCATCTTCAATAGCTTCTAAAAGGTTCCTTAAGGCAAACTTCGCTTCAAGTTCTGCAATCCTAAATTGATCATCTTGTAGTGCTTCTGAGCAGAGTCTTCTGAGAGACTAAAATCAGACAAGAAGGGTTGAAAATAAAAGAGACGAGTTTTGATATAAATAAGTATTTATTGAGACAAATAAGTCAAGTTTTGAACGACTGATTGGGCTTTCCATTTCTAACTAATCTAGCGACCTACGGTCACATTGCTTTGATACCACTTCTGTCACACCCGTTTCCAATGGGCAGAGTCGGGTGCATCGCATATGTGTGCCAGGATCTATTTCCACACATATGTTGACATCACAAGTGTAATATATCAAAAGGACAATGCATAAAAGCATAAATAACGATTATATTAACATATTACACTTCGAACAGATAATATGTCTTAACCTTTATTCATCAAAGTACAGCGAAACAAGGACATCCATCCACAGTAAGATGACCGAGGGTATCATTAGACTAGCATCCATGGAGTTCAGCATCATATCTTCATCTGCAAACTTCTGATCAAAATTAAGCAAGGGTGAGCTCACTTATGGTCGGGGCTCAGCAAGTGGGGGAAAAATCTAATGCAGGTTTAACAAGGTGAGGCTAAGGTTGAGCAGTAAGCATTTTAGTTGGTCAACATTTTATTAACAACACCTGTCTTACTAATAAGTGTGAATCCCAAGTATTCCCGTTAAACAAAGGTATAAGAGTATATCAAAAACACTTAAGTGAAACCACTTAAGCAAACCATTGGCAGATCATCGGATCTCGATTTATTTCCATCTTCAAGTTCAATTATCATGTGAGGAGTCCAGGCTGCTCATAACCGTGAGCACGGCTGATATATCAGTTTTACACTCTGCAGAGGTGGTACAACTTTACCCACAAGCCGTGTATCCCCTCTAGCCTGGGTCGGCCAAAACCCGTAAACACTTCCGAGGTGAGTGGCTAGGGATCCACTATGAGGCTTTCACAAAATACACTTAATACGAAGCAACCCGCTAAGGTTTCTAAAGACGATGGTGGTGGCCCCCTGGGTGAGGTACCTTAGCCAAGAATACGTCCCCATGTTAACGTGGGCTGCCAACACCTACCGCTCCCCCTCTTGCCCATATTTCAGGTAAGGTTGCCAGGAACTAAGCATATAAAGCTAATTACCAAAGCCAGAGCCATGATAGCACTTGTGGTTGCACTGTTTTCCCGGGTGGTCACTCCATGTTCCAATTATCACAATATGATCTTGTTTAATCATCGGATTAACAACAATAGTATAAACTTACCATTTGGAACATTGATATCATCAGTAGGAGTACCAGCATAAAGTTAAAGTTGTAGCAATAGCATAGCTACGAAGGTAAAGTATAATTCCCAGGTTTGATCAAGGAATAAGGTTAGAAAGGTTATCTAAATAGGTAACCCGTCAAATTATGCATATATATCCAAAAGAATAAACTTTATTAAATGTATTGTTTGGGATCAAACAGAGTATGCAGAGGGAGAAGTCCACTTGCCTTGCTTACTGAAAATTTGAGGTTCTTCCACGGAATAGCACTTGATTCTCAACTATTAGATCAACCACTGAATATCACACAAACAAACAAGAAGAAACAAACACCACTCAATAACATAAAACATTCACCATACATAAAGCTAAAAGAAAGCCTAACGAAAAGAGTGTTCGCTTTTAAAGAACATCGCAAGTAATGGTTATAATAAGAGGGTATTCTTTTCAAAAATGTGTGATCTATACTTTATAAAACAAGACATGAGCTTAAAAATATCTTAATTAAAATTTACAAATATTGGGTTCATCAATTTTAATCTTTTATAAAATGTCTTACGTGATACTTCTAAGATAAAGGGTTTATAAGACGATAAAACATGTTATAACGATATTAAACCTTTTTAACCTTTTAGAAAAGATATAAGTTATTTATCTAAGGTTAATGCGTTATGAAATACATTATTAATTTTAGAAGCGTTATGGAACGTCTTATAAATCATTGTTAAATATCCACTTATGATAAACTAAGATATAAGTCTAAATGGGTTTTATATGAAAAGATCATTATTATTAAACACCTATTTTATGAAGAGCTAGGTTATAAGCCCTTAAGTGGATTTTCATGCAAAAGATAATGGACAAATAACTATCTTTTAATTTCATTAGAAAACACATAGCCTATATTATTATATTCGAAGTCAATATATAAAGTAACATTTTAAGTTATAAAAGAACTTAAACTCTTATTACTTTGTTTTATCCTTTAGGAAAAAACTAAGTGATTCATATATAATGTGCACTAAATTCTATGAAATCATTAATCATGCCATAAATCTAGTTAAGAACAAATTGACTATATGTTTGATTAATAAATTATGATAAAGGATAATTAATCTATTAATTATCTTTAATTCTATTGTAGGAACAAATGATCTAATTCATTAGAAAGGAAATTATGTATAAATTATTGTTTTAGTTATGACGGTGTGAGCACTTAATTAAGCCATTATATCATTATTAGAAAAGTTATATGACATATTACTATTGTAAAGCATATAATTATGGATACTTAAATATGAGACTAAATGAGTTTTATGTGAAGGGATAATAAATAATTATCATTCTATTAGGAAAACACTAAATCTATATTTGTTGAGAAAACTACTTTGAACCCGGTAGGTTTTAAAGACATGAACACTAATTTTATCATTTTAGTTATGTGGGTGCATTAAGCTATATTAATATTATTGGAAACCCCAATTTGACGTATACGTATTTAAATATAAAATACTTGAATATAAATCTAAATTATAAAAAAAGTAATTATATAGTTGTTTATTTAGTACCATTGGTTAGAAAATATGATCTATAATTTTTTTTAATTTGATAATTAGAAAACTATGCATAAATTAATTATAACCGTCACAAATCATATTTAAATTATGAACAGTTGGAAACACCTACTAAAAATGCTTATCATATAATCGTGAAACTAACGACACTATTTCTATTTAGGTTCCAAATATACATGTTATTAACAAAAACTGTAACAAGGACTAAAACATAATTAAAGGTAGACTAGAAGGGGTAGCTGGTAAATTTATATTTTTTATACAAATATCATTATAAATAATTATCTCTTATTTTTTTGTTGAAAACATAAAGCTATAATTCTTATTATTTCTTGTTTAAAAAATATAACAATCATAATTCAAATATTAACGAAACATGTAAAATGTTGCAAACACTAATTTTAAATGTGTATCATAAATTTATGAAGCTGACAAATCAATATTTACTTTGTTTGGGTTTTAAATACGTATTTAAAATATGGAACCTATCGCACGTGTCTATACGCAATTAAACATACATATGAAGAGGGTAGCTGGTAAAATGTTCGTCTTTTTCTACCTTGGTTCGGCGACGGGGATGGATTTATAGCGGCAATAAGGAGGGCACCAACAGGGAAGTCGACGATGTGGTCAAGTTGCAGCGAACAGCAGCACGAAGGGCGTGGTCGTTGCGCGGTGATGAAATCCGTTGAACGACGAATGGCGATGACGTTGGGCGAGCAGTTACAACAGTGTCAAGCGACAACAAACCAGGTGGCTGACTTCTCGACGCATGCAGCAGGAGTTTCGGTGAGGTACTGCGCAGCACGGTGGCAAGCAGAGGTACGCAGCAATGGCGGGCAACAGCTTACGCGGCGTAGAGTCACAAACGAGGAGTCGACGACGACGGTGGTGCTGCTGCGCGCGTAGGCAGGGGTTCTTGACGAGGTGCTGCGTGGATGACGAGGCTCCAGCGACGGCGTTCGACGGCGACGGGCACGGTTGCTCCGGCGATGAAGGACACGGTGGCCAGCTCTACGGGCGACGCACGGCAAGATAGGAGCGCGCGAGAGGCTAGGAGTCTGGGCAGGACTAAAGGGCGTGGCCTCGGCATTTATAGAGGGAGGGAGGAAGATAGAGGGCGCTGGGAGAGAGAAGGGCGCGACGGCGTCTTCAAGCGCCATTAATGGCGACATTACCAGAGAGAAATTAGAGAGAGAGAAAGAAGGAAACGGAAGTATTAACGCGCTGGCGAACGGTGACGGAACGTCTGGGGTCGCGGTCGGGCAGGGCGCGCTCGACTGGGCGCGGGGCTTCGGCTGCGCGGCCTGGGTCAGGTCGATCTGAGCACGGTTGTGTTGTCCAGCGGCGGCGTGAAGGACAAGCGAGCAGTGCGTTGGCTGGAAACGAAACGATTTGGTGAAGAAAGCACCTGACAACGTGGGCCCATATGCCATAGGGTAATATAGAATTAGAGAGAACGTGGTTTGGCTTGCAGGGCTAGGAACGAGTGTGCGTGTGTTTGTTTTTTTTTTATTTTCTTTTTTTAATAAAATATATATAAATATGAATATATATATTTAAATATTTCAAAATTATAATAAATTCAAAGATAATATTTTAATAACTAAAATTTATAATGAATAATCTTTACGTAATTTCTATTATTTAAATAAACTGAGCTCTAAAAAGGAATTCAATAAAATGAAACTTTCACAAATACCTACAAACAAAAAAATATTAGCATATCAAAGTGCATGTTCCAAAAACACTTATTTTAATAGTTCATTCTTATTTTATAAAATGAGTTTTTTTATCACAAAACATAATCCAAAAATTGGATTTGAAATTCAAATCAAGTAAAATACATGCATCGACATGAATGCATCAAACACTTGGTAAAATTTATCTATTCAAGAAATTGTGCGGTTTAATTGTATCCCATTTCATTATTTGAAAACATAAATATTTCCTTTCTAATAGAAACTAAATGATTAAACTAGGTTTCCTTTAATTGATGGATTTAGGGCGTTACAATATTTTAGCATGGGCCGAAGCAAATACGTCCTCATAGCTGATACACTTATGACAGAACACACAGGTAACACACGTGTAAAGTTGATCAGTTTATATATCTACAATACAGCTGCAGTTTCGAACACGAGGCACATTATGTCACAAACCTATGCAGATGCATATGCATATGCTACACACACAGGTACAGGTGCAAGCTAGATCCTCTCAAAGAACCAAATCAAAGGGCGTCCAAAAAGCTTCACTCAAGAGGCTTCCTGCTCCTGCTGCTCTCCACTCCCACCACCGTTGCTGGCATCAGCAGTCATGGCACCACCACCATCGCTTGGCAACTCCCCGCCAGGTGCTTCAGGGGCAACGTTCACGTGCTCTGTTGTCGCCATGGCAATGGCAGGCTCAGGCTGTCTCGGGACATCAGCGCCCAGGCGCCCATCGCCGCTTGGCAGCTGCCTCGGAACCGACCTGGCCTGTCGGATGGCGGCCGCAGCCTCTGGCATGATGACGCCTGGTGGCTGTGGGGGAACCCAGCGGCGCTGCAATTCTGCTGCAACCGCTGCCGGGTCATCCATGGCATTACTACCAGCATGGTGATTAGAAGAACCCCCTTGGTAGCTGCTCCGTGGGCCAACAACATTCAATCGGTCGCTGCTTGTCTGTTGCTGGAATCCGTATCCACCAGGCCTCTGCACCCGCTGCTGGAATCACAAAAATGTCACAACTCACATGATTCAGTGTAACTTGCCACCAGATTAGTTCATTCAGTGCTGCTGTAGGACAACAAGCAAATTATAGCTTATGGTAGACAAGATGATGTATGATACTCAAACACAAATGTGATAATCAAAATTAACTACTATAGCATGGCCCACATGATTGCCTACCTCAGAGTAGGATCCTGGAAATGGTCCATAAGAAGATTCAGCAGCTAATGGCATGAATGAGTTCCTCCCTGTTCAAGATAAACCATGAGTCTATGAGTGAAGTAACAGCTGTGACAGGCAAGAACATTTGGTTTCGGGAGCTAAAAGAAATATCTTTGGCAGGATTGCAGCGAGTTTGGTGGCTCAACAGTTCCTTACCTGTGTCAAAACTGTTGTTTGGTGGTGTTGCATACATATTAGTTTGCTACAAATAGAAACACAGCATGAGAGATAAGAAAATAATTTAATTTGTAAATACTGACTGGAAGGACCAGAAACTGCAAGTCATACCTGAAAAGCTCTCCCTTGATAGTCAATTGGCCCTACACAGAGAAATAAAAATAATAGCAATGTGGTGAGAGCCATGCTAATGCAAATAGTTGTTACTTATTACCTCATTGCTAAACCTAGAGCTTTAAATATTTTATATGTAGATGGTTCAAAACTACAAGCGATCGAGATGAAAATAACCGCTAGATCAAAATTCACATCCCAAACTGCCCTAAGTTTCTAATATAAGGAAACTATCTCTACAGTTCAGTATGATGTGTCAATTATTAAGTATGATGCTGACCGTTCCATGATGAAGGCTGAACATGCTCTTCCAATAGGCTGTGTTGTGAAAGCTGATTCTCCCTGATACGATTTAAGGTCTCACTCAATGATTTAAACACATTTTCTTGTGACTCGAATGCTTCTGTTAACTTCATGAGTACCTTCCTATCTGTAAAAAGGAGTTAACTCACTAAAGTAACAAAATCCAAAAATATAATGGCTACTGTACTTTCAAATATGATAAATTATCAAAAACAAATTCTGAAACCTTCATCTTTTGAAGCAAGCACTTCTTGGTTTATTTTAGCAATATCAGAAAAGGCTGATGCAGAAACTTTTATGGCTTCCCTAATTTCTTCACAAAGTTTGGAAGTATGTTCACTCTTTGCATTTTCATCTCCTTCAGCAACGACTCTACGAGTCCAAGATTTCAGACTAGGGATGACCAATTTCTGAGAAAAAAATATTCATGGGAATAAGTTCAGCATCTGACATAATTTTTTTTAAAAAAAAAAACTTACAGAATGACCAGATGTACCTTTAGGGTTATGGCAGCACTAGCCCCTAAACCAAGAAAAAGACCTGCACCAAGGAGTGTGTTTACCCAGCTCAACTGTGCCTTTGTATGTGGAACAATTGGTCCAGCAGTGGCAGAGGCAGTAGCTGCTTGTGGTTGAACTTCTGTATAAGGTTGCAGCACAACAGATTGACTGGGATTGTTTGCTGGAGGAATAAAAGAAACAAGACAGTTACTAACTTCAGTCTATGGCATAAATTCTGGAATAATTTGTATGAACTATCATCATCAACAACAACAATATCTAAGCCTTTTAGTTCCAGCTCCCAATTAAGTTGGGTAGCCAGGTAGGACAGAGTTGAATCCAACATAGACCACTCACAAAAGGGGAAAAGAAACAAAGAAATCTCTACTATATTAAACCACCAGTTTTCCTGGTTCCACGGTTCCACCGTCATCAATTTTACAAAAAAAAAACCCTTATATTTCTTTTGTAATCAATCCACTGTCCCTCTGATTTGGTCGGATCTCCTGCTTCGCCCCCCTCCTCACGCCAACGAAACATAAAAAAATCACCAGCACGAGGATTCAAACCGTGATAACTAGAAAGAGGGCACTCGTCTCTAACCACTACAACTCATATTGGATTGTGTTGTACAAATAAATCATATATCATATATGGAAACCATAGCGATGCACGGGCAACTAACTATATACACAAAAGCATCACTAATAGTGATATTACTAGGGATAAAGACTATTTGTGGTTCAGTCACATGAATAGCCGATTTCCATCCACTCCTATTCAAGGACAATTCCATCGTTGAAGGGAAAAGAGAATCATAGTGCAATCAACCTATAGCTACATCAAGATATTATTATTTGAAATAAGTTAGTCACTAATTCAAGAAAGAAAAATAAGTTGATCGCAAGTGCTATACAAGACATAAGAGCAGTTGCAACTGAGGAATGAAAGAACAGTGAAAGTATCTTCATCAAGCAGAAACAGATACTAATTTTCACTAGTGTTATTTGTTTGTCAGCTATCCTGACAAAGCTAAGAAAACAGGAAGTAAATCTTCCTTGTTCAGGTGAAAAAAAACATTGTGCAAATCAAGCTTCTAAGATTTCTTATAATTTGGATCTGCTATTTTGCCATCAATTTAACAACAATCATATACTGATAAGTGATAGCTAGGGCTGAACATAATAAGAAGATCTAAATAATAAAAATCAGAAAGAATTAAAATAAAGATGATGTCCAAAAAATGAGATGGTATCACAGTAAATTGCACCATATCTAGAATGATAAGTTACCTTGTTGCCTACCAGCAGCTACAGCATCTGTTCCATTTGGCTTAGGGTCCTATAAGGCATTAAGCTAGCTCAGAAACACTTTCACCTAGGGTAAACAGTAGGAGTAGCAGGAAAATAAAATCTTACAGGAACTCTACAAAAGGCCTCATCAATTTCTTCACTTGTAAGGCCTTTCTTTTCCAGGAAGGAACGCCTGTGAAATACTGGAGAACCCTTCACTTTCGGATGTGAAAGAAACTTCACAGCATTCTGTATGTAATCCTCCCTCATAAGCTGTGGAGCTTGAATTACAAGATTATCGAATGATTCATTCCCACCAGAACCACCTACAGAGTCAGAAAATCAGAATGTACCATTTTGTTTTGAGATCAGGGGAAGCGTAAACAGTTAAGCACAGTGAGTCGTCAATAAAAGAACAAGACGAACCCTCAGAACTGCCATTTTGTCCACATCATTTCATTGTGTGATGGGAGTAGTGTTAGAGGGGTAATTTATATGCAAGCCTGAACTCTGCGCCCATACACAACACATTTGCAGAAATCTGTTTACAAATTTCAAACATGAATTAACTTTTGTCCCACCCACCACTTACATCTATTGAATTTTGTTTAAGACCAAGAAACATGCTAGTTCCAGTTTGGTTTGAAGCATTTTTGCAACCTTAGTTCCAGCCTTGCACAGTCCTAACCACCAGCAGTCATTAGGCTGTGTCCACAAAAGGGCGCGCCTTTTATGATTTCGCCTGATGCAAGAAGCTAGAGCATCCATTTTGTAGCCTACTCTTGAAACTTATGAGCCAGATAAGCATCATCATGCTCATCAACCATTCATTAAACAAGTAAAGAGCCCTGATTACTAGCGAAGAACTCTCACAGGACAAATCAGAACAAAAAATATATCCTCGAATAGCTCAGAAATCCACTTCTTTGTACGCCAATTCGACGAATTGGACGAATCCCTAGTCTCCTACTCCTTCCAGCCGGCAGCCGCAGGACCCATCAACGACATATGTACCAAATCCTCGCCGTCGCTAATACTCGATGAATAATTCGCGTCAGATTGTTACCGATGAATTTAACCAGAGGTAATCAACCCGGCACCAGAGTCGCCACGCAAAGAAAGGTCACACCTGCCGCAAGAATCGCACGGAGAAAAGACCGGAAGGTGTTTTATGCACAACTGATGAGAAAGGAAGAGAGTCTGACCCTGCGGCGCGGAGCTGGGTGACTTCTCGGCCATCGGAGAACCTCACAGCGCGGATGGACGAACACGGGAACTCTCGAATCTCGACCTGAGGGAGACAGAATCGGACGACGACGACGCGCTGGAACATACCCGCGTAAAAAAATTTTATGCCCATTAAAAAACTCGTACCCATAACGGGTTTAAGATTTTGCCTAAACCTGTATCCATCGGGTTAGCAGGTACCCATAGGTTACCTGTAGGTTTCATCTCCAATATACTTGTTTTTCTTTAATTAATAAGTATCGTAATGATTAATGATATCATGATCCAAAATCTATGTAATGAACAACGAGTTTATCATTTAGTATAAAAATTATTAGTAGAGAGAATGAAATACAAATAATAAATTGTATAATTAAATGACCTTGCACTAAGTTATTCATCCACCACATATATAACGCTAGTAAAAACTATAATAGCAAGCAAGCAACACTCTCACCGACTACTGATATATTCACCAATTGATAAAAATTATGAAGTAAATAAAGAATAACAAGTTTGTTGTTCGTTTATAAAATAAAATGATAATATGCATTAGGTTTGGTCGGGTTTAAAAAACCCATGGGTTCACGAGTTTGGGTACTATAGGAACAAACCCGTACCCATAAACCTGCCGGGTATAGATTTATGCCCATTAACAAACCCATGAGTATGAAAATTGACCCAAAACCGTACCCTATGGGCATGTATAGTAGAGAGACATCAAAACGGTTCTCCAAGCACAAGAGACAACTAAGAGACTCTATTATACAATGGAGTGTCTATGAATGTAGTATGTTAATAAATACATAATTAAATGCATTTGTACAGCATCAGATCGATAGAACATACGACAAATTCGTACAGTGGGAAGTAAGGCGTCTGTTGCTACTTGGTTTACGAGCCAGAGGCGTCTCTTCACGGAGAGACGGCTCTAAAATTTTTTTACAAATACCCCCTTAAGACACCTTAAGTGCCTCCACATTAGACATCACTGTACATACCCTAATTGGGTAAAAACCCATCGGGTTTTGGGTTTCGGGTACCCATTGCCATCTCTAAATATGAGTCTATGACCGTGCGCATGTGAGGCCAGACTGAACGTCGTATGTCTTTTATCCTTTCTTTGAGTCTAGTACAAATATTTAAATATTAATTATGAATATTAAATATAGACTTGATTAGATTTAATAAATTTGTCTTATCTTTTAATGTTATTCTCGTTGATGCCCTATGCAAAGAAAAACTCACGCGAGAATCAAGCATCCGGACGAGTAACTTCATAAAGAGTTGCGAGCTTTCTCCATACGTAAGTGATGCTCTATTTCTGGCCTTCTCTCGGACGCTCTCGTGTAACACCCAAAATTCTATTTTAGGGTTTATAAAAGTTCTCCAAAGGATTTAAGATAAAAATGTCTTTTAATAATGTATTAATTCTTTATAATGTATAGAGGAAATAAAATAGTGATGTTCAACCGATGGTAGTACAAAACTTGAAGTCAAAACTTTGGACTGGAATTAAAATAAGAAAGATTCCAAATTTTTTAATGAGTAAAATTTAGTGCCTATGAACCATCTCTTAGTAGGAAATAAATCATAAATTCTTGTACAAATAAAATTATTTAGAATTAATGTCTAAAGAATAATCACCAAAAGATTTATGATGATACATTAGAAATTGTTTTCTTAGAATAGTGTCTTTTTGGTGTATATGAGTTTCATATTAAGAGAATATTTGTTTAAAAGATAAAACAAGATAATAAATAAATAAAATAGTAAATAAACTTTGTATTAGCAAGCTGGACTTTTCTTGGTTGTGCATTATAAATTCAAACTTTATTCGAACTTGATTTGAAACTTGGAAATCAGAGTAGGGAAGAAAACAGAAAATAGAAAACAAAAAAGGGAAACCTTGCTCTAGACCCAATCTGTACCTCGGCCCACTTCATCCGTGTAGATCAGCCCACGTCGCAACCCCTCAGCCACACACCCGCGCGCGGTCTCACCTCGACCGACGTGTGGGGCCGAGTTGTCAACTCCTTCGTGCCTCTCAGTGACGAACCAACGCCGCCCGCAACAGACATCGCCGATCCTGCGCGCCCCACACCATAGCCGCCTCCGCTTCCTTGAGATTTTGTTGCAACAACTCTAGGATCCTGCTACCGACCTTCTCGGCTCGGACTCGCCCACCCCAATGCATATAAAGGTTGAGCCATGACCCTGTGCCTATTGTGCGCCACCGACCAGAGCGACCGAGAGAAGAGAGAAAACAGAGAGATGAGCCGCCTCCGCCACGAATCCACTGCATGATGTGGGTCGGCTTCGCCATAGCCTCGCTGCAGGTAAGAATCTCCTCAGAAGCTCCACCGTAATCAATTCAATATGCTTCGTAGAATGTGTATTACCTATCGGCGCTAGGAATCGTACTCCGGGGCGTTGGACACGCTGCTCACTGGAGTTGGCCGCCGTGGTGAACCTGTGCGCTACTGCCCTCGACTATCTCGCCCGAGCTCCTGCGCCCAAGCCCCCGCGTTCTGCCCGAGATCACTCCCTCGGCGCGCACACCGCCCGAGCCTCTGCACCATCGACTCGAGCCTCTGTCGTGTCGCCCGAGCTCACGTGCTCGCGCCCCATGCTCGCTCGAGCCCACTCCCTCGTGGCGCGTTTCGCCCGAGCTCCCGTGCTCGCCCCCCGCTCTCGCCTGAGCCCGCTCTCGCCCGTGCTCCGCCCGAGCCCGCTGCCTCTGCCGTGCCGCTCGAGCTCCTGCGCTCATGCCTCGGTTCGCTCGAGCCTGCTGCCTCGGCCGCGCCGCTCGAGCCCTGCGCTCGCGCCTCGGTTCGCCCAAGCCCGCGCTCATGCTCTACCTCGCCCGACCTCCGCCGTTTCTATGGCATCCGACCTCTCTACCCCTTCGGCCTCGACAATATGCTAAAGAGCCCCTGTTGTTTTGCATAATCAATCTGCCATGCTTAGTAGTGTACAGATCATTACAACCGAGCCCTTTTTGCTTCAATCAGACCCCTAACCTTTTATAAAATATGAGCCATCGTCCACAGAACTCCAGAAGTTAATAAATAAATGCCGAAATTAGTTTTAAGTATGAAAATAATATAATAAACCTAGTTAATCCATATCTTATTGATTTTAACTCCAGATTGATCCATTTCAGTTGCAATAAATTCATGTTAAAATTGTTTATCATCTAGTAATCTTATTTTAGTATGAAACATATTGTTAAAATCATGTACTTAATTTGTTTATATCTAACACTTAATTCTTCAGAAAATCATAACTCTTTAACCGTAACTCCGAATGTAGCGGTTCTGGAGCCCACAGTCTCGTAGCTGAGCAAACAACAAAGGATTACCTTTTTGATAAGTTAGAGAAACCAGGCAATCTAGATATCGTTAGAGCTATGGGCACCTATACACTGGAATGTATAGTTGTATTTGTCTTAAGCAAGCTATTTAATGTGTTTGCTTTGGAGAAGGCTAGTGTTCAAGTTGCTACATTGGTGAGTGAACTAGATTCTGCAGCTAAGATTGAGTATAATCGTATAATCGCTGAGGGTAGAAAGCGCAAAAAAGGGGGTGATAAGCAGATAAATGAAGATGAAAACATCTTATTGCAAGGCTTATTGCAAGATAAAGGTGTGGATACCTTTAATGGTGATGTACCAATATGAAGTGAAAGGGAGTCAGAGGTTAGCAAATCCTTATCAAGGTGTCTTCTTTTGACTAGCCCCATTCCAAGAGAGTAGCGTAGAATATTTTACGTTGTTTGTTCTCATGTTTGATGTACTGTTATTTTTATGTGATCCTTGTCTATTGGTATGTATTGCTACAAATAGCGGTGAGGTCACGAGAATCTGAAGATTGACTTGGTACCTGGAATCTTGAGTCACAGGCAAGTTGTGCCCTTGATCACTCTTCTCTACCTAATAATGTTTCGGTTAATCACTGTGACATGCTCAGGTTAATTTGATGGGACCTAATAGGTTTCTCTAGTTTTGTTTACCCCACTTTTTGCAGACAAATGAACTATTGGGTAGACTTGCATTGCTCTACCTGGTTTTGGGGAATTAATGTTATATTATGCTCATGTTCCAATTTTGCTGATGTTTTAATTATTGTTCATGATAAGATTATTATATTAATTAGAACATGGAGCGGCCACCCAGGAAAACAGTGCTACCACAAGGGTGGGATGGGACAACCTTGGCTGACTAATTAGGAAAGGTAGTGGAGGTCTACCTTACCCGAAAGGGGCAAGGGCGGTAGAGGAGCTGCGTATAGGGAGGTTCTCAGATCGATCATGTTGCGATGGCTTTTTAGACGAGGGATTCCTGAAAGTCGCCTAGAGGGGGGTGAATAGGGCGAAACTGAAATTTAACAATTTAAACACAACTACAAGTCGAGTTAGCGTTAGAAATAATAATGAGTCCGAGAGAGGGCGCAAAACAAATCGCAAGCGAATGAGGAGTGTGACACGCGGATTTGTTTTACCGAGGTTCGGTTCTCGCAAACCTACTCCCCGTTGAGGAGGCCACAAAGGCCGGGTCTTTTTTAACCCTTTCCCTCTCTCAAACGGTCCCTCGGACCGAGTGAGCTTTTCTTCTCAAATCAACCGGGAACAAAACTTCCCCGCAAGGACTACCACACAATTGGTGTCTCTTGCCTTGGTTACAAATGAGTTTTGATCACAAGAACAATTGAGAAAGAAAAGAAGCAATCCAAGCGCAAGAGCTCAAAAGAACATGGCAAATCTCTCTCACTAATCACTAAGGCCTTGTGTGGAATTGGAAAGGATTTGATCACTTAGGTGTAACACCCCAGGTGTTTATCGTCTACTCGACCACGAGTGCGGACGATAACACGTGATAGCTGTGAATGTAAAGGTCACTAAATTTTAATCATCCTCGTTTATCATGATTTTGATATCGTGTCTGTCTCCATATGTTTAAATTGTCCTAATTTATTTTGCAAAATTCAGACTTTGGTAATTTTCGGAACATCGAATCCAGTATCGTTTGGATTAAGCCATCGACGTCTTGCCCAAACTTTAATTCTAGAAATTAGATCTGGTTTCTTAAACTTCATTTGAAATTCTTTCACGCTTGCGTTGCACGTGTCTCTCTGTGGCCTGGCATCGTGGCGCGTGGCTGGTGGTAAGCGGTGTCTGGACAGCGCACAACCTCTCGCCCACGTGAAAGTTGTGTGACGTCGATTCCGAAAGGATCACAATTTCGATGCCACCTCGATCTCACATATTTATTTTGTGAAATGTCGAGTCTTGTGTCTGTTTAAAATTCATGGATTAAGCGAATATGAATTTGGAATTCAACTATTTCACAAAAGCTCAAGTTCGGTGTAGTATTCATCTCCATAATTTAAACAATTAAAAAGGTTTCATGAACTTTGGGGTTACCTAATCTCATTTGCTGGTGAAATTTGTGTTGTTCAAATTACGCGTGCAAATGAATATGAAAATCAGAAAATGTCGGATTTAATGTAAAATTTGGAGCCCACATGTTGTCCGAGAAAAACAATGCGCCAGCTCAGTAATCGAATTATTCTTTAGTCAAATGACCGATGGCAGATGAGACTCATAAAAATTTGACTGGATTAAAGATAGTCTAAACTACCAAAGTCGATCTCGTTTGATTCGGTCCGTATTTTTCTCACCAGTTCTAAATCTTTGGATATAAATAACTGGTAAAAGTTTATCTGACTCCGGAGTATTCCCTAGATCAAATCTTGTTCAAATATTGCCGTCGATCTTGTTTTAGTCTGACCCATTTATACATCCGTCAAACCCTGATTTTTTTTAGAACCGGGAAATGTATTTATCTTTTCCAAAAAAGAGAGAAGTGGAAAAATCCAATTTTTCTTATCTTCCACACGTCCCTTTCTTCTAGTATCTTCATACCACCGCAGCCCAGGCTCTCAGCCTTATCCCCTTCGTACAACACTATCACCAGGAATTCCCTTGCCTTTGCTCGTTCTCATGGCCGAGCACAAGTCTTCCTCAAGCGTCGCCTGCTGTACCAGTGTCGAGCTCCCCACGCCCGCCGCTACTCCTAGCCCCTCTCCTCCCTGGATTTTGCCCAGTCTCCATCTCTCTTTCCAGCCATGGACGGCGACCTCTCCTGCCTACAGCAGGTCAGCGCCCCATCTCCTCAACATCTCGGCTCCCTGTCCCATCTCTCTCTCACGAGCCACTCTTCTCGTTCTCCATGGCGTCGACATGGGGCTCGCCCCTGCAACCTCGCCTCGCTGGGTCTCCTCAGGGCGCCTGGATGCTGCTTCCTATACATCGTGCGACTCCCTGGTGCTTGCTCTCGCCCTAGTCCATGGAGCAGCAGCAGCCACGACACTCCTTCGTGTCGCGCCCTCGACGTGTTCGATGAAATACTGCAGCGAGCTCCAACTCGATCTGCACAGCCCCTGCGCGACGTCACAAACTCCGCTCGTTGTCGATGTCGTGCTTCGGGCATCGCGTGTTCGACGAAAATCCCAAGTCCATGGACAGCACATGCACAACTCAAATCCGATCGGCCAGGTTGTTTGATGTGTATTTTACTCATTTGATTTAGTTGATGATGTATTTGTATGTGTAGGGTGATGAGAAAAATAAAGGAGATGCGTCGTTCGGTAGTAAGGATTAAGTTAAAATGTAGTTTATGGTGTGAAGAGTGCGTCGATAAATATGTATGCCATTGAGTGGTTAAATGTTGTGTTGATCGGCTAGAGGTCCTATACAAGTGTCGTCGCTGTCCAAAAATTTATTTGGAAGCAAGTAGTGTCGATGCTTCGATTTCGGTTGAAGTCGGAGAATAATTCGAGGAGGTATATATGCGAGTACTTTAAGTTCTTAGGTGTTCAAGTTGTACTGTAGAGTTCTATGCTATATGATGTTTATTTAGGCGTCAAGCAAGTTAATCTAATAAGATAATTTAGAGAACGAGTCAAATAATGTGTAGGAGCTAAGTATGAATTAAAACAAGATAGTTGATATTTTAGACTGCATGTACTGTTTTTGCCGTGCTGATTGTTTAATGAACTAAACTATATTTTCTGTAGAAATGTCATACATAAAAGTTGGAGATAACTTCATTATCTCGCTGGTGTTAAAATTTGACAGACATAGGTCTAATAGTTTAGGAGTTATGAATTTTCCAAGTCCAGTTTCAGAATCTGTCCAAATGCTGTACTGATTTCGAAAATTGCCCTGTTTGAATAAATTATACTGAGAATCAGCCTTTAGTAATTATAGAAGAATTGTAGTACTTTTCTTAAGCTTTCCAACAAATTTTGGAGCACCCTTTTTGGTGGTCTAGAAGTCAAGTTATGGCTGTTTGAAATGTAATGTTTGAATCTGTCAAAAATCTGGACAGCAATGTGTGTTTGAATTAACTGACTTTGATACACATTGAATCACCTTGAGATGATTATAAATGAATTGTAGACAATTATATTAGCTTTCTAAAAAGTCTAGGATCACCTGATTTGGATGTCTGAAACTCCAGTTATGGAATTTTAAAGTGAGTGGCTGAATTCTGTCCAAATCTGGACAGAAATTGCGTTTAGTACTGTTTGACATTTCTATATGTCGAATCTCACTGTGATGATAATACCAAAATTGTGGAGGACTTTCTAAGCTTTCCAGAAAGTCCTAGTTTACTATTTTTGGATGCATATTTTGTGAGTTATAAATAAAACAGTTAACTGTTGTGCTGCTGTCTAGAAAATCTGCATGTGTTAAACTGATTTCTTGGTGTCATTTTTGTTTGCCTAGGAAGGATTAGTTAATCCTTGGTTCTTGATTGATACCAACTTGTTGCATATGAAGTGTTTATCGAAATGCCTGGTTATACTTGATTAATTCATTTCCTTCTTACAGTTTGATTTAGACTTTAGTAATTGGGAATGAAGTAAATACTTTGGTGAGTGAATTTAAATTAGTGACTATTTAGGTTTTGTGTGAGTATGGTGAATCAATAATGCGAAAAAGGTTAGTAGACATTTATATCTAGTATTATTGAGTTGATTCGATTGTCTTGTGTTTATAAGCGTGTATGAGTGCCTGATACTTGTGTTAGGCCTATTTAAGTGTAAAAGATGCGCTTGTGGTACATAGTAATATCTTCACATCTAGTGTGCTCATAGGAGTTATGATGACTTCTTTTAAGTGTTTACCCTCTTTAGTATAGAACATCTATCTCATGCTATTCATGTCCATGCTCATATGCATTATGCATTTTCAATAGGTACGCTAGATGATTATGCGAGCTGAAGGACATGGATCAGAGCGAACCATGAGATGGTATTGGAGGATTAATATTGTGGATGCATCAAGCCAGCACCAGAATGGAAGATACTTACCAAGTGGTCGTCAATTAACAACACTAACTTAGTGTTATCCCAGGCAAGCCCCGGTGCATTTGCCACCTCCTTCTGTTTTAAAAACTTTTATCACTTACCTGCTGCATTAGGTGATAGGAGTTGTGTGAATAAACAATTGATGCATTACCATTCCTTGGAATTTGATTATCCTCCTTGCTACCTGTTTTATAAAGAGAAGTAATGAGGCTTAGCCCTGCCTAGAGAACTAAAACTTGATTCTTTTTAAAAGAATGCTGTGTAACACTGGGTATGGGTTTGTTTTATGAAAAAGGACTTGTAATGGTGAGAGCATCATCTGCAGTGATGAATTCATCATTCAAGTATGGTACCTCTGTCAGGTACATGGTTTTGGGAAGGAAATAATAATATGAGACCAGACGTTGAGCAGGAAAGGTCGCCCGTCTGTGTCGATTAAGGACCGTACCGAAAGTAGGCTTGCTGATCTAGGACCCTTTAACTGGCCACATGCCTCATCATGGGTAAGCTTTGCCTCGGTCGGACCAATACCAGAACAGCTCGCACGCACTGGGAGTGGAGAGATGGCGAGAGTAGCTTGTACCCTCCGTGGCAAGAGACTGGAAGGTGGGGTGCTGTACTCTCGGAAACATGGCGGGCACCATGGCGAGAGTAACGTGTACCAACCAGGCCAATGGCTGGACGGTGGAGTGCTGTGCTCTCGAGTCGCGTGAACCCGCTCTGGTCTTGAGAAACCCGTGGGCGAGTTGACATATGCAAGGGTTAAGTGCTACATATGTCGTGTGGTTGGAGATCCTCAGCTGAGTATTAATCGATTCGGATCGCCGAACTTCTCGGATATGAAGACTGGATCACTGCCCTGCATCGTAGATAACAAGTGAAACTAAAGCTGCTAAAATGAAGCTAGTATAGGACAAATGAATGCTCTAGATTAGGCAAATCTAGATTCAGGAAAAGTACTTAACCTGTGAAGTAAAATTTTGGCATAAGGATCCACTACTAGTAAGCTCTTCTGCAAAATGAGTCTTTGAAATTTGATAAGCTTTACCTTGATTCCTAATAAACCAGCATACCCTTGACAGTCTTTTCTTTAGTCGGGTAAGTCTTGCTGAGTAATTGCGTACTCAGGGTTTTATTCCCTGTTGTTTTTCAGGTTGTAATTTTGTTCTGTTGTGGATGGTGCTAAGTGCCGGTGGGCTCGGCCTTCTTCTATAAGTATATCCCGTCTTTAGTTTCTCTATTGAGGATTGTCACTTAAGCTAGCATGTATTTTAAAACTTATAAATATTTTATACATTTTAAATTGTAATTCTTTTTAATCATTTTCTTTTGTAATCACTCCGATAATTGTATAATGTAAAATTATTGTAACATGTAATCATTTTGCAATAAAGAATTTATTTCCGCTGCAAATGTTGGTGTGTGATTTGTGTTTACTTAATCCTACGATCTTGGCGGTAAGTCGTTTATCCGGGGTCCTCGGGGCACTCGGACAGATCCTGTTAAGTTGTTTGGTGCACATGCATAGCCGTCTGAGGTCTTTGAGACAAGGACAGGTGCATGTGGGCCCGATAACTTGGGAGGTTCTGCGACAGCTGGTATCGGAGCTTGATTAAGTATATACGGTCACATACGTATTTTCAAAACAAAAGTTTTGGTTTTGGAAAACCTATTTTCAACTAAACACATTGTTTGGTTTTGAAAAACATATTAAAAAAACTATAATGCTAGCGACATCCTCTATTAAGCCCTAAAGTTAAGGACTACTAGGTGGCTTGGTTCAGAATACTGACCCACAACCTGGGAAGGGTAATGCATACATGTGTATTGTTATTTTTGAGGCCATTCAGTTTTGAATGGATCGACGCTCAAGGTAAGGTGAGATGTGAGAGCATGACCGGACAAACGTCGGTCTAGGGGAGTGCTTAATTGTGGCGCTTGATTATATACATGTTACACATATGTATATATGAAGGCTGCGATATGGAGTAATTACTTTTCCGGGATTCAGTACCCCATGGATGTGTATGGGTATACAGACATGGGAATACTGAGAAGTGTAATGTATTTGCAACGACGCACCTACGCTCAGGTAAGAAGGTGAGTTACCATAATGAGCTGCCCTGTGGTTAAAGTGTGGCAACGGCGCCTATGCGTGGCTCGGCGCTTAATGAGGAGCTGGCCTCCATATAGAAATATATGGAGTATAAACTGTGATAAACTGTCATGTGTGAATTGCATCATTGGGAACTGGGCTGTGATGGAATTTTCTGCAGGTACACTAACTTCGAAATCGTATGTGTAGATGACGATTAGCAATATATCGAGAGAGACGTAGATATGCCACCGATATAGAACGCTATTGCCACATTATGTTGGCGAAATTCGTGAGGACGAATAGGACGATCATGCATCCTGATTGTTGCATTGTGTTTGTTGTTTGTGCACAAATATGCTTCTCTCGCCCTTATTCTAATAGTTGGTGATTGTGAACGAACATGCTTTTCTCATCTTTATTCCGATAATAAATAATTGGAAAATGTGTGACGCATTACTGTCCTATAAGCAATTTCTAGATTTGTTTGTTGTGTCCTTTAGACATGTGTTTATGTGGCCTGTGATTCTTTTTAGTTTGACCGCTAGTGCAACTTTGGTTTGTTTTCGTGCTTGTGTGCTAGTAGAATGCATGTAGTTTGTTTGCATAAACCCAAAGCTAGGTCATGTCCCTGTTTAGTGAACCTTGATCTAATCGTATATTAATTTCTTAACAACCTATCCTAGGTGTCGTCTTGTGTGAAAATCATTTTCTTCAGAAGACCATTGGAGTTCTAGCAATTAGACCAAGTCATGTCCTCATTATCTAAATATTTGAAATTATATGAGGTCTAATTTATAGTTTTGTCATTTTTCTAAAAATCCCTCCAAGTCTCCAAACATGAATGGATTTAAATTTTTCATTGCTCCTCTGTAACCAATCGCAGGTCAATGAGTGTTTAGATCATCACTTTGTTGGATAAAGATGTATGTGTATTTAAACAAGGATCTCGGGTCTGTAATCTTGACAATCCATTTGTAGCTCTCTTATGGTCATATGTTCATCCTAAACCATACCCTTGTTCGGTTGGTGCAAGCTGGTATTCCTTTTCATGTGTGGTCTCTTTTCTCTTGACTTTGGTAGTGATGGCACACATACAAGTTCCCTTTACGTCCTTTGTGTAAAGGTGAAGCCTTGGAGCTTTTTAGTGTTGAGAGACACCTGATTAGTTCTCAAATCGAGATTTCTTTCCTATGTTGCTAAGATGCAGGAGTTTGTTCATTCGCTCCTTTGTTGACCCATGCATTTTCAATCCTGTTGGTTTGTCATAAAGGAGATAAATGAACAACATGGTGGAATGGATCTCTATTCAAGTATTTGACCTCCTGCTAGCAAATGTGAACCCTCAACCCTTGACTTGCCGATGAATACTAAGAGGACCTACTCAATGTCAAAAGTAGTTCAACAAGTTGGTTTTACTAACTTGCAACTGCCCAATGAACAAAGGTTGAGTTTAGAGATCGTTTTATCGAGTTGTCTAAACTCACTTTAGTTCCACCCATCCTAAGGAAATGCTTACAAAGAGATCAAGTGAAGTCGTCTAGCAACCACCTAATTATCGTTCTAGTCATGTCTCGATCGACTCACGTGTGCTTTCCCAGCATGTGTGATCAAGTCGAGCCATGATTAATGCTCAATAAAATGGATTGGTTACGAAGTCAGCATTTAAAAAAAATCCCTCCGCGGGTGATTTTTCAAGTCTCTATTATTTTTCTTGGACTTGGATTTTCTGGCTAACACGAGTTAACTGTGATGTTATTCGACATTCACACCCGTCTCGTGTGCTATGAACTTACTGTAACCACTTGTTGGTAAACCTATTTCTGTGTGTTTTACCCAAGAGGTTATATCTGGTTATGTTTGGGTAAAGTCGCATATCTACCGCTCGCCCAACAGACTCAGATAGTACCGTGTCATCAGAAAAAGCGAACTGCACACATGGAACCTTATGTGTTCATTTGTCAATTATAGCTTGTTTGTTGACGTCTCTAGTTAAACTAAAGTGGTATGTGCTATACCCACTAGAGAAGCAACATTTTGAGATGCTTGTCTTTGCTTGGAATTAGCTTATGCTATCACTATTATGGACAGGGTTATACGCTTCTCTACTCTTAGAAGTCTTTCGTTCTGAATCTCGGGACGAGATTCTTTTAAGGGGGGAAGGTTGTAACACCCCAGGTGTTTATCGTCTACTCGACCACGAGTGCGGACGATAACACGTGATAGCTGTGAATGTAAAGGTCACTAAATTTTAATCATCCTCGTTTATCACGATTTTGATATCGTGTCTGTCTCCATCTGTTTAAATTGTCCTAATTTATTTTGCAAAATTCAGACTTTGGTAATTTTCGGAACATCGAATCCAGTATCGTTTGGATTAAGCCATCGACGTCTTGCCCAAACTTTAATTCTAGAAATTAGATCTGGTTTCTTAAACTTCATTTGAAATTCTTTCACGCTTGCGTTGCACGTGTCTCTCTGTGGCCTGGCATCGTGGCGCGTGGCTGGTGGTAAGCGGTGTCTGGACAGCGCACAACCTCTCGCCCACGTGAAAGTTGCGTGACGTCGATTCCGAAAGGATCACAATTTCGATGCCACCTCGATCTCACATATTTATTTTGTGAAATGTCGAGTCTTGTGTCTGTTTAAAATTCATGGATTAAGCGAATATGAATTTGGAATTCAACTATTTCACAAAAGCTCAAGTTCGGTGTAGTATTCATCTCCATAATTTAAACAATTAAAAAGGTTTCATGAACTTTGGGGTTACCTAATCTCATTTGCTGGTGAAATTTGTGTTGTTCAAATTACGCGTGCAAATGAATATGAAAATCAGAAAATGTCGGATTTAATGTAAAATTTGGAGCCCACATGTTGTCCGAGAAAAACAATGCGCCAGCTCAGTAATCGAATTATTCTTTAGTCAAATGACCGATGGCAGATGAGACTCATAAAAATTTGACTGGATTAAAGATAGTCTAAACTACCAAAGTCGATCTCGTTTGATTCGGTCCGTATTTTTCTCACCAGTTCTAAATCTTTGGATATAAATAACTGGTAAAAGTTTATCTGACTCCGGAGTATTCCCTAGATCAAATCTTGTTCAAATATTGCCGTCGATCTTGTTTTAGTCTGACCCATTTATACATCCGTCAAACCCTGATTTTTTTTAGAACCGGGAAATGTATTTATCTTTTCCAAAAAAGAGAGAAGTGGAAAAATCCAATTTTTCTTATCTTCCACACGTCCCTTTCTTCTAGTATCTTCATACCACCGCAGCCCAGGCTCTCAGCCTTATCCCCTTCGTACAACACTATCACCAGGAATTCCCTTGCCTTTGCTCGTTCTCATGGCCGAGCACAAGTCTTCCTCAAGCGTCGCCTGCTGTACCAGTGTCGAGCTCCCCACGCCCGCCGCTACTCCTAGCCCCTCTCCTCCCTGGATTTCGCCCAGTCTCCATCTCTCTTTCCAGCCATGGACGGCGACCTCTCCTGCCTACAGCAGGTCAGCGCCCCATCTCCTCAACATCTCGGCTCCCTGTCCCATCTCTCTCTCACGAGCCACTCTTCTCGTTCTCCATGGCGTCGACATGGGGCTCGCCCCTGCAACCTCGCCTCGCTGGGTCTCCTCAGGGCGCCTAGATGCTGCTTCCTATACATCGTGCGACTCCCTGGTGCTTGCTCTCGCCCTAGTCCATGGAGCAGCAGCAGCCACGACACTCCTTCGTGTCGCGCCCTCGACGTGTTCGATGAAATACTGCAGCGAGCTCCAACTCGATCTGCACAGCCCCTGCGCGACGTCACAAACTCCGCTCGTTGTCGATGTCGTGCTTCGGGCATCGCGTGTTCGACGAAAATCCCAAGTCCATGGACAGCACATGCACAACTCAAATCCGATCGGCCAGGTTGTTTGATGTGTATTTTACTCATTTGATTTAGTTGATGATGTATTTGTATGTGTAGGGTGATGAGAAAAATAAAGGAGATGCGTCGTTCGGTAGTAAGGATTAAGTTAAAATGTAGTTTATGGTGTGAAGAGTGCGTCGATAAATATGTATGTCATTGAGTGGTTAAATGTTGTGTTGATCGGCTAGAGGTCCTATACAAGTGTCGTCGCTGTCCAAAAATTTATTTGGAAGCAAGTAGTGTCGATGCTTCGATTTCGGTTGAAGTCGGAGAATAGTTCGAGGAGGTATATATGCGAGTACTTTAAGTTCTTAGGTGTTCAAGTTGTACTGTAGAGTTCTATGCTATATGATGTTTATTTAGGCGTCAAGCAAGTTAATCTAATAAGATAATTTAGAGAACGAGTCAAATAATGTGTAGGAGCTAAGTATGAATTAAAACAAGATAGTTGATATTTTAGACTGCATGTACTGTTTTTGCCGTGCTGATTGTTTAATGAACTAAACTATATTTTCTGTAGAAATGTCATACATAAAAGTTGGAGATAACTTCATTATCTCGCTGGTGTTAAAATTTGACAGACATAGGTCTAATAGTTTAGGAGTTATGAATTTTCCAAGTCCAGTTTCAGAATCTGTCCAAATGCTGTACTGATTTCGAAAATTGCCCTGTTTGAATAAATTATACTGAGAATCAGCCTTTAGTAATTATAGAAGAATTGTAGTACTTTTCTTAAGCTTTCCAACAAATTTTGGAGCACCCTTTTTGGTGGTCTAGAAGTCAAGTTATGGCTGTTTGAAATGTAATGTTTGAATCTGTCAAAAATCTGGACAGCAATGTGTGTTTGAATTAACTGACTTTGATACACATTGAATCACCTTGAGATGATTATAAATGAATTGTAGACAATTATATTAGCTTTCTAAAAAGTCTAGGATCACCTGATTTGGATGTCTGAAACTCCAGTTATGGAATTTTAAAGTGAGTGGCTGAATTCTGTCCAAATCTGGACAGAAATTGCGTTTAGTACTGTTTGACATTTCTATATGTCGAATCTCACTGTGATGATAATACCAAAATTGTGGAGGACTTTCTAAGCTTTCCAGAAAGTCCTAGTTTACTATTTTTGGATGCATATTTTGTGAGTTATAAATAAAACAGTTAACTGTTGTGCTGCTGTCTAGAAAATCTGCATGTGTTAAACTGATTTCTTGGTGTCATTTTTGTTTGCCTAGGAAGGATTAGTTAATCCTTGGTTCTTGATTGATACCAACTTGTTGCATATGAAGTGTTTATCGAAATGCCTGGTTATACTTGATTAATTCATTTCCTTCTTACAGTTTGATTTAGACTTTAGTAATTGGGAATGAAGTAAATACTTTGGTGAGTGAATTTAAATTAGTGACTATTTAGGTTTTGTGTGAGTATGGTGAATCAATAATGCGAAAAAGGTTAGTAGACATTTATATCTAGTATTATTGAGTTGATTCGATTGTCTTGTGTTTATAAGCGTGTATGAGTGCCTGATACTTGTGTTAGGCCTATTTAAGTGTAAAAGATGCGCTTGTGGTACATAGTAATATCTTCACATCTAGTGTGCTCATAGGAGTTATGATGACTTCTTTTAAGTGTTTACCCTCTTTAGTATAGAACATCTATCTCATGCTATTCATGTCCATGCTCATATGCATTATGCATTTTCAATAGGTACGCTAGATGATTATGCGAGCTGAAGGACATGGATCAGAGCGAACCATGAGATGGTATTGGAGGATTAATATTGTGGATGCATCAAGCCAGCACCAGAATGGAAGATACTTACCAAGTGGTCGTCAATTAACAACACTAACTTAGTGTTATCCCAGGCAAGCCCCGGTGCATTTGCCACCTCCTTCTGTTTTAAAAACTTTTATCACTTACCTGCTGCATTAGGTGATAGGAGTTGTGTGAATAAACAATTGATGCATTACCATTCCTTGGAATTTGATTATCCTCCTTGCTACCTGTTTTATAAAGAGAAGTAATGAGGCTTAGCCCTGCCTAGAGAACTAAAACTTGATTCTTTTTAAAAGAATGCTGTGTAACACTGGGTATGGGTTTGTTTTATGAAAAAGGACTTGTAATGGTGAGAGCATCATCTGCAGTGATGAATTCATCATTCAAGTATGGTACCTCTGTCAGGTACATGGTTTTGGGAAGGAAATAATAATATGAGACCAGACGTTGAGCAGGAAAGGTCGCCCGTCTGTGTCGATTAAGGACCGTACCGAAAGTAGGCTTGCTGATCTAGGACCCTTTAACTGGCCACATGCCTCATCATGGGTAAGCTTTGCCTCGGTCGGACCAATACCAGAACAGCTCGCACGCACTGGGAGTGGAGAGATGGCGAGAGTAGCTTGTACCCTCCGTGGCAAGAGACTGGAAGGTGGGGTGCTGTACTCTCGGAAACATGGCGGGCACCATGGCGAGAGTAACGTGTACCAACCAGGCCAATGGCTGGACGGTGGAGTGCTGTGCTCTCGAGTCGCGTGAACCCGCTCTGGTCTTGAGAAACCCGTGGGCGAGTTGACATATGCAAGGGTTAAGTGCTACATATGTCGTGTGGTTGGAGATCCTCAGCTGAGTATTAATCGATTCGGATCGCCGAACTTCTCGGATATGAAGACTGGATCACTGCCCTGCATCGTAGATAACAAGTGAAACTAAAGCTGCTAAAATGAAGCTAGTATAGGACAAATGAATGCTCTAGATTAGGCAAATCTAGATTCAGGAAAAGTACTTAACCTGTGAAGTAAAATTTTGGCATAAGGATCCACTACTAGTAAGCTCTTCTGCAAAATGAGTCTTTGAAATTTGATAAGCTTTACCTTGATTCCTAATAAACCAGCATACCCTTGACAGTCTTTTCTTTAGTCGGGTAAGTCTTGCTGAGTAATTGCGTACTCAGGGTTTTATTCCCTGTTGTTTTTCAGGTTGTAATTTTGTTCTGTTGTGGATGGTGCTAAGTGCCGGTGGGCTCGGCCTTCTTCTATAAGTATATCCCGTCTTTAGTTTCTCTATTGAGGATTGTCACTTAAGCTAGCATGTATTTTAAAACTTATAAATATTTTATACATTTTAAATTGTAATTCTTTTTAATCATTTTCTTTTGTAATCACTCCGATAATTGTATAATGTAAAATTATTGTAACATGTAATCATTTTGCAATAAAGAATTTATTTCCGCTGCAAATGTTGGTGTGTGATTTGTGTTTACTTAATCCTGCGATCTTGGCGGTAAGTCGTTTATCCGGGGTCCTCGGGGCACTCGGACAGATCCTGTTAAGTTGTTTGGTGCACATGCATAGCCGTCTGAGGTCTTTGAGACAAGGACAGGTGCATGTGGGCCCGATAACTTGGGAGGTTCTGCGACATTAGGTGTGTCTAGAATTGAATGCTAGAGCTCTTGTAAGGTGTAGAAGTGTGAAAACTTGGATGCAATTGAATGTGGGGTGGTTGGGGTATTTATAGCCCCAACCACCAAACTAGCCGTTGGGGTGGAGGCTGTCTGTCGCATGGTGCACCGGACAGTCCGGTGCACACCGGACATGTCCGGTGCGCCAGCCACGTCACCCGACCGTTAGGGTTCTGACCGTTGGAGCTATGACTGCTGGGCCCGCCTGGATGTCTGGTGGCGCACCGGACATGCACTGTAGAGTGTACGGTGCGCCACTTCGCGCGTGCCTGACTTCTGCGCGTTCTGGCGCGCATTTAATGCGCCTGCAGGTAACCGTTGGCGCCGAAGTAGCCGTTGCTCCGCTGTTACACCGGATAGTCCGGTGTACACCGGACATGTCCGGTGAATTATAGCGGAGCGGATTCCCGAAGCTGGCGAGTTCAGAGTCACTTCATTCCTGGAGCACCGGACACTGTCCGGTGTACACCGGACAGTCCGGTGAATTATAGCGCGGCGGCTCCGAGTTTTCCCGAAGGTGCGAAGTTTAGCTTGGAGTCCCCTGGTGCACCGGACAGTCCGGTGCGCCCGACCAGGGTGCCTTCGGTTGTCCCTTTGCTCCTTTGTTTGAACCCTTTCTCTTGATCTTTTTATTGGCTTATTGTGAACCTTTGGTACCTGTAGAACTTATAAACTTGGGCAAACTAGTTAGTCCAATTGTTTGTGTTGGGCAATTCAACCACCAAAATTATTTAGGAAAAAGGTGGAAGCCTAATTCCCTTTCAATCTCCCCCTTTTTGGTAATTGATGCCAACACAAACCAAAGCAATTATAGAAGTGCATAATTTGAACCAGTTTGCATATGCAAATGCAAAGGTTACTTGGAATTTAGCCAATAAATATTACTTACTAGATATGCATGGATTGTTTCTTTATTTTTAACATTTTGGACCACGCTTGCACCACATGTTTTGTTTTTGCAAATTCTTTTTGTAAATCCTTTTCAAAGTTCTTTTGCAAATAGTCAAAGGTAAATGAGTAAGATTTTGAGAAGCATTTTCAAGATTTGAAATTTTCTCCCCTTTTTCAAATGCTTTTCCTTTGACTAAACAAAACTCCCCCTAAACAAAATTCTCCTCTTAGTGTTCAAGAGGGTTTTAAGATATCAATTTTGAAAATACTACTTTCTCCCCCTTTTGAGCACAATGAGATACCAATTTGAAATTTACCAATTGAAAATCATAAGTTTTTGAAATTTGGGTGGTGGTGTGGTCCTTTTGCTTTGGGCCAATACTTTCTCCCCCTTTGGCATGAATCACCAAAAATGGATACTTAGAGTGAAATATAGGCCCTTTGCTAACTACTTACTCCCCTTTGGCAAATAAAAACATATGAGTGAAGATTATACCAAAGATGGAGAGTTGCTTGGAGGGACGGTGAAGGATGAGTAATAGAGTGGAGTGGAAGCCTTTTCTTCGCTGAAGACTCCAATTCCCTTTCAATATACCTATGACTTGGTTTGAAATTCACTTGAAAACACATTAGTCATAGCATATATAAAAGAGACATGATCAAAGGTATATTTATGAGCTAAGTGTGCAAGACATCAAAAGAAATTCCTAGAATCAAGAATATTGAGCTCATGCCTAAGTTTGGTAAAAGTTTGTTCATCTAGTGGCTTGGTAAAGATATCGGCTAATTGATCTTTAGTATTTATGTATGCAATCTCGATATCCCCCTTTTGTTGGTGATCCCTAAGAAAATGATACCGAATGGCTATGTGTTTAGTGCGGCTATGCTCAACGGGATTATCCGCCATGCGGATTGCACTCTCATTATCACATAGAAGAGGAACTTTGGTTAATTTGTAACCATAGTCCCGCAGGGTTTGCCTCATCCAAAGCAATTGCGCGCAACAATGGCCTGTGGCAATGTACTCGGCTTCGGCGGTAGAAAGAGCGACCGAATTTTGCTTCTTTGAAGCCCAAGACACCAAGGATCTTCCCAAGAACTGGCAAGTCCCCGATGTGCTCTTTCTATTAATCTTACACCCCGCCCAATCGGCATCCGAATAACCAATTAAATCAAATGTGGATCCCCGAGGGTACCAAAGCCCAAACTTAGGAGTATAAGCCAAATATCTCAAGATTCGTTTTACGGTCGTAAGGTGAGATTCCTTAGGGTCGGCTTGGAATCTTGCACACATGCATACGGAAAGCATAATGTCCGGTCGAGATGCACATAAATAGAGTAATGAACCTATCATCGACCGGTATACCTTTTGATCCACGGACTTACCTCCCGTGTCGAGGTCGAGATGCCCATTTGTTCCCATGGGTGTCTTGATGGGCTTGGCATCCTTCATTCCAAACTTGTTTAGAATGTCTTGAGTATACTTCGTTTGGCAAATGAAGGTGCCCTCTTGGAGTTGCTTTACTTGAAATCCCAAGAAATACTTCAACTCCCCCATCATAGACATCTCGAATTTCTGTGTCATGATCCTACTAAATTCTTCACATGTAGATTCGTTAGTAGACCCAAATATGATATCATCAACATAAATTTGGCATACAAACAAATCATTGTCAAGAGTTTTAGTGAATAGAGTAGGATCGGCCTTACCGACTTTGAAGCCATTAGCAATAAGGAAATCTCTAAGGCATTCATACCATGCTCTTGGGGCTTGCTTGAGCTCATAAAGCGCCTTAGAGAGCCTATAGACATGGTTAGGGTACTCACTGTCTTCAAAGCCAGGAGGTTGCTCAACGTAGACCTCTTCCTTGATTGGTCCATTGAGGAAGGCACTCTTCACGTCCATTTGGTAAAGCTTGAAGCCATGATAAGTAGCATAGGCTAATAATATACGAATTGACTCAAGCCTAGCTACGGGTGCATAGGTTTCACTGAAATCCAAACCTTCGACTTGTGAATACCCCTTGGCCATGAGTCGAGTTTTGTTCCTTGTCACCACACCATGCTCATCTTGCTTGTTGCGGAAGACCCATTTGGTTCCTAGAACATTTTGATTAGGACGTGGAACTAAATGCCATACCTCGTTCCTAGTGAAATTGTTGAGCTCCTCTTGCATCGCCATCACCCAATCCGAATCTTGGAGTGCTTCCTCTACCTTGTGTGGCTCAATAGAGGAAACAAAAGAGTAATGCTCCCAAAAATGTGCAACACAAGATCTAGTGGTTACCCCCTTATGAATGTCGCCGAGGATGGTGTCAACGGGGTGATCTCGTTAGATTGCTTGGTGGACTCTTGGGTGTGGCGGCCTTGGTTCTTCATCCTCCTTGTCTTGATCATTTGCATCTCCCCCTTGATCATTGCCGTCATCTTGAGGTGGCTCATCATTTTGATTTTCTCCTTCATCAACTTGTGCCTCGTCCTCATTTTGAGTTGGTGGAGATGGTTGCGTGGAGGATGGTTGATCTTGTGCATGTGGAGGCTCTTCGGATTCCTTAGGACACACATCCCCAATGGACATGTTCCTTAGCGCGATGCACGGAGCCTCTTCTTCACCTATCTCATCAAGATCAACTTGCTCTACTTGAGAGCCGTTAGTTTCATCAAACACAACGTCACAAGAAACTTCAACAAGTTCTGAGGACTTGTTAAAGACTCTATATGCCCTTGTGTTTGAGTCATACCCTAGTAAAAAGACTTCTACAGTTTTAGGAGCAAATTTAGATTTTCTTCCTCTTTTAACAAGAATAAAGCATTTGCTACCAAAAACTCTAAAATATGAAATATTGGGCTTTTTACTGGTTAGGAGTTCATAGGATGTCTTCTTGAGGATTCGGTGTAGATATAACCGGTTGATGGCGTAGCAGGCGGTGTTAACCGCCTCGGCCCAAAACCGATCTGGCGTCTTGTACTCATCAAGCATGGTTCTTGCCATGTCCAATAGAGTTCGATTCTTCATCTCCACTACACCATTTTGTTGTGGGGTGTAGGGAGAAGAGAACTCATGCTTGATGCCCTCCTCCTCAAGGAAGCCTTCAATTTGTGAATTCTTGAACTCCGTCCCGTTGTCGCTTCTTATTTTCTTGATCCTTAAGGCGAACTCATTTTGAGCCCGTCTCAAGAATCCCTTTAAGGTCTCTTGGGTTTGAGATTTTTCCTGCAAAAAGAATACCCAAGAGAAGCGAGAACAATCATCCACAATAACTAGACAGTACTTACTCCCGCCGATGCTTATGTAAGCGATCGGGCCGAATAAATCCATGTGTAGGAGCTCCAGTGGCCTGTCAGTCGTCATGATGTTCTTGTGTGGATGATGAACACCAACTTGCTTCCCAGCTTGGCATGCGCTACAAATCCTGTCTTTCTCAAAATGAACATTTGTTAATCCTAAAATGTGCTCTCCCTTTAGAAGCTTATGAAGATTCTTCATTCCAACATGGGCTAGTCGGCGGTGCCAGAGCCAACCCATGTTAGTCTTAGCAATTAAGCAAGTGTCGAGTTCAGCTCTATCAAAATCTACCAAGTATAGCTAACCCTCTAACACTCCCTTAAAGGCTATTAAATCATCACTTCTTCTAAAGACAGTGACACCTACATCAGTAAAAAGACAGTTGTAGCCCATTTGACATAATTGTGAAACGGAAAGCAAATTGTAATCTAATGAATCAACAAGAAAACATTGGAAATGGAATGGTCAGGAGATATAGCAATTTTACCCAAACCTTTGACCAAACCTTGGTTTCCATCCCCGAATGTGATAGCTCGTTGGGGATCTTGGTTTTTCTCGTAGGAGGAGAACATCTTCTTCTCCCCTGTCATGTGGTTTGTGCACCCGCTATCGATGATCCAACTTGAGCCCCCGGATGCATAAACCTACAACACAAGTTTAGTTCTTGACTTTAGGTACCCAAACGGTTTTGGGTCCTTTAGCATTAGACACAAGAACTTTGGGTACCCAAACACAAGTCTTGGAGCCCTTGTGTTTGCCCCCAACAAACTTGGCAACTACCTTGCCGGATTTGTTAGTTAAAACATATGATGCATCAAAAGTTTTGAATGAAATGCTATGGTCATTTGATGCGCTAGGAGTTTTCTTCTTAGGCAACTTAGCACGGGTTGGTTGCCTAGAGCTAGATGTCTCACCCTTATACATAAAAGCATGGTTAGGGCCAGAGTGAGACTTCCTAGAATGAATTCTCCTAATTTTGCTCTCGGGATAACCGGCAGGGTACAAAATGTAACCCTCGTTATCCTGAGGCATGGGAGCCTTGCCCTTAACAAAATCAGACAATCTTTTAGGAGGGGCATTAAGTTTGACATTGTCTCCCCTTTGGAAGCCAATGCCATCCTTGATGCCAGGGCATCTCCCACTATAGAGCATACTTCTAGCAAATTTAAACTTTTCATTCTCTAAGTTATGCTCGGCAATTTTAGCATCTAATTTAGCTATATGATCATTTTGTTGTTTAATTAAAGTCATATGATCATGAATAGCATTAATATCAACATCTCTACATCTAGTACAAATAGAAACATGCTCAACGGTAGATGTAGAGGGTTTGCAAGATTTTAATTCTACAACCTTAGCATGTAATATATCATTCTCACTTCTGAGAGCACCTAGAGGGGGGGTGAATAGGTGATCCTGTGAAACTTGAAACTTAAGCCACAAAAACTTGTTAAGTGTTAGCACAATTATTGCCAAGTGGCTAAAGAGAAGTCTCAACAAAACACAATACCACAAGAGATCAAGCACAGAGGTGACACAGTGGTTTATCCCGTGGTTCGGCCAAGACCAACGCTTGCCTACTCCACGTTGTGGCGTCCCAACGGACGAGGGTTGCAATCAACCCCTCTCAAGCGGTCCAAAGACCTACTTGAATACCACGGTGTTTTGTTTTGCCTTTCACTATCCCGTTTGCAAGGAATCTCCACAAATTGGAGTCTCTTGCCCTTACAAGTATATGATCACAACGAAGCACAGAGTAAGGGAGGGAAGCAACACACACAAATCCACAGCGAAACGCGCACACACACGGCCAAGAATCAAGCTCACAAGAGTATCACAAAGTTCTCACTAGAACGGAGCTCGAAACACTTAGAATGACAAACGAATGCGCAAAGACTGAGTGTGGATGATCAAGAATGCTCAAAGGTTGCTTGTGTATCTCCTCCATGCGCCTAGGGGCCCCTTTTATAGCCCCAAGGCAGCTAGGAGCCGTTGAGAGCAAATCCGGAAGGCCATCCTTGCCTTCTGTCGTCGGGGGCACCGGACAGTCCGGTGCACACCGGACACTGTCCGGTGCCCGATTTGTTTCCTTAAACAGCAAAGCCGACCGTTGCAGACCGTTGGCAGATCTGGAGCCGTTGGCGCACCGGACATGTCCGGTGCACACCGGACAGTCCGGTGACATCTTCCGACCGTTGGCTCCGCCACGTGTCCCGCGCAGATTGCGCGGCCGACCGTTGGCTCACCGGACAGTCCGGTGCACACCGGACAGTCCGGTGAATTTTAGCCGTACGCCGTCGGCGAATTCCCGAGAGCAGCCAGTTCGCGCCGAGTCAGTCTGGCGCACCGGACACTGTCCGGTGCACACCGGACAGTCCGGTGCTCCAGACCGAGCTGAGTCTTGACTGCACTCAGCCAAGTCTTTTACTCCTCTCTTCTTTTCTTCTACTTTCTGTTTCTAACACTTAGACAAGCATATTAGTATTCAAAACCAATGTACTAAGGCTTAGAAACATACCTTTAATCTTGATTTGTACTTTGTTCATCCAGGGACATAAATTCACAATTAAGCACATGTGTTGGCACTCAATCACCAAAATACTTAGAAATGGCCCAAGGGCACATTTCCCTTTCAATCTCCCCCTTTTTTTGGTGATTTATGCCGACACAACATAAAGCAAGTAGAACAAGTACAAAAACACTTCAAATAAGAACTCAAATTTTATTTTGATTCAATTTTGACATATATGGATCACTCTATGCCACCACTTGGTTTGTTTTTGCAAATCAAACTCAAATCTCTATCTCTAAGTCAAACACACATGTTGAAGCATAAAGAGGGTCATTCCAAAAGAGATTGATCAAAGATTTCAAAACCTCCCCCTTTTTCCCATAATCAATACTTCTCCCCACAAGAAGCCAACTTTTGACAAGAGAGACAACAAAAGAGTTTTGACAAACAAAAACTCTATTCTACTATTTTCAAAACTCTATTCTACTATTTTCAAACTCTCTCAAGTGGTAGCTGATCCATCTATTGCTTTGGCCTTTATTTTCTCCCCCTTTGGCATCAAGCACCAAAACGGGATCAATCTTGGCCCTTTAACCCCATTGCCTCACCAAAATCTTCAATTAAGAGCAAATGGCAATAAGAGTTCATGAGATGGACTTGGAATAAGTTACCCTCTCATCGGAGTGCAGTGGAAGTCTTGCATGATCCAAGTCCACCTTTTCCCTTTCAATTCTCCTTTGAGACTAAATCAAGCAAACTCAAGCATATGGTTAGTCTCAAGGGATCAAGTTGTAACACATCTCCCCCTAAACATGTGCATCACTTTGCAATGGACTTGTGAGGTCCAGGGAGTGTTTGTACAACTTGAGCACCATAATAAGCAACAAAATGCAGAATGAACATGATCAAAGGCATAAGCACATGTATGCTACAATTCAATCCAAGTTCCGCGAATCTAAGACATTTAGCTCACTACGCAGCCTGCAAAAGGTCTTCTCATCTAAAGGCTTGGTAAAGATATCGGCTAGCTGGTTCTCGGTGCTAACATAAAACACTTCGATATCTCCCTTTTGCTGGTGGTCTCTCAAAAAGTGATGCCGGATGTCATTGTGCTTTGTGCGGCTGTGCTCAACAGGATTTTCCGCTATTCGGATAGCACTCTCATTATCACATAGGAGTGGGACTTTGCTCAGATTGTAGCCAAAGTCCCTGAGGGTTTGCCTCATCCAAAGTAGCTGCGCACAACACTGTCCTGCGGCAACGTACTCGGCCTCAGCGGTGGATAGGGCAACAGAGGTTTGTTTCTTAGAGTTCCATGACACCAGGGACCTTCCTAAGAATTGGCACGTCCCCGATGTACCCTTCCTATCGACCTTACATCCAGCATAGTCGGAATCTGAGTACCCAATCAAGTCAAAGTTAGACCCCTTTGGATACCAGATTCCGAAGCAAGGCGTAGCAACTAAATATCTAAGGATTCGCTTCACTGCCACTAAGTGACACTCCTTAGGATCGGATTGAAATCTAGCACACATGCATACGCTAAGCATAATATCCGGTCTACTAGCACATAAGTAAAGCAAAGAACCTATCATGGACCGGTATGCTTTTTGATCAACGGACTTACCTCCTTTGTTGAGGTCGGTGTGTCCGTCGGTTCCCATCGGCGTCTTTGCGGGCTTGGCGTCCTTCATCCCAAACCGCTTTAGCAGATCTTGTGTGTACTTCGTTTGGGAGATGAAGGTGCCGTCCTTGAGTTGCTTCACTTGGAAACCAAGGAAGTAGTTCAACTCGCCCATCATCGACATCTCGAATTTCTACGTCATCACCCTGCTAAACTCTTCACAAGACTTTTGGTTAGTAGAACCAAATATTATGTCATCGACATAAATTTGGCACACAAACAAATCACCATCACATGTCTTTGTGAAAAGAGTTGGATCGGCTTTCCCAACCTTGAAAGCATTAGCAATTAAGAAATCTCTAAGGCATTCATACCATGCTCTTGGGGCTTGTTTAAGTCCATAGAGCGCCTTAGAGAGCTTACACACGTGGTCGGGGTACCGCTCATCCTCGAAGCCAGGGGGTTGCTCTACGTACACCTCCTCCTTTATTGGCCCGTTGAGGAAAGCGCTCTTCACATCCATTTGGTACAACCTGAAAGAATGGTGAGCGGCATATGCTAGCAAGATACGAATGGACTCTAGCCTAGCCACAGGAGCAAAAGTCTCCTCAAAGTCCAAACCTGCGACTTGGGCATAACCTTTTGCCACAAGTCGAGCCTTGTTCCTTGTCACCACTCCGTGCTCGTCTTGTTTGTTGCGGAACACCCACTTGGTTCCCACAACATGTTGCTTGGGACGAGGCACCAGCGTCCAAACTTCATTGCGCTTGAAGTTGTTAAGTTCCTCCTGCATGGCCAACACCCAATCCGGATCTAGCAAGGCCTCCTCTACCCTGAAAGGCTCAAAAGAGGAGACAAAAGAGTAATGTTCACAAAAATTAACTAGTCGAGACCGAGTAGTTACTCCCTTGCTAATGTCCCCCAGAATTTGGTCGACGGGATGATCCCTTTGAATCATCGCTCGAACTTGGGTTGGAGGTGCCGGTTGCGCTTCTTCCTCCATCACATGATCATCTTGTGCTCCCCCTTGATCACACGCCTCCTTTTGATGAACCTGTTCATCGTCTTGAGTTGGGGGATGCACCGTTGTTGAGGAAGAAGGTTGATCTCGTTCATCTTGTTCCTGTGGTCGAACGTCTCCAATCGCCATGGTTCGTATAGCGGCCGTTGGAACATCTTCTTCATCTACATCATCACAATCAACAACTTGCTCTCTTGGAGAGCCATTAGTCTCATCAAATACAACGTCGCTAGAGACTTCAACCAAACCCGATGATTTGTTGAAGACCCTATACGCCTTTGTATTTGAATCATAACCTAATAAAAACCCTTCTACAGCTTTGGGAGCAAACTTAGAATTTCTACCCTTCTTCACTAGAATGTAGCACTTGCTCCCAAAAGCACGAAAGTAAGATACATTGGGTTTGTTACCGGTTAGTAGCTCATATGACGTCTTCTTGAGGAGTCGATGAAGGTAGACCCTGTTGATGGCGTGGCAAGCCATGTTCACGGCTTCCGACCAAAAGCACTCGGGGGTCTTGAACTCTCCAAGCATCGTCCTCGCCATATCGATTAGCGTCCTGTTCTTCCTCTCTACCACACCATTTTGCTGTGGTGTGTAGGGAGCGGAGAACTCGTGCTTGATCCCTTCATCCTCAAGAAACTCCTCCACTTGAAGATTCTTGAACTCGGACCCGTTGTCGCTCCTAATCTTCTTCACCTTGAGCTCAAACTCATTTTGAGCTCTCCTGAGGAAGCGCTTGAGGGTCCCTTGGGTTTCAGATTTATCCTGCAAAAAGAACACCCAAGTGAAGCGGGAAAAGTCATCAACAATAACTAGTCCATACTTACTTCCTCCTATGCTTAGATAGGCGACGGGTCCGAAGAGGTCCATATGCAGCAACTCCAGAGGTCTTGATGTGGTCATCACATTCTTGCTGTGATGTGCTCCTCCCACTTGTTTACCTGCCTGACAAGCTGCACAAGGTCTATCTTTTTCGAAATAAACATTTGTTAGACCTATCACGTGTTTTCCCTTTAGAAGCTTGTGGAGGTTCTTCATCCCCACATGTGCTAAGCGGCGATGCCACAGCCAGCCCATGCAAGTCTTAGCCATTAAGCATGCATCTAGACCGGCCTCTTCTTTTGCAAAATCAACTAAGTAAAGCTTGCCGTCTAGTACACCCTTAAAAGCTAGTGAACCATCACATCTTCTAAAGACAGACACATCTACATTAGTAAAAAGACAATTATATCCCATGTTGCATAGTTGACTAACAGATAGCAAATTGTAACCAAGAGACTCAACTAAAAACACATTTGAAATTGAGTGCTCATTAGAAATTGCAATTTTACCTAACCCTTTTACCTTGCCTTGATTCCCATCACCGAATATAATTGAATCTTGGGAATCCTTATTTTTGACGTAGGAGGTGAACATCTTCTTCTCCCCCGTCATATGGTTTGTGCATCCGCTGTCGATAATCCAGCTTGAACCCCCGGATGCATAAACCTGCAAGGCAAATTTAGGCTTGGGTCTTAGGTACCCAACTCATGTTGGGTCCTGCAAGGTTAGCACAAATATCCTTAGGGACCCAAATGCAAGTCCTGTCTCCCTTGCATTTTGCCCCTAACTTCCTAGCAACTATTTTCCTATCCTTTCTACATATAGCAAAGGAAGTGTTTAAAGCACAATAAATTATAGAAGGTTCATTCACTACTTTCCTAGGAGCATGAATAACATTCTTTCTAGGCACATGATGGATAGCATTTCTCCTAGACATATTTCTACCATGCATATAGGAAGAGCTAGAAGCAAACATGGCATGAGAGTCAAAATCATCATAAGCATTATAACTTCTATAAACATTTCTAGTTTGTCTCCTATCATGATACAAGAAGGCATGATTCTTTTTAGCACTGCTAGCCATAGGGGCCTTCCCTTTCTCCTTGGCGGAGATGGGAGCCTTAAGGCTTGTCAAGTTCTTGGCTTCCCTTTTGTAGCCAAGTCCATCCTTAATTGAGGGATGTCTACCAATCGTATAGGCATCCCTTGCAAATTTTATTTTATCAACTTCACTCTTGCTAGTCTTAAGTTGGGCATTAAGACTAGCCAATTCCTCATTTAATTTGGAAATTAAAACTAGGTGTTCACTACAGGCATCAATATCGAAATCCTTACACCTAGTGCAAATCATAACATGTTCTACACAAGAGTTAGATTTACTAGCCACTTCTAGTTTAGCATTTAAATCATTATTAACACCTTTTAAGGTAGCAATGGTTTCATGGCAGGAAGATAATTCACTAGAAAGCACTTCATTTCTTTTAATTTCTAGAGCAAGAGAATTTTGTGCACTAACAAATTTATCATGCTCCTCATATAAAAGATCCTCTTGTTTTTCTAGTAATCTATTCTTATCATTCAAAGCATCAATCAACTCATTAATTTTATCTATCTTAGATCTATCTAAGCCCTTGAACAAGCATGAATAATCTATGTCATCATCATCACTAGACTCATTATCACTAGAAGAAGCATAAGTGGAGTCTTGAGTACTCACCTTCTTCTCCCTTGCCATAAGGCATGTGAGACGCTCGTTGGGGAAGAGGGAAGACTTGTTGAAGGCAGTGGCGGTGAGTCCTTCATTGTCGGAGTCGGAGGAGGAGCAATCCGAGTCCCACTCCTTTCCTAGATGTGCCTCGCCCTTTGCCTTCTTGTATTGCTTCTTCTTCTCTCTTTTGTTCCCCTTTTCCTGGTCACTTTCATTATCGGGACAGTTAGCGATAAAATGACCAAGCTTACCGCATTTGAAGCATGAGCGCTTCCCTTTTGTCTTGGTCTTGCTTGGCTGCCCCTTGCGACCATTTAGCGCCGTCTTGAATCTCTTGATGATGAGAGCCATCTCTTCATCATTGAGTCCGGCCGCCTCAATCTGTGCCACCTTGCTAGGTAGCGCCTCCTTGCTTCGTGTTGCCTTGAGAGCAAGGGGTTGCGGCTCGTTGATCGGACCATTCAAGGCGTCGTCCACATACCTCGCCTCCTTGATCATCATTCGCCCGCTAACGAATTTCCCAAGAACTTCTTCGGGCGACATCTTGGTGTACCTGGGATTTTCACGTATATTGTTCACCAAATGAGGATCAAGAACGGTAAATGACCTGAGCATTAGGCGGACGACGTCGTGATCCGTCCATCGCGTGCTTCCGTAGCTCCTTATCTTGTTGATAAGAGTCTTGAGCCGGTTGTATGTTTGCGTCGGCTCCTCGCCCCTTATCATTGCGAACCGTCCAAGCTCTCCCTCCACCAACTCCATCTTGGTGAGCAAGGTGACGTCGTTTCCCTCATGAGAAATCTTGAGGGTGTCCCAGATCTGCTTGGCGTTATCCAAGCCGCTTACTTTATGGTATTCATCCCTGCACAAAGAAGCTAGAAGAACAGTAGTAGCTTGTGCATTCTTATGAATTTGTTCATTAATGAACATGGGACTATCCGAACTATCAAAGTGCATTCCACTCTCTACAATCTCCCATATACTAGGATGGAGAGAGAATAGATGACTACGCATTTTGTGGCTCCAAAATCCGTAGTCCTCTCCATCAAAGTGTGGGGGCTTGCCGAGTGGAATGGAGAGCAAATGTGAATTTGAACTTTGCGGAATACGAGAGTAGTCAAAAGAAAAGTTCGAATTAACCGGTTTCCTTCTCTCGTAGTCGTTGTGGTCGTCGTCCTTTTGGGAAGAAGTAGACTCATCGCTGTCGTAGTAGACGATCTCCTTGATGCGCCTTGTCTTCTTCTTCTTCCCTTCCTTCCGTCTATGACCCGAGCCGGAGTCGGTAGGCTTGTCGTCCTTTGGCTCGTTGACGAAGGATTCCTTCTCTTTGTCGTTGATCACGATACCCTTCCCCTTAGGATCCATCTCTTCGGGCGGTCAGTCCCTTTGTGAAGAGAACGGCTCCGATACCAATTGAGAGCACCTAGAGGGGGGGTGAATAGGTGATCCTGTGAAACTTGAAACTTAAGCCACAAAAACTTGTTAAGTGTTAGCACAATTATTGCCAAGTGGCTAAAGAGAAGTCTCAACAAAACACAATACCACAAGAGATCAAGCACAGAGGTGACACAGTGGTTTATCCCGTGGTTCGGCCAAGACCAACGCTTGCCTACTCCACGTTGTGGCGTCCCAACAGACGAGGGTTGCAATCAACCCCTCTCAAGCGGTCCAAAGACCTACTTGAATACCACGGTGTTTTGTTTTGCCTTTCACTATCCCGTTTGCAAGGAATCTCCACAAATTGGAGTCTCTTGCCCTTACAAGTATATGATCACAACGAAGCACAGAGTAAGGGAGGGAAGCAACACACACAAATCCACAGCGAAACGCGCACACACACGGCCAAGAATCAAACTCACAAGAGTATCACAAAGTTCTCACTAGAACGGAGCTCGAAACACTTAGAATGACAAACGAATGCGCAAAGACTGAGTGTGGATGATCAAGAATGCTCAAAGGTTGCTTGTGTATCTCCTCCATGCGCCTAGGGGCCCCTTTTATAGCCCCAAGGCAGCTAGGAGCCGTTGAGAGCAAATCCGGAAGGCCATCCTTGCCTTCTGTCGTCGGGGGCACCGGACAGTCCGGTGCACATCGGACACTGTCCGGTGCCCGATTTGTTTCCTTAAACAGCGAAGCCGACCGTTGCAGACCGTTGGCAGATCTGGAGCCGTTGGCGCACCGGACATGTCCGGTGCACACCGGACAGTCCGGTGACATCTTCCGACCGTTGGCTCCGCCACGTGTCCCGCGCAGATTGCGCGGCCGACCGTTGGCCCGGCCGACCGTTGGCTCACCGGACAGTCCGGTGCACACCGGACAGTCCGGTGAATTTTAGCCGTACGCCATCGGCGAATTCCCGAGAGCAGCCAGTTCGCGCCGAGTCAGTCTGGCGCACCGGACACTGTCCGGTGCACACCGGACAGTCCGGTGCTCCAGACCGAGCTGAGTCTTGACTGCACTCAGCCAAGTCTTTTACTCCTCTCTTCTTTTCTTCTACTTTCTGTTTCTAACACTTAGACAAGCATATTAGTATTCAAAACCAATGTACTAAGGCTTAGAAACATACCTTTAATCTTGATTTGTACTTTGTTCATCCAGGGACATAAATTCACAATTAAGCACATGTGTTGGCACTCAATCACCAAAATACTTAGAAATGGCCCAAGGGCACATTTCCCTTTCAACTTCTAAGGTTAGAAATAGTAACATTGCAAACATCAAAATCTTTAGCCTTAGCAAGCAATTTTTCATTTTCAATCCTAAGGCTAGCAAGAGAATCATTCAATTCTTTAATCTTAGCATGTAAATCAACATTATCATCTCTAAGATTGGGAATTGAAACATTAGAATCAACCTTAGCTAACAAATTAGCATTCTCATTTCTAAGGTTATCAATAGTCTCATGACAAGTGCTTAGCTCACTAGACAATTTTTCACATTTTTCAACTTGTAGAGCGTAAGCATTTTTAACCTTAACATGCTTTTTGTTTTCCTTGATTAGGAAGTCCTCTTGGGAGTCCAAGAGTTCATCCTTCTCATGGATGGCACTAATTAGTTCATTTAATTTTTCCTTTTGTTGCATGTTTAGGTTGGCAAAAAGGGTACGCAAATTATCTTCCTCATCACTAGCATTATCATCACTAGAGGACTCATATTTAGTGGAGGATTTGGATTTAACCTTCTTCTTTTTGCCGTCCTTGGCCATGAGGCATTTGTGGCCGACATTGGGGAAGAGAAGACCCTTGGTGACGGCGATGTTGGCGGCGTCCTCGTCGGAGGAGGAGTCGGTGGAGCTCTCGTCGGAGTCCCACTCCCGGCAAACATGGGCATCACCGCCCTTCTTCTTGTAGTACCTCTTCTTCTCCTTCCTTCTTCCCTTCTTGTCATTGTCCCTGTCACTATCACTTGATAATGGACATTTAGCAATAAAGTGACCGGACTTACCACACTTGTAGCAAACCTTCTTGGAACGGGATTTATAGTCCTTCCCCTTCCGTTGCTTGAGGATTTGGCGAAAGCTTTTGATGATTAAAGCCATCTCCTCATTGTCGAGCTTGGAGGCATCAATGGGTTGTCTACTTGATGTAGACTCCTCCTTCTTTTCCTCTGTCGCCTTGAATGCAACGGGATGTGCCTCGGGCGTGGAGGAGGTGCCTTGCTCGATGATTTTCTTTGAGCCTTTAATCATTAGCTCAAAGCTCACAAACTTTCCTATAACCTTCTCGGGAGACATTAGCTTGTATCTAGGATCACCTCGAATTAATTGAACTTGTGTAGGGTTAAGGAAAACGAGGGATCTAAGAATAACCTTGAACATCTCATGGTCATCCCATTTTTCGCTCCCGAGGTTGCGCACTTGATTCACCAAGGTCTTCAAGCGGTTGTACATGTCTTGCGGATCTTCCCCTTGGTGGAGCATGAAGCGATCGAGCTCCCCCTCGATCGTCTCCCGCTAGGTGATCTTTGTCACCTCGTCTCCTTCGTGTGCGGTCTTGAGTACGTCCCAAATTTCCTTCGCACTTTTTAACCCTTGCACCTTATTATACTCCTCTCGACTTAGAGAGGCAAGGAGTATAGTGGTTGCTTGGGAGTTAAAGTGGTGAATTTGGGCCACCTCGTCCGAGTCGTAGTCTTCATCCCCTACGGATGGCACCTGTACACCAAACTCAACAACATTCCAAATGCTTGTGTGGAGTGAGGTTAGATGATGCCTCATTTTGTCACTCCACATATTATAATCTTCACCGTCAAAAACCGGTGGTTTGCCTAATGGAACGGAGAGTAAAGGAGTACGCTTTGAAATGTGGGGGTAGCGTAGGGGGATCTTACTATACTTCTTGCGCTCTTGGCGCTTAGAAGTTACGGACGGTGCATCGGAGTCGGAGGTCGATGGTGATGAAGAGTCGGTCTCGTAGTAGACCACTTTCCTCATCCTTTTGTGCTTATCGCCTCTCCGATGCGACTTGTGGGAAGAGGATTTCTTCTCCTTCCCCTTCCCTTTGTTGGAGGAGTTCTTCTTCTCCTTCCTCTTGTTGCGGGACTCTTCCGATGAAGTCGACTCGTGGCTTGTAGTGGGCTTGTCGCCGGTCTCCATCTCCTTCTTGGCGTGATCTCCCGACATCACTTCGAGCGGTTAGGCTCTAATGAAGCACCGGGTTCTGATACCAATTGAAAGTCGCCTAGAGGGGGGGTGAATAGGGCGAAACTGAAATTTAACAATTTAAACACAACTACAAGCCGGGTTAGCGTTAGAAATAATAATGAGTCCGAGAGAGGGCGCAAAACAAATCGCAAGCGAATGAGGAGTGTGACACGCGGATTTGTTTTACCGAGGTTCGGTTCTCGCAAACCTACTCCCCGTTGAGGAGGCCACAAAGGCCGGGTCTTTTTCAACCCTTTCCCTCTCTCAAACGGTCCCTCGGACCGAGTGAGCTTTTCTTCTCAAATCAAGCGGGAACAAAACTTCCCCGCAAGGACCACCACACAATTGGTGTCTCTTGCCTTGGTTACAAATGAGTTTTGATCACAAGAACAATTGAGAAAGAAAAGAAGCAATCCAAGCGCAAGAGCTCAAAAGAACACGACAAATCTCTCTCACTAATCACTAAGGCCTTGTGTGGAATTGGAGAGGATTTGATCACTTGGGTGTGTCTAGAATTGAATGCTAGAGCTCTTGTAAGGTGTAGAAGTGTGAAAACTTGGATGCAATTGAATGTGGGGTGGTTGGGGTATTTATAGCCCCAACCACCAAACTAGCCGTTGGGGTGGAGGCTGTCTGTCGCATGGTGCACCGGACAGTCCGGTGCACACCGGACATGTCCGGTGCGCCAGCCATGTCACCCGACCGTTAGGGTTCTGACCGTTGGAGCTCTGACTGCTGGGCCCGCCTGGATGTCCGGTGGCGTACCGGACATGCACTGTAGGGTGTCCGGTGCGCCACTTCGCGCGTGCCTGACTTCTGCGCGTTCTGGCGCGCATTTAATGCGCCTGCAGGTAACCGTTGGCGCCGAAGTAGTTGTTGCTCCGATGTTACACCGGATAGTCCGGTGTACACCGGACATGTCCGGTGAATTATAGCGGAGCGGATTCCCGAAGCTGGCGAGTTCAGAGTCGCTTCATTCCTAGAGCACCGGACACTGTCCGGTGTACACCGGACAGTCCGGTGAATTATAGCGCGGCGGCTCCGAGTTTTCCCGAAGGTGTGAAGTTTAGCTTGGAGTCCCCTGGTGCACCGGACAGTCCGGTGCGCCCGACCAGGGTGCCTTCGGTTGTCCCTTTGCTCCTTTGTTTGAACCCTTTCTCTTGATCTTTTTATTGGCTTATTGTGAACCTTTGGTACCTATAGAACTTATAAACTTGGGCAAACTAGTTAGTCCAATTGTTTGTGTTGGGCAATTCAACCACCAAAATTATTTAGGAAAAAGGTGAAAGCCTAATTCCCTTTCAATTCCTATATTGCCCTTCTCAGAAACCGTAGCGGGTTTTCTGAAGCTAGTGGAACTTTGTAAAGACCTCGTAGTGCTACCCTGCCTCGTCTCCTCGGTAGAGATGAATGGGAAGTCGTGATACCTTGGAAAATAGGTAACATGACTTGTGAGTAAAGATGTGCAACCTCTATAGAGTGTAAAACTAGTATATCAGTCGTGCTCACGGTCACGAGCGGCTCGGACCCTCATATGATTAAACTATGGAACTAAACTTAATTTTTCATATGCATTGCATTGTGGGTGTTATTATTAATTTTGATCTCTTACTTTATTGGGTTGGTATCTACTTACACTTAGTAACTACTAATAAAACTTTGACCAACTTTAAAAGCAATGCTCAACTTTAACCATCTCCTTTGGTAAGCCTTACACTTCACATGAGTCATCACTAGTGAGCTCATGCACATTATTCCCCACAACTTGTTGAGCAATGAACGTATGTGAGCTCACCCTTGATGTACTCACATCCCCCAGGTCAAGGACAGATACTACAAGATGAGGAGCATGAAGGATGTCGTGATGAGTTCGTGAGAGGTCTAGGTCGACGTCCCCCAATCAACTTTGGTTGCTGGATCGTCGTCTTCTATGATGTGATTATTTAATTATTTTATACAGAACTCCATCATATATTAATGATGTTACATTTGTTTATGTACCATGACTCGTCATATGTGTGAGACTTGATCCTAGCAGCACACATTTGGCATTTTACGCCCGGGTTTGGTGCCCCCTTAAACCCGGGTGTGATAGAAGTGGTATCAGAGCCATGTTGACGGTAGGATGTTATCTAGATAGAATTGGACAACCCTTACCTACTTACCTTTAATCTAATTATTTCTACACTTACCTTAACCATTTGTCATCTATTGCTGCTTTACTCTGATTACTCTTACCTTTTCACTTCTAAAGACGAAAGAGGATTTCACACTTTGAAATCCTATCCCTAAAGTGACCTTTAGGAATTGAAGACCTAATAATAGGAACAAAAACAAAACTATTTTTGTAAGTATCTATATGCTTGAATGTTTGTTCTTATGATAACTGTTTGATTTGGTTCTTCGATTGAGTGTGATGAGTTGTGGAGTAATGTCCACAATTGCATCTACATATTTAGGTATAAAAATATGTTTATAACATAACTAGACAAGTCTGGTCATTCCCCATTAAAATATATCTAGTTTAATAGATCCATTCTTGTCTTAAAAGATCCATCTTATCCTAATAAGATCCATCTTACCCCAACCACTTTGTTTATCTCATCATAGTATAACAACCATGATCTAATTGAAATTAATTAGATCCTATCTTGTCTAAGTCATACATATCTAATTTAAATCTCATTTAATCTAATAGGACCTTACCTAAATATGATCTAATCTAAATCTAATTAGATCTAATCTAATCACATTTGATCCAATGTGACCTACCCAGTCCAACCTAGTCTTAATTAACTTACAACCACCTGCTGAGCCATATGCTCTACCTACTAAGTTGTTACCTACAAATCTGTTTTGACCACATGTCCCTAACTTGGATGATGAACAACAAGACTGGAAAAGGAAGAAAAGATCAACCTCGTCAATCCAGACCCCAAGATCACCACCCAAGATGAAGTCTTTTCTCACCATAATCTTTCTGTTGGGGGCCTTCGTCCTCCGAAGGTCCTCAAAAACATGATTTGACAATGTTTTCCAAGTGGATTATGTGAACAGGTATCTTCGGTCTCAGAATTATAAAGCACGGTCAGGACGAAGCCTGAACCAGACGAAGGGCGAGCTGATTACCAAGCTCTACGAAGGTGCACAGCCGAAGCTGTGTGCAAGGAAGCTTCGTCACGATAGCGGAAAGGGGAACCGACTTAAAGATGAAAAGACTACGTGGGCCTCGACAGATTTCCATAACTCATTAACAAATGTAATGGACATGGATGTAATTTTACGTGGGCTGCGTCCCGCGTCTATAAATAGATGAACAGTACTCCCGTACTGTTCACGCTGACTTGGCATTCGCTTTTGCGTCACGCTTGTACCTTCTACCTTCTCTCAGGACCGAAGGTATTTTTGTAATTTGAAATCATTTCTATTTTTCCATGTTAATAAAATAGAAATGATTTTATGATGATGTCTAAATTATATTTCATGTTTTATATGAATCCTTCGTCATTATTTGTTATATTTACGAAGGTATGTTTCTTATGACCTTCGTCCGAAACTCATTATTCCCGAAGGGGCATAATGTCTCGAAGGACGAAGGGCTTTAGCACTTAACACTTTTTATGTTGCCTTGTTCTTAATTCTTAGCATTTGAGAACAAGTCCCCAACATTGGCGCCCACCTCCGGTGAACTCACTTCCACTTCGAGCTTTTTTGAACACCTTCGGAAGGTATAGACCTTCACTATGGCGCCGAAGAAAGCTTCAGCGATTGGGGCTTCAGCACTGCAACCGCTGGACCACAACCAGGAGACCGTCTCTCTTCGGGAGGCCCGAAGCCAGAAGAGAAAGGCCGTAAGCCCGACGCTTCAGGAGGAAGAGCTAGACCAAGAAATCAGGGATATGGAGATCCTACATCAACAAGTGCAAAGGAAGAAGGAGAAGATGGCCCGGCTAGCTGAGTTGCAACGGCAGATAGACGAAGCCTCTGAGGAAGTCCGCCACCTCACCCATGATGAGCAAAATAGAAGGCCTCAGCAGAAAGACCTTCGTCAGGAGGGCTTCGTCAACGAAGATGACTGGTATGACAATTTCCATCAGGGAAATTTTGTTTTCGATGATGCTTCTCCTTTGTCCGCTGAGCTGCAGGCTACACCTTGGCCTCCATCCTATAAGCCACCTCAGCTTCCCATGTTCGACGGCCACTCAGACCCGAAGCAGTTCCTGATGAGCTACGAAGCAACAGTGTCTTCGTATGGGGGCAATGTTGCAGTCATGGCGAAGTCTTTCGTTATAGCCGTCAGGAGTGTTGCTCAGACCTGGTATTCCTCCCTTCGGCCAGGAACGATCACTTCATGGCAAAAGCTGAAGGATATGTTACTGACCAGCTTTCAAGGATTTCAGACGAAGCCGGTCACAGCTCAAGCATTGTTCCAGTGCATTCAGGATCATGAAGAATACCTTCAGGCTTATGTCCGAAGGTTCTTACGTTTGAGGGCGCAGGCACCAACGGTGCCCAATGAAATTGTTATTGAAGCCATGATCAAGGGGCTTCGTCCTGGGCCTGCAGCTCAATACTTTGCTAGAAAGCCGCCTCAGACCCTGGAGAAACTGCTCCAAAAGATGGATGAGTACATTCGTGCTGACAATGACTTTCGCCAAAGAAGGGAGGAGGCCTTCAGATTTTCTGAAATGACCAGGGGCTTCGGAGGAAGATACTACCCGAGGCATGTCCGGACCATCCACAGCTCCACTCAGAATGATGATAAGGGGAGTCAGCAGAGCAGACCGCAGTGCTCCTCACAGGCTTCGGGGCAACAACAAGCTTTCTTCCGGCCACCAGCTCCGAGAGGCAGAGGCGCCAGGGGCTTCGGCGGAAGATTCGGAGATCAACCAAGGAAATTGTTTTGCTTGTTCTGTGGAGAAGGCAAGGGCCATACCACCAGGACGTGCCATATTACAATCCAGAAGCAAAAGGAGATAGCCGAAGCTACATCCCAACAAGTTCACCCGAAGCAGGTCATGCATACTGCTTCGTATCATCCGCCTTACATCCCACAGTACATAGACAACCACCCTGCAGCTTCTGTAGCTTCGGCAAGTCAACCTCAAGCTTCCTGGCAACAGCCCCCGCCTCCACCTCCATTGCAACAGGGTCAACAGCCAGAAGGGAGTCAATATGCTCCACATCAAAGGGACTTCAGAGAACAATCCGAAGCTCGCACAGTCAACAGCACTGTGCCAGAGTCGAAGCACATTTATTGACACATATCCTACCTTTGATAGCAGTCTTTTCCATTCAGTTCTATTCTCTGTAGCAAAAAACATTGATCGTTTCCATGTAATAATTTCGCTGTTTCCCACGAGGAAAATCTATTTTCTCCACAGGATTAAGTTGATGAAGTTTTTGTGTTAACAAGGAGGACCTTCGAAATATTAAAAATCCTTCGGATTAACAGAAAGTCGTTCTAAGGAACGCAGAGTAAGTTCATGAAGTCACAAAAAGCCGTTCCAAAGGGAGCGCAGTGTAAGTTTTCTGCTCAAAAGTCGTTCCTAAAGGAATGCAGAGCTTACAGCGAAAAGTCAACGCTGATACCGTCTAAGTAAAAGACGAAGAAGCTCCTAAGGGAGGCTTACAGCGAAAAGTCAACGCTGATACCGTCTAAGTAAAAGACGAAGAAGCTCCAAAGACGTTCCTAAGGGAATGCAGAGCTTACGAATAAATTTTGTGTGTATCTTCGGAACAAAGGTCATTTGCATAACATAACATCATCACATCATCTTGCATAGCATAAGCATCATACATCATATTGCATTTTGCAAGAGAAGGGTACACAGTATCGACCTTCGGAATACAGCTTCGGAGAATATTTTTACGAAGCATGGACAAGCTTCGTCAGAGCAATATCGAAATTGTATAGCTTCGGAGAATGCTTTCACGAAGCATGGATGTGACTTATCAGAACAGTTTTAACGGAGAATATTTTCTTCACGAAGCATGAAAAGAAGGGAAGGTGTTTTTTCGCCGAAGGCTCAAAAATGGTATGTATGTAGAGTTTCATGCATCGTAAAGAATTGAATAATGAAAAGAAACTTGTATATTACATTCAAATGTACAAAATGTTACATAGATCACAATTTAAATGTTTTTTCTAAATAGCATCTAGTCTTCTCTTAATACTGCTTCGGCGGCTTCATTTAGAAGCTGATCAACAACTTTGTCCATGATAGCTTCGGCCATTTGTTTAATTTCATCATCACCTTTTGTGTGCGGGTTGGCAGTCGATTCAGCAGCTTCTGAGGCAAAAGAATATTTCTTCATTACTATTACAAACCGTGAGCAAAGTTTGAAACAAAAATTACAACACAATAAGAACGACTAATTAATACCTAATTGCCTTTCGGGCTCTGTACTTTTTTCGGCAGCTTCTGCCACTTTCCTAGCATCATGGATGCCTTTTTCGCTCCTTTGGATGATTTCTTGCGCCATTCCTCGGCCGCCGTCGTTCCAGATATCAGTAAAAAATTTGCCACCAACCACGCTTGCTTCGGCCGAGGGGTCCTTGATGTCTTCGGAAGATAAGGTAGCTTCGGACTGAGCTAAAAATTTTACATGCCCGCAACCTTTTTTCTCCAAGACAGAAGCAATTCCTCTGGCGCCCGAAAAAGCGCAGATATCGCCACGACTGCTCAGGATCTCCTCGAAGGCCTCTGCTTCGTGACTAATCCATTCCAGTGGACCTTCGGGATTGCCTCGAGAGAAATTCTCTTCGCTGGAAAAGGCGCCCACGCTGGCGAAGCTGGTTTTAATTTTATTCACGCATTCTATAGATTTAACATAACATTTCCTCTGAGATGCGCGAAGCTCTTTAACTCTTAACTCCAATTTGTTGACCATATGATCACTGAGTTCTCGTTTTGTTTCCTCAAGCACGCGCTCCTCTCTAGCTCTAGCCAGCTGTTTCTGCAGATCTTTAATTTCACGCTTTTGGGCTTCGGCCTGGGCTTTTGAAGCAGCTTCGTCCTTCTTTACTTTGTCTACCAGCGTAAGCAGAATTTTATCCTTTTCCAGAGCTTCGTTTCTCAGTTTGATAACTTCGGAGCGCAAATTGCTGAACGCAATCTCATAGCTTTCATCTTCGGCGCTTTTTTGGGCTCTTAATGCGTTGCTTAGAATTAAGCCCTGTACGAAAAAGAATCTACATAAGAATATAGGAATGAATTACGTATTAAAAAAGTTTTTTCAAACGCTTAATTCCCAAACCTTTAGGCTATTGTATGCAAGACTGTCTGCGAGATCCTCTTTCGTCATGGCGCTTAATCCAGCTTCAAGCTTCGGAAAGCCTATACTCCTGGCCATCTCTCGGCAGACAGATAGTTCTTTATTATCAGGTAGGCAGTATAGGAAGTCATCTTCATTTGTCCCATTGAATATTACTGCCCCCTTCGGATATTTTAGCTCTTTCGCATAATGGTTGGCTTCATAAGTTTCCTCTGCAGATAGTTTCTTCCCCGAAGCGTGTCGTATAATGTAATCGCATATGCTGGCAGGAGCTTCGGGGATGGCAGTGTCAATTTCTTCAACTACAACTGGTTCTGATATTTTTATTGCTTCGGCTTCCAAAGGTTGTTCCTTGTAGGGCTCTGAAGGCCCAGCTTCAGCTTCAGCTTGTTGCATCGAAGCTTCAGTAGAAGCTTCAGCAACTTCAACACTCTTTTTTGGAGTTGTGCTTGAAGACTTGATTGTCTCCAAGACATCTAGTACGTTTACCATTCTTTTCCTTTTTGGGGTCACCGATGGCCCCTTTTGGTTTTTTATTGCTTCGACATTTACCGAAGGACTTAAGATTTCAGACATTTTTGGCTCGTCAACCTTCGGTTTCTCTGATTTTTCCGCTGAAGGCGCTTCAATCTTTTCTTCCATCTTCGGCACTGAAGCTGGTTCGGTAGCTTCAGAGGCCAAAGAGACTTCACCAATGAATTCTGGCACTGTGGCCGGCTCAATAAAGCGTGTCCGATGGGTGAGCACCTTCATCTTTTTTCTTTGAGGCGCTGGCTCACTAGGGGCACTCGTGGTAGCTTCTATCGCAGGAGAAGAATTTTTCCTTTTGCGACCCAATACCGGATACTGATAGTCAGGGTACATAAACCCGACTGCGTCAAACACACGGTTGAGCCTTTTCTTTTTTCGGCCTCCGAAGGCTGCTGATAGCGCAGTATTTTCGGCCTTCGAATATGCCCCAAGTAGTTCATCACTTAAAGTTTCATTGCTCTTCAGCCAGTCATCATCAGGTTCAACAAATTTATCTGCATATTTGAATGTGTATTTTAGTCTAACTAGTCCGCCTTCGTCGGACTCTTTAATAGTTTCCTTCGGCATTTCCCACTTTTCTGCAAGTGGCCATACCCTGAAGGCAATGTGCTCTTGGACCAAGTCCCTTGTCCCAATGAAAGAGCAGACTATGCCGAAGGCTCTTTGGCATTCCTCGGCTGCTTCGTCCATTTCAACCTTCGGCCTTCGAAGTCCGAAGCGTTGCCAGATGGGGTGCATAATAATACTCTTCACATTTTCTTGCGCTGTTAAGTCATTCTTCACATAGAACCACTCTGTCATCCAGGCTCCGGGCCATCTCTTCCGAAAGGTTGGCACAGGGCGGCTTGACCCGGAGCGGGCACCGAAGCTGTAACACCCAAAATTATTGTGATATTGTTCTTTTCCCCACGGCTTCGTCTCATATAACAGTTCATGAATATTGCAAAAACTTTTAGCATTTGGTTCTAAACATTGACTTCTTGCAGCCCAGACAAATATCCCCATTCTTATGATAGCTTCGGGAGTAAGTTGATGAAGGTAGACTTGAAATGTTTTCAGTACCTCGACAACAAAGTTGCTCAGGGGGAATCGAAGCCCAGCCTTGAGAAAGCTTCGGAAAATCACAACTTCATCTTCTTCGGGGGTGGGAGAAGTTTTTTCTCCAGCGTCAGCCCTCACAATAGATATATCTCGAAAATACCGCCCCCTCATGTTATCAATATGGCTCTGCTTGATAGTGGTTTTCCCGAAAACCGTGTGACTTGGCCGCCATGGACGATCTTCGGCCTCTTCCCCGCCACTTTCTACATCATAGCTGTCGCTGTCACCAGTATCTTCGGACAAACCTTCGAGAATATCCTTGGTGATTTTCTCTGTATTGGTCTCCGCCATCGCAATCAGGAACCCCAGATTCTTCTCTTCCTCGAGGCTCAGCTTCGTCCCCGCAGGGATCTTCTTGCCTTCAGGCATCTTCGGAAATGCTAAAAAACTGTTTTCAGGGCCGAAGCTTCGAACTCAAAAAGGTCACCAATCTTAATGCACAAGAGCTAAAAATCTTAGTGGGCCGAAGCAGATGGCAAGTGTGCGTACCAAATGAGTTTGCGGTGCGATCTTATTTATACGCCCAGGGCGTTGAGAATTGAAAGGCCCCGCTTGTCAGTGAATGTTGCTATTCTAGCAAAGGGAAGGTGTTTTTTTCGGACCTTCGGCTCAAAGCCTTCGTCCATATCGCAATCTGAATTTATTATTAACAAATTAATATTGCGAGGGGCTACTGTTGGGGGCCTTCGTCCTCCGAAGGTCCTCAAAAACATGATTTGACAATGTTTTCCAAGTGGATTATGTGAACAGGTATCTTCGGTCTCAGAATTATAAAGCACGGTCAGGACGAAGCCTGAACCAGACGAAGGGCGAGCTGATTACCAAGCTCTACGAAGGTGCACAGCCGAAGCTGTGTGCAAGGAAGCTTCGTCACGATAGCGGAAAGGGGAACCGACTTAAAGATGAAAAGACTACGTGGGCCTCGACAGATTTCCATAACTCATTAACAAATGTAATGGACATGGATGTAATTTTACGTGGGCTGCGTCCCGCGTCTATAAATAGATGAACAGTACTCCCGTACTGTTCACGCTGACTTGGCATTCGCTTTTGCGTCACGCTTGTACCTTCTACCTTCTCTCAGGACCGAAGGTATTTTTGTAATTTGAAATCATTTCTATTTTTCCATGTTAATAAAATAGAAATGATTTTATGATGATGTCTAAATTATATTTCATGTTTTATATGAATCCTTCGTCATTATTTGTTATATTTACGAAGGTATGTTTCTTATGACCTTCGTCCGAAACTCATTATTCCCGAAGGGGCATAATGTCTCGAAGGACGAAGGGCTTTAGCACTTAACACTTTTTATGTTGCCTTGTTCTTAATTCTTAGCATTTGAGAACAAGTCCCCAACACTTTCTTAAACTAAACTATCCTTACCCATACTTCATTGGCCTATTAGTAGGCTTGGCATAAAAGAAGCTCATACTTTCCTAATCACCTAATAGTTAATACTAAAGAAAAGAAAACCTTTGAATCCTGAAAAAAACTAAAAGCTAAAACTGCAAACAAAACCTTCTGTATCCTTTCTTACTAATCTCGAGGACGAGATTATTTTTAAGGGGGTAGAATTTGTAACGCCCAAAATCCTATTTTCGGATTTATAAAGGTTCTCCAAAGGATTTAAGAAAAAAAAATGTATTTTAATAATATATTAATTCTTTATAATGTATAGAGAAATAAAATAATGATGTTCAACCGTTGGTAGTACAAAACTTGAAGTCAAAACTTTGGACTAGGATTAAAATGAGAAAGATTCCAAATTGTATAATGAGTAAAATTTAGTGCCTATGAACCATCTCTTAGTAAGAAATAAATCATAAATTCTTGTACAAATAAAACTATTTAGAATTAATGTCTAAAGAATAATCACCAAAGGATTTAGGATGATACATTAGAAATTGTTTTCTTAGAATAGTGCCTTTTGTGTATATGAGTTTCATATTAAGAGAACATTTGTTTAAAAGATAAAATAAGATAATAAATAAATAAATAAATAAAATAGTAAATAAACTTTGCATTAGCATGCTGGACTTTTCTTGGCTGTGCATTATAAATTCAAACTTTATTCGAACTTGATTTGAAACTTGGAAATCAGAATAGGGAAGAAAGCAGAAAATAGAAAACAAAAAGGGAAACCTTGCTCTAGACCCAATCTCTACCTCGGCCCACTCCATCCATGTAGATCATCCCACACCGCAGCCCCTCAGCCACACACCCACGTGAGGTCTCACCTCGACCGACGTGTGGGCTCGAGTTGTCAACTCCTTCATGCCTCTCAGTAACGAACCAACGTCACCCGCAATGGACGTCGCCGATCCTTTGGGTTTAATACTCTTGTCTGTAATTTGTTCTAATTGCGGGTCAACGGTTCTAAAAGCATTTATCACCTTAGTAGACCATGAAGCATAATTAGAACAATCGGAAAGCAATGTCTCAAGAGTTACCTCAATGTTTTCCTTCGGTGGTGTCTTCTTGTTCTTTTGGGGTTTTCTCCAAGCCATCACTTCGAGTTGTTAAACTCAATATGAAGTGCCTAGCTTCGATACCAATTGAAAATCGCCTAGAGGGGGTGAATAGGCGAAACCTAAAAATAATAACTTTAAACTCGAACTTGATTCCTCGATTTGCGGTTAGAACAAGGTGAACAATTATCAGAGTATAAAACTAAGTCCTTTGCTTGCAAAGAGTATTGCTTTCAAAGAATGTAGAATTAACAAAAAGCAACACAACTAAAATGTTTATGGAGAATGAAGCAAGAGGGCTCATATAAGAAGAGGAAAATCACAAGTTCTTTCTTGCAAGGTGTTGCTTCTATATATGAGAATTTAACTCAAAGCAACACAAAGCAATATCAACAAAGAATAGTGCAAGAGAACTTAGAGAGGGAGAAGACAAACAAATCACAAGCAATAAACAAAAGTGACACGGGTGATTTGTTTTATCAAGGTTCGGTTCACCAAGAACCTAATCCCCATTGAGGAGTCCACTAAGGACGGGTCTTTTTCAACCCCTTTCCCTCTCTCCAACGGTCACCAAGACCGGCGAGTGTTCCTTTTTCTTTGTCAAGAAAAGACCAAAGTCTCCACAAGGCCAACCACAAAGATAAGGGGCCCTTGCTAGCTTTACAATGAATGGGAGTCAAAACTGCACACTCAAATGATCACAAGAGGTAACACACACTTTCTCTCAATGATTCTCACAAGCCACTATCGCTAAACACACGAGCAGCTCTTTCTTGCTTGATCTCTATTTTGTGGCACTTGTGAGGCTTTGATGTGTATAAAAGTGTTGCTCTAGTAGATAGGAGTGAATACCCAACCCTTGTGAATAGTGTGGATCAATGAATCATGTGAATGGACTGGTAGGGATGGCTTTTATAGCTCTCAACCACCCATATAGCCGTTATGCCCTATCTGCCTTTTCTACGCACGGGCGGACGGTCCATGGCTTGAGCCCGGACGGTCCGCGACCCCCTCAATGGTCAGATCTAACATGTTAATGGGTTTGTCTGACAGACCAATGACTAGATCAACGACTATCTGCCTCGGTGACATCATGCGGACAGTCTGCCTTTGGTCCCGAACAGTCCGCGCCAGCTCTAAAAACCCTTCTGCTCAACTTGTCACCTTCGAGCTGAACCAGTTCTTCATGTGTGAACGGTCCGTGAATTATAGCCAGATGGTCTGCTCTGTATAGCTGGACTGTCCGCGCTTGGTCTCGGACGGTGCTCGCTTCTTCTTCGGACAGTCCGTAGTATTAACGCATGATTTTGCGATGTTCCTGTCCGAGGCTCTCCCTAGTGTCACGGGCGATCCGTCGCAGGGGCTCGGACGGTCCACGCTTGGCAATTTCAGCACTTGAGTTCCTGACTTGTCATTGATCTTTGAACAATCTTCGCCAAGTTACTTTGGCTAAACTTGAGAGAGAGATCATATGACTTAGAAAAGCATCTCAAGTGGCTTTCCATCTAGTCTAAGTCATGGATCATGATTTTTGATTCTTTAACTCATATTTCTTCTTTTTCTCAATACTAGCTCCAAAATAGTGATATGTTGATTCCGAGCTTTCCAACCTCTCTATATGTATTGAATAGGTTCCTCAGGGTATTTTAAAACTTATCCGAAGAGTAGAACTATTGGTAGTTCATCTATTCCATGTTTTACCCCTATTCGGTTGGATCTGAGCTAATTGTGATTTAGAAACTAAATTATTGATCTTATGAACCTGTGAATCAAAGACTAGGAAAACTAGTTAGTCTGAATGGTTGTGAAGGTCATCAAGCACCAAAACATAACAGATGGTTTAAGGCCATTTTCCTTTCAATCTCCCCCTTTTTGGTGATTGATGCCAACACAAACCAAAGCAAATATGAAGTATGAAATTGTAACTAGTTTGCAATTGGTCAAGTGTTCATAAGCTACTAAAATGAAAGTAGTTCTAAGTGAATATAAGTGATATTGACATGATTGTAAATTTGGACCACATTTGCACCACATGACATGGTTTTTTTTGCAAACTTCTTGATAAAATCTTTTCAATGTTATTTTCATATGACCTAAGGTACAAGAATGAAATTTTTAGAACATTTCTAAGATTTACATATTCTCCCCTTTTTCAAATGCTTTTCCTTTGGCCATTTAAAAACTCCCCCTGAAGAAATAGAAAACGTTTTCAAAAAATAGGGTGGTGGTGTGGTCCTTTTGCTTTGGTCTAATACTTTCTCCCCCTTTGGCATTAAGCACCAAAAATGAAGAAATTTTGAGGCCTTTTGAATATAGATATGAAATTGAAGTACATGAGTCTTGGCAAGGGTGTTTGATGCCGAACGAATATGAAGTGGAAGCACTCCCTTTGCTCAAAACTCCATTTCCCTTTCAATTTGAGACTAAGTATAACCTATACTTGAAGAATGGTTAGTCTCGAAGATTTAATGTTTGGAGTATTGCTCCCCCTAAACTTGTGCATACAAGTGATGAATACTTGTAGATCAATGCACTTTAGGACTTATGAGATCTGAGGATGCAAGTTCTACACATTGAACTTTGGTATAAGCAAAAATATGAATTAAGAGCATGTACCAACTAAAAGAGATATATAAGATCAAAAGATATGTCAATTAAACTTTATTACAGTTCTATAATATAGATTGCTCCCCCTAAGTATGTGCATAGAGAGGAATACATATTTTGGCCTTAAATGCCGAATGCACATAATGAGGTCAATGAGAACATATCTAAATCATAGAAATTGTGAAGTGCAATGCGTCATAATATAAATGTGATGCTCATTACAGACTATGCACTGACGAAAGCATGTTATAAACATTTGATGCATTTACCCTTAATGGTTCAAGGAAGCTTAAGGAACCACCACCTTTGGAACAAAGGTAGCTTATCCTTGTTACAAGGTTAAGCTTTAAGCTCTTTGACAAGAATATCACTTCACCTAGTTTTAACAAAAATGCATTAAAGCAGGAATGAAATTTTGAGAGGTTAAACTAGGTATGAAGCAGTGTTATGCATAGACATGCTTCTTTATTCCTCTTGTAACTTAAAGATATGCAATATACGTATAAGAGGAAAATCTAGGTACATGTGTAAATGATAGGAAGTAGTTTACCCTTTTGTACCTTCACATAGAGATGCTCCTTTATTGTGCTTTGTCCATAGTCTTGGTTACATAAATCCTATGCTCAAGACAATGTATAGAATTATTTGCACAGAGAGAATTCTACAACTAGTGATCCTTTTTCTCTAAACAAATCATTATTATCACATATCAAGTAGATCACAAATTGCATAAATTTATCCTAAACTCTCCTTTTAACTTAGTGCATACACATGAGAGACATCAATTGATGTACATGAAGCACTAAGCAACACAAGTATCAATTGAAGCTATCCAATGATCAAAAGTATAACAGATGTGATCAAATGAACAACATATGCACTAGATTATCAAATAAGCTTGTAACAGGAGAATCTAGTAATTATGCTACTTTAATAATGAAAGTTGCAATCCTAGATAAGAGTGATACTTCTTTACCAAATTGGATTGAGTTGTAGTAGCATACTTCATGTGAAAATTATTCTCATACTTGAGACTACATGAGATTACTAAGATAAAGTGTTAGTCTCAACATAATCAAGATATAGAAATGGACTCCCCCTAAAGATGTGCATCAAGTATTTGAATGACTTGGTTAGATGCGTTCTCTCTTAAACACAAATAGGGGAATTCATTGAACATCTTGATCAAGGCATATAAAATTTGCAATAATTAGCTTATGCCTGGTATTCTCAAAATGAAAAAGGTTTAGAATACTTACCACCACACCATTGATTGATTTGAAGATCTTACTGTCTAAGTGGGTGTTGTTATTCTTGACATCTTCTTTTTCATTTGAGTGCCCTCTCTTTATAGTTGTCTCTTTTTCCTTTCAAACTTATTGAAAATACTTGAAAGAGAGATATTAGTAGCACAAGGGAGTATATGATAAATGATGATTTCTTGAGATAAGAGATGCAGACAAATCATCATTCATAAGTCACACAGACATGAAGTAAAACTTTAATATTAGTGCACAGCTTCACAAAAGAGTAATATGCACCTTTTAACATTTTAATCATAGGAAATTTATTCTTCATATTGATGTTTCTCCACACAAGATTGTTTAAAATAACTTAGAAGAATATCAATATGAGACCAAACATAGCGAAGGCATGAATTTGATTCTAATGGACTAGTCCACATATGAAAGCAAGATTGTATGCACTTTTAACAGATTTAAGTCAAATAAGGAATCTAATCTTCATATTGGTAGATTATGATAATTTGGAAGAAATATCAATTGAAAGGAACTATTATTGAGTGAGTTCTTATTCCTTTGCTTTTACCTCTCTTCCTTTAGGTGAAGAGCAATCTTGAGGCTTGTGTCTTTTAATAAATTGAACATGCACTCACTCTCTTGTAGATTTTTTATAAATATGCTCAAGAGAGATGTCATTAGTAACGCAAGCTCTAGTTTCCTATTTAGTAAACATTTTTGGGTATGAATGACATGTAGATTACTAAAACATAGAAACTTCATAACATGAACTAGATTATCCCATAAATGATATTATGCACAGTTTTAACTCATAAAACAAGCATAGTTAATTTCTCAAATTCATGGGGACAAATCTAATTCTTAACATGGATAGCGATTAATGTAGAAGAATCATATCCAATTTAAGCATGAAGAAATATATAACATATCATTGGATTGATTTCCTTTTTATGTTAGATTATGCATTCCATAGAGAAACCCATTCTCTTGATGTAAGACTACTTAAGTCACTTAGACAAAAGCATTAGTCTCACGATTCTAGTCATAAAGAGAACTTTCCCTTTAATAAGTGTCCTAAGGATTTGAATTCCTTATATTACACCTTATTCTTTTAAGAACATGGAATATTTCTCTTTATGTCTAGAAGATGGCAACAATAGGATAATTAATGTAAAACATGCCATGAGGTACTTACAACTATTTAAAGCAAGTAGATTGCCATAATATAGAAATGATGAAAATGCAATCTACCATATGAGAGGAACTTTCTCTAAAGAATGGTGACATAATTTAACAATATTCTTAAGTGCTTCCTTTTTCTATGTGACTACATAAGACACAAGAGAAATGATAATTGAAGGCATTTGCACTTAAAGACATAAGTGTTACCATCCTTTGGCTTTCCTCCATCTTGTAGGCTTTGATTTTCCACACAGGATTGTCGGGGACCATAATTAGGGGTACCCTCAAGACGCCTAATTCTCAGCTGGTAACCCCCATCAGCATAAAGCTGCAGAGGCCTGATGGGTGCGATTAAGTCAGGGATCAGTCCATACGAGCGACTCGATCACGCCTCGCCCGAGCCTAGCCTTGGGCAAGGGCAGCCGACCCTGAGGTGTTTCCGTCTCGCCCGAGGCCCCCTTTTTACGGCAGACGCATCTCCGGCTCGCCCGAGGCCTTGCCTTCGTTAAGAAGCAACCCTGACTAAATCGCCGCACCGACCGACCGAGTCACAGGGGCATTTAACGCAAAGGCAGCCAGGACTTGCCAAAGGCGCCATAGGAAGCTCCGCCCGACCCAGGGCTCGGACTCGGGCTAAGGCCCCGGAAGACGGCGAACTCCGCTCCGCCCAACCCAGGGCTCGGACTCGGGCTAAGGCCCCGGAAGACGGCGAACTCCGCTCCGCCCGACCCAGGGCTCGGACTCAGGCTAAGGCCCCGGAAGACGGCGAACTCCGCTCCGCCCGACCCAAGGCTCGGACTCGGGCTAAGGCCCTGGAAGACGGCGAACTCCGCTCCGCCCGACCCAGGGCTCGGACTCGGGCTAAGGCCCCGGAAGACGGCGAACTCCGCTCCGCCCGACCCAGGGCTCGGACTCGGGCTAAGGCCCCAGAAGACGACGAACTCCGCCTCGCCCGACCACAGGGGTCGGACTCCGCTCTGGCCTCTGCCGAACGACCTCCGCCTCGCCCGAGCCAGGAGCTCGGACTCGGCCTCGGCCATGCAGGACAGACTCGACTTCGGCTTCGGAGGAGCCTCCATGTCGCCCGACCTAGGGCACAAGTCCGCCACGACAACAGGAAGCGCCATCATCACCCTACCCCGAGCCGACTCGGGCCGCAGAGAACAGGACCGACGTCCCATCTGGCTAGCTCCGCCAGATAGGCAATGATGGCGCCCCACTAGACCCATGACGACGGTGGCTCTCAGCTCTCTTACGGAAGCAGGGGGACGTCAGCAAGGGCCCAACCACTCCGACAGCTGTCCCTCCGCCAAGCTCCATTGCTTCTCCGACAGCCACGACGCCACACCAGCTGGGTGCCAAGATCTCTCCGGCTGCCACCTTGGCATGTACTTAGGGCACTAGCTCTCCCCCGCTAGACACATAGCACCTTGCTACACCCCCATTTGTACACCTGGATCCTCTCCTTACGCCTATAAAAGGAAGGACCAGGGCCTTCTTAGAGAAGGTTGGCCCCGCGGGAACGAGGGCAGGGGCAGGCGCTCTCTTGGGGCCGCTCGCTCCCCTCACCCGCGTGGACGCTTGTAACCCCCTACTGCAAGCGCACCCGACCTGGGCGCGGGACGAACACGAAGGCCGCGGGATCTCCACCTCCCTCTCGACTCGGCTCCGGCCGCCTCCGCTCTTTCCCCCCTTCGCGCTCGCCTATGCGCTCGACCCATCTGGGCTGGGGCACGCGGCACACTCACTCGTCGGCTCAGGGACCCCTCGGTCTCGAAACGCCGACAGTTGGCGCGCCAGGTAGGGGCCTGCTGCGTGTTGACGAGCAGTTTCCCGTCAAGCTCCAGATGGGCAGTCTCCAACGACCTCTCCAACCCGGGACGATGCTCCGTTTCGGGAATCTCGAGTTCATGTCTTTCGACGGCGGCTACGACATGATACTCCTTCCACCGCCGCGCGACGGCGACAATGGTGGCCGACAGTCCGCCCGCCGGCGGCGGAATCGACGACGTCTTCCCCGCGTGGGGGAAGAACAACCTTCGAGCTCGCCCCATCCTCTCCCTCGCCATCGGAGGAGGAGGCGGGGCAACCAGGGCCGAGTAGGAGGCTGCGCTCCGTCGGCTGTTGAGCGAATCGACATCCCCAGCGCCCCAACGGAGGACGCGTCGGGCGTCACCCTCGCGTTTGAGGCGAAGGCGAGCGCCGTCCCCCCGCATCACGCCAACCCCGAGCAAGTGGACGACGCCAGCACGCTCACGGAGGGCCTGCAGGATGTCGCCCTCGTACCCAAGACGACGGCGCGATCAGCCCCCGATGTGACTTCGTCGCTCCTCGTCGACCAAAAGGTACCGACCGATTCCCATCCTTCGTCATTTCGACTCGACCTCAATCCGCCTAGCGACCTCGCTCTGGCGGGCGCTCACGTTGAGGCGAGTGCTACTTCTCTTGGGTTTCGTGTGCGGTCGCCTTGGGACCGATTGACGGGCGTCTCGACCTATGGGCCCTCTGGGTCCGAGGAAGATGACGACCCCAGCATCTGCTGGGATTTCTCCGGATCTGGCAACCCCAGTGCCATGCGGGACTTCATGACCGCATGCAACTACTGCCTCTCCGACTGTTCCGACGACAGCCGTAGCCTTGACGACAAGGACTGCGGCCCGAGCCGCGAATGTTTCCACGTCGAGCTAGGGGATCCCTCCGGAGGCAGCCGTCTCGGCATGCCGGAGGATGGTGATCTCCCTAGGCCAGTGCCTCGCGCCGACATCCCGCGGGAGCTAGCTGTGGTCCCCGTTCCGGCGGGGGGTCACGACCCACAGCTCGAGCAAGTCCGCGGGGCGCAGGCCGGGCTCGACGAGGGGGCAGGAGCGCTCGAGCTGATCCGCCGGGACGTCGGGCAAGTATGGGCGGGCCAGCCCCCGGCCGGAGAAATACGTCACCTGCCCCAGGGTCTCCAGCACCGCATCGCCAACGATGCCAGGGACAGGCCGCCACCCGCATCCAGCGGGACCGGTCAGGACCTGGCAGCCGCAGCGATGCTCCTCCGCGCGATGCCGGAGTCATCAACCACCGAGGGTCGGCGAATCCAGGGAGAGCTCAAGCATCTCCTGGAAGGCGCTGCGGCCCGGCGGGCCGAGAGCTCTGCCTCCCGAAGGCAGGGGTACCCCTCGGAACCTCGTGCCGCGACTTCCCGACTCATGCGGGAAGCCTCGGTCTACACCGGGCGCACGCGCAACACCGCGCCTGCGGCCCCGGGCCACTGAGAGCACCTAGAGGGGGGGGTGAATAGGTGATCCTGTAAAAACTTCAAACTTACGCCACAAAAACTTGTTAAGCGTTAGCACAGTTAATGCCAAGTGGCTAAGGTGAAGTCTTCAACAAAACACAATACCACAAGAATCAAGCACAGAGGGACACGGTGGTTTATCCCGTGGTTCGGCCAAGCCAGTGCTTGCCTACTTCCACGTTGTGGCGTCCCAACGGACGAGGGTTGCAATCAACCCCTCTCAAGCGGTCCAAAGACCCACTTGAATACCACGGTGTTTTGTTGTTCTTATCTCAATCCCGTTTGCGAGGAATCTCCACAACTTGGAGCCTCTCGCCCTTACAAAAGATGTTCACAAAGAATCACGGAGTAAGGGAGGGATTAGCAACTCACACACAACACAAAGATCACAGCGAATACACACACACAAAACCCAGACTTGAGCTCAAGAGGCTAACACACTAGAACAGAGCTCAAATCACTAGAATTTCAAACAAGTGCGCAAGATTGATGTGTGAGTGATCAAGAGTGCTCAAGGAATGCTTGGGTACTTCCTCCATGCGCCAAGGGGTCCCTTTTATAGCCCCAAGGCAGCTAGGAGCCGTTGGGAACAAATCTGGAAGGCCATCTTTGCCTTCTGTCTCGTGGCGCACCGGACAGTCCGGTGCACACCGGACACTGTCCGGTGCCTGATTTGTTTCCAAAAACAGCACTTCTGACCGTTGCTGGCTGCTCCAGATCTGCGCTCAGTTGGCGCACCGGACATGTCCGGTGCACACCGGACAGTCCGGTGTTCCTTCCCGACCGTTGGCTTGGCCACGTGTCCCGCGCGGATTGCGCGGCCGACCGTTGGCCCTGGCCGACCGTTGGCTCACCGGACAGTCCGGTGCACACCGGACAGTCCGGTGAATTATAGCCGTACGCCGTCGGCGAATTCCTGAGAGCGGCCAGTTCGCGCCGAGGAGGTCTGGCGCACCGGACACTGTCCGGTGCACACCGGACAGTCCGGTGCTCCAGACCGAGCTGGGACTTGGCTGCACACAGCCAAGTCATTTCTCCTCTTCTCTCTTCCTGTTTCTAACACTTAGACAAATATGTTAGTCCACAAAACCAATGTACTAAGGCTTAGAAACATACCTTTATCTCATGATTTGCACCTTGTTCATCCATGTACACAAATTCATAATTAAACACATGTGTTGGCACTCAATCACCAAAATACTTAGAAATGGCCCAAGGGCACATTTCCCTTTCAATCTCCCCCTTTTTGGTGATTTATGCCAACACAACATAAAGCCACTAGAACAAGTGCAAACTCAATTCAAATAACATAAATTTAAGTGTTATTCAATTTTGGCATATATGGATCATCCTTTGCCACCACTTGGTTTGTTTTTGCAAATCAAACACAAATCTCTATCTCTAAGTTAAACACACATGTTTAAGCATAAAGAGAGTCATTCAAAAAAAAGATTGATCAAGGATTTCAAAAACTCCCCCTTTTTCCCATAATCAATACTTCTCCCCACAAGAAGCCAACTTTTGACAAGAGAGACAACTTAAGAATTTTGACAAATCAAAAACTCTATTCTACTATTTTCAAAATCTCTCAAGTGGTAGCTGATCCATTTATTGCTTTGGCCTTTATTTTCTCCCCCTTTGGCATCAAGCACCAAAACGGGATCAATTGTGGCCCTTTAACCCCATTGCCTCACCAAAATCGTCAATTAAGAGCAAATGGCAATAAGAGGTCATGAGATGAACTTGGAATGAGTTACCCCTCATCGGAGTGCAGTGGAAGTCTTGCATGGTCCAAGTCCACCTTTTCCCTTTCAATTCTCCTTTGAGACTAAATCAGACACACTCAACATATGGTTAGTCTCAAAGGGTCAAGTTGTAACACATCTCCCCCTAAACATGTGCATCACTTTGCAACGGACTTGTGAGGTCCAGGGAGTGTTTGTACAACTTGAGCACCATAATAAGCAACAAAATGCAGAATGAACATGATCAAAGGCATAAATACATGTATGCTACAATTCAATCCAAGTTCCGCGAATCTAAGACATTTAGCTCACTACGCAGCCTGCAAAAGGTCTTCTCATCTAAAGGCTTGGTAAAGATATCGGCTAGCTGGTTCTCGGTGCTAACATAAAACACTTCGATATCTCCCTTTTGCTGGTGGTCTCTCAAAAAGTGATGCCGGATGTCAATGTGCTTTGTGCGGCTGTGTTCAACAGGATTTTCCGCTATTCGGATAGCACTCTCATTATCACATAGGAGTGGGACTTTGCTCAGATTGTAGCCAAAGTCCCTGAGGGTTTGCCTCATCCAAAGTAGTTGCGCGCAACACTGACCTGCGGCAACATACTCGGCCTCAGCGGTGGATAGGGCAACGGAGGTTTGTTTCTTGGAATTCCATGACACCAGGGACCTTCCTAAGAATTGGCACGTCCCCGATGTACTCTTCCTATCGACCTTACATCCAGCATAGTCGGAATCTGAGTACCCAATCAAGTCAAAGTTAGACCCCTTTGGATACCAGATCCCGAAGCAAGGCGTAGCGACTAAATATCTAAGAATTCGCTTCACCGCCACCAAGTGACATTCCTTGGGATCGGATTGAAATCTAGCACACATGCATACGCTAAGCATAATATCCGGTCTACTAGCACATAAATAAAGTAAAGACCCTATCATTGACCGGTATGCTTTTTGATCAACGGACTTACCTCCTTTGTTGAGGTCGGTGTGTCCGTCGGTTCCCATCGGAGTCTTTGCGGGCTTGGCGTCCTTCATCCCAAACCGCTTCAGCAGATCTTGCGTGTACTTCGTTTGGGAGATGAAGGTGCCGTCCTTGAGTTGCTTCACTTGGAACCCAAGGAAGTAATTCAACTCGCCCATCATCGACATCTCGAATTTCTGCGTCATCACCCTGCTAAACTCTTCACAAGACTTTTGATTAGTAGACCCAAATATTATGTCATCGACATAAATTTGGCATACAAACAAATCACCATCACATGTCTTTGTAAAGAGAGTTGGATCGGCTTTCCCAACCTTGAAAGCATTAGCAAGTAAGAAATCTCTAAGGCATTCATACCATGCTCTTGGGGCTTGTTTAAGTCCATAGAGCGCCTTAGAGAGCTTACACACATGGTCGGGGTACCGCTCATCCTCGAAGCCAGGGGGTTGCTCCACGTACACCTCTTCCTTTATTGGCCCGTTGAGGAATGCGCTCTTCACATCCATTTGGTACAACCTGAAAGAATGGTGAGCGGCATATGCTAGCAAGATACGAATAGACTCTAGCCTAGCCACAGGAGCAAAAGTCTCCTCAAAGTCCAAACCTGCGACTTGGGCATAACCTTTTGCCACAAGTCGAGCCTTGTTCCTTGTCATCACTCCGTGCTCGTCTTGTTTGTTGCGGAACACCCACTTGGTTCCCACAACATTTTGCTTGGGACGAGGCACCAGCGTCCAAACTTCGTTGCGCTTGAAGTTATTAAGTTCCTCCTGCATGGCCAACACCCAGTCCGGATCTAGCAAGGCCTCCTCTACCCTGAAAGGCTCAATAGAGGAGACAAAAGAGTAATGTTCACAAAAATTAACTAATCGAGACCGAGTAGTTACTCCCTTGCTAATGTCACCCAGAATTTGGTCGACGGGATGATCCCTTTGAATCATCGCTCGAACTTGGGTTGGAGGTGCCGGTTGCGCTTCTTCCTCCATCACTTGATCGTGTTGTGCTCCCCCTTGATCACACGCCTCCTTTTGATGAACCTGTTCATCGTCTTGAGGTGGGGGATGCACCGTAGTTGAGGAAGAAGGTTGATCACGTTCATCCTGTTCCTGTGGCCGAACGTCTCCAATCGCCATGGTTCGTATAGCGGCCGTCGGAACATCTTCTTCATCTACATCATCATAATCAACAACTTGCTCTCTTGGAGAGCCATTAGTCTCATCAAATACAACGTCGCTAGAGACTTCAACCAAACCCGATGATTTGTTGAAGACTCTATACGCCTTTGTATTTGAATCATAACCTAATAAAAACCCTTCTACAGCTTTGGGAGCAAACTTAGAATTTCTACCCTTCTTCACTAGAATGTAGCACTTGCTCCCAAATACACGAAAGTACGATACATTGGGTTTGTTACCGGTTAGTAGCTCATACGAAGTCTTCTTGAGGAGTCGATGAAGGTAGACCCTGTTGATGGCGTGGCAAGCCGTGTTCACGGCTTCCGACCAAAAGCACTCGGGGGTCTTGAACTCTCCAAGCATCGTCCTCGCCATATCGATTAGCGTTCTGTTCTTCCTCTCTACCACACCATTTTGCTGTGGTGTGTAGGGAGCGGAGAACTCGTGCTTGATCCCTTCCTCCTCAAGAAACTCCTCCACTTGAAGGTTCTTGAACTCGGACCCGTTGTCGCTCCTTATCTTCTTCACCTTGAGCTCAAACTCGTTTTGAGCTCTCCTGAGGAAGCGCTTGAGGGTCCCTTGGGTTTCAGACTTATCCTGCAAAAAGAACACCCAAGTGAAGCGGGAAAAGTCATCAACAATAACCAAACCATACTTACTTCCTCCTATGCTCAGATAGGCGACGGGTCCGAAGAGGTCCATATGCAGCAGCTCCAGGGGTCTCGACGTGGTCATCACGTTCTTGCTGTGATGTGCTCCTCCCACTTGTTTACCTGCCTGACAAGCTGCACAAGGTCTATCTTTTTCGAAATAAACATTTGTTAGACCTATCACGTGTTCTCCCTTTAGAAGCTTGTGGAGGTTTTTCATCCCCACATGTGCTAAGCGGCGATGCCACAGCCAGCCCATGCAAGTCTTAGCCATTAAGCATGCATCTAGACCGGCCTCTTCTTTTGCAAAATCAACTAAATAAAGCTTGCCGTCTAGTACACCCTTAAAAGCTAGTGAACCATCACATCTTCTAAAGACAGACACATCTACATTTGTAAAAAGGCAATTGTATCCCATTTGACATAATTGACTAACAGATAGCAAATTATATCCAAGACTCTCTACTAAGAATACATTTGATATAGAATGCTCATTAGAAATTGCAATTTTACCTAGCCCTTTTACCTTGCCTTGATTCCCATCACCGAATATAATTGAATCTTGGGAATCCTTATTCTTGACGTAGGAGGTGAACATCTTCTTCTCCCCCGTCATATGGTTTGTGCATCCGCTGTCGATAATCCAGCTTGAACCCCCGGATGCATAAACCTGCAAGGCAAATTTAGGCTTGGGTCTTAGGTACCCAACTCATGTTGGGTCCTGCAAGGTTAGCACAAATATCTTTAGGGACCCAAATGCAAGATTTATCTCCCTTGCATCTAGCCCCTAATTTCCTAGCAACTACCTTCTTACCCTTTCTACAAATAGCAAATGGAGCATTATAAGCATAATAAATGGTAGAAGGTTCATTCACTACTTTCCTAGGAGCATGAATAACATTTCTCCTACACATATCTCTACCATGATTGTAAGAAGAACTAGAAGCAACCATTGCATGAGAATCATAAACATGTGAATCAAAATGATTATAAGCACTTCTAGCATGTCTCCTATCATAATACATAAAAGCATGGTTCTTTTTAGCACTATTAGCCATAGGGGCCTTCCCTTTCTCCTTGACGAAGACGGGAGCCTTATGGCTTGTTAAGTTCTTGGCTTCCCTCTTGAAGCCAAGCCCATCCTTAATTGAGGGGTGTCTACCAACCGTGTAGGCATCCCTTGCAAATTTTATTTTATTAACTTCATTCTTGCTAGTCTTAAGTTGGGCATTAAGACTAGCCACTTCATCATTTAATTTGGAAATTAGAACTAGGTGTTCACTACAAGCATTAACATCAAAATTCTTACACCTAGTACAAATTTCAACATGTTCAACACAAGAATTTGATTTACTAGCTACTTCTAGTTTAGCACTTAAATCAATATTAACACTTCTTAAGGTAGAAATGGTTTCATGACAGGAAGATATTTCACTAGAAAGCATTTCATTTCTTTTCACTTCTAAAGCATATGATTTTTGTGCCTCTACAAATTTATCATGTTCATCATACAATAAATCTTCTTGCTTTTCTAAAAGCCTATCCTTTTCATTCAATGCATTAATTAATTCATTGATTTTCTCTATCTTAGATCTATCTAAGCCCTTGAACAAGCAGGAATAATCTATGTCATCATCACTAGACTCACTATCACTAGATGAAGCATAAGTGGAGTCTTGAATACTCACCTTCTTCTCCCTTGCCATAAGGCAAGTGAGACGCTCGTTGGGGAAGAGAGCCGATTTGTTGAAGGCAGTGGCGGCGAGTCCTTCGTTGTCGGAGTCGGAGGAGGAGCAATCCGAGTCCCACTCCTTTCCTAGATGCGCCTCGCCTTTTGCCTTCTTGTATTGCTTCTTCTTCTCTCTTTTGTTCCCCTTTTCCTGGTCACTTTCATTATCGGGACAGTTAGCAATGAAATGACCAAGCTTACCGCATTTGAAGCATGAGCGCTTCCCCTTGGCTTTGGTCTTGCTTGGTTGTCCCTTGTGACCTTTAAGCACCGTCTTGAATCTCTTAATGATGAGAGCCATCTCTTCATCATTAAGGCCAGCCGCCTCAACTTGCGCCACCTTGCTAGGTAGCGACTCCTTGCTCCTCGTTGCCTTTAGAGCAATGGGTTGAGGCTCGTGGAGTGGTCCGTTCAACGCGTCGTCGACGTATCTTGCCTCCTTGATCATCATCCGCCCGCTCACGAATTTTCCAAGCACTTCCTCGGGCGTCATCATCGTGTACCTGGGATTCTCACGAATATTGTTCACGAGATGAGGATCAAGTACGGTAAAAGACCTGAGCATTAGGCGGACGACGTCGTGGTCCGTCCATCGCGTGCTCCCGTAGCTTCTTATCTTGTTGATAAGGGTCTTGAGCCGGTTGTACGTTTGCGTTGGCTCCTCGCCCCTTATCATCGCGAACCGTCCAAGCTCGCCCTCCACCAACTCCATCTTGGTGAGTAAGGTGACGTCGTTCCCCTCATGAGAAATCTTGAGGGTGTCCCAGATTTGCTTGGCGTTGTCCAAGCCGCTCACCTTATGGTATTCATTCCTGCACAAGGAAGCTAGAAGAACAGTAGTAGCTTGTGCATTTTTATGGATTTGTTCATTAATGAACATGGGACTATCCGAACTATCAAAGTGCATTCCACTCTCTACAATCTCCCATATACTAGGATGGAGAGAGAATAGGTGACTACGCATTTTGTGACTCCAAAATCCGTAGTCCTCTCCATCAAAGTGTGGGGGCTTGCCAAGTGGAATGGAGAGCAAATGAGAATGTGAACTTTGCGGAATACGAGAGTAATCAAAGGAAAAGTTCGAGTTAACCGGTTTTCTCCTCTCGTAGTCGTTGTGGTCCTCATCCTTTTGGGAAGAAGTAGACTCGTCGCTGTCGTAGTAGATTATCTCCTTGATGCGCCTGGTCTTCTTCTTCTTCCCTTCCTTCCGTCTTTGACCCGAGCCGGAGTCGGTAGGCTTGTCGTCCTTCGGCTCGTTGACGAAGGTCTCCTTCTCTTTGTCGTTGATCACTATACCCTTCCCCTTAGGATCCATCTATTCGGGCGGTTAGTCCCTTTGTGAATAGAACGGCTCTGATACCAATTGAGAGCACCTAGAGGGGGGGGGTGAATAGGTGATCCTGTAAAAACTTCAAACTTACGCCACAAAAACTTGTTAAGCGTTAGCACAGTTAATGCCAAGTGGCTAAGGTGAAGTCTTCAACAAAACACAATACCACAAGAATCAAGCACAGAGGGACACGGTGGTTTATCCCGTGGTTCGGCCAAGCCAATGCTTGCCTACTTCCACGTTGTGGCGTCCCAACGGACGAGGGTTGCAATCAACCCCTCTCAAGCGGTCCAAAGACCCACTTGAATACCACGGTGTTTTATTGTTCTTATCTCAATCCCGTTTGCGAGGAATCTCCACAACTTGGAGCCTCTCGCCCTTACAAAAGATGTTCACAAAGAATCACGGAGTAAGGGAGGGATTAGCAACTCACACACAACACAAAGATCACAGCGAATACACACACACAAAACCCAGACTTGAGCTCAAGAGGCTAACACACTAGAACAGAGCTCAAATCACTAGAATTTCAAACAAGTGCGCAAGATTGATGTGTGAGTGATCAAGAGTGCTCAAGGAATGCTTGGGTACTTCCTCCATGCGCCAAGGGGTCCCTTTTATAGCCCCAAGGCAGCTAGGAGCCGTTGGGAACAAATCTGGAAGGCCATCTTTGCCTTCTGTCTCGTGGCGCACCGGACAGTCCGGTGCACACCGGACACTGTCCGGTGCCTGATTTGTTTCCAAAAACAGCACTTCTGACCGTTGCTGGCTGCTCCAGATCTGCGCTCAGTTGGCGCACCGGACATGTCCGGTGCACACCGGACAGTCCGGTGTTCCTTCCCGACCGTTGGCTTGGCCACGTGTCCCGCGCGGATTGCGCGGCCGACCGTTGGCCCTGGCCGACCGTTGGCTCACCGGACAGTCCGGTGCACACCGGACAGTCCGGTGAATTATAGCCGTACGCCGTCGGCGAATTCCCGAGAGCGGCCAGTTCGCGCCGAGGAGGTCTGGCGCACCGGACACTGTCCGGTGCACACCGGACAGTCCGGTGCTCCAGACCGAGCTGGGACTTGGCTGCACACAGCCAAGTCATTTCTCCTCTTCTCTCTTCCTGTTTCTAACACTTAGACAAATATGTTAGTCCACAAAACCAATGTACTAAGGCTTAGAAACATACCTTTATCTCATGATTTGCACCTTGTTCATCCATGTACACAAATTCATAATTAAACACATGTGTTGGCACTCAATCACCAAAATACTTAGAAATGGCCCAAGGGCACATTTCCCTTTCAGCCACCTCGGCGACGAGCGCCCTCATCGCGACCGTCGGGCCCGCCTCGACGAAAGGGTGCACCAAGGCTACCACCCCAGGCGTGGGGGACGCTACGACAGCGGGGAGGATCGGAGTCCCTCGCCCGAACCACCCGGTCCGCAGGTCTTCAGCCGGGCCATTCGGCGGGCGCCGTTCCCGGCCCGATTCCGACCCCCGACTACTATCACAAAGTACTCGGGGGAAACGAGACCGGAATTGTGGCTCGCGGACTACCGCCTTGCCTGTCAACTAGGTGGAACGGACGACGACAACCTCATCATCCGCAACCTCCCCCTGTTCCTCTCCGACACTACTTGCGCTTGGTTGGAGCACCTGCCTCCGGGGCAGATTTCCAACTGGGAGGATTTTGTCCAAGCTTTCGCCGGCAACTTCCAGGGCACGTACGTGCGCCCCGGGAATTCCTGGGACCTCCGAAGCTGCCGGCAACAGCCGGGAGAGTCTCTTCGGGACTACATCTGGCGGTTCTCGAAGCAGCGCACCGAGCTGCCCAACATCACCGACTCCGATGTCATCGGCGCGTTCCTTGCCGGCACCACCTGCCGTGACCTGGTGAGCAAGTTGGGTCGCAAGACCCCCACTAGGGCGAGCGAGCTGATGGACATCGCCACCAAGTTCGCCTCTGGCCAGGAGGCGGTCGAGGCCATCTTCCGGAAGGACAAGCAGCCCCAGGGCCGCCCGTCGGAAGATGCTCCCGAGGCGTCTACTCCGCTCGGCGCCAAGAAGAAAGGCAGGAGGAAGTCGCAAGCGAAACGCGACGCCGCCGACGCGGACCTTGTCGCCGCCGCCGAGTACAAGAACCCTCGGAAGCCCCCCGGAGGTGCCAACCTCTTCGACAAGATGCTCAAGGAGACGTGCCCTTACCATCAGGGGCCCGTCAAGCACACCCTCGAGGAGTGCGTCATGCTTCGGCGCCACTTCCACAAGGCCGGGCCACCCGCAGAGGGTGGCAGGGCCCGCGACGACGACAAAAAGGAAGATCGCCAAGCAGGAGAGTTCCCCGAGGTCCGCGACTGCTTCATGATCTACGGAGGGCATGCGGCGAATGCCTCGGCTCGGCATCGTAAGCAAGAGCGTCGGGAGGTCTGCTCGGTGAAGGTGGCGGCGCCAGTCTACCTAGACTGGTCCGACAAGCCCATCACCTTCGACCAAGATGACCACCCCGACCACGTGCCGAGCCCGGGGAAGTACCCGCTCGTCGTCGATCCCATCATCGGCGACGTCAGGCTCACCAAGGTCCTGATGGATGGGGGCAGCTGCCTCAATATCATCTACGCCGAGACCCTCAGGCTCCTGTGCGTCGATCTGTCCTCCGTCCGAGCAGGCGCTGCGCCTTTCCACGGGATCATTCCTGGGAAGCGCGTCCAGCCCCTCGGACGGCTCGACCTTCCTGTCTGCTTCGGAACACCCTCCAACTTCCGAAGGGAGACTTTGACGTTCGAGGTGGTCGGGTTCCGAGGAACCTACCACGCTGTACTGGGGAGGCCATGCTACGCGAAGTTCATGGCCATCCCCAACTACACCTACCTGAAGCTCAAGATGTCGGGCCCCAACGGGGTCATCACCGTCGGCCCCACGTACAAACACGCGTTCGAATGCGACGTGGAGTGCGTGGAGTACGCCGAGGCCCTCGCCGAGTCCGAGGCCCTCATCGCCGACCTGGAAAACCTCTCCCGAGAGGTGCCAGACGTGAAGCGACACGCCGGCAACTTCGAGCCAGCGGAGACGGTTAGGGCCGTCCCTCTCGACCCCAATGACGACACCTCCAGGCAGACCCGGAGCAGTTCCGGGCTCGACCCCAAATAGGAAGCAGTGCTCGCCGACTTTCACCGCGCAAACGCCGACATTTTTGCGTGGGGTCCCTCGAACATGCCCGACATACCGAGGGATGTCACCGAGCACTCGCCGGATATTTGGGCAGGAGCCCGACTCGTCAAATGGCCTCTCCACGGATGACGCCCGGGGGCTGCGCCCTTCCCCCACACACGAGTGTCAGTCATCAAGGAAGGGTCGGCCTCGCCTTGGCAGAGCCCGACCCTCCCTCGGGGGCTAAAAAGGGGGAACCCCTCGGCGTCGAGATTGGATGCACTTTTTCGCGTCAAAAAATTGTCTTTCGCGTCAAAAATTTGTCGACCAAGAAGGGGTTTTTGCGTTCCCTCGGACGTGTCAGAAGCAGGGTCCCGAGGAGAGAACGTGGGTACAAATAAGTGGCGAGACCGACTGAGCCGAGGAACACCTATGCCTCCGGGCTAGGGACACCTCACTCATCGCCTGCCACGAAAAAGGACCCAACTCGGGAAATCACCCTATTGTTGACAAGTCAGGCCAGGCGCGCAAATTGAAAGAGAAAAGAGTACGACTTCACGCAAGAAAAGTAAAAGTGTCCAGGCCTCGGCGGCCGCAGTAAAGCGCACATCCAACAGAAACTGCCCCAACAAGAGTCAGGCGCCGCCTTGGGAAGGCGCCGCGCCCTTAGTTCCGCCCCTGCCGTCGGTAAGGTCCACCTCCGCTTCCAGCGGCGGCGCAGGAGGAAGGATCTCCGCCTCAAAGGTGGTCGCCAGCGCCGCGCTCGGACTCGCGGCGACCGCGTCGAGCCGCTGAACTTCTGCCAGGGCGGCTTCGTCTTCATCAGGAAGACAATACCCCTCACTGACCCGCTCCAGGTCCACAACGTAGTGGGAAGCGAGCACGGCGAAGGCTCGCCTGACGCCATGGTGTAACGCCTCGCGGACTTTACCGCGCGCGTAATCACCTAAGGCTTGAAGACGGCTTTGAGGGGAGCTTCCTGAAGGGACGTCGCCAGGGCCAAGGCTCCGATAAACATCCGAGACGGCCTCGGACATGGCCGCAAGGTCGGCCTCCCTCTGCTCGGCAGCTCTGGCAAGCGCCTCGGCGAGCGCTTGGGCAGACTCGTCAAGGGCAGACTCGAGCTCTGCGAACAACCAGAAAAAAGACCTCAAGCACAAGCACGAGAAACGGACAAGAACAAGAACCGAGGACGGTCGAGGCATACCTCCGGCTCGGGCGCACTGCTCCGAGGCCGCGACTTGGGCTGCGGCTAGATCGGCCGCGAGGGTCTTAGCCCGGCTTTCGGCCTCGGCAGCCTGGCCCCGAGATTGGTCCCGCTCCTCGGCAACCTGGACGAACTCTGACCGCTGCCGTAGCGCCTCCGCGCGCGCCGCCGCCGCCTCGGCCCTCAGGTCAGCGCAGAGCAACTGGAGGTCCGCTATCTTAGTGTCCTGCCGAGAAAGGCGCGCGGTGGCCCCGGCGAGCGAGGTCCTCAGGGATTGCAGCGAGCCCCAGACGTCGGCCTCGCGGCGGATGAACGATGACTTGGCGGCGCTCCGATCCGTCAGATCCTGGGAAAGGAAAACAAGGCGTCACGACGAACGCCTCACTCACAGAAAGGAGAAGGTATTCCCGAAACCATTACCTGGAGGATTTCGGGGACGTCCCTGCAGAGAACCTCCAGCGACGATCGGAGCGACCCCACCGTTGCTTCCGCACGCTTGCGGAGCTCGTCCCAGGACTGGTCCTCCTGTTCATCGTCAAGAACGAAGATAGGGTCCGAGGCCTCGCGGGTCCGGAATCGGAGCAACTGGCGCCGGGCCTCGGGACTCTGCCGCACAGCAACGAGGCTGCCGCCCGTCTGGATGAACTGCGCGTCCACGCCCACCTCTTCCGAGGCCCTGGGCACCGACGCTGCGGCCATCTCGACGCTGGCAGCAACCAGCTGCTCTCCTACCGGGACGGTGGCGACTGCGATGGCGGTGGGCGCCGGCATTACCGGCACGGCAGGCGGGCTCGGGACCGCGTCGGCGTCGGCCGCCTCCCCGATCACGATGGCCGCCTCGGCAGAAGAGCCCGCCTCGGGAACCTGCTCCCCCGAGACATGCGACGCCCGAGCCCCCTGCGGCGAAACGCCCTGCAAAAGGGTCGGCTGAGCGGTAGGGCCCGGGGTGGCGCCAGCCGCCCGGACCGACGCCGTCTTAAGGGTTTTCCGGGGCGCCAGGTCGGTGTGACCATGGCTTCGCTTGCTGGGAAAAAGAAGAAAGGGAAAATCACGGCCGGGACGTATGAATGAAGCGCCGGGACGAAGACATTCCAAGATACTTACCCACTCCGGGCCATGATCAACCGTGCCTGGGGGGAGGTCTCTTGGCTCCCGCTCCCCGGAACCGCCGCCAAGGCCCGCTTCGCCGACAGCCTCGGCACCACCCTCGCTTTGGGCGCCCCTGACGCCTGGGAGGCGGACTGCCCAGGTGCCGCCATGGCGACCTAAGGACCGCTCCCCCGCGCTGCCGGCGCGGGTGGCGGCTCTCGAGGGACAGGCACCTCGGCCCGGCTCCCTGGAGTCGCGTCGGCTCCTCCGGCCGAGGGGTCATGTACCCTCTCAGGTTGCCCCCGCCCCTCGGGTTGGGGATCCGGCGTCCCGGCTCCAGGAACCGACGGCATCGGCCCGCTCGGGGGCTGACTCGACGGCTCCTGGCCACACCCCAAGCTGGGGCTGAGGCCGAGACGAGCGGCCATGTCGTCCTCCCCCTCCTCGCCATCGTCATCATCGTCATCGGATGTCTCCGGCAACGGCTCCCTTGGGAGTCCTTCCCTCTCCTGCAGGCGACGGCGTTTCTCCAAGGCGTCCCGAGCCCGCCTCCGCTTGCGGGCCCGGGCCTTCTCCGCATCCTTCTTCTTCTTCTCCTCCTCCGCGGCGACCCGCCGCGCTGCCCGATCCGTCGCGTCCTCCGGGACCCGCGGCAGGGAGGGTTTGTGCCACCCCACCTCCTAAAGAAGGGGGGAAAGAAACCCAGTCGTGAGAACCAGGAGCAACCCGGTGTATAAAGGAGGAAGGAGCGAACACTCACTAGAGTCACGCACCCCTGGTCGGGGCGCATCCGAGGCTGGGAGAAGGCGTGGGGGTCCGGCTTCCCCATCGCGGCCGACACCCGCCATTGGAGGGCGTCGAGGGGAAGAGAATCAGGGGACATTCGCGACCCCTCCCAGTCGGCCTCCGAGGTCATCTCCCAAAGCGGCAGCCGCCGCTCCGCCAAGGGGAGCACTCTCCGACGGTGGATGGCGGCAACCGCTCCCGCGGCGGTGAGTCCTCCCTCCCGCAACGCCTTCAGGGCCTGCAGAAGAGGTTCGAGGTTCTTCTGCCTCTCGTGTGGAGTCCCGTGGCGCCAGGCGTCGGTGGCGGCGGTGACAACCCGCTGAGAGAACGGTGGGAGCAACTCCTCGTCATTCCGGAGGTAGAACCACCGGCGCTGCCACCCCTTGTTCGAGGATGCAAGGACGGCAGGGATGTACTGCAACGACCGCGACTGCCTCAACAAAAGGGTGCAGCCACCGGCCCGCACCGCTGCGCGGACCTTCCTCTCCCCCGTCGGCAAGGCGAAAGGCTCGGCGAAGAAGAGATGGGTCCACAAATCCCAATGGGGGGCGATCCCCAAATACCCTTCGCACACCGCTACGAAGATAGCGGCCTGCGAGATGGAGTTGGGGGTGAGGTTATGCAACTCCACCCCATAGTGGAACAGGATAGCCCGCATAAAGCGGCTCGCCGGCATGCCAAATCCCCGCTCATGGAAGGAGACGAAGCTCACGACGTACCCAGGCAGCGGGGATGGAGCGACTCCGCCCGTGGGAGGAATCCATTCTAGCCGCTGCTCATCGGTGAGAGGGCGGAGCAAACCCTCGCCGACGAGATCCTCCAGATCACTCGCCGTCACCGTGGAGAAGGGCCATGGGTCGTGCGGCGAGATGATGGTCACCCGGTCAGCCATCGCCAGACGAGAAGGGTGGCGGCGCGAAGGACAGGGAGGGTGGTTTTCTTTTCCCTGGCTAGATCTCTCAGGCTGCAAAAAACCTAAGAGGAAGACAAGAAGCGGAGTCAGGAACCGTCACCGGACCCTCTCCGGGGTATATAAAGGCCAAAGCGAAGACGGTTCCAACGTTCCGCCCGGACCGGACGCGGGGTTCAAAAAGCACGGAGCGAAACAGCCGTTCCTCGAACGGCTCGCGCACGCGCAATGGCAGCCTCGCCAGCTACTCGCCCCGTCGCATTAACTCCGCGGCTGGACAGGCGGCGCTTCTGGCAGGAGCAGCTGGCGACGCTTCGCCTTCGCCAAAACAACCGCGCCAAAAAAGGTACGCCGCGTCGTTCAATTTCGTATCCTTTTTCCTTTTTCCTCTTTCTCTATCTCTTGCAACAGGGACCAGGAAAGGGGATACCCCTAAAGGGATCCTTCCCCGTGAAGGAACTAGGCTCCGAGCCCCCTTACTGATCAGGGGTTCGAAGGCTGGCCCCCCGAAGGGTTCAACAGCCGCCTCAGATCGCGTGGGCCCGACACCCACTACTGGTCAGAGGTTCGAAGGTCGGCCTCCCGAAAGGTTCCACGGCCGCCTCAGGCTACTCGGGCTCCGCGCCCATTACTGATCAGGGGTTCGAAGGCTGGCCCCCCGAAGGGTTCACAGTCGCCTCAGACACCGAGCGAGGGATGACCAGGGGTACGTTCGATACATAACCAAGGCTCGGGCTGCGCTCCCGAGGTACCCTAGGACATTTCCGAGACCAGCGGGAACGATCCTGTAACGGAATCCCATCGGAGGGAGGCATCGAGCCCTCGGACCCCGTCGCCAGGGGACCGGGTCCGGCAGATCACCCGCAGGTACTTTTGGGCGTGCCTCCGGGCCCCTAGCCGACCCCCAATGAACGGGGCACGGACGTCCACTCGGATTACCCGCTTGCAGCTCACCGGAGACACCATGTTCGGTGCCCATCGAGGGTAACATGGCGCTCTCCCCCCCTCCTCCTTGCGGAAAGGCGACGTAGGGGCGTATGTAAAAAAGCCGAGTCTGTCCCTGATCGTCCTCTCGCCCTGTGCGGAGGCTCGGGGGCTGCTCTCGCAAACCCGGCTCCGGCCAAACCGTTGACAGCGTCAACATACCAGCCCGAGAACTTGGGCCCCGACAGTGCACCCGGGCTACGGCCAGTTCGCATGAGGGAACCACCAGACCAGCCGAAGCGTTACGCAAGGCATTAAGACCTCGAAGGAGTGAAACCACTCCTCCGAGGCCTCGGGGGCTACACCCGGCGGGTGCGCTCGCGCGCACCCACCGGAACAAAATGCAACCGAGAAAGGCTGGTCCCCTTGCAAAAAAGTGCGACAAAAGCCTCCAAGCGAGTGCCAACACTCCCTTCGAGGCTCGGGGGCTACTGTCGGGGACCATAATTAGGGGTACCCTCAAGACGCCTAATTCTCAGCTGGTAACCCCCATCAGCATAAAGCTACAGAGGCCTGATGGGTGCGATTAAGTCAGGGATCAGTCCATACGAGCGACTCGATCACGCCTCGCCCGAGCCTAGCCTCGGGCAAGGGCAGCCGACCCTGAGGTGTTTCCGTCTCGCCCGAGGCCCCCTTTTTACGGCAGACGCATCTCCGGCTCGCCCGAGGCCTTGCCTTCGTTAAGAAGCAACCCTGACTAAATCGCCGCACCGACCGACCGAGTCACAGGGGCATTTAACGCAAAGGCAGCCAGGACTTGCCAAAGGCGCCATAGGAAGCTCCGCCCGACCCAGGGCTCGGACTCGGGCTAAGGCCCCGGAAGACGGCGAACTCCGCTCCGCCCGACCCAGGGCTCGGACTCGGGCTAAGGCCCCGGAAGACGGCGAACTCCGCTCCGCCCGACCCAGGGCTCGGACTCGGGCTAAGGCCCCGGAAGACGGCGAACTCCGCTCCGCCCGACCCAGGGCTCGGACTCGGGCTAAGGCCCCGGAAGACGGCGAACTCCGCTCCGCCCGACCCAGGGCTCGGACTCGGGCTAAGGCCCCGGAAGACGGCGAACTCCGCCTCGCCCGACCACAGGGGTCGGACTCCGCTCTGGCCTCTGCCGAACGACCTCCGCCTCGCCCGAGCCAGGAGCTCGGACTCGGCCTCGGCCATGCAGGACAGACTCGACTTCGGCTTCGGAGGAGCCTCCACGTCGCCCGACCTAGGGCACAAGTCCGCCACGTCAACAGGAAGCACCATCATCACCCTACCCCGAGCCGACTCGGGCCGCAGAGAACAGGACCAACGTCCCATCTGGCTAGCTCCGCCAGATAGGCAATGATGGCGCCCCGCTAGACCCATGACGACGGCGGCTCTCAGCTCTCTTACGGAAGCAGGGGGATGTCAGCAAGGGCCCAACCACTCCGACAGCTGTCCCTCCGCCAAGCTCCATTGCTTCTCCGACAGCCACGACGCCACACCAGCTGGGTGCCAAGATCTCTCCGGCTGCCACCTTGGCATGTACTTAGGGCACTAGCTCTCCCCCGCTAGACACGTAGCACCTTGCTACACCCCCATTTGTACACCTGGATCCTCTCCTTACGCCTATAAAAGGAAGGACCAGGGCCTTCTTAGAGAAGGTTGGCCCCGCGGGAATGAGGGCAGGGGCAGGCGCTCTCTTGGGGCCGCTCGCTCCCCTCACCCGCGTGGACGCTTGTAACCCCCTACTGCAAGCGCACCCGACCTGGGCGCGGGACGAACACGAAGGCCGCGGGATCTCCACCTCCCTCTCGACTCGGCTCCGGCCGCCTCCGCTCTTTCCCCCCTTCGCGCTCGCCCACGCACTCGACCCATCTGGGCTGGGGCACGCGGCACACTCACTCGTCGGCTCAGGGACCCCCCGGTCTCGAAACGCCGACAAGGATAATCCTTTATTCCCTACAACATCAATATCTTGCTCGAGATGATATGAGTTTTAGATATTATAACTCAAAATAACTTTGGGTCAATCTTATAGATATAAAATATTGTAAGATTGATAGCTTGAGTTAATAAGAATTGAATTAACCCGCTCAAGCACCTCCAAAGCTTCATATCATCTTCTTTCCCCTGCAAAGCTTGTCAAGCATATTTTGGTCCCGATCTCTTGATGGGTCCATTAAGGTTTGCCAGCAAAGATCTAAGAACTTAAATGTCCTTTGTGCTATCTCGGTAAACTCATTACCTTTCTAGCATAAGTTGCAAATTTGGGTTGCTTAGTCACATATGAATTAATTGACAAGCTTGAAGCGGAATAGTTACTAATGGGACAATCCTTGCATAGATGTCCCTTCCTTCGGCATATGTAGCAAAGGCGATCTTCACATTTTGAAGATTTCTTTTTTCCTTGTCTCTTGCTTGCTACATGGTTAGTAAATATTTTCTTTTCTAAAACTATGCCTTTTTGTTTTACATAGGGACATGACTTAACCATATGTCCCTTCTCAGAGCATCTAAAACATTTTTTTATCATCCTTGTTAATAAGCAAGCCATTTTCTTTAATATAGGGACATGACCTAATCAAGTGCCCCTTTTCAAAGCATTCCCTACACTTCTTATTTTTCTTAGTGTGAAGTGTGGCTTGATCATTAGCTTGGATGTTACCTTGTATGGAGGCATGGTTGAGGCTTTTGGTAGAGGTATTGATTTTCTTCTTTTGTTCCTTCCTCCTGACATTCCTCAAGTCCTTGACATTTTCTTCGAGGGATTTTGTGCATGCTACGGTTGTACCCATCTCAAACTTCTTCACCATGTCATCACGATTATCTTGAGAAGGTTGAGCAACACACTTCCCTTTCAGTTGTGTCAAGTTCGTTCTTAGCCTCTCATTTTCTTTCTTGAGCTCTTGATATACAATATTATTTGTTCCTGGAGATTCTAGCTCAAAAAGGGATTTGCTTGCTGGCGAGCAACAAGCATTAGCACATGGTAATATAGTTTCAATTTGAACACAGTGAGGTTGTTGAGATAGTTTGCTATCACAACCTCATGAGCAATATTAAACATGATATGATCATCCATAAGATGTTCATGAGAACATAGAAGCATATCATGTTTATCTTGAAAAGCTGGATTTTCAATTTTTAGCCTTTCTACTTGGTCCTTAAGCAAGGTATTCCTATTTACTAATTGAGCGATACATAATAAGGAGTTGTCTTGCTCAATTGAAATAGTTTCATACCTTTGGACCAAATTAACATGAGAGCACTTTAGCTCCTCATGTTCTTTAGTCAACTTTTCCAAGCTTTGGTTTTTTGTGATGAGGGCATCTTCTAGCTTGTGAAGAGCTTCGCTTTTCTCTCTCGCTCTTTGTAGAAGTTTGAGCATGATCGCCTTATCTTCTAGGCTTAGATGAGCGTAGAGTTGCATGAAGCTTCTTTCATCCTCCTCATCCTCATTTGTGCTTCCGCTATCATTTTCATTAGCCATACAACATATGTGGAAATCGAAATTGGAAGACAAACCTTTTGGAGAGGTGGATTCATCGTTTGGTCTCCAACATTCATTTTCTTCTTCTTCCTTTAAAGGAATAGTTTCACAAGAACTAAAGGAAGTAGAAGCATCATATGAACTAACATGTTTGGACTCATCAAATTTATTTTTAATTCTAGTCCAAATATCATGTGCATCACGAATAGGTTCATCATATCTCATTATGATGGCACAGTAATCTTCTTTGCTAAGAGTATTTAAGATGTCATAAGCAAGATAATTTAAGCGCAAACATCTTTGATATTCTTCGGAAGCATTTTTCTTATCATAACTATAGAAGGTATAATACTATTGTCTGGAATTTGTTTTAATTATGAGTCAACGGTTCTAAAAGCATTTATCACCTTAGTAGACCATGAAGCATAATTAGAACAATAGGAAAGTAATATCTCAAGAGTTACCTCAATGTTTTCCTTCGATGGTGTCTTCTTGTTCTTTTGGGATTTTCTCCGAGCCATCACTTCGAGTTGTTAGACTCAGTATGAAGTGCCTAGCTTCGATACCAATTGAAAATCACCTAGAGTGGGGTGAATAGGTGAAACCTAAAAATTATAACTTTAAACCCAAACTTGATCCCTCGATTAGCGGTTAGAACAAGATGAACAATTATCGAAGTATAAAATTGAGTCCTTTGCTTGCAAAGAGTATTGCTTTCAAAGAATGCAGAATTAAGAAAAAGCAACACAACTAAAATGTTTATGGAGAATGAAGCAATAAGGCTTAGATAAGAAGAGGAAAATCGCAAGTTCTTTCTTGCAAGGTGTTGCTTCTATATATGAGAATTTAACGCAAAGCAACACAAAGCAATATCAACAAAGAATAGTGCAAGAGAACTTAGAGAGGGAGAAGACAAACAAATCACAAGCAATAAACAAAAGTGACATGGGTGATTTGTTTTACCGAGGTTCGGTTCACCAAGAACCTAATCCCCGTTGAGGAGTCCACTAAGGACGGGTCTTTTTCAACCCCTTTCCCTCTCTCCAATGGTCACCAAGATCGGCAAGTGTTCCTTCTTCTTTGTTAACAAAAGGCCGAAGTCTCTGCAAGGCCAACCACAAAGATAAGGGGCTCTTGCTAGCTTTACAATGAATGGGAGTCAAAAACAAGAGGTAGCACACACTTTCTCTCAATGATTCTCACAAGGCACTATCGCTAAACACACACGAGTAGCGCTTTCTTGCTTGATCTCTCTTTTGTGTCACTTGTGAGGCTTTTATGTGTATAGAAGTGTTGCTCTAGTAGATAGGAGTGAATACCCAACCCTTATGTATAGTGTGGATCAATGAATCATGTGAATAGGCTGGTTGGGGTGGCTTTTATCGCCCTCAACCACCCATATAGCCGTTATGCCCTGTCTGCCATTTCTGCGCACGGGCGGACTGTAATACCCAACTTGAGGAATATAAATGAAAGGGATAGATTTTTATGTGTATTGCCTTCTGTTCATGAGAATTTTTAAGGAACATATTTAAAGTGAATAATTCTATAATAAAACATAAATAATCCCTGTATCATGTTGGAAATTTATTGTTGGTGCATCAAATCCCAAAAATCATAATTGAATCAAACTAATTCTGACATGAGAATTTGGCTCTAGAAAAGAAAATTGTACACATAGAAACAAAGGGGCAATAGTAATTTTATAAATATTGTTATGGCCACCAGGAGAAGCATTATTTATATTGAAATTGTGTGGTTCAAAACTTGGATTCAAATTTGAACTCTAAAAAATAAAAGGGAAAAGAAAACAGAAAAGGAAGAAGGAAAAGAAAAAGAAAAATAAAAATGGTGCCTGGGCCGATTTGAGCCAGCTCGGCCCACTGCCAACTCTGTGCGGTTCCGCGTGCGCGCGCCCAACATCTGCACATCAACCGACATATGGGACCCGAAGACCAGTCTCTCTCGCACGCGCTTGACGTTGGTAACCCTTGCACCGACAATGCGGCCCCACGCATCAGCCTAATTGTGCCCCGTAAACCCAGATCTCTCTGGCCGTGGGCCATTTCCATTAGCCCCACCGCCACGACCGGTGCTCAGCAGAGCGTACCGCTTCCATCGCCGAGGTTTGTGCCGGAGATCCAGCATCAGTTGATCGTGGGTTGTTACCCTCGCGGCTATATAATGGGGGAAGTCACTCGGCCGCGCTCGCCACGCCATCTCCCTCTACCCCCCATACACTGAGATCGGACCAACGCCAGTAAGACCGCTATGACGAGCCAAGAGCAAAAGGGGAGAGTGCCGCCACACGGGATTCGCGTCTACATGCAATAGTCGCCTTGGGGGTACTTGGAGGGCTTTGTGGGAGCACTGCGGAGGTATCTTGGGCAACCCCGAGGACTGCGACAACTCGAGACCATGGGAATTTGTCGTCGTGATCTTCTTCTCCATCGTGGTGTGCCTGTTGCCGGGGTCAAGCCTCATCGTCGTACAGTCGCGGGTAATTATGGTCTAATCCTATTCATGATATCGTGTGCATCGCGTATGACTACTTGGGGGTAGGTTTGGGGACCCTGGGCGCTCAACGGAGAGAACTCTGCCGCGGGAGGGCTCGCCGCCGTCGTTCTGCTATGGACAGAGGAGGGAGATAGGGTTTGACCATTGGATACTCGTTGGACGGTGTTGATCAGAGTGATGGATACCCCTTTGACCGATAGAACCCTAACCGTAGATTTGTGATCTTAGGGATACGAGCGAACCTGGTTGATTTAAAATACGAGCTGTTGATCATTGATCCACTGGCCCGCATCCCATACTGCTTTAGTAGGATCTAGATCTAATCCTGACCGCAGATTCATAATCGTGTGGCTCAGATTCAAACATATCGCTTCGACCGCGTCGTTTTGCAAAAGAAACCTCGTAGGAAACCGAAATTAACATGCGGTCCATAGAGCGTAGTGAAGAGTTTAACTCCGAGTCTTGGGAATTTTATGAGTTAGCCCCCGAACTCCCTGACTATTGTGCGCGCAGTCCAGAGATCTGAGAAAATAGGAAATGAATTTAGAAAATGGATTTCCAATATAAAAATAATCCCAGAGCTTATTTAATTCATAGAAAATTTATTTTAAATCCTTTTCGACCCATTCCAATTACAATAATTTTGTATTAGTATTGTTTATCACTTAGTAACTCTGTTTAGTCATGAAACATAGACTAAAATTATCTATTTAATTTATTCTATACAAAACACTTAATAACTTCGGAAAATCGTAACTCGATACCCGTAACTCCGAATTTAGTGATTCTCGAACCTATGATCTCATTACAACGCGTAGAATATTATCATGCATTCTGTTCTACTATTTGGTGTGATGTTAATTTCTCCTATGCTATGCTTATTTGTATTGTTGCGAGTAGACGAGCCAGCAACTCAGGACTCAGGTGTTCAGCAGGAGGAAACTGTTGGGCAGTAGCTCGTTGAAGACAAGTTGTGCCCTTGATCACTTCTATTTACCCAATAATGTTCCTGTTAATCATTATGATCTGCATAGGTTAATTTTGATGGGACCCAATAGGTCACCCCAGTTTGGCTATCTTTATACCTTGTTTACCACTGAACTTTTGGGTAGTACCTGCTATTACTTTATGTGGTTTTGGGTATTAAGATACACATTATTCATGATCATGCTTTTATTATCAATTTGTTATTTACTGTTCATGACAAGATCATTACGTTAATTGGAACATGGAGAACCACCCGGGAAAACAGTGCTACCACAAGGGTAATATGGGACGCCCTTGGCTGACTAATTAGGAAAGCTAGTGGAGGACTACCTTACCCGAAAGGGGCAAGGGCAGTAGGGGAGTTGGCGTGTAGGGAGGTTCTTGGGTTGATTTTGCTGTGATGGCGGTCAGACGGGGGATTCTTGCATTGCGCTCCCTAGAAATTGTAGCGGGTTTTCTGAAGCTAGTGGAACTTTGTAAAGGCCTTGTAGTGTTACCCTGCCTCGCTTCATTGGAAGAGGTGTATGGGATTCATGACCCTGTGGCAAATGGGTAACATGACTTGTGGGTAAAGATGTGCAACCTCTGCAGAGTATAAAATTGGTATATCAGTCGTGCTCACGGTCATGAGTGGCTCGGACCCTCACATGAGTAACTTATGGAATTAAATTTAACTGGTCATTTGCATCGCATTGTGGTTTATTATTAATTTTGATCTATTATTACTCTGGTTTGGTATATACTCATTTAGTAACTGCTAATAAAATTTGACCAACTTATTAAAAGCAATTCTCAGCTTTAACCCTTATTTGTTGATCAGTCTTACACTTCACATGAACTCCCACCTTTGATGAGTTCATGCACATTATTTCCCACAACTTGTTGAGCTATGATCTTTTGTGAGCTCACCCTTGCGATATATAACCCCCCCACGGGAGAAGAACATGTGGTCCAGGAGGAGCCCTACTACAAGGAGTACGAGCTTATCTAGGTGGCGTCTCCTAGTCAGCTTGATGGCACCAAGGAATAATTATTAGTTCGTTTATTTGTTATCGTTTATTTTTGTAAGACTTCCGCTATGTAATAATGATATGTGTGACATTTATCTCTATACACTTTGTCATTATATGTGATGTTCTTCTTTGGCACACATATGAGACGCACCCGGCTTTACCCCTTAAATCCGGGTGTGACACGGACGGTCCGCGGCTTGAGCTTGGACGGTCCGCGACCCCCTCAACGATCGGATCTGACATCTCAATGGGTACATCTGACAGATCAATGGCTAGGTCAACGACTATCTACCTCGGTGACATCATGCGGACGGTCTGCCCTTGGTCCCGGACGGTCCACGTCAGCTCTAAAAACCCTTATGCTCAACTTGTCACCTTCGGGCTGAACCAGTTCTTCATGTGCGGACGATTCGTTAATTATAGGCGAACGGTCCTCCCTGTATAGCCAGATGGTCCGCGCCTAAGGCCGGACGGTCTGCGCTTGGTCTCGGATGGTGCTTGCTTCTCCTTCGTACGGTCCATAGTATTAGCGCGTGATTTTGTAGTGTTCCTGTCCGAGGCTCTCCCTGGTGTCGCGGACGGTCCGTCGCAGGGGCTCAGACAGTCCGCGCTTGGCAATTTTAGCACTTGAGTTCCTGACTTGTTGATCTTTGAATAATCTTCTCCAAGTTGCTTTGGCTAAACTTGAGAGAGAGATCCTATGACTTAGAAAAGCATCTCAAGTGGCTTTCCATCTAGTCTAAGTCATGGATCATGATTTTTTATTCTTTAACTCATATTTCTTCTTTTGCTCAATACTAGCTCCAAATAGTAATATGTTGATCCCGAGCTTTCTAACCTCTCTATATGTATTTTAAAACTTATCCAAAGAGTAGAACTATTGGTAGTTCATCTATTCCATGTATTACCCCTATTTGGTTGGATCTGAGCTGATTGTGACTTAGAAACTAAATTGTTGATCTTATGAACCTGTGAATCAAAGACAAAGCAAACTAGTTAGTCTGAATGATTGTGAAGGTCATCAAGCACCAAAATATAAGAAATGGTTTAAGGCCATTTCCCTTTCACATGACCCGTGCCTATTGTGCGCCACCGACCAGAGTGACCAAGAGAAGAGAGAAAACAGAGAGATGTGCTGCCTCCACCATGAATCCGCTGCATGCCATGAGTTGGCTTTGCCATAGCCTCGCTGCGGGTGAGAATCTCCTCAGAAGCTCCACCGTAATCAATTTAATATGCTCCATAGAACGTGTATTACCTATCAGCGCTAGGAATCATGCTCTGGGATGTTGGGCACGTTGCTCACCGACGCTGGCCGCCATGGTGAACCTGTGCGCTGCTGCCCTCGATCGTCTTGCCCAAGCTCCTACACCCGAGCCCCCGTACTCGTGCCCCGCGTTATGCTCGAGCTCACTCCCTCGGCGCGCACACCGCCGGAGCCTCTGCCGCGTTGCCCGAGCCCGCTCCCTCGGCGAGCGCTTTGCCCGAGCTCCTGTGCTCGCACCCCGCTCTCGCCCGAACCCGCTCCCTCGGCTGTATAGGGAGGTTCTCGGGTCGATCATGCTGTGATGGCTTTTCGGACAAGGGATTCCTATATTGCCCTTCTCAGAAACCATAGCGGGTTTTCTGAAGCTAGTGGAACTTTGTAAAGGCTTTGTAGTGCTACCCTGCCTCATCTCCTCGGTAGAGATGAATGGGAAGTCGTGATTGAGAGCACCTAGAGGGGGTGAATAGGTGATCCTATGAAATTCAACACTAAATAGCCAACACTTGGTTATGAAATGTTAGTGCAATTAAAACCAAGTTGCTAAAGTGTGAACTTTAGAAGAAAACTGTTGAGGACTTGTTCTCAAGTGCTATGAATTAAGAACAAGGCAACACAAAATGTTAAATGTTAAAGCCCTCCGTCCTTCGAAGCATTATCTCCCTTAGGATATAATGATCTTTAGACGAAGGTTATCAAGGACGTACCTTCATCATCATAACACATTTGTATAAAAGATGAAGCATATGAAACATGAGAAACAACATGAATAATTATATGATATCATAATATAAATATATATTTCTTATTACATAATCATGAATAAATATGAATAACATTGAATTACATTTATACCTTCGGCTTGACAGAAAGTGATAATACAAGCGTGCCGCGAAAGCAAATGCCAAGTCAGTGTGAACAGTACATGGGTACTGTTCATCTATTTATAGGCATAGGGCGCAACCTATGAGATATTACAATCATGCCCTTTACAAAAGATTACAATTATGACATAGACCCTCATGGACAAAACAGTCATCTCATCTTTAAGTCGGTTTCACCCTTCGTCTTGAGACATTTGATAATGTCGAAGCTTCATAAGTGGTAGCTTCGGTGTTGCTTTTACGGGGATCTGCCGAAGGTGTTTCTTCTTACAGGATCTTCGGCGACGAAGCATGCCCCCAACAGTAGCCCCTTTGTGGTGCTAGATCGTTTTTCGTAACGAGCTTGATCCGTGAAAAAATCTCTTAGGCTTCGGGAAGCCGAAGATCCAAAAAACACCTTCCCTGAGCTTGTTGCTGAGAAACGATAAAAATTCTTCAAGCGCGAAACAATCCCACCATGCAGCGGGTTCACGCGTCCTGGCAATTCACATTCTCAGGTTCTGTGGCCCACCATTCAGTGAGTGCGGGCGACTAATCATTCGGTGCGGAAGACTTGTCGACTCACCTTCCCAGCTGCGGCATTATATAAACAGACAGGTAGATGTGAAGTTACCACAGCATTCATTGCTATTGCACTGTTTTGCTGCCAAAAAATTAAACATAGCCGAAGCTTGTTCATCGTACGCAACCGAAGCATCGCTTTTGCTCCTGCTTCGTCACAAGAGGAAGAGTTTCGGAGAAACCAAAAAAGTCACCAACTTCAAAAAATTGTAAGGAATTCATCATCAAATGGCGAGAGTACGCTCCACTGCCAGGGTTGGTCGCGGGGGAGATGAAGCCGAAGCTGCTGAGACCGCTCCCATTTCTGAAGTGATGAAGTGGTCAGGGCTGGTGGTACCAGAAGAATCTTCCGACGAAGGTGTACCTGCTGCCGAAGCTGAGCAGGTTGATGCTGGAGAGGATGAATATGAAGATGAATATGGTGCCACGCCATCTAAACCGAGCCACCTAGAGTTTGGGAAATCTACTATTACTAAAGGTGATATGCCCAAGATGTTGAAGCTTGGCTATTTTAGTGAGACCAAAAAGAAGCTGATTCGTTTCGGCGGAGAGGAAATTATCCCGAAGCCAGAAAAAGATGAGGTGGTGGTATTTAAAAGCTTTTTTAAAGCAGGATTGAGATTTCCTTTACATGATATGATCGCAGATGTTTTGGAGAGATTTGGGATTTATCTTCACCAGCTAACTCCTAACGCCATTGTTAGGCTTAGTATCTACATTTGGGCTCTCCGGAGCCAGGGGGCAGAACCGCTTGCCGAAGGTTTTTGCCGAGCACACGAGCTTCATTATTAGACCAAAGCTAGAGAAGATGGGCTGCATGATAACTTTGGCTGCTATAACTTCGCTTATCGCAAAGATGCAAAATATCCAGTTATTAGCTATCGTACCAAGTGGCCAGCTGGCTGGAAGACTGAATGGTTTTATGTTGAAGTGGATGAGAAGAAGGAGAAGCTGGTTCAAAGCCCTTTGAGTTTAACCTTCGGAGAAACTAGGCCCCAATGCGACATGAAACCAGATAGTCCATGCCAAATTGCACTGGGCGAATTTCGGGTTATTGCAGAGCATATTGGCACTAGAGATCTGGTGCAAGAGTTCTTAGCCTTCAGAGTATTTCCAACTTTGAAGGAATGGGACATGCCGAAGCTAAAAGAGGAAAAGAAGAAGAAAGAGCTTGTTCGGCTTCCTTATTATTATAAATTCAAGAAGCATTTCAAAGAACCTTGCCAGGAGTGGTTGGACACAATCGAAGTTATGTGCAACGAGATCCTTGGCAATTATTCTAAAAAAGAAGATTAGTTAATGACTGTGGCCTTCGGCACTCGTCTGAAGCGAAGATTGAACCGGGTGATGGATGCTTTAAATTTTGATTATCCTGACTATGAACGACTGGACAGAGGTGCCGAAGGGCAAAAAAGAAAAAGAGTTGCTAGTGTCCTTGATAGGGAAACTGCTAAGCTGGTGAAAAAGGACGAAGAAATTTTGAAGAAAAGAAAATTAAACCCTGAGCAGAAGATAACTGCTCCAAAGAAAAGAAAAGCTACAGCTCCGAAACAAAAAACAACTGATATAGAGGAAGAAGCTCCTGCGACACCTCCTGCGGCCGATGTGGAAGAAGTTTTAAAGGTAATGACTGAATCCTTGCCTATCAAGCTAAGTCCACTAGGGCCGCATCTGACAAAGCTTTTTTAGAAAGAGAAAGAGTCTTCGGCAGCGGAGAAGCCTGCTGAGCCGAAGAAACGTAGGATTATTCAAGTGGCCAAAGTCATCCAACAAACACCGCCGCGGGTATCGGCGTCAAAGATACCACCTATTGAGAGCATTGGTGCTGCCGAAGCAGCCGCCACCAAAACTGAAGGTGCCGAAGCTAAAACCGTTGAAAATGTGAATCTAGAAGCCACACTTGGTGAAATTGATACCATGCTTCTGGAAGTAGCTGCGGAAGAAGCTACCGTAGTCGCTGGGAAAGGAAAGGGTAAAGTCGAAGATACTTCGAAAGAAGAAGAATTCAATTTCCAAGATATACTTGGGCAAGAATTATCAGAAGCTGAAAAAGGAGAACTGAAGGAATATGCTATATCTTGTGGATACAAACCGGGGGCTCTGCTTTTTGGCGGAGTTAACGAAGGGAGGTTAGGATGTCTTCAGGATCGGACCGGGGCGAAGGTCGTTAGCACTCTATCAAAGAGTGTTGGCCTTCCGAAGATCGAGGCGAACCTTTGTAGGTCCCGGCGACAGCATATTGCCGGTAGTGAAAGCACCTAGAGGGGGGTGAATACGTGATCCTGTGAAACTTAAACTTATAGCCACAAAAACTTGTTAAGTGTTAGCACAATAATCGCCAAGTGGCTAGAGAGGAGTCTCAACAAAACACAATACCACAAGAGATCAAACACCGAGATGACACAGTGGTTTATCCCGTGGTTCGGCCAAGACCAACGCTTGCCTACTCCACGTTGTGGCGTCCCAACGGACGAGGGTTGCAATCAACCCCTCTCAAGTGGTCCAAAGACCAACTTGAATACCACGGTTTTTTGCTTTGCCTTTCAATATCCCGTTTGCGAGGATTCTCCACAACTTGGAGCCTCTCGCCCTTACACTTGAGATTCACAAGAAATACGGAGTAAGGGAGGAAAGCAACACACACAAATCCACAGCAAAATACGCACACACACGGCCAAGAATCGAGCTCAAAAGACTATCTCAAAGTTCTCACTAGAACGGAGCTTGAATCACTGAGAATGACAAACGAATGCGCAAAGACTGAGTGTGGATGATCAAGAATGCTCTAAGGTTGCTTGGTGTCCTCCTCCATGCGCCTAGGGGTCCCTTTTATAGCCCCAAGGCAGCTAGGAGCCATTGAGAGCAAATCTGGAAGGCCAATCTTGCCTTCTGTCGTCGGGTGCACCGGACAGTCCGGTGCACACCGGACAGTCCGGTGCACACCGGACACTGTCCGGTGCCTGATTTCCTTCCTAAAATGGCGCTGCCGACCGTTGCAGATCTGGGAGCCGTTGGTGCACCGGACATGTCCGGTGCACACCGGACAGTCCGGTGCCCCCTTCCGACCGTTGGCCCGGCCACGTGTCGCGCGCAGATTCCGCGGCCGACCGTTGGCCCGGCCGACCGTTGGCTCACCGGACAGTCCGGTGCACACCGGACAGTCCGGTGAATTTTAGCCGTACGCCGTCGGCGAATTCCCGAGAGCGGCCACTTCACGCCGAGCCAGCCTGGCGCATCGGACATTGTCCGGTGCACCACCGGACAGTCCGGTGTGCCAGACTGAGCTGAGTCTTGGCTGCACACAGCCAAGTCTTTTTCACCTCTTTTCTTTTCTTCTTCTTTCTGTTTCTAACACTTAGACAAGTATATTAGTACACAAAACCAATGTACTAAGGCTTAGACACATACCTTTACTTTTGATTTGCACTTTGTCCATCCATGAGCATAAATTCACATTTAAGCACTTGTGTTGGCACTCAATCACCAAAATACTTAGAAATGGCCCAAGGGCACATTTCCCTTTCAATCTCCCCCTTTTTGGTGTTTTATGCCAACACAACATAAAGCAACTAGAACAAGTGCAATATCACTTCAAATAAAACTCAAATTTATTTTGATTCAATTTTGGCATATATGGATCATTCTTTGCCACCACTTGGTTTGTTTTTGCAAATCAAACTCAAATTTCTATCTCTAAGTCAAACACACATGTTAAGACATAAAGAGAGTCATTCTAAGAGAAATTGATTTAAGATTTAAAAAAACTCCCCCTTTTTCCCATAATCAATACTTCTCCCCACAAGAAGCCAACTTTTGACAAGAGAGACAACAAAAGAGTTTTGACAAACCAAAAGCTCTATTCTACTATTTTCAAAATCTCTCAAGTGGTAGCTGATCCATTTATCGCTTTGGCCTTTATTTTCTCCCCCTTTGGCATCAAGCACCAAAACGGGATCAATCTTGGCCCTTTAACCCCATTGCCTCACCAAAATCTTCAAATAAGAACACAGAGGCAAAGAGTATGAAGATGAACTTGGAAAAGTTACTCTTTCTCATCGGAGTGCAGTGGAAGTCTTGCATGGTCCAAGTCCACCTTTTCCCTTTCAATCTCCCCTTGGAGACTAAAACAACCAAACTCAAGTACATGGTTAGTCTCAAAGGGTCAAGTTGTAGCACAGCTCCCCCTAAATATGTGCATCACTTGCAAAAAGGACTTGTGAGGTCCAGGGAGTGTTTGTACAACTTGAGCACCACAATAAGCAACAAAATGCAGAGTGAACATGATCAAAGGCATAAACACATGTATGCTACATTTCAATCCAAGTTCCGCGAATCTAAGATATTGAGCTCACTACGCAACCTGCAAAAGGTCTTCTCATCTAGAGGCTTGGTAAAGATATCGGCTAGCTGGTTCTCGGTGCTAACATGAAACACTTCGATATCTCCCTTTTGCTGGCGGTCTCTCAAAAAGTGATGCTGGATGTCAATGTGCTTTGTGCGGCTGTGCTCAACAAGATTTTCCGCTATTCGGATAGCACTCTCATTATCACATAGAAGTGGGACTTTGCTCAGATTGTAGCCAAAGTCCCTAAGGGTTTGCCTCATCCAAAGTAGTTGCGCGCAACACTGCCCTGCGGGAACATACTCGGCCTCAGCGGTGGATAGGGCAACGGAGGTTTGTTTCTTAGAGTTCCACGACACCAGGGACCTTCCTAAGAATTGGCACGTCCCTGATGTACTCTTCCTATCGACCTTACATCCAGCATAGTCGGAATCTGAGTACCCAATCAGGTCAAAGTTAGACCCCTTTGGATACCAGATCCCGAAGCAAGGCGTAGCGACTAAATATCGAAGAATTCGCTTCACAGCCACTAAGTGACACTCCTTCGGATCGGATTGAAATCTAGCACACATGCATACGCTAAGCATAATATCCGGTCTACTAGCACATAAATAAAGCAAAGAACCTATCATGGACCGGTATGCTTTTTGATCAACGGACTTACCTCCTTTGTTGAGGTCGGTGTGTCCGTCGGTCCCCATCAGAGTCTTTGCGGGCTTGGCGTCCTTCATCCCAAACCGCTTCAGCAAGTCTTGCGTGTACTTTGTTTGGGAGATGAAGGTGCCGTCCTTGAGTTGCTTCACTTGGAACCCAAGGAAGTAGGTCAACTCGCCCATCATCGACATCTCGAATTTCTGCGTCATCACCCTGCTAAACTCTTCACAAGACTTTTGGTTAGTAGAACCAAATATTATGTCGTCGACATAAATTTGGCACACAAAAAGATCACCATCGCAAGTCTTAGTAAAAAGAGTTGGATCGGCTTTCCCAACCTTGAAAGCATTAGCAATTAAAAAGTCTCTAAGGCATTCATACCATGCTCTTGGGGCTTGCTTAAGTCCATAGAGCGCCTTAGAGAGCTTACACACGTGGTCGGGGTACCGTTCATCCTCGAAGCCAGGGGCTGCTCCACGTACACCTCCTCCTTGATCGGCCCGTTGAGGAAAGCGCTCTTCACATCCATTTGGTACAACCTGAAAGAATGGTGAGCGGCATATGCTAGCAAGATACGAATTGATTCTAGCCTAGCCACAGGAGCAAACGTCTCCTCAAAGTCCAAACCTGCGACTTGGGCATAACCTTTTGCCACAAGTCGAGCCTTGTTCCTCATCACCACCCCATGCTCGTCCTGTTTGTTGCGGAACACCCACTTGGTTCCCACAACATTTTGCTTGGGACGAGGCACCAGTGTCCAAACTTCATTGCGCTTGAAGTTGTTGAGTTCCTCCTGCATGGCCAATACCCAATCCGGATCTAGCAAGGCCTCCTCTACCCTGAAAGGCTCAATAGAAGAGACAAAGGAGTAATGCTCACAAAAATTAACTAATCGAGATCGAGTAGTTACTCCCTTGCTAATGTCACCCAAAATTTGGTCAACGGGATGATCCCTTTGAATCACCGCTCGAACTTGGGTTGGAGGTGCCGGTTGCGCTTCTTCCTCCATCACGTGATCATCTTGTGCTCCCCCTTGATCACACGCCTCCTTTTGATGAACCTGTTCATCGTCTTGAGTTGGGGGATGCACCGTTGTTGAGGAAGAAGGTTGATCTCGTTCATCTTGTTCCTGTGGCCGCACTTCTCCAATCGCCATGGTTCGTATAGCGGCCGTCGGAACATCTTCTTCATCTACATCATCACAATCAACAACTTGCTCTCTTGGAGAGCCATTAGTCTCATCAAATACAACGTCGCTAGAGACTTCAACCAAACCCGATGATTTGTTGAAGACCCTATACGCCTTTGTATTTGAATCATAACCTAATAAAAACCCTTCTACAGCTTTGGGAGCAAATTTAGAATTTCTACCCTTCTTCACTAGAATGTAGCACCTGCTCCCAGATACACGAAAGTAAGATACATTGGGTTTGTTACCGGTTAGTAGCTCATACGATGTCTTCTTGAGGAGGCGGTGAAGGTAGACCCTGTTGATGGCGTGGCAAGCCGTGTTCACGGCTTCCGACCAAAAGCACTCGGGGGTCTTGAATTCTCCAAGCATAGTCCTCGCCATATCTATGAGCGTCCTGTTCTTCCTCTCTACCACACCATTTTGCTGAGGTGTGTAGGGAGCGGAGAACTCGTGCTTGATCCCTTCCTCCTCAAGAAACTCCTCCACTTGAAGGTTCTTGAATTCGGACCCGTTGTCGCTCCTTATCTTCTTCACCTTGAGCTCAAACTCATTTTGAGCTCTCCTTAGGAAGCGCTTGAGGGTCCCTTGGGTTTCAGACTTATCCTGCAAAAAGAACACCCAAGTGAAGCGGGAAAAGTCATCAACGATAACTAGACCATACTTACTTCCTCCTATGCTCAGATAGGCGACGGGTCCGAAGAGGTCCATATGTAGCAGCTCCAGGGGTCTTGATGTTGTCATCACATTTTTGGTGTCATGAGAGCCTCCCACTTGTTTCCCTGCTTGACAAGCTGCACAAGGTCTATCTTTTTCAAAATGAACATTGGTTAGACCTATCACGTGTTCTCCCTTTAGAAGCTTGTGGAGGTTCTTCATCCCCACATGAGCTAAGCGGCGATGCCACAGCCAGCCCATGCAAGTCTTAGCCATTAAGCATGCATCTAGACCGGCCTCTTCTTTTGCAAAATCAACTAAGTAAAGCTTGCCGTCTAGTACACCCTTAAAAGCTAGTGAACCATCACATCTTCTAAAGACAGACACATCTACATTTGTAAACAAACAGTTATATCCCATATTGCATAATTGACTAACAGATAGCAAATTATATCCAAGAGACTCTACTAAAAACACATTAGAGATAGAGTGCTCATTTGAGATTGCAATTTTACCTAACCCTTTTACCTTGCCTTGATTCCCATCACCGAATATTATTGAATCTTGGGAATCTTTATTCTTGACGTAGGAGGTGAACATCTTCTTCTCTCCCGTCATATGGTTTGTGCATCCGCTGTCAATAATCCAGCTTGAACCCCCGGATGCATAAACCTGCAAGGCAAATTTAGGCTTGGGTCTTAGGTACCCAACTGTTGGGGACTTGTTCTCAATTGCTATGGATTAAGAACAAGGCAACACAGAAAGAAGTTAATAATAAATATTCTTCGTCCTTCGAAATGTTATTTCCCTTAGGATATAACAATCTTCGGACGAAGGTCATGAAGGACATACCTTCATCATTAAGTTTATACTGATAAAAGGAGAAGCATATGAAACATGAGAGAACAACGTGAATAATCACATAACATTATTACATGTCCTTATTATATAATCCTGGAGGAATAAGAACAATATTGAATTACATTTGTACCTTCGGCTTGGTAGAAGGCAAGAATACAAGCGTGATGCACGAGCGTGTACCAGTCAGCGTGAACAGTACGGGGGTACTGTTCATCTATTTATAGGCACAGGACACAGCCTGTGAAGAATTACAATTATGCCCCTCATAATAGTTTACAACATTGACTCGGACCTTTATGGACTAAAAGGTCATTCTATCTTTAAGTCGGTTTGTAATACCGAAGCTTCATGAAGAGGAACCCTCGATCATCTCCTGGGGACAGCTTCAGCCGAAGCTGCTTCTTCCTACAGGACCTTCGGCGCGACGAAGCATGGCCCCAACACCAACTCATGTTGGGTCCTGCAAGGTTAGTGCAAATATCCTTAGGGACCCAAATGCAAGTTTTGTCTCCCTTGCATTTTGCCCCTAACTTCCTAGCAACTATTTTCCTATCCTTTCTACAAATAGCAAAGGAAGCATTTAAAGCATGATAAATTATAGAGGTTTCATTCATTACTTTCCTAGGAACATTAACAACATTTCTCCTAGGCATATTATGAACAACATTTCTCCTACCAACATTTCTATCATGCACATAAGAAGAACAAGAAGCAAACATGTCATGAGAATCATAAGCATCATATGCGTTACATCTCCTATAAGCATTTCTCGATTGTCTCCTATCATGGTACATAAAGGCATGGTTCTTTTGCACACTACTAGCCATAGGGGCCTTCCCTTTCTCCTTGGTGGAGATGGGAGCCTTATGGCTTGTCAAGTTCTTGGCTTCCTTCTTGTAGCCAAGTCCATCCTTAATTGAGGGGTGTCTACCAATTGTGTAGGCATCCCTTGCAAATTTTAGCTTATCAAAATTACTCTTGCTAGTCTTAAGTTGAGCATTAAGACTAGCCAATTCATCGTTAAGTTTGGAAATTGAAACTTGGTGTTCACTACAAGCATCAATGTCAAAATCTTTACACCTATTGCACGTTTCAATAATTTCTACACAGGAGTTGGATTTATTTGCTTCTACTAGTTTAGCATTTAAATCATTGTTAACACCTTTTAAAGTAGAGATAGTTTCATGACAAGTAGATAATTCACTAGAGAGCATTTCATTCCTTTTAATTTCTAGAGCAAGAGAATTTTGTGCACTAACAAATTTATCATGCTCCTCATATAAAAGATCCTCTTGTTTTTCTAGTAATCTATTCTTGTCATTCAAAGCATCAATCAACTCATTAATCTTATTCATTTTAGATCTATCTAATCCCTTGAATAAGCATGAGTAATCTATCTCATCATCATCACTAGACTCATCCTCACTTGAAGAAGCATAAGTACTAGTATCATGAGTGCTTACTTTCTTCTCCCTTGCCATGAGGCAAGTGTGACGCTCGTTGGGGAAGAGGGATGACTTGTTGAAGGCGGTGGCGGCGAGTCCTTCATTGTCGGAGTCGGAGGAGGAGAAATCCGAATCCCACTCCTTTCCGATATGTGCCTCGCCCTTGGCCTTCTTGTAATGCTTCTTCTTCTCCCTTTTGTTCCCCTTTTCCTGGTCACTTTCATTATCGGGACAGTTAGCAATGAAATGACCAATCTTACCACATTTGAAGCACGAGCGCTTCTCCTTTGTCTTGGTCTTGCTTGGCTGTCCCTTGCGACCCTTAAGCGCCGTCTTGAAGCGCTTAATGATGAGGGCCATCTCCTCATTATTTAGCCCGGCCGCCTCAACTTGCGCCACCTTGCTCGGTAGCGCCTCCTTGCTCCTCGTTGCCTTGAGAGCAACGGGTTGAGGTTCATTGATTGGACCGTTTAGAGCGTCGTCCACATATCTCGCCTCCTTGATCATCATCCGCCCGCTTACGAATTTTCCGAGTACCTCCTCGGGCGTCATCATCGTGTACCTGGGATTCTCACGAATATTGTTTACGAGATGAGGATCAAGAACGGTAAAGGACCTTAGCATTAGGCGGACAACGTCGTGGTCCGTCCATCGCGTGCTTCCGTAGCTCCTTATTTTGTTGATAAGGGTCTTGAGCCGGTTGTAAGTTTGAGTCGGTTCCTCGCCCCTTATCATCGCGAATCATCCAAGCTCGCCCTCCACCAACTCCATCTTGGTGAGCATGGTGATGTCGTTCCCCTCGTGAGAGATCTTGAGGGTGTCCCATATCTGCTTGGCATTGTCCAAGCCGCTCACCTTATTGTACTCTTCCCTGCACAAAGATGCTAAGAGAACAGTAGTAGCTTGTGCATTTCTATGAATTTGTTCATTTATAAGCATAGGGCTATCCGAGCTATCAAATTTCATTCCATTCTCTACAATCTCCCATATGCTTGGATGGAGAGAGAATAAGTGACTACGCATTTTGTGACTCCAAAATCTGTAGTCCTCCCCATCGAAGTGTGGAGGTTTGCCAAGAGGAATGGAAAGCAATTGCGAATTCGAACTATGTGGAATACGAGAATAATCAAATGAAAAGTTTGAATTGACCGTCTTCCTGTAGTCGTTGTCGTCGTCCTTTTGGGAAGAGGAAGATTCGTCGCTGTCGTAGTAGACGATCTCCTTGATGTGTCTTGTCTTCTTCTTCTTCCCTTCTTTGCGTCTGTGCCCCGAGCCCAAGTCCGTAGTCTTGTCGTCCTTTGGCTCATTGACGAAGGACTCCTTCTCCTTGTCGTTGATCACGATTCCCTTCCCTTTAGGATCCATCTCTTCGGGCGGTTAGTCCCTTTGTGAAGAGAACGGCTCCGATACCAATTGAAAGCACCTAGAGGGGGGGTGAATAGGTGATCCTGTGAAACTTAAACTTATAGCCACAAAAACTTGTTAAGTGTTAGCACAATAATCGCCAAGTGGCTAGAGAGGAGTCTCAACAAAACACAATACCACAAGAGATCAAACACCGAGATGACACAGTGGTTTATCCCGTGGTTCGGCCAAGACCAACGCTTGCCTACTCCACGTTGTGGCGTCCCAACGGACGAGGGTTGCAATCAACCCCTCTCAAGTGGTCCAAAGACCAACTTGAATACCACGGTTTTTTGCTTTGCCTTTCAATATCCCGTTTGCGAGGATTCTCCACAACTTGGAGCCTCTCGCCCTTACACTTGAGATTCACAAGAAATACGGAGTAAGGGAGGAAAGCAACACACACAAATCCACAGCAAAATGCGCACACACACGGCCAAGAATCGAGCTCAAAAGACTATCTCAAAGTTCTCACTAGAACGGAGCTCGAATCACTGAGAATGACAAACGAATGCGCAAAGACTGAGTGTGGATGATCAAGAATGCTCTAAGGTTGCTTGGTGTCCTCCTCCATGCGCCTAGGGGTCCCTTTTATAGCCCCAAGGCAGCTAGGAGCCGTTGAGAGCAAATCTGGAAGGCCAATCTTGCCTTCTGTCGTCGGGTGCACCGGACAGTCCGGTGCACACCGGACACTGTCCGGTGCCTGATTTCCTTCCTAAAATGGCGCTGCCGACCGTTGCAGATCTGGGAGCCGTTGGTGCACCGGACATGTCCGGTGCACACCGGACAGTCCGGTGCCCCCTTCCGACCGTTGGCCCGGCCACGTGTCGCGCGCAGATTCCGCGGCCGACCGTTGGCCCGGCAGACCGTTGGCTCACCGGACAGTCCGGTGCACACCGGACAGTCCGATGAATTTTAGTCGTACGCCGTCGGCGAATTCCCGAGAGCGGCCACTTCACGCCGAGCCAGCCTGGCGCACCGGACACTGTCCGGTGCACCACCGGACAGTCCGGTGTGCCAGACTGAGCTGAGTCTTGGCTGCACACAGCCAAGTCTTTTTCACCTCTTTTCTTTTCTTCTTCTTTCTGTTTCTAACACTTAGACAAGTATATTAGTACACAAAACCAATGTACTAAGGCTTAGACACATACCTTTACTTTTGATTTGCACTTTGTCCATCCATGAGCATAAATTCACATTTAAGCACTTGTGTTGGCACTCAATCACCAAAATACTTAGAAATGGCCCAAGGGCACATTTCCCTTTCAGGTAGCCTATTTTATGCTAACTTTAAGGTAAAATTCTTAAACCTTTTTTTAAAATGTTTTCTGATGGAAGTTGTTTTTGGCAGAGTTCACTACTAAGCAAAGTCCTGAGGATGCAACAAGACCTCGAGGACAAGAAGAATGAAGCTATAATTGCAGATCTAGAAAAGAAAAATTAAAGATTACGAAGCTGTTCTGGAGAAAAAAGACTTCATACTCCAAGCTATGGAAGGTTCACTGGCAGAAGCCCAGGTTGAAATTGCTAAATTAAAGAATGAACTTTCCTCAGAAAAGAAAAATTTTGAAGCCAGACTCGAAGTTGAAGTTGAGAGGAGTTCAAATTTGCAAAAAACACTGAAGGACCTTCAGGAAAAATGCTTAAACTTCGACAATCGATGCCTACAGTGGCTGAAGCAGGTGTTCAACTCGGTTGGAGCAAGCACTGAAAAATTTAGTCCTTTGGTTGAAAACCTGCCAGAAACTTTGGAACACATTGAGGGTGAAGTTGATGCTCTCGACGAAGTTATAGGTGGACACGCTGACTTCTGCGCTCTGTTAGCTTCTCGAGGCACAACTGTCGCTTTCATGAAATCTTGCTGTACACACGGAAAAATTGTCAATAGACCCAATTTTAGCTTGTCACCGACGGATTTAATTGATATCCCTAGCCTAGCTCGAAGTATAGGAAACAGGTTCATAACTCAAATTTGGATAGAGGGTGGGCGAAAAATGGCTGGCGACGAAGCTCGAAGCCATCTTAAACCGGTAAGAAACTGGTATGTTACCTTACCTTCGCCTTGAACCTTGCACTTGCCTCATATCGTCTTAATATGTACAGGATGACAAGGCTGAGGAACAAAGAGCCGAAGCTTGACCAATGATCTGAAGCTCAGATGATCCGAAGATTAACAATACGAAAATTGAAGAATTTGATGAAAAAATTCTATGGAAAACCTAGTAATATCGTTGTAAAAAAAGTATTGCAATTTTAGGAATCAGATACTCTATGAATTTGTGCATACCTTGTAATATAATTTTACCTCTTCGTTCACGTATGAACTGCTTTGATGTGGACGAGACTTGTATTTTTTGAGCCGAAGGCGAAAAACACCTTCCCTTCTTTTCGTACGCAACAAAGAATGAAACTTCTTCTTTTTCTTTTTGCCGAAGCCTTATCTTTATAGGCGAAGCATCTGCCTGTGCATGTTATGATGATGATGATCCTAGTATGTCTAAGTGAATGTTTATGAATGCAAATGTATGATGTAATGTGCGTGCAAATGAATGCCCAAACACACACGTCCGAAGCCACAACCATAGCCTTCATTCCCTTAGGAATGACCGAAGTTTCTTTGCCGTTTATTTTTCGGCTTCACCGCTTATTTTTCGGTGTATCAGCGCTGACTTTTTGCTGTAAGTTCTGCATCCCCTTAGGAACGTCTTTTGAACTTCTTCGCCTTTTATTTCGGTGGTATCGCGTTGACTTTTTGCGCTTCGCCTTATATTTCGGCGGTATCAGCGTTGACTTTTCGCTGTAAGCTCTGAATTCCCTTGGGAACGACTTTTGAGCAAAAAAACTTACGCTGCGCTCCCTTAGGAACGGCTTTTTGTAGCTTCGTCGTGCTCTGCATCCCCTTAGGGATGACTTTTGAGCTTCTCCCTATTTTTTCCCTGCACTTGATGGTGCATGCTCAGTTTTTACATTTACATGTTTTGGGGGGTTTTGCTCTCGTAGAGCTGAATAAGACAAGGAAATTACATGTTATGGCCCCATTAAAAACCTTTCTCCCCCTTTGGAAAGGAAAAGGGTGCCATAGGAAAAGAAAAAATAAGAGATTACATCAGGTTAGACATAATATCGCTGAAGCTCATCCGCATTCCAAGATCTAGGAATGTCGTTGCCATCCATGTCCTTCAATCTGTAAGAACCGGGTCTTGACGAAGATACTACCAGAAAAGGTCCTTCCCACTTTAGCTGTAGCTTGCCTACTGTGTCTGGGTTGGCCACTCTTCGAAGTACCAAATGCCCTGGCTTGATGTTCTTTAGCCGAACTTTTCTGTCCCACCATTTTATTGTTTCGGCTTGGTATTAATTGATATTCTCCACAGCCTGAAGCCTGATCTCTTCTATAGCATCTTTTGCCACAGAAGAATCAGCTTCGTGCTCTGCCGAAGCCACTGTTCTTATTGACCCTGCCCTAGCTTCTTCTGGGGTTATTGCTTCGTCACCAAATAATAGTTTGAATGGTGTAAAACCTGTTGACCTTGATATTGTTGTGTTGTGGCTCCACACTACTTTAATCAATTCATCTGGCCATTTTCCTCTAGACTGATTGAAGATTAACTTCATTATTCCCGTCATTATAATGCCATTAGCTCTTTCAACAAGTCCATTTGACTCTGGATGCCTGACTGACGCAAAATGAATCTTCGTGCCAATCTGTTTACAGAATTCTTTGAAAGCTTCGGCATCAAACTGTGTTCCGTTGTCTACAGTAATAGCCTTCGGCACTCTGAAGCGATAAACAATGTTTTGCCAGAAGAATTTCTATACGGTAACCGAAGTTATTGAGGCCAAAGGCTTCGCCTCAATCCACTTAGAAAAATACTCTACCGCCACCACAACATATTTTAGATTTTCTTGTGCTGGTGGAAGTGGACCTAGCAAATCGAGGCCCCACCTTTGCAACGGCCAAATGGGTTGTATTAATTGAGTGAGGTACGAAGGTTGTTTCTGGTCTCTCGCACATTTTTGGCAGCCTTCGCATTTTTGAACTAATTCTGCTGCATCTGAAGCTGCCTTCGGCCAGTAGAATCCTTGTCGAAAAACTTTTCCCAACAGAGGTCTAGACCCAATGTGAGATCCACACAGACCCGCATGTATCTCCTTCATTAATTCAATACCTTCGGTTCTTGAAAAACACTTGAGGAGTGGGGAACAAACCCCATATTTATACAATTCCCCTTCTATTATCACATATGGTCTTGTCCTTGCCTCCATTCTTTTGTTATAAACTTCGTCATCAGAGAGACAGTTGCCTTGGAGGAAGGATATGATTTCAGTTCTCCAGTCCTCACTGTGTACTGGAGAAATGTTAAGTATAGCTCTTTCCATAAGTTCAACCGAAGGTGCCTTTATTGTTTCGAAGAATACCTCCGAAGGTATAGGGAGCCCCTGGGCCGCTGATTTGGCTAACAAATCTGCATGCTCATTTTCACCTCTTGGAATATTCTTGACAGAAAAACCTTCAAAAGAAGCTTCCAACCTTCGAACTGCATCCAGATATTTTCAAGCTTCGGATCTCGTGCCTTGCTGCTTTTGTCCATGTGGCCAACAATAACTTGAGAATCGGTCTTCAGAATAGCCCTTCTTATTCCCATGGCCTTTAGTTTCCAAAGTCCCAACAAAAGTGCTTCGTACTCAGCAATATTATTTGTACAACTGAAATTCAATTTGACTGCATAGCATGTTGTAACTTTTGGCGGTGCCACTAACACCGCAGCTGCTCCTGCACCAAAGGTTCCCCAAGAACCATCGCAGAACACCGTCCAAGCTTCGGTATCCTTACCTGTCCCTTCTTCGTGAGCCCCTGGCGTCCAGTCAGCGATGAAGTATGCTAGCGCCTGGGATTGAATTGAAGATCTGTGTACATAATCGATGGTGAATTCATTAAGCTCCGCAGCCCACTTTCCAACCCTTCCAGTGGCTTCTCTATTCCTTATAATATCCTTCAGAGGCTGTGATGAGGGAACAATTATATGGTAAGCTTGAAAATAGTGCCGAAGCTTCCTGGAGGCCATTAATATAGCATACAACACCTTCTCCAATTCTGTGTAATTTTTCTTTGATAAAGTCAATACTTCGGAAACAAAATATACTGGGACTTGCTTCTTAATTTGTCCTTCAAGTTTCTCCTGTACTAGTGCCGCACTCACTGCAGAGTGCGAAGCTGCCACATACAATAGCAAAGGAGCCCCTGGCGTAGGTGGGGTTAGTGTTGTTAGATCAATCAGATATCGCTTCAGCTCTTCGAAGGCTTTCTGCTGAGCTAAACCCCACTGAAAGACTTCGGTCGACTTCAATACTTCAAAGAATGGTAAATTTCTTTCTGCTGATCTAGATATGAATCGATTCAAAGATGCCAATCTTCCTGTCAGCCGCTGAGCCCCCTTCTTTGTGCTTGGCGGTTCCATCCGAAGGATAGCTTCGATCTTGTTTGGGTTAGCTTCGATCCCCTTCGTTGAAACCAGACAACCAAAGAACTTGCCCTTATTTACTCCGAAGACACATTTTTCTGGATTTAATTTCAGGTCGGCCTGCCTAAAGTTAGCAAATGTTTCCTGCAGATCAGCAATGTGATTTTCCTGCTTCGTGCTTTTTACTATGATATCATCAACATATGTTAGCACATTTCTGCCTATCTGAGAGTGAAGTACTTTGGCTGTCATTCTGCTGAAGCTTCCTCTAGCATTCTTGAGCCCCTCAGGCATCCGAAGATAACAATATGTACCACTAGGGGTTATGAAGCTGGTCTTCGGCTCATCTTCCTTCTTCATCCAGATTTGGTGGTAGCCTGAGTAACAGTCTAGTAAACTCATAAGCTCTGATGAAGCTGCTGCATCTACTAGAGAATCTATTCTTGGCAATGGGAACTCATCCTTTGGACAAGCCTTGTTAAGATCTGTAAAATCGATGCACATTCTCCATTTACCATTTGCCTTCTTCACCATAACAGTGTTAGCTAGCCACTCTGGGTATTTGACCTCTCTGATAACACCAGCACTAAGAAGTCTCTTCACTTCGTTTCGAGCACCTTTGGCTTTGTCATCGAACATTTCTGAAGCCTTTGTTTTCTTGGCTTGAAAGATGGATCCACATTAAGTGAATGCTCAATGACATCTCTATTGACACCGCAAAGATCATTAGCTGACCAAGCAAACACATCCTTGTTGTTGAATAAAAACTTTATCAAGGTTTTCTCCTGCTCTTCGGATAACTGAGAACCCAGCAATACCTTCTGCTCTGCTATATCTTCACACAGAAGCATAGGCTTCGGCTGATCAGCCGAGGCAGCCTTCTCTCTTCTGTACTTGTACTGTTCACAAGCCTCATTTCCATCTATGTTGTGGATTGCTTTTGAATCTGTCCAGTTTCCTTTAGCTTTTCTAGCAGCTTCCTGACTGCCATGAACAACAATAGGTCCTTGTTATGAAGGTATCTTCATGCATAGATATGTTGGATGAAGTATTGCTTCGAAAGTGTTGACTGTCCCACGACCAATGATTGCATTGTAGGGGTATTCCATGTCAACAATATCAAACACAACATGTTTAGTCCTCGTATTGTGGACAAATCCGAAGGTCACTGGCATTGTGATTTTGCCAAGTGCTACAATCTGCCTTCCTCCGAAGCCACAAAGAGGGTGTGTAGCATCATGAATCTTGTCCTCTAGCTCTTGCATCTATCTGAAGGCCTTAGCAAATATGATGTCGGCTGCGCTGCTTGTATCAACCAAAACATTATGGACGAGAAATCCCTTGATGACGCAAGATATGACCATAGCATCATTATGAGGATAATCCTTGAGCTGAAGGTCCTCCTGAGAGAAGGTAATTGGGATGTGGGACCATTTTGACTTGATGAAGGGTCCATGCACCCCAACATGCTGCACCCTTCTCTGAGCCTCCTTCTTCTGCTTCTTGTTAGCTGGTTCTGAGCATGAACCACCTGTTATTGGGAGCATCAGCTTCGTAGCCGAAGCAGCTTCAGCTTGGATATTGGACGAAGCCATCAGCTCAATAGTGGAAGTGAGTTCACCGGAGGTGGGCGCCAATGTTGAGGACTTGTTCTCAAGTGCTATGAATTAAGAACAAGGCAACACAAAATGTTAAATGTTAAAGCCCTCCGTCCTTCGAAGCATTATCTCCCTTAGGATATAATGATCTTTAGACGAAGGTTATGAAGGACATACCTTCATCATCATAACACATTTGTATAAAAGACGAAGCATATGAAACATGAGAAACAACATGAATAATTATATGATATCATAATATATATATATATATTTCTTATTACATAATCATGAATAAATATGTATAATATTGAATTACATTTATACCTTCGGCTTGACAGAAAGTGATAATACAAGCGTGCCACGAAAGCAAATGCCAAGTCAGCATGAACAGTACAAGGGTACTGTTCATCTATTTATAGGCACAGGGCGCAACCTGTAAGATATTACAATCATGCCCTTTACAAAAGATTACAATTATGACATAGACCCTCATGGACAAAACAGTCATCTCATCTTTAAGTCGGTTTCACCCTTCGTCTTGATACATTTGATAATGCCGAAGCTTCATAAGTGGTAGCTTCGGTGTTGCTTTTAGGGGGATCTGCCGAAGGTGTTTCTTCTTACAGGATCTTCGGCGACGAAGCATGCCCCCAACAAAAACCAATCACAAAGAAGATGGACACAAGACACAGTGATTTATCCCATGGTTTGGCCAATGCCTACTCCACATTGTGGTGACCTCCTTCGGTCAAGAATTGCACTCAATCCCTCTCAAGTGATCCAAAGATCAACTTTGAGTACCACGGTTATCTTCCTCAGTAGTCTTTTCCCGTTTACGAGGAATCTCCACAAGTTAGAGCCTCTCGCCCTTACAATGTTTGATCACAAGAGAAACACAAGAGTATGGGAGGGAAAGCAACACATGCAAGACTCAAACGCAGCACACACACGCACACAAGCCAAGACTTGAGCTCAAAACACGGCGCAGGGAGTTCATAACTCAAACGGAGCTCAAATCACTAACACAACGATCCAAATGCGTGGAGGCGGAGTTTAGGTGTCTTAGGATGTTCAGGGAATGCTTGGTGTACTGCTCCATGCACCTAGGAATCCCTTTTATAGCCTCAAGGCAGCTAGGAGCCGTTGGAGATCAAATTGGAAGGCAATTCTTGCCTTATGTCGGGTGGCGCACCGGACAGTCCGATGCACCACAGGACATGAACAGTAGTTGGTCGGTGCCCGATTTCCTTCCTTATCGGGCGCAGTCGACCGTTGGCCGTTCGGTCCCATTAGCGCACCGGACACTGTCAGGTGCACACCAGACAGTCCGGTGTGACCAACTGACCGTTGGCACGGGCCACGCGTTGCCCGCTGAGTGCGCTGCCAACCGTTGGCCGCGAGCGCCGTTGGCTCACCGGACGGTTCGGTGCACCACCGGACAGTCCAATGATTTTTAGCCGCGGCGCCTGCGCTTTTTCCCGAGAGCGATGAGTTCGCTGCCGGGCCAGCCTGGGCACCGGACAGTCTGGTGTGCCACAGGCTGGTGCTGGTTTGGCTGATCACAGCCAATTCTCCTCCAACTCTTTTCCTCTTTTCTTGGCAATGTCTCTAGCACTTAGATAAACATGTTAGTACCCAAAAAACAATTTACTAAGTCTAGAAACATACCTTGTTCTTTGATGTGCACTTCTCACCTAATTACCACATGTGAGTTTAAAACAATGTGTTGGGCATCTAATCACTAAAACAATTATAGAAATGGCCCAAGGGCACATTTCCCTTTCAATCTCCCCCTTTTTGGTGATTTATGCCAACACATTAAAAAGCAACAAAAGAATGCAAATTGAAGACCAAATTTTCTTCACTTAGTATTTGGCATATTTGGATCAATTTTGCCACCACTTGGTTTATTCTCACAAAACAAACTCTTTTTCCTATTTCTAAGTCAAACACACTTGTTTGGGCAAATAGAGAGCTATTCCAAGAATCCAAGAGAAGAATTTATCAAGTGCCAAAAACTCCCCTTTTTCCCATAATCAAAATTTTCCCCATAAGAGACCAAATTTTGTAATAAGAGTCATTTGGGCAAAATACAAATTCTAACTACTATTTTTAAAATTCACAAGTGGTTGGTTGATCCATTTGCTTTGGTCCCTTAGTTTCTCCCCCTTTGGCATTAAGCACCAAAACGGGATAAGTTTTGGCCCATTTAACCTCATTGCCTCACCAAAATGTCAAATAAGAGGAAAAGGCAATGAGAGCATTAGTATGAACTTGGAATAAAATACACGTATACCGGAGTGCAGTGGAAGTCTTTTCGTCGTCCAAGTTCATTTTCCCTTTCAATGTTCCTTCTAGACTACTTCAAGTGTACTCAAACAAACAAGTTAGTCTCAACGGAGTCAAGTTGTAGCACATCTCCCCCTAAACATGTGCATCATTTGCATAAGAACTTGTGAGGTCCGGGGATGACTTGTACAACTTGAGCACCACAAATAAACAATAAATGATGTAAATGCTAAAAGTAACATGATCAAAGGCATAGAACACATGTATGCTATAGATCAATCCAAGTTACGTGAATCTAAGACATTTAGCTCACTACGCAACCTGTAGAACCTTTTCTCATCTAAAGGCTTGGTGAAGATATCGGCTAGCTAGTTCTCGTTGCTAATATGGTAAATATCGATATCTCCCCTTTGCTGGTGGTCTCTCAGGAAGTGATGTCGAATGTCTATGTGCTTAGTGCGGCTGTGTTCAACAGGATTATCCGCCAAGCGGATTGCACTCTCATTGTCACATAGGAGTGGGACTTTGCTCAGATTGTAGCCAAAGTCCCGGAGGGTTTTGCCTCATCCAAAGCAGTTGCGCGCAACACTATCCTGCGGCAATGTACTCGGCCTCAGCGGTGGATAGGGCAACGGATGTTTGTTTCTTGGAGCTCTAGGACACTAGGGACCTTCCTAGAAACTGGCACGTCCCTGATGTACTCTTCCTATCAACCTTGCACCCGGCATAGTTGGAGTCTGAGTATCCGATTAGGTCAAAGGTAGACCACTTTGGATACCAGATCCTAAAGCAAGGTGTAGAAACTAAATATCTAAGAATTCACTTAACAGCCACAAGGTGACATTCCTTGGAGTCAGATTGAAATCTAGCACACATGCATACACTAAGCATAATATCCAGTCTACTAGCACAAAGATAAAGTAATGAACCTATCATTGACCGGTATGCCTTTTGATCAACGGACTTACCTTCTTTATTGAGGTCTAGATGTCTGTCGATTCCCATTGGTGTCTTCACGGGCTTGGCATCCTTTATCCCAAACCTCTTGAGAAGATCTTGAGTGTACTTCGTTTGGGAGATGAAAGTACCTTCCTTGAGTTGCTTCACTTGAAATCCAAGGAAGTAGTTCAACTCTCCCATCATCGACATCTCAAATTTCTGCATCATTACCCTGCTAAACTCCTCATAAGACTTTTAGTTAGTAGAACCAAATATAATGTCATCGACATATATTTGGCAAATGAAAAGATCTCCATCGCAAGTCTTTGTAAAAAGAGTGGGATCAGCTTTCCAACCTTGAAAGCATTAGCAATTAGAAAATCTCTAAGGCATTCATACCATGCTCTTGGGGCTTGCTTAAGTCCATAGAGCGCCTTAGAGAGCTTATACATGTGGTCAGGATACCTGTCATCCTCAAAGCTAGGGGTTGTTCCACGTATACCTCCTCCTTGATTGGCCCATTGAGGAAAGCGCTCTTCACGTCCATTTGGAACAGCTTAGAGGAATGGTGAGCAGCATAGGCTAATAAAATCCGAATTGATTCTAACCTAGCCATAGCAGCAAAAGTCTCCTCAAAATCCAAACCTGCGACTTGGGCATAACCTTTTTCCACAAGTTGAGCCTTGTTCCTTGTCACCACTCCGTGTTCGTCTTGCTTGTTGCGGAACACCCATTTGGTTCCCACAACGTTTTGCTTTGGACGTGGCACCAGGCTCCAGACTTCATTTTTTTGAAGTTGTTGAGCTCTTCCTACATGGCCAACACCCAGTCCGGATCCTGCAAGGCCTCTTCTACCTTGAAAGGCTCAAAAGAAGAGATAAAAGAGTAATGCTCACAAAAATTAGCTAATCATGAGCGAGTAGTTACTCCCTTGCTGATGTCACCCAGAATCTGATCAACGAGGTGATTTCTTTGGATCGTCGTTCGGACTTGAGTTGGAGGGGCCTGTGATGCTTCTTCCTCCATAACCTGTTCTTCCTGTGCTCCCCCTTGATCCTACCCCTCTTCTTGAGGTACCTGTTCATCATCTTGAGTTGGGGGATGCACCATTATAGAGGAAGATGGTTGACCTTGTTCTTGTAGTTCCTGTGGTCGCACATCACCTATCGCCATAGTTCGCATTGCGGCGGTCAGAACCTCATCTTCATCTACATCATCAAATACAACATCGCTAGAGACTTCAACTAATCCTGATGATTTGTTGAAGACTCTATACGCCTTTGTATTTGAGTCATATCCTAGTAAAAGCCCTTCTACTGCCTTGGGAGCAAATTTGGAATGTCTACATTTCTTCACCAGAATGTAGCATTTGCTCCCAAATACACGGAAATAAGAAACATTGGGTTTGTTACCAGTTAGGAGTTCGTTGGAGGTCTTCTTGAGGAGATGGTGCAGATAGAGCCGGTTTATGGCATGGCAAGCTGTGTTCACAGCTTCCGACCAAAACCGCTCAGGCGTCTTGTACTCTCCAAGCATCATTCTCGCCATGTCGATTAGCGTCCTGTTCTTCCTCTCTACCACACCATTTTGCTACGGTGTGTAGGGAGCGAAGAACTCGTGCTTGATGCCTTCTTCCTCAAGATACTCTTCAACTTGTAGATTCTTGAACTCGGACCCATTGTCGCTTCTTATCTTCTTCACTTTTAGCTCAAACTCATTTTGAGCTCTCCTTAAGAAGCGCTTTAGGGTTCCTTGGGTTTCAGATTTGTCCTGCAAAAAGAATACCAAAGTGAAGCGGGAAAAATCATCAACTATCACAAGACCATACTTACTTCCCCCGATGCTGAGATAGGCAACGGGGCCGAAGAGATCCATGTGAAGGAGTTCCAATGGTCTTGACATTGTCATCACATTCTTGCTGTGATGAGTGCTTCCCACCTGTTTCCCTGCTTTACACGCTGCACAAGGTCTGTCTTTCTTAGAACAGACATCGGTTAGTCCTAACGCATGATCTCCCTTTAAAAGTTTATGAAGGTTCTTCATCCCAACATGTGCTAGATGGCGATGCCAAAGCTAGCCCATATTAGTCCTAGCGATTAAGCATGCATCTAGATCAGCATTCTCCTTTGAGAAATCAACTAAATAGAGCTTGCCATCTAATACACCCTTAAAAGATAATGAACCATCACTTCTTCTAAAGACAGATACAACAACATTTGTAAATAAACAATTGTAGCCCATATGACATAATTGACTTACAGACAGTAAATTGTACCCGAGCGACTCTACTAAAAACACATTTGAAATTGAGTACTCATTCATGATGGCTATCTTGCCTAAACCTTTGACCTTGCCTTGGTTCCCATCTTCAAAGATAATAGTATCATGGGAATCCATGTTCTTGACATAGGAGGTGAACATTTTATTCTCCCCCGTCATGTGGTTTGTGCATCCGCTGTCGATAATCCAGCTTGAGCCCCCGGATGCATAAACCTGCAAGGAATTTAAGCTTGGGTTTTAGGTACCCAACTCTTGTTGGGTCCTACAAGGTTAGTCACAACAATTTTTGGAACCCAAATGCAAATCTTGTCTCCCTTGCATTTAGATCCCAATTTTCTAGCAACCACTTTTGCATTTTTGCATGAGAGTACAAAAGAAGCATTACATGCATGATAAACAGTAGTAGGACTATTGCATGTTTTCCTAGGCGCATGAGACACAACATGATTACGCCTAGGCCTATTTCTACCAGAAGCATAAGTAGAGCTCGATGCAAACATAGCATGTGAATCATGATAAATAGGTAAAGCAGCATGATTATAACTCCTATCATGATGAGAAACTTTCTTGACATGAGCATAAAGATAAGCATGGTTCTTTTGATCATGTGAAGAATATTAACTACTAGCCATAGGAGCCTTCCCTTTCCCCTTTTTGAGATCGGAAGTTCTTTGTCTTGTTAAGTTCTTGGTTTCCTTTCGAAAACCAAGTCCATCCTTAATTGAGGGGTGTCTACCAATGGTGTAGGCATCCCTAGCAAATTTTAGTTTCTCATAATCATCTTTGCAAGTCTTAAGTTGATCATTAAGACTTGCAACATCATTATTTAGCTTAGCAATAGTAGCAGCATGTTCATCAAAATCAACATCTTCACATCGATTGCAAATAACCACATGCTCTACACATGAACTAGTTGCATTTACTTTCTCTAGCTTAATATTTAATTCATTATTTAAATTCTTTAAGCTAGAGATAGATTCATAACAAGTAGACAACTCAGAGGATAGCATTTCATTTCTCTTAATTTCTAGAGCAAGAGATTTTTGAACACTAATAAATTTATCATGCTCCTCATACAAAATATCTTCTTGCTTTTCTAGCAATCTATCCTTTTTGTTAATAGCATCAATTAATTCATTTATTTTATCTACCTTAGTTCTATCTAATCCCTTAAACAAATCAGTATAGTCTACTTCATCATCAGATGATTCTTCATCACTAGAAAAAGTATATTTGGGAGTGTCCCGAATACATACCTTCTTCTCCTTAGCCATAAGGCATGTATGGCGTTCATTAGGGAAGAGCGAAGATTTGTCAAAGGCTGAGGCAGCCAGTCCTTCATCGTTGGAGTCGGATGAGGAATAGTTGGAGTCCCATTCCTTTCCAAGGTGCGCCTCGCCCTTTGCCTTCCTATAGTTCTTCTTTTCTCCTTCTTCCCATGCTTTTCTTATGCCTGGTCATTCTCATTATCAGGACATTGAGCTATAAAATGACCAGTCTTACCGTATTTGAAGTAGGAGCATTTTCTCCTTGACTTGTTCTTGTTGGGTACTCCTTTTGTCCTTTTAGTGCGGTCTTGAAACGCTTGATGATGAGTGCCATCTCATCCTCGTTGAGCCCGGCAGCCTCCACTTGTGCTACCTTGCTGGGTAGCGCCTCCCTGCTGCTGGTTGCTTTGAGAGCAACGGGCTACAGCTCGTAGATGGGAAGTGGACCATTCAAGACGTCATCCACGTATCGTGCCTCCTTCACCATCATGCGCCCGGTCATGAATTTTTCGAGGATTTCCTCAGGCGTCATCTTGGTGTACCTAGGGTTCTCACGAATAATATTTACAAGATGGGGTCAATAACTGCAAATGACCTGAGCATGAGTCGGACGACGTCATGATCCGTCCATCTTGTACTTCTATAGCTTCGGATTTTATTGACCAGGGTCTTGAGCCTGTTGTAGGTTTGTGTTGGCTCCTCTCCCCTTATCATCGCGAACCTCCCCAGCTCGCCTTCCACCAGTTCCATCTTGGTGATCATGGTTGCGTCATTACCCTCGTGAGATATTTTGAGGGTGTCCCAAATCTGTTTGGCGTTGTCCAAGCCACTGACCTTGTTATATTCATCCCTGCATAGAGATGCTAACAAAACAGTAGTGGCTTGGGCATTTTTATGAATTTGTTCATTGATAAACACAGGATTATCAGTATTATCAAAATGCATCCCATTCTCTACAATTTTCCAAATACTTGGATGGAGGGAAATAGATGACTACGCATTTTATGGCTCCAAAATGAGTAATCCTCTCCATCGAAGTGTGGAGGTTTTCCAAGTGAAATAGAAAGTAAATGTGCATTTGAATTATACGGGATGTGAGAATAATAAAACGAGTAATTTTGGTTAACCGTTTTCCGTTTGGACGAGGAGTCTTCATCGTCGTCATCCCTTGGCGAAGAGGAGGAGGCATCACTGTCGTAGTAGATAATCTTCTTGATGTGTCTCTTCTTCTTCCCGTCCCTCTTCTTGTGACTCGAGCCTAAGTCAGTGGGTTTGTCGTCTCTTGGCTCGTTGAAGAGGGACTCCTTTTCCTTGTCGTTGATCACCATCCCCTTGCCCTTAGGATCCATCTCTTCGAGCGGTTAGTCCCTTAGATGAAGAGTATGGCTCTGATACCAATTGAGAGCACCTAGAGGGGTGAATAGGTGATCCTGTGAAATTCAACACTAAATAGCCAACACTTGGTTATGAAATGTTAATGCAATTAAAACCAAGTTGCTAAAGTGTGAACTTTAGAAGAAAACCAATCACAAAGAAGATGGACACAAGACACAATGATTTATCCCGTGGTTCGGCCAATGCTTATTCCACATTGTGGTGACCTCCTTTGGTCAAGGATTGCACTCAATCCCTCTCAAGTGATCCAAAGATCAACTTTGAGTACCATAGTTATCTTCCTCAGTAGTCTTTTCCCGTTTGCGAGGAATCTCCACAAGTTGGAGCCTCTCGCCCTTACAATGTTTGATCATAAGAGAAGCACAAGAGTAAGGGAGGGAAAGCAACACACACAAGACTCAAACGCAGCACACACACGCACATAAGCCAAGACTTGAGCTCAAAACACGGCGCAGAGAGTTCACAACTCAAACGGAGCTCAAATCACTAACACAACGATCCAAATGTGTGGAGGCAGAGTCTAGGTGTCTTAGGATGTTCAGAGAATGCTTGGTGTACTGCTCCATGCGTATAGGGGTTCCTTTTATAGCCCCAAGGCAGCTAGGAGCCGTTGGAGATCAAATTGGTAGGCAATTCTTGCCTTCTGTCGGGTGGCGCACCAGACAGTCTGGTGCACCATCGGACATGAACAGTAGTTGTTCGGTGCCCGATCTCCTTCCTTATCGGGCGCAGTCAACTGTTGGCCATTCGGTCCCGTTGACGCACCGGACACTGTTCGGTGCACACCGGACAGTCCGGTGTGACCAACCGACTGTTGGCGCGGGCCACGCGTCGCTTGCTGATTGCGCTGTCGACCGTTGGCCGCGAGCGCCATTGGCTCACCGGACAGTCCGGTGCACCACCGGGCAGTCCGGTGATTTTTAGCCACAGCGCCTGTGCTTTTTCCCAAGAGCGGCAAGTTCGCCACCGGGCCAGCCTGGGCATCGGACACTGTCCGGTGCACCACCAGACAGTCTGGTGTGCCACAGGCTGGTGCTGGATCGGCTGATCACAGCCAATTCTCCTCCAACGCTTTTCCTCTTTTCTTGGCAATGTCTCTAGCACTTAGATAAACATGTTAGTACCCAAAAAACAATTTACTAAGTCTAGAAACATACCTTGTTCTTTGATGTGCACTTCTCACCTAATTACCACATATGAGTTTAAAACAATATGTTGGACATCTAATCATCAAAACAATTATAGAAATGGCCCAAGGGCACATTTCCCTTTCAGCGATCCTTTGGAAAAATGGGTAACACGACTTGTGGGTAAAGATGTTCAACCTCTGCAGAGTGTAAAACTGGTATATCAGTCGTGCTCACGGTCACGAGCGGCTCGGACCCTCACATGATTAAACTATGGAACTAAACTTAATTTGTCATATGCATTGCATTATGGGTGTTATTATTAATTTTGATCTCTTACTTAATTGGGTTGGTATCTACTTACACTTAGTAACTGCTAATAAAACTTTGACTAACTTTAAAAGCAATGCTCAGCTTTAACCATCTCCTTTGGTAAGCCTTACACTTCACATGTGCCACCACCAGTGAGCTCATGCATATTATTCCCCACAACTTGTAGAGCGATGAATGTATGTGAGCTCACCCTTGTTGTACTCTTATCCCCCAAGTCAAGGACAGGTACTACAAGATGAGGAGCATGAAGGATGTCGCGATGAGTTCGTGAGAGGTCTAGGCCGTCGTCCCCCAGTCAACTTTGGTTGCTGGATCGTTGTCTTCTATGATATAATTATTTAATTATTTTGTATAGAATTATGTTATATATTAATGATGTGATATTCGTTTCTGTACCATGGGTCATCATATGTGTGAGACTTGATCCTAGCAGCACACATTTGGCTTTTCGCGTCCGGGTTTGGTGCCCCCTTAAACCCGGGTGTGACACCCCACCATATTCACTATCGAGCTTCTGGCCAAAACGTCGCATGCCTCATTCCCTCCAGTACACAGTGGTGGCCACACCACAAACTCAGTTGGTGTGGTCTCGTAAAACTCTCATCCCACTCAGTACAATTACAACGACTCGCGTATGAACCTAGGGTTTTGATGGGTTTTCTAACCTTACTCAATCTACTAGGAACAACCTAGAGCAAGTGTAATAACGGTCTAACTTACCTAAGAACTTTTCAAAGCACCACCCGCTAATCACCGAGTGATTCTATTAAGCACTAGTATGTAGTAATGGATATGTGTATCAACTCAATATGAAGGTTGCTCAACTCTCCACTCTTGCAAATGGTCGTTTAGGGGGTATATATAGTGCCCAACCCCAAATGTAGTTGTTGCAGGAAGTAGCTCGGTCTGTGTTGCCCTCCACATCATCTAGCCATTGATCAGCCTGACAAGATTCTCTACAGTGGTGTAGAGGTCTGGTGCGCCACCAGATTAGTCTAGAGATCGACGTGTTAGATGACCGTTGGAAACTAGTCGTTGGACCAAGTCCGGTGTGCCACCGACGGGTCTGGGTCATAAGCTGGCCGAGAGCCAAAGGAAGTTCTCTCTGCACACGTGGTCTGGTGCGCGAGCCGACCGCCCACTTCTTGATTCTTCAATCTGTTTGCTTGGGCTCTTTTGGTCTTGTGTCTTGGACTTGTGCTGAATGCTTGTAAGTCTTCGTTAGGTCTTTTAATGCTTATTTGAGGTGTTGCATGTTCAATGTCTTTGTCCAAGCCACCTTACATCCTGTGAAATACAAAACACAAATACTTGCAAACACATTAGTCCACAGGTTATATTGATCATCAAACACCAAAATCACTTAGTAAAATGGATCAGGGTCCATTTTTCTTACAGTTCTCACATAAGTTATGTTGCCTCTATATATGGGTAGGAGTAGGACATGAGTTCGAGAGTTTTATCGATCTGCGTGAGAATGTATTATTTAAAACATAATACTTGAGGGTTGTCTTATCCTCATATATCAAGTTTTTTGGGGAAAAAAACTAAAACCAGACTTATTAGCAATGTTATTGTCTTACTTGGATTGTTCAAGGGAAATTTCTTGGATCCTATTTATCTCCTACTATAAAGCTAAAGTTATACACAAGTGGATGTTGAATCATTGTTATTAACTCCAAACACATATTCACACCTATCTAGACAACAGAACATAAATATTTTTTTATAAACAACTACCTTAAACAAGAACTACCTATATGATACAGAAACAGCAGCGATACAGGGCTCCTAACTAGTCAACGTCAAAATCCCTATGTAGGTGTGTGGTGGCTAGGGATGGCAACGGGTTTAAAACCCATAGGTAAAGAATTTACAAATCCACATCTATGGGTTTAATATCAAACCCACCCCTGTACCCGTTACCCATGATGGGTTCAATATGCTACCCATACCCGCTACCCACGGTACCGCAAAACCGTAGGTATACCCATAGGCACATAAATATTATATATACCATCTATGTATACATATATTTATACATACATATAAATATACATATACAAATATATATCCATTGTGTATGTGTGTGTCCATTGTGGGTACGTCATACGTGAGTTTGCGAATACGGGTACAACATTTTCATATCTGCAAGAAAAAAACTCATCCGGTTGAGAATCAAATTCGCACTCTAATAGCCTATAGAGTTTTTAACCGTGGACACATGAGTAAAATGTGCCGGTTGCCATGGTGTGTTCGATGGTAATTTTGTGGAGGTGGTGGGAGGTTACCTCCGGACATCATGTGCTAGTCTCCAGCAGGCCGTGTAGACAGTAATGTAAAGTGTTTTTTATATTATAGATTGCCTTGTTTGTATAATAACGTTTAAAATGAAAAGTGAGATACGCATTGTGATAGGAATGGACTGAGAGCCTGCAGGTCAGCAGGTGGGAGGCAGCGGCCAGGCCCTCCCCACAGATCCGGAGGCAACCCTTCGGACAGGCAGCCGGCGCCAGTGAGCCCGCGGGATGCGGCGGCGAGGCCCTCCGGCCTCCCCACAGATCAGTGCGGCGTTCCGACGTGCGACAGAAAGAAGAAATAAGACGTCCAACTGAAATAACTAAACTACTCTTGATTAGCTTAATACCATTACAGCTTGTTTGGATCCCGCAAATTGAAACTAATATCTAGAAAGTGTCCCTCATATTGTTATTACATTATTTTTCAATTCCTCTCAATTCCTGGGAACCAAACATGGCAACTTTATTTTCTCAGATGACATGGCTGAAAATAATTCGACGGAGAGAAACCCACCGTGACTCCCAAGCATGGTAACAAATATCTTATTTTAAATTCTTTAATTACCAGAATACTCAGACTATTTTGCCAAATCCTTTTGTCTTTTGGAGGGGACTTTTGTTGTTGACCCAAAGGCAGACATACTATAAAGCACAAACTGTTTTCAGTTCAAGTTTTCCATTTCAGAAACAAAACACCAATCGATTCAAACTTTACTGCCTGCCTACGCATTTGCAACGAGTATGACAACAGCTGAAAGGAAGAAGCACAAACACAATTGAATGGAGAGCTTAATTATATTACATTTACTGGGGCTCTTTCATGTTTCCCATCACCAAAAGCAAATGGCATCCATAGATAATAACCGGAAGCTGCATGCCTGCCTGTCATCTCTACATTACTCAAGGCATCAATGACGGAAATAATTAACCAACAAGGAGAAAACGAGAGCATAAACTAGCTCATATAGCATGCTAATGCCGCATAATAGAGGGCTGACGCGCGCATAGAAAACAAAGAAAGTCGAAATGGGGTGCATATTGTACACGGCATCGATGAGCAGAGGCAACATCCCGGCCTCATCATACTTCCAGAGATGCAGACCTTCGCATGGAGCGAGGGAAGCACCGGAGAAGGCTCTGATGATGGTGGTGGTGGCTGTGGTCCGGTGGAGGTGGTATATACGACAAGAAGAACGACGGGTCCTCGTCGAGGGCTTCTTTGTAGCTCTCGAGGATCGCCACGATGTCATCAAACTGAGGTCTTTTATCAGGGTTGGTCGCCCAGCACTGCATGATCAGGTGGCTTATTGCCACAGGGCATGAAGCAGGCAGTGGCGGCCTTGCATTCTGCACAAGGTTTACCAGTTAATAGAAGAGAGGCTAATAAATGAATCCCAACGTTATGCGAAAGATCTTCTATGAACAAACGGAGATAAACATCCCGTGGTGTGTCAAGAACCATACCTTCAGGGCAACAGCAACAGCAGCCTGCTCTGGAGTCATGTCGCTGAACGGGACCAAAGCAGTCAATATCTCCCACATGACGATTCCAAAGCTGTACACGTCCACCTTCCTAGTATGATGTTCCTCTTTGATCATCTCCGGAGCCATCCACCTGTAGGTTCCTGTAAACCCCTTGCCACTTCCACACTGTGATTCCAAGCATGAAATCCCGAAATCTGCGACTTTGACTGACATATCTTCTCCCAGAAGTATGTTCTCTGATTTCAGGTCTCTATGGAGTATACCCTGGGAGTGTAGGTAGCTCATTCCACGAGCGATATCTAGAGCTAATTTCAGCACTAGGTTGAGGGGAACTGAGTGAGGCTCCTGCTGATGTAGATACTTCCTAAGGGAGCCCCCTGCCATGAACTCAGTGATGATGCAGAATACTGGTGGTTTCTTGCATGCTGCAACAAACTGCAACATTGAAGACATTAAGTGGTGTTCCATATCAAGTAGAATTTAACAAAATGAGCTCACACGATTGATTAGCCGAAGATGCAATATAAGACAGTATAAAATAGTTAATCTTTAATCATATGCAAGCTTGCCACTTGATATCATATAAGAAAATGTATTTTCATGATATGTTCACTGAGAAAAAGGTTCTTCAGAGATTTACCGGACATTGGAAAAAATGGAATTGCAACTTGCATAAATATCATTCGAATTCCCAAGCTTACTCAGTTATGTTGGTTCCGTAAAGCAACCTTTTTCCATGTGACTTGTAGGTGTCAAGTGGAAAAGGCAGGCACTTTGTAAAGCGAAAAGTTAGACTGATGTTTACTTGTACATGAACTATCCCTCTCTGCGTCAATTCTCCGTTATTCATTGCTAGCAAGATGTGTTTTTTCTACAAGAGCAACCAACTTAGCTTGGATGTTAACGTTATCCATGGTCCACCTCCCATTTCATAAAGACGCCATCATTTTCATAACTTGCCAGCCAAGTATCTAATGCCATCACCTATGGTGTGGTGCAGTAGATAGCATGATTGATCAAGCAAGGATAGCAATCTCAGTATAACCACTGGCCCAGCATCTCTTCGCCCAACATCTTCACAATGAAGCCATTACACATCCTTCCAGCAAAAAGGTACCTTGGACAGTGATTGAACTAATCTAAATATTTAGGGTTTTTTTGTAGCACTAGTGTATAAAAATACAGTTATTCCATCATCAACGCTATTGCATAGAGATAAATTCTTCTCGCCAGCTAAATTGAAGCAGCATTTACAGAGATTTCAATGCTGTTAACTATTCACATGTACCGATGTGAGATTCCACTAAATAGTATAACAGATAGTGCCCCTAGAAGAACACTCAGAAACAAATTAACATCATTTTACAAAAGTACAAAGTGCTGGTACCAACTAACCGCACTACTTATGGATAAAAAGGGGTTGGTTACAAAAGATTAAAAAAAAAGGGGCATAGTCAGGACGATTTGTCTTTTCCTGAACAATTCTACTGTCAAATTTTATATACTTGTCAACCATTTCACTATCGAAATATCAATTTCATAGTAAAAGGTCGCCTCCCTGTTTGTCAGGTTGTTACGGTGTAGGTAAGCACAAATAGCCTCACTCCAGAATTATCTTATCTTCACCCCTGTCCCTCCAATCCAAGCAAAGCATAAAGGTTTTCACTTTAATGTGAAGATCAGTTAGCCTAACAACTCCTACAGCCTAATCACGGATAGAAAGAACAACCAAGTAGCCAACAAAGGAACAATGATGTGGGACATACAATTTCAACTGAAAAAAAATGTGTTCAAACAAATAAAAATTCGGCACTTCAAAAAAAGATCAAACCAAGAACCCGACAAGTATCTTGCAAACACATATACGCCGGACTTTTACTCCTTTTTTCCGTTTGATCAATTCAGTTTTAAAATCAAGGATTCTTATAGCAGAGATTACCTAGTACCATGCAGTGGTTAGGAGGCAGATCCTCCACCGACAGCTCAAGAAATGAACATCTGAGACAGCCGGACAAGGATACATTGCAGGCATAAATTTGTTTAAGCTGGACTGGACGAAATGCACAAACAATTGTTCCATGCCTTGGGTTAAGAGTACCACAAGATTCCAACTTATCCGAGGACAGAGCTTACTACACTGGTGGCACAGGCAAAACGATATGGCCCGAAATCTAAGCTGGTCATCTCATATCAACCAAGTCCATGCCAAGAATAATTGCGCGGTAAGTAAAATATCATTTTTTTTAAAAAAAAATAGAGAGAGAGAATATGAGAAGAAACAAAGTAATGAGTCATACCGAGATGATGTTTGGGTGGTGGAGGCGAAGTAGGAGCGCGACCTCGGAGGCGAACTGGCGCTCTAGCTCAGCGGCGAGCGCGGCGTCCTCCTCGGGTTGACTGACCATCTTGATGGCCACCTCGCGGCCGGTGTACCTGCCGGAGTAGACGCGGCTGTGCCGGCCTGACGCAAACTTGCCCCGGATCTCCAGCTTGGACAGGTCGGCGCTCCACAGCTCCTCGCCGCCACTCCGGATCCTGGCGCCCGGCGGCGCTACGAGGTACTTGGACCACGACACTGCCTTCTTGTACTCGCCCAGCGACAGCCGCCGCTCCAGGCGCTTCCCCGGCCCGCCACCATTGCCGCCGCCGCTGCTCTGCTTGAAGCACTGCAGGCGCTTCATGTCCCCCCGAGATCGTACTAGCTTTCTGGGGTGCAGAGTTTGGATGGATCTTTGGTTGAAGCAATGCGAAGCGTCTGTGCAGACTTTATGGCAGGCTATCGGGTTCGTGGAGATCGATAACAGAAATCTCGCACGTCGTGAAAGCCTCGTAAAGTCCGGACTTTATGGCAGCAGCGGAAGAGGCGGATTTGGGCTGGAAAAAGACTGGATTTTTTGGTAGAGCACGAGCAGGGATGCTGGACTGATTTGTGGTGCCTACATTTCTCTCACTGACTGCAGCTGTACTTGCTCAGAGCGCCATGACATGGAGAGATTCAATTCCGAAAGACAATTACGCATGGGACTGGAATTGGAGGAAGGGGAAGATGCAAAACAGATCGTTGCGGTCGGGGAGGGGACAGAGGACTGGTGATGGATGGGCTTGGAGTTTGTTTTGGTGGAGTTTGCAATTCAGGGAGTTTTGTTGAGAGAGAAAAAGATGGAAGAGAGACAGTGACCTTCAGCTGAGGCTGAAATTGCCGTACTGCCACTACCGGCTGGCGGCTGCAATTGCAAGAAGGTGGGTGGTGGGATTGGGAGCGGGGGAGTCTGGGACGATTATCCTGTTACGGTTTCTGCTTGGGGCAGCGAAGCAAAAACGACATGAAGTACACATTTTTCGTACGGACACGATCGCACGAGGCGAAACAAAGGTACTACATCAGAGACACAAAATTGCATCTCTCACAGTTTTTGTTTTGTTTTTTATGCCGAAAGTTTCTCCTCAGATTTGATTCGCTAGAGGTCTATTTGCTTTACAGTACAGTCCCCTACCCGAAAATTGAAATACACACGTTATACACCGCTTTTGAGAACAGATTTTCAGCTTCATGAAACCATAGTTCTTCATCCATTTCCTTAACTCGAAGTTCTCCCCCCGATAAAAGAAAAATGCACCACCAATCAACAAATCTTTCCACGTCATTCAAATCACGGTCATCAAGCACCAAAGGCAACATGGTAGGGCCGTCCAAAATGGCAATTTGATTCTTTAATTAAACTATAGATAGTGTAATGATGGTTGCATTTGTTTAGTCTAACGTCTTAATCAAAATAGCCTATTATTCTATGGTGAATTCAGGATAAATATTGTGGTTGGTTCAAGACAGTTCCACCATTAGTAGTGTTTGGTTGAGGAAAAGGCTGGAACGGAGCGGCTAAAAAAATATTTCTATAATATGCTGAATCTTACCGCTCTCTGAAAAACTATCGAATCTCTTCGCTCACGGAATGAAACGAAGCCATTCTATCTTCAAAACTGGGAACTTGGCCATTCAATATTTAGAAACTGGAATTGAGTCATCCTGTCCAATTATACTCTAGAACCAAACACTAAACTAACTAGAATGATGACTCCTTCAACATTTAGATAGGCTTAAAGGGTGTTTGGATGGAACTACTAAATTTTAGTTACTATCAAATCGAATGTTTGAATGCTAGTTACAAAATATTAAATATAGTTTAATTATAAAACTAATTATATAGATGAGGACAAAACGGTAAAACAAACCTATTAAGTCTAATTAGCCTATAATTTGCCAATGTGATGTTACCTAAACATTTATTAATAGTGGATTAATTGGAGTTAATAGATTCTAGTCTTCATATATGTGATTAATTTTTTTAATAAAATATATCTAATACTTGTAAGTGGCATTCAAACATCCAAGGTGACACAGATTAGACTTTAGGTTGGAAACCAAACAGCCTTTTAGTCTTTTCTCAATCTATATCTAAAATCCCAAAGAAAAAAGAAAAGAAAAGAAAAGAAACTCCATTGGTCCGACAGCTTCACAGCGGGGTAGGGAGAGGGTTAGAGCTCTGTGGCCCACCGTTGGATTCACCGCTGGGATTAGTATTCAGTTAGAAATATGCTAGGTTCCAACACGATTACTCTACTATATAGTGAAAAAAGATCTTGGTCTCATCGTCCCGTGGCTATCATGGAAGAGCCGTCCCATTTGTTGTGTTCTCTCTTCTCCCTATTTTTATGGCTCATTCTGAGAGGGAGAGCAACACCACAAAAAGACAATTTAGAATAATATCCTTCTTTGTAGAGTCAATGTCTAAAATCTAATCAAATACATATTATACTAAACATATTAGAAGATATGAACATAAGTTTTATAATCTAATTTAAATTAAAAAGTAAATTATTTAAAAAAAATATGTGTAATTATTTTAGTATCAATCCAGTATTTTAGGATAATTCAGTTTACCTCCTCCGATCGACGGACGCTCTAGAAGCCTACTAGAGGAAGCTTTATCCACCATTCCTTCTAGAACCCCTAACTCCAGTTGGCAACTTGGCATGCAATAGTTTCACCATTCGCGGTAGTTCCGCCCCTGACTATTTCTATGGAAACCCACTCAATCTTTTACACCGATGTTTCACTTTCGATTCTAGAAAAAGGCACACATCTACTTCTGCTACCGCAGCTAGCAATCATGCCAATACGGACTTGTTCCCTTGCAATACTAGACTTAGCTTTTGGCTCGGGCCAAACATTTTTTATCGCTGGTCGAGCTTTCTACAAAAAAAGCGATGCGAGAGCATATTCTCTTATCTAAGCTTCCTCCCTTCGCTCCCCCCCATCGTAGATGATTCAGCCACACCCGGTGCCACGAAATGATTGAGAACTACGACGGGGTCGAAATGCATTCTCTCATTCGCGCAAGGGTGAGCGCACGTGGTTCCCTGCGGTGTTCTCCCCTTCGTGCAGATGGCGGAGGAGGTGAACAGGTCGCTGTTGCTGGCTGGCAGCAAGATCCCCTGTTGCCCCTCTCCATCCGGCTCTCCCTTTGCGATTCCTTCATTTGGGGATCTGGCCTATGGTGGCACCCCCACCAGCCAACGGGCCCCGCCCGCCTCGCGCTCATCCTTGCGCGAACAATTGTGATTTTATCTTTCTCTCACATTGCAATTATGAAAATTTCAACATTATTTTTAGGTTAATTGTGATTATACTCTTCTCTCACGTTGCAGTTGTAAAATTACCCCTCATTTTTTTATTTTTTAATCATTAATCTGATTTTCATTAACGGTGTTAAGGGAGAGGGGCAAACGGTGGCTTTGTTTTTGAAACTGAGGGGTAAAATCACAAAGTTGAAAAATGAGGGGTAAAATCACAATTGCAATGCTGGGGAGGGTATAATCATAATTGTCCTAAATATTTATTTATGTCATTATTTAGAGAGAAGGATTTATGTAGCTTGTTGTAAAGGCTAAGGAGAAAAGTGATATTAGTAAGGAAGTTCAACCTGCAAAGGGAGCATAAACATGTATACACGCATGTTTCTATTTTTTAAAATCTTGAATTTGATGTCGTCTGCAATTTTCTATATAGTTAAACTAAATGCTTGTTTTTAAAATTTCTAACAGTAGAGATCTAGCACATATGATGTTATTTCTGTTGTTGAAGTTGAGCCTGTAGGATGTTCATTTAATCCTAAATTGGAAGCACATCAAGTACGTATCAAATTCCAATAGCTGAATGTGGCAAAAGAATGTTCTTGCAGTCAACTTTGACCCTGCAAATACTGAAGGTATGGAATTAATATTATGCTTTTTTGCTTTTGATTCATCGAGTTGAAAATTGTCTTTAGTAGTGATTTTCATGAGAAAATCTTCAAAGAAGATAGATCATTGCCATCACTACCTGCTACCATAAAAGGTTTGTTTTCGTATTAGTTTGTCTATTTATATCAACTAAAGATCTACTGTTTGGATGACCAACCCATGCTTATATGGTGTTTTTACTGGCGTTTGTATGTTGTGTCTTCGAATTACTACATGTACATAAACATGAAATGGTTCTGGTCCTTATGGACTACACAAGGAATAGGCGGACGATGCTTGTTTCATGCAGGTTTTGCCGATGCTTCACTTGAAGGCAACAGAGAGAGAAGCTGAGAGTTGCCTCCTAATGGTTAAAGGGTACTTTTGGAAAACTTGATCCTGAAATGAATTAGCATTGGATCTTGACCCCCCCCCCTCAATGATGCTTTACTGATTCTGAACGAAATGGAGATATCTGCTAGTTCTAGCAAGGCGGGTTTGGTCTCAGCCATCATAGATAGTGGATGGATATATGGGTGAATTTTATTCTATAGCTAAAGCATGTCATCACTGAAAGGGAATTAGGCTTACACCTAGTTTCTAAATAATTTTGGTGGTTGAATTGCCCAACACAAATAATTGGACTAACTAGTTTGCTCTAGTGTATAAGTTATACAGGTGCCAAAGGTTCACACTTAGCCAATAAAAAGACCAAGTTTTGGATTCAACAAAGGAGCAACGAGGCAACCGAGGGCACCTCTGGTTGGAGGCACCGGACTGTCCGGTGTGCACCGGACAGTGTCCGGTGCGACCAGAGCACTCCAACTCAAACTCTTCGCCCTCGGGATTTCTCGGAAGCCGGCGCGCTATAATTCACCGGACTGTCCGGTGTGCACCGGACATGTCCGGTGCTCCAAGGAAGCGCGGTCTCCGGAACTCGCCAGCCTCGGGTTCGCGCGGCAGCCGCTCCGCTAAAATTCACCGGACTGTCCGGTGTGCACCGGACTGTCCGGTGTACCAGCGGGGCAACGGCTACTTCGGCGCCAACGGTCGACTCTGACAATAAAAGTACACGCGGCAGAGGCAGAGCAGAGGATCAGAGAGGCACCGGACTGTCCGGTGTGCACCGGACTGTCCGGTGCCGCATGAGGACAAAGCCTCCAACGGTCGACCAGCTCCATCCCCAACGGCTATTTGGTGACGTGGCTGTCGCACCGGACATGTCCGGTGTGCACCGGACTGTCCGGTGCGCCATCGAACAGACAGCCTTCACCAACGGCTAGATTTTGGTTGGTGGCTATAAATACCACCCCAACCGGCCACTTCAATGTGTGGGAGCCCAAGCAACATTCCAAGTCATTTAGTTGACATACTCAAGCCCTCCCAACCACATATATTCATTGATCCATCCTATACACAAGATTTAGACCACTACATACAACACAAGTGCCACAAGATAGAGAGCAAGCAAAAGAGAGCTACTCATTTGAGTTTAGCATTAGTGCCTTGTGAGATTCATTGAGAGATAGTGTGTGCTTCATCTTGGTGTTCATTTGCGCGTGGAGTTGTGACTCCCATTCAAACTTCCTCCAAAGTTTTGGAGGCTTGTAAAAGCTAGCAAGAGACACCAAAGATTGTGGTGATCCTTGTGGGATCAAGAGTGATCCTTGAGAAGAAGAAGAGCTCGCCGATCCTTGTGTGATCGGGGGAGAGAGGGAAAGGGTTGAAAAAGACCCGTCCTTAAGTGGACTCCTCAACGGGGACTAGGCCTTCGAGGGCCGAACCTCGGTAAAACAAATCACCCGTGTCCATTGTGTTTTTGCTTGTGATTTGTTTGTTTCCCTTGCTCTAAGTTTTTCTTGCACCTTTATTTGCTAATATCATTTGGTGTTGCTTCAAGTTAAATTCCCATTTAGTGAAGCAACACGTTGCAAGAAAGAACTTGTCCTAGTGCTCTTCTCATCTAAGGCTTCTTGCTTTGTTATTCCATAACTTACTAGTTGTATTGATTTATCACTTCCGCATTATTTAGCAATACTCTTTTCAAGCAAGAACTTAGTTTCTATTCTCCGATATTTGTATATCTTGTTCTAACCACTAATCAAGGGATCTAGTTGGGGGATAAAGTTTTAATTTTCAGGTTTCGCCTATTCACCCCCCCCCCTCTAGGCGACTTTCAATTGGTATCAGAGCAAGGCACTTCATCTTGAGTCTAACAACTCGAAGTGATGGCTCGTAGAAGATCCCAAAAGAACAAGAAGACTCCTCCATCGAACGTAACTCAAAAAGAGGTAACTCTTGAAATATTACTTGATGATTGTTCTAATTATGATTCATGGTCTACTAGTGTGATAAATGCCTTTAGAACCATAGATCCACGACTAGAACAAATTATAGACAAGAGTATTTTTTCCTCTAATTTCAATGGAAAAATTAATTCCGAGGAGGATCAAAGATGTTATCGCTTAAACTATCTAGCTTTTGACATCTTAACTAATTCTCTTAGTAGAGAAGATTATCATGCCTTCATATCAAACTATGACGAATCTTTCTATGATGCGCATGATATTTGGACTAGAATTAAAAACAAATTTGATGAGTTCAAACATGATAGTTCATTTGATGCTTCTACTTCCTTTAGTCTTTGTGATACTAACCCTTGCAAGGAAGAAGAAGAAAATGAACGGTGGAGACCAAACGATGAATCCACCTCTCCAAAAGGTTTGTCTTCCCATTTCAATTCCCACATGTGTTGTGTGGCTAATGCAAATGATAGCGGAAGCACAAATGAGGATGAGGAGGAAGAAAGAAGCCTTGTGCAACTCTACGCTCGCCTAAGCCAAGAAGATAAGGCGGTCATGCTCAAACTTCTAGAAAGAGCGAGAGAGCAAAGCGAAGCTCGTCAAAGGCTAGAAGATGTTCTCTCCATGAAAATGCTACACTTTGACGAGTTGACTAAGGAACATGAGGAGCTAAAGTGCTCTCATGTTGATTTGGTCCAAAGGTATGAAACTGTTTCAATTGAGCATGATAACGCTTTACATTGTATTGCTCAATTAGTAAATAGGAATACCTTGCTTAAGGACCAAGTAGAAAAGCTAAAAGTTGAAAATCTAGCTTTTCAAGAAAAATATGATATGCTTCTATGTTCTCATGAAAATCTTATAGATGATCATATCATATTGAATTTGACTCATGAGGTTGTGATAGAGAATTTAAAATCCCAACAACCTCACTCATGCACATGTATTCAAATTGATACTATATTACCATGTGCTAATGCTTGTTGTCCGTCGACAAGCAAATCTTCCTTTGAGCTACAATTTGCAGGAACAAATGATGATTCATATCAAAAGCTCAAAGAAGAAAATGAGAGGCTAAAGAAGAGCTTGACACAACTAAAAGGGAAATGCATTGCCCAACCTTCTCAAGATAACCGTGATCACATGGTGAAGAAGCTTGAGACGGGAACAACCGTGGCATGCACTACATCCCTTGAAGAAAATGTCAAGGATTTGAGGATTGCCAAGAGGAAGAAACAAAAGATGAAATTCAACACCTCCTCCAAAAGCCTCAACCACGCCTCCACAAAAGGTAACATCCAAGGTAATGATCAAGCCACACTTCACATTAAGAGGTGTAGTGAATGCTTTGAAGAGGGGCACTTGATTAGGTCATGTCCCTACATTAAAAATGGCTTGATTATTAACAAGGATGATAGACTTTGTTTTAAATGCTCCAAGAAGGGACACTTGCTTAGATCTTGTCCTCATTTAAAACAAAAAGGCATAGGGTTAGAAAAGAAAGTTTTTACTAACCATGTAGCAGGCAACAAACAAGGAAAGAAGAAAACATCAAATCTTGAAAAACGCCTTTGCTACACATGCCGTAAGAAGGGACATCAATGCAAGGATTGTCCCATAGGTAAATCTTCCACTCCTAGCTTGTCAATTACTTCTCATGTAACTAGGCAACCCAAAATTGCAACTTGTGCTAGAAAGGTAATGAGTTTACCTAATGCTAACACAAAGGACTTTTGGGTTCCTAGATCTTTGTTGACTAACCGTGATGGACCCATCAAGCGATGGGTACCAAAATATGCTTGACAAGCTTTGTAGAGGAAGGAGATGATATGAAGCCTTGGTGTGCTTGAGAGAGTCCACTCAAGCTATCAATCGTCAATGATCTACATACATGATTGACCCAAGGTTATTTTTCAAATTGCTATGTCTTAAACTCATATCATCTCGAGGAAAATATTATATGTTGTAGGAAGTGAAGAGATATCATGTGCAAAAATCAAGGCCTACAACATGAAGGAAAGTCAAAGGATGGTAACTTCTATGCTTTTAAGTGCAAGTATTTTAGAATATCATTTCTTATGTGTCTTGTGTAGTCACATAGAAAAATTGAAGCACTTCAAATGTCTTTAAATTGATATTACCATTCTTTGAAGAATTTCCTCTCGTATGGTAGATTGCACATTCATTATTTCCATTCTATGGCAATCTACATGGTTTAATTTATTGCAAGTATGTCATGGCATATTCTTTCTCTAATTATCTTGTTATTGCCATGATTCTAGATATAGAGAGATGTTTCATGTTCTTAAAAGAATAAGGTGTCATGTAAGGAATTCAAATCCTTAGGACACTTGTAAAAGGAAAACTCTCTCTATAACTAGAATAGTGAGACTAATGATTTTTTATCTAAGTAACCCAAGTAGTCTCACTTGTAGAGAATAAGTTTCTCTTTGAAAGCGTGTAATCTAACATGAAAAGAAAAATCAATCCAAATGTTTATGATGTATTTTTTACTTGCTCAAATTGGATTTGATTCTTTCACATTTATCGCTTTCCACATCATGAATTAGATTTATTCCCATAATCTTAAAGGATTATTTATGCTTGTTTTATGAGTTAAAATTAAGCATAACATCATCTATGGATAATCTAGTTCATGCTATGAAGTTTCCATGTTTTAGTAATCTAGCTTTTCATTCCCTATCAAAAATAATTACTAAATGGAAACTAGTGCTTGTGTTGCTACTAACTTTTCTCTTGAGTTCAAATTATGAAAGTCTACAAAAGAGAAAGTGCACAAGCCTCATGGGTTGATCTTCACCCAAAGGAAGAAAGGTAAAAGCAAAGGTATGGGAACTCATCTTCTTAAGTTTGGTTCCCATCTCAATAGGTATTTAATCTAAATTATCATATTCTACCCTTGTGAGGAATAGATTCTTTATTGGACCGAAATTAACTAAGTATGCATTCAATATCATTTTCATAAATACGCTTGTCCATTAGAATCTAATTCATGCCTTTGCTATATCCATTCTCATATTGATGCGCTTCCAAGTTATGATTATAAATTCAATATGAAAAAGTAAAATTCCTTTGATTGATCAAAAATGATTAAAAAGGTGCTCATTCCTCTTTTCTGTTAATATGCACTAACGTTAAGGAATTTACTTCATACCTATGTGACTTATGGATGATGAATTGTGCCTATTTTCTATCTAAAAGAAATCATCCTTCATTACATAATCCCTTGTGTTACTAACATTCTTCTTGAGTATTTTCAATAAGTTTGAAAGGAAAAAGAAGCCACTGCAAAGGGAGGACTCTCAAATGAAAGAGAAGAACATCAAGAACAACAACACCTACTTAGATAATAAGGTCTACAAAACAATCAATGGTGTGGTTGTGAGTATTCTAAATACTTTCATTATGAGAATACTAGGCTTAAGTTGTTTATTGCAAAATTTAATAAGCCTTGATCAGGATGTATAATGCTTCTCTCTATTTGTCTTTAAAGTAAATGCATCCATTCAATTCATTCAAATACTTGATGCATATCTTTAGGGGGAGCCTCTTTTTACATCTTGATTATGTTGAGACTATTGCTTTATCTTAGAAATTTCATATAGTCTCTTGCATGAGAATGAGTTTCTCATGAAGTATTTGTTGGATTCTCCTATTCTAAGCTTAATTGGTAATCTACTGCTTATGTTGTTCTTTTGATCACATATGTTATTTGTTTGATCATTGAATGACTTCAATCAACAATCATGCTTCTTAGTGCTGTATATACTATCAATCGATATCTCTCTTGATATGCACTAAGTTAAAAGGAGAATTCATGATACATTTATGCAACTTGTGATCCATTTGATATATGCTAACTGTAACTTGAAAAGGTCACTAGTTGTAGAACTCTCTCTTGCGCAAAATATTTCCATATATTGTCATTAAGAATAGGTCTTAGGCATCTAAGACTAAGGACAAAGCACAATGAAGAGAGCGTCCCTGTGTAAAGGTACATAAAGGTAAAACTATCTCCTTTCATTTAAACGTGTACCTAAATCTTCCTTTTCTATACATTCTTTGCATACCTTGTATAAAAGGAAGAGAAAGCATGTCCATTTATTATCCCTGCTTCATACCTAGTTTAATTTCCCAAAATTCATTCCTGCCTAGTGCATCTCTGGTTAAACTAGATGAAGTACTTTTATTGTCAAAGAGCTTAAAGCTTAACCTTGTAACGAGGATAAGCTGCCTTTGTTTCAAAGGTGGATGGTCCTTAAGTCTCTTTGAAATCTTTAAGGGAAAATGCTTAAATGGTTTACAACATGCTTTCGTAAGTGCATAAACTGTCATGAGCATCACATTTATACTATGACACAATGCACTTCACATTCTGTATGGTATAGATATGTTCTCATTAACCTAATTATGTGCAATTGGCATTTAAGGCCAAAATATGTGTTCCTCTCCATGCACATACTTAGGGGGAGCAATCTATGTTATATAGAACTATGATCATGCTTAATTTAATATATCCTTTTGATCATACCTCTCTTTTATATGTCTATGACTAATGTATGTTCAAGTGTTTTTCAAACCAAGTCATAGGTATATTGAAAGGGAATTGGAGTCTTCGACGAAGACAAAAGCTTCCACTCCACTCTACTACTCATCCTTCGTCGTCGCTCCGCTTCGCTCACTCCAACTTTGGTATAACCTTCACTCATTTATTCATGACCAAAGGGGGAGAAAGTAATTAAAGGGCCTATATTTCATTCCAAGTATCCGTTTTTGGCGATTCATGCCAAAGGGGGAGAAAGTATTGGCCCAAAGCAAAAGGACCGCACCACCACCCTAATTTTAGAATTAATGATTTTCAATTGATAAATTTCAAATTGGTATCTCTTTGTGTTCTAAAGGGGGAGCAAGTAGTATTTTCAAAATTGATGTCTTAAAACCCTCTTGAACACTAAGAGGAGAATTTATTTGAGGGGGAGTTTTGTTTAGTCAAAGGAAAAGCATTTCAAACAAAAGGAGAAAATTTCAAATCTTGAAAATGCTTCTCAAAATCTTATTCATTTACCTTTGACTATCTTGCAAAAGGACTTTGAAAAGAATTTACAAAAAGAATTTGCAAACATGTGGTGCAAATATGGTCCAATATGTTAAAAATAAAGAAACAATCCATGCATATCTAGTAAGTATTTATATTGGCTCAATTCCAAGCAACCTTTGCACTCACATTATGCAAACTAGTTCAATTATGCACTTCTATATTTGCTTTGGTTTGTGTTGGCATCAATCACCAAAAAGGGGGAGATTGAAAGGGAATTAGGCTTACACCTAGTTTCTAAATAATTTTGGTGGTTGAATTGCCCAACACAAATAATTGGACTAACTAGTTTGCTCTAGTGTATAAGTTATACAGGTGCCAAAGGTTCACACTTAGCCAATAAAAAGACCAAGTTTTGGATTCAACAAAGGAGCAACGAGGCAACCGAGGGCACCTCTGGTTGGAGGCACCGGACTGTCCGGTGTGCACCGGACAGTGTCCGGTGCGACCAGAGCACTCCAACTCAAACTCTTCGCCCTCGGGATTTCTCGGAAGCCGGCGCGCTATAATTCACCGGACTGTCCGGTGTGCACCGGACATGTCCGGTGCTCCAAGGAAGCGCGGTCTCCGGAACTCGCCAGCCTCGGGTTCGCGCGGCAGCCGCTCCGCTAAAATTCACCGGACTGTCCGGTGTGCACCGGACTGTCCGGTGTACCAGCGGGGCAACGGCTACTTCGGCGCCAACGGTCGACTCTGACAATAAAAGTACACGCGGCAGAGGCAGAGCAGAGGATCAGAGAGGCACCGGACTGTCCGGTGTGCACCGGACTGTCCGGTGCCGCATGAGGACAAAGCCTCCAACGGTCGACCAGCTCCATCCCCAACGGCTATTTGGTGACGTGGCTGTCGCACCGGACATGTCCGGTGTGCACCGGACTGTCCGGTGCGCCATCGAACAGACAGCCTTCACCAACGGCTAGATTTTGGTTGGTGGCTATAAATACCACCCCAACCGGCCACTTCAATGTGTGGGAGCCCAAGCAACATTCCAAGTCATTTAGTTGACATACTCAAGCCCTCCCAACCACATATATTCATTGATCCATCCTATACACAAGATTTAGACCACTACATACAACACAAGTGCCACAAGATAGAGAGCAAGCAAAAGAGAGCTACTCATTTGAGTTTAGCATTAGTGCCTTGTGAGATTCATTGAGAGATAGTGTGTGCTTCATCTTGGTGTTCATTTGCGCGTGGAGTTGTGACTCCCATTCAAACTTCCTCCAAAGTTTTGGAGGCTTGTAAAAGCTAGCAAGAGACACCAAAGATTGTGGTGATCCTTGTGGGATCAAGAGTGATCCTTGAGAAGAAGAAGAGCTCGCCGATCCTTGTGTGATCGGGGGAGAGAGGGAAAGGGTTGAAAAAGACCCGTCCTTAAGTGGACTCCTCAACGGGGACTAGGCCTTCGAGGGCCGAACCTCGGTAAAACAAATCACCCGTGTCCATTGTGTTTTTGCTTGTGATTTGTTTGTTTCCCTTGCTCTAAGTTTTTCTTGCACCTTTATTTGCTAATATCATTTGGTGTTGCTTCAAGTTAAATTCCCATTTAGTGAAGCAACACGTTGCAAGAAAGAACTTGTCCTAGTGCTCTTCTCATCTAAGGCTTCTTGCTTTGTTATTCCATAACTTACTAGTTGTATTGATTTATCACTTCCGCATTATTTAGCAATACTCTTTTCAAGCAAGAACTTAGTTTCTATTCTCCGATATTTGTATATCTTGTTCTAACCACTAATCAAGGGATCTAGTTGGGGGATAAAGTTTTAATTTTCAGGTTTCGCCTATTCACCCCCCCCTCTAGGCGACTTTCAATCACCATCCTGATATGGTGTTGTTACCATAAAACACACATGTAGTGGCAGGAGCATTAGCTAGAACTACAGCCAGTCTTTCTTTGCATCCAATTGGTACTATGGAAACTATAATTCAGGCTAACAGTTTGGACTGATTTCAGTCTACCATATTAGTGTTACGGTGATATCTTGCCAATGTTTTGCCACACGGATTTTGCATATGTTTGTTGTTCCGTATCTATGTTTCATACTAATTTTTAACTCTCGTGGCAACACATGGGCATATACCTAGTATTGATAAGGAGACAAATGACTAGGTCGTTGCCTCCCACATGGTGTTAGAAAGCGGATGAACTCCACCACACTAAGGTGCTTGGTTTCGTTTCATCCTGTCTAAAATTATGTATGTCACTGAATTTTGTCAAGTATTTTATTTGCTATCATAAATATACTAATTACTTCTATGTCAGTCGAATACAATTTCTTACCCTCTAGACATGCTAATGACGTTTTGGCCTCCGCCGCATCCTTTCAAAGTAACAGCAGACCAAGAAGAGTAATTGGTCGTTATCATCCCCCCATGTGAAGCATGTAAGTATTTCGAGCCTTTATGAGTATCTAATGATCGCCCTCATCTTATAATGTGACTAGCAGTCGAACTCATACAGGTGTGTTTCTTATAAGATGTTTTGTTGGACAACATCTTTGCTCTTAAATAAGTCACTTGGATCACATTAAAATTTTAATCAACCCACCATACAATAGAGGAGAAATGTGTATCTATAATGACCTTGGCCTTATTTGTAAGGAGTCTCTATTAGTCAACCACTATCTTGTTTCACCATTCTATTTTACAGGATCTCTATTCACATAGAACATATTACCACTATGAAATGACTTCAAGTGGGTCTCAAGCCCATCTCCCTCAATGCACCTTCTATCACACTACGCGATAGACCCATATCGTAAACCGATCTACTAGATTCTTAGATGTATAGACATAGTCCAACACAGGTACTATAGATTTTCTTAGTTTTTGATAGATTTCAACTGTCTTTTCACATGTTTCATAGACTTCATATCATTTTTAGAACTGTTCAATTTGATTATTATTGTCTAATTATCACAGTTCATGGAGATAGCTAATATTGGTTTTTCAACTACCGATAAATCCACAAGTAGTTTATGAAGCCACTCAACATCAACTTGTGGCAATATCTAATGTTGTGAGTTATGCTTCTATTGTTGACTTCATTAACGTGGTCTCCTTGCAAAACTTTCATGAAACAACACCACCTCCAAGTGAGAATATATATTACTTGTGGCGTAAATATTATCATCATCACATATCTAGTTTGCATCACACTAACCCTCTGATACACTAGGGTACCCAGTATAGTGAATGTCGTAGCTCATAGTCCCTTTTAGATAGAATAATACTCTTTTAAAGACATGTCAATGATCATCCCCGGGATTGAAAATAATCTGACTGAGTTCACTCACAACAAATGAGATGTTATGCCTCATCGCACTAGCCAAATACATAAGAGAGATAATAACTTAAGAGTGTCTCAATTGATCGTGTGCTATTCTATCATGTTTCCTTAATAACACATGTGGATCATAAGGAGTTCGAGTAAATGTACAATCACTATATCCAAAGTGACTCGACACTTTTTCCATATAATGGGATTATATAAGAGTAATCCCATCATTTTTCTCCTTCTCTCAACAAGGCTATTCCAGATTCATAGTAACATACTCATTTAAGGCATGGCATATTAGCATTTTTAATGATGTGGCAAGAGAGTTAAGAGAGAGAGAGAGAGAGAGAGAGAGAGAGAGATAGAAGAAAACTATATCTTGAGGGAGATACTACTTAGACACAAGATCATATACATTAAAACTTGAACCATCCAAATGGCCCACATCTTATACTCTCATATATGATAACATTTAGTTTTGTGGCTTAAGTTTTTGAAGTGTTACAGGATCACCTATTCACCCCCCCTCTAGGTGCTCTCAATTAGTCAACCACTATCTTGTTTCACCATTCTATTTTACAGGATCTCTATTCACATAGAACATATTACCACTATGAAATGACTTCAAGTGGGTCTCAAGCCCATCTCCCTCAATGCACCTTCTATCACACTACGCGATAGACCCATATCGTAAACCGATCTACTAGATTCTTAGATGTATAGACATAGTCCAACACAGGTACTATAGATTTTCTTAGTTTTTGATAGATTTCAACTGTCTTTTCACATGTTTCATAGACTTCATATCATTTTTAGAACTGTTCAATTTGATTATTATTGTCTAATTATCACAGTTCATGGAGATAGCTAATATTGGTTTTTCAACTACCGATAAATCCACAAGTAGTTTATGAAGCCACTCAACGTCAACTTGTGGTGATATCTAATGTTGTGAGTTATGCTTGTATTGTTGACTTCATTAATGTGGTCTCCTTGCAAAACTTTCATGAAACAACACCACCTTCAAGTGAGAATATATATCCACTTGTGGCGTAAATCTCATCATCATCATCACATGTCTAGTTTGCATCACACTAACCCTCTGATACACTAGGGTACCTAGTATAGTGATTGTCATAGCTCATAGTCCCTTTTAGATAGCATAATACTCTTTTAAAGACATGTCAATGATCATCCCCGGGATTGAAAATAAACCGACTGAGTTTACTCACAAAAAATGAGATGTTAGGCCTCGTCGCACTAGCCAAATACATAAGAGAGCCAATAACTTAAAGAGTATCTCAATTGATCGTGTGATATTATATCATGTTTCCTTAATAGCACACGTGGACCATAAGGAGTTCGAGTAAATGTACAATCACTATATCGTATACATTAAAACTTGAACTATATATCCAAATGGCCCACATCTTATACTCTCATATACGGTAACATTTAGTATTTTACATAGGATAAACAACAACCTATATAATATCATGCATTTGGGTAGTTATATCTTATATATTTTTATATGATCCTGACAGCTTTGGATATTATGGCAAATATACAATAGACTAGAAATAGCCTTAACGAAGTGGTGCGGGAACCGAAATCTAGGTTAGTTAGTCGGACTGTACCACCAATGTGACTCCCCAACTGAACTGATCGAGTGCTGCCTGCCTGATTACTTGCTCCACCGGTCGCGCGCATGATTATATTGTTCCTCCCAAATAAACAGCTGAAATGGAGCGAGCAATGCATGTGGCCTGCATGCTAATAAAGCTTCAGAGCTTGAGATACTACAGTAGCGTGACCTGATCGATCAGGGAATATACTATATCAACATCTTAATCAGACGACGCTGATAACCATGCATGCGATATGATATGATGCAGCTACGTTCTAGCTAGCTTGTTTAGCTAGTGGCCCACTGATTTCTGTGGCGCGTAACAGCCAGAGAGGCATGCAATGCAAATAATGGTGGCAGACACTTGACCAATCATGCTGGCCAGGCCAGGCCAGCTGATCGAGTGGGTGGGCGAGCGAGAGGCAGGGACGTGTGGTCCGTGTACGTGCCGTGCGTGCGTACACGGGGGCCGGCACACATGACGGTGGTCCTCCTCTCTGTTCTTTTGTCCTGTCGGGACTCGGGACCGGGACGACGTCCGTAATTCCGTAGCATACGGATGGGACGGAACTGTTACGCACTAATTAACTCGGTATTGATTTTAGTAATCATCGAACCCACTTCACTTTCGGTAGTGCAACGGGCACACATAAAATACGTGTATAGTACTAACGGTGTACCGTGTACGCAGGAATATTGTGTTTTTTTGTATCTTTTTGTCTAGATCCTGGAGACGAACGTCGTTACCTCTGGTCTCGATGGACACGTCCCCATGCATCCTGCCATCCATCATGTGACGTTCTCTTCAAACCTCCAACCAATCACATGCAAGATGTGTCAGGTATCCGGTATCTCCTTCTCCCCAATATAAAACCATATCCACACCTTTAAAAGATATTACTATTCCCACAGGATTTCTGTAAAGAAATCTATATCTTATTCATAACCAATCACATGCAATGCACGCTTGTGGAAATGTTGCATATGGCATGTTCAGAAATTTTCTGAGTACAAGATAAACACCTTGTTCTTGTGTTCTTGCCACAGGATAAACACCTTGTTCTTGTGTTCTTGCCATTGTTGTGGTGCTCCACTTTTGTGTTGGTTGTTGTCGGGGACCATAATTAGGGGTACCCTCAAGACACCTAATTCTCAGCTGGTAACCCCCATCAGCATAAAGCTGCAGAGGCCTGATGGGTGCGATTAAGTCAGGGATCAGTCCATACGAGCGACTCGATCACGCCTCGCCCGAGCCTAGCCTCGGGCAAGGGCAGCCGACCCCGAGGTGTTTCCGTCTCGCCCGAGGCCCCCTTTTTACGGCAGACACATCTCCGGCTCGCCCGAGGCCTTGCCTTCGCTAAGAAGCAACCCTGACTAAATCGTCACGCCGACCGACCGAGTCGCAGGGGCATTTAACGCAAAGATAGCCTGACACATTTGTCCTGACGCGCGCCCCCGGCAGAGCCGAAGTGACCGCCGTCACTTCGCCGCTCCACTGACCGGTCTGACAGAAGGACAGCGCCGCCTGCGCCATTCCGACTGCAGTGCCACTTGACAGAGTGAGACTGACAGGCAGTCAGGCCTTGCCAAAGGCGCCATAGGAAGCTCCGCCCGACCCAGGGCTCGGACTCGGGCTAAGGCCCCGGAAGACGGCGAACTCCGCTCCGCCCGACCCAGGGCTCGGACTCGGGCTAAGGCCCCGGAAGACGGCGAACTCCGCTCCGCCTGACCTAGGGCTCGGACTCGGGCTAAGGCCCCGGAAGACGGCGAACTCCGCTCCGCCCGACCCAGGGCTCGGACTCGGGCTAAGGCCCCGGAAGACGGCGAACTCCGCTCCGCCCGACCCAGGGCTCGGACTCGGGCTAAGGCCCCGGAAGACGACGAACTCCGCTCCGCCCGACCCAGGGCTCGGACTCGGGCTAGGCCCCAGAGGACGACGAACTCCGCTTCGCCCGACCCCAGGGGTCGGACTCCGCCCTGGCCTCTGCCGAACGACCTCCGCCTCGCCCGACCCAGGAGCTCGGGCGCGACCTCGGCCACGAAAGACATACTCGACCTCGGCTTCGGAGGAGCCTCCACGTCGCCCGACCTAGGGCACAAGCCCGCCACGTCAACAGGAAGCGCCATCATCACCCTACCCCGAGCCGACTCGGGCCGCAGAGAACAAGACCGGTGTCCCATCTGGCTAGCTCCGCCAGATAGGCAATGATGGCGCCCCGCTAGCCCCGTGACGACGGCGGCTCTCAGCTCACTTACGGAAGCAGGGGGACGTCAGCAAGGACCCAACCGCTCCGACAGCTGTCCCTCCGCCAGGCTCCGTTGCTCCTCCGACAGCCACGACACCACACCAGCTGGGTGCCAAGATCTCTCCGGCTGCCACATTGGCATGTACTTAGGGCGCTAGCTCTCCCTCGCTAGACACGTAGCACTCTGCTACACCCCCATTGTACACCTGGATCCTCTCCTTACGCCTATAAAAGGAAGGACCAGGGCCTTCTTAGAGAAGGTTGGCTGCGCGGGGACGAGGACGGGGCAGGCGCTCTCTTGGGGCCGCTCGCTTCCCTCACCCGCGTGGATGCTTGTAACCCCCTACTGCAAGCGCACCCGACCTGGGCGCGGGGCGAACGCGAAGGCCGCGAGACTTCCACCTCTCTCTCGACCTGTCTCCGGCCACCTCGCTTTCCCCCCTTCGCGCTCGCCCACGCGCTCGACCCATCTGGGCTGGGGCACGCGGCACACTCACTCGTCGGCTTAGGGACCCCCCGGTCTCGAAACGCCGACAGTTGGCGCGCCAGGTAGGGGCACGCTGCGTGTTGACGAGCGGTTTCTCGTCAAGCTCCAGATGGGCAGTCTCCAACGACCTCTCCAACCCGGGACGGTGCTCCGTTTCGGGAGTCTCGAGTTCATGTCTCTCGACGGCAGCTACGACATGATACTCCTTCCACCGCCGCGCGACGACGACAATGGCGGCCGACAGCCCGCCCGCCGGCGGCGGAATCGACGACGTCTTCCCCGCGTGGTGGAAGAACAACATTCAAGCTCGCCCCGTCCTCTCCCCCGCCATCGGAGGAGGAGGCAGGGCAACCAAGGCCGAGCGGGAGGCCGCGCTCCGTCGGCTGTCGAGCGAATCGACGTCCCCAGCGCCCCAACGGAGGGCGCGTCGGGCGTCGACCTCACGTTTGAGACGAAGGCGAGCGTCGTCCCCCCGCGACACGCCAACCCTGAGCAAGTGGACGACGCCAGCACGCTCGCGGAGGGCCTGCAGGACGTCGCCCTCGTACCCAAGACGACGGCGCAATCAGTCCCCGACGTGACTATGTCACTCCTCGTCGACCAAAAGGTACCGACTGATTCCCATCCTACGTCATTTCGACTCGGCCTCAACCCACCTAGCGACCTCGCTTTGGCGAGCGCTCACGTTGAGGCGAGTGCAACCCCTCTGGGGTTTCGTGTGCGGTCGCCTTGGGACCGATTGACGGACGTCTCGACCTACGGGCCCTCTGGGTCCGAGGAAGATGACGATCCCAGCGTCTGTTGGGATTTCTCTGGATTTGGCAACCCCAGTGCCATGCGGGACTTTATGACCGCATGTGACTACTGCCTCTCCGACTGTTCCGACGGCAGCCGCAGCCTTGACGACAAGGACTGCGGCCCAAGCCGTGAATGTTTCCACATCGAGCTAGGGGATCCCTCCGAAGGCAACCATCTCGGCATGCCGGAGGACGGTGATCTCCCTAGGCCGGTGCCTCGCGCCGACATCCCGCGGGAGCTAGCTGTGGTCCCCGTTCCGGCGGGGGGTCACGACCCACAGCTCGAGCAAGTCCGCGGGGCGCAGGCCAGGCTCGACGAGGGAGCAGGAGCGCTCGAGTCGATCCGCCGGGACGTCGAGCAGGTATGGGCGGGCCAACCCCCGGCCGGAGAAATACGTCACCTGCCCCAGGGTTTCCAGCACCGCGTCGCCAACGATGCCAGGGACAGGCCGCCACCCGCATCCAGCGGGGTCGGTCAGAACCTGGCAGCCACAGCGATGCTCCTCCGCACGATGCCAGAACCATCAACCACCGAGGGTCGGCGAATCCAGGGAGAGCTCAAGAATCTCCTGGAAGGCGCTGCGGCCCGGCGGGCCGAGAGCTCTGCCTCCCGAAGACAGGGGTACCCCTCGGAGCCTCATGCCGCGACTTCCCGATTCATGCGGGAAGCCTCGGTCTACACCGGGCGCACGCGCAACACCGCGCCTGCGGCCCCAGGCCACCTCGGCAACGAACACCATCGTCGCGACCGTCGGGCCCACCTTGACGAAAGGGTGCGCCGAGGCTACCACCCCAGGCGTGGGGGACTGTAGGATCTAGGACACCGGCTAGAGGGGGGGTGAATAGACGGTTTTGACTAAAAACAACAATACTAAGTAAATTTAATCAATACAACAAGGGGAATAAATTTACTAGTGTCAATAAGTAAGCAATGTATGAAAGACAATCACGGAGATTGAATACTTGAAGAACAATAAGCAAAACACTAATCAATTGCAAGGCAATAAGTAATGCTAGAAAGAATAGACACCGAAATTTATCCCGTGGTATCGGTGATTTGCCGATCACCCCTAATCCACGTTGAGGTGGACTTCAAGCTCTCACTTGCTCCTCTATCAAGACACGACTTGATCTTTGAGCCAAGTGGACAAGAAATCACTCAATACCTCGATTCCACTAATGTCACCTTTGCCGCTCCGGCGAGGTAGGCGCGAACCCCTCACAATCAACACCGCGGCTTCTCCACAATCTTCTTGGAGAGCTCGACGGAGACAATCACCCGAGCCGTCTAGGAGGCGGCAACCTCCAAGAGTAACAAGCCAACGACGCTTGCTCGGTGTACCACCTAGTGCCTCAAGAATCACCGAATGATGCAAATGCACTAGGAACCCTCAATCTCTCACTAGAATGCAATCTCAAGCAAAGAGTGTGAGAGAGTGAGTTGGAGGATCACAAATGAGCTCAATGTGTGCAAGGAATGGCCAAGAGGGATCTCACACACGAGCTACCCTTCTATTTATAGTCCCCCATCTAAAACCAACCGTTATGTGCAAAAGGGGGCAGTCCTGCGCACACGCGGACCGTCCGCGCCCTAGGGCCGGACGGTCCGCCGTACACCATAACGGCTATAATGACCGTTGAAACATGTCAGAGCAGACTCAAAAAGGTGGGTCCGGACAGTCCGCCCTTCAAGGCCGGACCGTCCGCGACCTGGCAATTTCAAACACCCGAGCCTCGGATCAAACGGAGTTAACACACGCGGACCGTCCGGCTATAAATCCCGGACCGTCCGCGACCTGAGACAGTATTGTCCGGACTGGTCCCCCGGACCGTCCGTAGTACAAATCTATAAAAACACACAGTCCCTGTCCAGAAACGAGTTATACACATGCGGACCGTCCGCGCCTTACAGGCGGACCGTCCGCCTATAATTCAGGGACTGATCCGAGGCCACCTTCCTCTGGTCAGGACTGCGGACGGTCCGGCCCTAAGGCCCGGACGGTCCGCAGTGCAAAAGAACACAGAGTCAACACAAAAGGTCAAACCTCGGACCCTCTGGAGGATCGCGGACGGTCCGCCCCCAAGGGCCGGACAGTCCGCGCGACCAAGACTTCTCAAATTTCAAACATGCTTTTGAATGAACCTTTAATTCACGAAATGAGAAGCGCTGTTAGTCCTTATGCAAATGCAACTTTGATGCTCTATGAGGCACTAAGTTTTACACAGATCTAAGTCATTGACCCCTCTTAATAGTACGGCTATCTAGCCTACTAATCCGGTCAGGTATCTTCTCTAAACTCCTCAAGACCGGCAAAAGTAAAACCTATATTATACCTTTGCCTTCATCTGATCCACAACCAATGCGTATGACTCTTCAACATTTCCTGTTCTATGTGGTCCAACCCTGCATTCTTATTTCTCCAAGAATCGTTAGTCCACAAGTAGTTGTCATTAATTACCAAAACATTACTAAAGGGGCCTAGATGATTCACAATCTCCCCCTTTTTGGTAATTGATGACAACACCACATAGTATATTAAAGAGAAGTTTAGTTTCTCCAAATCTCTCTCATATCTAAGGTATAAGATAGATCTTGGAGATGAGTTTTATAGGACTTATCTTGATTTGAAGTTCTGTCCGAGAGATAGATAAATCCCAATAAAAAAACTCAGTATGTAAGAAAGGCTCCCCCTAAGTGTGTGCAGGATTATCTGACGTTGAAGATATAACACACATAATATATTGGAGCTTGATGGAGACTTTCCTACAAACATGGTTATCGAGGCATACAAGAGTTGATCCATAGAGTGAGCGCAGCAATTATAATCACTCCTCGAATAACCACACTAGAGAAATTTGAACTAAAACATAGTTCATCCCACAGAATATTACAGACAATAGTCCACAGACATACGACATAGAGTTAATAGTTCAACCAGTTCCAAATGCGTAAGTCATAAACTAATGCAAGCGGCATAAAAGGTAAAATGCATATGCATGAGCGGCATAAAAGGTAAAATGCATATGCATGGTCTTAATGTCCACATAGAACCACCAACTCCCCCTGAAGGAGACCGCCAGACAACTTCTCATCACTTATCACCTCTCTCCCCCTTTGGCATCAATTGCCACAAAGGAGAGGCCTCACTGATCGCTTGGCGGCGGATGCATGTTGTAGTAGTGAGTGCTGAAGGTGTCAAACAGGGAGGAGAACTGGCCAAAATCCTGCTGGAGCTGCTGCTGCCTCTGACTGATCTCCTGCATGTTGTCATTTGTAGAGAGATTATCAAATTGACTGGCCAGGGCACCCATGTTGTCCTGAAAACTCTGTTGCATATTGTTCAGCCTGGTCATGATGGGATCAGTGACATTACTGTGAATCTGATCACGAAAATCAGAAAACTCAGAGTTGAGGGCATCCCAGTTACTGTCAAACTGAGACTGCATGTCATCGAAACGGTGATCCATTTGTGTCACCAGGCCATCAAAGCGTGTATCAATGTGATGCTCAAGTCCCTGCTGCATATTTTGAAAATAAGGATCAAAGTATCCTGGAGCAGGCTCCCAATAATGCTGAGGCTGAGGAGGAGGTGGAGGTGGAGGCATCTGCTCTCCCTCAACATCAGGAGCTGCTCCACCCTCATAGCCAGGGTCTTCCTCATCATCTGGGAAGGGGGTGAGTGGCCTGGTGAGAAACCCTATCTCATTCTTGAAAGGCCTGAATGGAGTGTGAACAATCTCGCATGGGCCCTCAAATCTTGTCTTGGATTTGATGAGAGCCATAATGTAAGGAGCATACGCCAAATTTTGATTCTTATCCATCTTCAGATCATTAAGCTGTCGCATCATGAAAAGAATAATATTCATGACTTCACCATTCATGATATGCTGGATGATGTTCCAGAACTTATCCCTGATTTTACTCTTATCACCACTCTTGGGAAGGATGGTGACTCTGGCAATTTTGTTGATTACAGCAGGATGATGTCTGAGTCCTGCTGTCTCTCCAAATCTCCTGGGTATACCAAGTCTGGCTGGCTCATAAAACTGCACAAAATCCTCAAAATTATCTTCAGTATAAAGATCCAATCCAGCAGAAATAGTGCCATAGTTCAGACCGTTGGCAGCTGCAAAGTCAGCAAAAGAAGCAGAATAGCGCTTGAAGCCAGTCATCCAGGTGATAGATTCTTCTTCAATGTCAATCTCTGAGGTAGCCAGGAATTGCTTAACAGCCATTTCATTGAAATCTGTGCGCTGCCCCATAAACTGATATAGTCCGCATGCCTCAAACTTAGGGATCAGACCCTCCATGACTGATTGACTGAGCAGGAAGGACCAATCAATCACCTGATGCTTATGGAAATTAGTATCCACCAGGGTGCCCCAGAAAACATCAAACTGCAGCTGCGTGTGGAAAAACTGGATGTTTGTATCAGATGGCAGAGTATACTGGTTCACAGTCCGTCTGGAGCAGTACTCAGCCATAGAGAATCGCCGCTTGGGGTAAGTCCATCCTTGGATATCAATGGGATAATCAGGATGAACATGAGGAAAATCTTCAGCATCCATGGATTCAGTGCCCCCAGCTGAGGATTGGGCCTCTGAATCAGTGGTTGGTACATAATCATCATCATTTCCTCGAGGGCGCTTGGATTTAAAGCGACCTGCAAGTTTCTTGCGTAGACCACCAAGACCACTGCAACAATGTGACAAACATCCATAGATAAATAATTGAAACCAATCACCATTTGTAAAAGGAATGGAACTGTAATGCTCTGCCAGGGTCCGGACGGTCCGCGCTGGGGCGCCGGACTGTCCGCGCCAGAGGTCCGGACGGTCCGCGTCCACCATCCGGACGGTCCGCGACCGGCCAGAGGCGACTCCAAGAACCCTAGCCGCCACAAATGTTGAAGTTGATGATTTTGCAGATAATACGCGTCCAAACCAGTTCAAAATTTTGCATAGCAGTCATATTGAGGAGAACCAACAATCCCACCAATTAGATTTTGAAACCGACTGCTCAATTTCAGATCAGAGAAGAAACCCAAATAATCTCAAAGTTGATGAAATTTGATTAAATCCACAAGATTTGAGAATACCGTGATGAAGACATGTTGAGGGAATGTTGCTGCAAGCTGTCAGACTGTCCGCACGCAACTTCACTTCACGGTCCGCGCACACTCGACAAAAGAGAGTATATAGCGAGTGGAGAGCAAGAGAGAACAACCAAATGGGCACAACTGGCAAGTCTGCGGGCTCTGTCCCTTTTTCTGCCCTGTCGCGGACGGTCCGCGCGGGGGCGGCGGACGGTCCGCGCCCTGATGATCTCAGACTGTCTGCGTGCTGCCCGGACTGTCCTGATCCCGAGCCGGCGGACGGTCCGCGGTCCATGGGCGGACGGTCCGCGGCCTGATACCCATTTTTCCAAATTCTGTCCACTTGCTGATTTTGAATTTCGAATCCGAATTGGTGCTTATATATGGACATTTCGACCAATCCAAGAGTTAGTATGCATGCATATACATATTATGTAATTGAGAAGTGCTAAACTTTCGAATTAAACTATCTAGAACAATTAGAAATGAAAAATGCACCAATAATACCAAATAAATAGCATAAAAAGCATGTTTAGACCCGAGATGCAAGACGACCCATGTGTGATCAACTTCAAGCCACATTTGAGAGATCGATCACATTCATTTCACTTCTTAGGGAACAAAATCTTGTTTCATCCAAAGGCTTTGTAAAAATGTCTGCTAATTGATCATCCGTTCCAATGGAATAAACACAAATATCTCCCTTGCCAACATGATCCCTTAAGAAGTGATGCCGTATATCAATATGCTTGGTTCTTGAGTGTTGGACCGGATTGGTAGCCAATTTTACCGCACTCTCATTATCACACATGAGAGGCACATTCTTGAAAATAACTCCATAATCCAATAAAGTTTGTTTCATCCATAATAGTTGAGCACAACAATTTCCGGCCGATATATATTCCGCCTCGGCGGTAGATAGAGCAACCGAATTTTGTTTCTTAGAAGACCATGAAACAAGAGATCTACCAAGAAATTGACAACAACCGGAGGTGCTTTTTCTATCAACTTTGCACCCCGCATAGTCCGAATCCGAGTATCCAATTAATTCAAAGTGAGCACCTTTGGGATACCATAGACCAATATTGGGGGTATACTTCAAATATCTTAAAATTCTTTTTGCGGCCTTCAAATGAATCTCTCTAGGTGAAGCTTGAAACCGAGCACACATGCATACACTAAACATAACATCGGGCCTAGATGCGGTAATATAAAGTAAACTACCAATTATTGAACGATAAAGTTTTTGATCAACCATAGTACCTCCTTCATCTAAGTCTAGATGACCATTTGTTGCCATTGGAGTCTTGATAGGCTTAGCATTTTCTAAACCAAACTTCTTGAGCATGTCCTTCAAATATTTTGATTGACTTATAAAAATACCATCTTTCAATTGTTTGATTTGAAGGCCAAGAAAGAAGCTCAATTCTCCTATCATAGACATTTCAAATTCCTTTGACATCATTTTTCCGAACTCCTCACAAAATAATTCATTAGTAGATCCAAAAATAATATCATCAACGTAGATTTGACAAACAAATAAATCTTTGCCAATTCTTTTAGTGAATAGAGTAGTGTCAACCTTCCCAATTTTGAAGTCTTTGGAAAGCAAGAAATCCCTAAGCCTTTCATACCAAGCGTGTGGAGCTTGCTTAAGCCCATAGAGAGCTTTAGAAAGCTTGAACACATGGTTAGGTCTTTTGGGGTCCTCAAAACCGGGAGGTTGTTCAACATACACTAGTTCACTAATCTTACCATTTAGAAAGGCACTCTTTACATCCATTTGGTAGAGCTTGATATTGTGTGCACAAGCATAAGCAAGTAGAATCCGGATTGCTTCTAACCTTGCTACGGGAGCAAATGTCTCCCCAAAATCCAATCCTTCAATTTGAGTATATCCTTGTGCAACTAATCTTGCCTTGTTTCTTACTACCACACCATCTTCATTGTGCTTGTTGCGAAACACCCATTTTGTACCAATAACATTGTGGTTCTTTGGTCTCTCAACAAGCTCCCAAACTTCATTTCGAGCGAAGTTATTTAATTCTTCATGCATTGCATTCACCCAATCAACATCAAGTAGAGCTTCATCTACACGGTTAGGTTCCATACAAGATACAAAAGAGAAATGTTCACAAAATGAAGCTATGCGAGAGCGAGTTTGAACACCCTTACTAATATCACCCACAATTTGATCAACCGGGTGATCCTTCACAATGGAATGATGAATTCTTGATACCGTTTGATAGTTGCTTGTTGAAGCATTTGGAGGAACCGTAGGTCTTGAAGTACCTTGATCATGAGTATCTATGGTTTCATCGAGTTGTTGGCTTTGGTGATCTTCCTCATTTATAGTTGAGGATGAAGGAATGACAACCACACTATCTTCATCATCATCTTCCTTAGGTTTTATTTCACCAATGGCCATTGTTTTCATTGCATTTATCAATTGAGTTCCCCCAACATCATCGAGATTATCACTCTCATCTTGAGACCCATTTGTTTCATCAAATTCAACATCATATGCTTCCTCAATAATACCATGAGTTTTGTTGAAGACTCTATAAGCCTTACTATTTGATGAATATCCAAGAAGAAAACCCTCATCACATTTCTTCTCAAATTTAGAAAGCCGGCTTCCCTTTCTCAAAATATAACATTTGCAACCAAATACCCTAAAATATGAGATATTTGGCTTTCTACCAATGAGCAATTCATATGGAGTTTTCTTCAAGAGCTTGTGACAATATAGTCTATTTGATGAATGACAAGCGGTATTTATTGCCTCGGCCCAATAAGAATCCGATATATTATATTCCGCTAACATAGACCTTGCCATATCAATAAGAGTTCTATTCTTTCTTTCAACAATACCGTTTTGTTCCGGGGTATATTTGGAGGAGAATTCATGTTTGATACCCATGTCATCACAATATTGATCAATCCTTGCATTTTTGAATTCCGACCCATTATCACTTCTAACCTTTTTGATGTCGAAATCAAATTGATTTTGAGCCAATATAGCAAATGACTTGAATGTCTCAAACACATTGGATTTGTCTCGTAGAAAATAAACCCAAGTAAATCTTGAATAGTCATCCACAATCACAAGACAATAAGAATTACCACCAATACTTACAAAAGATGTGGGCCCAAATAAATCCATGTGAAGTAATTCCAAAGGTCGATGAGTGGACATTTGACTTTTATTTGGATGAGTATTTGCCACTTGCTTACCGGCTTGACAAGAGCTACACAATTTGTTCTTTTCAAACTTCACATCTTTTAAGCCTCGAACTAAGTCATGCTTGGTTAACCGATTGAGTTGCTTCATCCCAACATGACCAAGTCTTCTATGCCATAACCAACCTAGTGAAGCTTTTGAAAATAAGCAAGTTGTGAGCTTTGCCTCATTAGATGAGAAATCAACAAGATAAAGATTTTCATGTCTAAAACCTTTAAATTTAAGATTGCTACCATCAACACTAGAGATAATAACATCTTCAACTGTGAAATTGCAACAAAATCCTAAATCACATAATTGAGCTACGGAAAGTAAATTAAAATTCAAAGACTCAACCAATAGCACATTTGATATAGAATGATCATTTGAAATAGCAATTTTACCCAAACCTTTAACCTTTCCTTTACGATTATCTCCAAATGTGATACTATCATAATTTGAGCAATCTTCCTCACTCATTTGGGTAAACATCTTCATATCCCCGGTCATGTGTTGAGTACATCCACTATCCAACACCCAATGATTCCCTCCCGCCTTGTAGTTTACCTACAAAAGGAAATCAATCTCTTTTAGGTACCCAAACTTGCTTGGGTCCTTGGATGTTAGTGACCAAGGTCTTTGGCACCCAAATAGCTTTCTTTTTGTTTCCAACAATTGAAGTACCAACAAATTTAGCATGAACACCTTTTGCATTATGAGAAAGAACATAACAATGCTCAAAACAAGTGGAGGATACATGTTTGAACTTGGGACAATTTTTCTTAACATGTCCCTTTTTGTGACACTTGTGACACACTTTGTCACATTCTTTCACAAACAATGTCTTTTGCTTTACAAAAGCATTCTTTCCTTTCTTGGGAACATATCCAAGACCTTCACGGTTAAGAGAACATCGTTGACTTCCCAATATGAAATCCAATTTCTTCTTACCACCATATGCCTTTTCTAGGTCATGAGTTAGAGTATTTATTCTATCCACTAACACTTCATTCTCAACAATAATTTTTGATTCATCAAGAGCAATATTATCATTGAGAGAAATTTTGCATTTATCACAAATAGAGTTAGTAGGTAGTGGTTCACTTGTAAGACTATCAAGTAAGTCACAAGTGACTCCAACATCCTTAGTGACCACCTCAACTTCATGCACAATAGATGATTTTTGAGCATCCGCAAGCTTCTCACAATTTTCTTTGAGATCATTGTGAGAGGTCTTGAGCTCCTCAAAAGACACTTGGAGGTTTTTATACAATTCCCTCAAGGCCTTAAATTTTTCTTTTTCTTTGTGCATGTAGTCATCGGCCTCACCTAACATTCTAACAAGATCATCATATGAATAGCCATCATCATCAACATCATCGATATCATCATCATCATTTATATCATTTAAATCGGTGATGATTTTTACCTTAGCATCTCCCTTTGCCATGAGGCAATGGGGGGATGAGAAGAGTGAGGGAGCTTCCTTGATGGCAATTCCGGCATTAAGCTTGGATGAGGTGTCATCATCATCATCATCCGAGCTATCATCCGAGTCCCATTCAACTAAGTAGGCTTTGCCATCTTTCTTCTTGTTATAGTATTTCTTTTTCTTCTTGTCACTTTCATCTTTGCCCTTCTTCTTCTTGCTTGGACAATTCATGGCAATATGACCGGGTTCCCCACACTCAAAACATTTTCTATCATTGAAGGCATTTCTTCTAGATGTTTGACCTCTTCTAGGTTGACCTCTTTTCATCTTCATGAATTTATTGAATTTCCTTACAAATAAAGCCATGTCACCATCACTCTCACTTTCATTTTCTTCATCATTGCTATCTTCCTTTTCAATTGCCTTTGAGGCCTTGGCTTTGAGAGCAATAGATTCATTTTTCACCTTCTTTGCCAAACTTAAAGCATCGGCTTGGGACTTCTTAAATATATCTTGAGTGAGAATTTCTCCCAATACTTCGGTTGGAGAGGTTGTAGATAGATCACTCCTTACTAGCATTGTCACAATAGTCTCATATTTCTCCGGAAGTGATCTAAGGAACTTGTGTGTGAAATCCACATCCGGTACATTAAAACCAAGTCCTTTGAGTTCATTTACAATCTCATTCAATCGATTGAACATATCGGATACACTCTCATCTTCTTTCATAATAAATTGCTCAAACTTCCCTTTGCACACATATAGTTTGGCACTCTTCACAATTGTAGTTCCTTCATGAATTTCCATTAGTTTTACCCAAATCTCATGAGCGGTTGTGAGATTCTTGATACGATTGAACTCATTTATATCAAGAGCATCATAAAAGACATTCATGGCTTGATCATTTGTGAGGATATTCTCATTATCACTAACGGATGGTTCATCTTCCTTCAATACAACAAATCCATCTCTAACAATTGGCCAAATTTTTCCACCCATTGCTCTAAGATGCATTGACATTCTTATTTTCCAATAATCATAATTGTTTCCATCAAAGTGCGGTGGCTTCCCAATGTGCACATTGTTGTTACTAGCCATTTTGTCCCACTCCGGGATGATTAGATCCACAAACAATGGAGTCCTCGGCTCCGATACCACTTGTAGGATCTAGGACACCGGCTAGAGGGGGGGTGAATAGACGGTTTTGACTAAAAACAACAATACTAAGTAAATTTAATCAATACAACAAGGGGAATAAATTTACTAGTGTCAATAAGTAAGCAATGTATGAAAGACAATCACGGAGATTGAATACTTGAAGAACAATAAGCAAAACACTAATCAATTGCAAGGCAATAAGTAATGCTAGAAAGAATAGACACCGAAATTTATCCCGTGGTATCGGTGATTTGCCGATCACCCCTAATCCACGTTGAGGTGGACTTCAAGCTCTCACTTGCTCCTCTATCAAGACACGACTTGATCTTTGAGCCAAGTGGACAAGAAATCACTCAATACCTCGATTCCACTAATGTCACCTTTGCCGCTCCGGCGAGGTAGGCGCGAACCCCTCACAATCAACACCGCGGCTTCTCCACAATCTTCTTGGAGAGCTCGACGGAGACAATCACCCGAGCCGTCTAGGAGGCGGCAACCTCCAAGAGTAACAAGCCAACGACGCTTGCTCGGTGTACCACCTAGTGCCTCAAGAATCACCGAATGATGCAAATGCACTAGGAACCCTCAATCTCTCACTAGAATGCAATCTCAAGCAAAGAGTGTGAGAGAGTGAGTTGGAGGATCACAAATGAGCTCAATGTGTGCAAGGAATGGCCAAGAGGGATCTCACACACGAGCTACCCTTCTATTTATAGTCCCCCATCTAAAACCAACCGTTATGTGCAAAAGGGGGCAGTCCTGCGCACACGCGGACCGTCCGCGCCCTAGGGCCGGACGGTCCGCCGTACACCATAACGGCTATAATGACCGTTGAAACATGTCAGAGCAGACTCAAAAAGGTGGGTCCGGACAGTCCGCCCTTCAAGGCCGGACCGTCCGCGACCTGGCAATTTCAAACACCCGAGCCTCGGATCAAACGGAGTTAACACACGCGGACCGTCCGGCTATAAATCCCGGACCGTCCGCGACCTGAGACAGTACTGTCCGGACTGGTCCCCCGGACCGTCCGTAGTACAAATCTATAAAAACACACAGTCCCTGTCCAGAAACGAGTTATACACATGCGGACCGTCCGCGCCTTACAGGCGGACCGTCCGCCTATAATTCAGGGACTGATCCGAGGCCACCTTCCTCTGGTCAGGACTGCGGACGGTCCGGCCCTAAGGCCCGGACGGTCCGCAGTGCAAAAGAACACAGAGTCAACACAAAAGGTCAAACCTCGGACCCTCTGGAGGATCGCGGACGGTCCGCCCCCAAGGGCCGGACAGTCCGCGCGACCAAGACTTCTCAAATTTCAAACATGCTTTTGAATGAACCTTTAATTCACGAAATGAGAAGCGCTGTTAGTCCTTATGCAAATGCAACTTTGATGCTCTATGAGGCACTAAGTTTTACACAGATCTAAGTCATTGACCCCTCTTAATAGTACGGCTATCTAGCCTACTAATCCGGTCAGGTATCTTCTCTAAACTCCTCAAGACCGGCAAAAGTAAAACCTATATTATACCTTTGCCTTCATCTGATCCACAACCAATGCGTATGACTCTTCAACATTTCCTGTTCTATGTGGTCCAACCCTGCATTCTTATTTCTCCAAGAATCGTTAGTCCACAAGTAGTTGTCATTAATTACCAAAACATTACTAAAGGGGCCTAGATGATTCACAATCTCCCCCTTTTTGGTAATTGATGACAACACCACATAGTATATTAAAGAGAAGTTTAGTTTCTCCAAATCTCTCTCATATCTAAGGTATAAGATAGATCTTGGAGATGAGTTTTATAGGACTTATCTTGATTTGAAGTTCTGTCCGAGAGATAGATAAATCCCAATAAAAAAACTCAGTATGTAAGAAAGGCTCCCCCTAAGTGTGTGCAGGATTATCTGACGTTGAAGATATAACACACATAATATATTGGAGCTTGATGGAGACTTTCCTACAAACATGGTTATCGAGGCATACAAGAGTTGATCCATATAGTGAGCGCAGCAATTATAATCACTCCTCGAATAACCACACTAGAGAAATTTGAACTAAAACATAGTTCATCCCACAGAATATTACAGACAATAGTCCACAGACATACGACATAGAGTTAATAGTTCAACCAGTTCCAAATGCGTAAGTCATAAACTAATGCAAGCGGCATAAAAGGTAAAATGCATATGCATGAGCGGCATAAAAGGTAAAATGCATATGCATGGTCTTAATGTCCACATAGAACCACCAACTCCCCCTGAAGGAGACCGCCAGACAACTTCTCATCACTTATCACCTCTCTCCCCCTTTGGCATCAATTGCCACAAAGGAGAGGCCTCACTGATCGCTTGGCGGCGGATGCATGTTGTAGTAGTGAGTGCTGAAGGTGTCAAACAGGGAGGAGAACTGGCCAAAATCCTGCTGGAGCTGCTGCTGCCTCTGACTGATCTCCTGCATGTTGTCATTTGTAGAGAGATTATCAAATTGACTGGCCAGGGCACCCATGTTGTCCTGAAAACTCTGTTGCATATTGTTCAGCCTGGTCATGATGGGATCAGTGACATTACTGTGAATCTGATCACGAAAATCAGAAAACTCAGAGTTGAGGGCATCCCAGTTACTGTCAAACTGAGACTGCATGTCATCGAAACGGTGATCCATTTGTGTCACCAGGCCATCAAAGCGTGTATCAATGTGATGCTCAAGTCCCTGCTGCATATTTTGAAAATAAGGATCAAAGTATCCTGGAGCAGGCTCCCAATAATGCTGAGGCTGAGGAGGAGGTGGAGGTGGAGGCATCTGCTCTCCCTCAACATCAGGAGCTGCTCCACCCTCATAGCCAGGGTCTTCCTCATCATCTGGGAAGGGGGTGAGTGGCCTGGTGAGAAACCCTATCTCATTCTTGAAAGGCCTAAATGGAGTGTGAACAATCTCGCATGGGCCCTCAAATCTTGTCTTGGATTTGATGAGAGCCATAATGTAAGGAGCATACGCCAAATTTTGATTCTTATCCATCTTCAGATCATTAAGCTGTCGCATCATGAAAAGAATAATATTCATGACTTCACCATTCATGATATGCTGGATGATGTTCCAGAACTTATCCCTGATTTTACTCTTATCACCACTCTTGGGAAGGATGGTGACTCTGGCAATTTTGTTGATTACAGCAGGATGATGTCTGAGTCCTGCTGTCTCTCCAAATCTCCTGGGTATACCAAGTCTGGCTGGCTCATAAAACTGCACAAAATCCTCAAAATTATCTTCAGTATAAAGATCCAATCCAGCAGAAATAGTGCCATAGTTCAGACCGTTGGCAGCTGCAAAGTCAGCAAAAGAAGCAGAATAGCGCTTGAAGCCAGTCATCCAGGTGATAGATTCTTCTTCAATGTCAATCTCTGAGGTAGCCAGGAATTGCTTAACAGCCATTTCATTGAAATCTGTGCGCTGCCCCATAAACTGATATAGTCCGCATGCCTCAAACTTAGGGATCAGACCCTCCATGACTGATTGACTGAGCAGGAAGGACCAATCAATCACCTGATGCTTATGGAAATTAGTATCCACCAGGGTGCCCCAGAAAACATCAAACTGCAGCTGCGTGTGGAAAAACTGGATGTTTGTATCAGATGGCAGAGTATACTGGTTCACAGTCCGTCTGGAGCAGTACTCAGCCATAGAGAATCGCCGCTTGGGGTAAGTCCATCCTTGGATATCAATGGGATAATCAGGATGAACATGAGGAAAATCTTCAGCATCCATGGATTCAGTGCCCCCAGCTGAGGATTGGGCCTCTGAATCAGTGGTTGGTACATAATCATCATCATTTCCTCGAGGGCGCTTGGATTTAAAGCGACCTGCAAGTTTCTTGCGTAGACCACCAAGACCACTGCAACAATGTGACAAACATCCATAGATAAATAATTGAAACCAATCACCATTTGTAAAAGGAATGGAACTGTAATGCTCTGCCAGGGTCCGGACGGTCCGCGCTGGGGCGCCGGACTGTCCGCGCCAGAGGTCCGGACGGTCCGCGTCCACCATCCGGACGGTCCGCGACCGGCCAGAGGCGACTCCAAGAACCCTAGCCGCCACAAATGTTGAAGTTGATGATTTTGCAGATAATACGCGTCCAAACCAGTTCAAAATTTTGCATAGCAGTCATATTGAGGAGAACCAACAATCCCACCAATTAGATTTTGAAACCGACTGCTCAATTTCAGATCAGAGAAGAAACCCAAATAATCTCAAAGTTGATGAAATTTGATTAAATCCACAAGATTTGAGAATACCGTGATGAAGACATGTTGAGGGAATGTTGCTGCAAGCTGTCAGACTGTCCGCACGCAACTTCACTTCACGGTCCGCGCACACTCGACAAAAGAGAGTATATAGCGAGTGGAGAGCAAGAGAGAACAACCAAATGGGCACAACTGGCAAGTCTGCGGGCTCTGTCCCTTTTTCTGCCCTGTCGCGGACGGTCCGCGCGGGGGCGGCGGACGGTCCGCGCCCTGATGATCTCAGACTGTCTGCGTGCTGCCCGGACTGTCCTGATCCCGAGCCGGCGGACGGTCCGCGGTCCATGGGCGGACGGTCCGCGGCCTGATACCCATTTTTCCAAATTCTGTCCACTTGCTGATTTTGAATTTCGAATCCGAATTGGTGCTTATATATGGACATTTCGACCAATCCAAGAGTTAGTATGCATGCATATACATATTATGTAATTGAGAAGTGCTAAACTTTCGAATTAAACTATCTAGAACAATTAGAAATGAAAAATGCACCAATAATACCAAATAAATAGCATAAAAAGCATGTTTAGACCCGAGATGCAAGACGACCCATGTGTGATCAACTTCAAGCCACATTTGAGAGATCGATCACATTCATTTCACTTCTTAGGGAACAAAATCTTGTTTCATCCAAAGGCTTTGTAAAAATGTCTGCTAATTGATCATCCGTTCCAATGGAATAAACACAAATATCTCCCTTGCCAACATGATCCCTTAAGAAGTGATGCCGTATATCAATATGCTTGGTTCTTGAGTGTTGGACCGGATTGGTAGCCAATTTTACCGCACTCTCATTATCACACATGAGAGGCACATTCTTGAAAATAACTCCATAATCCAATAAAGTTTGTTTCATCCATAATAGTTGAGCACAACAATTTCCGGCCGATATATATTCCGCCTCGGCGGTAGATAGAGCAACCGAATTTTGTTTCTTAGAAGACCATGAAACAAGAGATCTACCAAGAAATTGACAACAACCGGAGGTGCTTTTTCTATCAACTTTGCACCCCGCATAGTCCGAATCCGAGTATCCAATTAATTCAAAGTGAGCACCTTTGGGATACCATAGACCAATATTGGGGGTATACTTCAAATATCTTAAAATTCTTTTTGCGGCCTTCAAATGAATCTCTCTAGGTGAAGCTTGAAACCGAGCACACATGCATACACTAAACATAACATCGGGCCTAGATGCGGTAATATAAAGTAAACTACCAATTATTGAACGATAAAGTTTTTGATCAACCATAGTACCTCCTTCATCTAAGTCTAGATGACCATTTGTTGCCATTGGAGTCTTGATAGGCTTAGCATTTTCTAAACCAAACTTCTTGAGCATGTCCTTCAAATATTTTGATTGACTTATAAAAATACCATCTTTCAATTGTTTGATTTGAAGGCCAAGAAAGAAGCTCAATTCTCCTATCATAGACATTTCAAATTCCTTTGACATCATTTTTCCGAACTCCTCACAAAATAATTCATTAGTAGATCCAAAAATAATATCATCAACGTAGATTTGACAAACAAATAAATCTTTGCCAATTCTTTTAGTGAATAGAGTAGTGTCAACCTTCCCAATTTTGAAGTCTTTGGAAAGCAAGAAATCCCTAAGCCTTTCATACCAAGCGTGTGGAGCTTGCTTAAGCCCATAGAGAGCTTTAGAAAGCTTGAACACATGGTTAGGTCTTTTGGGGTCCTCAAAACCGGGAGGTTGTTCAACATACACTAGTTCACTAATCTTACCATTTAGAAAGGCACTCTTTACATCCATTTGGTAGAGCTTGATATTGTGTGCACAAGCATAAGCAAGTAGAATCCGGATTGCTTCTAACCTTGCTACGGGAGCAAATGTCTCCCCAAAATCCAATCCTTCAATTTGAGTATATCCTTGTGCAACTAATCTTGCCTTGTTTCTTACTACCACACCATCTTCATTGTGCTTGTTGCGAAACACCCATTTTGTACCAATAACATTGTGGTTCTTTGGTCTCTCAACAAGCTCCCAAACTTCATTTCGAGCGAAGTTATTTAATTCTTCATGCATTGCATTCACCCAATCAACATCAAGTAGAGCTTCATCTACACGGTTAGGTTCCATACAAGATACAAAAGAGAAATGTTCACAAAATGAAGCTATGCGAGAGCGAGTTTGAACACCCTTACTAATATCACCCACAATTTGATCAACCGGGTGATCCTTCACAATGGAATGATGAATTCTTGATACCGTTTGATAGTTGCTTGTTGAAGCATTTGGAGGAACCGTAGGTCTTGAAGTACCTTGATCATGAGTATCTATGGTTTCATCGAGTTGTTGGCTTTGGTGATCTTCCTCATTTATAGTTGAGGATGAAGGAATGACAACCACACTATCTTCATCATCATCTTCCTTAGGTTTTATTTCACCAATGGCCATTGTTTTCATTGCATTTATCAATTGAGTTCCCCCAACATCATCGAGATTATCACTCTCATCTTGAGACCCATTTGTTTCATCAAATTCAACATCATATGCTTCCTCAATAATACCATGAGTTTTGTTGAAGACTCTATAAGCCTTACTATTTGATGAATATCCAAGAAGAAAACCCTCATCACATTTCTTCTCAAATTTAGAAAGCCGGCTTCCCTTTCTCAAAATATAACATTTGCAACCAAATACCCTAAAATATGAGATATTTGGCTTTCTACCAATGAGCAATTCATATGGAGTTTTCTTCAAGAGCTTGTGACAATATAGTCTATTTGATGAATGACAAGCGGTATTTATTGCCTCGGCCCAATAAGAATCCGATATATTATATTCCGCTAACATAGACCTTGCCATATCAATAAGAGTTCTATTCTTTCTTTCAACAATACCGTTTTGTTCCGGGGTATATTTGGAGGAGAATTCATGTTTGATACCCATGTCATCACAATATTGATCAATCCTTGCATTTTTGAATTCCGACCCATTATCACTTCTAACCTTTTTGATGTCGAAATCAAATTGATTTTGAGCCAATATAGCAAATGACTTGAATGTCTCAAACACATTGGATTTGTCTCGTAGAAAATAAACCCAAGTAAATCTTGAATAGTCATCCACAATCACAAGACAATAAGAATTACCACCAATACTTACAAAAGATGTGGGCCCAAATAAATCCATGTGAAGTAATTCCAAAGGTCGATGAGTGGACATTTGACTTTTATTTGGATGAGTATTTGCCACTTGCTTACCGGCTTGACAAGAGCTACACAATTTGTTCTTTTCAAACTTCACATCTTTTAAGCCTCGAACTAAGTCATGCTTGGTTAACCGATTGAGTTGCTTCATCCCAACATGACCAAGTCTTCTATGCCATAACCAACCTAGTGAAGCTTTTGAAAATAAGCAAGTTGTGAGCTTTGCCTCATTAGATGAGAAATCAACAAGATAAAGATTTTCATGTCTAAAACCTTTAAATTTAAGATTGCTACCATCAACACTAGAGATAATAACATCTTCAACTGTGAAATTGCAACAAAATCCTAAATCACATAATTGAGCTACGGAAAGTAAATTAAAATTCAAAGACTCAACCAATAGCACATTTGATATAGAATGATCATTTGAAATAGCAATTTTACCCAAACCTTTAACCTTTCCTTTACGATTATCTCCAAATGTGATACTATCATAATTTGAGCAATCTTCCTCACTCATTTGGGTAAACATCTTCATATCCCCGGTCATGTGTTGAGTACATCCACTATCCAACACCCAATGATTCCCTCCCGCCTTGTAGTTTACCTACAAAAGGAAATCAATCTCTTTTAGGTACCCAAACTTGCTTGGGTCCTTGGATGTTAGTGACCAAGGTCTTTGGCACCCAAATAGCTTTCTTTTTGTTTCCAACAATTGAAGTACCAACAAATTTAGCATGAACACCTTTTGCATTATGAGAAAGAACATAACAATGCTCAAAACAAGTGGAGGATACATGTTTGAACTTGGGACAATTTTTCTTAACATGTCCCTTTTTGTGACACTTGTGACACACTTTGTCACATTCTTTCACAAACAATGTCTTTTGCTTTACAAAAGCATTCTTTCCTTTCTTGGGAACATATCCAAGACCTTCACGGTTAAGAGAACATCGTTGACTTCCCAATATGAAATCCAATTTCTTCTTACCACCATATGCCTTTTCTAGGTCATGAGTTAGAGTATTTATTCTATCCACTAACACTTCATTCTCAACAATAATTTTTGATTCATCAAGAGCAATATTATCATTGAGAGAAATTTTGCATTTATCACAAATAGAGTTAGTAGGTAGTGGTTCACTTGTAAGACTATCAAGTAAGTCACAAGTGACTCCAACATCCTTAGTGACCACCTCAACTTCATGCACAATAGATGATTTTTGAGCATCCGCAAGCTTCTCACAATTTTCTTTGAGATCATTGTGAGAGGTCTTGAGCTCCTCAAAAGACACTTGGAGGTTTTTATACAATTCCCTCAAGGCCTTAAATTTTTCTTTTTCTTTGTGCATGTAGTCATCGGCCTCACCTAACATTCTAACAAGATCATCATATGAATAGCCATCATCATCAACATCATCGATATCATCATCATCATTTATATCATTTAAATCGGTGATGATTTTTACCTTAGCATCTCCCTTTGCCATGAGGCAATGGGGGATGAGAAGAGTGAGGGAGCTTCCTTGATGGCAATTCCGGCATTAAGCTTGGATGAGGTGTCATCATCATCATCATCCGAGCTATCATCCGAGTCCCATTCAACTAAGTAGGCTTTGCCATCTTTCTTCTTGTTATAGTATTTCTTTTTCTTCTTGTCACTTTCATCTTTGCCCTTCTTCTTCTTGCTTGGACAATTCATGGCAATATGACCGGGTTCCCCACACTCAAAACATTTTCTATCATTGAAGGCATTTCTTCTAGATGTTTGACCTCTTCTAGGTTGACCTCTTTTCATCTTCATGAATTTATTGAATTTCCTTACAAATAAAGCCATGTCACCATCACTCTCACTTTCATTTTCTTCATCATTGCTATCTTCCTTTTCAATTGCCTTTGAGGCCTTGGCTTTGAGAGCAATAGATTCATTTTTCACCTTCTTTGCCAAACTTAAAGCATCGGCTTGGGACTTCTTAAATATATCTTGAGTGAGAATTTCTCCCAATACTTCGGTTGGAGAGGTTGTAGATAGATCACTCCTTACTAGCATTGTCACAATAGTCTCATATTTCTCCGGAAGTGATCTAAGGAACTTGTGTGTGAAATCCACATCCGGTACATTAAAACCAAGTCCTTTGAGTTCATTTACAATCTCATTCAATCGATTGAACATATCGGATACACTCTCATCTTCTTTCATAATAAATTGCTCAAACTTCCCTTTGCACACATATAGTTTGGCACTCTTCACAATTGTAGTTCCTTCATGAATTTCCATTAGTTTTACCCAAATCTCATGAGCGGTTGTGAGATTCTTGATACGATTGAACTCATTTATATCAAGAGCATCATAAAAGACATTCATGGCTTGATCATTTGTGAGGATATTCTCATTATCACTAACGGATGGTTCATCTTCCTTCAATACAACAAATCCATCTCTAACAATTGGCCAAATTTTTCCACCCATTGCTCTAAGATGCATTGACATTCTTATTTTCCAATAATCATAATTGTTTCCATCAAAGTGCGGTGGCTTCCCAATGTGCACATTGTTGTTACTAGCCATTTTGTCCCACTCCGGGATGATTAGATCCACAAACAATGGAGTCCTCGGCTCCGATACCACTTGTAGGATCTAGGACACCGGCTAGAGGGGGGGTGAATAGACGGTTTTGACTAAAAACAACAATACTAAGTAAATTTAATCAATACAACAAGGGGAATAAATTTACTAGTGTCAATAAGTAAGCAATGTATGAAAGACAATCACGGAGATTGAATACTTGAAGAACAATAAGCAAAACACTAATCAATTGCAAGGCAATAAGTAATGCTAGAAAGAATAGACACCGAAATTTATCCCGTGGTATCGGTGATTTGCCGATCACCCCTAATCCACGTTGAGGTGGACTTCAAGCTCTCACTTGCTCCTCTATCAAGACACGACTTGATCTTTGAGCCAAGTGGACAAGAAATCACTCAATACCTCGATTCCACTAATGTCACCTTTGCCGCTCCGGCGAGGTAGGCGCGAACCCCTCACAATCAACACCGCGGCTTCTCCACAATCTTCTTGGAGAGCTCGACGGAGACAATCACCCGAGCCGTCTAGGAGGCGGCAACCTCCAAGAGTAACAAGCCAACGACGCTTGCTCGGTGTACCACCTAGTGCCTCAAGAATCACCGAATGATGCAAATGCACTAGGAACCCTCAATCTCTCACTAGAATGCAATCTCAAGCAAAGAGTGTGAGAGAGTGAGTTGGAGGATCACAAATGAGCTCAATGTGTGCAAGGAATGGCCAAGAGGGATCTCACACACGAGCTACCCTTCTATTTATAGTCCCCCATCTAAAACCAACCGTTATGTGCAAAAGGGGGCAGTCCTGCGCACACGCGGACCGTCCGCGCCCTAGGGCCGGACGGTCCGCCGTACACCATAACGGCTATAATGACCGTTGAAACATGTCAGAGCAGACTCAAAAAGGTGGGTCCGGACAGTCCGCCCTTCAAGGCCGGACCGTCCGCGACCTGGCAATTTCAAACACCCGAGCCTCGGATCAAACGGAGTTAACACACGCGGACCGTCCGGCTATAAATCCCGGACCGTCCGCGACCTGAGACAGTACTGTCCGGACTGGTCCCCCGGACCGTCCGTAGTACAAATCTATAAAAACACACAGTCCCTGTCCAGAAACGAGTTATACACATGCGGACCGTCCGCGCCTTACAGGCGGACCGTCCGCCTATAATTCAGGGACTGATCCGAGGCCACCTTCCTCTGGTCAGGACTGCGGACGGTCCGGCCCTAAGGCCCGGACGGTCCGCAGTGCAAAAGAACACAAAGTCAACACAAAAGGTCAAACCTCGGACCCTCTGGAGGATCGCGGACGGTCCGCCCCCAAGGGCCGGACAGTCCGCGCGACCAAGACTTCTCAAATTTCAAACATGCTTTTGAATGAACCTTTAATTCACGAAATGAGAAGCGCTGTTAGTCCTTATGCAAATGCAACTTTGATGCTCTATGAGGCACTAAGTTTTACACAGATCTAAGTCATTGACCCCTCTTAATAGTACGACTATCTAGCCTACTAATCCGGTCAGGTATCTTCTCTAAACTCCTCAAGACCGGCAAAAGTAAAACCTATATTATACCTTTGCCTTCATCTGATCCACAACCAATGCGTATGACTCTTCAACATTTCCTGTTCTATGTGGTCCAACCCTGCATTCTTATTTCTCCAAGAATCGTTAGTCCACAAGTAGTTGTCATTAATTACCAAAACATTACTAAAGGGGCCTAGATGATTCACAGGGACGCTACGACAGCGGGGAGGATCGGAGTCCCTCGCCTGAACCACCCGGTCCGCAGGCTTTCAGCCGGGCCATCCGGCGGGCGCCGTTTCCGGCCCGTTTCTGACCCCCGACTACTATCACAAAGTACTCGGGGGAAACGAGGCCGGAATTGTGGCTCGCAGATTACCGCCTGGCCTGCCAACTGGGCGGAACGGACGACGACAACCTCATCATCCGCAACCTCCCCCTGTTCCTCTCCGACACCGCTCGCGCCTGGTTGGAGCACCTGCCTCCGGGGCAGATCTCCAACTGGGATGATTTGGTCCAAGCCTTCACCGGCAATTTCCAGGGCACGTACGTGCGCCCCGGGAATTCCTGGGACCTCCGAAACTGCCGGCAGCAGCCGGGAGAGTCTCTTCGGGACTACATCCGGTGATTCTCGAAGCAGCGCACCGAGCTGCCCAACATCACCGACTCCGATGTCATCGGCGCGTTCCTTGCCGGCACCACCTGCCGAGACCTGGTGAGCAAGTTGGGTCGCAAGACCCCCACCAGGGCGAGCGAGCTGATGGACATCGCCACCAAGTTCGCCTCTGGCCAGGAGGCGGTCGAGGCCATCTTCCGAAAGGACAAGTAGCCCCAGGGCCGCCCGTCGGAAGAGGCACCCGAGGCGTCTACTCCGCGCGGCGCCAAGAAGAAAGGCAAGAAGAAGTCGCAAGCGAAACGCGACGCCGCCGACGCGGACCTTGTCGCCGCCGCCGAGTACAAGAACCCTCGGAAGCCCCCCGGAGGTGCTAACCTCTTCAACAAGATGCTTAAGGAGCCGTGCCCTTACCATTAGGGGCCCGTCAAGCACACCCTCGAGGAGTGCGTCATGCTTCGGCGCCACTTCCACAAGGCCAGGCCACCCGCAGAGGGTGGCAGGGCTCGCGACGACGACAAAAAGGAAGATCACCAAGCAGGAGAGTTCCCCGAGGTCCGCGACTGCTTCATGATCTACGGAGGGCATGCGGCGAATGCCTCGGCTCGGCATCGCAAGCGAGAGCGTCGGGAGGTCTGCTCGGTGAAGGTGGCGGCGCCAGTCTACCTAGACTGGTCCGACAAGCCCATCACCTTCGACCAAGCTGACCACCCCGACCACGTGCCGAGCCCAGGGAAATACCCGCTCGTCGTCGACCCCATCATCGGCGACGTCAGGCTCACCAAGGTCCTGATGGATGGGGGCAGCTGCCTCAACGTCATCTACGCCGAGACCCTCAGGCTCCTGCGCGTCGATCTGTCCTCCGTCCGAGCAGGCGCTGCGCCCTTCCACGGGATCATTCCTAGGATGCGCGTCCAGCCCCTCAGACGGCTCGACCTTCCTGTCTGCTTCGGAACGCCCTCCAACTTCCGAAGGGAGATTCTGACGTTCGAGGTGGTCGGGTTCCGAGGAACCTACCACGCGGTATTGGGGAGTCCATGCTACGCGAAGTTCATGGCCATCCCCAACTACACCTACCTGAAGCTCAAGATGTCGGGCCCCAACGGGGTCATCACCGTCGGCCCCACATACAAACATGCGTTCGAATGCGACGTGGAGTGTGTGGAGTACGCCGAGGCCCTCGCCGAGTCCGAGGCCCTCATCGCCGACCTAGAAAACCTCTCCAGAGAGGTGCCAGACGTGAAGCGACACGCCGGCAATTTCGAGCCAGCGGAGACGGTTAAGGCCGTCCCTCTCGACCCCAGTGGCGACACCTCCAAGCAGATCCGGATCGGTTCCGGGCTCGACCCCAAATAGGAAGCAGTGCTCGTCGACTTTCTCCGCGCAAATGCCGACGTCTTTGCGTGGAGTCCCTCGGACATGCCCGGCATACCGAGGGATGTCGCCGAGTACTCGCTGGATATTTGGGCTGGAGCCCGACCGGTCAGGCAGCCTCTGCGCCGATTCGACGAGGAGAAGCACAGAGTGATAGGCGAGGAGATCCACAAGCTAATGGCAGCAGGGTTCATCAAAGAGGTATTCCATCCCGAATGGCTTGCCAACCTTGTGCTTGTGAGAAAGAAAGGGGGGAAATGACGGATGTGTGTAGACTACACTGGTCTCAACAAAGCATGTCCGAAGGTTCCCTACCCTCTACCTCGCATCGATCAAATCGTGGATTCCACTGCTGGGTGCGAAACCCTGTCTTTCCTCGATGCCTACTCAGGGTATCATCAAATCAAGATGAAAGAGTCCGACCAGCTCGCGACTTCTTTCATCACGCCCTTCGGCATGTACTGCTATGTCACTATGCCGTTCGGTTTGAGGAACGCGGGTGCGACGTACCAGCAGTGCATGAACCATGTGTTCGGCGAACACATCGGTCGCACGGTCGAGGCCTACGTCGATGACATCGTAGTCAAGACAAGGAAAGCCTTCGACCTCCTCTCCGACCTTGAAGTGAAATTCCGGTGTCTCAAGGCAAAGGACATCAAGCTCAATCCCGAGAAGTGTGTCTTCGGGGTGCCCCGAGGCATGCTCCTGGGGTTCATCGTCTCCGAGCGGGGCATCGAAGCCAACCCAGAGAAGATCGCAGCCATCACCAATATGGGGCCCATCAAGGACTTAAAAGGTGTACAGAGGGTCATGGGATGTCTCGCGGCCTTGAGTCGTTTCATCCCACGCCTCGGCGAAAGAGGCCTGCCTCTGTACCGCCTCTTAAGGAAGGCCGAGTGCTTCACTTGGACCCCTGAGGCCGAGGAAGCTCTCGGGAACCTGAAGGCGCTCCTCACCAAGGCGCCAATCTTGGTACCCCCAGCTGATGGAGAAGCCCTCTTGGTCTACGTCGTCGCGACCACTCAGGTGGTTAGCGCCGCGATTGTGGTCGAAAGGCAAGAAGAGGGGCATGCATTGCCCGTTCAGAGGCCAGTTTACTTCGTCAGCGAGGTGCTGTCCGAAACCAAGGTCCGCTACCCACAAGTTCAGAAGCTACTGTATGCAGTGATCCTAACGAGGCGAAAGTTGCGACATTACTTCGAGTCTCATCCGGTAACTGTGGTGTCATCCTTCCCCCTGGGGGAGATCATCCAGTGCCGAGAGGCCTCGGGCAGGATCGCAAAGTGGGCGGTGGAAATCATGGGCGAGACAATCTCGTTCGCCCCTCGGAAGGCCATCAAGTCCCAGGTATTGGCGGACTTCGTAGCCGAATGGGTCGACACCGAGCTGCCGACGGCTCCGATCCAACCGGAGCTCTGGACCATGTTTTTCGACGGGTCGCTGATGAAGACGGGAGCCGGCGCGGGCCTGCTCTTCATCTCGCCCCTCGGGAAACATCTACGCTACGTGCTGCGCCTCCATTTCCCGGCATCCAACAATGTGGCTGAGTACGAAGCTCTGATCAACGGGTTGCGAATCGCCATCGAGCTAGGGGTCCGACGCCTCGACGCTCGCGGCGACTCGCAGCTCGTCATCGACCAAGTCATAAAGAACTCCCACTGCCGCGACCCGAAGATGGAGGCCTACTACGATGAGGTTCGGCGCCTGGAAGACAAGTTCTACGGGCTCGAGCTTAACCACATCGCCTGGCGCTACAACGAGACTGCGGACGAGCTGGCAAAAATAGCCTCGGGGCGAACGACGGTTCCCCCGGACGTCTTCTCCCGGGATCTGCACCAACCCTCCGTCAAGATCAACGACACGCCCGAGTCCGAGGTACCCTCGGCCCAGCCCGAGGCGTCCTCGGCCCAGTCCGAGGTACCCTCGGCCCAGCCCGAGGCGTCCTCGGTTCAGCCCGAGGTACCCTCGGCCCCCGAGGGCGAGGCGCTGCGCATCGAGGAGGAGCGGAGCGGGGTCACGCCTGATCGAGATTGGCAGACCCCGTACCTGCAATATCTCCGCCAAGGAGAGCTACCCCTCGACCAAGCCGAGGCTCGGCGGGTAGCGTGACGCGCCAAGTCGTTCGTCTTGCTAGGCGATGAGAAGGAGCTCTACCACCGCAGCCCCTCGGGCATCCTCCAGCGATGCATCTCCATCGCCGAAGGTCAGGAACTCCTGCAAGAGATACACTCGAGGGCTTGCGGCCATCATGCAGCGCCTCGAGCCCTCGTCGGGAACGCTTTCCGGCAAGGCTTCTACTGGCCGACGGCGGTGGTTGACGCCACTAGAATTGTCCGCACCTGCGAAGGGTGTCAATTCTATGCGAAGCAGACCCACCTGCCCGCTCAGGCTCTGCAGACGATACCCATCACTTGGCCCTTCGCTGTGTGGGGTCTGGACCTCGTCGGCCCTCTGCAGAAGGCGCCCGGGGGCTACACGCACCTGCTGGTCGCCGTCGACAAATTCTCCAAGTGGATCGAGGTCCAACCCCTGAACAGCATCAGGTCCGAGCAGGCGGTGGCGTTCTTCACCAACATCATCCATCGCTTCGGGGTCCCAAACTCCATCATCACCGACAACGGCACCCAGTTCACCGGCAGAAAATTCTTGGACTTTTGCGAGGATCACCACATCCGGGTGGACTGGGCTGCCGTAGCTCATCCCATGTCGAATGGGCAAGTAGAGCGTGCCAACGGCATGATTCTACAAGGGCTCAAGCCTCGGATTTACAACGACCTCAACAAGTTCGGCAAGCGATGGATGAAGGAACTCCCCTCGGTGGTCTGGAGCCTTAGGACAACGCCGAGCCGAGCCACGGGTTTCACGCCGTTCTTCCTGGTCTACGGGGCCGAGGCCGTCTTGCCCACTGACCTGGAATACGGCTCCCCGAGGACGAGGGCCTACGACAATCAAAGCAACCAAGCTAGCCGAGAAAACTCGCTGGACCAGCTGGAAGAGGCTCGAGACAGGGCCTTACTACACTCGGCGCGGTATCAGCAGTCCCTGCGACGCTCCCATGCCCGAGGGGTCCAACCCCGAGACCTCCAGGTGGGCGACCTGGTGCTTCGGCTGCGGCAAGACGCCCGAGGGAGGCACAAGCTCACGCCCCCCTGGGAGGGGCCATTCGTCATCGCCAAAGTTCTGAAGCCCGGAACGTACAAGCTGGCCAACAGTCAAGGCGAGGTCTACGACAACGCTTGGAACATCCAACAGCTACGTCGCTTCTACCCTTAAGATGTTTCCAAGTTGTTCATATACCTCGCACCCACGCAAAGTTTAGTCAACAAGGAAGGGTCGGCCTCGCCTCGGCAAAGCCCGACCCTCCCTCGGGGGCTAAAAGGGGGGAAACCCCCTCTGCGTCAAAATTTTCCTCGAAAAAAAATCTCTTCTACCAGAATATCTTTCGTGCTTTTTGACTACTTCGAAAAGTGGGTCCTGGAAACGACGGAGTACACGTAAGCAGCCAAGGCTGACCGAGCCGAGGGACTCCTACGCCTCCGGGATACGGATACCTCACTCATCACCTTCTGCGATAAGTAACTCGCGTTCGGATAAAGTGGCTCCGTGGATCGAACAAGTCTTTACGTTCGGAAGCCTTTCTGCCGAAGCGATCCTTCGAGCCTTCTCGACCGAGTCGGTGACAGGGCCTCATGGACGGGTGAAAGTACGCATAAGCGGCAAGGCCGACCGAGCCGAGGGACTCCCACGCCTCCGGGATACGGATACCTCACTTACGCCACCACCGCACCTCCTCGATTGCGGAACCAATACCGCGACTCGAGGCGACCCAGCGCGCGACCCAGCAGCGCCAGCCTGACGCAGCGGTCAACGCGGTCAAAAGTGGGCCGGCAGTGATGACAGTGGCAGGCGCGCGGGAGCAGCGGTCACGTCGTCAGCCAAGCTCATGTCCCATCCGGAGGCAGCGAGAGAACCCCCTCTCACGGCGTGAAGACAACGCGCCCGTGATCCGTTCCTCGAACGGCTCGCGCACGCGCAACGGCCGCCCTGCCAACTACTTGCCCCGCCGCATTAACTCCGCGGCTGGACAGGCGGCGCTTCTGGCAGGAGCAGCGGGCGACGCTTCGCCTTCGCCGAAACAACTGCGCCAAAAAAGGTACGCCGCGTCGTTCGGTTTCGTATCCTTTTTCCTTTTTTCCTCTTTCTCTATCTCTTGCGACAGGGACCGGGAAAGGGGGATACCCCGAAAGGGATCCTTCCCCGCGAAGGAACTAGGCTCCGAGCCTCCTTACTGATCAGGGGTTCGAAGGCTGGCCCCCCGAAGGGTTCAACAGTCGCCTCAGATCGCGTGGGCCCTACACCCACTACTGGTCAGAGGTTCGAAGGCCGGCCCTCCGAAGGGTTCCACGGCCGCCTCAGGCTACTCGGGCTCCGCGCCCATTACTGATCAGGGGTTCAAAGGCTGGCCCCCGAAGGGTTCACAGTCGCCTCAGACACCGAGCGAGGGATGACCAGGGGTACGTTCGATACATAACCAAGGCTCGGGCTACGCTCCCTAGGTACCCTAGGACATTTCCGAGACCAGCGGGAGCGATTTTGTAACGGAATCCCATCGGAGGGAGGCATCGAGCCCTCGGACCCCGTCGCCAGGGGACCGGGTCCGTCAGATCACCCGCAGGTACTTTTGGGCGTGCCTCTGGGCCCCTAGCCGACCCCCAACGAACGGGGCACGAACGTCCACTCGGATTACCCGCTTGCAGCTCACCGGAGACACCATGTTCGGTGCCCATCGAGGGTAACATGGCGCTCTCCCCCCCTCCTCCTTGCGGAAAGGCGACGTAGGGGCGTATGTAAAAAAGCCGAGTCTGTCCCTGATCGCCCTCTCGCCCTGTGCGGAGGCTCGGGGGCTGCTCTCGCAAACCCGGCTCCGGCCGAACCGTTGACAGCGTCAACATACCAGCCCGAGAACTTGGGCCCCGACCGTGCACCCGGGCTACGGCCAGTTCGCATGAGGGAACCACCAGACCGGCCGAAGCATTACGCAAGGCATTAAGACCTCGAAGGAGTGAAACCACTCCTCCGAGGCCTCGGGGGCTACACCCGGCGGGTGCGCTCGCGCGCACCCACCGGAACAAAATGCAACCGAGAAAGGCTGGTCCCCTTGCAAAAAAGTGCGACGAAAGCCTCCAAGCGAGTGCTAACACTCCCTTCGAGGCTCGGGGGCTACTGTCGGGGACCATAATTAGGGGTACCCTCAAGACGCCTAATTCTCAGCTGGTAACCCCCATCAGCATAAAGCTGCAGATGCCTGATGGGTGCGATTAAGTCAGGGATCAGTCCATACGAGCGACTCGATCACGCTTCGCCCGAGCCTAGCCTCGGGAAAGGGCAGCCGACCCCAAGGTGTTTCCGTCTCGCTCGAGGCCCCCTTTTTACGGTAGACACATCTCCGGCTCGCCCGAGACCTTGCCTTCGCTAAGAAGCAACCCTGACTAAATCGCCGCGCCGACCGACCGAGTCGCAGGGGCATTTAACGCAAAGGTAGCCTGACACCTTTGTCCTGACGCGCGCCCCCCGGCAGAGCCGAAGTGACCGCCGTCACTTCGCCGCTCCACTGACCGGTCTGACAGAAGGACAGCGCCGCCTGCGCCATTCCGACTGCAGTGCCACTTGACAGAGTGAGACTGACAGGCAGTCAGGCCTTGCCAAAGGCGCCATAGGAAGCTCCGCCCGACCCAGGCCCAAGAGGACGACGAACTCCGCTTCACCCGACCCCAGGGGTCGGACTCCGCCCTGGCCTCTGCCGAACGACCTCTGCCTCGCCCGACCCAGGAGCTCGGGCGCGGCCTCGGCCACGAAAGACAGACTCGACCTCGGCTTCGGAGGAGCCTCCACGTCGCCCGACCTAGGGCACAAGCCCGCCACGTCAACAGGAAGCGCCATCATCACCCTACCCCGAGCCGACTCGGGCCGCAGAGAACAAGACCGGTGTCCCATCTGGCTAGCTCCGCCAGATAGGCAATGATGGCGCCCCGCTAGCCCCGTGACGACGGCGGCTCTCAGCTCACTTACGGAAGCAGGGGGACGTCAGCAAGGACCCAACCGCTCTGACAGTTGTCCCTCCGCCAGGCTCCGTTGCTCCTTCGACAGCCACGACACCACACCAGCTGGGTGCCAAGATCTCTCCGGCTGCCACATTGGCATGTACTTAAGGCGCTAGCTCTCCCTCGCTAGACACGTAGCACTCTGCTACACCCCCATTGTACACCTGGATCCTCTCCTTACGCCTATAAAAGGAAGGACCAGGGCCTTCTTAGAGAAGGTTGGCCGCGCGGGGACGAGGACGGGGCAGGCGCTCTCTTGGGGCCGCTCGCTTCCCTCACCCGCGTGGACGCTTGTAACCCCCTACTGCAAGCGCACCCGACCTGGGCGCGGGGCGAACGCGAAGGCCGCAGGACTTCCACCTCTCTCTCGACCCGTCTCCGGCCACCTCGCTTTCCCCCCTTCGCGCTCGCCCACGCGCTCGACCCATCTGGGCTGGGGCACGCGGCACACTCACTCGTCGGCTTAGGGACCCCCCGGTCTCGAAACGCCGACAGTTGTGTACTTAGGTTTGGCTACCGAACTACACATATATGAGCTCTCAACCTTGAAGAAGTGGTGAAATAGAACCTATACACTACCGGGGACTCTAGCAATTCACCCGATCTATTCCATCCATCGGTTTTCGAATTATGGTTTCGAGCTGTTCAGATACGCGGTACTAGCGCCGTAGCTATGTTTGGAATAACTACCGCGCGACAATTCCACGCGCTAGTCATGCGGTGCCGCGGTAGTTAACAATCTTGTATCAATTTTAAACAGTCCTATTCAGCTCTTATTAGGTTTGGCTGATCTTTCGTATTATTTTTTTATGGAAAATAAGAAAAAGAATTGATTCGTTTATCAGCGCTTGGAATTTTTTTTTGTCTCTAAATATCAATTCTAGTCATCTTCTTTGTTTATATATAGTGCATAGTAGCGAAGACAACTTTGATACCCCAACAAATATAATAGCATGTTACCTGCACCTTTCCTGTGCATGGTATGAGTGTGTGCTACACACCAGTGTATATATGTGTGGAATGTATATATATATATATATATATTATATTAGAATATATGTAATTCTATAGATGCCAATGCTGTCTGAAGTGGGAGTGTGACATGTGGCCCCTCCACTCGCATCTGCGGCATCGCCTCCACCAACGCAGGCGCGGTCGTATAGAACTGAGCCACGTGGAAAGGTGCTCTGAGAAACGAACGAACGCGCGCGGAGCCTGTGATCGATCGGGTAGTCGAGCGCGTGGGCCTTTCTTTCTTTTCCAGACAGAAGAGCACGACGACTCATCGATGACAGACAGGGACAGGGTCGTCACGGTCGCACAGATCATATGCATATGGGGTATCGCTTTCGGAAGCGCCGCAGCTAAAAAGAAAATACTCCTAAAAAAAAGGGTCACCGGAAAGTGCAGCAGGGCGAAGGCGCGGCACACCGCACCGCGGCCCGCCTGATCCTTCATCAAGTTGTCATCATTGTCAGTACTACTGCTAGTCTAGATTAGCTAGATTAAGTAGTTAATGCTTGGGACGCGTAATGGTACGTACGTACGTGTTGCGAGATGGCGGTGCTGCATGGCCTGCAGCCCTGTTCTGAATGCTACAATTTTTGAAGGATCAGGAGGGGGGAACCCCTACTGTGCATTTTATTAGAAAGCGAAAAGTAAAGGTTAGGACCTGGTACTTTTACATTCAATAAAAAGAAGAGAAAAAGAAAGAAAGAACTATTCCTATGTTTGCCACAAACTTAGCCAATTCGGGATTGAGGTGTCAAATTCTCCCCGCGCTCTGTGAATGATCAGTCGCAATTCTCTACTAAATTCCTGAGTACAGCGGAGCACGGAGGGATCTTTGTTTGAAAACAGCCACTCGTTTCGGCTTTTCCAGATGCTCCAAGTCATAAGAATAATGATCTCCATAGAGAAGGGAACGTTGAGCTGGTGCTTGAGGTTCACTGATGCCTCTTCAGGATTAGAAATTCTGGGCGGGGTAATGCCAATTGAGTTCCAGCAGGCTTTCGCGAAGTTGCATCTGAGGAAAAGGTGGTAAAGGGTCTCCTCTCTTTGCCAAAGGCAGTTTTCGCAAGCGTAGGAATCTAGCTCCATGTTTCTCCTTCTCAACATATTTCTGGTGTTTAGCCTGTTTTTGAGCCACAGCCAGTAGAAGACTCTATGCTTAGGCTGACATTTACTTTTCCAAACTAGTCTGTAGATAGGATGAGTCTGTATCTGGCCCATGAAAGATCTGTAAGCTTTTTGGGGCGAGAATTTGTCCGACCCCCAAATGTACTTCCATCGGTCGTGAGCATCATTAAGAACAATTTGCTCCCAGGACCCTTTGAGCACCAGAAATTGGTCAAACGCTTGATCAGAGACAGGTAAAGAAAAAGACCATGGAACTGCTCTTGATCCTTGGCCTCTTTGATAGTCATTTTTGAGTTTTTGGCAAAGGAAAAAAGCTCTGGGAAAATATGCCTCGGGATGCCCTGACTCCACTGATCATCCCAGAACGAAATTGAACTGCCATTGCCAATAACGGGGATAGCCAGTCCTTTGAAGTTTGGCAGAAGCTTTACAATGCTCTTCCACCAGAAAGATCCAACGCTTCTATTGCCAGGGAGACCTCGAGTAAGATAGTAATTGTTCCAGATCAGATGTACCCAAGGTAAGTCGCTGTGGTTGAAAAATTTATGCAAGAATTTAATTAGAAGAGCCTCGTTCTGTGATTCTAAGCGAAGAACTCCCAGCCCACCATTCCCTTTCCTCTGAGTGACCGAATTCCAAGCAATCAAAGGTGGCTTCTTGGAGTTGATGTCATTCTCTCTCCACAGACAGTGCTTTCTGAAAATATCAATTTCCTTAATGATGGTTTTAGGAATCTTGAGCGTGCACATGAAGAACATTGGTAGGGCTGAGAAGACTGAATTTACCAATTCCAAGCGCCCAGCCTGGGACAAAAAGTTTGAAGAGCAAGACAGCCTCCTCTGAATCCTTTGAATAAGAGGTAAATAGTGTTCCTTTCTAGGTCTCGCCAGGCCCAAAGGCAAGCCAAGATAGGTGAATGGCATCTTGCCAATCTGACAATTGAAGGTTCGGGACAAGATCACCATTTTATCCGGAGACACGTTAATAGGGAACATGATTGACTTGTTGTAGTTAACCTTCAGGCCAGTAGAAGAGGCAAAAGAGTTGAGGATTGCCTTGAGGAAAAAAAAGTTGCTTAGGGCATGCTTCCAAAATCAGGAAAGTGTCGTCTGCATATTGAATAATCGGGAAATCCTGTTCACCAATATCTGGCAAAGATAGCTTGAGAAGATTCCGCATCCTAGCTTTATTGATGATGCTCTGAAGAAGATCAGCTGCCAGGACAAACAACAGGGGTGAAAGAGGGTCGCCCTGCCTAACCCCTCTCCTGCACTGAAAAGGCTTACCAGGAACTCCATTAAGTAACACTGAGGAAGTGCCGGAGTGAAGGATGCTCCGAATCCAGTTGACCCACTTATGGCTGAAACCTTTGTGGATCAGAACCTGGATAATCAACTCATGCTCCTGAATGCTACAATTATAATCTATAAAGATAAAATGTTGTAGAAGTCGTAGCCACAACGAGATTAAAGCCGCAGCGAATAAGGATCACTAGGATGGCTACTCCAACAACAACATGGACACGAAAGTTTTTAGCTAGCTGTACAGAGAGAGCCTCAGCCCGTGGTCACGAGAAGACCGCCAGCGGCGGCGCTACTTTGAACGGATCGGAGTGAGGAGGGATGGCGACGGAACGGATGGATGCGCTGCTGCTCGCTTGCTCAAACAGTTGAAGCGGCCGAACCGGGCCTAAAGTACGTAGCACGAGATGGTCGATGGTATTTGCAGGCCAAGTTGGCAGAGATGGGGCCGGGGTACAGTCGCACGCACAGCCCAGAGCCACCCGGTACTTTTTTTTATAAAAAGAAAAACAAAGAAAAAAAAAGAAGTTAGCCAGCGGCAGTATAGTACGCTTGATTAACAGGCATTGCATGGCCGGCACCTGGCACCCGGTTTTCCCGGCCGCTGCTCGTTTCCGCCCTGTTTTAGACCAACTCCAGCAGACTCCCTCTCCGTATCCCTAAAACGTACGGCCAACAGGTTCTCTCTCCTCTCCGTATCCGTCTCCGTTTCCAGCAGACTCCGTATTTCCACTCCGCATGCAGTCTATGACACCTGGGGCCCGCGTGCAGCCGCGCGCGCATGCAGTGAGCTGCGGAGAGGAGAGAGAAAGCGTGGAAAAGGGGAGTGCGGGTACAGGCCGTGCGTTTTACGGAGACGGATGCGGAGACTGCTGGACTGATGAATAGTGTGCTTCGCTGCGCAAAATAGGGATACGGAGCCGCATGCGGAGTGTTGCTGGAGTTGGTCTTACAGAGACAAAACCACGTACTACGTGCACGGGACTACTACTGTCTCGACGCACACGGATGACTTGCTGCTGCCCGCGCCACTCGGTCATCTCCTGTCCTGTAGGCTGTAGTTGAGCATGCATGCATGTGAACCACTTCTGTGTCACGGTAGTATAGCTCCTACCTACACAGCTGGTAATTAACCTGCTCTGAATGCCAGGTTCAAAGCACACAGTTTACTGACACAGAATACTATGCCTGCAGTGTACAACCCTGTTACTATTAATTGAGGGGTTTCTTCAGGAGTATCTAGTGACTTCAGCGTAAAAAATTAATAACATGTACAACTCTGAGACACCAGTATAGTTTCCTAAGTATAAGGCTAAGATACTGCTAGTACAATCTTAAGACCCTACTAAGATGTTGGATTAATGTGGGCTTGGCCCAAATTAATATTCAATAATAGTCAATGCTAATGGCCCACTTTAATGCTATGGTGTACTAATTATTTAGTACCATATTGGAAGTTCAAAAGACAAATTAATCAACTTAAATAGGTGGACCATTGGTGCATCTATTGAGAAGTTGAGAAAAGGATGAAGGACTGCCACACGCGCGCGCGCGCCGCCGCCGCCGCCGGGTCGTGGCTCGTGGCTCGTGGCTCGTGGTAGATCGGACCTTGGTCCGAATATTCCTTTCAAACGGTTGCGCATTTTGCCTGGAGCGATGACCGTCATAATAACCGTCCGTTTAATGGCTAGTAACGGACGTCATTATGGCTAGTAACGGACGTCATAATAACCGTCCGTTTAATGGCTAGTAACGGACGTCATTATGGCTAGTAACGGACGTCATAATAACCGTCCGTTTAATGGCTAGTAACGGACGTCATTATGGCTAGTAACGGACGTCATTACTGTCGTCAGTTTCCAGTTCTAATGCGCGACCGTTTCTGTCCGTTGGTCTTCTCCCTCCTTCTGACCGCCTATAAGAATGGAGAGGGAGGGCTCTTCCAGGCATGCGAATCACCTCACGCGAATTGCAAGCAACACATTCCCGTCCCACCTTCTGCGAGCACAGAGAGAGTGGGAGAGCAGGCCTCCGAAATCACCGACCGCAGAGATACACTTGCACGGGTGTGCGGGCGATCAGATTTTTGGGGAGCGTCTTCGCGACTGCTCGACGCGTACTGCTGTTCTTCTTCCCGGCGACCGTTCGAGGGACTGCACAGCGTACACCTTCCTGCACCGACTTCGTACGACTACATCGAACAAACACACGAGATGACTCGTGTGAATGGAGCCACTGATGCCTTGAGCATCGGTCCCTCCGCTGGGTACACTCTATTCTTCGTATTTGTGCATGTTTTATTCCTGTTTACTGCTTATGCGAGTAGTTATACACACATGCACATATATGTCATCACATATATCGCACTGTTTTTCTGGATTAAATTAAAACTAAAAATGCCTATAATTCTAACAATCCAAAAATCTGATATTAGACATTTTTCTGTTAGTGGTTTTGCTGCTGCGTTAAAACCAAGTGAACCTTTTAATGGGACATTTTACAAGAGATGGCGTAGTAAGATGATACTGTGGTTGACCGCAATGAACTGCTATCACGCCGCACAGGGGAAACCCGAACAGTTCACTCCTGAAGAGGAGAGAATGTTCGACGTTGCCGATAACCTGTTTCGAGGCGCCGTGATTGGCGCTCTTGCCAACAAGTATGTTGATTCTTATCTAACGTGCACATCTGCAAAAGAGTTATGGGATGCATTAGATGAGAAGTTTGGTGTTTCTGATGCTGGTAGCGAGCTGTACATCATGGAGCAGCTGTTTGACTATAAGATGGTGGAAAACCGTCCTGTAGTTGAACAGGCTCATGAAATACAGGCACTGGCTAAAGAACTCGAACAATTCCCATGTGTCTTGCCTGACAAGTTCGTGGCCGGCGGTATTATCGCTAAACTGCCACCTTCTTGGACGGATTTTGCTACCACTCTAAAACATAAGAGACAAGAGTTTAGCGTGGCTGAGCTTATTGGTTCTCTTGATGTTGAGGAGAGGGCGAGAGCAAAAGACACTCGTGGAAAAGGAGTTGAGACTTCTAGTGCCAATATGGTACAAAAGAAGAACTCCAATGCATCACATAATAATAAAAAGAAAAACAAGCAACAGAATGCCACGAAGCCCAAACAGGCAGCCTCGTTCAAAAAGAAGAACAAAGGAGCTGGTTGCTTTGTTTGCGGGAGTACTGATCATTGGGCAAGCGCTTGTCCAGACCGCAAATTTAAGCAAGAGAAAAAACCAGCTCAAGAGAAGAAAACAGTAAACATGGTTGTTAGCGAGACTGCAGAAGGAACATCGGGGTATGGTAATCTTTTACCTACTGTTCTTTCAGTGTGTCAATCCCCTGAGTGGTGGGCTGATACCGGTGCTAATATTCATGTGTGTGCTGATATTTCTTTATTTTCTTCTTATTAGTGCAAAGGGACTGGAGCCTTGCTGATGGGGAACGGATCACATGCGTGTGTTCTTGGTGTTGGTACAGTCATTCTGAAGTTCACTTCGGGAAAGACGGTGCTATTGAAGAACGTGCAGCATGTCCCCTCCATCAAAAAGAATCTAGTTAGTGGCTCTCAATTGTGCCGAGATGGCTACAAAATTGTCTTTGAGTCTAATAAATGTATACTGTCTAAGTATGGAACGTTTGTTGGAAAAGGCTATGACAGCGGAGGCTTGTTCCGCTTATCTTTGCATGATGCGTGTAATAAGTCTGTGAACAATGTTATTTCGAATGAGTCGTATATTTGGCATTCACGACTTTGTCATATCAATTTTGGTTGTGTCTCGCGGTTAGCAGATTTAAATTTAATCCCGAAATTTGATTTAGTCAAAGGTTCTAAGTGCCAGGTGTGCGTGCAATCTAAGCAACCTCGCAAGCCTCACAAGGCTGCGGAGGCGAGGAATTTGGCACCACTAGACTTAATACATTCCGATTTATGTGAGATGAACGGAATATTGACTAAAGGAGGCAAGCGATATTTTATTACTTTTATCGATGACTCTACTAGATTTTGTTATGTGTATCTCTTAAAATCAAAAGATGAAGCTTTGCATTATTTTAAGACCTACAAAGCTGAAGTTGAAAATCAACTCGAGAGGAAAATTAAACGGTTAAGGTCTGATCGTGGTGGAGAATATTTTTCGGGTGATTTTTCTGATTTTTGTGTGGAACATGGTATTATTCATGAGAGGACACCGTGAGAGCACCTAGAGGGGGGGGGTGAATAGGTGATCCTGTAAAAACTTCAAACTTAAGCCACAAAAACTTGTTAAGCGTTAGCACAGTTAATGCCAAGTGGCTAAGGTGAAGTCTTCAACAAAACACAATACCACAAGAATCAAGCACAGAGGGACACGGTGGTTTATCCCGTGGTTCGGCCAAGCCAATGCTTGCCTACTTCCACGTTGTGGCGTCCCAACGGACGAGGGTTGCAATCAACCCCTCTCAAGCGGTCCAAAGACCCACTTGAATACCACGGTGTTTTGTTGTTCTTATCTCAATCCCGTTTGCGAGGAATCTCCACAACTTGGAGCCTCTCGCCCTTACAAAAGATGTTCACAAAGAATCACGGAGTAAGGGAGGGATTAGCAACTCACACACAACACAAAGATCACAGCGAATACGCACACACAAAACCCAGACTTGAGCTCAAGAGGCTAACACACTAGAACAGAGCTCAAATCACTAGAATTTCAAACAAGTGTGCAAGATTGATGTGTGAGTGATCAAGAGTGCTCAAGGAATGCTTGGGTACTTCCTCCATGCGCCAAGGGGTCCCTTTTATAGCCCCAAGGCAGCTAGGAGCCGTTGGGAACAAATCTGGAAGGCCATCTTTGCCTTCTGTCTCGTGGCGCACCGGACAGTCCGGTGCACACCGGACACTGTCCGGTGCCCGATTTGTTTCCAAAAACAGCACTTCTGACCGTTGCTGGCTGCTCCAGATCTGCGCTTAGTTGGCGCACCGGACATGTCCGGTGCACACCGGACAGTCCGGTGTTCCTTCCCGACCGTTGGCTCGGCCACGTGTCTCGCGCGGATTGCGCGGCCGACCGTTGGCCCTGGCCGACCGTTGGCTCACCGGACAGTCCGGTGCACACCGGACAGTCCGGTGAATTATAGCCGTACGCCGTCGGCGAATTCCCGAGAGCGGCCAGTTCGCGCCGAGGAGGCCTGGCGCACCGGACACTGTCCGGTGCACACCGGACAGTCCGGTGCTCCAGACCGAGCAGGGACTTGTCTGCACACAGCCAAGTCATTCTCTCCCCTTTTCTCTATTTATTCATGCTGTTTCTAACACTTAGACAAACATGTTAGTCCACAAAACCAATGTACTAAGGCTTAGAAACATACCTTTACTTCATGATTTGCACCTTGTTCCATTTTACAAATAGGTACCTGTGTTGAGCACTAAATCACCAAAATCCTTAGAAATGGCCCAAGGGCTCATTTCCCTTTCAATCTCCCCCTTTTTGGTGATTTATGCCAACACTTCATAAAGCCACTAGAACAAGTGCGAACTCAATTCAAATGACATAAATTTAGGTGTTATTCAATTTTGGCATATATGGATCATCCTTTGCCACCACTTGGTTTGTTTTTGCAAATCAAACACAAATCTCTATCTCTAAGTTAAACACACATGTTTAAGCATAAAGAGAGTCATTCAAAAAGAGATTGATCAAGGATTTCAAAAACTCCCCCTTTTTCCCATAATCAATACTTCTCCCCACAAGAAGCCAACTTTTGATAAGAGAGACAACATAAGAATTTTGACAAACCAAAAACTCTATTGCCCTATTTTCAAAATCTCTCAAGTGGTAGCTGATCCATTTATTGCTTTGGCCTTTATTTTCTCCCCCTTTGGCATCAAGCACCAAAACGGGATCAATTGTGGCCCTTTAACCCCATTGCCTCACCAAAATCTTCAATTAAGAGCAAATGGCAATAAGAGTTCATGAGATGGACTTGGAATAAGTTACCCTTCATCGGAGTGCAGTGGAAGTCTTTCATGGTCCAAGTCCACCTTTTCCCTTTCAATTCTCCTTTGTGACTAACACAAGCAAACTCAAACATATGGTTAGTCTCAAAGGGTCAAGTTGTAACACATCTCCCCCTAAACATGTGCATCACATTGCAACGGACTTGTGAGGTCCAGGGAGTGTTTGTACAACTTGAGCACCATAATAAGCAACAAAATGCAGAAGGGAACGAGATCAAAAGCATAAATACATGTATGCTACAATTCAATCCAAGTTCCGCGAATCTAAGACATTTAGCTCACTACGCAGCCTGCAAAAGGTCTTCTCATCTAAAGGCTTGGTAAAGATATCAGCTAGCTGGTTCTCGGTGCTAACATAAAACACTTCGATATCTCCCTTTTGCTGGTGGTCTCTCAAAAAGTGATGCCGGATGTCTATGTGCTTTGTGCGGCTGTGCTCAACGGGATTTTCCGCTATTCGGATAGCACTCTCATTATCACATAGGAGTGGGACTTTGCTCAGATTGTAGCCAAAGTCCCTGAGGGTTTGCCTCATCCAAAGTAGTTGCGCACAACACTGTCCTGCGGCAACGTACTCGGCCTCAGCGGTGGATAGGGCAACGGAGGTTTGTTTCTTAGAGTTCCATGACACCAGGGACCTTCCTAAGAATTGGCACGTCCCCGATGTACTCTTCCTATCGACCTTACATCCAGCATAGTCGGAATCTGAGTACCCAATCAAGTCAAAGTTAGACCCCTTTGGATACCAGATCCCGAAGCAGGGCGTAGCGACTAAATATCTAAGAATTCGCTTCACCGCCACCAAGTGACACTCCTTAGGATCGGATTGAAATCTAGCACACATGCATACGCTAAGCATAATATCCGGTCTACTAGCACATAAATAAAGTAGAGATCCTATCATTGACCGGTATGCTTTTTGATCAACGGACTTACCTCCTTTGTTGAGGTCGGTGTGTCCGTCGGTTCCCATCGGAGTCTTTGCGGGCTTGGCGTCCTTCATCCCAAACCGCTTCAGCAGATCTTGCGTGTACTTCGTTTGGGAGATGAAGGTGCCGTCCTTGAGTTGCTTCACTTGGAACCCAAGGAAGTAGTTCAACTCGCCCATCATCGACATCTCGAATTTCTGCGTCATCACCCTGCTAAACTCTTCACAAGACTTTTGATTAGTAGAACCAAATATTATGTCATCGACATAAATTTGGCATACGAACAAATCACCATCACATGTCTTTGTAAAAAGAGTTGGATCGGCTTTCCCAACCTTGAAAGCATTAGCAAGTAAGAAATCTCTAAGGCATTCATACCATGCTCTTGGGGCTTGTTTAAGTCCATAGAGCGCCTTAGAGAGCTTACACACGTGGTCGGGGTACCGCTCATCCTCGAAGCCAGGGGGTTGCTCCACGTACACCTCCTCCTTTATTGGCCCGTTGAGGAACGCGCTCTTCACATCCATTTGGTACAACCTGAAAGAATGGTGAGCGGCATATGCTAGCAAGATACGAATGGATTCTAGCCTAGCCACAGGAGCAAAAGTCTCCTCAAAGTCCAAACCTGCGACTTGGGCATAACCTTTTGCCACAAGTCGAGCCTTGTTCCTCGTCACCACCCCGTGCTCGTCCTGTTTGTTGCGGAACACCCACTTGGTTCCCACAACATTTTGCTTGGGACGAGGCACCAGCGTCCAAACTTCGTTGCGCTTGAAGTTATTAAGTTCCTCCTGCATGGCTAACACCCAATCCGGATCTAGCAAGGCCTCCTCTACCCTGAAAGGCTCAATAGAGGAGACAAAAGAGTAATGCTCACAAAAATTAACTAATCGAGATCGAGTAGTTACTCCCTTGCTAATGTCACCCAAAATTTGGTCGACGGGATGATCCCTTTGAATCATCGCTCGAACTTGGGTTGGAGGTGCCGGTTGCGCTTCTTCCTCCATCACTTGATCGTCTTGTGCTCCCCCTTGATCACACGCCTCCTTTTGATGAACCTGTTCATCGTCTTGAGTTGGGGGATGCACCGTCGATGAGGAAGAAGGTTGATCACGTTCATCCTGTTCCTGTGGCCGAACGTCTCCAATCGCCATGGTTCGTATAGCGGCCGTCGGAACATCTTCTTCATCTACATCATCACAATCAACAACTTGCTCTCTTGGAGAGCCATTAGTCTCATCAAATACAACGTCGCTAGAGACTTCAACCAAACCCGATGATTTGTTGAAGACTCTATACGCCTTTGTATTTGAATCATAACCTAATAAAAACCCTTCTACAGCTTTGGGAGCAAACTTAGAATTTCTACCCTTCTTCACTAGAATGTAGCACTTGCTCCCAAAAACACGAAAGTACGATACATTGGGTTTGTTACCGGTTAGTAGCTCATATGACGTCTTCTTGAGGAGGCGGTGAAGGTAGACCCTGTTGATGGCGTGGCAAGCCGTGTTCACGGCTTCCGACCAAAAGCACTCGGGGGTCTTGAACTCTCCAAGCATTGTCCTCGCCATATCAATTAGCGTCCTGTTCTTCCTCTCTACCACACCATTTTGTTGTGGTGTGTAGGGAGCGGAGAACTCGTGCTTGATCCCTTCCTCCTCAAGAAACTCCTCCACTTGAAGGTTCTTGAACTCGGACCCGTTGTCGCTCCTTATCTTCTTCACCTTGAGCTCAAACTCGTTTTGAGCTCTCCTGAGGAAGCGCTTGAGGGTCCCTTGGGTTTCAGACTTATCCTGCAAAAAGAATACCCAAGTGAAGCGGGAAAAGTCATCAACAATAACTAAACCATACTTACTCCCTCCTATGCTTAGATAGGCGACGGGTCCGAAGAGATCCATGTGTAGCAGCTCCAGGGGTCTTGACGTGGTCATCACGTTCTTGCTGTGATGTGCTCCTCCCACCTGTTTCCCTGCTTGACAAGCTGCACAAGGTCTATCCTTTTCGAAATGCACATTTGTTAGACCTATTACGTGTTCCCCCTTTAGAAGCTTGTGGAGGTTCTTCATCCCCACATGTGCTAAGCGGCGATGCCACAGCCAGCCCATGCAAGTCTTAGCCATTAAGCATGCATCTAGACCGGCCTCTTCTTTTGCAAAATCAACTAAATAAAGCTTGCCGTCTAGTACACCCTTAAAAGCTAGTGAACCATCACATCTTCTAAAGACAGACACATCTACATTCGTAAATAAGCAATTATATCCCATTTGACATAATTGACTAACAGATAGCAAGTTATATCCAAGACTCTCCACTAAGAATACATTTGATATAGAATGCTCATTAGAAATTGCAATTTTACCTAGCCCTTTTACCTTGCCTTGATTCCCGTCACCGAATATAATTGAATCTTGGGAATCTTTACTTTTGACGTAGGAGGTGAACATCTTCTTCTCCCCCGTCATATGGTTTGTGCATCCGCTGTCGATAATCCAGCTTGAACCCCCGGATGCATAAACCTGCAAGGCAAATTTAGGCTTGGGTCTTAGGTACCCAACTCATGTTGGGTCCTGCAAGGTTAGCACAAATATTCTTAGGAACCCAGATGCAAGTTTTATCTCCCTTGCATCTAGCCCCTAATTTCCTAGCAACAACCTTCTTTCCCTTTCTACAAATAGCAAAGGGAGCATTGCAAACATAATAAATGGTAGAAGGTTCATTCATTAATTTTCTAGGAGCATGACTAACATTCTTTCTAGGTACATGAGCAATATTTCTCCTAGGCATATGCGCAACATTTCTCCTACTCATATTTCTATCATGTTTATGAGAGGAACTAGAGGCAAACATGGCATGAGAATCATAAACATGTAAATCAAAATCATTATGAACATTTCTAGCATGTCTCCTATCATGGTATAAGAAAGCATGGTTCTTTTTAGCACTATTTGCCATAGGGGCCTTCCCTTTCTCCTTGACGAAGACAGGAGCCTTATGGCTTGTTAAGTTCTTGGCTTCTCTCTTGAAGCCAAGCCCATCCTTAATTGAGGGGTGTCTACCAACCGTGTAGGCATCCCTTGCAAATTTTATTTTATCAACTTCATTCTTACTAGTCTTAAGTTGGGCATTAAGACTAGCCACTTCATCATTTAATTTGGAAATTAGAACTAGGTGTTCACTACAAGCATTAACATCAAAATCCTTACACCTAGTACAAATTTCAACATGTTCAACAAAAGAATTTGATTTACTAGCTACTTCTAGTTTAGCACTTAAATCAATATTAACACTTCTTAAGGTAGAAATGGTTTCATGACAGGAAGATATTTCACTAGAAAGCATTTCATTTCTTTTCACTTCTAAAGCATATGATTTTTGTGCCTCTACAAATTTATCATGTTCATCATACAATAAATCTTCTTGCTTTTCTAAAAGCCTATCCTTTTCATTCAATGCATTAATCAATTCATTGATTTTCTCTATCTTAGATCTATCTAAGCCCTTGAACAAGCAAGAATAATCTATGTCATCATCACTAGACTCACTATCACTAGATGAAGCATAAGTGGAGTCTTGAATACTCACCTTCTTCTCCCTTGCCATAAGGCAAGTGAGATGCTCGTTGGGGAAGAGAGCTGATTTGTTGAAGGCAGTGGCGGCGAGTCCTTCGTTGTCGGAGTCGGAGGAGGAGCAATCCGAGTCCCACTCCTTTCCTAGATGCGCCTCGCCTTTTGCCTTCTTGTATTGCTTCTTCTTCTCTCTTTTGTTCCCCTTTTCCTGGTCACTTTCATTATCGGGACAGTTAGCAATGAAATGACCAAGCTTACCGCATTTGAAGCATGAGCGCTTTCCCTTGGTCTTGGTCTTGCTTGGCTGCCCCTTGCGACCATTTAGCGCCGTCTTGAATCTCTTAATGATGAGAGCCATCTCTTCATCATTAAGGCCAGCCGCCTCAACTTGCGCCACCTTGCTAGGTAGCGACTCCTTGCTCCTCGTTGCCTTTAGAGCAATGGGTTGAGGCTCGTGGAGTGGTCCGTTCAACGCGTCGTCGACGTATCTTGCCTCCTTGATCATCATCCGCCCGCTCACGAATTTTCCAAGCACTTCCTCGGGCGTCATCATCGTGTACCTGGGATTCTCACGAATATTGTTCACGAGATGAGGATCAAGTACGGTAAAGGACCTGAGCATTAGGCGGACGACGTCGTGGTCCGTCCATCGCGTGCTCCCGTAGCTTCTTATCTTGTTGATAAGGGTCTTGAGCCGGTTGTACGTTTGCGTTGGCTCCTCGCCCCTTATCATCGCGAACCGTCCAAGCTCGCCCTCCACCAACTCCATCTTGGTGAGTAAGGTGACGTCGTTCCCCTCATGAGAAATCTTGAGGGTGTCCCAGATTTGCTTGGCGTTGTCCAAGCCGCTCACCTTATGGTATTCATCCCTGCACAAGGAAGCTAGAAGAACAGTAGTAGCTTGTGCATTTTTATGAATTTGTTCATTAATGAACATGGGACTATCCGAACTATCAAAGTGCATTCCACTCTCTACAATCTCCCATATACTAGGATGGAGAGAGAATAGGTGACTACGCATTTTGTGACTCCAAAATCCGTAGTCCTCTCCATCAAAGTGTGGGGGCTTGCCAAGTGGAATGGAGAGTAAATGAGAATGTGAACTTTGCGGAATACGAGAGTAATCAAAGGAAAAGTTCGAATTAACCGGTTTTCTCCTCTCGTAGTCGTTGTGGTCCTCATCCTTTTGGGAAGAAGTAGACTCGTCGCTGTCGTAGTAGATGATCTCCTTGATGCGCCTGGTCTTCTTCTTCTTCCCATCCTTTCGTCTTTGACCCGAGCCGGAGTCGGTAGGCTTGTCGTCCTTCGGCTCGTTGACGAAGGTCTCCTTCTCTTTGTCGTTGATCACTATACCCTTCCCCTTAGGATCCATCTATTCGGGCGGTTAGTCCCTTTGTGAATAGAACGGCTCCGATACCAATTGAGAGCACCTAGAGGGGGGGGGGTGAATAGGTGATCCTGTAAAAACTTCAAACTTAAGCCACAAAAACTTGTTAAGCGTTAGCACAGTTAATGCCAAGTGGCTAAGGTGAAGTCTTCAACAAAACACAATACCACAAGAATCAAGCACAGAGGGACACGGTGGTTTATCCCGTGGTTCGGCCAAGCCAATGCTTGCCTACTTCCACGTTGTGGCGTCCCAACGGACGAGGGTTGCAATCAACCCCTCTCAAGCGGTCCAAAGACCCACTTGAATACCACGGTGTTTTGTTGTTCTTATCTCAATCCCGTTTGCGAGGAATCTCCACAACTTGGAGCCTCTCGCCCTTACAAAAGATGTTCACAAAGAATCACGGAGTAAGGGAGGGATTAGCAACTCACACACAACACAAAGATCACAGCGAATACGCACACACAAAACCCAGACTTGAGCTCAAGAGGCTAACACACTAGAACAGAGCTCAAATCACTAGAATTTCAAACAAGTGTGCAAGATTGATGTGTGAGTGATCAAGAGTGCTCAAGGAATGCTTGGGTACTTCCTCCATGCGCCAAGGGGTCCCTTTTATAGCCCCAAGGCAGCTAGGAGCCGTTGGGAACAAATCTGGAAGGCCATCTTTGCCTTCTGTCTCGTGGCGCACCGGACAGTCCGGTGCACACCGGACACTGTCCGGTGCCCGATTTGTTTCCAAAAACAGCACTTCTGACCGTTGCTGGCTGCTCCAGATCTGCGCTTAGTTGGCGCACCGGACATGTCCGGTGCACACCGGACAGTCCGGTGTTCCTTCCCGACCGTTGGCTCGGCCACGTGTCTCGCGCGGATTGCGCGGCCGACCGTTGGCCCTGGCCGACCGTTGGCTCACCGGACAGTCCGGTGCACACCGGACAGTCCGGTGAATTATAGCCGTACGCCGTCGGCGAATTCCCGAGAGCGGCCAGTTCGCGCCGAGGAGGCCTGGCGCACCGGACACTGTCCGGTGCACACCGGACAGTCCGGTGCTCCAGACCGAGCAGGGACTTGTCTGCACACAGCCAAGTCATTCTCTCCCCTTTTCTCTATTTATTCATGCTGTTTCTAACACTTAGACAAACATGTTAGTCCACAAAACCAATGTACTAAGGCTTAGAAACATACCTTTACTTCATGATTTGCACCTTGTTCCATTTTACAAATAGGTACCTGTGTTGAGCACTAAATCACCAAAATCCTTAGAAATGGCCCAAGGGCTCATTTCCCTTTCACACCGCCATACTCACCACAATCCAATGGGGTTGCTGAAAGAAAGAACCGTACTCTAACTGATTTGGTTAACGCCATGTTAGAGACTTCAGGGCTATCTAAGGAATGGTGGGGTGAGGCGATCTTGACGGCGTGTCATGTCCTGAATAAAGTTCCCACAAAGAACAAAGAAATCACACCATTCGAGGAATGGGAAAAGAAGAAATTAAATATCTCCTATTTGCGCACCTGGGGTTGTTTGGCTAAAGTGAATGTGCCAATTAACAAGAAGCGCAAATTAGGACCGAAAACTGTTGATTGTATTTTCCTTGGGTATGCTTTCCACAGCATTGGATATAGGTTTTTAATTATAAACTCTGGAGTACCGGACATGTTGGTTGGTACAATTATGGAGTCCAGAGATGCTACGTTTTTTGAGGACGAATTTCCCATGAAAGCTACACATGATACGTCTAATGATGAACCAACGATACCCCATGAGCATTTTATTCCGGTAGAACACACTGAGGAATCCCATATACATAATCATGTGGAAAATGACAATGTATCAACTCGAAAGAGTAAGAGACCAAGGATTGCAAAGTCCTTTGGTGATGATTACATTGTATATCTTGTGGATGACACACCAAGTACCATTGAAGAGGCATATTCCTCTCCTGATGCTGACTTTTGGAAGGAAGCAATAAGGAGTGAGATGGATTCTATTATGTCTAATGCAACTTGGGAGGTAGTTGAGCGTCCATATGGGTGTAAGCCCATTGGAAGTAAATGGGTGTTCAAGAAAAAACTTAGGCCTGATGGTACTATTGAAAGGTACAAGGCGAGGCTTGTAATTAAAGGCTATTCACAGAAGGAAGGTGAGGATTTCTTTGATACTTATTCACCTGTGGCTCGATTGACCACAATTCGTGTGCTACTTTCTTTGGCTGCCTCTCATGGTCTACTCGTCCATCAAATGGATGTTAAGACAGCATTCCTAAATGGAGAGCTAGATGAGGAAATTTACATGGAGCAGCCAGCTGGGTTTGTAGCAAACGGTCAAGAAGGCATGGTGTGTAAATTATTGAAATCTTTATATGGCCTAAAACAAGCACCTAAGCAATGGCATGAAAAGTTCGATAGAACTTTGACATCTGCCGGTTTTGTTGTGAACGAAGCAGACAAGTGTGTATACTATCGGTATGGTGGGGGCGAGGGAGTAATTTTATGCCTATATGTAGATGACATTCTAATCTTGGGGACGAGTCTTGATGTGATTAAAGAGACAAAAGACTTTCTGTCTAATAATTTTGAAATGAAAGATTTGGGAGAAGCTGATGTTATTCTTAACATTAAGCTACTGAGAGAAGGCATTGGTGGGATCACACTTGTGCAATCCCATTATGTGGAAAAGGTTTTGAGTCGCTTTGGTTTTAGCGAATGTGAACCTGCTCCAACGCCTTATGATCCTAGTAAGCTATTAAAGAAAAATCGAAGGATAGCTAGGGATCAATTGAGATATTCCCAAATAATTGGTTCACTCATGTATTTAGCTAGCGCTACGAGGCCTGACATCTCATTTGCTGTGAGCAAACTTAGTCGATTTGTTTCAAATCCAGGAGATGATCACTGGCGTGCTCTTGAGAGAGTTTTGCGCTATCTAAAGGGTACTATGAGTTTAGGCATCCATTATACCGGGTACCCAACAGTACTGGAGGGTTATTGTGATGCAAACTGGATATCTGATGCTGATGAGATATATGCCACAAGTGGATATGTGTTTTCACTTGGAGGTGGTGCTGTTTCATGGAAGTCTTGCAAGCAGACCATCTTAACGAGGTCGACTATGGAAGCAGAACTCACAGCATTAGATACCGCTTCAGTTGAGGCTGAGTGGCTTCGTGAACTCCTTATGGATTTACCGGTGGTTGAAAAACCTGTGCCGGCTATTTCCATGAACTGTGATAATCAGACTGTGATAATTAAGATAAACAGTTCTAAGGATAATATGAAGTCGACAAGGCACATAAAGAGGCGTTTGAAATCTGTCAGGAAATTGAGAAACTCCGGAGTAATAGCATTGGATTATGTCCATACGTCTAAAAATCTGGCAGATCAATTTACTAAGGGGCTATCACGTAGTGTGATAGATAGTGCATCAAGTGAGATGGGCATGAGACCCACCTAAAGTTTATCATAGTGGTAACCTGTTCTATGTGATCGGAGATCCCGTGAATTAGAATGGTGAAACAAGCTAGTGGTAGACTGAGAGGAAAGACCCTTAATAAGGCTCATTTCAGATGCATATCTTTCCTTACTGTAAGGTAGGTTGGTGTTTACACCTTAATATGTTCCAAGTGGCTTTGTGAAGCAAAGATGTTGTCCTACAGAACATCTTTAGAGGAGCATACCTATATGGGTTAACTGCTAGTCACAGTTTATGAGATCTGGGTGGTTTCTAGATACCCATGAAAGGCTATGGAGTTTGACTTATATGCTCCAACCAGAGGGGATGCGTTCAGCAATCTAGTACTGGTAAAGAGTTTAGATGAAACTCATTCCACGCAAAACTGCCAATTCAAGGCCTAGTCCATTGTGCAGTTGTGGTCAAGTGTAGTCTAAGTTCTAGGTGGATGTTCAACTTAACAGTCTCCATCGAAACACCAGTATATCAAACGTTTGAGGTGATGAGAGCTTTTTAGTGTGACTTAGCATTTGGTGGGGATTGTTGGATTAATGTGGGCTTGGCCCAAATTAATATTCAATAATAGTCAATGCTAATGGCCCACTTTAATGCTATGGTGTACTAATTATTTAGTACCATATTGGAAGTTCAAAAGACAAATTAATCAACTTAAATAGGTGGACCATTGGTGCATCTATTGAGAAGTTGAGAAAAGGATGAAGGACTGCCACACGCGCGCGCGCGCCGCCGCCGCCGCCGCCGGGTCGTGGCTCGTGGCTCGTGGCTCGTGGTAGATCGGACCTTGGTCCGAATATTCCTTTCAAATGGTTGCGCATTTTGCCTGGAGCGATGACCGTCATAATAACCGTCCGTTTAATGGCTAGTAACGGACGTCATTATGGCTAGTAACGGACGTCATAATAACCGTCCGTTTAATGGCTAGTAACGGACGTCATTATGGCTAGTAACGGACGTCATAATAACCGTCCGTTTAATGGCTAGTAACGGACGTCATTATGGCTAGTAACGGACGTCATTACTGTCGTCAGTTTCCAGTTCTAATGCGCGACCGTTTCTGTCCGTTGGTCTTCTCCCTCCTTCTGACCGCCTATAAGAATGGAGAGGGAGGGCTCTTCCAGGCATGCGAATCACCTCACGCGAATTGCAAGCAACACATTCCCGTCCCACCTTCTGCGAGCACAGAGAGAGTGGGAGAGCAGGCCTCCGAAATCACCGACCGCAGAGATACACTTGCACGGGTGTGCGGGCGATCAGATTTTTGGGGAGCGTCTTCGCGACTGCTCGACGCGTACTGCTGTTCTTCTTCCCGGCGACCGTTCGAGGGACTGCACAGCGTACACCTTCCTGCACCGACTTCGTACGACTACATCGAACAAACACACGAGATGACTCGTGTGAATGGAGCCACTGATGCCTTGAGCATCGGTCCCTCCGCTGGGTACACTCTATTCTTCGTATTTGTGCATGTTTTATTCCTGTTTACTGCTTATGCGAGTAGTTATACACACATGCACATATATGTCATCACATATATCGCACTGTTTTTCTGGATTAAATTAAAACTAAAAATGCCTATAATTCTAACATAAGAGACACAACGTATAGAAAGTCGTGAAGAGATGTGATCTTTGCGAAAGACCGTCTTTTATATTTTTTCCACTTAGCTTTTTAGAGACCTCTCAAGAGACCCTATTATCACATGCTCTAAGAGACAGGCTCTTCAAAAAACATACGATTTTATGACTTTCTATACATAATATCTTTTAACTATATTAAGGGCTCAACGTTGCATGATATATTTTCTTAGCCATTTCTTCTACTTCGAAAACCGAACAAACGGCTCTATATATAACAATCTTTCCAACGCTACGAAATCATCAAGAGTGCCATAAAACTAATAATGAAATAATCTCAAAATTTTCAATTCACTATTTTATAGACTAATATACGAATTGAGTGATGCAACTAAATGACCAATACAAATTAGTACAATATGTGAAGATGAAGCAAATCCCTCAATGGATGTTTCACACGGTTTCCAAGACCTCGTAAACAGATTGATATGGTTTCGCCGTGATCAAACTAGTTTCATTACATACTAAATACTGAGATGGACCCCATAAATTTTGAGACAGTTTTGACGTCAGGTGAGCAAGAAGCAGACTAAATATTGAGATGGGAGTGAGGGAGCAGAATCAGCATAGATACAAGAATCAAGCTTTGTGAAAGAGACAAACTAAGAGGTAGCATGTAAAAATCGCTAGAGACTGCGGTAAGCTATATTATTAACCGAGCTCACGGATGATGCAGCGACATATTGACATGTGCACGGTGCACTTGTGTATGTATATATCTATCTGCTACCTCTACTTTTAAATATTTATCGTCGGATAATTAAGTTTTGAACTAAAATGTAATAAATAAATAAAAAATAGGGAGTATTTTATCTAATGGACATGCGCATGCAGACTAGCTGGATTCAGCGGCAGTCGTCAACGGGCACTCTGGCTGCGCTGCGCTCTGATGCACCGCGATAAAAGGACACGACACAGTAAAAAAAAGTAGCAGTGAAAGAGGAGACGTGGGAGCAGGCTTGATCACGGGCTACCTCCTAGCTTTGCAGTGCGCATGACGCCTGTCCGTCCGGCTTTGCTAGCATGCATGTTCCGTGTCGCTTTCATGGGCCCAGGGTCCTGTGGCGCGTGTCGTCCGTCCCAGTGCCCAGCCCAGCCATCGTATCCTACTCGTAGATGCTAATGCCATTTTTTTCGTTGACATGGTCTTTTTCGTTGGCAAACCTTCGCCTGCGGTGCTAAATGCTCTCAAAGCAGCCCAATGCAAACGGGCTGCGTTGGGCCTCCAGTGGCTCATTCACCTTCTGATGTTAGGGTCACCCGTTACCACTTTGTAGTTTTGTGTGTGTCTATATATACACTAGGTGAGTGTCCGTGCGTTACAACAAGAATATATTACCATAATAACTTATGTATAAATATATTACATTGTTACGAGGAAATGTTTCATAATCCATTTATGATCTTAGTTATACAAACTTTGTTATTTTAATCTAGCTATTTTACCACTACACTGCAACCATAAGTACGAGGGGAATTTGCTATTTTGTTACTCTCAGTTGTGGACTTCTCTATTTTACCATCAGGCCCACAAATCATATACACAAATGGTCCCACAAGTCATAGACAGAATGTTACATAATAGCAGAGAGCCCACATTAGAAGGACTAAATAGCAATTTTTTCAAAGTACGAAGGGGCTCATGTACATGTCCATGCGCTGCTCCCACGATTGCGTTTGGGACGTTGTCCTGCTCATCAAAATTGCTTAATTGGGTGCGGGCTGCAAGGATGAGATATAACGAAGTTCTTAGCATTCTCACATTTGGTGAAAAAAATATTGTTGGAGTAATCCTGTTGACACCGTTAGTGGAGGAGCGGCAAAGAAGCGTCGCCTGCTAGAATGCGCATGGACGATACCTGTGAGACAAAAGGCTACACATATATTTGCTATAGCAGAGCTTTCTAGTACCTGGGATAGGACGGGTTCAGATGAATCGCCTGAAGCAACCACAACTCTAGGCTCTGGATCGTCTCCACCAGCTGGTTCTACTGACAAACAGTTGCAGCTGATATACCTTTCCAGCATATGCATTTGGACGTACACCTCGACATGCCTCAATTCTACATAACCAAACGGGAAATAGAAAAGGCATTAAGACTACAACCAAACAGCTGACTGAAAACCGAATAGCTTCCATTCGAAGGCTCTCCGATCCAGAGGCGTAGCTTCCATCCGGTGGCACGACGACGGCAGTTCCTCGATCCAGAGGCGTAGCGACAGCGGCTCTCCGATCTAGAGGCGTGGCGTCGATAGCTTCCCAGAGGCGTCCACGTGACATCGGCTCCTCAGAGACGCGCGCTCCCGAGTGGCGCACGTTGGCGTCTCACCTCCCACGACGGCGCCGGTCTTCTCCGGGCGAGAGCGACAACGACAGACTTCTCTAGGCGCGAGCGGTGGCGGATCGGCGGCCCTGTTTTTATGATATTTTGTATACATATTTATACCAACGTCAATATATTTTTATGATACATTGTCAGTCATGGCTCTCCTTCCATCTTTTATATGTTTATGATATTTTTATTCACATTTTATGTAAACCTTTGTTGATTTTTATGTAGTATACCGCAATGCATAAATACCTTCGGCGCGTAGCATAATTAATATCAGTATATATTATAAACTGGTTCTAACGAGCCTAGCTGCATGACTGTCGGTTTTCTTCACCGTCAGGCTTGCCTCAACCAGCCGAAAAATCCTAAAAATCCTAGCAGAAGGGAGCGATTGGATCGCCACGGACCCTTCTCGTCTTGCTCTAACCCTCTTCAACAATGGCTACCTGGTCGCAAGATTAAATATCATCAAAGTAGTCTAAGGCCATGTTTGGATCCTCATAGCTAATTAATTAGCCAGCAAGGCGACAAATAATTATATGGCAAATAATTATTAAAGTTATGTTTGGAGTCTTAGCTAATATATGTCTAAACATAGTAAATATTTTGTTTATCCTTGCATGTCAAACAATGAACCAAGAGATAAATGAAAGAAACCGACTAGGGTAGGGATAATCCTTTTCTCTTTTTATAATCTATTAGCACCTATTAGCATGATCAAATAGTGGGCAAATAATTTGCCAGCTCTCTGGCTAACAATTAGCCAATTTATTAGCTAACCTATTTGGAGTGTACGGTGCTAACCGACAAACTGTTTGCCAGATGATCCAAACATACCCTCTTAAACTCTGTCCATACGGCCATTCCGTGCTTGTCTAAGTGTTGAGTGTCTGGTTTCTAGTGCCTATGTCCCATGTGTCTGAAGTCTGAAGCCGATTTTGCGTTGTAAGGGCATGTATAACCTAGATACTATGTTGTGGTTTTCTAAGTATTAGATACTTCTAAGAAACTCGTTCATACAACCCGATGTATTTTAAGCATTGTATCTTATTCACTAGACCCCCTCAAGACATGGCTCATTTAGGCCTTTTTCGACATACTAGTATTTAATACACACTTGAATCCAATACACATTGGGATTGAGTGAATCCCATCCCATGTCACTTACACCATGTGTATTTCAGTTACAGCTAGGAGCTAGGATTTAATACTACATGGCTCATTTTTCAATGTTCGCTTACACCATGTGTATTCATATGTTACATGCATATAAAAAGATCAATGCACCACATATTATGAAATGTGGCACTGTATGCATATAAAAAGATGAATGCCGCTGTTTATAAAACCTGCTGTAACTGAAACATTTCACAAAATAAAGAATCTCCTACTTGTAGTTACAAACCAACCAGATCTTCAGAGTAAGCAATACACACACAACAGAATTAGGAAGCAACAATACCACAACAAATGTACCACTAATTAGGAAGCAACATATATGACATAAACAGCAACATGACATAATTAGGAGGCATAGCGGTTACAGGGAACCATATCTTCAAAGTAAGCTCATCTGTAACATGTTTTTCATTAGGAAGCAACAATAAACAAAGACAGTTTCTACGAACAAATAGCTCAACAAATGTACCACTAATTTTTATGTTGTTGGTAATCATTCCACGTTTCTTGTGCTATTGCATCTCTAAGATTATTGCCTTGTACATTTTCTTGATCGTTGTCTTGATCGCCATCTGGTAGATCAACAAAGTTTTGTGGTAGATCGTTGCCTTGATTGTTGACTTGCCGTGCAAAAATATATAAAAATACGGTGATCAAAGTTCACACATGTACCAACAATACAGCTCTTGCAGAAGCAACAACCATACAAAGACACAACAAGATATGGAACTAGGAGAAACAACACCCGGAGAGAACCAGGTTCGTGGAGAGTTGCTGCTCCTCATGGAGAGTTGGTATCCAATTCAGAGGTTCTAATACACTGCTATACAAAGATACAGTAAGATGTGGTCTTCAGAGTTTCTAATATACTGCTATCCAATGACCAATTCCTGGAGAGGTGCTGCTCCTCATGGCCACCCGATACACAGACATGAGAACCGGGTTATAAAATAGTTTGCTTGTACAATACAACTATGTCCCTCCAACTGAAGAGCTTTGTTTAAATTCTGATAGTTTTTTCAGCTATCTGATGGCGAGATGTACCTTTAATTTGTGACGTTACAGGTAGGTGCCACGCTACCTCTTCACTAAGCTCCTAAACCCAACATATAGTACATGTCTGTTTCCTAGTCCGTTGTTGGAAACCATGTAAATAATCCGCACGCCAGCTGCTGCACTCTTACGCAATAGCAGTCAGGGCAGGGGAAAGGATATTCTTTACATCCATTTTACTATACTATTCCTTCTTCGTTACTATGACCTGCATGGATACCTTTTTAATTTGTATCGACCTGGGTAATCTGGCCAACTTGGTGCCTTGCCTCCAGTATTCTTCCATTTTCTTCCTAATAAATGCATCGCACTCCTTGTCTACAAACAAGATGTTGTGGTTTTGTAGTACTCCCTCCATCCTAAAGACAGTTGTTCAATTCAGAGAGATGTCATCTTTAATTAAAGATCTCAAAAAAGATACTACAAAGCTAAATCATTCAGGTGCTCTGAACTCTCTGAACCATCTCTGAATCGTTTTGGGTCTGGGAGGATTTGGGGTTTCGAAAAGTGAGTGGCCAGCCGCGCCTTCACCACTCACTACGCCCAGCCGCAAAACCACGTGCGCGCGCCGCGGCTAAGCAACTCGAGTGCTGTAGCCTGTAGGTGGGCGCCGCGACCTCGCCAGCGTTCACCTCTGCCCGGCTAAACGCCATCCGGCCCGCCTCGGCAGGACACTACAGCAAGAAATCGAAACCGTAGGACACAGACATGGGAGAGGAGAGGAGAAAGAAGTAAAGGACAAACTCACAGGAGAAAAGATCACCGACGAAGATGGCGGCCCGCGGCGGAGTCACTTCCTCCGACCGTGGCCGGGATGGATTCCACGGCTATCGAGTCGTGGACTAATTCCAGGTCAGTTTTTTTTTTTTTGGATTGGGCCAAGTTTGCAAACACATGTGGACTGTGGGCTTGTATTTGATCCGGTCCGGAATGACATCCATGGATTAAACCATCGTGTAGGCTAAATCCAGCCCAGCTTAACAAGGTCTTATGTAGATTGTATAGGTGGAACTATATCTTACACTTTATAGAACCGGGTTAGATATGTTCCTTCACCAAAATACATATCTTGTGATTTTGTATTTATCCTTTAGATATCCCTTGCGATACGAATTATTTATGTAATTTAGGTTGTACATGCCTTAAATGATTTAAACTTCTCATCTTAATGAAACACATGCCAATTGATACATTCTTAAAAGAAAATTTGAAAAAAATAGAAATGGCCAAGTCTCTACTACTACTTAAGGTCTTAGTAAAGGCGTCCACAACACCAACGGTGCACGGTTCTGTCATCTATCCCGGCTTGGAAGGTTCCCGAGATCCCAGTCTCCCTACGCCGATCCGCCCCTCGCGCCGCGTCTCTCTCGCTGCGTCCTTCCGTAGTCTCCTCCCGCAATCAACGCGTCCTCGCCTTACCATGCCGACCTAGCCCCGGCTCTCCATGGAGGAAGGTGCTACCTCTGCACCCAACTCTCCAGGGAAGGCGCGGTCTACTCTCAATGGCCTCCCGCAATCAACGGCCTCTCGCCCCACCACGACGACCCTACCCTGGCTCCCCATGGAAGGCCGTGGAAGGTGCGACCGAGCCCTAGCTCAACATGGAAGGCGCGATCCACTCTCCTCGCCCCATCATAGGCGTCCACTATCCATCGAAGAGTCCCGCCTTTCCCACAGATGGACAGCGAACCCATCGCCACCGTGCCATGGGGGCCCGAATCCGCGGCCGAGGCCGACCGCCTCCTAGCGCTAGCCGAGTCGGAGCTCTCCGCGGGCAGGCTCTGAGCCGCACGCAGGCACGCCCTCTGCATCGCCTGCCTGTACCCGACCTCCCCGCGCGCCCCGGTGGTGGCCACCGCTGCCAACGTGCTCCTCGCCGACGCCTCCTCCCACCACGCCGCGCTGCTGCTGCCTGAGCCCGACGACCCCGACGCCTCGCCGCTCTCCGCCTCCGAGCTCCGCGCCACTTCAAGTCGCTTGTCAAGTCCCTCCGCGTCGGCCTCGATGCCGCCACCGCAGCCGCCTACCCCTCCGTCGTCGCCGCCGCCAAGGAGGCACTCGGTCGCGCCACCGAGGCCTACGAGGCGCTCACCGCCCCTGTCCCTAGGACCTTCTAGACTGCCTGCGCTGGGTGCCGCCTCCTCCACGAGTTCGAGCGCAAGTATGTGGGATACTGAGTGCGATTAAGGTTCATCAAGTGAAATTTAGATACTGAGTGTGTTTTCGGTTTCAGCTCTGGAAATTGCTGATCAATTAATTGTGGGGGGGAGCGTCTCTATTTCCTTCCCGGTTGGTCAAGGCAGACAAGCGGTCGTACCAGCAAGAAGCTCGTACCAGCAAGAACTGTAGTTCCTATGCATGAAAGGACTCCTGAGAGGAAGGAGTTGAAGAGAAACGACCCAACCAATCCCATGTAAGCAACCTGTTTTATTTTCCACAATAAATAGCATACCAGTAAGTCTCTGAAGGTGTTTCGTTTCTACTAGCATCTAAGGGCGATTACTAGATATGTTGCAAAAACAACTCAAATAATAATGTTCAATTGACAACACAAGTGCGCAAAGATAGCTTGTCCTCAAACCTAAGAACCATGATCGAGGGCAACAAATTCTTTGATTTTTTGAGAAAATGATAGCTAACAAGTTGATATATCCAATCAGCCACTAAAGAACATACAATTTGCAAAAGTTACAGTGGTAAGAACGGTGCCACAACATCTAGGCAATCAGGTTGCCAACAGCTAGATAAAGCTGAGATTTGCAAGTTGACTGTTGTGTTTTAACCAGTGACTGAGAAGAGTTGCAAACTGAATAAGAATGTACAGTTTACAAAGCAAGAGCATAAGAAAATAAGGACAATAAGTTCATCTATCCAGTCAAACACTGAAGAGCATACATAATTTTGCAAAAGTTTAACTAAAGGCACAGCACTGCACCCAGGCAGGTTGCCAACAGTTAGGCAGAGCAGAAATATGCAAGTTTGACCGTTTGCAATCCACAACTGAGCTTATTATTTGCTGAACATGCTTATTATTTGCTTTCTTGGAGTTTTTTTATATGTGGACTGTACAATGAAAACACAACCTATCATGATGCCAGGTCCTTTAAGGTGACACCAATGGACAATTCCTAATGGCTATGCAACAACAGCTTGTCCATGAAATTCGTGAAGTATGGACAACTTCAGTTGAGAATCTACTTTATATGAAGGAAGACCTTATCATCCCTCATAGATGTGTTCATTCTCTTGTAATCTACGAAGTTCTGTTAAAGTTAGTCGAACCATTTTCTGATTCTATATTCTCTCATTTGTTTGACAATTAAACAAAATGAGGCACAAGACTGGATTGGTAATTCATATATTCTTTTGTGATGCGAATATATTCTGGTAAAGATATGTTATTTTGTTCTAAAGCACATACCATATAAGAGGTCCCCGAAAATGATTATCATGTTTTCAAATAAATATAAAATTGCGTACGGTAAGGAACATTTTGAATAGGCAGAGGATATTTTTAAGTGAGACATACAATTAGGCCAATTGACTTAAAAGAGAATTTTCTTCGTACCAACTTCTTAGCAATTTTATCTTTTTCTATGATTTTTATTACATATAACATAATTGGCAAAACAGTATTATGTATGATTACCATTAGCTATCTCTTTCTACAAGTTATGGCCATGTGGGGGAATTTGTAGTAGTGAAACAGCTAAATTAAAGTAGCCCACAAATAGATTATGAAGTATTTTCTCATAACAATATAACATATATTTTGTATATAAGTTATCGTGGTATTATATGTTCCCGTTGCAACAATGCACTGTCAATATTGTATGAGTCTTGGAGTGTAGTAGCAAAAAGTCTTGGGACATCATTGTTTTAGTTATTATGATCTGAACAACCCATTTTATATATGGAGCTCGTGGCAATGGCAGCCCCACAACACGACGATAGAGCCCATAGTGCGCTCAGGCTCGTGCTTTTCTGCAACAATGCACTGTTCCCCATGAGGGCTCCCGTTACTATTGCGTTCACGCCGTTCGTCGCTATAACCTTGAGCAATTGAGGCTCGTTAATTTGTGTTCCGTTGCAATGCACAAGCACATACATAATCCTAAATTATGTAGTACTGGTCAAGAAAGTGAGAAAAATAAAAAAGAGATAATATAATGAAAAGAAGATCAGTCTCGAGACTCTAGGAACTTTGCAGTTAATCAAATCAAAACTAATAATAATTGGAGCATTAACATGGTAATATGGTATGCCAAGCCACCCACGCCAGGCCCTATGGCTATGGCTATGGATAGTGCTGGGAATTAGGTTAGGTCTTGTCGAATCGACCTAAATATATCGTGCTTTGGGCCAAGCGAGTTTGGATCAAGAAAGCCTAATTTTTTTAGGTAATGTCGTGTCAGCTCAAAGAGTAGAAAAGTGGCCTAGTCCGGCCTTAAAACATGTCGTGCCTTCGTTGGGTTGTGGCGGCTCAAGTCCGGCCTATATATTTGAACTACATAAAATCCAAATATTACAATCACATGAGTCTATAACTTACTAAATTAAAGATATTAGACAATGTTAACATTATTTAACCACATAAAGTCCAAAAATATTACAACAATATAAAGTCTATCGCTTACTAACTTAGAGAAATTAAACAATATGGTCTACATTAGGTCGTATCGGTTCAAGCTCAGCTCATGTTTGCGGGCCATGTCACGGGTCCAATGGGTCGGAATTTGAGGTCTGGCCTAAGCTCGCCTTCGGACCATGCCAACTTGATCCATATTATTTTATACCCGATTGTATTTTGATCTCCTATTTTTAGGCTATTTTTGGGTTGTACTCATGCCGCACAAAAAGAGGCTGGACATGGAAAATGTACAGCGTCTCGTTGCCATGGGATTGGGGAAAAAACATCTCCGCTACCTGCAACAGCCTTTTGTGAATCTATTCCGCGCGCACGGCACGATCGAGCAAAGCGGCGAGAGAATCGGCGATGAGCTCACCACGCGCGCGCACGGCACGCAGACGCAGACGCAGCAACCAGCCAAAGATAATATGCCGTGTTCCCATCCCCATCCATGCCAGGGCAGGACAGGAGCGCGGTAGGTATGTTCACAGCATATCCCCCGCGTGCGTGCGGATCGACCACCTCGACCGGCGCCAAAAAGATCCGCCCCCAATGATTTCTTCTTCTGCTCGCAGCGGCGGGGCATCCTTCGCCTTTGCCTGCTCTTCTTTCGTTCGTTCAGGCCGAAAAAGATGTTGTTTTCGATAGGAATCGCATCTGAATCTGCGTCCAATCGGTCCCTGTTCCTGCTTTTTCCAGGACCTTCTTTTTTGACCGGGGAATCTGAATCTCTCTCTCTCTTGTTCCTCCTAAAGCCACCCCATCTGTGCATGTGCTCCAGTCCCTGCATTTCCAGCCCGGGCTAGGACACTCCAGCTGCTGTGTTCAAACACTTCGAGTACGTTTGGTTACCTGCATATCGTCTGGCCAGACTCACGAGATACAACTTTCTTATGTTTGGTTGTCTGATCAGTCTCTTCAGTCTGGCTCGTGGGATACAAAGATTCTCCTTGAACTTAGCTCCCGAGTTACATAGAAATTAACCGTTTCTCTAGACCCAGGTTCTACCGGTACAACCATTAGTCTTTCCTAATAACATATTAGCATTAGCATGTAATTAGTGTCTATTAAATAAATTTAATTTACTTAAAAGTGGATTAAGGCTTGGTATGGCATATTATAGACTATTGCAACATCATCACATGAAAATATAATAAACTTTATAGCTTTTAAGCTCATGTGCCAAGCATTCATGCAAGTAACTAAACATCATCTTGAATGGGCCAAGCTAAGCTCATACAGGCAACCAAATGTAGGGATATTGCATGCTCTCAGCCAGGTTACCAAGAGCCAGGTTCTCTAGATACGAGTCAGACCCACTCATGCAGACAACCAAACATACCCTTCTCTACTAATAACTTCCAAATGTTATTAGCAAATTCGCAGTTCTATATGTTCAGTTACGCTGACAAGCGCCACAGCTGGGCATTTATTCACACAAAATGCCCTACGCCAACAATATAATTAAGGCTGCTAGTATGTACTATGAACTAAGCCTTCGAACCAGCGCAATGGAACCCCCCCTCCTCCTATGGCCCAAAGCATCATTCATCTAATCATCTTTGCAAGTAGGTGAGGCATCATCCAGACAGCGCCACAGCTTTTGTAGAAAGCGGACATGATAAAAGTGCGGTAGCGATGTCTGATAACTCACAAAATGCTGTTCGAGCTTTCTTTACGATAGTTCAGTTCAGACCAAGAATCAGAGGAGGGGAAAAAAGGAGTTTACATTCTCTATGTGCACCTGCAAATCTAGAGAATCGGGTTACACTAGGCAACAAACAAACAGACCAATTAATGTACGCTACATACACTTTGCAGCGAATGAATTGGGTGTGTTTTCTCGATCAATTACGAATTATTGGGTGCATTGGTGCGATCGACGGTGCTGGAGAAGATTGCAAAACAACATGTTCCGATTGCTACAACTATAATTCATAGAGACAATGCACTGACGTTAGAAAGCCAAACGACACAGCTCGGTAAACAACACTCATGTTTGGACAGTATTCCACTGTGGCACCGCACAGCATGCATGGTGGCAGATGAAGATCTTGTGTACAAGCCGGCGGCAAAAGCCAACAAAATTTGGCAACTCAACGGGCAGCATCATGGTATTTCTGCTTCAGTGCCGGAGCGAAACACAGTAGATTTAGGACTTGTTTGGAAGTAAGAGCAATGGAGGGGATTGAGAGGACCAAAATCTTTTACTAGATAGTAAGAGATTTTAGTCCTCTTAATTCTTTTTATCGTCCTTCTCCCGAACAAGCTCTTGTTAGTGTTTGGAGAACCATCACACGAGATCATCTGCTGTCCTAATTAATTAGGCATGGGAGCAGGCCATCAGCAGTGATTTCGAGCCTTCTTCTGATACGACAATCTAGGAAATCGGTTATACTAGCTAGTAGGCTACATGGCTAGTGATGGAACCTGCGTGTTGTTACGGTGACAGCACCCTGGCGACATAGATAGGATCCAGTTCTTCCATCCGGCCGCCGCCCTAGTATAAATAGGCACCCGTGTGCTGACAGATCATCCATCGGTCGACCAGACCAACCGAGCAGTTGGGGTGAACTGACCGTGGACCGACGTAGTACGTACGTACGTACTGTACGTGACGATGGATAGCTCCTCCGACGCTCACGGGTGAGCTTCTTTCTTGAGGTCACAAACTATATGCTGATATGCATGCTTTGAGGTAGACTCTACCGTGCTTGGGACACCTGGGTTTTGTTTTGTGGACCATTTCGATCACAAAAATCAAGCTCCATCTGTGTCTGTTCGAAGTCGTTTTTCTTGTTTCAATGGCAATGCCTACTATGATTTTACTAGAACCATTGTGGACATTATTATCTTCTGCCAAAGACATCTGCTACTGCTAGTCTACCAGTCAAGGGCACTTTTGTCGGTTGCCTTTCTTCCAAAAGGCCGGCCTGGCTGTGAAATCTATGGCCGGTCATTTTTTTTTCTTCATGTTAGAACAAAATCCAAATAGACTTGTATTTAAAGACCAGCACTTTGAACTTGTGTTAGGAATCTTGTATAAAAAAAAGAAAAGTAAAAATACTCGTAACGTACAGTGTAACGAGGAATTGATTGTGACTTGTTTGGCAGGCGTCACAGGTGCGCGGCGTGCTTCCGGCAGTTCAACAAGATGGAGCACCTGGTGGAGCACATGCGGGCGGCGCGGCACTCGGCGCACGAGCCCCGCTGCGACATCTGCCGCAAGCACTGCCGCTCCTTCGAGGCGCTCAGGGACCACCTCGGCGTCGGCGGCTCCACGCTGCCCAAGGCCGCCAGCTGCGCCGACGCCTTCGCCGCGCGGGGCTGCGCCATCTGCCTCCGCGTCCTCGCCGGCGCCGCGTCGCTCGGAGCCCACCGCGCGGCGTGCCGGCTCTCGCGCACCCCGCCGCCGAGGGCGCTGCAGCAGCATCACCGGACGCAGCCGCAAGGAGGCGCGCTCGCGCTGGGCTGCAAGATGGTCGGCGCCGGCAGCGACGGATCCCTGGACGTGTGCGCGCGGGTGTGCGTCATCGACGAGCAGGAGAACGTCCTGTTCGAGGCCTTCGTGAGGCCGCTCCTTCCCGTGACGCACTACCGGTACGAGACGACGGGGATCCGGCCGGAGCACCTCCGCGACGGCGCGAGCGTGACGGTGAAGAGCGCGCAGCGCCGGGTGGAGGAGCTGCTGCTCGACGGCGAGCAGCCGTGGAGGGCGCGCACCAGCCGGGGCAGGGCGCGGCTGCTGGTCGGCCACGGCCTCGACCACGACCTCCACGCGCTGCACATGGACTACCCGGCCTACCTCAAGCGCGACACGGCCACGTACCCGCCGCTCATGAAGACCAGCAAGCTCAGCAACTCGCTCCGCTTCCTCACGCTCAACTACCTCGGCTACGAGATCCAGACGGGGCACCAGCACCCCTTCGAGGACTGCGTCGCCGCCATGCGCCTCTACCGCAGGATGCGCGGGCAGCAGCACCACCCCAGGGCCGACGCACACGCACCGGCGCCGGCCGCGGACGACCAGCAGCCGTTCCCGGCGTGGAGGCAGCGGGAGCTGGAGCGCATGACGCCCGAGGACCTCCTCCGGCTCTCCACGCCGGACTACCACTGCTGGTGCCTCGATGCGTAGCGTGGCTTGAGCATCTCCGTCAGAGCCAGACCGAGCGCATCCTGATCGCGTTCCCGCCCCATGACCAATGACGTGGTCGTGTATAAGATTCTGCACCGTTCAGCCGTTCGTCAGCTCCGGCTCACACGAAATTCTGTACCAAGTATCTAATCTATCCATAGCTACTCCAAAAGTACAATCCGATCCACCCGTAAGATTGAGGGAGAGGGACAGAGAATGGACCTGTGGATCCGTTCGATATAAAACGCGTGTTAGAGTATATATGATATGATATGATACGCCACCATTGCATCATCTAGGAGCAGCATGAAGAGCTTCTCATCATGTTTGATCGCATATCATTGCCAGAGCGGTCGAAGTGAAAAGTAACAAATTCAGCTAACTCTGTTTGCAGTAGCCGAACCAGAATTAGCTAAAGCTCTAGATCGACTTATGACAAAAGTACATACAAACCATAGTTTAAATTACATGACCTGTCTATACAGCACATGGGCAATTTTTGCCCAAAAAACACACGTGTGTTTTTAGCTGAAAAAACACGTAGATTTCTTTTACGCTCCGTTTGGATCATTGGAATTGAATTCCATTTTAATAATAGTAATTTAGGCACATATCAATTAAACTAATTCAGTTTTATGCAAAATATACTTGTATACTATTATTAGCAAGATGTCGGAGATATTTATGTGCTACATTTTTACTATAGAGGAATGAGACAAAGAGTGTCATGTAAGTTATAGAGTAGAAACAAATTCTACTAATGCATAAAATCATTTCCCACCCTCTACCCCATGAATTTGAGATAAACTTATATCTGAACTTTAGAAAGTGGTGGAATGTCAAAATCCAAACTAAATAAGTTACTTTATTGAGTGAATTCCAATTCCTTTAAAATTAAGGATCCAAACGCCCCGTTAAGGAAAATCTGTGTCCACTAGATCAAGATCTAATGGTCATAATAAACACGCAAATTTTTTTCTCTAAAAATAGAGAAAAAACCTAATATACAAATAAACAATACAAGTTGTTGTGTTAAAATTTAACATGTTGTCTTGTTTTTTTTGTTGAGAAAAATAGATGTAGAACAACAAAAATGATCTCTAACACAAAAAACATTGTTATGTACTCAGATAACAGTAGTTGCCTGCATGAGGCCAAACGCTTCTGAAAAATTTGCTACTCAGACACAAATCTAGAAAAAAAGGATGAAGCAAAAACTCACAAAACAAATCATACATCACACGAAAAAAGCGTACATTGCAAGGGAAGTGGATACTTGGTACTTCAACTTTTTCAGCTTCAGGGTGCAAAGGCTTTTCTCCACCTAGCAAAGACAAAATGAAAAAATATAAAACATCGAAAAAAACTAAAACAAATCATACAGTCAAAAATCACGATAGACATTACAATGATGCGAACCAAAATCAAAGGAGCAGGGGAAGTGATGCCTATTACTTCATCATCTCTTCAGCTTGCTCCCTTTCCTCGTCACTTGATTCCTTAAGAACCTAGAAAAACAAACTAAAACAAAATCATACATGGAACAAAAAGCATAGTACCATACAATACTTTACATTACAATATAATACATCAAAAAAACATCATACAAAAATCATGAAAGTAAGCAACACCGAAACATCAAGAGCAAAACAAAACACACACAAATTTTGTTTTTCTCTGTTTAAGTCACTTGTCGATCTTGTTGGCCTTAAACTAACAGCAAAAATGACCTCTAACACAAAAAACACACACAAAATTTATGTACTCAGATAACAGTAGTTGCCAGCATGAGGCCAAACACTTCTAAAAAATTTGCTACTCAGACACAAATCTAGAAAAAAAGGATGAAGCAAAAACTCACAAAACAAATCATACATCACACGAAAATAGCGTACATTGCAAGGGAAGTGGATACTTGGTACTTCAACTTTTTCAGCTTCAGGGTGCAAAGGCTTTTCTCCACCTAGAAAAGACAAAATGAAAAAAATATATAACATTGAAAAAAACTAAAACAAATCATACAATCAAAAATCACGATAGACATTACAATGATGCGAACCAAAATCAAAGGAGCAGGGGAAGTGATGCCTAGTACTTCATCATCTCTTCAGCTTGCTCCCTTTCCTCGTCACTTGATTCCTTAAGAACCTAGAAAAACAAACTAAAACAAAATCATACATGGAACAAAAAGCATAGTACCATACAATACTTTACATTACAATATAATACATCAAAAAAACCTCATACAAAAATCATGAAAGTAAGCACCACCGAAACATCAAGAGCAAAACAAAAAATACACAAATTTTGTTTTTCTCTGTTTAAGCCACTTGTCGATCTTGATGGCCTTAAACTAACAGCAAAAATGACCTCTAACACAAAAAACACACACAAAATTTATGTACTCAGATAACAGTAGTTGCCTGCATGAGGCCAAACACTTCTGAAAATTTTGCTACTCAGACACAAATCTAGAAAAAAGGATGAAGCAAAAACTCACAAAACAAATCATACATCACACAAAAATAGCGTACATTGCAAGGGAAGTGGATACTTGGTACTTCAACTTTTTCAGCATCAGGGTGCAAAGGCTTTTCTCCACCTAGCAAAGACAAAACAAAAAAAAATATATAACATTGAAAAAAACTAAAACAAATCATACAGTCAAAAATCACGATAGACATTACAATGATGCGAACCAAAATCAAAGGAGCAGGGGAAGTGATGCCTAGTACTTCATCATCTCTTCAGCTTGCTCCCTTTCCTCGTCACTTGATTCCTTAAGAACCTAGAAAAACAAACTAAAACAAAATCATACATGGAACAAAAAGCATAGTACCATACAATACTTTACATTACAATATAATACATCAAAAAAAACATCATACAAAAATCATGAAAGTAAGCAACACCGAAACATCAAGAGCAAAACAAAACACACACAAATTTTGTTTTTCTCTGTTTAAGCCACTTGTCGATCTTGATGGCCTTAAACTAACAGCAAAAATGACCTCTAACACAAAAAACACACACAAAATTTATGTACTCAGATAACAGTAGTGAGAGCACCTAGAGGTGGGGGGGGGTGAATAGGTGATCCTGTAAAACTTGAAACTTAGTGCCACAAAAACTTGATTAGGGGTTAGCACAGTAAGGCCAAGTGGCTACAGAGGAGTCTTAGCAAAACACAATAACCACAAAGAGATCAACACAGAGATGGCACAGTGGTTTATCCCGTGGTTCGGCCAAGTCCAATACTTGCCTACTCCACGTTGTGGCGTCCCAACGGACGAGGGTTGCACTCAACCCCTCTCAAGCGGTCCAAAGACCCACTTGAATACCACAGTGTTTTGCTTGCACTTTACTATATCCCGCTTGCGAGGAATCTCCACAACTTGGAGCCTCTCGCCCTTACAAAGATGTTCACAAAGAGTCACGGAAGTAAGGTTGGGATGAGCAACACACACAAGACACAAAATCAGAGCAACAACACGCACACAAGTCACAACACGAGCTCTTAACACAACTCGAAGAGTACACTACTCAAATGGAGCTCTAGTTGCTATCACAAAGAGTCGAATGCGCTGAATTGAAGTCTTGGTGCTTAGGAATGCTTAGAGAATGCTTGGTGTCATCCTTCATGCGCCTAGGGGCCCCTTTTATAGCCCCAAGGCAGCTAGGAGCCGTTGAGAGCATTCCAGGAAGGCAATTCTTGCCTTCTGTCGCTTGGCGCACCGGACAGTCCGGTGCACCATCGGACACTGTCCGGTGCGGATTTCTTTCCTTCTGTAGTGCAGCCGACCGTTGAAGATCCAGAGCCGTTGGCGCACCGGACAGTGTCCGGTGCACACCAGACAGTCCAGTGCCCCCTTCTGATCGTTGGCTCGGCCACGCGTCGCGCGCGGATTCCTCGGCCGACCGTTGGCCCAGCCGACCGTTGGCTCATCGGACAGTCCGGTGCACCACCGGACAGTCCGATGATTTATAGCCGTACGCCGTTAATCACTTCCCGAGAGCGACGACTTCGCCTGTGAATGGCTCACCGGACAGTCCGGTGATTTATAGCCGTACGCCGTTGATCGCTTCTCGAGAGCAGCCAGTTGACAGTCGCCAGCCTGGCGCACCAGACACTGTCCGGTGCACCACCGGACACTGTCCGGTGCACCCAGACCGAGCTGTCTTTGGCTGAACAAAGCCATCTCTTTTCCAATTTGATTTCTCCTGTTTCCAGCACTTAGACACAATACATTAGTTCTTAAAACAATGTACCAAGTCTAGAAACATACCTTTAGACTTGATTTGCACTTTGTCCATCACTTTGCATAGATTACCATAAGTCCACTTGTGTTGGCACTCAATCACCAAAATACTTAGAAATGGCCCAAGGGCACATTTCCCTTTCAATCTCCCCCTTTTTGGTGATTTATGCCAACACAACAAAAAGCAACTAAAGGAAGTGCAACATCAATACAGTTGAGAACTCAATATTGTTTTGATTCAAATTTGGCATATATGGATCATTCTTTGCCACCACTTGGTTTTGTTTTTGCAAATAAACCTCAACTTTCTATCTCTAAGTCAATCACACTTGCTGAGACATAAAGAGAGTTGTTCCAAGAGAAATTGATCAAAGATTTCAAAAACTCCCCCTTTTTCCCATAATCGACTATTCTCCCCACAAGAGGCCAACTTTTGACAAAAGAGACAACAAGAGAGTTTTGACAAACCAACAGCTCTATTCTACTATTTTCAAAATTCTCAAGTGGTAGCTGATCCATTTATTGCTTTTGGCCTTATTTTCTCCCCCTTTGGCATCAAGCACCAAAACGGGATCAAGTTTGGCCCTTGAACCCCATTGCCTCACCAAAATCTTCAATGAAGAGTAAAAAAAGGCAATAAGAGCATGAAGATGAACTTGGAATAAGTTACCCTCTCATCGGAGTGCAGTGGAAGTCTTGCATGGTCCAAGTCCACCTTTTCCCTTTCAATCCACCTTTGAGACTAAATCAAGCAAACTCAAGCACACGGTTAGTCTCAAAGGGTCAAGTTGTAGCACATCTCCCCCTTAATGTGTGCATCACTTGCAAATGGACTTGTGAGGTCCGGGGAGTGCTTGTACAACTTGAGCACCATAAATAAACAACAAAATGCATAAGGAACATGATCAAGGCATAAACACATGTATGCTATAAATCAATCCAAGTTCCGCGAATCTAAGACATTTAGCTCACTACGCAGCCTGCAAAAGGTCTTCTCATCTAAAGGCTTGGTAAAGATATCGGCTAGCTGGTTCTTAGTGCTAATATAAAACACTTCGATATCTCCCTTTTGCTGGTGGTCTCTCAAAAAGTGATGCCGGATGTCAATGTGCTTTGTGCGGCTGTGCTCAACAGGATTATCCGCTATGCGGATAGCACTCTCATTGTCACATAGGAGTGGAACTTTGCTCAGATTGTAGCCAAAGTCCCGGAGGGTTTGCCTCATCCAAAGTAGTTGCGCGCAACACTGTCCTGCGGCAACATACTCAGCCTCAGCGGTGGATAGGGCAACAGAGGTTTGTTTCTTAGAGCTCCACGACACCAGGGACCTTCCTAAGAATTGGCACGTCCCTGATGTACTCTTCCTATCGACCTTGCATCCAGCATAATCGGAGTCTGAATATCCAATTAAGTCAAAGGTAGACCCCTTTGGATACCAGATCCTGAAGCAAGGCGTAGCGACTAAATATCTAAGAATTCGCTTCACGGCCACTAAGTGACACTCCCTTGGATCGGATTGAAATCTAGCACACATGCATACACTAAGCATAATATCCGGTCTACTAGCGCATAAATAAAGCAAAGAACCTATCATGGACCGGTATGCTTTTTGATCAACGGACTTACCTCCTTTGTTGAGGTCGACGTGTTGAGGTCGACGTGTCCGTCAGTTCCCATCGGAGTCTTTGCAGGCTTGGCGTCCTTCATCCCAAACCGCTTTAGCAAGTCTTGCATGTACTTCGTTTGGGAGATGAAGGTGCCATCCTTGAGTTGCTTCACTTGGAACCCAAGGAAGTAGTTCAACTCGCCCATCATCGACATCTCAAACTTTTGAGTCATCACCCTGCTAAACTCTTCACAAGACTTTTGGTTAGTAGAACCAAATATTATGTCATCGACATAAATTTGGCACACAAATAAGTCACCATCACAAGTCTTAGTAAATAAAGTTGGATCGGCTTTCCCAACCTTGAACGCATTAGCAATTAAAAAGTCTCTAAGGCATTCATACCATGCTCTTGGGGCTTGCTTAAGTCCATAGAGCGCCTTAGAGAGCTTACATACGTAGTCGGGGTACCGTTCGTCCTCGAAGCCAGGGGGTTGCTCCACGTACACCTCCTCCTTGATTGGCCCGTTGAGGAAGGCGCTCTTCACATCCATTTGGAACAACCTGAAAGAATGGTGAGCGGCATATGCTAGCAAAATACGAATGGACTCTAGCCTAGCCACAGGAGCAAAAGTCTCCTCAAAGTCCAAACCTGCGACTTGGGCATAACCTTTTGCCACAAGTCGAGCCTTGTTCCTTGTCACCACCTCGTGCTCGTCTTGTTTGTTGCGGAACACCCACTTGGTTCCCACAACATTTTGCTTGGGACGAGGCACCAGTGTCCAAACTTCATTTCTCTTGAAATTATTGAGCTCCTCTTGCATGGCCAACACCCAGTCCGGATCTAGCAAGGCCTCTTCTACCCTGAAAGGCTCAATAGAAGAGACAAAGGAGTAATGCTCACAAAAATTAACTAATCTAGAACGAGTAGTTACTCCCTTGCTAATGTCACCCAAAATTTGGTCGACGGGATGATTCCTTTGAATCGTCGCTCGAACTTGGGTTGGAGGTGCCGGTTGTGCTTCTTCCTCCATCACATGATCATCTTGTGCTCCCCCTTGATCACACGCCTCTTCTTGATGAACCTGTTCATCGTCTTCAGTTGGGGGATGCACCATTGTTGAGGAAGAAGGTTGATCTTGCTCCTTTTGTTCCTGTGGCCGCACATCTCCAATCGCCATGGTGCGTATTGCGGCCGTTGGAACGTCTTCTTCATCTACATCATCAAGATCAACAACTTGCTCTCTTGGAGAGCCATTAGTCTCATCAAATACAACGTCGCTAGAGACTTCAACCAAACCTGATGATTTGTTGAAGACTCTATACGCCTTTGTATTTGAGTCATAACCTAATAAAAACCCTTCTACAGCTTTGGGAGCAAACTTAAAATTTCTACCTCTCTTTACTAGAATGTAACATTTGCTCCCAAATACACGAAATTAAGACACATTGGGTTTGTTATCGGTTAGAAGCTCATACGAAGTTTTCTTGAGGGGGCGGTGAAGGTAGACCCGGTTGATGGCGTGGCAAGCCGTGTTCACGGCTTCCGACCAAAACCGCTCGGGGGTCTTGAACTCTCCAAGCATCGTCCTCGCCATGTCTATGAGCGTCCTGTTCTTCCTCTCTACCACACCATTTTGCTGTGGTGTGTAGGGAGCGGAGAACTCGTGCTTGATCCCTTCCTCTTCAAGGTACTCCTCCACTTGAAGGTTCTTGAATTCGGACCCGTTGTCACTCCTTATCTTCTTCACCTTGAGCTCAAACTCATTTTGAGGTCTTCTTAGGAAGCGCTTGAGGGTCCCTTGGGTTTCAGATTTATCCTGCAAAAAGAATACCCAAGTGAAGCGGGAAAAATCATCAACTATAACAAGACCATACTTACTTCCTCCTATGCTTAGATAGGCGACGGGTCCGAAGAGGTCTATATGAAGCAACTCCAATGGTCTTGATGTGGTCATCACATTTTTGGTATGATGAGAGCTTCCCACCTGTTTACCTACTTGACAAGCTGCACAAGGTCTATCTTTTTCGAAAGTTACATTAGTTAGACCTATCACGTGTTCTCCCTTTAGAAGCTTGTGAAGGTTCTTCATCCCCACATAAGCTAAATGGCGATGCCACAGCCAGCCCATGCTAGTCTTAGCAATTAAGCATGCATCTAGACCGGCCTCCTCTTTTGCAAAAACAACTAAATAGAGTTTGCCATCTAATACACCCTTAAAAGCTAATGAACCATCACTTCTTCTAAAGACAGACACATCTACATTTGTGAATAAGCAGTTATATCCCATATTACAAAGCTGACTCACAGACAACAAGTTATATCCAAGCGACTCAACTAAAAACACATTGGAAATGGAGTGCTCGGATGAAATAGCTATTTTTCCTAACCCTTTCACCTTGCCTTGATTCCCGTCATCGAATATGATTGAGTCTTGGGAATCTTTGTTCTTGACGTAGGAGGTGAACATCTTCTTCTCCCCCGTCATGTGGTTTGTGCATCCGCTGTCGATAATCCAGCTTGAACCCCCGGATGCATAAACCTATAAGGCAAATTTAGGCTTGGGTTTTTGGTACCCGACTCTTGTTGGGTCCTACAAGGTTAGTCAAAATGGTCTTAGGGACCCAAATGCAAGTTTTATCTCCCTTGCATCTTGCCCCTAACTTCCTAGCAATCACCTTCTTATCCTTTCTACAAATAGCAAAGGAAGCATTGCAAGTATGAAAAATTGTAGAAGGTTCATTGTTTACTTTTCTAGGAATATGAACAACATTCCTTCTAGGCATATCATTTTTCCTAGCCAAATTTCTATCATGCATAATAGAAGAACTAGAAGCAAACATGGCATAGGAATCAAAAGCATCATAACTTCTATAAGCATTCCTAGAATGTCTCCTATCATGATACATGAAAGCATGGTTCTTTTGAGTACTACTAGCCATAGGGGCCTTCCCTTTCTCCTTGGCGGAGATGGAAGCCTTATGGCTTGTTAAGTTCTTGACTTCCCTCTTGAAGCCAAGACCATCCTTAATTGAGGGGTGTCTACCAATCGTGTAGGCATCCCTTGCAAATTTTATTTTGTCAAGTTCACTCTTGCTAGTCTTAAGTTGGGCATTAAGACTAGCCACTTCATCATTCAATTTAGAAATTGAAACTAGGTGTTCACTACAAGCATCAACATTAAAATCTTCACACCTATTGAAAATTGCAACATGTTCTACACAAGATGTTGATTTATTAGCTACTTCTAACTTAGCATTTAAATCATCATTTATGCTCTTTAAGCTAGAAATAGAGTCATGGCATGTAGACAATTCACAAGAGAGCATTTCATTCCTTTTAATTTCTAAAGCAAGGGATTTTTGTGCCTCTACAAACTTATCATGTTCTTCATACAATAGATCCTCTTGCTTTTCTAATAACCTATTCTTATCATTCAAGGCATCAATTAATTCATTAATCTTATCAACCTTAGTTCTATCTAGGCCCTTGAATAAACATGAATAGTCTATTTCATCATCGCTAGATTCTTCATCACTTGAGGAAGCGTAAGTACTAGTATCACGAGTGCTTACCTTCTTTTCCCTTGCCATGAGGCAGGTGTGATGCTCGTTGGGGAAGAGGAACGATTTGTTGAAGGCGGTGGCGGTGAGTCCTTCATTGTCGGAGTCGGACGACGAACAATCCGAGTCCCACTCCTTGCCAAGGTGTGCCTCGCCCTTAGCCTTCTTGTAAGTCTTCTTCTTTTCCCTCTTGTTCCCTTGTTCCTGGTCACTATCATTATCAGGACAATTAGCGATAAAATGACCAATCTTACCACATTTGAAGCATGAGCGCTTCCCCTTTGTCTTGTTCTTGTTGGGAAGCCCTTTGCGACCTTTTAGCGCCGTCTTGAAACGCTTGATGATGAGGGCCATTTCTTCATCATTGTTGGGGGCCTTCGTCCTCCGAAGGTCCTCAAAAACATGATTTGACAATGTTTTCCAAGTGGATTATGTGAACAGGTATCTTCGGACTCAGAATTATGAACATAAAGCACGGTCAGGACGAAGCCTGAACCAGACGAAGGACGAGCTGATTACCAAGCTCTACGAAGGATGGTGCACAGCCGGAGCTGTGCGCAAGGAAGCTTCGTCGCGATAGCGGAAAGGGGAACCGACTTAAAGATGAAAAGACTACGTGGGCCTTGACAGATTTCCATAAGTCATTAACAAATGTAATGGACATGGATGTAATTTTACGTGGGCTGCGTCCCGCGTCTATAAATAGATGAACAGTACTCCCGTACTGTTCACGCTGACTTGGCATCTGCTTTTACGCCACGCCTGTATTTTTTACCTTCTCTCAGGACCGAAGGTACATTTGTAATTTGAAATCATTTCTATTTTTCCATGTTAATAAAATAGAAATGATTCTATGATGGTGTTTATGCTATGTTTCATGCCCTATATGAGTCCTTCGTCATTACTTGTTATGTTTACGAAGGTATGTCTTTTGTGACCTTCGTCCGAAATACATTATCTCCCGAAGGGACATAATGTTCCGAAGGACGAAGGACTTTAACACTTAACATTTTTTATGTTGCCTTGTTCTTAACTCTTAGCATTTGAGAACAAGTCCCCAACATTGGCGCCCACCTCCGGTGAACTCACTTCCACTTCGAGTTTTTTGAACACCTTCGGAAGCTGTAGACCTTCGCTATGGCACCGAAGAAAGCTTCAGCGGCTGGGGCTGCAGCACTGCAACCACTGGACCACAACCAGGAGACCGTCTCTCTTCGGGAGGCCCGAAGCCAGAAGAGAAAGGCCGGCAGCCCAACGCTTCAGGAGGAAGAGCTAGACCAAGAAATCAGGGATATGGAGATGCTACATCAACAGGTACAGAGGAAGAAGGAGAAGATGGCCCGGCTAGCTGAGTTGCAACGGTAGATAGACGAAGCCTCTGAGGAAGTTCGCCATCTTACTCACGATGAGCAAAACAGAAGGCCTCAGCAGAAAGACCTTCATCAGGAGGGCTTTGTCAACGAGGATGACTGGTATGACAATTTCCATCAGGGAAATTTTTGTTTTCGATGATGCTTCTCCTTTGTCCGCTGAGCTGCAGGCTACACCTTGGCCTCCATCCTATAAGCCACCCCAGCTTCCCATGTTCGACGGCCACTCAGACCCGAAGCAGTTCTTAATGAGCTACGAAGCAACAGTGTCTTCGTATGGGGGCAATGCTGCAGTCATGGCGAAGTCTTTCGTTATGGCCGTCAGGAATGTTGCTCAGACCTGGTATTCCTCCCTTCGACCAGGAACGATCACCTCATGGCAGAAGCTGAAGAATATGTTGTTAACCAGCTTTCAAGGATTTCAGACGAAGCCGGTTACTGCTCAAGCCTTGTTTCAGTGCACTCAGGATCATGAAGAATACCTTCAGGCGTATGTCAGAAGGTTCTTGCGTTTGAGGGCACAGGCACCAACGGTGCCCAATGAAATTGTTATCGAAGCCATGATCAAGGGGCTTCGTCCTGGACCTGCAGCCCAATACTTTGCTAGGAAGCCTCCTCAGACTCTGGAGAAGCTACTCCAAAAGATGGACGAGTACATTCGTGCAGATAACGACTTTCGCCAAAGAAGGGAGGAGGCCTTCAGATTTTCTGAGATGACCAGGGGCTTTGGGGGACGATTCTATCCGAGGCATGTCAGGTCCATCCACAACACTCAAAATGATGATAAGGGGAGTCAACAGAACAGGCCGCAGTGCTCCTCACAGGCTTCGGGGCAGCAGCAAACTTTCTTTCGGCCACCAGCTCCAAGAGGCAGAGGCGCCAGGGGCTTCGGCGGGAGATTTGGAGATCAACCAAGGAGGACATTTTGCTTATTCTGCGGTGAGAACAAGGGCCATACCACCAGGATGTGCCATGTTACCATCCAGAAACAAAAGGAGCTAGCAGAAGCTGCAGCGCAACAGGGACAGCCGAAGCAGGTCATGCATACTGCTTCGTACCATCAGCCTTACATCCCGGAGTACGTGGGCAACCACCCTGCAGTTTCCGTAGCTTCGGCAAGTCAACCTCAAGCTTCATGGCAACAGCCCCCGCCTCCACCTCCGCTGCAACAAGGCCAGCAGCCAGAAGGGAGCCAATATGTTCCGCACCAAAGGGATATCAGAGAGCAATCTGAAGCCCGTACAGTCAATAGTACTGTGCCAGAGTCGAAGCACATTTATTGACAAATATCCTACTTTGATAGCAGTCTTTTCCGTTTAAGTTCTGTTTTCTGTGTAATAAAGAACACTTCAGTTTTCATATAATAGTTTCGCGGTTGGTTATCAGAAAAACCTATCTTCTCTACAGGTTTAAGTTGCTGAAGCTTAAAAATTTTGCGGTAACAAGGAGGATCTTCGGATTATTGAAAACCCTTCGAAACAACAAAAAGTCGTTCTAAGGAGCGCAGAGTAAGTTGCCGAAGTTACAAAAAGCCGTTCCAAAGGGAGCGCAGTGTAAGTTTTTTGCTCCAAAGACGTTCCTGAGGGAATGCAGAGCATACAGCGAAAAGTCAACGCTGATACCGCCTAAGTAAAAGGCGAAGAAGCTCCAAAGACGTTCCTAAGGGAATGCAGAGCTTATACCGTCTAAGTAAAAGGCGAAGAAGCTCCAAAGACGTTCCTAAGGGAATGCAGAGCTTACGAATATATTTTGTGTGTATCTTCGGAACAAATGTCATTTGCATAACATAACATCATCACATCATTTTGCATAACATAAGCATCATACATCATGTTGCATTTGGCAAAAGAAGGGGACACAGTATCAGCCTTCGAAAGGACGCTTTGAGAAAGTGAAAATTGTGTAAAGTCACGAGGGAATACAATGATAATCTTCGGAATACAGCTTCGGAGAATATTTTTACGAAGCATGGACGAGCTTCATCAGAGCAATACCGAAATTGTATAGCTTCGGAGAATGTCTTCATGAAGCATGAACGTGTTTCATCAGAATAATTTTAACGGAGAATGTCTTCTTCACGAAGCATGAAAAGAAGGGAAGGTGTTTTTTCGCCGAAGGCTCAAAAATGGTATGTATATAGAGTTTCATGCATCGTAAAGAATTGAATAATAAAAAGAGACTTGTATATTACATTCAAATGTACAAAATGTTACATAGATCACACTTTAAATGTTTTTTCTAAATAGCATCTAGTCTTCTCTTAATACTGCCTCGGCGGCTTCATTTAGAAGTTGATCAACAACTTTATCCATGATAGCTTCGGCCATTTGTTTAATTTCGTCATCCCCTTTTGTGTGGGGGTCGGCAGTCGATCCAGCAGCTTCTGAGGGAAGAAAACATTTCTTCAATACTATTACAAATCGCGAGCAACGTTTGAAATAAAAATTACAACACAATAGGAACGACTAGTTAATACCTAATTGCCTTTCGGGCTCTGTACTTCTTTCGGCACCTTCTGCCACTTTCCTAGCATCATGGATGCCTTTTTCGCTTCTTTGAATTATTTCTTGCGCCATTTCTCGGCCGCCATTGACCCAGATATCAGTGAAGAATTTACTGCCAACCATGCTGGCTTCGGTCGAGGGATCTTTGATATCTTCCGAGGATAGGTCAGCTTCGGATTGAGCTAAGGATTTTATATGTTCACAACCTTTTTTCTCCAAAACAGCAGCAATTCCCCTGGCGCCTGAAAAAGCGCAGATATCACCGCGGCTGCTCAGGATTTCTTCGAAGGCTTCTGCTTCGTGACTAATCCAGTCCAGTGGACCTTCGGGATTGCCTCTTGAAAAGTCCTCTTCACTAGAAAAGGCGCCAACGCTGGCGAAGCTGGATTTTATCTTTTTCACGCATTCTACAGATTTAACATAACATTTCCTCTGAGATGCACGAAGCTCTTTAACACTTAACTCCAATTTATTGACCATATAATCACTAAGTTCTCGTTTCGTTTCCTCAAGCACACGTTCCTCTTTGGCTCTAGTTAGCTGCTTCTGAAGATCTTTAATTTCACGTTTTTGGGCTTCGGCCTGGGCTTTTGAAGCAGCTTCGTCCTTCTTTACTTTATCTACCAGTGTAAGCAGAATTTTATCCTTTTCCAGAGCTTCGTTTCTCAGTTTGATAACTTCGGAGCGTAAATTGTTAAACGCAATGTCATAGCTTTCATCTTTGGCGCTTTTTTGGGCTCTTAATGCGTTGCTCAGAATCAAGCCCTATATGAAAAAGAATTCATATAAGAATAAAGGAATGAATTACGCATTAAAAAGTTTTTTCAAACGCTTAATTTCCATACCTTTAGGCTATTATATGCAAGACTGTCTGCGAGATCCTCTTTCGTCATGGCGCATAATCCAGCTTCAAGTTTCGGGAACCCCATGCTTCTAGCCATTTCCCGGCACACGGATAATTCTTTATTGTCTGGGAGACAGTACAGGAAATCATCTTCATTTGTCCCATTGAATACTACTGCCCCCTTCGGATACTTCAACTCCCTAGCATAGTGATTCGCTTCATAGATTTCTTCTTCAGACAGTTTCTTCCCCGAAGCATGTCGCACGATGTAATCGCGTATGCTGGAGGGAGCTTCGGGGGCGGCAGTGTCAATTTCTTCAACTAAAGCTGGTTCTGATATTTTCTTGGATTGTTCCTTGGCGGGCTCTGAAGGCCCAGCTTCGGCTTCAGCTTCAGCTTGTTGTTTCGAAGCTTCTGTAGATGCTTCAGCGAGTTCAACAGACTCCTTTGCGGTTGTGCTTGAAGACTTAATTGTCTCCAAGACATCCAGTACGTTCACCATTCTTTTTCTTCTTGGGGTCACCAATGGGCCCTTTTGATTTTTTGTTATATCGACATTTGCTGAAGGACTTAAAATTTCTGATGTTTTTGGCCCTTCAGTCTTCGGTTTTTCTACTGCTGAAGGCACTTCAGTTTTCTCTACTATCTTCGGCACTGGAGCTGGTTCTGTAGCTTCAGAGGCCAAAGAAATTTCACCAATAAATTCTGGCACTGTGGCCGGCTCAATAAAGCGTGCTCGGTGGGTGAGCACCTTCACCTTTTTCCTTTGCGGCGCTGGCTCACTAGTGGCACTTGTGGTAGCTTCTGTCGCAGGAGAAGTAATTTTTCTTTTGCGACCCAGTACCGGATAATGATAGTCAGGATAGACAAATCCGATTGCGTCAAATACCCGGTTGAGTCTTTTCTTCTTTCGGCCTCCGAAGGCTGCTGATAACGCAGTATTTTCGGCCTTCGAATATGCCCCAAGCAGTTCGTCACTTAATGTTTCAATGCTTTTCAACCAGTCATCATCAGGTTCAACAAATTTATCTGCATATTTGAATGTGTATTTCAGTCTGACCAGTCCGCCTTCGTCGGACTCTTTAATGGTCTCCTTCGGCATTTCCCACTTTTCTGCAAGTGGCCATACCCTGAAGGCAATGTGCTCTTGGACCAAGTCCCTTGTCCCAATGAAAGAACAGATTACGCCGAAGGCTCTTTGGCATTCCTCGGCTGCTTCGTCCATTTCAACCTTCGGCCTTCGAAGTCCGAAGCGTTGCCAGATGGGGCGCATAATGACACTCTTAACATTTTCTTGCGCTGATAAGTCATTCTTTACATAGAACCACTCTGTCGTCCAGGCTCCGGGCCACCTCTTCCGAAAGGTCGGCACAGGGCAGCTTGACCCGGAGCGGGCACCAAAGCTATAACACCCAAAATTGTTGTGATATTGTTCTTTTCCCCAGGGCTTCGTCTCGTATAGTAACTCATGAATGTTGCAGAAGCTTTTAGCGTTTGGTTCCAAACCTTGGCTCCTCACAGCCCAGACGAACACCCCCATTCTTATGATGGCTTCGGGGGTAATTTGATGAAGGTAGACTTGAAATGTTTTCAGGACTTCAACAACAAAGTTGCTTAGGGGGAATCGAAGCCCAGCCTTGAGAAAGCTTCGGAAGATTACGACTTCATCTTCTTCTGGGGTGGGAGAAGTCTTCTCTCCAGCGTCAGCCCTCACAACGGATATATCTCGAAAATACCGGCCCCTCATATTATCAATATGACTCTGCTTGATAGTGGTCTTACCGAAAACCGTGTGACTTGGCCGCCATGGTCGATCTTCGGCCTCTTCCCCACCACTTTCTACATCATAGCTGTCGCTGTCACCAGTATCTTCGGACAAACCTTCAAGAATCTCCTTGGTGATTTTCTCTGTATTGGTCTCCGCCATCGCTATCAGAAACCCCAAATTCTTCTCTTCTTCGAGACTCAGCTTCGTCTCAGCAGGGATATTCTTACCTTTAGACATCTTCGGAAACGCTAAAAAACTGCTTTCACGACCGAAGCTTCGAAATCAAAAAGGTCACCAATCTTAATGCACAAGAGCTAAAAATTTAGTGGACCGAAGCAGATGGCAAGTATGCGTACCAAATGAGTTCGCGGTGCGATCTTATTTATACGCCCAGGGCGTTGAAAATTGAAAGACCCCGCTTGTCAGTGGATGTTGCTATTCTAGCAAAGGGAAGGTGTTTTTTCGGACCTTCGGCTCAAGGCCTTCGTCCATATCGCAATCTGAATTTATTATTAACAAATTAATATTGCGAGGGGCTACTGTTGGGGGCCTTCGTCCTCCGAAGGTCCTCAAAAACATGATTTGACAATGTTTTCCAAGTGGATTATGTGAACAGGTATCTTCGGACTCAGAATTATGAACATAAAGCACGGTCAGGACGAAGCCTGAACCAGACGAAGGACGAGCTGATTACCAAGCTCTACGAAGGATGGTGCACAGCCGGAGCTGTGCGCAAGGAAACTTCGTCGCGATAGCGGAAAGGGGAACCGACTTAAAGATGAAAAGACTACGTGGGCCTTGACAGATTTCCATAAGTCATTAACAAATGTAATGGACATGGATGTAATTTTACGTGGGCTGCGTCCCGCGTCTATAAATAGATGAACAGTACTCCCGTACTGTTCACGCTGACTTGGCATCTGCTTTTACGCCACGCCTGTATTTTTTACCTTCTCTCAGGACCGAAGGTACATTTGTAATTTGAAATCATTTCTATTTTTCCATGTTAATAAAATAGAAATGATTCTATGATGGTGTTTATGCTATATTTCATGCCCTATATGAGTCCTTCGTCATTACTTGTTATGTTTACGAAGGTATGTTTTTTGTGACCTTCGTCCGAAATACATTATCTCCCGAAGGGACATAATGTTCCGAAGGACGAAGGACTTTAACACTTAACATTTTTTATGTTGCCTTGTTCTTAACTCTTAGCATTTGAGAACAAGTCCCCAACAATCATTAAGCCCGGCCGCCTCAACTTGCGCCACCTTGCTAGGTAGCGCCTCCTTGCTCCTCGTTGCTTTGAGAGCAATGGTTTGGGGCTCTTGGATTGGGCCATTCAATGCATCATCAACGTATCTAGCCTCCTTGATCATCATCCGCCCGCTTACGAACTTTTCAAGTATCTCCTCGGGCGACATCTTGGTGTACCTAGGATTCTCACAAATATTGTTCACAAGATGTGGATCGAGGACAGCAAAAGACCTTAGCATTAGGCGGACGACGTCGTGGTCCGTCCATCGCGTGCTTCCATAGCTCCTTATTTTGTTGACGAGGGTCTTGAGCCGATTGTACGTTTGGGTTGGCTCCTCGCCCCTGATCATTGCGAATCTCCCAAGTTCGCCCTCCACCAACTCCATCTTGGTGAGCATGGTGACGTCATTTCCCTCATGTGAGATCTTGAGGGTGTCCCAAATCTGCTTGGCGTTATCCAAGCCGCTCACCTTATGGTATTCGTCCCTGCACAATGAAGCTAGAAGAAAAGTAGTAGCTTGTGCATTTTTGTGAATTTGCTCATTAATGAACATGGGACTATCAGTACTATCAAATTTCATTCCACTCTCTACTATCTCCCATATGCTTGGATGGAGAGAGAATAAGTGACTACACATTTTGTGACTCCAAAATCCGTAGTCCTCTCCATCAAAGTGAGGAGGTTTTCCGAGAGGAATGGAAAGCAAATGAGCATTGGAACTTTGCGGAATACGAGAATAATCAAAGGAAAAGTTTGAATTAACCGTCTTCCTTTTCTTGTAGTCGTTGTCATCATCCTTTTGGGAAGAGGAAGATTCGTCGCAGTCGTAGTAGATTATCTCCTTGATGCGTCCTCCCGTCTTTTCTTTTGTGGCCCGACCCCGAGTCAGTAGGCTTGTCATCCTTTGGATCATTGACGAAGGACTCCTTCTCCTTATCATTGACCACCATCCCCTTGCCCTTAGGATCCATCTCTTCGGGCGATTAGTCCCTTCGTGAAGAGAACGACTCTGATACCAATTGAGAGCACCTAGAGGGGGGGTGAATAGGTGATCCTGTAAAACTTGAGACTTAGTGCCACAAAAACTTGATTAGGGGTTAGCACAATAAGGCCAAGTGGCTAGAGAGGAGTCTTAGCAAAACAAAATAACCACAAAGAGATCAACACAGAGATGGCACAGTGGTTTATCCCGTGGTTCGGCTAAGTCCAATACTTGCCTACTCCACGTTGTGGCGTCCCAACGGACGAGGGTTGCACTCAACCCCTCTCAAGCGGTCCAAAGACCCACTTGAATACCACGGTGTTTTGCTTGCACTTTACTATATCCCGCTTGTGAGGAATCTCCACAACTTGGAGCCTCTCGCCCTTACAAAGATGTTCACAAAGAGTCACGGAAGTAAGGTTGGGATGAGCAACACACACAAGACACAAAATCAGAGCAACAACACGCACACAAGTCACAACACGAGCTCTTAACACAACTCGAAGAGTACACTACTCAAATGGAGCTCTAGTTGCTATCACAAAGAATCGAATGCGCGGAATTGAAGTCTTGGTGCTTAGGAATGCTTAGAGAATGCTTGGTGTCATCCTCCATGCGCCTAGGGGCCCCTTTTATAGCCCCAAGGCAGCTAGGAGCCGTTGAGAGCATTCTAGGAAGGCAATTCTTGCCTTCTGTCGCCTGGCGCACCGGACAGTCCGGTGCACCACCGGACACTGTCCGGTGCGGATTTCTTTCCTTCTGTGGTGCAGCCGATTGTTGAAGATCTAGAGTCGTTGGCGCACCGGACACTGTCCGGTGCACACCGGACAGTCCGGTGCCCCCTTCTGACCATTGGCTCGGCCACGCGTCGCGCGTGGATTCCTCGGCCGACCGTTGGCCGAACCGACCGTTGGCTCACCGGACAGTCCGGTGCACCACCGGACAGTCCGGTGATTTATAGCCGTACGCCGTTAATCACTTCCCGAGAGCGACGACTTCGCCTGTGAATGGCTCACCGGACAGTCCGGTGCACCACCGGACAATCCGGTGATTTATAGCCGTACGCCGTTGATCGCTTCCCGAGAGCAGCCAGTTGACAGTCGCCAGCCTGGCGCACCGGACACTGTCCGGTGCACCCAGACCGAGCTGTCTTTGGCTAAACAAAGCCATCTCTTTTCCAATTTGATTTCTCCTCTTTCCAGCACTTAGACACAATACATTAGTTCTTAAAACAATGTACCCAGTCTAGAAACATACCTTTAGACTTGATTTGCACTTTGTCCATCACTTTGCATAGATTACCATAAGTCCACTTGTGTTGGCACTCAATCACCAAAATACTTAGAAATGGCCCAAGGGCACATTTCCCTTTCAAGTAGTTGCCTGCATGAGGCCAAACACTTCTGAAAAATTTGCTACTCAGACACAAATCTAGAAAAAAGGATGAAGCAAAAACTCACAAAACAAATCATACATCACACGAAAATAGCGTACATTGCAAGGGAAGTGGATACTTGGTACTTCAACTTTTTCAGCTTCAGGGTGCAAAGGCTTTTCTCCACCTAGCAAAGACAAAATAAAAAAATATATAACATTGAAAAAAACTAAAACAAATCATACAGTCAAAAATCACGATAGACATTACAATGATGCGAACCAAAATCAAAGGAGCAGGGGAAGTGATGCCTAGTACTTCATCATCTCTTCAACTTGCTCCCTTTCCTCGTCACTTGATTCCTTAAGAACCTAGAAAAACAAACTAAAACAAAATCATACATGGATCAAAAAGCATAGTACCATACAATACTTTACATTACAATATAATACATAAAAAACATCATACAAAAATCATGAAAGTAAGCAAACACCGAAACATCAAGAGCAAAACAAAACACACACAAATTTTGTTTTTCACTGTTTAAGTCACTTGTCGATCTTGATGGCCTTAAACTAACAGCAAAAATGACCTCTAACACAAAAAACACACACAAAATTTATGTAAACAGATAACAGTAGTTGCCTGCATGAGGCCAAACACTTCTGAAAAATTTGCTACTCAGACACAAATCTAGAAAAAAGGATGAAGCAAAAACTCACAAAACAAATCATACATCACACGAAAATAGCGTACATTGCAAGGGAAGTGGATACTTGGTACTTCAACTTTTTCAGCTTCAGGGTGCAAAGGCTTTTCTCCACCTAGCAAAGGCAAAATGAAAAAATATATAACATTGAAAAAAACTAAAACAAATCATACAGTCAAAAATCATGATAGACATTACAATGATGCGAACCAAAATCAAAGGAGCAGGGGAAGTTGAAAGGGAAATATGCCCTTGGGCCATTTCTAAAGTGTTTTGGTGATTAAGTGCCCAACACATTTTCTCTAAGTGCTAATTTGTGCCAAAGAGTGAAGAAGTGCAAATCATATAACAAGGTACGTTTCTAGACTTAGTATATTGATTTGAGTACTAATGTATTGTGTCTAAGTGCTAGAAACAAGAGAAATTGGTTTGGAAAAGAGTTGGCTGTGTACAGCCAACTACAGCTCGGTCTGGGTGCACCGGACTGTCTGGTGGTGCACCGGACAGTGTCCGGTGGTGCACCGGACAGTGTCTGGTGCGCCAGACCAGCCTCCGGTGAACAGGCCACTCTCGGGACTTGACGGCGGCGTACGACTATAATTCACCGGACTGTCCGGTGAGTCGTCTGCGGCGAAGTCGTCGCTCTCGGGAAACGTTCAACGGCTTACGGCTAAAATTCACCAGACTGTCCGGTGAGCCAATGGTCGACTGCGCCAACGGTCGGCCGCGCAATCCACGCGTGACGCGTGGGCGCGCCAACAGTCGGCAGGAGGCACCGAATTGTCCGGTGCGCACCAGACAGTGTCCGGTGCGCCAACTGCCAGAAATCTGCAATGGTCGGATGCGCCAGAAAAGGAAGGAGATCACGCACCGGACAGCTACAGTGACTGTCCGGTGGTGCACCAGACTGTCCGGTGTGCCACCCGATAGAAGGCAAGATCAGCCTTCCAAGATTGTTCTCCAACGGCTCCTAGCTGCCTTGGGGCTATAAAAGGGACCCCTAGGCGCATGGAGGAGTCATCCAAGCATTCTTTGATCATTCCCAAGCATCCAGACTCCACTCCCACGCATTTGATTCTTTGTGCTAGCAATTTGAGCTCCTCTTGAGTTGAGAACTCCGTGTGTTGAACTTAGAGCTCAAGTTGTGACTTGTGTGCGTGATTGTGCTCTCATTTTGAGTCTTGTGTGCGTTGCTCCCCCCTTCCTTACTTTCGTGCTTCTTTGTGATCATCAATTGTAAGGGCGAGAGGCTCCAAGTTGTGGAGATTCCTCGCAAACGGGAGAAAGTATAAGAAAGAAGAACACCGTGGTATTCAAGTTGATCATTGGATCACTTGAAAGGGGTTGAGTGCAATCTTTGTCCATTGGGACGCCACAACGTGGAAGTAGGCAAGTATTACTTGGCCGAACCACGGGATAACTCGCATGTCTCTTGTGATTGCTTTTCTGTGTGATTATTCTGATTCGCAAGATCTCGCTCTATAGCCACTTGGTTTTATCATTCTAACACTTAACCAAGTTTTGTGGCTATTAGTTGTTGAATTTTACAGGATCACCTATTCACCCCCCTCTAGGTGCTCTCAGAAGTGATGCCTAGTACTTCATCATCTCTTCAGCTTGCTCCCTTTCCTCGTCACTTGATTCCTTAAGAACCTAGAAAAACAAACTAAAACAAAATCATACATGTAACAAAAAGCATAGTACCATACAATACTTTACATTACAATATAATACATCAAAAAAACATCACACAAAAAAACCAAAAAACAACAACAAAACAAAACAATACATACATGAACTTGATTCCTTAAGAACCTAGAAAACCAAATTAAAACAAAAAAATCATACATGAAACAAAAAACATAGTACCATATAACAATTTGCATTACAATATAATAAATCAAAACAAACATCATACATAAAACATCACCATAAAAACAACAGAAAAACAAAAAAAAATACAAAAAAACTACATGGAAACATCTAAAATACAATACAATAACATGGTAGCCGCATAATATGAAACACAAAAGCTACAAAATAAAATCTTAAAACAAAAAAAAAATGATAATAACAACTTACAACACAAAAAAACATAATAGTAACATCTTACAATGAGGGAAAGATATGAGTACACAAGTCTGCTGAAGTAAAAAAATTTCAAAACATCAGGAAGACTTACAGTGCGGCTAATTGAAGTTAACCTATGTCATAGGGTATTTCTCTAGAGAATTGGTTGTATGAAATGTCCCTACATGCCAAATACAAAAAGGAAAATTCATGTCATAGCATCCTAAACTTAAAAGGACAACCAAAAACACCAACAGAATCGCAAAAAGAAACAACATACATAATCTCAAAAAAGCTAGTGCAGTTCCGTCTGGAATTGTTCCTCTGATATTGTTCCCCCTTATGTCACTGCATATATGGAGGGCAACCAATGTCAATAAAGATCAAACTGCATCTTATGCATCAGGACACACAATGGAGCAGGGCAGTAAACTTACAAAAAAAGAACCATAGACCACTCAGTTGGCACATATCAGGTGACAAAAAAGTTCCATTTAGTTATTACCACTCAAGCCTCTATGGAACCAAGGTAACAGATGTTATCACCCAAAAAACATCTTGAACCTTGAGCAAAAACAAAAAAATGATGTAGAGCTCTTACAAGGATTGTAGTACACCATTCCAGTAGATGAGCCTAGGGATGTCGCCGTTAAGCTTGTTCTGGGCCAGATCCCTATTACAAAAAGGAACAAACAAACATTTCATTACCACAACATCATATGACAAAAAAGGAAAGGAAGTACAAAAAAGGAAACTCCTTTGGTGTGAGCACTAAAGCACAAAAAACAGTGGGAAACTAAAACAGAACATAAACATGAGAGAAAACTTGTTATGCTCCAGTAAGCTTACATCTGACTTGCCCAAACATATCTTCAACCTTCTTCTTACGGCAGGAGACCATCTCATTGAAGGATTCTCATTAAATGCAGCAAAAAATGGCGCGTTCAAAATCATCTGCAAAAATACAAAATACAATTGAATAAGAACATGATGAAAAACAATACCAAAAACCAATGACAAAAAATACAGAAATGTGAAACAAACAATGAGAAATATAAACTTACAAAATGCCCTTCATGACTCCACACTTAATGAGATCCCCCCGGACATTGCATCGTGCAGCAAAAAAGTTGACCACTACCCATTCTTTTGATAATGCTATAAGGACAGCGTGCATAGCGTATTCTTTTGTTTATGTCTGAATGGATTTTCATCATGTCATATGTAAAAAATTTGGAATTATGTTTTTTCAGATGTCATTAGAGCTAGCAAGGTCAAAAGAAATGGGCAATGGTCAACTTTTTTTTGCAATTAACATCCAGGGGATAAAATATACAGCTTCCTCTTTTTCCTTGACACTCGGTTCCTTTTAGAACCTATAAAAATGAAACTAAAACAAAAAAAAGACATCCCATACCCAAAAAATAACAAACAAAAAATGATGAAAAAATAATAACAAAGAAATACTAAAAGGATTAATCCAAAAAAATCACATCACACTTGGCATCACGAAATTCGACCTAAAAAAATACAGAAAATACAATGGAACATAAAAAAACTTGTGTGGAATTGCATAACCAAAAAGGAGGTGGTTTTTGTTTTTTTGAAGTGGATGTACGTATAAGATACTCATAACATGTTCAAAAAATATTGAACGCGCCTATGAAACTATGCTCACACATTGTTGTTGTTCAACTAAATTGCCCTTCAAAACTCTTTGCACGCGCACACACACCTCGTAAGCACTAATGCTTCGTTTTCCACCATGTCAGTCCACAAGCTACAACACCTGTTGTAAAACACTTTCGGCACACGACGATACAATAGAATCATCTAATCTGGCAAAAAACCATTTCAGATGAAAAGTGCATCCTATACGAGCATCACATAGGCTCTCCAATCACACTGAAAACATGTACAAACATTTGGGCAGAATTACATAGCAGTATAGCACACGGAAACCCAGCATAGAGGAACAGAAACATATCGTACCAATAGACAGAATCACATGGCACATGGAAAACTCCACAAAAGGCAAAAGGCGTCCAACCCAGCATGACAGATATACAACAGGTCTCTCACGCATTGGGCCAACCCTTCACATGTACCGCCTACCAGCCCAAATGTAGTACACATAAAAAAGGCAACAAAACAAGCCCAGTGCAGTACACAACCCCCCAGCCGCCAGCCCTCTAGCCAGCCACCAGCAGCCCCCAACACAAAACCACAGAACCCCAGCCGCCAGCCCTCCACCCCAGCCGCCAGCGGCTAGCACAAAACCCTCCCCCCCTCTCTAGAAAAAAAGAACAGAACATTCAATGTCTATGAGGATACAAAGTACATGATGATGACAGAGGAAGATAAAAGAGGCAAAGAAATTGAAAAGGTATACTCATCTATGCCCCCATCTCATTTTGTTGATGCTTCTCTGTTCAAAAAAGTTGAGGCCCCCTAGATTTTTGCAGAAGAAAAAAAATTCCCATGCTCGAAATAAACAACACAGCATCTCTACCCACTCTTTCACTCCAACCAAAAGTCAGAGCTCCCATGGCTTTCCGTGCCACGGGACGCTTTCTGGTTTAAAACACCATCGCTGATACGTACTTGCCGGCGTTAGCAAGCTGATTCATGTCGTGGCCTTCTTCCAAGTACCTTCTGAGACACTAGCATGGAATAGTAGACCATTTTAGTTAGTCTGATGAGCAGATAGATCTGCTAGATTCGTTCAATGTCAGTCTACCTGCATTGTTCGCCAGTAGTATGGCAGGAAAGAGAGCACGTATGCCAGGTTCTTGAATTGGGAGCTGCTGGTACAACTTCCATACGCGTGAGTTCTGAAAGTTTTAGCCATGAAGTAGCACCCCGTGAACTCAAGGTGTCTTAGCAGTGGGATCTGCAAAACAAGACATTTTGAGCCGCAACGTAATAAGTACAATGGCTAGCTCTCCATGCATGCCTAGTGTACGGTTGAGCACAGTTTACCTGACTGGTTAGTTGGTCAGCCATGAAGAAATCCGCCATCAGAACCTGCATGACATGGCATCCTGGTAGATCAGATCAGATGATCTATTTCAAACAAACTTGACAGATAGACAGATTTCTCACCCACTCATAGTTTGTATTACTTGACAAACATCCCATGCTCGGATTTTTCTTGTACACCCCATGTAAAAAACACCTGCAACAAAAAACATGATAATTAGAAGATATCATAATAGATTTCTCACCCACTCCTAGTTTGTATTACTTATTCAAATTGGATTAACATATGCAAAAAAATATTTGTATTACCTCTTTGATTGGATAGAAGACTAACACACTATCCATTAGTTTTTGCCCCCCCTCCCTCCCCTGATGATCTGCCGCAAAACACAAAAAAGGCTACACATGAACTTGCCCCTCTGCCCTCCGCCTGCAAGAACTATATCTGCATGATCTAAACATCCTCTGACTTAGCTGAAAACGACCAGAGCAAATACACAACTACAAGGCAAAAAAAACCACATAACACAAAAAATAGCCAAGATTGAAAAAAAAATGGGCATACATTTTCTTTCCCTTTTCGCAGATTCATGTTGATGGTACTAACAAGTTTGTCACTGAAGACAACATATTCTCAGAAGATGAAATTACCAATTTTCAGCAGCATATATTGGAGATAATTGGAAGTACTCAGGTAAAAAGTATATGAGAATTCCCATAATTACAGTTGAATAAGATGAAAAAAATTCTATCCACATGTTTTGAAGACTAAAAAACTTTTTGTGATTTTTTATGAATGTGCAAAAAATAGATGGCTGGAAGGCGTTTTACTCAAAATGGATCAAGCAGTACTCAGATATACGCACAAATGACGCTGCCATATGTTTCAAACCAGGTAATAAAATGCAAAAAAAACATGAACAACACCTACTAAATTATATATGGGAATTTAATTGATCCTTGATGATTATGCAGGGTGGATACATGGATCTGATGATGGAACAGATACGTAACTCGCAAGGAGAATCAGTGAGTGAAGTAGGCAATGAAATGCAAAGTGGCCTATGCACACAAAATGAAACCATGAACAAAAACCTACTAGTGGCCCCATGTGAGACATACACACATATGATTCTTGAGGAGGACTCAACGCTTGCAATTGCAGACATATCCAAGGTAAGTGTGGGGGTGTGTGGGAAAAAATAATAGTAATATACATTTCATAACATAAACAATGATGTTTATAACGGCAACAGGATGTGTTAACAGGATATGTTTCAAACCAGGTAATAAAATGCAAAAAACAAGAACAACACCTACTAAATTATATATGGGAATTTAATTGATCCTTGATGATTATGCAGGGTGGATACATGGATCTGATGATGGAACATATATATAACTCGCAAGGAGAATCAGTGAGTGAAGTAGGCAATGAAATGCAAAGTGGCCTATGCACACAAAATGAAACCATGAACAACAACCTACTAGAAGCACCATGTGAGACATACACACAAATGATTCTTCAGGAGGACTCCCCGCTTGCAAATGCAGACATATCCAAGGTAAGTGTGGGGGTCTGTGGGAAAAAATAATAGTAATACATTTCATAACATAAATAAAAATTAGAAAACTAACAAAAAACTGATTTTTTGTAGGAGACATTTGGGGAATGCAATGAAGCTGATACATCTAAATATGGGGAAGCAGTATACCACAGGGATCTCTTTGAGATAATGCATGTACAACAACTAACTGAATGTGCGCAAAATGATGATGGAAAAGAAACTAAAACATCGAGTGCTAGTGCAAACTTTGATAATGCAGAAGCTGAAACAACAAATGCAGGAGATGAAGAGTTAACAGAGGATCAGATTGATGCCTTCATTATGAGTGAGTAGATAGCTGCAACAAAAGGGAACAATGCATCAATAGACAACAAATACACACCTCAAGTTGGGATGGAATTTAAGACTAGGGGAGATGCAGAGCACTTCTTATTCTTCTATGGTTTTTTGGCTGGTTTTAAACCAGCAATCACCCACACTTTTAGGACTTCCAACAAAAAAGAAGCAATGAAGTAACAAAGGTGGAGCTGAAATGTAACAAACATGGCAAAACAAAAAAGACAAACTAGCAGGAACAAGATATTTGCATAGAAAAAAGGCGCTGCGAGAAAGGCCCAAAAAGGAATACAAATGTCCAAGTTAAAACAGATTGCAGAGTATTCATGGTTATAAAGGAACATGGACAAAAATGGGTGATCAATAAGTTAGACTTGGAACACAATCATGACCTCAGACCAGCAGACAACAACAACATGTTTAGTGGGCATAAGTACATGACAAATATGGAAAAAGGAATTATAAGAACATTGAACCACAACAACATACCTACACGGAAGATGATAGCTATATTGTCTTATCTGAGAGGAGGTATGACAGCATTGCCATACAAAAAAAAGATGTTAGCAACTATAGAACTAAAATAAACAAGGAAGTAACAGGGAATGATATGACGCAAGCACTGCAGTTTTTTCAGGAAAAACAGAAGGAAGATCCAAATTTCTTCTACAGAATTGTCATTGATGAAGATAAAAAGCTGAAGCACATGTTTTGGGCAGATGGGACATCTTTGAAATACTACGAGATGTATGGAGATTGCATCAGTTTCGACACCACGTACATGACTAACAAGTACAACCTGCCATTTGCGCCATTTGTGGGTGTTACAGGGCATGCACATACATGCTTGTTCGCATGTGCATTCATTTCTGATGAAACAATAGAAACATTCAAGTGGATATTCAAGACATTCCTTGAGGCCATGGGAGGGAAACATCCCCGCACAATAATAACAGATCAAGATAGGGCAATGAGACCTGCGATCAAAGAGGTCTTCCCTGAAACAGTGCATAGGAATTGCTTCTTCCACATAAAAAGCAAATGCTACCAGAAAAATGGAAATTGCTTTGCAAGAAATATAGGAATGCTAGAGGACTTTGAGGACATAGTTAACTATTCACTAACTATATCTGAATTTGAGAGGGACTGGAAGCAAATGGTTGAGGACTACCACCTAGAAAACAACAAGTATTTCAGCAAAATGTGGGAAACAAGAGCTAGGTTCATACCAGTATATAACACCTCAAAATCTTGTCTTAAGAATTTAGTAAAACTCTCCAAAATTTTTGAGTAAATCCCCTAGAAAAGAATCTTCTCTTATACAAAATAAACATGCCTTCTAATAAAGGACATCTATATGAGTTAGGTTCCCTCTTTTATTTGAACTATAAAATTTAAATAAAGCATCTTCTAGTAAAGGTTTTACACTGGAAATTTGCTACTCTTAAAAGCAACTATTTTTGTGTATGTGAATTTACATGTTTAAAAACATGATACTTAAATGAGATAATAATAAATATTTATACACTTTGCATCATGTTGGAGTTTATTTGATTGTGCATTTAAAAATAATAATAATAGAAATATACAAATGGTGAAATAGGTATTTAAACCTAAATTTTGAAGTTAAGATGTGAAGAAAGGAAGAAAAGAAATATTATAAAATTCATAATAAAAAAATGTAAACTTTATCCATACTAGTAAGATTAAGATCTACCTTTAGTTTGAGCACAAAATTTATATTCATAGTTGTTGGGGACTTGTTCTCAAGTGCTATGAATTAGGAACAAGGCAACATAGAATGTCAGATGTTAAAGCCCTTCGTCCGCTGAAGTATTATTTCCTCAAGGATTTAATGAACTTCGGACGAAGGTTATGAATAATATATCACGAAGGTTGCACCTTCGTGAACAAAGATAAAACAATGTGAAATGAAATATAAAATATAAAACGTTACAGAATTCCAAGAATAAATAACATTATCCGATTATTTTGTAATGTGAATTTAAATATCAAAACATAATATTTAGGCACATTTGTACCTTCGCCTTGGCAGAAAACAATAATTCCAGAGTAATACGTTAGCAATTACAAGATTGCGTGAACAGTAAAGGAGTACTGTTCACCTATTTATAGGCACAGGACGCAACCTGTAAGGAATTACAATCATGCCCCTTACAGAAGATCACAATTATAACTCAGACTCTTATGGACTAAAAAGTAATTCCATCCTTAAGTCGGTTCGATCCTTCGTCTTTGGATACGCTATAGTGTCAAAGCTTTATGAGCGGTAGCTTCGGTATCATGTATAAACAGATTTGCCGAGGGTGTTTTCTTCCTGCAGGACCTTCGGCAACGAAGCATGATCCCAACAGTAGCCCCTTCGCGGCGCTAGATCGTTTTTCGTAACGAGCTTGACCCATGAAAAAGTCTCTTAAGCTTCGGGTAGCCGAAGGTCCGAAAAACACCTTCCCTGAGCTCGTTGCGGAGAAATGATACAACTTCCGAGCACGGAGTAATCCCATCATGCATATTTACCTTCTCGGGTTTTGTGGCTCACTGTTCAGTGGATGCGGGCGACTGTTTGTCCGGTGTAGGAGACTTGACGATTCACCTTTTTACCTGCAGCACTATATAAACAGACAAGTAGGTGTAAAGTTACCACGGCATTCATTGCAATTGCACTGTTTTGCTGCCAAAAATTTCACCATAGCCGAAGCTTGACCCTTGCACTCAAACGAAGCACCACTCCGGATTCTGCTTCGTCACAAGAAGAGCTTCGGAAAAAAGGTCATTAATTTCAAAAAACTTAAGGAATTCATAATCAAATGGCTAGATTGCGCTCCACTGCCAGGATTGAGCGTGAGGGAGACGAGGCCGAAGCCACTGAAACTGTTCTGATTTCCGAAGCGATGAGGCGTTCTGGGCTGGTTTCATCAGAGGACACACATGCTGCCGAAGCAACACAAGCTGATGTTGAAGAAATTGGTTCCAAAGATGAGTACAGCTTCGGGATGCCAAGTAAACCTAGTCATCTGGACTTTGGAAGGTCCACCATCTCTGAAGCTGATCTTCCTAAGATGGTGAAGCTGGGTTATTTTAGTGAAGCCAAGAAGGAATTAATTCGTTTTGGTGGAGAAGAAACTATCCCAAAGCCAGGAAAGAATGAGGTAGTAGTCTTCAAAAGTTTTCTGAAAGCTAGTTTAAGGTTCCCCCTTAACAAGATGATTGCTATTGTACTGAAGAAGTTTGGGATTTACCTTCATTAGCTGACCCCTAATGCTATCGTTAGGTTGAGCGTTCATATTTGGGCCCTTCGTAGCCAGGGAGTGGAACCGTTTGGTGAGGGTTTCTGCCGAGTTCATGAATTACACTACCAGACTAAAGCCAGAGGAGACGGTCTGCACGAGAATTTTGGCTGCTACAACTTTGCTTATCGCAAGACTACGAAGTTTCCAGTGATAAGCTATCGAAGCAAATGGCCAGCCGGATGGAAGTATGAATGGTTTTATGTTAAAGTTGACGAAGATGAGGACAAATTGGTCCAGAGTCCGCTAGAACTGACCTTCGGAGAGACGAGGCCCCAATGCAACATGATAATGGGGAGCCCGAGTCAGATTGCTTTGGCTGAATTTCGAGTGATTTCAGATCATATTGGCACTAGAGACTTAGTGCAGGAATTCTTGGCTTTTAAAGTGTCCCAACACTGAGGGAGTGGGAGATGCCGAAGCTAGAGGGAGAAAAGAAGAAGGGAGAACTTGTTCGATTGCCTTATCACTACAAATTTAAGAAACATTTTAAAGCACCATGCCAAGAATGGTTGGACACAATTGAGGTTATGTGCAACGAGATTCTCAGATGCTATTCTAAGAAAGAAGATCAGTTAATGACTGCGGCCTTCGGCACTCGTCTGAAATGAAGATTGAATCAGGTGCTGGATGCCTTGAATTTTGATTATCCTGACTATGAGCAACTGAGCAGAGATGCTGAAGGCTAGAAAAGAAAAAGGATTGCCGGCGTCCTTGATAAAGAAGGCACCAAATCGGCTAAAAAGGACAAAGAAAATTCTGAGAAAAGAAAATTGAGCCCTGAGCCGAAGATAGCTGCTCCAAAGAGAAGAAAAGCTGCATCCCCAAAACCGAAGACGCCAGCCCGAGAGGAGGAAGCTCCTGCAACACCTTCTGCTGCCGAAGTGGAAGAGATTCTAAAGGTAATGACTGAACCTTTGCCTATCAAGCTAAGTCCGCTGGCGCCAGAACTGACGAAGTTTTTTCAAAAGGAAAAAGAACCTTCGGCAACAGAAAGTCCTACCAAGTCGAAGAAGAAAAGAAGAATTATGCAAGTGGCCGATGTCATTCATCAGACACCACCACCAACATCGGCGTCAAAAATAATTGAAAGCGTTGTTATTGCCGAAACCACAGCCACCAGAGCTGAAACTACCGGAGCCGAAGCCACCGGAGCAACCGCCGAAGCTGAAGCCACCAGAGCTAAAACTGAGATCACCGAAGATCCTAATCTAGAAACCACACTTGGTGATATTGATAACATACTTCTGAAAATGGGTGAAGAAGAAGCTGCTGCGGTCGCGGTGGACACGACGATTGAGAAAGGAAAAGGGCAGATTGAAGACACTTTGGAAGAAGAAAACTTTAATTTTCAAGATATACTTGGACAAGAGTTATCAGAAACTGAAAAAGAAGAACTAAAGAAATATGCTATATCCTGCGGATACAAACCAGGGGCTCTGCTGTTTGGCGGAGTCAATGAAGGGAAACAAAGATGCCTTCGGAATCGAACCGAGGCTAAAGTTGTTAGGACTTTCTCAAAGAATGTTGGGCTACCGAAGATTGAAGCGGACTTGTGCAAGTACCAGCGACAGCATATCGCCGGTAGCCTGTTCTATGCTAATTTCAAGGTAAAAACTTCTCAATTTTTTTTGAATTAAGATGTTTTCTGACGAAGGTTGTTTTGCCAGAGTATATTGCTAAGTAAAGTGCTGAGGATGCAACAAGATCTTGAAGACGAGAAAAACGAAGCTACCATCAGAGATCTAGAAAATAAAGTCGAAAGTTACGAAGCTGCTTTGAAGAAAAAGGACTTCGACATTCAAGAACTTGAACATAAAACTAAAGATCACGAGGCTGCCTTGGAGAAGAAGGACTTCGTCATTCACTCTATGGAAGGCTCGCTAGCTGAAGCTCAAGCTGAAATTGACAAATTAAACAACAAATTACTCATAAAATTAGAAAAATCTGAGCAGGAAAAGAAGAATCTTGAAACAAGTCTCAAGACCGAAATTGAGAAGAATTCAAATTTGCAAAAATTACTGAAAGAGCTTCAGGAAAAATGTTTAGATTTCAGCAACCGATGTGTGCAGCGGCTAAAGGATGTGTTTTAGTCAATTGGAGCCAGCTCTGATAAGTTTACACCTTCAGCTGAAAACCTGCCAAGCACCTTCGAATACATTGAGGGCGAAGTTGATGCACTTGATGAAGTTATCGCTGGGCATGCCGATTTCTGCGCCCTGTTAGCTTCTCGAGGCACGACTGTTGCTTTCCTGAAGGCTGGCTGCACGCACGAGAAAATTGTCAATAGGCCAAACTTCAGTTTGTCACCAGCAGATTTAATTGACATCCCCAGCCTAGCTCGAAGCATAGGAAACAGGTTTATGACCCAGATTTGGATAAACGGCGGGCGAAAAATGGCTGGTGACGAAGCTCGGAGCCACCTTAAGCCAGTGAGAAACTTATACTTGTTACTTTTACCTTCTCCTTGAACTCTGCACTTTTCTCATTCCGTTTTAATATGTACAGGATGATGAAGCTAAAGAATGAGGAGCTGAAGCTTTAACAGATATCCCGAAAGACTCTGCTGCACAAGATTTTAGAGAAAATTTTGTAATATGATTGTAAAGAAACTTATGTAAATTTGTGCGTACCTTGTAATATATCTTTCCCCTTTGTCCATGTACAATCTGCTTTGCTGTGGACGAAATTTCCTTTTTGAGCCAAAGGTGAAAAACACCTTCCCTTCTTTTCGTACACAACGAAGCATGAAAATTTCTTCTTTCTGTTTTTCTTCGAAGCTTTATCCTCATAGCCGAAGCATCTGTCTTTTCTGTATGATATGATGATAATGATCCTATGTATGTCTAAACGAATGTTTATGAATGCAAATGTCATGATGTGATGTATCGTGCAAATGAATGTCCGAATATATATTCGGAGCCATAATCATAGTCTGCATTCTCTTAGGAATGACTCAAATCTTTTTGCCGCTTATTTTTCGGCTTCACCGTTTATTTTTCGGTGTATCAGCGTTGACTTTTCGCTGTAAGCCTCCCTTAGGAGCTTCTTCGCCTTTTACTTTAGCGGAATCAGCGTTTATTTTTCGCTGTAAGTCTCCCTTAGGAGCTTCTTCGCCTTTTACTTTAGCGGAATCAGCGTTTATTTTTCGCTGTAAGCTCTGCATTCCCTTAGGAACGACTTTTGAGCTTCTCCCTATTTTCTTTTCTTTTTTGTTTGCACTCGATGGTGCATTCTCAGCTTTTACATTTACATCTTTGGGGGATATTGCTCTTATAGAGCTGAAATAAGGAAAAAGAGAAATTACATGCTATGGCCCCATTAAAAACCTTTCTCCCCCTTTGTAAAGGAAACGGGTGCCATAAGAAAAAACTAAAAAATAAAAAATAAAAAAGATTACATCAGGTTACACATAATACCGCCGAAGCTCATCCGCATTCCAAGATCTAGGAATGTCGTTGCCGTCCATATCCTTTAATCTGTAGGATCCGGGTCTTGACGAAGATACTACCAGAAAGGGGCCTTCCCACTTTAGCTGTTGTTTGCCCACTGTGTCTGGGTTGGCCACTCTTCGAAGCACCAAATGTCCTGGCTTAATGTTCTTCAACCGAACCTTTCTATCACGCCATTTTATTGTTTCGGCTTGGTATTTATTAATGTTTTCCACAGCCTGAAGCCTGATCCCTTCTATAGCATCTTTGTCCACAGAGCAATCAGCTTCGTCTTTTGCCGAAGCCACTGTTCTTATTGATCCTGCCTTAGCTTCTTCTGGGGTTATTGCTTCATCACCAAACAACAATTTGAATGGTGTAAAACCTGTTGACCTTGATATTGTTGTGTTGTGGCTCCACACCACTTTGATTAATTCATCTGGCCACTTTCCCCTTGGCTGATTGAATATTAACTTCATTATTCCTGCCATTATGATGCCATTAGCCCTTTCAACTAGTCCATTTGATTCCGGATGTCGAACTGATGCAAAATGGATCTTTGTGCCAATTTGTTCACAAAATTCTTTGAAAGCTTCGGAATCAAACTGCGTTCCATTGTCCACAGTGATGGCCTTCGGCACTCCGAAGCGACAGACAATGTTTTGCCAAAAAAACTTTTGAATAGTAACCGAAGTTATTGTGGCTAAAAGCTTTGCCTCAATCCATTTAGAAAAATATTCCACTGCCACTACAACATATCTTAAGTTCCCTTATGCTGGTGGTAGCGGACCTAACAAATCAAGGCCCCATCTTTGCAATGGCCAATTGGGTTGTATTAACTGGGTTAGAGACGAAGGTTGTTTTTGATCTCTTGCACATTTCTGACAGCCTTCACACTTTTGGACTAACTCCGCTGCATCCGAAGCTGCCTTTGGCCAATAAAATCCTTGACGGAAAACTTTTCCCAGCAAAGGCCTAGATCCAATGTGAGATCCACATAGGCCTGCATGTATTTTCTTCATCAATTCTATACCTTCGGCTCTGGATAAACATTTGAGTAACGGAGAACAGACCCCATGCTTGTACAGCTCCCCTTCTATTATTACATATGGACGAGCTCTTGCCTCTATTCTCTTGTTATAAGCTTCATCATCTGAAAGGAAGTTACCCTGAAGGTAAGAGATGATCTCAGTTCTCCAGTCTTCACTATAAACAGGAGATATATTGAGGACTGCTCTTTCAAGGAGTTCAACCGAGGGTGCTTTTATTGTTTCAAAAAATACTTCCGAAGGTAAGGGCAACCCCTGTGCTGCTGACTTGGCTAGCAAATCAGCATGTTCATTTTCTCCTCGAGGAATATTTTTTACAGAAAACCCTTCAAAGGAAGCTTCAATCCTTCGGACCGTATCTAAATATTTCTCAAGCTTCGGGTCTCTTGCCTTACAACTCTTGTCAATATGACCAGAGATAACCTGGGAATCAGTTTTAAGAACCGCCCTTCTGATTCCCATTGCCTTTAACTTTCGAAGACCCAAAAGTAAAGCTTCGTACTCAGTAATGTTATTTGTGCAGCTAAAATCGAGTCTTGCTGCGTAGCAAGTTTTAACTTTGGAGGGTGCGACCAACACAGCGGCTGCTCCTGCCCCGAAGGTTCCCCAAGAACCATCACAGAATACTGTCCATGCTTCGGCATCTTTACTCGCTTCTTCTTCCTGAGCCCCTGGCGTCCAGTCAGCAATGAAGTCAGCTAACGCCTGGGACTGAATCGAAGATCTGTGCACATAATCAATGCAGAATTCATTGAGTTCCGCAGCCCACTTTCCAACCCTTCCTGTAGCTTCTCTATTTCTCATAATGTCCTTCAATGGTTGTGAAGAAGGGACAATTATATTGTATGCTTGAAAATAGTGCCGAAGCTTTCTGGAAGCCATCAAAACAGCATATAACACCTTCTCCAATTCTGTATAATTTTTCTTTGATAAACTAAGAACTTCAGATACAAAGTATATTGGAGCTTGCTTTTTGACTTGCCCTTCAAGCTTCTCTTGGACAAGTGCCGCACTTACCGCCGAGTGCGAGGCTGCCACATATAACAACAGAGGAGCCCCTGGCGTTGGTGGAGTTAACGTCGTTAAGTCTATCAAATATTGCTTCAGCTCTTCGAAGGCTCTCTGCTGAACTGGTCCCCATTGAAAAACTTCGGCTGATTTCAGCACTTCGAAGAATGGTAAATTTCTCTCTGCTGATCTAGATATGAATCTGTTGAGAGATGCCAATCTTCCTGTCAATCGTTGAGCCCCCTTCTTTGTGCTTGATGGTTCCATTCGAAGAATAGCTTCGATTTTATTTGGATTAGCCTCAATCCCTTTTGTCGAAACTAGGCAACCAAGGAATTTCCCCTTCTTTACTCTAAAAACACACTTTTCTAGATTCACTTTTAGACCGACCTGTCTAAAATTAGCGAAAGTCTCCTGCAGATCAGCAATGTGATTTTCTTGCTTCGTGCTTTTTACAATGATATCATCGACATAAGTTAGCACATTTCTGCCTATCTGAGAATGAAGAACCTTTGCTGTCATTCTGCTGAAGCTTCCTCCAGCATTTTTGAGCCCCTCAGGCATCCGAAGGTAACAATATGTTCCGCTAGGGGTTATGAAGCTGGTTTTTGGCTCATCCTCCTTCTTCATCCAAATCTGATGATAGCCTGAATAACAGTCCAAGAGACTCATAAGTTCTGATGAAGCTGCTGCATCAACTAGGGAGTCTATCCTTGGCAATGGGAACTCAGCCTTCGGACAAGCCTTGTTGAGATCAGTGAAATCAATACACATCCTCCATTTGCCGTTGGCCTTTTTTACCATAACAGTGTTAGCCAGCCATTCTGGATACTTCACTTCTCTGATGACTCCGGCACTGAGGAGTCTTTTTACTTCATTTCGAGCACCTTCGGCCTTGTCATCAGACATCTTTCGAAGCCTCTGCTTTCTGGGCCTGAAGGATGGATCAACATTGAGCGAGTGTTCAATAACATCCCTGTTGACGCCACAAAGATCGTTAGCCGACCATGCAAAGACATCTTTGTTGTTGAACAAGAATCTTATCAGGGTTTTCTCTTGTTCCTCAGACAATTGAGATCCCAGCAGCACCTTCTGCTCTGCGATATCTTCGCATAAAAGCATGGGTTTCAGCTGATCGGCCGAAGCAGCCTTCTCCCTTCTGTGCTTGTACTGCTCACAAGCTTTGGCTTCATCTATATTGTGGATTGCCTTTGAATCAGTCCAATTCCCCTCGGTCTTTCTGGCAGCTTCCTGACTCCCATGAATAGCAATAGGTCCCTGATCCGAAGGTATCTTCATGCAAAGATATGCTGGATGAAGAATTGCTTCGAAAGCATTGAGTGTTCCGCGACCAATGATAGCATTATAAGGATACTCCATGTCAACAATGTCAAACACAACTTGCTCAGTCCTTGTGTTGTTGACGAATCCGAAGGTCACTGGCATGGTAATCTTACCAAGCGCTACAATCTGTCTTTCTCCGAAGCCACAAAGAGGGTGCGTAGCATCATGAATCTTGTCTTCGGGCTCTTGCATTTGTCTGAAGGCCTTAGCAAATATGATATCCGCTGCACTGCCTGTATCAACCAAAACATTGTGGACCAGAAATCCTTTGATCACACAAGAGATAACCATAGCATCATTATGTGGGTAATCCTTGAGCTGAAGATCCTCTTGAGAGAAGGTAATTGGGATGTGAGACCATCTTGACTTGATGAAGGGTCCTTGTACCCCTACATGTTGTACTCTCCTTTGCGCCTCCTTCTGCTTCTTGTTAGCCGACTTTGAGCATGAACCGCCTGTTATCGGGAGAATCAGCTTCGGAGCCGAAGCAGTTCCAGCTTGGTTCTTGAACGAAGCCATCAGCTCAAAAAGTGGAAGTGAGTTCACCGGAGGTGGGCGCCAATGTTGGGGACTTGTTCTCAAGTGCTATGAATTAGGAACAAGGCAACATAGAATGTCAGATGTTAAAGCCCTTCGTCCGCTGAAGCATTATTTCCTCAAGGATTTAATGAACCTCGGACGAAGGTTATGAATAATATATCACGAAGGTTGCACCTTCGTGAATAAAGATAAAACAATGTGAAATGAAATATAAATATAAAACGTTATAGAATACCAAGAATAAATAACATTATCCGATTATTTTGTAATGTGAATTTAAATATCAAAACATAATATTTAGGCACATTTGTACCTTCGCCTTGGCAGAAAACAATAATTCCAGAGTAATACGTTAGCAATTACAAGATTGCGTGAACAATAAAGGAGTACTGTTCACCTATTTATAGGCATAGGACGCAGCCTGTAAGAAATTACAATCATGCCCCTTACAGAAGATCACAATTATAACTCAGACTCTTATGGACTAAAAAGTAATTCCATCCTTAAGTCGGTTCGATCCTTCATCTTTGGATACGCTATAGTGTCGAAGCTTTATGAGCGGTAGCTTCGGTATCATGTATAAACAGATTTGCCGAGGGTGTTTTCTTCCTGCAGGACCTTCAGCGACGAAGCATGATCCCAACAATAGTTGAATTCAAATTCAAAACCTAAATATGAAAATGAGAGAAAATAGAAAAGAAAAACAAGAAAAACTCGCTGATGGGCCACCCCCTCACATTCGGCCTAGTTCCCCTATCCCGCTCAGCCCACGCCGTAACACTGTGCCACTTCCATGCGGGGCCCACGGGCAGCCACTCTACACGCGCTACAGCTGTCCTGCCGCGCGGGCCCCCTTGTCGGCCATCCAAGCCGTGTGCCATCTCGCCCCGCATCCCAGCCAGCCTCTGTTCTCTCATGCTCGCTGCCATGTGGGCCACCCAGCCCGCGTCTTCTTCAACCGTCCGCAGAACTCGCGGGCAGCTCCGCACCCATCGCTCTCCTCTTGACGCGCATGGCCGAGCTGTTGAAACGACCTGCGATTCGTGTGGGCTAGCAGGCAGGGCTCCCTGCATCCATTAATTGGGGGTCCCTGTGACCCGCGCGCAAGCCTCATCTGAAGTCTACCCCCACGGATAACTACCTCCTCCGCCATGGGCGCGCATGGGCTGACTAGCGACTTCCGTCGTGAAGGTCTAGGTAGCCATGCCGATACTTGCGGACCCACTTCGTCATCGTGGTGATAAAAGGAGCCGCCGCACATAGCCCCTTTCGTTTTGCCTACTATTGTGCGCGCTGTGAGAGAGAGAAAGAACGCCGAGAGAGAGAGAATGAGGAAGCGGCGCTGCGGGTAAACTAGAACCACGCCATTGTTGGGGACTCAGCGATTGCACTGCGGGGGTCGACGGCGGTCCTCGAAGCTTTCTGTGTCGTCGGTGGGTGGCGGGGAACCTCGTGGCCACTGGAATTTCTCACCGAAGTGTTGAGATTCCACTGGTCATGCCCAGCGCCGTGGCCAGCCTCTACAATGCCCTAATCACCGGTGAGAGATACCCCCCTCTATACTGTCCGCCCAGAATTTTATTTTAGCGCATTCAGATCGGGGTCCGTGCTCGGGGGAGTGTTTCGTGCGGTGGCCGGCCATGGCGCCACCGCAGAGCCTAGCGCGCCGCTAGGGCTCGCGACCAAAGCCACATAAACAGCTTTGGCCGTTGATTATGAGTTGGGCGGTTGAAATTAGGGCAGGGATAACGTTTAGACCGAGTCAATCCAAGGTCGTCCGTTCTGCAATTGACGGACCTGATTAGATCACGTGGTGATTTGCACGTATAGAATCCGATCCGTGGGTTTAGGATCCGATGGACGTCGTTGAGTGGAATCTACATAAAATCTGAGCCATAGAAATTGAATCTGACGCTCACTGTGGCATACCGCTTCAGTTATAGCGCGATCTAATTCGTGGCGTTTGGTGTAGATCGGATGGCCGATCGCAGCCGATACCCCTTCGGCCGCTTATTTTATATAAAAGCCCCTGGATTTAATAGAAATAAACCCGCAGTCCCGTTTTGATCGTAGCTGAGTCTTAGCACAACTTGCACGGAGGCCCATGTATCTCGGTTTAATTGGCGCCCAGTCCTGAGAGTTGGGAAATCAGGTAAATGGATTTAGAAAATATTTTAATGTAAAAATATTGTCTAGAATTTGTTTAATCCATAGAAAATTCATATGATGTCCAAATTAATCCATTTCAATTGCTATAATTTTGTAATATTATTGTTTATCACATAGTACCTCGGGTTTGACGTGAAAACTGTATTAAAATTAATCTCTTGGTTAATCTTGTATTGAATACATAAAACCTTAGAAAATTCATAACTCCTCCGTTTTAACTCCGGTTTGATCCGTTCAAGTTGCGTTAGTATCGTATAAATATTTACTATGCAATAACAACACTTTTTATACCATGTTTTATTATGTTATAATTAGGTCTTTATTTAACTTATGTTGGTTAGTATTGTTAATGTGCTCATCATTATCTACCAAAATATAATTAAAGTTGAGATAATTATTTATAGAATAATCTCTCATATGATTTATACTAACCAAGTGATAACATAGTTTAATGGTTAAATCACAACTCCTTAACCATAACTCCGATCTTAGTGGCTCTCGTTCCCGCGATCTCGTAGCAACGCGTAGATCATTATTATTCAGTTTGTACTTATGTTTGGTGTGATGTTAATTTTGTCTATACCATGTCTGTTTGTATTGCTATGACTTGCGCGAGGTTTTGAAGATCTGAAGAATCACCCTGGTAACTGGAATCTCAAGTGCCAGGCAAGTTGTGCCCTTGATCACATTTGTTACCCAATAATGTTCTTTATTATCACTATTCAATGCATAGGTTTAATTTTGATGGGACCCAATAGGTCACCCTAGTCTGTTTATCATTTTCCCTTGTTTATCCCTGAATCAATTTGGGTAGTTATGCTATTGCTCTATATGGTGTTGGGATTAATATTTCATTATATCCATGTTCCAATTATTCTGTTATGTTATTTATGTTCATGATAAGATCATTATGTTAATTGGAACAAGGAGTGACCACCCGGGAAAACAGTGCTACCACAAGGGTTTCATGGGACGCCCTTGGCTGATTAATTAGGAAAGCTAGTGGATGACTACCTTACCCGAAAGGGGCAAGGGCAGTAGGGGAGTGGTCAGTGTAGGGAGGTTCTTGGGTTGATTTTGCTGCGATGGCGGTCAGGCGAGGGATTCCTGCACTGGAGCTTCCTATAAACTAAAGCGGGTTTTCTGAAGCTAGTGGAACTTTGTAAAGGCCTCGTAGTGTTACCCTGCCTCGCCTCCTTGGTAGAGGTGTATGGGATTCATGACCCCTTGGCAGATGGGTAACACGGCTTATAGGTAAAGATGCGCAACCTCTGCAGAGTGTAAAACTGGTATACTAGCCGTGCTCACGGTCATGAGCGGCTCGGACCCTCACATGATTAATTTAAGGAACCTAAACTCAATTTGTCATTTCATTGCATTGGGATTATTTTGTTATTACTTTTACTTATTTATTATGGTTTGGTATTTACTTACACTTAGTAATTGCTAATAAAATTTTGACCAACTTATAAAAGCAATGCTCAGCTTCAACCTTTATTTTGTTGATCAGCCTTACACTTCACATGAACTCCCACCTTTTGTGAGTTCATGCCACATTATTCCCCACAACTTGTTGAGCGATGAACATGTGTGAGCTCACCCTTGCTGTCTCACACCCCCCATAGGAGAAGAAACATGTGGTTCAAGAGGAGCCACGCAACGAGGAGTTCGATTCGATCTAGGTGGCGTCTCCTAGTTGACTTTCTGGCGCCAAGGATGGATTTTAGATCCTGCTATATTTATCTTTTATTTTGTAAGACTTTCGCTATGTAATAAGTACTCTGATTATTGTGACACTTATCTCTATACACTCTGTGATTATATATGTTGTCTTCTTTGGCGCATGTATGAGATGCACCCAACTTTGTCCCTTAAAGCCCGGGGTGTTACAGAAGTGGTATCAGAGGAATGTTGACTGTAGGACGAAACCTAGATAGAAATGGACAAACCCTTACCTACTTACCTTACTCTGATTATTTTTTAAACTTATATTAATATTTTCTTATCTATTTTCGATTTACTCTGATTATTCTTATCTTTTCCTTCTAAAGACAAATGTGGATTTCACACTTTGAAATCCTGTGCCTAAAGGAATAGGAGACCTACTATTAGGAACAAAAATAAAACTATTTTTATGGGTATCTATACGCTTGAGTGTTTGTTCTTATGGTACTTATTTGATTTGGATCTTTGATTGAGTGTGATGAATTGTGGAGTAATGTCCATAATTGCATCTGCATATACGCCTAGACATTAGGAAAATATTATTAAAATAGACAAAATAAAATATTCTCTAATAAAAATATATCTAGTTATATAGATCTCTCTTATCTTAAAAGACCCTCTCTTATCTTAAATGATCTATCTTATCTTAAAAGATACTCTCTTACCTTAATAGACTCATCTCATCTCGAAAGGATTCTATCCTATCCTAATAGATCTAACTAATTTCAAAAGATTCTGTCTTATTCTTAGAGACTCACCTTGTCCTAATAAGCATACTTATCCTTCGCTTATCTCATAATAGTGTCACAAACATGATCTATCCAAAAAATAGTAGATCTTATCTAGTCTAATCTGATTACACCGATTTAATTCTGACCCCATCTAATCCGATCAGATCTAATCTTATAGACAAACATGTTAGATAATGTTGGTAGAAAAAAATTGGATCCTATTCTTATAAATATGTTTTAATCCAAGTTGGACTGAGATTCCAATTTAGACTAGACCACATACAACAACCTGGCCATATGCAACCACCTTATAGTTGCATAACCCCTCTGTTTAACCTAACGGAAATTCTGATCTACCTACACCATATAACCCATCTATCTCAAAAGAATCTAACATACCCTAATGATATATATCCTACCCTGGTAGATTTATCTGACTTAAACTAAGTTTAATCCAGTTATATCCAATCTAGTCTAGACCCTACCATAATCTAATATGGTCTAATCTATGTTACAAGCATTAACTAAACCATATTCCGATAAATGGTTTTTAAACCTAAATTGGTGTCTTGGACCAACTCGTCAGTGAAACCACGACCTAGCCTATATTATAGGTTGCCCAACCCATTTATCTTACAAGTAAAAAAACTCTGTTCAATCTACGTACCCCATGTACCCACACCTATCTCAACTAAGTCCCTAGTTATGGTAACACCAATAACCATTATCCTTGATGATAACACCAAACTTGACCGATATAACAGGTTACATAACTTATCAAACCAATCTAAAAGCAAAACAACGAGACAGACTTTGCTTAAACTTATTTAACTCATAACCACCTATTAACCTATTTTGTTTACCTAAGAATCTGCCTTCACTACATGTCCCAAATTCGGATAACAACTTCGAGAATGAAGATTGAAGGTGATCGACCCCATCAAATCAAGGAAGGATAAGATTCAAGCCAGATCTTCAAAGGAATCAAGATCCACAATCTTGGATGGAGTATTTCCTTATCCTATACTTTCTTGCCCAAACCTATCTATGCTTTAAAGGCATCTTATATCCTACATAATAAAGTGGACATACATATATACACCCATGCTTTCCTAACCACCAGCTCCACCAAGCTACATAAACATATATATCCGTTACTACTATTTGTAAGACCCAAATGTTACTCTAGTTAGTGGATGGTATGATACTATTTTAGGAGGAATAATAAGGTCTTATTGACTCCATCTGTTGCTAATAAATTATGCATCATGCTGAGATTTTTGTTCGTGCATATGTGTTGAGACAATATGAGTATACACCCTTTCCTTACAAATCTCGAGGACGAGATTTCTATTAAGGGGGTAGGATTTGTAACACCTCAAAATCTTGTCTTTAGAATTTAGTAAAACTCTCCAAAATTTTTGAGTAAATCCCATAGAAAAGAATCTTCTCTTTTACAAAATAAACATGCCTTCTAATAAAGTGTCGGCGTTTCGAGACCGAGGGGTCCCTAGGCCGACGAGTGAATGTCGCCGCGTGCCCCAGCCCAGATGGGTCGAGCGCGAGGCCGAGCGCGAAGGGGGGAGAGCGAGGCGGCCGGAGACCGGCGTGAGAGAGGTGGGAATCCTGCGGCCTTCGTGTTCGTCCCACGCCCAGGTTGGGTGCGCTTGCAGTAGGGGGTTACAAGCGTCCACGCGGGAGAGGGAGCGAGCGGCTTCAAGCGAGCGCGTGTCTCGTCCTCGTCCCCACGCGGCCAACCCTCTCTAAGAGGGCCCTGGTCCTCCCTTTTATAGGCGCAAGGAGAGGATCCAGGTGTACAATGGGGGGTGTAGCAGAGTGCTACGTGTCTAGCGGAGGAGAGCTAGCGCCCTAAGTACATGCTGTTGTGGCAGCCGGAGAGATTTTGGCACCCAGCTGGTGTGATGTCGTGGCCGTCGGAGGAGCGATGGAGCCTGGCGGAGGGACAGCTGTCGGAGCGGTTGAATCCTTGCTGACGTCCTCTTGCTTCCGTAAGGGGGCTGAGAGCCGCCGTCGTCACAGAGTATGCAGGGTGCCATCATTGCCTATCTGGCGGGGCGAGCCAGATGGGACGCCGGTCTTGTTCCCTGCAGCCCGAGTCAGCTCGGGGTAGGGTGATGATGGCGCCTCCTATTGACGTGGCTGGCCTGCGCCCTAGGTTGGGCGATGTGGAAGCTCCTCCGAAGCCGAGGTCGAGTCTGTCTTCCGTGTCCGAGGTCGGGTCCGAGCCCCAGGTTCAGGTGAGGCGGAGATCGCCGGCTGGTGCCGGGGCGGAGTCCGAGCCCTGGGGTCGGGCGAAGCGGAGTTCGTCGTCTTCTGGGGCCGAGCCCAAGTCCGAGCCCTAGGTTCGGGCGAGGCGGAGATCGCCGGCTGGTGCCGGGGCGGAGTCCGAGCCCTGGGGTCGGGCGGAGTGGAGTTCGCCGTCTTCCGGGACTTAGCCCGAGTCCGAGCCCTGGGTCGGGCGGAGTTCGTCGTCTTCCGGGACTTAGCCCGAGTCCGAGCCCTGGGTCGGGCGGAGCGGAGATCGTCGTCTTCTGGGACTTAGCCCGAGTCCGAGCCCTAGGTCGGGCGGAGTTCGCCGTCTTCCGGGACTTAGCCCGAGTCCGAGCCCTGGGTCGGGCGGAGCGGAGTTCGCCGTCTTCTGGGACTTAGCCCGAGTCCGAGCCCTGGGTCGGGCGGAGCGGAGCTTCCTATGGTGCCTTTGGCCGGGCCTGACTGCCTGTCAGTCTCACTCTGTCAAGTGGCACCGCAGTCGGAGTGGCGCAGGCGGCGCTGTCCTTCTGTCAGGCCGGTCAGTGGAGCGGCGAAGTGACGGCGGTCACTTCGGCTCTACCGGCTGGGGGGCGCGCGTCAGGATAAAGGTGTCAGGCCACCTTTGCATTAAATGCTCCTGCGATTTGGTCAGTCGGTGCGGCGATTTGGTCAGGGTTGCTTCTTGGCGAAGGCAGGGCCTCGGGCGAGCCAGAAATATGTTCGCCGCTGAAGGGGGGCCTCGGGCGAGACGGAAATCCTCCGGGGTCGGCTGCCCTTGTCCGAGGCTAGGCTCGAGCGAGGCGTGATCGAGTCCCTCGAACGGACTGATCCCTGACTTATTCGCACCCATCAGGCCTTTGCAGCTTTGTGCTGATGGGGGTTACCAGCTGAGAATTAGGAGCCTTGAGGGTACCCCTAATTATGGTCCCCGACATAAAGAACATCTATATGAGTTAGGTTCCCTCTTTTATTTGAACTATAAAATTTAAATAAAGCATCTTCTAGTAAAGGTTTTACACTCGAAATTTGCTACTCTTAAAAGCAACTATTTTTGTGTATCTGAATTTACATGTTTAAAAACATGATACTTAAATGAGATAATAATAAATATTTATACACTTTGCATCATGTTGGAGTTTATTTGATTGTGTATTTAAAAATAATAATAATAGAAATATACAAATGGTGAAATAGGTATTTAAACCTAAATTTGGAAGTTAAGATGTGAAGAAAGGAAGAAAAGAAATATTATAAAATTCATAATAAAAAAACGTAAACTTTATCCATACTAGTAAGATTAAGATCTACCTTTAGTTTGAGCACAAAATTTATATTCATAGTTGAATTCAAATTCAAAACCTAAATATGAAAATGAGAGAAAATAGAAAATAGAAAAGAAAAACAAGAAAAACCCGCTGATGGGCCACCCCCTCACATTCGGCCCAGTTCCCCTATCCCGCTCAGCCCACGCCGTAACACTGTGCCACTTCCATGCGGGGCCCACGGGCAGCCACTCCACGCGCGCTACAGCCATCCTGCCGCGTGGGCCCCCTTGTCGGCCATCTAAGCCGTGTGCCATCTCACCTCGCATCCCAGCTAGCCTCTGTTCTCCCACGCTCGCTGCAGTGTGGGCCACCCAGCCCGCGTCTTCTTCAACCGTCCGCAGAACTCGCGGGCAGCTCCGCACCCGTCGCTCTCCTCTCGGCGCGCATGGCCGAGCCGTTGAAACGACCTGCGATTCGTGTGGGCTGGCAGGCAAGGCTCCCAGCATCCATCAATTGGGGGGGGGTCCCTATGACCCACGCGCAAGCCTCACCTGAAGTCTACCCCCACGGATAACTACCTCCTCCGCCATGGGCGCACATGGGCTGACCAGCGACTTCTGTCGCGAAGGCCTAGGTAGCCATGCCGATCCTTGTGGACCCACTTCGTCGTTGTGGTGATAAAAGGAGCCGCCGCACTTAGCCCCTTTCGTTTCGCCTACTATTGTGCGCGCTGTGAGAGAGAGAAAGAACACCGAAAGAGAGAGAATGAGGAAGCGCCGCCGCGGGTAAACTAGAACCACACCATTGTTGGGGACTCGGCGATTGCACTACGGGGGTCGACGGCGGTCCTCGAAGCTTTCTGTGTCGTTCGTGGGCGGTGGGGAACCTCGTGGCCACTGGAATTTCTCACCGGAGTGTTGAGATTCCGCCGGTCATGCACAGCACCGTGGCCAGCCTCTACGACGCCCTAATCATCGGTGAGAGATACCCCCCTCTATACTGTCCACCCAGAATTTTATTTTAGCACAATCGGATCGGGGTCCATGCTCGGGGGAGTGTTTCGCGCGGTGGCCGGCCATGGCGCCACCGCAGAGCCTAGCGCGCCACCGGGGCTCGCGACCAAAGCCACATAAACGGCTTTGGCCGTTGATTATGAGTTGGGCGGTGGAGATTAGGGCAGGGATAACGTTTAGACCGAGTCAATCCAAGGTCGTCCGTTCTGCGATTGACGGACCTGATTAGATCGCGTGGTGATTTGCGCGTATAGAATCCGATCCGTGGGTTTAGGATCCGATGGACGGCGTTGAGTGGAATCTGCATAAAATCTGAGCCGTAGAAATTGAATCTGACGCTCACTATGGCATACTGCTTTAGTTATAGCGCGATCTAATCTGTGGCGTTCGGTGTAGATCGGACGGCCGATCGCAGCCGATACCCCTTCGGCCGCTTATTTTATATAAAAGCCCCTGGATTTAATAGAAATAAACCCACAGTCCGGTTTTGACCGTAGCTGAGTCTTAGCACAACTTGCGCGGAGGCCCCTGTATCTCGGTTTAATTGGCGCCCAGTCCTGGGAGTTGGGAAATCAGGTAAATGGATTTAGAAAATAATTTTAATGTAAAAATATTGGCTAGAATTTGTTTAATCCATAGAAAATTCATATGATGTCTAAATTAATCCATTTCAATTGCTATAATTTTATAATATTATTGTTTATCACATAGTACCTCGGGTTTGACGTGAAAACTGTATTAAAATTAATCTCTTGGTTAATCTTGTATTGAATACATAAAACCTTAGGAAATTCATAACTCCTCCGTTTTAACTCCGGTTTGATCCGTTCAAGTTGTGTTAGTATCATATAAATATTTACTATGCAATAACAACACTTATTATACCATGTTTTATTATGTTATAATTAGGTCTTTATTTAACTTATGTTGGTTAGTCTTGTTAATGTGCTCATCATTATCTACCAAAATATAATTAAAGTTGAGATAATTATTTATAGAATAATCTCTCATATGATTTATACTAACCAAGTGATAACATAGTTTAATGGTTAAATCACAACTCCTTAACCATAACTCCGATCTTAGTGGTTCTCGTTCCCGTGATCTCGTAGCAACGCGTAGATCATTATTATTCAGTTTGTACTTATGTTTGGTGTGATGTTAATTTTGTCTATACCATGTCTGTTTGTATTGCTACGACTAGCGCGAGGTTTTGAAGATCTGAAGAATCACCCTGGTAACTGGAATCTCAAGTGCTAGGCAAGTTGTGCCCTTGATCACATTTGTTACCCAATAATGTTCTTTATTATCACTATTCAATGCATAGATTTAATTTTGATGGGACCCAATAGGTCACCCTAGTCTGTTTATCATTTTCCCTTGTTTATCCCTGAATCAATTTGGGTAGTTATGCTATTGCTCTATATGGTTTTGGGATCAATATTTCATTATATCCATGTTCCAATTATTCTGTTATGTTATTTATATTCATGATAAGATCATTATGTTAATTGGAACATGGAGCGACCACCCGGGAAAACAGTGGTACCACAAGGGTTTAATGGGACGCCCTTGGCTGATTAATTAGGAAAGCTAGTGGATGACTACCTTACCCGAAAGGGGCAAGGGCAGTAGGGGAGTGGTCAGTGTAGAGAGGTCCTTGGGTTGATTTTGCTGCGATGGCGGTCAGGCGAGGGATTCCTGCACTGGAGCTTCCTATAAACTGTAGCGGGTTTTCTAAAGCTAGTGGAACTTTGTAAAGGCCTCGTAGTGTTACCCTGCCTCGCCACCTTGGTAGATGTGTATGGGATTCATGACCCCTTGGCAGATGGGTAACACGGCTTGTGGGTAAAGATGCGCAACCTCTGCAGAGTGTAAAACTGGTATACTAGCCGTGCTCACGGTCATGAGCGGCTCGGACCCTCACATGATTAATTTATGGAACCTAAACTCAATTTGCCATTTCATTGCATTGGGATTATTTTGTTATTACTTTTACTTATTTATTATGGTTTGGTATTTACTTACACTTAGTAACTGCTAATAAAATTTTGACCAACTTATAAAAGCAATGCTCAGCTTCAACCTTTATTTTGTTGATCAGCCTTACACTTCACATGAACTCCCACCTTTTGTGTGTTCATGCCACATTATTCCCCACAACTTGTTGAGCGATGAACATGTGTGAGCTCACCCTTGCTGTCTCACACCCCCCACAGGAGAAGAACAGGTGGTTCAAGAGGAGCCACGCAATGAGGAGTTCGATTCGATCTAGGTGGCATCTCCCAGTTGACTTTCTGGCGCCAAGGATGGATTTTAGATCCTGCTATATTTATCTTTTATTTTGTAAGACTTCCGCTATGTAATAAGTACTCTGATTATTGTGACATTTATCTCTATACACTCTGTGATTATATATGTTGTCTTCTTTGGCGCATTTATGAGATGCACCCGGCTTTGTCCCTTAAAGCCTGGGGTGTTACACAGTATATTTCAAAAATGACTTCTTCCCATTCTTGCAAAGCACAGGTAGAAGCGAGGGGACAAACTCAAGGTTTAAAGACAATGTGACTTTGACTTATAGTGTGATCAGCTTCTTGCGTGAGTACCAAAGGATTGTGGAGCAAGTGAATGTGTCAGAGGAGTATGAGGATAATGAAAGCAATCGTAAACATCCAAAGGAACTAATGTTTGGATACATAATAGAGAGGCAATCACAAGAAGTCTACAAATAGAAACATATTCAAGAAATTCCAGTTCCAGTTGCAATCAACACCAAGGCTAAGTTACAACAGAACATCTAATCTACATACTTTCGAGGTGTATCCAAAATCAAACCAAGAAGAAAAGCCACATAAAATAAGGAGGTACCTTGTTATGGCTAACCTAACATATGGAATGGAAGAGTTCACTTGTGGATGTGGCAAGTTTGACAAGGATGGCATTTTATGCTCCCATATACTTAAAGTGATCATTGAAGAAGGGCTCACGAAAATCCCAGAGCAATACATACTGAACAGGTGGAAGAAAAAACAGAAACAAATAGATGGACCACTGCTGCGTGCATCAATACCGACCCACCCAGTGCTAAGACACAACCTATTGAGCCGGAAAGCAGCATTACTCACATCAGCAGCAGCAAAAACAGAGAAAACTATGGAGTTTATATGTGAAGAATTAGACAAACTACAAGAAAAGGTTTGCCAAATGCTATCATCAGAAGAAGATGTAATAGCAGGACCTTCGACAGGAAGAGAGAAGGAAGACAATGCTGCAAAACATACAGGACCAGTAGTTGAAAATCTGCATAACCGTGAAGCAGTTAAACAGAAAGGAAGGCCAAAAAAACCTACAAGGTTAAAGCCACTAGTGGAGGAAATCCACATCAAGATGAAGAAGGCAGAGCAAAAGAAAAACAAGAAAACAAGCAATGCAGCAACAAGTATGTCTATCTAAAAAAACCTGCTTTTGGTTTTTTATAATTACATTGACTTAAAATCTATAATTTGTGTTTATAGGCCCACAAGGAAAGGAGAAGAAGAAGATGAAAAGAACAACACCTTGAAGAATTGCTGCTCCCCCCTCCCAACAGAACCACCAACACTCACACTGAAAAAGATGCAGAAAAAATAGAGAGAAAAATGAAGAACACTTAGTGGAGAAAGGGGAAGGGATGGACTGTGCATTTATGATATATTCATATAGTTGGTGCAAACAGCAAAAAAAGTTTGTTTTTCTTTCAGTTGAGTCATGTAATCGCTTGCAAAAACAAATTGTTGAAAAACAAATCATGCTTGCCTGATTAGATCCATCGCATCAGCCCATCCATGTACCGCATAGCTAGCTTATCTGGTATTGGGTCGTGCTCCATTGGCTAGGCCCACCAGCAATGATTTACACACTTTATACCGCAAAAACATTATTTAGCTGCCACGGATTCCAATCTACTTGAGTTTATGGAGATGATAAAGAAGTTCCTATTATCTGAGTAGAGCCGTAGAGGACAAGATGATAAAAGAAGTTCCTATTATCACAGTTTTTTTGTTTAACCAAAAGTTCAATATGCGTTTTCTCTTCAAGAAACATGAGCAAAAAATTGCAGAAAAAATGGAGAAAAGAAATGAAGAAAATTTAAGGGGGGTGGGATGATGGGATGAACTCTGCATTTATAATATATTAATGGAGTTAGCACAAAAAGCAGAAAAAATGGTTTTGTTTTTAAATCAGATGAGTCATGAAATCGCATGAACAAAAAAAACTCTTGACAAAAAAGAACTTACTAAACAGTAAAAAAACAAACTCTTTAATTCCATAATAGTACGAACAACTTGGAAACAAACTGCAATCACACTTTTATTACATACACTGGGGAAAAATGAACATAGAAATGAACATCAGATATAACATGTCTTTTTTTGATTGGAAAAAGAAGCTATGGATCAAAACTTGGCGATGATGAATCAGAAATCTCTGCCATTGCTGCTCCAACATCCATAGAAAACACGAACAACTACTTCCCAACGGTTCAAATATGCTAGTTGACAATCCGAGGATCAATATTCTGGTATAAAAAAAAGCAAATCAGACCAAAAAATGATGCACAAAAACAAAAACTCCATACCACCATCAGCACTGCACGCACCACCCACGAAAAAAGAAAAAAACTAGAAAAACAAAATAATAAGAGCGCCCAAAAAACAACACAAATTGAATCACAAAAAATCTAAAGAAACATGTTGCGAACTAGAGACTTGTCTTGAGTGTTCTTCTCACTAAAATAGAGATCGTTGGCCAAGGTAATTCGGATTTGAGGGATGTCCTCAGTGCGGAACTTGAGCATCATATCAACAGATATATCCCAATATTCCATGTATTGTAGTGTGAAAATACCGCAGTCATGCCTATGATAAATAAAGACGGCAAAATTACTACAAGAAATAATTTATTGTGGGTGTTTTTAAACCATATAAAATATATAGAAAAAATTAAGATAGCAACTGAGTTTGGATTCTAATAAAAAGAAATGATAGAAATGAAACTTACGTATTTTCCTACTTTGGTACTGCAGGATATAGAATTTTGAATGATGATACATAAGCATGACCAACTAAACTAGGCAGAGCAACTCTAACTAAGGTCTAAACTAGGCTAAAAAATGACGATACACTTCACATGGAAAAGGCAATGAAACAAACCAACAAAATTGCTGAAAATCTCGGACAGATCAGGCAAGAGCATTCATAAGACAGTAGAAGTGAGCAACACACTAGGAATAAGAATACAAACAACTTAGGAAAAAAAGACTACATATACCAACTATGTCTTATCTACCACCATCCATAACAGTATACCAAAAAATAGAGCCTCAGACTGTCATCACAGCAGCACAACACTACACCCAATGAAGATTAGAGACATGAGCAATTAACAACTAAAACATGATAGTATCTGAATTTGTATTCTAATATTAGTAAAAACAACTACAAAATATCTACAATAAATAATATATTGAGTGAGATTTTAAACCATATAAAATATATAAAAAATTAAGATAGCAATGGATTCTAATAAAAAAGAAAAAAAGGATAGAAATGAAACTTACGTATTTTCCTGTTTTGGTACTGCGGGATATAAAATTTTGAATGATGATACATCTATGTTTGAATCAGAATATAATAACCATAGACCCGAATCTAGAAAAAAACACAACATTAGAAAAAATGAAAAAATGATAAATATCAATAAAATATATAATATACACAAGAAAAAAATACATGAAGAAGAAAAAAGGCACTTACAAGCTTGTCTGTAACAAAGCATTGAAAAGGATCTTCCTCATCAAAATATGAATCCATAAAAACAAAACGCTTATTCTTCAAATCAACAACGAAAAAAACCAATGGTTCGCATGGCACACTGAAAAATACAACTGAAAAAACAGATTGAGGTAAAATAAGAACAAGGCAATGAATGTATGGCACATTAAGGCTGCTGCTTGGACCAAAAAAAATTTACAACAAACTAAGCAAACAAAAAACCTTGTTAGAGCGATGCAACTTCAAAGCAGAATTAGCCCCCAGAAACGATTTCCTTAGATCTTCAACTTCATATTGGCTATTGTATTCCATCATCGAATGTTGTAGTAACAATAGAAATTAAAAAAAATGAAAACACTAAACAAAATTACAAAAATGCAAAACAAAACCAAATAAAAAGTTGAAGAACAATTACCCCCACATTTGGATAAAAGAAATGTTTCTTTGACAGCCTAGGATGAATATCTTCAAAATGTTTCCGGCAAAATCCAACAATAAAAAAGTTGTTACAGTGACCATTGGGTTCTATTGACAGTCCAAAAGATTCCCAATTTACAGTGGTGGTTTTGGAAAACCGAACTGCGACCAAACTATAAAAAAAATAAGTAAAAAAAGATTAGGCTATTATGAAAATTGGTGTATAGGAACAGAAAATAAAACTAATAAAGAAAAAATGAAATAAAAATAAAAGCTACACTTACTCTTTCCATTGGCTCCGCCCCATGCCACAAAGAATATTATAATATTGCAATAGCACATTAGAACATGGAAAACGGGCGTGAGCATTTTGAACTTGTAACCAATTTTCACCAACATCATTCCTGACTACATTTCCAACTTCTAGTTGATTTCCCAAAAAGAATCCCTCAGCTTCTGACTCTACATTGAATATGTTCATATCATTGTACATCTGATCAACTGCAGCTGCTGATTTGGATCTACTACTACCATGTAAATTAGCGCCAACCATATTAACAGCAGCAGTTTGAACCTAGAAAAATATAACATAATATATGTTCATACGATATAAATTAAAAAGGATTGAAAAAAGATAACAAATATACAACAGACTACATGAGAGAATAAACCAAAAAAATCACCTCCTGATCAGCCCTACATCATCAGCAATGACAATAACTTCTTCCTTTTTGCCACTTATTACTCCGGAGTTCCTATATCTTTCAGTTGAGTTTAACTTTGAAAAGTTCACTGCTAGTGTAGGCTCATATATAGTGTCATTCCCTGCTAAAAATGCACCAGCAGCATGTGCCTGACATATGGCACACACACACAAAAAACAGATATACAAAAAGAATATTAAATCATAAACTAAACAAATATAATAAACATAAAAAAATAACCACAAACTATACCTTTGGATTCTGAGGCAACACCATAGAAGCAACACCACTATAAACATCATTGTTAACACAACCTGTTGCCGCTGCTGATGTTGCACCTAGATCAATAGGCCTTCTATTAGGATTTGCATGTGACTTAAGTAAATGGTCTTAATGATAGTGCACCATTGAGAGAAATATACCATAAACAACATGGGTGGCTATAGGAGGAGCAAGTTGGCCTAGCCCAATTGGAACACCAGCTGGCTCGTGTGGACATATAGCAGCTGCAATATTTCTGCCCCTTCCATTGTGATCACTTTCATCAATTTGAAGGTCAAAAAGACCCACAGGTGAGAAAAGCCTTGTACGTGGAAAGATACCCAACTTATCAGTTTTTGAGTAATGGAATCGCTTGTTGAGAGGATGAGCACACTCTGCGATAAAAAAATAAAGAAAAAATAGACATACATCAGATTCAGATTAGGTTTACACGACGACAAAAAAAACAGAGCAATAATAACCTAAAAATGATACTAAAGCAAGAAACCCAAAATAAGGAGTTCAGCGGCACCTACCAAATCACGCAAGAAAAAAAGTATGCGTTGAAGGGCAGTGACTGCTTGAAAAATAAATAGAGTTTTATATTCTACATAATTAATCACATGCCAAGGGGTCGCAACAAAAAAGGTTATTGTATTATCCAATCAAGGTGCAAAAAGGTGGACTCAGGTCCTGAGACTGAGTTTAACGTGAGATCAATCAAACAACTCGCACATGTCACATGTGAAGGAGCTTCAAAACAAAAAATGCCATTGCAAAACACAGCAAAAAAACCACCTAGTGTGGGCACAAAAAGCAAGTCACAGCGCTGCCCCCTTGATGAAAGATGATGATTTATACCCTCCTTTTCTCCCCACCAAGTGTAATCCTGGCTTTTGCTTTTGCCCCCGAGAGAGGCAAGACAACGACGATCATATACATGATAGGGCATGGAGCACAATACAGTTCTATACCCTAACATAGACATCTCCTCCATCACCTACAATTTCCCCTTTCCCCAGACATGCCCACATAGGTAGCACATAGAATAAAAAAATGCATTGAGCAAACACAATGAAGTACAAAATGCAAAAAAAGGAAAACAAAAAAACATTAAAAATAGATTTTAAAAAGCACTAACCCGCTGGTGGATTCAAAGATGTTCCATTATTTTCATCTAGCCTATTAATGATTGGTGTCTCCAACTGTATGGGCACTGTTATCAGGGGATTTGTAATAACCACATGACCTTTTCCATGAGAAGCCTCAACAATGCCCACACCAGCCTCTTTCTCTTTCGACTTAACATCAACTGGCTGCACATTGGTATCAATTTTGGTAGCTTTCTCATCTGACTTAATATCCATAACTTTCGCCAGAAGGTTGTTGGAATTCAAAAACTTCTGATGCTTAATAGTCATTGCTTCAGCCAAAATTTTTAGAGAATCGATGATAGCTTCAGTACACCTTGACTTGCAAATTGAACAACAACCCCTGACCTTGTCACACAGAACTTGGAAAGTACTATCAATGCATTTGACATCCACTATTTGGCCAAAATCAGCTAATAACTTTTCCTTGAAAAAAGTGAAATCATGCAGAAATTGTTTCTCTGCTTCAATTAACACCTTTTCCCTATAAGCAGCTCTCTAGCGATAAAAAAATAAAAAACAAATTTATAAAACAAAAAATAAACAAAAACCACATAAAAAAACTGCATATAAAAAATATACAATTGAGAACTTGTACAGAAAAAAAGAAGATAAAAAAGAACAAACTACCTAAGACTTGCAAAAAATAGCAAAAGTTTCAATCAACTTAACCATAGGAGGAAATGATGCCCTGCAAAAATAACAAAAAAATTGTAAATAAAAAACTAAATATAAATAAACAATTTCCAAGAACTAAATATACTGAGAAAATACATTTTATAACTCCAAACAACTATACTCAGCTAACTTAGATTATTTACCTAAACAATAAACACAAAAACAGATTTTCAATGATGCAAATCCTGGATATAATGGAACCTACTCCCAACAAAAAAACTCCTAAGGGACCATAACATGAGATAACATAAGGTAAAAATTCAACCAAAAAACTGAAAAAACAAAAATACACGTATAGGCTGCTCCACGGCTATAATTAAACTCTGCAGCTCCATCTCATATAAAATCATTTTTTGTAGCTCTGAAGCCACTTTGCCTCCTGGCTTGCAGACCAAGAGACAAGACAGGCCTCAAAATGCTCGCATGAATCAGAAAGTTGCAGCTAGTAGCTAGTGTATAATCAACAGTGGCAATTTAATGAACCAGGACAGTAATAACCCAACAGTAGCAGCAAGTTAATGGAGTTAATCATTGACCAGGACATCATCTTGTCCAGTTCCAGGAGCAGATGAGCCTAAAAAATGTTCAAGCTTCCTCCACCAGGCTCCTTTTATTCCAAATCCCTGAACAACAAGCTAAGATACACCCAATTCAGTTCTTCAATCTGTAGCAGCTCTTGGTTCTCTCTGTCCCTCTCTGCATTAGTATGCACCATCACCACAAAGAAAGTAGGAGCTGTCTGCTGCTTCACAATAAAAGATCACAACACTTGCCACTGTTCTTCAGTTACAGTGTTGTTCCTATATATACGGCTATACAGAATCTTTTTTTTCATTTGCCTATTTATATATTACCAGACATAGCTACAGCATATATATGTAAGTCTGAATCCCTGGCTGATGGACCCAAGAGAGAATCCAGGTAGCAACCTAGCTTTCCTTTATAAAAAGAACCACATCACAGTTCGCACAGACATCTCACACTCATTCATCTCCGTCAAGGCACAGACATCGCACATACCTTTCAATGCTAAATTACAACTTCAAAATTGCATGCATTAACTATATATAAATTTCAACAATACCTATGCTATCCTCAAATATACTGGGACAAATTTTAACTAGAATTGCATGATTTGTTCCTTTGCTAATAGAAACAGAAGAACACACACTGCATACTGAACATCCCCCAAAAAACAGTAGAACTAGGAAAATATACTCGAGCACAGGAAAGATGAAGTAAAACGAAGAGCACCCTCACCGGATCGACAGTGCCACCAGAGGTCGGGACACAATCTTCGCGCAGTGGAACTCCAGACTCGCCTGCTTCACCACAGGTTGCTGTCGCCGGACAACGAAAATGGATCCCGTCGGGACCTCCTCGCCCTCCGCCGTGGATACCGTCGCAGCCACCTCCACCACCCCCGGCCATGGATCCCGTCGGGCCTCCCCCTCCTCCGCCATGGATCCTGCAGCAGCCACCTCGCCCCCCGCCATAGATCCAGTCGGGGCCTCCGCGCCCTCCGATGTGGACCTCGTCGGAATCGCAGCTGCCTCGACCCGCGCCATGTACCTCATCGGAGCCTCCTCGCCCCCCGCCATAGATCCAGTCGGGGCCTCCTCGCCCTCCGACATGGACCTCGACGGAGCCTCCTCGCCCTCTGCCATGGATCCCGTCACAGCCGCCTCGACCACCGCCATGGACCTCGTCGGAGCCACCTCGCCCGCGACTACAACTCATCGCGCGTGCGGCAGCAGCACTGGGGAGCGACGACAGCGCGCGCGCAGCAGCAGTGGGGAGCGACCGAGAGCGACCGAGCGAGACAGGGAAAAGGGGGTGAAGAGGATAGCTGCTTGCCTGCTTCTGTGACACATGTGACAAAATGGGAAAGTGAAGAGGCACAAGAATCCCAAAATCAAACAGTGAAAAGGAACCCGATCGGACGGTGCACAATGCGAGCACAAACAACCATAGAAACACGCGCGCGTCCGTTATAAAAAAGACGTCATTACAAGGGCATGTACAACCTGAGCCCTTAGACCAGTTTTTTAAATATAATAAATAACTGATAGACTGCATGATACAACTATAACTCCTAGATCTTAAACGCGGTTAGAAGCAATATATTGAGAGAGACGTGTACAGACGGGCTCGAATAGACTCTCTCGTAGTTTTTTGAGTTAACCCCTCTAGGTCTTTTAAGAGACTCTATATTAAATAAAGCGGATCGCGCCAAATGCTTAGTTCATTGGTCTACTGTTTGTAGTCAACGTCACATAGGAGGACTAGGGGTCAAAAATATTGTGACTTAGAACACATGCCTGCCCCTGAAGATGCTCCATAGACTCTACACTTCGACGACATCATCGTGGGCAATCTGGGTCCGTGACCACACTTGCATGGAAAACCTGAGGGGCCCTCTCCGGGGTGACCACTGGCACAGTCTCAAGAAGGTGCTCGTCCTCTATCGGGCCATCACGACCTGCGTTATGGGAGACGGCTGCAACATAGCCTTCTAGCTTGATGCATGGTAGCCAGCTATGATTTTGCCACTCTATACCCCACCATCTTTGAGTAGGCCATTGACAACTCTCTCACAGTAGCTGATCTCCTTGAGAGGGGGATGGTTGCCTCCTTGTGTGATCAACTACCCTCCCATGCAGCTCCGGAGTTAGCCTCCCTCCAAAATGTGCTCGATGAAGTTCAGCTCAATGCCTCCCCGGATGAACGCCACTGCTTCGCTGTTGACCCCTCCGGATGCCTTCATACCAAGGATCTCTACTCTTGACTGCCACCTAGACCTCATGAGGCCTTGTCCATACCTAGCTTCATCTGGGGCAACAATGCTCCTCCTCGTGTCAAGTTCTTCCTTTGGCTAGCCTCGCGGGACAAGCTCCAGACTCGGGCTAACCTGCTGAGGAAAGGCATTGTCTTTGATGAGACTTGTGAAATTTGCTCTTCAGGCCAGGAAACGTCCTCGCACATCCTCGTGCACTACTCCTTTGCTTGGGAATTCTAGCATGCCATGGGTATCCAAGTCGGTGAGGACCTCAGCTAATTCAGCCTGCACCAACTTCCTTGACCCCCATGTCTTCTCTAGGCTAACTTCCCCACCTTTGTTTTGCTTTGTTGCTGGCACTTGTGGAAGAGGCACAACAATTATGTCTTCGGACAAGAACCGTCCCCCTTTTTGTAACCCTTCGTGCGTGTATTGCAGATGCCCGCTTGTGGGCTTGTAGATTGAAATGTTCTGAATCCACCTAGGCTCTTGCTTAGCATGGATGCCTCTCCCACGCCCTTTCATGCTTGTAATCTCCTTGCCCTTTTAGGGTTGTTTTTCCAGGCCGCCAAGAGCCCAATACATCAAGTGTAATTCCCCCACCCCCATCAAGAAAATAAAAAGCCACATGTTTATTCTTCTTCATGAATTATTTTAAGTCTAGAGATAGAATTGTATTTTTATTGACAATTTTGCACTAACTCTCATTTTAGACTAAGTTTGTGTTTTTAGTGACTATTTTGTAGGATCATCTATTCATTCCCCCTTTAGGTGCTCTCATAAACTATGAGCTCTTATGCACTCTGTAACCCGACCCGCTCGATAGCGTAGCTCCCATAGCTCGGCCTATAGCTCTGAAAAGGGTGCACAAAGGAAGGTAAGTCGGATGAAAAACATGAAAGTAAATATCAAGAAGGGCATTACCGACCATGCCACTGTCGGATTTGACAAGCCGGGTCTAGAGATGGTCTATCTCGGCATCGACAACATCAAGAGCCACCCGATCGACAGAAAAGGCTCCCTGAAGTTCAGAATCTGAGACCGATGGAGGAGCATCCCACGAGCCCGACCAGGACGACCCCATGGAGGGAATGTCCCGACCACCGTCAGCATGGGACGTAACACTTAAGCAAGAAAACTGAAAGTCAAGAACATGTGTATAATAATAAATATAACCAAAATAATGCACAAACAATCGTGGGCAAGAAGGATCTTACCCTGACCCCAGTACTCATTGGTGGGATTGCCTCCTCCCTGAAGAGGGTTCACCGGCCGACCATTTGCAGGATCCAACCGTGAAGTTTTGCAGAACACGAGTCTACACGATTACCTCTCATACATGCAGGGCTCTAGCCAAAGTGAAGAAAAACTTCACTACCCAATGCATGCAGAGGACTGGGCATAACTAACTTCAGACCAGGCAACTTCTCTTCTAGCGAGGCTTGCACACAACTTCAATTTGAGACATCTCCTGGATGCGTCAAGAGGGAGCTGATGTTGATGACTTCTTCTGGCGGCGACTGAGATGGCAACATGGGGTCGAACTCTTCTTCAAGCTGGACTGGCTCTTGTAGTTCCTCAGAGGGCGGCGGTGCTGGCGGGGTGCTTGCAGCTTCTTCTTTGACTTCAAGGGATGGTGATGGAATCTTCTTCATGGTGAGGGCCTCAAACAACTCTGGCGGGGGATCTTGGGAGGACTCGGGGTGCTCTTGCTTATCCATAGCCTGAGGGAAGACTGGAATTCCTTCCAAGACTATGGCTCCTTCCGGTAGTTCCCAAGCCTTCTTATCTCCTCTGATAGAGACCGGGTGAACTTCAAGAATCTGGGGATCTTCAGCTCTCATGGGTTGAACTGGGTTGGATGAAGCAGGCTCTTGGATCCGCAGGGCTCTACGTTGGTTGTGGGTTACCAAGTAGGCCTCCATCAACTTCTAGACGTGCTCATCCTTGGCTTGCTTTAGGGCTTCAACAGCAATGACTTCACGACTTTCCAATGCAGTTGCACGGGCTTGAGCTGTGGTGAGATCCACATGTAGCTTACGGTTGAGCTTCTCTGCATCTTCTGCTCGGGCAATCATCTGACGGTGGTGCCGAGCCAAGAAATCATACTGGGCATCTAGGGTGAGCAGGTATGTAGTGAGGTACACGACTAAGGGGTCATCCTCAAGCAGCTGCTACCCTTCCAATGCACGCATCCTGGCCATCCAAACTGGACGGTCTCTCTGAAAGGGGTGGAAAGAATCTGAGCGGTGTGTCGGCCAGTTCTTCTTCATAGATCTAACACAGGGCCCGCAATGCCTTGCGAGCGACGACTTGGTAGGTGTCTTTGAATCTGTGCCCAGCAGCAGTGACACTCCATTCCACATGGTGCGGACTGGATCCAATGTATATAGTCACGACACACTTCTCTGTGCCATGCTCGACAAATTCATGACCATCATACTCTGGTTGGCTCCTGATTCCGAGGCGAACTGTGCATGCTCTCAGCAACTTGGGGAAACCATCTTCATTCTGGCAAAAGCTGGTTTGGCAACGAACCTCCATCTGACTTCTGAGAGAAGGAAAGGGGGAAAACATTTTTAAAAGGGGAGAGCAAGAATTTTTTTTAAGAAAATAGTTTTGACTCAAAAACTTTTGGATCAGACTAAGGGTTACGCCCAGCGGCGAACCTAACAGCTCTAATACCACCTGAAGCGCCCCAATCCTCTGGGACTCAAATGTGATACAATTACTAGTCCCAGGAGGCTAGTAAACACATTTATACATCAGATGATTCCAGATCTGCTTAAACGAGGCAAACCTATAAAGGTGGCGATCAACTTTAAGAGTTGGTCCACAACTCGGGACATAACATCAGAGTGGGGCTGAAGCAGCCCGATATACGCAGCGAAGCAATTCAGTGGTCCAGCAGCCACATGCAAGGTTGGGAACAGTCGTAACTCTTACCTGATCTCCTTTTCTGAAAAACAACAAATAAGCAAGGGTGAGTACAAACGTACTCAGCAGCCCACCTTCACCCACGGAATGGGGAAATCAGATATAATGCATGGAATATGTGGAGCTCAGGATATTTTGTAGAAACAACAATATTTTATGCAGGGTTGTTTTGTAAAACATTTTGCATCCTCTCCCAAAGGAGCAGGAAGTTTTTCAATATAGAGCAAAATCCCCTGGACTAAACCATCCAGGTATCTCAGCAGTTTCCCACTGGTTTTCATTTTCAAAAACAACTACTGGACTTCTCGTCCACCATAGCTCACGGCTCAACTGCCGGACCTTTTAAAAACCAATTTTCTCAAAAGCACCTTTTTTTGGAAAACAAAACACTAATTGCCATACCACACCAGACTCATCCATTCCTGTGGACATAGACTATTCGAATAGGTTTTCAAACTCTGCACAGAGGTGTACACTTTACCCACTAGTCCAGCTCTGCGATCTCATGACGAATGAGATCCGAATCCGAATCTCTTTCTTTCCTCGCACATCCTAACCTTAATGGTTATACCGGAAGGAGTCAAGCCACCGCCATGCCCAAACCGGACAAAACATTCCCCCTCCTTATCCTCCCGGTGCTCCCCAGCCTTCATAACCCTGGGGTTGGACCGTACGAGTTCAGATTGAGTGACTGCCCACACAGTCTCAAGTGGTTGTACTTATCATGAGTACAGGTAGTGAAGGATGACAAACCGGTCCTTATGTGAGGGGACAATCCTTCTGCTCACACCTAAACCAGTTGAGCCATCACCTTAGGCCCTCCCCTAAACCAGGGAGTCCCTGATCATCCCTACTCAAAGGTGATAAGGGTGAAAACCCTTCATCATACACATTTTGAAAAGCATTTTCTTTTGAAAACTCACACCTTTTCTCAAATCATTTGTAACAAATATATCCAGGATTGATTGCGGCAAGCGGCTTGGGTGACCATAATAACTTGTCTCAAAATCATATCATGCATAAAATAACAGGCTGAGGGTTGTGGTTGAAAAATCATAGGTAATTTATGCATCAAAGGGATCCAGTGAGCTTGCCGTGCTTATCCGGCGAAGGGGGAAGGGGAGCTCGCGGAACTGGCTTCTAGCTCCACTGCCTGGAGTAGACTTGCAGATCTAGCCTCCACGAGACAGCACGAACGCTCCGATAACTATGCAACATGAACAAGCAAACATACAAACCAGCAAGTATACCAACAAATATTTAGTATAGTGGTCAGAACAGCGATATATGGATGGGTAGAGTCTTGAGTAGAATATGTGTCATGTGGTGTGGTGATATTACTGGTGGTGGAGCGGAGGTGCTTACCAGGAGGGTGGACTAGAGGCGAAGCGACACTATGCGTGTAGCCGGCAGAGTGGAGTATCTGAGTGGGTGGGGGTTTGCCTTGGCTGAGGGTGTTGGGTATGTGGAGAGGGAGAGGGTGCTGGGTGTATTTATAGCTGGGTGTATGTGGTGTAGCACAGTGAAGTTCACTGTTGGTGAGAATAGTGACGAATGAATCGTCTGACTTAGTATGAATAGGAGAGTTATAGGCAGAATATGAGACAAGAGTATTTTGGGAGTTTTCTGGAATATGAACCATGCTTAAGGGATGACATGGTTGGATAGGGAATAGTTTGATAGGAATTTAGAAACAAGAATTATTGAAATCTGAGTTTGGAAGCCTGGTTCAAAGGAATCTCAAAGTTAAGCGTGCTCAACTTGGAGAAACCTGGGGTGGGTGACCAGATGGGAAGTTCCCACTGGAAGGAAAATCACAGTCACCGGAGTTCATATGACTGGAATATGGGTCTGGCTGGTCTTAAGTGGACTGGACAACATGATGGATGAGTAGTTGAAATTTGGGGGCGATCGGATGAACGATGAATAGTAACGATGATGAATAGTAACGGTGAACAGTAATGGTGAATAGTAATGGTAAATAGTGATGTGAATAGTTCATATGAACGAACGATGAACGATGAATAGTGGCTATGAACGAACGATGAACGATGAATAGGAACTATGAACGAACGGACGAACGATCGAATGATCGGACGAACGAACGATCGGAATTTCGATAGCATAACGGCAGGATAAAGATTATCTAGAAGAACGATGAAATAGGGACTATGAACGAATGATGAACGATGAATAGGAACTATGAACGAACGATGAATGATCGAATAAGAACTATGAACGAACGATGAACGATCGAATAGGAACTATGAACGAACGATGAACGATCGAATGATCGAACGAACGAATGATCGGAATTTCGGCAGCATAACGGCAGGACAAAGATTATCTGGAAGAACGATGAATAGGGACTATGAACGAACGATGAACGATGAATAGGAACTATGAACGAACGGACGAACGATCGAATGATCGAAAGAACGAACGATCGGAATTTCGGCAGCATAACGGCAGGACAAAGATTATTTGGACGAACGAACGGACGAACGATCGAACGATCGGACGAACGAACCATGAACGATCGGACGAACGAACAAACTAAGAACAGGGGGACAAACGATCGAAGAACGACCGAACGATCCTTGTGCTAGTGTGTGCTTGTGTGGAACATGGAGTGGGTGTGTGTGTGGGGGGGGGGAGAGAGTTGCCATGAAATGGCTTAGGGTGGGATGAGAGGAGGCCCTTGCCCCTCTATTTATAGCCATGGTGGGGGGGATTAGGGGGAGGGATGAGAGGATTAGTGGGAGGATGAGAGGATTAGTGGGAGATTAGCATGGATTTGTCTTATATGAGTGTAATTAGCTTGTAGAGCTCAACGTATGCCACCGGAGGCATACATATACGTATGAGCATGAGGAAAGTTATGAAGAAAATATTTGTAGGGACCTCAAAAATGATTCTGAAGGTATTTATTTGGAGGAAAATACTTGGAGATATATCGGTGGAATATTTGGACAGTATTTCTGGAAAGAACTTGAAGGGGATTACTCGGGAAATATCTGGGCGGTATTTCTGAAAGAATTTGAGGGGGATCACTAGAGAAATATCTGGGCAGTATTTCTGAAAGAAATTGAGGGTGATCACTGGAGAAATATTTGTAGGATATTTTGAGGAGGATTTTAGAGAGAATATAGACCACTATACTTTATTTGTTGATATCAACTCGCAAACAAACATTTTGAAATGAAATTTGAAATTCATTTTGAATTTATAGCAAGTTTGAGAAATTTTCAGGATTTGAATTTTTGGGATGCTACCAAGGGCAGTAGGGGAGTAGGCATGTAGGGAGGTTCTCGGGTTGATTTTGCTACGATGGCGGTCAGACGATGGATTCCTATAATTGCTCTTCCCATAAACTGTAGCGGGTTTTCGGAAGCTAGTGCAACTTTGTAAAGGCCTCGTAGTGTTACCCTACCTCGCTTCCTTGGTAGAGGTGTATGGGGCCCGTACAACCCTGTGGCAGATGGGTAACATGACTTGTGGGTATAGAGTACAACCTCTGCAGAGTGTAAAACTGGTATACTAGCCGAGCTCACGGTCAAGAGCAGCTCAGGACTCTCGCATGATTAAACTATGAAACTAAATTCATTTTGTCATATGCATTGCATGGGTTATTTATTAATTTTTTTCTATTATTTATTATGGTTTGGTATTTACTTACATCTAGTAATTGCTAATAAAATTTGACCAAATTATTAAAAGCAATGCTCAGCTTTAACCCCTATTGTTGATCAGCCTTACACATCACATGAACTCCCACCTTTGGTGAGTTCATGCACATTATTCCCCACAACTTGTTGAGCGATGAACATGTGTGAGCTCACCCTTGCTGTCTCACACCCCCACAGGAGAAGAATAGGTGGTTCAAGAGGAGCCACACAACGAGGAGTTCGATTTGATCTAGGTGGCGTCTCCCAGTCGACTTTTGGCGCCAAGGATGGACTTTAGTTCATTTTATATTTATCTTTTATTTTGTAAGACTTCCGCTATGTAATATACTCTGTTATTGTGACATTTATCTCTATACACTCTGTTATTATATGTGTTGTCTTCTTTGCGCATATATGAGATGCACCTGGCTTTGTTCCTTAAATCTAGGTGTGACATGGGGGTACGAGTGTGGCAAGAAATGACTCCCCATGCTTATAAGCACTAGAAGGGTGCACTGCGCACGGATCAGGAGGGTTTGTGAAAGTCGCCCACAGAGAGGGTGAATAGACGAAACCTGAAAATTATAAACTTTGAACATGAACTTCACCCAGGGTTAGCGTTAGAACGAGTAATAATGAAATCAGGGTGCGAAAGAGAGTTCTTCTTGCTATGAGTTGCTCAATCAATACATATAACTTTGGGAGCTAACTCAAAATGATTGCATGCAAGAGAACTTAGAGAGAGGGGAGAGGAAGAATCAAATCACAATAGAAGATTATCACAAAAACAAGGGCGATTTGTTTCCCGAGGTTCGGTTCCTAAGAACCTACTCCCCATTAAGGAGGTCATGTAGGTCAGGTCTATTTCAACCCTTTCCCTCTCTCAAACAGTGACTTATACTGGTTGAGTGCTTCTTCTTAATCTCGAGGGTCACTTAGACCCCGCAAGGATCACTGCTCAATTAGGTGCCTCTTGCTAGCTTTACAAGTCACTTGAGAGTTTAGAAGGAGATGAAGAAAGGCACGATCAAGAAACCAAGCAACAAAGAGCGACAAATGAAACACTCGCTCACACTCTCTAGAATCTCTCACAAGGCACTTAATCACTAATGAACACAATCACAATTCTTGCACTTGGAGGATCTCGTATGCTTGTGTGAGGCTTTGGAGTGAACTCTAGCTCTTTGCAATGATTGTGGGAGCTAGGATGCTTGGATGTATTGAATGGAGGTGGTTGGGATTGAATTTATAGCCCTCAACCACCACATAGCCATTGCCAAGTTTCCGCCACTTGCATATGGTTCGCGCCTTTTAGACCGGACGTTTCGCCCCTGCACATTAATGGCTGGAAGCACAACGGCTAGCAGTAACGACTATATCAACGACTATAAGTGCATTAAATGCTTCATCAGATGTTAGATAAAGCAGTCGTGGATGGTTCGGCTGTGCACCCCGGACGGTCCGCGAGGACGCTAAAAATGAATTTTACCGAACCCAGCACCTTTAGGGTTCCTTGGTTTTCAATGAGCAAACGGTCCATGCCTGAGGGCCAGACGGTCCGCGCTTGGTCTCGGGCGGTACTCTTCTCTCCTCTAGATAGTCCGTAGTAGAAGTTCTAAGATTTGCTAGTTCCTGTCTGAGGTGCACCGAGGTGTCGAGGACGGTCCGCCGAAAGGGCCTGGACGGTCCACGCCGAGGTTATTTATTTAGAAAGCTCTCCTATCCAAAATAATCTATGTTATTCCAGACAGTCAACTTAGAAATGAGATGGATAGACTTATGCTCCTATGAAACAATCAACTACATAAACTAGTTAGTGCATTAGATTATGATGGTCATCAATCATCAAAATAAATTTAGAGAAAATGCTAAAAGTCATTTCCCATTCAGTTTGGCATACGAACTTCCCTTTGGTCTTTGAGAGGCAGCAACCAATTCACATGAGAAGGGGTCCCTCAGGACTCATTGCGACTAGAAGACTTAATACAAAAGGACAGACCTACCCACGCAAAGAAGAGGGATCACATGGGATGGTTTAGGACCCGCAAAATGTGAAACCCTTTACTAAGTGCTGCCCGACCCCACCACGAGGGAAGCCACTAAAGGGACAACTCCCTTCAGTGGCTCGGGGGCTACTGACGTGGATGAGATCCCTAGGCCCTCGGGGGCCATAAGTTAGTGGGTAGATAAGAGTGAGATAGTTCGTCACAATAGGATCCACCATGCCCGCAGGATGACCCCCACGTTGAGCCAAGGAGTCGGGCAAGACAGAGGAAGGCGAAGAGGGTCAGACGAACTAGACGAAACCCACTATAGTGGGTTTTGCATGCCCGTCAGATTGACCACGCTATCAGTCCTACGTACGCCACATTAACTACACACAGTCGGCGGGGTGTAGCGTAAATAGTATCGTTCCTCTCCCACTCATGATCTATGAGTCCTAGGCCTTAGATCCGCTCATGACCTATGGGTCCTAGGCCTAAGTCTCACTCATGACTTATGAGTCCTAGGTATGAGTCCCTCAACGTCCTACGCGTCGCACGACGATAAGAAAGAAGACAGGTGGACATGCTACAAATGTAGAAGATCGGCGTAGGAGGCGAAGCGAACAAAGACAGCAGGCGAAGCGAACAAAGACATGTGATGATAATGCCTACTGGCACAAATTAAGTCCTCCCCTAGTAATTTATAATAGAAGACCCACGCAAGGAAGGACACTAGCACACGACAAGTTTTCATCAGCGGTTGACATTACACTCCCTTCTGGGAGAAGCCATCTGTAAATATCCCCTTCCTTGATCTATAAAAGGATGGGCTAGACTGGTTAGAAATAGGATGAATAGGACCACAAACACAACACAACACAAAGAGACTTGAGATCTTCCCCCTCTCATCTGTTTGTAAACCCTGCTATGAGCAACCAGGTATATTCTGCTCGAACTAGTATAATCCATGTGTCTACTGAGCATACCATCTAAGCCTAAAATATGGTACACAATTTTACCCACTGATGCTAGTTCGTAACATCAATGGATCTCGTCCTATTCCCACTGGCCTCGAGCTTCGGTCAGCAATGCTCCTCCTTGGGTCAAGTTCTTCCTTTGGCTTGCCTCATGGGACTAGCTCTAGACTCAGGCTAACCTGCTGAGGAAAGGCATTGTCTTTGATGACACTTGTGAAATTTGCTCTTCTATCTAGGAAACATCCTCGCACATCCTCCTCCACTACTCCTTTGCTCGAGAATTCTGGCATGCCATGGGTATCCAAGTTAGTGAGGACCTCAGCTGATTCAGCCTGCACCAACTTCCTTGACCCCCATGTCTTCTCTAGGCTATCTTCCCCACCTTCGTTGCGCTTTGTTGCTGGCACTTGTGGAAGATGCACAATAATTATGTCTTCGGACAAGAATCACCCCCCTTGTTGTAACCCTTCGTGCGTGTATTGCAGATGCTCGCTTGTGGGCTTGTAGATTGAAATATTCTGAATCCACCTCGGCTCTTGCTTGGCATGGATGCCTCTCCCATGCCCTTTCATGCTTGTAATCTCCTTGCCCTTTTAGGGTTGTTTTTCCAGGCTGCCAAGAGCCCAATACATGAGGTGTAGTTCCCCCACCCCCATCAAGAAAATAAAAAGCAACATGTTTATTCTTCTTCATTAATTATTTTAAGTCTAGAGATATAATTGTGTTTTTAGTGACTATTTTGGACTAACTCTCATTTTAGACTAAGTTTGTGTTTTTAATGACTATTTTCTAGGATCATCTATTCATTCCCCCTGTAGGTGCTCTCATATACTATGAGCTCTTACGCGCTCTATAGCCTGACCCGCTCTATAGCGTAGCTCCCACAGCTTGGCCTCTAGCTCTGAAAAGGGTGCAGAAAGGAAGGTAAGCCAAATGAAAAACACGAAAGTTAATATCGAGAAGGGCATTGCCGACCATGCCACTGTTGGATTTGACAAGCCAGGCCTAGAGACAGTCTATTTCGGCATCGAGAACATCAAGAGCCACCCGATCGATAGATAGGCTCCCTGAAGCACAGAATCCAAGAGCGATGGAGGAGCGTCCCATGAGCCCGACCACGACGACCCCACGGAGGAGGGAATGTCCCGACCACTATCAGCATGGGACGTAACACTTAAGCAAGAAAATCGAAAGTCAAGAACATGTGTATAATAATAAACATAACCAAAATAATGGACAAACAATCGTGGGAAAGAAGGATCTTACCCTGACCCCAGTACTTGTTGGTGGGATTGCCTCCTCCTTGAAGTGGGTTCGTCGGCCGACCGTTTGCAGGATCCAACCGTGATAAGAAGGAACTCTGAGCTCAGAAAAGGGGGATTGGGGGTACGGGTGTGGCAAGAAACGACTCCCCATGCTTATAAGCACTAGAAGGGTGTGCTGCGCATGGATCAGGAGGGTTTGTGAAAGTCGCCCAGTGAGGGGGTGAATAGGCAAAACCTGAAAATTATAACCTTTGAACATGAACTTCACCCAGGGTTAGCGTTAGAACGAGAAATAATGAAATCAGGGTGCGAAAGAGAGTTCTTCTTGCTATGAGTTGCTCAATCAATACGGATAACTTTGGTAGCTAACTCAAAATGATTCCAAGCAAGAGAACTTAGAGGGAGGGGAGAGGAAGAATCAAATCGCAATAGAAGATTAGCACAAAAACACGGGCAATTTGTTTCCCAAGGTTCGGTTCCTAAGAACCTACTCCCCATTGAGGAGGTCATGTAGGTCGGGTCTCTTTAAACCCTTCCCTGTCTCAAACAGTGACTTATGCTGATTGAGTGCTTCTTCTTAATCTCGAGGGTCACTTAGACCCCGCAAGGATCACTGCACCATTAGGTGTCTCTTGCTAGCTTTACAAGTCACTTGAGAGTTTAGAAGGAGATGAAGAAAGGCACGATCAAGAAACCAAGCAACAAAGAGCGACAAATGAAACACTCGCTCACACTCTAGAATCTCTCACAAGGCACTTAATCACTAATGAAGACAATCACAATTCTTGCACTTGGAGGATCTCTAATGCTTGTGTGGGGATTTGGAGTGAACTCTAGCTCTTTGCAATGATTGTGGGAGTGGGATGTATTGAATGGAGGTGGTTCGGATTGAATTTATAGCCCTCAACCACCACATAGCCGTTGCCAAGTTTCTGCCACTTGCGGATGGTCCGCGCCTCTGGACCGGACGTTTCGCCCCTACACATTAAAGGCTGGAAACACAATGACTTGCAGTAACGACTATATCAATGACTATAAGTGCATTAAATGCATCGTCAGATGTCAGATAAAGCAGTCATGGATGGTTCGGCTGTGCACCCAGGACAGTCCGTGAGGACGCTAAAAATGAATTTTACTGAACCCAGCACCTTCAGGGTTCTTTGGTTTTCAATGGGTAAACGATCCACGCCTAACGCTTGGTCTCGGATGGTACTCTTCTCTACTTCGGATAGTCCGTAGTAGAAGTTCTAAGATTTGCATAGTTCCTGTCTAAGGTGCACCTAGGCCCGAGTCCCACTCATGACCTATGAGTCCTAGGTATGAGTCCCTCAATGTCCTACGCCCCACATGATGATAAGAAAGAAGACAAGTGGACATGCTACAAATGCAGAAGATCGACATAGGAGGTGAAGAAAACAAAGACAGCAGGTGAAGCGAACAAAGACATGTGATGATAATGCCTGCTGCCACAAATTAAGTCCTCCCCTAGTAATTTACAATAGAAGACCCACGCAAGGAAGGACTAGAACACGACAAGTTTTCATCAGCGGTTGACGTAACACTCCCTTCTGGGAGAAGCCATCTATTAACATCCCTTCCTTGATCCATAAAAGATGGGCCAGACTGGTTAGAAATAGGATGAATAGGACCACAAGCACAACACAACACAACACAACACAAAGAGACTTGAGATCTTCCCCCTCTCGTCTGTTTGTAATCCCTACTATGAGCAACCAGGTATATTCTGCTCGAACCAGTATAATCCATGTGTCTACTGAGCATACCATCTGAGCCTAAAACATGGTACATAATTTTACCCGCTGATGCTAGTTCGTAACATCAATGGATCTCATCCTGTTCCCGCTGGCCTTGAGCTTGAGAGCAACTAGAGGGGGGTGAATAGGTGATCCTATGAAATTAACTCTAAACAACACAAACTTGGTTTATAATATGTGTTAGTGAAAACTAAAATCAAGTTAGGATGAGAAGAGAGAAGGGAGAACTCTTCACTTGATTGCTCTTTTAAGATGAGTATTAAACCTAGGAGCAATAATGCAAGTGAGTAGAGAAATCAAGAATACAATAACAGCAATAAGTAAAATGGACAAGAGACACAATGATTTTTACCGTGGTTCGGCCAATGCCTACTCCACGTTGTGGTGACCTTTTTTGGTCAAGGGTTACACTCAACCCCTCTCAAGTGATCTAAAGATCAAATTTGCATGCCACAGTTGTCTTCCTTATATCAATATCCCGTTGTGAGGAATCTCTATAAATTGGAGTTAGTCATGCCTTACAGAAATGATTACAATCAAATTCGGAATAAGGAGGGAAGTAGAAACGCACACAAGAGCACAACGCAGCAACAACACACACAAAACCAAAAAGAGAGAGCGCACAAATCAAAATGATAGAGTCACATCTCAAGAACATGCTCAAATCTCTCTCTAACAAATCAACAGTGTGGTCGTAAAGGTTTGAAGTTCTAGTGTGCTCAAAGTGTGCTTGGGTACTGCTCCAAGGCGCCTAGGGGTACTTTTATAGCCCAAGGGACCCAAGAGCCATTGGAAATCCATTTGGAAGGCCCTGGTTGCCTTATGTCCGTAGGTGCACCAGACTGTTCGGTTCACACTAGAAACTGCACAGTGCAACGGTCAACGAATCCCTAATTTGTCACTTTTTGTTTCAAGTGGGAACCGGACTGTCTGGTGGCGACAACGGACTGTCCAATGCACCAACCGACTGTTGGCTGCGGGTGACGTGGCAGATAGTCATTGGTTGTCTTCACACCGGATTGTCCTGTGATCCGCGTGGACTGTCTGGTGATTTTTAGCTGAGGAAGCTTGGCCGAGCCCAAGAGTGGCCAGTATGGCCGGACGGTCACCGGACTGTCCGGTGCTACCCAGACGAGCCCGAGTTCTACCTTTTCATGCAAATTTTTTTGCTTCTTTTGGCTCGACTTCATATGGTCCCTAGCGCTTAGACAAACATGATTAGTACCTAAAACAATTGACTAAGTGATAGAAGCATACCTTTTTCACTTTGATCCATAGATGTTTCAGTATGCCCATTTTCAAGCCCAAAGGATGCTTTTTCGTGTAGTCCTCAATTTGGTTTACAAAAACCTATGCTCATGCTCATATGTAGAGTTGTTAGTTCATAGTAATGTGTTGAGCATCTAATCACCAAAACAACTAGAAATGACCCAAGGGCACATCTCCATTTCAATCTCCCCCTTATTGGTGATTTATGCCAACACATCAAAAGCAACTTAAAGAGGCACTAACATAATCAATTATGAGCCATCTTTGTAAATTGAAGTCAAATCAAACACCAATAGAATAAGTATAGAATTTGGCATCTTTGGATCATTTGTCCACCACTTGGTTTATTTTCTCAAAACAAATGCATTTTCTTACTTTTATGTCAAAAACAATTTAGTTTTGCAAGTAAAAACATTTTTCAGGGCTAATTTTGATCAAAATCTAAAAGCTCCCCTTTTCCCATAATAAAGATTTCCCCCCACAAGAGAGTAGTTTTGCATTAATAGGATTTTGATCAAAAGACAAGTACCAAACACAATTTTTGAAATTCACAAGTGGCAGTAGATCTAGTTGCTTTGGCCTTAATTTATCCCCCTTTGGCATTTAAGCACCAAAATGGAGAAACTAGTGGCCTTAAAACCACATTGCCTCACCAAAAAATTGTGAAGTAAGAGCAAGAAGGCAATGAACACCAAGGGCAACTTGAACGCAATACAATGAAACTATTATGCAATGGAAGCCTTTTTCGTTGTTCAAGTCCACCATTTCCCTTTCAATTCACCTTTGAGACTACACCATAGTCACTTAAACTAACACATTAGTCTTAAAGGGTTAAGTTGTAGCATATCCTCCTTCTAAACATATGCATCATTTGCAAACGGACTTGTAAGGTCTGGGGATAATATTTTACAACTTGAACATAAAAATACATAATTAAGCTTAAAATGGTATGATTAAAAACATAAAAGACATATATGTTATAGATCAATCAAAGTTCCATGAATCTTAGACATTTAGCTCACTACGCAACTTACAAAACCTTTTCTTATCTAAAGGCTTGGTGAAGATATCAACTAGCTGGAGATTGGTGCTGATGTGGCAAACATCGATATCTCCCCTTTGCTGGGGATCTCTCAGAAAGTGATGCCGGATGTCTATGTGCTTAGTGAGTCCATGTTCAATGGAATTATCTGCCAAGCAGATTACACTCTCATTATCACATAGGAGTGGGACTTTGCTTAGATTGTAGCCAAAGTCCCAGAGGGTTTGCCTCATACAAAGTAGTTGCACGCAACACTGACATGCGGCAACATACTCAGCTTCGATGGTGGATAGGGCAATAGAGGTTTGTTTCTTTGAATTCCATGACACAACGGTGGATAGGGCAACAGATGTTTGTTTCTTTGAACTCCAAGACACCAGGGACCTTCCCAGAAACTGACAAGTCCCTGATGTGCTCTTCCTATCAACCTTGCACCCGGCATAGTCAGAGTCTAAATTTCCAATCAAGTCAAAGGTAGACCCCTTAGGATACTAGAGCCTGATGTAAGGCGTATGATCTAAGTATCGAAAAATACACTTCACAGCCACATGGTGACAATCCTTGGGGTTGGATTGAAATCTAGCGGAAAGGTACTTTATTACATCAAGATGTCCAAGACATCCACAGAGTCTATAACATAGTCATTAACATAACCTAAGTGCGAAATACGAAACGTAGCCTATAAGGCCTTCACAAGCAGCTGACTAGGGGTTTGCCACTAAGATAACTAGAACTTGTCGTAGTCCAGGAACTCCTCAAAGTCCTCCATGTTGCTAGCATCTCCTCCTGAGCACTGAATACAGTGGGGACAACCTGGGTGGTGGTGGTTTTTAAAGCAAGGGTGGGTACACATCAACGTACTCAGCAAATGTCCCCTTTGGCTAAAGTGGACTAGTTGTATGTGGAGTAAAGGTTAAGCAGTTGCTTTTAGTTGGTCAAGTATTTATTACTAATAGTAGAGCCAAATTTTAGTAATAAACCCAGTTATTATCCAAGTGTACTCCCTCCAAGAGGAAATACAAGAGATCAGATATTATAACCATCATCATTATTCATCATTATAGAAGTATCCAAAGTTCTTCTAATCAAAGAGGATCCCAATGCTGCTCTTAACCGTGAGCACGACTGATATACCAGTTTCTAACACTCTGCAGAGGTCACACACTTTACCCACAAGTCGTGATTCCCATTCTGCCCAGAGATCATGACTCTCCATTGATCACTACCAAGGTGACCTAGCAGGGTCTCACTATGTAGCCTTTACAAAGATTTCCCAGAGGTCATAACCGCTCGTTAGGTTTCTCCAGTTTGATAAACATAGTACCTCTCCCCAAAGGAAGGGTGACTAACAAAACTAAATCAAAGAACCTCTGCAACCAGGCATGGCAGAGCAAGTACTGTGCCCGTACCCCATTGATGGCCCTACGGCGAAGCCAACTACACCTTTGGTTCCTCTAATTAATCAGCGAAGGGCATCCCATTCCACCCTCATGGTTGCACTGTTATCCTAGGTGGTCACTCCACGAACAGGTCCTTACGGTGAGGTACTCAGGAAACAGCTTGTTGGGGGCCTTCCTCTTCCGAAGGTCCTCAAAAATGTGACTAACCATATGTTTTCAGCATGATTATGAATAGTTATAGGAAGCTTCGACTTTGGGATGGAGAACTTCTCTTATAACAGAACGAAGGAAAATAAAGAGTGGGCGACGAAGCTAGAAGCCAAAGGACTTCGGCTGAACATATTGACGAAGCTCAAGCATGATAACGACTAAAAAAGGATAAAGACCATACAGTCCTTAATAATTCTTGTTAAAATTATAGATAGTTACTAGGGACATAAATGTACTTTTATATGGGCTGTGTCCCGTGCCTATAAATAGATGAATAGTAACATCGTACTGTTCATGCTGGATTTTAATCACTCTCGCGCCATTCTCGTTCTCCCTTTTTTTGGCAAGCCGAAGGTATCAATCATTTGAGAAAAAGTGACCAACATTGGCGCCCACCTCCGATGAACTCACTTCCACAAGCCTTCGGCAAAACATCCACCTTCGACATGCCGCTGAAGAAGGCAACGGTGCCAGAGGCTGCCCCACAGCCACTGGACACAAATCAGGACGCACTCTCTCTGCGAGAGGCCAGGTGCCAAAAGAGAAAGGCCACCAGCCCAACTCTTCAGGAGGAGCAAATTGACCAGGAGATCAGGGATTTAGAAGCAATCCAACAACAAGTGCAAAGGAAAAAGGAGAAGATGCTTCGTCTGGCTGATCTTCAGAAGATCGATGAAGCCGCTGAGGAAATGCGTCATCTTACTCAAGATGACCAAGACCGAAGGCCTCAGCACAGGGAGCTTTGTCAGGAGAGCTCATTCAACAAAGATGAATGGTACGATGACTTTCATCATGGTAACTTTACTTTTGATGATGCTTCTCCTCTGGCAGTAGAATTGCAGGCTACTCCGTGGTCACAATCCTACAAGCCACCATAGTTACCCATGTATGATGGGCACTCAGATCCAAAGCAATTCTTGATGAGCTACGAGGCAACAATATCCTCGTATGGGGGCAACGCTGATGCCATGGTGAAGTCCTTTATCATGGCAATCCAAAGCGTGGCCCAGACATGGTACTCCTCCCTTCGGCCAGGAACAATCACATCATGGCAGAAGCTCAAGGATATGCTAGTCACCAGCTTCCAAGGCTTTAAGATGAAGCCAGTCACTGCTCAGGCTTTGTTTCAGTGCACGTAGGACCATGAGGAGTACCTTCAAGCGTATGTCCGAAGGTTCTTGCGGCTGAGAGCTCAAGCGCCTACAGTGCCCAATGAAATCATTATTAAGGACATGATCAAGGGGCTTCGGCCAGGACCTACAGCCCAGTATTTTGCCAGGAAGCCCCCACAAACGGTCCACGCCTGAGGGCCAGACGGTCCGCGCTTGGTCTCGGGCGGTACTCTTCTCTCCTCTAGATAGTCCATAGTAGAAGTTCTAAGATTTGCATAGTTCCTGTCTGAGGTGCACCGAGGTGTCGAGGACGGTCCGCCGAAAGGGCCTAGACGGTCCACGCTGAGGTTATTTATTTAGAAAGCTCTCCTATCCAAAATGATCTACGTTATTCCAGACAGTCAACTTAGAAATGAGATGGATAGACTTATGCTCCTATGAAACAATCAACTACGTAAACTAGTTAGTGCAATAGATTGTGATGGTCATCAATCATCAAAATAAATTTAGAGAAAATGGTAAAAGTCATTTCCCGTTCAGTTTGGCATACGAACTCCCCTTCGGTCCCTGAGAGGCAGCAACCAATTCACACAAGAAGGGGTCCCTCAGGACTCATTGTGACTAGAAGACTTAATACAAAAGGATAGACCTACCCACCCAAAGAAGAGGGATCACATGGGATGGTTTAGGACCCACAAAACGTGAAACCCTTTACTAAGTGTCGCCCGACCCCACCGCGAGGGAAGCCACTAAAGGGACAACTCCACTCTAGCGGCTTGGGGGCTACTGACGGGGATGAGATCCCTAGGCCCTCGGGGGCCATAAGTTAGTGGGTAGATAAGAGTGAGATAGTTCGTCACAATAGGATCCACCATGCCCACAGGATGACCCCCACGTTGAGCCAAGGAGTCGGGCAAGACAGAGGAAGGCGGAGAGGGTTAGACGAACCAGACAAAACCGCATGCCCGTCAGATTGACCATGCTATCAGTCCTACGTACGCCACATTAACTACACGCAGTCGGCGGGGTGCAGCGTAAATAGTATCGTTCCTCTCCCACTCATGATCTATGAGTCCTAGGCCTTAGTTCCGCTCATGACCTATGGGTCCTAGGCCTGAGTCTCACTCAAGACTTATGAGTCCTAGGTATGAGTCCCTCAACATCCTACGCGCCGCACGACAATAAGAAAGAAGACAGGTGGTGTCGGCGTTTCGACCCTGGGGGGGTCCCTGGACCGACGAGTAAATTATCGCTGCGTGTCCCAGCCAAGATGGGTCAGCGCGAGACGGAACACAAGTGGGGAAAATAGTAAGGGGAACCGCGGCCTCGTGTTGTCCTGCACCCAGGGCGGATGCGCTTGCAGTAGGGGGTTACAAGCGTTCGCGAGGGAGAGAGAGAGAGGGCGTGAGACTGCGCGTCAGCCCGTTGCTTGAGGAGACCCTCGGGCGAGGCGCGAATCTGCCTTGGTCTACCGTTCCTGCCCGAGGCTGGGCTCAGGTGAGGCGAGATCGTGTCCCTTGAGTGGACGGAGCCTTGACCGGAATTGTGCCCATCAGGCCTTTGCAGCTTTGTGCTGATGGGGGTTACCAGCTGAGATTAGGAGCCTTGGGGGTACCCCTAATTACGGTCCCCGACAGTAGCCCCCGAGCCTCAAAGGGAGTGTGGGTACTCGCTTGGAGGCTTTGTCGCACTTTTTTGCAAGGGGACCGGCCTTTCTCGGTTGCATTTTGTTGTGGTGGGTGCGCGCGAGCGCACCCGTCGGGTGTAGCCCCTGAGGCCTCGGAGGAGTGGTTTGACTCCTTCGAGGTCTTAATGCCTTTCGTGATGCCTCGACAGGTCTGGTTGTTCCCTCATGCGAACTGGTCGTTGCCCGGGTGCATAGTCAGGTTCCGAGTTCTCGGGCTGGTATGTTGACGCTGTCAACGGGGCCGAAGCCAGGTTTGCGAGAGCAGCCCCCAAGCCTCTGCACAGGGCGAGAGGACAGTCAAGGACTGACTCGGCTTTTTTCATACGCCCGTTCGTCGCCTTTTCGCAAGGAGGAGGGGGGAAAGCGCCATGTTGCCCTCGGAGGGCACCGAACATGGTGTCTCCAGTGAGTTGCTAACGGGTGATCCGAGTGGACGCCCGTGCCCCGTTCGATAAGGGTCGGCTAGTGGCCCAGAGGCGTGCTCCAAAAGTACATGCAGGTGATTTGCCAGACCTGGTCCCATTCGATAGGGTCCGAGGGCTCGATGCCTCCCTCTGATGGGATTCCGTTACAGAATCGCTCCTGCTGGTCTCGGAAATGTCCTAGGGTACCTTGGGAGCGTAGCCCGAGCCTTGGTTATGTATCGAACGTACCCAGAGTCATCCCTCACTCTGCGTGCTCTGGGCGACTGTCGAACCCGTCGGGGGGCCAGCCTACGAACCCCTGATCAGTAGTGGGCGCGGAGCCCGAGTGGCCTGAGGCGGCTGTCGAACCCTTCCGAGGGCCAGCCTTCGAACCTCTGACCAGTAGTGGGCGCGGAGCCCGAGTGCTCTGAGGCGGCTGTCGAACCCTTCTGAGGGGCCAGCCTTCGAACCTCTGATCAGTAGGAGGGCTCGGGGCCCGCTTCCTTCGCGAAGAAGGATCCCTTTCGGAGTATCCCCCTTTCCTAGTCCCTGTAGCAAGAGAGAGAAAGGGGAAGAAGAAAAGGATAGAAATTGAACGACGTGGCGTACCTTTTTTGACGCGGTCATTATGACGGAGGTGAAACGTCGCCCGCTTCTCCTGCCAAAGGTGTCGCCTGCCCTGCCGCAGAGTTAATGCGACGAGACAAGTGGTTCACGGGGCAGCTGTTGTGCATGCGCGAGCCGTTCGAGGAACGGGCGTTTCGCCTTCGAGTTTTGGATTTCGCGGCGGGTTCAGGCGGAGTGTTGAACTGGTCTTGCCCGGGCCTTTATCTATTCGGAAGAGGGTCTGGTGGTGGTTCTTTGCTCTTCTGCTCGCCTCTGCTTAGGTTTCCGCAACCTAAGGGAATAGCCAGAGAAAGAAAACCTCGCACCTTGTCCGCCCCGCCGCCACCTTCTTCGCTTGGTGATGGCCGACCGGGTAACCGTCGTTCCGCCGTGCGACCCGTGGCCTTTCTCCACCGTCATGGCGGACGATCTAGAGGCCCTTATTGCCGACGGCTTACTTTGTCCCCTCTCTGGTGACCCGCAGCCGGAGTGGATGGCTCCTCCGAGCGGAGCCGCCCCGTCCCCGCCGCCGGAGTATGTGCTGAGTTTTGTCTCTTTCCATGAGCGGGGGTTTGGAGTGCCAGCAAGTCGTTTCATGCGGGCGATTCTGCATTTCTATGGGGTGGAGCTGCACAATCTCAACCCCAACTCCATCGCGCAAGCAGCCATCTTCCCGGCGGTTTGCGAAGGATTTTTGGGGATTGACCCCCACTGGGACCTGTGGACCCACCTCTTCTCCGTGGAGCCTTTTGCCTCGACGACGGGGAGAAGAGAGTCCGCATGGCGGTGCGGGCCGGTGGCTGCATCCTCCAGTTGAGGCAGGCGCGTGCGCAGCAGTACATCCCCGCCATCCTTGTGTCTTCGAACAAGGGGTGGCCGCGCCGGTGGTTTTACCTCCAGAATGACGATGGGAGGCTCCCGTCGTTTTCTCAACGACTGGTGACCACTGCCGGCAGCAACTGGCGCTATGGGGCCCCGCGCGAGAGACAGAAGAATCTCCAGCCCCTTCTGGAGGCTTTGCAGGTGCTGCGAGATGGAGGGCTCACAGCCGCGGGGGTGGTTGCCGCCGTCCATCGCCGGAGGGTGCTCCCTTGGTGGAGCGGCGGCTGCTGCTTTCGGAGATGACACCGGGGGTCGACTTGGAGGGTTCGCAGATGTCCTCGGTCCCCCTTCCCGCTGATGACCTCCACAGGCGGGTAGCTGGCACGATAGGGAAGCTAGACGCCGGCGCCCTTACCCCGCTCCCGATGCGTCCCGAGCGCGGGTGCATGTCCCTGGTGAGTGTCCGCTCCTTCTTCTTTCTTGTGTCAGATTGCCCTTGGTTCTCACAGTCGAGACCTTTCATCCGTCTCCAGGAGCTGGGGTCTCACAAGCCTTCCCTGCCACCGGTCCCGGAGGACGCGATGGACCGAGCCGCGTGGAGGGTTGCTGTGGAGAAGAAGAAGGAGAAGAAGGACGCGAAGAAGGCTCGGGCCCGCGAGCGGGTGTGGGCTCGGGACGCCTTGGAGAAATGTCTCCGGCGGCAGGAGAGGGATGGGCTCCCGAGGGAGCCGTCGCCGAAGACGCCTGACGATGACGACGATGACGATGATGATGAAGACGATGACATGGCCGCCCGCCTTGGCCTCAGCCCGGATCTGAGGCTAGGCCAGGGGTCGTCGAGCCAGCCCCCGAGTGGGCCGGTGCCGTCGGTATCCAGGGCTAGGACATCAGGGTCCCGATCCGAAGAACAGGGGCAGGCCAAGGGGGTACTTGACCCCTTGGCCTAGGTAGTTGAGGTGACCCCAGGGAGTCAGGCCGTCCCGCTTGTTCCCCAAGAGCCGTTGCCCGTGCCGGCAGCAGAGGAGGCTGATCCTCAGGTCACCGTGTCCGTGCCTGGGCGGACCATCCCTTTGGCTCCCCGGGCGCCCAAGGCAGGGATGGTGCCGAAGCTGGCAGCGGGGCAAACCTTGGTGGTGCCCGCGGGGACCGAGGCTCGAGGGGCCTCCCCGCAGGCACGATTGGTCGTGGCCCAGAGTGGGTAAGTATCTGAGGATACCTCTGTCCTGGCTCCTTCTTTGTGTGTCCTGATCCTGCTCTTCCCTTTCTTCCCAGCAAACGGAGGCACGGTTCGACCGGTCTGGCTCCCCGGAAGGCCCTTAAGATGGCGCCTGCTTCTGCAGCTGGTGCCGCACCGGGCCTCGCCGGCCGGCTGGCCTCTGCGTAAGGTGCCCCCGAGCAGGGGGTTCAGGCGGCACAAGTTGCCGTGGGGCGAGCTCCCGAGGCTGACCCCTCCGTCGAGGCGGCCATCGAGTCGAGGGAGACTGCTGGCGCGGCCGCGACCTTGAGCCCACCAGTCGTGTTGCCGGTGCTGGCACTGGCTTCTGCCGAGGCTTTTGTTGCTCTGGCTGTGGAGCCACCCGTCGCCGCCGATGCTGAGATGGTCGAGGCACCGCTACTCGAGGCCGGCGATCGGAAACCTGCCCCCTTAGCCGAGGAGGTTCCCTATGCACCGACTGCAGGGGGTGCCGATGCCTTGGAGGAGGGGGGCGCAGAACCGCGGCCCGTCTTGGGGAGCGGCGACCTCGTCCTCGCGCGGCACAGTCCCAGCGAGCGGCGTCAGCCACTCCGATTCTAGGCCCGTGGTGCTTCGAAACCCCTCTTCATTCTTAACGATGAGCGAGAGGAGCAGTCGTGGGACGAGCTTCGTGAGCGTGCCGAGGCAACGGTGGGGTCGCTTTGGTCGACCCTGGAGGTCCTTTCTAGGGACGTTCCCAGGATCCTCTAGGTAAGGATTTTAGGCATACCTTTCACATGATCAAGGCATTCTTCGTGACGCCCCGCTTCCCTTCCTCAGGATCTGACGGATCTGAGCGCCGCCAAGTCATCGTTCATTCACCGCGAAGCCGACATCTGGGGTTCGCTGTGGTTTCTGAGGACCGCGCTTGCCGAGGCTACCGAGCGCCTCTCCCAACGGAGCGCCGAGGCGGTGGACCTTCGTTTACTCCGTGACGAGCTGGGGGCAGAGGCAGCGGCGGCACGCGCAGAGGCGCAGCGGTGGCAGTTGGAGCTTGGCCAGGCCATCGGTGAGCGGGATCAATCTCTGGGCTGGGCCGCCGAGGCTGAAAGCTAGGCTGAGGCCCTTGGAGGCTAGCTAGTCGAGGCGTCCGCTCGGGCCGGAACCCTCGTGGCAGACCTAGCCGTGGCCATCGGGCCTGCTCAGTCAGCCCAAGCCACAGCCTCGGAGCAGCGTGTCCGGGTTGAAGGTATGTCTTGGCTGTTTTGAGATTTTGATTCAGCTTCATTCTTCAACTTGCGTTTGAAGACTTCTGCTTTGGCTGTTTGTAGAGCTCGAGTTTGCCCTCAGCGAGTCCGCCAAGGCACTTGCCCAAGCGGCTGAGCAGAAGGAGGCCGACCGCACGGCCATGTCCGAGGCTATCTCGGCCTTTTGCCAGATCTTTGGCCTTGACGACGTCCCCTCGGGAAGCTCCCCTCAGAGTCGCCTGCAGGCCTTAGGTGACCACGCGCGCGGTAGACTCTGCGAGGCGCTGCATCACAGCGTTAGGCGGGCCTTCGCCGTGCTCGCTTCCCACTATGATGTGGATCTGGAGCGGGTCAGCGAGGGGTATTGCCTTCCCGACGAAGACAAAGCTGCCCTGGCCGAAGTTCAGAGGCTTGACGCGGTCGCCGCGGGCCCAAGCGCGGTGCTGGCGTCCACCTTCGAGGTGGAGATCCTTCTGCCTGCGCCACCGTCCGAGGGCAGGGCGGATCTCGCCGAGGGTGGAAGCGAAGCCGAGGGTGCAGCTCCTCCCACGGGCGATACCTGATTCTGCCGGAGCAATTTATTCTGAATATGTATGTGTCTTTCGTGGCCGCCGAGGCCTGAACACTTTGTCGTCGTGATATAAAGCTGTGTCTCTTTCCCTCCTGTTTCGCGTATCCGGACTTGTTCGTCAGTAGCAGGATCGCTTCCCCAAGTAAGAGTTATTTTTCACGGTAGGTGACGAGTGAGGTATCCGTATCCTGGAGGCGTAGGAGTCCCTTGGCTCGGTCGGCCTTGCCTCTTACATGCACTCTTATTCGTTTCTCGGGGTTCTGTTACTGATATAGCCGGGAAACACGAAAGTCGTTTTGGCGAAAGACTTTTTCCGAAGAAAATTTTGATGCAGAGGGGGTTCCCCCCTTCTAGCCCCCAAGGGAGGGTAGGGCTTTGCCGGGGCAAGGCTGACCCTTCCTTGATGGTTAGACTTTGCTTGGGTATGTAAACGAGGTACATGAACGACTTGAAAACATCTTAAGGGTAGAAGCGACGTAGGTGTCAGATGTTCCAAGCGTTGCTATAGACCTCGCCTTGACTGTTGGCCAGCTTGTATGTTCCGGGCTTTAGAATCTTGGCGATGATGAATGGCCCTTCCCAGCGAGGCGTGAGCTTATGGCGCCCTCAGGCGTCTTGTCGTAGCCGAAGCACCAAGTCGCCCACCTGGAGGTCTCGGGACCGAACCCCTCGGGCGTGGTAGCGTCGCAGGGACTGCTGATACCGCGCCGAGTGTAGTAAGGCCATGTCCCGAGCCTCTTCCAGCTGGTCAAGTGAGTCTTCTCGGTTTGTCCGGTTGCTTCGATCGTCATATGACCTCGTCCTCGGGGAGCTGTATTCTAAGTCTGTGGGCAAGACAGCCTCGGCCCCATAGACTAGAAAAAACGGCGTGAAGCCCGTGGCTCGGCATGGCGTCGTCCTCAGACTCCAGACCACCGAGGGGAGTTCCTTCATCCACCGCCTACCGAACTTGTTGAGGTCGTTGTAGATCCTCGGCTTGAGTCCCTGTAGAATCATGCCGTTGGCACGCTCTACCTGCCCATTCGTCATGGGGTGAGCTACGGCGGCCCAGTCCACCCGGATGTGGTGGTCCTCACAGAAGTCCAGAAACTTTCTGCCAGTGAACTGGGTGCCGTTGTCGGTGATGATGGAGTTTGGGACCCCGAAGCGATGGATGATGTTAGTGAAGAACGCCACCGCCTGTTCAGACCTGATGCAGTTTAGGGGTCGGACCTCGATCCACTTGGAGAATTTGTCGATGGCGACCAGCAAGTGCGTGAAGCCCCCGGGTGCCTTCTGCAAGGGACCTACGAGGTCCAGACCCCACACAGCAAACGGCCAGGTGATGGGTATTGTTTGCAAGGCCTGAGCGGGCAGGTGGGTCTGCCTTGTGTAGAAAAGACACCCTTGGCAGGTGCATACAATTATAGTGGCGTCGACCACCGCGGTTGGCCAGTAGAAACCCTGTCGGAAGGCGTTTCCCACGAGGGCTCGAGGTGCTGCGTGGTGACCGCAAGCCCCCGAGTGTATTTCTTGCAATAACTTCTGACCTTTAGTGATGGATATGCATCGTTGGAGGATGGCTGAGGGGCTGTGGTGGTAGAGCTCCTTTTCGTCACCCAGCAAGACAAACGACTTGGCGTGCCGCGCCAGTCGCCGAGCTTCGGCTCTGTCGAGGGGTAGCTCTCCTCGGTGGAGATATTGCAGGTATGGGGTCTGCCAGTTTCGATTAGGCGTGACCTCATTCCGCTCTTCCTCGACACGCAGTGCCTCACCCTCGGGGGCCAAGGGTGCCTCGGGCGGGGCCAAGGCTGCCTCAGGCTGAGCTGAGGGCACCTCGGGCTGAGCCGAGGGCGCCTCGGCCAGAGCCGAGGCCTTCTCGGGCTCGAGCGTGTCGTCGGTCTTGACGGAGGGTTGATGTAGGTCTCGGGAGAAGACGTCCGGAGGAACCATTGTCCGCCCCGAGGCTATCTTAGCCAGCTCGTCTGCGGTCTCGTTGTATCGTCGAGCGACGTGGTTGAGCTCGAGCCTGTAGAACTTGTCCTCCAGGCGCCGAACCTTGTCGTAGTAGGCTTCCATCTTCGGGTCGCGGCAGTGGGAGTTCTTCATGACTTGGTCGATGACAAGCTGCGAGTCGCCATGAGCGTCGAGGCGCCGGACCCCTAGCTCGATGGCGATGCGCAACCCATTAACCAGAGCCTCATATTCGGCCACGTTGTTGGACGCTAGGAAATGGAGGCGCAGCACGTAGCGGAGGTGCTTCCCGAGGGGTGAGATGAAGAGCAGGCCTGCGCCCGCTTTTGTTTTCATCAGCGACCCATCGAAATACATGGTCCAGAGTTCCGGTTGGATCGGAGCTGCTGGAAGCTAGGTGTCGACCCATTCAGCCACAAAGTCCGCCAAGTCTTGGGACATGATGGCCTTCCGAGGGGCGAACGAGATTGTCTCGCCCATGATCTCAACCGCCCACTTTGCAATCCTACCCGAGGCCTCTTGGCACTGGATGATCTCCCCCAGGGGGAAGGATGACACCACAGTCACCGGATGAGACTCGAAGTAGTGTCGCAACTTTCGCCATGTCAGAATTACCGTGTACAGTAGCTTCTAAATTTGCGGGTAGTGGATTTTGGTTTCGGACAGTACCTCACTGATGAAGTAGACCGGCCTCTGGACGGGCAATGTATGCCCTTCTTCTCGTCTCTCGACCACGATCGCGGCGCTGACCACCTGAGTGGTAGCAGCGACATAGATCAAGAGGGCTTCTCCGGCAGCGGGGGGCACCAGGATGGGCGCGCTTGTAAGGAGCGCCTTCAAGTTCTTGAGGGCTTCCTCGGCCTCGGGGGTCCAAGTGAAGCGCTCGGTCTTCCTTAAGAGGCGATACAGGGGCAGGCCTCTTTCGCCGAGGCGCGAGATGAAGCGGCTCAGAGCCGCAAGGCATCCCATGACCCTCTGTACTCCTTTCAAGTCCTTGATGGGCCCCATGTTGGTGATGGCCGCGATTTTCTCTGGGTTGGCCTCGATGCCCCGCTCGGAGACGATGAACCCCAGGAGCATGCCTTGGGGGACTCCGAAGACACACTTCTCGGGATTGAGTTTTATGCCTTTCGCCTTGAGACACTCGAATGTCGTTTCAAGGTCAGAGAGGAGGTCGGCGGCTTTCCTCGTCTTGACTACGATGTCATCGACATAAGCCTCGACCGTTCGACCAATGTGCTGTCCGAACACGTGGTTCATGCGCCTTTGGTATGTCGCACCCGCATTCCTCAAACCAAATGGCATAGTAATGTAGCAGTACATGCCAAAAGGTGTGATGAAAGAAGTCGCGAGCTGGTCGGACTCTTTCATCCTGATTTGGTGATACCCTGAGTAGGCATCGAGGAACGACAGGGTTTCGCACCCAGCAGTGGAATCCACGATTTGATCGATGCGAGGCAGAGGGTAGGGAACCTTCGGACATGCTTTGTTTAGACCAGTGTAGTCTACACACATCCGCCATTTCCCACCTTTCTTTTTCACAAGCACAGGGTTGGCTAGCCATTCGGGATGGAATACCTCTTTGATGAACCCTGCAGCCATCAGCTTGTGGATCTCCTCGCCTATGGCTCTGTGCTTTTCTTCGTCGAATCGGCGCAGAGGCTGCTTCATGGGTCAGGCTCCAGCTCGGATATCCAGTGAGTGCTCGACGACTTCCCTCGGTATGCCAGGCATGTCCGAGGGACTCCACGCAAAAACCTCGGCGTTCGCGCAGAGAAAGTCGACGAGCACTGCTTCCTATTTGGGGTCGAGCTCGGAGCTGATCCGGATCTGCTTGGAGGTGTCGTTGCTGGGGTCGAGAGGGACGGACTTAACCGCCTCTGCTGGTTCGAAGTTGCCGGCGTGGCGCTTCGCATCTGGCACCTCCTTGGGGAGGCTCTCCAGGTTGGCGATGAGGGCCTCGGATTCGGCGAGGGCCTCGGCGTACTCCACGCACTCCATGTCGCATTCGTACGCGTGTCGGTACGTGGGGCCGACGGTGATGACCCCGTTGGGGCCCGGCATCTTGAGCTTGAGGTAGGTGTAGTTGGGGACGGCCATGAACTTGGCATAGCATGGTCTCCCCAGCACTGCGTGGTAGGTTCCTCGGAACCCGACCACCTCGAACATGAGGGTTTCCTTCCGGAAGTTGGAGGGAGTCCCGAAGCAGACGGGCAGATCGAGTTGTCCAAGGGGCTGGACGCGCTTCCCGGGAATGATCCCGTGAAAGGGCGCCGCACCGGCCTGGATCGAGGACAGATCGATCTGCAGGAGCCCAAGGGTGTCGGCGTAGATGATGTTGAGGCTGCTGCCTCCGTCCATGAGGACCTTGGTAAGCCTGACGTTGTCGATGACGGGATCAACAACGAGTGGGTACTTCCCCGGGCTCGGCACGCGGTCGGGGTGGTCGCCTTGGTCGAAAGTGATGGGCTTGTTAGACCAGTCTAGGTAGACTGGCGCCGCCACCTTTACCGAGCAGACCTCCCGGCACTCTTGCTTGTGGTGCCGAGCCGAGGCGTTCGCCACCCGCCCACCGTAGATCATGAAACAGTCATGGACCTCGGGGAACTCCTCTGCCTTGTGACCCTCCTTCTTGTCATCGTCGGGGGCCCTGCCACCTTCCGCCGGTGGCCCGGCCTTGTGGAAGTAGCGCCGAAGCATGACGCACTCCTCAAGGGTGTGCCTGACGGGACCCTGATGATAGGGGCACGACTCCTTGAGCATCTTGTCGAACAAGTTGGCGCCTCCGGGAGGCTTCCAAGGGTTCTTGTGCTCGGCGGTGGCAACAAGGTCTGCGTCGGTAGCGTCGCGTTTTGCTTGCGACTTCTTCTTGCCCTTCTTCTTTGCGCCGCACTGAGCGGACGCCTCAGGGACGTCATCCGGCTGGCGCCCCTGAGGCTGCTTGTCCTTCCGGAAGATGGCCTCGACCGCCTCCTAGCCAGAGGCGAACTTGGTGGCGATGTCCATCAGCTCGCTCGCCCTGGTGGGAGTCTTGCGACCCAGCTTGCTCACCAGGTCGTGGCAAGTGGTGCCTGTGAGGAATGCACCGATGACATCTGAGTCGGTGATGTTGGGAAGCTCGGTGCGATGCTTCGAGAATCGCCGGATGTAGTCCCGCAGGGATTCTCCCAGCTGCTGGCGGCAGCTTCGGAGATCCCAGGAGTTCCCAGGGCGCACGTATGTGCCCTAGAAGTTGCCGGCGAAGGCTTTGACCAGGTCGTCCCAGTTGGAGATCTGCGCAGGAGGCAGATGCTCCAGCCAGGCTTGAGCGGCGTCGGAGAGGAACAGGGGGAGGTTGCGGATGATGAGGTTGTCATCGTCCGTCCCACCCAGCTGGCAGGCCAGCCGGTAGTCCGCGAGCCACAATTTCGGCCTCGTCTCCCCCGAGTACTTGGTGATGGTAGTCGGGGCCTGGAACCGGGTCGGGAACGGTGCCCGTCGTATGGCCCGGCTGAAAACTTGCGGACCGGGTGGTTCGGGCGAAGGGCTCCGATCCTCCTCGCTGTCGTAGCGTCCCCCACGCCTGGGGTGGTAGCCTCGGCGCACCCTCTCGTCGAAGTGGGCTCGACGGTCGCGGCGATGGTGCTTGTTGCCGAGGCGGCCCGGGGCCGCAGGCGCTGTGTCCCGCGTGCGCCCGGTGTGGACTGAGGCTTCCCACGTGAATCGGGAAGTCGCGACACGATGCTCCGGGGGGTACCCCTGCCTCTGGGAGGCAGAGCTTTCGGCCCGTCGGACCGCGGCATCCTCCAGGAGATTCTTGAGTTCTCCCTGGATACGCCGCCCCTCGGTGGTGGATGGTTCCGGCATCGCTCGGAGTAGTATTGCTGCTGCAGCCAGGTTCTGGCCGACCCCACTGGAAGCCGGGGGCAGCCTTGCCCTGGCATCGTCGGTGATGCGGTGCTAGACGTCCTGGGCCAGATGACGCACTTCTCCGGCTGGTGCTCGGCCTGCCCGCTCCTGCCCGATGTTCTGCCAGAGCTGCACAAGTTGTCCTGCTTCCTCGTCGAGCCTGGCCTGCATCTCGCGGATTTGCTCGAGCTGTGTGTCCTGACCCCCCGCAGGGACTGGGACCACAGCTAGCTCCCGAAAGATGTCAACGCGAGGCGCAGGCCCAGGGGGATCGCCGTCCTCCGGCATACCAAGGTGGTTGCCTTCGTCGAGACCCCCTAGATTGACGTGGAAACATTCACGACTTGGGCCACAGTCCTCGTCGCCGAGGCTGTGGCTACCATCGGAGCAATCGGAGAGGCAGCAGTCGCATGCGGTCATGAAGTCCCGCATGGCACTAGGGTTATCGAGCCCGGAGAAGTCCCAACCATAGTCAGGCTCGTCATCTTCCTCGGAACCTGAGGGCCCATAGGTCGAGACGACCGTCAATCTGTCCCAGGTTGACCACATATGGTACCCCGGAAGGTTCGGATATGCCTTTATGAAAGCGTCCACCGAAGCGGGATCGCTTGGTGGGTCGAAGCTGAATCTAAAAGGCACAGGATGGGAAACGGACAGTACCTCTTGATCGACGGATGGTGACGAAGTCGCGTCGGGGACGGACTGCACTATTATCTCAGGTACGAGGCTAACGCCCAGCAAGTCCTTCGCGAACGTGCTGGCGTTGCCCGTCTGCTCGGGGTTGGCGTGTTGCGGGGAAACGACGCTCATCTTCGTCTCAGACTCGAGGTCAACGCCCGTCGTGTTCCCCGCTAGGGCGCCGGCGTCATCGACTCGCTCGACAACAGACGAGGCGCTGCCTCCTGCTTGGCCATGATTGCCCCGCCTCCTTCCTCGTCGACGAGGAAGGTGATGGGACAGACTCAGATGCTGTTCTTCCATCACGCGGGAAAGACGTCGTCAATTCCGCCGCCGGCGGGCGGGCTGACGGCCGCTATTGTCGTTGTCACGCGGCGGAGGAAGGAGTATCATGTCGTAGCTGCCGTCGAGGGACATGAACTCGAGACTCCCGAAACGGAGCTTCGTCCCGGGTTGGAGAGGTCGCTGGAGACTCCCCATCTGGAGCTTGACGGGAAGCTGTTCGTCAACACGCAGCAGTCCCCTACCTGGCGCGCCAACTGTCGATGTTTCGACCCCGGGGGGTCCGTGGACCGACGAGTAAATTGTCGCTGCGTGTCCCAGCCCAGATGGGTCGGCGCGAGACGGAACACAAGGGGGGAAAACAGTAAGGGGAACCGCGACCTCGTGTTGTCCTGTGCCCAGGGCGGATGCGCTTGCAGTAGGGGGTTACAAGTGTTCGCGAGGGAGAGAGAGAGGGCGTGAGACTGCGCGTCAGCCTGTTCTCCCGCGCGGCCACCCTTTTGTATGAGGGCCCTGGACCTTCCTTTTATAGACGTAAGGAGAGGGTCTAGGTGTACAAAGGGGGGTGTAGCAGTGTGCTAACGTGTCTAGCAGAGGGGAGCCAGAGCCCTATGTACATGCCGACGTGGCTGTCAGAGAGGTGTTGGAGCCCTGTTCATGTGGCGTCGTGGCCATCGGAGGAGCGCTTGAGCTCTGTAGAAGCATAGCTGTCGGGGCTGTCGGATCCTTGCTAATGTATCCTTGCTTCCGTAGGGGGCTGAGAACCGCCACCGTCATGGAGCACGCGGGGTGCCATCATTACTTGTTTTACCGGGGCGAGCCAGATGGGACGCCGGTCTTGTTCCCCGTAGCCTGAGCTAGCTAGGGGTAGGGTAATGATGTACCCCCCTGCGACGTGGTCATTCCGAGCCCAAGGTCGGGCGAGGCAGTGGCTCCTCCGAGGTCGAGGCTAAGTCCGAGCCCGGGGGTCGAGCGAGGCGGAGACCGTCGTCCGAGGTCGAGGTTGAGTCCGAGCCCTGGGGTCGGGCGAGGCGGAGACCATCGTCCGAGGTCGAGGTTGAGTCCGAGCCCTGGGGTCGGGCGAGGCGGAGACCGTCTTCCGAGGTCGAGGTAGAGTCCGAGCCCTGGGGTCGGGCGAGGCGGAGACCGTCGTCCGAGGTCGAGGTTGAGTCCGAGCCCTGGGGTCGGGCGAGGCGGAGGCCGTCGTCCGAGGCGAGGTCGAGTCCGAGCCCTGGGGTCGGGCGAGGCGGAGACTGTCTTCTGGAGCGAGATCGAGTCTGTAACACCCCAGGTGTTTATATTCCGCTCGACAATGAGTACGGATTTAAACACGTAATATCAGTGAATGAAACAGATACTGAAATTTAATCATCTTCGCCTATTGCAATTTTAATATCGCATCCGTTCCGTCTGTCGCGAGTGCGACATCGTTTTTATTTTCATCTATTCGGGCTTGTCCTAATTTTCGTGTTGTTCGGAACATATTTGTTCTGAAAATCGGTGCGTCCGATGATTATTTAAAATTCGTCGCTCGCACGAATATGAATTCAGAAGCCCGACTAACTCGGACGATTTTATCCCGAGCCAATTAAATAGAACTCGATGACTAAGCTTTCAGTGTAAAATAATTTAATCCCCTTTTTGTTATCCATGACATCGCGTCTACGGATTTCAATTAAATTGTTCTCTAGTCGAGTGTTCGAGTAGCGAACGGAATTCGTCTAAATTCAACTAAATCGAACGTCGACTAAAATGTCCGGGGCAAAATAATTTGTATCGCGCGTCGTCTGAGAAAAATCGTGCGCGAGGTTATAATCCAATTTATTCTTCAGCACGCTGTTTCGAAGACAAAATCGCGTATACGTTCGCAGATATTATTTCGGCTAATTTCGGTCGAATCATGCCGAACAAACTATCAGTGCCGAAATCAGTTTATTTCAGTCTGCTGTTTCTTGTCCGATCCAAAACTTTGGATATAAATAACGGGTGAAAATTTATCTGATTTCGAAGTATTTACTAAATCAAATCATGTCTAATTATAGTATCGATCTCGTTTGATTCAATCCATTTTTGCGTTGCTAATCATCCAACAGTTTGAAATATCTGTGATTTTCACTATAAAAAAATGAAAAATGGAAAAGTCCAAAAAAAAATCTTCTCAGATCCTCATGACCTCATCCTCTCACCGTCCTCTCTCTCTGCCCTGATATTTTTACGTGCAGTTCGTCCGCTCAGGAAAAATCTCATCGCCTCTGCTCTCTGATCTTTACCAGCCGATCTCATCCCCCGCGCCCTTCGTCTCTGATTTTTGCTGGCCGCTGTCCTGTTGATATTTTGGGGCGCATGGTACTTATCTCCCTGGCCGATAGCCTGATGCCGCTCACTGAGGCCAAGTTCTTCTCCCGTGCGTCTCTTCTTTCTCTGCCCCAGCTCGAGCTGCCCATGGCGCCGCGTTCCCCTGCTCTCCTCTCGAGCTCGCGACGCTCTTCTCCATGGCGCCGGTCCGTCCTCCTCTTCCAGCCGCGCCCTGGCCCTCTCCTTCCTCCCTCTGCTGGACCGCGTTCCCCATGGCTGGCCGCGCCCCTGCACGTTTTCCCTGCGCGTGCTTGCACCCCATGGCCGACGCTCGGGTCCCTGCGTGCGCTCCTGTGCCCCTGCCGCGTCCAGCTCCAGCGCTCGGTGCCCCTCCCATGGTGTCCTAGCCGAGCTCGCCCAGGCGAAGCCGCCCAGCCGAAGCCCCATGGCGCTCCTTTATGCTGGATTACTTTTGCGCCCTTCTTCTCTGCGCTGGTCGCTCCCTTCCTGTGCGCGCATCTCCTTGATCCAGCGCGTGCTCCTGCGCCGCCGAGGCTTTTCCCCAGCTCCCTCTGCCAACCGTCGTGCCGAGTTCGCTCTGCGCGCAGCCGACGTTTCTCCCTAACGCGCGCTCATCCTTGTCGTCCCTCTGCGCGCAAGTTCTCTGTTGGCCACGCGCGAACTCCTCTGCTTGGTCCGTCGTCGTTCTCCAGCTCCTTACCGCACTCGATTATTAGTCGTCATCGCTCGATCGCGCGACATACTGACTACGTGTCTTGTCGCACATCCTAGGTCCTCGTCGTCGCGTCGTTCGCCTTCGCACTGTGTGCGACAGCATCGTCGTTTCTCCTATCCAGTGCTTGCGCGGTTTCCTGCTCGGCAGCGTGTCCTCTTGGCTCGCTTGCCCTGAATTCCCATCGCGTCGTCGATCTTGCTGGGTATCATCGTGCGTGCAACAACCCCAGATCTGTGTCGCCCCGGTCTTGTTGTCGACATCGCTCGCCGTGGCTCAGCTTGCTAGTTCGTCGTTATTTCATCGTCTCGTCTTGCTGCCAGTCCCTATGTGCTGTCTTCGACTGGTGTTTGCGACGACAAAAGCATCCCAAGAAGCTGTGGAGAAGCAATCCCCTAATCGATACCCCAAGTGCTCGGCGAAAGGCCAGAACAAGAAGCATCGCTGTTTATGCGGAGATCTACTTAATATGAAGAGATTCCAAGAATTGTGGATAGAAGAGAAAGTGAAGCTCCGTTCTATACTCGTCAGTTGTTTGATCGAAGATTTTATTCGGAGACTGTCGACGTTCTCGCAAGCTTTAAGTCGGATTTAATGGACGGTAAGTGGATTCGTTATTCTAGTCGACTAAATATGATATGTATTAGACTACCTGAATCGTTTACGGTGATTTGATCGGTAGTCGTACATGTTGCTGATCCCTTGCGTTATAATAGTTATTACGTTCTAGGTAGTTTGCTTGGGTTATTAGTTTTGAGTAATTTAATATTAGTATGGTATTTAACATGTAATCGACGAAAAACTCGGATTCGTATTCGTTAATCAAAATAGTGAATCTAAGCTAAATTTATTACTGGCGCGCAAGTTATTAGCCGAATTATTAGATAGATTAAATAAATATGTGTGATGCGAAATAAAATTAAATTAGTTCTTGGTAAGCAAAGTGATATCATTTGTAAAGCGAGAGATAAATTTAGCATTTAATTAAGTAGCTGATGAGATGTGTTTGGGCTAATTATGTTTAAAGTGTATGATTTGTTGTTTGTGATGTTTGCGTTAGGATAAAGAAGCGTAATTATTGCGCTTAGTCATACGTCGATAACTAGTGTTTTCCTATAAAATAGTACGACGCTTCGTCACTAAATGTTTACTTCTTGTCGGCGTAGCACTATTTAGGTATGTAATATTCTTGTCGATATGCATTCATGTGCATAATGCATTTCATTTAGGTACGTGAATTAACCACGTGATGCGGAGAACCAGAACTGAGTCGACCACAAGATGGTGCTGATGAACGGAACTGAAGATGGACAGACGAAACAAGTATCAGAACAAGGATGATCGCCAAGTGGTCGCCTAACAAACACTAACGTAGTGTTTATTTCAGGCAAGCCCCGGTGCATGCAACCCCTTTCCTTGTGTTTTTAAATAATTTTTGCACACTTTAAGTCTAGTGAAATGTGCATTAGGTTTATAGGAGTTGCTTGGAACCCTTTGATGCATTGCTTTCCTTGATATCCATACCTTTATAGATACTTCTGGTGAAGTATCAAAAACATGATTTACAAAAATGCTTAGCCCTGCTTAGATCTTGTGGATAGAGGTTGTCCTTAGCCTAGCTCGAGAAAGGATGGCTTCTACCTGCAAGAATATTTTCATTTGGAGCAATGGTGGGATCTTACTGCAAAGTTCCCTGTGATGCTCTTTTCATCCTAAGGAACAGAAACAATCCTAAGGATGGAAATACTTAAATTGAGACTTGGGTTAGGAACAGGTGATGTTCTACCCAGGTTGATTAAGGATTGAATGCGTATGTAGGCGTGCTGATCGAGGACCCTTTAACTGGTCACATGCCTCATCATGGGTAAGCCTTGCCTCGGGCAGACTAATACCAGAATAAGATAACACGAAATGGGCGTGGAGCGGTGGCGAGAGTAGCGTGTACCCTCCGTGGCAAGAGGCTGGACGGTGGTGTATCTGTGCTCTCGGTTTGCGTGAACCTGATCTGGTCTTAAGAACCCCGGTGGCGGGTTGACATATGCAAGGGTTAAGTGCTACATATGTCGTGTGATTGGAGATCCTCAGCTGAGTATAATCGATTCGGATCGCCGTACCTTCGCGGTTATGAAGACTTGGTCACTTCCCTACAACCTAACTCAGGATGTGAACCTCAAGAATAAAAATGATGTTGTATTGATGAGATGGTGAAATTAGACCAGATGCAAACAGAGTCTATTAATATTTAATCTGGCGTTAAAACATTGAAAGTAAGGATTCACTTTAGTAAGCTATTTCTGCAAAAGTATAAGTTGATTCTTGCTAAAGCCTCTCCTTGACTCCCTTATAACCAGCATACCCTTGAGAGTCTTTTCTTTAGTCGGGTAAGACTTGCTGAGTAATTCCATACTCAGGGTTTTATTCCCTGTTGTTTTTCAGGTTTTAGTTTTGTGCTGCAGATGATGGTGTTAAGTGCCAGTGGGCTCGGCCTTCTTATAAGTCTAAGTAACCCTTCTATACTTCTTATTGAGGATGATCCCTTGAGCTAGCATATGTTTTTCAAACTTATACTTTTGTAATCACTCCGATAAAATAATATAAAATTTTTGTAACTTGTAAAATTTGGTAATAAGATTTCCGCTGCAAAATATTGATGTGTGTGATTTGTGTTACTTAATCCTGCGGTTCTGGTTGTAAGTGGTTTATCCGATGTCCTTGGGGCAATCGGACGGATCCTGTTAAGTTATCTGGTGCACATGCATAGCAGTCTGAGGTCTTTGAGATAAGGACAGGTGCATGTGGGCCCAATAACTTGGGAGGTTCTGCCATAGAGTCCGAGCCCTGGGGGTCGGGCGAGGCGGAGACTGTCTTCCGGAGTCGAGGTTGGGTCCGAGCTCAGGGGTCGGGCGAGGGGAGATCGTCTTCCGGAGTCGAGGTTGAGTCCGAGCCCTGGGGTCGGGCGAGGTGGAGATTCCGATGGCGCCTGAGGCTGGACTTGGCTGCTGTCAGCCTCACTCTGGCACGTGGCACAGCAATCGGAGCAGCGCAGGCGGCGCTGTTTTCCTGTCAGGTCAGTCAGTGGAGGGGCGAAGTGACTGCGGTCACTTCGGCCTTGTCGACTGGAAAGTGCGTGTCAGGATAAGGTGTCAGGCGATCCTTGCATTGAATGCTCCTGCGATCCGGTCGGCTGGCGAGGCGATCTGGCCAAGGTTGCTTCTCCGTGAAGTCTGCCCGAGCTAGGCCTTGGGCGAGTCGAAGGTGCGCCCGTTGCTTGAGGAGACCCTCGGGCGAGGCGCGAATCTGCCTTGGTCTACCGTTCCTGCCCGAGGCTGGGCTCGGGTGAGGCGAGATCGTGTCCCTTGAGTGGACGGAGCCTTGACCGGAATTGCGCCCATCAGGCCTTTGCAGCTTTGTGCTGATGGGGGTTACCAGCTGAGATTAGGAGCCTTGGGGGTACCCCTAATTACGGTCCCCGACAGGTGGACATTCTACAAATGTAGAAGATCGGCGTAGGAGGCGAAGCGAACAGAGACAGTAGGCGAAGCGAACAAAGACATGTGATGATAATGCCTACTGGCACAAATTAAGTCCTCCCCTAGTAATTTACAATAGAAGACCCACGCAAGGAAGGACACTAGCACACGACAAGTTTTCATCAGCGGTTGACGTTACACTCCCTTCTGGGAGAAGCAATCTATAAATATCCCCTTCCTTGATCTATAAAAGGATGGGCCAGTCTGGTTAGAAATAGGATGAATAGGACCACAAACACAACACAACACAAAGAGACTTGAGATCTTCCCCCTCTCGTCTGTTTGTAAACCCTACTATGAGCAACCAGGTATATTCTGCTCGAACCAGTATAATCCATGTGTCTACTGAGCATACCATCTGAGCCTAAAATATGGTACACAACTTTACCCGCTGATGCTAGTTCGTAACATCAATGGATCTCGTCCTATTCCCACTGGCCTTGAGCCTCGGTCAGCAATGCTCCTCCATGGGTTAAGTTCTTCCTTTGGCTTGCCTCGCGGGACAAGCTCTAGACTCGGGCTAACCTGCTGAGGAAAGGCATTGTCTTTGATAACACTTGTGAAATTTGCTCTTCTAGCCAGGAAACGTCCTCGCACATCCTCCTGCACTGCTCCTTTGCTCAGGAATTCTGGCATGCCATGGGTGTCCAAGTCAGTGAGGACCTCAGCTGATTCAGCCTGCACCAACTTCCTTCACCCCCATGTCTTCTCTAGGCTATCTTCCCCACCTTCGTTGCGCTTTGTTGCTGGCACTTGTGGAAGATGCATAATAATTATGTCTTCAGACAAGAATCGCCCCCCTTGTTGTAACCCTTCGTGCGTGAATTGCAGATGCCCGCTTGTGGGCTTGTAGATTGAAATATTCTGAATCCTTCCAGGCTCTTGCTTGGCATGGATGCCTCTCCCACGCCCTTTCATGCTTGTAATCTCCTTGCCCTTTTAGGGTTGTTTTTCCAGGCTGCCAAGAGTCCAATACATGAGGTGTAGTTCCCCCACCCCCATCAAGAAAATAAAAAGCAACATGTTTATTCTTCTTCATTAATTATTTTAAGTCTAGAGATATAATTGCGTTTTAGTGACTATTTTGGACTAACACTCATTTTAGACTAAGTTTGTGTTTTTAATGACTATTTTCTAGGATCATCTATTCATTCCCCCTCTAGGTGCTCTCATATACTATGAGATCTTACGCGCTCTATAGCCTGACCCGCTCTATAGCATAGCTCCCACAGCTTGGCCTCTAGCTCTTAAAAGGGCGCACAAAGGAAGGTAAGGCAAATGAAAAACACGAAAGTTAATATTGAGAAAGGCATTACCGACCATGCCACTGTCGGATTTGACAAGCCGGGCCTAGAGACGGTCTATTTTGGCATCGACAACATCAAGAGCCACCCGATCGATAGATAGGCTCCCTGAAGCTCAGAATCCAAGACCGATGGAGGAGCGTCCCACGAGCCCGACCACGACGACCCCATGGAGGAGGGAATGTCCCGACCACTGTCAGCATGGGACGTAACACTTAAGCAAGAAAACCGAAAGTCAAGAACATGTGTATAATAATAAACATAACCAAAATAATGCACCAACAATCATGGGCAAGAAGGATCTTACCCTGACCCAGTACTCGTTGGTGGGATTGCCTCCTCCCTGAAGAGGGTTCGCCGGCCGAGCATTTGCAGGATCCAACCGTGATAAGAAGGAACTCTGAGCTCAGAAAAAGGGGGATTGGGGTACGGGTGTGGCAAGAAACGACTCCCCATGCTTATAAGCACTAGAAGGGTGCACTGAGCACGGATCAGGAGGGATTGTGAAAGTCGCCCAGAGAGGGGGTGAATAGGCAAAACCTGAAAATTATAACCTTTGAACATGAACTTCACCCAGGGTTAGCGTTAGAACGAGTAATAATGAAATCAAGGTGCGAAAGAGAGTTCTTCTTGCTATGAGTTAGAACGAGTAATAATGAAATCAGGGTGCGAAACAGAGGAAGAATCAAATCGCCATAGAAGATTAGCACAAAACACGGGAGATTTGTTTCTCGAGGTTCGGTTCCTAAGAACCTACTCTCCATTGAGGAGGTCACGTAGGTCGGGTCTCTTTAAACCCTTTCCCTGTCTCAAACAGTGACTTATACTGGTTGAGTGCTTCTTCTTAATCTCAAGGGTCACTTAGACCCCCGCAAGGATCACTGCATAATTAGGTGTCTCTTGCTAGCTTTACAAGTCACTTGAGAGTTTAGAATGAGATGAAGAAAGGCACGATCAAGAAACCAAGCAACAAAGAGCGACAAATGAAACACTCGCTCACACTCTTGAATCTCTCACAAGGCACTTAATCACTAATGAACACAATCACAATTCTTGCACTTGGAGGATCTCTGATGCTTGTGTGAGGCTTTGGAGTGAACTCTAGCTCTTTGCAATGATTGTGGGAGTTGGGATGCTTGGATGTATTTGAATGGAGGTGGTTCGGATTGAATTTATAGCCCTCAACCACCACATAGCCGTCGCCAAGTTTCTGCCACTTGCGGATGGTCCACGCCTCTGGACTGGACATTTAGCCCCTACACATTAAAGGCTGGAAACACAACGACTTGTAGTAACGACTATATCAATGACTATAAGTCATTAAATGCATCATTAGGTGTCAGATAAAGCAGCCGTGGATGGTTCGGTTGTGCACCCCAGATAGTCCGTGAGGATGCTAAAAATGAATTTTACCAAACCCAGCACCTTCAGGGTTCTTTGGTTTTCAACGGGCAAATGGTCCGCGCCTAAGGGCCAGACGGTCCACACTTGGTCTCAGACAGTACTCTTCTCTCCTTCGGATAGTCCGTAGTAGAAGTTCTAAGATTTGCATAGTTCCTGTCTGAGGTGCACCTAGGCCTGAGTCCCACTAATGACTTATGAGTCCTAGGTATGAGTCCCTCAATGTCCTACGCCCACACGACGATAAGAAAGAAGACAAGCAGACATGCTAGAAATGCAGAAGATCGGTGTAGGAGGTGAAGCAAACAAAGACAACAAGTGAAGCGAACAAAGACATGTGATGATAATGCCTGCAGCCACAAATTAAGTCCTCCCCTAGTATTTTACAATAGATGACCCACGCAAGGAAGGACACCAGCACACGACAAGTTTTCATCAGCGGTTGACGTAACACTCCCTTCTGGGAGAAGCCATCTGTTAACATCCCCTTCCTTGATCTATAAAAGATGGGCCAGACTGGTTAGAAATAGGATGAATAGGACCATAAACACAACACAACACAACACAACAACAACACAACACAAAGAGACTTGAGGTCTTCCCCCTCTCATCTATTTGTAACCCCTACTATGAGCAACCAGGTATATTCTGCTCGAACCAGTATAATCCATGTGTCTACTAAGCATACCATCTGAGCCTAAAACATGGTACACAATTTTACCTGCTGATGCGAGTTCGTAACATCAATGGATCTCATCATGTTCCCGCTGGCCACGAGCTTCAGAGCAACTAGAGGGGGGTGAATAGGTGATCCTATGAAATTAACTCTAAACAACACAAACTTGGTTTCTAATATGTGTTAGTGAAAACTAAAATCAAGTTAGGATGAGAAGAGAGAAGGGAGAACTCTTCACTTGATTGCTCTTTTAAGATGAGTATTAAACCTAGGAGCAATAATGCAAGTGAGTAGAGAACTCAAGAATACAATAACAACAATAAGTAAAATGGACAAGAGACACAATGATTTTTACCGTGGTTCGACCAATGCCTACTCCACGTTGTGGTGACCTTTTTTGGTCAAGGGTTGCACTCAACCCCTCTCAAGTGATCTAAAGATCAAATTTGCATGCCACAGTTGTCTTCCTTATATCAATATCCCATTGTGAGGAATCTCTATAAATTGGAGTCAGTCATGCCTTACAGAAATGATTACAATCAAATTCAGAGTAAGGAGGGAAGTAGAAACGCACACAAGAGCACAACGCAGCAACAACACACACAAAACCAAAAAGAGAGAGCGCACAAATCAAAATGATAGTCACATCTCAATAACATGCTCAAATCTCTCTCTAACAAATCAATAGTGTGGTCGTAAAGGTTTGAAGTTCTAATGTGCTCAAAGTGTGCTTGGGTACTGCTCCAAGGCGCCTAGGGGGTACTTTTATAGCCCAAGGGACCCAGGAGCTGTTGGAGCTCCATTTGGAAGGCCCTGGTTGCCTTATGTCCGCAGGTGCACCAGACTATTCAGTTCACACTGGAAACTGCACAGTGCAACGGTCAACAGATCCCTAATTTGTCACTTTTTGTTTCAAGTGGGCACCTGACTGTCTGGTGGCGACAACAGACTGTCCAGTGCGCCAACCGACTGTTGGCTTCGGGTGACATGGCAGATAGTCATTGGTTGTCTTCACACCAGACTGTCCTGTGATCTGCGTGGACTGTCTGGTGATTTTTAGTCGAGGAAGCTTGGCCGAGCCCAAGACTGGCCAGAATGGCCGGACGGTCACCGGACTGTCCGGTGGCACCAGATGAGCCCGAGTTCTACCTTTTCATGCCAATTTTTTTTGCTTCTTTTGGCTCAACTTCATATGGTCCCTAGTGCTTAGACAAACATGATTAGTACCTAAAATAATTGACTAAGTGATAGAAGCATACCTTTTTCACTTTGATCCATAGATGTTTCAGTATGCCCATTTTCAAGCCCAAAGGATGCTTTTTTGTGTAGTCCTCAATTTGGTTTACAATAACCTATGCTCATGCTCATATGTAGAGTTGTTAGTTCATAGTAATGTGTTGAGCATCTAATCACCAAAACAACTAGAAATGGCCCAAGGGCACATCTCCCTTTCAATCTCCCCTTTTTTGGTGATTTATGCCAACACATCAAAAACATCTTAAAGAGGCACTAACATAATCAATTATGAGCCATCTTTTGCAAATTGAAGTCAAATCAAACACCAATAGAATAAGTATAGAATTTGGCATCTTTGGATCATTTGTCCACCACTTGGTTTATTTTCTCAAAACAAATGCATTTTCTTACTTTTATGTCAAAAACACTTTAGTTTTGCAAGTAAAAACATTTTTCAGGGCTAATTTTGATCAAAATCTAAACGCTCCCCTTTTCCCATAATAAAGATTTCCCCCCATAAGAGAGTAGTTTTGCATTAATAGGATTTTGATCAAAAGACAAGTACCAAACACAATTTTTGAAATTCACAAGTGGCAGTAGATCTAGTTGCTTTGGCCTTAATTTATCCCCCTTTGGCATTTAAGCACCAAAATGGAGAAACTAGTGGCCTTAAAACCTCATTGCCTCATCAAAAAATTGTGAAGTAAGAGCAAGAAGGCAATGAACACCAAGGGCAACTTGAACGCAATACAATGAAACTGTTATGCAATGGAAGCCTTTTTCGTTGTTCAAGTCCACCATTTCCCTTTCAATTCACCTTTGAGACTACACCGTAGTCACTTAAACTAACACATTAGTCTTAAAGGGTTAATTTGTAGCATATCCTCCTTCTAAACATATGCATCATTTGCACACAGACTTGTAAGGTCCGGGGATAATATTTTACAACTTGAACATAAAAATACATAATTAAGCTTAAAATGGTATGATTAAAAACATAAAAGACATATATGTTATAGATCAATCAAAGTTCCGCGAATCTTAGACATTTAGCTCACTACGCAACTTACAAACCTTTTCTTATCTAAAGGCTTGGTGAAGATATCAACTAGCTGGAGATTGGTGCTGATGTGGCAAACATCGATATCTCCCCTTTGCTGGGGATCTCTCGGAAAGTGATGCCGGATGTCTATGTGCTTAGTGCGTCCATGTTCAACGGAATTATCTGCCAAGCAGATTGCACTCTCATTATCACATAGGAGTGGGACTTTGCTCAGATTGTAGCCAAAGTCCCTGAGGGTTTGCCTCATACAAAGTAGTTGCACGCAACACTGACATGCGGCAACATACTCGGCCTCGATGGTGGATAGGGCAATAGAGGTTTGTTTCTTTGAACTCCAAGACACATCGGTAGATAGGGCAACAGATGTTTGTTTCTTTGAACTCCAAGACACCAGGGACCTTCCTAGAAACTGACAAGTCCCTGATGTGCTCTTCCTATCAACCTTGCACCCGGCATAGTCAGAGTCTAAATTTCCAATCAAGTCAAAGGTAGACCCCTTAGGATACTAGAGCCTGATGTAAGGCGTATGAACTAAGTATCAAAAAATACGCTTCACAGCCACATGGTGACAATCCTTGGGGTTGGATTGAAATCTAGCACATATGCAAACAGAAAGCATAATACCCGGTCTACTTGCACAAAGATAAAGCAAGGATCGTATCATAGACCGGTATACCTTTTGATCTACGGACTTACCTCCTGCGTTTAGGTCCAAATGTTCATCTGCTCCCATTGGAGTCTTAGCAGGTTTTGCATCGTTCATCCCAAACTTATTTAGTATATCTTGTGTGTACTTCGCTTGAGAGAGGAATGTCCCTTCCTCGAGTTACTTTACTTGAAATCCGAGGAAGTAAGTCAACTCTCCCATCATGGACATCTCAAATTTCAGTCTCATCACCCTGCTAAACTCTTCGCATGACTTTTGATTAGTAGAACCAAATATTATGTCATCGACATATATTTGGCATATAAACAAATCACCATTGCAAGTCTTATTGAAAAGAGTAGGATCAACTTTCCCGACCTTGAAAGCATTAGAAATAAGGAAATCTCTAAGGCATTCATACCATGCTTGTAAGTGCAATCAACCCTAAGTGAGGGTTTTGGTGATTTAATGACAAAACAAATAAGGGTACTAACAAGTTTGCTTCTAATGTATGCTTAGAATGTACAGGAACTAAAGGAGTCACAACCACTGGTGAGAAATCAAAAAGGAAGTTTCAAGGACAAAAGAAACAGATATGTGATTCCCTTGAAAAGACTCCATGCGACGGACATATAAAATTTTATGTATATCTTGAGTCATAGGATCTAATTCTTCCTTAGTAGTTTTCGCACAGGTAATGGTGTTTGCTATAGCTCAAGCCTCCAAATTCAAAAGCTATTTTTGAAAACCAAATCTTTTGAACGCTCTAGGTCTGACCGTGGTTAGGTTTGAGAAACTGAGAGTGTTCTTGTAGAAAAACAGTTGAACTTCTTCAACTGTAGTTGAGCTTTTTCAGCTAAGTTAAACTTCAGCTAAGTTGAGCTTCTTCAGCTGCAGGTGAGCTTTTTTAGCTGAGTTGAACTTCAGCTGAGTTGAGCTTTTTCAACTACAGTTGAGCTTTCTCAACACCAGTTGAACTTCAACTTCAACTTCAACTGTGAACCCCTTTGACCATACACTAGTTAAACTTGGCTCCGGGCCAGTTGAACTGGGGTTTTCTCTACTGAACTCTCTGGTCAAGACCAGTTGAACTGGTCCCTAGGGGCGGTTCAACTGGTCCTTGGCCCCTCTGACCTCTGACCAACAGTCTGACTGGCAGACACGTCGATAGAGATGTCAGGGGCGGTTCAACCGCCCCCTAGGGCGGTTCAATCGGTCTAGGTCAACTTGACCAGACTGCGAGTCAGTTTGCCAGTCAAACTACGCAGTCTGCCAGACCTGCCAGGGGTGGTTCGAGCGCCCCTTAGAGCGGTTCAACCGGTTTGGGTCGAGTTTTCTGGTCAAACGACTAGTTTTTGAGCCGTGACTATAAATAGGACCCCACACCCCTCGCTTTAATGTTGCTGGTCACACCCACATTCATTGCTCACCTAACTTGAGACAAACACTTCTCTCCTCTCTCACACTCAAAACTTGCTCTAGATTCAACTCGATTGAAGGAGCCCTTTGGTGTGAGGTTTGTGCTTGTGCTCACGAAATTGGTTTTCCTCTCCCATCTCATTCTAAGTTCTTGAGCTTGTTGCAAACACCTCTTTTGTGTTTTTGGTGTTCTTGAAACCCTAGGTTTCAAGATGGTTTGAGGTTACTTGGGAGTCTCCAAATTTGTGGACGACCTATCACACCCGGTTTTAGAAGGCAAACCGAATGCAAACCATGTACATGCCAGGATCAGAAACTCACGTACACAGCGATTACATAATTGGACATCATCACACATTGCTCAAAGTAAATAGCGGAAAGGTACTTTATTACATCAAGATGTCCAAGACATCCACAGAGTCTATAACATAGTCATTAACATAACCAAAGTGCGAAATACGAAACGTAGCCGATAAGGCCTTCACAAGCAGCTGACTGGGGGTTTGCCACTAAGATAACTAGAACTTGTTGTAGTCCTGGAACTCCTCAAAGTCCTCCATGTTGCTAGCATCTCCTCCTGAGCACTGAATACAGTGGGGACAACCTGGGTGGTGGTGGTTTTTAAAGCAAGGGTGAGTACACATCAACGTACTCATCAAGTGTCCCCTTTGGCTAAAGTGGACTGTGTAACACCCTAATATCCCACAGTTGGTATTTGGAAAAAAAATCTTTCTATAAAACTTAAAGAGATAGACCCTCTTAAAAATATATATATTATTAAGAGACCTCTGTTAATAATAAATTAGGAGATACTCTTAAACAAGAAACTTAAGTTAAGATAACTTTTAATGAAGATTATATATTAGGGATTATCTTCTTAAAATAAATCAGTAACTAATAAATAGATAAGGTAAGTTTGATCTCTTGATAATTTTGGTGAAGTATTTTATGGGGGTATAAACTTGACCTCCAACTTAGACTAAAACATAAAATAATAAATGAGAAAGGGAATGTTTATGAAACCACACTTTTCTCCCATAAATAAATAACAAGAATGAATAATAATATAGTAAACAGTGGAGAGTATAGTCACATTAGTATTACTTTTGGCGCTTGAAGAATTTAAATTCAAAAGAGGAATTTGAATCTGATTTGGAAATCTGAAATTTAAAATGGAATAGAAAAGAATAAAGGGAAAACTTTACCTGTGTCTTGGACTAGATCTTCCTCACCCGGCCCATTAATTTTCCCTGCGCGGCCCAACCGACCTCCCACCTTTGCTGCGCTCACTGCCAGGGCAGGACCCGCTATGCCAGCCCCGCTACTTCGCTCCACGCGCTTACCAGTGGTGATCGCCGACAAGCAGGCCTCCCTACCCACATCACCGCCACACCGTGCGGATTCGCTGACGTGTGGGGCGCTCGTCGTCAGCCCATTTTGACCAAACGCGCAAGCGCGTACTCGCCATGCTGTCGCTGTCATGTGGGCTCACTTCCAGGGTCTTCTTCTTCCCTGTTCTTGCGCCAGAAGCAAGCTCTCGCGCGCAGGGCACGCAACAACTCGCACGTCGCGCGCCAGATGCGGGCAGTATCCCATTGATTCAATGCCGCGTGGGCCCAATCCACCAGTCCCACTTCACGCGCACTCTACAGCCCATGCCCTGTTGTTCTTCTCCACGGGATACCACGGATTCCGCGCAGGCGAGTCGCTCGTATGCGCAACGGCCACCGCGCGTTTGCCGCTGCCTTACCCGCTCCGGGACTACAAGTCCGGTCCACGTCTTCACCCCTCGTTTGCCCCTCCGCTGGTGCGTTACTCCCATCGCGGCTGCATATATCCGCACAACCCAAGCCATCCATGGTGATCTCCCACCTCGGTGCTCGCCTCTCCGCGCATCCGAGTTCTTTCCCACCCTGTAGCCGCGGCCATGGCGAGGAACCTCTATGCGGCCTCTTCGAGCTATTCCGCGACCCCGGTGCCTTGTCCTCCACGCACATCAGAAGCTCATCGTGCAGCACCACTGTGGCAATGGAGGGCCGTCGCTCCCTCGCGCCATCGGCTTTCCTCGTCGGTCGTCCCTGAACCCACCTTGGCGCAGCGCCGCTAGCTGCCATGACGTTTTCGTCTTCATCGCCGAACCGAATGTCGCCGCTGTCCATACCTGCTGCCATGGTGGATCATGGGTCCCATCATGCCCCTCTACTCGGCTTCCTGCTCCCACGGCCGTTTCACCCGTCGGCAGGGGACTTCGGCACTATAATCCTTGGTATGGATCTTCTCCATCTAGTTCGCTTGCTCACTACAGCGTGTAGAATATTTCTGTTTGGTTCCTGGGTTGCCGGTCTGAATTGCCCGATGAACTTGCCGCCATGGGTGCTCTGCTCCGCCATGTCTGCTGGGGGAGAACGCGGGTGCCGTTGATTAGCTAGGAAATGGTCGTGATCATATCAAGGTGTAGACGACCGTCGCTGCCGTAGATCGGTAAACGGACGGTCGAGATTAACTAATGACGCGTACGAGTTCATAAAGTGCCCAGGCTTAATCTTGACCCTCTAGCGCGGATCCAACAGACGCAAGCATGCACTGGTTCGTTCATAAAAAGCAATCTAATCCGTGCCGTGGCCTTTCAATCCAACGGCTGGCATCCCACGATACCCCTTCACCCAGACCTTTTGCATAAAACCCCCATAGTTTTAATAAATGAACCCATCGTCCAAGCGACTGGGGATCTGTGTCTGGTCGACTTTAGCAGATTAAACCTTAGACTTTCTAGTATTTGACGCTCAGTCCACAAACTAGAGAAATAATATTGGAATTTGATTTTTAATACAAACATAATCCCAAAACTCATTTAATTCATGAAAAATTCATATTAAATCCTTTTTGCTCCATTCCAGTTCCCATAATTTTGAATTAATATTACCTACTACTTAGTAACACTATTTTAACATGAAATCTATACTAGAATTGATTACTCAATTAATTTTGTAGCAAGCACACATGAACTTCGGAAATTCGTAACTTCTTCGTTTAACTCCGATTTGATCTGTTCAAGTTGCGTTAGTCTCGTATAAATATTTACTATGCAATAAAAATATTTATTATGTCATGTCTCATTATTTTATAATTAGATCTTTATTTAATTTATGTGGGTTAGTCTTGTTAATCTACTTATCATTATAATCTACTAGAAGATGATCTATGGTCAATTCATAACTTAGAGTAAGGTTGAGGTAATTACATATAGAATAACCTCTCATATGATTTATATTAACTAATTTATAATATAGTTTAACATTTTAATCACATAAATCCCCCATAAAATCATGACTCCGATTTTAGTGGTTCTCGATCCCACGATCTCGTAGTTTCGCGTAGAATATTCTTATTCAGTTTGTACTTATGTTTGGTGTGATGTTAATTTTGTCTATATCATGTTTGTTTGTATTGCTACGACTAGCGCGAGGTTTCAAGTCACCTGAAGTTCACCCTGGTAACTGGAATCTCAAGTGCCAGGCAAGTTGTGCCCTTGATTCACTTTTGTTACCCAATAATGTTCTTTATAATCATTTACCATGCATAGGTTTAATTTTGATGGGACCCGATAGGTCACCCTAGATTGTTTATCCTGTTTACCATGTTTACCCCTGAATCATATGGGTAGTTATGCTGTTGCTTTACATGGTTTTGGGTTAATATTTTATTATATCCATGTTCTAGTTATTTTGTTAGTCTATTTATGTTCATGTCAAGATCATTATATCATTGTTAATTAGAACATGGAGCTTAACTTGAGAAACACGTGCCACCACAAGGGAGGAATGGGACCCCTTGGCTAACTAATTAGGAAAGCTAGTGGAAGACTACCTTACCCGAAAGGGACAAGGGCAGTGGGGAAGTTGCATGCAAGGAGGTTCTCGGGTTGATTTTGCTGCGATGGCGGTCAGACGAGGGATTCTTGCAAGTGCTCTTCCCATAAACTGTAGCGGGTTTTCGGAAGCTAGTGGAACTTTGTAAAGGCCTCGTAGTGGATCCCTAGCCATTCACCTCGGAAGTGTCTAAGGGTCTAGCTAGCCTTGGCGACATGGGAAATATGACTTCTGGGTAAAGGGTACAACCTCTACAGAGTGTAAAACTGGTATACTAGCCGAGCTCACGGTCAAGAGCAGCTCAGGACTCTCCGATGATTAAATTATGGAACCTAAACTCAATTTGTCATTTGCATTTGCATGGATTTATTATTAATTTTGTTCTATTATATTATTATGGCTTGGTATTCACTTGTACTTAGTAACTGCTAATAAAATTTTGACCAACTTATAAAAGCAATGCTCAGCTTTAACCTCTATTGTTGATCAACCTTACACTTCATGAACTCCCCACCTTTGGTGAGTTCATGTCACATTATTCCCCATAACTTGTTGAGCGATGAACATGTGTGAGCTCACCCTTGCTGTCTCACACCCCCCCACAGGAGAAGAACAGGTGGTTCAAGAGGAGCCGCTTATCGAGGAGTTTGATTCGATCTAGGTGGCGTTTCTTAGTTGACATTGGCGCCAATGACGATTCTTAGTTCGTTTGATAATTATAATTTATTTTGTAAGTCTTTCGCTATGTAATAAGTACTCTGATTAAATTATGACATTTATCTCTATACACTCTGTTATTATATATGTTGTCTTCTTTGGCGCATGTATGAGATGCACCTGGCTTTGTCCCTTAAAACCATGTGTCACAGACTGGTTGTATGTGGAGTTAAGGTTAAGTAGTTGCTTTTAGTTGGTCAAGTATTTATTACTAATAGTAGAGCCAAATTTTAGTAATGAACCCAGTTATTACCCAAGTGTACTCCCTCCAAGAGGAAATACCAGAGATCATAATTATAACCATCATCATTATTCATCATTATAGAAGTATCCAAAGTTCTTCTAATCAAAGAGGATCCCAATGCTGCTCTTAACCATGAGCATGACTGATATACCAGTTTCTAACACTGTGCAGAGGTCACACACTTTACCCACAAGTCGTGATTCCCATTCTGCCCGGAGATCATGACTCTCCATTGATCACTACCAAGGTGACCTAGCAGGGTCTCACTACGTAGCCTTTACAAAGATTTCCCAGAGGTCATAACCGCTCGTTAGGTTTCTCCAGTTTGATAAACATAGTACCTCTCCCCAAAGGAAGGGTGACTAACAAAACTAAATCAAAGAACCTCTACAACCAGGCATGGCAGAGCAAGTACTGTGCATGGACCCCATTGACGGCCCTACGGCGAAGGCAACTACATCTTTGGTTCCTCTAATTAATCAGCTAAGGGCATCCCATTCCACCCTCATGGTTGTACTGTTATCCCAGGTGGTCACTCCACGAACAGGTCCTTACGGTGAGGTACTCAGGAAACAGCCTGTTGGGGGCCTTCCTCTTCCGAAGGTCCTCAAAAATGTGACTAACCATATGTTTTCAGCATGATTATGAATAGTTACATGAAGCTTCGACTTTGGGATGGAGAACTTCTCTTATAACAGAACGAAGGAAAATAAAGAGTGGGCGACGAAGCTAGAAGCCAAAGGACTTTGGCTGAACATATTGACGAAGCTCAAGCATGATAACGACTGAAAAAGGATAAAGACCATACAGTCCTTAATAATTCTTGTTAAAATTATAGATAGTTACTAGGGACATAAATGTACTTTTATCTGGGCTGTGTACCGTGTCTATAAATAGATGAATAGTAACATCATACTGTTCATGCTGGATTGTAATCACTCTCGCGCCATTCTCGTTCTCCCTCCTTTTAGAAAGCCGGAGGTATCAATCATTTAAGAACAAGTGACCAACATTGGCACCCACCTCCGATGAACTCACTTCCACAAGCCTTCGGCAAAACATCCACCTTCGACATGCCGCTGAAGAAGGCAACGGTGCCAGAGGCTACCCTATAGCCACTGGACACAAATCAGGACGCACTCTCTCTGTGAGAGGCCAGGAGCCAAAAGAGAAAGGCCACCAGCCAACTCTTCAGGAGGAGCAAATTGACCAGGAGATCAGGGATTTAGAAGCAATCCAACAATAAGTGCAAAGGAAAAAGGAGAAGATGCTTCGTCTGGCTAATCTTCAGAAGAAGATCGACGAAGCTGCTGAGGAAATGCGTCATCTTACTCAAGATGACCAAGACCGAAGGCCTTAGCACAGGGAGCTTTGTCAGGAGAGCTCATTCAACAAAGATGAATGGTATGATGACTTTCATCATGGTAACTTGACTTTTGATGATGCTTCTCCTCTGGCAGTAGAATTGCAGGCTACTCCGTGGTCACAATCCTACAAGCCACCATAGTTACCCATGTATGATGGGCACTCAGATCCAAAGCAATTCTTGATGAGCTATGAGACAACAATATCCTCATATAGGGGCAACGCTGATGTCATGGCGAAGTCCTTTATCATTGTCGTCCAAAGCGTGGCCCAGACATGGTACTCCTTCCTTCGGCCAGGAACAATCACATCATGGCAGAAGCTCAAGGATATGCTAGTCACCAGCTTCCAAGGCTTTAAGACGAAGCCAGTCACTACTCAGGCTTTGTTTTAGTGCACGTAGGACCATGAGGAGTACCTTCAGGCGTATGTTCGAAGGTTCTTGCGACTGAGAGCTCAAGCGCCTATAGTGCCCAATGAAATCATTATTAAGGACATGATCAAGGGGCTTCGGCCAGGACCTACAGCCTAGTATTTTGCTAGGAAGCCCCCACAAACCCTTGAGAAGCTTCTTCAGAAGATGGATGAGTACATCCGGGCCGATAACGATTTTCGCCAAATAAGGGAGGAAGCATACAGGTTTTCTGAAATGACCAGGGGCTTCGAAGGAAGACCTCATCCCAGGCATGTCCGGTCAATTCATAACTCCAATGCCAACGATGAAAGAACCAATAATGCTCAGAATAGCCATCATAGCTCACAGTCTTCGAGCATGCAGCAGACTTCTTTTAGACCACCAGCTCCAAGAGGCAGAGGAGGAAGAAGCTTCAGTGGAGGAAGGTTCAGCAATCAACCCAGAAAGTTGTACTACCTCTTTTGTGGCGAGGACAAGGGCCACACTACAAGGACATGCCAGGTCACAATTCAGAAGCAAAAGGAAATTGCTGAAGCCGAGGCGTGGTAGAGTCAGCCGAAGCAAGTCCTCCACACTACTTCGTGCTACTCTCCGTACATCCCAGAATATGTAGGGAGTCAACAATCTACGGCTTCTGTCGCTTCGGCAAGTCATTCCCGAGCTTCCTGGCCTCAGTTGCCACCACCACCGCCGCTGGATCACAATCAGCAACCAAAAGGGCACAATCATACATAGCAACATCGCGACCTTTGAGAGGAGTCCGAAGCTCGCACAGTCAACAGCATTGTACCTGAATCAAAGCACATCTACTAAAGGGACTACAGTGGCTCGGCCAAAGAATATGCTGATCTAAGGTATCTTAACTTTTCCTGCCCTTATTTTTTCTTGCAAGAAAATAGTACATAAGGGATTAACTTTCAACTTGATGAAACAATACTGTGGTCACAACGTTGAGTGTGACAAAATTAAGTTCCAAAGTTACAAAGCCGTTCTTAAGGGAACGTAGAGTAAGTTCTGAAGATACAAAGACATTCCTAAGGGAGCGTAGAGTAAGTTCCGAAGCTCAAAAGTCGTTCCTAAGGGAATGCAGAGCCAAAATGCCACCTAAATCAAAGGTGAAGAAGCTCCAAAGTCGTTCCTAAGGGAATGTAGAGCTTAAATACCACCTAAATCAAAGGTGAAGAAGCTCCAAAGTCGTTCATAAGGGGATGCAGAGCTTAGCTCCAAAGTCGTTCCTAAAGGGATGTAGAGCTTAAATATCACCTAAGTAAAAGGTGAAGAGACTCCAAAGTCTATCCTAAGGGAATGCATAGTCCGGGTGTGTATTTGTGTGGGTGTTCATCTTTGGCATAAACATCATACTACATCATACCATCACATCATATCGCATAGGATTACATCATACATCATTGTCGGCGTTTCGACCCCGGGGGGTCCCTGGACCGACGAGTAAATTGTCGCTGCGTGTCCTAGCCCAGATGGGTCGGCGCGAGACGGGACACAAAGGGGGAGAACAGTAAGGGGAAACCGCGGCCTTCGTGTTGTCCTGCGCCTAGGGCGGATGGATGCGCTTGCAATAGGGGGTTACAAGCGTTCGCGTGGGAGAGAAAGAGCGAGAGCCTTATGCGTCGACCCGTTCTCCCGCGCGGCCAACCTTCTCGTACGAGAGCCCTGGACCTTCCTTTTATAGGCGTAAGGAGAGGGTCCAGGTGTACAATGGGGGGTGTAGCAGTGTGCTAACGTGTCTAGCAGAGAGGAGCTAGAGCCCTAAGTACATGCCGTCGTGGCAGTCGGAGAGGTTTTGGCACCCTGTTCATGTGATGTCGTGGTCGTCGAAGGAGCACTGGAGCCCTGCGGAAGTACAGCTGTCGGGGCTGTCGGATCCTTGCTGACATCTCCTTGCTGACGTAAGGGGCTGGGAGCTGCCGTCGTCATGGAGCGTGCGAGGTGTCATCATTACATGTTTACTGGGGCGAGCCAGATGGGACGCCGGTCTTGTTCCCCGTAGCCTGAGCTAGCTAGGGGCAGGGTAATGATGGCCCCCCTGGTGACGTGGCCGGTCCGAACCCGAGTTTGGGCGTGGTGGCGATTCCTCCGAGGTCGAGGTTGAGTCCGAGCCCTGGGGTCGGGCGAGGCGGAGTCCATCGTCTTCCAGAGCCGAGGCTGAGTCCGAGCCCTAGGGTCGGGCGAGGCAGAGTTCGTCGTCTTCCGGAGCCGAGGCTGAGTCCGAGCCCTGGGGTCGGGGGAGGCGGAGTTCGTCGTCTTCTAAGTCGTGGTTGAGTCCGAGCCCTGGGGTCGGGCGAGGCGAAGTCCATCTTCCGAGGCCGAGACGGGGGCCGAACCCTGGGGTCGGGCGAGGTAGAGCTTCCTATGTCGCCTGAGGCTGGACTTAGCCGTTGTCGACCTCACTCTGGCGAGTGGCAAGGCAGGCGGTGCTGTTTTCTTGTCAGGTCAGTCAGTGGAGCGGCAAAGTGACTGCGGTCACTTTGGCTCCGTCGACTGAAGAGCGCGCGTCAGGATAAGGTGTCAGGCGATCCTTGCATTAAATGCTCCTACAATACAGTCGGTTGGCGTGGCGATCTGGCCAAGGTTGCTTCTCCGCAAAGACTGGGCCTCGGACGAGCCGAAGGTGTGTCCGTTGCTTGAGGGGGCCCTCGGGCGAGACGTGAATCCTCCGGGGTCGGCTGCCTTTGCCCGAGGTCGGGCTCGGGCGAGGCGGGATCGTGTCCCTTGAGCGGAGCCTTGGCCTGAATCGCGCCCATCAGGCCTTCGCAGCTTTGTGCTGATGGGGTTTACCAGCTGAGATTAGGAGTCTTGGGGTACCCCTAATTATGGTCCCCGACAGTACCCCCGAGCCTCAAAGGGAGTGTTGGCACTCGCTTGGAGGCTTTTGTCGCACTTTTTTGCAAGGGGACCGGCCTTTCTCGGTTGCATTTCATTCCGGTGGGTGCGCGCAAGCGCACCCGCCGGGTGTAGGCCCCGAGGCCTCGGAGGAGTGGTTTGACTCCTTCGAGGTCTTAGTGCCTTTCGTGATGGCTCGGCCGGTTTGGTTGTTCCCTCATGCGAAATGGTCGTTGCCCGAGTACTTAGTCAGGTCCCAAGTTCTCGGGCTGGTATGTTGACGCTGTCAACGGTTTGGCCGAAGCCGGGTTTGCGAGAGCAGCCCCCGAGCCTCCGCACAGAGCGAGAGGACGGTCAAGGACAGACTTGGCTTTTTTCATACGCCCCTGCGTCGCCTTTCCGCAAGGAGGAGGGGGGGAAAGCGCCATGTTGCCCTCAAAGGGCGCCGAACATGTGTCTCCAGTGAGTTGCTAGCGGGTGATCCGAGTGGACGCCTGTGCCCCGTTCGATAAGGGTCGGCTGGTGGCCCAGAGGCGCGCTCCAAAAGTACCTGCAGGTGATTTGCCGGACCCGGTCCCGTTTGATAGGGTCCGAGGGCTCGATGCCTCCCTCTGATGGGATTTCGTTACGAAATCGCTCCCGCTGGTCTCGGAAATGTCCTAGGGTACCTCGGGAGCGTAGTCCGAGCCTTGGTTGTGTATCGAACGTACCCAGAGTCATCCCTTGCTCTGCGTGCTCTGAGGCAGCTGTCGAACCCTTCGGGGGCCAGCCTACGAACCCCTGATCTGTAGTGGGCACGGAGCCCGAGTGGCCTGAGGCGGCCGTTGAACCCTTCCGAGGGGCCAGCCTTCGAACCTCTGACCAGTAGTGGGCGCGGAGCCCTAGTGCTCTGAGGCGGCTGTTGAACCCTTCCGAGGGGCCAGCCTTCGAACCTCTGATCAGTAGGGGGGCTCGGGGCCTGCTTCCTTCGCGGAGAAGGATCCCTTTCGGAGTATCCCCTTTCCCGGTTCCTGTAGCAAGAGAGAGAAAGGGGAAGAGGAAAAGGATACGAAATTGAGCGACGTGGCGCACCTTTTTTGACGCGGTCATTATGGTGGAGGTGAAGCGTCGCCCGCTTTGCCTGCCAAAGGTGCTGCCTGCCCTGTCGCAGAGTTAATGCGACGGGACGAGTGGTTCGCGGGGCAGCCGTTGTGCGTGCGCGAGCCGTTCCAGGAACGGGCGTCTCGCTTTTGAGTTTTGAATCTCGAGGGGTTCGGGCGAAGTGTTGAACGGGTCTCGCCTGGGCCTTTATATATTCAGGAGAGGGACCGGTGTCGGTTCTTTACTCTGCTGCTCGCCTCCCACTTAGGTTTTCGCAACCTGAGGGAATAGCCAGAGAAAGGAAACCGCGCACCTTGTCCTCTCCGCCGCCACCTCTTCTGCTTGGTGATGGCCGAGCGGGTGACCGTTGTTTCGCCGCGCGACCCGTGGCCTTTCTCCACCGTCACGGCGGATGATCTGGAGGCCCTTGTTGCTGATGGTTTGCTTCGCCCTCTCTCTGGTGACTCGCAGCCGGAGTGGATGGCCCCTCCGAGCGGAGCCGCCTCGTCCCCGCCGCCGGGGTATGTGCTGAGCTTCGTCTCTTTTCACGAGCAGGGGTTCGGAGTGCCGGCAAGCCATTTTATGCGGGCGATTCTGCACGTCTATGGGGTGGAGCTGCACAATCTTAGTCCCAACTCCATCTCGCAAGCAGCCATCTTCACGGCGATTTGCGAAGGATATTTGGGGATTGCCCCCCACTGGGACCTGTGGACCCATCTCTTCTCCGCGGAGCTTTTTGCCTCGACGACGGGGCAAAGACGAGTTCGCATGGCGGTGCGGGCCGGCGGCTGCATCCTCCAGTTGAGGCAAGCGCAGGCGCAGCAGTACATCCCTGCCATCCTCGCGTCTTCGAACAAAGGGTGGCAGCGCCGATGGTTTTATCTCCGAAATGACGACGGGAGGCTCCCGTCGTTTTCTCAACAAGTGGTGACCGCCGCCAGCGGTAACTGGCACTACGGGGCCCCGCACGAGAGACAGAAGAATCTCCAGCCCCTTTTGAAGGCCTTAGAGGAGCTGCGAGAAGGAGGGCTCACCGCCGCGGGGGTGGTTGCCGCCATTCATCGCCGGAGGGTGCTCCCCTTGACGGAGCGGCGGCTACCGCTTTGGGAGATGACGCCGGGGGTCGACTTGGAGGGTTTGTAGATGTCCTCGGACCCCATCCCACCGACGACCTCCACAGGCGGGTAGCCGGCACGGTAGGGAAGTTAGACGCCGGCGCCTTTTCCCAGCTCTCGATGCGTCCCGATCGCGGGTGTGTGTCCCTGGTGAGTGTCCGCTCCTTCTTCCTTTTTGTGTCGGATTGCCCTTGGTTCTCACAGCCAAGACTTTTCGTCCGTCTCCAGGAGGTGGGGTTTCACAAGCCTTCCCTGCCACCGGTCCCGGAGGACGCGGTGGACCGAGCTGCGCGGAGGGTCGCCGCGGAGAAGAGGAAGGAGAAGAAGGACGCGAAGAAGGCTCGGGCCCGCGAGCAGATGCGGGCTCGAGATGCCTTGGAAAGGCTTCATCGTCGGCAGGAGAGGGATGGGCTCCCGAGGGAGCCGTCGCCGGAGATGCCTGATGATGACGACGACGACGATGAAGATGATGATGAAGGCGACGACATGGCTGCCCGCCTTGGCCTCAACCCGGATCTGAGGCTGGGCCAGGGGCCGGGACGTCGGGGTCCCGGTCCGAAGAACGGGGGCAGGCTGAGGGGGTACTGGACCCCTTGGTCGAGGTAGTTGAGGTGACCCCGGGGAGTCAGGCCGAGCCGCCTATTCCCCAAGAACCGTTGCCCGTGCCGACTGCGCAGGAGGGTGATCCTCGGGTCGTCGTGGCTGCGCCTGGGCAGTCCGTCCCTCTGGTGCCTCGGGCACCCAAGGCAAGGATGGTGCCGAAGCCGGCAGCGGGGCTGACCTCGGTGGTACCTTCGGGGATCGAGGCTCGAGAGACCTCCCCACAGGCACGATTGATCGTGGCCCGGAGTGGGTAAGTATCTTAGGATATCTTCGTCCTGGCTCCTCCTTCGTGTGTCCTGATCCTACTCTTCCTTTTCTTCCCAGCAAACGGAGGCATGGTTCGACCGGTCTGGCTCCCCGGAAGGCCCTCAAAACGGCACCAGCTTCTGCAGCCAGTGCCGCACTGGGCCTCGCCGGCCAGCTGGCCTTCTTACAAGATGCCCCAAAGCGGGGGGCCAAGGCGGCACAAGTTGCCGTGGGGCGAGCTCCCGAGGCTGACTCCTCCATCGAGGCGGCCATCGTGCCGAGGGAGACTGCTGGCGCGGCTGCGGCCTCGAGCTCACCAGACGCGTCGCCGGCGCTGGCACTGGCTTCTGCCGAGGTGGTTGCCATTCTGGCCATGGAGCCACCCGTCGCCGCCGACGCTGAGATGGCCGAGGCGTCGCTACTTGATGCCTCGGAGGAGGGGGCGCAGAACTGCGACCCGTCCTGGGGAGCAGCAACCTTGTCCCCGCGCGGCGCAGTCCCGACGGGTGACGTCAGTCGCTCCGGTTCTGGACCAGTGGGGCTTCGGATCCCCTCTTCGTTCTTGATGATGTGCGAGAGGAGCAGTCTTGGGACAGGCTTCGTGAGTGTGCGGAGGCAACAGTGGGGTCACTTCGGTTGACCTTGGAGGTCCTTTACAGGGACGTTCCCAAGATCCTCCAGGTAATGATTTCAAGCATACCTTTCACGTGATCAAGGCATTCTTCGTGACACCCCGCTTCCTTTCCTCAGGATCTGACGGATCTGAGCGCCGCCAAGTCGTCGTTTATCCGCCGCGAGACCGATGTCTGGGGTTCACTGTGGTCCTGAGGACCACGCTTGCCGGGGCTACCGAGCGCCTCTCCCAACGGAGCGCCAAGGTGGCGGACCTTCGGTTGCTTTGTGTCGATCTGGGAGCAGAAGCAGCGGCGGCACGCGCAGAGGCGCAGTGGCAGCAGTTGGAGCTTGGCCAGGTCATCGGCGAGCGGGACCAATCTCGGGGCCGTGCCGTCGAGGCTGAAAGCTGGGCTAAGGCTCTTGGAGTCCAGTTAGCCGAGGCGTCTGCTCGGGCCGGAGCCCTTGCGGCAGACCTAGCCGTGGCCCAAGCCGCATCCTCGGAGTAGAGTGCCCGAGCCGAAGGTATGTCTTGGCTGTTTTAAGATTTTGATTCAGCTTCGTTCCTCAACTCGTGTTTGAAGTCTTCTGCTTTGGCTGCTTTCAGAGCTCGAGTCTGCCCTCGATGAGTCCACCAAGGCACTTGCCTAGGTGGCCGAGCAGTGGGAGGCCGACCATGCGGCCATGTCCGAGGCCATCTCGGCCTTCTGCTGGGTCTTTGGTTTCGACGATGTCCCCTCAGGAAGCTCCCCTCAGAGTCGCATGCAGGCCTTGGGTGACCACACGCGCGGCAGACTCCGCGAGGCGCTGCATCACGGCGTCAGGCGGGCCTTCGCCGTGCTCGCTTCCCACTACGACATGGATCTGGAGCGGGTCAGCGAGGGGTATTGCCTTCCCGATGAAGATGAAGCTGCCCTGGCCGAAGTCCTGAGGCTTGACGCGGCCGCCGCGGGCCCAAGCGCGGTGCTGGCGACCACCTTTGAAGCAGAGATCCTCCCTCTTGCGCCGTCGTCCGAGGCCGGGGCAGATCTCGCCGAGGGTGGAGACGAAGCCGAGGGCACGACTCCTTCTCCGGGCGACGCCTGATTCTGCCAGAGCAGTTTATTTTTAATGCATATGTGTCTTTTGCGGCCGCCGAGGCCCGAACACTTTATCATCGTAATATAAGGTTGTGTCTCTTTTCCTCCAGTTTCGCGTATCCGGACTCGTTCGTCAGTAGCAGGATTGCTTACCCAAGTAAGAGTTATTTTTCGCGGTAGGCGACGAGTGAGGTATCCGTATCCCAGAGGCGTAGAAGTCCCTCGGCTCGGTCGGCCTTGCCACTTACATGCACTCTTATTCGTTTCTTGGGGTCCTGTTACTGATATAGCCGGGAGACGTGAAAGTTGTTTTGATGGAAGACTTTTTTCGAGGAAAATTTTGACGCAGAGGGGGTTCGCCCCTTCTAGCCCCCGAGGGAGGGTCGGGCTTTGCCGAGGCAAGGCTGACCCTTCCTTGATGGTTAGACTTTATTGGCGTATGTAAACGAGGTGTATGAAGGACTTGAAAACATCTTCAGGGTAGAAGCGATGTAGCTGTCGGATGTTCCAAGCATTGCTGTAGACCTCGCCTTGACTGTTGGCCAGCTTGTATGTTCCAGGCTTCAAAATCTTGGCGATGATGAATGGCCCTTCCCAGGGAGGCGTGAGCTTGTGGTGCCCTCGGGCATCTTATCGCAGCTGAAGCACCAAGTCGCCCACCTGGAGGTCTCGGGACCGAACCCCTCGGGCGTGGTAGCGTCACAGGGACTGCTGATACCGCGCCGAGTGTAGTAAGGCCATGTCCCGAGCCTCTTCCAGCTGGTCCAGTGAGTCTTCTCGGTTGGTCTGGTTGCGTCGGTCGTCGTAGGCCCTCGTCCTTGGGGAATAGTATTCTAAGTCTGTGGGCAAGACGGCCTCGGCCCCATAGACTAGAAAGAACGGTGTGAAGCCCGTGGCTCGGCTCGGCGTTGTCCTCAGGCTCCAGACCACCAAGGGGAGTTCCTTCATCCATCGCCTACTGAACTTGTGGAGGTCGTTGTAGATCCTCGGCTTGAGTCCTTGTAGAATCATGTCGTTGGCACGTTCTACCTGCCCATTCATCATGGGGTGTGCCACGGTGGCCCAGTCCACCCGGATGTGGTGGTCCTCGTAGAAGTCCAGGAACTTTCTGCCAGTGAACTGGGTGCCGTTGTCGATGATGATGGAGTTCGGGACCCCGAAGCGATGGATGATGTTGGTGAAGAATGCCACCACCTGTTCGGACCTGATGCTGTTTAGGGGGTCGGACCTCGATCCACTTGGAGAATTTGTCGATGGCAACCAGTAGGTGCGTGTAGCCCCTGGGTGCCTTCTGCAAGGGACCGACAAGGTCCAGACCCCACACAACAAACGGCCAGGTGATGGGTATTATTTGCAGAGCTTGAGCGGGTAGGTGCGTCTGCCTTGCGTAGAATTGACACCCTTGGCAGGTGCGGACAATTCTAGTGCACATTGTTGGACGCCGGGAAATGGAGGCGCAGCACATAGCGGAGGTGCTTCCCGAGGGGTGAGATGAAGAGCAGGCCCGCGCCTGCCCCTGTTTTCATCAGCGACCCGTCGAAAAACATGGTCCAGAGTTCCGGTTGGATCGGAGCTGCCGGGAGCTGGGTGTCGACCCATTCATCCACAAAGTCTGCCAAGACTTGGGACTTCATGGCCTTCCGAGGGGCGAACGAGATTGTCACGCCCATGATTTCCACCGCCCACTTTGTAATCCTACCTGAGGCCTCTCGGCACTGGATGATCTCCCCCAGGGGGAAGGATGACACCACAGTCACCGGATGAGACTCGAAGTAGTGTCGCAACTTCCGCCGCGTCAAAATCACCGCGTACAGCAGCTTTTGAATTTGTGGGTAGCGGATCTTGGTCTCGGAGAGTACCTCACTGATGAAGTAGACCGGCCTCTGGACGGGCAATCCATGCCCTTCTTCTCGTCTTTCGACCATGATCGTGGCGCTGACCACCTGAGTGGTAGCGGCGACGTAGATTAAGAGTGCTTCTCCGGCAGCGGGAGGCACCAGGATGGGTGCGTTTGTAAGGAGCGCCTTCAGGTTCCCGAGGGCTTCCTCGGCCTCGGGGGTCCAAGTTAAGCACTCGGTCTTTCTTAAGAGGCGGTACAGAGGTAGGCCTCTTTTGCCGAGGCGCGAGATGAAGCGGCTCAGAGTCGCAAGACATCCCATGACCCTCTGTACGCCTTTCAAGTCCTTGACGGGCCCCATGTTGGTGACGGCCGCGATTTTCTCCAGGTTGGCCTCGATGCCCCGCTCGGAGACAATGAACCCCAAGAGCATGCCTCGGGGACTCCGAAGACGCACTTCTCGGGAATGAGTTTTACGCCTTTCGCCTTGAGACACTTGAATGTCATTTCAAGGTCGGAGAGGTGGTCGGAGGCTTTCCTCATCTTGACTACGATGTCATCGACGTAAGCCTCGACGGTCCGACCAATGTGCTCTCCGAACACGTGGTTCATGCACCTTTGGTACGTCGCACCCGCATTCCTCAAACCAAATGGCATAGTAACGTAGCAGTACATGCCAAAAGGTGTGATGAAAGAAGTCACGAGCTGGTCAGACTCTTTCATCCTGATTTGGTGATACCATGAGTAGGCATCGAGGAAAGATAGGGTTTCGCACCCAGCAGTGGAATCCACGATTTGATCGATGCGAGGCAGAGGGTAGGGAACCTTCGGACATGCTTTGTTTAGACCAGTGTAGTCTACACACATCCGCCATTTCCCTCCTTTCTTTCTCACAAGCACAGGGTTAGCAAGCCATTCGGGATGGAATACCTCTTTGATGAACCCTGCGGCCATCAGCTTGTGGATCTCCTCGCCTATGGCTCTGCGCTTTTCTTCGTCGAATTGGCGCAGAGGCTGCTTCACGGGTCGGGCTCCAGCTCGGATATCCAGCGAGTGCTTGGCGACATCCCTCGGTATGCCAGGCATGTCCGAGGGACTCCACGCAAAGACTTTGGCGTTCGCGCGGAGAAAGTCGACGAGCACTGCTTCCTATTTGGGGTCGAGCTCGGAGCCAATCCGTATCTGCTTGGAGGCGTCGTTGCTGGGGTCGAGAGGGACAGACTTAACCGTCTCTACTGGCTCAAAGTTGCCGGTGTGGCGCTTCGCATCTGGCGCCTCCTTGGAGAGGCTCTCCAGGTCGGCGATGAGGGCCTCAGATTCGGTGAGGGCCTTGGCGTACTCCACGCACTCCATGTCGCATTCGTACACGTGTCGGTACGTGGGGCCGATGGTGATGACCCCGTTGGGGCCCGGCATTTTGAGCTTGAGGTAGGTGTAGTTGGGGACGGCCATAAACTTGGCGTAGCATGGCCTCCCCAGTACTGCGTGGTAGGTTCCTCGGAACCCGACCACCTCGAACGTGAGGGTTTCCCTTCGGAAGTTGGAGGGAGTCCCGAAGCAGACGGGCAGATCGAGTTGTCCGAGGGGTTGGACGTGTTTCCCGGGGATGATCCCTTGAAAAGGTGTCGCGCCTGTCCGGATCAAGGACAGATCGATCTGCAGGAGCCCGAGGGTCTCGGCGTAGATGATGTTGAGGCTGCTGCCTCCATCCATGAGGACCTCGATGAGCCTGACGTTGCCGATGACGGGGTCAACAACGAGCGGATATTTCCCTGGGCTCGGCACGCGGTCGGGGTGGTCGCCCTGGTCGAAGGTGATGGGCTTGTCGGACCAGTCTAGGTAGACTGGCGCTGCCACCTTTACCGAGCTTTCCTCCCGACGCTCTTGCTTGCGGTGCCGAGCCGAGGCATTCGCCACTTGCCCACCGTAGATCATGAAGCAGTCGTGGACCTCGAGAAACTCCTCTGCCTTGTGATCCTCCTTCTTGTCGTTGTTGTGGGCCCTGCCACCTTCCGCAGGTGGCCTGGCCTTGTGAAAGTGGCGCCGAAGCATGACGCACTCCTCAAGGGTGTGCTTGACGGGCCCCTGATGATAGGGGCACGGCTCCTTGAGCATCTTATCGAAGAGATTGGCACCTCCAGGAGGTTTCCGAGGGTTCTTGTACTCAGGGCGGCGACAAGGTCCGCGTCGGTGGCGTCGCGTTTCGCTTGTGACTTCTTCTTGTTCTTCTTCTTGGTGCCGCGCTGAGCGGATGCCTCGGGGACGTCTTCTGGCTGGTGGCCCTGGGGCTGCTTGTCCTTTCGGAAGATGGCCTCAACTGCCTCCTGGCCAGAGGCGAACTTGGTGGCGATGTCCATCAGCTCGCTCGCCCTGGTGGGGGTCTTGCGACCCAGCTTGCTCACTAGGTCGCGGCAGGTGGTGCCGGCGAGGAACGCGTCGATGACGTCCGAGTCGGTGACGTTGGGTAGCTCGGTGCGCTGCTTCGAGAATCGCCGGATGTAGTCCCGGAGAGACTCTCCCGGCTGCTGGCGGCAACTTCGGAGATCCTAGGAGTTCCCAGGGCGCACGTACGTGCCCTGGAAGTTGCCGGCGAAGCCTTGGACCAGGTCGTCCCAGTTGGAGATCTGCCCTGGAGGCAGATGCTCTAGCCAGGCTCGAGCGGTGTCGGAGAGGAACAGGGGGAGGTTGCGGATGATGAGGTTGTCATCGTCTGTTCCACCCAGCTGGCAGGCCAGTCGGTAGTCCGCGAGCCACAGTTCCAGCCTCGTCTCCCCCGAGTACTTTGTGATGGTAGTCGGGGTTCGGAACCGGGTCGGGAACGGCGCCCGTCGTATGGCCCGGCTGAAAGCCTGCGGACCGGGTGGTTCAGGCGAGGGGCTCCGATCCTCCCCGCTGTCGTAGCGTCCCCCACGCCTGGGGTGGTAGCCTCGGCGCACCCTCTCGTCGAGGTGGGCTCAGCGGTTGCGGTGGTGGTGCTCGTTGCTGAGGCGACCCGGGGCTGCAGGCGCCGTGTTGCGCGTGTGCCCGGTGTGGACCGAGGCTTCCCGCACGAATCGGGAAGTCGTGGTGCGATGCTCCGAGGAGTACCCCTGCCTTCGGGAGGCAGAGCTTTTGGCCCGTCGGACCGCGGCATCCTCCAGGAGATTCTTGAGGTCTCCCTGGATACGACGCCCTTTGGTGGTCGATGGTTCCGGCATCGCGCGGAGTAGTATTGCTGCTGCAGCCAGGTTCTGGCCGACCCCACTGGAAGCCGGTGGCGGCCTTGCCCTGATGTTGTCGGCAATGCGGTGCTGGATGCCCTGGGGTAGATGACGCGCTTCTTCGGCCGGAGCTTGGTCTGCCCATTCCTGACCGGTGTTCCGTCGGAACTGCTCAAGTGTTCCTGCTCCCTCGTCGAGCGTGGCCTGCATCTCGCGGATTTGCTCGAGTTGTGCGTCCTGACCCCCCGCAGGGATTGGGACCACAGCTAGCTCCCAAAGGATGTCAACGCGAGGCGCAGGCCTAGGGGATCGCCGTTTTTTTGGCATACCAAGATGGTTGCCTTCGCCGGGACCCCCTAGATCGACGTGGAAACATTCACGACTTGGGCCGCAGTCCTCGTCACCGAAGCTGCGGCTACCATCGGAACAATTGGAGAGGCAGTAGTCGCATGCAGTCATGAAGTTCCGCATGGCACTGGGGTTACCGAGCCCGGAGAAATCCCAACAAAAGTCGGGCTCGTCATCTTCCTCGGAACCCGAGGGTCCATAGGTCGAGACAGCCGTCAGTCTGTCCCAGGGCGACCGCATATGATACCCCGGAGGGTTGGTACATGCCTCTATGGAGGCTTCCACCGAAGCGAGGTCGCTTGGTGGGTCGAAGCTGAATCCAAAAGGAACGAGATGGGAATCGGTCGGTACCTCTTTGTCGATGGGTGGTGACGAAGTCGCGTCAGGGGCAGACTGCACCGTTGTCTCAGGTACGAGGGCGACGCTCAGCAAGTCCTTCGCGAGCGTGCTGGCGTCGTTCATCTGCTTGGGGTTGACGTGTTGCGGGGAAACGGCGCTCGTCTTCGTCTCAGACGCAAGGTCGAAGCCCAACGTGTCCCCCGCTGGGGCGCCGGCATCGTCGACTTGCTCGACAGCTGACGAGGTGCTGCCTCCTGCTTGGCCATGGTTGCCCTGCCTCCTCCTCCGTCGGTGGGGGAGGTGACGGGACAAACCCGGATGTTGTTCTTCCGCCATGTGGGGAAGACGTCATTGATTCTGCCGCCGGCGGGCGGGCTAACGGCCGCCATTGTCGCTGTCGCGCGGCGGAGGAAGGAGTATCATGTCGTAGCTGCCGTCGAGGGACATGAACTCAAGACTCCCAAAACGGAGCATCGTCCCGAGTTGGAAAGGTCGCTGGAGACTACCCATCTGGAGCTTGATGGGAAGCTGTTCGTCAACACGCAGCAGGCCCCTACCTGGCGCGCCAACTGTCGGTGTTTCGACCCCGGGGGGTCCCTGGACCGACGAGTAAATTGTCGCTGCGTGTCCCAGCCCAGATGGGTCGGCGCGAGACGGGACACAAAGGGGGGAGAACAGTAAGGGGAAACTGCGGCCTTCGTGTTGTCCTGCGCCCAGGGCAGATGGATGCGCTTGCAGTATGGGGTTACAAGCGTTCGCGTGGGAGAGAGAGAGAGAGAGAGCGAGAGCCTTATGCGTCGGCCCGTTCTCCCGCGCGGCCAACCTTCTCGTACGAGAGCCCTGGACCTTCCTTTTATAGGCGTAAGGAGAGGGTCCAGGTGTATAATGGGGGGTGTAGCAGTGTGCTAACGTGTCTAGCAGAGAGGAGCTAGAGCCCTAAGTACATGTCGTCGTGGTAGACGGAGAGGTTTTGGCACCCTGTTCATGTGATGTCGTGGCCGTCGGAGGAGCGCTGGAGCCCTACGGAAGTACAGCTGTCGAGGCTGTCGGATCCTTGCTGATGTCTCCTTGCTGACGTAAGGGGCTGGGAGCTGCCGTCGTCATGGAGCGTGCGAGGTGTCATCATTACTTGTTTACTGGGGCGAGCCAGATGGGACACCAGTCTTGTTCCCCGTAGCCTGAGCTAGCTAGGGGCAGGGTAATGATGGCCCCCCTGGTGACGTGGCCGGTCCGGACCCGAGTTTGGGCGAGGTGGCGATTCCTCCGAGGTCAAGGTTGAGTCCGAGCCCTGGGGTCGGGCAAGGCGGAGTCCATCGTCTTTCAGAGCTGAGGCTGAGTTCGAGCCCTGGGGTCGGGCGAGGCGGAGTTCGTCGTCTTCCGGAGCCGAGGCTAAGTCCGAGCCCTGGGGTCGGGCGAGGCGGAGTTCATCGTCTTCTAAGTCGTGGTTGAGTCCGAGCCCTGGGGTCGGGCGAGGCGAAGTCCATCTTCCGAGGCTGAGACAGGGGCCAAACCCTGGGGTCGGGCGAGGTGGAGCTTCCTATGTCGCCCGAGGCTGGACTTAGCCGCTGTCGACCTCACTCTGGCGAGTGGCACGGCAGTCGGAGCGAGGCAGGCGGTGCTGTTTTCTTGTCAGGTCGGTCAGTGGAGCGGCGAAGTGACTGCGGTCACTTCGGCTCCGTCGATTGAAGAGCGTGCGTCAGGATAAGGTGTCAGGCGATCCTTGCATTAAATGCTCCTGCAATACGGTCGGTTGGCGTGGCGATCTGGCCAAGGTTGCTTCTCTGCGAAGACTGGGCCTCGGGCGAGCCGAAGGTGTGTCCGTTGCTTGAGGGGGCCCTCGGGTGAGACGTGAATCCTCCGGGGTCGGCTGCCTTTGCCCGAGGTCGAGCTCGAGCGAGGCGGGATCGTGTCCCTTGAGCGAAGCCTTGGCCTGAATCGCGCCCATCAGGCCTTCGCAGCTTTGTGCTGATGGGGTTTACCAGCTGAGATTAGGAGTCTTGGGGGTACCCCGATAATCATATTGCATCAACGAAAAAATTGTGGAGAGGAAAAAATACTCTGAAAACATCTGCTAGATTATGAAAGAATGTGCTGAAACACAAAGTACACCTTCGGCAGACATATTTTTACACAGCAGGGAAATCTTCATAAGCAATTTTATTGTACAACAGCTGTGGCAAAGCATGTGGTATTCAAACGATAGAGGGGACGATATTTCTTTGCGAAGCATGAAAAGAAGGAAAGGTGTTTTTTCACCGAAGGCTCAAAAAATGGTACGAACGTAAGTTTCAGGCATCACAAAGAAATATATTACATTAATTTACATACAAACACTTGATGTTTATCCCATGCACATGGTGGCAATCACATACAAACATTTACAGTTTTTAGCATACAAGAATTTAATCCTCTTTTAGAATCTTCTCTGCGGCTTCATGTAATAGTCTGTTGACAACTTCGTCGATGACTTCGTTAGCAATCTTTATCACATCCAAAGCTTCTTTCATGACTGGATCAGCCTTAGGGTTGTATGGCTCCGGTGGTGGTGAGAGGTCGGCTGTAATAAAAAGCATAATAGTGAATTTCGAAGCTATAATCAAACAACGAGAAAGCTTTAAAAGGATACCTATAATCATTGCGCGTTTAGCAGCTTCTTCAGCTTGCTTTGCCTCTTCTCGGGTGTCGTGAGATTCTTTTTCCTTCTTTTTTATGACTTCATTGGCCATCTCACGGCCGCCTTTCATTCAAACATCAGAATAAAACTTTCCACCTATTAAAGGAGCATCAGCCGAAGGTTGCTTCGTGTCGTTTGCTGAGAAGATAGCTTCTGCCTGGGTTGCAGCCTTAACATGTTCACAGCCAGTTTTCTTCAATATTGCTGCAACCTCTCATGCACCGGCGAAGGCACAGAAGTCTCCACGGTCACTGAGAATTTCTTCAAAAGCTTCGACCTCTTCGCTAATCCACTGAACAACCCCTTCGGGGATAATTTTTTGCTATGATGAATATGCTCCCACCTTTGCAAAGCTATCTTTCATCTTCTTCGCGCATTCCATGGATACTCCATAGCATTTTTCTTTAGAATCCTAAAGTTCTTCAATATTCTTCTGCACCCTGGCTTTTTCCATTTCACTTATTTCTTGCTTAGCCTTCGCAACTTCGAAATTTTCATTCATTTCAGTAAGTTTTTTCTGTAAACCTTCAACCGTGGCTTTGTGAGCTTCGGCTTGAGCATTAAGTTTGGCTTCGCTGGTTTTCAGCCTATCCACTAAGCAGAGCAGTATTTTGTCTTTTTCAAGAGCTTCATTCCTCAGTGTAATAACCTCTGATCAAAGATTGCCAAGAGCCAACTAGCAGCTTTCTTCTGCTTTCTTCTGGATCTTTAAAGCTTTGCTCAGAATTAAGCCCTACAAAAATAAAGGATAAGCATCTATTAATAAAGGAATAAGCTACAAAAATAATCTGCCTTCTAACAAGTCAAAATATTCTCACCTTCAGACTGTTATAGGCAAGGCTATCTGCAAGTTGGTCCTTCGTCATTGCAGATAAGCCTAGTTCAAGCTTTGGATATCCTACATTGTCTACCATCTCTCGACAGACATGAACCTCTTTATTATCATGCAGACAATAAAGAAAGTCATCTTCATCTTCCCCACCAAATACCAAGGACCCTCGAGGGTACTGCAGATCCCTAGCATAATGTTGCGCTTCGGCAATTTGCTCTTTTGATAATTTTTTCCCTGAAGCATGACGCACTATGAATTATAATTCCTCAGGAGATACTCCAGGAGCAGGGGATTTAGATTCTTTGGTAGCCTTCTCTTTTCCTAACAGTAACGGTCCCATGGCAGCATCCGAAGGCATCGCTTCAGTAGCGTCCGAAGGACTTGTTTCGGCAGGAGCTGAGGGCCCAGCCTCAACTGTGGTCTGCACTATGGTAGCTTTGCTAGATTTCTTTAGGGCCTCGCCCTCTACAGCAGGCGCTGAGGCAGGAGTTGACACTTTCACTGATTTCTATAACAGCGTCCAATACGCTGGCCATCCTTCTTCTCTTTGGAGTTACTGAAGCAATCTTTTATACCTTTGGCAGTTCTGTTTCTTGCAATGGACTCAAGGCTTTCAGCTGCTCCGCTGCTATCTTCGGTTTTGGCTCTTCGGCTGATTCTGTCTTAGCTTTGGTAGGAGTGGGGTAACTTGACTCAAAAGCAGAAGAAGACCCTTCAGTAGGCCTTGGCTCCTCGGCCGTCTCAGCGCGCTTGGGGTGATATGTCAAAACTTTAACCTTTTTCGGCTTCGGCGTAGTAGAAATTACCGAAGCAGCAGCTCTTCTTTTCTTTCCTTTCTTTCGCGAAGGATAGCAGTAATCTGGGTATACGAAACCAATAACATCAAAAACCCTATTCAACCTTTTCTTGCCTCGACCTCCGAAGGCCGCTGTCATAGCATCATCTTCGGCCCTTGAGTAGGCACCAAGCAATTCATCGCTGGTTGCGTCAATGGCATCTAGTCAGTCATTGTTTGGCTCATCAAATTGGCTCCTGTATTTGAATGTATACTTCAAATAAATCAAGCCACCTTGGCTAGACCCAGCAACAGCCTCCTTCGGCATCTTCCACCCACTTCCGAGTGGCCACACTTTGTAGGCAATGTGCTCCTAGACTAAGTCCCTAGTGCCTATGTAAGTGCATACTGTGTTATAAGCAGCTTGGCACGCTTGTATGTCGTTCCCAAGGGCAAGGGATGGTCTCCAAATGCCGAAGTGAGACCATATAGGATGTTGGATAATCCCCTTTATGTCTTCTCTCTCAACCAGATCATTCTACATAGAACCATTCTTGCATCTAGGCTCCTGGCCACCTCTTGCGAAATGTTGGAACTGGGTTGCTTACCTCAGAATGGGTTACGAAGCCGTAGCAACCAAAGTTATTGTGATATTGCTCTTTTCTGGTGGCCTTCATCTCATAAGACAATTCATGCATGTTGCAGAAGCATTTTGCATTTGGTTCTAGTCCTTGGCTTTTCATGGCCCAAATATAAACCCCTATCTTGATGATGGCTTTGGGGGTAAGCTGATGAAGGTAGACTTCGAAGGTTTTCAGCACTTTGACCAGCATACTATCCAAAGGAAACCGAAGCCCTGCTTTCATGAAGCTTCTATAGACAACCACCTCGTCAGCTTCAGGCAGAGGGACATTACTCTCCTCTCCAGCCCTCACAATAGAAATGTCATGAAAGTACCTTCCCCCCATGGCATCAATCTATCCTTGTTTGATCATTGACTTTCTGAAGACAACATGACTTGGCCTCCAGGGCCAATCTTCGGCACCCTCATTCTCACTTTCTACATCAATGTCTTCACTATCACTGGAACCCTCAGATATCCTAGCTAGTGTCTCATGCGCAATCTTTTCTGCATTTGTTCTCTCCAAAGCTTCATAAAACTCGGACATCATTGGGTCGACAGTCTTCTTTTTGTCAGCCATTAAACCAAACCTTATTGAAATGCCGAAGCTTAAAATCTGATCAAAACTCGACAGAGCAAGGAAGTTTAAAATGGAAAGTATAGTGTAAGCAGCTGAAATGGCGCAAGAAATGCTTTTAATATGAGCTCCTATTTATATGCCTACCGCCCACAATTTGGTGGGTCCGGCATGTCAGTGTTGTTCGCTATTCTAGCGAAGGGAAGGTGTTTTTCGGGCCTTTGGCTAAAGGCTTTCGTTCACGTCGTAGTCTAAACTTGTTACAAGGAAACAAATTAATACTGTGAGGGGCTACTGTTGGGGGCCTTCCTCTTCCGAAGGTCCTAAAAAATGTGACTAACCATATGTTTTCAGCATGGTTATGAATAGTTACAGGAAGCTTCGGCTTTAGGATGGAGAACTTCTCTAATAACAGAACGAAGGAAAATAAAGAGTGGGCGACGAAGTTAGAAGCCAAAGGACTTCGGTTGAACATGTTGACGAAGCTCAAGCATGATAACGACTGAAAAAGGATAAAGACCATACAGTCCTTAATAATTCTTGTTAAAATTATAGATAGTTACTAGGGACAAAAATGTACTCCTATCCGAGCTACGTCCCGTGCCTATAAATAGATGAACAGTAACATCGTACTGTTCACGCTGGATTATAATCACTCTCGCGCCATTCTCGTTCTCCCACCTTTTGGCAAGCCAAAGGTATCAATCATTTGAGAACAAGTGACCAACATAGCCCGAGTCCCCTAAAGTATCAGAAGATCATCATCGGGATAACATCATCGTATCATAAATATTCACATCATGTTCATTGATTAAAGTAAAGCAATAGCACAAAGCTAACCATGATAACCCAAAAGGTAAACAAGGATAACGTAAATAAAGACTAGTCAAACCTTAGGTTTTCAATAGAGTAATGCGGGACTGTGAATTATAAAGTAAATAGGACATAATAGGTCTAAGGACACTTGCCTTCACAAGGTTGTTGCTCAGGAAGATCTTCGGCAACACACTTAGGAACCACGGGCTGCTCGTTGTCTAAATAAAGCGATCATACATTCAATACATTTGGAAAAAGACAATTGAACAGCACACCAAACATGCAATCAAGTGAATACAAGCTTGACAGGACATTATAAACACAAAAGATAAATCTAAATGCTAGGGATTAGTACATTTAGGGATTAGTGATTCTCTGAACATTATGGATTACATAACTTAGTTCTACTAATTTTCGTGATACACAAAATTGTACCAATGATTAATTCACATGGCATATTATTAATCTCACAAAATTAAACATCTAAGTACCATTAGGGTTTCCTTTTTATTTATCTTATTAAACAAATAAATTATTACATAAACTAACCTATAGTCTAGGCATAAAATTAAAGTGCACAGACTGTGGATGAACATAATTTATTTGAACAGAGAATATTCCTATGAACATTTTGCAATTTGAATCGCTCAATTTGGAGTTCATATGAAAAAGATATGAAATAAACAAGTTTTGAAGTTTGAAATACAAAACTAGGTCTAATTCTGTGATTATCAAAAAGGGCACGGGTCTGCTTATAAGAAGTCAGGGGCCTGCGCACGAATTTATAGGATGGTGGGTTGATTCTCGAAAAATCGAGGGTTTCTTTAACAAAAATCACACGCGAAGGTGTACGGGGTATTCTCAGCCATCCGATTGCAGATGGACGGTTGAGATCAGATCTGAGCGCGAGCGCGCGCGGACGAGCGCTGACAGGCGGGCCAAGGTTGTCAACGGCTTGGGGGTGAGGCGGCCTGACCGGCCGGGCCCAGCTGCAGGGCGCGGGTGAGGGAGCAGACCTGAGCGGTCGGATCCGAATCGGACGAGTAGGATTAAGTCTGTTTTAATTGAATCTAGGCCACTTGATCTCAGATGGACGCCTGAGATCCTGCGGCAAGGCTGGGTAGGGTCTCCTTGGCTGCCAGCGGCGGTGCCGCCCGACTCCGTGGTGGAGCTCAGCCAGAGGCGAGGGCACGGGCACGCCAGGGGGTCCTGGGGCACTGGAAAGGGCTCAAGCAGGTTCGGGTGGCACGACAGACTCGGTCGTGGGCACGACACCGGCGCAGAGGCACCGGAGGGTACCGGCCTGCGGTAGAGCTATAACACCTCTGGTGTTACTGTCACTAAAACTTGAGCATAACATCATGAACAATGGCATATCATGTGTTTGTTACACCTAGAGTGCATTCACTAGGTAAAAATTTCAAACAAGTTGTAATTATGTGACTTGATGTGTGATTAACCCCAGGGTAGAGTACTTAACCCTGAATTAGGGCTTATGGATGTAAGTGAAGCCCAAATAAGTTAAAACCTCAAAAGTCATGAGAAATATTCCTAACGTTTCACATTTGATGGACTTTGGTGGCACCAAAACCCTAATGTGCCTAAAACCCTAAAAACAAACCGTAGAAACCCTAATTGAAACCCTAGGGGGGTAGATGTAAATTTTGTGCACTTTTGGACCAAAGTGCAAATACCAAAGTAAAATAACACCTCAAACCAAATATCTTTCATATTGAAGAATTTGCAAGTTGAATAGTGGAATTTGGATCTATTTGCAAAAAGTACCCCATGAACTCTATGAGCCTAAGTCTGAATTCAGTTGAATGGGGTCAACTTTGGAGCTCTATATCTCAAAATTCTTAAGGATTTTGCTCTAGATCAATATACCAAACTTGTAGAGCTATGTTAGGAGTACAAGTTTTATTAAGTGACTAAGCATTGGTATTGTACAGAAATTGGAAATAAAAGGACTTCAAGTCAGGCTGACACTCAGTCTTTGAACTGAATATTGGCTAACAGTGAAGTTAGGTGAATTTTGAGATCAGATTCGACCATGATCCAGTGATTGTTTGACTATGATTACTATAGCAAGATTAAAGCTGGAGTATAGATCAACAACTTTGTTATAGGTGGGTTAACAAGTTATCACATAAAAATTTGAGATCAAGACCCTGAAACCTGCTCTGTCGGGCGCCTGAATCAAGTTCCCATGGTACAGTGACCTAACAAAGATCGCTAGATTCAGTGTATCACCGTCGGTGATCCCGCGTTGTGATCGTCGTCGCCCTTACGATTCGTGCTCAACAAAGTGCAGATAACTATGTAGGGTGAAAAATCTGGTGCTAGGGATGAGCTTGGGACACTGTTTCGCCCTGGCCGTCGTACCCACTTGCCTTACAGCCGGTCCAGATAGCCTCGCCGGAGTTGGCCGCCTGCCGCATGATGGCCACATGCCTTGAAGGTTTACCACATCGCTGTGAGCCGCTTTAGGTAGCTGGTTCATCGTTGGTAGCCTTGCCACGGTGAAAGCCACGAATCATTTGCGCCAGTGACCTTCCTTCTCTCCGGCCGCCAGCGCGCCATTCCAAAATTGGGAGCCACCGCCCTTGGACACTATAAATCGGTGCCCCAGCCTGCTCCGCTAAGTAATTGTGCACCTAGTGAACCATCCCTCACCTCTAATCATCCCCCACAGCTCCCCAATTTGAGATTTCCCCCAATTATGTTCTCTGTGCCGTCGTGAGTGAGCTCGTCGTGGCTAGCCTTCTGCAGGTCTATTCACATCCTCCTCACTCTCGTTACTGCACCCTGGTGTGCTCAGGATGCTCATCGACCTAGCCAATTGAACTAAACCACCTTAGATCGCCTGAACGCCTTGGTTCATCCGCAATTCGCGCCATCACCGTGGACTGAGAGATTGTGGGCTAGAACTCCGCAATTGAGTGAGGGATTAGTGTCGCCAACGGTAGAATTAGGTGTTGAGCAATGGAGAGGCATAGTCGTTGCGTTTTCCAGCCGGTCTTGGCTCGCCGGAGCCACTGCTCCGCCACCGTGGTCGAGGATCTCAAGTTGCGAAGAAACAGAAAAGGGAGGGACCTCGACGTAAATGTTAGTGACTCAAAGGAATAGTGCATAGGACTCCTTATTAGTTATTCAAAAGCCTAGGGTCCTCTGTGTAAATCCAACCCCGCGGGCGCGCTTTCACCTGTGTGTGGGCCGACTTGGGCTGCTTTCAGTCGATACTATTCATCATTTTCCCTTTTCTTTTTCTGCCAGACTTAGGAAATTCATAAGAAATCATAGAAAAATGATAAAAATATGAGACCAATTTTGTTGGACTCCTAAATTTCTCTAGTATTTAATAAAAATGGTTCCAAGATTTTTAGCCCAAACCAAGAATTATTTAGTATTTAGGAAGGCCAAAACCTAGACCTTTGGAATTTTAGAAATTATTTAATGACACCAAAAATCATAAAACTTTTTGGATAAACTTAATTTGATAATTAGAACCCATGGGTGAAGTTTGACATGTGTTTAACATTGTTTGATTCCCAAACCTAAAACCCTAGCTCCTTAGGGTAAAACTGTTTAACCCTACTAGGGTGTTGACCTAGAAGACCCTAGTTTTCCCGGCGTACCGTGAAGGAAAGTTGTATTCAAGATACAACTTGATGTATCTCTACTATCATTGCATTTTCATAAGCATCACATGAGCATTCATGGTTATATATGGTTATGTATAGAGAACGAGGAAGAAATAATTGTTGAAGAAGAGGAGACTGCTCCATCAACTGAAAATCCACCAACTGGGAACTGTTTTTATTTTGACATCTGTGGAACAGAGCCCGACTCCCCTATGACACAAGGCAAGCCCTAGTGCATTTACCCTTTTCCTTGTGATTTTAAACTCTTTATCAATTGAATGATGCACTAGGTGATAAGAGTTGTGTGTTAAGCCAATTGCTGCATTTCCTTTCTTGGAACTGTTTTACCATTCCTTGATTTCCTGTTTTTATTAAAAGGTTTTCTGATGCTTAGTCTTGCCTTAGAAAACAAAAATGTTTTGTTTTAACAAAAGATGATGCCTCATATGGGAGGGGATGTTTTCAAAAATAAAATTGGATGGTGGATCCATCATGGTCGTGATGGGTTCAACATCGGAAAAGATGTACCTCTGCCAGGTACCAAACTTTAGGTTTTTAAATGATAAAGCTAAGACCGGGCGGGTGACTTGCACGAGAAGAGAGTCTCGGTGTAGTGTCTCCATCTGAGTCGATTAAGGACCGTCTCGATGTAGGCTTGATGATTGAGGACCTTTTAACTGGTCACATGTCTCATCATGGGTAAGCTTTGCCTCGGGCAGACTAATACCAAAAAGGCCAACACGCAATGGGAGTGGAGAGATGGTGAGAGTAGCGTGTACCCTCCGTGGCAAGAGGCTGGACGGTGGTGTATCTGTGCTCTCGGTTGGCGTGAACCCGGTCTGGTCTTAAGAAACCCGATGGCTAGTTAACATATGCAAGGGTTAAGTGCTACATATGTCGTGTGATTGGAGATCCCCAGCTGGGTATTAATCAATTTGGATCGCCGTTACTTCCCGGACATGAAGACTTGGTCACTGCCCTACATGTAGCATTCCAGTGAACTAACAGGGTTGATAAAAGATGGCTAGTATAGGCCAATTGCTTGAACTAGGGTAGAAGGAACTCTAGATTCAGGTAATGACTTAACTTGCTAATAAAACTGGATTTTTAAGGATCCACTATTAGTAAGAATTTTTTAAATAGAGTCTCGATATTTGAGCAGCCTTACCTTGACTCCCTCAGGCCAGCATATCCTTGAGAGTCTTTTCTTTTGATGGGTAAGACTTGCGAAAGTACACTTCGTACTCAGGGTTTTCGAACCCATGTTGTTGTAGGTGAGGAAACAGCAAACTTTTGCTGTTTTGCTCTAAGGTGGTGCCCAAGGAAGAACCTCAACAGTGAAGTGGTTGCGGGAGGATGTTGGCCTCCCTTTTGAAAAACAATATACTTTTATGCGGGAGGGGGTTTTGCCTTCTAAGTCTGTAATAATACTACTTTACGCACTCGTACGCCCTGGTTTTGTAACAACTATAATACTCTTTCTCTATATTTGAATAAAGGTAAACTAAGTTATTGTAATTGCTTCCGCTTATTCTTTCCTCCGATGTGATGTAATATCTGCGTGACGGGTGAAACGCTCTTGGGCGAGGAAAAGAGGATACAGTTACTGAACTTGTCAAGTGATTATGTGCATCTACAGGGTTGCCCAAAGTCTGTTGGACAAGGAAAACTATAGTTGGGCCTAATAACTTGGGAGGTTCCGCCACAAGAGCGGCCCAGTGGCGGCGCTAGCCTACTTTGGCGAGCGATTGCGTGAGCAACAAGGCAGATCTAGAGCGCTTGAGAGACGGTGAGAATACAACAGGGTCCAGGATCGACGACAGGGGTGATATGGCTGCACGGTGAGAGTCTGGAGAACGTGAGCAGAGGGGAATAGAGGGGGTAGGGGCAAACCAAGGAGCATCTTGAGTCGCTGGCGAGGAGGCGGAGCTTACCAGAGCAATGAGCACGATCGAGGCTCGACGGCGGCCGCGGAACGGGCCCGAGGTCATGGTGAACGGCGATGGTGCTCCACGGGCACGCGCGGTGCGAGGAAGAGGTGCGAGGGTCTTTAAAGGGGCGCTACTGGGCGAGGGGAGTTGAAAGTCGCCTAGAGGGGGGTTAATAGGCGGAATCTGAAAATTATAAACTTAAGCACACACTACAAGCCGGGGTTAGCGTTAGAAATAAAATCGAGTCCGAAAGAGAGGGTGAAAATCAAATCAAAGTCAAATGAAGCGGATGACACGATGATTTATTTTACCGAGGTTCGGTTCTTGGAAACCTACTCCCTGTTGAGGTGGTCACAAAGACCGGGTCTCTTTCAACCCTTTCCCTCTCTCAAACGGTCACCTAGACCGAGTGAGCTTTTCTCCTTAATCAAACGGGTCACTTAGACCCCTACAAGGACCACCACAACTTGGTGTCTCTTGCTTTGATTACAAGTGTCTTGAGAACAAGAAAGAGGAAGAAGAAAAGCGATCCAAGCGCAAGAGCTCAAAGAATACGAGCAAAACTCTCTCTTCTATTCACTAATTGCTTTGAGTGGAATTGGGACTTGGAGAGGCTTTGATTCAATCTAATTGTGTCTTGTATTAAATGCACTAGCTCTTGTATTGAGTGAGATGTCTGAAAAACTTGGATGCATTGAAGTGTGGTGGTTGGAGGTATTTATAGCCCCAACCACCAAAACAGCCGTTGGGGAAGTCTGCTGTCGAACGGCGCACCGGACAGTCCGATGCGCCACCGGACACTGTCCGATGCGCCAGCCACGTCACTCAACCGTTAGGGTTCTGACGGTTTCGACCATTGGAGCTCTATCTTCATGGGGCACCGGACAGTTTGGTGGCGCACCGGACAGGTACTGTTCACTATCTGGTGCGCCTTCTAGTGCTGCTCTGACTCTGCGCGTGCAGTCCGTGCACTGTTCACTGTTCACTGTTGCTTTTGCAGACGACCGTTGGCGCAGTAGCCGTTGCTCCGCATGACACACCGGACAGTCCGGTGCTACACTGGACAGTCTGGTGAATTATAGCGGATTGGCATTTCCAGAAACCCAAAGCTGAGGAGTTTAGAGTAGATCTCCCTGGTGCACCGGACATTGTCCGGTGGCAGACCGGATAGTCCGGTGCGCCAGACCAGTGCAGTCTTCGGTTTCTTTTGCTCCTTTCTTTTTGAACCCTAACTTGTTATTTTTATTGGTTTGTGTTGATACCTATAGAGCATATAATCTAGATCAAACTAGTTAGTCCAATTATTTGTGCTGGGCAATTCAACCACCAAAATCATTTAGGAAAAGGTTTGACCCTATTTCCCTTTCAGGAGTGAGTGGGGTGTGGGCTCAAAAAGGAGGTCGGGTGCGTGCGGAGGTGGCCGGGAAACACGCGACGTGGGCGCGTCCACGGCGGGGTGAGAGGGCGGGAGGTTAGGGAAGCGAAGGGGGTTGACGGGTGGGGTCCGCGGGCCAGCGAGAGAGAACTGACGAATGGGCAGTCAGCGCTGACAGAAGGGTCCACCGGGCAGCGAGAGAGAATGGGCGCGTGCGGGAGATAGGCCGGCCCCACCGAGCAGCGTGAGAGAGAGAGAGCGCGCAAGAGGGCGCTGACAGGTGGGGTCCACCTGTCAGGGTGGGCTAGCGTGCGGGCGCAGGCGCGTGCGCGGGGGCTAGGCCAGCTAGGCTGTTTTGGGCCGAAATGAGTTTTTTCTATTTCTAGGGAATTTCTAATGCATTTTCTATTTTATTTTCTGTAGGGTTTTCAATTCAAATTCAAACCAAGTTTCAAATTCAAACCAAATCAAACATGTGCATCACTTCAAAGAATATTTTGGGTTCAACATGATGTAACAATTCATGACTTACATTATTTTAACAAAATAAATAATTAACCCCTTTCCCAATTAACTTGATTCTACTCAAAGAGATAGAGACTAGAGAGAGAGACAAAAGGTAACGCCTGAATTTGGTAGATATTTAGGAAGAAATTTTATACCCCCAAATTGCGGGTGTTATAAACCTATCCCCCTTAAAAGAATCTCGCCCTCGAGATTCAGGGTTGGCTAGCAAAGAGTTCAGGGTACTTGGCTTTCAAATCATCCTCTCTTTGCTAGGTTGCTTCTTCTTCTGAGTGATGGCACCATTTGACTTTGCAGATCCTGATGGTGCTTCTCTGAGTCACCCAATCTGCTGTCTCTAGAATCTGAGTCGGCTTCTCAATGTATGTCAGATCTTCCTGAACTTCAAGGTCCTCTGTTGGCAACTGCTCTTCTTGTACTTGAAAGCATTTCTTCAGCTAAGACACATGGAACACGTCATGCACGTCTGATAGACTTTCTGGTAAGCTGAGTTGATATGCTACTTCTCCACGTCTTGCTTGAATCTGGTATGGTCCGATGTATCGAGGTGCTAGCTTGCCTTTGACTTCGAACCTTTTGATTCCTCTGATGGGTGACACTTTTAGGTAGACATAATCTCCACTTCAAAACTCAATTCTCTTCTTTGGGTGTCAGCATAGCTTCGTTGTTTGGATTGTGCTGTGTTCAGATTCTCTCGAACCATTCTGATGTTCTCTTCATCCTCAAGCAGAATATCTAGACCGAACACCTGCCTTTCACCGGGTTGGTCCCAATGCAATGGAGTTCTGCAATTCCTCCCATAAAGTGCTTGGAATGGTGACATCTTCAGTCTAGCTTGATAGTTGTTGTTGTAGGAGAATTCTACATATGGTAGCCTCTTGTCCCAACCTAACTTGTCTTGCAATCCACAAGCTCTCAACATGTCCTCAGGAATCTGGTTAGTTCTCTCAGTCTGACCATCTTTCTACAGGTGATAAGCTGAACTGAACTTCAAGTGTGTGCCCAAAGCTTCATGTAGCTGCTGCCAAAAATGAGAAGTGAATTGGGTGCCTCTGTCGGATACTATCTTTTGGAATGCCATGCAAGCACACAATTCGAGACATATACAGTTCTGCTAACACTGCACTGTTATAGGTGCTCTTGACTGGTATAAAATGAGCCGCCTTTGTTAAATGGTCCACTACTACCCAGATGGAGTCATAACTAGCACGAGTGCGGGGCAGACCAACTATAAAGTCCATCCCAATCTCATCCCATTTCCACTGAGGAATCTGCAACGGCTGCAACAATTCTGCGGGCCTCTGATGTTCTGCCTTGATTCTCTGACAACTGTTGCATCTGGCAACATACTCTGCTATCTCCCTTTTCATACCGTACCACCAGAATCTTTTCTTCAGGTCTTGGTACATCTTTTCGCTACCAGGGTGTATAGAATACGCTGTCTCATGAGCTTTCTTGATAATCAGTTCCCAGATTGATTTGATGTTGGGAACGCACAGCCTATCCTTAATCCACATTACTCCTTTCGTGTCTTCATGGAAATCTGGGCCTTTCCCATCTATGATCAGCTGTCGGATCTCGATGATCTTCTCATCGTCATTTTGGCCCTTCCTGATATCTTGCTCTAGAGTGGGTTCCAGCTCAACTATCACTCCTTGAGTGTTGTTCAAAAATCCGAGACTCAGCCCGTCAAATTCTTTTGCTAGCTCGTACGGCATCGGGTGAGCGGACAACATATTGACTTGACTCTTTCTACTCAAAGCATCTGCAACCACATTTGCTTTGCCAGGGTGATAATGTATCTCTAGCTCATAGTCTTTGATTAGCTCTAGCCATCTTCGCTGCCTCATGTTCAATTCCGACTTGGTGAATATGTAATTGAGACTCTTGTGATCTGTGTAGATATCACACTTCTGCCCATACAAATAGTGCCTCCAGGTCTTCAGTGCATGAACCGCTGCTGCTAACTCTAGATCATGAGTGGGGTAATTTTTCTCATGAATCTTCAACTGGCGGGACGAGTATGCCACCACTTTCCCCTCTTGCATTAACACACATCCCAGTCCGGTGTACGAAGCATCACAATATACTGAGAATGGCTTATGAACATCCGGCAGAATCAATACCGGTGTTGTTGTCAACTTCTTCAACATCTCAAATGATTCTTGGCACGCTGGGATCCACTTGAACTCAACCTTCTTTGCCAGTAAGGCTGTCATTGGCCTGGAAATCTTGGAGAAACCTTCAATGAAATGCCAATAGTAACCGCCCATTCCAATGAAACTCTTGATTCCTTAGACATCTTTTGGTGCTTTCTAGTCCAGAATCGCTGCTACATTCTTTGGATCCACAACTAGTCCATCTCGGTTTATAATATGACCCAAGAACAGAACTTCGCTGATCCAGAACTCGCACTTGCTAAGCTTAGCATACAGCTGAAAATCTTGTAGCCTCTGTAGTGCTTTCCTCAAGTGCTCTTCATGCTCTTGTTCATTCTGGGAGTATACAAGGATGTCATCAATGAACACCACTACAAACTTGTCGAGGTAGTGCATGAACACACTGTTTATCAAGTACATGAAATAAGTTGGTGCATTCGATAGACCAAATGACATGACCGTGAACTCATATAGTCCATACTTGGTGATGAACGCTGTCTTCGGTACATTCGAAGGTCGGATCCTAAGCTGATGGTAACCTGACCTCAGGTCTATCTTCGAGAACACACTGACTCCTCTATACTGATCGAATAGATCTTCAATTCTTGGCAGAGGGTACTTGTTCTTAACAGTGACTTCATTCAAAGATCTGTAATTAATGCACATCCTCTTTGTACCATCCTTCTTCTCCACAAATAACACTAGGGCTGCCTAAGGCGAGGTACTTGGTCTGATGTAACCTTTCTCTAACAATTCATCAATCTGCTTCTTGAGTTCCACCAATTCTGGTCTAGACACTCGATAGGCTCTCTTGGAAATAGGGGCGGTTCCTGGGATAAGCTCTATGGTAAATTGAACTTTATGCTCAGGTGGCAAGCCTGGTAACTCCTCAGGGAACATGTCGAGGAATTCTGACACAATTCTAATATCCTCAATCAGGTTGGCATCCTTGTCATCTACCGACAAATAGTGACAGGCTCCTTCTTTTAGTTCAGGCATGTACAACTTAGTTACTTCTTCCTTTCCGGATGGGGACACTAACTTGACTGTCCTCTTGTCACAACTGATAGTGGCTTGGTTTCGGTGCAACGAATTCATCCCTAAGATGACATCTAACCCTTGAGTACCCATTACCACTAGGTTAGCGGGGAAGTCTATCCCCCTTATTTCAATCCTTAGATTCGGACACATCTTATCGGACTGAACTTTTCCCACAACTGAATTAACTCTTAGAGGTGGAATCATTGATTCTAGGGGATGTTATGTGCTTCTACCCATGATGTAGAAACAAAAGATTGTGTGGCACCAGTATCAAATAATACTTTTACTGGATGGGATACGACTGGAAACATAACTACTGCCACGTCCTGAGCATCCTGGATTACTTTGGCCTCCAAGTGGTTCACCTTTCCATGGTTGTATGCCTGACCATGGCCTCCTGGTGCTTGTTGTGGTGCTCCTTGTCTTGCTGAAGTGTTGATTGCTGGCGACTACTGAGTTGCCTTCTTTGGGCAGTGCTTCGCCCAGTGGTCTTTTTCCCCATAATAGAAGCATGCGCGGCCTCCTTTGGGCAGTGCTGCTTGGTTGGTTGCTGGGGCAGGAAGTTGAGGTGTCTGGTTGTTTTGACACTGGTGCTGATTTCCTCCCTACTAGTTGTTCTGAAGGTACTGCTGCTGATGATGATGAAACTGCCTCTGATACTGCTTCTGGTGGTTCTGACGCTGATGCTGGTGCTGGTGACCTTGCTTGAACTGCTAATGTGGGTTACCTGAGTTGCGGGGACGAATCCTACTCCCTGCCTGAGATCCACCAATCTTGTGTTTCCTGTTCTCCATCTCCCAACGCTTCCTTTAGTCATTATGGCTCTATCGATCAAATGCTGGAAGGTAGGGAAAGTGTGGTTCATCCGTTGGTAGTGAACGGGGTCAACTAAACCTCTTAGAAAGCGATACTACCTCTTAGCATCTGTGTTAACATCTTCTGGCGCATAATGTGACAGCTGCAGAAACTTATCCATGTAGTCACTGACAGATAGGGGGCCTTGCTTCAAAGCTAGAAACTCCTCTTTCCTTACTATCATCAGTCCTTTAGGCACATGGTAATGATAGAAGTTGTCCCTGAACTCCTTCTAGGTGATGGATTCAGGGTCGGCATGGGTGGCGAGGTAAGACTCCCACCAAGACTATGTTGCTCCCCTTAGCAGACGGGGACCATACAGAACCTTCTCACGATCATTGCACTGAGCAGTGTGCAACTCACGCTCCATAGTATGCAACCAATCTTCAGTGTCCATGGGATCAGCGGAATGGGCAAAGATAGGGGATGGCCCCTCATGAACTCTGCCCGCTCGTCTCTGAGCACCTGCGACATCTAAACTTGCACCGGACGTTGAGGTGCGGGTGGTTGCTACTGCTACACCTGCTGCTAAGGTCTGACCAATTGCTTGGACTGCTTGGGTGTAACGCCCTGAATTTGGGGGTAGAATTTTTTCTTCTTTTTACTCACCAAATTCAGGCGTTACTCTCTTTTCTTTTCCCATTTCACTCTTTCTTCCCAAATTCAAAACAGTATAGCGACTGGTGTCTATGTCATGTGTAAACAAAACCTAAGTTGACAAGAGTGTTGCATCATGCCGAATCATATTTCTTTGTCTGATTTCGTGCTTAATCGCGTGCGTTGCTTAGTTTCGTTTCAGTTTCTGCTTCACGAATTGATTTTCCGATCTGTGGTTGTGCGTGCCACGGGGTTTTGACCCCTGGCCCAGCCCAGCTCGACCCGTGTGCCCCTGGCGCCCTGCCCCTCTCTATGCCACGCCCCCTCCCCTAGTCTCTTTCTCTCAATTGATTTCTCCCGCGCAGCAACCTCCCTCTCTCTCCCACCTCTCTCTCTCCGTGGTGCCCTAGGTCTTGGAGACGGTGATCGTCGGAGTTTGGATCCCCGAGGTGAGCTCCCCTCTCCCTCTCTCTCTCTCTCTTCCCCTCCACCTCCCCTTCTTCTTCCCCGCGTGGCCTCCCTGCCCGTGCCCCTGGCGCCCCCCACGCGCCCCCCTCGGCTGCGCCTCGCGCGCCCACCCCTGGTCGTGCCTACGCCGCCATTGGCCGCGCCCCCGTGTGCCTCTCGGCCGTGCCCGGTCCCGCGCCCTCCCTGGCGACTCACCCCTCCCCGGTGGCTCCCCCCCGGCAGCCATGCTCCCCTGACCGCGCCATCGCGCCGTCCCCGGCCGCGCCCCCGCGCGCCGTCTCGGTCGCGCTCCGTGCCATCCTGGCTGCGCCCTCACGCGCCCCTACCTGCACCTGTACCCGTGCCCCGGCGGTCTCGTGCCCCGCACGCCTGCGTGGCTCGCGTGCCCACGGCGCGCGCAGCATGCTCTTGCGCGCACGACCGTAGTTGCGTGGTGTTCGACTCCCAGTTTAATCCATTAGTTTTTAGTTTAGTCGATGTGCTGTGTCACGCGCTTCGTCGCGCGATGATTCATTTTAAATTCATCTTTATTAATGTGCTGTGTCACGCGCTTCGTCACGCGACGATTCATTTTAAATTCATCTTTGTTAATGATCTGTGTCACGCGCTTCGTCGCGCAATATTTCATTTTAAATTCAATTCAGTTGACGTATGCCGTCGTGCGCTTCGTCGCGCGACTCTTAACGTCTCTTTATAATTATTGCAAGAGTATCGTTGCACGCCCCGTCGCGCGACAAGTCGTTTATTTCTTAATCCAATTTGAATGTTGTGTCGCGCGTCTCGCCGCGCGACTATTTCCTTTAATTCACCTTTATCTGCTTATAATGATTAAATATGGAACATGACTTTACCTTATGCTTAATGCGATGGCTAAATTAATCGTATTCTGCTTAGACGAGTACTTTAAATTATAATCGTGTAACGTGATCGCTCTTCGACCGTAACCTCGACCGTTATTTTCTCTTTCTCGCTTAGTCGTAAGTGTGAGCCCTGCGTCAAACGTATGTTTGTTTATTGCATTCCATTGTATGGTGTACTGTTCTTTTGTATTAAATGTGCGGAATGTATGTTTGAACTTGTATAGATAACGGTCAGTTGGCTGAGTCTGAAGGAGTTGCAGGTGAAGACCCTGAGCAGCAGTCGGTTGGTGAAGGCAAGTGTCCCTTGACCCATCTATGTCCTACTCATTCTTATAATTCACTCCACGTATTTACACAATTTATACCTAAGGATCGACTAGCTTTTGTTTATCTTGTCCTTGATTACCTATCTTGGTTGGGTTATTATGGTTTAGCCTTATGCTAGTGCTTCAAATTAATCAATGAACATGATGAGATTATCTATGATACGCTGTTTTCCCTTTTGATTATGTTGATGGTACTGTGTCATTTAAGGGGGCTCGAGCTGTTTCTCGAGTGCCTCTCCGTAAGGACTGGTTTGTTGGATGACCGCCCGGGAAAACAGTGCAACCATGAGGGTGGAATGGGACGCCCTTAACTGAATAATTAGAGGAACTGAGGTATAGTTCGCTTCGCCGTCGTGCCGTCAATGGGGCTCGGTGTATGCGGCTCGCTCTGCCAAGGTTGGTTTGCCCCTTGGGGAGGAGTGCGGTACATTTAGGAAACCTAACGGGCGGCTACAGCCTCAGGGAATCTTTGTAAAGGCTACGTAGTGAGACCCTGCCTATTCACCTTGGTAGTGTTTAAGGGTTTGATCGGCCCGAGGCAAGAGGGAATCACGGCTTGTGGGTAAAGTGCGCAACCTCTGCAGAGTGTTATGAAACTGATATATCAGCCGTGCTCGCGGTTATGAGCGGCCAAGGGAGCTCCATTGATTAGAGATACTTGATCAGAGATGTATGGTTTACAGGTGGTGATGAGGATGATGATTTTGGTTATGACTATGGTACTGGTAAGTGGTATTCTTTCTGTTTGGAAAGGGTACATCGGGTTAATAACTTGGGTTAATTCTAAAACATGGCTTTCTACTAGTAAATAATAACCTGACCAACTAAAAGCAACTGCTTGATTTAACTCCACATAAAGCTAGTCCACTACAGCCAAACGGGACATATTGCTGAGTATGTTGATGTGTACTCACCCTTGCTTTACACACCAAACCCCCCCAGGTTGTCCGCATTGCAACCACTGCTCAGGAGAAGATGAAGCCGTGGAGGACTTCCAGGAGTTCCAAGAGTACAATGAGTTCTAGGCGTGGGTTAGCGGCAAACCCCCAGTAGGCTGCTTGTGTAGGCCATGTGTATCTACGTTTCTTTTCCGCACTTTGATTATTGTTAAAGACTATGTGGATGTCTTGGACATCATGATGTAATCGACTATTATTACCCTTTTATGTTATTATTTGAGCACTGTGTGATGATGTCCAGTTATGTAACTGCTGTGTACGTGAATTGCTGATCCTGGCACGTACATGGTTTGCATTCGGTTTGCCTTCTAAAACCGGGTGTGACATAGGTGGTATCAAAGTCGTGCTGACTGTAGGACCGTTAACCTAGAGTAGAATGGTCGCTCTAAGGATTATAGACCCCTATTATCACCTTGACTTTGGTATCCCTTCAAAAGTTGGTCGTATCGACCAAACCTATGTTGTACTATATATATTATACCTTGCTAAAATTTCTGTTTATCCTCATTCATTATTTATTATTTATGGTTTACTTGCTGGTCATATTAGTTCTGTTCTCATTCTTATGCTTACGATGTCTTTCGTAGATGGCTCGTCTTAGACACACTGCACGGAAGTCAGTCATTCCCTTCTTACCCTCTCGTCTCGTGGAGCGTCCGCTTCGCCGTCTAGTGACTGGTTAGTCTAGTCACTTGGAGAGGCTGCACCACCGCCTACACGAGGAGCAGGAGCGTCAATGACAGGAGCTGGAGCAGCAGGGCTCTTCTTTCTCGCTTCAGCAGGAGATAGAGTCTGTGAGGAGCTGTTCCCATGTGCTCCCGCTAGAGGCACCCCCTGCACCACCACTGAGCGCCCCAGCCGCTAGAGTAGCTACTGGAGGAGACCCAGATGATGGAGGTGGCGACAGCAGCTCGAGCCACAACACCGACCTTTCTGAGGAGCAGGAGTTGGAAGGATGGGTTGCTCGACCCATCACTCGTGATGCTGCTCGCGGGTGTCACTTCCACGACGTGCTTGACACCCTGCTATGCCAGGCACTCGACCGACGTACTTGGTCCATCAAGTATCGTTGTGTGGTCTTCTAGCATAGTCGCGGGGTTTACCCGGACCGTTGGGAGGCGACCTGCTTGGTGCGCCGTCCGGAGAACAGTCTCTGGGTGCGGAGGTCTACTCAGAGCACTATTCTATCTCTGAACGGGACTCAGCTGAGGCGGCTATGCAAGATGCCGCACGGTGTGCGCTTTCGCACTACTGTTCAGTGCTCGGCAGGGTAGCTGATGGTCTTAACCTGAGGTATTACCCCCGCCGTCCATCTGGCAGCACAGGAGGCATGGTTGTCTCACCTGTCGGTGAGGACAATCCTAGGTTGAGCAGCATAGTCAACCTAGCCACCGTGCTAAACACGGAGCTGGACCATGCATTAGATGAGCTGAGTAGGGCTTGTGCTGAGATCGCCCAGCTACGGGCTGAGCGTGCGGAGCGTCGTGATCTGAAGGATGGCTCCCCCGCTCCCGTCGGGACTCAGCACTCGTACCGCTCACCTCGGCGTGGGCACCAGTCTTATGGCGACCCCGACTGCAGGACCAAGATAAACTTAGAACCATAGATTGCCAGCGTCAGACCTTGTAATTAGTGCAAATATATATAGAAGTTATAGTCTTAGCATTAGTCTTGCTCTTAGTTAGTCTTAGTTAGACAGGGTAGTTTGCTTATCCTGTGCCTTTATGTTTGTCATGATGAACTATGTTGGATTTGGATCTTTGTAATGACTGTCGCCAGAGTGTGGGTATCCCCTGCATTTTGGTTTACCTGTTAAATGTTAATGAAATTATTCATCTAGTTGGGAAGCCTTTATTCTACTTTCCTCTTTATCTGAGAAGTTGTGTTGGTTTGTGTTGGAGATCAGTGAAGATGTTCATCTGTTCAGTATTGTGGAAGAATTCTATACTCTTTTCCTATGCTGCAAGTTGCAAGGTCAGTTCTGATGTGTGATTGCAATATGCAGATGTTAGAAAACATGCACAGAGGAGGAAGGTGTGCTCAGCAGGAGCAGGCAGCCCCACAGGATGAGGCACCCTAGCAACAGCAACTGCCACCCCCACCCCCGATGACCATCGAGCAGATGTTCTTGATGCAGACTCAGGCAGTTCAAGCCATCGGTCAGACTCTGGCTGCCATTCAGCAGCAGCAGCAGCAGCCACCACCTCAGCCTCAGATGCCTCAGATGCCCAGAGACAAGCGTGCTGAATTCATGAGAGGTCATCCCCCAACGTTCGCTCATTCTTTTGACCCTATGGATGCTAAAGATTGGTTGCGCACTGTGGAGCGGGAGTTGCACACCGCTCAGTGTCACGACAGGGAGAAGGTTTTGTATGGTCCCCGTCTGTTGAGAGGAGCAGCTCAGTCTTGGTGGGAGTCCTGTCTCACCACCCATGCCAATCCTGACACTATTACCTGGGAGGAATTCAGAGGCAATTCCCGTCAGTACCATGTTCCAGCAGGCCTGATGACAGTGAAGAAGTAGGAGTTCCTGGCGCTCAAGCAAGGGCCTATGTCTGTCAGTGAGTACCGAGACAAGTTTCTGCAGCTGTCCCGCTATGCTCCTGAAGATGTCAACACAGACGCCAAGAGTCAGTATCGCTTCTTGAGAGGCTTAGTTGACCCTCTGCATTATCAGCTGATGAATCATACCTTCCCCACATTTCAGCACCTGATCGATAGAGCGATCATGACCAAGAGGAAGCGCAAAGAGATGGAGGATCGCAAGCGTAAGATTAGTGGACCCCAGCCTGGAAGTAGCAATCACCCTCGTTTCTCAGGCAACTCACCTCAACAGTTCAGGCAGTACCCTCAGCACCAGCAGCAGAATCGCCAGAACAATCAGTCAGGAGGAGGTCAGTTCCAGAGGCAGAATCAGCAAGCACCTTGTCTTCCTGCCCCAACGAACCAGCAGAACAATCAAGCAGCACCAGTCCAAGGCGGAAGCAGAGCATGTTTCCATTGTGGAGAGCAAGGCCATTGGGTGATGCAATGTCCGAAGAAGGCAGCCCAGCAGCAGTCAGGCCCCAGTGCCCCAGCGAAGCAAAATGTGTCTCAGCCTGGAGCAGGCAACCGCTCTCAGCCACGCTATAACCATGGGAGACTGAATCACTTGGAGGCCGAAGCAGTTCAGGAAACCCCCGGCATGACAGTAGGTATGTTTCCAGTCGACTCCCATATTGCAGAAGTGTTATTTGATACTGGAGCAACACATTCATTTATTACTGTATCATGGGTAGAAGCACATAACCTTCCAATTACTACCATGTCAACACCCATTCAAATTGACTTAGTCGGTGGTAGAATTCGAGCCAATAGCATTTGCTTGAATGTAAGTGTGGAAATAAGGGGGATAGCGTTTCCCGCTAATCTCATAGTAATGGGTACTCAGGGAATAGATGTCATCCTAGGGATGAACTGGCTAGATAAGTATCAGGCAGTTATCAGTTGTGATAAGAGGACAATCAAGTTGATGTTCCTACTAAGAGAAGAAGTGGTGACCGAGTTAGTCCCGCCTGAGCCAAGGAAAGGAAGTTGTCATCATATGGCTATTGATAGCAAGGAGCCAGATTCACTCGAGATTATCAAGGTTGTGTCCGAGTTTCCAGATGTGTTCCCAAAGGACCTACCAGGTATGCCACCAGAGCGGAAAGTTGAGTTTGCTATAGAGCTTCTTCCTAGCACCGCCCCCATTTCTAAAAGAGCTTACAGAGTATCTGGACCAGAGTTGGTTGAACTTAAGAAGCAGATTGATGAGCTGTCAGAGAAAGGTTACATCAGGCCAAGCACCTCGCCTTGGGCCGCCCCTGTCCTATTCGTGTAGAAGAAAGGTGGCACCAGAAGGATGTGTATCGATTATCGAGCTCTGAATGAAGTCATAATCAAGAACAAGTACCCCTTGCCCAGAATAGAAGATCTATTCGACTAGTTGAGAGGAGCCAGCGTGTTCTCAAAGATAGATCTGAGGTCAGGTTATCATCAACTCAGAATCCGACCCTCAGACATTCTGAAGACGACATTCATTACCAAGTATGGGTTGTATGAGTTCACTTTGATGTCTTTTGGTCTAACAAATGCACCAGCCTTCTTCATGAATCTGATGAACAGTGTATTCATGGATTATCTTAACAAGTTTGTGGTGGTATTTATTGATGATATTCCTATATTTTCTCAAAGTGAAGAAGAGCATGTGAATCATTTGAAGATGGTATTGCAGAGATTGCGAGAGCACCAGCTGTATGCAAAGTTGAGCAAGTGCGAGTTTTGGATCAATGAAGTCCTGTTCTTGGGTCACATAATCAACAAAGACGGATTGGCTGTGGATCCAAAGAAAGTGGCAGACATTCTGAACTGGAAAGCGCCAACAGATGCCCGAGGAATCAAGAGCTTTATTGGAATGGCCGGATATTATTGGTGATTCATTGAAGGGTTCTCGAAGATTGCGAAACCAATGACAGCTTTGCTAGGCAACAAAGTTGAGTTCAAGTGGACTCAGAAATGCCAAGAGGCCTTTGAAGCACTGAAAGAGAAGTTGACTATAGCGCCTGTCTTAGTCTTGCCTGATGTACACAAGCCCTTCTCGGTGTATTGCGATGCTTGTTACACTGGTTTGGGATGCGTGTTGATGCAAGAGGGAAGAGTTGTGGCTTACTCGTCCCGACAGCTGAAGGTTCATGAGCAAAATTACCCAATCCATGACCTAGAGTTGGCAGCAGTGGTTCATGCACTAAAGACATGGAGACACTATCTATATGGGCAGAAATGTGATGTTTACACAAACCACAAGAGTCTGAAGTACATATTCACTCAGTCGGAGCTGAATATGAGGCAAAGAAGATGGTTAGAGTTGATCAAAGACTATGAATTGGAGATTTGTTACCATCCAGGCAAAGTGAACATAGTGGCAGATGCTTTGAGCAGGAAGAGTCAGGTCAATCTGATGGTCGCTCATCCGATGCCTTATGAGTTGGCCAAAGAGTTTGACAGGTTGAGCCTCGGATTTCTGAACAATATGCGTGGAGTGACAGTTGAGTTAGAACCCACCCTGGAGCGGGAAATCAAAGAAGCACAGAAGGATGATGAGAAGATTAGTGAAATCTGGCAGCTGATTCTAGAAGGAAGATGTAAAGATTTTCAGGAAGATGCAGAAGGTGTGATATGGTTCAAAGACCGTTTGTGTGTTCCCAATGTCCAGTCCATTCGGGAGTTGATCCTCAAGGAATCTCATGAGTTAGCTTATTCTATACACCCTAGAAATGAGAAGATGTATCAGGATCTAAAGAAGAAATTCTAATGGTATGGAATGAAAAGGGAGATCGCAGAGCATGTGGCTATATGTGACAGTTGTCAAAGGATCAAGGCAGCGCATCAGAGGCCAGCTGGATTGTTGCAACCGTTGTGAATTCCTCAGTGGAAATGGGATGAAATTGGAATGGATTTCATAGTTGGATTGCCTCGCACTCAAGCCGGCTACGATTCCATTTGGGTAGTAGTGGACTGCTTGACCAAGTCAGCCCACTTCATACCTGTCAAAACCAACTACAGTAGTGCAGTATTGGTAGAGTTGTACATGTCCCAGATTGTTTGTCTTCACGGTATGCCAAAGAAGATAGTGTCAGACAGAGGAACGCAGTTCACCTCTCATTTCTGGCAGCAGTTGCATGAAGCCTTGGGTACACATCTGAATTTCAGTTCAGCTTATCATTCGCAGACAGACGGTCAAACTGAAAGAACCAATCAAATCCTCGAAGACATGTTGAGAGCTTGTGCGTTGCAAGATCAGTCCGGATGGGACAAGAGGTTACCTTATGCAGAGTTCTCCTATAACAACAGTTACCAGGCCAGCTTGAAGATGTCACCATTTTAGGCGCTTTATGGGAGAAGTTGTAGAACTTCGTTGCAATGGGATCAGCCTAGAGAAAAGCAAGTGTTTGGGCTAGACATTCTACTCGAAGCTGAAGAGAACATCAAGATGGTTCGAGAGAACCTGAAGATAGCATAGTCAAGGCAGCGAAGCTATGCAGACACAAGAAGGAGAGAGCTGAGTTTCGAAGTCGGGGACTTCGAATATTTGAAAGTGTCACCGATCAAAGGAGTCAGAAGATTCGGAGTCAAAGGCAAGCTAGCACCCCGCTATGTTGGTCCGTACCAGATTCTCGCAAGGCGTGGAGAAGTGGCCTATCAGCTTAGTTTGCCAGAAGGTTTGTCCGCAGTGCATGATGTCTTTCATGTGTCTTAGTTGAAGAAGTGTTTGCGTGTGCTAGAAGAGCAGTTGCTAGTGGAAGGTCTGGAGGTCCAAGAGGACTTGACCTACATAGAGAAGCCAGCGCAGATTCTTGAGACTGCAGACAGGGTCACCTGGAGGAAAACAATCAGAATGTGCAAAGTCAAATGGAGTCACCACTCTGAGGAAGAAGCAACCTGGGAGCGTGAAGATGATCTGATTGCCAAATACCCTGAACTCTTTGCTAACCAACCTTGAATCTCGAGGGCGAGATTCTTTTAAGGGGAATAGGTTTGTAACGCCCTGAATTTGGGGGTAGAATTTTTTCTTCTTTTTACTCACCAAATTCAGGTGTTACTCTCTTTTCTTTTCCCATTTCGCTTCTTCCCAAATTCAAAATAGTATAGCGACTGGTGTCCGTGTCATGTGTAAACAAATCCTAAGTTGACAAGAGTGTTGCATCATGCTGAATCATATTTCTTTGTCTGATTTCGTGCTTAATCGCGTGCGTTACTTAGTTTCATTTCGGTTTCTGCTTCGCGAATTGATTTTCCGATCTGTGGTTGTGTGTGCCACGGGGTTTTGACCCACGGTGCGGCCCAGCCCAGCCCGGCCTGGCACAGCTCGGCCCGTGCGCCTCTGGCGCCCTGCCCCTCTCTATGTCGTGCACCCCCCCCCCTCCCCTAGTCTCTTTCTCTCATTTGATTTCTCCCATGCAGCAACCTCCCTCTCTCTCCCACCTCTCTCTCTCTCCCCGTGGTGCCCTAGGTCTTGGAGACGGTGATCGCCAGAGTTTGGATCCCCGAGGTGAGCTCCCCTCTCCCTCTCTCTCTCTCTTTTCCCCTCCCCCTCCCCTTCTTCTTCCCCATGTGGCCTCCCTGCCCGCGCCCCTGGCGCCCCCCGCGCGCCCCCCTCGGTCGCGCCTCGCGCGCCCGCCCCTGGCCACGCCCGGTCCTGCTCCCTCCTCGGCGGTCGTGCTCCCCTGGCCGGGCCTCGCGCGCCCCCTCGGCCGCGCCCTCGTGCCGTCTCCGGCCGCGCCCCCACGCGCCGTCTCGGCCGCGCCCTCCCTGGCCACGCCCTCGCGCGCCCCTGCCTACGCCCGTGCCTGTGCCCTGGCGGCCCTCGCGTGCCCCCGGCGTGCGCAGCGTGCTCTCGCGCGCGCGACTGTAGTTGCGTGGCGTTCGACTCTCAGTTTAATCCATTTTAATTTTTAGTTTAGTCGATGTGCTGTGTCGCGCGCTTCATCGTGCGACGATTCATTTTAAATTCATCTTTATTAATGTGATGTGTCGCGCGCTTCATCGCGCGATGATTCATTTTAAATTTATCTTTATTAATGATATGTGTCGCGCGCTTCGTCATGCGACATTTCGTTTTAAATTCAGTTCAGTTGACGTATGATGTTGTGCGCTTCATCGCGCGACGCTTAATGTCTCTTTATAATTATTGCAAGAGTCTCGTTGCACGCCCCGTCACGCGACAAGTCGTTTATTTCTTAATCCAATTTGAATGTTGTGTCGCGCGTCTCGTCGCACGACCATTTCCTTTAATTCACCTTTATCTGCTTATAATGATTAAATATGGAACATGACTTTACCTTATGCTTAACGCGATGGCTAAATTAATCGTATTCTGCTTAGACGAGTACTTTAATTTATAATCGTGTAACGTGTTCGCTCTTCGATCGTAGCCTCGACCGTTATTTTATCTTTCTCGCTTAGTCGTAAGTGTGAGCCCTGCGTCGAACGTATGTTTGTTTATTGCATTCCATTGTTTGGTGTACTGTTCTTTTGTATTAAATGTGCGGAATGTATGTTTGAACTCGTATAGATAACGGTCAGTTGGCAGAGTCCGAAGGAGTTGCAAATGAAGACCCTGAGCAGCAGTCGGTTGGTGAAGGCAAGTGTCCCTTGACCCATCTATGTCCTACTCATTCTTATAATTCAATCCCCGCATTTACACAATTTATACCTAAGGATCGACTAGCTTTTGTTTATCTTGTCCTTGTTTACCTATCTTGGTTGGGTTATTATGGTTTAGCCTTATGCTAGTGCTTCACATTAATCAATGAACATGATGAGATTATCTATGATACGTTGTTTTCCCTTTTGATTATGATGATGGTACTGTGACATTTAAGGGGGCTCGAGCTGTTTCTCGAGTGCCTCTCCGTAAGGACTGGTTCGTTGGATGACCGCCTGGGAAAATAGTGCAACCATGAGAGTGGAATGGGATGCCCTTAGCTGAATAATTAGAGGAACTGAGGTGTAGTTCGCTTCGCCGTCGTGCCATCAATGGGGCTCGGTGTATGCGGCTCGCTCTGCCAAGGTTGGTTTGCCCCTTGGGGAGGAGTGCGGTATATTTAAGAAACCTAACGGGCGGATACAGCCTCAGGAAATCTTTGTAAAGGCTACGTAGTGAGACCCTGCCTATTCACGTTAGTAGTGTTTAAGGGTTTGATCGGCCCGAGGCAAGAGGGAATCACGGCTTGTGGGTAAAGTGTGCAACCTCTGCAGAGTGTTATGAAACTGATATATCAGTCGTGCTCGCGGTTATGAGCGGCCAAGGGAGCTCCATTGATTAGAGATACTTGATCAGAGATGTATGGTTGATAGGTGGTGATGAGGATTGTGACGGAACCTCCCAAGTAATTAGGCCCACCTACAGTTGTCCTTGTCCAACGGACTTCAGACAACTCTGTAGGTGCCCCTGAATTACTTGACAAGTTCGGTATCTTTCCTTACCTTACCAAGAACGATTCACCCGTCTTGCAGACATTACAGAACATCGGAAATAAAGAATTGCGGAAGCGATTACATAATTCATATTTATTTAAAAGCAAGCTCAAGTTGTTTTATTACAGACCAGAACTAAGAGCGAGTGCTGAGTAGTAGTATTATACAAACCAAGGGAGGCAAAAACTCCTCCCGAGAAGATTTAAGTAAAAGATCTATATGGAGGACCAAGTCATCCCGCACTTCAGTCTTGGGTTTCTTCTTTGGGAACCACCTTGGCACAGAAGCAGCAGAAATCTGCTACTTCCTCACCTAAAAACAATGAAGGGATAAACCCTGAGTATGGAATTACTCAGCAAGACTTACCCGACTAAAGAAAAGACTCTCAAGGGTATGCTGGCTTTTAGGGAGTCAAGGTAAGGCTTCTCAATACTCAAAGACTCTGTTTTGCATAAATGCTTACTAAAGTGGATCCTTAAAAATCCAATTTTATTTGTCCAGTTAAGTTCAATTACCTGCATCTAGAGTTCTTTCTACCCTAGTTCAATCGCTGGTCCTGCACTAGCCATTTTCTTAACAAATACCCATTATCTTTAGTGGAATGCTACGTGTAGGGTAGTGACCAAGTCTTCATAACCGCGAAGGTACGGCGATCCGAATCGGTTATACTCAGCTGAGGATCTCCAATCACACGACATATGTAGCACTTAACCCTTGCATATGTCAACCCGCCACCGAGGTTCTTAAGACCGGATCAGGTTCACGCAAACCGAGAGCACAGATACACCACCGTCCAGCCTCTTGCCACGGAGGGTACACACTACTCTCGCCACCGCTCCACGCCCATTTCGTGTTATCTTATTCCGGCCTTAGTCTGCCCGAGGCAAGGCTTACCCATGACGAGGCATGTGACCAGTTAAAGGGTCCTCGATCAACAAGCCTACATCGACAAGGTCCTTAATCGACTCAGACAGAGACACTACACCGAGACTCCTTTCTCGTGCAAGTCACCCGCCCGGTCTCAGCTTAATCTATTCAACCCAAAAACTTGGTACCTGGCAGAGGTACATCTTTTCCAGATGTTGAATCCATCAAGGCCCTGATGGATCCACCATCACATTTTATTTTCAAAAACACCCTACCCACTTTTGCCACATCATCTTTTGTAAAAACAAAACATTATGTTTTTCTACAGCAAGGCTAAGCATCAAAATCTTTTGTAAAGAGGGTGATCAAGGAAGGTAATCAAATTCAAGGAAGGTAATGCAGGAATTGTTTTATCAATCAACTCCTATCACCTAATGCATCAAGCAAGTGAGAAAGATTTTAAAACAACAAGGAGGGTGGCAAATGCACCGGGGCTTGCCTTTGTTAACAGGTGAGTCCTGCTCAGATCCACAAATATCGAAATAAAAGCAGTTGCCTGCTTGAGGATCTAAGGTTGGTGGAGTCCCCTCTTCAGTGACTTCTTCTTCTTCTTCGTGTTCTAACATAACCATATATATGCATAAGAATGGATGCCATGGGATGCTCATGAGGATGCGAAGATAATATAAACTTATTATCTAAGTCTTGAGTACAACTTTCCTTCACGGTACTCCGAGAACCTAGGGTTTCCGGAGTCGGTAAAGGAGTTCACAGGGCAGGGGGGTGGTTTTGGGTTCTAGTTATCAAACATGGTCCAAATCAACTCAAATTCTACCCAAGGCTTCTAAATATTGTTTTAAGTTCCCATAAAAAGTTTGGGCATTTTTGGACTTACCAATTATTTTCTAAAAATCCATAACTAATACTTTTAACCACTTTAAATACCCTAAAATTTCTCATTTCCACTAAAAATCACAAAACTATTTTTATTAAATTCTAGGGAAAATTATGAACCTAGGAAAATTGGTTTTACAATTTTGCCATTTTTCTACTGTTTTCTATAATTGTTTTGGCTCTGGAGATAAAAGAAAAAGAAAAACAGATGAATAGTACTGGGCTGATTTCAGCCCAGTAGCCCAGCTCGGAGGGGGAAAGCGCTTGCGCGCGCCCGCGCCCTGGCGGTTTTGCAGAACGGCCCCCGCGTTTTTGTCAAACAGCAAACGAGGTCATTCACTGTTTCTGCGTATCACTGACAGTTTCCAGAAACGCCCCTGAACTTCTATTTCTTCGCAGATGGAGGTCCACGACGGCGTCGCGCCCGGCCGAGCTCCGGCGAGCATCAATACCGGTCGATTGAGGCGATGACCGGCGTCGGGACTAAGACTAACCCAAATTCATGACCAGGGGAGCATTTTCCCCAAACTAATTGCATCTAAAACTAACTATGGTGCACTAGCCACGGTGACCGAGAACGTCGCGGATGGATGAAGGTGTTCCCGGTGAACTATGGCGACTTAGCTCAATTAAAGGGGTCAGGGAGTTTGAGAGGAGCTGAGGGATGCTAGAACAAGCAGCAGAGGGACTTGAGCTTACCTAAATCGAGCTGGCCACGGTGAGCTTGATTCACGGTGGCGGAAAGTGGATTTGGGGAGAAATCCAAATTCGAGTTCTCGGAGGCACGGTTGCTCACGATTACTGGGAGCTGGGTGGGTGACTATGCTACGCAGCTACGGACGAGGTCAATTTATAGCGCTAGCGGGCGGTGGCCGCGAATTTTGAGCAGGACGTGCGGCGGCCGGAGATAAGGAAGAGAGCGGCGCGGTGAATACGTGTCTAGAGGCGTGGCGGTTACTCCGGTGAGCCACGGAGAGCGAGGGGAAGACACGGTGGTGCGGTGGAAAGTGAGAGCCACGCGGCGTATGGCCGGAAGACGGCGGTCGCCGGCGTGTTAATCCGCTCAGCCACAAAGAGGGAGAGAGAGCCACGGTGATGTCACCGGAGTGACCTCCAGCTCACCGTCGGCGAGGGACTTCTACCGCACAACGTTATCCACTCACCCAGAGCACGAATCCAACAGCGGTGGCGTGAATCACGGCGAAGGGTCACCGGCGTTGAGGGCAGCCGCGCGGTTGATCTGATCCAGTCAAGTTATTGTACCATGGCGAGTTCCTTTCAGATGAACTGACAGAGAGATTTGAGGCTAGATTTTCTCCCGATTTTGTGTAGTAACCGAGCAAGCTTTCTGCACCAAGGTTATAGGTCTACATACCAGCTACAAATCGACTATAGTGACTGAACTCATTTGATAACTAGATCATGGTTGAATTCAACTCCAAAGATGGCTCCATTACACTGAATCTCTGAATTTCAGACTGAATCAGTCTGACATTCCATCTTTGCTTGGGTTTTTCTCCAAATTTCTCATAAGATCATGGCTTGAACCCTTAAACAAAGTTGTTCTCCTATAATTGGACTACAATTTTGATGTGGTGACCTAGGGCAAAAACCCTCTGATTTAAAAGTTACAAGGGCTTCAAGTTGGATGAACCACACTGAAATCCAGACTTAACCCAAAAGAGTTAAGTGTGGCACTTTTGCACTTAAGTCCAAATCTTAAGTTTTGGATTGCAAATTCACATATGAGTGACCCAAATAACTTAAGATACTTATTTGACTTGATTTTTGCACTTTAGTCCAAAAGTGGACTAATTTTGCACTTAGGTCCCTAGGGTTTGGTTTTTAGGGTTTTCCAGGGTTCTATTTGAGATTGTTGGTATCCAGGGGTATAAATGTGACTCAACTTTGTTTTTGGGGACATTTATAACTCTTTCCCCTGAAGCCTTTAGGTTTTCTCAAGTTGGGTTAAGTCTTACCCCTTTAATCCTTGTTTAGGGTAAAGCTTCCTATCCAGGGGTCTATTTACAAAATATCAAAAACAATACACTTATTTGAAATTTTTACCTAGTAAATGCACTCTAGGTATATCAATCATATGCAATGCCAATGTTTATGATGTCATGCTCAAGTTTTAGTTACAGTAACACCAGGGGTGTTACAAGGATGATGATTTTGGTTATGACTATGGTACTGGTAAGTGGTATTCTTTCCGTTTGGAAAGGGTACATCGGGTTAACAACTTGGGTTAATTCCAAAACATGGCTTTCTACTAGTAAATAATAACCTGACCAACTAAAAGCAATTGCTTGACTTAACTCCACATAAAGCTAGTCCACTACAGCCAAACGGGACATATTGCTGAGTATGTTGATGTGTACTCACCCTTGCTTTACACACCAAAGCCCCCCCCAGGTTGTCCGCATTGCAACCACTGCTTAGGAGAAGATGAAGCCATGGAGGAGGACTTCTAGGAGTTCCAAGAGTACGATGATTTCTAGGCGTGGGTTAGCAGCAAAGCCCCAGTCGGCTGCCTATGTAGGTCGTGTGTATCTACGTTTCTTTTCTGCACTTTGATTATTGTTAAAGACTATGTGGATGTCTTGGACATCATGATGTAATCGACTATTATTACCCTTTTATGTTATTATTTGAGCATTGTGTGATGATGTCCAGTTATGTAACTGCTGTGTACGTGAATTGCTGATCCTGGCACGTACATGGTTCGCATTCGGTTTGCCTTCTAAAACCGGGTGTGACATAGGGTCTACATCAGGAACATCTGCTTAATGGTCATCGGGGGTGGCGATAGCAGCTGTTGTTGAGCTGCCTCCTCCTGGGGTGCCTGCTCCTCCTCCTGAGCATGCCTTCCACCTCTGTGCCTATTCTCAGACATCTGTAGAAAGCACACACACATCAGATCTGACTCTGCAGTCTTTCAGCGTAAGAAAAAATATATGGAAATCTTCATAATACTGAACAATTGATCATCCTGACTGACTTCCAACACAGCTTCTCAGATAAAGAGGAGAGTGGAAATAAATGGGTTGCCCAACTAAATAATTGACTTTATTAATAACTACACCAAGTTGCAGGGGATGCCCACACCTTGATGACAATCATTACAAAGATCCAACTTCATTACAAGTTCATCACGATAAGCATCAAAACATATGAGAAACAAACTAACTCTAACTAAGACAGACTAAGACCAAGACACTGAATTAAGCATTATTACAGACTCCGACTCTGTCGATCTATGGCTCCAAATCTATCTGGGTCCTGCAGTCAGGGGTGCTATAATCAAAGCGACCATGGGGCGGCGAACGGTAAGGGTGATGAATCTCGATAGGAGCGGGAGAACCACAATCCTGATAGTGGCGCGCTGCTCGCTCAGCACGCAATTCCGCAACCTCCACCCGAACCTTGCCCAACTAGTCAAGTGTGTGGTCCAGCTTGGTGTTGAGCACGACGACCAGGTTGACCATGCTGTTCAACCTGGGATTGACCTCACCAACGGGTGAGACAATCACACCTCTAGCATAGCTAGTCGAACGACGAGGGTAGTACTTCAGGTCGAGGCCGTTAGCTACCCTGCTGAACAATGAGCAATACTATGAAAGTGCACGTCGTGCAACATCTTGCATGGCTGCCTCAGCAGTATCCCTCTCAGTGATAGAATAGTGCTCTGAGAAGGCCTCTGCACCCCGGAGATCATCGTCCAGACGGCGCACCAAGCAAGTAGCCTCCCACTAGTTCAGGTATAACCCGCAACGATGCTGGTAGACTACACAACGGTACTTAATAGACCAAGTGTGTCGGTCGAAGGCCCGACGCAACAAGGTGTCGAGAGCATCGTGGAAGTGACACCCGTGAGCGGTGTCGCAAGTGATGGGCTTAGCGATCCATCCCTCCGACTCCTGCTCCTCCGAGAGCTCCGTGCTATGGCTCGAACTGCCACCGGCATCGTCCTCGTCATCTTCGTCAGGGTCTCCTCTAGCAGCCGGGATGCCCTGTGGTGGTGCAGGGGCATGTCTGGCTGAGGTGCAGGGGAAGGTTGCCTCCTAGACTCCACCTCCTGCTGAGGCGAGGGAAAGAGTCCTGCTGCTCCTGCTCCTAACGTCGGCGCTCCTACTCCTCATGCAGGCGACGATGCAGTCTCTCCAGGTTGCTGGACTGACCTTTCATCGTGCAGCGCAGTGGGCGCTCCGCTAGGCAAGAGGGCAAAAAGGGGATCACTGACTTACGTGCAATGCATCTAATACGAGCCATCTACAAAAGACATCGTAAGCATAAGAGTGAGAGTAGAACTATGTGACTAGCAAGTAAACAGAAAGCAAAGTGAGACAAAAATTTTGTAAGATGAGTAATAACATAGAATTGGTCAAGGTGACCAACTTTTGAAATGACACTAAAGGTCAAGATAAGAGTAGAGGTCTATAATGCTTAGGGCGACCATTCTAGTCTAGGTTAGCGGTCCTACAGTCAGTAAGGCTTTGATACCACTTATGTCACACCCGGTTTTGGAAGGCAAACCGAATGCGAACCATGTTCGTGCTAGGATCAGAAACTCACGTACAAAGCGATTACATAGTTGGACATCATCACACATTGCTCAAAGTAAATAGCAGAAAGATACTTTATTACATCAAGATGTCCAAGACATCCACAGAGTTTATAACATAGTCATTAACATAATCAAAGTGCGGAATACGAAACATAGCAGATAAGGCCTTCACAGGCAGTTGACTGGGGGTTTGCCACTAAGATAACTAGAACTCATCGTAGTCCTGGAACTCTCAAAGTCCTCCATGTTGCCAGCATCTCCTCCTGAGCACTGAATACAGTGGGACAACCTGGGGTGGTGGTGGTTTTTAAAGCAACGGTGAGTACACATCAACGTACTCAGCAAATGTCCCATTTGGTTAAAGTGGACTAGCTATATGTGGGGTTAAGGTTAAGCAGTTGTTTTTAGTTGGTCAAGTATTTATTACTAATAGTAGAGCCAAATTTTAGTAAGAAACCCAGTTATTACCCAAGTATACTCCCTCCAAGAGGAAATACTAGAGATCATAATTATAACCATCATCATTATTCATCATTATAAAAGTATCCAAAGTTCTTCTAATCAAAGAGGATACCAAGGCCGCTCTTAACAGTGGGCACGGCTGATATACCAGTTTCTAACACCCTACAGAGGTCGCACACTTTACCCACAAGTCATGATTCCCATTTTGCCTAGAGATTATGACTCTACATTGATCACTACCAAGGTGACCTAGCAGGGTCTCACTATCTAGCCTTTACAAAGATTTCCCAGAGGTCATAGCCGCCCGTTAGGTTTCTCCAGTTTGATAAACACAATACGTCTCCCCAAAGGAAGGGTGACTAATAAAACCAAATCAATGAACCTCTGCAACCAGCCTTGGCAGAGTAAATACTGTGCTTAGACCCTATTGAATTAATCAGCTAAGGAAGTCCCATTCCACCCTCATGGTTGCATTGTTATCCCGGGTGGTCACTCCACGAATAGGTCCTTACGGAGAGGTACTCAGGAAACAGCCTAAGTCCCCTAAAGTATCACAAGATCATCATCATATCATAAATATTCACATCATGTTCATTGATTAAAGTAAAGCAATAGCATAAAGCTAACCATGATAACTTAAAAGGTAAACAAGAAAAATGTAAATACAGACTAGTCAATCCTTAGGTTTCCAATAGAGTAATGCGGGACTGTGAATTATAAAGTAAATAGGACATAATAGGTCTTAGGACACTTGCCTTCACCAGGTTGTTGCTCAGGAAGATCTTCGGCAACACACTCAGGAACCACGGGCTGCTTGTTGTCTAAATAAAGTGATCATACATTCAATACATTTGGAAAAGACAAATGAACAACACACCAAACATGCAATCAAGTGAATACAAAAGATAAACCTAAATGCTAGGGATTAGTACATTTGGGATTAGTGATTCTCTGAACATTATGGATTACATAACTTAGTTCTACTAATTTTAGTGAGACACAAAATTATAACAGGGATCAATCCACACATGGCATATTATTAATCTCACAAAATTAAACATCTAAGTACCATTAGGGTTTCCTTTTTTATTTATCTTATTAAACAAATAAATTATTACATAAACTAACCTATAGTCTAGGCATAAAATTAAAGTGCACAGACTATGGATGAACATAATTTATTTGAACAAAGAATATTACTATGAACATTTTGCAATTTGAATCACTCAATTTGGAGTTCATATGAAAAAGATATGAAATAAACAAGTTTTGAAGTTTGCAATACAAAACTAGGTCTAATTCTGTGATTATTAAAAAGGTCAGGAGTGTGCTTATAAGAAGTCAGGGACCTGCGCGCGAATTTATAGGACTGCGGGTTGATTCTTGGGAAACCAAGGGTTTCTTTAACAAAAATCACACACGAAGGGTACGGGGTATTCTCAGCCATCCGATCGCATACGGACGGTTGAGATCAGATCTGAGCGCGAGCGCGCGGACGAGCGCTGACAGGCAGGCCAAGGTTGTCAGCGGCATGGGGGCGAGGCGGCCTGACCGGCCAGGCCCAGCTGCAGGGCACGGATGAGGGAGCGGACTCGAGCGGCCGGATCCAAATTGGACGGGTAGGATTAGGTCTGCTCTAATTGAATCTAGGCCACTTGATCTCAGACGGACGCCTAAGATCCCATGGCAAGCCTAGGTATCTCCTTGGCTGCTAGCGGCGGCGTCGTCCGACTCCATGGCGGAGCTCCGCCGGAGACGAGGGCACTGACACGTCGGGGGGTCCTGGGGCGCTGGAAAGGGCTCAGGCAGGTTCGGGGTGGCACGGTGGACTCAGTCGTGGGCATGACACCGGTGCAGAGGCACAGGAGGGTACCGGTCTATGATAGGGTGGCCCGGTGGCAGCGCTAGCCTACTTCGGAGAGCGATTGCGCGAGCAATAATGCAGGGAAAGGGAAATTAGGGGCGTGGGGAGGTGGGTTACCTTGAGAGATGGCTCTGGAGCGCTTGAGCGACGGTGATAACATAGCAGGGCCCCAGATCGATGGTGGGGGCGACACGACTGCACGGCGAGAGTCTGGTGAGCGTGAGAAGAGGGGAATAGAGGGGGTAGGGGCAAACCAAGGGGTGTCTTGAGTCGTTGGCGAGGAGGCGGAGCTTACCGGATCAATGAGCACGACCGAGGCTCGACGGCGGCCGCGCAATGGGCTCGAGGTCACGGTGAACGGTGATGGTGCTCCACGGGCGCGTGCGGTGTGAGGCAATGTTGCGAGGGGTCTGCAGAGGGGTGCTACTGGGCGAGGGGAGTGAGTGAGTGGGGTGAGGGCTCAAAAAGGTGGTCGGGTGCGTGCGAAGGTGGCCGGGAAACGCGCGACGTGGGCGCGTCCACGGCGGGGTGTGAGGGTGAGAGGTTAGGGAAGCGGAGGGGGCTGATGGGTGGGGTCCGCAGGCCAGCGAAAGAGAACTTGCGAACAGGCGGTCAGCGCTGACAGAAGGGGTCCACCGAGCAGCGAGAGAGAATGGGCGCGTGTGCGAGGGGATCGGCATTGACAGGCCGGCCCCACTGGGCAGCGGGAGGGAGAGAGAGAAAGAGAGCGCGCGAGAGGGCGCTGACAGGCGGGGTCCGCCTGTCAGGGAGGGCTGGCACGCGCACGGGCTAGGACGGCTGGGCTGTTTTGGGCCGAAATGAGTTTTTTCTATTTCCATGGAATTTCTAATGCCTTTTCTATATTATTTTCTCACGGTTTTCAATTCAAATTCAAACCAAGTTTCAAATTCAAACCAAATCAAACATGTGCATCAATTCAAAGAATATTTTGGGCTCAACATGATGCAATAATTCATGACTTACATTATTTTGACAAAATAAATAATTAACCCCTCTCCCAATTAACTTGATTCTACTCAAAAAGAAAGAGAGAGAGAGAGACAAAAGGTAACACCTGAATTTGGTAGATATTTAGGAAGAAATTTTATATCCCCAAATTCACGGTGTTACACGACCCCAAGAAGTTTGTAATCCCTGCTCTTGTGAGCAACGTTTGAGATAATGAATCCCTTGACCTTGGTGGCCGGGTTTTGGAGGATTAGGGTTGGAAAAGACCCATCCCTTTGTGGGCTCCTCAACGGGGAGTAGGACACCTTTGTGGTGTGGCCGAACCTCGGGATAAATATTATGTCTTGTGTTCTTGATTGCTCTGTAATTGAGATCTTATTTGGCAAGATAGACATATAGGTTTTCTCGCCTTGTGGATCTTGTGGTGAAATAGCTCTCATATCTTCACCATCCACACTTTGCCTATTAGTTGCATTTTTCCTCTACTAGGGATTCACAATCTATTTTTTGCATAGTTCATAGTCTAGAGTTACCCTAACAGTTGGTCTGGTTCAGAGTAGTTCAACTTGCCCATGTAGCAGTTGAACTGGCCTGCACCAGCTGAAATGTAGATATAACAATATTTCGAAGTTTATGGTGAAAATTTTTAGGTTAGCCTATTCACCCCCTCTAGGCTACTTTCAATGCTCTTGGGGCTTGCTTTAGTCCATAGAGCGCCTTAGTGAGCTTGTACACATGGTCGAGGTACCTATCATCCTCGAAGCTAGGTGGTTGTTCCATGTACACCTCCTCCTTGATTGGCCCATAGAGGAAGGAGCTCTTCACGTCCATTTGATAGAGCTTAAAAGAATGGTAAGAAGCATTGTCGGGTGTGATAATTAGGGGTACCCGGATTATACCTCTAAAAACATGCTCACGAAAGGTTAATTGCCCAGGCGTAATCCCTGAAGGTAAGAGGCCAAGTCACCTCATCATCTGAGGCCCACCATATGCGTCTTCCCCATAAACGCCGTCGTGACCGAGACCCCTCCCTGAGGGCCCTCCACCTCAGACAAACATCCGTCTCACCCGAGCCTCTCCGGCTCATGCCTCCCGTTTCCGCCTCGCCCGAGGTCACCTCACTCTACAATCGCCTTATCCGTCTCACTTGAGCCCGTCTCAGGTGAAGAGGACAAGGTACACCCAAAGGCCAGCGGGGACACTCGCAATTAATGCGCATACCTACCCCACGCAGAGGCACAGAAGGACAGTGGCAACAAGATAGCGGTCACATCTGGGCACAACAACATGATTTCGCATGCACCACTGTGCGTGCACGCCGCCTACCATCCACGAATGGGACACCTAATACGACGAAAGAGTAGACCGGCCCATGGGTGCAAAACTCTGCCTCGCCCGACGCTGGGCTTGCCCTCAAGCACCATCTCCGCCTCGCCTGACAATAGACTCGCCCTTAGGTACCGTCTTCGCCTCGCCCGAGCTCGGCCTCGGCTACCTGCTCCACCGCGAATCTCGCAGGCCACCACTCCATCAACTGTGGCGCACGTTAGGAGAAGCTCGACCATCGCCTCGGGAATACTTCTGCCTCGCCCGAGCTGGGCTCTGACCTTGATATCTGCAGCAAAGGACACCCAACATCACCCAGCACAAGGACGCTGACGCATCCCATAAGCAGGCTTTTTACCCATGACGAGGCCCTATTACAACCACTACGGTATGGGCACCCCCTCTCCTAGGGGTTCGGGTGTGTGTCCGACCGCTCGACCTCGGCCTCGGCTCTCAGTAGGAAAACAACAGGCTCAAGTCAATAATGCAGTGCAAGGTTGTGTCATCCATAGGGTGCCAACACGTCTCCCCTGGTAGTGCGACAGCCTCCGGCTCAACAGCATGCATCCCCTAGGTGCATAAATTGGGCAATCATGACTCCTCCAAGGGAAAGGGGCAAACACTTGGTAGTTTTCCTCCAATCTTTCGGTATTGGCACTTGCCTCAATTAGTTCTAGGGGCTAGGAGACTACCCCTCTCCCGCTTGGCTTGTAATCCCTACTACAAGCACCACGGTGCGAGTAATATAAGCTTCATCCCCCTCTATTGGAAGTAGAGCCTCGCATTGCCCGAACCAGGATAATTGCTTGTGTCAACTCGCATACCATCTAGATTCTAGGCACGCGACATTATTTCACTAGTTGGTTAGGACCGTTAGTCCAAACACCGATAACATAGGCTAATAGTATTCGAATAGACTCAAGCCTAGCTACAGGAGCAAAAGTCCCCTCAAAATTCAAACCTATGACTTGGGCATAACCTTTTGCCATAAGTCTCGACTTGTTTCTTGTTACCACCCTATACACGTCTTATTTATTGTGAAACACCCACTTGGTTCCAACACATTTTGCTTTGGACATGGCACCAGACTCCATACTTCATTTCTCTTGAAGTTGTTTAGCTTTTCATGCATGGCCAACACCCAGTTTGGATCCTGCAAGGCTTCTTCTACCCCGAAAGGCTCAATAGAAGAAACAAAGGAGTAGTGCTCACAAAAATTAGCAATATGTGAACGCACAGTAACTCCCTTGCTAATGTCACCAAGGATTTGATCCATCGGATGATCCCTTTGAACGCTGGTGCAGACTTGGGTTGGATGTGCATGTGGTACTTCTTCCTCCTCCCTTTCTTCTTGTTCTTATGCTCCCCTTAATCCATGCCATCGTCTTGAGGTATCTGTTCCTCATCTTGAGTCGAGGGATGCACATTGTTGAAGAAGAAGGTTGATCTTGCACATGTTGTTCCTGTGGTCACACATCGCCTATCGCCATAATCCTTATTACGGCCGTTGAAACCTCATTTTCATCTATGTCATCATGATCAACTTGCTCTCTTGGAGAGCCTTTAGTCTCATCAAATACAACGTCACTAGTGACTTCAACTAAACCCGAGGATTCGTTGAAGACCCTATATGCCTTTGTATTTGATCATAACCAAGTAAAAATCCTTCGATGACTTTGTGAGCAAACTTTGAAAGTCTACCTTTCTTAACCAAGATGTAGCATTTGCTCCCAAATACACGGAAATAGGAAACATTGGGTTTGTTATCGATGAGCAGCTCATACGACGTCTTCTTGAGGAGGCGATGAAGATAGAGACGATTTATGGCATGGTAGGCCGTATTGATGGCTTTCGATCAAAACCGCTTTAGCGTCTTGTATTCTCCCAGCATCGTCCTTGTCGTATCAATGAGCGTCCTATTCTTCCTCTCCACCGCACCATTTTGTTGTGGAGTGTGGGGAGTGGATAACTCATGCTTGATGCCTTCCTCCTCAAGATATTCCTCCACTTGAAGATTCTTACACTCAGATCCATTGTCGCTCCTTATCTTCTTCACTTTTAGTTCAAACTCTGTTTGAATCCATCTTAGAAAGCACTTGAGAGTTTCTTGGGTTTCAGATTTATCCTACAAAAAGAATACCCAAGTGAAGCAGGAATAGTCATCAACAATAAACAAGACCATACTTAATTCCCCCTATGCTAAGATAAGCAATGAGCCCGAAGAGATCCATATGGAGAAGCTCTAATGGTCTTGATGTCGTCATCACATTCTTGCTTGGATGACTTGTTCCCACCTGTTTCCATGCTTGACACGCTGCACAAGGTCTGTCATTCTAAAAATAGACATCGGTTAGTCCTAACATATGTTCTCCCTTTAGAAGTTTATGAAGGTTTTTCATCCCAACATGTGCTAGACAGCGATGCCAAAGCCAGCCCATGTTAGTCTTAGAAAGTAAACATGCATTTAGATCGGCATTTTCTTTAGTAAAATCTACTAAATAAAGCTTGTTGTTAGATACACCTTTAAATGCTAATAAACCATCACTTCTTCTAAAGACAGTTACATCAACATTTGTAAATATACAATTATCCCATGTGACATAACTGACTGGTAGAAAGCAAATTATATCCTAGCGATTCTACCAAAAAGACATTAGAAATGGAATGCTCGGTAGTAATCGCTATTTTACCTTGCCTTGATTCTCATCTCCAAAGACAATCATGTCATGGGAATCCTGATTCTGGACATAATAGGTGAACATATTCTTCTCCCCCGTCATGTGGTTTGTTGTAACACCCTAATTTTGGGGGTATAAAATTTCTTTCTAATTATCACCCAAAATCATGTGTTACTCTTCTTTTTCTCACTCTAGGTTTTCTCTATCTCTAGATTCATTCTCCCTTTTTCCTTTTTATTAGGGATAGCTTAAACTAGTGGAGGTTAATTATTTATTTTTGCCAAAACCCTATGGGTCATGACATGTTGCATCATGCTGAGTTTAAAATATTCTTTGAAGTGTTGCACAAGTTTCAATTTATTTGAACTTGAAACCTAGTTTGAATTTAGATTTGAAAACCCTATGGAAAAAGAAATAGAAAAGGAATTAGAAAATCCAGAGAAAAGAAAAAGAGAAAGCAGCCCAGTCGGCCCACTAAGCCCAGCTAGGCCGCGCGTCCGCACGCCCGCGTCGCCTGATAGGCGGACCCCGCCTATCAGCGGCAGTTCCCCTCTCCCTCGTGCGCGCGCTCTCTCTCGCTCGCTGCCCAGTGGGGCCGATCTGTCGGCGCCAGTTTCCTTCGCTCGCGTGACCCTTCTCTCTCTGTCTTGCGGAACCGGATCGCCAGTCGCCGAACCGTTGCCCCGCGCACCCCTTTCTTCTCTCTCTGTGCCGTGGACCCTCCCTGTCAGTTCTGCCTTCTCTGCGCTTGCCGTGGACCGGCGCATGCACACTCGCGCACGTCGCCGGGTTTCTCGGTCATGACGCCTGTCCATGCGCCTAGCTCCCTTCATAAAGCCCCACCAGTGCCCCGCGCACACCCCTCACCTCATTTCGCGCAACTTCACCCTCTCTCGCGCTCTGCCCTCGCCGCCAGCCGCCGCCGGAGACCCGCGCCCGCGTACCCGACCATCCAGCTCACCAGAGACCGCTCCAAGCCTCCCCGAGCTCCGCCCTGAGGTGAGACACCCATCCCCGTGCCCAATTTCCCCTATTGCGCTCTATGTTCGGCAAATTTCACCTTCGCCGGTGCTCGGCCGTGGCGGTCCGCCATGCTCACGCGGTGGCCGGCCGATTTAGCCTGGTCTAGTTCACCGGAGTAGGCCCCTGTGTCACCCCTGCCTCTACTGAAGTTAGCCAAGGCCTTAGCATGCCTTAAGTCCCCTCCCCGTGGTCGGAATGGCTCACCGGAGTTTCTCCGACCCGCCCTAGGCCTTCTCACTGCCGTTCTACCCTCTCTGCCAGTGGATTCATGGCCCCTTCCCCGCCATTGAGTTCGCCATGGCGCCCTCTCCCTCTCTGCCCAACTCCGGCAACCCTGGAGCCACCCTAGCTCGCGCCTGCCTCAACTCCAGCGACCTCACCGCCACGGAGAGGAGCGGTGCCGCCCGCAGCCGTCTGTTCCCTGGTCTGAATTTTCCCCGTCCGATCTTGATCGCATCGCCCAAACCATGGGATACCGCTTCGCGCATGCACACCTGACACCCTGGCCTGCCTGTCAGCGCCGCCCGCAGCCGCTCATCCTTCTCGGTCTGATTTCCCTTCATCCGATCTTGATCGAACGGCTCGGACCCCCTCGGACCCGCTCGGACCCCCTTGGACCCCCCTCGGACCCCCTCAAACCTCTTCGGACCCCCCTCCGTCCGATCTTGATCGAACGGCTCGGACCCCTGCAGCCGTCCGTTTCCCTCTAGCGCTAGGCCCGCTTGGTCAGCGCGCTCTCCCCCTCTGTCGCTAACACTCCCTGGCCCGCTTGTCAGTGCTCGCCCGCCCGCGCGCGCGCGCCCTCGACCGTAGATCTAATCTCGGCCGTTGGTTTTAGATCTGACTGTTAGATTCACCTGATACCCCTTCACGCGGTAGTTTTCTTAAAGAGGCCCTCAGTTTATTAGAAATAAACCTGCCGTCCCTGGTTTTCGCGCGCAGACCCCTGTAATCTTACATATTTAGCTCTGGACTTTTAAATATTCACAGAATTAGACTTAAATTCATATTTTGAATTCCCAAACTTGTTTATCTCATAACTTTTGCGTATGAACTCCAAATTTAGTGATTCAAATTGCAAAATGTTCATAGAATTATTCTCTGTTTAAATAAAATGGTTTCATTCACTGTCTGCACATTCTAATTTTTATAATTAAGTATGAACTAATGTAGATGTAGTTCTATTCATTTAATAAAACAAATAAAAGGAGAACCTTAGAGATTTAATCATGTTTAATCTTGTAAGATTAATAATGTGTATTACATGAATTCATCCCTGTTCTAATTTTTAGGTCACAATAAAATGAATTGAACTATGATTATGTACTTGTAAGTAACACTTAGGGAAATAGTAATCTATGTCCAAATGGAAGTAGTTTATGTTATAGTTCATGTTATACTTTGATCTCAGTAATTCCTAATTGTGTTTTAAGATGCATTTCTATGTTTGTACATGTTTGGTGTGTTGCTCTTTTGTACTTTCCAAATGTATTGAATGCATGCTCGCTTTATTTAGACAACGAGCAGTCCGAGGTTCCTGAGTGTGTTGTTAGAGACCTCCCTGAGCAACAACCTGGTGAAGGCAAGTGTCCTCTGACCTATTTTGTCCTACATACTTTATAATTCACTGTCCCACATTACTTTATGAAACCTAAGGATTGACTAGTCTGTATTCACTTATCCTTGATTACCTTTTGGGTTACCATGGTTAGCATGTTGCTATTGCCTTAACTTAATCAATGAACATGATGTGAACATTTATGATACGATACTGTTATCCTGATTATGTGGATGATCTTGTGATACCTTAGGGGGCTCAGGCCTTTTCCTGAGTACCTCTCCGTAAGGACCTGTTCGTGGAGTGACCACCCGGGATAACAGTACAACCATGAGGGTGGAATGGGACGCCCTTAGCTGATTGATTAGATGAACCTAGGGGTGTAGTTGGCTTTGCCCGAGGGCCGTTAATGGGGGCCGGGGCGTAGTGCTCGCTCTGCCAAGGTTGGGGTGCAGAGGTTCATTCGATTTGGTTTTTGTTAGTCACCCACCTTGGGGAGGTGTACTGCGTTTGTACGACTGGCGAAACCTAACGAGCAGCTATGCACCAGGGGAGTCTTTGTAAAGGCTACGTAGTGAAACATTGCCAACTCACCTTGGTAGTGTTTGAGGGTTTGATCGACCCGAGGCATAAAGGGATCATGACTTGTGGGTAAAGTGTACAACCTCTGCAGAGTGTTAAAAACTAGTATATCAGCCGAGCTCACGGTTAAGAGCAGCCTTGGGATCCTCTTTGATTAGAAGAACTTTGGATACTTTTATGATGACAATTAACAATGATGCTATAAAATCTGATCTTTGGTATTTCCTCGTTTGAGGAAGTACTTTTGGGTAATAACTGGGTTTATTACTAAAAGTTGGCTCTACTAATAATAATAAATACATGACTAACTTAAAAGCAACTGCTTGCCCTCAACTCCATATACAGCTAGTCCACTTTAGCCAAACGGGACATTTGCTGAGTACATTGATGTGTACTCACCCTTGCTTTACACACCACCCCACCCCAGGTTGTCCCCCACTGTACTCAGTACTCAGGAGGTGATGTTAGCAACATGGAAGATTTTGAGGAGTTTCAGGACTACGACGAGTTCTAGTTCTTTCTTAGTGGCAAACCCCCAATCAGCTGCCTGTGTAGGCTTAGCTTCTACGTTCCGTATTTCCACACTTTGATATTTATGTTGAACAATGGTTATGTATTAGACTCTGTGGATGTCTTGGACATCTTGATGTAATAAAGTACCTTTCCGCTATTTATTTCAAACATTGTGTGATGATGTCCAATTATGTAATCGCTGTGTACGTGAGTTTCTGATCCTGGCACGTACATGGTTCGCATTCGGTTTGCCTTCTCAAACCGGGTGTGACATTTGTGCAGCCACTATGAATATCCAGCTTGGGCCCCTGGATGCATATACCTTCTTCTCTTTTTCCATGAGGCGATTATGATGCTCGTTGGGGAAGACTGGAAGAGGGAAGACTTGTTGAAAGCAGAGGCAACAAGTCCTTCATCATCGGGGTCGGATGAAGAGCAGTCCGAGTCCCATTCCTTGCTGATGTGAGCCTTGCCCTTCTTATTTATATAGAACTTCTTTTTCTCCTTCTTCTATTTCATGTCTTGATCCTGGCCATTCTCATTATCGGGACATTGAGCAATAAAATGACCAGACTTACCGCACTTGAAGCATGAACGCTTTCCCCTTGATTTGTTCTTGTTGGGGTAGTCCTTATGTCCCTTCAATGCGGTCTTGAAACGCTTGATTACAAGTGTCATTTCCTCCTCATTAAGACCAATGGCCTCAACTTGTGCAACGACTTGCGGCTTATATTAAGGAAGAGGTTTGTTTGTGATGTCGTCAACGTGCCTTGCTTCTTTTACCATCATGCATCCGCTTACAAACTTACCAAGGTTTCTTCGAACGACATTTTGGTGTACCTAGGGTTCTCAAAATAAGATTAACAAGATGAGGATCAATAATAGTAAATGAAATTAACATGAGGCACACGATGATCCGTCCATCTTGTACTTCCATAGCTTTGGATTTTGTTCGCCAGGGTCTTGAGCCTGTTATACGTTTCAGTTGGCTCTTCACCCCTCTTCATGGTGAACCTGGCCAACTATCCTTCCACTAGAGATGGCAATGGGTACCCGAAACCCGGAACCCGATGGGTTTTTACCCCATTAGGGTACGGGTTTGGGTCAATTTTCATACCCATGGGTTTGTTAATGGGCATAAATGTATATCCGACGGGTTCATGGGTACGGGTTTGTTCCTATAGTACCCAAACCCGTGAACCCGTGGGTTTTTTAAACCCGACCAAACCTAGTGCATATTGTCATTTTATTTTATAAACGAACAACAAACTTGTTATCTACCTATTCACTTCCTAATTTTTATCAAATAGTGAATGTATAAGTAGTTGGTGATAGTGTTGCATGCTTGCTATTATAGTTATTACTAGCGTTATATATGTGGTGGATGTATAACTTAGTGCAAGGTAACTTGATTATACAACTTATTATTTGTATTTAATTCTCTCTACTAATATTATTTATACCAAATCATGAACTCGTTGTTCATTACATAAATTTTGGACCATGATCTCATTAATCATTACGATACTTATTGATTATAAAAAGAATAAGCATATTGGAGATAAAAACCCGCAGGTAACCCGTGGGTACCCGCAAACCCGATGGGTACGGGTTTGGGCAAAATTTCAAACCCGTCATGGGTACGGGTTTTTTAATGGGTGTAAATATTTTTCACGGGTACGGGTTTGGGATAGCAAAACCCGGCGGGTTTGTACCCGTTGCCATCTCTACCTTCCACCAACTCCATCTTGGTGATCATTGTGGCGGCATTACCCTCATGAGCGATTTTGAGGGTGTCCCATATTTCCTTGGCATTATCCAAGCCACTCACTTTGTTGTATTCATCTGTGCATAGAGATGGTAAAAGAATAGTAGTAGCTTAGGCATTTTTATGAATTTTTTCATTAATAAATATGGCATTATCATTACTATCAAAATGCATTGCATTTTCTACTACTTCCCAAATGCTAGAATGAAGAGAAAATAGATGACTACACATTTTATGACTTCAAAAGAATAATCTTCCCCATCAAAGTGAGGGGGCTTGCCAAGAGGAATAGACAATAAATGAGCATTGGAGTTGTATAGAATATGGGAATAATCGAAAGAGAAAATGTTATTAACCGTCTTTTTCTTTGAAGAAGAGTCATCGTCGTCATCCTTCAGTGAAGATAAGGAGGCATCGCTATCGTAGTAGACTATCTTCTTGATGCACCTCTTCTTCTTCCCATCCTTCTTGTTGTTGTTTGAGCCTAAGTCGATGGGCTTATCTCCCTTTGGTTCATTATTGTTGACGGTCTCCTTCTCCTTGTCGTCGATCACAATCCCCTTTCTCTTAGGATCCATCTCTTCGGACGGTTAGTCCCCTGATGAAGAGAACAGTTCCAATACCAATTGAGAGCACCTAGAGGGGGTGAATAGGTGATCCTGCGAAATTAACTGTAAACAACACAAACTTGGTTTATAATATGTGTTAGTGAAAACTAAAATCAAGTTAGGATGAGAAGAGAGAAGAAGGGAAAACTCTTCACTTGATTGCTCTTTAAGATGAGTATTAAACTTATGAGCAATAATGCAAGTGAGGAGAGAACTCAAGAAGACAATAATCGCAATACGTAAAATGAACAAGAGACAACGATTTTTTACCGTGGTTCGGCCAATGCCTACTCCATGTTATGGTGACCTCCTTTGGCCAAGGGTTGCACTCAACCTCTCTCAAGTGATCCAAAGATCAAACTTGAGTGTCACAGTTGTCTTCCTTATATCAATTCCCGTTGTGAGGAATCTCCACAAATTGGAGTCCCTCACGCCATACATAAATGATTACAATCAAATTCGGAGTAAGGAGGTGAGTAGAAACACACAAGAGCACAATGCAGCAACAACACGCACGCAATTGAAAAGAGAGAGCGCATAAATCAAAACGACAGAGTCACAGCTTAAGAACGCGCTCAAATCTCTCTCTGACAAATCAACAATGTGGTCATAGAGGTTAGGAGTTGTAGTGTGCTCAAAGTGTGCGTGGGTACTGCTCCAAGACGCCTAGGGGGTCCTTTTATAGTCCCAAAGGACATAGGAGCCGTTGAGCTCTATTTGGAAGGCTCTGGTTGCCTTCTGTCTGCGGGTGTGAAAGGGAATTAGGCTTACACCTAGTCCCTAAATAATTTTGGTGGTTGAATTGCCCAACACAAACAATTGGACTAACTAGTTTGCTCTAGTGTATTAGTTATACAGGTGCCAAAGGTTCACACTTAGCCAATAAAAAGACCAAGTATTGGGTTCGACAAAAGGGCAAAGAGACAACCGAAGGCACCTCTGGTCTGGCGCACCGGACTATCCGGTGTGCCACCGGACATGTCCGGTGCACCAGAGGACTCCGAACTCAAACTCGTTACCTTCGGGAAATTCCAGAGGCGACTCCGCTATAATTCACCGGACTGTCCGGTGTACACCGGACATGTCCGGTGCTCCAAGGAAGAGCGGCCTCCGGAACTCGCCAGTCTCGGGAATTCGCGAAGACTGCTCCGCTATAATTCACCGGACATGTCCGGTGTACACCGGACTGTCCGGTGCAACCTCGGGGCAACGGCTACTTCGCGCCAACGGTCACCTGCAGGCGCATTTAATGCGCGCCAGGACCGCGCAGTTGTCAGGCACGTGGGAGCAGGCACACCGGACATCAAACAGTACATGTCCGGTGTGCACCGGACATCCAGGCGGGCCCAGAAGTCAGAACTCCAACGGTCATATTGCAACGGCTTTGGTGACGTGGCTGTCGCACCGGACATGTCCGGTGCGCCATCGAACAGACAGCCTCACCAAACGGCTAGTTTGGTGGTTGGGGCTATAAATACCCCCAACCACCCCACATTCAAGTCATCCAAGTTTTCCAACTTCCAACCACTTACAAGAGCTAGGCATTCAATTCTAGACACACCAAAGAGATCAAATCCTCTCCAATTCCACTCAAGCCTTTAGTGACTAGCGAGAGAGATTTGCCGTGTTCTTTTGAGCTCTTGCGCTTGGATCGCTTTCTTTCTTTCTCACTTGTTCTTGTGATCAAAACTCAATTGTAACCAAGGCAAGAGGCACCAATTGTGTGGTGGCCCTTGTGGGGAAGTTTTGTTCCCGTTTGATTGAGAAGAAGAAAAGCTCACTCGGTCTGAGGGACCGTTTGAGAGAGGGAAGGGTTGAAAGAGACCCGGCCTTTGTGGCCTCCTCAACGGGGAGTAGGTTTGAAAGAACCGAACCTCGGTAAAACAAATCCACGTGTCTCACTTCACTATTCGCTTGCGATTTGTTTTGCGCCCTCTCTCGCGGACTCTATTATATTTCTAACGCTAACCCGGCTTGTAGTTGTGATTATTTTTGAGATTTTCAGTTTCGCCCTATTCACCCCCCCCCCCTCTAGGCGACTTTCAATTGGTATCAGAGCTCGGTGCTTCATTAGAGCCTAACCGCTCGAAGTGATGTCGGGAGATCACACCAAGAGGGAGATGGAGACCGGCGACAAGCCCACTACAAGCCAAGGGAGCACTTCATCGGAAGAGTCCCGCACCAAGAGGAGGGAGAAGAAGAAGAACTCCTCCAAACGGAAGGAGAAAAGATCTTCCTCTTCTCACCACAAAGAGAAGAAGGAAAAATCCTCCTCTCACAAGCCGCATCGGAGTGGGGACAAGAAGAAGAGGATGAGGAAGGTGGTCTACTACGAGACCGATTCTTCATCAACATCCACCTCCGACTCCGATGCACCGTCCGTAACTTCTAAGCGCCAAGAGCGCAAGAAGTTTAGTAAGATCCCCTTAAACTATCCCCGTACATCTAGACATACTCCATTACTTTCCGTTCCATTAGGTAAACCGCCAACTTTTGACGGCGAAGATTATGCTAGGTGGAGTGATTTAATGAAATTTCATCTAACCTCACTCCACAAAAGTATATGGAATGTTGTTGAGTTTGGAGTACAGGTACCATCAATAGGGGATGAGGATTATGACACGGACGAAGTGGCCCAAATCGAGCACTTCAACTCCCAAGCCGCAACCATTCTCCTTGCCTCTCTAAGCAAGGAGGAATACAAAAAAGTGCAAGGGTTGAAGAACGCAAAGGAGATTTGGGACCTACTCAAGACGGCGCACGAGGGTGATGAACTCACCAAGATCACCAAGCGGGAAACGATCGAGGGGGAGCTCGGTCGCTTTCGTCTTCGCCAAGGGGAGGAGCCACAAGACATGTACAATCGGCTCAAGACCTTGGTGAACCAAGTGCGCAACCTCGGGAGCAAAAAATGGGATGACCACGAGGTGGTTAAGGTTATTTTAAGAGCACTTATTTTCCTTAACCCCACTCAAGTTCAGTTAATTCGTGGTAATCCTAGATATCCACTAATGACCCCCGAGGAAGTTATCGGGAATTTTGTGAGCTTTGAATGCATGATTAAAGGCTCAAAGAAGATCAACGAGCTTGACGAACCTTCCACATCCGAGGCGCAACCGGTGGCCTTCAAGGCAACGGAGGAGAAGAAGGAGGAGTCTACACCAAGTAGACAACCAATTGACGCCTCCAAGCTCGACAATGAGGAGATGGCTTTAATCATCAAAAGCTTTCGCCAAATCCTCAAGCAACGGAGGGGGAAGGACTACAAACCCCGCTCCAAGAAAGTGTGCTACAAATGTGGTAAGCCCGGTCATTTTATTGCAAAATGTCCTATGTCTAGTGACAGTGACAGGGGCGACGACAAGAAGGGAAAGAGGAGAGAAAAGAAGAAATACTACAAGAAGAAGGGCGGCGATGCCCATGTTTGCCGGGAGTGGAACTCCGACGAGAGCTCCACCGACTACTCCTCCGACGACGAGGACGCCGCCAACATCGCCGTCACCAAAGGCCTTCTCTTCCCCAACGTCGGCCACAAGTGTCTCATGGCCAAGGACGGCAAAAAGAAGGTAAAATCAAGGTCCTCCACTAAATATGAAACATCTAGTGATGAGGATGATGATAAAAATGAGGAGGATAACTTGCGCATTCTTTTTGCCAACCTTAACATGGAACAAAAAGAAAAATTAAATGAGCTAATTAGTGCTATCCATGAAAAGGATGATCTCTTGGACTCCCAAGAGGATTTCCTAATCAAGGAAAACAAGAAACATGTTAAGGTTAAAATGCTTATGCTCTAGAGGTAGAAAAATGTAACAAATTAACTAGTGAGCTAAGCACATGCCATGACACTATTGCCAACCTTAGAAATGAAAATGCCAAATTAATTGCTAAGGTTGATTCTCATGTTTGCAATGTTTCAACTTCCAATTCTAAAGATGATAATATTGATTTACTTGCTAGAATTGATGAGTTGAATGAGTCTCTTGCTAGCCTTAAGATTGAGAATGAAAAATTGCTTGCTAAGGCTAAAGAATTAGATGTTTGCAATGTTACAATTTCTGACCTTAGAACCAAGAATGATATGTTGCATGCTAAGGTTGTAGAATTAAAATCTTGCAAACCCTCTACATCTACTGAGCATATCTCCATTTGTACTAGGTGTAGAGATATTAATGTTGATGCTATCCATGATCACCTAGCCTTAATTAAAAAACAAAATGATCACATAGCACAACTTAATGCTAAGATTAGTGAGCATGACTTAGAAAATGAAAAATTTAAATTTGCTAGAAGCATGCTCTATAATGGGAGACGCCCAGGCATCAAGGATGGCATTGGCTTCCAAAGGGGAGACAATGTCAAACTTAATGCCCCTCCAAAGAATTTATCTAACTTTGTTAAGGGCAAGGCTCCCATGCCTCAGGATAACGAGGGTTACATTTTGTACCCTGCCGGCTATCCTGAGAGCAAAATTAGGAGGACTCATTCTAGGAAGTCTCACTCTGGCCCTAACCATGCTTTTATGTATAAGGGTGAGACATCTAGCTCTAGGCAACCAACCCGTGCCAAGTTGCCTAGAAAGAAAACTCCTAATGCATCAAATGATCATGCTATTTCATTCAAAACTTTTGATGCATCATATGTTTTAACTAACAAATCCGGCAAGGTAGTTGCCAAAATTGTTGGGGGCAAACACAAGGGGTCAAAGACTTGTGTTTGGGTACCCAAAGTTCTTGTTTCTAATGCCAAAGGACCCAAAACCGTTTGGGTACCTAAAGTCAAGAACTAAAATTGTTTTGTAGGTTTATGCATCCGGGGGCTCAAGTTGGATACTCGACAGCGGGTGCACAAACCACATGACAGGGGAGAAAAAGATGTTCTCCTCGTATGAGAAAAACCAAGATCCCCAACGAGCTATCACATTCGGGGATGGAAATCAAGGTTTGGTCAAAGGATTGGGTAAAATTGCTATATCACCTGACCATACTATTTCCAATGTTTTTCTTGTAGATTCTCTAGATTACAATTTGCTTTCCGTATCCCAATTATGTCAAATGGGCTACAACTGTCTATTTACTGATATAGGTGTTACTGTCTTTAGAAGAAGTGATGATTCAATAGCATTTAAGGGAGTGTTAGAGGGTCAGCTATACTTGGTAGATTTTGATAGAGCTGAACTCGACACTTGCTTGGTTGCTAAGACTAACTTGGGTTGGCTCTGGCACCGCCGACTAGCCCATGTTGGAATGAAGAATCTTCATAAGCTTCTAAAGGGAGAGCACATTTTAGGACTAACAAATGTTCATTTTGAGAAAGACAGGATTTGTAGCGCATGCCAAGCCGGGAAGCAAGTTGGCACTCATCATCCACACAAGAACATCATGACTAGTGACAGGCCACTGGAGCTCCTACACATGGACCTATTCGGCCCGATCGCTTACATAAGCATCGGCGGGAGTAAGTACTGTCTAGTTATTGTGGATGATTATTCTCGCTTCACTTGGGTGTTCTTTTTGCAGGACAAATCTCATACCCAAGAGACCTTAAAGGGATTCTTGAGACGGGCTCAAAATGAGTTTGCCTTAAGGGTCAAGAAAATTAGAAGCGACAATGGGACGGAGTTCAAGAACTCTCAAATTGAAGGCTTCCTTGAGGAGGAGGGCATCAAGCATGAGTTCTCTTCTCCCTACACTCCACAACAAAATGGTGTAGTGGAGAGGAAGAATCGAACTCTATTGGACATGGCAAGAACCATGCTTGATGAGTACAAGACACCGGATCGGTTTTGGGCCGAAGCGGTCAACACCGCTTGCTACACCATCAACCGGTTATATCTACACCGAATCCTCAAGAAGACATCCTATAAACTCCTAACCGGTAAAAAGCCAAATATTTCATATTTTAGAGTTTTTGGTAGCAAATGTTTTATACTTGTTAAAAGAGGTAGAAGATCTAAATTTGCTCCTAAAACTGTAGAAGGCTTTTTACTAGGATATGACTCAAACACAAGGGCATATAGAGTCTTTAACAAGTCCTCAGGACTTGTTGAAGTTTCTTGTGACGTTGTGTTTGATGAGACTAACGGCTCTCAAGTAGAGCAAGTTGATCTTGATGAGGTAGGTGAAGAACAGGCTCCATGCATAGCGCTAAGGAACATGTCCATTGGGGATGTGTGTCCTAAGGAATCCAAAGAGCCTTCACATGCACAAGATCAACCATCCTCCTCCATGCAAGCATCTCCACCAACTCAAGTTGAGGATCAGGCTCAAGATGTTGAACAAGAAGATCAAGAAGATGAGCCACCTCAAAATGACGGCAACGATCAAGGGGGAGATGCAAATGATGAAGACAAGGAGGATGAACAACCAAGGCCGCCACACCCAAGAGTCCACCAAGCAATACAACGAGATCACCCCGTCGACACCATTCTCGGCGACATTAATAAGGGGGTAACTACTCGATCTCGTGTTGCACATTTTTGTGAACATTACTCTTTTGTTTCCTCTATTGAGCCACACAGGGTAGAGGAAGCACTCCAAGATTCGGATTGGGTGATGGCGATGCAAGAGGAGCTCAACAATTTCACAAGGAATGAGGTATGACATTTAGTTCCACGTCCTAATCAAAATATTGTAGGAACCAAGTGGGTCTTCTGCAACAAGCAAGACGAGCATGGTGTGGTGACTAGGAACAAAGCTCGACTCGTGGCCAAGGGGTATTCACAAGTCAAAGGTTTGGATTTTGGTGAAACCTATGCACCCGTAGCTAGGCTTGAGTCAATTCGCATATTATTGGCCTATGCTACTTACCATGGCTTCAAGCTTTATCAAATGGACGTGAAGAGTGCCTTCCTCAATGGACCAATCAAGGAGGAGGTCTATGTTGAGCAACCTCCCGGCTTTGAAGACAGTGAGTACCCTAACCATGTTTATAGGCTCTCTAAGGCGCTTTATGGGCTCAAGCAAGCCCCAAGAGCATGGTATGAATGTCTTAGAGATTTCCTTATTGCAAATGGCTTCAAAGTCGGCAAAGCCGATCCTACTTTATTCACTAAAACTCTTGACAATGATTTGTTCGTATGCCAAATTTATGTTGATGATATCATATTTGGGTCTACTAACGAATCTACATGTGAAGAATTTAGTAGGATCATGACAAAGAAATTCGAGATGTCTATGATGGGGGAGTTAAAGTATTTTCTAGGATTCCAAGTCAAGCAACTCCAAGAGGGCACCTTCATTAGCCAAACGAAGTATACTCAAGATATTCTAAGCAAGTTTGGAATGAAGGATGCCAAGCCCATCAAGACACCCATGGGAACAAATGGGCATCTCGACCTCGACACGGGAGGTAAGTCCATGGATCAAAAGGTATACCGGTCGATGATTGGTTCATTACTTTATTTATGTGCATCTCGACCGGACATTATGCTTTCCGTGTGCATGTGTGCAAGATTCCAAGCCGACCCTAAGGAATCACACCTTACGGCCGTAAAACGAATCTTGAGATATTTGGCTTATACTCCTAAGTTTGGGCTTTGGTACCCTCGGGGATCCACTTTTGATTTGATTGGTTATTCGGATGCCGATTGGGCAGGGTGTAAGATTAATAGGAAGAGCACATCGGGGACTTGCCAGTTCTTGGGAAGATCCTTGGTGTCTTGGGCTTCAAAGAAGCAAAATTCGGTCGCTCTTTCTACCGCCGAAGCCGAGTATATTGCCGCAGGCCATTGTTGCGCGCAATTGCTTTGGATGAGGCAAACCCTGCGGGACTACGGTTACAAATTAACCAAAGTTCCTCTTCTATGTGATATGAGAGTGCAATCCGCATGGCGGATAATCCCGTTGAGCATAGCCGCACTAAACACATAGCCATTCGGTATCATTTTCTTCGGGATCACCAACAAAAAGGGGATATCGAGATTTCATACATTAACACTAAAGATCAATTAGCTGATATCTTTACCAAGCCTCTTGATGAACAATCTTTTACCAGACTTAGGCATGAGCTTAATATTCTTGATTCTAGGAATTTCTTTTGCTAAACTTGCACACATAGCTCATAATAATACCTTTGATCATGTCTCTTTTATATGCTATGACTAATGTGTTTCCAAGTGTATTCCAAACCAAGTCATAGGTATATTGAAAGGGAATTGGAGTCTTCGGCGAAGACAAGGCTTCCACTCCACTCTACTACTCATCCTTCGCCGTCACTCCGAGCATCTCTCCAACTTTGGTATAATCTTCACTCATTCATTTTATGACCAAAGGGGGAGAAAATACTTCATTGGGCTCTAATAATTCCGTTTTTGGCGATTCATGCCAAAGGGGGAGAAAACATGAGCCCAAAGCAAAAGGACCGCACCACCACCCTAATTTTAAAATTAATGATTTTCAAGTGGTAAATTTCAAAATTGGTATCTCTTTGTGTTCTAAAGGGGGAGCAAGTAGTATTTTCAAAATTGATGTCTTAAAACCCTCTTGAACACTAAGAGGAGACTTTATTTGAGGGGGAGTTTTGTTTAGTCAAAGGGAAAGCATTTGGAACAAAGGAAGAAAATTTCAAAATTTGAAAATGCTTTGCAAAATCTTATTCATTCACCTTTGACTATCTTGCAAAAGGACTTTGAAAAGAATTTACAAAAGAATTTGCAAAAACAAAACTTATGGTGCAAATATGGTCCAATATGTCAAAAACAAAGAAAACAATCCATGCGCAACATGTAAGTATTTATTGGCTTAACTCCAAGCATCCTTTGCACTTACATTACGTAAACTAGTTCAATTATGCACTTCTATATTTGCTTTGGTTTGTGTTGGCATCAATCACCAAAAAGGGGGAGATTGAAAGGGAATTAGGCTTACACCTAGTCCCTAAATAATTTTGGTGGTTGAATTGCCCAACACAAACAATTGGACTAACTAGTTTGCTCTAGTGTATTAGTTATACAGGTGCCAAAGGTTCACACTTAGCCAATAAAAAGACCAAGTATTGGGTTCGACAAAAGGGCAAAGAGACAACCGAAGGCACCTCTGGTCTGGCGCACCGGACTATCCGGTGTGCCACCGGACATGTCCGGTGCACCAGAGGACTCCGAACTCAAACTCGTTACCTTCGGGAAATTCCAGAGGCGACTCCGCTATAATTCACCGGACTGTCCGGTGTACACCGGACATGTCCGGTGCTCCAAGGAAGAGCGGCCTCCGGAACTCGCCAGTCTCGGGAATTCGCGAAGACTGCTCCGCTATAATTCACCGGACATGTCCGGTGTACACCGGACTGTCCGGTGCAACCTCGGGGCAACGGCTACTTCGCGCCAACGGTCACCTGCAGGCGCATTTAATGCGCGCCAGGACCGCGCAGCTGTCAGGCACGCGGGAGCAGGCACACCGGACATCAAACAGTACATGTCCGGTGTGCACCGGACATCCAGGCGGGCCCAGAAGTCAGAACTCCAACGGTCATATTGCAACGGCTTTGGTGACGTGGCTGTCGCACCGGACATGTCCGGTGTGCACCGGACTGTCCGGTGCGCCATCGAACAGACAGCCTCACCAAACGGCTAGTTTGGTGGTTGGGGCTATAAATACCCCCAACCACCCCACATTCAAGTCATCCAAGTTTTCCAACTTCCAACCACTTACAAGAGCTAGGCATTCAATTCTAGACACACCAAAGAGATCAAATCCTCTCCAATTCCACTCAAGCCTTTAGTGACTAGCGAGAGAGATTTGCCGTGTTCTTTTGAGCTCTTGCGCTTGGATTGCTTTCTTTCTTTCTCATTTGTTCTTGTGATCAAAACTCAATTGTAACCAAGGCAAGAGGCACCAATTGTGTGGTGGCCCTTGTGGGGAAGTTTTGTTCCCGTTTGATTGAGAAGAAGAAAAGCTCACTCGGTCCGAGGGACTGTTTGAGAGAGGGAAGGGTTGAAAGAGACCCGGCCTTTGTGGCCTCCTCAACGGGGAGTAGGTTTGAAAGAACCGAACCTCGGTAAAACAAATCCACGTGTCTCACTTCACTATTCGCTTGCGATTTATTTTGCGCCCTCTCTCGCGGACTCTATTATATTTCTAACGCTAACCCGGCTTGTAGTTGTGATTATTTTTGAGATTTTCAGTTTCGCCCTATTCACCCCCCCCCCCCTCTAGGCGACTTTCAGGGTGCACCGGACTGTCCGATGTACACCGGACACTGCACAGTGCAGCGGTCAACAGATCCTTGTTTGGTCACTTTTCGTTTCAGGTGGGCACCGGACCGTCGGGTGCGCTAACTGACCGTTGGTTGCGGGTGACATGGCAGATAACTGTTGGTTGTCTTCACACCGCACTGTTCGGCGCTCTGTGCGGACTGTCCAGTGATTTTTCGCCGAGGAAGCCCGGTGGAGCCCGAGAGTGGCTAGTACGACCAGATGGTCACTGGACTATCCTGTGCACATCAGACGGTCCGGTGGGTGGCACCGGACGGTCTGGTGCTAGCCATATGAGCCTGAGTTCTTCCTTTTCGTGCCAACTTTCTTTTGCTTCTTTTGGCTCGACTTTATATGGTCCCTAGCGCTTAGACAAACATGATTGGTACCTAAAACAATTGACTACATGTTAGAAGCATACCTTTTTATTTGATCCATTGATCACATATAAATTTGTGTAATATCTTTATGGATCTGTTCCATATCTAATGAGCTATTGATAGAATCCATATCTTCCATAGTTTAAAAATTGCCAAACCCTTAAATTATAATCCATGATAGGTTTAACCGAATAAATTTTTTAAGTAGGCTTTGATTATTTTAGATATAAATTGTGATATGAATTTAATTTCAATCCATATTAATTGAGATAAACTAACAAGACCTTATATCACTCGAGACAGCGGGCCGTTGGGTCGTTTCCACGAAGAAAAGAAATCAATTTATCTCCTTCCATTATCGCGGTCGTCTAATTTTGCTCTCTGAACTATAAAACTAGTTTCTAAGCCCACTTAATATTCAAAACAATTTGTTTTTGCACCTTAGTTGTTTTGATGATTATTTTGCTGATTTTGTACCACGTTAGAAAATGTAAATTGGACTAAATTAAAAAGTTTAGTGGTAAATCGCCAAATCGGTGGAAAAAACAGTACAATCAAAACTGTTTAAATAATTTAAATAGAAAAATATTACAATAAAGAATCCCAAAATCTAATTTAGCTTTAGAAAAGTAGAAAAATAATAAAAATTATAAAACTTATAAAACTAGTTCAATCTTTTCCTAAAATTATGCTTTTACCTTATGGGAAAAATCGGCAGGGACTATCCACGTGATGTAACAAAACCGGCTAACGTAATTAGTTTAAAATTTTACCTATGGTAATTAATGACTAATACAGTTCTGACGACATTCCACTGTCGCTTATAGGTAGTTCAGTTTATCTTCTTCTTTTAACTTAGGCGTTGTTTAGTTCAGCAAATATAATATAAGTGGTAAGAATAATGATTTATACTTGATTACTAATGATAATAATTTTGAATAGAGCGATATTAGTTTATAGTGTAGTATCTTATTACCGTTGGACTCAAATAAACATGAAACCTCACCCTTATACTCTTATTTACACCTATGACATAGTGCCACATGGACTATCAAAATTATTCCAGGTGAAAAACAACTGTTTTAAAAGTCGTGAAAGTCAAAACAAACTAATTTCGTAGTTTAAGAGCAAAAATCAAATGACAGGGTAAGGGGCCAACCCACCCCGCACTGTCGCCAGCTTTTTATGTTGAGAACTACGTTACCACGGATCACCAGATCCGCTCCCTTCCCTCCCGTCAGCAGTAGAGGCGCAAGAAGATATAGAGAACTCGTCTCCCTTCCCATAAGCACGACAGATAGAACACGAGACACATGATGTAGGGTTGGGCCTCTGGCCTCTTTCTCTTCTCTCTCTTATGAGGGGGTGTACATGTTCCTTATATAGAGATGTGAGACCCCTCAGGGGCAAAGCGGGTATTTGCCCACATAACCCTAACTAGGGTTACTTAACACTCCCCCTTGGGCGAATACCGCGACCAACACATGCCTCGTTAAAACTCCGAAAAACCCAGTGGGAAAAATATGGAGAAAGAGTGCATGGTGATACAAATTGCATTTGCACTTTGTTGCCTCGTTAAAAACCTCATGTGAGAAACTTCAAGAAAACTCACCAAGGGAAAAAGAGTACAACTGCTGTCATCGGGACAGATTTCGATCCTCTGGGATCTAGATTCTATCGAATCTTCTACAAGGGCTAGCTTTAGAAATGTGCTCCCCCTGATCCTTGCAAAACTGTATCAATAAGACAAAACATCTTCTTCTAGAAGTGTATGCACATAAAGATTTAACAAACGGATTGCATATCCTTGCAAGGACTATTTCAGGAACTTTACCTCTACTCACTTCTAGGATATACGAGGTAAGTGCACGTGTCAACATAAATAAGCCACCTTGACTGATGGTGTTCGATCGGCTGGATCTTTATATTTGATAGAAACTTCCATAAATGTTTACATATTGATCATCAAGCTGATGCCTTCAGGCATAGAATATGACATTTATTGTCTCACGATTGTGATCAATATAAGCATTCGCTCCCCCTGACGATGACATCCGTCAAAGTCGTTATCCCTCATAACTCAAGCATATTCTTCAAGATATATGTCTCATTGTTCATCTGGAATAACGAGAATGGATGAGGTTGGGGTGCTATCATTTTCTATCTTACACCACAATTTATACATAGTTGTGCAAAGCAAATAACATGTCCTTCAGTAGGACTTAGGGGATAATATAGTTGCAATAGTACATATTCTAAATATGACACATCGCTCCAGGTGTTCATCCATCGCAACATCTATGATGGTGTAATAAAAGTCCATCAAAGATCATAATCCATCAGAGATTTTTTATCGATCAGATACATCGTTGTAGTCTGTCATTCTGGCACAATGGGGATATTTTGCCAGTAACACCTAAACCTTATAGGTTTCTGCCATCAGGGCTTTAGAGGATACCGTAATTCCACATATGGTGGAATACACGAGTGTACATACACTCGGTAAAACTCGTGACATGCACATGTGCTTATCAAGCAAACTTCAAGTCCTTTGGTTCCTCATTTCATTCATTCTCGGGTCTATATGGGTCTTTATCCCTTTATAGGGATTATCAAACTTTAGTGTTTAACACAGACTTTATTTCTTCTGGAAAGGTTCCATCAAGGAACTATAATCTCATCTAGGAGATATTCCATCAAGGAACTATAATCTCATCATGATGAACCTCTTCGTGAGGCAACTCACCAGCAGGGCGAGTTCATCGGAGGAGAGTTATTACAGACCACGTGAATATGCAATCAGAATATATGCTTTGACTAAGACCGACGGATCATATTCGCAGGCGTCCCCGAGAATAGATCAAATGCCAATAAGTCAAATGTGGATATTATATTAATCCCGGGTATATCCACATCTACATCAGGTAGAAGCATTCAGACCAATATGGTTACTCCTCAACGATTTCTGGCAAACTCCATATACACAGGAGTACACACCGAACGACAGGTGCAGTTTAACTTTTGTGCGTTTAATAGAATATTGAGGCATTGCATTATATGGGCATTCCTCCCCCTAATGCCGAGATGTTCTAAAAGCATACAAATAATATCCCCAACCACAATCATCCAGTTGTGGCCATTGTATGCTATTGTGGTGATTTATTTGGGAAATCTTACACACATTACAGATAGGGGTTTTATGCAGTGAGCTTTGGACTTAGATTAATGTAGTGACATGAATACTACATATTTATCCTTCAACATGAAGTGTTAGTCTCAACATCCAGTGAGACACGCAACAACAAGTTGCTTCATGGTTACAATTCTGCAAACTTATTGGTATTACTACCAAATGCATAGTCAATCATTACGATTTAGACTGATATGCGCAACACTATTTTATTCATAAGGGTCCTTCAGGGGCTCATGCATACCATTCGTCGTTTGGAGCCAGTAGTTGACTTCAGATCAACAAGTAAAATGACCATCAGGGTCTAGCGCTCATAAGGACATTCACTGGTTGCATTGTTCTTTTAAGCACATAAGAAAATGTGTGCACATATAATGGTAGTAAAGTGCATGGCATCAGGCCAATGCTGCCAAGCATAGATGTTTATATGCAGAGATGTATAGTCCAACTCGTTTTACCATTGCCAATGGTTTACCCAATTACTAATACCGGTCTGAAATTGGGTTTCAAGTTATGCAACAATTTTAGGTATTATAATTTTGAGAGAGAACTTATAACAACAGTTAATTATTTGTTGTGTAGGCTACCAACAGGGCAAACTTTTCTCCTCATATTATACACCAATTTGTTCTATAAAGAATTATTTCGATCTCTTCATTGTTCAGCAAAAAGAGAAGCTTTGGAATAGAACAGACAAGGCCAAGAATTCATTCTATCTGGAAAAAATCACCATATAACTAGCTTTTGATGAAGCAAATGATGATAACTGCTTGGCAAGAACGAAACAAGACTGGTATCCGCCTAGGATCCGTCTTCAACAACAGATAGTACTGCTCTCATACGAAGAAATCATCAGGATTAGAGAGGATACAAAAGGTCTCTACAAGATCTTCATATTTCTATCACAAATTATCATCACTAATAGTCTAGTGGTCAAGACATATGGCTCTTCTGGCTCCGAGGACCAAGGACATGTTAATGTCTAATTTAGCTTCAAGCTCTGTGGTGATGTGGGATTTCATAGTTATTTATCTACTCTTCTCACTTCTGGTAATCGGAGGTAGATAATGGTAAGCATGCCAAATGGTGGAATTCAGTGTAGTTCAGCTACATAAACCCGAGGTATGTGTCCAATCAGGACCGACCTTCACCATTTAGCTTACAATGTATACCAAACTTGTCAAAGGACTATCCTGAGTCAATTCAGTGACTATAAGTATTTACAATTCCGAGAGATGTATGCGACACAAGCATAGAGGTCCTAGATAGAACAAGTATAGTGGTTCGACGGGAACTCACTATGGTTTTCACACCAACATAGTGAAAAATTTCTCAGAATAACCTCTCGGTATACTCGCAACTTCGTGTTGCTAGCGGTTAAATGTCCTTTTATCTCATAGTTTGCTTCATGTCATCCAGTGTCAAAGAGAGCAATGTGCTAACATCTGGTTGAGCAATGTATGACTGAGATTTCTGATCTTAAATCATTTGGTAAGATCTTTTTGCTTACTAATATAATCCCAATTTGTGATATCTTCTATGCCAAAAAGGCTTTCATGCATTATATTATATATCTTCGGGTTACTTCGGGTAAAACTTTATGCATGAGGAGAGAGCAGAGAATTAACGTATCCATGTTCTGTTGTATTTCAATTTAATTTCCCAGATTTTTCAAGCAATATAGAGCTTTATACAGCTGTTATGGCCACTTGGCGATATATATAAATATATGATGCCACACAACATAATCAAATAAAATATAGAACCAAAAAAATTGTTTATGAAGGTTGCACATAATGTGACTTTAGGGGCTTGAACAACTCACCACAATCCACGCGAGAACAAGCTCTAGCGTTTGGTGTCAACGTGTGTGCGGCCATCAGGGCTACAACAACGCAACAAGCCTTCGTAACAAGCGCAATAGACACAATTATGGCTCGGTAATCGGGGTACACGATAAGTCCACGCAACGTGCGCAACAGACGCAATTGTGGCTCGATGATCACGACAGACAGACAGTGCCTACAGGGCATGCAAAAATACACTACTCGACGATGACAGTCCGACTCTACGGGAGCGGTCTGATTAAGCGAGAGCGCGACATACCAATCACATGACGCAGCCAAGTTCGTATGACACAAATACTGTGTCGTATTGCGAGGGCGCAGCCAATGTTTAGCCAATGCCATGACTCAATCGATTAACAACGCGGCCTGATTGATGCGTGTGAGTACCCAATATATGATTTAACCGTTCGACATGATTACGAAAGCTCAACGCAATTCAAATATTTAGAGCGATTTAAATATGTGCAATATAGCCTTGACATGCAGTGTAATAATTTTCTGCTAATTATTTACTACGAAAAATAATAGCAGAAAAAATAAATTGCATGAGCATAACACATCAGATATAAAAAGCAATTTTCCATTTTTAAACATGCTTTATTCTATTGGTAATCTAGAACATGATATAACTAAAATAAATAAATAGAGGCTTTTCTTTTGTTAGCCGATTTTCTCTATTTTTTTTTCTCAGCCGCTTCTATTGGAGCACTGATGCATGTGGCTTCTGGCCTATGCAGGTCCCACTGCCCCATCCGAGCATGCAGCTCCTTCAACGGACGCCGCTATGCATGACTTTTTTTCGCTATGGCAACAAGTGGAGGGAGACGTGCGCCATCTTTTATGCACATGACCGTGTGCATGCATGCATGCAAATCTGCATTCTAGGATATACGAATGAGACGCCACGTCCTGCAGCCACTACGGTCCGGTATTATGCGGCTTGTCCAGGAATCTCGCGAGAAACACAGATGGCTCAACTGTATCCGGTTGACGATCCCTTGGGAACTGGATCTGGACCGATGGCATGAGGGCCACCGCTGCGCAGGCCGCCGCGGGTGGGCGCCGCCACACGTCGTATCACCGCGCGCGAGCCAGGGTCATAGCGCGAGCACTCAGATTTTGTCCTACGAGCTCTCTCTACGATTCAAGAACTCGGGTAGAAACGCTTGCCGTAGCAATTGTTTGCATGAGTTTTATCCAATCAAATCCAGATGCCATTTGTTAATGCGGGTGCATGCAAGTGCTAGTATATGGAGGCGAGGTAACAGAGAGTAAACTCATATACAGTTTCATATCCAATCTATAAATTTCATACCATGTTTTTTGATTCAGCGAACGAAAACGAAGTCTGTCGCGTAGGACAGTTCGGCTAGGCCGGGGACCTGTCGGCTTGATGGAGAGTCGGTGCAGATCGGTTTCGCAGCAACGTCGAGGTAGAGCATGCTGATAACGTGTTGAGAACTATGTTACCACGGATCACCAAATCCGCTCCCTTCCCTCCCGTCAGCAGTAGAGGCGCAAGAAGATGTAGAGAACTCGTCTCCCTTCCCATAAGCACGACAGATAGAACACGAGACACATGATGTAGGGTTGGGCCTCTGGCCTCTTTCTCTTCTCTCTTATGAGGGGGTGTACAGGTTCCTTATATAGAGATGTGAGACCCCTCAGGAGCAAAGCGGGTATTTGCCCACATAACCCTAACTAGGGTTACTTAACATTTTAGACGGAGCCGAGCAACGGAGAACGGACAAGGCAAAGGGCAAGTGGGCAACCAATGAACCTGTTGTCGTCTCGTCTCCTTTGCTTCCTCTCGTCGTCAACTACCGAACCAGGAACCACGCCCAACATCTACGGCAAACCCTGACCCCGGCCACAATTCTCCGAGTCACCCCGTACCTGTCAAATCCCAAAATCCGACCGCAAATTCGGCATGTGCGACTACGGAAACCCTTCACCCTGAACCTGCCGGAGATGATCGCGTCGCAGCCGCGCCGGGTTCGGCCCCTCGCCGCCGTCTCCCTGGTGCTATTCCTCCTCCTCCTGTACAGCCGCTCCGATGGGGGTTCACCGCGCGCCGCGCGGCTCTTAGGCTCCGGATTCCATCCTGTGCACCGCAGGTTCCTCTCCGATGCCGACCCTGCCGGCCCCGCATCCAGCGCCGCGAACCCTTCGGCTTCGGGGGCGGTTCCGTTAAATGGCGAGCAGCCGGAGGACCCTTCCGTGGCGTGCGCGGGCATCGCGCTGCACGAGGGGTTCGGGACGCAGTGCGAGTTCCTCCGGGCCCACCCGCAGTGCAGCTCCGATGGGTTCGTCGACTACCTAGGCTTCTTCTACTGCAGATGCGAGAGGTTCAGGGTGCTGGGCTACGCGGTGCTCGGGGTATGCCTGGCCGCGCTGTTCTATATGCTGGGCAATACTGCTGCCGACTACTTCTGCTGCAGCCTTGAGAAGATGTCGGCACTGCTGCGGCTCCCGCCGACCTTGGCTGGCGTGACGCTGCTCCCCTTTGGTAATGGAGCCCCTGACGTGTTTGCTAGCATTGCGGCGTTTATGGGGAGCGGTGCTGGTGATGTTGGGCTGAACAGCGTTCTGGGTGGAGCTGTATTTGTGACTTGTGTTGTGGTCGGGGCAGTGTCGTTGTGTGTTGCCGAGAAGAATGTGCAGATTGACAGGAGGTGTTTCGTGAGGGATGTTGGGTTCTTTCTGGTGACTCTTTTGGCTTTGTCTATAGTGTTGACCATTGGGAAGGTGACTGTTTGGGGAGCTATGATGTTTGTGTCGATTTATGTGGTCTATGCATTTGCTGTTGCTGCAAATGAGGTGTTGAGGAAGCATGCCAGGAGGCTGAAGTTCGATGTGTTCACACCGTTGTTGCCTGTGAGGGCAAGTATATTTGAACAAGGAGCAGAGCAGGATGAGTCAGCATACAGTTCACTTCTTGAGGAGGATGCAGATGGTGAGGTAACCCAAATGAATACATCCGTGCCTCAGTGGATGTGGGCTTCTCATGTAGCCATCTACTCAAATCATGGAAATAGAGATGGTTCGCCTGACAGCTCAAGGCCATTATGGGGTTGGAGTGAGGGAGAAGTGGATAACTCCACATTCAATATTTACAAGCTGTTCTCGTTTATGGAGCTTCCCTTGACGATACCAAGAAAGTTGACAATTCCTATAGTGGAGGAGGACCGCTGGTCCAAAGAATATGCTGTTGCAAGTTCTTGCTTGGCGCCTGTTCTTTTGGCATTTTTATGGAGCAGTCAGGATACAGTATCCACAAAGGTTAGCATAGCAGCATATGTTATGGCTGTCATGTTGGGGATTGCACTAGCTGCTCTGGTTTTCCTGTTCACCAGTAATGAACGTCCTCCACGGAGGTTTTTGTTTCCATGGGTTTTTGGAGGCTTTGTGATGAGCATCATCTGGTTCTACATCATCGCTAATGAACTGGTTGCACTTTTGGTTGCTTTGGGTGTGATACTGGGAATTAATCCTTCAATACTTGGGCTAACAGTGTTAGCATGGGGAAATTCAATGGGTGACTTGATGTCAAATGTTGCTTTAGCGATGAATGGAGGCGACGGCGTGCAGATTGCCATGTCTGGATGTTATGCAGGACCTATGTTTAATACACTTGCTGGTTTGGGTATATCGATGTTGCTTGGAGCTTGGTCAACGGCACCCAATTCGTATGTTCTTCCGCAGGACCACTCTCTTATTTACACAATGAGCTTTCTTGTTGCTGGATTGATCTGGGCTCTTGTTATGCTGCCGAGAGGTGACATGCGGCCTAACAAGATACTTGGAGTTGGCCTCATTGCTCTTTACTCAATTTTTCTTTTTATTAGGGTAGGCAATGCTGTTGGCATATTGCCACTGCCTGGATTGAGTTAGATAATTACTTGCCTGTAAAGTTGGGATTAATGTCAAAGTACTTGTTCATGGCTGCCATTTTATATAGATGAAATGAAGTTATACAGTGTTGGTCTGTTCTGTACTTCTGGTCCTGTATGTCAAGTTGTCTTTGGGTTTGATATTTTTGGGAGAAAACACGCTTGCAGTTGTGGCAATTATTTGTATGTATAAATATATCTTCACTCACAGTAATAACAAACAAGAAGTGATATCTTTTACTCTTCATATGAGATGTGGTCGACCAATCAAAATGTTGTTTATAGTCCTAAGTAGATTTTTAGTAGACCAATATCGGCTATGACCAGCCACTGTGCCATATTGGCCATGTCTGGCTCCCACCCTTGGTAGTGTGAAAACTAGAAGGTACCAAATCAGAAACACTCGGATGCTGAGCAGTAGCACTCGTTGGATCTGGTTGCCTTCAGTACCACAGCCTTTGGCATCCGCGCACGCCATGGCACTCCACCAGGCAGAGTCCATGAACAAGTTGTACTCCTCCATGGTGTCCATTTCCTCCCACCTTATCAAGCTCGTGCACGGACACCTTGACACCTACCCCTAACAACCTTGCATTATATTGCTGATAAGTCTGTGAGGTCATGGATTCATAGTTTTTAAGGCGATAAAGCGAATCAAGGCAACCGACCCCTTTTTACCTTTTAAACATCAAGGCGTAAGGAGAGGCGATGCCTTAGTAATATATCAAGCCAACCAACCCCCTTTTAACCTTTTGAAATGGTTTGTATATGTCCAACAGAGACCTCTAGAGACATTAGTATGTAGTAGGATCCTAAGACAGTAAGACGTGGTAGTAATAAAAGAAAGACTAAGACAGTAAGACGTGGTAGTAATAAAAGAAAGACAGGGGAAGACCGAATTTAACTTGAAAAGAAGCAGTAAAAGGAGACTTAAAAGGACGAAGTATCCTCAAAGATTTAGCTTTGAATATGAGTACGTAAAAAATAGTTATCCATATGGCCGAACCTTAACTTGTGGTTTCCATTGGGTTTCAACTCTAACCTATCCCGATTTATTTGGGAGTAAAAGACTTTGTTGTTATTGTTGTTCTGTTTTACAGTTGCAGAACAATCAATTATAGCTAATGTTCCCTTGAACTCTACAATTCAATGGTGTTTTATTTGCATAATATTCACTTGAGAGATGTTTTGGGAGCTTTAAATTGTGGGAACACGCACCTTACAAATGGCGCAGACATGAAGCGTTCATGAGTGCACCACAATAGACATACAGCCTGTCTTTACCTGCTACAATTAGTCAGAAATCACACCCGGAGATAGAATGCCTGAAACCATTTACAGGGAACAGAGGTCAATGATGGATAGGTATGCTACATATCCTCATGTCACAATTCCTTTGTATTTCTGAAGTTATATAAAAAAAATCTCTTATCTCTGTATGGTCTTTGAAACTGGCGCTGATATCTCCAAGCCGCCAATGGGTAATTTCATGTCCACAATAACCCCGATGTCACTTCGTGTATATATTTATAACATCAGTGACAATTATAAGGCACTTACTTTTACTTACCCTATATAGGTTCTGGCAATCATAAAATTAGACAATACTTCGATACCACTCCAATCTTCTGATGACTTTGCTGAACTGATGTTGATTACTTCAGAACTGCGCCATCTGGATCTGAATGAACTTGTTGGCATGCATGGAACATGGACTGCACTTGCTTGTGTATGGTTTCGACAGGGATGTATCCCATCATGATCTCCTCAGCATTTCAGGAGTACAGCATGCCACTTAATTTGAAGTTTTTTGTTTCAAAAAACTAGTTTGAAGTTTTTCTTGTGTCAATATTGTACTCGGTTTGATCTATCTGTGCGCTGGGGTAAGTGGAAATTAATGATATTTTTTTGTTAATTTGGATAGCATGAGTTATTATAATACTAAATCAATAATGAATTAAGAGTGTTGGGGACTTGTTCTCAAATGCTATGAGTTAAGAACAAGACAACACAAAAAATGTTAAACGTTAAGGTCCTTCGTCCTTCGAAGGATTATTTCCCTTGAGGATATAATGATTTTCGGACGAAGGTTATGAAGGACATACCTTCATAAACACAACATATAATAATGAAGAAGAAAACATATGAAATGTAAAGGATAATGTAAACAATTATATATTATTATTAACTCATTTTTATATTATCACTATGGAAAAATAGAAATGACATCAAATTACAAATGTACCTTCGGCTTAAAAGAAGGTAATAGTACAAGCGTGACGCAAAAGCAAATGTCAAGTCAGCGTGAACAGTACGGGAGCACTGTTCACCTATTTATAGGCACGGGACACAGCCCATGTAAAATTACATCCATGCCCTTTACATTTGGTAGTAATTCTATAGTAATCCACCGAGGTCTGAATAGCATTTTCATCTTTAAGTCGGTTTCCTTTTCTGCTATCACGCCGAAGCTTTCCTGCTTACAGCTTCGGCGCTGTGTCAACCTTCGTATTCTTTGGGCTTTTCCCACTGTGGTACCGATTCGAATCCGAAGTTACCTGTTCACACATTATACTCCAGAAACATTGTTAAACCATGTTTTTGAGGACCTTCGGAAGCCGAAGGCCCCCAACAGTAGCCCCTCGCAATATTAATTTGTTAGAATGATAAATTTAGATTGCGACATAGACGAAGGCCTTAAGCCGAAGGTCCGAAAAAACATCTTCCCTTTGCTAGAATAGCAACATTCACTGACAAGCGGGGTCTTCTAATTTTTAATGCACTGGGTCGTATAAATAAGAGCATACCACGAGCTCACTTGGTACGCTTTCCTGCCATCTGCTTTTGCTTACTCAATTTTTAGCTCTTGCGCACCAACACTTGCTTGGCTTTTAAGTTTTCAAGCTTCGGCTTTGAAAGCAATTTTTCAGCATCTTCGAAGATGTCTGAGGATAAGAGGGCTGCTGTCGAGATGAAGCTAAGTCTATCTGAAGAGAAAAACCTGGGGTTTCTTGAAGCCATGTCGAAGACAAATACAGAAAAGATCACCAAAGAGATTTTAGAAGGTTTATCTGAAGATACTGATGATAGCGATAGTTATGATGTGGATAGTGGTGGTGAAGACTCCGAAGATCGCCCTTGGCGACCAAGCCATGCGGTTTTCGGCAAATCAAGTATCAAAGAAAATCATCTTGTCAGCATGAGGGGAAGATATTTCCGGGACTTGTCCGTTGTGAGGGCTGACGAAGGAGAAAAGACTTGTCCGACTCCTGAGGAAAATGAAGTCGTAGTGTTCCGAAGCTTCTTGAAAGCTGGACTACGATTTCCCTTGAGCAGCTTTGTCGTAGAAGTACTGAAAACATTTGAAATCTATCTTCACCAACTTATCCCCGAAGCAATCATAAGGATGAATATCTTCGTGTGGGCCGTGAGAAGCCAAGGTCTGGAACCTGATGCGAAAAGTTTCTGCAACATACACGAATTGTTGTACGAGACAAAACCCTGGGGTAAGGAGCAGCATCACAATAATTTCGGCTGCTACAGCTTCGTCTCTCGGTCTGGGTCAAGCTGCCCCGTGCCAACCTTTCGAAAGAGATGGCCCGGCGACTGGATGACAGAATGGTTTTATGTGAAGAATGACCTGAAAACACGGGAAGATATTAAAGGTATAATTATGCGCCCTATTTGGCAACGCTTCGGCCTACGGAGGCCGAAGGTTGAGATGAATGAAGCTGCCGAAGAATGACAGAGAGCTTTCGGAGTTATTTGTTCTTTTATTGGAACGAGGGATTTGGTCCAAGAGCATATTGCCTTCAGAGTATGGCCGCTCGCGGAAAAATGGGAAATGCCGCAAGAGACCATAAAGGAGGCTGACGAAGGTGGACTTATCAGGCTGAAGTATGCTTTCAAGTTCGGAGATAAATTCGTTGAGCCAGATGATGACTGGCTAAAAAGCATTGAAAATTTAAGTGATAAACTACTTGGGTTTATTCAAAGGCCGAAGATACTGCATTGTCAGCAGCCTTCGGAGGCCGAAAAAAGAAAAGACTGAACCGAGTGTTTGACGCAATTGGGTTCGTGTACCCCGACTACCACTATCCAGCGCGGGGCCAAAAAAGAAAAAAACGCAACTTCTGCACAGAAAACTGCTTCAGCTGCTCCCAGCGAGCCAGCGCCGAAGAGACAAAGGGTAAAGGTTCTCACACACCGGCCACGCTACATTGAACCAGCTACAGTGCCTGAGTTCGCCGGTGAAACCTCTTCGGCCACCGAAATTAAAGAACCAACTTTAGTGCCGAAGATCGAAGAAAAAGCTGAAGCACCCTCAGCAGAGAAAGCAGAAAAACCGAGAACTGAAGGAACAAAAATATTGGAAATTTTAAGTCCTTCAGCAAGTGTTGAGATAATAAAAAACCAAAAAGGCCCGGCAATGACCCCGAAGAGAAAAAGAATGGTCAATGTGCTAGATGTGCTGGAGACAATTAAGTCCTCAAGCACGACTCCGAAGAAGACTGTTGAAACTTCCGAGGCGAAAACTGAAATCTTTGATACTAAAGCTCCAAAGCAACAAACTGAGATTGAAGCTGGGCCTTCAGAGCCCACGAAGGTAAAATCCTTAGAAACCGAGGAGGAAAAAATGACGGAGCCAATTCTTGTTGAAGAAATCAGTACTGTTGCCCCCGAAGCAGCCCCCAAAGTCCTTGATTATATTGTTCGACATGCTTCGGGGAAAAAACTGTCTGAAAAAGAAAAGCAAGAGGCCCAGTTTTACGCCCAAAAACTGAAATATCCAAAGGGGGCGTTGATATTCAACGGCAGCGGAGAAGAAGACTTCTTGTATTGTCTCCCTGACAGCAAGGAGATTTCTGTCTGTCGGGAAATGAGCAAGAGCTTCGGTTTCCCAACACTAGAAGACGGGCTCTCGGTGTTGTCGAAAAACGAGCTGGCCGACAGCTTGGCGTACAATAGCTTAAAGGTGCAAAAAAATGAGGTCTTTGTATTTTTTCTTGAGACCAAAATTTTTCGTTTGCTTAAATTTATTGACGCACACACATTTTTCTTTGCAGGACCTTATACTTAGCAATGCCCTTAGGGCCCAAAAAGATGCCGAAGACGAAGGGTGTGTTATGGCCCTGAGCAACCTTCGTTCCGAAGTAATTGAACTGAGGAACGAAGGTCTCGAAAAAGATAAAATATTACATTCGTTGATAAATAGAATAAAAGAAGACGAAGCTACTTTTAAAGGTCAAGCTGAGGCTCAGAAGCGTGAAATTGAAGATCTTCGAAAACAACTAGCCAGAGCTAAAGAGGAACGCATACTTGAAGAAACGAAGCGAGAACTTAGCGACCAATGGGCAAATCATTTAGAAGGAACTGTTGAAGAGCTTCGTTCGTCCAAGAAAAGATGCTATGACAAATCTATGGAGTGTGTTAAGAAAATGAAAGCTAGCTTCGCCAGCGTTGGCGCATTCTCGAGCGAAGAAAACTTTACAAGAGGCAACCCCGAAGGTCCCATCGAATGGATTAATCACGAAGCTGAAGCCTTTGAGGAAATTTTAAATAGCCGTGGAGACATATGCGCTTTTTCGGGTGCCAGGGGGATTGCCACCATTTTGGAGAGAAAGGGCTGCGAGCATGTAAAGATTTTAGCGCAATCCGAAGCTACCTTGCCCTTCGAAGATGCAAAAGATCCTTCAGCCGAAGCTAGCATGGTTGGTGGAAAATTTTTCACCGATATATGGGACAATGGTGGTCGAGAAATGGCCTGAGAAATTATCCAAAAAAGCGAAAAAGGCATTCATGCCGCAAGAAAAGTAGCAGAGGCTGTTGAAAAAAGCGCAGAGCCCGAAGGGCAAATAGGTATTAACTAATGGTTTTTATTGTGCTGTAATTTTTGATTTTAATCTCCGTTCGCAATTTGTAATAGCAATGTAGCCGTATCCTGTCCTCCCTCAGATCCTTCTAAAGCATCTCCGGGCTCTCACCCGAAAGAAGACGATGAAATTAAAAAGATGGCTGAAGCTATCATGGATCAAGTTGTCAATCAACTCCTAAACGAAGCTGCAGAAGTAGTACTTAGGGAAGACTAGGTGCTATTATAAAAACATCTGAAATGTAATATGTGTAATATCTTGTAACCCTGAATGTAATATACTTGTTTTTTATGGTTCAATTCTTTACGATGCATGAAATTCTACATACGTACCGTTTTTGAGTCTTTGACGAAAAAACACCTTCCCTTCTTTTCATGCTTCGTGAAGAAGAATTTTCATTCATCACAACAATATCCATAGTGTTCTGATGAAGAATATCCAAGCTTCGTGAAAATATTTTCCGAAGCTACATTCCGAAGATCAATATTGTATCTCCTTGTGACTTAGCATGATTTTCCCTTTTTCAAAGCATTCTTCCGAAGATCGATATTGTGTCCCCTTCTTGTGCCATATGCAGCATGATGCATGATGCTTATGCTATGCGAAATGATGTGATGATGTTATGCTATGTAAAATGATATTTATTCCGAAGACACACGCACATCCGCGCAATAAAAACACATAATCCTTTTAAATCAGCGTTGACTTTTCGCTGTAAGCCTCCCTTAGGAGCTTCTTCGCCTTTTACTTCAGCGGAATCAGCGTTGACTTTTCGCTGTAAGCCTCCCTTAGGAGCTTCTTCGCCTTTTACTTTCGGCGGTATTCGCATTGACTTTTCGCGCTTCGCCTTTTACTTAGGCGGTATCAGCGTTTATTTTTCGCTGTAAGCTCTGCATTCCCTTTGGAACGACTTTTGAGCAGAAAACTTACACTGCGCTCCCTTTGGAACGGCTTTTTGTAACTTCAGCAAACTTACTCTGCGTTCCTTAGAACGACTTTTTGTTGCTTCGAAGAATTCATACCGTGCCTTTTAAAATAAATTTTTGATAATTCGAAGGTCCTCCTTGCTATCGCAAATCTTTAAGCTTCGACAACTTAAGCCTGTGGGGAAGATATATTTTCCTTGTAGCAAACAATGAAACTATTATATGAGATTTAAAAAGTGTCCTTTATTACACAGAAAATAAAACTGAATGGCAAAGACTACTATCAAGGTAGGATATTTGTCAATAAATGTGCTTCGACTCTGGCACAGTGCTATTGACTGTGCGAGCTTCGGACTGTTCTCTGAAGTCCCTTTGTTGTTGAGCATATTGGCCCCCTTCTGGCTGCTGGCCTTGTTGCATCGGTGGTGGAGGCGGAGGCTGTTGCCAGGAAGCTTGAGGTTGACTCGCCGAAGCAACAGAAACTGCAGGGTGGTTGCCTACATATTCTGGGATATAAGGCGAATGATACGAAGCAGTGTGCATGATCTGCTTCGGCTGACCTTGTTGTGCTGCAGCTTCGACTATCTCCTTTTGCTTCTGGATGGTAACATGGCACATCCTGGTGGTATGGCCCTTGTTTTCACCACAGAACAAGCAAAATATTCTCCTTGGTTGATCTCCAAATCTTCCGCCGAAGCCCCTGGCGCCTCTGCCTCTTGGAGCTGGCGGCCGGAAGGAGCTTTGCTGTTGCCCCGAAGCCTGTGAGGAGCACTGCGGCCTTTGCTGCTGACTCCCCTTATCATCATTTTGAGTAGAGTTGTGAATTGACCTAACGTGCCTCGGATAAAATCTTCCTCCGAAGCCCCTGGTCATTTCGGAAAACCTGAAAGCCTCCTCCCTTCTTTGACGAAAATCATTGTCGGCACGAATATACTCGTCCATCTTCTGGAGCAGCTTCTCCAAAGTTTGAGGAGGCTTCCTAGCAAAGTACTGAGCTGAAGGTCCTGGCCGAAGTCCCTTGATCATGGCCTCAATGACAATTTCGTTGGGCACTGTTGGTGCCTGTGCTCTCAAACGCAAGAACCTCCGGACATACGCCTGAAGGTATTCTTCGTGATCCTGGGTGCACTGGAATAGAGCTTGAGCAGTGACCGGCTTCGTTTGAAACCCTTGGAAGCTGGTTAGCAACATGTCCTTCAGCTTTTGCCATGAAGTGATCGTTCCTGGTCGAAGGGAGGAATACCAGGTTTGAGCAACACTCCTGACAGCCATAACAAAAGATTTTGCCATGACTGCAGTATTGCCACCATACGAAGATATTGTTGCTTCGTAGCTCATCAAAAACTGCTTCGGGTCTGAATGTCCGTCGAATATGAGAAGCTGAGGCGGCTTGTAGGACGGAGGCCAAGGTGTAGCCTGCAGCTCAGTGGACAGAGGGGAAGCATCATCAAAAGCAAAATTTCCATGGTGGAAATTCTCATACCAGTCATCTTCGTTGAAGAAATCCTCCTGATGAAGGTCTTTATGCTGAGGCCTTCGGTTCTGCTCATCCTGAGTAAGATGACGAACTTCTTCAGAGGCTTCGTCTATCTGCCTTTGCAGTTCAGCTAGCCTGGCCATCTTTTCCTTCTTCCTCTGCACCTGTTGATGAAGCATCTCCATATCTCTGATTTCTTGGTCTAGCTCATCCTCTGGCGGTGTCGGGCTGACAGCCTTCCTATTCTGGCTTCGGGCCTCCCGAAGGGAGAGAGTCTCCTGATTGGGGTCCAGCGGTTGCAGAGCTGCAGCCCCAGTTGCTGAAGCTTTCTTCGGCGCCATAGCGAAGGTTTATGATTGTCGAAGGTGTTCAAAACTCAAAGAGTGGAAGTGAGTTCACCCCACGGTGGGCGCCAATGTTGGGGACTTGTTCTCAAATGCTATGAGTTAAGAACAAGGCAACACAAAAAATGTTAAACGTTAAGGTCCTTCGTCCTTCGAAGGATTATTTCCCTTGAGGATATAATGATTTTCGGACGAAGGTTATGAAGGACATACCTTCATAAACACAACATATAATAATGAAGAAGAAAACATATGAAATGTAAAGGATAATGTAAACAATTATATATTATTATTAACTCATTTTTATATTATCACTATGGAAAAATAGAAATGACATCAAATTACAAATGTACCTTCGGCTTAAAAGAAGGTAATAGTACAAGCGTGACGCAAAAGCAAATGCCAAGTCAGCGTGAACAGTACGGGAGCACTGTTCACCTATTTATAGGCACGGGACACAGCCCATGTAAAATTACATCCATGCCCTTTACATTTGGTAGTAATTCTATAGTAATCCACCGAGGTCTGAATAACCTTTTTATCTTTAAGTCGGTTTCCTTTTCTGCTATCACGCCGAAGCTTTCCTGCTTACAGCTTCGGCGCTGTGTCAACCTTCGTATTCTTTAGGCTTCTCCCACTGTGGTACCGATTCGAATCCGAAGTTACCTGTTCACACATTATACTCCAGAAACATTGTTAAACCATGTTTTTGAGGACCTTCGGAAGCCGAAGGCCCCCAACAAAGAGATATACCCATGCATAGACTTTTTGTTTCTCCATATGGTTTACTCTTTTTTAGTTCTGTTGGAATCTGTTATCTGTATTGTTGGTTAAATGTTGTCAAGTACTACACATGATTTAAGAACATGCTTCAATAGTTATTGCGCTGTTAACATACTATTTTCCTTCTGAAATAAGTAGGTCCTTATAACTTCCCATTGAAATGTAATTAGCAGGTACCTTCGTGAAATACGTCCTCCATGCATCATCATCCATAAGAATTTCAAGTCATCAAACATTTTGCTGGACTCGGAATTTAGTCCACACCTTTTCGGATGCTGGACTTGCAAGCTTTATTGCTGATGCTGATTCCAGGTAATGGTGGTACCGAACTGGAGAGACAAAAGCAGAAGCGTTCCCTTGAAGGTTTAAGTCTACTTTCCCTGCGACCTGGAACTGGTGCCCTTTGGTCAAGCGCTCATGCTAAATGCCTCCTTGTTTCACTGTCATAGTGTCACCATTCTTTTTGCACCGCATCGTGCATGATCGGCATGGTGGCGCATATACAACTGCTGGTCAGGATAATATCATTTTCTGTTGATTTTACATGCCGCTGCATAGGCATGGCATGCAGATAAACGTCAATCACCGCGAGCATGCAACCTGGAAATTGAAATGATGCGTTCTCTTTTTTTTTATCTTATTATCGCGTTGATTCCCTCTTATTTTCTGTGTCTCATTGGCGGATATTGTGAAATTAATGCATCGTGTGATGACGGAATAACTAATATGCAGATGTTGCACTACATTGACCTTGAGCCTTGAGGAACATTTGGATCTACCAATAATGCGATATAAACTAGAGTTGAAAGGTACGTACTGAATTTGGGAGTCTGGCTAATTTTGAGTTTAAAGAAAACGAGATAGAAAGATTTTATCCATTCGAAGTTCTGCTCATTTCGAGCGCGACATGTACAGCGGCATCCCCATTCTACTCTATTCTATATATTAAACTCTATATATTAAACGCGAGCGCAAAGGTCACTCCTCAGATAGGCCACGTCATCCTTAATTCTCCAGCCCTCCGATCGCGCCTCGACGGTGCCGCGAAGCCTCCCACCTAGCCTATCCGTTCGTCGACGCGAAGCTTCCATCCCCCGCTAAATGCCACAACGTCGTCGCCCGCCATCCCCCAGGTTCGCGACCCTGTCCCTAAACTGGCGTTTATGCCTGCTGCTGGTTTTATTATTGCTTGGATTATGTTCTTCTACATTATTGCTCATAGTTGTGTAAGGTTTCCATGAAGTGTATTAAATGAGAGAAGTAGTTGCTAAGGTGATCTTTAGTTCTGTAGACTAAAGTTTAGTCTCTGTCACATCAAATATTTGAATGTCAATTACGAGTACTAAATATAAGCTCTATTAGACAGCTATGATCAGCTGCCTCAAAAGCCCACTACAAATATGAAACTCACGTGACTCGATTCTTAGGTTCTCACCCGTTGAATTGTCTTTTGTATATGTAGACACATCGAGCACAAACTCGCGCGAAACTCCAGCAATTTACTAGTTCCTATTATGTTTGGACGTATAAATCTTTTTTTCTCGAATCGAGGTCGATTCCATTTCTATTATACACAATAGAAATAGTATAGATGTTCAACAGCCAACTCAGCAGTATTTTACGTTAAAATATTGTGGACGCATACTATCATACAACAATCCGTTGTAGTCTAGTTGGTCAGGATACTCGGCTCTCACCCGAGAGACCCGGGTTCGAGTCCCGGCAACGGAATTTTTTTGCGCGTGTCTGATTCATTTTTTAATGCGTACACCTGCTTCGACTTTCGAGTCAATATCAAAATCTACTAGGACACAGCCGAAAATTATCTCTTCGACCACATGTTTTCACTTTCCTCATTTCCAGACTTAATAACAAAATCTAACAAGACAGCAGTAAAGTATCTCGACCATATAAACAAGAGTGGAAAACGTACTGGTTGATGCGTCATCACTATAGATGGCCAAACGGGCGGCCCGGCACGGCACTGGCACGGCCAGGCACGGCACGGTTAGGGCACGGCCCGTTTAGCACGATTATTAACCGTGCCGTGCCGGCCCGGCACTAGTGCCTGAACCCAGGCCCAGGCACGGCACTAAGGGTCCTTAGCCGTGCCGTGCCGGCACGGCAGGCACGGCCAGCCCATAGTGCCAGGGCCGGCCCGGGCACTACACCAGAAAACACACAAAATCACATATAATTCACAAACACACAGTTAAACATACTAAAATACCTAATACTGAGCTGTTTAGTGCAATGGCTGCCTCATTAAAAACCTATCTAGGTAAAAACTCACCCTTGTGAGAAAACCCTAGATAGGAAAAAAGAGTACAGCCCACAGCTCATTTAGTGTTCTTACAGTCATTGTTTACAGTGTACAGTTTAGTTACAAGCACATCAGCAGAAATATGATCAAACTAGCTAAAGAAGATCAGTCTTCGACATGTGGTTGTGGATCAGTAGGTGTCTGAGATTGAGATGCATGAGAGGACCCTGGAGTTTGGGCAGGCACGCTGTCGTCGTCGGCCATCAAGCACAGATCACAGAGCACAGGCCACCAGATTAAGAACTTACCAAAGCCGGAGCACCAGATCGGTCCCTCACGGCTAAAATCACAGAACAATAGAGTAGATTAGGGTTTGAACCAACACAGATCACAAATACAAGCACTGGATTAAGGACTTACCAGAGCCGGAGCACCAGATCGGTTCCACACGGGCGGCTCAACTCACAGAACACAAGGTAAAGTATAGTAGATTAGGGTTTGAACCAACACAGATCAGAAATACAAGCACTGGATTAAGCACTTACCAAACCCGGAGCCCCAGATCGGTTCCTCACGGCGGCTACAATCAGAGAAGGTATTATAGTAGATTAGGGTTTAGGGTTGGTACACAGATCACAAGAACAAGAACCGGTTACGATACACAGATCACAAGAACAAGCACCAGATTAAGAACATACCAGAGCCGGAGCACCAGATCGGTCCCTCACGGGCGGCTAAAATCACAGAACACAAGGTAGTAGAGTACATTAGGGTTTAGGGTTCGAACACAGATCACAAACATAGATCACAAGAACAGATCACAAGAGTAGCTTACCAAAGCCGGAGCACCAGATCGGTCCCTCACGGGTACAATCACAGAGCAAGAAGGCAGTAGAGTAGATTAGGGTTCGGGGTTCAAGCACAGATCACAAGCACAGATCACAAGAACAAGCACTAGATTAGGAAGTCTCAACCTCGTCGGACCGTACCGGAGTCGGACCGTGAGGTGGAGCGGCGGAGTCGGACGGTGAGGAGGCGGCGGAGTCAAATCGCCCCCAAATCGCCAGGAGACGGAGAGACCGAGGGCGAGACCGCGAGAGACAACGGTGAGGACTGAGGAGGAGCGGTGGAGCACCGTACCGGAGTCGGACCGTGAGGTGGAGCGGCGGAGTCGGACGGTGAGGCGGCGGCGGAGTCTGAATCGCCCCCAAATCGCCAGGAGACGGAGAGACCGAGGGCGAGATCGCGAGAGACAACGGGTGATGCGAGAGAGTGAGAGTGTCTGACGAGGCGGGCCCAGAGGAGAGGGGGGGACGGGATATTTGTGCTTTCTAGTAGCCGTGCCTAACCGTGCCTGGGACTTAATCGTGCCGTGCCCGTGCCGGCCCAGCGTGCCTGGCGCTCGGCCCAGGCACGGCACTACCTGTCGGGCCGTGCCGGCACGGGCCCGGTACCAACCGTGCCGTGCCGTGCCCAGGCACTACGGGCCGTGCCGTGCCCAGGGCCGGCCCGATTAGCCCGGCACGGCTGGCCATCTATAGTCATCACAAATCATGAGACTTTATTTGCCTTTTTATTATTATATATGTAACATCCTGATACAACAGAACGATTTTGTTTTCCATCCTACCTTACTGAAACCAACAGTGAAGGGGGAAAACCCACAAAACTGTCATGCTCGTCATTAGGGATGCTATAACAAGTAGCGAGGTCAGCCTTCCCTCAGAAAAGCAGTTCAGCTCCTGCCGAGTAGGAGCGGAGAAAAGATTGGCAGGCATCTCAGGTAGCAAAATAGCCCAGAACTGGTTCGAACACTTGGAACTGGGGCCAGCCTCTATGCGTTCATGCAATCTACATGTGAGAAATCTGCTCCTTAAGGGCTAGTTTGGAAACATCAATTTCACAAGAGATTTCTATTTTCCCATGAGAAAATGAACTAATTTCACTTGGGAAAATAGAAATCCCTTGAAAAATTGGGGTTACCAAACTAGCCCTCAGGAGTCTCAACACTCGGGAAGGTTAAGCCGATCGAAGAGAACCAGAAAACTTTGCGCAGGTACACTGTACAGGAAACCGAGCTCTGCGCCTCCAAGGTGTGGGATTGTACTCTACACAATAAAATATCCATTGCGTGTTAAGAGCAATCTTGCAACTAGACCAGATCCAATGATGCACACAATTGCAGAAGCAGTTCAAAATCTACTGGCAGGATCTACCCCCTCCCTTCGAAATTGAGTGGTTTTGGTTTTTTAGTCATAACTAGATTTCGTTATGCACCAAAATATACGCTATGTCTAGATACATAGACTGATTATGTGTCTAAAAGACAAAACGACTTACAATTTGGAATAGAATAGTTGGACACTGGTTTTGCTATGTAAACATTTCATGCAATTCTTCGTATTTGCAATGATACCAGAAAAAAACGTGGTGAACCAGAATCACATCTTTAGACCATGGAAGGCACTTTTAGAATCGCTAGCCTAAGAAACGATGGGGAGAAATGGAGTCATTCAATAAAATGATCTGGGACAAACTTTGCTAGATAACCTATAAATGAGCTATTCCTTTCCAAACTACTGCCACTTGTCTTATGAATCATACTCAATATTCTACGATGACATACAAAACTGCTCAGTCTGGCAAATCTCCAAGTTTCTTCCTTTAGCCAAGACAGTTCATAATAGTATTCAGTTAATTTATTTAGTATTCTAAAGCATGCCTCCTGGTGACATAAATTGGTGTTCCGAAAGTTTGTATCCAACTACTTACTCTGCAAGTTCCCAAAAACTAAACCAAGTAATCTCACTGCAGACCAAACTGTAAGTTATACTGTTAGTCTGCCAGATTGTACGTTATGCCTGTATGCACTACTTAGTTATCAGTTTCAGGAATGTTGACTACAGATGAAAAGAACCACCATAGGTATTTCAGTCTACCTTGCCATTGAGCACCAACAGCTCACCATCCACCCATCGAGGATTTTTGAATCCAGGCTGAGCTATTCTACCCTGACCTTTATAACTGGCAATCTGGGAGAAAAAAAAAGGAAGTATAATTAGAATGAAAAAACTGCATGTGACTTTCATTTCTCAGAATATAACAAACTAACATCCGAGCATATTTCAAACAATATTATCTGCAGACAGAAATTACCACACCGAATTCCTCTGGATACGCGCCGCGATTCTCAAGTCGCTTGCCCTTCCCAATCTTCGCACGGAATGTTATCTGTGACAATATATGATCAGTAGAATATCATGGGAGCCATATTGACATCATTTTTTAGAAAATAAAAGTTGCAAACCTGGCCAGCAGGGACACTCAGATCACCAGTCAACTTTACTGCTTCGACATACTCGAAAAACTCAACGTCATCGGAACTATTCCAGTGGCCGAACTTCCGACGGAGCTGCACAATTTCTGGTCCATATGGACTAAATGCTCCCACATAGAGACCTATGTTAGCCCAGCATTCCAACTGTTAGATCATACAAGAAATGCTCATCAACTTAACTGGGGAAACTTTACCATTAAATGGATCCATGCTGTTAGTGTCCATAATGATCCGGTTAAAAAAGGTATTATCGGTCAGCTTGACTCGGGCCTTGCTTAAGGTAAGCCTTAAAAGCTCCTGAACTTCTTTATTTATCTGCAGTTACAACCATCTGTCAGTTGACTTGCTTGCAATAAGATGGTATGAACTGGTGGCAAAAGACAGCATAAAGAGAAGCCGTCTGGCATAAGATGAAATGGGCAAATGGAAGGTGATCTTGACAGCATAGAATCAGTTAAAACCGCAGCATACACTGGAAATAATAAGACAATGAATACCAATCGGTGCTAATAGTAATTAATAGTACTTTTTGTCAAGGTTACAAATCCAGAAACCATCAGGTTGTTCGAAAATCGTCCAGCCAGTTCAGGCCACCCAGTTTCTTGACCTTTTTGTATAGAGCAAAACAATCATGTTTGCTTATTCTGGAAGGTATGCAAGACTACTGATATAACTGTACATCACATAAGACTTGAAAAGTTCCTAAACAAACACCTTTAGGATCTTGGTGCCTTTAATGCCTTACAAAATTTCAGGACTTCTGTAATTAGATTATAAGATTTCACCCAACTGTGAACAAGCATTGATGCACATGAGTATAAATCATAATTCATAATTTTTTCAAAGTTGCAGGCATGTATAGCTAAATACATGCCATTCCTACCTTTGAAGAACTCTTGGTTGTACCCCATAATGCCTTGGCAACATCAGACGGCATAAGCTCTGAGGCTAATTTAGCAGCCATATCTGCAACTTTCTGTTTTGCAGCCTTCGTTTCAGGCAGATCATGACCAGAACCATTTCCAGGAATGTACAGTTCAAAGGAATCCTTTTCCATGTTATTTATTTCAGCTGGAACACGAAAATATGATTTTGTTCCAGCATCTTCTTTATTGTGAACCACACCACTGATAAGAAGCTTCACTTTCGTACTTTTACTTTCTTCATCCACATCTTCTTCTGGAACATCCTCCTCCTGCTCAGGTTCCTCAGTGGTTGGCTCTTCCAATGAGCCTTCTGGAGTACTCTTCACATCATCTTGCACTAATTCTTCGGACGAATTTGCAGCCAATTCAGTTTCCTCAGACACATCAACATTTATCACCTGAACTTTGAATTCAGGAATTCGAGACTTAAAAAAATTCAAAATACTTTTAAATCCATCAACACTAGTATCCTTGCTGCTACCAACATCTTGCTCTTTCTCTTCAGCATCCCCATTTCCTTTTACTGGAGTATCTATATTTGCCTCCTCTGTAATACTATCAGATATAGCACTACTTTCTGGTGTCTCTACCTTTGCTGGGCTTTCTGTTATTGCTGATGATATGGATGATGCACCTGAAGTTCCTTTTGTTGGTCGCAAGTGTACTACCTGTCTAATTTTTTATAAGTACAAATATCAAATCTGTGCACAACAGAGGTTTCCTTCTACTTTTCTTAACTGCTTAAATATTATGATAAAGATGAAATCACTTTGATCAGTGCACCTTCATTGTATATGTCTTGTCATCTTCTCTGACAAGGAAAATTTCAAACAATGGGGTCCCTGAAGATGCAGTGACCAATTGCCTGCATAAAAACAAGTGTTTGGTAAGATGGAACTGTGCAATATATAGACACTTGTCTGATGTGGACTTTTAAGATTAAGTTACAAACTTAGAGAGACACCTCGGGCTGTAGCTTTTTGCCACATATCTGCCGACACCAGGGCTTATTCGTACAATTCTCCCAATGGAATCATCAATGCCCTTAGCATATCCCACCCACCAACCTACCTGAAATGGAAATGGTTGGAAGCCAGAGCTTTTCCTTATGAAAATGGATGGTTTTGGCACTATCATCTATCATGGGTCGTCTTTTTTATTAGGTTCATTACCATGTTGGCACAAGATTAGCGATTCGCCACATGAATAGTTTGGTTAGTTAGGATGGGATGTGCAATGTGTGACTTTAAAAGACAAATAATTCTGTCCCTGAATGCATATGACAGAATCAAAAGGTACAGGAAAAAAAAGTAATCAGTGATGTATTGGTAATTACCAAGCTGGTCCCAGCAAGCCTTGTCAACCTCGAGGCGTCCTGGTACCGCTGCTCCTCTATAGCACTCTGCGCTAATTTACAAGGACAAGAGCAACCAGATGAAACAATGCTGTAGTTAGAAAATCGGTAAACGGAACAGAATGTGAGGCAGCACAAAGCAGTTCCGGACCTTGAGTTCGGCCATGACGTGGGCTACGGCGTCGTTTCCTGTGGCCTCTATGATATCCCTCTTGAGCTTGGCGGCCTCCGCGAAATCCTCGTTCTCCACCGCCTCCTCCAGCTGGAACTGCGCGGTCGGAGAGGAAAGAGCGATCATCAGATTGCTTCGATTAGAAGTTACAGGATGATGAAGTGGCGATTACCTGGAGGAGGGATGCGTAGCTCTCGGCCTGGTCGACCTCGTCGAAGTGGCGGCTCCATCGGGTCCAGTCCCAGGTGGAGGGCGACGATGCCGAGGATGAGGAGGAGGCGCAGAAGCAGCAGCCGGCGGAGCGGCGGGCGGGGATGGCCGATGGCGGCCGCGCGGCAGAGGGCGGCGAGCGGCGTGTCGGAACCGTGTTGAGCGGGCGCGCCGCCGCCGGCGTGGCGCACGCGGTGGCCGCGGGGGACATGGCGCTGGCCGCTGGGTGGGTCGGATCGGGGGGCCGGGCGTGGGGCACGGCGGGCAGAGGGCTGGAAGCCTGGAAGGCACGCGATTCAGATAAGGAGGACGGCGGCCTGATTGGAAAGTGCCGAGCGAGGGACGGGGTGGGACCATGCGTTGTTGGTGTGTTGTTGTTATGTGCAGTACACTTCAGCATTCCTTTCGGCTAATATCAAAGATCGAAAAAAAAAACATATTCAGAAGTAGTATAATTGTTTCCCTTCAACTTTATAGAAAGGAAAAATAATAACGAATCATTCCTCCTTGGCAGCTACGGCATGAAACAACAATGATGCAGTTTTTTCTTCTTCACTTTATCCGCCATTGTATTGATCAACTCAGGACAGCATGTCGTAGGTTTCACGTTTCCAAGAAAAAAGGTCAAGCTTATATAAAAAAAAGGTCAAGCTTATATAAAAAAAAGGTCAAACTCCACTGTCACTACTACTATAACGTAGGAGCTAGAGTTTCTCTCGCTAGAGTTTGAATGAGATCGCAAGAAACAAACTACTGTCCCCTAATCACTACGCCATTTGTTCATTTGTACTATATAAAGAATATGTACTATAAATATATATACTAATAATTCTAAAATAAAAATCAATGCTAGACCAAACCAACACTACGGATCGAGAAGCAGGCACGACATAGATTTACTTTAAATTGAATTGGGCCGGACGGAACACTATTAAATAGGTCGTATCTTAGATCAACCCGCTAAGCACATCCTATTTTGTAAGCTATAGTCTAGTACCTCCTCTCTCATTGTTCCTAATCTCACAAGCGTGAAAAAAACGAGAGAGAAAACTCTATCTTGTTTGACCTCACACCACATATCTCGTCATTTGCACTCAACTAATCTATAAGTTTGAATCATGTTCGAATAGCTATCTCATTTAAGCAATGTCTTCATATCTATACTTCTTAATCTATTAAGAACCTAATGTAGGCACCTTATGCTAACACGACTTCACCCTCCGCGCTAACACTTTGGACCCGCCCTGCCTCGGGGTCGTGCCTTGTGCCCGCGCAGCGCTCTCTCAACTACTGTCATGTGAACCCAGTGCCCGCGCAGCCAGCTACTACGTCTACCCAGCACCTGACCTCGCCTGCTCAGCTAACACTAGGCCACACGTACCTTAATGTTTAGAAATAAACAATAATTATATCAAAAAAGTGCATAATTATATTTGAATAAATATAAATATATCAATACATATTTATATGATATATATAAAAACCGTAGCAAAGCACGATCAACTAGCTAGTATGAAATATAAAAATCATAGCGATGCCTAGGCAACTACTAGTATTTTATTGAAGTGGCATGAAACCTTACTGACCATTTTATTTAGTATAGTTTGAAATCATAGTCGATAACTCGATGTACCATTTAGCAAGAGCCAACTGATTTAATAATATGAAAAAACTTTCTAAGGAACTATAATTTGATCAGAGTAGGAAACATACTTTTCAGTTTTAAATTATAAAACTTTGAAAGGAAATGTTTATTTATAGGAGTAGAAAACATACTTTCTTAAATTATAAAACTTTCAAAGGAAATGTCTATTTATAGGAGCTCTAAAGTTATGTATGTCAACGTTTGTGCCTGTTTTGTAATTGGTAAAAAATATATATGGGAGAAAAATGTTGAAATTTAGTAGCAAACCACATGTCTACCAAAGATGGTCAATACTAAAGAAAATAAATAATGTAAGAATACAACTAATAAAATCTCACACAATTTGCCAAACTCCCTCGAGCAGAAATGTTCCAAAAGTTGCTACACATAAAATTCTACTTCTTTCATTTTAAATTATAAGACGTTTTCAGAGTCCCTAGATACGATACCCAAGACGCTACAAACAAATGCCTACGTTGGAAGACAGGATACAACCCCCACTTATAAGGTGGTTTAAGGTGACAAAACACCTCTGAAAAAATAGAGGTATAATTAGCTGAGCTCCCACCATGCGGTACCGCAAAGGGACCCAACTTCACTTGGGCCATCAAAGAAGCACCCTTTCACAAACAACATTCACTAGCCAGAAGGGCTCCGTGAGTAACACGTGGCCCTTACCTGATTCCTGAGATCCGAGAGTGCCACGTATACATAAACGACTGCAAAGGGCTCTAGACCCCTCTAGCGGGGTCCTAGGACCACTCCTGTAAATATTGAACAGGGCAAAGGGCCCTCAGGCACTAAAGCACCGAAGGCTCTAGACTAGAAGGGGTCTGGGCACACCACATGTCCTCTGGAACACTGCAAGGACTGAAAGGGAAATGGCCTTAACCATCTCCTATAATCGATTTTGGTGTTTGACGACCATCACAAAACTTATGGACTAACTAGTTTGCCTAGCTGATCTTTTCTCAGGTGCATAAAGTTCACATACATCTGTAAGGAAAATGGACCCTTGGACCATTTCTATAAATATGGGGCGAATCAGACTTGCACCAGCCTGCGGTGCACCAGACTGCCCGGTGTGCACCGGACAGTGTCTGGTGTTCAGGCTGGCACACCCGATGAATAGGCCGCTCTCAGGGAAAACTGAGTGCTCTGCGGCTAAAATTCATTGGACTGTCCGGTGAGCCCACGGCCAACGGTCGACTGCCACCGCGGTCAGAAGGTCAGAAATGGTCTAAGGAACTCAGCGTGGCCAGGACACCGGTCGGATCCAACGGTCGACTATTATAGACCCCAATGGCCGGCTGACGTGGCAGGCACCGGACAGTGAACTGTGTCCTGTCCGGTGCGCCCGTCGATAGAAAATTGCTGCTTTCTGTCCAACGGCTATAATTGTGGTGGGGACTATAAATACACCCCCAACCACCTCCATTCAACAGACCCAAGCATTCAATACACCCACATTCAATACAAGAGCAAGGAATTCATTCTAAGACACATTCAAAGCTTCCAATCCTCTCTAGTACCACAATTAAGACAAGTGATTAGTGACTTGAGAGAGTGTGATTCGTGTTTCATTTGTTGCTCTTGTTGATTGGCTTTTTAATCGTGCTTTCTTCATCTCCTTCTAAAGTCTCTAAGTGACTTATAAAACTAGCAAGAGACACCTAAGTGTGTGGTGATCCTTGCGGGGTCTTTGTGATCCACGAGATTAAGAAGAAGCACTCAATTGGTCTAGGTGATCGATTGGGAGAGGGAAATGGTTGAAAAAGACCCGGCCTTCGTGGCCTCCTCAACGGGGAGTATGTTCATTGGAACCGAACCTCGGGAAACAAATCGTTGTGTTCATTTGTGTTGATCATAAACTTGTGATTTGATTCTCCCTCTCCTCTCTCTCTAAAAGTTCTCTTCTCACAATCCTTTGAGTTAGCTCCCAAAGTTATCTGCATTGGTTGAGCAAATCATAGAAAGAAGAACTCTCTTCCGCACTCCATATTCATTATTATTTATTTCTAAACCTAACCCCGGGTGAAGTTCGTGTTCAAAGTTTATAATTTATAGGTTTTGCCTATTCACCCCCCCCCTCTAGGAGACTTTCAAGGACCCATGACAATAGGAGTCATGCATCCTTGGACTAAAGGGCTCTGGAGGCTCCACCTAACCCCAGTGGACCTATACCCCTAACAGGCTTTCAAGTAAGTCACAGGTCTACCTGACCATGTCGCATACTCGGTCAAAGGGGTGGCGGAGTCAGAAGACGTGCAGAGTATACCCAGTGGAACGGGTGTAGCTATAGATGCCAAATACCTGACTCCTCGTTATCAGGACCCGTTACTACATGGTTCCAAAACGCCATAGTGGAATTTTGGTTACCACTCACACAGCCAACCACGTATGGACGACCGTGTACCGAGCATGTCACTTCTCCATACCTCATGGCAACGACACAGGAGGGTGCAACCCTAGATATCTAGGACACGTGTCACAGTATTGAAGGACACCTGTAGCATCATGGAAGGCGTACTTATACACTATCACTTCTCCAAGATTTCTCCATACAAACTCCATGGGCCAGATCATTCTATGGGAGCAGGAGGTACAACTACTAGACTTCAGGCTGACACCAACAAACAATAAGGTAGGAAGAGTTATGGCTTGGCTACACCTAACTATTATTGTACCCTCTCTTTCCCTCGATCTATAAAAGGGAAAGGGAGGCCTAGATAAGGGACACACGGATAAGTTGAAGCAAGCCAAACGAGCAGAAATACTTAGTCATTCCCAAGCAATACAACTCAAAGATGATGTAAGGTGGTACACTCTGGTGGCCTGAACCTCTCTAAAATTCTTTGTTCTTGAGTGTTGCCTCCAATGAGTCCAGTTAGTAGTCATGTCAGTCCCCAGTCCAAAAACCTAAGGATAAGAAAGCTTGCAAACCAAAGTACCCTAATTGAACCTTACCAGTGGTGCATTTAGGTACCACCTGTTGATGAAAACACCATCAGGGCTCGCTAGGTAGGGGATTTGTGTGTCACGGTGTTCTAAAATCCTTCATGGTTCGACTCGAGCTCGAGTGCGATGGTGATGATGGATATCACTTCGATACCACTTCACCAACTCAGATCGGCATCATCACCAAGTTCGAGCTCTGTTTGCTAGCTAGTTTCCACTAGCTTAGTTGCCTCCTATACCTCCGCAATGATGGGCCAAAGCACCCACCCTCAGGGATCAAAGCATGTGACTCCTTCCCGTCACACCATGCTGCATCTGCTAGGTGCGCCCGACGCTTGCAGCTTGAAAGGGAAATGAGATTTGAGCCATTTCTATATTAGTTTTGGTGTTTGACGACCATCACATCATTATGTACTAACTATTCTGCTAAGTGAATGGTTGCAGGTTAATAAGATTAAAATTGAAGAATTTAATGTAATAAATAGCTCTTAGCTAGAAAGGGCATATTTTGGAAAAGATTAACTATGAGTAGTTCAACCACTTGGATAAGTTTTAAATGGCCCTATGAACATATTTGAGCACCTTAGAGAGGTTGGAAAGTTCAAATTTTGAAAATGGTGCTTTGGAGCTAAGTTTGAGCTAGAATGAGTATTTGAGTTGGATTGATAAAAAACATGAAGACCTATGAATTAGACTAGTTGGATGGACTTTTATATGTTTGTCTAAGTCATAGAAGTACTCAAGAAGGCAGCTAAACCAAAACAAAGAAGAATATCCAAAATTGTACTAAGTCTGCTGCTCTGCGTACAACTGACTAGGCAGTATATCAGTTACACAGAGAGCATGTTTCTGGGGCTTAGAGGGTCTAGCGCACCAGACCAGTCCAATGGGCATCAGACCTGTTACGTAAAGAAGGTGTTTTTGGAACCAAGACCATTGGCCCCACCGGACCTATCAGGACTCAATGGTCGATTCAGATTCCAACGGTTAAATGATGTGGCGGCACATGTGGTAGGGTTTGGTGGTGCACCAAACCTGTCCGGTGACCCTAACACCCGACGACTTTTCCCAATGATCACTTCAAAAACATGCATGGCAAAGGTGAAAGTTGCCTAGAGGGGGGTGAATAGGCGGAATCTGAAAATTATAAACTTAAGCACACACTACAAGCCGGGGTAAGCGTTAGAACGAATATTAAGTCCGGGAGAGAGGGAAAACAAATCAACCAAAAAAAATGCGGATGAACACGGTGATTTGTTTTACCGAGGTTCGGTTCTAAAGAACCTAGTCCCCATTGAGGTGGTCACAAAGACCGGGTCTCTTTCAATCCTTTCCCTCTCTCAAACGGTCACTTAGACCGAGTGAGGCTTCTTCCTTAATCTCACGGATCACTTAGACCCCGCAAGGACCACCACACAATTGGTGTCTCTTGCTTCGCTTACAAAGCACTTGAGAGTAAGAAGTGAGAAAGAAAAGAAAGCCAACCAAGCAAACAAGAGCAACAAGAAACACAAGTGATCCTCTCACAAGCCCTAATGCGCTAGAGTTGAATTCAGGACTTTGAGTGGATCGATCGCTTGATTTGTGTCTTGGAGTGAAGTCTATTGCTCTTGTATTGAATGCAATGTGTGGAATGCTTGTATGGTTGGAGTGGAGGTGGTTGAGGGGTATTTATAGCCCTCAACCACCAAACAACCGTTGGGGAGGGGCTACTGTCGATGGGCGCACCGGACAGTCCGGTGTGCCAGCCACGTCACCCAACTGTTAGGGTTCGGGCGCAGTCAACCGTTGGAGCTTTGTCTTCTTGTGGCACCGGACAGTCTGGTGCCGCACCGGACAGGTACTGTTCACTGTCTGGTGCGCCTCTGACGGCTGCTCTGCTCTGCCGCGCACTCTTCATTTGGAATTCAGCTTTTGCAGGCGACCGTTGTGCGAAGTAGTCGTTGGTCCGCTAGTGCACCGGACAGTCCGGTGGCACACCGGACAGTCCGGTGAATTATAGCGGAGCATGGCCTGATAAACCCGAGAGTTGAGAGTTCGGAGTTGTACGGTCCTGGTGCACCAGACACAGTCCGGTGCGCTAGACCAGGGCACACTCGGTTTCTTGCTCCTTTTGAATTTGAACCCTTTCTTCAATCTTTTATTGGTTTATGTTGAACCTTTATGCACCTGTATATCATATACTCTAGAGCAAACTAGTTAGTCCAATATTTGTGTTGGGCATTCAACCACCAAAATTATTTATAGGAAAAGGTTAAACCCTATTTCCCTTTCATTCTCCCCCTTTTTGGTGATTGATGCCAACACAAACCAAAGCAAGCATATAAGTGCATAATTGAACTAGTTTGCATAAGGTAAGTGCATAGGTTGTTTGGAATTAAACCAATTTATATTTTCACTAGATATGCATGGATTGCTTTCTTTCTTTTAACATTTTGGACCACGCTTGCGCCACTTGTTTTGTTTTTGCAAATTCTTTTGGAAAGTCTTTTCAAAATCCTTTTGCAAATAGTCAAAGGTATATGAATAAGATTGCAAGAAGCATTTTCAAGATTTGAAATTTTCTTCCCCTGTTTCAAATGTTTTTCCTTTGACTAAACAACACCCCCCTTAATAAATTCTCCTCTTAGCTTTCAAAAGGGTTTTAATAGATACCAATTGGAAGTATATTTAGATACTAGTTTTGAAATTCCATCTTTAAATATACCAATTGAAAATATCATATCAATTGAATAAATTTCTTATCACAAGATACCAATTGGAGAAACAAACTTTTGTAAAATAAATCAAAATTTTGAAGTTGGTGGTGCGGTCCTTTTGCTTTGGGCTAATACTTTCTCCCCCTTTAGCATTAATCGCCAAAACGGAGACTTTTGTGAGCCCTTTTACTTTCTCCCCCATTGGTAAATGAAATATGAGTGAAGATTATACCAATTTGAGAGTGATGTGGAGTGACGGCGAAGAGTAAATGATACCGATAGAGTGGAGTGGAAGCCTTGTCATCGCCGAATACTCCATTTCCCTTTCAATCTATGACTTAGCATAAAAATATACTTGAAAACACATTAGTCGTAGTCATGAAAGAGATATGATCAAAGATATATAAATGATCTATGTGTGCAATGTTTCAATCAAAATTCCGAGAATCAAGAATATTTAGCTCATTCCTAAGTTTGCTAAAGGTTTTCTCATCTAATGGCTTGGTAAAGATATCGGCTAATTATTCTTTGGTGCTAACATAAGCAATCTCGATATCCCCCCGTTGTTGGTGATCCCTCAAAAAGTGATACCGAATGTCTATGTGCTAAGTGTGACTGTGTTCAACGAGATTATTCGCCATGAGGATTGCACTCTCATTATCACATAGGAGAGGGATTTTGCTCAATTTGGAGCCATAGTCCCTGAGGATTTGCCTCATCCAAAGTAATTGCGCACAACAATGACCTGCAGCAATATACTCGGCTTCTGTGGTAGAAAGAGCTACTGAGTTTTGTTTCTTTGAAGCCCAAGACACCAGGGATCTTCCCAGAAACTGACAAGTCACTGATGTGCTCTTCCTATCAATTTTACACCCTGCCCAATCAGCATCTGAATATCCTATTAAATCAAAAGTGGATCCCTTGGGGTACCAAAGACCAAACTTAGGAGTGTAAACTAAGGGCCCGTTTGGCAAAGCTCCAGCTCCTGCTTCTTTAGCTGTAGATCATGATCCTCGTGATGAGCTGATCCTCCTGATTCTCCTAGAAAATCAGAATCATTTTTAAAACCGTTTGGCAAGTAAACTGATTCTTGTTTTCTGAGAGTTGGTGGTCTGTGGCGATTGTCTGTTTTACTCTTTGCAGTTCAACTTTATTACAAACCAATAAGTAGGATGCATATACGGGAAAAAATATGAAACAATAACATATAAAATATTCCCATCATAGTAGTGCATAAAATGGTCTCAAATGTTTAATCCATAAATTGGCTCGTTATGTTTTTGTCCAATGACAATTGCGGGTAATTTCGATCAAACTTTAAGGGGAGGTCCATATTTGGTTGGTTGAGGAGCTGTTTTAAGGGAGGGTGGAGCAGGTTTTTTTAGATCCCACCTTTCTTCACAAAAACGACTCCCGATCTTTCGGCTCCACACGAGAATCAGTTTAAAAAAATACTCGTTTGGCACGGCTCCTCCAGATCCTCGCTTAGAATCAGGAGCTGTGCCAAACGGGCCCTAAATATCTCCTGATTCTTTTCACGGCCCTAAGGTGAACTTCCTTAGGATCGGCTTGGAACCTTGCACACATGCATACGGAAAGCATAATATCCGGTCGAGATGCACATAAATAGAGTAAAGATCCTATCATCGACTGGTATACCTTTTGATCTACGGATTTACCTCCCGTATCGAGGTCGAGATGCCCATTGGTTCCCATGGGTGTCTTGATGGGCTTGGCATCCTTCATTCCAAACTTGGTAAGTATGTCTTGTATGTACTTCGTTTGGCTGATGAAGGTGCCGTCCTGGAGTTGCTTGACTTGAAATCCTAGAAAATACATCCACTCACCCATCATTGACATCTCAAATTTTTGAATCATAATCCTACTAAACTCTTCATAAGTAGATTTGTTAGTAGACCCAAATATGATGTCATCAACATAAATTTAGCATACAAACAAATCTTTTGCAATAGTTTTAGTAAAGAGAGTAGGATCGGCTTTACCGACCTTGAAGCCATTAGTGATAAGAAAATCTCTTAGGCATTCATATCATGCTCTTGGGGCCTGCTTGAGCCCATAAAGCGCCTTTGAGAGTTTATACACATGGTTAGGATACTCACTATCTTCAAAGCCGGGAGGTTGCTCAACATAGACCACTTCCTTGATTGGTCGATTGAGGAAGGCACTTTTCACGTCCGTTTGATAAAGCTTAAAGTCATGGTAAGTAGCATAGGCAAGTAATATGCGAATTGACTCAAGCCTAGCTACGGGTGCATATGTTTCATCGAAATCCAAACCTTTGACTTGTGAATATCCCTTGGCCACAAGTCGAGCTTTGTTCCTTGTCACCACACCATGCTCATCTTGCTTGTTGCGAAATACCCATTTGGTACCTACAACATTTTGGTTAGGACATGGAACTAAATGCCATACCTCATTCCTCGTGAAGTTGTTGAGCTCCTCTTGCATTGCCAACACCCAATTCGAATCTTTTAGTGCATCCTCCACCCTGTATGGCTCAATAGAGGACACAAAAGAGTAATGTTCACAAAAATGAGCGACTCGAGATCGAGTGGTTACCCCCTTATGAATGTCACCGAGAATTGAGTTCACAGGGTGATCTCTTTGAATCGCTTGGTGGACTCTTGGGTGTGGCGGTCTTTGACCCTGTATCTCCTACTCATCTTCCTTGTCTTCTTCTCCCCCCTTGATCATTGTCCTCCTCTTGAGGTGGCTCATCCTCTTGATCTTCATCATCTTGAGCCTGATCCTTATCTTGAGTTGGTGGAGATGTTTGCATGGAAGATGATGGTTGATCTTGCGCTTGTGTGGGCTCTTCGGATTCCTTAGGACACACATTCCCAATGGACATGTTCCTTAGCACGACGCACGGAGCCTCTTCATCATCTAGTTCATCAAGATCAACTTGCTCCACTTGGGAGCCATTAGTCTCATCAAACACAATGTCACAAGAAACTTCAACTAATCCAGTGGATTTGTTGAAGACTCTATATGCCCTTGTGTTTGAGTCATAACCAAGTAAAAAGCCTTCTACAGCCTTAGGAGGAAATTTATATTTTCTACCCCTTTTAATAAGAATAAAGCATTTTCTACCAAAGACTCTAAAATATGAAACATTGGGCTTTTTACCGGTGAGTTCATATGATGTCTTCTTGAGGATTCGGTGAAGGTAGAGCCGGTTGATGGAGTAGCAGGCGGTGTTAATTGCCTCACCCCAAAACCGGTCCAGTGTCTTGCACTCATCAAGCATGGTCCTTGCCATGTCCAGTAGAGTTCTATTCTTCCTCTCCACTACACCATTTTGTTGTGGTGTGTAGGGAGAAGAGAACTCATGCTTGATGCCCTCATCCTCAAGGAAGCCTTCGATTTGTGAGTTCTTGAACTCCGTTCCATTATCGCTTCTTATCTTCTTGATTCTCAATCCAAACTCATTTTGAGCCCGTCTCAAGAATCCCTTTAAAGTCTCTTGGGTTTGTGATTTTTCCTGCAAAAAGAACACCCAAGTAAAGCGAGAATAATCATCCACAATTACTAGATAGTACTTACTCCCGCCGATGCTTATGTAAGCTATTGGGCCGAAAAGATACATGTGGAGTAACTCCAGTGGCCTGTCCATTGTCATTATGTTCTTGTGTGGATGGTGAGTGCCAACTTGCTTTCCTGCTTGACATGTGCTACAAATCATGTCTTTCTCAAAATGAACATTTATTAGTCCCAAAATGTGCTCTCCCTTTAGAAGCTTGTGAAGATTCTTCATCCCAACATGGGCTAGTCGGCGATGCCAGAGCCAACCCATATTAGTCTTAGCAATTAAGCAAGTATCGAGTTCAGCTTTGTTAAAATCAACTAAGTATAGCTGACCCTGTAATACTCCCTTAAATGCTACTGAATCATCACTTCTTCTAAAGACAGTAACACCTAAATCCGTAAAAAGACAGTTGTAGCCCATTTTGCATAATTGAGATACAGAAAGCAAATTGTAATCTAAAGAATATACAAGAAAAACATTGGAAATAGAATGGTCAGGCGATATAGCAATTTTACCAAGTCCTTTGACCAAACCTTGATTTCCATCCCCGAATGTAATAGCTCTTTGGGGATCTTCGTTTTTCTCGTAGGAGGAGAACATCCTTTTCTCCCCTGTCATGTGGTTTGTGAGAGCACCTAGAGGGGGGGGGGGTGAATAGGTGATCCTGTAACACTTAAAACTTAGGCCACAAAAACTTGGTTAAGTGTTATCACAATAACCGCCAAGTGGCTAGAGAGGAATCTTCAACAAAACACAATAACCAACAAGATCAATCACAGAGATGGCACGGTGGTTATCCCGTGGTTCGGCCAAGACCAATGCTTGCCTACTCCACGTTGTGGCGTCCCAACGGACGAGGGTTGCAATCAACCCCTCTCAAGCGGTCCAAAGACCCACTTGAATACCACGGTGTTTTGCTTGCTTTTTCTCAATCCCGTTTGCGAGGAATCTCCACAACTTGGAGCCTCTCGCCCTTACACTTGAAATTCACAAAGAACACGGAGCAAGGGAGGGATTAGCAACGCACACAAAGACACAAGAATCAGAGTGTCAATACGCACACAAGTCGCAACAAGAGCTCGCAACACAACTCAATGAGTTCACAACTCCACTAGAGCTCTATATGCTATCACAATGAAACGAATGCGCAAAATCGATGTCTTGGTGCTTAGGAATGTTGTAGGAAAGCTTGGTGTATTCCTCCATGCGCCTTGGGGTCCCTTTTATAGCCCCAAGGCAGCTAGGAGCCGTTGAGAGCAATCTAGGAAGGCTGATCTTGCCTTCTGTCGATTGGCGCACCGGACAGTCCGGTGCACACCGGACACTGTCCGGTGCCCGATTTCCTTCCATAAATGGCGCAGTCGACCGTTGGCAGCCTGAGAGCCGTTGGCGCACCGGACATGTCCGGTGCACACCGGACAGTCCGGTGCCCCCTTCTAGCCGTTGGCTCGGCCACGTGTCCCGCGCAGATCGCGCGGCCGACCGTTGGCCCTGCCGACCGTTGGCTCACCGGACAGTCTGGTGCACACCGGACAGTCCGGTGAATTATAGCCGTACGTCGACGATGAATTCCCGAGAGCGATGAGTTCGCCTGTGAACGGCCCACCGGACAGTCCGGTGCACCACCGGACAGTCCGGTGAATTATAGCCGTACACCGCCGTCGAAGTCCCGAGAGCAGCCACTTTGCTCGAGCCAGCCTGGCGCACCGGACACTGTCCGGTGCACCACCGGACAGTCCGGTGCACCCAGACTGAGCAATCTTTGGCTGCTCGAGCCATCTCTTCTCCAACTCGATTTTTTCTGTTTCCAGCACTTAGACACAATACATTAGTCCATAAAACAATGTACCAAGTCTGAGAAACATACCTTTATCCTTGATTTGTACTTTGTCCACCTTTTTACACTTAGGCACTTGTGTTGGACACTAAACCACCAAAATACTTAGAAATGGCCCAAGGGCACATTTCCCTTTCAATCTCCCCCTTTTTGGTGATTTATGCCAACACAACATAAAGCAAGTGGAACAAGTACAAAATCACTACAAATAAGAACTCAAATTATTTTGATTCAAATTTGACATATATGGATCACTCTTTGCCACCACTTGGTTTGTTTTTGCAAATCAAATTCAAATTTCTATCTCTAAGTCAAACACACATGTTAAGACATAAAGAGAGTCATTCCAAGAGAAATTGATTCAAGATTTCAAAAACTCCCCTTTTTCCCATGATCAATACTTCTCCCCACAAGAAGCCAACTTTTGACGAGAGAGACAATAAAAGAGTTTTGACAAACCAAAAGCTCTATTCTACTATTTTCAAAATCTCTCAAGTGGTAGCTGATCCATTTATCGCTTTGACCTTTATTTTCTCCCCCTTTGGCATCAAGCACCAAAACGGGGTCAATCTTGGCCCTTTAACCCCATTGCCTCACCAAAATCTTCAAATAAGAGCAATTGGGCAATAAGAGTATAAAGATGAACTTGGAAAAGTTACTCTTTTCATCGGAGTGCAGTGGAAGTCTTGCATGGTCCAAGTCCACCTTTTCCCTTTCAATCCTCCTTGAAGACTAAAACAACCAAACTCAAGTACATGGTTAGTCTCAAAGGGTCAAGTTGTAGTACAGCTCCCCCTAACTATGTGCATCACTTGCAAAAGGGACTTGTGAGGTCCAGGGAGTGTTTGTACAACTTGAGCACCACAATAAGCAGCAAAATGCAGAATGAACATGATCAAAGGCATAAACACATGTATGCTACAATTCAATCCAAGTTCCGCGAATCCAAGATATTGAGCTCACTACGCAGCCTGCAAAAGGTCTTCTCATCTAGAGGCTTGGTAAAGATATCGGCTAGCTGGTGCTCGGTGCTAACATGAAACACTTCGATATCCCCCTTTTGCTGGTGGTCTCTCAAAAAGTGATGCCGGATGTCAATGTGCTTTGTGCGACTGTGCTCAACAGGATTTTCCGCTATTCGGATAGCACTCTCATTGTCACATAGGAGTGGGACTTTGCTCAGATTGTAGCCAAAGTCCCGGAGGGTTTGCCTCATCCAAAGTAGTTGCGCGCAACACTGTCCTGCGGCAACGTACTCGACCTCAGCGGTGGATAGGGCAACGGAGGTTTGTTTCTTAGAGTTCCATGACACCAGGGATCTTCCTAAGAATTGGCACGTCCCCGATGTACTCTTCCTATCGACCTTACATCCAGCATAGTCGGAATCCGAGTACCCAATCAAGTCAAAGTTAGACCCCTTTGGATACTAGATCCCGAAGCAAGGCGTAGCGACTAAATATCTAAGAATTCGCTTCACGGCCACTAAGTGGCATTCCTTAGGATCAGATTGAAATCTAGCACACATGCATACGCTAAGCATAATATCCGGTCTACTAGCACACAAATAAAGCAACGAACCTATCATGGACCGGTATGCTTTTTGATCAACGGACTTACCTCCTTTGTTGAGGTTGGTGTGTCCGTCAGTTCCCATCGACGTCTTTGCGGGCTTGGCGTCCTTCATCCCAAACCGCTTTAACAAATCTTGTGTGTACTTCGTTTGGGAGATGAAGGTGCCGTCCTTGAGTTGCTTCACTTGGAACCCAAGGAAGTAGTTCAACTCGCCCATCATCGACATCTCGAATTTCTGCGTCATCACCCTACTAAACTCTTCACAAGACTTTTGATTAGTAGAACCAAATATTATGTCATCGACATAAATTTGGCACACAAAAAGATCACCATTGCAAGTCTTAGTAAAAAGAGTTGGATCGGCTTTCCCAACCTTGAAAGCATTAGCAATTAAAAAGTCTCTAAGGCATTCATACCATGCTCTTGGGGCTTGCTTAAGTCCATAGAGCGCCTTAGAGAGCTTACACACGTGGTCGGGGTACCGTTCATCCTCGAAGCCAGGGGGTTGCTCCACGTACACCTCCTCTTTGATCGGCCCGTTGAGGAAAGCGCTCTTCACATCCATTTGGTACAACCTGAAAGAATGGTGAGCGGCATATGCTAGCAGGATACGAATTGATTCTAGCCTAGCCACAGGAGCAAATGTCTTCTCAAAGTCCAAACCTGCGACTTGGGCATAACCTTTTGCCACAAGTCGAGCCTTGTTCCTCGTCACCACCCCGTGCTCGTCCTGTTTGTTGCGGAACACCCACTTGGTTCCCACAACGTTTTGCTTGGGACGAGGCACCAGTGTCCAAACTTCATTGCGCTTGAAATTGTTGAGTTCCTCCTGCATGGCCAACACCCAGTCCGGATCTAGCAAGGCCTCTTCTACCCTGAAAGGCTCAATAGAACAGACAAAGGAGTAATGCTCACAAAAATTAACTAATCTCGAGCGAGTAGTTACTCCCTTGCTGATATCACCCAATATTTGGTCGACGGGATGATCCCTTTGGATCGTCGCTCGAACTTGGGTTGGAGGTGCCTGAGCTGCTTCTTCCTCTTCAACTTGAACATCCTGTGCTCCCCCTTGATCATGCGCCTCCACTTGAGGTACCTGTTCGTCATCTTGGGTTGGGGGATGCACTATAGTTGAGGAAGACGGTTGATCTTGCTCCAATTGTTCCTGAGGCCGTACATCTCCAATCGCCATGGTGCGTATCGTGGCCGTTGGAACGTCTTCTTCATCTACATCATCAAGATCAACAACTTGCTCTCTTGGAGAGCCATTAGTCTCATCAAATACAACGTCGCTAGAGACTTCAACCAAACCCGATGATTTGTTGAAGACCCTATACGCTTTTGTATTTGAATCATAACCTAATAAAAACCCTTCTACGGCTTTGGGAGCAAATTTGGAATTCCTACCCTTCTTCACTAGAATGTAGCATTTACTCCCAAATACACGAAAGTACGATACATTGGGTTTGTTACCAGTTAGCAGCTCATATGAAGTCTTTTTGAGGAGGCGGTGAAGGTAGACCCTGTTGATGGCGTGGCAAGCCGTGTTCACGGCTTCCGACCAAAAGCGCTTGGGGGTCTTGAACTCTCCAAGCATAGTCCTCGCCATATCAATGAGCGTCCTATTCTTCCTCTCTACCACACCATTTTGCTGAGGTGTGTAGGGAGCGGAGAACTCGTGCTTGATCCCCTCCTCCTCAAGGAACTCCTCCACTTGAAGGTTCTTGAACTCGGACCCATTGTCGCTTCTTATCTTCTTCACCTTGAGCTCAAACTCATTTTGAGCTCTCCTTAGGAAGCGCTTGAGGGTCCCTTGGGTTTCAGACTTATCCTGCAAAAAGAACACCCAAGTGAAGCGGGAAAAATCATCAACTATAACAAGACCATACTTACTTCCTCCTATACTCAGATAGGCGACGGGTCCAAAGAGATCCATATGAAGCATCTCCAAGGGTCTTGATGTTGTCATCACATTTTTGCTGTGATGTACTCCTCCCACTTGTTTACCTGCTTGACAAGCTGCACAAGGTCTATCTTTTTCGAAATGAACATTGGTTAGACCTATCACGTGTTCTCCCTTTAGAAGCTTGTGGAGGTTCTTCATCCCCACATGTGCTAAGCGGCGATGCCACAACCAGCCCATGCAAGTCTTAGCCATTAAGCATGCATCTAGACCGGCCTCTTCTTTTGCAAAATCAACTAAGTAAAGTTTGCCGTCTAGTATACCCTTAAAAGCTAGTGAACCATCACATCTTCTAAAGACAGACACATCTACATTTGTAAATAAACAATTATATCCCATATTACATAATTGACTGACATATAGTAAATTATATCCAAGAGACTCAACTAAAAACACATTAGAGATAGAGTGCTCATTAGATATTGCAATCTTGCCTAAACCTTTCACCTTGCCTTGGTTCCCATCACCGAATATGATTGAATCTTGGGAATCCTTATTCTTGACGTAGGAGGTGAACATCTTCTTCTCCCCCGTCATATGGTTTGTGCATCCGCTGTCGATAATCCAGCTTGAGCCCCCGGATGCATAAACCTGCAAGGCAAATTTAGGCTTGGGTCTTAGGTACCCAACTCTTGTTGGGTCCTACAAGGTTAGTCACAATTTCCTTAGGGACCCAAATGCAAGTTTTATCACCCTTGCATTTTGCCCCTAATTTCCTAGCCACTATCTTCCTATCCTTTCTACAAATAGCAAAGGAAGCATTTAAAGCATGATAAATTGTAGAGGGACCATTCATAACTCTTCTAGGAACATGAACAATATTCTTCCTAGGCACATGATGAACATTTTTCCTAGGCATATCTCTACCATGCATATAGGAAGAACTAGGAGCAAACATAGCATACGAGTCATGTGAATCAAAAGCATTGCAACTCCTATGAGACTGTCTTCTATTGTTGTACATAAAAGCATGGTTCTTTTTAGTGCTACTTGCCATAGGGGCCTTCCCTTTCTCCTTGGTGGAGATGGGAGCCTTATGGCTTGTTAAGTCCTTGGCTTCCCTCTTGAAGCCAAGTCCATCCTTAATGGAGGGGTGTCTACCAATCATGTAGGCATCCCTTGCAAATTTTAGTTTATCGAAATTACTTTTGCTAGTCTTAAGTTGGGCATTGAGACTAGCCAATTCATTGTTTAACTTTGCAATAGAAGCTATGTGTTCACTACAAGCATCAATATCAAAATCTTTACATCTATTGCAAATAACAACATTTTCTACACAAGTTGTTGATTTACTAACTATTTTCAACTTAGCATTCAAATCATCATTAATGTTCCTTAAGCTAGAAATTGTCTCATGGCACGAAGATAATTCACATGAAAGCATTTCATTTCTTTTGACTTCTAAAGCATGAGATTTTTGTGCTTCTATAAATTTGTCATGTTCTTCATACAATAAATCTTCTTGTTTTTCTAGAAGCCTATTCTTATCATTCAAGGCATCAATTAATTCATTAATTTTATCTACCTTGGTTCTATCTAGGCCCTTAAATAGACATGAATAATCTATTTCCTCATCACTAGATTCATCTTCACTTGAAGAAGCATAAGTAGAGTCTCGAGTACATACCTTCTTCTCCCTTGCCATGAGGCATGTGTGACGTTCGTTGGGGAAGAGGGATGACTTGTTGAAGGCAGTGGCGGCGAGTCCTTCATTGTCGGAGTCGGACGAGGAGCAATCCGAATCCCACTCCTTGCCAAGATGTGCCTCGCCCTTTGCCTTCTTATAATTCTTCTTCTTCTCCCTCTTGTTCCCTTGGTCCTCATCACTATCATTGTCGGGACAGTTAGCAATAAAATGACCAAGCTTACCGCATTTGAAGCATGAGCGCTTCCCCTTGGCTTTGGTCTTGCTTGGCTGTCCCTTGCGGCCCTTAAGCGCCGTCTTGAATCTTTTGATGATGAGGGCCATCTCTTCATCATTAAGTCCGGCCGCCTCAATTTGTGCCACCTTGCTAGGTAGCGCCTCCTTGCTTCTTGTTGCCTTGAGAGCAAGGGGTTGCGGCTCGTTGATAGGACCATTCAAGGCGTCGTCCACGTACCTCGCCTCCTTGATCATCATTCGCCCGCTAACGAATTTTCCAAGGACTTCTTCGGGCGACATTTTGGTGTACCTGGGATTCTCACGAATATTATTCACCAAATGAGGATCAAGAACGGTAAAGGACCTTAGCATCAGTCAGACGACGTCGTGGTCCGTCCATCGCGTGCTTCCGTAGCTCCTTATTTTGTTGATAAGGGTCTTGAGCCGGTTGTATGTTTGTGTTGGCTCCTCGCCCCTTATCATCGCGAATCGTCCAAGCTCGCCGTCCACCAACTCCATCTTGGTGAGCAAGGTGACGTCGTTCCCCTCATGTGAAATCTTGAGGGTGTCCCAGATCTGCTTGGCGTTATCCAAGCCGCTCACTTTGTGGTATTCATTCCTGCACAATGAAGCTAGAAGAACAGTCGTGGCTTGTGCATTCTTATGAATTTTCTCATTAATGAACATGGGACTATCCGAACTATCAAAGTGCATTCCACTCTCTACAATCTCCCATATACTAGGATGGAGAGAGAACAAGTGACTACGCATTTTGTGACTCCAAAATCCGTAGTCCTCTCCATCAAAATGAGGAGGTTTACCAAGTGGAATAGATAATAAATGAGCATTTGCACTTTGAGGAATACGCGAATAATCGAAAGAAAAGTTCGAGTTAACCGTCTTTCGTTTGTCGTAGTCGTTGTCGTCGTTGTCCTTGTGGGAAGAAGTGGACTCATCACTGTCGTCGTAGTAGACGATCTCCTTAATGCGCTTTGTCTTCTTCTTCTTCCCATCTTTTCGTCTATGACCCGAGCCCGAGTCGGTAAGCTTGTCATCCTTCTGCTCGTTGACGAAGGATTCCTTCTCTTTGTCGTTGATCACGATACCCTTCCCCTTAGGATCCATCTCTTCGGGCGATTAGTCCCTTTGTGAAGAGAACGGCTCCGATACCAATTGAGAGCACCTAGAGGGGGGGGGGGTGAATAGGTGATCCTGTAACACTTAAAACTTAGGCCACAAAAACTTGGTTAAGTGTTAGCAAAATAACCGCCAAGTGGCTAGAGAGGAATCTTCAACAAAACACAATAACCAACAAGATCAATCACAGAGATGGCACGGTGGTTATCCCGTGGTTCAGCCAAGACCAATGCTTGCCTACTCCACGTTGTGGCGTCCCAACGGACGAGGGTTGCAATCAACCCCTCTCAAGCGGTCCAAAGACCCACTTGAATACCACGGTGTTTTGCTTGCTTTTTCTCAATCCCGTTTGCAAGGAATCTCCACAACTTGGAGCCTCTCGCCCTTACACTTGAAATTCACAAAGAACACGGAGCAAGGGAGGGATTAGCAACGCACACAAGACACAAGAATCAGAGTGTCAATACGCACACAAGTCGCAACAAGAGCTCGCAACACAACTCAATGAGTTCACAACTCCACTAGAGCTCTATATGCTATCACAATGAAACGAATGCGCAAAATCGATGTCTTGGTGCTTAGGAATGTTGTAGGAAAGCTTGGTGTATTCCTCCATGTGCCTAGGGGTCCCTTTTATAGCCCCAAGGCAGCTAGGAGCCGTTGAGAGCAATCTAGGAAGGCTGATCTTGCCTTCTGTCGACTGGCGCACCGGACAGTCCGGTGCACACCGGACACTGTCCGGTGCCCGATTTCCTTCCATAAATGGCGCAGTCGACCGTTGGCAGCCTGAGAGCCGTTGGCGCACCGGACATGTCCGGTGCACACCGGACAGTCCGATGCCCTCTTCTAGCCGTTGGCTCGGCCACGTGTCCCGCGCAGATCGCGCGGCCGACCGTTGGCCCTGCCGACCGTTGGCTCACCGGACAGTCCGGTGCACACCGGACAGTCCGGTGAATTATAGCCGTATGTCGACGATGAATTCCCGAGAGTGATGAGTTCGCCTATGAACGGCCCACCAGACAGTCCGGTGCACCACCGGACAGTCCGGTGAATTATAGCCGTACACCGCCGTCGAAGTCCCAAGAGCAGCCGCTTTGCTCGAGCCAGCCTGGCGCACCGGACACTGTCCGGTGCACCACCGGACAGTCCGGTGCACCCAGACTGAGCAGTCTTTGGCTGCTCGAGCCATCTCTTCTCCAACTTCTCCAACTCGATTTTTTCTGTTTCCAGCACTTAGACACAATACATTAGTCCATAAAACAATGTACCAAGTCTGAGAAACATACCTTTATCCTTGATTTGTACTTTGTCCACCTTTTTACACTTAGGCACTTGTGTTGGACACTAAACCACCAAAATACTTAGAAATGGCCCAAGGGCACATTTCCCTTTCAGTTTGTGCATCCGCTGTCTATTATCCAACTTGAGCCCCCGGATGCATAAACCTGCAAAACAATTTAGGCCTTGTTCTTAGGTACCCAAACAGTCTTGGGTCCTTTGATGTTAGAAACAAGCACCTTGGGTACCCAAACACAAGTCTTGGAGCCCTTGTGTTTGCCCCCATCATATTTGGCAACTACTTTGCCTGATTTGTTAGTTAAAACATAAGATGCATCAAAAGTCTTAAATGAAATGTTAGGTTCATTTGATGCAGTAGGAGTTTTATTTTTAAGGCAATTTAACATGGGTTGATTGCCTAGAGCTAGAAGCCTCATTCTTATACATAAAAGCATGGTGAGAAACAGAATGAGATTTCTTAGCATGAATTCTCCTAATTTTGTGTTCGAGATAACCAGCAGGATATAAAATATAGCCCTTGTTATCCTGAACCATGGGAGCCTTGCCCTTAACAAAATTAGACAATCTTTTAGGGGCATTAAGCTTGACATTGCTTCCCTGTTGGAAAGCAATGTCATCCTTAATACCAGGGCGTCTCCCACTATAGAGCATGCTTCTAGCAAATTTAAACTTTTCATTCTCAATTTCATGTTCATTGTTTTTTTGCAGTTAGTTGAGCTATATGATCATTTTGTTGTTTAATTAAAGCAAGGTGATCATGAATAGCATCAACATTAACATCTCTACATCTAGTACAAATAGTAACATGATCAACACTAGATGCAGAGGGTTTGCAAACATTTAATTCTTCTATCTTAGCATGTAATAAGGCATTCTCATCTCTAAGATAGGAAATAGAGTCATTGCAAACATTTAAATCTTTAGCCTTGGAAATTAAGCTAGCATTTTCAGTTTTAAGGCTAGAGATCATTCAATTTATCAATCTTAGCAATTAAACTAGCATTTTCATTTCTAAGATTGATAATTGAATCATGGCAAATGTAAGCTCCTTAGTTAGGTTTTCATTTTCTCTACTTCCTGAGCATAAGCATTTTTAACTTTAACATGCCTTTTATTTTCCTTAATAAGGAATTCCTCTTGGCTATCCAAGAGTTCATCCTTCTCATGAATGGCACCTATCAATTCATTTAATTTTTCTCTTTGTTGCATGTTAAGGTTGGCAAAAAGTGTGAGCAAATCATCTTCATCTTCACTAGAACTACCCTCATCACTAGATGTAGTATATTTGGGGGTGGTTCTAAATTGTACCTTCTTCTTTTTGCCGTCCTTTGCCATGAGGCACTTGTGACCGACGTTGGGGAAGAGGAGGCCCTTGTTGACGGCGATGTTGGCGGCGTCCTCGTCGGAGGAGGAGTCAGTGGAGCTCTCATCGGAGTCCCATTCTCGACACACGTGGACATCGCCGCCATTCTTCTTGTAGTACCTCTTCTTTTCCTTCTTCCCCCTCTTGTTGTCGCCCCTGTCACTATCACTAGACATAGGACATTTTGCAATAAAATGACCGGGCTTACCACATTTGTAGCACACCCTCTTGGAGCGGGGTTTGTAGTCCTTCCCCCTCCTTTGCTTGAGGATTTGGCGAAAGCTCTTGATGATGAACGTCATCTCCTTGTTGTCGAGCTTGGAGGCATTGATGGGGAGCCTACTTGATGTAGACTCTTCTTTCCTTTCTTCTGTCGCTTTGAATGCGATGGGTTGCACCTCGGGTGTGGAGGTGTCGCCTTGCTCCAAGTCGATGATGTGTTTGGAGCCTTTGATCATTAACTCAAAGCTCACAAACTTCCTAATTACCTCCTCGGGAGTTAGCTTATATCTAATATCACCACGTATTAATTGAACTTGAGTAGGATTACGAAATATGAGGGATCTAAGAATAACCTTGACCATCTCATGGTCATCCCATTTTGTGCTCCCAAGGTTGCGCACTTGGTTGACCAAGGTCTTGAGCCGGTTGTACATCGCTTGTGGCTCCTCTCCTTGGTTGAGGACGAATCGATTGAGCTCCCCCTCAATTGTCTCCTGCTTGGTGATCTTGGTCACCTCATCTCCTTCATGCGTGGTCTTTAGGACGTCCCAAATCTCCTTGGCGCTCTTTAACCCTTGCACCTTATTATACTCCTCTCGACATAGATAGGCAAGGAGTATAGTAGTGGCTTGGGAGTTAAAGTGCCGGATTGGGGCAACCTCGCCCGAGTCGTAGCCCTCATCTCCCACCGTGGGTACCTGCGCTCCAAACTCAACAATGTCACATATGCTTGCGTGGAGTGAGGTTAGGTGATGCCTCATTTTATCACTCCACATGCAATAATCCTCACCATCAAAATATGGTGGTTTGCCTAATGGAACGGAAAGTAAAGGATCACACTTAGAAATGCGGGGATAGCATAGGGGGATCTTATTAAACTTCTTGCGCTCATGGCGCTTAGACGTTACGGACGTCGTGTCGAAGCCGAATGGCGATGAAGAGTCGGTCTCGTAGTAGACCACTTTCTTCATCTTTTTCTTCTTGTCGCCACTCCGATGTGACTTGACGTGGGGAGGTGATTCCTCCCTTCCTTTAGCGCCGGACTCCCTTGATGGAGCCTTCCCGTGGCTTGTGGCCTTGTTGCCGGTTTCCATCTCCCTCTTGGCGGATCCTCCCGACATCACTTCGTGTGGTTAGACTCTAAATGAAGTACCAGGCTTTGATACCAATTGAAAGTCACCTAGAGGGGGGTGAATAGGCGGAATCTGAAAATCTACTACTACTCTATAAGAACGCAGTGAGGGCGTCCACAGTTAGGCCATGCCCCCGCTCCCTCCCGCACCCGCGCATGGATGGCGTCCACATCCCCCGCCGTGCCCTCACCTGCCCCGACTATGATCCCCCCGTCACCGCGCTGATTCCCCCGCCATCACCGCTCCGCCGCGCGCGACGTGGTGAGACCGTGCCCCCACCCCTGTAGCATCGAAGCTCCAAGACAGCCGACAACTCTGCCCCCGCCCTCGAGTTACATCCCGTGACACCCGTCGTGCTCCCGCCACCACCTCCCGCATCCCGCGATTCTAGAGGTCCAGAGATGCACGATTCCTTCCAAACGCGGCGATTCCTTCCATCAACGACACCGAGCTCCATCATCCCGCGATTCTAGCCCCCAGCAGCCGTGACAACCGCGTCCCCCAATCCCAGAGCCCCCCATTATCCCCGACACGATGTCCGGGAGGTTCGCGGCCGACGCCCCGCCATCCCTCCATGCCCCGCAGCCTATGCCCGTGCACCCCCGCCCTACCCGCCGCACCCCCCATAGACCCGCGTCCCCCAGCTCCGCCTCGCGCCGAACTTCGCCGGCTCCCATCCCCTCGCCTGCCACGAGAGGCCCCAAATAGATCTTTTCCTCTCCTCCATTCGTCCGGCGTCCGGCTCCGCACCTCGCTATTACCCCTCGGCCCTCGCCCCTTCCCTCCTTCCTGTTCCCCTCCATCACTCCCTCGCCTCCCCCTATGCCGGCCTGCACACACAGACACACACACCACAGCCTACAGCGCTTCTGCTACTCCAGCTCCTCGTACTACCGCGCCCGCGCGCTGCTCGTTCCCCAGCCTCTGCTTGCTTGGCTCATCGAGCCCTGAGGTTGGTGGAGGCGGGGCTTATTGCCCTAGAGAGGAGATCGGGGACCTCTAGGAGTGGGCATCTCTGGTGTCGCCCTTCTTCACCCGTTGTCGACAACGGACACGCTGGAGCGACGGAGCTACGCTATCAGGGCGTGGAGGTGGACACGAGGCGGTGCGAGCGCCTATGCGGAACTGGAGTGGTCGGCAGTGCGAGGCGCTGGTGCCCCGTGCGCGCTGCGGGAGAAGGAGGCTGAGCTAGAGGCGGCCCGATTGAACGCCGTGGAGCTAGAGTGGCTGCAGCTGGCGGCCTCCAATACGCAAGCATGGTGCGGCCTGGCGCGAAGCAACGAGGCCACCGCATCGGGCCTATGTGCCATGCTCGACACCCTGCTGCAGTATGATAAAATTGTTGTGAAACAGTTTGGAGCATGATATCCATGATTTAGATGATAGTGCTGATGAAGGAGCAATTATCTCCCCTGAGAAAACATCAAGCTTCAATACTCCAGCCACCATTTCGAATGCAAAGCTCTATCCACAATTTTGCATCTGCTTAAATTTAGGAATTTTGTTTTTTTCTGTACGTGTTTCAAGTTTTAGCTCTGGTGGCCAGTAGGTAAGCTGATTTGGAGTAACTTGTTATACTGTCGTACAAGGTATAACTCCAGCATCCGGATGGAGCTAGAGGAGTCGTCGCCAGCCAAGACACCTAGAGGTCTGTCTTTCTTCTGCTCTGTTTTGCTCCCCGAATTGAATCGAATTGAGCTCTAGGGTTTCTAATGGAAAGACATTGTTCAGGCTATCTTTTTTTCATTCTTGTTGAACCACGTAAATAGCTCTAGCAAATTCGTTGTCGTCTGTTATTGATAATTGAATTTGCCTGTCTTAGAAAAATTCAATCATTCTTTGCAGGTATGATTACTCTGGTTATGGGCAGTCATCAAGTAAGGTATTTATCTGTACTTTCTGAAACTAATGCTCTTACCCTGTCACCTTCGGTCGAGGGGTGCCTCACAACATTAGCCTTGTTATTAAAGAGGCCTTGAAACTGATTTATGCTCCAGTGGATTTTAGCAGTTATTCAGGGGATTTTTTAGCAGTTAACCCTTTTTAGTAATGACAGTGCCGACACAACCTTTCTCTAAAAATCCATCTTCAGCCAAGTGAAGCTAATACCTTCGCTGACATAGAGGCTACATACAAGTGCCTTGTGGATGTTTATGGAACCAGGGAAGAAGACATTGTTCTGTATGGCCAGTCTGTTGGTAGCGGACCAACCCTTAATCTAGCTGTTCGTTTAGATCGCGTAAGGGATGTGGTTCTGCACAGTCCAATGCTATCTGGATTGTGTGTCATGTATTCTGTGAATAAAACATATTAGTTTGACATATACAATGTTTGCCTCTCTGACGCAAGTATTAGCATAAATATGTAGCATCTCGTATATGCTAACACTTGTTTGATCCGCAGAACATCGACAAAATCACTCATGTTAAGTGCCCAGTTTTGGTAATCCATGTAAGCTCCTTATACACATCTACATGGTACTAGTAGGATTATTCTTCTAATACTAGCTTCAGATCAAGAATAAACAAGAATAAACTGGACTGGAACATTGTTTTCAGGGCACAAAAGATGACGTCGTGGACTGCTCCCATTGGAAGTGGCTCTACGAGTTGTGCCAGCACAAGTACGAACCTCCATGGATCGAGGGAGGTGACCATGGCAACCTGAAGAAATTCCCAGTGTACATACGACATCTGAAGAAGTTCTTACTGACCATAAAGAAGCTGCCATCTAAAAAAAGATGTTGCGGCTGACCACGAGCCATGGGCCGCTGAGAATATAACACACCCTAGCGGTGGAGCCATCTTCGAGGCACCTATCTCGCGGAGGCTAGAGTCGTCGAAAAAAGCATGATCCATGAAGTGCAGGCGAAGCACGGGCCATAGGGAAAAGGCAAGGTCCAACACAGACAAGAGAGAGAGATATCGAGGAGAAGTGTCGACTGCTTTGACAACATCCTCGAACATGAGCACCTGGAAAAGCCAAGGAAAAGCTTTGACAGGTTGGTTGGTTCTGCACACTAGTTTCTGAGATGAAGAAAAATTCAGCCCATCAATGATTCTTTTACCCTCTTCATCATGTTTCAAATGTTGGAAATGTGATACATACTTTGTTATTTCCTCTCATCATTCTTGTGCAAGGTCAGAGAGAAGATTAGAGCAATGAGTCTGTGCAATGTCGATTGTTGACTGCTTCCAAGGGCCTCCTGGCAGTATTGCGCTTTCCCGAGGTCGTTGTAGTGGAAAGGGTTTCTGGTTGCTGCCGGTGTCAGTAATTTTACCCTGGCTTGTAGGCTTGTAGCTCTGGCCTCTGCGTGATGGTAATGCTAATCATAAGATATTCACGAACATAGCAAAGAGAAATATATATATATATGTAAGCTTCTGATTCTATTACACTTGTACATGTTATGTTGCTTCAAGCTTGTAAACACACATACACAACATTGTGATCTGAGTGTACAGGGGCTGCTAAACCTGTTATCAACAAGAAAGACACTCCCTCCTTTCTAAAAATAAACATCCGAAATGTCAAATCTTATTAGTTCTAATATGTTTATATAAAATATTATTAATATTTGTGCATATGAATTTATTATAAAGAGTATATTCCACGATTAATCTACTTATATTAATTATACATTATAGATATTAATCATATAGTATTTTTATATGTTCGGTTAAACTTAAAAAGATTTTAGTTTCCTCAGGAGCAAGGTGCATATCTCTACTATGTCTTTTGTTATATAAAATCATCAGTTTATATTGGTACACGGTTTCACAGTGGTCGTTTTTGTAAAAAAAATCTTACATTCACCCCTCTCTGCTCTCCCACATTCAAATAGTAAAAAAGTTAAACTTATGCAGATTTGAAGCATAGTTATTGTCTCTAAACCTACATTCACACCCACGTAACCAATAAAATCCACGTCTTTGTATTTTATGCTCTATATTTAAGCATAAATCAAAACCGTAGCAACGCACGGGCATTCAACTAGTTATAAACTTAAGCACACACTACAAGCTGGGGTTAGCGTTAGAACGAATATTACGTCCGGGAGAGAGGGAAAACAAATCAACCAAGAAATAATGCGGATGAACATGGTGATTTGTTTTACCGAGGTCTGGTTCTAAAGAACCTAGTCCCCGTTGAGGTGGTCACAAAGACCGGGTCTCTTTCAACCCTTTCCCTCTCTCAAACGGTCACTTAGACCGAGTGAGGCTTCTTCCTTAATCTCACGGGTCACTTAGACCCCGCAAGGACCACCACACAATTGGTGTCTCTTGCTTCGCTTACAAAGCACTTGAGAGTAAGAAGTGAGAAAGAAAAGAAAGCCAACCAAGCAAACAAGAGCAACAAGAAACACAAGTGATCCTCTCACAAGCCCTAATGCGCTATTGTTGAATTCGGGACTTTGAGTGGATCGATCGCTTGATTTGTGTCTTGGAGTGAAGTCTATTACTCTTGTATTGAATGCAATGTGTGGAATGCTTGGATGGTTGGAGTGGAGGTGGTTGAGGGGTATTTATAGCCCTCAACCACCAAACAACCGTTGGGGAGGGGCTGCTGTCGATGGGCGCACCGGATAGTCCGGTGCGCCACCGGACACTGTCCGGTGCGCCAGCCACGTCACCCAATCATTAGGGTTCGGGCACAGTCGACCGTTGGAGCTTTGTCTTCTTGTGGCACCGGACAGTCCGGTGCCGCACCGGACAGGTACTGTTCACTGTCCGGTGCGCCTCTGACGGCTGCTCTTCTCTGCCGCGCACTATTCATCTGGAATTCAGCTTTTGCAGACGACCGTTGCGCGAAGTAGTCGTTGGTCCGGTGGTGCACCGGACAGTCCGGTGGCACACAGGACAGTCCAGTGAATTATAGCGGAGCGTGGCCTGAGAAACCCGAGAGTTGAGAGTTCAGAGTTGTACGGTTCTGGTGCACGGGACACTGTCCGGTGGCACACCGGACAGTCTGGTGCGCCAGACCAAGGCACACTCGGTTTCTTGCTCCTTTTGAATTTGAACCCTTTCTTCAATCCTTTATTGGTTTGTGTTGAACCTTTATGCACCTGTATATCATATACTCTAGAGCAAACTAGTTAGTCCAATATTTGTGTTGGGTATTCAACCACCAAAATTATTTATAGGAAAAGGTTAAACCCTGTTTCCCTTTCAAAAGGTATGGTGTGCATTGGACCAGTCACTGTTCACACTCCAGTGCACCCGAATTCATATCAGATCTAGGATTTCATCCCAACGACTATTTAATTGGTTGAGGGCTATAAATATACCTCTAACCAACATATCAATATACAAGAGTTGTGCGATATCTCCAATACACTATAGCAAACTCCCAAGTAATCAAAGTCTCCCAGGTGCCACAAAAGAGAGGATTGAACAATAGAGCTAGTCTTTTTTGTGAGAATTGTGATAGTGCCTTGATAGAGTAATAAAGGGAAGAGTGTGTGCTACCTTCTTGTGATCTTTGAGCTTGGAGTTGTGACTCACATTGGTTGTAAAGCTATCAAGAGGCTTCAACGTGTGACGTTGACGTACCTTGAAAAGACTTCGATCTCTATATTGAGAAAAGAGAGAGGACTCAAGTTTGATCTTTGGAATCACTTGAGAAGGTTCAAAGATACCCGATCCTTTGGGATGCCTCAACAGAGTTGTAGGTTTCATTTGGAAACCGAACTCCGGTAAATAATTTGTCGTGTCATTGTGTTTGATTGTTTGCAATTTGTTCTCCTCCTTCCTCCCTAAGTTCTCTTGCATTGATCTTCTCCCAAACCCTTAAGTGTTGCTTCAAAGTTCATTCCACACATTTATAAGAGCAAAACTTTGCTAGATAGAATTTGTCTTCTCACGCTAACTAACTTGCTTATTATCCTAACCTCTAAATTTGGATTGACTTTTATTTTAAGTGTTAAATTTCAGGTTTTGCCTATTCACCCCCCCTCTAGGCAACTATCACAACTCTAGTGGAACAGTGCCTAGCTGAAGGGGCAGGCACCAGGACACTATTGTGGCTGCAAAAGTGGATCACGATTAGACCGCGGTGTACGTCGTCGCCTTGATTTAGCTAAACCTCACCAACAGGGGTGAATAGTTGTCACCTAAAAAATCAACACTTAAACAAAACTTGATCCCTATTAGTTGTTAGAACGAGAGAGAATGTAGTCTAAGTGAGAGAAAAGTTCTTTTTCACTTGTTGCTCTTATAAGTATTAAGTAAGATCATATAGCAACACAAGTGAGTTAGAATGAAATTGTAGCAAGAAAACTTTAGAAGGGGAAGGATGAATTGACTCAAGCCTAGCTACGGGTGCAAAAGTTTCATCGAAATTCAAACCTTTGACTTGTGAGTACTCATTGGCCATAAGTTGGACTTTGTTTCTTGTCACCACACCATGTTCATCTTGCTTGTTGTGGAAGACCCACTTGGTTCCTACATTATTATGATTTGGACGGGGTACTTGAAAGGAAAATGTGCCCTTGGACCATTTCTATAAATGTTTTGGTGATTAGATGTCCAACACATATTATTTTGGTTGATATAAGCTAAGTATCAAAGAGATGCAAATGGAAAAGCAAGGTATGGTTCTAGCCTTAGTAAATTGTTTTTGGTACTAACGTTATTCTACTAAGTGCTAGGAACCTTGTCAAAACGAGAGAAATCGAATTAGAGAAGTTTGGCTAAGTCCAGCTAGACTTGCACCAGCCTGAGGTGCACCGAACTGTTCGGTGCCGAGGCTGGTGCCCCGGTGAATAGGCCGCTCTCAGGAAAAACTCAGCGCGCCACGGCTATAATTCACCGGACTGTCCAGTGAGCCAGCCGCGCCCAAGCCAACGGTCGGCTACACAATCAGCGGGCGACACATGGACTTTGCCAACGGTCATCTGGTCGCACCGGACTGTCCGGTGTGCCACGGGGGCCGTGGCTGCAACGATCGACTTTGCTAGAAAAGGAAGGAAATCACGCACTGTTCACTGTCCAGTGGTGCAACGGACTGTCCGGTGCGCCCACGGATAGAAGGCAACTATGGCCTTCCAAATAGAGCTCCAACGGCTCCTAGCTGCCTTAGGGCTATAAAAGGGACCCCTAGGCGCATGGAGCAGTACACCAAGCACCCATTGAATATCCTAAGATGCCGAGACTTTGCATTCACATTCATTGTGGTAGAGATTCGAGCACTTTTCTAAGCTATAACTCCGCTGTGTTGTTTCGTGTGCTCGTTCTTGTCTTGCGTGTGTGTTGTTGCTGCAACTCTCGCTCTTGTGTGTGTTTCTATTGCTCCCTTACTCTTGTGTTTACTTGAGATCTTTTGTGTAAGGCATGCGAGACTCCAAAGTGTGGATATTCGTCACAACGGGATATTGTTGAGATAAAGAGAACCGTGGTATTCAAGTTGATCTTTGGATCACTTGAAAGGGGTTGAGTGCAACCCTCGTCCATTGGGACTTCACAACATGGAGTAGGCAAGTATTCTACTTGACCGAACCATAGGATAAAAATCGTTGTGTCACTTGTCTTTATTCTTGTGTGATTCTATCTATCTCTATTAACTTCACTTGCTTAATTGCTCTCAGTTTAATACTCATCTTGTGGAGAGCAATTAAGTGAAGAAGTTTACTCTGCTTGTACTTCTCTCTTGAACATGGACTTAGCTTTCACTAATCTAATATTAGTCCAAGTTTGTGTTGTTAAGCTGTTTTTACAGGACACCTATTCATCCCCCTCTAGGTGCTCTCAATTGGTATCAGAGTTGTTCTCTTCATCAAGGGACTAACTGCCCGAAGAGATGGATCCTAAGGGAAAGGGGATCGTGATAAACGACAAGGAAAAAGAGACCCTCCATGTTGATGAGCCAAAAGGTGACAAGCCCACTGACTTAGGCTCAAACAACAAGAGGAAGGATGGGAAGAAGATGAGGCGTATTAAGAAGATCATTTACTATGACAGCGATGCCTCCGCCTCTTCACCAAGGGACGACGATGATGACTCATCCACGAAAAAAATGGTTAGTCAGAATTATTCATTCGATTATTCTCGCATGTCGTACAATTCAAATGCTCATTTACTGTCTATTCCACTTGGTAAACCCCCCTGATGGAGATGATTACTCTTTAGGAGCCATAAAATGCGTAGTCATTTATTCTCTCTCCATCCTAGTATTTGGAAAATAGTTGAAAATGGAATGCATTTTGATAGTAGTGATAATCCCGTATTCATTAACAAGAAAATTCATAAGAATGCCCAGGCTACTACTATGTTGTTAGCATCTCTATGCAGGGATGAGTACAATAAAGTCAGCGGCTTGGACAATGCCAAGCAAATATTGGATACCCTCAAAATCTCTCACGGGGGTAACGACGCCACCATGATCACAAAGATGGAACTGGTGGAAGGAGAACTGGGAAGGTTCACCATGAAACGGGAAGAGGAGCCAACCGAAACCTACAGTAGGCTCAAGACCCTGGTGAACAAAATTCGAAGCTATGGGAGCACAAGATGGACGGATCATGACGTCGTTCGACTCATGCTAAGGTCATTTACTGTTATTGATCCTCATCTTGTAAACCTTATTCGTGAGAATCCAAGGTACACCAAAATGACACCCGAGGAAATTCTCGGAAAATTTGTGAGCGGACGCATGATGGTAAAATAAGCAAGGTATGTGGATGATATTGCGAATGGACCACTGCTTATTTATGAGCTGCAACCTGTTGCTCTCAAAGTAACAAACAACAAGGAGACGCTACCTAACAAGGTAGCACAAGGGGAGGTTGTCGGGCTAAATGAGGATGAAATGACGCTTGTAATCAAGCATTTCAAGACTGTATTGAAGGGACGCAAGGAATACCCAAACAAGAACAAGTCAAAGGGAAATCGCTCCTGCTTCAAATGCGGTAAGTCTGGTCATTTCATTCACAATGCCCCGATAATGAAAATGACTAGGGACAAGAAAAGAAATGGAAGAAGGAGAAAAAGAAGAACTACAGGAAGGTGAAGGGCGATGCACACATTGGTAAGGAATGAGACTCTGACTTTTCTTCATCCGACTCCGACGATGAAGGACTAGCAGCCTCCGCCTTTGACAAATCCTCCCTCTTCCCCAACGAACATCACACGTGCCTCATGGCTAAGGAGAAGAAGGTATGTACATGAGATACCTCCAAGTATACTTCTTCTAGTGATGAGGAATCTGATGATGATGTAGATTATAGTGATCTCTTTAAGGGTTTAGATAGATCTAAGGTAGATAAAATCAATGAGTTAATTGATGCCCTTAATGAGAAAGATAGGTTGTTAGAAAAACAAGAAGATGTTCTTTATGAGGAACATGATAAATTTATTAATGTTCAAAAATCTCTTGCTTTAAAAACTAAGAAAAATAAATTATTGTCTTCTGAGCTATCTTCTTGTCATGATTCTATTTCTAGTCTTAAGAGTTTGAATGCTAGGCTAGAAAAAAGTAAATGTGGCTAGTTCTTCTGTAGAGTTTGTGTCTATTTGTAATAGGTGTAAAAAATTTGATATTGATGCTTGCAATGCACATGCTTCTACCATTCTTAAGTTGAATAATGATGTTGCTAATCTTAATGCTCAACTTAAAACTTGCAAAAATGATTATGAAAAGTTAAAATTTGCCAAGGATGCCTACACTGTTGGTAGACACCCCTCTATTAAGGATGGACTTGGTTTCCAAAAGGGAACCTAGAACTTAACAAGCTAAAGGATCTCCAATCTCAACAAGGAGAAAGGGAAGGCTCCTATGGCTAGTAGCTCTCTTGCCTCACATGACAAAAAGAACCATGCATATCTTTATGCTCATGTTAAGAATGTTTCTAAGATTTCTCATCATGATAGGTGTTATAATCATGTTGTTTTACCTGTACGTCATGATGCTACTTTTGATTCTCATGCCATGTTTGCATCATCTAGCTCTTTTCATGCTCATGGTACGAGTAGACCTAGGCGCCATCATGTTGCTTCTCATGTGCCTAGGAATGCATCAAATGGACCAACCATGATTTATCAAACTTATGATGTTTCATTTATTCTTATGTGCAAAAATGATAAAGTAGTTGCTAGAAACTTGGGGCCTAAGTGCAAGAGAGACAAAACTTGCATCTGGGTTCCAAAGTCTTTTGTGACTAACCTTGTAGGACCCAACAAGAGTTGGGTACCCAAAACCCAAGCTTAAATTACCTTGCAGGTTTATGCATCCAGGGGCAAAAGTTGTATCATTGATAATGGATGCACAAACCACATGATGGGAGAGAAGAAAATGTTCACCTCCTACGTCAAGAACAAGGATTCCCAAGACACGATCATCTTTGGAGATGGAAATCATGGCAAGGTCAAAGGTTTGGGTAAAATAGACATCACTACCAAGCATTCAATTTCTAATGTGTTTTTAGTAGAATCGCTCAGTTACACTTTTCTTTCTGTAAGTCAATTGTGTCATATGGGATACAATTGTTTATTTACAAATGTTAATGTATCTATCTTTAGAAGAAGTGATGGTTCATTAGCTTTTAAAGGTGTATTAGATGGAAAGCTCTATTTAGTTGATTTCTCAAAAGAGAATGTCGATCTACATGCATGTTTAATAGCTAAGACTAATATGGGCTGGCTCTGGCACCGCCGTCTAGCATATGTTGGGATGAAGAATCTTCATAAGCTTCTAAAGGGAGAACATGTGTTAGGACTAACAGGTGTCTATTTTGAGAAAGACAGACCTTGTGCAGCGTGTCAGACAGGAAAGCAGGTGGGAACTACTCATCAAATCAAGAACGTGATGACGACATCAAGACCACTGGAACTTCTACATATGGATCTCTTCGGGCCCATTGCTTACCTTAGCATCGGGGGAAGTAAGTATGGTCTTGTAATTGTTGATGATTTTCCCCGCTTCACTTGGGTGTTCTTTTTGCAGGATAAATCTAAAACCCAAGGTACTGTAAGCGCTTCTTAAGGAGAGCTCAAAATGAGTTCGAGCTCAAGGTGAAGAAGATAAGGAGCGAACAATGGATCTGAATTCAAGAATCTTCAAGTGGAAGAATACCTTGAGGAGGAAGGCATCAAGCATGAGTTCTCTGCTCCATACACACCACAACAAAATGGTGTAGTAGAGAGGAAGAACATGACGCTCATCGACATGGCGAGAACAATGCTTGGAGAATACAAGACGCCTGAGCGGTTTTGATCAGAAGCTGTAAATACAACTTGCCATGCCATAAACCGCCTCTATCTTCATTGCCTCCTCAAGAAGACATCTTATGAACTCCTAACTGGCAACAAACCCAATGTTTCGTGGTTTCGTGTATTCGGGAGCAAATGCTACATCTTGGTAAAGAAAGGTATACATTCAAAATTTGCTCCCAAAGTTGTAGAAGGGTTTTTACTAGGTTATGATTCAAATACAAAGGCATATAGGGTCTTCAACAAATCATCGGTTTAGTTGAAGTCTCCAGTGATGTTGAATTTGATGAGACTAATGGCTCTCCAAGAGAGCAAGTTGATCTTAATGATGTAGATGAGGATGAGATTCCAACGGCCGCAATGCGAACAATGGCGATAGGTGATGTGCGACCGCAGGAACAACAAGATCAAGATCAACCATCTTCCTCAACACTAGTACATCCCCCAACTCAAGATAAGGAACATGTACCTCAAGATGAAGGCATGGATCAAGGGAGAGCACATGGAGAACAGGATAAGGAGGAAGAAGCACCACAAGCACCTCCAACTCAAGTCCGGGCAACTATTCAAAGAAACCATCTAGTGGATCAAATTCTGGGTGACATGAGTAAGGGAGTAACTACTCGCTCACGTTTAGCTAACTTTTGTGAGCATTACTCGTTTGTTTCTTCTATTAAGCCTTTTAGGGTAGAAGAAGTCTGGCAGGATCCAGACTGGGTGTTGGCCATGCAGGGAAGAGCTCAATAACTTCGAGCGAAATAAAGTATGAAGCCTGGTGCCACGTCTGAAGCAAAACATTGTGGGAACCAAGTGGGTGTTCCACAACAAGCAAGATGAACATGGTGTGGCGACAAGGAACATGCTCGACTTGTGGCAAAAGGTTATGCCCAAGTCACAGGTTTGGATTTTGAGGAGACTTTTGCTCCTGTAGCTAGGCTTGAATCAATTGACCTATTATTGGCCTATGCTGCTCATCACTCGTTTAAGTTGTTTCAAATGGACGTGAAGAGCACCTTCCTCAATGGACCAATCAAGGAGGAAGTATATGTAGAACAACCCCCTGACTTCGAGGATGATATGTATCCCGACCACGTTTCAGGCTCTCTAAGGCGCTCTATGGACTTAAGCAAGCCCCAAGAGCATGGTATGAATGCCTTAGAGATTTTCTTATTTCTAATGCTTTTAAGGTTGGAAAAGCTTATCCTACTCTCTTTACTAAGACTTGTAATGGTGATTTGTTTGTATGCCAAATATATGTCGGTGACATAATATTTGGTTCTACTAATCAAAAGTCTTGTGAGGAGTTTAGCAAGGTGATGATGCAGAAATTCGAGATGTCAATGATGTGCGAGTTGAACTACTTCCTTGGATTCCAAGTGAAACAACTCAAGGAAGGAACCTTCATCTCCCAAACGAAGTACACTCAAGACTTACTCAACATATTTGGGATGAAGGATGCAAAGCCCGCAAAGACACCGACGGGAACGGATGGACACTTGGACCTAAACAAAGGAGGTAAGTTCATTGATCAAAAAGCATACCAGTCTATGATAGGTTCTTTACTTTTATCTTTGTGCTAGTAGACTGGATATTATGCTAAGCGTGTGCATGTGTGCTATATTTCAATCCGACCCCAAGGAATGTGAAAGGGAAATGGTCTCAACCATCTCCTATAATCGATTTTGGTGTTTGACGACCATCACAAAACTTATGGACTAACTAGTTTGCCTAGTTGATCTTTTCTCAGGTGCATAAAGTTCATATACATCTGTAAGGAAAATGGACCCTGGGCCATTTGGCTAAAGGGATTTTGGTGTTTGATGATCAACAGAACATGTGGACTAATGAGTGCGCTAGTGTTTATGTTTGTAGTTCATAGGATGCAAAGAGGATTGAACTAAGGCCATGATGATGCAACACCTCAAAAAGAAAATACATAAAAAGAAGCATATAAGTCTAAGACTCAAGAAGAATAGAAGCCCAAAAGAATAAGCGAAGAAATCCAAGAAAAAGGGCAGGCAGCCAGCGCGTGGTGGCGCACCGGACTGTCAGGTGGGACAACCGTACAGTCTGCGTACAGGGGCCCGCAGATAGGCGTCCTCGGACTGTAGCACCGGACTGTCCGGTGGGCACTGGACTGTCTGGGTAACAGTTGGATCCAACGGTCGACTGCTACATACCCCAACGGTCGGCTGACGTGGCAGGCACCTGACAATGAACAATGCCCTGTCCGGTGTGCACCGAACTATCCGGTGCGCCCGTCGACAGAAAGCTGTTGCTTTCTGTCCAACGACTAGGAATGGGGTTGGGGCCTATAAATACCCCCAACCACCTCCATTCACACATCCAAGCCTTCCACTCTCACACATTCAATACAAGAGCAATTAATTAATTCCAAGACACATTCAAAGCTTCCAATCTCCTCAAGTGCCACAATTAAGACAAGCGATTAGTGACTTGAGAGAGTGTGATTCGTGTTTCATTTGTTGCTTGGTTTTTTAATAGTGCTTTCTTCATCTCCTTCTAAACTCTCTAAGTGACTTGTAAAACTAGCAAGAGACACCTAAGTGTGTGGTGATCCTTGCGGGGTCTTTGTGATCCTTGAGATTAAGAAGAAGCAATCAATCGGTCTGGGTGATCTATTGAGAGAGGGAAAGGGTTGAAAAAGACCCGGCCCTTGTGGCCTTCTCAACAGGGAGTAGGTTCATTGGAACCGAACCTCGGGAAACAAATATTTGGGTTCATTTGTGTTGATCTTCACCTTATGATTTGATTCTTCCTCTCCCCTCTCTCTAAGTTCTCTTGCTCACAATCTTTTGAGTTAGCTCCCAAAGTTATCCGCATTAATTGAGAAACTCATAGCAAGAAGAACTTTCTTCTGCACTCCATATTAATTATTATTTGTTTCTAATTCTAACCCCGGGTGAAGTTCGTGTTCAAAGTTTATAATTTACAGGTTTTGCCTATTCACCCCCTCTAGGCAACTTTCAGAATGTCATCTTGTGGCCATGAAGCAAATTCTTAGATATTTAGTTTCTATGTCTTGCTTCGGGATCTGGTATCGAAAGGGGTCTACCTTTGACTTAATCGGATACTCAGATTCCAACTATGTCGAGTGTAAGATTGATAGGAAGAGCACATCAGGGACTTGTCAGTTTCTGGGAAGGTCCCTGGTGTCCTAGAGCTCTAAGAAACAAACAGTTGTTGCCCTATCCACCACTGAGACCGAGTATGTTACCGCAGGACAGTATTGAGCGCAACTGCTTTGGATGAGGCAAACCCTCCGAGACTTTGGCTACAATCTGAGCGAAGTCCCACTCCTATGTGATAATGAGAGTGCAATCCGCTTGGCGGATAATCCTGTTGAACACAGTCGCACTAAGCACATAGACATCCGACATCACTTTCTGAGAGACCACCAGCAAAGGGGAGATATCGATATTTATCATATTAGCACCGAGAACCAGCTAGCCGATATCTCCACCAAGCCTTTAGATGAGAAAAGGTTGTGCGGTCTACGTAGTGAACTAAATGTCTTAGATTCACGGAACCTGGATTGATCTATAGCATACATGTGTTTTATGCCTTTGATCATGTTAATTTAGGCATTACTGCCTTTACTTGCTTTTTTAGTGTCAAATTGTACAAGTCATCCCTGGACCTCACAAGTCCCTATGCACATGATGCACATGTTTAGGGGGGATGTACTATAACTTGATCCTTTGAGGCTAACGTGTTTGCTTGAGTACTTTTGATATAGTCTCAAAGTAGAATTGAAAGGGAAAATGTGAACTTGGACAAAGAAAGGGCTTCCACTGCATTCCGGTATCAATGTATCTTGTCCCAAGTTCTTATTTGTGTTTTCTCATTGCCTTTTGATCTTATTTGACAATTTTGTGAGGCAATAGGGTTAAAGGGCCAAATAGTACTCCTGTTTTGGTGCTTAATGCCAAAGGGGGAGAAATTAATGACAAAGCAACTTGATCAGCCAACCACTTGCGAATTTCAAAATTTTAGTGTTAGAATTCGTTGAGTTTGATCAAAACCCTCTTATTGCAAAAACGGTTCTCTTGTGGGTGAGAAATTTGATTATGGGAAAAAGGAAAAGCACTTGATCAAAATTACTCTTTAAAGATCTTTTGATTTGCCAAAACAAGTGTTTTGACATAGAGATAGGAAAATGAATTTGTTTTGCGAAAATAAACCAAGTGGTGGCAAAAGTGATCCAAATATGCCAAATCCTATGTAAGATTAATTGGTCTTCAATTTACACTCTTTAGCTCATCTTTGAAAATGTTGTTGCACTTTTAGTTGCTTTTGATGTGTTGGCATAAATCACCAAAAAGGGGAAGATTTGTAACACTCCAAAATCATATCTTGGTTAATTAAGAAAATTCTCTAAAGATTTAAAATTTCAAGCGTAATATAACAAAGTTATGAATTGAGACTATCTTCCCTAAAATTTGATAAATAGTAAATATAAAATGTTGGCTATATACTTAAACTATAATAAATAGGATAGTGAGTTATTCTGTATAAATTACTCCTATTGGGTTATATAACTATGTGAATTCCATGCTTATTACATTTCATGCATACAAATACTTATTTGAGCAAAGTAAATAACGAGTAAATAAGTGTAAAATAATTGCATTCATGTTGGTGTTTTGGTTGCACATATAAATATGGTTTTAAAATTTAAAATAAGATTTGAATTGGGATAATTAAATCTAGAAATATAAAATAGGAAAAAAAGAATGGCAAATAAAAGACTTATCTATTCGGACACTTAAGGAACACAACCCACATGAGTTTTTCCTCATATTTTTATTCCACTTGTCGGAGCTTGCATCACAGTTACCTATTCTAGATTCGAGTTTGTTAGAGTTTCTAATAGATATGATAGGATTGTAACAGATAAGTCCCATATTAGATATATCATGTAACAGTTTTGAGTTCAAGTTTGTTAGAGTTCCTAATATATAGGATATGGTTGTAACAGATAAGTACCAGATTATATCTATCATGTAACCACCCACCTCCTAGCTAACATAAATACATGCCACCATAACACCTCAAGCCATCAATCAAAGACTCATCTCATCTATGGCGTCGCAGCAGCCATCGCTCGCAGGTGGGCCTGCCATTGCGGGCAGGATGCCGCACCCCGTTCCGGCGTGAACAGGATCATGCGGGGGAGAAACGGCCATGACCGTCGATCTGGTGATGAGCGCTCACGATTGAATCTCAAATACCCATCATGATCGAATATCATAGCCATTGATCTCTGATCTGTTGGCTGAGATGAGATCGCGGGATCCTTTAATCTCGAGCGTTGATTTTAGATCCTGTAGGAAACGGGTGACACCTAAGAGGGGGGGGGGTGAATTAGGACTTCTAAAACTTTTACTAAACTAGGCCACAATTAAATCCCTAGAGCAAAACCTATGCAAGTAATCAAAACTAGAATGTGCAACCTAGGTTTTGTCTAAGTGTTGCTATCTCTACCGCAAAGGGCTAAGTTTCAATCTATACTAAATAAGTATGACTACAAGATTGAAACTTAAATGCTTAATATAAATGCGGAATGTAAAGAGCTAAGTAGAGAAGCAAACTCTCGTGGATGACGCCGGTATTTTTACCGAGGTATCCGGAACCACGCAAGGTCCCGACTAATCCTCGTTGGTGCCCCTACGCAAAGGGAAGCCCACGCGAGGGCCAAGCACCACGGTCGAGTAACTCCGTAGAGAGCCGCGGGCCTTCTCCACGCGCAAGTGGTGCTCCGCTTCCGGCTCCTCTCGGATGCTTCCCGCCGTCTCCACTATCGAGCTTCCGGCCGAAACGCCGCGGGCCTCGTTCCCTCCGGTACACGGTGGCGGCCGTGACACAAACGCGGTTGTCACGGTCTCGCAAGACTCTCGCCCCACTCGGTACAATTACAACGGCTCGCGCAAGAGCCGAGGGGTTGTGTGGTTTTACAAAACTCACTCAACTAACTAGGGTTCACCTAGAGCAAGCGCTAAAGCGGTCTAACTAACCTAAGCACTTCGCAAAGCACCTACGCTAATCACCGAGTGATTCTATTAAGCACTTGGGTGTTTGAGCACTTGGAAATATGCACTATGTGTCTTGGTATGTTGCTTGGGCTCTCACACATGAGAATGGCCGGTTGGGGTGGTATTTATAGCCTCCACACCCCTAACTAGCCGTTGGACAGAAAGCAGCAGCTTTCTGTCGTCGGGTGCACCGGACAGTCCGGTGCACCACCGGACACTGCACAGTAGATGTCCGGTGCACGCCACGTCAGCCGACCGTTGGCGCCTGTAGCAGTCGACCGTTGGATCCGACCGTTGCCGTCTGCCCGTTGGCACACCGGACAGTCCGGTGCACACCGGATAGTCCGGTGCTACAGCTAGAGAGCGCCTGTCTGTGGCCTCTCTGCGCAGACTGTCCGGTGCCTCACCGGACAGTCCGGTGCACACCGGACACCAATGTCCGGTGCGCCACCAGGCGCTGGCTGACAGCCCTTATCTTGGATTTCTTCGCTGATTTCTTCGGGCTTCTTTGTTCTTGAGTATTGGACTCCTATGCATCTTTTTATGTCTTCTTTTGAGGTGTTGCATCCTCATTGCCTTGGTCCAATTCTCTTCGCATCCTGTGAACTACAAACACAAACACTAGAAAACTTATTAGTTCACGGATTGTGTTGTTCATCAAACACCAAAACTCAATTAGCCAAATGGCCCGGGGTCCATTTTCCTTACAATCTCCCCCTTTTTGGTGATTGATAACAACACAACCAAAGCAAGCAAATAATACAAGTATTTGAAATGAAAATATGCAATTTTCTTGCTAAGATGCATGATTGTCCCCACAATGTGATATTATGGACTTAAGTCTCCCCCTAACTCCATAATTCACTTACTTCCTATTTTTGGACCAAATAACCAAAACCACTTGAAAAGCCATTTGTAGATATAAAATTTTAAATTGGTGGTGTTTGGTGTTTGATATAGTTTTCATTGCTTTGGTCCCTAAACTTCTCCCCCTTTGGCATCAACCACCGAAAAGGAAGACATTAAAAGCATGTAGGAAGTAAATAAAAGCTTGCCCTCATCAAGAATTGTATCAAATGATATCACTAGAAGGATATTAAATTAAATTATGTGAATGATACCATTTGAAGGAGTCCTCAAAAGATTACTCCCCCTAAATGAGTATTCTCCTTTAGAAAGAGTTTTTCTCCCCCTTTAGAGATGAAGAAATACTCCCCCTGACAGAGATCCTCTACTTAGGAAAAAGCATGTGAAAATTAGAGGTGCAAGACATGATTTGAAAAGACTAACTTCCCTTATGCAAAGGTAACAAAATATGAGTTAACTACTTATGCATTTTTGCAACATGGAAGCATATGATATGAAATATAGTCTAATCAAATATTGGAGAAGACATGTAAATGATACTGAATGTAGTCTCAAAAGATACCAATTGAAAGTCAATGGTGAGTTTGAGAGACATAAGAGTTCTTGGAGATTTTGCAGTGGAAGATTGTTGTCTTTCTCCGGGGACTTCATTTTCCTTACAATGAGACTATCACATGAAATAGACTTGAAAAGGTGTTAGTCTCAAAGTGTTAGATTATAGAGTAACCTCCCCCTAAAGGTGTGCATACAAGTTTTGAATACTTGTAGGAGACATGCACTTTGATTTGATATCAAGAGGGGCAAATTATCCATAATCCAAACTTTGGCACATATAAGTTAAATGATACACTTGTGGAAATCAAAAATTTTCAATTGATGCATCATTTACTATGGAGTGATATAAAAGCTATGTGCCGTGCTTAAATAAACATTTTAAGCCATGTAGGTTTGCTTAAGTATATGAATTAAAAACAAGCAATCCTACCATATGATTTACCTAGTATGCATGATTTTAAACAAAAGTACATAACAAATGTAATACTAGGCAAGAAAGGTAAACTAGATAAAAGATAAATAGATACGCATATCTAAAAACGAGAAATATAATAAAACTAGTTACCTTAGTCATGGGTGGGAAATTTGGGTCCAAAGTTTTCACTAACCCACTTGGCAATAAACTTGATCCAATATGATGTACCCCATGATATACATCCCGATTTTGCCAAGTCTCCAAATTTCCCGATGACCTTCGGTCCACTCACTTCCCTTTCGGGATCCAAACCTTCTTGGTGCTTTTCATGGTTGAAATTATCTCCTTTGGCACCCAGATGCGTTTGGCCCCCTTTCCTTTGTTGGCTTGCTTGTTGGCCTTGATTGCTATCACCTTTCCGTTCTTTTTCTTCTTGATCAAATATGGTGTAGCATCCTTTTTGTTCACCTTTTTGATGTAGGTGTTGGAGATTTTGCTTGATGGCTTTTGCTTGAGCTTTTGCCTTTGTTTATCCCCGGTCATCGCCTTGCATTGGAAAGACTTGTGGCCTTCCATGTGGCATAGCCTACAAATCACAGTTTCTCCCTCCATAGGCTTGTTCACTCCCGCAGTGGTGTTATCCTGTGGAGGTCAGATTTGTTTGGCTTTGCCTTTCTTGTCATACAAAGCCTTGCCAAGGCGAGCCACTTCTTGCTTTAATTGTTCATTTTCCTTTGCAACCTCATCCGAACATGTCTCTACAACAATATTCTCAACAACGACTTGGTTGCAGGGGTTAGAATCGTCAATTAAATCAAAGCAGGAAGTAGAAGCATCTTTCATAATTATTTCAGGTATTTCAACTAAAGATGCTGCTGGGGTGCTACCAATGTTTTCTAGCTTAGTAGTTAGCTCATTATTGTGTATGCTAAGAATTTCCATTTTCTCTAGCAAATTTTCAATAGCTTCTTGGGAGCTAGCTAACTTAGCCTTAAGTTTTTCATTCTTTTTAATAAGGCTATCATCGGTAGCAGTGGATGGAGCACTAGATTCTAATAGCTCAATTTTAGTTGATAGCTCACTATTTAAGTTTGCAAAAGTTTCAAAATTTTTTAGCAAACCTTTGTAATCATTTTGAGAGATAACCAACTTATTTTTCAAAGTTTTAAGTTGAGCTTTTTGCTTAGTGCAAACATCCTGGAAAAATTTTACGGCTTCAGCAAGCTCTTCTAGAGAGGCCTTTCCCTCACCTTCATCATCACTACTACTTTCATCACTAGAGGATGGAATGTTTTTGTTACCTCTTGCCATAAGGCATTTGTGTGATGACCGTGATGATCGTGACGAGGACCGGTGGCTGCGCGTCCTTGGAGGTTCATCTTCACTTGAAGAATCATCCCAAGTTCTAACACTTGTGAGCGCCTTGCCTTTGCTCCTCTCCTTTTTGGGTTTGGCCATATTTGGACAGTTGTCCCTGAAGTGGCCCTTCTCCCCACATGCGAAGCATCCTCTCTTCCTTTGCTTTTTCCTGTCAATGTTAAAGAGAAGATCCTCGACCTGCAGGGGCACACCCATTAGATTAATCTTGCGGATCATCCTCATTACCTTTCCGACGCGTCGGATTGTTTCTTCGTCCTCGGAGGATGATGTGCATGGTTGATTATCTTCATCATCATCACTTTCTTCTTCTTCTTCCTCTTCTTCGCTTGAGGAACTTGGAGTGGGAACCTTCTTTTTGCCCTTCCTTTCATCACATGCAAAAGCATATGGTCTTGAGGAAGTTGGCTCCTCTCCCCGACTCATTTTTCGCGACATCTCAAAGGCCGCGATTTTCCCAATCACAATGGTCGGGGTCATGTTGCTCAAATCCTCCATATTGTGAAGGATGGTGATGATGCTCCCATATCTTTGTTGTGGTAGCAGGGAGATAATCTTCCTCACAATGTCCGCATCACCTAGCTTATTAATGCCAATAGAGTTGAGCTCATTAATTATTAGATTCAAACGAGAATACATGTCTCTAACAAGCTCATCATCTTACATGGCAAAAGAATTATACTCATTTAAGACTAGGCAATGTTTTTGCTCACGGACATTGGATGTGCCGTCATGGAGCTCATGCAATTTTAGCCAAATCTCATTAGCAGTTTTCAAGGTAAATACTTGATTGAAAATATCCATGCTAAGAGATTCATACAAGCAATTTTTGGCTCTAGCATTTAAATGGATTTCTTTTTCCTCACTCGTGGTGGGTTTCTCGGGATTCTTAAGAGGTTTCATCCCGTCACGAGTGACTCTCCAAACACCTAGATCAACGGCCTCTAGGTAACAAGCCATTCTAGCACTATAATATGGGAAGTTAGTGTCGTCGAAGTGTGGTGGCCTATGGGTATCCATCCCTTCCTCTAAAAGCGTCGGCTCTTTTAGTGGTGAAGCTAAAGCGTTTCAAATGAGCCAAACCGGGCTTTGATACCACTTGTAGGAAACGGGTGACGCCTAAGAGGGGGGGTGAATTAGGACTTCTAAAACTTTTACTAAACTAGGCCACAATTAAATCCCTAGAGCAAAACCTATGCAAGTAATCAAAACTAGAATGTGCAACCTAGGTTTTGTCTAAGTGTTGCTATCTCTACCGCAAAGGGCTAAGTTTCAATCTATACTAAATAAGTATGACTACAAGATTGAAACTTAAATGCTTAATATAAATGCGGAATGTAAAGAGCTAAGTAGAGAAGCAAACTCTCGTGGATGACGCTGGTATTTTTACCGAGGTATCCGGAACCACGCAAGGTCCCGACTAATCCTCGTTGGTGCCCCTACGCAAAGGGAAGCCCACGCGAGGGCCAAGCACCACGGTCGAGTAACTCCGTAGAGAGCCGCGGGCCTTCTCCACGCGCAAGTGGTGCTCCGCTTCTGGCTCCTCTCGGACGCTCCCCGCCGTCTCCACTATCGAGCTTCCGGCCGAAACGCCGCGGGCCTCGTTCCCTCCGGTACACGGTGGCGGCCGTGACACAAACGCGGTTGTCACGGTCTCGCAAGACTCTCGCCCCACTCGGTACAATTACAACGGCTCGCGCAAGAGCCGAGGGGTTGTGTGGTTTTACAAAACTCACTCAACTAACTAGGGTTCACCTAGAGCAAGCGCTAAAGCGGTCTAACTAACCTAAGCACTTCGCAAAGCACCTACGCTAATCACCGAGTGATTCTATTAAGCACTTGGGTGTTTGAGCACTTGGAAATATGCACTATGTGTCTTGGTATGTTGCTTGGGCTCTCACACATGAGAATGGCCGGTTGGGGTGGTATTTATAGCCTCCACACCCCTAACTAGCCGTTGGACAGAAAGCAGCAGCTTTCTGTCGTCGGGTGCACCGGACAGTCCGGTGCACCACCGGACACTGCACAGTAGATGTCCGGTGCACGCCACGTCAGCCGACCGTTGGCGCCTGTAGCAGTCGACCGTTGGATCCGACCGTTGCCGTCTGCCCGTTGGCACACCGGACAGTCCGGTGCACACCGGACAGTCCGGTGCTACAGCCAGAGAGCGTCTGTCTGTGGCCTCTCTGCGCAGACTGTCCGGTGCCTCACTGTCACACCCGGGTTTCGGGGCACCAAGACCCGGGCGCAAACATAAACACCAGGTATGCTGGGACCAAGTCTCACACATATGATGTATAGTGGCACAGGATCGAATGTCACAACTTTATATATAACAGGAGTTCTATACAAAATAAATAATTACATTATAAGGAGACAACGGTCCAGCAACCCAAAGTTGACTGGGAGACGACGGCCTAGACCTCTCACGAACACATCACGACATCCTCCATGCGCCTCATCCGGTGGTACCTGTTCTTGACCTGTGGGGTGTATGAGACAGCAAGAGTGAGCTCACATACGTTCATCGCTCAACAAGTTGTGGGGAATAATGTGCATGAACTCGCCAAAGGTGGGAGCTCACGTGAAGTGTAAGGCTTACCAAAGAGGATGGTTAGAGCTGAGCATTGCTTTTAATGTTGGTCAAAATTTTATTAGCAATTACTAAGTATAAGTAAATACCAAACCCAATTAAGTAATAGAACAAAAGTAACAACATCACCTGCAATGCAATGCATATGACAAATTGAATTTAAGTTCCATAAATTAATCATGTGAGTGTCCGAGCTGCTCATGACCGTGAGCACGGCTAGTATACCAGTTTTACACTCTGCAGAGGTTGCGCATCTTTACCCACAAGTCATGTTACCCATCTGCCAAGAGACGGCCAATCCCATACACCTCTACCGAGGAGGCGAGGCAGGGTAACACTACGAGGCCTTTACAAAGTTCCACTAGCTTCAGAAAACCCGCTACAGTTTATAGGAAGTTCCAATGCAGGAATCCCTTGCAGGACCGCCATCGCAGCAAATTCCTCCCGAGGGCCTCCCTACACTGACCACTCCCCTACTGCCCTTGCCCCTTTCGGGTAAGGTAGTCTTCCACTAGCTTTCCTAATTAATCAGCCAAGGGCGTCCCATTCCACCCTTGTGGTAGCACTGTTTTCCCGGGTGGTTCTCCATGTTCCAATTAACATAATGATCTTAACATGAACCATAAATAACAACTGATTAACAAAAGTATAATCATGAATAGTGTAATCTTCATACCCAAAACCACATATAGCACTAGCAAGTACTACCCAGAAGGTTCAGTGGTAAACAAGGTATAAAGATAGACAAACTAGGGTAACCTATTGGGTCCCATCAAAATTAACCTATGCAGATCATTATGATTAATTAGAACATGAGTAGGTGAAAAGAAGTGATCAAGGGCACAACTTGCCTGGGTCTTGAGATTCCAGGTACCAGGATGATCTTCAAATGACTCGTAGCCTCGCGCTAGTCGTAGCAATACAAACAAACAGTGTATAGGCAAAATTAACATTACACCAAACATAAGAATAAACTGCGTAATAATAGTCTACGCATTTATACGAGACTAACGCAACTTGAACGGATCAAATCGGAGTTAAAACGAAGGAGTTATGACTTTTCTAAGGTTTTATGTATTTGATATAAGATTAAATAGGATATAAATTTTAATGTGACTTTCATGTGAAAACAGTGGTATTAGATGATAGACAATAATATTATAAAACTATAGGAATTGGAATAGATAAATTTGGACTTTAAATGAATTTTCTACGAATTAAATAAATTCTAGCAATTGTTTTTATATTAATAATCCATTTTCTAATTCAATTTATCTACTTTTTCTTATTCACTGGACTGCGCAACAATTTGCAGAAAAGATAGGGGCTAATCTACAAAAATTCTAGAGACTCAGAGCTAACCCCGCAGAGGACGGCGGGTTCATTATAAAATAACCTAGGGTCTCTTACGAAAAACAACATAGCCAAAGGGGTATCAGCGATAGTGAGCCGTTAGATCAATGATCAATGTCCAAGATTAGAAGCCCCCCAATCCAAACCGGTATGCGCTCGGATCCCTTAGATCATAAATGAACGGTTCGGATTTAATGAAGCCAGATCAGCTCCGGGCCACTCGATCATGATCCAAAGGTTCCGCACAGAACACCCCCATCGGGACCTAACACCTAATCGCAGCCACCGACCCCAGATCCAACGGCCGAGGCACCTTCTTCTTCCCACCAGCTGCTCAGACCAAGTCAAGTGGCGGCGCAACTAGAATCTGCCCCCTGGAGCGCACCGGAGCGACACCGCCCGACATCCGGTAGCCAACACACATCGATGAACGGACCAAAATATTGCGGGGAGATCAACAAAACTAGCGATGGAGCCCATACCAGACATGGTGGTAGCAGTGGTCCTGCCCACGTGTTCATACGGCCCTGAGCGAACGCAGCGCAATTGAGGAGGAATTATCGATTGCCCACGGCGCCACGAGGTCACAATCGACCCCAATTACAATCCCCGCCAGTTGTGACGCGGTTCGATCCCACATTGGCCCAAGAATGGAGCTGCTCGAGAGAGTTGCCCGTGGCGGCAGATTCCCTACCCCACATGGAGCTTCTGTGCAGGAGGATGGGGGGTCGCACCAAACTTTTATAGGGAAGGGCAAGCGCCCAGCGTGGTCGAGGGGATCCACGGCCGGTTGGTTGCACCCACCCCGCGAAGTTTGCGCAGCGGCCAGGAGTCCGCCCCCCATTCTGTTGCCGTGAAGACCGGGTCGGTGAAGAAGACGGTCTGCCAACACGGCCCCACATGGCGGTATGAGTCTACGGCGTGTTTTTGAGAGAGACCAGCTTCGGGAGCACGCGGTGAGGCGCAGGTGGGCCGAGCGATGGCCCAATTAGGAGAGGAGGGAAGGAAACGGGATGGGCCAGGAGAGGGAATAGTTGGCCCTGTTTTTTTTATTTTATTTTATGTTTTCCATTTAAATTTGCTAATTTCAAATATCAATTCAAATATGAACATACCAAAGGTATCCAACAGGAATGCATTACTACATATTTTTATTTTAATTATTTTGTTCCTTTATTTAGTTAAAGGCTCAAGGCATGTCATGTGCATATGTTATGTTACTTATGAGTGTGGGATCAAATTTCAAGCTAACCCCAAAATGAATATCCACCATTTCACTTATTTAGAGTAAAATAATGTATTCTCTTTTACCAAGAATTACTTAATATTGAATATATATTTTTATTTATGAGAATTCTTTAAATTTCATGAGAAGAATATCTTATCATACTAGATGGATGATATTTCTATTTTATCTTATGTTCACTCTATTTCTTAGTGTTACTTCCTATAAAAAGGCATGAAGGAATACATGAACTTATAACTTATTTTTAGGGTTTACAAATCCTACCCCCCTTAAAAATAATCTCGTCCTCGAGATTAGTAAGAAAGGAGATATAGAAATAATGGTTTGTAATTTATGTTTCAGTTTCTAAGTGGTTTTAATTCCAAAAGATTTTATTTTGTTCCAGTTTGTAACACAAATTAGCAGGTGATTATGAAAGCATGAGTATATATATGTATATCTGCTTTATTATGTAGGATAGAAGATGTCTTTAAAGCATAGATAGGTTTGGTTAAGAAAGACTAGAGTAGGGAAAGACTCCATCCAAGATTGTGGATCTTGATTCATCTGGCGATCCAACTTGATCTTTGAATACTTGAGTTGGTGCTTATCCTCCCTTGACGTGGTTGGTCTTCTTTGGCCCTCGATCCTGGAGTTGCCATCCGAGTTGAGGACATATGGCTAAGGATATAGAATTAGGACAGCCAGGGTACACGAGGTAGGTAGGTTTGAACAAAGTTTTACTTTGCTTTTGTGATATCTGGATTAGACAACCTATGATGTAGGCTAGGTTGTTGTTTACGGACGAGTTAGTCCAAGGTATTAATTTAGGGTAAGATATGTTTACATAATTAGGGCCTAATTTATGTCGCCAACATTATCTAACTTGTTTATGTAACTCAATTTGGATTAGATCATGCTAGATTAGGTGGAATCTAAATCGGATTGGTATAACTAGATAAGACCTATTTATATTAGGCTAGATCATGGTTGTTACTGTAGAATGGGATATGTATGCCTATTAGAACAAGATAAATCCATAAGGATAAGGTAGAATCGTTTGAGGTCAGTTAGATCTGTTAGGATGACATAAGACCCTTTTCAAGATAAGATGAGTATTTTTTTTAGGATAAGATGGATATATGAGTGTAGGATAGAATCTTTTAAGATGAGATGGATATTGTTAGGCTAGATACTTTAATGAGGGATAATCTAGACTTTTTTTATCTTATGAATTTTATTTATTTATATTTATGCATATATGTATATGTAGATGCAATTGTGGACATTACTCCGCAACTCATCACACTCAATCAAAGATCCAAATCAAACAAGTATCATAATAACAAGCATTCAAGCATATATATACCTATAAAAATAGTTTTGTTTGTTCCTAAGATTAGGTCTCCTATTCCTAAAAGTCATTTTAGGCACAAGATTTCAAAGTGTGAAATCCACATTTGTCTTTAGAAAGAAAAGGTAAGAGTAATCAGAGTAAAGCGGAAATAGATGAGAAAGGATTTAAGGAAAGTTCAGAAAGAATCAGAGTAGCAAAGGTAAGTAAGTATTGGTTATCCAGTTCTATCTAGGTTTCGTCTTACAGTCAACATTCCTCTGATACCACTTCTGTCACACCCGGGTTTCGGGGCACCAAGACCCGGGCGCGAACATAAACACCAGGTATGCTGGGACCAAGTCTCACACATATGATGTATAGTGGCACAGGATCGAATGTCACAACTTTATATATAACAGGAGTTCTATACAAAATAAATAATTACATTATAAGGAGACAACGGTCCAGCAACCCAAAGTTGACTGGGAGACGACGGCCTAGACCTCTCACGAACACATCACGACATCCTCCATGCGCCTCATCCGGTGGTACCTGTTCTTGACCTGTGGGGTGTGTGAGACAGCAAGAGTGAGCTCACATACGTTCATTGCTCAACAAGTTGTGGGGAATAATGTGCATGAACTCGCCAAAGGTGGGAGCTCACGTGAAGTGTAAGGCTTACCAAAGAGGATGGTTAGAGCTGAGCATTGCTTTTAATGTTGGTCAAAATTTTATTAGCAATTACTAAGTATAAGTAAATACCAAACCCAATTAAGTAATAGAACAAAAGTAACAACATCACCTGCAATGCAATGCATATGACAAATTGAATTTAAGTTCCATAAATTAATCATGTGAGTGTCCGAGCTGCTCATGACCGTGAGCACGGCTAGTATACCAGTTTTACACTCTGCAGAGGTTGCGCATCTTTACCCACAAGTCATGTTACCCATATGCCAAGAGACGGCCAATCCCATACACCTCTACCGAGGAGGCGAGGCAGGGTAACACTACGAGGCCTTTACAAAGTTCCACTAGCTTCAGAAAACCCGCTACAGTTTATAGGAAGTTCCAATGCAGGAATCCCTTGCAGGACCGCCATCGCAGCAAATTCCTCCCGAGGGCCTCCCTACACTGACCACTCCCCTACTGCCCTTGCCCCTTTCGGGTAAGGTAGTCTTCCACTAGCTTTCCTAATTAATCAGCCAAGGGCGTCCCATTCCACCCTTGTGGTAGCACTGTTTTCCCGGGTGGTTCTCCATGTTCCAATTAACATAATGATCTTAACATGAACCATAAATAACAACTGATTAACAAAAGTATAATCATGAATAGTGTAATCTTCATACCCAAAACCACATATAGCACTAGCAAGTACTACCCAGAAGGTTCAGTGGTAAACAAGGTATAAAGATAGACAAACTAGGGTAACCTATTGGGTCCCATCAAAATTAACCTATGCAGATCATTATGATTAATTAGAACATGAGTAGGTGAAAAGAAGTGATCAAGGGCACAACTTGCCTGGGTCTTGAGATTCCAGGTACCAGGATGATCTTCAAATGACTCGTAGCCTCGCGCTAGTCGTAGCAATACAAACAAACAGTGTATAGGCAAAATTAACATTACACCAAACATAAGAATAAACTGCGTAATAATAGTCTACGCATTTATACGAGACTAACGCAACTTGAACGGATCAAATCGGAGTTAAAACGAAGGAGTTATGACTTTTCTAAGGTTTTATGTATTTGATATAAGATTAAATAGGATATAAATTTTAATGTGACTTTCATGTGAAAACAGTGGTATTAGATGATAGACAATAATATTATAAAACTATAGGAATTGGAATAGATAAATTTGGACTTTAAATGAATTTTCTACGAATTAAATAAATTCTAGCAATTGTTTTTATATTAATAATCCATTTTCTAATTCAATTTATCTACTTTTTCTTATTCACTGGACTGCGCAACAATTTGCAGAAAAGATAGGGGCTAATCTACAAAAATTCTAGAGACTCAGAGCTAACCCCGCAGAGGACGGCGGGTTCATTATAAAATAACCTAGGGTCTCTTACGAAAAACAACATAGCCAAAGGGGTATCAGCGATAGTGAGCCGTTAGATCAATGATCAATGTCCAAGATTAGAAGCCCCCCAATCCAAACCGGTATGCGCTCGGATCCCTTAGATCATAAATGAACGGTTCGGATTTAATGAAGCCAGATCAGCTCCGGGCCACTCGATCATGATCCAAAGGTTCCGCACAGAACACCCCCATCGGGACCTAACACCTAATCGCAGCCACCGACCCCAGATCCAACGGCCGAGGCACCTTCTTCTTCCCACCAGCTGCTCAGACCAAGTCAAGTGGCGGCGCAACTAGAATCTGCCCCCTGGAGCGCACCGGAGCGACACCGCCCGACATCCGGTAGCCAACACACATCGATGAACGGACCAAAATATTGCGGGGAGATCAACAAAACTAGCGATGGAGCCCATACCAGACATGGTGGTAGCAGTGGTCCTGCCCACGTGTTCATACGGCCCTGAGCGAACGCAGCGCAATTGAGGAGGAATTATCGATTGCCCACGGCGCCACGAGGTCACAATCGACCCCAATTACAATCCCCGCCAGTTGTGACGCGGTTCGATCCCACATTGGCCCAAGAATGGAGCTGCTCGAGAGAGTTGCCCGTGGCGGCAGATTCCCTACCCCACATGGAGCTTCTGTGCAGGAGGATGGGGGGTCGCACCAAACTTTTATAGGGAAGGGCAAGCGCCCAGCGTGGTCGAGGGGATCCACGGCCGGTTGGTTGCACCCACCCCGCGAAGTTTGCGCAGCGGCCAGGAGTCCGCCCCCCATTCTGTTGCCGTGAAGACCGGGTCGGTGAAGAAGACGGTCTGCCAACACGGCCCCACATGGCGGTATGAGTCTACGGCGTGTTTTTGAGAGAGACCAGCTTCGGGAGCACGCGGTGAGGCGCAGGTGGGCCGAGCGATGGCCCAATTAGGAGAGGAGGGAAGGAAACGGGATGGGCCAGGAGAGGGAATAGTTGGCCCTGTTTTTTTTTATTTTATTTTATGTTTTCCATTTAAATTTGCTAATTTCAAATATCAATTCAAATATGAACATACCAAAGGTATCCAACAGGAATGCATTACTACATATTTTTATTTTAATTATTTTGTTCCTTTATTTAGTTAAAGGCTCAAGGCATGTCATGTGCATATGTTATGTTACTTATGAGTGTGGGATCAAATTTCAAGCTAACCCCAAAATGAATATCCACCATTTCACTTATTTAGAGTAAAATAATGTATTCTCTTTTACCAAGAATTACTTAATATTGAATATATATTTTTATTTATGAGAATTCTTTAAATTTCATGAGAAGAATATCTTATCATACTAGATGGATGATATTTCTATTTTATCTTATGTTCACTCTATTTCTTAGTGTTACTTCCTATAAAAAGGCATGAAGGAATACATGAACTTATAACTTATTTTTAGGGTTTACAAATCCTACCCCCCTTAAAAATAATCTCGTCCTCGAGATTAGTAAGAAAGGAGATATAGAAATAATGGTTTGTAATTTATGTTTCAGTTTCTAAGTGGTTTTAATTCCAAAAGATTTTATTTTGTTCCAGTTTGTAACACAAATTAGCAGGTGATTATGAAAGCATGAGTATATATATGTATATCTGCTTTATTATGTAGGATAGAAGATGTCTTTAAAGCATAGATAGGTTTGGTTAAGAAAGACTAGAGTAGGGAAAGACTCCATCCAAGATTGTGGATCTTGATTCATCTGGCGATCCAACTTGATCTTTGAATACTTGAGTTGGTGCTTATCCTCCCTTGACGTGGTTGGTCTTCTTTGGCCCTCGATCCTGGAGTTGCCATCCGAGTTGAGGACATATGGCTAAGGATATAGAATTAGGACAGCCAGGGTACACGAGGTAGGTAGGTTTGAACAAAGTTTTACTTTGCTTTTGTGATATCTGGATTAGACAACCTATGATGTAGGCTAGGTTGTTGTTTACGGACGAGTTAGTCCAAGGTATTAATTTAGGGTAAGATATGTTTACATAATTAGGGCCTAATTTATGTCGCCAACATTATCTAACTTGTTTATGTAACTCAATTTGGATTAGATCATGCTAGATTAGGTGGAATCTAAATCGGATTGGTATAACTAGATAAGACCTATTTATATTAGGCTAGATCATGGTTGTTACTGTAGAATGGGATATGTATGCCTATTAGAACAAGATAAATCCATAAGGATAAGGTAGAATCGTTTGAGGTCAGTTAGATCTGTTAGGATGACATAAGACCCTTTTCAAGATAAGATGAGTATTTTTTTTAGGATAAGATGGATATATGAGTGTAGGATAGAATCTTTTAAGATGAGATGGATATTGTTAGGCTAGATACTTTAATGAGGGATAATCTAGACTTTTTTTATCTTATGAATTTTATTTATTTATATTTATGCATATATGTATATGTAGATGCAATTGTGGACATTACTCCGCAACTCATCACACTCAATCAAAGATCCAAATCAAACAAGTATCATAATAACAAGCATTCAAGCATATATATACCTATAAAAATAGTTTTGTTTGTTCCTAAGATTAGGTCTCCTATTCCTAAAAGTCATTTTAGGCACAAGATTTCAAAGTGTGAAATCCACATTTGTCTTTAGAAAGAAAAGGTAAGAGTAATCAGAGTAAAGCGGAAATAGATGAGAAAGGATTTAAGGAAAGTTCAGAAAGAATCAGAGTAGCAAAGGTAAGTAAGTATTGGTTATCCAGTTCTATCTAGGTTTCGTCTTACAGTCAACATTCCTCTGATACCACTTCTGTCACACCCGGGTTTCGGGGCACCAAGACCCGGGCGCGAACATAAACACCAGGTATGCTGGGACCAAGTCTCACACATATGATGTATAGTGGCACAGGATCGAATGTCACAACTTTATATATAACAGGAGTTCTATACAAAATAAATAATTACATTATAAGGAGACAACGGTCCAGCAACCCAAAGTTGACTGGGAGACGACGGCCTAGACCTCTCACGAACACATCACGACATCCTCCATGCGCCTCATCCGGTGGTACCTGTTCTTGACCTGTGGGGTGTGTGAGACAGCAAGAGTGAGCTCACATACGTTCATTGCTCAACAAGTTGTGGGGAATAATGTGCATGAACTCGCCAAAGGTGGGAGCTCACGTGAAGTGTAAGGCTTACCAAAGAGGATGGTTAGAGCTGAGCATTGCTTTTAATGTTGGTCAAAATTTTATTAGCAATTACTAAGTATAAGTAAATACCAAACCCAATTAAGTAATAGAACAAAAGTAACAACATCACCTGCAATGCAATGCATATGACAAATTGAATTTAAGTTCCATAAATTAATCATGTGAGTGTCCGAGCTGCTCATGACCGTGAGCACGGCTAGTATACCAGTTTTACACTCTGCAGAGGTTGCGCATCTTTACCCACAAGTCATGTTACCCATATGCCAAGAGACGGCCAATCCCATACACCTCTACCGAGGAGGCGAGGCAGGGTAACACTACGAGGCCTTTACAAAGTTCCACTAGCTTCAGAAAACCCGCTACAGTTTATAGGAAGTTCCAATGCAGGAATCCCTTGCAGGACCGCCATCGCAGCAAATTCCTCCCGAGGGCCTCCCTACACTGACCACTCCCCTACTGCCCTTGCCCCTTTCGGGTAAGGTAGTCTTCCACTAGCTTTCCTAATTAATCAGCCAAGGGCGTCCCATTCCACCCTTGTGGTAGCACTGTTTTCCCGGGTGGTTCTCCATGTTCCAATTAACATAATGATCTTAACATGAACCATAAATAACAACTGATTAACAAAAGTATAATCATGAATAGTGTAATCTTCATACCCAAAACCACATATAGCACTAGCAAGTACTACCCAGAAGGTTCAGTGGTAAACAAGGTATAAAGATAGACAAACTAGGGTAACCTATTGGGTCCCATCAAAATTAACCTATGCAGATCATTATGATTAATTAGAACATGAGTAGGTGAAAAGAAGTGATCAAGGGCACAACTTGCCTGGGTCTTGAGATTCCAGGTACCAGGATGATCTTCAAATGACTCGTAGCCTCGCGCTAGTCGTAGCAATACAAACAAACAGTGTATAGGCAAAATTAACATTACACCAAACATAAGAATAAACTGCGTAATAATAGTCTACGCATTTATACGAGACTAACGCAACTTGAACGGATCAAATCGGAGTTAAAACGAAGGAGTTATGACTTTTCTAAGGTTTTATGTATTTGATATAAGATTAAATAGGATATAAATTTTAATGTGACTTTCATGTGAAAACAGTGGTATTAGATGATAGACAATAATATTATAAAACTATAGGAATTGGAATAGATAAATTTGGACTTTAAATGAATTTTCTACGAATTAAATAAATTCTAGCAATTGTTTTTATATTAATAATCCATTTTCTAATTCAATTTATCTACTTTTTCTTATTCACTGGACTGCGCAACAATTTGCAGAAAAGATAGGGGCTAATCTACAAAAATTCTAGAGACTCAGAGCTAACCCCGCAGAGGACGGCGGGTTCATTATAAAATAACCTAGGGTCTCTTACGAAAAACAACATAGCCGAAGGGGTATCAGCGATAGTGAGCCGTTAGATCAATGATCAATGTCCAAGATTAGAAGCCCCCCAATCCAAACCGGTATGCGCTCGGATCCCTTAGATCATAAATGAACGGTTCGGATTTAATGAAGCCAGATCAGCTCCGGGCCACTCGATCATGATCCAAAGGTTCCGCACAGAACACCCCCATCGGGACCTAACACCTAATCGCAGCCACCGACCCCAGATCCAACGGCCGAGGCACCTTCTTCTTCCCACCAGCTGCTCAGACCAAGTCAAGTGGCGGCGCAACTAGAATCCGCCCCCTGGAGCGCACCGGAGCGACACCGCCCGACATCCGGTAGCCAACACACATCGATGAACGGACCAAAATATTGCGGGGAGATCAACAAAACTAGCGATGGAGCCCATACCAGACATGGTGGTAGCAGTGGTCCTGCCCACGAGTTCATACGGCCCTGAGCGAACGCAGCGCAATTGAGGAGGAATTATCGATTGCCCACGGCGCCACGAGGTCACAATCGACCCCAATTACAATCCCCGCCAGTTGTGACGCGGTTCGATCCCACATTGGCCCAAGAATGGAGCTGCTCGAGAGAGTTGCCCGTGGCGGCAGATTCCCTACCCCACATGGAGCTTCTGTGCAGGAGGATGGGGGGTCGCACCAAACTTTTATAGGGAAGGGCAAGCGCCCAGCGTGGTCGAGGGGATCCACGGCCGGTTGGTTGCACCCACCCCGCGAAGTTTGCGCAGCGGCCAGGAGTCCGCCCCCCATTCTGTTGCCGTGAAGACCGGGTCGGTGAAGAAGACGGTCTGCCAACACGGCCCCACATGGCGGTATGAGTCTACGGCGTGTTTTTGAGAGAGACCAGCTTCGGGAGCACGCGGTGAGGCGCAGGTGGGCCGAGCGATGGCCCAATTAGGAGAGGAGGGAAGGAAACGGGATGGGCCAGGAGAGGGAATAGTTGGCCCTGTTTTTTTTTATTTTATTTTATGTTTTCCATTTAAATTTGCTAATTTCAAATATCAATTCAAATATGAACATACCAAAGGTATCCAACAGGAATGCATTACTACATATTTTTATTTTAATTATTTTGTTCCTTTATTTAGTTAAAGGCTCAAGGCATGTCATGTGCATATGTTATGTTACTTATGAGTGTGGGATCAAATTTCAAGCTAACCCCAAAATGAATATCCACCATTTCACTTATTTAGAGTAAAATAATGTATTCTCTTTTACCAAGAATTACTTAATATTGAATATATATTTTTATTTATGAGAATTCTTTAAATTTCATGAGAAGAATATCTTATCATACTAGATGGATGATATTTCTATTTTATCTTATGTTCACTCTATTTCTTAGTGTTACTTCCTATAAAAAGGCATGAAGGAATACATGAACTTATAACTTATTTTTAGGGTTTACACTCACCGGACAGTCCGGTGCACACCGGACACCAATGTCCGGTGCGCCACCAGGCGCTGGCTGACAGCCCTTATCTTGGATTTCTTCGCTGATTTCTTCGGGCTTCTTTGTTCTTGAGTATTGGACTCCTATGCATCTTTTTATGTCTTCTTTTGAGGTGTTGCATCCTCATTGCCTTGGTCCAATTCTCTTCGCATCCTGTGAACTACAAACACAAACACTAGAAAACTTATTAGTTCACGGATTGTGTTGTTCATCAAACACCAAAACTCAATTAGCCAAATGGCCCGGGGTCCATTTTCCTTACAGATCCGACGGATGTGATGGGTTCAGTTGCGTACCGATTCAGCTGAGGTCGTGGGCCGTCCGATTCAATCTAGAGGGGGAAATTCGATCTGTTATCATAAAATCTCTGTCATTGATCTCCGATCCAACGACCGAGGCTTTGATCTAATTTACACCATAGAGTATCAATCCAACGGTCCACAAAAGCCCATACCCCTTCGGCCATCTACTTCTTCAAAAGAGACCATGTGCTCTATATTAATCAACCCGTCGTCCACTTGTGCGGTAAGATGATTAACTAGCAGTCCCTGAGAATTACAAATAAGTCCCTAGAGCTCGATTTAATTATAAAAATGACCGAAAACTAAATTAATCCCTATATTGCTCGTTTTAACTCTGATTTAGTCTGTTCAAGTTGCGTTAGTGAAGCACCCCAGATCCTCTGGGACTCAAATGTGATACAATTACTAGTCCCAGGAGGCTAGTAAACACATTTATACATCAGATAGTTTCAAATCTGCTGAAACGAGACAACCTATAAAGGTAGCGAACAACTTTAAGAGTTGGTCCACACCTCGGGACATATCATCAGAGTGGGGATGAAGCAGCCCAATATACGCAACGAAGCAAATCAGCGGTCCAACAGCCACAGGCAAAGTTGGGAACAGGCGTAACTCTTACTCGATCTCCTTTTCCGAAAAACAACAAATAAGCAAGGGTGAGTACAAACGTACTCAGCAGCCCACCTTCACTTGCGGAATGGGGAAATCAGATATAATGCATGGAATATGTGGAGCTCAGGATATTTTGCAGAAACAACAATATTTTATGCAGGGTTGTTTTGTAAAATATTTTGTATTTTGCAAAGCACATCCTCTCCCAAAGGAGCAGGAAGTTTTTTTCAATATAGAACAAAATCCCCTGGACTAAACCGTCCAGGTATCTCAGCAATTTCCCACTAGTTTTCATTTTCAAAAACAGCTACTGGACTTCCCGTCCACCATAGCTCACGGCTCAACCGCCGGACCTTTTAAAAACCACTTTTCTCAAACGTACCCTTTTTTGAAAACAAAACACTAATTGTCATACCACACCAGACTCGTCCATTCCAGTGGACATGGACTATTCGAATAGGTTTGAACTCTGCGCATAGGGGCACACTTTACCCACTAGTCCGATTTCTGCAATCTCACCGTCGTGAGATTCGAATGACGAATCTCTCTCTTTCCTCGCACGTCCTTACCTTAACGGTTATACCAGAAGGAGTCAGGCCACCGCCATGTCCAAACCGGACAAAACATTCCTGAGAGCACCTAGAGGGGGGGTGAATAGGTGATCCTGTAAAAATCAAATACTTATAGCCACAAAACTTGGTTAAGTGTTAGTATGGCTAAGAAGCAAGCTCTTGCTAACACAAGATATCACAGAAAAGCAATTACAAGAGACACGGTGGTTTATCCCGTGGTTCGGCCAAGTATAACACTTGCCTACTCCACGTTGTGGTGTCCCAATGGACGAGGGTTGCACTCAACCCCTTTCAAGTGATCCAATGATCAACTTGAATACCACGGGTTTTCCTTTCTTATGCTTTCTCCCGTTCACGAGGAATCTCCACAACTTGGAGCCTCTCGCCCTTACAATTGATGATCACAAAGAAGCACAGAAGTAAGGGAGAGGAGAGCAACACACATAAGACTCAAAACAAGGGCATAATCACGCACACAAAGCCACAACTTGAGCTCACAACCCAACTCGAGGAGTTCTCTACTCAAATGGGGCTCAAGTCACTATCTCAAAGAATCGAATGCGCGAGAATGGAGTCTTGGTGCTTTGGAATGATCAAGGAATGCTTGGGTAACTGCTCCATGCGCCTAGGGGTCCCTTTTATAGCCCCAAGACAGCTAGGAGCCGTTGGAGGCAATCTTGGAAGGCCAAAGTTGCCTTCTGTTGGGTGGCGCACCGGACAGTTCGGTGTGCCACCGGATAGCTACTATTTATGTCCGGTGCCCGATTCCCTTCCAAATCGGGCGCAGCCGACCGTTGCAGATTGGTGGCAGTTGGCGCACCGGACACTGTCCGGTGCACACCAGACAGTCCGGTGCCCCTGCCGACCGTTGGAGCGAGCCACGCGTCGCCCGCGGATTTGGCGGCCGACCGTTGCGCTGGTGGCCGTTGGCTCACCGGACAGTCCGGTGCACCACCGGACAGTCCGGTGAATTATAGTCGTACGCCGCCGAAGTTTTCTCGAAAGTGGCCAGTTCGCCGGAGCTGGCCTGGCGCACCGGACACTGTCCAGTGCACCACCGGACAGTCCGGTGTGCCAGACCGAGCTGAGTCTTGGCTGCTCCAGCCAAGTCCTTTTCTTTTTCTCTATTCTCTGATTCTAGCACTTAGACAAATATATTAGTACACAAAGACCAATGTATTAAGTCTAGAACCATACCTTTGCCTTGATTGTCACTTTTCTCTTTATTTAGCACATGAGAGCTTATTTAAATGTGTTGGGCACTTAATCACCAAAACATAATAGAAATTGCCCAAAGGCACATTTCCCTTTCAATCTCCCCCTTTTTGGTGATTTATGCCAACACATCCAAAAGAAATGCAAAACATGCAACATCGATTCAAATTGAAGACCAAATTGTTTTTAACTCTAATTTTGCATATTTGGATCATTCTTTGCCACCACTTGGTTTGTTTTTGCAAATCAAAATCATTTTGCTATCTCTAAGTCAAACACACATGTTTAGGCACAAAGAGAGATAATCCAAATGAAAAATTGATTAAGTACCAAAAACTCCCCCTTTTTCCCATAATCATAAAATCTCCCCATAAGAGACCAAATTTTGACAATAAGAGTATTTTGACAAATCAAAGGTTCTAACTCTACTATTTTCAAAATTCTCAGGTGGTAGCTGATCCATTTGCTTTGGCCTTAATTTCTCCCCCTTTGGCATTAAGCACCAAAACGGGAACATTTTTGGCTCTTTAACCCCAATGCCTCACCAAAATTGTCAATTAAGAGCAAAAAGGCAATAAGAGCATAGATATGAACTTGGAGTTAATTACCCTCACATCGGAGTGTAGTGGAAGTCTTGCATGGTCCAAGTTCACCTTTCCCTTTCAATTCACTCTTGAGACTAAATCAAGTAAACTCAAACACATGGTTAGTCTCAAGGGGTCAAGTTGTAGCACATCTCCCCCTAAATATGTGCATCACTCACACAAGGACTTGTGAGCTCCGGGGATTTCTTGCACAACTTGAGCACCATAAATAAGCAATAAATCATATAAATGCATACGGTAACATGATCAAAGGCATAAAACACATTTATGCTATAGATCAATCCAAGTTACGCGAATCGAAGACATTTAGCTCACTACGCAGCCTGCAAAAGGTCTTCTCATCTAAAGGCTTGGTAAAGATATCGGCTAGCTGGTTCTCGGTGCTAACATAAAACACTTCGATATCTCCCTTTTGCTGGTGGTCTCTCAAAAAGTGATGCCGGATGTCTATGTGCTTAGTGCGGCTGTGTTCAACAGGATTATCCGCCATGCGAATTGCACTCTCATTGTCACATAGGAGTGGGACTTTGCTCAGATTGTAGCCAAAGTCCCGGAGGGTTTGCCTCATCCAAAGTAGTTGTGCGCAACACTGGCCTGCGACAACGTACTCGGCCTCCGCGGTGGATAGGGCAACGGAAGGTTGTTTCTTAGAACTCCAAGACACCAGGAACCTTCCTAGGAATTGGCACGTCCCTGATGTACTCTTCCTATCAACCTTGCATCCAGCATAATCGGAGTCTGAGTATCCAATTAAGTCAAAGGTAGACCCCTTTGAATACCAGATCCCGAAGCAAGGCGTAGCAACTAAAGATCTAAGAATTCGCTTAATGGCCACAAGGTGACACTCCCTTGGGTCAGATTGAAATCTAGCACACATGCATACGCTTAGCATAATATCTGGTCTACTAGCACATAAATAAAGTAAAGACCCTATCATAGACCGATATGCCTTTTGATCAATGGACTTACCTCCTTTGTTGAGGTCAATGTGTCCGTCGGTTCCCATTGGTGTCTTTGAGGGCTTGGCGTCCTTCATCCCAAACCGCTTGAGAAGATCTTGAGTATACTTCGTTTGTGAGATGAAGGTGCCGTCCTTGAGTTGCTTCACTTGGAACCCAAGGAAGTAGTTCAACTCGCCCATCATTGACATCTCAAATTTCTGAGTCATCACCCTGCTAAACTCCTCACAAGACTTTTGATTAGTAGAACCAAATATTATGTCATCAACATAAATTTGGCACACAAAAAGATCACCGTTACAAGTATTAGTGAAAAGAGTGGGATCGGCTTTCCCAACCTTGAAAGAATTAGCAATTAAGAAATTTCTAAGGCATTCATACCATGCTCTCGGGGCTTGCTTAAGTCCATAGAGCGCCTTAGAGAGCTTACACACATGGTCGAGGTACTTATCATCCTTAAAACCAGGGGGTTGTTCCACATACACCTCCTCCTTGATTGGCCTATTGAGGAAAGCGCTCTTCACATCCATTTGAAACAACCTGAAAGAGTGGTGATCGGCATAGGCTAATAATACTCTAATGGACTCTAGCCTAGCCACAGGAGCAAAAGTTTCCTCGAAATCCAAACATGCGACTTGGGCATAACCTTTTGCCACAAGTCGAGCCTTGTTTCTTGTCACCACCCCGTGCTCGTCTTGCTTGTTGCGGAACACCCACTTGGTTCCCACAACGTTTTGCTTTGGACGTGGCACCAGGGTCCAAACTTCGTTTCGCTTGAAATTGTTGAGCTCTTCCTGCATGGCCAACACCCAATCCGGATCTAGCAAGGCCTCTTCTACCCTGAAAGGTTCAATAGAAGAGACAAACGAGTAATGCTCACAAAAATTAGCTAATCTAGATCGAGTGGTTACTCCCTTGCTTATATCACCCAAAATCTAGTCGACGGGATGATTCCTTTGAATCGTTGCTCGGACTTGAGTTGGAGGGGCCAGTGGTGCTTCTTCCTCCATAACTTGTTCTTCTTGTGCTCCCCCTTGATCACACGCCTCATCTTGAGGAACCTGTTCATCATCTTGAGTTGGGGATGCACCATGGTTGAGGAAGAAGGTTGATCTTGTTCTTGTTGTTCCTATGGTCACACATCTCCAATCGCCATGGTGCGTATTGCGGCCATTGGAACATCATCTTCATCTACATCATCAAGATCAACTTGCTCTCTTGGAGATCCATTAGTCTCATCAAATACAACGTCGCTAGAGACTTCAATCAAACCCGATGATTTGTTGAAGACTTTATACGCCTTTGTATTTGAGTCATAACCTAGTAAAAACCCTTCTACAGCTTTGGGAGCAAATTTAGAATTTCTACATTTCTTCACTAGAATGTAACATTTACTCCCAAATACACGGAAGTATGAAACATTGGGTTTGTTACCCGTCAGTAGTTCATACGAGGTCTTCTTGAGGAGGCGATGAAGGTAGACCCGGTTTATGGCATGGCAAGCTGTGTTCACAGCTTCCGACCAAAACCGCTCGGGCATCTTGAATTCTCCAAGCATCGTCCTTGCTATGTCTATAAGCGTCCTGTTCTTCCTCTCTACCACACTGTTTTGCTGTGGTGTGTAAGGAGCGGAGAACTCGTGCTTGATTCCTTCCTCCTCAAGGTACTCCTCCACTTGTAAGTTCTTGAACTCGAACCCGTTGTTGCTTCTTATCTTTTTCACCTTGAGCTCAAATTCATTTTGAGCTCTCCTTAGAAAGCGCTTTAGGGTCCCTTGGGTTTCTGATTTATCTTGTAAAAAGAATACCCAAGTGAAGCGGGAAAAATCATCATCAATAACAAGACCATACTTACTTCCCCCGATGCTGAGATAGGCGACGGGTCCGAAGAGGTCCATATGGAGTAGCTCCAGAGGTCTTGACGTGGTCATCACATTCTTGCTGTGATGAGTACTTTCCACTTGTTTACCTGCTTGACAAGCTGCACAAGGTCTATCTTTTTTGAAAGATACATTGGTTAGACCTAACACATGTTCTCCCTTTAGAAGTTTATGAAGGTTCTTCATCCCAACATGTGCTAGACGGCGATGCCACAGCCAACCCATGCTAGTCTTAGCAATTAAGCATGCATCTAGATCGACCTCCTCCTTCAAAAAATCAACTAAATAGAGTTTGCCATCTAATACACCTTTAAAAGCTAATGAACCATCACTCCTTCTAAAGACAGACACATCTACATTTGTAAACAAACAATTGTAGCCCATGTGGCACAATTGACTAACAGACAGGAGGTTATAGCCTAGCGACTCTACTAAAAATACATTAGAGATAGAGTGCTCATTTGTGATGGCTATCTTGCCCAAGCCTTTGACCTTGCCTTGGTTCCCATCTCCAAAGATAATCGTATCCTGGGAATCCTTGTTCTTGACGTAGGAGGTGAACATTTTCTTCTCCCCCGTCATGTGGTTTGTGCATCCGCTGTCGATAATCCAGCTTGAGCCCCCGGATGCATAAACCTGCAAGACAATTTACGCTTGGGTTTTAGGTACCCAACTCTTGTTGGGTCCTACAAGGTTAGTCACAATATCCTTTAGGACCCTGTTGGGGGCTCGTTCTCAAATGCTAAGAGTTAAGAACAAGGCAACATAGAAAATGTTAGATATTAAGGTCCTTCGTCCTCCACTTCGTTATATCCCCTCAGGATATAAGGAACTTTGGACGAAGGTTACGAAGGACGCACCTTCGTAAACATAATAACGTAGAGTGAAGCGTTCACATAAATCATGAGGTATAAAATGGACATTCAAATGTTAACATAGAACCATTTTCATTTCTATTAATACGAATGTAAATAGCAGATGTACCTTCGATCTTGAGGAAGGCAAGAGTACAAGTCTGATGTGAAGGCAAATAGCAGGTTCGCGTGAACAGTACAGAAGTACTGTTCATCTATTTATAGGCACAGGTCGCAGCCTGTGACAAATTACAATTATGCCCCTTACAAATGTTTACAACATTGACTCAGACCTATATGAATAAAAAGGTCATTCTATCTCTATGTCGGTTTAAAACGCCGAAGCTCCATGAAAAGGGACCTTCGGCCATCTCCTGGAGACGACTCCAGCCGAAGCTGCTTCTTCGTATGAGACCTTCGGCGCACCGAAGCACGACCCCAACAGTAGCCCCTTTCGCGGTGCTAGATCGTTTTTCGTAACGAGCTTGACCCGTGAAAAAAAACTTCTTCAGCTTCGGGAAGCCGAAGGTCCAAAAAACACCTTCCCTGAGCTCGTTGCGGATAAACGATCCGGCTTCCGAGTACGTGCCAGGCCCACCTTGCAGAGTTACTGTTTGATCTTTGCGGTCCACTGCACAGCGAGTACAAGTGACCGCCCGTTTGGTGTAAAAATCTTGCCGCTTCGCCTTCTTACCTGCAGTACTATATAAACAAGCGGGTAGGTGTGAAGTTACCACAGCATTCATTGCTATTTGCACTGTTTTGCTGCCAAAATTTTCCACCATAGCCGAAGCTTGACTCTCACAATCGAACGAAGGTCCTTCTCGACGCTTGCTTCATCAGAAAGGAGAGCTTCGGAGAAAGGAAAAAAGAAAAAAGTTTTTGACTTCCCCAAACTCAGAATCACATGGCGCGAGTGCGATCTACTGCTAAAGTTGTACGTGAGGGAGACGAAGCCGAAGGTTCGGACACTGTGCCCATTTCCGAAGCGATGCAGCGTTCCGGTCTAGTGACTGCGGAAGAAGGGCCTGCTGCCGAAGCAAACCCGACAACAGCCGAAGAAGAAGAAAACATTGATGGGACTGACTCCGAAGATGACTACCACATTGCTACGCCCAGCAAGCCCAGTCACCTGGATTTTGGGAAATCGACTGTTTCAAAAGCTGATCTTTCGAAGATGGTGAAAGCAGGTTATTTCAATGAAGATCAGAAGAAGCTACTCCGCTTCGGGGGAGAAGAAACCACCCCGAAGCCAGGGAAGGATGAGATTGTTATCTTCAAAAGCTTTTTAAAGGCTGGGCTGAGATTTCCTCTGCACAATATTATTGCAGAGATATTAAGGAGGTTTGGTATCTACTTTCATCAATTGACTCCTAACGCCATCGTTAGGCTCAATGTTTATATCTGGGCCCTTCGGAGCCAAGCCGTGGAACCGTTTGCTGACAGCTTCTGCCGAGTACACGAATTACACTACCAAACAAAGGCCAGAAAGGATGGGCTACATGATAATTTCGGTTGCTATAATTTTGCCTACCGAAAGACAACAAAATGTCCTGTCATCAGCTACCGAAGCAAATGGCCAGCAGGCTGGAAATCCGAGTGGTTTTATGTGAAAGTTGACGAAGACAGAGAAAAATTGGTACAAAGCCCTTTGGAGTTAATCTTCGGAGAGACGAGGCCACGATGCCGCATCGGCGATCTAAAAGGTCCCACCTGGGCTGCTCTGGGTGAATTTGAAATCATTTCAAAACATATTGGCACCAGGGATCTAGTTCAGGAATTTTTGGCATTCAGAGTCTTCCCTACTCTAAAAGAGTGGGAAATGCCGAAGCTGAAGGGAGAAAAGAAGAAGGGGGAGCTGGTCCGTCTGCCCTATCACTTTAAATTCAAGAAGTACTTTAAGAAACCCTGCAAAGAGTGGTTAGATACAGTTGAGACAATGTGCAATGAAATCTTGGGAAATTACTCCAAAAAAGAGGATCAATTAATGACAGCGGCCTTCGGCGCCCGACCGAAGCGAAGGCTGAACCGAGTATTCGATGCCCTGGGCTTCGAGTACCCAGACTATGAGCAGTTGAACAAGGGTGCCGAGGGCCACAAAAGAAAAAGAGCAACTGAAATTCTGACAAAGGGTGAAGAGCAACCAGCAGCAGAGAAGAAAATCCCGAAGAAAAGGAAAATATCAAGTCCGAAACGGAAAATATCCGAAGAAGAGAGGACCCCCACACCGCCTTCTACCAGCGACGTGGAAGAAATTTTAAAGGTAATGACTGAACCTATGCCCACGAAGCTAAGTCCATTAGGGCTCCAACTGACGAAGCTTTTTCAAAAGGTGGACGAGCCGGATCAGACGAAGATAAGCAAACCCAAACGGCAAAGAATCATTGCGGTAACTGAAGTTATCGATAAGACACCGCCAAGATCGTCAGTTCAAAAAACAGCAGCTGCCGAAGGCACCAAAAACGTCGAAGTCGCACCTTCGGAGGTCGCGGCTACCGAAGCCGCTACAGCCGAAGATGTTAATTTAGAATCAACCATTGAGGATATTAACAAAATTTTGGAAGACATAGATGCAGAAGAAGCTGGTGTTGCTACTGAAAAATCCATGGCCACAGTGCCTGAAAAAGGAAAAGAAATAGCCGAAGATACTTCGGATGACGAAGCCTACACCTTTCAGAATTTAATTGGGCAAAAACTGACGAAGGACGAAATAGAAGAACTTAAAGATTATGCCAAATCTTGCGGCTACAAGTCAGGTGCCCTCCTATTTGGAGGTGTAGACGATGAAAAACTAGGCTGCATTCGAGACCAGACTGGAGCTAAGGTAATCAGTACTCTATCAAAGAGTATCGGTTTTCCGAAGCTAGAGTCAGACATCAGCCGCTACCGACGACAACATATCGTCGGCAGCTTATTTTATTCTAACTTCAGGGTAAACAACCTTTTCTCTGGTTTTTATTGCTGTTAACAATGAAAATATTATTAACATAAGTTGTTTCTGTACAGAGCATGCTACTGAGCAAAGCTCTGAAGATGCAACAAGACTTGGAGGACAAAAAGCACGAAGCTATAATTGAAAACTTAGAAAGCAAAATAAAAGAGCAATCTGCCATCATTGAAAAGAAGGACTTCGAGCTCCAATCGGCCGAAGGCTTACTGGCTGAGACTGAGGCTAAATTATTAGAGTTGAATTCGAAGCTTATCAATCAATCAAAACAATTCGATCAGGAGAAGCTAGAACTGAATTCGAAGCTTCAAGCCGAAGTCCAGACCAGCTCAGAATTAAAGAAAACATTAACAAGCCTTCAAGACAAATGCTTGAACTTTGGCAATAATTGCATTGGACGATTAAAGAAGATATTTCACTCTGTTGGAGCCAGCAGCGGGAAATTTAACCCTTCAGCAGAAAATTTACCCCAGACCTTCGATCATATTGAAGCTGAAATCGAAGAGCTTGACGAAGTTATAGCCGGGCACGGCGACTTCTGTGCCTGGGTAGCTTCTCGGGGTACCGCTGCTGCATTTCTGAAGGCCGGCTGCGAACACGGAAAAATTGTCAACAGGCCCAACTTCACCTTATCTCCATCAATACTGGATGATATGCCTGACCTCGCCCGAAGTATCTCCAATAGGTTCATAAAAATGATATGGACAAAAGGCGGGCGGGAGAAAGCTGGAGACGAAGCACGAAGTCATCTTGAACCAGTAAGAAATGATACTTCGGACTTACCTTTTCCTTTGCTCTTGATTTTTACTCGTAATTTCTTAATTTATGTAGGATGACGAAGGTGAAGATGATGCCTAATTTATGTCGCCGAAGCTGTCGCCGAAGCTGAAACTTAATGCAGATCAGTAGAAGTGTACTGTAGAAAAACTCAGGACATTTTTGTAACAATTCTTGTAAATACAATTAGACTATTCTCAAGGAACTTTGTACATACCTTGTAATATATTCTTACCCTTCGATTGAGGCGCTTTGATGTGGACGAAATTAGTATTTTGAGCCGAAGGCGAAAAAACACCTTCCCTTCTTTTCGTACACAACGAAGCATAAAAACAATTCTTCTTTTTGCCGAGCAACGAAACGTTTCTCTTTTGTACACAACATAGCATAACAAATCATAAAAACGCACTTCTCCGAAGCTTTTCTTTTACATAACGAATCATAAAAAACCTCTTTTCCGAAGCTTTTTGCCGAAGCAGCCACTTGTGAACACAAATGCTATGAATGAATGCTTATGCATGCAAATGTTATGATGTAATGTAATGCACGAATGAATGTCCGAAGCATATGTCCGAAGCCACATTGTCAGCCATTACTTAGGAACAACCACACATTAGCTCTGCATTCCTTTAGGAACGACTTTGGAGCCTCTTCGCCTTTTACTTAGGCAGTATCAGCGTTGACTTTTCGCTGTAAGCTCTGCATCCCCTTAGGGACGACTTTGGAGCTTCTTCGTCTTTTACTTAGACGGTATAAGCTCTGCATTCCCTTGGGAACGTCTTTGGAGCTTCTTCGCCTTTTACTTTCGGCGGAATCAGCGTTGACTTTTCGCTGTAAGCTCTGCATCCCCTTAGGGACGTCTTCGGAGCTTTTTTCTCTTTTTCAGTTTCGGCACTCGATGGTGCGCTCTCAGCTTTTACATTTACATCTTTTGGGGGATTTTGCTCTTATAAAACTAAAAAGGAAAATTACATATGATGGCCCCATTAAAAACCTTTCTCCCCCTTTAGAAAGGAAAAGGGTGCCATAAAAAAGAAAAGATAAAATTACATCAAGTTATACATAGAACCGCCGAAGCTCATCCGCATTCCAAGATCTTGGAATTTCATTGCCGTCCATGTCCTTCAGTCTGTACGAACCAGGCCTTGACGAAGATGCTACTAAGAAAGGCCCTTCCCACTTCAGTTGCAACTTGCCCACTGTATCCGGGTTGGCCACTCTTCGAAGCACGAAATGTCCTGGCTCAATATTTTTTAGCCGGACTTTTCTATCTCGCCATTTGATTGTTTCAGCCTGGTATTTGTTGATATTTTCCACGGCCTGAAGCCTGATCCCTTCTAAGGCATCTTTTTCCACAAGGCAAGTATCTTCGGCACCTGATTCTGCCGAAGCTACCACTCTTATTGATCCAGCTTTAGCTTCTTCTGGAGTTATTGCTTCGTCACCAAATAATAACTTGAATGGGGTAAAGCCTGTAGACCTTGATGTTGTTGTATTGTGGCTCCACACCACTTTGGTCAACTGATCTGGCCATTTTCCCCTTGGTTGATTAAAAATTAGCTTCATTATCCCTGTCATTATGATGCCGTTGGCCCTTTCAACAAGCCCATTCGACTCCGGATGCCTGACTGATGCAAAATGGATCTTCGTGCCAATTTGATCACAGAAATTTCTGAAATCTTCGGAGTCGAACTGTGTTCCATTATCTACAGTGATAGCCTTCGGCACTCCGAAGCGACAGACAATATTCTGCCAGAAAAATTTTTGGACGGTGGCCGAAGTTATTGTGGCTAATGGCTTTGCCTCAATCCACTTGGAAAAATATTCCACAGCTACTATAACATATTTTAGGTTGCCTTGGGCCGGTGGCAATGGACCCAACAAGTCAAGGCCCCACCTTTGCAATGGCCAGATGGGTTGTATCAGCTGTGTTAATGACGAAGGTTGTTTTTGATCTCTTGCACATTTTTGACAACCTTCGCACTTTTGGACTAACTCCGCTGCATCCGAAGCTGCCTTCGGCCAATAAAATCCTTGGCGGAACACTTTTCCAAGTAACGGCCTGGATCCAATGTGGGATCCGCACAAGCCTGCATGTATCTCCTTCATCAACTCTATACCTTCGGCCCTAGACAAGCACTTGAGCAGCGGGGCACAAACTCCATGCTTGTATAACTCCCCTTCTATCATGACATAGGGACGAGCTCTTGCCTCTATCCTCTTATTATAAGCTTCGTCATCTGACAGAAAGTTTCCCTGAAGGTAAGAGATTATTTCTGTTCTCCAATCTTCACTGTAGACAGGAGAAATGTTAAGGACTGCTCTTTCAAGTAGCTCCACTGAAGGTGCCTTTATTGTTTCGAAGAACACGTCCGAAGGTAGTGGCAGCCCCTGTGCTGCAGACTTGGCTAATAAATCAGCATACTCATTTTGTCCTCGAGGGATATTCTTAACAGAAAATCCTTCGAAGGAAGCTTCGATCCTTCGGACCGTGTCTAGGTATTTTTCAAGCTTCGGGTCCTTAGCCTTGCAACTTTTATCAATATGACCCGAAACAACCTGGGAATCAGTTTTAAGAATTGCCCTTCTGATCCCCATTGCCTTTAGTTTCCGAAGACCCAGGAGCAAAGCTTCGTACTCAGCGATATTATTTGTGCAGCTGAAGTCAAGTCTTGCTGCATAACAAGTTTTAACCTTGGACGGAGAGACCAACACAGCAGCTGCACCTGCTCCGAAGGTTCCCCAAGAGCCGTCACAGAACACTGTCCATGCTTCGGCATCTTTATTCGCTTCTTCGTCCTGAGCCCCTGGCGTCCAGTCGGCAATGAAATCTGCCAATGCTTGAGACTGAATTGAGGATCTATGCACATAATCAATGTAAAATTCATTAAGCTCCGCAGCCCACTTTCCAATACGCCCGGTAGCTTCTCTATTCCTCATGATGTCCTTCAACGGCTGCGAAGAAGGAACAATAATGTTGAATGCCTGAAAGTAATGCCGAAGCTTCCTGGATGCCATTAAAACGGCGTATAACACCTTCTCCAGCTCTGTATAATTTTTCTTTGAGACACTGAGGACCTCAGACACAAAATATACTGGGACTTGCTTCTTGGCTTGTCCATCAAACTTTTCCTGAACAAGTGCCGCACTTACCGCTGAGTGCGAAGCTGCCACATACAATAGCAGAGGAGCCCCTGGCGTTGGTGGAGTTAATGTTGTGAGATCTATTAAATATTGCTTCAGCTCTTCGAAGGCTTTTTGTTGACTTGGGCCCCATTGAAAGACTTCAGCTGACTTCAGCACCTCGAAGAATGGTAAGTTTCTTTCTGCTGATCTGGATATAAATCTGTTGAGAGATGCCAGCCTTCCTGTCAATCTTTGGGCCCCCTTTCTTGTGGTTGGTGGCTCCATTCGAAGTATAGCTTCGATTTTATTTGGGTTAGCTTCGATTCCCTTCGTTGAAACCAGACATCCAAGAAACTTGCCCTTCTTCACTCCGAAGACACATTTTTCTGGATTCAGCTTCAGACCAGCCTGTCTGAAGCTGGCGAAGGTCTCCTGCAAATCAGCAATATGATTTTCTTGCTTCGTGCTTTTTACGATAATGTCATCAACATAGGTCAACACATTTCTGCCTATCTGAGATTGGAGAACCTTCGCAGTCATTCTGCTGAAACTCCCTCCAGCATTCTTGAGCCCCTCAGGCATCCGAAGATAGCAATATGTACCACTTGGAGTTATGAAGCTAGTCTTCGGCTCATCTTCCTTCTTCATCCAGATTTGATGATAGCCTGAGTAGCAGTCCAGGAGACTCATGAGCTCCGAAGAAGCTGCTGCATCAACTAAAGAATCTATCCTTGGCAGCGGAAATTCATCCTTCGGACAAGCCTTGTTGAGATCTGTGAAATCAATACACATTCTCCACTTGCCATTGGCCTTCTTCACCATAACGGTGTTAGCTAACCACTCTGGATACTTCACTTCTCTGATAACTCCTGCACTGAGGAGTCTTTTTACTTCATTACGAGCCCCTTCGGCCTTGTCATCAGACATTTTCCGAAGCCTCTGCTTTCGGGGTCTGAAGGATGGGTCAACATTGAGCGAATGTTCAATGACATCCCGATTCACTCCGCAAAGATCGTTGGCTGACCATGCAAAAACATCTTTGTTGTTGAATAAAAACCTTATCAAGGTTTTCTCCTGGTCTTCAGATAATTGCGAGCCCAACAACACCTTCTGCTCTGCTACATCCTCACACAATAACATGGGCTTCGGCTGATCTGCTGAAGCTGCCTTCTCCCTCCTGAATTTATACTGTTCACAAGCTTCAGCTCCATCTATGTTATGGATTGCCTTGGAGTCAGTCCAGCTTCCTTCGGCCCTTCTAGCAGCTTCCTGACTTCCATGAATAGCAATAGGTCCTTGGTCCGAAGGTATTTTCATGCAGAGATAAGCTGGGTGAAGAATTGCTTCGAAGGCGTTAAGAGTTCCACGACCAATGATAGCATTGTAAGGATACTCCATGTCAACAATATCAAACACAATTTGCTCAGTCCTTGTGTTGTTGACAAATCCGAAGGTTACCGGCATGGTAATCTTCCCAAGTGCCACAATCTGCCGCCCTCCGAAGCCACAAAGAGGGTGCGTAGCATCATGAATCTTGTCTTCAGGCTCTTGCATTTGTCTGAAGGCTTTAGCAAATATAATGTCAGCTGCACTGCCTGTATCAACTAGGACATTGTGGACCAGAAATCCTTTGATCACGCAAGAAATAACCATAGCATCATTGTGAGGATAATCCTTAAGCTGAAGGTCTTCCTGAGAGAAGGTAATTGGAATATGAGACCATTTTGACTTGATGAAGGGTCCCTGTACTCCAACATGCTGCACCCTTCTCTGAGCCTCTTTCTTCTGCTTCTTGTTAGCCGGCTCTGAGCAAGAACCGCCTGTTATCGGGAGCACCAGCTTCGAAGCCGAAGCAGCTCCAGCTTGATTGTTGAACGAAGCCATCAGCTCAGAAAAGTGGAAGTGAGTTCACCGACGGTGGGCGCCAATGTTGGGGGCTCGTTCTCAAATGCTAAGAGTTAAGAACAAGGCAACATAGAAAATGTTAGATATTAAGGTCCTTCGTCCTCCACTTCGTTATATCCCCTCAGGATATAAGGAACTTTGGACGAAGGTTACGAAGGACGCACCTTCGTAAACATAATAACGTAGAGTGAAGCGTTCACATAAATCATGAGGTATAAAATGGACATTCAAATGTTAACATAGAACCATTTTCATTTCTATTAATACGAATGTAAATAGCAGATGTACCTTCGATCTTGAGGAAGGCAAGAGTACAAGTCTGATGTGAAGGCAAATAGCAGGTTCGCGTGAACAGTACAGAAGTACTGTTCATCTATTTATAGGCACAGGTCGCAGCCTGTGACAAATTACAATTATGCCCCTTACAAATGTTTACAACATTGACTCAGACCTATATGAATAAAAAGGTCATTCTATCTCTATGTCGGTTTAAAACGCCGAAGCTCCATGAAAAGGGACCTTCGGCCATCTCCTGGAGACGACTCCAGCCGAAGCTGCTTCTTCGTATGAGACCTTCGGCGCACCGAAGCACGACCCCAACAGACCCAAATGCAAGTCTTGTCTCCCTTGCATTTGGCCCCCAATTTCCTAGCAACCACTTTCTTATTTTTACATGAAGGTACAAAAGCAGTATTGCAAGCATGGAAAATAGTAGCAGATTCATTATGCATTTTCCTAGGCACATGATGAATAACTTTTCCCTTCCTAGGCCTACTTCTACCATGCACAAAAGTAGAACTTGAAGCAATCATAGTGTTGGGGACTTGTTCTCAAATGCTATGAATCAAGAACAAGGCAACATAAAATGTTAAATATCAAAGCCCTTCGTCCTTCGAATCATTATTTCCCTTCGGATATAATGAATCTAGGACGAAGGTCATAAAGGACATACCCTCATGATCATGATAAAGAAATGGAGAATATTCATGCAAAGTACAAGGAGTAACATAATTTAAGTAAATATAATTATCAATTTATTTTCATTTATATTACTTGTGTAAATAATAATAAATTACAAATGTACCTTCGGCTTGAAGGAATGAGAATACAGGTGTGACACAAAAGTAAATGCCCAGTCAGCGTGAACAGTACGGGAATACTGTTCACCTATTTATAGGCACGGGTCGCAGCCCATGCAAAATTACATTAATGCCCTTTACATTTATCAATAACTCTATAGTAATTCTTCGAGGTCTAATTTGGCTTTTCATCTTTAAGTCGGTTTCCTCTTTCTGCCGTTATGCCGAAGCTCTTCTGCACGTAGCTTCGTGATCGTCTTATCCTTCGTCGTGATCGCCGTCCCAATCAAGCTTCGTCTTAACCATGTTCTTGTATACTCGCAATCTGACTTTGAAGGTACCTGTCCACATATTTCTTTTGGAAAACATAGTCAAATTACGTTTTTGAGGACCTTCGGAAGCCGAAGGCCCCCAACAGTAGCCCCTCGCAATATTAATTTGCTGTACTGATAAATTCATATTGCGATATGGACGAAGGCCTTAAGCCGAAGGTCCGAAAAAAACACCTTCCCCTTGCTAGAATAGCAATCAGTCTTTGACAAGCGGGACCCTCCAGTTTTCAACGCTCTGGGCGTATAAATAAGAGCTCATCCCGAGTTATTTGACACGCTCTCTTGCCAACTGTTTTTACTCACCCAACCTTTAGCCTACGCACAACAACCTTTGCCTGGCCTTTTAGATTTTAAGGCTTCGGAGTTGAGAGCATTTTCTCAGCGTTTGCAAGGATGTCTGAAGATAAAAAGTTGTTGGTGATTCGAAGCTGAGTCTTTCTGAGGAAATGCATCTGGGTTTTCTTCAATCTATGTCGAAGACTAATACAGAGAAGATTACTAGAGAAATTTTGGAAGGTTTATCTGAAGATACTGGTGACAGCGACAGCTATGATGTGGATAGTGGTGGTGAAGACTCCGAAGATCGACCTTGGCGACCAAGCCATGCGGTTTTCGGCAAATCAAGTATTAAAGAAAATCATCTTGTCAACATGAGAGGAAGATATTTCTGGGACTTGTCCGTTGTGAGGGCCGACGAAGGAGAGAAGACTTGTCCAACTCCTGAGGAAAATGAAGTCGTAGTATTCCGAAGCTTCTTGAAAGCTGGACTACGATTCCCTTTAAGCGGCTTTGTTGTAAAGGTGCTGAAGATTTTTGAAATCTATCTTCACCAACTTACCCCCGAAGCAATCATAAGGATGAATATCTTCATGTGGGCCGTGAGAAGCCAAGGCTTGGAACCTGATGCGAAAAGCTTCTGCAACATACATGAATTGTTATACGAAACAAAACCCTGGGGTAAGGAACATTATCACAACAATTTTGGCTGCTACAGCTTCGGCTCCCGGTCTGGGTCAAGCTGCCCCGTGCCGACCTTTCGAAAGAGGTGGCCTGGCGACTGGATGACGGAATGGTTTTACGTGAAGAATGATTTGAAATCACGAGAAGATATAAAGAAGATCATTATGCGTCCCATCTGGCAACGCTTCGGCCTGCGGAGGCCGAAGGTGGAAATGAATGAAGCAGCCGAAGAATGCCAGAGAGCCTTCGGAGTTGTTTGCTCTTTTATTGGGATGAGGGATTTGGTCCAGGAACATATTGCCTTCAGAGTATGGCCACTTGTGGAAAAATGGGGAATGCCGCAGGAGACCATTAAAGAGGCTGACGAAGGTGGACTAGTCAGGCTGAAGTACTGTTGGGGGCTTGTTCTCAAATGCTAAGAGTTAAGAACAAGGCAACACAGAAAATGTTAAATATTAAGGTCCTTCGTCCTCCACCACATTATATCCTTTCGGGATATAAGGAACTTCGGACGAAGGTTACGAAGGACGTACCTTCGTAAACATAATAACGAAGAACGAAGTATTCATTTAAATCATGACGTATAAAATAGACATTTAAATGTCAACATGGAATCATTTCCATTCTTACTAACATGAACGAATATAAATGATTTCAAATTACAAATGTACCTTCGGTCCTAAAGAAGGCAAAAGTACAGGTGTGATGTGAAGGCAAATGACAGGTTCGCGTGAACAGTACAGAGGTACTGTTCATCTATTTATAGGCACAGGTCGCAGCCTGTGACAAATTACAATTATGCCCCTTACAAAAGTTTACAACATTGACTCAGACTTCTATGGATAAAAAGGTCATTCTATCTTTATGTCGGTTTGTAACGCCGAAGCTCCATGAAAAGGAACCTTCGGCCATCTCTTGGAGACGACTTCAGCCGAAGCTGCTTCTTCGTGTGAGACCTTCGGCGCACCGAAGCACGACCCCAACAGTAGCCCCTTTCGCGGTGCTAGATCGTTTTTCGTAACGAGCTTGACCCGTGAAAAAAGCCTCTTCAGCTTCGGGAAGCCGAAGGTCCAAAAAACACCTTCCCTGAGCTCGTTGCGGAGAAACGATCCGGCTTCCGAGCGCGTGCCAGGCCCACCTTGCAGAGTTACTGTTTGATCTTTGCGGTCCACTGCACAGCGAGTACGAGTGACTGCCCGCTTGGTGTAAAGAATCCTGCCGCTTCGCCTTCTTACCTGCAGCACTATATAAACATACGGGTAGGTGTGAAGTTACCACAGCATTCATTGCTATTTGCACTGTTTTGCTGCCAAAATTTTCCACCATAGCCGAAGCTTGACTCTCAGAATCGAACGAAGGTCCATCTCGACGTCTGCTTCGTCAGGAAGAAGAGCTTCGGAGAAAAGAAAAAAGAAAAAAGTGTCTGACTTCCCCAAACTCAGAATCAAATGGCGAGAGTACGATCTACTGCCAAAGTTGTACGTGAGGGAGACGAAGCCGAAGGTTCGGACACTGTGCCCATCTCCGAAGCGATGCAGCGTTCCGGTCTAGTGACTGCGGAAGAAATGCCCAGTGCTGCAGCAAACCCAACAACCGCCGAAGGAGAAGAAGAAAACATTGAAGAGACTGATCCCGAAGATGACTACCGTATTGCCATGCCCAGCAAGCCCAGTCACCTGGTTTTTGGGAAATCAACTGTTTCAAAGGCTGACCTTTCGAAGATGGTGAAAGCAGGTTTTTTTAATGAAGATCAGAAGAAGCTGCTTCGCTTCGGGGGGGAAGAAACCACCCCGAAGCCAGAGAAGGACGAGATTGTCATCTTCAAAAGCTTTTTAAAGGCTGGGCTGAGATTCCCTCTTCACAAGATTATTGCGGAGATACTGAAGAGGTTTGGTATCTACTTTCATCAATTGACTCCTAACGCCATCGTTAGGCTCAATGTTTACATCTGGGCCCTCCGAAGCCAAGCTGTGGAACCGTTTGCCGACAGCTTCTGCCGAGTTCACGAATTACATTACCAAACAAAGGCCAGAAAAGATGGGCTACATGATAATTTCGGTTGCTATAATTTTGCCTACCGGAAGACAACAAAGTGTCCTGTCATCAGCTACCGAAGCAAATGGCCAGCAGGCTGGAAATCTGAATGGTTTTATGTAAAAGTTGACGAAGACAAAGAAAAATTGGTACAAAGCCCTCTGGATTTGATCTTCGGAGAGACAAGGCCACGATGCCACATCGGCAGGCTAGAAGGTCCCACCTGGGCTGCTCTGGGTGAATTTGAAATTATTTCAGAACATATTGGCACTAGGGATCTAGTTCAGGAATTCTTGGCATTCAGAGTTTTCCCTACTCTAAAAGAGTGGGAAATGCCGAAGCTGGAGGGAGAGAAGAAGAAGGGGGAGCTTGTCCGGCTTCCTTATCACTTCAAGTTTAAGAAGTACTTTAAAAAACCCTGCAAAGAGTGGTTAGACACAGTTGAGGTGATGTGCAATGAAATCCTGGGGAATTACTCCAAAAAAGAGGATCAACTAATGACAGCGGCCTTCGGCGCCCGACCGAAGCGAAGGCTGAACCGAGTGCTTGATGCCCTGGGCTTCGAGTACCCAGACTATGAGCAGTTGAACAAGGGTGCCGAGGGCCACAAAAGAAAAAGAGTAGCCGAAACTCTGATCAGGGATGAAGAAAGGCCAGCAAGGGAGAAGAAAATTCCCAAGAAAAGAAAAATATCTACTCCGAAGCGCAAATCACCCGAAGAAGAGGGGACCCCCACACCGCCTTCTACCAGCGACGTGGAGGAAATTTTAAAGGTAATAACTGAACCCATGCCCACGAAGCTAAGTCCATTAGGGCTCCAACTGACGAAGCTTTTTCAAAAGGTGGACGAGCCGGATCAAACGAAGATAAGCAAACCCAAGCGGCAAAGAATTATTGCGGTAACTGAAGTTATCGACAAGACGCCGCCTAAGGCGTCAATTCAGAAAACACCAGCTGTCGAAGGCACCACAAACGCCGAAGTCGCACCTTCGGAGGTCGCGGCTACCGAAGCCGCTACAGCTGAAGATGCAAACTTAGAAACTACCATTGAGGACATCAACAAGATTTTGGAAGACATGGCTGCGGAAGAAGCTGGTGCTACTACTGAAAAAACCATGGCCACAGTGCCTGAGAAAGGAAAAGAAGTAGCCGAAGACACTTCGGACGACGAAGCCTACTCTTTTCAAAATTTAGTTGGGCAAAAACTGACGAAGGACGAAATAGAAGAACTCAAGGACTATGCCAAATCTTGCGGCTACAAGCCAGGAGCCCTTCTATTTGGAGGCATTGATGACGAAAAATTGGGCTGCATTCGAGACCAAACTGGAGCTAAGGTAATCGGTACTCTATCAAAGAGTATCGGTTTTCCGAAGCTAGAGACAGACATCAGCCGCTACCGACGACAACATATCGTCGGCAGCTTATTTTACTCCAACTTCAAGGTAAACAACCTTTTCTTTTGTTTTTATTGCTGTTAATAACGAAAATGTCACTAACGTAAGTTGTTTCTGTGCAGAGCATGCTACTGAGCAAAGCTCTGAAGATGCAGCAAGATTTGGAGGACAAAAAACACGAAGCTATAATTGAAAACTTAGAAAGCAAAATAAAAGAACAAACTGCCATCATTGAAAAGAAAGACTTCGAGCTCCAATCGACCGAAGGCTTGCTGGCTGAGACTGAGGCTAAAGTATCAGAGTTGAATTCGAAGCTTATCAGTCAATCAAAACAATTCGAACAGGAGAAGCTAGAGCTTAATTCGAAGCTTGAAGCCGAAGTCCAGACCAGCTCAGAGTTGAAGAAATCGTTAACAAGCCTTCAAGACAAATGCTTGAAATTTGGCAATAATTGTATTGGACGATTAAAAAAGATATTTTACTCTGTTGGAGCCAGCAGCGGGAAATTTAACCCTTCAGCGGAAAATTTACCACAGGCCTTCGATCATATTGAAGCTGAAATCGAAGAACTTGACGAAGTTATAGCCGGGCACGGCGACTTCTGTGCCTGGGTAGCTTCTCGGGGTACCGCTGCTGCATTCCTGAAGGCCGGCTGCGAGCATGGAAAAATTGTCAACAGGCCCAACTTCACCCTATCTCCATCAATCCTGGATGATATACCTGACCTCGCCCGAAGCATCTCAAATAGATTTATAAAAATGATATGGACAAAAGGCGGGCGGGAGAAGGCTGGAGACGAAGCCCGAAGTCATCTTGAACCAGTAAGAAATGATACTTCGTACTTACCTTTTCCTTTGCACTTGATTTTTACTCACGATTCCTTGATTTATGTAGGATGACGAAGGTGAAGATGATGCTTAAGTTATGTTGCCGAAGCTGTCGCCGAAGCTGAAGCTTAATGGAGATCAGTAGAAATGTACTATAGGAAAAAAACTCAGGATACTTTTGTAACAAGTTTTGTAAATACAATTGAACTGTTCTCAACGAACTTTGTACATACCTTGTAGTGTATTCTTACCCTTCTACTAGGGTGCTTTGATGTGAACGAAATCAGTATTTTGAGCCGAAAGCGAAAAAACACCTTCCCTTCTTTTCGTACACAACGAAGCATAGAATACCACTTCTCCCTTCTGCCGAAGCTTTTCTTTTACACAACGATTCATAAAAAGCCACTTCTCTTTGCCGATCAACGAAACATAAAAGACCAATTATTCTTTTTGCCGAAGCAACCACTTAGGAACACAAATGCTATGAATGAATGCTTATGCATGCAAATGTTATGATGTAATGTAATGCGCGAATGAATGTCCGAAGCATATGTCCGAAGCCACATTCTCAGCCATTACTTCCTTAAAAACAACCACACATTGGCTCTGCATTCCCTTAGGAACGACTTTGGAGCCTCTTCGCCTTTTACTTAGGCAGTATCAGCGTTGACTTTTCGCTGTAAGCTCTGCATCCCCTTAGGGACGTCTTTGGAGCTTCTTCGCCTTTTACTTAGGCGGTATAAGCTCTGCATTCCCTTAGGAACGTCTTTGGAGCTTCTTCGCCTTTTACTTTCGGCGGAATCAGCGTTGACTTTTCGCTGTGAGCTCTGCATCCCCTTAGGGACGTCTTTGGAGCTTTTTCTCTTTTTCAGTTTCGGCACTCGATGGTGCGCTCTCAGCTTTTACATTTACATTCTTTGGGGGATTTTGCTCTTATAAAACTAAAAAGGAAAATTACATATGATGGCCCCATTAAAAACCTTTCTCCCCCTTTAGAAAGGAAAAGGGTGCCATGAAAAAGAAAAAGAAAAACATAAAAAATTACATCAAGTTATACATAATATCTCCGAAGCTCATCTGCATTCCAAGATCTTGGAATTTCGTTGCCATCCATGTCCTTTAATCTGTACGAACCAGGCCTCGACGAAGATGCTACTAAGAAAGGCCCTTCCCATTTCAATTGTAGCTTGCCCACTGTATCTGGGTTGGCCACTCTCCGAAGCACCAAGTGTCCCGGCTCAATATTTTTTAGCCGGACCTTTCTATCTCGCCATTTGCTTGTTTCAGCTTGATATTTATTGATATTCTCCACGGCCTGAAGCCTGATCCCTTCTAAGGCATCTTTGTCCACAAGACAAGCATCTTCGGCGCCTGATTCTGCCGAAGCTACCACTCTTATTGATCCAGCTTTAGCTTCTTCCGGAGTTATTGCTTCGTCACCAAATAACAACTTAAATGGGGTAAAGCCTGTAGACCTTGATGTTGTTGTATTATGGCTCCACACCACTTTGGTCAACTGATCTGGCCACTTTCCCCTTGGTTGATTAAAGATTAGCTTCATTATTCCTGTCATTATGATGCCGTTGGCCCTTTCAACAAGTCCATTCGACTCCGGATGCCTGACTGATGCAAAATGGATCTTCGTTCCAATTTGATCACAGAAATTTCTGAAATCTTCGGAGTCGAACTGCGTTCCATTATCTACAGTGATGGCCTTCGGTACTCCGAAACGACAGACAATGTTCTGCCAGAAAAATTTTTGGACAGTGGCCGAAGTTATTGTGGCTAATGGCTTCGCCTCAATCCACTTGGAAAAATACTCCACAGCTACTATAACATATTTCAGATTGCCTTGAGCCGGTGGTAATGGACCCAGCAAGTCGAGGCCCCACCTTTGCAATGGCCAGATAGGCTGTATCAGTTGTGTCAAAGACGAAGGTTGCTTTTGATCTCTTGCACATTTCTGACAACCTTCGCACTTTTGAACCAACTCCGCTGCATCCGAAGCTGCCTTCGGCCAATAAAATCCTTGGCGAAAAACTTTTCCAAGCAACGGCCTGGATCCGATGTGGGATCCACACAGGCCTGCATGTATCTCTTTCATCAATTCTATACCTTCGGCTCTAGATAAGCACTTGAGCAGCGGGGCACAAACTCCATGCTTGTATAATTCCCCTTCTATCATGATATACGGACGAGCTCTTGCCTCTATTCTTTTATTATAAGCTTCGTCATCTGATAGAAAGTTACCCTGAAGGTAAGAGATTATTTCAGTTCTCCAATCTTCACTGTACACAGGAGAAATGTTAAGGACTGCTCTTTCAAGTAGCTCCACTGAAGGTGCCTTTATTGTTTCGAAAAACACATCCGAAGGTAGCGGCAGCCCCTGTGCTGCAGACTTGGCCAACAAATCAGCATGCTCATTTTGTCCTCGAGGGATATTCTTAACAGAAAATCCTTCGAAGGAAGCTTCGATCCTTCGGACCGTGTCTAGGTATTTTTCAAGCTTCGGGTCTTTAGCCTTGCAACTTTTGTCAATATGACCCGAAACAACCCGGGAATCAGTTTTAAGAATCGCCCTTCTGATTCCCATTGCCTTCAGTTTCCGAAGACCCAGGAGCAGGGCTTCGTACTCAGTTATATTATTTGTGCAGCTGAAGTCAAGTCTTGCTGCATAGCAAGTTTTAACCTTGGACGGTGAGACCAACACAGCAGCTGCACCTGCTCCGAAGGTTCCCCAAGAGCCATCACAAAACACTGTCCATACTTCGGCATCTTTATTCGCTTCTTCGTCCTGAGCCCCTGGCGTCCAGTCGGCAATGAAATCTGCCAATGCTTGAGACTGAATTGAGGATCTGTGCACATAATCAATGTAAAATTCATTGAGCTCCGCAGCCCATTTTCCAATCCGGCCAGTAGCTTCTCTATTTCTCATGATATCCTTCAACGGCTGCGAAGAAGGAACAATAATATTGTATGCCTGAAAATAGTGCCGAAGCTTCCTGGATGCCATTAAAACGGCATACAACACCTTCTCCAGCTCTGTATAATTTTTCTTTGAGACACTAAGAACCTCAGATACAAAATATACTGGGACCTGCTTCTTGACTTGTCCATCAAACTTCTCCTGGACAAGTGCCGCACTTACTGCTGAGTGCGAAGCTGCCACATATAACAACAGAGGAGCCCCTGGCGTTGGTGGTGTTAATGTTGTGAGATCTATTAAGTATTGCTTCAGCTCTTCGAAGGCTTTTTGTTGACTTGGGCCCCATTGAAAGACTTCAGCTGACTTCAGCACCTCGAAGAATGGTAAGTTTCTTTCTGCTGATCTGGATATAAATCTGTTGAGAGATGCCAGCCTTCCTGTCAATCTTTGGGCTCCCTTTCTTGTGGTTGGTGGCTCCATTCGAAGTATAGCTTCGATTTTATTTGGGTTAGCTTCGATTCCCTTTGTTGAAACCAAGCATCCAAGAAATTTACCCTTCTTCACCCCGAAGACACATTTTTCTGGATTCAGCTTCAGACCAGCTTGTCTGAAGCTGGCGAAGGTCTCCTGCAGATCAGCAATATGATTTTCTTGCTTCGTGCTTTTTACGATGATGTCATCGACATAAGTCAACACATTTCTGCCTATCTGAGATTGGAGAACCTTCGCAGTCATTCTGCTGAAACTCCCTCCAGCATTCTTGAGCCCCTCAGGCATCCGAAGATAGCAATATGTACCACTTGGGGTTATGAAGCTAGTTTTTGGCTCATCTTCCTTCTTCATCCAAATTTGATGATAGCCTGAGTAGCAGTCTAGGAGACTCATGAGCTCTGAAGAAGCTGCTGCATCGACTAAAGAGTCTATCCTTGGCAGCGGGAATTCATCCTTCGGACAAGCCTTGTTAAGATCTGTGAAATCAATACACATTCTCCACTTGCCATTGGCCTTCTTCACCATAACAGTGTTAGCTAGCCACTCTGGATACTTCACTTCTCTGATAACTCCTGCACTGAGGAGTCTTTTTACTTCATTGCGAGCCCCTTCGGCCTTGTCATCAGACATTTTTCGAAGCCTCTGCTTTCGGGGTCTGAAGGATGGGTCAACATTGAGCGAATGTTCAATAACATCCCGATTTACTCCATAAAGATCATTAGCTGACCATGCAAAGACATCTTTGTTGTTGAATAAAAACCTTATCAAGGTTTTTTCCTGGTCTTCAGATAATTGCGAGCCCAACAACACCTTCTGCTCTGCTATGTCTTCACACAATAACATGGGCTTCGGCTGATCCGCTGAAGCTGCCTTCTCCCTCCTGAATTTGTACTGTTCACAAGCTTCAGCTCCATCTATGTTATGGATTGCCTTGGAATCAGTCCAGCTTCCTTCGGCCCTTCTAGCAGCTTCCTGGCTTCCATGAATAGCAATAGGTCCTTGGTCCGAAGGTATCTTCATGCAGAGATAAGCTGGGTGAAGAATTGCTTCGAAAGCATTAAGAGTTCCGCGACCAATGATAGCATTGTAAGGATACTCCATGTCAACAATATCAAACACAATTTGCTCAGTCCTTGTGTTGTTAACAAATCCAAAGGTTACCGGCATGGTAATCTTCCCAAGTGCTACAATCTGCCGCCCTCCGAAGCCACAAAGAGGATGTGTAGCATCATGAATCTTGTCTTCGGGCTCTTGCATTTGTCTGAAGGCTTTAGCAAATATAATGTCAGCTGCACTGCCTGTATCAACTAGGATATTGTGGACCAGAAATCCTTTGATCACGCAAGAAATAACCATGGCATCATTGTGAGGATAATCCTTAAGCTGAAGGTCTTCCTGAGAGAAAGTAATTGGAATGTGGGACCATTTTGACTTGATGAAGGGTCCCTGCACTCCAACATGCTGCACTCTTCTCTGAGCCTCCTTCTTCTGCTTCTTGTTAGCCGGCTCTGAGCAAGAGCCGCCTGTTATCGGGAGCACCAGCTTCGAAGCCGAAGCAGCTCCAGCTTGATTGTTGAACGAAGCCATCAGCTCAGAAAAGTGGAAGTGAGTTCACCCACGGTGGGCGCCAATGTTGGGGGCTTGTTCTCAAATGCTAAGAGTTAAGAACAAGGCAACACAGAAAATGTTAAATATTAAGGTCCTTCGTCCTCCACCACATTATATCCTTTCGGGATATAAGGAACTTCGGACGAAGGTTACGAAGGACGTACCTTCGTAAACATAATAACGAAGAACGAAGTATTCATTTAAATCATGACGTATAAAATAGACATTTAAATGTCAACATGGAATCATTTCCATTCTTACTAACATGAACGAATATAAATGATTTCAAATTACAAATGTACCTTCGGTCCTAAAGAAGGCAAAAGTACAGGTGTGATGTGAAGGCAAATGACAGGTTCGCGTGAACAGTACAGAGGTACTGTTCATCTATTTATAGGCACAGGTCGCAGCCTGTGACAAATTACAATTATGCCCCTTACAAAAGTTTACAACATTGACTCAGACTTCTATGGATAAAAAGGTCATTCTATCTTTATGTCGGTTTGTAACGCCGAAGCTCCATGAAAAGGAACCTTCGGCCATCTCTTGGAGACGACTTCAGCCGAAGCTGCTTCTTCGTGTGAGACCTTCGGCGCACCGAAGCACGACCCCAACAAGTACAATTTTAAGTTTGGAGATAAATTTGTTCAGCCAGATGATGACTGGCTAAAAAGCATTGAAACTGTAAGTGATGAACTACTTGGGGTATATTCCAAGGCCGAAGATACTGCATTGTCAGCAGCCTTCGGAGGCCGAAAAAAGAAGAGACTGAACCGAGTGTTTGACGCAATTGGGTTCGTGTACCCCGACTACCACTATCCAGTGCGGGGTCAAAAAAGAAAGAACACTTCCTCTGCGAAGGAAACTACCTCAGCCGCTCCTAGTGAGCCGGCGCCGAAGAGGAAAAGGGTAAAGGTTCTCACACACCGGCCACGTTACATTGAACTGGCCACAGTGCCTGAGCTCGCCGGTGAGACCTCTTCGGCCACCGAAGCTAGAGAATCAACTCTGCTGCCAGGAATCAAAGAGCTGGTCGAAGAGCCAGCAACAGAAAAGATAGAAGAAGCAAAGACTGAAGAAGCGAAAACATTAGAAGTTTTAAGCCCTTCAGCAAAAATTGTGTCAGAAAAAAGCCAGAAGGGTCCAACAGTGACCCCGAAAAGAAAAAGAATGGTTAATGTGTTAGATGTTTTGGAGACAATTAAATCTTCGAGTATAACTCCAAAGAAAACCATTGGAACTTCTGAAGTGTCTACTGAAACCTTTGTTGCTAAAACTTCGAAGCAACAACTTGAAGCTGAAGCTGGGCCTTCAGAGCCCTCTAAGGAACAACCTTTGGAAACCGAAGAAACAAAGGTTACAAAGGCAGCATTGGAAGCCGAAAAAATAAAAATGTCAGAGCCAATTTCGGTTGAAGGAATTGACACTGCTGCCCCCGAAGCACCTTCCAACATAAGCGATTACATTGTACGACATGCTTCGGGGAAAAAACTATCTGAAGAAGAGATTTATGAAGCTAATCACTATGCTAGAGAATTAAAATATCCGAAGGGAGCATTAGTGTTCAATGGAACAGACGAAGATGACTTCCTATACTGTCTCCCTGACAACAAAGAATTATCCGTCTGTCGGGAGATGGCTAGAAGTATGGGGTTCCCGAAGCTTGAAGCCGGACTCTGTGCTATGACGAAGGACGATCTCGCAGATAGTCTTGCATATAATAGCCTAAAGGTATGAGAACTGCGTGTTTGGAAATTTTATAATTTGAAAATCATTCTTTTATTCTTATACCAACTCTTTCATATATAGGGTTTAATACTAAGCAACGCGTTGAGGGCGCAAAAGAATGCAGAAGATGAGAGCTATGATATTGCTTTTAACAACCTACGATCAGAGGTTATTAAGCTGAGAAATGAAGCTCTGGAAAAGGATAGAATTCTGCTTACATTGGTGGACAAGATAAAAGAGGACGAAGCTGCCTCAAAGGCCCAGGCTGAAGCCCAAAAATGCGAAATTAAAGATCTTCAGAAACAGCTAGCTAGAGCTAAAGAGGAACGTATACTTGAAGAGACAAAACGAGAGCTTAGTGATCAATGGGTCAATCATTTAGAAATAAATGTTAAAGAGCTTCGTGCCTCTCAGAGAAGATGCTATGTTAAATCTATAGAGTGTGTTAAGAAGATAAAATCCAGCTTCGCCAACGTTGGCGCATTCTCTAGCGAAGAGAATTTCTCAAGGGGCAATCCCGAAGGTCCGATGGAATGGATCAGTAACGAAGCTGAGGCCTTCGAAGAAATCCTGAATAGCCGCGGAGACATATGTGCTTTTTCGGGTGCTAGAGGAATTGCTACTGTTTTGGAGAAGAAAGGTTGTGAGCATGTAAAATCTTTAGCGCAACCCGAAGCTACTTTGTCCTCCGAAGACATTAAAGACCCCTCAGCTGAAGCAAGCATGGTCGGCAGAAAATTTTTCACCGATATCTGGGACAACGGCGGCCGAGAAATGGCGCAAGAAATTATTCAAAAGAGCGAAAAAGGCATCCATGATGCTAGAAAAGTAGCGGCGGCTGCCGAGAAAAGTACAGAGCCCGAAGGGCAAATAGGTATTAATTAGTGATTTTTGTTATGTTGTAATTTTTGATTCCAGATTTTGTTCACGGTTTGTAATAGTAATATAGTCGTATCTTCTCTTCCCTCAGAACCTGCTGAGGCATCACCGGGCCCCCACCCGAAGGGGGACGATGAAATTAGAAAAATGGCCGAAGCCATTATGGACAAGGTTGTCGACCAGCTACTGAACGAAGCTGCAGAAATAGTTCTTAAGGAGGATTAAATGCTACTGTAAAAACATTTGGAACGTAACGTGTGTAATATATTGTAACTTTGAATGTAATATATAATCCATGTATAGTTTAATTCTTTATGATGCATGAAATCTTGCATACATACCATTTTTTTGAGCCTTCGGCGAAAAAACACCTTCCCTTCTTTTCATGCTTCGTGAAGAAAATCTTATATCACAAGAAATTGCATGCTTCCCTGGCGAAGATTATCCAAGCTTCGTGAAATATTCTCCGAAGCTATAGAAGCTACACTTCTTCTCGACTTGTCTTGTGCTTTAGCACGATTTTCTCTTTTCCAAAATATTCTCCGAAGATCAATACTGTATCCCCTTCTTGTTCCACATGCAATATGTTGTATGATGCTTATGTTATGCAGAATGATGTGATGATGTTATGTTATGCAAAATGACATTTGTGCCACAGATACATATCCCTGTAATAGAGCACACACACTTTTTATATCAGCGCTGACTTTTCGCTGTAAGCCTCCCTTAGGAGCTTCTTCGCCTTTTACTTTCAGCGGAATCAGCGTTTATTTTTTGCTGTAAGCCTCCCTTAGGAGCTTCTTCGCCTTTTACTTTCAGTGGAATCAGCGTTTATTTTTCGCTATAAGCCTCCCTTAGGAGCTTCTTCGCCTTTTACTTTCGGCGGAATCAGCGCTGACTTTTCGCTATAAGCTCAGAAAACTTACTCTGCGCTCCCTTGGGAACGACTTTTTACTGTTTCGAACAATTTGCACTGTGTCCGTTAGGAATTTTTTTTTGATAATACAACAGTCCTTCATGCCACCATAAATTTGTATGCTTCGGCAACTCAAACCTATGGAAAAGACATATTTTTATTATGGTAAAAGACGAAAGTGTTACAAGAAATTGAAAAACGATAAAAGACACTTAAACTTCCCATAATTGTTCCTTATTAACAAAAAAAAGTAATACTAAATGTAAAAATGCGAAAAAACTGCTGTTTTGGTAGGATATTTATCAATAAATGTGCTTCGACTCTGGCACAGTGCTATTGACCGTGCGAGCTTCGGACTCCTCTCTGAAGTCCCTCTGAAGGTGATTGTGCTGACTCCCTTCTGGCTGCTGTCCTCGCTGCGTCGGCGGTGGCGGTGGAGGCTGTTGCCAAGATGCTTGGGGTTGGCTTGCCGAAGCAACAGAAGCTGCAGGGTGGTTGCCTACATATTCTGGAATATAAGGCGAATGATACGAAGCAGTATGCATGACCTGCTTTGGCTGACTTTGTTGCGCTGCTGCTTCTGCTATCTCCTTCTGCTTCTGGATAGTGACGTGGCACATCCTGGTGGTATGGCCCTTGTCTTCACCACAGAATAGGCAGTAAATTTTTCTTGGCTGATCTCCAAACCTTCCCCCGAAGCCCCTGGCGCCTCTTCCCCTTGGCGCTGGCGGCCGAGCAGAGTTTTGATGTTGGCCCGAAGCTTGCGAAGAGTATTGTGGCCTTTGCTGTTGGCTGCCTCGATCATCGCCTTGAGCGGAGTTATGAATTGACCTGACATGCCTCGGATGAAATCTTCCTCCGAAGCCCCTGGTCATCTCAGAGAACCTGAATGCCTCCTCCCTTCTCTGGCGGAAGTCATTGTCAGCTCGAATATACTCGTCCATCTTCTGGAGCAGCTTCTCCAAGGTTTGTGGTGGCTTCCTAGCAAAGTATTGTGCTGAGGGTCCTGGCCGAAGTCCTTTAATCATGGCCTCAATGACAATTTCATTGGGCACTGTTGGCGCTTGTGCCCTCAGACGCAGAAACCTTCGGACATACGCCTGAAGGTATTCTTCGTGGTCTTGGGTACACTGGAATAGAGCTTGAGCAGTAACTAGCTTCGTCTTTAACCCTTGGAAGCTAGTTATCAGCATATCCTTCAACTTTTGCCAAGAAGTGATTGTCCCTGGCCGAAGAGAGGAGTACCAGGTCTGAGCGACGCTCTTGACGGCCATGACAAAAGACTTTGCCATGACTGCAGTATTGCCACCATACGAAGATATGGTTGCTTCATAGCTCATCAAGAATTGCTTCAGGTCTGTATGACCGTCGTACATGGGGAGCTGGGGTGGCTTGTACGACTGGGGCCATGGTGTAGCCTGCAGTTCTGTTGAGAGAGGAGAAGCATCATCGAAAGCAAAATTTCCATGATGGAAATCTTCATACCAGTCGTCCTCATTGTAAAAACCTTCCTGATGGATCTCTCTGCGCGGAGGCCTTCGGTTCTGATCATCTTGAACAAGATGATGAACCTCTTCCGAAGCTTCATCTATCTGTCTCTGAAGATCAGCTAGACGAGCCATCTTCTCCTTTTTTCGTTGCACCTGCTGTTGAAGGATCTCCAGATTTTGAATCTCCTGATCCAAGTCGTCCTCCGGAGGCGTTGGACTAACGGCCTTCCTCTTCTGGCTTCGGGCCTCCCTAAGGGAAGGGACGTCCTGATTGGGGTCCAGCGGCTGCAGAGTGGCAGCCCCTGTTGCTGAAGCTTTTTTCGGCGGCATGACGAAGATGATGCTTGCCGAAGGTATTCAAAGCTCAAGAAATGGAAGTGAGTTCACCGGAGGTGGGCGCCAATGTTGGGGACATGTTCTCAAATGCTATGAATCAAGAACAAGGCAACATAAAATGTTAAATATCAAAGCCCTTCGTCCTTCAAATCATTATTTCCCTTCGGATATAATGAATCTAGGACGAAGGTCATAAAGGACATACCCTCATGATCATGATAAAGAAATGGAGAATATTCATGCAAAGTACAAGGAGTAACATAATTTAAGTAAATATAATTATCAATTTATTTTCATTTATATTACTTGTGTAAATAATAATAAATTACAAATGTACCTTCGGCTTGAAGGAATGAGAATACAGGTGTGACACAAAAGTAAATGCCCAGTCAGCGTGAACAGTACGGGAATACTGTTCACCTATTTATAGGCACGGGTCGCAGCCCATGCAAAATTACATTAATGCCCTTTACATTTATCAATAACTCTATAGTAATTCTTCGAGGTCTAATTTGGCTTTTCATCTTTAAGTCGGTTTCCTCTTTCGGCCATTATGCCGAAGCTCTTCTGCATGTAGCTTCGTGATCGTCTTATCCTTCGTCGTGATCGCCATCCCAATCAAGCTTTGTCTTAACCATGTTCTTGTATACTCGCAATCTGACTTCGAAGGTACCTGTCCACATATTTCTTTTAGAAAACATAGTCAAATTACGTTTTTGAGGACCTTCGGAAGCCGAAGGCCCCCAACACATAGCATGTGAATCATAAGCATCATAACTCCTATTATAATGAGCATTCCTAGAAAATTTTCTATCATAAATGAATGCATGATTCCTTTGAGTGCTACTAGCCATAGGGGCCTTCCCTTTCTCCTTGTTGGGAATGGGAGACCTTTGGCTTGTTAAGTTCTTGGCTTCCTTGCGAAAGCCAAGCCCATCCTTAATTGAGGGGTGTCTACCAACAGTGTAGGCATCCCTAGCAAATTTTAATTTATCAAAGTCACTTTTGCAAGTCTTAAGTTGTGCATTAAGACTTGCTACTTCATCATTTAATTTAGAAATGGAAACTAAATGTTCATCACAAGCATCAACATTAAAATCCTTGCATCTATTGCAAATTACAACATGTTCTACACATGAAATAGATTTATTAGCTACTTCTAGCTTAGCATTTAATTCATCATTAACACTCTTTAAGCTAGAAGTAGACTCATGGCAGGCAGATATTTCAGAAGATAGAGTTTCATTTCTTTTAGTTTCTAAAGCAAGAGATTTTTGTACACTAACAAATTTGTCATGCTCTTCATACAAAATGTCTTCTTGCTTCTCTAAAAGTCTATCCTTTTCATTTAAGGCATCAATTAATTCATTAATTTTATCTACATTTGCTCTATCTAAACCTTTAAATAAATCGGTATAATCTACTTCATCATCGCTAGAGTCATCATCACTTGAAGTAGTATACTTAGGAGTTTCTTGAATGCTTACCTTTTTCTCCTTTGCCATTAGGCAGGTGTGGCGTTCGTTGGGGAAGAGAGAGGACTTGTTGAAGGCTGAGCAGTGAGTCCTTCGTCATCGGAATCGGAAGACGAGCAGTCCGAGTCCCATTCCTTTCCGATGTGTGCCTCGTCCTTTGCCTTCCTATAACTCTTTTTCTTCTCTTTCTTCCTGCCCTTTCCTTGTTCCTGATAACTAGAGTTATTGGGACAATTTGCTATAAAATGACCAGCCTTACCGCACTTGAAGCAGGAGCACTTTCTCTTTGCCTTATTCTTGTTAGGGTACTCCTTGCGTCCTTTCAATGCGGTCTTGAAGCGCTTTATGATTAGGGCCATCTCATCCTCGTTTAGCCTGGCCGCCTCAACTTGTGCCACCTTGCTAGGTAGCGCCTCCCTGCTGCTTGTTGCTTTGAGAGCAACCGGTTGAGGCTCGTAGACGGGTAGAGGGCCATTGAGAGCATCATCAATGTATCGCGCTTCCTTCACCATCATCCGCCCGCTCACAAATTTCCCAAGAATCTCCTCGGGAGTCATCTTTGTGTACCTGGCATTTTCACGGATGAGGTTCACAAGATGAGGATCAATAACAGTAAAAGACCTGAGCATAAGTCGGACGATGTCATGGCCAGTCCATCTCATGCTTCCATAGCTCCTGATCTTGTTGACTAGGTGAAAGGGAATTAGGCTTACACCTATTTTCCTAATTGATTTTGGTGGTTGAATTGCCCAACACATATAATTAGACTAACTAGTTTGCTCTAGTCTATAAGTTCTACAGGTGCTAAAGGTTCACAATAAGCCAATAAAAAGACCAAGAATGGGTTCAAACAAAGAGAGCAAAAGACATCCTAGAAGGCACCCTAGTCTGGCGCACCGGACTGTCCGGTGTGCCACCGGACAGTGTCCGGTGCATCAGGGCACTCGAGGCTGAACTCCTCACCTTTGGGAATTTCCAAGGGCGCTCCGCTATAAATCACCGGACTGTCCGGTGTGCCAGTGGAGCAACGACTTCTTCCGCGCCAATGGTCACTTGCAGAGGCATTTAATGCGTGCCAGAGCGCGCAGAAGTCAGGCACGTGCGAGAAGGCGCACTGGACAGTCTACAGGACCTGTCCGGTGCACCACCGGACAGCCCAGGGGGCCCACAAGTCAGAGCTCCAATGGTCGAACCTCAACGGTCTGCTGACGTGGTTGGCGCACCGGACAGTGTCCGGTGGCGCACTGGACTGTCCGGTGCACCATGCGACTGCAGCCTTCCAACGGCCACTTTGTGGTGGTTGGGGCTATAAATACCCCAACCACCCCACATTCATTGGCATCCAAGTTTCTACACTTCTACACCTTACAAGAGCTATAGCATTCAATACAAGACACACCAAAGAGATCAAATCATCTCCCAACTCCACATAAAGCTTTAGTGATTAGAGAGAGTGATTTGTTGTGTTCATTTGAGCTCTTGCGCTTGGATTGCTTCTTTTCTTTCTCATTCTTCTTGTGATCAAACTCAATTGTAACCTAGGCAAGAGACACCAATTGTGTGGTGGTCCTTGTGGGAACTTCGTGTTCCGTTTGATTGAGAAGAGAAGCTCACTCGGTCTAAGTGACCGTTTGACAGAGGGAAAGGGTTGAAAGGGACCAGGTCTTCGTGACCACCTCAACGGGGAGTAGGTTTGCAAGAACCGAACCTCGGTAAAACAAATCATCGTGTCTCACTCTTCATTTGCTCACGATTTGTTTTGCGTCCTCTCTCTCGGACTCGTTCTTATTTCTAACGCTAACCCGGCTTGTAGTTTGTGCTTAAGTTTGTAAATTTCAGATTCACCCTATTCACCCCTTTCTAGGCGACTTTCAATTGGTATCAGAGCCCGATGCTTCATTAGAGCCTAACTGCTCGAAGTGATGTCGGGAGATCACGCCAAGAAAGAGATGAGGACCGGCGAGAAGCCCATTACAAGCCACGAGGAGGCTTCATCGGAAGAGTCCCACAACAAAGGGAAGGGGAAGGAGAAGCAATCCCCTTCACACAAGTCGCATCGGAGTGGCGACAAGAAAAAGAAGATGAGGAAGGTGGTCTACTACGAGACCGATTCTTCATCACCATCCACCTCCGGCTCCGACGCGCCGTCCATTACTTCTAAGCGCCATGAGCGCAAGAAGTTTAGTAAGATCCCCCTACGCTATCCTCGCATTCCTAAACATGCGCCTTTACTTTCCGTCCCATTAGGCAAACCACCAACGTTTGATGGTGAAGATTACGCTAGGTGGAGTGATATGATGCGATATCACCTAACCTCACTCCACAAAAGTATATGGGATGTTGTTGAGTTTGGTGTGCAGGTACCATTCGTAGGGGATGAAGATTATGATGAGAACGAAGTGGCCCAAATCCAACACTTCAACTCCCAAGCCACAACCATACTCCTCACCTCTCTAAGTCGAGAGGAGTATAATAAGGTGTAAGGGTTGAAGAGTGCTAAGGAGATTTGGGACGTGCTCAAGACCGCGCACGAAGGAGACGAGGTGACCAAGATCACCAAGCGGGAGACGATCGAGGGGGAGCTCGGTCGCTTTTGACTTCGCCAATGGGAAGAGCCACAAGAAATGTACAACCGGCTCAAAACTTTGGTGAACCAAGTGCGCAACCTCGGGAGTAAGAAATGGGATGACCATGAGGTGGTTAAGGTTATTCTTAGATCACTTGTCTTCCTTAACCCTACTCAAGTTCAATTAATTCGTGGTAATCCTAGATATACACTAATGACCCCCGAGGAAGTAATAGGTAATTTTGTGAGCTTTGAGTTGATGATCAAAGGCTCAAAGAAGATCATCCAGCTTGATGGCCCCTCCGCGCCTGAAGCACAACCGGTTGCATTCAAGGCAACGGAGGAGAAGAAGGAGGAGTCTACATCAAGTAGACAACCAATCGACGCCTCTAAGCTCGACAACGAGGAAATGGCGCTCATCATCAAGAGCTTCCGCCAAATCCTCAAGCAACGGAGGGGGAAGGATTACAAGCCCCGCTCCAAGAAAGTGTGCTACAAATGTGGTAAGCCCGGTCACTTTATTGCAAAATGTCCACTATCTAGTGACAGTGACAGGGGCAACGACAAGAAGGGCAAGAGGAGAGAAAAGAAGAGGTACCACAAGAAGAGGGGCGGCGATGCCCATGTGTGCCGCGAATGGGACTCCGAGGAAAGCTCCTCTGATTCCTCCTCCGACGAGGACACCGCCAACATCGTCGTCACCAAGGGCCTCCTCTTCCCCAACGTCGGCCACAAGTGCCTCATGGCAAAGGACGGCAAAAGGAAGAAGGTAAAATCAAAATCCTCCACTAAATATGAAACCTCTAGTGATGAGGATAATGTTAGTGATGAGGAGGATAATTTGCGTACCCTTTTTGCCAACCTAAACATGCAACAAAAGAAAAAACTAAATGAATTAATTAGTGCTATTCATGAGAAGGATGATCTCTTGGACTCTCAAGAGGACTTCCTAATTAAGGAAAATAAGAAGCATGTTAAGTTTAAGAATGCTAATGCTCTAGAAGTAGAAAATGTGAAAAATTATCTAGTGAGCTAAGCACATGCCATGATACTATTGCCAACCTTAGAAATGAAAATGCTAAATTAATTGCTAAGGTTGATTCTAATGTTTGTGATATTTCAATTCCCAATCTTAGAGATGATAATGTCGATTTACTTGCTAAGATTGATGAATTGAATGATACTCTTGCTAGCCTTAGAAATGAAAATGAAAACTTGATTGCTAAGGCTAAGGATTTAGATGTTTGCAATGTTACTATTTCTAACCTTAGAAGTGAAAATGATATATTACATGCTAAGGTTATTGAATTAAAATCTTGCAAAGCCTCTACATCTACCGTTGAGCATACCTCCATTTGTACTAGATGTAGAGACATTAATGTTGATGCTATCCATGATCACCTAGCTTTAATTAAGAAACAAAATAATCACATAGCTCAACTTAATGCAAAAATTCATGAGCATGACTTGGAAAATGAAAATTTTAAATTTGCTAGAAGCATGCTCTATAATGGGAGACGCCCTGGCATCAAGGATGGCATTGGCTTCCAAAAGGGGGACAATGTCAAACTTAATGCCCCTCCTAAAAGATTGTCTAACTTTGTTAAGGGCAAGGCTCCCATGCCTCAGGATAACGAGGGTTACATTTTATACCCTGCCGGTTATCCCGAGAGCAAAATTAGAAGAATTCACTCTAGGAAGTCTCACTCTGGCCCAAATCATGCTTTTATGTATAAGGGTGAGACATCTAGTTCTAGGCAATCAACCCATACAAAATTGCCTAAGAAAAAACTCCTAAGGCATCAAATGATTCTAACATTTCATTTAAGACCTTTGATGCCTCTTATGTTTTAACTAACAAATCCGGCAAGGTAGTTGTCAAATATGTTGGGGGCAAGCACAAGGGGTCAAAGACTTGTGTTTGGGTACCCAAAGTTCTTGTGTCTAATGCCAAAGGACCCAAAACCATTTGGGTACCTAAAGTCAAGAACTAAACTTGTTTTGTAGGTTTATGCATCTGGGGGCTCAAGTTGGATCATCGATAGCGGGTGCACAAACCACATGACAGGGGAGAAGAAGATGTTCTCCTCCTATGAGAAAAACCAAGATCCTCAACGAGCTATCACATTCGGGGATGGAAATCAAGGTTTGGTCAAAGGATTGGGTAAAATTGCTATATCTCCTGACCACTCAATTTCCAATGTTTTTCTTGTAGATTCTTTAGGTTACAATTTGCTTTCTGTATCTCAATTATGCAAAATGGGCTACAACTGTCTTTTCACAGATGTAGGTGTTACTGTCTTTAGAAGGAGTGATGATTCAATAGCATTTAAGGGAGTGTTAGAGGGTCAGCTATACTTAGTAGATTTTGATAGAGCTGAACTCGACACTTGCTTAATTGCTAAGACTAACATGGGCTGGCTCTGGCATCGCCGACTAGCACATGTTGGAATGAAGAACCTTCACAAACTTCTAAAGGGAGAACACATTTTGGGACTAACAAATGTTCATTTTGAGAAAGACAGGATTTGTAGCGCATGTCAGGCAGGGAAGCAAGTTGGTGTTCATCATCCACGCAAGAACATCATGACGACTGACAGGCCACTTGAGCTCCTACACATGGATCTATTCGGTCCGATTCCTTACATAAGCATCGGCGGGAGTAAGTACTGTCTAGTTATTGTGGATGACTATTCTCGCTTCACTTGGGTGTTCTTTTTGCAGGAAAAATTTCATACCCAAGAAACCTTAAAGGGATTCTTGAGACGGGCTCAAAATGAGTTCGGCTTAAGGATCAAGAAAATTAGAAGCGACAACGGGACGGAGTTCAAGAACTCTCAAATTGAAGGCTTCCTTGAGGAGGAGGGCATCAAGCATGAGTTCTCTTCTCCCTACATCCCACAACAAAATGGTGTAGTGGAGAGGAAGAATCGAACTCTATTAGACATGGCAAGAACCATGCTTGATGAATACAAGACTTCGGATCGGTTTTGGGCCGAGGCGGTCAACACCGCCTGCTACGCTATCAACCGGTTATATCTACACCGAATCCTCAAGAAGACATCGTATGAACTCCTAACCGGTAAAAAGCCCAATGTTTCATATTTTAGAGTCTTTGGTAGCAAATGCTTTATTCTTGTTAAAAGAGGTAGAAAATCCAAATTTGCTCCTAAGACTGTAGAAGGCTTTTTACTAGGATATGATTAAAACACAAGGGCATATACAGTCTTTAACAAGTCCTCTGGACAAGTTGAAGTTTCTTGTGACATTGTGTTTGATGAGACTAACGGCTCTCAAGTAGAGCAAGTTGATCTTGATGAGATAGGTGATGAAGAGGCTCCGTGCGTCGCGCTAAGGAACATGTCTATTGGGGATCTGTGTCCTAAGGAATCCGAAGAGCCACCTCAAGCACAAGATCAACCATCTTCCTTCATGCAAGCATCTCCACCAACTCAAGAAGAGGATAAGGCTCAAAATGATGAAGGAGAAGATCAAGAAGTTGAGCCACCTCAAGAGGAAAGCAATGATCAAGGGGGAGATGCCCATGATCAAGATGAGGAAGATGAACAAGTTCCAAGACCGCCACACCCAAGAGTCCACCAAGCAATCCAACGAGATCACCCCGTCGACACCATCCTCGGCGATATTCATAAGGGGGTAACCACTAAATCTCATGTTGCACATTTTTGTGAGCATTACTCTTTTGTTTCCTCTATTGAGCCACATAGAGTAGAGGAAGCACTTCAAGATTCGGATTGGGTGGTGGCGATGCAAGAGGAGCTCAACAACTTCACTAGGAATGAGGTATGGCATTTGGTTCCACGTCCTAATCAAAATGTTGTAGGAACCAAGTGGGTCTTCCACAACAAGCAAGATGAGCATGGTGCGGTGACAAGGAACAAAGCCCGACTTGTGGCAAAGGGATATTCACAAGTCGAAGGTTTGGATTTCGGAGAAACCTATGCACCCGTAGCTAGGCTTGAGTCAATTCGCATTTTACTTGCCTATGCTACTTACCATGGCTTCAAGCTTTATCAAATGGACGTGAAAAGTGCCTTCCTCAATGGACCAATCAAGGAATAGGTCTATGTTGAGCAACCTCCCGGCTTTGAAGACAGTGAGTACCCTAACTATGTTTATAAACTCTCTAAGGCGCTTTATGGGCTCAAGCAAGCCCCAAGAGCATGGTATGAATGCCTAAGAGATTTTCTTATCACTAATGGCTTCAAAGTTGGAAAGGCTGATCCTACTTTATTTACTAAAACTCTTGACAATGATTTGTTTGTATGCCAAATATATGTTGATGATATTATATTTGGGTCTACTAACAAATCTACATGTGAGGAATTTAGTAGGATCATGACACAGAAATTCGAGATGTCGATGATGGGGGAGTTGAAGTACTTCTTGGGATTTCAAGTGAAGCAACTCCAAGAGGGCACCTTCATTAGCCAAATGAAGTATATTCAAGACATTCTAAACAAGTTTGGGATGAAGGATGCCAAGCCCATCAAGACACCCATGGGAACCAATGGGCATCTCGACCTCGACACGGGAGGTAAATCCGTCGATCAAAAGGTATACCGGTCGATGATAGGATCTTTACTCTATTTATGTGCATCTCGACCGGACATTATGCTTTCCGTATGCATGTGTGCAAGATTCCAAGCCGATCCTAAGGAAGCTCACCTTACGGCCGTAAAACGAATCTTGAGATATCTAGTTCATACTCCTAAGTTTGGGCTTTGGTACCCTTGGGGTTCCACATTTGATTTAATTGGTTATTCGGATGCCGATTGGGCGGGGTGTAAAATTAATAGAAAGAGCACATCGAGGACTTGCCAGTTCTTAGGAAGATCCTTGGTGTCTTGGGCTTCAAAGAAGCAAAATTCCGCTGCTCTCTCTACCGCCGAAGCCGAGTATATTGTCGTAGGACATTGTTGCGTGCAATTACTTTGGATGAGGCAAACCCTCAGGGACTATGGTTACAAATTAACCAAAGTTCCTCTTCTATGTGATAATGAGAGTGCAATCCGCATGGTGGATAATCCCGTTGAGCATAGCCGCACTAAACACATAGCCATTCGGTATCATTTTCTTAGGGATCACCAACAAAAGGGAGATATCGAGATTGCATATATTAACACTAAGGAACAATTAGCTGATATATTTACCAAGCCACTAGATGAACAAACTTTTAACAAACTTAGGCATGAGCTCAATATTCTTGATTCTAGGAATTTTTTTTAATGTTTTGCACACATAGCTCATTATTATACCTTTGATCATATCTCCTTCATATGCTATGACTAATGTGTGTTCAAGTGAATTTTAAACCAAGTCATAGGTGTATTGAAAGGGAATTGGAGTCTTCGGTGAAGACAAAGGCTTCCACTCCACTCCATAACTCATCCTTCGCCGTCGCTCCGAGCAACTCTCTGACTTTGGTATAATCTTCACTCATATTTATTTTTGCCAAAGAGGAGAAAGTAGTTACAAAGGGCTTATATTTCACTCAAAGTATCTGTTTTTGGCGATTCATGCCAAAGGGAGAGAAAGTATTAGCCCAAAGCAAAAGGACCGCACCACCACCTAATTTAAAAATGATGTTTTCAAATTGGTATCTCATTGTGTTCAAAAGGGGGAAGTAGTCTTTTTCAAAAATTGTGTCTTAAAACCCTCTTGAACACTAAGAGGAGGATCTTATATAGGGGGAGTTTTGTTTAGTCAAAGTAAAAACATTTGAAACAGGGGGAGAAATTTCAAATCTTGAAAATGCTTCTCAAAATATTATTCATTTACCTTTGACTATTTGCAAAAGAACTTTGAAAAGAATTTACAAAAGAATTTGCAAAAACAAAACATGTGGTGCAAGTGTGGTCCTAAATGTTAAAAATATAAAGAAACAATCCATGCATATCTTATGAGTATTTATATTGGCTCAATTCTAAGTAACCTTTGCACTTACAATTGTGCAAACTAGTTCAATTATGCATTTCTATACTTACTTTGGTTTGTGTTGGCATCAATCACCAAAAAGGGGGAGATTGAAAGGGAATTAGGCTTACACCTATTTTCCTAATTGATTTTGGTGGTTGAATTGCCCAACACATATAATTAGACTAACCAGTTTGCTCTAGTCTATAAGTTCTACAGGTGCCAAAGGTTCACAATAAGCCAATAAAAAGACCAAGAATGGGTTCAAACAAAGAGAGCAAAAGACATCCTAGAAGGCACCCTGGTCTGGCGCACCGGACTGTCCGGTGTGCCACCGGATAGTGTCCGGTGCACCACCGGACAGTGTCTGGTGCACCAGGGCACTCGAGGCTGAACTCCTCACCTTCGGAAATTTCCAAGGGCGCTCCGCTATAAATCACCGGACTGTCCGGTGAGTCACTGGACAGTGTCCGGTGCACACCGGACTGTCCGGTGTGCCAGCGGAGCAACGGCTTCTTCCGCGCCAACGGTCACCTGTAGAGGCATTTAATGCGCGCCAGAGCGCGCAGAAGTCAGGCACGCACGAGAAGGCGCACCGGACAGTCTACAAGACCTGTCCGGTGCACCACCGGATAGCCCAGGGGGCCCACAAGTCAGAGCTCCAACGGTCGAACCTCAACGGTCTGCTGACGTGGCTGGCACACCGGACAGTGTCCGGTGGCGCACCGGACTGTTCGGTGCACCATGCGACTGCAGCCTTCCAACGGCCACTTTGTGGTGATTGGGGCTATAAATACCCCAACCACCCCACATTCATTGGCATCCAAGTTTCTACACTTCTACACCTTACAAGAGCTATAGCATTCAATACAAGACACACCAAAGAGTTCAAATCCTCTCCCAACTCCACACAAAGCTTTAGTGATTAGAGAGAGTGATTTGTTGTGTTCATTTGAGCTCTTGCGCTTGGATTGCTTCTTTTCTTTCTCATTCTTCTTGTGATCAAACTCAATTGTAACCTAGGCAAGAGACATCAATTGTGTGGTGGTCCTTGTGGGAACTTCGTGTTCCGTTTGATTGAGAAGAGAAGCTCACTCGGTCTAAGTGACCGTTTGAGAGAGGGAAAGGGTTGAAAGAGACCCGGTCTTCGTGACCACCTCAACGGGGAGTAGGTTTGCAAGAACCGAACCTCGGTAAAACAAATCATCGTGTCTCACTCTTTATTTGCTCACGATTTGTTTTGCGCCCTCTCTCTCGGACTCATTCTTATTTCTAACGCTAACCCGGCTTGTAGTTTGTGCTTAAGTTTGTAAATTTCAGATTCGCCCTATTCACCCCCCTCTAGGCGACTTTCGCTAGGGTCTTGAGCCTGTTGTACGTTTGCGTTGGTTCCTCTCCCCTGATCATGGCAAACCTTCCTAGCTCGCCTTCCACCAACTCCATTTTGGTGATCATGGTGGCGTCATTCCCCTCATAAGAAATCTTGAGGGTGTCCCAGATTTGCTTGGCGTTGTCCAAGCCACTCACCTTATTTTACTCATCCCTGCACAAGGATGCTAGCAAAACAGTGGTAGCTTGTGCATTTTTATGGATTTGCTCATTAATGAAAACGGGGTTGTCAGTACTATCAAAATGCATTCCGTTCTCAACTACTTCCCAAATACTAGGATGAAGAGAGAAAAGGTGACTACACATTTTGTGACTCCAAAAAGCGTAGTCCTCTCCATCAAAGTGTGGAGGTTTACCAAGAGGAATAGAGAGCAAATGGACATTGGAATTATACAGAATACGAGAATAATCAAATGAAAAGTTTGAGTTAACCAATTTCTTTTTCTCGTCGTAGTCATCGTCTCTTGGGGAAGAAGACGACTCGTCGCTGTCGTAGTAGACAATCTTCTTGATGCACCTCTTCTTCTTCCCATCCTTCTTCTTGTGACTCAAGCCAGAGTCAGTGGGCTTATCGTCTCTTGGCTCGTTGAAGATGGACTCATTCTCCTTATCGTTGACCACCATCCCCTTTCCCTTAGAATCCATCTCTTCGGGCGATTAGTCCCTTTCATGAAGAGAAAGGCTCTAATACCAATTGAGAGCACCTAGAGGGGGGGTGAATAGGTGATCCTGTAAAAATCAAATACTTATAGCCACAAGACTTGGTTAAGTGTTAGTATGGCTAAGAAGCGAGCGCTTGCTAACACAAGATATCACAGAAAAGCAATCACAAGAGACACGGTGGTTTATCCCGTGGTTCGGCCAAGTATAACACTTGCCTACTCCACGTTGTGGCGTCCCAATGGACGAGGGTTGCACTCAACCCCTTTCAAGTGATCCAATGATCAACTTGAATACCACGTGTTTTCCTTTCTTATGCTTTCTCCCATTCGCGAGGAATCTCCACAACTTGGAGCCTCTCGCCCTTACAATTGATGATCACAAAGAAGCACAGAAGTAAGGGAGGGGAGAGCAACACACATAAGACTCAAAACAAGAGCACAATCACGCACACAAAGCCACAACTTGAGCTCACAACACAACTCGAGGAGTTCTCTACTCAAATGGGGCTCAAGTCACTATCTCAAAGAATCGAATGCGCGAGAATAGAATCTTGGTGCTTAGGAATTGATGAGGACATCACTTCTATACATATAATGAATGGACCGATAACACGATCTCGTGCACGACAGCTAAATCTCCAGGTACGTTCTACCCTAGTCAATTGTGTTTCAGAGCTTACGCTTGGTGCCATGGAAGTTTTGATGATTAGGTACCTTGGAGAGGACCAGCAAAGACTTGGGAAAGGCCAAGGTGTTGAGGAGGAGCAGCAAGGGCGTCCACAACAGGAAGGAGATCAAGTCCGAGTCGGCTGCGACTCTATCTCGATCGGGTTCCAGGACCAGTCTGCACTAAAATGGACGCCCAAGATGCATCCGGACTCCGATTGTGACGGACTAGATATGGTTGGAAAGATAACGAGATTATCTAACCAACCCAACTGGTTCTACCCTAAAATTCATTCGGAGTCAATAGGAATCGTCGAAACAAGTCAGCGTTTAGATTCTGTTTTGGTGCTGCGACACCGTCTGTTGGGCCGTTGGGCCGTGTATCGCGTCGGAGCCCATTAAGGGCGAGTCCAGGGGTCATGCATCCCTAATACTCTATTTATTCAGCAGCCGTCATCACATTTAGGTTTGGGTTTTGCTTAGATCAATTCTGTCATCGAACAGTATCGCCGTCATCGGTTTGTGAGACCCCATCCCGTAATCAATACAATTTTGGTTGCGTTTCTTTTCTGTTCTTGCTTGTGTTCTTGATTGCGCTTGCAGGGATAAGCCTTCGTGGCGAGGTCATTCGTGTGTCATAGGTGATAACCAACGGAGTCGTGGTGTAGTGATTGCGAGGAACCGTTCGCTCGGAGCCTTGGATCATCAACGTCGAGATCTCCACTCAATCAAGTTATCGTATATCACGGAAGATCGGGCCGTGTCCACTATCAATTGGTATCAGATTTCCAGGTTGCCCGTGAGGTACAATCCTACCTTTAGATTAGTTTTGTTTTGTTTCGTCCCATAGTCCACAAAAAGCAAAAACATATATAATTATGATCAGTTTATTCCAACCTAAAACCATCGCCTTAGCCTTTGCACAATTCAGTTTTAGAGTCCGCATTTCTGAGTTCGTGTTCTAGTTGAGTTTGGTTGCTGGATTAGATTTGTTTTGGTTCAGTTTGATTGTGTCCATCCGCTTCCATCCTACAAAACCGACCCTATCTACAAAATAGATCCTATCTCTACAACCGACCCTATCCACAAAACTGATCCAATCTCTACAACCGACCCTATCCACAAAACAGATCCTATCTCCACGACCGACCCTATCTACAAAATAGATCCTATCTCTAAAACCAACCCTATCCACAAAACCGAACCCCCACCCTTCCAACACCTCGCCAGAAACCCTGATTCGGAGTCCAAACTTAAAACGGCCATAACTTTCGCCTCGGAACTCGAATCGGACCCATTTTTTTCAAATCGCACAGAATTAAATTTTGCATCCAATTCTTTCCGGTTCTACCAGATTCTCTGTTTTTAAAATTCCCAAATTCGGCTTGGAAATAGGACTTTTCATTTTCCAAACATTTATTCCAATTTTAGGGCAAACTTGTATAAATTCCAGAGGACGCGTCATTGCACAAAAAAATCTGAAACTTGGTGTGTTTTCTTCTTATGTGCTGCTTCAAAAGAGAAAAATATATAAAAAAAAATATTTGAAAAAAATCGCAAAAAAAGAGAGAGAAAAAAATAGAAAAGAGTAGCACATAAACAGAAACGCCAGTGTTCTGTGCACCTCTGTGATTATTTTCCCCCAAGCCTATTTTCTTGCTGCACCCATATACTTGTACCTCCTTTCTTGTGCCTTGATCCAACTGTTCTATTACATTTTCTAGGCCAGCAACTAGGACGAGTACTTGGAACACTTATTCAGCATTGCTATCTGTTACTGACTTGTGTGCCACATATATATATATATATTTAGTCAGCCTTCCCATAGCTCCAGTTTTCTCTCGAGCAGAACAGGTACTCCTTTGCAATCACACCCACGCTCGTTGGACAATCACATCGGTCACCGTTTGCCACCTGCAGTGCTGGTAAGAATGTTGTAAGAGCGGGGTAAGACGCTTCATAATTTGTATTCCACCACCACCACCACCCTGAGAGATAGTTGTAGGGTTCACATTGTTTGTTGCCTTTTTGTCTCTGTTTTGTGCTAACAATGACAGGACCAAAGAATCAAATGGACAAGGACAAGGAGCCTAAACTTAACGACGATGAGTGTGTCTCTCAGATGGAATTGAAGGAGATGATGTGTGCGATGACTGAAGCTTTTAAAAAATACCAGGACTCTACCTCGACATCCTATGAGCAGCTTGATCGACGAGTTGATGAACTTGTTACATGCATGGACGTACTGGAGGCTCGTCCCCCACCACCAACTCTAGCCCCATCTCACTCTCCTGTGGACGACGATGATGTTTATGCACCGCTGCCACAACGCTTTGCACGTAATCGACAAGGTATGGGAGGTAATGGTAGACGTCGTCATCATAATCCTGAACCAGACCATGATCCATTTGCTAAGATTAAGTTTTCTATTCCACCGTTCATGGGTTCTTATGATGCTGAAGCTTACTTAGACTGGGAGATGACGGTAGAACAAAAATTTAATTCCCATCTTGTTCCTGAGCAGCATAGGGTTAGACAAGCCACTAGTGAATTTAGAGATTTTGCTATCATTTGGTGGAATGAACTTGTTAACATACGTGCTGCACCACAAACATGGAATGCGCTAAAAGAGGAGATGCGAGCTCGCTTTGTTCCCCCTTCTTATAGACATGATCTTCGAAAAAATTGCAACGCGTAGATCAGGGAGACATGTCGGTACAGGAATACTACCAAGAGCTTCAGAAAGGTATGCTACGATGTGGGGTAGTTGAGGATCCGGAGGATCAAATGGTTAGGTTTTATGGGGGATTAAGGCAGGAGATTCAGGATATTGTTGATTATAAAGAATATCATTCTATACAACGCTTGTTCCATCTTTCTATGTTGGCAGAAAAAGAATTGCAGGGTCGTCAACAGAGGAGGAGGAGCACTTTCGCGCCACACCAGCCACCGGCGCCAGCCAAGGCATCATCCTCTTCGAGCATACGGACGTCCACATCTTCCTCCACCAGCGGCACACGCAGCACCGCACCTTCGGCATCATAGGGACACGACAACAGCAAGTCCTTGGTGCCTTCGGGTGTTGTAGCAAAACCTACTATGACCACCTCTTCCATAGGCCGCTCCTCCGACATCAAGTGCCACCGCTGCCAGGGACTTGGCCATATTCAGCGAGATTGCCCCAACAAACGGGCATACATTGCTACTGGTGATGGTGGGTATGTTAGTGCTTCTGATGTTGAAGATGAAGATACTGTTGGAGCTAACATTGCAGAGACTTATGATGGTGATGAAAAGGTTCTTGGTACAACAGCGACCGAGACCTGTAAGGCCTTGATTGTGCAACGAGCTTTGAGTACCACGGCTAGTGACGATGACAACAGACAGCGCTACAACCTTTTCAACATGTTCCTCATCATCAAGGACTGCCGTGTACATACCATCATTGACGGTGGTAGCTGCAACAACTTGGTGAACGTTGAGGTGGTCAAGAAGCTTGGCTTGACCACACGAGAGCATCCCCACCCTTATCACATTCAATGGTTTAACAACAGCGGTAAGTTCAAGGTAACAAAAATAGCAAGGGTGCATTTTTCTATTGGATCTTACCATGACTTTGCTGATTTTGATGTGGTGAGTATGGATGCTTGCTCTCTTTTACTGGGATGTCCTTGGGAGTTTGATACTGATGCTATTCACCATGGTAGATCTAATAAATATACTTTCATGCATAAGGGAAAGAAAATTGTGTTGCTTCCTATGACTCCCACTAAAATGGTCCACTTAGAACATGAGAAAAAGATTAATGCTAAGCAAAAAAGGTGTTTTGAACTCTGAAAATCAGCAACCTATTAAGTTAAAAACTCCTACTTTGCTAGCCACTAAATCTGATCTTGATGAGTTACATGCCTCTGTTGGACTTTGCTATGCCTTAGTGTGCAAAAATGTTTTCTATTCCATTGATGATACATCTATTGCTTTGCCACCGGCTATTGCTAACCTTTTGCAAGAGTATATGGATGTGTTTCCCTATGAGATACCCCCTGGATTACCACCTGAGTTGCCTCCAGATTTTCGGGTTAGTTCCACCTTTAACATTTCAGATTTGAAGCCATATATGGGTGACGAAGATGAGATCGAGTCGAGGACGACTCCAATTCAAGAGGAGGAGGATGATGAGGACATCACTTCTATACATACAATGAATGGACCAATAACACGATCTCGTGCACGATAGCTAAATCTCCAGGTACGTTCTACCCTAGTCAATTGTGTTTCAGAGCTTACGCTTGGGGCCATGGATGTTTTGATGATTAGGTACCTTGGAGAGGACCAGCAAGGACTTGGGAAAGGCTAAGGTGTTGAGGAGGAGGAGCAAGGGCGTCCACAACAGGAAGGAGATCAAGTCTGAGTCGGCTGCGACTCCATCTCGGGTTCCAAGACCAGTCTGCACTAAAATGGACACCCAAGATGCATCCTGACTCCGATTGCGACGGACTGGATATGGTTGGAAAGATAACGAGATTATCTAACCAACCCAACTGGTTCCACCCTAAAATTCATCCGGAGTCAACGGGAATCGTCGAAACAAGTCAGCGTTCAGATTCTGTTTTGGTGCTGCGACACCGTCTGTTGGGCCGTCGGGCCGTGTATCGTGTTGGAGCCCATTAGGGGCGAGTCCAGGGGTCACACATGCCCTAATACTCTATTTATTCAGCAGTTGCCACCACATTTAGGTTTGGGTTTTGCTTAGATCAATTCTGTCATCGAACAGTATCGTCGTCATCGGTTTGTGAGACCCCATCCCGTAATCAATACAATTTTGGTTGTGTTTCTTTCCATCGTATCTCACGAAAGATCGTGCCGCGTCTACTATCAGGAATGGTCAAGGAATGCTTGGGTGACTCTTCCATGCGCCTAGGGGTCCCTTTTATAGCCCCAAGGCAGCTAGGAGCCGTTGGAGGCAATCTTGGAAGGCCAAAGTTGCCTTCTGTCGGGTGGCGCACCGGACAGTCCAGTGTGCCACCGGACAGCTACTGTTTATGTCCGGTGCCCGATTCCCTTCTAAATCGGGCGCAGCCGACCGTTGCAGATTGGTGGCAGTTGGCGCACCGGACAGTCTGGTGCCCCCTGCCGACCGTTGGAGCGAGCCACGCGTCGCCCGCGGATTTGGCGGCCGACCGTTGCGCTGGCGGCCGTTGGCTCACCGGACAGTCCGGTGCACCACCGGACAGTCCGGTGAATTATAGCCGTACGCCGCTGAAGTTTTCCCGAGAGTGACCAGTTCGCCGGAGCTGGCCTAGCGCTCCGGACACTGTCTGGACAGTCCGGTGTGCCAGACCGAGCTGAGTCTTGGCTGCTCCAGCCAAGTCCTTTTCTTTTTCTCTATTCTCTGATTCTAGCACTTAGACAAATATATTAGTACACAAAGACCAATGTACTAAGTCTAGAACCATACCTTTGCCTTGATTGTCACTTTTCTCTTTATTTAGCACATGAGAGCTTATTTAAATGTGTTGGGTACTTAATCACCAAAACATAATAGAAATTGCCCAAAGGCACATTTCCCTTTCAATTCCCCTCCTTATTCTCCCGGTGCTCCCCAGCCTTCATAACCCTAGGGTTTGGACCGTACGAGTTCAGATTGAGTGACTGCCCATACAGTCTCGAGTGGTTGTACTTATCATGAGTACAGGTAGTGAAGGATGACAAATCGGTCCTTATACGAGGGGACAATCCTTCTGCTCACACCTAAACTAGCTGAGCCATCACCTTAGGCCCTCCCCTAAACCAGGGAGTCCCTGATCATCCCACTCATAAGGTGATAAGGGTGAAAACCCTTCATCATACACATTTTGAAAAGTATTTTCTTTTGAAAACTCACACCTTTTTCTCAAATCATTTGTAACAAATATATCAAGGATTGATTGTGGCAAGCGGCTGGATGGCCATAATAACTTGTCTCAAAATCATACCATGCATAAAATAAAAGGCTGAGGGTTGTGGTTGAAAACTCATAGGTAATATATGCATCAAAGGGATCCAATGAACTTGTCGTGCTTATCCGGTGAAGGGGGAAGTGGAGCTCGTGGAACTGGCTTCTAGCTCCACTGCCTGGCGTAGACTTGCAGATCTAGCCTCCACGAGACGGCACGAACGCTCCGTGTCACACCCGGTTTTAGAAGGTAAACCGAATGCGGACCATGTACGTGCCACGATCAGAAATTCACGTACACAGCGATTACATAAATGACTCATCATAGCACAATGCTTCGAATTACAATAAAGAGTAAGTAATAATATTACAGACTAGAGTCATTTACATAATATAAATCAAAGTACACAGAATCGAAACTTAGCCAACGTAAACAACCCACCACAGGTAGCTGACTGGGGGAGGTCGCTAGCCTAATCCTCGAACTCGTCGATGTCCTGAAACCCTGGAGATCCGCCTCGACACCGTTCTCCTTCTTCTTTACCTGAGCATAGATTGCACCAAAGGCAACCTGGTGTTTTGTGAAAGCAAGGGTGAGTACACATCAACGTACTCAGTAAATGTCCCGTTTGGATGAAGTGGACTAGCTTTATGTGGGGTTAAGGTCAAGTAGTTGCTTTTAGTTGGTCATGTAATTATTAATAGTAGAGAGCCAAGTTTTAACATTAACCCAAGTTGTTAACCCAAAAGTACCCTTTCCAAATGGAAAGAATACCACTTACCATTACCATAATCATAATCAAAATCATCATTCTCATCACCACCTGTAATCCGAACATCTCTGATCAAGTATCACTAATCAATGGAGCTCCCTTGGCCGCTCATAACCGCGAGCATGGCTAATATATCAGTTTCATAACACTCTACAGAGGTTGCGCACTTTACCCACAAGCCATGATTCCCTCTTGCCTCGGGCCGATCAAACCCTTAAACACTACCAAGGTGAATAGGCAGGGTCTCACTACGTAGCCTTTACAAAGATTCCCCGGGGTTGTAGCCGCCCGTTAGGTTTCCTAAATGCACTGCACTCCTCCCTAAGGGGCGAACCAAACTTGGCAGAGCGAGCCGCATACACTGAGCCCCATTAACGGCACGACGGCTAAGCGAACTACACCCCGGTTCCTCTAATTATTCAGCTAAGGGCATCCCATTCCACCCTCATGGTTGCACTATTTTCCCGGGCGGTCATCCAACGAACAGGTCCTTACGGAGAGGCACTCGAGAAACCGCTCGAGCCCCCTAAGGTATCACCAGTCCAACATCATAATAATAATGACAACATCGTATCATGAGTGTTCACATCATGTTCATTGATTAAAGTAAAGCAATAGCATGAATCTAACCATAGTAACCCAAAAGGTAATCAAGGACAAGGTAAATACAAAGCTAGTCAATCCTTAGGTTGATCATGGTATGCGGGTTGATGAATTATAAAGTAAATGGGACATAATAGGTCAGAGGACACTTGCCTTCACCAAACAGATGCTCAGGATCTTCAGCCTCGTAGAACTCGAGGAGTTTGATCTCTTGGTCGCCAAAGCTTGACCGTTGATTCCTCAAAGCTCGGGAACAGCTCACGATCTATTCACGACGCGAGGCGAAGACAAACAGGCACAAGCAAACAAACATATATATGCATAAGAACATTACACCATTAAAAAAACATAATGTACATGCAAAATGAAATAGAGCGCGTTACTACGGTCACACGAGGAAAAAGAAACGTCGAACTCGAAGCTACGGTCGAGAAAATATCGCGGTTACTCTAAACAAGTATTAACTATAACTTTTAGTTCAACATTATTAAATATAAATATTACACATCGTTTAGTTAGATTAATCTGCTACGTTAATAAATGTCAGTTTAATTAAGTAATTTAATTAAAACGAGAGTGAGGCGAATTTACGACGCGTGAAACAGCACGACACAGCACACGGACGAGGCACGAAATAGTGCGCGAACGACGCGCGAATCAGCACGCCACCACATGCGAAACAACACGCGCGACAAGCGAGAAAATAAAATAGGTGACATATTTGTACTAAACAACTATTAAATAAATAAAAAAGTAGTTAACTTAATATTAGCCATGTTATTGTTTATTATAAAGCGCGAGTTGAGCACTACACATTTAATCTAATTGGGATATTAATCTAATAAATATTAGTCGAGTAAATGTTAAGTTAATTATCTAAAATCTGTGATCTAACAAATTAATGTTATTAACATGGGTGTTCATAAGCAAAAACAGTTTATTATCATGTGTGGACGCTGCGCGACACACGCAAAACAACGCGCACGACAGCGCGCGACACGCACGAGTCAACATGACTACGCCCGCGAACAGCACAATGACGTGCAAACGATGCCGCGCGTGAGCAACAACATATAAATAATTAATTAAAAGTGTTTAAGCTGATATTAATCAAGTTAGTTAACATTTATATTTATAAAAGCACGAGTTAAAACTATAGACTCGTTCTAATTAAATTGTTATTTTAATAACCATCGAACCAACCAATAATTTAATTACTTAACTAAAACATCTGTGGTGGCAACATATATTTAACGTGTGTACAAGATAGCTACACGGTCAATGTATAATTAATTAAACAATATAGTCGACTTTACGCGAGGAATAATAATAACGCGCGCGACGCGTGCGGGGTAGACAAACGGGCTCGGGGAGGTAGAAGGCTATGTCTAGGGGTAGACGAGGGCCTAGACGAGCATCATCGGAGTTCTGATGCGCGATAGACGATGATAGCACGAGAGCGATGAGCGCGCTGGGCGCGAGATAGCACGCGCGAACAAACGATGGGTGTGATGGCGGGGTTATGGACACGCGGGGGTAGACTGACGTCGTCTATGGGTAAACGAACTTCGTCGAAACCCCAACGGCGCGCTGCGAGGTTACAGAAACGCGTCGCACGAAGGCGCGAGGGCTGTGCGGGGTGATGCGTAGACCGCGCGGAGCGCGCGCAGGACTGTGCTGGTTACGGCGGAGCGCCAGCCGCACTAGGACGGACCGGCAAGGACACAGGGCCACACCGGGGGAGGGGCCAGGCGACGAACCGCGCGCGCAGGGCTATGCCGGCCGCGCTGGCAGCGTGCAGCTGCGCCTTGCGTGCCAACTCGGCCGCGACGGAGCTGGTTGGGCATGGAGCGAGGGCATCTAGGCGGGCTGCTCACGCGAGGGGGCCATGTCGTGCGTTGACAGGAAAGAGAAGCCAGCTGAGAGGGAGAAGAAGAGGGGTTCAGACTCACCTCGCGCTCTCGACGACGGCCGGAGGTGCTGTGAATCGGCATGAACGGTCGTGGCGAGCTCCGGGAGATGGGCGGCGTGGCTAGGCGGGCTTGGTCGCGGGCACCAGGCAGCGGCGGCTTGAGATGGGGTTGTTGCGTGTGGTTGTGGGCGAGATAGGCGCTGGTGCAGTTTGGGGAAAAAGAAACAGGGCTGTGCGGACATGTGGGTGGGGTCCATGTGCATGCGATGGTTGGAGCGGCGCTGGACTCCCTGCGGGTGCGCATGGGACCCACGGTGCAGGCACACATGCAGCTACGAGCGCGAGGCCAGTAGGTGCGCTGGGCGCTGCTCACATGCGCGAGCGGCAGCGGCTGCCTGGACGCACGGCGCAACTGACTGGGCTGCATGCGATGCCTGCCCTTTTTTTTGCTTCTTTGACCAAGCCGAGTGGATGGGCAGTTGAGCAGGGGGCATCTATGCATGCTGTCATGCGGACAACCAGGTGAGCTTTTCCTTTTCCAATTTCTTTCTCTTTTCTTTATTTTGTTTCTTTTTCTATCATTTAAATTTAACATCGAGTGTACAAACAAACTAAGTGAATGCACATCCAATAAATTCGTCAATCAAAACATATGTTCCAGCATGATATGTCAATAACAATTCCTGTAGGGTTTTATTAGCAACTATATTTGAAGTAACATTCCTTATTACTTGGGAAGAAAAGAATAAAGGAGCGAACAGAAAGAGGAAAAAGGAGGTAACACATGAATTTGGTGGATATTAGAAAAGAAAAATTATACCCCCAAATTCAGGGTGTTACACTCCGATAACTATGCAACATGAATAAGCAAACATATAAACCAGCAAGTATATCAACAAATATTTAGTATAGTGGTCAGAATAGCGATATATGGATGGGTAGAGTCTTGAGTAGAATTTGTGTCATGTGGTGTTGAGATACTACTAGTGGTGGAGCGGAGGTGCTTACCAGGAGGGTGGACTAGAGGTGAAGCGACATTATGCGTGTAGCCGGCAGAGCGAAGTAACTGAGTGGGTGGGGTGTTTGCCTTGGCTGAGGGTGTTGAGTGTGTGGAGCAGGAGAGGGTAGCTGGGTGTATTTATAGCTGGGTGTATGTGGTGTAGCACACTGAAGTTCACTATTGGTGAGAATAGTGACGAATGAATCGTCTGACTTAGTATGAACAGGAGAGTTATAGGCAGAATATGGGACAAGAGTATTTTAGGAGTTTTTTGGAACATGAAGTCATGAACCATGCTTAAGGGATGACATGGTTGGATAGGGAATAGTTTGATAAGAATTTAGAAACAAGAATTATTGGAACCGGAGTTTGGAAGCCTGGTTCGAAGGAATCTCAAAGTTAATGTGCTCAACTTGGAGAAACCTGTGATGGGTGACCAGATGGGAAGTTCCCTACTGCAAGGAAAATCACAGTCACCAGAGTTCGTATTACTGGAATATGGGTCTGGCTGGTCTTAGGTGAATTAGACAGCATGATGGATGAGTAGCTGAAATCTGGGGTGATCAGATGATCGATGAATAGTAATGATGAATAGTGATGGTGAATAGTCGTATGAACGAACGATGAACAATGAATAGTGACTATGAACGAACGATGAACGATGAATAGAAACTATGAATGAACGAACGAACGATCGAATGATCGGACGAACGAACGATCGGAATTTCGGCAGCATAACGGCAGGACAAAGATTATCTGGACGAACGATGAATAGGGACTATGAACGAACGATGAATAATGAATAGGAACTATGAACGAACGATGAACGATCGAATGATCGAACGAACGAACGATCGGAATTTCGGCAGCATAACGGCTGAACAAAGATTATTTGGACGAACGAACGGACGAACGATCGAACGATCGGACGAACGAACCATGAACGATCGGTCGAACGATCGAACGATCGGACGAACGTCGAAGAACGACCGAACGAACAAACTAAGAACAGGTGGACGAACGATCGAAGAACGACCGAACGATCCTTGTGCTAGTGTGTGCTTGTGTGGGAGGTGGAGTGGGTGTGTGGGGGGGGGAGAGTTGCCATGAAATGGCTTGGGGTGGGATGAGAGGAGGCCCTTGCCCCTCTATTTATAGCCATGGTGGGGGGATTAGGGGGAGGGATGAGAGGATTAGGGGGAGATTAGCATGAATTTGTCTTATATGAGTGTAATTAGCTTGTAGAGCTCACCGTATGACACCGGTGGCATACATATACGTATGGGCATGAGGAAAGTTATGAAGAAAATATTTGTGGGGACTTGAAAAATGATTCTGAAAGTATTTCTCAGGAGGAAAATATCTGGAGATATATCGGTGGAATATTTGGGCAGTATTTCTGGAAAGAATCAGAGGGGATCACTTGGGAAATATTTGGACAGTATTTCTGGAAAGAGGGGGATTACTGGAGAAATATCTGGGCAGTATTTCTGGAAGGAATTTGAGGGGTATCACTGGGAAAATATTTGTAGGATATTTTGAGGCGGATTTTGGAGATAATATAGAACACTATAATTTATTTGTTGATATCAACTCGCAAACAAACATTTTGAAACGAAATTTGAAATTTATTTTGAATTTAGAGCGAGTTTGAGAAATTTTCAAGATTTGAATTTTTGGGATGCTACAGTTAATCTCGTATTAAATTTGTCTACGCAATAACAACATTATTTACAACATATTACTTACTTTTATATTGTTTATCCTATAATTATTGATTTATCTTGCTAATCAAAGTTATCTGTCCATGATTATAACCCGACTAAAAATACAACCTATAATCAAGTTATATCTTGGATTAAAGTTTAATTAATTCTCACATGATTTATATTAACTAACATATAATTTATCTTTTATTGTTTAATCACATAAATATTTGGAAAACCATATCCTCTTAACTGTAACTCTAAATTTAGTGGTTCTCGAACCTACGACCTCATAGCAACGCGTAGAATATTCTTACGTTGTTTGTTCCCATGTTTGGTGTACTGTTATCTTTATGTACTCCTTGCCTATTTGTATGTTTTGCTACGAGTAGAAGTGAGGTCACGAGATACTTGAAGACCAAGTTGATGAAGTACCTGGGAATCTCGAGCCTAAGGCAAGTTGTGCCCTTGATCACTCTTCTTTACCCAATAATGTTCATGTTAATCACTGTGACATGCTCAGGTTAATTTGATGGGATCTAATAGGTTTCTCTAACATTGTTTATCCCACACCTTGCAGACAAAAGAATTATTGGGTAGTTTCGCTATTGCTCTACCTGGTTTTGAAAAATTAATGTTATATTATGATCATGTTCCAGTTATGTTGTTGTTTTAATTATTGTTCATGACAAGAACATTGTGTTAATTGGAACATAGAGCTTAACTTTAGATATTCGTGCTACTACAAGGGTGGAATGGAACACCTTTGGCTGACTAATTAAGAAAGGTAGTGTGTAACACCCTAATTTTTTTCGTCAATTTTTTTCCAAATTTAGTTTAATTTGTTTAGGTTCAAATGATTTAGGATCACGAAACAACAATATTAAGTTTTGTTTCCATTTATTAATAAGTCAACTAGAATAAATCTTAAGGTCTACATATTTTATTATATTTCATGCTAGTGCATACCCTTTTATGATTGTTTGAGTGCTTTAATCTCTAGTTAATTTACTTTGGTCTCAACTCCAAAGATAAATCCCTAAACTTATTTTTTTTCACGTACATGGCATGGAGGTATTTGTTTTCTTTTTCCTTGCATGTGGGATAAATCCCTAAACTTATTTTTTTCACGTACATGGCATGGAGGTATTTGTTTTCTTTTTCTTTGCATGTGGTTCGTATATGCATGCGATGGTGGTTGGAGTACTAGTCTCCAGTTTTCTCGCAAGCGTGACCGGTCTCTTTGTACTCCCTCCGGTGCAGTAAAAGAAGTCATCCTGCGCATGACCGAGCGTGCACAAAAAGAAGTCATAGCGCGCGTGGGTCTGAGATTTGGACGTTGTTGCCCCTAGTAATTGCACAAAAAAAGATACATTTAAGAGGAATCGAACTTGAGACCTCCAGTCTAGAATGCCTTGGAGCTGCTGCAGCAACCAATCAAGCCTGATTGTTTTAGTGACATTAATGCACCCATATCCCTATTTAATAGGGGCAAATAGGGAAAACTCTATGATAATTAATCACTCCTTGGTATGCACAATCATGTCCTAAACGACTACCTTTACTGCACTGGAGGGAGTATGCATGGTTTCCAAGAATGGAGTCCGGATATGGTCTCATCTAGGCATGCGGTAGCTCAGCAGTCAACACCCATGATCGTCAAGAATTGGAACCGCCCCTTGCCCCTCGCTCACGCAACAACTGCGTCCCTGTGGCAGCCCAGCCGCGCCCGCTTCGCCTCAGTGCGCATGCGCGTTTCTCCCTCGCGCCAGTGGCCCAGCGTGCAGCGCGCCCCTGCCGGACCATTTTTCCCACGACTCCCATCGACGCGCAGAGCGCGGCTGCAGCCGCCGCCGCCATGCGCGGACTCGTGCAGGTGCCCCGTCTCCACACCACCCCTGGCTAGTGGGCCCGAAGGCGCAACGCCCCAACCGGTTGCTGGCTTCCTTCTATCTTCTTCCACGACGCACGTTCTAGACCCCCCATAAACTCGAAACTGCCCCGTCTTTCTCCCTGCACAGCCCGCTCACCCTCACCTTCCTAGAGCTACCTATTGGGCCGTCGTTCGTCGGATCCGCACCATCACCGCTCGTTCGCCGAGGTGAGCTCCCTTCTTCTCTCCCTAAACTTCAATTTTGCCTTCTTCCTCGTTGGGGGTAGCCGATCCGCCGTGCCCCGGCGTGCTTCGCGCGGCCCCGGTACAGCTCCCGTGCGTGTCATTCGTCGAGTCACACCAGTGTCCTCGCTCGACGACAGCGTGCTTCTACCCCTCATCTACCGCTAGACGTAGTAGTCTACCCTCACCGGTGTCCACACGTAGCGCGTTGAAGTCAACAGGTGTCGTTCGCGCGCACCGTGCGTGTCGTTCGCGCGCACCGTGCGTGTCGTTCGCACGTGTCGACGCGCCCCATCGCTTGAGCTGTTCCACATGTACCGCACACCTAGTTTAGTGGGTCGCGCGTCTTGTCGCGTGGCAATAAATTGTTTCGTCTAGAATCGCACGTTAATTAATTTATAGAATTAAAACGGCGAGTAACCGAGTAGCAAACCCATCAAAGCTAAGCGTCAATTGTATCTATGTGATAATTATCTGTTAGTATGACTAGGTCGTGTTAAAATGTTGTAATTAGTATCCGCTTAGCATGCACGCGATATCTCTCGACCGTTGCGTCGATCGTCTCGGTTCCTCTCCCGCGCGTATCTCGCGTGTTAATCACGTGTGTCGTGCGGCGACTGCGCGTGATAATAAATTGTTTTCGCTTATAAACACTAATTTATCAGGTCGCATATTTTAGATAGTTAACTTAGGTAGTGTTTGGTTGAAGAGCCAAGTAGAACGGAGCCGTTCTGTCCCAGTTTTGTTGCTGTTTAGTTACAAAGTAACTAGAATGGAATGGTTCAAATTAGGGAATATTCTCCTCAGATCCAGAACCATTCCGCTCCAAAAAATCAACCGAACGGAGCCGCTCCGTTCCCATCCCGCTCTCACAGTCACACTCCGTTCCGTTCACTCTGCAACCAAACAAAAAACAGAGCCGCTTCGTTCTAGATTACCAAACACAGAACAGAACGGCTCTGTTTTTAGAATCAGGGATGGAATGGCTCCGTTCTACTTGACTCCTCAACCAAACACTACGGTTTGCTCGACTAATATTTGTTAGATTAATATTCTAATTAGATTAAAAGTGTAGTGTTCAACTTGCGCTTTGATAATAGACATTAACATGGTTAATATTAACTTAAATACTTTTTATTTATTTAATACTTGTTTAGTTTAAGCACGACATCTAATTAGTTTTTCTCCGCCTATCGCGTGGCCTGTTTCGTATGCAGTGTCATGTTGTTTCGCGTGTCATTCGCGTGCTGCTTGTACGTCGTCGTCGTTCGTTATCGCGTTCACGCCACGCGTATGGTTCGTGTGTTGTCGCGTGCGCCGTCACGCGTCAGTCGCACGTTGTCACGTGTTGTCGTGTGCGCTGTCCGTGTGCTCCTTCGCTTGTGCCGCAGGGTTGTTTCGCCTGTCGTCGCGCGTGCTAATTCACACGTTGTTCGCTCGCGTCGCCGCTCGCATAAATCGCTATTCATGCGCTTTGATAAAATCGCTTCACCGCATCGTTCATGTTAAATAATTAATTTCTTGTTTAGCGTCGGTTAGTTTAAATAACAGTTCGATCGAACCTGTTAAGCGATTATGCTGACTTAGACGTTATATTCAATATTCGATTAATATAAAACGATATAATTTAGTGGTACCCGTATGTCGTGTCATTTATAAATTTATTATATGTTTAAACATAGTGAGTCTTATGCGTCGTGTTCATAAATATAATCCGAGCAGTTTAAAAATGTGGTTTCCGATCAAATTATAATCTCGATTAATGCCACATTAGATATTTCTTTAGAGTATCTTCCGCAAATAATTTATATTAATTAAAATCGACCTAGAACATAGGTTATGCATTTATTATGCAAACCTTCCGAAAACCATACCGTCTCAACCATAGTTTCGATTTTCGCGCTTAATTCCTCGCGTGACTATAGAAGCGATCTCTATTTTATAGTACACGTTTTTATAATGGTTTCCTTTGTATGGTGTAATGTTCTTATGCATGTATATGTTTGTTTGTCTATGTATGTTCGTATTCGCTGCACGTCGCCAATAGATTGTGATCTGTTCCCGAGCTTCGAGGAATCGAAGGTCAAGCGTTGGCGACCAAGTGATCTGGTTCTTCGGGTTTTACAAAGTTGAAGACCCTGAGCATATGTTTGGTGAAGGCAAGTGTCCTCTGATCCATTATGTCTCATTCACTTTTAATTCAACGTCCCGCATTATATTATTTGAACCTAAGGATTGACTAGTCTGTATTTACTTATCCTTGTTTACCTTTTGGGTTATCATGGTTAGCATTTTGCTATTGCCTTATCTTAATCAATGAACATGATGTGATTATTTATGATACGATGATGTTATCCCAATGATGATATTGTGATACTCTAGGGGGCTCAGGCCTTTTTCCTGAGTATCTCTCCGTAAGGACCTGTTCGTGGAGTGACCACCCGGGATAACAGTGCAACCATGAGGGTGGAATGGGATGCCCTTAGCTGATTAATTAGATGAACCTGGGGGTGTAGTTGGCTTTGCCGGAGGGCCGTCAATGGGGGTCGGGGCGTAGTGCTCGGTCTGCCAAGGGGGGTGCAGAGGTTCATTCGATTTGGTTTTGTTAGTCACCCACCTTGTGGAGGTGTACTGCGTTTGTACGACTAGCGAAACCTAACGAGCAGCTATGCACCAGGGGAGTCTGTAAAGGCTATGTAGTGTATCCCTGGTCATTCACCTCGGTAGTGAAGATCGGGTCTGTACAACCCAGGCTGGAAAGGGATCACGACTCGTGGGTAAAGTGTGCAACCCCTGCAGAGTGTTAGAAACTGGTATATCAGCCGCGCTCACGGTTATGAACGGCCTTGGGATCCTCTTTGATTAGAGATACAGATGATCTAAGATACAATGGTTCTATTTATGGTTTTGGTTCGATGATGATAACGATGTTCCTCGATGAGGAAATGATTCACGGGTTGATTATTGCTAAAACTTGGCTTCCACTAATAATAAATACATGACCAACTAAAAGCAACTTCTTTGACCTTAACTGTCACACCCGGTTTTGAAGGTAAACCGAATGCGAACCATGTACGTGCCAGGATCAGTAATTCACATACACAGCGATTACATAAATGACTCATCATAGCACAATGCTTCGAATTACAATAAAGAGTAAGTAATAATATTACAGACTAGAGCCATTTACATAATATAAATCAAAGTACACAGAATCGAAACGTAGCCAACGTAAACAACCCACCACAGGCAGCTGACTGGGGGAGGTCGCTAGCCTAATCCTCGAACTCGTCGACGTCCTGGAACTCCTAGAGATCCGCCTCGACGCCTTCTTTACCTGAGCATAGATTGCACCAAAGGCAACATGGTGTTTTGTGAAAGCAAGGGTGTGTACACATCAACGTACTCAACAAATGTCCCGTTTGGCTGTAGTGGACTACCTTTATGTGGGGTTAAGTCAAGCAGTTGCTTTTAGTTGGTCAGGTTATTATTACTAGTAGAAAGCCAGGTTTGAGCATTAACCCAAGTTCTTAACCCAAGGTACCCTTTCCAAATGGAAAGAATACCACTTACCATTACCATAAGCATGATCATAACCATCCTCATCATCATCTGTAAACCAACCATCTCTGATCAAGTATCACTAATCAATGGAGCTCCCTTAGCCGCTCATAACCACGAGCACGGCTGATATATCAGTTTCATAACACTCTGCAGAGGTTGCGCACTTTACCCACAAGCCGTGATTCCCTATTGCCTCGGGCCGATCAAACCCTTAAACACTACCAAGGTAAATAGGCAGGGTCTCACTACGTAGCATTTACAAAGATTCCCTGGGGCTGTAGCCACCCGTTAGGTTTCCTAAATGCACCGCACTCCTCCCCAAGGGGTGAACCAACCTTGGCAGAGCGAGCCGCATACACCGAGCCCCATTAACGGCACGACGGCGAAGCGAACTACACCCCAGTTCCTCTAATTATTCAGCTAAGGGCGTCCCATTCTACCCTCATGGTTGCACTGTTTTTCTCGGGCGGTCATCCAACGAACAGGTCCTTACGGAGAGGCACTCGAGAAACCGCTCGAGCCCCCTAAAGTATCACCAGTCCATCATAATCATAGAGACAACATTGTATCATAAGTGTTCACATCATGTTCATTGATTAAAGTAAAGCAATAGCATGAAGCTAACCATAATAAACCAAAAGGTAATCAAGGACAAGGTAAATACAAAGCTAGTCAATCCTTAGGTTGATCATGGTATGTGGGTTGATGAATTATAAAGTAAATGGGACATAATAGGTCAGAGGACACTTGCCTTCACCAAACAGATGCTCAGGGTCTTCAGCTTCGTAGAACTCGAAGAGCTGGGTCATTTGGTCGCCGAAGCTTGTCCGTCAATTCCTCGAAGCTCAGAAATGAATCGCGATCTAATCGCAACGCGAAGCGAAGACGAAAAGGCACAAGCAAACAAACATATACATATGCATAAGAACATTACACCATACAAGATAAAATGTTATAAAAGCGAGCAATAAAAAATAGAGAGTGCTTCTACGGTTACGCGAGAAAAAGAACCATGATAGACGAAGCTATGGTCGAGGGGTTAGCACGTTTACGTTAAACAAGTACTAATTAGAACATCCAATTCAACATAATTATATTAATTAATATTAATCAAATGTAAATTAATACTACTACTTAGTTTTGACCAACTTACTATTTTAATAGTTGACAGTTAAGCAAGTAACTTAATGAATATGAGCGATTCTAAGCGAGACGAATTAACGACGCACGACGTGCAAACACGATGTGCGTAACGCGCGGACACAAACGACTTAGCACGCGGACAACGTGCGATACGCGCGAACGGCACGCGGCAAGGCACGCGACACACGCAAACGGCACGCGACAACGCGTACGAACAACACGCGCGACACTTGCGAACGACACGCTACGACATGCGCGAAACAGCACCGCGGCACGCGCACGGTACGCGTGGACCGATATGCGAAATTAATAAATAAATGACAACGTGATTACACTAAACAATTATTAATAAGTAACATTTCAGTTAAGGTTAATCATATTGGTGACTAATTATAAATGCGCAAATCGAATTCCTAAATTAGGTTTTTAAATTGAAACGTCGTTCTAGTAGCTACTGGTTAAACAAACGTTTAACTAAATTAAATAAAATATGCAAAAATTAGAATAAATATTTCTAAATTAAGATAATTTTAATACGAATCTAACGCAACTTGAATAGATCAAATCGGGTTTAAAACGCAAAAGTTATGAATGTTTTAAACCATACTGTAATTCGTGCGGACTAAATTTACAGAATTGTCATCGTCTTCTTCCTCTCATCTTCCTCCTCTCATCCATGGAAGAGAGAGGAGGGGAAGGAGAGGGGGCTGCGCAGGGGAAGGGAGGAGCTCGACCTCCGCCAAGGGGCCGGCCACGCCGCACAGGGCACGCGCGCCCGCGGGCGGGGGCCGCGCCTGGGAGGGAGGGAGCGCGGGCGCGGGGCACGGGAGCCACCGCCGGCCACTGCCGCCGCCGCCGGGAGGGGGAAAGGGGCGCCATGGGAGGGGAAACGGAGGGGGGAGGGGCGCCACCGCCGGGGAAGGTGAGGAGAGAGTGAGGGAGGCACTGCACGGACGGGAAAACGAAGAAACGAAGAAACCCTAAGCATAACAATGGAGATTTCTCACCGGGGAAGAAGACCCTCGCCGGAGCCGAGAAGAAATCCGTCGATTGTCGGAGATTCGGGGATCCAATCGACGAACCGAACACGCTGCGACGAAGCCTTCGACGAGACGAACGCAGCGGTACCCTCGGATTCCACAGACGATGCACGGATTGGGAGTAATTGTTCGCCGGAGTTGTCGCCGGAGTTGGAACCGCCCCGAACTTCGGCGAGCAATACCGGGAGCTAGGGATTAGATTTGGAGAAAATGTTTCGTGTTCTGGAACGGGCTCGACGAGATGAAGCCGGACATATATATATACCTAGGGTTTGGACGAGATAAAAATTCGGTTAAAATTCGGATTTTACTATTTTTAAAATTCGAAAAAGCCTAGAAATTCATATTTTGTGCTCAAAATATTATAGATACTTCCAAAAATTCCAGAAAAATTCCTATAAATGTTTTGGCACCTAATGAACTCAAAAAACATAATTAGAATTTCTAAAAACATTTTTAAGTTCCACAAATAAATAGATTTTGGTTTCCGGAAAATAGAAAAATATTCCGAAAATTATGAAAATTTACCGAGCGCTTCTATAAGATATGTTAACATGTTTCAAACACATTTTGTCCTTAGAAACACCATGCAACAGCATGAATGCAACAACCAAAGAGCCTCTAGGGCTCATTCCACTAGGTTTACGCTAATATAAAACAAAATGATTCTCCATTTTTAGGGAAAAGAGAAAGGAAAGCGAAGAACTGAGAGAGTAACACCTGAATTTGGTGGATATTAGAAAAGAAATTTTATACCCCCAAATTCAGGGTGTTACATTAACCCCACATAAAGCTATTCTACTTCAGCCAAACTTGACATTTGCTGAGTACGTTGATGTGTACTCACCCTTGCTTTCACAAAAACACCAGGTTGCCTTTGGTGCAATCTATACTCAGGTAAAGAAGAAGGCGTCGAGGCGGACCTCTAGGAGTCCTAGGACTTTGGCGAGTTCGAGGATTAGGCTAGCGACCTCCCCGAGTCAGCTGCCTGTGGTGGGTTTATTTACGTTGGCTACGTTTTGATTTTGTGTACTTTGATTCATATTATGTAAATGACTCTAGTCTTTAATATTATTACTTATTCTTTATTGTATTCTAAGCATTGTGCTATGATGAGTCATTTATGTAATTGCTGTGTACGTGAATTTCTGATCCTGGCACGTACAAGGTTCGCATTCAGTTTACCTTCCAAAACCGGGTGTGACATAGTGGAGGACTACCTTACCCGAAAGGGGCAAGGGTGGTAGATGAGCTGCGTATAGGAAGGTTCTCGGGTCGATCATGGTGCGATGATTTTTCGGACAAGGGATTCCTATATTGCCCTTCTCAGAAATCATAGCGCGTTTTTTGAAGCTAGTGGAACTTTGTAAAGGCATCGTAGTGGATCCCTAGCCATTTACCTCGGAAGTGTCTAAGGGCCTTGGAAACCCTGTTTAGACGGGTTACATGACTTGTGGGTAAAGGGCGCAACCTCTGCATAGTGTAAAACTAGTATATCAGTCGTGCTCACGGTCAAGAGCGACTCAGGACTCTCGCATGATTAATTTATAGAATTAAATTTAATCTATCATATGCATTGCATTGCGAGTATTGTTACTAATTTGATCCCTTACTTATTTGGGTTGGTATCTACTTATACTTAGTAACTGTTAATAAAATTTTGACCAGCTCTAAAAGCAATGCTCAACTTTAACCATCTTCTTTGGTAAGCCTTACACTTCACATGAGCTCCCACCTTTGGTGAGTTCATGCACATTATTCCCCACAACTTGTTGAGCGATGAACGTATGTGAGCTCACCCTTGTTGTACTCACATTCCCTAGGTCAAGGACAGGTACCACATGATGAGGCGTGTGAAGGATGTTGTGATGAGTTCGTGAGAGGTCTAGGTCGTCGTCTCCCAGTCAACTATGGTTGCTGGATCATTTTCTTCATATGATGTAATTATTTATCTATTTTGTACATAACTCCATTATATATTAATGATGTGACATTCGTTTCTGTACCATGAGTCATCATATGTGTGAGACTTGATCCTAGCACACTTGGTGATAATTTCGCGCCCGGGTTTTGGCCCCATAAAACCTTGGTGTGACAGAAGTGGTATGAGAACATAACCTAGATAGAACTCGACAACCCTTACCTACTTACCTTTGCTACTCTAATTCTTTCTAAACTTTTCTTAATCTTTTCTCATCTATTGCTGCTTTACTCTGATTATTCTTACCTTTTCACTTCTAAAGACAAAAGCGGATTTCACACTTTGAAATCCTGTACCCAAAGTGACCCTTAGGAATAGGAGACCTAATCTTAGCAACAAAAACAAAACTATTTTTATAGGTATCTATGTGCTTGAATGCTTGTTCTTATGATACTTGTCTTATTTGGTTCTTTGATTGAGTGTGATGAATTGTGGAGTAATATCCACAATTGCATCTGCATATACATATAGGCGTAAAAATGTATCTAAGATAACTCGACAACTTAGATTATTCCCCATTAGAATATATCTAGCTCTATAGATTCATCTTATTTTGAAAGATTATATCTTATCCTAATAGATTCATATTATTGTCCTAACCACTTTAGTTATCTCAGAGTAACAACCATGATTCAAACCAAAATTAATTAGATCTTATCTAGTCTAATTTAGTTATACCAATCTAATCTAGATCTCATCTAATCTAATATGATCTAATCCAATCTAAGGTGACCTAATGTGATTAATCTGATTTAGTCTAAGTTTATATAATCTAGTAGAAAACCCTCATCTTATTTGATTCAACATTCTTCCTATATTTAAAGGTTTAAACCAAGTAACTTAGAGTAGTTGAATCTGGTAGATTAGACATTATTTATGCCTTACTCTAAAACCTAAATTGGTGTCTTAGACCAACTCGGCCATATACAAACAACCTACACATTCTTGATAGATTGCCTAATCTATCTATTTAAAAAATCTAATCCACCAGCTTGACCTACATGTTTCTAATGATCTACATAATTTTTCTAGCCCGATCTAACACAAAGCCACCAAACTAGAATTTGACATAACACACTCAACTTATGCTACTGACATATTGACTATCTGTTGCTATCTATAATCTACCTTAACTACATAACCCTAACTTGGACACCGACACCAAGACCCAAGAAGGAAGAGAAGATCGACCTCGACAAGGAAGAATATAACAGTCAAAGCGAATCTCGAGATGAATCAAGACTTAAACATTTCGGATGAAGTCTTTTCCTTGCCATAATCTTTCTTACCTCAACCTGTCAAGCTTATATCCTACATAATAGGTAGCTAGATATTTATGCTCTCCTAAATCACCCACTATTGACTATTAAAAAGGAGTGAGACTCTTGATTTTCGAACCAATTATAAACTAAAAGCTGAACTACAAACCAATCCTTCTGTATCCCTTTTCTAACTAATCTCGAGGACAAGATTATTTCTAAGGGGTAGAATTTGTAACACTCCAAAATCGTATATTGGTTAATTAAGAAAATTCCCTAAAGAATTAAAATTTCAAGCGTAATATAACAAAGTTAGGAATTGAGACTATCTTACCCAAAATTTGATAAATAGTAAATATAAAATGTTGGCTATATACTTAAACTATAATAAATAGGATAGTGAGTTATTCTAGATAAATTACTCCTATTGGGTTATATAACTATGTGAATTCGATGCTTATTACATTTCATGCATAAAAATACTTATTTGAGCAAAGTAAATAAGGAGTAAATAAGTGTAAAATAATTGCATTCATATTGGTGTTTTGGTTGTGCATATAAATATGGTTTCAAAATTTAAAATTAGATTTAAATTGGGATAATTAAATCTAGAAATATAAAATAGGAAAAAAAGAATGGCAAATAAAAGGCTTATCTATTCGGACACTTAAGGAACACAACCCACGTGAGTTTTTCCTTCTATTTTTTATTCCACTTGCCAGATTTTGCATCACTGTTACCTATTCTAGATTCGAGTTTGTTAGAGTTTCTAATAGATATGATAGGATTGTAACAGATAAGTACCATATTAGATCTATCATGTAACAGTTTTGGGTTCAAGTTTGTTAGAGTTTCAAATATATAGGATATGGTTGTAACAGATAAGTACCATATTATACCTATCATGTAACCACCCACCTCCCAGCCAATATAAATACATGTAACCATAACACCTCAAGCCATCAATCATAGACTCGTCTCATCTATGGCCTCGCAGCAGCTACCGCTCGCAGGTGGGCCTGCCACCGCGGGCAGGATGCCGCAGCCCCGTTCCAGCGTGAACAGGATCGTGCGGGGGAGAAACAGCCCTAGCCATCGATCCAGTGATGAGCGCTCATGATTTTCAAATACCCTATCGTGATCAAAAAATCATAGTCGTTGATCTCAGATTTGTTGGCCGAGATCAGATCGCGAGATCCTTTAATCTCGAGCATTGATTTTAGATCCGATGACTGTGATGGGTTCGGTCGCGTATGTAACACCCGGATTTTAGGGGTCCAAAACCCGGGCGTAAACATAAACACCAGGTGTGCTGGGACCAAGTCTCACACATATGATGAATAGTGGCACAGGATCGAATGTCACATCTTTATATATAACAGGAGTTCTATACAAAATAAATAATTACATTATAAGGAGACAACGGTCCAGCAACCCAAAGTTGACTGGGAGACGACGACCTAGACCTCTCACGAACTCATCGCAGCATCCTCCAAGCGCCTCATCCTGTGGTACCTGTTCTTGACCTGTGGGGTGTGTGAGACAGCAAGAGTGAGCTCACATACGTTCATCGCTCAACAAGTTGTGGGGAATAATGTGCATGAACTCGCCAAAGGTGGGAGCTCACGTGAAGTGTAAGGCTTACCAAAGAAGATGGTTAGAGCTGAGCATTGCTTTTAAAGTTGGTCAAAATTTTATTAGCAGTTACTAAGTATAAGTAGATACCAAACCCAATTAAGTAATAGAACAAAAGTAACAACATCACCTGCGATGCAATGCATATGACAAATTGAATTTAGTTCCATAAATTAATCATGTGAGGGTCCGAGCTGCTCATGACCGTGAGCACGGCTAGTATACCAGTTTTACACTCTGCAGAGGTTGCGCATCTTTACCCACAAGTCGTGTATCCCATGTCGCCAGGGTTTGCAAGGCCCTTAGACACTACCGAGGTGAATGGCTAGGGATCCACTACGAGGCCTTTACAAAGTTCCACTAGCTTCCGAAAACCCGCTACAGTTTATAGGAAGTTCCAATGCAGGAATCCCTTGCAGGACCGCCATCGCAGCAAAATCCTCCCGAGGGCCTCCCTACACTGACCACTCCCCTACTGCCCTTGCCCCTTTCGGGTAAGGTAGTCTTCCACTAGCTTTCCTAATTAATCAGCCAAGGGGTCCCATTCCTCCCTTGTGGTAGCACTGTTTTCCCGGGTGGTCGCTCCATGTTCCAATTAACATAATGATCTTATCATGAACAGTAATAATAAACATATAATAAAAGTGTGATCATGAATAATGTACCTTCATACCCAAAACCACATAAAGCACTAGCAAGTACTACCCAAAAAGTTCAGTGGTAAACAAGGTATAAAGATAGACAAACTAGGGTAACCTATTGGGTCCCATCAAAATTAACCTATGCAGATCATTATGATTAATTAGAACATGAGTGGGTAAAAAGAAGTGATCAAGGGCACAACTTGCCTGGGCCTTGAGATTCCAGGTACCAGGATGATCTTCAAATGACTCGTGACCTCACCGCTAGTCGTAGCAATTCAAGCAAACATGGTATAGACAAAATTAACATTACACCAAACATAAGTACAAACTGAATAATAATAATCTATGCGTTGCTACGAGATCGTAGGAACAAGAATCACTAAATTTGGAGTTATAGTTATTTAGTTATGAATTTCTGAAGTTATTAAGCACCTAAAACAGATTAATTCAAATGAACAATTTTGCTTCAAGTTTCATGGCTAAACAGTGTTACTAGTTGATATACAATATTAAAATAAAATTATTGCAACTGAAATGGGTCAAAAAGGAGCTAAAATGAATTAGTTATGAATTAAATAAGTTTCTGATTTATTTTAACACTAAAAATCATTTTCTAAATCATTTTCTATGATTTTTCCTATCCACTGGACTGCGCCTCAATTAAACGGGAACGCAGGGGCTCAAGCGCAATAAAACCCAAGACTCAGATTTACCCCGTGGTGGACTGCGGGTTGAATAAGAAAAAGCGCAGGGGTTCTTTATGAAGATTACCCACCGAAGGGGTATCCTTCAATCACAGCCGTTGGATCGGGTTTCAGTAGCCCAGATTAGGTCGCCAGCGCGCCGAAGCGGTACACAGCGCCGACCATCCAATCTGTGATCAACGGCCCTGATTTAAAACATTAAAGATTGAATCTGGGCCGCGGGATTCGATCGGACGACCCGAGATGATCCTACCGAAGAGGTATCACGGTGTTTTAATCACAGCCGCCCAGGCCAGATCAACGGTCGAGGTGCATCACCCCCAAACGTGAAAGACGACGACGGCGCCGCCTCACGCCCACGGTGGCCCATGGCCGGCGCTCGGCCAATCCCAGGATCAAGGCCCTAATAATTCAATTCCTACGGCCTACGCGATGCTCCTAGCGCAACTAACTGGATGGGCTACTCACCGAGGTTGGAGACGGCAGCAGCGACGCTACCCACGGCGAGAAGCGGATTCGTGGTGGATTTGGTTCGACGGCGAGCAATTCCGGTGTCGTGGTGCCTCCACGCGCCACCCGAAACCCCGTGCGTGTTCGTGGAGGGTTTCCGAGGATTCGGAGCCTCACACCGTGGACCGGCGATGAGCACCGGCGCGGTTCAACGATGGCGGCGGCGGCGCCCTTCTTCTACCTCGCGACTTCTCTCTCCTCTCTGCTCGGTTTGCTGGCGAGATGGTACGGGGGCAATGGGGAGCGGGACCGGTTCTTATACCCCGAGCGGTGCGCAAGAGTCGGGAGGGCTGTTGCAACGGTGGCGCGATGACCGCGGAGTCCGTTGTCCGGTTGCGAGCGTAGACGCAAGGTAGGTGCCAAACCTGACCAGCGGGGCCCGCAAGGCAGTGGCGGTGATTTGTTGCAGCCAGCCGCGCGACGGAAGCGAAGTGGAGCGCTGAGGACACGGGCCCACGCATCAGCGAACGGGAGAAGGGACGATTGCGCGGCAGCGGCTGGACGGTGGGACCCCCGTGTCGGCGCCAGGTTGAAGAGCAGAGCGCACCAGCAGAGGGACCGACGGGAGGGGCCCGGCTGTCAGCAGGTGCGGGGAGGTAAGTGGGCCACGCGGTGTTAAAGGTTAGTTGGGCCGAATTCCAGGTATGAGGCCCAGGTAAGCTTTTATCCTTTTTCTTTTTATTTTTCCTTTCTATTTTCTTCTTTCTCCCTTCTTTCACAAATTCAAATTTTAATACTAATTTGAATTCAAACTTTGTTTGTGAGCTTCTTATCTGAGTTAAGTTCTTAAATTAAAATATTAATGGGGACAAAATATATTCTTTCATACATTTATTTTCCTCTATTTTGTATAATCCTCCTCCTTCTCTCTTTTCTTAATTGTTTCTATTTTCCTTTCTTATTTCAATTTCAACTCAAACCAAGTTTTAAATTCTAAATTTCAAATTTATGCACAAGATAAACTTTCACATGATGCACAATTACTACATAGTATTTCTTCATTTATTTTGTTATTATATTAACTAAGTAATGTTTTCAACTTGAAGTACACACACCACATTATTATTTGAGTGTGTAGTTGGATTAAAGGTATATTCAAAAGTTCTCCCTTTGTTTTGATAGGAACATTTTTCCAATGTCTAATCTTTATTATGATTTATTTTTACCATCGTTATTTTATTATGATCATTTACTTTTAAAAAGGGTGAATTATAAAGTTTAATTATTTATCAATGGTACTTTGCTCAGATTTCTTCTACCAATCCTACATTCAGAATTTGGGTGTTACAAATCCTACCCCCCTTAAAAATAATCTCGTCCTCGAGATTTGTAAGAAAAGGGATGTATACTCATATTGATCTCGGAACATATGCACAAACAAAGGAATCTCAGCATGAGGTATAATTCTTTAACAAAACATAGGGTCAATAGACCTTATTGTTCCTTCTAAAATAATATCATATCATCTACTAACTAAAGTAACATCTAGATCTTACAAATCATCATAATTTATATCTATGTAGCTTGGTGAAGCTGGTGGTGGTGGTGGAGGTTGTTGTTGTTGTTGTTGTCTCTCCAACCGTGCTTGCCTTATTTCTTGGCGGACCTGACGTATTTCCTCGCGTTGTTGTCTTATCTGGTTTTGCATCTCGGTCATCAGGTCTGTTAATTGTTGTATTACCAGTCTTTGGGCAGCAACCACTTGTTCGGTTTCAATAGGTGGAGGATTTGGAGAATTCATTTCTGTTTGCTGTTGCGTGATAATCTTTCCTTTCCTGGTATTGACCATGGAAGTTAGAAGCATATGGTAATAGTTTTGCAAAGGAAATTATTCAATAAGCGGATAAAATAAGCTAGTAGCTGGTTATATTCTGAAGATTCTTTAGTAGGGCTTAATTTTTGTTTTATGTCCAGATTGGGGTAACCAATCGTATAAGGTGAGTATCCAAGGGTAAGATAGAATCTGTCAAGATGAGAGATATATATGGGTGAGATGATGTAGGTCAAAATCTGGTTTGATGTCAGGTGGTGGTTGATAGATTATGCAATCCATTAAGACTCTATTGATTGGGTAAGTTATGTAACTTGTTATATAGGTCGAGTTGTTGTGTATGGCCAAGTTGATATAAGTCTCCAAATTAGGCTTAAGTGATTTAGGAGTATGGCCTTATCCTTTCTACCAGCATTAAGTAACTCACACCAGATTAGACCATATTAAATTAGATATGATCTAGATTAGACTAGTTTAAGTTAGATAGATTTATTAGGGTAAGATATATCTTGTTAGGATATGTTAGAATTTTTTTTTTTTGAGATAGGATGGGGTATATGGTGTAGGTAGTTCAGAAGCTCTATTAGGTTAATACAGAGGGATTATACAACTATCGGATGGGTAAGGTAGTTGCATATGTATATGGTCAAGTTAATCTAGGGCATCAATTTAGCTTAAATCATTTTTATAGGAGTGCGGTCTAATCCATTTCACTAGTACTAACTAATTTATTAAATAGCTCACTTTAGATTGGATCATATTGGATTAGATGGGATCTAGATTGGTATTACCGGATTAGTCTAGACAATATCTAATTACTTTGAATTAGATCATAATAGATTAAATAAAATCTAGTTTAGGTTGGATATCACTAGATTAGACCGGTTAAGATCTAAGTAAATTTTGGATTATCACATGGTTGTTATTCTAGAGTGGGATCAATATGCTAATTAGGGCAATGTGAATCCATAAGGATAAGGTAAAATCTTTTGAGGTCAGTTAGATCTGGTACGAAAGGTTAGAATTTTTTTTTTCGAGATAAGATGGATCTATTAAGATAAGGGAGAATCTTTTAAGATAAGATGAATTGGTTAGAATGAGAGCTTTTAGGATAAGATAAATCTCTTAAGCTAGATATGTTCCAATGGGGACAATCTAGGTTGTCTAGTTATTTTATAAATATATTTTTATACCTATGTGTATATGCAGATGCAATTGTGGACATTATTCCACAACTCATCACACTCAATCAAAAATCCAAATCAGACAGATATCATAAGAACAAACATTCAAATACATAGACACTTATAAAAATAGTTTTGTTTTTGTTCTTAGGATTAGGTCTCCTATTCCTAAAGGTCACTTTGGGCACAGGATTTCAAAGTGTGAAATCCACATTTGTCTTTTAGAAAGAAAAGATAAGAATAATCAGAGTAAAGCGGAAATAGATGAGAAAAAGATTAAGATAAGTTTAGAAAAGAATCAGAGTAAGGTAAGTAAAGAATGGTTATCCAGTTCTATCTAGGTTTCGTCCTACAGTCAACATTCCTCTGATACCACTTCTGTAACACCCGGATTTTAGGGGTCCAAAACCCGGGCGTAAACATAAACACCAGGTGTGCTGGGACCAAGTCTCACACATATGATGAATAGTGGCACAGGATCGAATGTCACATCTTTATATATAACAGGAGTTCTATACAAAATAAATAATTACATTATAAGGAGACAACGGTCCAGCAACCCAAAGTTGACTGGGAGACGACGACCTAGACCTCTCACGAACTCATCGCAGCATCCTCCAAGCGCCTCATCCTGTGGTACCTGTTCTTGACCTGTGGGGTGTGTGAGACAGCAAGAGTGAGCTCACATACGTTCATCGCTCAACAAGTTGTGGGGAATAATGTGCATGAACTCGCCAAAGGTGGGAGCTCACGTGAAGTGTAAGGCTTACCAAAGAAGATGGTTAGAGCTGAGCATTGCTTTTAAAGTTGGTCAAAATTTTATTAGCAGTTACTAAGTATAAGTAGATACCAAACCCAATTAAGTAATAGAACAAAAGTAACAACATCACCTGCGATGCAATGCATATGACAAATTGAATTTAGTTCCATAAATTAATCATGTGAGGGTCCGAGCTGCTCATGACCGTGAGCACGGCTAGTATACCAGTTTTACACTCTGCAGAGGTTGCGCATCTTTACCCACAAGTCGTGTATCCCATGTCGCCAGGGTTTGCAAGGCCCTTAGACACTACCGAGGTGAATGGCTAGGGATCCACTACGAGGCCTTTACAAAGTTCCACTAGCTTCCGAAAACCCGCTACAGTTTATAGGAAGTTCCAATGCAGGAATCCCTTGCAGGACCGCCATCGCAGCAAAATCCTCCCGAGGGCCTCCCTACACTGACCACTCCCCTACTGCCCTTGCCCCTTTCGGGTAAGGTAGTCTTCCACTAGCTTTCCTAATTAATCAGCCAAGGGGTCCCATTCCTCCCTTGTGGTAGCACTGTTTTCCCGGGTGGTCGCTCCATGTTCCAATTAACATAATGATCTTATCATGAACAGTAATAATAAACATATAATAAAAGTGTGATCATGAATAATGTACCTTCATACCCAAAACCACATAAAGCACTAGCAAGTACTACCCAAAAAGTTCAGTGGTAAACAAGGTATAAAGATAGACAAACTAGGGTAACCTATTGGGTCCCATCAAAATTAACCTATGCAGATCATTATGATTAATTAGAACATGAGTGGGTAAAAAGAAGTGATCAAGGGCACAACTTGCCTGGGCCTTGAGATTCCAGGTACCAGGATGATCTTCAAATGACTCGTGACCTCACCGCTAGTCGTAGCAATTCAAGCAAACATGGTATAGACAAAATTAACATTACACCAAACATAAGTACAAACTGAATAATAATAATCTATGCGTTGCTACGAGATCGTAGGAACAAGAATCACTAAATTTGGAGTTATAGTTATTTAGTTATGAATTTCTGAAGTTATTAAGCACCTAAAACAGATTAATTCAAATGAACAATTTTGCTTCAAGTTTCATGGCTAAACAGTGTTACTAGTTGATATACAATATTAAAATAAAATTATTGCAACTGAAATGGGTCAAAAAGGAGCTAAAATGAATTAGTTATGAATTAAATAAGTTTCTGATTTATTTTAACACTAAAAATCATTTTCTAAATCATTTTCTATGATTTTTCCTATCCACTGGACTGCGCCTCAATTAAACGGGAACGCAGGGGCTCAAGCGCAATAAAACCCAAGACTCAGATTTACCCCGCGGTGGACTGCGGGTTGAATAAGAAAAAGCGCAGGGGTTCTTTATGAAGATTACCCACCGAAGGGGTATCCTTCAATCACAGCCGTTGGATCGGGTTTCAGTAGCCCAGATTAGGTCGCCAGCGCGCCGAAGCGGTACACAGCGCCGACCATCCAATCTGTGATCAACGGCCCTGATTTAAAACATTAAAGATTGAATCTGGGCCGCGGGATTCGATCGGACGACCCGAGATGATCCTACCGAAGAGGTATCACGGTGTTTTAATCACAGCCGCCCAGGCCAGATCAACGGTCGAGGTGCATCACCCCCAAACGTGAAAGACGACGACGGCGCCGCCTCACGCCCACGGTGGCCCATGGCCGGCGCTCGGCCAATCCCAGGATCAAGGCCCTAATAATTCAATTCCTACGGCCTACGCGATGCTCCTAGCGCAACTAACTGGATGGGCTACTCACCGAGGTTGGAGACGGCAGCAGCGACGCTACCCACGGCGAGAAGCGGATTCGTGGTGGATTTGGTTCGACGGCGAGCAATTCCGGTGTCGTGGTGCCTCCACGCGCCACCCGAAACCCCGTGCGTGTTCGTGGAGGGTTTCCGAGGATTCGGAGCCTCACACCGTGGACCGGCGATGAGCACCGGCGCGGTTCAACGATGGCGGCGGCGGCGCCCTTCTTCTACCTCGCGACTTCTCTCTCCTCTCTGCTCGGTTTGCTGGCGAGATGGTACGGGGGCAATGGGGAGCGGGACCGGTTCTTATACCCCGAGCGGTGCGCAAGAGTCGGGAGGGCTGTTGCAACGGTGGCGCGATGACCGCGGAGTCCGTTGTCCGGTTGCGAGCGTAGACGCAAGGTAGGTGCCAAACCTGACCAGCGGGGCCCGCAAGGCAGTGGCGGTGATTTGTTGCAGCCAGCCGCGCGACGGAAGCGAAGTGGAGCTCTGAGGACACGGGCCCACGCATCAGCGAACGGGAGAAGGGACGATTGCGCGGCAGCGGCTGGACGGTGGGACCCCCGTGTCGGCGCCAGGTTGAAGAGCGGAGCGCACCAGCAGAGGGACCGACGGGAGGGGCCCGGCTGTCAGCAGGTGCGGGGAGGTAAGTGGGCCACGCGGTGTTAAAGGTTAGTTGGGCCGAATTCCAGGTATGAGGCCCAGGTAAGCTTTTATCCTTTTTCTTTTTATTTTTCCTTTCTATTTTCTTCTTTCTCCCTTCTTTCACAAATTCAAATTTTAATACTAATTTGAATTCAAACTTTGTTTGTGAGCTTCTTATCTGAGTTAAGTTCTTAAATTAAAATATTAATGGGGACAAAATATATTCTTTCATACATTTATTTTCCTCTATTTTGTATAATCCTCCTCCTTCTCTCTTTTCTTAATTGTTTCTATTTTCCTTTCTTATTTCAATTTCAACTCAAACCAAGTTTTAAATTCTAAATTTCAAATTTATGCACAAGATAAACTTTCACATGATGCACAATTACTACATAGTATTTCTTCATTTATTTTGTTATTATATTAACTAAGTAATGTTTTCAACTTGAAGTACACACACCACATTATTATTTGAGTGTGTAGTTGGATTAAAGGTATATTCAAAAGTTCTCCCTTTGTTTTGATAGGAACATTTTTCCAATGTCTAATCTTTATTATGATTTATTTTTACCATCATTATTTTATTATGATCATTTACTTTTAAAAAGGGTGAATTATAAAGTTTAATTATTTATCAATGGTACTTTGCTCAGATTTCTTCTACCAATCCTACATTCAGAATTTGGGTGTTACAGCGTACCGATTTGGCCGAGGCCGTGGGCCGTCCGATTCAATCTGGCGGGGGAAATTTGATCTGCTATCATAAAATATCTATCATCGATCTCTGATCCAACGACCGAGACTTCAATCAAATCTACATCGTAGACTATCGATCCAACGGTCCACAAAAGCCCATACCCTTTGACCATCTACTTCTTCAAAAGAGACCAAGTGCTCTATATTAATCAACCCGCCGTCCACCTGTGCGGTAAGATGATTACTTAGCAGTCCCTGAGAAATGCAAGTAAGTCCCTAGAGCTCGATTTAATTATAAAAATGACCAAAAACTAAATTAATCCCTATAATGCTCGTTTTAACTCTGATTTAGTCCGTTCAAGTTGCGTTAGTCTCGTATTAAATTTGTCTACGCAATAACAACATTATTCACAACATATTACTTACTTTTATATTAATTATCCTATGATTATTGATTTATCTTTCTAATCAAAGTTAACTATCCACGATTATAACCTGACTAAAAATACAACCTATAATCAAGTTATATCTCGGATTAAAGTTTAATTAATTCTCACATGATTTATATTAACTAACATATAATTTATCTTTTATTGTTTAATCATCTAAATCTTAGAAAAATCATATCCTATTAACAGTAACTCTAAATTTAGTGGTTCTCGAACCTACGACCGCATAGCAACACGTAGAATATTCTTACATTGTTTGTTCTCATGTTTGGTGTATTGTTATCTTTATGGACTCCTTGTCTATTTGTATGTTTTGCTATGAGTAGAAGTGAGGTCACGAGAAACTTGAAGACCAAGTTGGTGAAGTACCTGGGAATCTTGGGTCTAAGGCAAGTTGTGCACTTGATCACTCTTCTTTACCCAATAATGTTCCTATTAATCACTGTGACATGATTGAAAGGGAAATGTGCCCTTGAGCCATTTCTATAAATGTTTTGGTGATTAGATGCCCAACACATACTATTTTGGTTGATATAAGCTAAATATAAAAAGAGATGCAAATGGAAAAGCAAGGTATGATTCTAGCCTTAGTAAATTGTTTTTGGTACTAACATTATTCTACTAAATGCTAGGAACCTTGTCAAAATGAGAGAAATCAGATTGGAGAAGTTTGTCTAAGTCCAACCAGACTTGCACCAGCCTGAGGTGCACCGAACTGTCCGGTGCCCAGGCTGGCGCCCCACCAAAAGGTCGCTCTCAGGAAAAACTCAGCGCGCCACGACAATAATTCATCGGACTATCGGGTACACCAGCCGCGCCCAAGCCAATGGTCAGCTGCGCGATCAGCGGGCGACACGTGGACTTCGCTAATGGTCATCTGGTCGCACCGAACTATCCGATGTGCCACCGGACTATCCGGTGTGCCAAGGGGTCATGGCTGCAACGGTCGACTTCGCCAGAAAAGGTAGGAAATCGTGCACTGTTCACTGTCTGGTGGTGCACCGGACTGTCTGTTGAGCCCACGGACAGAAGGCAACTATGATCTTCCAAATGGAGCTCCAACGACTCCTAACTGCCTTGGGGCTATAAAAGGGACCCCTAGGCTCATGGAGCAACACACCAAGCACCCATTGAACATCCTAAGACGTCGAGACTTCGCATTCACGCATCTGGTTCATTGTGATAGAGATTCGAGCACTTTTATGAGTTGTAACTCCACTGTGCTGTTTTTAGTGCTTGTTCTTGCCTTGCGTGTGTGTTGTTGCTGCAACTCTCGCTCTTGTGTGTGGTGCTATTCCCCCCTTACTCTTGTGTTTACTTGAGATCTTGTGTGTAAGGAGTGGGAGTCTCCAAAGTGCGGAGATTCCTCACAACGGGATAATGTTGAGACAAAGAGAACCGTGGTATTCAAGTTGATCTTTGGATCACTTGAAAGGGGTTGAGTGCTACCCTCGTCCGTCGGGACGCCACGACGTGGAGTATGCAAGTATTCTACTTGACCGAACCACAGGATAAAAATCGTTGTGTCACTTGTCTTTATTCTTGTGCGATTCTTTCTATCTCCATTAACTTCACTTGCATAATTGCTCTAAGTTTAATACTCGTCTTATGGAGGGCAATTAAGGGAAGAAGTTTACTCCGCTTGTACTTATCGCTTGAACTTGGACTTAGCTTTCACTATTCTAATATTAGTCTAAGTTTGTGTTGTTAAGCTGTTTTTACAGGATCACCTATTCACCCCCTCTAGGTGCTCTCAGTACTAAGTTCCATACTTCATCCCTCTTAAAATTGTTGAGCTCTTTTTGCATGGCCATCACCCAATCTAAGTCCTTCAAAGCATCTTCTATCCTAATAGGTTCAAAGAAAGACACAGAAGAGTGATTCTCACAAAAAATAGCAATTCTTGAATGAGTAGTTACTCCCTTATTAATGTTTCTAAGGATCATGTCCACAAGTTTGTTTGACTTTGCCTTTCTTGTCATACAAAGCCTTGCCTAGGTGAGCCACCTCTTGACTTAATTGCTCACTCTCCATTGCAATCTCATCCGAACATGTTCCTAGAACAATATTCTTAACATGAACTTGGTTGCAGGGATTAGAATCATCAATTAAATCAAAGCAAAAATAAAAGCATATTTCTTAATAATTTTATGAATTTCAACTAAAGATGCTCTTGGGGTGCTACCGATGATCTCTAGCTTACTAGTTAGCTCATTATTATGTGTGCTAAGAATTTCCATTTTTTCTAGCAAGTTTTCAATAGCTTCTTGAGAGCTAGCTAACTTAGCCTTAAGTTTTTCATTCTTTTTGATAAGGCTATCATCGGCAGTTGAGGATGTAGCTTTAGACTCTAATTGCTCAATTTTAGTTGTTAGCTCACATTTCAAATTTGCAAAATTTTCAAAATTCTCTAGCAAAGATTTATAATTATTTTGAGAGCCAAGCAACTCACTTTTCAAAGTTTTAAGTTAAGCCTTTTGTTTAGTACAAACATCCTCAAAAAATTGAACAGCATGCACAAGTTCATGTAAGGAGGGTTTTCCCTCACCATCACAATCATCACTACTACTATCATCACTAGAAGATGTGATGCTTGATTTACCTCTTGCAATAAGGCATTTGTGTGATTAAGAGCATGAGGATCATGATAAAGAGCGATAGCTGTGACTCCTTGGTGAATCATCTTCGCTCGAAGAATCATCCCAAATCTTGACACTTGTAAGCGCCTTGCCTTTGCTCCTCCTATTCTTGGGTTCGACCATATTTGGACAATTATTCGAAAGTGACCCTTCACCCACATGCAAAGCATCATCTCTTTCTTTGTTTTTTCCTGTCAATATTAAAGAGAAGATCCTCAACCTGTAGGGGCACACCCATTAGATTAATCTTGTGAATCATCCCCATTACCTTTCCGATGCATCGGACTGTTTCTTCGTCCTCGGAGGATGATGTTGAGGCTTGATCATTTTTTATCATCATTTTCACCTTCTTCTTCCTCTTCTTCACTTGAGGAACTTGAGCTTGGAGTCTTCTTCATGCCTTTCATCCTTTTGTGTTCATCACATGCAAAAGCATATGACTTTGAAGAAGTTGGCCCCTCTTCTTGACCCATTTTTCGCGACATCTCAAATGTCACGATCTTTCTGATCACAATCGTCTGGTTCATTTGGCTCAAGTCCTCAAGATTATGAAGGATGGTGATGATGCTCCCATATCTTTGTTGTGGTAGAAGGGAGATGATCTTCCTCACAATGCCCGCATCACCTAGCTTATTAAATCCAATAGAGTCGAGCTCATTAATCACAAGATTTAAGCACGAATTTATGTCTCTAACAAGCTCATTTTCTTCCATAGCAAAGGAATTATAATCATTTAAAACTATGCAATGTTTTCGCTCACAGACATTAGATGTGTCGTCACGGAGCTCATGCAATTTTAGTCAAATCTCATTAGCAGTTTTCAAGGTAAATACTTGAATGAAATTTTCCATGCTAAGAGATTTATACAAGCAATTTTTGGCTCTAGCATTCAAATAAATTTATTTTTCGTCACTCGTGGTGAGCTTCTCGGGATTCTTAGGTGGTTTCATCCTGTCACGAGTGACTCTCCAAACACCTAGATCAACTACTTCTAGGTAACAAGCCATTCTATCGCTATAATATGGGAAATTAGCGTCGTCAAAGTGTGGTGGCCTATGGGTATCCATCCCATTCCTCTAAAGAGCGTCGGCTCGATTAGCCGTGAAGCTAAAATGTTTCAAATGAGCCAAATCTGGCTTTGATAGCAATTGTATGAAATAGTGACGCCTAAGAGGGGGGTGAATTAGGACTTAAACTCTCTCTAAACTAGGCCATAAATAAATCCCTAGAACAAAACCTATGCAAATAAATAATCTATAATGTGTATACTAGGTTTTGTCGATGTGTTGGTATCTCTACCATAAAACTTAAGTTCCAATCCTAACTATTCTAACTAGAAAGGAGAGACTGAAACTTAAGTACTTAATGTAAATGCGAATGGTAAAGATGCAAACTCTCGTCGATGACACCAATATTTTTACCGAGGTATCCGGAACCACGCAAGGTCTCGACTAATTCTCGTTGGTGCCCCTACGCAAAGGGTAGCACACGCGAGGGTCAAGCACCACGGCCGATTAACTCTGTAGAGAGTCACGGGCCTTCTCCACATGTAAGTGGTGCTCCGCTTCCGGCTCCGATCCTCTCAGACGCTCCTCGCCGTCTCCACTATCAAGCTTCCGGTCGAAATGCCGCGGGCCTCGTTCCTTCCGGTACACGGTGGCGGCCGTGACACAAACTCGGTTGTAACGGTCTCACAAGTCTCACGCCCCACTCGGTACAATTACAACGACTCACACAAGAGGAGAGGGTTTTGTGGGTTTTTTTTTCTAAACTCACTCAACTTACTTGGAATAACCTAGAGCAAGCGCATAATCGGTCTAACTAACCTAAGCACTTCACAAAAGCACCTATGCTAATCATCAAGTGATTCTATTAAGCACTTAGGTGTTTGAGCATTTGGAAATATCTATAACATGTGTTGGTATGTTGCTTGGGCTCCCACAACTTCAAATGGTCGGTTGGGTGAAGTATATACATGCCCCAACTCAAAACTAGCCGTTGGAGAAAAGTTGTTGCTTCTCTGCGACACACCTGACAGTTTGGTGGTAGGCACCGAACAATCCCGTGCCCTGTCCGGTGCGCCACTAGTCGTTGGATCTGACGTTGGCAGGTGACCGTTGGCACGTGTAGCATTGCACCGGGCTGTCTGGTCCGGTGTCTCACCGGACAGTCTGGTGGCACTTCTCCACAGTGCCACCAGGAACTAGCCGTTGGGCTACTGTTCCCTGGTGCACCAGACAATCCAGTGTGGCACCGGATAGTCCGGTGTGCCACTGGACAGTCCAGTGCTCTCAGCCGGACGGTCCGACAGTGGAAACACTTTCTTCATGTCTTGTACTTTGCTTGATACTTGTTGATCTTCACTTATGGTCTTCATAATGTCTTCTTTTGAGGTGTTGCTTCCTCAATGCCTTATTCTAGTCACTTTAGCATCTTGTGAACTATAGATACAAACACTAGCAAACATAGTAGTCCACAAGATATTTTGCTCATCAAACACCAAAATCAATTAGTTAAAATGGGTCGAGGTCCATTTTCCTTACACGACCCCTCCACAACCGACATAAGGAAATGGAGGGGTCGTGGCTCCAAAAACTTTGGTCAGAATATACAATATTATACAATCGCTCAGCAAACTACAATATTAAGAGTTTAGGACACTATAAATCATGACTTCACAAGTTTAAAAATCGACACAAAAACATATGTTTTAAAGATCAATAGCATGCACAAAAGACAACATTTTTTATCAATATTCTTCAGTCATGAACCCAAACTTATAGATACATAAGACAAGAGTGAGTACCTTATACGGTTGTAACATGTTAACACGATAATATCAAAATTATGCAAGCTTGACATAAAAGGTAGGGCTAAGGTGGTATTTTTTGTATAGTGTTTTATGTGATACCTAAAAACAGGATTTTCTAGAAACAGGAAAAATAGGAATATCCGAATAAAAAACAGAAATTCAGAAATACGTACGAAAAAACAAAACCGTTTTAGTTTTCGTTCCTGAATATACCATTTTGTTCCAATTTTTCATGTAAATACGAAAATGGTCCAGATAAAAAATGGAATAAGATACGTGTTGGGGACTTGTTCTCAAATACTATGAATTAAGAATAAGGCAACACAAGATGTTAAATGTTAATGCCCTTCCTTTTTCGAAGCATTATTCCCCTTAGGATATAATGATCTTCAAACGAAGGTCATGAAGGACATACCTTCATCATCGCAGTATATGTTAAATAAAAGAAGAAGCATATGGCATATAGGAAACAACATAAACAATTATATAACATTATTAATTCATTCTAATTATATAATCATGGAAAGGCAGGAACAATATTGAATTACAAAAGTACCTTCGGCTTGATGGAAGGCAAGAAAGTACAAGCATGACGTAAAAGCAAGAACAAGACATCGTGAACAGTACGGGGTACTATTCATCTATTTATAGGCACAGGACGCAGCCTATGAGAAATTACATTCATGCCCTTTACATTTATTATTGACTTATATACAAATCTATGAGGACTAAATAGCCTTTTCACCTTTAAGTCGGTTCCTTTTCCCGCGGATAAGCCGAAGCTCCCTTGCGCGTAGCTTCGGAGCAACGACAATCTTTGTCACGATCATGCTCTTCTCATCGTGTACGCTTTTATCATGAATCCGAAGGTACCTGTCCATAAGCCATACTTGGAAGACATTGTTAAATTACGTTTTTGAGGACCTTCGGAGGACGAAGGCCCCCAACAGTAGCCCCTCACAGTATTAATTTGTTTAAGATAACAAATTTAGACTGCAACATGGACGAAGGCCTTAAGCCGAAGGTCCTAAAAACACCTTCCCTTTGCTAGAATAGCAACAGTCAATGATAGGCGGGACCCTCCAACTTGGGGCGCGTCAAGCGTATAAATAAGAACTCACCCTGACCATATTTGGTATGCTGTTTGTGCCACTTGCTTTATTTGCTCAATTTTATAGCTCTTGCTCACCAACGCTTGCTTAGTTTCTCAAGCTTTCTAAGCTTCGGTTTGAAGGACACGTTTTCGTCATTTCCGAAGAAAAGATGTCTCAAGACAAGAAAGTTGCTGCTGAGACGAAGCTAACCGAAGAGGAGAAGCTCTTTGAGCAGAAGAAGGCTGCAAATCCTTATATAGTTGGGTTTTTAGAATCAATGGCAAAATCAAATACAGAGAAGATTAGAAAAGAGATATTGGAGGGCCTATCTGAAGACACTGGTGACAATGACAACTATGATGCAGAAAGTGGGGGTGAAGATTCCAAAGATCGACCGTGGAGGCCAAGCCATACAATTTTCGGAAAGTCGACCATCAAGCAAAGTCACCTTGAGAGCATGAGGGGGAGGTACTTTCGAGATATATCTATTGTGAGGGCTGGCGAAGACAATAACACTCCTGCGCCTGAGGAGAATGAAGTTGTGATCTTCCAAAGCTTCTTTAAAGCTGGGCTTCGGTTCTTACTGAGCAGGTTTGTAGTTGAAGTGTTAAAAACCTTTGAAATTTTCCTTCATCAACTGACCCCCGAAGCTATATTGAGGATATGAGTCTTCGTCTGGGCAACAAGGAGCCAAGGTATAGACCCAAGCGCAAAATGCTTCTGCAGCATGCACGAACTTATGTATGAAACGAAGGCCACTGGAAAAGAACAGTATCACAACAACTTCGGTTGTTATGGATTTATCGCCCGTCCCAACTCAAGCTACCCAGTGCCAACATTTCGGAAAAGATGGCCAGGAAATTGGATGGAGGAATGGTTTTATGTGAAGAATGACTTAGTAGCGAGGGAGGATGTTAAGGAGGTTATTATGTGCCCCATTTGGTCCCGCTTCGACCTCCGAAGGCCGAAGGTTGAGATTGACAAAGCCGCTGAAGCATGCCAAAAGGCATTTGGTACTGTTTGCTTTTTTGTTGGTACAAGAGATTTAATCCAAGAGCATATAGCCTTCAGAGATGGCCGCTTGTAGAGAACTGGGAAATGCCGAAGGAGACTATCACCGAGTCTAGCGAAGGTGAGCTGGTTCGACTGAAATACACCTTCAGAAATGGAGATAAATTTGATGAACCAAATGATGACTGGCTGAAATGTATCGAAGCTACAAGTGATGAACTGCTTGGGCCATATTCCAAAGCGGAAGATAATGCATTATCCACATCCTTCGGGGGTCGAGGAAAAAAGAGATTGAACAGAGTTTTTGATGCCATTGGTTATGTTTACCCCGACTACTGCTACCCGCTGCGGGGACGGGGAAAGAAGAGAAAAACTGTTGTTTCGGACAAGACTGCTGCTTTGGCCATTCCAGATGAGCCTGCGCAGAAGAGCAAAAAGTTGAAAGTCCTTACCCACCGGCCACGTTATATTGAACCGGCCGTAGTGCCTGAGTTTGGAGGGGAGACTTCTTTAGCTGCTGAACCTAAAGAGCCCATCCCTCCTATGCAGAAGGTTGAAGATCCGGCTATAGCGCCGAAGGTACCCTTAGCCGAACTAGCTGTGTCGAAGACTGATAAAGATAAGGCCAAAGAGCCAAAAACTGAAGGAACAAAAATGTTAGAAATTTTAAGCCCTTCGGCAGAAGTAACAGTGCCGAAGGCACAAAAAAGTTTTGCGGCAACTCCCAAAAGAAGAAGGATGGTGAATGTACTAGATGTGTTAGAAACAGTAAAGGCTTTAAGCTCCACTCCTTCAGGGAAAATCGCCGAAGCTTCAAAAATGCAAACCAAAGCTGAAACAAAGTCGGCCGAAATTAAAGCTGTAGTAATCCAAGCTAGTGCCGAAGCTAGCCCTTCAGAGCTCGCCGAGAAAAAACCTTCGGAAATTGAAGAAGGGGCAATAGAAGAAAAGGCCACAGAGCAAGTTTTGCCTGAAAAGGTTGCTACTCCTGCTCCCGAAGCTTTGAAAGAGAGCATTGATTATGTCATCCGCCATGCTTCGGGAAAGATACTTTCTAAGTAAGAAAAACAAGAAGCTCAACATTATGCCCAAAAACTGAAATACCCGAAGGGGGCATTGGTGTTTAATGGCAGCGGGGAAGAAGATTTTTTGTACTGTCTCCCGGATAACAAAGAGATATCCATCAGCCGGGAGATAGGAAGAAGCTTCGGATTTCCGAAGCTAGAAGATGGCCTCTCAGTACTGTCAAAGGATGAATTGGCTGACAGTTTAGCATATAATATCATAAAGGTATGAAAATCAATTTTGTATTTGAAAATGAATTATTTCATTTGTTTATACTTAATACTGTACTCCTCTTGTAGGGCTTGATCCTTAGCAATGCCCTTAGAGCACAGAAAAATATCGAAGATGAAGGGTGTACAATGGCTCTGAACAACCTTCGTTCAGAGGTGATTGAACTAAGGAACGAAGACCTTGAGAAAGATAAAATATTAATTTCATTGGTAAATAAAATAAAAGAAGACGAAGCTAGTTCCAAAACTCACGCTGAGGCCCAGAAGAATGAAATCGAAGACCTTCGGAAACAACTAGCTGAGGCCAAAGAAAAATGTGCTGTCGCTGAAGCTAATCGAGATGCCAGAGAATATTAGAAAAATTATTTGGAAAAAACAGTTGTAGAGCTTCGTGCATCCAAGGAAAGATGTTTTGAAAAATTTGTGGGGTGCGTGAAAAAGATGAAGACTAGCTTCGCCAATGTAGGCGCCTATTCAAACGAAGACAACTTCATACGAGGCGACCCCGAGGGTGTTATCGAGTGGATCAGCGGAGAAGCCAAAGCTTTTGAGGAAATTCTGAGTGATCGTGGGGATGTCTGTGCTTTCTCTGGTGCGAGAGGAGTTTCAGCTATCTTGGAGAAAGCGGGTTGCAATCATGTTAAAACCCTAGCTTAGGCCGAAGCTGCCTTCTCCGTGGAAGACACGAAGGATCCCTCGGCCGAAGCAAGTTTATTGGGCGGCAAATTTTTCACTGATATTTGGGAAAATGGTGGCCGAGAAATGGCTCATGGAATAATGAAGAAGAGAGAAAAAGATATATACGATTCTCGAGAAGCAGCGAAGAAAGCTGAGAAAACTGCAGAACTTGAGAGACGGATAGGTATTGTTTAATGGCTTGTAGCTTCGTCGTTTGTTTTCGTGGCTTTGAACTGATTGATTTTTTCTATCGCAGCAGTCGGCGTTTCGGACCCGCGAGGACCGTCAACCGACCAGTAAATTTGTTGTTGCGTGTCCCTGCCCAGATGGGTTGATGCAAGATGGAACACAAGAGGGAAATGAGGCTTATGTTATCTCGCACCGGGATGCTCGTAGTAGGGGTTACAAGCGCCGCGCGAGGGAGCGAGGGCGAGAGAGAGAAGAGAGTCTCTGCGTGCTGCCTGTCTCGTCTGCCCCGCCTGCCCCCGGCGTCCAACGTTGTCCTCTACGTCCAACGTTGTCAGTGTTGCAACGTCTGTCCGCGACATGCCTTAGGAAGGCCCTAGACATCTCCTTTTATAGATACAAGGAGATGCCCAGTTGTACAAGGGGGTATAGCTATATGCTATCGTGGCTGGCGGAGAAGCGCCTTGAGCCCTGTACACGAGCTAATGTGGCCGTCGGAGAAGTGCCTTGAGCCCTGTAGAAGCACAGCTGTCAGCGCAGCATGGATCCTGCTGACGTTGTCTTGCTTCCGTAGGGGGTTTGAGAGCAACCGACGTCATAGGCGCATGCGAGGAACCATCATTACCTATTACCGGAGTAACCTTAGATGGGACACTGGTCTTATTCCTTCATAGCCTGAGGCAGCTAGCTAGGAGTAGGGTAATGATGTATCCCCTGTAGTATAGTCAGTCCGAGGCCCAGGTCGGGTGAGGCGGAGACTTCTCCTGAGGCCGAGGCTGGGCTCGGGCGAGATTGTGACTCCTCCCGAGGCCGAGGCTGAGGCCGAGGCCTGGGGTCGGGCGAGGCGAAGATCTTCCTCCGAGGCCGAGGCTGAGGCCGAGGTCTGAGGTCGGGCGAGGCGGAGCTCCCTGTTGCGCCCGAGGCCAAACTCTTGGGAGATCGTGACTCAGTTTTATCCTAGTGGTTGGCATAGTAGCCAGAGCGGGGTGAACAGCGCTGTTTTCCTGTCAGATCGGTCAGTAAAGGGACAGAGTGACTGCAGTCACTTTGACCTTGCCGACTGAGGCACGCGTGTCAGGATAAGGTGTCAGGCAATCCCCGCATTAAATGCGCATGCGATACGGTCGGCTGGTAAGGCGATTTGGCCAAGGTCGCTTGCACGACAAAGTCTGCCCAAGCTGGACTTCGGGCGAGCTGAGGGTGCGTCTGCTGACTGAGGGGACCCTCGGGCGAGGCGTGAATCCGTCCGGGACTACTGCTCCCGCCCGAGGCTGGGCTCGGATGAGGTCACGTCCCTCGGCAGACGTGGCCTTGACTTGAACCGCGCTTTATCAGTCGTGTATGGTTTGTTCTGAAGATGTTTTCCAGCCGGCTTAAGGAGCATCAGGGGTACCCCTAATTACGGTACCCAACAGTAGCCCCCGAGCCTCAAAGGGAGTGCGGGCACTCGCTTGGAGGTTCTGCAGGATTTTTGCAAGGGGACCAGCCCTTCTCAGTTATATTCTGTTCCGGTGGGTGCGTGCGAGCGCACCCACCGGGTGTAGCCCCCGAGGCCTCAGAGGAGTGGTTTGACTCCTCTGAGGTCTTAATTCTTTTTGCGATGCCTTGGTCGGCCTTGTTGTTCCCTCTTGCGGCCTGGCCGTAGCTCGGGTGCACGGTCAGTTTTCGGGTTTTCACGCTGGTTTGTTGACGTGGTCAACAGTTCGGCCGTAGCTTGGTGCGAGAGCAGCCCCCGAGCCTCTGGACGGAGCGAGAGGACGGTCAAGGAATGTCTTGACTTTTATTGTACGCCCCTTCGTCGCCTTTCCGCAAGGAGGAAGGGGGAAAGCGCCATGTTACCCTCGGAGGGCACCGAACATGGTGTTTCCGGTGAGTTGCTAGCGGGTGATCCGAGTAGACGCCCGAGCCCCGTTCGATAATGGTCGGCTAGTGGCCCAGAGGCGTGCTCCAAAAGTACCTGCAGGTGATTTGCCGGACCCGGACCCATTCGATAGGGTCCGAGGGCTCGATGCCTCCCTCTGTTGGGATTCCGTTACAAATCGTTCGTGCTGGTCTCGGAAATGTCCTAGGGTACCTCGGGAGCGTAGCCCGAGCCTCGGCCATGTAACGGACATACCCAGGGTCATCCCTGACTCTGCGTGCTCTGGGGCGGCTGTTGAACCCTTCCGAGGGGCCAGCCTTCGAACCCCTGATCAGTAAAGGGCACGGAGCCCAAGTGCTCTGGGGCGGTTGCCGAACCCTGGAGGGCGCAACCTTCGAACCCCTGATCAGTAAGAGGGCTCGGGGCCCGTTTCCTTCGATGGGAAGGGTCCTTTTTCGAAATACCTCCTTTTCCGGTCCCTGTGGCGAGAGAGAGAGAGAGAGGGAAAGAAAAAGGACATGAATTTAAATAAGGTGGCACACCTTTTTTGACGCGGTCATCATGACGGAGGCGAAACGGCGCCCGCTTCTCCTGCCGGAGGTGTCGCTTGCCCTGCCAAGGAGTTAATGCGAGGGGACGGGTGATTCGCGGGGCGTCTGTTGCACGTGCGCGAGCCGTTCGAGGAATGGAACACGGGTGTGTTGTCTTTACTTCCGTGGGAAAGGGCTCCCCTGCCATTTCAGAAGAGGGTGCGAGCCTGTAGGTGATTGGACCGCTGCTTCCGCCCGTCTGCTACTGCAATTACTGTCCGGTCCTCTTCTGGTCATATCAACCGTCGTGCCTATCCCCGCGGCTGACTGACCCATGATCGTTGCACTCAATTGGCACTGTTGGGTCACGCGTAGGGCTGCCTCGAGTCATGGCACTGGTTCTGCAGCCGAGAAGACGCGGCATTGGCGCGAGTGGCGGTGTGGTTTCCTTGCACGTAGTAACCGTTGCGCCGGTTACATGACATGTGGGCCCGGGCCTCCATGCTGGACCGCTGGATGCGGCGAAGCCGAAAGGACGCACAACCGTGGTGCAGTTGCATGCTTGCTGCGTAGCGATCCGCCCTTTCAACCGCTGGTTTCGGCGAGGATGGAGGAACGCTTATAACCGCGGGGCGGTTACATGCTTCATGTGCGGTGATTTGGCTTCTTCCATGTCAGGTCAGCTCGCATGACGTGTGGGACCCAGCCCCCGCGTCGGAGGGTGAGAACCCTGGAGCGCGTCGGTGGAGACTTTGCCCGTGACGCTTGGGGGTGCGAGTAAGGAGATCTGCCTTTAAAAAGGGGTCGATCCCCCGGGCAGTAGCCATGCCTTCACACTCCTCGCATTTGCCGTGCCCTTCCACCTTCCGAGCCCCTAGATGGGGTGCACCTGTGTTGCCTTCTTTTTGCTGCTGTTTGAGGTGCGCGACCCCGTGGGGGTTAGCGTTCTTCAGTCACCGCTCGGCTTCAAGGATTTTCATCACGTAGCCGGCTGTAGTCCCCCGTCGGCGGTCACCCAGGATGATGACCACAGGCCTCGAGGTGGGAAAGAGCGAGCCGGGCCGTGGCCTCCCCCTGTCCTTGGCTTCAAGGACGTTCATCGTCCGTGCTGGGGAGGAGGGTGCGCCGAGTCGGGGCCTACCTCCGCGTGGGCAGTGACCCGCTCCTTCCCTCAGTGATCGGGGGAGAAGAGCGTCCACCATCCGTGGCGCTGGCAGCTGCCGCGTGTCTGGCTCCCCGACCTGAGCAGCTCTGGCGCTGCTTCCGGTGCCACCTCCTACCGCTGGGGCGGAGCGCGGCTGCCCGTCCGTCGCTCGGGTGTCGGTCGCGCCGTGCACGGGTGGCTGCTGTCGCCGGTGCTAAAGTGGTGGTCGCCGCTGGTGAGGCTTCCCACCGCAGCGGTTGCCTCCGCCGACGAGACCGTCAGTGCCACCTACGCTCGGGGCCTCCGGCTCTTTGGCTTTAATGGCTGGTTCTCGTCCCCCGTAAGGGGACGCGAACGAGGGCCTTTCAGCAGTAGCGTTTGCCCTGAGGCCATCGCTGCTGCTGTCTTGCCGCCCGAGACGGAGGTCGTTGTCGCGCTGCTGGTGCAGTGGTTGCCGGCGAGCCACTTGGAGTTGGTTATCCCGTAGGCCTTCTGGTGTGGAGGTTGTTCATTCCTGCGGGAATGGACCCGGAGTCCCGTTTGTAATGGTACCCTCTTGAGGGCGAGATGTAATAGCTTTAAGTACTAAGACATCTGTCGTAGGTCGGGACAACCGCCGAGGGCGCTGCCGACATCTAAGTCTAGGTACCATTGTTACCCCAAGTACATGTGTTTGTTCTTTGTGGCCGCTAAGGCCTGAACATTTGGGTATAAAGTTGTGTTTCGTTTCCTCTCGTTTCGAGCATTAGGACTTGTTCGGTAGCAGAATCCCTTGTCCGAGCGTGAGTCACTTTTCGCGGAAGGTGATGAGTGAGGTATCCGTATCCCGGAGGCATAGGAGTCCCTCGGCTCGGTCGGCCTTGCCGCTTACGTGTTCTCCCGTCGTTTTTGGGATTCCGTTACCGATATAGTCGAAAAGCATGAAAGTCGTTTTGGCGGAAAACTTTTCCGAGGAAAGATTTGACGTAGAGGGGGCTTCCTCCTTTCTAGACCCGAGGCGACCGCTCGGGCCGGGACCCTTGCGGAGGGCCTGGCTGTGGTCGTCTCGTCTGCCCGGTCTTCCGAAGCCGAGGCCTCACAGCAGCGTGCCCAGGCCGAGGGTATGTCTTGCCCGCTCTGTGACTTTGTTTTTGTCTCCATTCTTCTCCTTGTGTCTGAAGAATGTTGTCCTGTCGTCTGCAGGGTTCGAGATGGCTCTTGACGAGGCCATCAAGAACTGCAAGGCGCTTGCCGAGGCGGCTGAGCAGAAGGAGGCCGAGCGTGTGGCCATGTCCGAGGCCATCTCGGCTTTCCGCCAGGCCTTTGGCCTCAACGGCGTCCCCCCGGGTAGCTCCCCCTAGAGTCACCTGCAGGCCTTGGGCGGCCATGTGCGCGACATACTCCGCGGGGCGCTGCACCACGACGTTAGGTGGGCCTTCTGTAATACCCAATTTGTATGAGATAATATAAAAAGGAAAAAAAAATTCCCTATTTATACATGTGTTGTATCTATTTATCATCACATGTGAACACCATATTTAAAAACAAATAATTAATAAAAGATATGCCTCTAAAATTATGCATCATGCTAGGATTTTATTTTGTGTGCATTTTGCGCAATATAAAAGTAATGTGACATGAAATATATTGAAGTCCAAAGAGGAATTTGACATCTAAAAGAAATTCTAGAAATTAGAAAAAGATAAAGAAATATTATAAAATACAAAATAAATTCATAGATCCTATATTGGTAAGTTCAAATTTAATATATAATCTGAATATAAACTTGCCACAAAGTTTGGAAACTTAAACCTGGAATTAATTTGAAGTTTGAATTTGAAATAGAAAAAAAATATAAAAGAAAAGGGAAATAATAAGGAAAATCGCGCTTGGGCCGAAACCTGTCCCTTGGCCCATTTCCCAAACCCCACGCGCCAGCCCAACTCACCATCTGCGCGCATGTGGGATATCTGCCTCTGTCTGGCGGGTCCCACATGTCAGCCACACCTCATTCCTTGGCGCTGATGCTAGGTCACTGCACCATGGGGTCGTAGCTGTCAGCCAGGCCCATCATCCCTGATCGCGCGCGGGTTATAGCTCTGGGACGCTGCGTGGCGGGCCCACCCGCTCAGTGCCATCTCTATCCTCTAAACAGACTTCACGTCGAAGCGGACGCCGATCCCGCCGGGAAGCTCAGCTTCCGACCGCACGGACTCCCCATCTGGCCTATAAAATCCTAGCGCCCGTGACCCTGAGCCATAGCCTTTGCAAGCCGGACACCAAGGAGAGAAATCGCGAAGTCATCGCCGTGAGAAAGGGGGAACTCGGCGCCGTACCCATGCAATCTAGAATCGTGTTCTTGCCGTTTCGGTGCCGTTGTCGAGGGTCAGGAGATCGGCGGGAGCGCAGGGAGTGTACTTGAGGCACTAGCATGTGGGTTGGGCCACCTGTTCCAGCCGAATGTGTGACGGATGGAGTTGCCGCCGTGGTGGATTCCACCTCGGGCACCTGATGGCCAGCATCGGTGCGGTTCGGGGTCACCGGTGGGCACTCATTGTTGTGCCGGTCGGTGTGGAAGCCAGGAACCCTGGGGAGGACTCGTCGGGGTACTACGACCGGTGGGGTGCCACCACGGATCCGAGTTGCGTCGTGGTAGGAGCACGTCAACGTCCGTATGCCGGTAAGAAGTCGTCCAACGAGTTCTATTTCATCTCCTCCACGTGTAGAGTAGGGTAGAGCAAGGTTTGGGGCCCTGCGCGCTGGACTACGGATTGCGGCCATGGCGCCGCCGCATGTGCTGGGGCGCCGTTGCGTCGGGCCGGCGCTGGGGAGGAGATGGTGCTATCACCGTTGATCCTTGAATCAAGGGCTGGGATTAGATCCCGGGTAACGTTTCAGAATGGATGGCGGGGACCGTTGGATCCTAGATGGAGAGCAGCGATTTAATCGAAACCATATTAAATCTGGTGCGTCGATCTTAGATCCGAGGGCTTGCGTTCTATACCGATTCATTTAAAGACAGAATTAATCTGCACCGTGCGCCTCTGATCGTGCGGCTGTAATCGCTCCATACCCCTTCGGCCTGGCCTTTTTGCATATGAGCCCCTATAGAATACAGAAACCAACCCGCCGTCCTGTGTGGGGGAAGACTGAGTCTTGGGTTTTATTGCGCTTGAGCCCCTGCGTTCCCGTTTAATTGAGGCCCAGTCCAGAGAGTTATAAAATCAAGAAAATGAATTAGAAAATGAGTTTTTAATATAAAAACAATTCATAGAATTTGTATAAATCATAGAAAATGCATATGAACTCCAAATTGGACCATTCAAGTTCCTATAATTTTGTAATATTATTCTCTATCAAATAGTGCCACTGTTTTTACATAAAAGTCACATTAAAATTTTTATATTAATTAATCTTGTACTAAACACATAGGATCTTTGGAAATTCATAACTTAAAATCTATAACTCCAAAATTAATAATTCTTGTTCCTGTGATCATATTTCAACATGTAGATTATTAATATGTGTTTTGCATATATGTATGGTGTAATGTTAATTTTGTCTATACACTGTTTGTATGTATTGCTACGTTTAGCAGTGAGGATACGTGTCACCTGAAGATCATCCTGGTACCTGGAATCTCAAGTCCCAGGCAAGTTGTGCCCTTGATCACTTCTTTTTACCCACTCATGTTCTAATTAATCATAATGATCTGCATAGGTTAATTTTGATGGGACCCAATAGGTTACCCTAGTTTGTCTATCTTTATACCTTGTTTACCACTGAACTTTTTGGGTAGTACTTGCTAGTGCTTTATGTGGTTTTGGGTATGAAGGTACATTATTCATGATCACACTTTTATTATATGTTTATTATTACTGTTCATGATAAGATCATTATGTTAATTGGAACATGGAGAACCACCCGGGAAAACAGTGCTACCACAAGGGAGGAATGGGACCCCTTGGCTGATTAATTAGGAAAGCTAGTGGAAGACTACCTTACCCGAAAGGGGCAAGGGCAGTAGGGAAGTGGTCAGTGTAGGGAGGCCCTCGGGAGGATTTTGCTGCGATGGCGGTCCTGCAAGGGATTCCTGCATTGGAGCTTCCTATAAACTGTAGCGGGTTTTCTGAAGCTAGTGGAACTTTGTAAAGGCCTCGTAGTGTTACCCTGCCTCGCCTCCTCGGTAGAGGTGTATGGGAAGTCGCGATCCCTTGGCAGATGGGTAACATGACTTGTGGGTAAAGATGCGCAACCTCTGCAGAGTGTAAAACTGGTATACTAGCCGTGCTCATGGTCAAGAGCAGCTCGAACCCTCACATGATTAAATTATGGAACTAAATTCAATTTGTCATATGCATTGCATCGCAGGTGAGGTTGTTACTTTTGTTCTACTGTTTAATTGGGTTGGTATTTACTTTTACTTAGTAATTGCTAATAAAATTTTGACCAACATTAAAAGCAATGCTCAGCTTCAACCATCCTCTTTGGTAAGCCTTACACTTCACGTGAGCTCCCACCTTTGGCGAGTTCATGCACATTATTCCCCACAACTTGTTGAGCGATGAACGTATGTGAGCTCACTCTTGCTGTCTCACATCCCCCCCCCCACAGGTCAAGAACAGGTACCACCGGATGAGGCGCATGGAGGATGCTGTGATGTGTTCGTGAGAGATCTAGGCCGTCGTCTCCCAGTCAACTTTGGGTTGCTGGACCGTTGTCTCCTTATAATGTAATTATTTATTTATTTTGTATAGAACTCCTGTTATGTAGTAAAGATGTGACATTCGATCCTGTGCCATGATTCATCATATGTGTGAGACTTGGTCCCAGCACACCTGGTGATTATGTTCGCGCCCGGGTCTTGGTGCCCCGAAATCCGGGTGTGACAGAAGTGGTATCAGAGGAATGTTGACTGTAGGACAAAACCTAGATAGAACTGGACAACCGTTGTCTACTTACCTCTGCTACTCTGATTCTTTCTAAACTCTTCTTAATCTATTCTCATCTATTTCCGCTTTACTCTGATTATTCTTACCTTTTTCCTTCTAAAGACTAATGTGGATTTCACACTTTGAAATCCTGTGCCTAAAGTGACTTTAGGAATAGGAGACCTAATCCTAGGAACAAAAACAAAACTATTTTTATAAGTGTCTATGTATTTGAATGTTTGTTCTTATGATATCTGTCTGATTTGGATCTTTGTTTGAGTGTGATGAGTTGTGGAGTAATGTCCACAATTGCATCTGCATATACACATAGGTATAAAAATATATTTATAAAATAACTAGACAACCTAGATTATCCCCATTGGAACATATCTAGCTTAAGAGATTTATCTTATCCTAAAAGATCTCATTCTAACCAATTCATCTTAGATTCTCCCTTATCTTAATAGATCCATCTCATCTTAAAAGATACTCATCTTATCTTGAAATGATTTTATCTCATCTTAATAGATCTAACTAACCTCAAAGGATTCTACCTTATCCTTATGGATTCATCTTGCCCTAATTAGCATATTTATCCACCCTAGTTTAAACAACCATGATCTAATGCAAATTAATTAGATCTTATCTAGTCAAACTAGTCATACCAATCTAATCTAGATCCCATCTAATCTAATATGATCTAATCTAATGTGGTCTACTTAAACATATTAGTGATAATGGTAGAAGAGATTAAACCCTACTAGCCATGTATTAACTTAACCTAGGGCCATGATGAATGGTATAACCTTTCTATTCCCACCTAACTACAAACAAACTTTTGACTTACATCGTGTAGTCTATCCCACAATATTTATCTTAAACATATTCCCCAGCCCGATAATATACACTAACTCCTAATCAATGAGACAAGACCGGAGAAGATGATCAACTTCATCAAGAAAGGATGAGCACCAACTCAAGTCTTCAAGGATCAAGTGAGATCACCAAGATGAGTCAAGATCCACAATCTTGGATGGAGTCTTTTCTTACCCCATTCCCTCTTACCCAAAACTATATATGCTTTAAAGATATCTTTCATCCTGCATAATAAAGTGGATATACCCATATATACACAGGCCTTCCTAATCACCCACTATTGTCTAAAAAAAATATGAAACTCTGGATCTTGAACCTATTATAGACTAAAAGCCGAATCACAAACCAATCCTTATGTATCCCTTTTCTTACAAATCTCGAGGACGAGATTTCTGTTAAGGGGGGTAGGATTTGTAATACCCAATTTGTATGAGATAATATAAAAAGGAAAAAAAAATTTCCCTATTTATACGTGTGTTGTATCTATTTATCATCACATGTGAACACCATATTTAAAAACAAATAATTAATAAAAGATATGCCTCTAAAATTATGCATCATGCTAGGATTTTATTTTGTGTGCATTTTGCGCAATATAAAAGTAATGTGACATGAAATATATTGAAGTCCAAAGAGGAATTTGACATCTAAAAGAAATTCTAGAAATTAGAAAAAGATAAAGAAATATTATAAAATACAAAATAAATTCATAGATCCTATATTGGTAAGTTCAAATTTAATATATAATCTGAATATAAACTTGCCACAAAGTTTGGAAACTTAAACCTGGAATTAATTTGAAGTTTGAATTTGAAATAGAAAAAAAAATATAAAAGAAAAGGGAAATAATAAGGAAAATCGCGCTTGGGCCGAAACCTGTCCCTTGGACCATTTCCCAAACCCCACGCGCCAGCCCAACTCACCATCTGCGCGCATGTGGGATATCTGCCTCTGTCTGGCGGGTCCCACGTGTCAGCCACACCTCATTCCTTGGCGCTGATGCTAGGTCACTGCACCATGGGGTCGTAGCTGTCAGCCAGGCCCATCATCCCTGATCGCGCGCGGGTTATAGCTCTGGGACGCTGTGTGGCGGGCCCACCCGCTCAGTGCCATCTCTATCCTCTAAACAGACTTCACGCCGAAGCGGACGCCGATCCCGCCGGGAAGCTCAGCTTCCGACCGCACGGACTCCCCATCTGGCCTATAAAATCCTAGCGCCTGTGACCCTGAGCCATAGCCTTTGCAAGCCGGACACCAAGGAGAGAAATCGCGAAGTCATCGCCGTGAGAAAGGGGGAACTCGGCGCCGTACCCATGCAATCCAGAATCGTGTTCTTGCCGTTTCGGTGCCGTTGTCGAGGGTCAGGAGATCGGCGGGAGCGCAGGGAGTGTACTCGAGGCACTAGCATGTGGGTTGGGCCACCTGTTCCAGCCGAATGTGTGACGGATGGAGTTGCCGCCGTGGCGGATTCCACCTCGGGCACCTGATGGCCAGCATCGGTGCGGTTCGGGGTCACCGGTGGGCACTCATTGTTGTGCCGGTCGGTGTGGAAGCCAGGAACCCTGGGGAGGACTCGTCGGGGTACTAAGACCGGCGGGGTGCCGCCACGGATCCGAGTTGCGTCGTGGTAGGAGCACGTCAACGTCCGTATGCCGGTAAGAAGTCGTCCAACGAGTTCTATTTCATCTCCTCCACGTGTAGAGTAGGGTAGAGCAAGGTTTGGGGCCCTGCGCGCTGGACTACGGATTGCGGCCATGGCGCCGCCGCATGTGCTGGGGCGCCGTTGCGTCGGGCCGGCGCTGGGGAGGAGATGGTGCTATCACCGTTGATCCTTGAATCAAGGGCTGGGATTAGATCCCGGGTAACGTTTCAGAATGGATGGCGGGGACCGTTGGATCCTAGATGGAGAGCAGCGATTTAATCGAAACCATATTAAATCTGGTGCGTCGATCTTAGATCCGAGGGCTTGCGTTCTATACCGATTCATTTAAAGACAGAATTAATCTGCACCGTGCGCCTCTGATCGTGCGGCTGTAATCGCTCCATACCCCTTCGGCCTGGCCTTTTTGCATATGAGCCCCTATAGAATACAGAAACCAACCCGCCGTCCTGTGTGGGGGAAGACTGAGTCTTGGGTTTTATTGCGCTTGAGCCCCTGCGTTCCCGTTTAATTGAGGCCCAGTCCAGAGAGTTATAAAATCAAGAAAATGAATTAGAAAATGAGTTTTTAATATAAAAACAATTCATAGAATTTGTATAAATCATAGAAAATGCATATGAACTCCAAATTGGACCATTCAAGTTCCTATAATTTTGTAATATTATTCTCTATCAAATAGTGCCACTGTTTTTACATAAAAGTCACATTAAAATTTTTATATTAATTAATCTTGTACTAAACACATAGGATCTTTGGAAATTCATAACTTAAAATCTATAACTCCAAAATTAATAATTCTTGTTCCTGTGATCATATTTCAACATGTAGATTATTAATATGTGTTTTGCATATATGTATGGTGTAATGTTAATTTTGTCTATACACTGTTTGTATGTATTGCTACGTTTAGCAGTGAGGATACGTGTCACCTGAAGATCATCCTGGTACCTGGAATCTCAAGTCCCAGGCAAGTTGTGCCCTTGATCACTTCTTTTTACCCACTCATGTTCTAATTAATCATAATGATCTGCATAGGTTAATTTTGATGGGACCCAATAGGTTACCCTAGTTTGTCTATCTTTATACCTTGTTTACCACTGAACTTTTTGGGTAGTACTTGCTAGTGCTTTATGTGGTTTTGGGTATGAAGGTACATTATTCATGATCACACTTTTATTATATGTTTATTATTACTGTTCATGATAAGATCATTATGTTAATTGGAACATGGAGAACCACCCGGGAAAACAGTGCTACCACAAGGGAGGAATGGGACCCCTTGGCTGATTAATTAGGAAAGCTAGTGGAAGACTACCTTACCCGAAAGGGGCAAGGGCAGTAGGGAAGTGGTCAGTGTAGGGAGGCCCTCGGGAGGATTTTGCTGCGATGGCGGTCCTGCAAGGGATTCCTGCATTGGAGCTTCCTATAAACTGTAGCGGGTTTTCTGAAGCTAGTGGAACTTTGTAAAGGCCTCGTAGTGTTACCCTGCCTCGCCTCCTCGGTAGAGGTGTATGGGAAGTCGCGATCCCTTGGCAGATGGGTAACATGACTTGTGGGTAAAGATGCGCAACCTCTGCAGAGTGTAAAACTGGTATACTAGCCGTGCTCATGGTCAAGAGCAGCTCGAACCCTCACATGATTAAATTATGGAACTAAATTCAATTTGTCATATGCATTGCATCGCAGGTGAGGTTGTTACTTTTGTTCTACTGTTTAATTGGGTTGGTATTTACTTTTACTTAGTAATTGCTAATAAAATTTTGACCAACATTAAAAGCAATGCTCAGCTTCAACCATCCTCTTTGGTAAGCCTTACACTTCACGTGAGCTCCCACCTTTGGCGAGTTCATGCACATTATTCCCCACAACTTGTTGAGCGATGAACGTATGTGAGCTCACTCTTGCTGTCTCACATCCCCCCCCCACAGGTCAAGAACAGGTACCACCGGATGAGGCGCATGGAGGATGCTGTGATGTGTTCGTGAGAGATCTAGGCCGTCGTCTCCCAGTCAACTTTGGGTTGCTGGACCGTTGTCTCCTTATAATGTAATTATTTATTTATTTTGTATAGAACTCCTGTTATGTAGTAAAGATGTGACATTCGATCCTGTGCCATGATTCATCATATGTGTGAGACTTGGTCCCAGCACACCTGGTGATTATGTTCGCGCCCGGGTCTTGGTGCCCCGAAATCCGGGTGTGACAGAAGTGGTATCAGAGGAATGTTGACTGTAGGACAAAACCTAGATAGAACTGGACAACCGTTGTCTACTTACCTCTGCTACTCTGATTCTTTCTAAACTCTTCTTAATCTATTCTCATCTATTTCCGCTTTACTCTGATTATTCTTACCTTTTTCCTTCTAAAGACTAATGTGGATTTCACACTTTGAAATCCTGTGCCTAAAGTGACTTTAGGAATAGGAGACCTAATCCTAGGAACAAAAACAAAACTATTTTTATAAGTGTCTATGTATTTAAATGTTTGTTCTTATGATATCTGTCTGATTTGGATCTTTGTTTGAGTGTGATGAGTTGTGGAGTAATGTCCACAATTGCATCTGCATATACACATAGGTATAAAAATATATTTATAAAATAACTAGACAACCTAGATTATCCCCATTGGAACATATCTAGCTTAAGAGATTTATCTTATCCTAAAAGATCTCATTCTAACCAATTCATCTTAGATTCTCCCTTATCTTAATAGATCCATCTCATCTTAAAAGATACTCATCTTATCTTGAAATGATTTTATCTCATCTTAATAGATCTAACTAACCTCAAAGGATTCTACCTTATCCTTATGGATTCATCTTGCCCTAATTAGCATATTTATCCACCCTAGTTTAAACAACCATGATCTAATGCAAATTAATTAGATCTTATCTAGTCAAACTAGTCATACCAATCTAATCTAGATCCCATCTAATCTAATATGATCTAATCTAATGTGGTCTACTTAAACATATTAGTGATAATGGTAGAAGAGATTAAACCCTACTAGCCATGTATTAACTTAACCTAGGGCCATGATGAATGGTATAACCTTTCTATTCCCACCTAACTACAAACAAACTTTTGACTTACATCGTGTAGTCTATCCCACAATATTTATCTTAAACATATTCCCCAGCCCGATAATATACACTAACTCCTAATCAATGAGACAAGACCGGAGAAGATGATCAACTTCATCAAGAAAGGATGAGCACCAACTCAAGTCTTCAAGGATCAAGTGAGATCACCAAGATGAGTCAAGATCCACAATCTTGGATGGAGTCTTTTCTTACCCCATTCCCTCTTACCCAAAACTATATATGCTTTAAAGATATCTTTCATCCTGCATAATAAAGTGGATATACCCATATATACACAGGCCTTCCTAATCACCCACTATTGTCTAAAAAAAATATGAAACTCTGGATCTTGAACCTATTATAGACTAAAAGCCGAATCACAAACCAATCCTTATGTATCCCTTTTCTTACAAATCTCGAGGACGAGATTTCTGTTAAGGGGGGTAGGATTTGTAATACCCAATTTGTATGAGATAATATAAAAAGGAAAAAAAAATTTCCCTATTTATACGTGTGTTGTATCTATTTATCATCACATGTGAACACCATATTTAAAAACAAATAATTAATAAAAGATATGCCTCTAAAATTATGCATCATGCTAGGATTTTATTTTGTGTGCATTTTGCGCAATATAAAAGTAATGTGACATGAAATATATTGAAGTCCAAAGAGGAATTTGACATCTAAAAGAAATTCTAGAAATTAGAAAAAGATAAAGAAATATTATAAAATACAAAATAAATTCATAGATCCTATATTGGTAAGTTCAAATTTAATATATAATCTGAATATAAACTTGCCACAAAGTTTGGAAACTTAAACCTGGAATTAATTTGAAGTTTGAATTTGAAATAGAAAAAAAAATATAAAAGAAAAGGGAAATAATAAGGAAAATCGCGCTTGGGCCGAAACCTGTCCCTTGGACCATTTCCCAAACCCCACGCGCCAGCCCAACTCACCATCTGCGCGCATGTGGGATATCTGCCTCTGTCTGGCGGGTCCCACGTGTCAGCCACACCTCATTCCTTGGCGCTGATGCTAGGTCACTGCACTATGGGGTCGTAGCTGTCAGCCAGGCCCATCATCCCTGATCGCGCGCGGGTTATAGCTCTGGGACGCTGCGTGGCGGGCCCACCCGCTCAGTGCCATCTCTATCCTCTAAACAGACTTCACGCCGAAGCGGACGCCGATCCCGCCGGGAAGCTCAGCTTCCGACCGCACGGACTCCCCATCTGGCCTATAAAATCCTAGCGCCCGTGACCCTGAGCCATAGCCTTTGCAAGCCGGACACCAAGGAGAGAAATCGCGAAGTCATCGCCGTGAGAAAGGGGGAACTCGGCGCCGTACCCATGCAATCCAGAATCGTGTTCTTGCCGTTTCGGTGCCGTTGTCGAGGGTCAGGAGATCGGCGGGAGCGCAGGGAGTGTACTCGAGGCACTAGCATGTGGGTTGGGCCACCTGTTCCAGCCGAATGTGTGACGGATGGAGTTGCCGCCGTGGCGGATTCCACCTCGGGCACCTGATACTGGTACCTGGAATCTCAAGTCCCAGGCAAGTTGTGCCCTTGATCACTTCTTTTTACCCACTCATGTTCTAATTAATCATAATGATCTGCATAGGTTAATTTTGATGGGACCCAATAGGTTACCCTAGTTTGTCTATCTTTATACCTTGTTTACCACTGAACTTTTTGGGTAGTACTTGCTAGTGCTTTATGTGGTTTTGGGTATGAAGGTACATTATTCATGATCACACTTTTATTATATGTTTATTATTACTGTTCATGATAAGATCATTATGTTAATTGGAACATGGAGAACCACCCGGGAAAACAGTGCTACCACAAGGGAGGAATGGGACCCCTTGGCTGATTAATTAGGAAAGCTAGTGGAAGACTACCTTACCCGAAAGGGGCAAGGGCAGTAGGGAAGTGGTCAGTGTAGGGAGGCCCTCGGGAGGATTTTGCTGCGATGGCGGTTCTGCAAGGGATTCCTGCATTGGAGCTTCCTATAAACTGTAGCGGGTTTTCTGAAGCTAGTGGAACTTTGTAAAGGCCTCGTAGTGTTACCCTGCCTCGCCTCCTCGGTAGAGGTGTATGGGAAGTCGCGATCCCTTGGCAGATGGGTAACATGACTTGTGGGTAAAGATGCGCAACCTCTGCAGAGTGTAAAACTGGTATACTAGCCGTGCTCATGGTCAAGAGCAGCTCGAACCCTCACATGATTAAATTATGGAACTAAATTCAATTTGTCATATGCATTGCATCGCAGGTGAGGTTGTTACTTTTGTTCTACTGTTTAATTGGGTTGGTATTTACTTTTACTTAGTAATTGCTAATAAAATTTTGACCAACATTAAAAGCAATGCTCAGCTTCAACCATCCTCTTTGGTAAGCCTTACACTTCACGTGAGCTCCCACCTTTGGCGAGTTCATGCACATTATTCCCCACAACTTGTTGAGCGATGAACGTATGTGAGCTCACTCTTGCTGTCTCACATCCCCCCCCCACAGGTCAAGAACAGGTACCACCGGATGAGGCGCATGGAGGATGCTGTGATGTGTTCGTGAGAGATCTAGGCCGTCGTCTCCCAGTCAACTTTGGGTTGCTGGACCGTTGTCTCCTTATAATGTAATTATTTATTTATTTTGTATAGAACTCCTGTTATGTAGTAAAGATGTGACATTCGATCCTGTGCCATGATTCATCATATGTGTGAGACTTGGTCCCAGCACACCTGGTGATTATGTTCGCGCCCGGGTCTTGGTGCCCCGAAATCCGGGTGTGACACCTTCGCCGTGCTCGCCTCCCACTACGACGTGGATCTGGAGCCGGTTTGCGAGGGGTACTGCTTACCCAATGAAGAAGAGGCTGCCTTAGCCGAGGTCCAGAGGCTTGACGCGGCTATCGAGGGCCCAAGTGCGGCGCTGGCTTCCTCCTTTGAGGTGGAGGTCCTTCCGCCGGTGTTGCCGTTCGAGGCCATGCCAGATTCTGCCGAGGGTGGAAACGACGCCGAGGGTGCCGCTCCTCCCCCTGCCACTGTCTGAGCCTGCAAGAACAGTTTGCTTTGAAGTATGCGTATGTTTTTTTGCGGCCACCGAGGCCTAAACATTTAAATCGTCGGGTTATAAAGCTGCGTTTTCTTTCCTCTCGTTTTGTGTGTTAAGACTTGTTTGGTAGCAGAATCCCTTGTCCGAGCGTGAGTCACTTTTCACAGAAGGTGATGAGTGAGGTATCCGTATCCCGGAGGCGTAGGAGTCCCTCGGCTCGGTCGGCCTTGCCGCTTACGTGGTCCCTCGTCGTTTTTAGGATTTTGTTATCGACGCAGTCGAAACGGCACGAAAGTCGTTCTGGCAGAAAAGTTTCCGAGCGTTAGGACTTGTTCGGTAGCAGAATCACTTATCCGAGCGTGAGCTACTTTTCACGGAAGGTGATGAGTGAGGTATCCGTATCCCGGAGGCGTAGGAGTCCCTCAGCTCGATTGGCCTTGACGTTCAAGGTCTCTCTCACTCGTCTTCAGGATTCTGTTACCGACGCAGTCAAAAAGCACGAAAGACGTTCTGGCAAAAGACTTTTCCGAGGAAAATTTTTGACGCAGAGGGGGTTCCCCCTTCTAGCCCCCGAGGGAGGGTCGGGCTTTGCTGAGGCAAGGCTGATCCTTCCTTGATGGTTAGACTTTATTTATGCATGTAAAGAAAGCGAGGTACATAAATGACTTGAAACATTTTAAGGGTAAAAGCGACATAGCTGTTGGATGTTCCAAGCGTTGTTGTAGACCTCGCCTTGATCATTGGCCAGCTTGTATGTCTCGGGCTTCAAAATCTTAGCGATAATGAAGGGCCCTTCCCAGGGAGGAGTAAGCTTGTGGCGCCCTCGGGCGTCTTGTCACGGCCGAAGTACCAAGTCTCCCGCTTGGAAGCCTCGGGGCCAAACCCTTCGGGCGTGGTAGCGTCGCAGGGACTGCTGATACCGCGCCGAGTGTAGTAAGGCCACGTCCCGAGCTTCTTCCAGCTGGTCCAATGAATCTTCTCGGTTGGTCTGGTTGCTTTGGTCATCGTAAGCCTTTGTCCTCGGGGAACCGTATTCTAAGTCCGTGGGTAGGATGGCCTCGGCCCCATAGACTAGAAAGAATGCCGAGAAATCTGTGGCTTGGCTCGGCGTCGTCCTCAGACTCCAAACCACCGAGGGTAGTTCCTTTATCCATCGCTTGCCAAACTTGTTGAGGTCGTTGTAGATCCTTGGCTTCAGTCCCTACAAAATCATGCCGTTGGCGCGCTCCACTTGCCCATTTGTCATTGGGTGAGCTACGGCGGCCCAGTCCACATGGATGTGGTGGTCTTCGCAAAAGTCCAGGAACTTCTTCCCAGTGAACTGCGTGCCATTGTCGGTGATGATGGAGTTTGGGACCCCAAAGCGATGGATAATATTTGTGAAGAACGCTACCGCCTGCTTAGACCCGATGCTGGTTAAGGGTCGGACCTCGATCCACTTGGAGAATTTGTCGATGGCGACCAGCAGGTGCTTGAAGCCCCCGGGTGCCTTCTGCAAGGGACCGACGAGGTCCAGACCCCATACGGTAAACGGCCAAGTGATGGGTATTGTTTGCAGGGTCTAAGCGGGCAGGTGCGTCTGTCTCGCGTAGAATTGACACCCTCTGCAGGAGCGTACAATACTAGTGACGTCGGTCACTGCGGTCGGCCAGTAGAAACCTTGTCAGAAAGCATTTCCGACGAGGGTCCGAGGTGCTGCATGGTGATCGCAAGCCCCCGAGTGTATTTCTTGTAATAGCTCTTGTCCTTGGGCAACAGATATGCATCGTTGGAGAATGCTTGAGGGGCTGTGGTGGTACAACTCCTTTTCATCACCCAGTAAAACGAACGACTTGGCACGCCGAGCCAGTCGCCGAGCTTCGGCCTTGTCGAGGGGCAGCTCTCCTCGAAGGAGATATTGCAGGTACGGGGTCTGCTAGTTTTGGTTTGGTGCAACCCCATTCCGTTGTCCCTAGATGCGCAAGGCCTCACCCTCGGCGGCCGAGGGTACCTCGGGCTGGGCCGAGGTCTCGTCAGGCTCGGGCGCGTCGTCGAGTTTCACGGATGGTTGATATATGTCCCTGGAGAAGACGTCCGGGGGAACCGTCGTTTGCCCCGAGGCTATTTTAGCCAGCTCATCAGCGGTCTCGTTGTACCGTCGAGCAACATGGTTGAGTTCTAGCCCGTGGAACTTATCCTCCAAGCACCGAACTTTGTCGCAGTAGGCCTCCATTTTTTGATCGCGGCATTAGGAGTTCTTCATGACTTGGTCAATGACGAGCTGCGAGTCAGCCCAAGCGTCGAGGCGCCGAACCCCTAGCTCGACGACGATGCGCAACCCATTAACCAAAGCCTCGTACTCGGCCACATTGTTTGACGACGGAAAATGGAGGCGCAGCACGTAGCGCACATGTTTCCCGAGGGGTGAGATGAAGAGCAGGCCAGCACCTGCTCCTGTTTTCATCAGCGACCCATCGAAGTACATGGTCCAAAGTTCGGGCTGGATTGGAGCTGTCGGCAATTGGTTGTCGACCCATTCAGCCAGGAATTCCGCCAAGACTTGGGATTTTATGGCCTTCTGAGGGGCAAATGAAATTGTTTCGCCCATGAGTTCCACTGCCCATTTTGCTATCCTACCCGAGGCCTCTCGGCACTGGATGATCTCTCCCAGGGGAAAGGATGACACCACAGTCACTGGATGAGACTCGAAGTAGTGTCGCAACTTTCGCCGCGTCAGAATTACTGCGTACAATAGCTTCTGAATTTGTGGGTAGCGGATCTTGGTCTCGGATAGCACCTCACTGATGAAGTAGACCGGCCTCTGGATGAGCAGTGCATGCCCCTCTTCTCGTCTCTCGACTACAATCGCGGCGCTGACCACCTGAGTGGTTGCGGCTACGTAGATCAAGAGGGCTTCTCCCGCAGCGGGGGGCACCAAGATGGGCGCGTTAGTAAGGAGCGCCTTTAAGTTCCTGAGGGCTTCCTCGGCCTCGGGGGTCCAAGTGAAGCGCTCAGCCTTCCTTAAGAGGCGGTACAAGGGCAATCCTTTCTCGCTGAGGCGCGAGATGAAGCGGCTCAGAGCCGCAAGGCATCCCATGACCCTTTGTACTCCTTTTAGATCCTTGATGGGTCCCATGTTGGTGATGGCTGCGATTTTCTCTGGGTTGGCCTCGATGCCTCTTTCGGAGACGATGAACCCCAGGAGCATGCCTCGGGGGACTCCGAAGACACACTTCTCGGGATTGAGCTTTACGCCTTTTGCACATAGGCACCCGAAAGTTACTTCGAGGTCGGAGAGGAGGTCGGAGGCTTTTCTTGTCTTGACAACGATGTCATCGACGTACGCCTCGACCGTTCGGCCGATGTGTTCTCCGAACACATAGTTCATGCACCTTTGGTAGGTTGCACCTGCATTCCTCAAGCCAAATGGCATAGTAATATAACAATACATGCCAAAGGGTGTGATGAAAGAAGTCACGAGCTGGTCGGATTCTTTCATCTTGATTTGGTGATAACCTGAATAGGCGTCGAGGAATGACAGGGTTTCGCACCCAGCAGTGGAGTCCACAATTTGATCGATGCGAGGCAGAGGGCAGGGAACCTTCGGACATGCTTTGTTTAAACCAGTGTAGTCTACGCACATCCTCCATTTCCCACCTTTTTTCTTCACAAGCACAGGGTTAGCCAACCATTCGGGATGGAATACCTCTTTGATGAACCCTGCAGCCATCAGCTTGTGGACCTCCTCGCCTATGGCCCTGCGCTTCTCTTCGTCAAAGCGGCGCAGGTGCTGCTTCACGGGTCGGGCTCCAGCTCGGATATCCAGCGAGTGCTCGGCGACATCCCTCGGTATGCCTGGCATGTCCGAGGGACTCCACGCAAAAATTTCGGCATTTGCGCAGAGAAAGTCGACGAGCACTGCTTCCAATTTGGGGTCGAGCTTGGAGCCGATCCTGACTTGCTTGCCGGCGTCGTTGCTGGGGTCGAGAGACGGATTTGACCGACTCAGTCGGTTCGAAGTTGCCGGTGTGGCACTTCGCATCAGGCGTCTCCTTGGAGAGGCAATCCAGGTCGGCGATGAGGGCCTCGGACTCGGTGATGGCCTCAACGTACTCCACGCATTCCACGTCGCACTCATAAGCGTGGCGGTACGTGGATCCGACGGTGATGATTCCCTTGGGGCCCGACATCTTGAGCTTGAGGTACGTGTAGTTGGGGACGGCCATGAACTTGGCATAGCACGGTCTCCCCAGCACCGCATGATAGGTTCCTCGGAACCCGACCACCTCGAACGTGAGGGTTTCCCTGCGGAAGTTGGAGGGAGTTCCGAAGCAGACGGGCAAATCAAGTTGCCCAAGGGACGGGACGCGCTTACTAGGGATGATCCCGTGAAAGGGTGCTGCACCAGCCCGGATCGTGGACAGATCTATCCCCAAGAGCCCTAGGGTCTCGGCGTAGATGATGTTGAGGTTGCTGCCTCCGTCCATGAGGACCTTGGTGAGCCTAGCGTTGCCGATGATGGGGTCGACGACGAGCGGGTACCTTCCTGGGCTCAGCACATAGTTAGGGTGGTCGCCTTGGTCGAAGGTGATGGGCTTGTCGGACTAGTCTAGGTAGACCGGCGCTGCTACCTTCACCGAGCAGGCCTCCCGGCGCTCCTGCTTGCGGTGCCGAGCCGAGGCGTTCGCCACTTGTCCGTCGTAGATCATGAAGCAGTCGTGGACCTCCGGGAACTCCTCATCCTTGTTGCCCCCTTCTTGTCGTTGCCTTGGTCCTTGCCACCTTCTGCCGAGGGTCCCGCCTTGATGAAGTAACGCCGGAGCATGTCGCACTCCTCAAGGGTGTGCTTGACGGGACCCCTGTGATAGGGGCATGACTCCTTGAGCATCTTGTCAAACGTGTTGACTCCTCCGGGAGGCTTCCGAGGATTCCTGTGCTCGGTAGCAGCGACGAGATCCGCGTCAACGGTGTCACGCTTTGCTTGCGCCTTCTTCTTGGCCTTCTTTTTCGAGCCACACTGGGCGGACGCCTCGGGGACGTCTTCCTTCTGTCTTCCTTGAGGCTGCTTGTCCTTCCGGAAGATGGCTTCGACCGCCTCCTGACCAGAGGCGAACTTGGTGGCGATGTCCATCAATTCGCTCGCCTTGGTGGGAGTCTTGCGCCCCAGTTTGCTCACCAGGTCCTGGCACGTGGTGCCGGCGAGGAACGCCCCGATGACATCCAAGTCGGTGATGTTGGGCAGCTCGGTGCGCTGCTTCGAAAACCGCGGATGTACTCTCGTAGGGATTCCCCTGACTGCTGGCGGCAGCTTCGGAGATCCCATGAGTTCCCAGGGTGCACGTACGTACCTTGGAAGTTTCCCGCGAAGGCCTTGACCAGGTCGTCCCAGTCGGAGATCTGCGCAGGAGGCAGATGCTCCAGCCATGCCCGAGCAGCGTCAGAGAGGAAAAGGGGGAGGTTGCGGATGATGAGGTTGTCGTCATTCGTCCCTCCCAACTGGCATGCCAGTCGGTAATCCGCAAGCCACAAGTCCGACCTTGTCTCCCCTGAGTACTTGGTGATGGTAGTCGGGGCTCAGAACCGGGCTGGGAACAGCGCCCGTCGTATGGCCCGGCTGAAGACCCTCGGACCTGGTGGTTCGGGCAAGGGGCTCCGGTCCTCCTCACTGTCGTAGCGTCCTCCACGCCTGGGGTGGTAGCCTCGGCGCACCTTCTCTTCGAGGCGGGCTTGATGGTCGCGGCGGTGGTGCTCGTCGTCGAGGCGATCCGGGGCTGTAGGAGTCCCGTCCCGCGTGCGCCCGGTGCGGACCGAGGCCTCCTGCATGAGTCGGGAGGACGTTGCTTGATGCTCCAAGGGGCACCCTTGCCTTCGGGAGGCAGAGCTTTCGGCTCGTCAGACCGCCGCGTTTTCCAGGAGACCTTGAGTTTGCCCTGGATACGCCGCCCCTCAGTGGTGGATGGCTCCGGCATTGCTTGGAGTAGCATCACCACTGTAGCTAGATTCTGGCCGACCCCACTGAAGGCCGAGGACAACCCTGCCCTGGCATCGTCAACGATACGGCTCTGGATGTCTCGGGCCCGATGAGGCGCTCCTCCGGCAAGTGCTCGGCCTGCCCACTCCTGCTCGATGTTTTGTCGGAGCTGCACAAGCCGCCCTGCTTCTTCGTCGAGCTTGGCCTGCATCTCGCGGAATTGCTCGAGCTGTGTGTCCTGACCCCCCGCAGGGACTGGGACCACAGCTAGCTCCCGCGGGATGTCAACGCGAGATGCAGGCACAGGGGCGTTGTCATCGTGCGGCATGCCGAGGTGGTTGTCCTCGCCGTGATCCCCCTGATTGATGTGGAAACACTCACGGCTTGGGTCGCAACCCTCGTCACCGAGGCTATGGCCATCGTCAGAGCAGCCGGAGAGGCGGTAGTCACATGCGGACATGAAGTCTCGCATGGCATTGGGATCACTGAGTCCGGAGAAATCCCAACCGAAGTCGGAGTCGTCGTCTTCCTCGGAACCCGCGGGTCCGGAGGTTGAGACGGCCGTCAATCGGTCCCAAGATGTCCACATATGATACCCTGGAAGGTCTGGGTATGCCCTCGCGAAAGCGCTCACCGAAGCGGGGTCGCTTGGTGGATCGAAGCTGAATCTAAAAGGGACAGGGTGGAAAATGGACGGTACCTCTTGATCGACGGACGGTGGCGAAGTCGCGTCGAGGACGGAATGCACCGTTATCTCAGGTACAAGGCTAACGCCCAGCAAGTCCTTCGCGAGGATGCTAGTGTCATCAGTCCGCTTGGGGTTGGCACGTAGCAGGGAAGTGACACCCGTCGTTGTCTCAGGTGCGAGGACAACACCCGACATGGCCCCCGCAAGGGTGCCGGCGTCGTCGACTTGCTCTGGCCCGACAGCCGATGAGGTGCCGCCTCCTACATGGCCACGGTTGCCCTGTCTCCTCCTTCTTCGGTGAGGAGGGTGGCGGGGCAAACCCGGGTGTTCCTCTTCTACCATGGTGGGAAGTCGTCGTCGAGTTCGCCGCCGCCGGGCAAGCCGACGCCCGTTGTTGCTGTCACACTGCGGGGGGAGGAGTACCATGTCGTAGCTGTCGTCAAGGGACATGAACTCGAGACTCCCGAAGCGGAGCACTGTCCTCGGCTGAAGAGGCTGTTGGAGGCTACCTATCTGGAACTCAACGAGAAAGTGTTCATTAACACGCAGTGAGCCCCTACCTGGCACACCAACTGTCGGCATTTCGGACCCGCGAGGACCGTCAACCGACCAGTAAATTTGTTGTTGCGTGTCCCTGCCCAAATGGGTTGATGCAAGATGGAACACAAGAGGGAAATGAGGCTTATGTTATCTCGCACTGGGGTGCTCGTAGTAGGGGTTACAAGCGTCGCGCGAGGGAGCGAGGGCGAGAGCGAGAGAGAGAGAGAGAGAGTCTCTGCGTGCTGCCTGTCTCGTCTGCCCCGCCTGCCCTCGGCGTCCAACGTTGTCCTCTACATCCAACGTTGTCAGTGTTGCAACGTCTGTCCGCGACATGCCTTAGGAAGGCCCTGGACATCTCCTTTTATAGATACAAGGAGATGGCCAGCTGTACAAGGGGGTGTAGCTATATGCTATCGTGGCTGGCGGAGAAGCGCCTTGAGCCATGTACACGAGCTAATGTGGCCGTTGGAGAAGTGCCTTGAGCCTTGTAGAAGCACAGCTGTCGGCGCGACAAGGATCCTGCTGACGTTGTCTTGCTTCCGTAGGGGGTTTGAGAGCAACCGACGTCATGGGCGCACGCAGGGAACCATCTTTACCTGTTACCGGAGTAACCTTAGATGGGACACCGATCTTGTTCCTTCATAGCCTGAGGCAGCTAACTAGGAGTAGGGTAATGATGTATCCCCTGTAGCGTAGTCGGTCCGAGGCCCAGGTCGGGCGAGGTGGAGACTTCTCCTGAGGCTGAGGCTAGGCTGAGGCGAGATTGTGACTCCTCCCGAGGCCGAGGCCTGGGGTCGGGCGAGGCGGAGATCTTCCTCCGAGGCCGAGGCTGAGGCTGAGGCCGAGGCCTGAGGTCGGGCGAGGCGGAGCTCCCTGTTGCGCCCGAGGCCAAACTCATGGGAGATCGTGACTCAGTTTTATCCTGGTGGTTGGCACAGTAGCCGGAGAAGGGTGAACAACGCTGTTTTCCTGTTAGATCGGTCAGTAAAGGGACAGAGTGACTGCGGTCACTTCGACCTTGCCGACTGAAGCACGCGTGTCAGGATAAGGTGTCAGGCGATCCCCGCATTAAATGCGCATGCGATACGGTCGACTGGTAAGGCGATTTGGCCAAGGTCGCTTGCACGACAAAGTCTGCCCAAGCTGGGCTTCGGGCGAGCCGAGGGTGCGTCTGCTGACTGAGGGGACCCTCGGGCGAGGCGTGAATCCGTCCGGGACTACTCTCCCGCCCGAGGCTGGCTCGGATGAGGTCGCGTCCCTCGGCAGACGTGGCCTTGACTTGAACCGCGCTTTATCAGCCGTGTATGATTTGTTCTGAAGATGTTTTCCAGCCGAATTAAGGAGCATCGGGGGTACCCCTCATTACAGTACCCAACAGCAGCTGAGCTACCTCCTCCACCAGAGCCGTTCGACCCCCTGGCCGATCCAGAGTCAAAGAAAGCGATAGAAATCATTAATATGGCCAAAGCTATTGTCGATGAAGTTGTTACCAAACTGCTTAACGAGCTGCAGAAAAAGTTCTGAAGGAAGAGTAGTAGTTATTGTAAAAACATTTCTAGGATATTAATGTAGCATTTGCTGAACTAAGTTTGTAATATTTGAAGTTTATAATTTTGAATCTAATATGTAAGTTGTTTGTAATTCAATTCTTTGCGATGCATGAAATTTTATGTACATACCGTTTTTGAGCCTTTGGCGAAAAAACACCTTCCCTTCTTTTCATGCTTTGTAAAGAAGAATTTTTATGCTTCATGAGAACATCCATACTTCGTAAAAACATCAATGCTTCATAAACAATAGTTCCCGTCTTCCGCATCAGAACTGATGAAGCTGCAATTCTTAGCTTGCTTTGTGCCTTAGCACCTTTTCATTTTTGTAAAGCATTCTCCGAAGATCGGCTTCGTTTCCAATTCGTGTCATTGATGTGATATGATGTATGATGTGATGCTATGTGACATGATGCGATGATATGATGCAAAGAATGATGCTAATGCCGAAGACACATACCCACGCTGAAACACAATCTCTGCGTCCCCTTAGGAACGATCAAAATCTCTTTGCCGTTTATTTTTCGGCTTCACCGCTTATTTTTCGGTGTAAGTTCTGCATCCCCTTAGGAACGTCTTTTGAACTTCTTCGCCTTCTATTTCGGCGGTATTCGCGTTGACTTTTCGCGCTTCGCCTTATATTTCGGCGGTATTTGGCTCTGCATTCCCTTTGGAACGACTTTTGAGCAGAAAACTTACACTGCACTCCCTTAGGAATGACTTTTTGTGGCTTCAGCAAACTTACGTTGCGCTCCTTAGGAACGACTTTTTGTAGCTTCGGTGAAACTTGCAATGCGATTTTTAGCTCTGCATTCCCTTAGGAACGACTTTTGAGCTCCAGCAATTTTTGAGCTTCGTGAGTCTGTGGAAAAGATATATCTATGACAAGAACGAAGCTATTACAAGAAATTAAAAATGACAAGAAAACTAGGTTTACATTGATTGTTCCTTATTAAAAAGAAAATGACAATGAATGTAAAAATGTTTCAGAGGTAGGATATCTCTAAATAGATGTGTTTTGATTCTGGCACAATACTGTTGACTGTGCGAGCTTCGGATTCCTCCCTGAAATCTCGCTGCTGATGGGTCTGTTGGCTCCCTTCTGGCTGTTGACCTCATGAATAGGCAGGTTGCAGTGATGGCGGAGGTGGAAGCTGTGGCCAAGAAGCCTGTGGCTGACTAGCCGAAGCAACAGAAGCTGCAGGATGATTACCCACACATTCTGGTATGTAGGGTGAGTGACATGAAGCAGTGTGCAGGACCTACTTCGATTGACTTTGCCGGGCTTCGGCTTCTGCGATCTCCTTCTGCTTTTGGATGGTGATTTGACACATTCTTGTAGTATGGCCCTTGTCTTCACCACAAAATAGGTAGTAGATCTTCCTGGGCTGATCCCCATATCTTCCTCCAAAGCCCCTGGCGCCTCTGCCTCTTGGAGCTGGCGGCCGGAAAGAGCTTTGTTGCTGCCCCGAAGATTGTGAAGTATACTGCGGCCTCTGCAGCTGACTTCCTCTGTCATCACTCTGAGTGGAGTTGTGAATTGACCTGACATGCCTCGGGTGGATTCTTCCTCCAAAGCCCCTGGTCATCTCAGAGAACCTATAAGCTTCCTCCCTTCTTTGGCGGAAGTCATTGTCAGCCCGGATGTACTCATCCATCTTTTGAAGCAGTTTCTCCAGAGTCTGTGGAGGCTTTCTAGCGAAATACTGGGCAGAAGGTCCTGGACGAAGCCCCTTGATCATGGCCTCAATGACAATTTCATTGGGCACTGTAGGCGCTTGTGCTCTCAGACGCAAGAACCTTCGGACACATGCCTGGAGATACTCCTCATGGTCTTGTGTGCACTGAAACGGGGCCTGAGCTGTGACCGGCTTCGTCTGAAAGCCTTGAAAGCTTGTCACTAGCATTTCCTTGAGCTTCTACCACGAAGTAATAGTCCCTGGCCGAAGAGAAGAATACCATGTTTGGACCACATTTCGAACTGCCATGACGAAGGACTTGGCCATGACAGCTGCATTGCCTCCATATGAAGATATAGTTGCTTCATAACTCATCAAAAACTGCTTCGGATCTGAATGCCCATCATACATGGGGAGATGAGGTGGTTTGTATGATGGAGGCCATGGGATAGCCTGTAGTTCTACTGCCAAGGGAGAAGCATCATCAAAGGTAAAGGTATCATGATTAAAATCATCATACCATCCATCCTCGTTGAATAAGCCTTCTTGATGAAGCTCCCTGTGTTGAGGCCTTCGATCTTGTTCGTCTTGAGCAAGATGGCGTACTTCTTCAGTGGCTTCGTCGATCTGCCTTTGAAGATCAGCCAGTCGGGCCATCTTCTCCTTCTTCCTTTGTACTTGCTGATGGATTATTTCCATGTTTCTGATTTCTTGGTCTTGCTCCTCCTCCTGAAGTGTTGGACTGGTAGCTTTCCTCTTCTGGCTTCGAGCCTCCCGAAGAGAAAGAGTTTCTTGGTTTGGGTCCAGCGGCTGCAGTGCAGCGGTCCCTGGTACTGAAGCTTTTTTCGGCGGCATGACGAAGGTCAGTGCTTGCCGAAGATGGTCGGAAAGGGTTCACCGGAGGTGGGCGCCAATGGTGGGGACTTGTTCTCAAATACTATGAATTAAGAACAAGGCAACACAAGATGTTAAAGGTTAATGCCATTCGTCTTTCGAAGCATTATTCCCCTTAGGATATAATGATCTTCAAACGAAGGTCATGAAGGACATACCTTCATCATCGCAGTATATGTTAAATAAAAGAAGAAGCATATGGAATATAGGAAACAACATAAACAATTATATAACATTATTAATTCATTCTAATTATATAATCATGGAAAGGCAGGAACAATATTGAATTACAAAAGTACATTCGGCTTGATGGAAGGCAAGAAAGTACAAGCGTGACGTAAAAGCAAGAACAAGTCAGCGTGAACAGTATGGAGGTACTGTTCATCTATTTATAGACACAGGACGCAGCATGTGAGAAATTACATTCATGCCCTTTACATTTATTATTGATTTACATACAAATCTATGAGGACTAAATAGCCTTTTCTCCTTTAAGTCGGTTCCTTTTCCTGCGGATAAGTCGAAGCTCCCTTGCGCGTAGCTTCGAAGCAACGACAATTTTTGTCACGATCATGCTCTTCTCATCGTGTACGCTTTTATCATGAATCCGAAGGTACCTATACATAAGCCATACTTGGAAGACATTGTTAAATTACGTTTTTTAGGACCTTCGGAGGACGAAGGCCCTAACAATACGGGACGAAGAGATTTTTCTCGCTACAAGGCTCCAGAAATGCTCTTATTGATGAAACACTAATTTTGCCCACGAAACTTTATTATGCCAGCAATTGCTAAATGAAATTTTATACGGCGAGAGATTTTTTTGGACATGTGTCTTGAAGTAAGATAATTTTTTATTTGATACAAGTAAAATTTTTATTTTATTTTTGGCTCTTAAATATAAAACTTTCATATTGAACACTGGATGTAAAAATAATTAGTATTTATATATAAACAACTTTTTAGATATTTTTTTAATAAAAATAAATTCATCTTTTCATATTATGCCAATAATTGTTAAATATAAATCTAGTTATAGAAACTAGATTTATATTTAGTGTAAAAAACAAAAGATTTACATTTAAGGGCTTAAGGGGGTGTTTGATTGTAGTAGAGCTAATAGTTAGTGACTGGTTAGGTAGCTATTTGTTAGCTAGCTAAGGAGTGTTTGAATGCACTAAAGCTAATAGTTAGTAACTAAAATTAGCTAGAGACATCTAAACACCGTAGCTAATAGTTCAGCTATTAGCTATTTTTGGTAAATTAGTTAATAGTTAATTAGGCCCGTTTCAATCTCATAAGATAAACTTTAGCTTCATGCTAAACTTTAGCCATATGAATTGAAGTGCTAAAGTTTAGCTCCTTGGGATGTTTGGACTACTCTAATAAAGTTTAGCATATTGGAATAAAAACACACCCATGCCCCTAATGCGGAGAGAGAGAGAATGGGGTTAGAGGGTATGAGTGGAAAATGAGGTTTCCTGACCCACATTTAACTACTTTTAGCACCCCTTGAGCAGCTTATGAGATAATATATGCTAAATTTTATCACACCACTATTAGCTCTCCTGTTTAGATCATCAAATGACTAAAAGTAGCTAAAAAGCTGCTAAAGTTTATCTCTTGAGATTGAAACAAGATCTTAGTTATTTGTTAGCTAGCTAATTCCACTAACAATTTTTAGCTACCTAACTATTAGTTCTAGTGCATTAAACACCCCTAATTCAGTAACAATTTTTAGCCAACTAACTATTAATTCTAGTGCATTCAAGCACACCCTAAAATTAGTTGAGACATCCAAACACTCTAGCTAATATTTCAGCTATTACCTATTTTGGTAAATTAGGGGTGTTTGAATGTACTAGAAATAATAGTTAGTGACTAAAATTAGCTAGAGACATCCAAACTCCCTAGCTAATAGTTCAGCTATTAACTATTGTTAGGCACTGTTCCAATCCCACGAGATAAACTTTAGCAGCTTTTTTAGCTACTTTTAGCCATCTGGCGATCTAAACAGGAGAGCTAATGGTAGTATGATAAAATTTAGCACCTATTATCTCATAAGCTGCTCAAGGGGTGCTAAAGGAGCTAAACGTGGGCTAAGGAACCCATTTTCCACCCATATCCTCTAACCCCATTCTCTCTCTCCGCATTAGGGGCATGTGTGTCTTTTTATTCCAATATGCTAAACTTTATTAGAGTAGTACAAACACCCCAAGGAGCTAAACTTTAGCACTTCAATTCATATGTCTAAAGTTTAGCAGGAAGCTAAAGTTTATCCCATAGGATTGAAACGGGGCCTTAGTAAATTAGCTACTAGTTAGCTAACTATTTGTTAGCTAGCAAATTCTACTAGTATATTTTTAGCTAACTAAGGGGGTGTTTTTAGCTAGCTAACAAATAGTTAGGTAACTAGTAGCTAATTTACTAAAAATAGCTAATAACTGAACTATTAAATAGGATGTTTGGATATCTCTAGCTAATTTTAGCCACTAACTATTATTTCTAGTGCATTCAAACATCTCCTAACTATTAGCTCTAATATTAGGCCCTGTTTCAATGTCATGAGATAAACTTTAGCAGCTTTTTAGCTACTTTTAGCCATTTGGTGATCTAAACAGGAGAACTAATTGTGGTGTAATAAAATTTAGCATCTATTATCTTATAAGCTGCTCAAGGGGTGCTAAAAGGAGCTAATTGTGGGCTAAAGAACTCTATTTTCTACTCATACCCTCTAACCCCATTCTCTCTCCGCGTTAGGGGCATGTGTGTCTTTTTATTCCAATATGGTAAATTTTATTAGAGTAGTCCAAACACCCCAAGAGTTAAACTTTAGCACTTCAATTCATATGGCTAAAGTTTAATAAAAAGCTAAAATTTATCCCGTGAGTTTAAAACGGGACCTTAGTAAAATTAGCTATTTAACAAATAGCTAACTATTTCATTCAAATACCCCTAAAACTAAACCAGAATTATCTCTCCAAAGATTACGTGAGAAATAGACGTGCGGATTCGGAACTGCACCGATGAAGCCAGCGTGCTCCCGGGGAAATGCAAGACCGTGCCGACCAGGCGACGTGCCGACCAGGCGACAATCATTCCTTGTCATCCCTACACTACACGGCCACGGGCGCATGGAATATGAAAGACTGTTTACATATTCATTGCGTTCGTCATCATGAATCCATGGCGGTCGCGTCATCATCTCCGCCGCGCCTGCGCCTTCCAACCCAACCCACACCACTCCTCCCCTCCCCGTCCCTTTCACCACCAAGGTTCCTCCATCCTCCGCGGTGGCTGACCAATTCCACCATTCGGCTCCACGTTTATTTTCGAAATAACTGCTACTCCGGATTCCATACTTCGAATTGATCCCGTCCTCACGCGGCAGCACCTATCCCCCGCGGGTCGCATCGAGTCCACCACCGCTGGCGTCGGTTCCTTCCGCGCAATTCCACCGGCAAAAGCAGAGTATACTACCGACTAGAGAAGAGTTTGGAGTTTGGACCCGCTGCACCCCGAAGTCCCGAACCCTACGCTGGGGGAAGCTCTCACGTCGCGCCCGCCCATGGACCGCCTCGCCGACGGCCTTGCCGCGGCATCCCTTTCCGACACAGCGGACCAGAGCGCCGCCACCGCTGGTTTGCCTAGCGCTGATTACCTCCTCAGCGTCATGCGCGCCGTAGAGGGCGCCGACGCCACCATCCGCACCCAGGTAACCCGCTCCATCCCCCGTTTCCCCATGTCAATGATTTTTTTGTTTGCGTAATGTAATATAATAAAAACATAAATACTAGCTTAGTTTGATTTTTCGAGTCGTTTGATTCCATTTCAGTTGGAAGAGAATAGCCGTCTCAAGGAAGAATTGATGAGGAAAACACAACAGCTACAGAGGATGGTAAGTCTGTTCTGTTCCATGCAGAATTTAAATCCTTTAGGGCTAGTTTGGCAACAAATGGACAAAAAATCTAGGGAAGTAATCCACCAAGGAGATTTTAAATTACACTTCAATTTCATGGGAGGATTTTTTACACTCGGGTGTATTTCTCTGTGCCACTGTTTGGCAATCAAGGAGCTAAAAACCCCTCTTCAGACAAAATACTTCAGGAAAATAAGAAAAAATCAAAGAAAAATAGGAAATATTTATAAAAACAAAAAACACAATGAAACATCACGAAAAATCTAAAAAACATGCCCCATACATGATCATCTAATATCCAACAAAGTTAATCTATCCATCATCACATCACATAAGATCATCTCTATTTACACATACAAATAGACAATATAACATAGAAACATAGTACAAGTCCCTTCATTATGAACTTTGGCACTAGAATAATTATGAGTTTAACTCCTTTTTACAAGCTTCATGTGGACTGTCGTTCCATTTTCCTTCTCCATGTCAGCTTCATGTGTTGCTTCCACTTAGCACTCTGCAAGTACCAAGTAACACCAATTGACACACGGTTTAGTTTACACCATGTACAAGTGTTTACAAGTCGTCCGACTAATCACGATTAGTCGGGCTGGTCGCCTGGAAGAGGGCGATTAGGTGGACGACGCGATTAGGATTTCAAGTCGCCCTAGTCGTCCGACTAGTCGTCGACCTGGGCGATTAGTCGTCCGGTCGAACGCTTCCTGGTCGTTTCTTGTCGTCGCAATTTTGGTACTAGGCTTCACTCTAGTTTTTGGCCCATCTACAGTAGCCCGAAAACATGGTGCTGCTGTTGATGCATTTTGTTTAGATGCTGATCTGCTCTAGGTAGCAGCCAACAGGTAATGCAGTACTTTTTACTGAATTACTGCTAGTAATTATGCCTATATTACTTTCAGTTTGGACTTTGGATGGATTCAGTTTTACACTTTTACTGAATTACTGCTAGTCTGCTACTAATTATGCCTATATTATTGCAGAAATGCAGTGCTTATATAGTTACTATATAGTTATAATGTTATATACATATACATATGTCCATAAATCCATAGGACGACTAACGGACGACCAGAGGTCGACCAGGATCGATTAGTCGACCTAATCGTCGCCTTAATCGCGATTAGGCGCCTGGTCGCTGCTCTAGCTCGACCAGCTGGTCGCCCGACTTGTAAACATTGGTGAGGATCGACAAGGGCGCTATGGACAGGAGACGACACGGGAGATCGATGATGAGGTCGCAGAGAGGACGAGACGGTCAATAGGGCGAAGGACCCCAACAGCCTGTCGAGTCACCATTTGGTCGATATGGTGAGGGCCACAGTGAATAAAGAGGGAATGGTGCACCATCAGTTTGGCGTGGGAGCAAGGCAATGTACCCACTCAGACAGCTGATAAACATGCACTAGTTGGGCATAGCGCTGAGGAGCCGGCCCGGGCGAGGGCAAAGGTGGGGCCATCAGGGCCACTGTAGGCGAAGGTGGGGCCATGGGGGCCACCAGGGTCTCGGTGGGGGTCGACGGGTGGGCACACGAGTCGACGGGGGCGACAGGGTAGCCTGAAGGGAGTTTAAGGCATGTACCAACATTGTACAACTAGGAAATGACAAAAGCGAAGAAATTTGCAGAAGTATGCCATTAGTTTACAGCCAGGCATGCAGTGCAGAACATATAGATATACACCGTCTTACAGTTCAGAAAAATCACTATGTTCATTTCAGCTCAAATATGCACTGTATGCACAAAGAAAAACCCACAGCCAGGCACTGTATGCACAAATATGCACAAAGATCATAAGGCTATGTTCCAAGTATCCTACAAGCTACTTTACTATTCAAGGTTGTCTAATGATTTTGACACTTATGGCAGGAGCGTCAAAGTTTCCAAAGTCATGAGTGAAAACTAAAAAGCAATAATACAACATGGACAGATGTAAACAATATGAAGATGTTGCTGCTAACATGTTCTTGGATGGCAATATGAAGCTGCTGCCAAACAATATGTGCTCATGCTAAGCTGAAACCAAAATCATAAAGCTATGTTTTGTTATATGCTTAACTATGGACATACCTGATTTTGCGCTTGAGCCACATTCTTCGAACATTGTGGTTCATTGTTGACATGAAAGCCTCTCTATTAATCTCGGACTCAAAGACTTCCACAACATATGACTTCTCCTCATCTGTGAATCCATCCATCGCTTCCATTTCCATCATACACTTCCTCATGGAAAGTTCTTTAAGAGCATCAAGTGTCTTGCTAGTTTGGCTCCTTTTGAACTCCACATAGTCTTCGAGAGCTGCTCCAACATGGTTCTGCTTACGCTTTCTGCTTTTGCTACCTTCTCCCTCTCTTGCTTCATGAATAGCTGACACAGATTGAGCTTCACTTGCCATCTCTTGTCCATCCAAATCAAATGGATTTGTATTGAATGGATGGAGAGTCTGTTCAGACCTACTCCTAGCTGAAGGAACAACAAAAGTAGTAGTAGGAGGAACGCTAGTAGGAGGAGCAAGAGGAGGAACAATAGCAGGAGGAGCATAAGGAGGCAATTGTCGACTTGATGTGAAATTTAAGTCTCTCGTAGCCACACTACCTATAAAAATGAATAGATATGAATGGGTATAATAACTCATAGCCTATTAGAAAAGAGTAGAAAAGAGGAAATGGACACACACTCACCTGCATAAAGTGCTTCTAAAGACTAGAAAAGAGGAAATGGTTTCTTGCGAAACCTTGCAACCTTTGGGTGAGCCTATTAAATGCAACATGAAATGTAATTAGTTCTCAGCAACAAAAAAGATCATATTGAATAAGCAACTTACACTGATCAACCTTGCCCAAACCTCTAGTTCAGCGAATATCATACATAGGGAGTCATTCCAACCAGTCCCACTTTCCTTTCTTGAATCTCTTATGACTTTATAGCTTGATTTAAGTTCTTTCTCCTTCTCTTGTAGTTGTTGTTTTGTGAAATGAGCCAAAGAGAACCTTTCATTAAACTTAGCAGTGATACACCTCCACCCCTCTGAATTCCATCCATTTTGACCCTTCAACTTTGGGTTATCTTTGTAGTCATGTGGTACATCGACTAAACCCTTCTCATATGCTGAGTTCCAGGCCGCCCTTGCAACTTCCTTTGACATGGCTATATTTTCCAATAAATATTCAAATCCATTAGTAAAATAAAAAAGAACATACAACATTACACTATGGACAGTTGAATAAATGCCAAAAAAGAGAAGAAACAACAAGTGTACTGCATCGTATTATAACAGTTTTGACTTGTGAACATTACATGATAACTGCATTTGACATTTCAGATCACACAAAAAAAGTGGAGTAACTAGCACAACATGCAGTAGTAGTAGTAACTTCTCAGAGATTATGTTGCTGAAAAAAGAAAGAAAAACTGGATTTGGCCAATCAATTAAGTTGCTGAAAAAAGATGTGCGGATAGGCCTTGGCTGCCTCTTCTTAAGTGTCTGTAGAAGCTGGATAAGTAGATAAGACAACACAATTGCATAAGTAGATAAGATGGATAGTACAACATTATGGCAAGCTGCAAACATTGTTCCTGAATTAACAAGTACCAGGCAAAACATTAAAAAAGCATGGTAGAGAAACTAGACATAGCAAAAACTCCACATCTGCAGTGCCTTATTGTATTTGGACTTAAGCTAATCAATTATTGCAGGCAGCCCACATCTGTAGTGCGATCTGATCTCTTAGGGGATGTTTGGTTTGAGGAATCACTCCATCCAAATTGAGGTAGTGCATCATGGGTTCATTACACAAATTTGGTGGGATGACCCAATTCCTCATATTAGTACTAACTAACTAACTAACTATGAGGAATAAGGTGATGATGAATCAACTCATTCCATTACACAAACCAAACAAAAAAAGTGATGAGTGAGAAGATGATGGACTAGCTCAATCCTCAAACCAAACACCCCATTAGTGTACTTCCATCACTTGACTCTGTGTCATTGGGATAAGTCTTCCTTAGGGACATCAACATATTGACTTGGAGATATATAATCTGGTTGGTTGTCCAGCCATCCTTCATCACCATTTTGCCCTCTAATTATGTTGTGAAATGCAACGGCTGCAATAACGATCTTGATTTGATTTTCTATGGGATGGAATGTCCCTACTTTTAGAATTGGGAACCTTTTCTTAAGAACAACAATGGCCCTCTCTATATGGTTGCAGAGAATTGCATGGCGATGATTGAACAACTCTTTGTAGTTTGCATAACCACTTTGTGATGAACGACGCCTCCTAAACTGACTGAGATGGTACCAAACTCCTCTGTATGGTGCAATGCATGATGCTGTATTTGCATAGCCACCATCTACCAGATAAAACTTTCCTTCTGGCACACTAAATCCTTTGCTAATAGCAAATCGAAGCACCCATGCGTCTGATGCCGACCCTTCCCATCCACATGAGACAAATGGGAAATTGAGATCGAAGTCGCAGACTACCATAACATTGTGTGAAAGAGTTCCTTTTCTATTTCTATATGGAGGGGTCCTGTCTTCTGTGATAGTGATGGGTACATGTGTGCCGTTAATGGCACCAAGGCAATTCTACATTAAAGAAACAAATATGGAAATATGTTGAGGACATGTGGCAATTAACATAGGAGTTGTAGCTCACCTGAAAAAAGGGCATGAACCTAGAATCTGTTGCAATCCTAGCATGAGTTTGAATTGAGCTAGAAAGCTTCACAAATCGTTGAGTTAGTATGGGAACTATCTCAAAAACTTCGGATATTTTTCAATGGATAGTCTATCTACTGTGTTGAAAAGCCTTTTGTAGCATTTGGTTACTGGCGTTGTGGGAGATCATATACATGAACATCCCAAGCTGCTCCTCAACGCTAACTCCTCGCGTGTCACGTAGTAAATTCTCTCTTCTAAGAAAATTTGATGTGGCTTTGAATATTTCTTTCTCCATTCTGAACTCAGATTTGCACCAGCTCTCATGCCCTTCAAGAATTTCTTTAACCTTTTTAGCACCGGTGAGGGAGGATGTGTGGATGGGCTTTTTCTCTTCCGAGAGGTATGTGTTTATAGCAGGGAGAATAACAAAGAACAATTTATCATCATCTTCTTCCCCCTCCAACAAAAACCGCCTAACGTGCTCCTCCCAAGAACCCATTATCTAGAAACATAAATTTAATCATGCACTTGTATAGCTGTGGTACCTATCATATAACGTACAAAATTGATGCAAATTAAGGAATCAAATTGGAACAAAAATATAGTGTCCTTCCTGCTACAATTATAATGATGATCAAGAGACCATTCAGTCCCAAGGGATCTAATACTAGACTACTAGTCCAGACTTGTGGTCTTTCCGGTAAGGAAACATATATTTGATTTATAGAGTACAAACGAAAACAATAGGGCATTACAACAAATCATATCAACTACTGAATGTAAAGATGTGAAATTTTTATATCAGAATGTGTGTCTTCAAGAAGTTATGACTGAACAATAAAATCAGTTATCAGGCCAGGGAATATAATTAGATTTTTTTTCTGGAAGCTCACAGATTGGCAGGAAGAACATTCTAAAGAGAAGATAGTAGCAAACTAGCAGTTTTTTCTGGAAGCTCACAGATTGACGACAATCATGCATTAGTTGTCCATCTTGTATTTAAAATAAAATAGCTCTTAATCCATACATGTCAACTAGTATTAGCAACAAAATATTTCCATGAATTGGTTGAAGCCGATTGTAGCCATAAATTAGTATAGTATAGATATATTTCCATAGAATTAAAGCTGTGGACAGAAATACCGTAATTTAATTCCTCTTCAATTAGTTCTTGTCTTCGCCATTCGATCTAGTAGCCGTCACATTTTCATAGACTGATGAGAGAGGCAGTGACGGATTGTGAGTTGTTGTCCAATGAACCGATGAACGAATGAACGAGGCCGATGGATGGATACATGTCTAAACAACAACTAATCATGATCTGAAATATCTTGACAAGACCAACACCAACTCCTACCGCCACTACTGCAGTGCGACGAGCGTAACAGGGACATCAACAAACCCTAGCTAGGAAGAGAACTTGCTCTTCCACTGCTACCGACTGGGCATGCTCCAACATCTGCTCCCTCCCTCTCGTGGGTTGAGAGGAGATGGTCGTCCATGGCCTCATCGTATGGCCGCCACTGGTGGACAGGGTTGGGAGACAGTCGTCTGGAGCGTCGCGATGACGTGGAGGAGGCTAGATCTACACCGAGTGGATGTGGACGAAGGCCGGAGGGAGCCGTCCTCACCCACGACCTTAGTAACCAGGTTCCCGGATCGATGGGATCGAGGAACGGGAACGTGGTACGCGGTACGCTACTAAAACTAGGATTTAACACTACTGGAACGAGATTGTTCCCACGTTCCCGGAACGAGGAACGTGGCCAAGTTCCCAGTTCCCGGTTACTAAGCCCACGACGTAGAGTAAAAGTGGCCACGCCCACGTTCGTCGCCGTCCAAGGAGCGAGAGCAGAGAAAAAATCCTAGCAAGACCAAGAAGGTGCGGAAGAAGTGTTGGATTTACCTGATAAAATCTTCGACGGAGGGGTGCGCGGCGACCAGCGGAGGGGTGGTGTCCGACTGGCGACCCTGATGAGATGAGGTGAGATGAAGAGACTGGGATAGCCACCTGACATCCGAAGGCCGGACTATTTCCCACGCGGAAGTTGGGCTCAGGGTGGGCCACTATCCCCGCAGAGCAGGCTTCCAAACAGGATAAAACAGTGGCCCATGGGAGTCTGGCGCGTGGGCTGCTGGCACAGGGAAAACGCCGGGAACCTGGCGAGGAAGTAGGCTGCCAAACCAGCCCTTACCTTTTAGTATTACCAGAGGCATAGTATTCTTCACACCATGATCTCGTTCTGCCATTTCTATCCTACTGAAGTTCAAGCATGTCATGTACCTTCCCTGCTACTGTCAAGGGCGTTGAACCCCTGACTGGCCGGACCTCGGCTGCGCAGCTCGTAGCCGTCCGTCTTCTCCGGTGGGGTGAGAACTCCCCAACCGCAGGCTTGAGAGAAGAGAGGAGAATAAGAAGTGGTATTTCTTGCTTGCTTATTCCAAGTGCGGTTACAGCATATATATAAGGCCATCAGCCCACTAATTTAGGATCTCAAAACAGGAAAGAACTACTAATACTAGGAAGGTTTTATCTTATGGAAAGCTATCTCAATAATAGGAAGGATTTATTCATGGAAGGCTATTCCCTTAACTTAGGCCCCTGCTGGACCTTCCTCTTCCGGACCTTCCTTCCCTGCTGGACCTTCCTCATCTGGCGCGTCTGCTGTGCGCGCCGCGCGTTCCGTTGCGCGTCGCATATCTCGGCGACGCCTAGTGTATGTGCGGCCGTAACGCCCGGCCATGACAGCTACCTACTTTTTTGTTGGGATTTATGCTCCAAAGGAAATTGTTACTGGCAAAGCTTAGGATGAGATCTGGTAACTTCCAGGATAGGTGAATCTTGACTGGTTTTTACCATGTTTTCTTTTACTGAAACAGTCTTCTCGGTCGGTTTGACTGCGAGCTTCTTCTAAGCGTAATAACGTAACGTGGGGGCACAAGGGCAGTCTTTCCCCACTGGCCATGTTTTTTTTTTTATTTTGCCGGAGCAGCAAAACCACGACACTATTCCACACAATGGATTTAAAGGAGCAACCGAAAAACACATCCGAGCATTTTTTACCACAATATTTTTTTGGATATCGTACTTGCATTTACTAGAGCTATCGATATGTCTATATTTCTGTTTCAAACATACCAATAGATATGTTTTATTTGAAACAATGTCTCTGTACCCTGTGCTGCAATCAGCTTTGACAGCTTGTATTATTGTATCATGATGAAAAATCACAACTCTTGCTTGACATGTAACAACTAGAATTATACTTCTATGGCATATTTGTGGGCATTAAGTTATTCTGGAATGTGCTTCCTTTTTTTTTCAGAGGGAAGATGCTACATCCCAAAGTTCTTTCAGTGGACTAGGTCAAGAGCGCAATTCTGTTTCTAATAAAATGGATGGCTCTAGCTCTTCAGTAAATCCTCAAAGTATCTTGATCCATCCTCAGAATGGATGTTGTGAGAGTAGAGAGCATCTGATTCATGAAAGCTCAAAACAAAAATACCTTGACAGTCCCGAGGCAAATGGAGCATTTAAAAGATCATTAGGCGAACGAACTGCTGTTGATAGTGGTGGCCCATCACAATTCTCTACTCCCTCATCTCGGTCCCTTTCTCCAAATAGGTAAAGTAGCATATATATATATGTCTATGTTTGTGTCTTGGGTGGTATTTTGGTTGCCTTATATTGATATAGATCTGTTGCAGACATAGAAAAGATGGAGATTATGATTCTAGATTATTACCAGTTTCAGAGATGAACTCGAACATATCCTGGAAGCAGGTAAACTAGTTCTTGTTCAGCGTCATCTGCAATTCTGCATACCTATGATACACCGTTCCTAATAATGATAGGTCCTACACAGGACCTTACTGTCAAGGTCAAAGAAGGGGAAGAAGAGATTGCACAATTAAGAAAACATCTTGCTGATTACTCTGTGAAGGTAAACCATTTACATGTAAAGGTCACCTTACTGTATTTTCATTCTTGAGCTTCTGCTGACCACAAACAACTCCTGACAGGAAGCTCAAATACTCGATGATAAATACAAGTTAGAAAAACGGATTGCTTATATGCGTATGGTAAGATGTTCATTTTATCGAAAGAGAATAATTCCTTGGAGTGTGTCTATCATCTCATCTTCATAGTTGTTTTCAGGCATTTGACCAGCAGCAGCATGATTTAATTGATGCAGCTTCAAAAGCTTTGTCATACAGGCAAGATATTATTGAGGAAAACATTCGTCTCACGTATGCGTTGCAGGTAGCTTTCGTGCGCTATATGATGGATTTGGTCAATGCATATTGTATCTTCGTTTGACTCAGCTTACAGCCTGAATATCAAATATGCACAAGCTTGATGCTTCTTATGCATGTTTGTCATCTTAATTAAAACATCACGTTTATGTAAAATATCCTTAAATGTGTATGATCATAGCAATATCATGCCTTATGTATGTAGCATGGAAAAACTGTTCTGTTGCCAGAAGTCTATGGATGTTCAATTTCAGTGCTTACTAGAGCTTTTATCGTGGATTGAGCTCACATTTGAAGTTGGAATGTAACACATTCTTTATTTGTATAGTCAAATCTTTATTGCAGTAGCTGAAGACAGTTATGAATATTTGAGTGCTTGTAGCTACTTGACACAAGTGTTTGGTGTAGGAATTCTTTGTGTTGTCTGTCCTCAGTACTGAAGGTAGACTTAATTCCAAATGATCTCTATTGAACAACCGTGGTTTACTATTTCTAACCACCAGGTAGGATAATTCATTGCCATGATTGTGTGTCAATTATAAATACATTATACATTGTGATATCACCATAACATGTACTAGGTTCTGGAGCTAGATTTGGCTTGTGCATTATGCTGTGTGCTTCAGTCGTTTCTTATGGAAAATATTATTCAAAACTCCATCCTGTTAATACTAATGTCGAACCATGTGGTCCTAGGTCTTCTTTTCCTCGAAAACATAGGAGAACTGCGCTTCATTATATTAAGAAGAAAGAGATTAAGGTCCAAGTGGACCGGTACAGACATCAAGAGGCCTGCTTATGGTGGCCAAAAACAAGAGTACAAAAGGGTCAATTGACTAAGCTAAGGAAATGACCAAAATAGTAAAAAGAAGCCTACAACCATGAAATAGGGGCTATGAGGAGATACAATCTATTAGCTCCAGCCATCTCCTACATCTCTCTCTCCCGCCCAGCTCTTGTGATGATACCTTCCATGTTGGGTCGGCGCTTATCAAAAACAGTAAAACACATCCATTTCTGTGCTTCCATAGGGACCATACACCAAGAATAATAAAGGAATTAAGGCCATCCCTGGCAGGTCCCTGAATTTGGCTGTTGATCAAACTCCAATCCATGAACCGGCAACCATCCAGCTGAGGGGCCAGTTCTGAAATTAACTTGGCTAAGAAGGTGAAACCAAAATTTCTAGAGCAAAAACACAACCAACCAAAAGGTGGTTCAATGTTTCTTGATCTTGATAATAAAGGGGCATCTCGGAGGGTGATGCTGTAAGAGAATGGACTACTTTGTTGTATTGCATAGAGGAGGGGTACATATATATACAGACCTAGGAACCCTAACCCTAATGAACCGGCGGCCCAACAGTGGTGCCGACCCACATACATATAGAACACATACTAACACCCTCAGTCGCAACGGGGGCACCGCACACGATGAGACAAGAGTAGAAGCCGAAGGTAGGAGCCGACAAGGTGAAATCCCGCCGCAGTCGCAGCGTCGTGACTCGTGAAGGTGCGAATGTTGTGGCTAGAGTAGAGACCGGTGTGCACTCCATGTAGATGATATCCCCTAAATGCCGAGGTAGCTGAAGTCGAGGTGTTGCACATCCTCGTTCTTCGGGGGGGGGGGGGTCGAAGTTCGAGCGTCAACGGTCGGCGGGGCGACATAGGCAGCAACAACCTTAGGGCCTTCTTGCTTCTTTTCACGTCTGGTCGTCTAGGAGCCCTGCCAGGGAGGTCGGCGGCAGCGCGCGTCTGCGCCGGTCAGGGTGGCTGCGCCTGGGGTAGAATAGGAGGGGTATTGGCGGATCCGGCCGGGAAGGCTACGACAGCGACAGGTCCAGCCATGAAGACGACGATCCGGCCAAGGGGACGACAGATCCAGCCGGAAAAGGCCACAACAACGGTGGATCCGGCTGGGAAGGCCATGACAGTGATGGATCCAATGATGGCGGCGATGAAGAAGGGAGAGGGCGACAGGGCGGGTCCAGCCAGGCAGGGGCCTGCGTCGGGCCTAGTAGGGGGGTTTGACGCCAGCGACATGAGAGGCGCGAAGAAGAGGGAGATGCTGCTGGGGCGTCGGTGCGGGCAGGGAAGAAGGAGCACGATGGCCAGCGCCGCACCGAGGAGAGCACGACGACTAGGGCACCGCCGGTCAGAGCAGGCGCAACAGGCACGACCCGGTGGCGGGGGCGCTGGATCTAGGGCGCGGAAGAGAGAGGCCACGAGGGCCATGGACGACGACGCGACGACAAAGAAGAGGTGGGGCTGCAGCGGCGGTGCTGGCCGGAGGAGTGGCCGCCGCGCCGGGCTGGGGACAGACGACAAAAGGGAGGACGACGACGTCTGGGCTGGACTTGAGGTGGACGACGCGGGCGCCAGACCTTGGGGTGGTGGACACGCCGCCGGGGAAGGAAGGGGAGGCTCGCTGGCCTGGGATGGGAGGTGCCACCCCCGGGAGGGAAGGATGAGGCTCCTGGGGACGACGACGCAGAAGTAGGTGGCGGCTGGATGTGTGCGGCGGCTGTGGGGTTGAGGGAAGAAAGATCTAGCCGATACCATGTAAGAGAATGGACTGCTTTAGATGATAGCGCCTAAATGGCAAGGTAGCTGAAGTCGAGGTGTTGGCGTGTTGCGCATCCTCGTTCTTCGGGGGTCGACGTTCGAGCGTCAACGGTCGGCGGGGCGACACAGACAACAGCAGCCTTAGGGCCTTCTGATCCAAGCTCTCTTTTGTAGCCTATAAGCTGTCCAAACTCTTCCATGGGCAATCAACCAAAGGAAAAAAATCTACACTTAGGGGGAGCCCAAGTTTTCCAAATTCTCTCAAAGGGTTCAAAGGCTGTCGAACCAAGGAAGAACCCCCTCATAAGCTGCCTTCGTGGAATATTTGCCATTAGATGACAATCTGAAAAAAATGAGAATCAGCAGTGCCCGGCCGAAGCTGAATAGTGCTAACAATATCCCTGGTAGAACTACGGAGTCTACCGGGCAGATTGCGCAGATTGTAGGGAGGGGATTTGGTGCGACCAGGGCGGCGGCGCTGGGGCGCCGTCGTGATCCTGGCTGGGTTGCGCGCAGGGAGAAGATCACAGGACTCTGGCTCCCTCTGGGAAGCCAGAATAGATTGGAATTCTGCTTATCTTTATTCCAGAGTTTACAGATCTATATATAGAGCTATCTCAAGTCTATCTACTAACTTTGGATAAGTATAACTAACTAGATAGAGCTTATCTATTAGCTATTGGGCCTTGGGCCCCACCTGGGCCCTATTGCGCCTAACATAGGCTTGGCCATACATAACATCTCTCCCCGCCTTCTCAAACAGCTCGTCCTCGAGCTGTAAGTTGGGGTAAGCAGCACGGAACTCTTCAAGCTTTTCCCATGTGGCGTCATCTTCAGCCAGTCCACGCCACTGTACGAGAACCTGCCACACGCCCCGCCTAAGTTGAGCGCGAAGCACCTTGGCCGGCACAGGAAGCAGCCGGCCGTCCATCACTGGGTCAAGCGTCCCCGGAGTTGCAGGAGGATCCCCACGGTGCGGCTTCAGCAGGCTGACGTGGAAGACATCATGGATGCGAGCACCATCTGGCAACTGCAGGCGGTAGGCTACCGACCCAATCCTTTCCTGGACACGGAAAGGGCCTGCGTAGCGAGGTCCCAGCTTTCCCTTCGCGAGCGGATGGAGGGACTGAAAGGTGCGGTGTAGCAGGCGTAGCCACACCCAGTCGCCCACCTGGAACTGGACCTCCCGATGCCCGGCATCGTAATACTTCTTGGCGAGCTGCTGGGCCTGCAAAAGGCGCTGGCGCACCTCGGCCAGCATCTCATCTCTGGAGCGTAGCATGTCGTCTGCGGCCTCAGTACGTGCCGTCCCTGGCGTGTAAGGTAGCATGGACGGTGGGGATCTGCCATAGACCACCTCGAAGGGAGTGGCACGCAATGCTGTGTGGTAGGAGGTATTATAGCAATACTCCGCCCAGGACAGCCAATCCACCCATGCCCGCGGTCGATCGCCGGTGACACACCGAAGATACATTGCAATAATTTTGTTGACCACCTCCGATTGTCCATCCGTCTGTGGGTGGAAGGCGGTGCTCATCTTTAGTGTCACCCCCGCCATCCTGAAGAGGTCGCGCCACACGTGCCCGGTGAAGACGGGGTCCCGGTCACTGACAATAGACAACGGGAACCCGTGTAGTCGTATGATGCCGTCAAAGAATGCCCGTGCTACGGACGACGCGGTGTAGGGGTGGCCGAGGGCGATGAAGTGGGCGTATTTGGAGAAGCGATCCACCACCGTGAGGATGACGGACTTGCCTGCCACCTTGGGCAGCCCCTCTATGAAGTCCATGGAGATGTCGGCCCACACCTGGGATGGCACCTCAAGGGGTTGCAGGAGGCCGCCCGGCTGCTGCGCCAGTGTCTTGTTTTGCTGGCACGTGGTGCAGGTGCGCACCCATTCCTGGACGAGCGCGCGATCATGTGGCATGTAGAAGTCTGCCCGTAGTTGATGGAGGGTTTTCTGGATGCCCTCATGACCTGTCGAGTGCGCCAGTGTCAGCACCTGGTGGCGCAGGTCGTCGTAGTTCGGCACGAAGATGCGTGTGCCGTGCAGGAGCAGCCCGTCGACGAGGCGCCATGGCGCAGCCAATACGCCGTCCCACAGCTGCTGGAGGAGGTGCTGCCCGTCAGGTGCAGCTGGCAGCGCCCGCCTGATGTCGTCCAACAGGGAGAATGTCGGGCCCGAGATGGCCAGTGCTGCCATAGCCGTGTCCTCCACGGCAGCCTCCGAGTCACGGCGGGACAGGGCGTCAGCCACGATGTTCAGGTGCCCCGGCCTGTATTCCACCGAGAAATCGAAACCGAACAACTTGCTGGTCCACTGATGCTGAGGAACTGTGGACAAGCGCTGATCCAGCAAGAATTTGAGACTGTAGTGGTCAGTCCGAACAGAAAAGTGGCGCCCCCACAAGTACGGGCGCCAGTGACGGATGGCCTGCACGAGGCCGATGAGCTCCCTCTCGTAGGCCGCCAACTTAAGGTGGCGGGCTGCAAATGGCTTGCTGAAGTAGGCGAGAGGTCCCACGCCCTGATGAAGGACAACACCGAACCCTGCACCTGACGCGTCACAGTCGACGACGAAGAGCTTGGCGAAGTCCGGCATCTGGAGCACTGGACCCGTCGTCAGGGCGTGCTTTAGAGCGCGGAAGGCTGTTGTCGCGTCATCGTCCCAGGCAAACACATCTCGTCGTAAGAGACGTGTCAACGGGGCTGCGATGAGGCCGAAGTCTTTGATGAACTTCCGGTAGTACCCTGCTAGTTCCAAGAAGCCCCGGAGGCCTCGTGCAGACCGCGGGGGCGGCCAGGAGGCCACTGCCGTGACCTTGTCGGCGTCCATGGCGACCCCGCCCTTGGAGATGACATGGCCCAGATAGGCCACTGATGTGGCGCCGAAGGAACACTTGGAGCGCTTCAGGTGGAGGTGGTGTGCCTGCAATGTTTCGAGGACGATGCCCACATGCTGGAGGTGCTCCGCCCATGATGCACTGTAGATCAGGATATCGTCGAAGATAAGCACAAACTTCCGAAGATATGGGCGGAGTACGTCGTTCATCAGGGCCTGGAAAGTAGCAGGCGCGTTCGAAAGGCCGAACGGCATGACCATGAACTCATAGTGGCCATGATGGGTGCGGAACGCCGTCTTGGCGATGTCATCGGTGTGCATCCGCACCTGGTGGTAGCCTGAGCGTAGGTCCAGCTTGGAGAAGAAACGAGCTCCATGGAGCTCATCGAGGAGCTCGTCCACCACCGGGATCGGGAACTTGTCCTTGGACGTCTTGGCGTTGAGGGCGCGGTAGTCGATGCAGAAACGCCACGAGCGGTCCGCCTTGCGAACCAAGAGCACCGGAGCAGAGAACGGCGACGTGCTGGGTCGTATGATGCCTTGTGTGAGCATGGCCTCACACTGTCGCTCCAGCTCGTCCTTCTGCAGCTGTGCGTACCGGTACGGTCGTACGGCCACCGGAGCTGTACCTGGCAGCAGGTGGATGCGATGGTCGTAGGGGCGGGCCGGGGGCAGTCCCGTGGGCTCGTCGAAGATGGCGCCATGTTGCTGCAGAAGGACCTCCATGAGGGGCTGCTGGGCAGTGTCGACGACTGCCACAGCCAGCTGCTGCGGGGCAGGCTGTTGCGTGGCCCGCACACCCTGCCAGTGGATGCGCCGGCCCTGGCGCTGGAACGACAGGGTCAGTGCTCGGAAGTTCCACTGGATCGTGCCCAGCGTCTCCAGGAAGTCCACGCCGAGGATGAAGTCGAAGCAGCCCAGGCGCATCCCGACGCACGTGATGGAGAAGGACTCGTCGTTGATGATGACGGGGACGTCGCGGGCGATGCCGGCGCAGGGTAGGTGGTCACCGTTGGCCACCGTGACCCGAAGGTGCTCGCCACCCGCCATAGCTAACCCGAGGCGGCTCATCGTGTCAGCGTTGAGGAAGTTGTGGGTTGACCCTGTGTCCATGAGCGCGAGTAGTCGCTCGCCGTTGATGGTGACTGGTAGCAGCAGCGTCTTGTCCGTCCGGATGCCCGCCAGCGCGTGTAACGAGACCACCAGCGCGTTGGCTCCCATGATGTCTGGGGCGGCCGGCTCCTCCAGGGGGTCGACCCCACCCTCACCGGCCGCCTCGTCGAGGAAGTCGTCGACCTCCAAGTAGAACAGCCGCTGGCAGACGTGTCCCCGAACGTAGGGTTCATCGCAGTTGAAGCAGAGCCCCTGCCGGCGCCGCTCCTGCTGCTCGCCCGGGGACAATCGGCGAAACGGGCGTGTCGGAGTCGTACTATCGCCTGGCGTCGTCGTACCGGTCGGTAGAGCCCCGGGCGGTGCTGGTGTCACGCGACCCGAGCCCTGCGCCCGTTGCGGTGGTCGCGACCCGCGCTGCTGGAATGGGGGCCAGGCCGCCGCGCGCCAGGTACATGGCAGTTTGTAGATCCTGCGGGTCGCGCAGCTCAACGTCCACCCGCAAGTACTCGGGAAGGCCGCCCACGAATAGCTCCGTCTTCTGCATGGGGGAGACGTCCCGAGCTCGGGGCAACAACGCCTGGAAGCGGTCCGAGTACTCCTGGACCGTGGACAGGAAGGGGAGGCGTCCCAGTTCCGCAAGGCGAGAACCGCGCACTGCTGGACCGAAGCGAAGGCGACATAGCTCGACGAAGCGATCCCAAGACGACATGCCCTCGTCCTGTTCCAGGGCATAGTACCACGTTTGTGCCGGCCCCTTAAGATGGTACGAGGCCAGCCACGTGCGATCCGAGGCTGGCGTGCGCTGCCCCTAGAAGAACTGCTCACAATGATTTAGCCAGTTCAGCGGATCCTCGGAGCCATTGTATGTGGCGAAATCCAGTTTGTAGTAGCGTGGAGGCGCGCGTGCCTCAGCGCCCCCGTAGGCTGCGGTCTCCATGTTGTCGTCCTGAGGCAGCCCGTGGTACAGTGACCACGCTGCTGTCGCTGCGGGTACGTGGGGGCGCAAGGGCCTCCGACCCGGGAACAGGGGGCTGTTGCCGCCTCCTAACAATATCCCGGGAGGCCCACCGACGGTGCTGCTGGGTAAGGAAGTCTTGAGCGCCGGTCGTGAGAGTGCCTCAGAGTACACTGGTGGTGAAACCGTAGGCACGCCCTGCGCCCAAGATGGGATGGGGGATGGGGATGGTGGGAAGCGGATCATATGGATGGGGGCTGTGGTCGGTGGTGCAGTGGATGAAGGCCCGGGGTCGATCGGCATGCCGTACTGGTAAGAAATTGGTTGTCGGGCGAGTGGAGGGAGTGGCGCAGGTGGTTGCGTGGGTGGGGGCAGTGCGGCCGACGGTGGCTGCGCTGTAAGGGACGGGTGCGACGGCTGGGGTGGATGGGCGGCTTGTGGATTGGGGAAGGGGAGGTGGCCTATCAGCATGGCGTTCATGGTGATCTGCATATCGTGCACGGCGTGGCTGAGATCCGCCAAGGACGCCGCGATCTGGGCCGGTGTGAGTGTGGGGGCGGCCTGCTGGTTGATGGCCGCGCCGGGAGGGCCGAGCGCCATGGCCTCCGACAGCGCAGGGACCGCGGCCAGGGAGACGACCGGCGCTGCGGGCGGGCTTGAGGCCGCCGGCGGCTGCTGTCCCGGTGACGACGACTTGGAGGAACTCATGATCGTTGAGTCCTCTGATACCAGATTGGTAGAACTACGGAGTCTACCGGGCAGATTGCGCAGATTGTAGGGAGGGGATTTGGTGCGACCAGGGCGGCGGCGCTGGGGCGCCGTCGTGATCCTGGCTGGGTTGCGCGCAGGGAGAAGATCACAGGACTCTGGCTCCCTCTGGGAAGCCAGAATAGATTGGAATTATGCTTATCTTTATTCCAGAGTTTACAGATCTATATATAGAGCTATCTCAAGTCTATCTACTAACTTTGGATAAGTATAACTAACTAGATAGAGCTTATCTATTAGCTATTGGGCCTTGGGCCCCACCTGGGCCCTATTGCGCCTAACATAGGCTTGGCCATACATAACAATCCCAAAGGGTAAAAAAAATCAACAATTTCACCTACAGTAAGAGCTCCCTGAATATCTGAAACCCAACTATGATTGGAGAGGGCGCCGAAAACTGTACGCTTGCTGACCCGTCGCTTAGGGATAGTGGCAAACAATCTCGGTATGTGGTCCTAGGTCTTTCTGTGATAGGTTTAGTTTGGTATGAAAAGTTAAGAAATATTAGGGGTCAAGCCCTCACAGTCCAAACATAGCACCCCGGCACCCCCTAGTGAACACTTCTACATGAAAGTAGGATGAAGTGAAAGGTAAAGAGGTGGTGCTTTCCATACACATGCTTGGGTTGGTTGTTATAATATTGATGTAAGATTGTCTTTCCTTGACAGTAATAATATCAGTTTTTTCTCATGATGTGTTCATTGTTTGGATTTTGTAATAAAAATGGTAAGGATCCTAAGTGTTACTTATGGTACTGTCCAGGCAGCCCAACAAGAAAGATCAATTTTCTTATCTTCTTTGCTTCCTCTTCTGTCCGAATATGATGATCTCCAGCCTTCAGTTCTTGATGCTCAGTCAATTGTTAGTAATTTAAAGGTATGTTCTGTTTTTTTTGTGTCTGCTGTAGCAAGAGTACTGTCATTAAGCATGCATTGGAATTGTTGGATTTCAAGGGAGAATAAGGTTAACAGATGAAATGAATTTAAGCGCTATCCGCCATACATTTTCTCTTCTTGGCATGAAGTATTCAACAAACATACATGCCATGCGTTTATCATACACAAACCAATCTGAGATCAATTAACTTTTTATTACATGTGACCAAATTATTTCTACATTGTATCTAATATAATTCAATTGAAACCAGTATCTGAGCTAACCATTTTCTAACGTGTTCTTTTTTCCCTGTAGGTTTTGTTTAAACATTTGCAGGAACGACTTATTGTTACTGAGGTGAGCCATACTAAACTACCAACAATATGCATTTTTTTGCTACGCAAAATGTCATACTGTAGCAGTAATGAGTGTTACAGTGATAATCGATACTTAGGGCTAACCCTAATGGGTAGGTATATAGTGTTATACATGGGCCTACCATATACTCTAACACCCCCCCCCCCCCGCAGTCTGAACTTCCGTCACAGCGGAGTTCACAGACTGGACTGAAAAAGGAAGACGTACAATACACCGTACATTACACCATAGGATCCCCCCACAGCCGCAACTAGCCACTACTGATGTTGAGGCTGGAGCGAAACTCGGCGAAGGTCGAGGACGGAAGACCCTTGGTGAAGATGTCAACAAACTCGGAGGTGGTCGGGACGTGGAGGACCCGAATAGCACCGACGACGACATAATCGCGGATGAAGTGGAGATCGATCTCGACATGCTTGGTCCGCTGGTGTTGCACTGGGTTGGTGGAGAGGTAGACCGCGCTGACGTTGTCGCAGTAGACCAGCGTGCTCCTGGAGAGGGGACTGTGAAGCTCGGCGAGGAGCTGTCGGAGCCAGGCAGCCTCCGCCACGCCGTTGGCCACGACACGGTACTCCGCCTCGGCACTCGAGCGGGAAACGACCGGTTGGCGCTTCGACGACCAGGACACCAGGTTGCCGCCTAAGAAGACGACGTAGCCGGAGGTGGAGCGCCGATTGTCTGGGCACCCGGCCCAGTCAGCGTCAGTGTAGACGACCAACTCAGAGGATGTAGACCGGTGAAGAAGCAGCCTGTAGTCGATGGTGCCCCGGAGGTAGCGGAGGAGGCGCTTGAGAGTCGCGAGGTGGGGCTCCCGGGGATCGTGCATATGGAGACAGACCTGCTGCACGGCGTAGGAGATGTCCGGCCTAGTGAAGGTGAGATACTGAAGGGCACCGGCAAGACTCCTGTAGCCGGTAGGGTTCGCGAATGAGTCACCCGTGGCCTCAGAGAGCTTGGCCTGCGTGTCAACTGGGGTGGAGCAGGGCTTGCAGTCACTCATCTGGGCCCGCTCCAGAATGTCAAGAATGTACTGTCGCTGGTGAAGGAGGAGTCCGGAGGGGTGAGGCTCAGCAGTGACCCCCAGGAAATGGTGAAGCACGCCCAGATCCTTGACCGGAAACTCCCGCTGAAGGGCGTCGACGAGGCCGAAGAAGTGACAGACTGGAGGCAGTGAGGACAATGTCATCCACGTAGAGAAGCAAGTAGGCAGTCTCTGCTCCATGACGGTGGACGAAAAAGACGTGTCTGACTTGGCCTCCACGAAGCCCAGTGTCAACAGGAACGTAGCCAGTTTGGAGTGCCACGCCTGGGGGTCCTGCTTGAGGCCGTAGAGGGACCTGTTGAGCCGGCAGACCATGTCAGTGCGAGAGGAGTCCACGAACCCCGCCGGCTGACAGCAGTAGACGGTCTCGGTGAGGGCGCCGTGCAGGAAGGCGTTCTTGACGTCGAGCTGGTGAACTGGCCAGGAGCGAGCGAGGGCCAGCGAGAGCACCGTGCGGACGGTGGTCGGCTTCACAACTGGGCTGAAGGTCTCATCGTAGTCAACTCCGAGGCGCTGAGTGAAGCCCCGAAGAACCCAACGAGCCTTGTACCGCTCCAAGGTACCATCGACCCGCCACTTGTGCGTCCAGATCCACTTGCCGGTGACGACGTTGGTGCCGGGCGGACGGGGTACCAGATCCCACGTCTGGTTGGCGACGAGCGCCGCATACTCCTCCATCGCCCGACGCCAGTGGGGGTCCAGCAGGGCAGCGTGGATGGAGGAGGGTACCGGAGAAACCTGTGAGTCTTCGGTCGTGGCCGCCAGGACTTGAGGCGGCAGGGTACCAGCCGCGTGCCGCGTCACCATCGGGTGGACGTGCCGCGGGTCGCGGTGAAGGAGCGGTGGGTGGTACACCGGCGTCTCGACACGTGTCGCTGGTGGCTGCGGTGGAGGTGTCGATGTCCCTGGCGGGGACTGGGCCACCGGTGGGGACGGCGCCGGTGGAGGTGCGAACCCCGGCGGCGGCAGCCGGCGCTGGTAGACGCGCACCGGCTGGGCGAAGCGTGCTGGAGGGACCGGCAGTGGCGGTCCTGCGGCCGGCGACGTGGGCACCGGGGGCTGGCGCTGGTAGACCCGCACCGGCTGGGCGAAGCGGGCCGGAGGGGTCGGTACCGACGGCCCCGCAGGCGGTGCAGGCCCACCACCACCGCTGGGCCCGGGGGCGATCGGAGACGGGGCCCCACGGAGAGGCGACACCACCGTAGGTGACACCACTAGACCCGGGCAAGGCACCGGGCCGGGAGTAGGACCGACAGGCAGTGAGCGAGTACCTGCAGAAAGAGGAAGGATAGGTGGCTCGACCACCACGTCAGTCGGAAAGAGAGTGAAGGGGTCAAGGTCAGGGTCGGAGGAGGGTTGTGTGGTGGTGAAGGGAAAGACGGACTCATCAAACACCACATGGCGAGAGATGAGGATCCGGCGAGAGGAGAGGTCAAAGCAGCAGTAGCCCTTGTGGTCCAGGGAGTACCCGAGAAACACACAGAGGGTGGAATGGGGTGCTAGCTTGTGAGGAGCAGTGGCAGCGGTGTTCGGGTAGCAAGCACACCCGAAGACACGGAGGTGGTCATAGCGCGGAGGGGTACCGAAGAGTGCCTGGTGAGGAGTGGGGGCCGGGCACGCAGTGTAAGGGAGACGGTTGAGGAGGTAGGTAGATGTGTGGAGGCCCTCGGCCCAGAAGCGTGCCGGTAGGTGCGCCTGGAGGAGAAGAGTGCGGATGGTGTCGTTAGTCGTGCGGATCATGCGCTCCGCCTTGCCGTTCTGAGAGGAGGTATACGGGCAAGACATACGCAACTGCATCCCGTGGGAGAGAAAGAAGTCGCGGGAGGTGGAGTTATCGAACTCCCGACCATTGTCACACTGAACGGCCTTAATGGTGAGGCCGAACTGAGTGGACACCCAGACGAAGAAGTGGCGAAGGGCGGGGAAAGCCTCAGACTTGGCACGCAAAGGAAAAGTCCACACATAATGAGAAAAATCATCAAGCACCACAAGATAGTATTTGTAGCCTGACATACTGGTAATAGGTGAAGTCCACAAATCGCAGTGTACAAGATCAAATGCATGAGTAGCATGCGAGGAAGACGAAGAAAAAGGAAGACGAACATGGCGGCCTAACTGGCACGCATGACAAAGATGCTCATCACGTGATCTAGTACATGGGATAGTGGCACTACGAGTAAGCTGCAGCAAGGCCCCGCGTCTGGGGTGACCAAGGCGACGATGCCAGGTGGTAGAAGACGTGGTGGCAGCAAAAACAACAGCAGTGGCAGGTGACGAAGACGAAGAAGAGGTGGCATGCGGAAGTCGAAGGGTGTAGAGGGGGCCGGTGCTGTCACATCGGAGGAGGGGGCGCCGAGTTGCCAAGTCCTTCACAGTAAGACCAGAAGAGTCAAAACTCGACAGAACAAGAATTATCAGCAGTAAAACGGCGAATAAAAAGAAGATTGTGAACCAAAGAAGGAGCGACAAGAACATCGGGAATGCGAAAAGAGCCGGGAGGGCCGGCGGCACCCACAGATGTGACAGGAAGACCCGAGCCATTCGCCACCATGATGGACGAAGGGAGAGAGGAAGAAGGAGGGCGAACAGAGGTAAGTATACCGGGGTTGGGAGTGGTGTGGTAGGTAGCACCGGTGTCCGCGATCCACTTGGGACCCATCGGCGGAGTCAGAGTGGGAGTCTGGAAGGCAGCCAGGGCGGCCGCGTCCCAACCAACCAGCCCGGACGGTGGAGCAGCCGGCGGCGTGGGCCACGAGGAAGCGGCAGGCGTCGAGGTCCAGGGCGACGGAGAGGCGAAGGCGAACCCCGACTGCGCACCAGCGAACAAGCTCGCCGAGGGACGAGCCTCAGAACCGGGCCCCTGGAACGGCCACATGGAGATGCGCCCTGACCACGGGTGGTGGAAAGTGGGCCAAGGCGCACCCTGTTGGGGTCCCGGCGTCGGTGCGTTGCCACGGGCACCCCCGCCGGAACCACCACCACGACCACCACGATGGCGACGGCCACCACGATGGCGACGGCCACCACCGCCCCCGCCTCCGCCACCTCGACCCCCGTCGCCCCTGCTCGGCCCGGGTTGATGAGGGCCAAGGGCAGACTTGGATGAAGTAGGTGGACGGGTCGGGGTGATAGCCGCCAGTGCTGTCGAGGAGGACGAGGACCCCGGGCCGGAGATCGATGCAGCCTGAGCACCCAGAGTGATTTCCTCCAGGGCAAGGTCGTCGCGGACCTGGAGGAAGGTAGGGAAGGGGCGCTGGCGCATGATCAACGACCGAAGGTGGGTGTAGCGATCGCTGAGGCCGCGGAGGACGAGCATGCGGTCCTCCACGGGGCAGCCCAGATCGCCAAGGGAGTCCGCCATGATCTTCATCTTGCGACAGTACTCACTGACGCTGAGGTCCCCCTGGACGAAGATGCGGAAGGCCGCGTCGAGGCGGAGAGCCCGGGCCTCGGCGTTGCCCAGGAACTGGCCCTCGATGGCTAGCCAAGCAGCCCGAGCGTGGGGAAGGTTCCGGAGGAGGCTGTGGAGGTCGACGGAAATCGTCCCCACGATCCAGGTGAGTACAATGCTGTCGAGGCGGACCCACGCGGCAGTCGGCGCCACGCCGGCGGGGTCGCAGAGGACGTGGTCATCCAGGGCGTAGCGGCGAAGGGTAAGGAGGAGCAAGTCCCGCCAGCGTGCGTAGGACGACGACTCTGGCTCCAGGAGGACAGGAACCATGAGACGAATGTTCTGGACACTCCCAGCCTGAAGGTGGAGCTGAGCCACGAGCGGGTCAGTCGGGTCATGCCAGAGCACCGTGGGGATGGTGCGTGGCCCGGTTCCGACTGTCGGTGCGGGCGGGACGCCGTACACGCCGCCCACGGTGTTAGAGGAGGTGGCCCCGCCGTCGTGGGCCGCAGGCGAGGCAAGGTGCTGTTCCGCCGCGGCAATCTGAGCAGCGATAGCGTCGGCGGCATCGCGCTCACGCTCCCACACGAGGGCCGCTTCCCGCAGCCGCGCCTGTCGCGCCGCGTGTTCCGCGCGGGCAGCGGTAAGGGCGGCGACGATGTATCCCTGGTGGGCGACCGGTGGAGGAGGTGGCTGATCGACGACAGGAAGCGACGGTGGCGGGGGAGGGTCCTCCGGATCTGCAACCCCCGCGGGAACCGCAGTCGCCACAACAGTAAGGGCAGAGGCGGTGCTCGCAGCGGCGCTAGGGCCTGACCCCCACTCCAGCCCGAACGCAGGGGAGACCGGGGGAGAGCATGTGACGTAGGGGGGCGCGGGGTGTACCAGCGGCGGCGCGAGCACAAGAGGAGGAGGAGAGGGGAGGGAATAGGGATGAAAACGGTCGGAAACGGTATTTTTTCGGTAATCGTTTTTTACTTTAATTGTGAGTAAATAGGATATAGAATATACAATACAAATTTGTATTCTTGTTTTTAACATCCATCTTGTTAAGATTCATAAAAGATAAACCTCAAATTCATCCTATATTTTCTTAAATAATAGATATAAACTTCGGTATGGATTCGGAAATAAATTCGGTAATTTTTTCAACTTTTTATGTTGTAGGGAGAAAATAATACATAAAACAATGTATATAATATTTTATTCATATTTGTACTAATGTGCTTGATAACATAAGAAAAGATCAACATCAAATTTTATACATATCTATTTTAAAATATTAAATTTGTCCTAACAGTTCGGATTACCACTTTCATCCCTAGGAGGGAAGACGTGGAAGTAGGAGGGGGGAGGAGGTTGCTGCTCAGCCATGGAAGGACGGGTTGGCGGCGCGGCAGTGCAGCAGGCAGAGGCAGGGGCGCGGCCACCAGAGAGACTTGGAGCGCGGCGAGCAGAGGAAGAAGGAGCGCAGCGAGCAGGGGGAGCTGGGGCGCGGCCGGAGCAGGGAGCTGGGGCGCGGCCGGAGCTGACGCCGACGACGGTGGGCGCGGGCCGCGCGGGGGCGCAGCGCGTGCGCGGGGCGGGCGCGGGTGCGCAGCGCAAGGGCGCCGGCGGCAGCGCGTGGAGCAGAGAGGGCGTCGGCGCTTGGAGCAGAGAGCGTGCTTGGAGCAGAGAGGGCGGCGACGCTTGGAGCAGAGAGGGCAAGGGCGCCGGCGGCGGCCGCCTGAGGGAAGGGCGGCGGCGGCTGGGTGAGCCGCGCACGCCTGAGGGAAGGGCGGCGGCGGCTGGGTGGGAGAGGAGGTTAACCTAGCGTGATACCATGTTACAGTGATAATCGATACTTAGGGCTAACCCTAATGGGTAGCTATATAGTGTTATACATGGGCCTACCATTTACTCTTAACAATGAGCCTGTCATGTTTTCTGCACATATTACCGATATTTTCTTACAGAACTTTGAATTTGCCTTGTATGCAAACTTGGATGGTGCAGGACAGATTAAGGGAGTCTCGATACCAGATTACTCCATGGCATACTGAATTGTCGAATAATACCAGCAATCCTGTGTCTACTGATCCTCCTGCTGGAAAAGCATTGGTGACTACAGTACGATATGACTCTTTAGTATATACACATTCTTCCATTACTTTGTCAAGTTTTAACACATGATCATGTGCTTCCTACAACTTCTTTGCTTTTTCAGAGCAAAAGCAGCCTTGATATTGTCTCCCAGACGGCGTATCCTCACGTACAATCCCCAATGTCTTCCCCTGTTCAAGCTAGAGGTGATTGGGGTGCATTTGGTAACAAAAACCATCAAGATATTTCAAATGAGGTTCCTATAAGAAATGCTGGACATGATGACAAGGGAGGGACCTCTCTTTCAAGCAGGTAGCATCTCTTGTAGGAGTCTAAAATAATGTACTTTACTAACTTTTTAGACCAGTGCTGTAGTTTCTTGAGCATGCTACAGACCTACAGCTATGAACACTTTTTGAGTATCTGACATCGTTTCTTTTAGCAAATTTCCCTTTCCCCTTCATATTGTTGTTTCACTATTTTTAAAACATTAAATGTTATTATGAAAGATTTAGGTATCCATTTTGTGTAGTTAATTTTGAGCCATGACTAGAATGCTAAAAGGCTATCCATGTGCCTGAACCTTGACTTGTGGGTTCTGTTGGGTTTTAACTCTAGCCTATCCCAATTTGTTTGAGACTAAAAGGCTTTGTTATTGACTGGAATGCTAATACAATATGAATTCTTATGATTTTCAGAAGCCAATATAGGACTGATGTTCCTCCTCAAGTATCTCAAGGTGATTCCAGTGCTGTCCATTTTGACTTTGAGACTCAGAGTCAAAACCCACCATTCAAGGGTCTTAGCAGAAATGATGTACTGGATGGTTCAGATAGTGCTGGAGCCCAAAACACACAAGAACCTTCTACTCGATGGGGTCTAGGGGACTCATCTAATTTGGCATCTGGCCTTGAGGATGCAAACCCTTCATATCCTTATCTTCCTACAGTTCTTGAGGAGCCTGGTTCTTCTTTCTCCGAAGGTAATTATTATTGAATTAAGTTCGTATTGTTTAACGCTGCATATTAATGGATGCCTATTATGAACATACAGCTGCAGAGGATGATCCATTGCCAGGCATAGAAGGGCTTCGAATCACAGGTGAACCTTTTCCTGGACAAGAACTTCAAGCAGGTGGATACTCCATCAATGGTACCACAACTTGTAATTTTGAGGTGTGTTTGACTTCTTGTCAATTCACACTCCAAGTAGCGAAATGATTTTTCAAACTCATCACTCAAAATTGTGAGTTGCAAACTTTCAATATGGTTTCACTTCTTGCAAATGATCTGTGCCTGCAGTGGGTGCGCCATTTAGAAGACGGCTCAGTAAATTTCATAGAAGGTATCCTTTCTCTTCTTTTTGTGTGCTGATACATTAACCCAGAGCAGAGCTTATGTTCTGTGACTGAATTACCTAAAACTAGGATGCCATGATGCCTCAATAAAGTTGTTTGCAATTATATTTTTGTTGATGTAGGAGCAAAGCAGCCTAGCTATGTTGTTACTGCCGATGATGTGGACACTTTACTCGCCATTGAAGTCCAGCCCCTAGATGATAGGAAAAGGAAGGTACTTATCTTGTCATATGATTGATAATGATCTTTGTTCTATGATGCGATGCTGTACTTTTTTCCAAACATAATCGTTGCAGTAGACTGCAATAGTATCATGAGAAATGCTCTAACATAATTGCAGGAAGTAGGTTTCAGAAAAGGGACCTTACTGTAAAATTTTAGCTCTTAATCCCATCAATATGAGTAAAAGGCATAAATAATAAAATATCAAAAAAGAATTGCCTGATCACTTTTGCTATTCCAGTCAATATTCAAGAAGAAAAGGCAGGGATGAGAATGGCGTGTTTGCCCTCTTTATTGGCTCTGAACAACAAGATACAATTCCTTTTTTTATCCTCTGTTCTGCTTTTTTTTCAACATAGAGACGGTTCTAGCAAACCAAACTAATCACTCAACAATCATAAACCGATCTTAGCACATAGCTAACAGCCACAAATCAAACCAATCCAAACTAGCTGAAAGCAAATGATTAGCTTGGGGTGACCTGGCCATATGTGCTTACGGCGCTGCGAATTTTTGCGAACACGGACACCTGTTTCTTGCTCACATAGGTCTTGCTGACAGAATCATTTACAACAAATACCATTGTTTCCATTTTCCCATTGACTTCAGAGCAGAATGCTAATACAATTTGGGCCAACATCGTATCTGCAATTTCTTTCTGCTGAGAATGGCCCTGTGTCAATGGTCCAAATGTCTTGCCAAGAGAGATGCTTTTCACATTTGGTGGTATGAAATAAAGGTTTTCATGGGAGTAATTTTGTTTTCATGTGGGACTCTGTTTCTCAAAAAATATTACATAGAAAGTAGAAACTAATTGAGTTTGTTAGCATATGAATTTTATGTTCGCCATAGCTCTAGGGGTGTAGTGAAAATTGCAGTCAATGTTACAGAGTCATCCTGACATTTGTTATCTGGGTTATTGAATTTCTTTCTCAAATCGGCAGGAGAACTGCGTGTCTGTGTATCATTGCATTAAGAAGGATAGACAAGAGAGAAATATTTACAAGAACACACACAATATCATAGTAAAAGCTTAAATAATCAACGGCCATTACATCAATCAACCTGACCAAAACTACCAGGAGCGACCTCTAGGTGGCAGCAGCCTGAAAACTGCACCAATCCTCTTGACATAAACAAACACTAAAGGTGTCCCTCTTCAAATTTTTTTCTCAAAACTGCCTGGACACTGCAGAATCATTGAACACAACTATTTATATGCTTCCATATCATCCAAGCATCCAAAGTGATCAGTGATTTCAAACCTTGCTTCCAAAAACCTGGACCAAACATTGATCCTCAGCCACCAATCGCAGAAATTCTCATCCTCGACATGTGAAGAGGACTGATAGTCCAACAACAACAAAGACTTTTTGTGCCAAAGAAGTTACGATAGGCTAGAGTTAAAATCCAACAGAAGCCACAAATTAAGGTTCAGGCACGTTGATACCTGTTTTTTTTCATGTACTCCTATTGAAGGCTAAATCTTTCGATATATTTCATCTTTCAAGTCTCATTTTACTGCCCCTGCCTCTTTTCTCATTACTATCGTGCCTTAGGACCCCATTTCACTTTGGTGCCTCTAGAGGTGTCTGTTGGACATGTCCAAACCATCTTAACCAACGTTGGACAAGTTTTTCTTCTATTAGTGCTGTTAGCCGATCAGATTCACTACTGTCTTCTTGGGCTCCCAATCAGTCATATATGGCTAGTTAGCTCCTGATTGATTCTGATTGGTTGTTATAAGGATAGCTAGAGATATGAGGGGATCCTGATTGGTTCCATTACTATAGATAGAGATATGAGGAGATCTGATTGGTTCTATGTCTATAAACCACACAGATCTCCTCCCTACATATATGTAACCTATGTTCTCTCATCTATTCATTCAATAGACTGTAGTTCATCTGCTTTCATGGTATCACGAGTCTAGGTTTCACCCTGCTCACTTCCGCTGTCTAGCGCACCCTCCTGGTGCTGCTCCCACTCCTACTTAGCGCGCCCTCCGGTGCTGCTCTCGCGGCTGCTGCACCTCACGCGCCGCTCATGGCTGGTGAACATTCTTCTCCGGTCCCTCCAGCTCCTGGGGCTGACGCCCCCTCTGGCACACTCGCTGCTGCCCAAGCCATCGCTGCCGAGGCAGAGCGTGCCCAGCAGGAAAAGGCTGGCCGCCTCCACTCCCGTGATCTCGCCCTTGCGCGCGCTTGTGAGGCTGAACGCGAGGTGGCTGCAGCCGCCAAGGAGCGCGATGCGATGGACGTCGCATCCGCGACGCCCTCGCGCGTACCGCCGCTCCTCTGGACGATGACGCTCGGGAAGTCGACAACGACATCGTCTCCAACCTCTCCATCCACGACGACGCCTCTCCCGTCCCCACCACACCCGATGCGATTCTTCTCCATGAAGATGCTTCGTTGATCAACCTCCACGCTCTAGCGGTTGCTCCGTTGTTGTCCAGAACTTCAGGGCCCTCGTCCCTGTCCTCCTCGACATTTCGTCCACCCTCTACACTCGGCACGATGACTTCCTCATCGTCGTCAGCAAGTACTCCTTGGAGGGCCATGTCCTCAGCGACGACTACGTTCCCTTCTCTCTAGACTGGCTCCGGGTGGACTATGTTGTCAAGTCCTGGATCGTCGACACCAACACCACCGAGCTTGCTGACGCTGTCCTCGTTCGCAACACCTCTACTCGTGGTGCTTGGCTCGCCATCGTTTCTCAGTTCCTCGGGAACCGGGAAACTCATGCCCTGTTCCTTGACGTGGAGTTTCGCAACTTCCGCCAAGGTGATCTCTCCATCACCGTCTATTGCCGCAAGCTCAAGGGGATGGCCGACACTCTTGGCGATCTTGGCGAGCCCGTCCCTGACCGCACTCTTGTCCTCAACGTCATCCGCGGCCTCAACGATCGGTTCAACAACATTGGTCTTCAGCTTCGACGCGGGCGACCCCTCCCAACCTTCTTGGAGGTGAGAAACGATCTTCTCCTTGAGGAGCTTACGATGCGCATCAATCTTCTACACCGGCCACCCCCCTGCTCGCCTCCGCCCACCCAAGCTGCTGTCCAAGCCAAAGCAGCAGCAACACCAGCAGTCGCGCGGCAAGCGTGCTGGCAAGAAAGGCGGTCGCCAGCAGCACAGCGGGGCGACACTCGACGCCTCTTCCCTGGGTCCCAACCCGGCTCCGGTTCATCTGTGGGTGGACAGTGGCCCCCCTACAACCCATTGTCTAGGTCCATCCATATGTGGGCCGGACCGCGAGCTCCCAGCGCTACTTCGGCTCCTCATCACATAGTTCCTCCACCACAACCGTCGATATAGCTGCCCCAGTTACTTCTCACCGGCGTTCAGGGGCAGTGGACGTTCAAACTATGACGCTGCAGCCCCCCAGTGGAACGAGTGGTTCTTCGACTCCAACGCTACGACTCATATGTCCTTCGATGCTGGTATTCTCTCCCGATCCACTCCTACACAACAACCTTGTTCCATTATTGTCGGTAACGAAAACTCTATTCCTGTCACTACAGTTCTTTCCAACTCCCTTCACCTTAATAATGTCCTTGTTGCGCCTAACCTTATTAAGAATCTTATTTCTATGTGCCAATTTACTTCCGACAATAACTGCTCAGTTGAATTTGACCCTTTTGGTTGTTCTGTGAAGGATCTTCCCTCTCGGAAAGAGATCGTCCGCTGTGACAGTTCTGGTCCGCTCTACTCGCTGCGGTTTTCAGCTTCCACATTTCATGTTGTTTCTCCATCATTGTGGCATCAACGTCTTGGACATCCCGGTCGTGAAGTTATGTCCAAACTAGCGCGCACGCCAGGGCTCCCTTGTAATAAACATGCTGCTAGCGACACTCTGTGTCATGCTTGTCAGTTGGGGCGTCACACCCGTCTTCCTTTTAGCGTGTTATCATCCCGTGCAACTAAGAATTTCCAGTTAATTTATTGTGATCTTTGGACTTCACCTGTCCTCAGTATTTCTGGCTTTAATTATTACCTGGTTATTCTTGATGATTGCTCACATTACTTATAGACTTTTCCCATACGACTCAAGTCCACTTTTACAACCCTTGCCCATTTCTTCACCTATGTGCATACCCAGTTTGGTGTTTCCATCAAAGGAGTTTAGTGCGATAACGATCACGAGTTTGACAACTTCAGCTCCCGCACTTTCTTCCTCACCAACGACGTTCATCTTTGGATATCCTGCCCCTACACTTTGCCTCAGAATGGTAAAGCCAAACATATTATTCGCACCATTAATGACACTGTCGCTCGCTTCTTTTTCAAGACAACGTCCCTCCTTACTGGGCTGAGGCTCTCAACATGACCACTCGTCTTCTGAACATCTTGCCCACCAAGACACTTCACTTCTCCACCCCTCACTACACCCTCTTCGGTGTAGCTCTAGTATATACTCACCTTCGTGTCTTTGGTTGCAAATGTTATCCCAACTTGACTTCCAATACCCCTCACAAACACGCCCCCATGTTCTACCTTGTGTGTCTTCCTTGGCTATTCCGATCATCACAAGGGTATAGATGTCTTGATATTCACTCCAACAAGATCATTTCTCGCCATGTGGTTGGTCTTCGACGAGTCATCTTTTCCCTTTGCTGAGCGGTCTTCAACACCATATGCTACGGATTTCGAGTTTTTGTTGGATGCTAACACTCCTATGCCCGCTCCTATTGGATCAACACTTTCTTGTCTTCCTGTAGGTCTTACGGAGGTTCCCACACAGCCATGTGCGGCTCCTGCAGCAGCGCCAATGAAGTCTTCCGCACAACCACGTGCGTGCCTGTGCAGTTTCCTGCAGCTGTGTCGGGGCGGCCCCCCTGCACCCTGCGGCATCCAACACTATCCCAATAGCCACGGATGGCCGTACCGCGACACCACTTGCCTGCACTGGCAACATGCATGCTCAGCCATGTCCTCTACCTCACCGAGTTGATGGGTTCGTCTACACCCGTTGTTCTGCTCCAGCCACGACATCAGTCGCTCCGGCTCCTACTGCAGCCTCTTCACCACAAGCAACACCTGTCGATGCCACACCGACTGCTGCTGCTCCTACACCGCCGGCAGCACCTGTCGGTGCCTCTTCACTGGCATCTGCAGTGGCAGCACCTCAACTTCCACTTGGTGCTATCCATGTTTCTCCAGTGGTCAATCATCATCGCATGACCACTCGAGCTAAGTTGGGTTCCGACAGCCTGTGCTATTTCATGCGGCGCAACTCTCCCCTGTGCCACAGACATATCGAGCTGCCTTTGCTGACCCTCATTAGTGCCAAGCTATGCATGAGTTCGCAGCTCTTTTGGGGAACAATACTTGGGATCTCGTTCCTCGCCCTTCGTCCGCTAATGTTGTCTCAAGCAAGTGAGTTTTCAAAAATAAGTTTCACGCTGATGGTTCCCTTGAAAGATACAAGGCTCGTTGGTTCTTCGTGGTTTCTCGCAGCATCTTGGCATTGATTTTGATGAGACTTTCAGTCCTGTTGTGAAGCCTACCACAGTGCGCACTATTTTGACTCTTGCTCTATCCCACAGCTGGCTTGTTTGCCAGCTTGACGTCAAGAATGCCTTCCTTCATGGAACCTGGACAGAAACAATATACTACTCACAACCGTATGGTTTTGCTGATCCCGATCACTCTGATTTTGTCTGTCGTCTGAATCAGTCCCTATATGGCTTCAAACAAGCGCCCAGGGCATGGTACAACCGCAACAACAATATGTTATGCCCCTATATATCAAAGCCACAACACACCATGCGATCACAGACTGGACGTCGTTTTCAATCGGCCATGGCAGGAAGGCTGACATAGCAATGCCCGGCCAAATGAGCCCCACCTCCCAAGGACCGATGGCTTGCCACCAGGCACTATGGAAAAAATTAGGGAAGGAATGTCTGAACTACTTCGAGAAAGGCTCGGCGTACGTGTAACCAGATCAAGGCAGTCGTATCGGAAACCTTATACTCACCGATTTGACACAGTGCCATATCTGCAAGGGACCAGAATACCTGATTTCTCTAAATTTTCTGGTGAAAGCGGGAAAAGCACGCACGAGCACGTAATCCAGTTCTTAGTGCACCTATGAGAGTTTGCTGATAGGGAAGCCTACCATGTTTGTTTATTCTCGTTGTCCCTTACTGATATCACATTCACATGGTACGCAGCCCTGCCGCCTAACTCTATCAACTCTTGGGAGGGATTAGAGCAGAAATTCCATGAACACTTTTTCTCAGAGGTTTCGGGACACTAGAAACTGATGCTTCCAAATCCATGTCATGGACAAAAACTAGCAGGGCTGGCTTTTAATGGGTTGCGATCTTGCCTAAGAGAAAAATTTGATGGCACCCAGTTCTTTTCAATAGCGCAGCTACATCGGCAGGCTTTGGCCTATGAAAGCCGAAGTAAATGGACATCAAAATCGGCTGTCCATAATATACATCTAGTGGAGCGCGATAGTTCGGATGATGAATCCGCATGTATATGTACCGCTGAACTTGTTTGGCCAACAAAGGCCAAACCTTGACCATGTTCTTTTTTGCAGCCGGTTCAAAAGAATCGGCAAGAAGAAGTTAAATTTACTTTTAATGATGCTAAGTGTGATAAAATATTTGACGAACTAGTAAAAAGTTGCAACATTAAAGTAACTCGTACTATTCCTCCTCTAAATGAAATAAAGGGACGTGCTTATTGCAAGTGGCATAATTCTTTTTCCAATGCCACCAATGATTGTAATGTTTTTTGTCGGCATATACAATCGACCATTAATGAGGACCGATTGAGTTTTCAGGAGATGCAAGTGGACACAACCATTTCCTGTCAATGTAATAGAACCAGCAAACAAAAAAGTCCTGGTTCGGCCGAAAGTGGCCGATAAAGGCAAAGGCAAAAACATTGGCATTGGTGATCCTCACACGTCGAATATATCACTAGGAGTGATTGCTCAGAAGGCTCCGGACAAGAAGACTAACAAGATCGGAGGCGTCGGAGGGCAGGTGTGATCGAGAAGTCGATCAAAGTTCCCTGTCTCGCGCACCGCGGATGGTCCGGTGCTCAAGCAGACAGTCTAGCCGACTTAGCCTCCGGTAATGGCCAGAAGCGTCGGCGTCCACACAAAGCAAAAAAGGGTACGTAAGGGAAAAACACATAAAGCACATGGTCGGCTGATCAAAGCCGACCCTACTTTTGATCAATTGCTCTCCAAATATGCTAACAAAAAGGTCGTTCTACGTGATCGGCCAACAAAGAAAACCAGATCACCCGCAAAAGCAATAGAGTCGAATAAAATGGCCCAAAAAGCGACGCAACAAGTGTCGCCTGTTCATCCTTCTCCAGTAATGTCAGGCTACTTTTCACCAGCCTACTCATCGTCGACATATTGTCCTATTCAAATATGGAGTAGTACGATGATGGACCCATACTACATGCATAGTCCCTTCGCTTATTCGGGCTATGGGGCACCACATTTTTATACCAGTTGACTTATTGATCAAATGGTCATGGCCAAGAAAATTTTTATCCTAAACGACCTTTATGCATTAGAACTCTATAATCATTCTATTAGGTTGAAAAGGCCGATGAATTGCATCGGGTTTAGTTCTTACTTCGAGAACAAAATAGCTTGTGAGAATTATTGTGAAAGTCGCCTAGAGGGGGGGTGGATAGGCGGAAACTGAAATTTACAAACTTAAATCACAACTACAAGCCGGGGTTAGCGTTAGAAATAAAACCGAGTCCGAAAGAGAGGGCGAAAACAAATCAACCAAAGAAATAAAGCGAGTGACACGGTGATTTGTTTTACCGAGGTTCGGTTCTTGCAAACCTACTCCCTATTGAGGTGGTCACAAAGACCGGGTCTCTTTCAACCCTTTCCCTCTCTCAAACGGTCACCTAGACCGAGTGAGCTTTCTCCTTAATCAAACGGGTCACTTAGACCCCTCACAAGGACCACCACAACTTGGTGTCTCTTGCTTTGATTACAAGTGTCTTGAGAACAGGAATGGTGAAGAAGAAAGCGATCCAAGCGACAAGAACTCAAATGAACACGGAAATCTCTCTCTCACAAGTCACTAAGTGTTTGGAGTGGTTTTGGACTTTGGAGAGGGTTTGATTTCTTGTTTGTGTCTTGGAGTAAAGTCTAGAGCTCTTGTATTGAATGCAATATGCTGGAAACTTGGATGCCTTGAATAGTGGTGGTTGAAGGGTATTTATAGCCCCAACCACCAAAACAGTGTTCGGTGCGCCAACCACGTCACCCAACCGTTAGGGTTCTGACGGTTTCGACTGTTGGAGCTCTGACAGCTTGGGCCACTGGATGGTCCGGTGCCGCACCGGACAATCACTGTTCACTATCCGGTGCGCCTTCTGGCACTGCTCTAACTCTGCGCGAACTATCCGCGCACTGTAGCGCTTTTGCAGGTGTCCGTTGGAGTCGACCGTTGCGCTGGAGCTGTTGCTCCGCTGGCACACCGGACAGTCCGGTGAATTATAGGGAGCGGCTGTCCAGAAACCCAAAGGTGAGGAGTTCAGCCTGTATGGTCCCTGGGGCACCGGACACTGTCCGGTGGCACACCGGACAGTCCGGTGCGCCAGACCAGGGTTCTCTTCGGTTTCTTTTGCTCCTTTCTTTTGAACCCTAACTTAGATCTTTTTATTGGTTTGTGTTGAACCTTTGACACCTGTAGAACATATAATCTAGAGCAAACTAGTTAGTCCAATTATTTGTGTTGAGTAATTCAACCACCAAAATCATTTAGGAAAAGGTTTGACCCTATTTCCCTTTCATATTGTTTCTCGAACAGCGCTGACAGTGCATATGCTTTTGGTTCAACAATCTCCACCAAAAGGCAGGAGGCATATGTTGAGCAACAAAGTTGCCAGGCGGACGGTCCGAGCGAGCGCATAATCAGTTAGAGTTCGAAATTTCTTGCGTATTTGTTAGCAAAATCCATAGGATTAACTCGGGTACCGACTTGGAACAGGTCCAGACCTCCCCCTTTTCATAGATGAAGGGGTACAACCGATTGAGCCCCCATAATCGATCCAATCAAACATACTTTTCAAATTTACCTTATTTGCACTGTTGTTTCCATTCCTTAAGAATAGGAGTATCTAGCCTTAGTTTTAGCCCTAGTATTAGTCTTCCTCGACCTATTTCTTCACCTCTCTTCGGCCCATCGTCATCTAGAGTCGTCTTGGGTGGCCTGCCGTCTGTCGACCCCAAGACACACCTAGGATCTCTCCTCGACGGGGTCCCTCCCGGGAGGCGAGATCTGGGTTTCCTGAGAAGACCTCTGCGCTAGTCGCGGACTTCGAGCTCCAGTCGCGGACCGTCCGGAAGCTTGCAGGGAGGGAGCAACTCCTGCGTTGAGGTCGCGGACCGTCCGACCCCGTGCTGCGGACCGTCCGCGCTCCCGCGGAGAGCACTGACAGGTGGTTCATCTCCAGTGATTAAGGCCCAGATTGGAGCCGATGCAGGAGTCAAAGCTCTAGTGATGGCGCTCCTGTCAGCGGCCCCACTGTTTACTGGAGCTTCGCCGATGCTCTTCAGTATCTCACCTTCACGAGGCCCGGCATTGCATATGCCTTTCAACAGGTTTGCCTGTATATCCATGATCTCCGTGAGCCGCACTTGGGTGCGGTCAAGCAGATACTTCAATATATTCGGGCACTGTTGACTATGGCCTCCACCTTCGGCACTCCACCCATGAGCTGATCGTCTACACCTACGTCGACTGAAGCGGGTTCCTGGACACCCACCAGTCAACCTTTGACTATTCGGTGTTTCTTGAGGCCAACCTGATCTCTTGGTCCTCCAAGCGTCAGCCTGTGGTCTCTCGCTCCAGTGCTGAGGCTGAGTATTGGGCTATCGCTAATGGGGTGGCTGAGTCGAGCTGACTACACTAGCTTCAAGAGCTTCAAAGCTCCCTCACCAGGAGCACCCTAGTATATTGTGACAATGTACCTCTCCGTTAACCCTGTCCGGCATCAGTGCACGCAGCATGTTGACATTGACCTCCCCTTCGTTCGGGAGCATGTTGCTGTCGGGGACGTCCACGTCCACCACATCTCAACAAGCTCGCAGTTTGACGACATTTTCACCAAGGGTTTCCCTCCTCGCTGTTCTCGGAGTCGCTCTAGTCTGTAGTCTCAACATCTGCCACGACTAGAGTTCCGACTGCGGGGGGTGTTAGATTAATTGTGTGTTTGCTGTTGTAATGGGCTTTGGCCCAGCCCATGTACTTACCTCTATAATATATATACAGTAGCCTACCTTGTTTAGTATATACAATAGCCTACCATTTGCCTCTTTTCTTCCTCCAAAAAAAAGGCCCAGTGAATTTCTGCAGAAGTGATTGTTCTGTTACAATTTCTTTCTTCACCATCACCAATATATACTATATCAAATGAGTTAATATATGCCGCAAGTTAAATGCTTTTAGAAAACCGATTCCCTACATTCTGCTGTTAATACTTCTAGAAATCTTCTGTTGCAGGGAGACTTTATCAAGGTTTATGCTAACGGGCAGAGGAAAATTTCATGTGGTGAGTTTATGGTAACAGTGAACTGTGATTATGTTATTCCCGTTTACACTTTAGTTTTTCTCATAGAAAGTGCAAATGGAGGAAGTTAAAACACCTGAGATAATGTGATTCTTTTTTAGCACTTTCCTTAGGACTTAATAATTCTAGAAGACAATTTTGTTGTGCGATCTGCGATCTAACACTGGCTGAGTTAATGTATATTAATCCAATGTGGTGATCCAGTTGATCTGTGTTAAACTATGACAACTAGTGGTGTATTGGCCATGGGCAAAAACTTGAAGGCCTCACCATCACTATGTTTGAAGAGTGGGTAAAGAAACTATTTGATCTTCTTGTATTTCCTTAATTCCAGAGTGGGTAAAGAAACTATTTGATCTCCTTGTATTTCCTTAATTCCCCAGAACAGTGGTATTTCTGTTTTTTTATGTTTAGTAAATATGTGCAACTATGTGATGCCCCTTCTTGGCGTGGTTTTCTAAGTTGAAATTTGATCATAAAATTTCTCTAGTAGTATTGCTGCTAGTTACAAAATCATAAACATAGGAATGTAGATGACGGCTGCTTCGACTCTTGGTGGGAGAGGAGTGCAGCTAGGGTGGGCAAGCCGTTGTCAGAGGGCTTCAACTCTCTGGTCATCTTGGCTCTTGGGTGCATGGTCGATATAGAAGCATAGAAATAGATGTGTTTGATGGTTGTAACCCAAAAGTAGGGGTCGCCCTCTCGGCAGCTAGAGAGGAGCTGGTGTGCTGGCGTATGGCTGGTGCTAAAGCTCTTTCTTCCATCTTGAGGAGCTGACTTAGACGAGGTTTTGTTGTGTTGAGGGTCTCTGATGTTGTGTGTTGTGTGTTTTGTGTTTTTTCGCTGTACTTGGGGTTTCTACCCTTTTTCTCCTTAATACAAAAATACGCAGATCTTCTGCGCATTCAAGAAAAAAACATTCAAATATGAATCAAGTACCACTTTTGTGTCAGTGAACACGTGTATAGGCAGGGGGCGTTTGGTTCCCTTGACTAAAGTTTAGTATTATGAGTATTAAATATGGGCTTAATTAAGTTTAATAAATTTGTCTCGTCTTTTAATCTTCATCTGTGTGATTAGTTTTATAATTAGACTATATTTAATACTCGTAATTATCATTCAAACATTTGATGCGACATGAACTAAACTTTAGGGCTAGTTTGACAACTACATGTTCATAAGGGATTCCCATTTTCCTAAGGGAAAATGAACTAATTTCACTTGGGAAAATGGAAATCCCTTGGAATAACGGGGATGCCAAACTAGCCCTTAGTTAGGTGGAACCAGACACCCCCTTAGTATAATTGTTGACCAGAAGTTACTAAGTTAGAAATTTGAAATGTATGTGTACCTTATAATTTTGGACGGAGGGAGTACGGAGTACCTATATGCTAGACAATAAGTTATATAGTAGCTGCTTTGCATAATCCGTAATTTGAGCAACCAACTTTGATGCAGATCCTGAAACAAAGGAGCTTATTAAGAGAACCCTTGACATTGGGCATGTGACCTATGAAGTCCAAGTCCAACTGCCTGTATGCTCTGTCATTTGCAATCACACATTCACTCATCAATTCTTATTACTTTCTTCTGATGTCACAACACCGATCTGAACTATTGAATTCCCCAACAGCAGGTCAGATTTTTAGACATATGGGAACCAGCTGTTCTAGCAATAAAGAGGGAAGGTTACAGCATTAAATGTAATGGGCAGCGTGGTGTTCTAATCACAGAGAAGTTTCAGCAAGGAACTGCTGTATGCCACTACTTTTTAGCATACTTTATCTCAGTAACTTGAATGCTTTATATTCTTGTGCTTTAATTTTGCAATAATAAGTTAGTTTAGTTTCAACCAGTGTTGTACAGAGGCATATCCACGTTGTCACGATCTTCATAAGAGTATAAGATCACATCCCATGAAAACCAGACAAGTGTTGGAAACTTGAAAAATCATAAAAAAAAATTGGTCGCTTGGAAAAAAATTGAAACTTGGAATATGTCGCAAACTCGCAAAGAGATGCAAATAGTTTTTCTGAAAAATTCATACAAAAATGAGAAAATGACAAACTTCAGGTGCATGTGCACCGGTGACATTTGCCATCTATTGCATATGCACCTGAAATTTTTCATCTTTTGCATTTGAAATCTCTAGTTTGACACCTTGTTTGCCTTTCAACCGTGTCTTTGAAATTGCTTCCATTTCACATAATTTGTTAGACTACCCGTCTAGGATTCTAGGGTTTGGGGTATTCCCCATGTAATTACCGTCTCACCCCTCACTGTAATGGGCCTGGCCCAGTTACTAAGTCTATTAATACTACTCCCCATCCCTGGTTAGGGGTATGGGTTCGTATTCCAACATGGTATCAGATTAGGTTTAGGTTTAGGTCTTGTCAGCCAGGGGCTTCTCCCAGCCCTGCAGCCGCCGCCGGCCTCCCTGCCCAGCCGCCGGAGCTCCCCTGCGCCGCCGCCCAGCCCCCCAGCCGCCGGCCTCTCCTTCCCCTTCCCAGCCGCTCCTCATCTCTCCTCCCTCCATCTCTCCTGCGCGCGCCTAGCACCCGGTCGGAGCTTCTTCCAGCTCGGTCCGTGCCGCGCGCTTCTCTGCTGGCTAGCGCCCAGCTCCTTGCCTCTCCGTGGCCGCGCCGCTCCCTCCTCCCCTCCAGCGGCCGCCGGTCCCCAGGCCAGCCGCCGGTGCTCGAACGGCGTCCCCATCCGTCGCCCCCACCATCGGTTGCAGCAGGCGCGCAGCTGCCCAGGGGCGCTCGCCCACGGCTCGCCAGCGACAGCCGCCAGGCCGCTACGCGCCACCGGCCTCCGCCAGGCGCCCAGCCGCCCCGGCGCGCTCGTCCAGCACCTCAGCGCGCTCGCGGCTCGCTCGCCAGGCCAGATCCGGACCACCGGAGCACCACCGAGCCGCCGCTCAGCCCGCGCCAAGCCTGGCCGCCGTGCGTCCTGCCGTGCCGCCCCAGCTGCTGCGCACCGGCCGGATCCGTGCGCCTGGGCCCTGCTGTGCCGCGACGCTGCGCGTCCCCGTCGACCGCGCGCCCCGTCCGTCGCGCCCTGGTGCCGACCGACCGGAGCCCCGGCGCGCCAGGTGCTCACCTCGCGCGACAACCGCGCCCTGCCCCTGCGCATTCGACGCCGAGCCGAGGACCGGGCTCGACAACCGCAGGACCTGTCGCGCCGTCCAGGAGCGCCCGCCCGGAGGACGCGCGCCCCTGCTGTTCCACGCGGATCTGCACCCCTACTGTCCCGTGCCGTGGACGCCCGACGCCGAGCACCCAGCCGCCCCTGCTGTTCCGTGCCCGGTTGTCCAGTCCGCGCCTCCCTGCGTCGGCTGACCGCTCCCCGGCTCCAGCAGTGCCTCGCCCCTCCTGCACCGGTCGCCATGCCCGCCGCTCTCGTGACTGTGCGTGTCCTCCTCCACGACGGCCAGCTCATCCGTGGCATGTTCATGTCCTTCGATCCAGTCTGGAATCCTATTCTTCGGGACTGCGTCGAGGTCCACCCTCAGGCGGGCCGTCACGTGCCTGGACCGCTTGTATTTCCACGTGCTGCGATCGCCTCCCTAGCGGTTGAGCCCGTGTCCTCTCCCTCCCTTCCTAGTGCACCTGTCGGGGCACCTTCTCTGGCCCTCTCCGCTCACACCGTACCCTCGCCACTTCCACCTCCCCGAACCACCACCGATTGGGTGGTTGACTCCGGGACCTCCTTCCACACTACCCCCACCACTAATTCGTTACTCCACTCCCATCCACCCCACCCCTCACATCCTACCTCCATCGTCGTCGGTAACGGTTCCACCCTCCCGGTTACCTCAGTAGGTACATCGGTTCTTCCAGGACCATTCTGCCTTAACGACGTCCTTGTTGCTCCCGGACTGACTCATCCCCTCCTCTCGGTTCGTCGCTTCACTAGTGACAACCAGTGCTCTATGGAGTTCGACCCCTGGGGCCTCACCATACGCCACCTCCCCACACATGATGTGCTCGCTCGCTGTGACAGCTCCGACCCCCTCTATTCTCTTCACTTGCCCTCCACTCCCCACACCAAAGTAGCCTCATCTCATGCTCTCGCTACTACCACCACCTCCTCCGCCATTTGGCACCGTCGCCTCGGGCACCCTGGACCTGACGTCATGTCCCAGCTTTCCGGCCACTCAGACATATCATATACTCGGGGCTCTTCTGAGCGCCTCTGCCATGCTTGTCAGCTCGGCCGTCACTCACGTCTCCCTTTTTCCACTTCCACGTCCAGGGCTGTTCAGGCCTTTGATCTTGTCCACTGTGACCTCTGGACGTCTCCTGTCCTTAGCCTCTCCGGCTACAAGTACTACCTAGTCATTCTGGATGACTACTTCCATTTCCTTTGGACTTTCCCCCTTCGGCTGAAGTCCGACACGTTTACCACCCTCACTCACTTCTTCACCTGGGTATCCACCCAGTTCCGGCGCCCGGTCCGTGCCCTGCAGTGCGACAATGGCCGCGAGTTCGACAACAACGCCTCCCGTTCTTTCTTCCTCACGGCGTCCAGTTGCGTCTCTCGTGTCCCTACACCTCTGCTCAGAACGGCCGGGCCGAGCGTATGATTCGCACCACCACCAACATGATCCGCTACCTTCTCTTTCAGGCGTCTCTCCCTGCCACCTACTGGGCAGAGGCCCTTCATACTGCCACGCATCTCCTCAACCGTCTTCCCTCGAAGGCGGTGAGCCACCCTACTCCTCACTTTGCCCTGTACGGCACAGCCCCTTCCTACGACCACCTGCGCGTGTTCGGCTGTGCCTGCTACCCTAACACTTCCGCTACCGCCCCTAACAAGCTTTCTCCTCGCTCCACTCGATGCCTCTTCCTCGGCTACTCCCCTGACCACAAGGGGTATCGGTGCCTAGACCTCACCTCCCACCGCATCATCATCTCTCGTCACGTCGTCTTTGACGAAGATGTGTTTCCCCTTGCAGGCTCCACCCCACCCACCGATCTAGACTCACTCCTCGAGTCTGATCCGGTTCCCCTCCCACCCCCGGTGCCCCGCCTTGCGCCGTTACCCTTACCTCGTACGGCCACGACACAACCACTCGCGCCCATTCCCGCGCCACGCGCGGCCCCGTCGATCACGCCAGCGCCACGCGCGGCCCCGCCGATCACGCCTGCACCACGCGCGGCCCCGACGGCCCCGCCTGCGCCACGCGCGGTCCCGCTGATCACGCATGCGCCCCGCACGGCCCCGACGACCCCGCCTGCGCCACGCGCGGCCCCGACGACCCCGCCTGCGCCACGCGCGGCCCCGTCGATCCCGCCTGCGCCACGCGCGGCCCCGTCGACCCCGACTCGCTTCGCCGACCCCGCGCTCGTCTACCACCGTCGCAGCCACGCTGCCACCTCGGCGCCTGCCGACTCAGGCCTGTCGACGAGCACGGCCCGCTTTGCCGACCCCGCCGTCGTCTATCACCGCCGTGAGCCGGCCATACCTGCCGCTCCCGACGTTCCGGTGGCCCGCTCCGAGTCGTCAGTGTACCACCCGGTCGCCATCCATCGCGACCCCGGGCACGTCCACCCGATGGTGACTCGCGCGCCGCTGGCGTTCTTCGCCCCGTCGACCGGCTGATCCTGGCAGCGGATACGACCTGCACTCCTCCGGACGCATCCCCTGTGCCCTCCTCCGTTCGCGCTGCCCTCGCCGACCCACATTGGCGTCGTGCTATGGAGGAGGAGTACGCGGCCCTCTTGGCCAACCACACCTGGGACCTGGTGCCGCGTCCGCCAGGCACCAACGTGGTCACCGGCAAGTGGCTATTTCGCCACAAGCTGACCTCGGACGGCTCCCTCGACCGCTACAAGGCCCGTTGGGTCCTTCGGGGCTTCACCCAGCGCCCCGGAGTGGACTACGACGAGACCTTCAGCCCCGTCGTCAAGTTCGCCACTGTTCGCGCCGTCCTCTCCCTCGCCCTCTCCCGCGACTGGGCGATCCACCAGCTCGACGTCAAGAATGCCTTCCTCCATGGCACTCTGACGGAGACTGTCTACTGCAGCCAGCCCACCGGCTTCGTCGATGCTGACCGTCCGGATCTGGTCTGCCGGCTGAACCGGTCCCTGTACGGCCTCAAGCAGGTGCCACGGGCATGGTACAGTCGCTTCGCCTCCTACCTGGCCTCCATCGGCTTCGTCGAGGCCAAGTCGGACACGTCCCTGTTCATCTACCGGCGCGGCGACGACACCGTCTACCTCCTGCTCTACGTCGACGACATTGTGCTCACGGCATCCACCGCCGACCTTCTTCACCGCACGATCGTCGCTCTTCAGCGGGAATTCGCCATGAAGGACCTGGGGCCCCTACACCACTTCCTTGGCATCACCGCCGAGCGCCGGCCTCAGGGTCTCTTCCTCCACCAGCGCCAGTACGCCATCGACATCCTGGAGCGGGCTGGCATGTCTGATTGCAAGCCTTGCTCCACGCCTGTCGACACCTAGGCGAAGCTCTCTGAGGACGACGGGCCTCCGGTCGCCGACACGACGTCCTACCGAGCCTGACCGGCGCGCTCCAGTACCTCACCTTCTCCAGGCCCGACATCGCTTACGCCGTCCAACAGGTGTGTCTGCATATGCACACTCCGCGGGAGCCCCATCTCACTGCGCTCAAGCGGATTCTGTGCTACCTCCGCGGCTCCCTCGACTACGGCCTCCTACTCCGCCCATCCCCGACGTCGGAGCTCGTGGTCTACACCGACGCTGACTGGGCTGGCTGTCCCGACACGCGCCGGTCCACCTCCGGCTACGACGTGTTCCTGGGCGCCAACCTCGTTTCTTGGGCCGCCAAGAGGCAGCTCGTCGTCTCTCGCTCCAGCGCTGAGGCCGAGTACCGTGCCGTGGCCAACGGTGTGGCAGAGGCCTCCTGGCTGCGCCAGCTCCTCCACGAGCTCCACAGTCCTCTCCAGCGCGCCACTCTCGTCTACTGCGACAACGTCAGTGCGGTCTACCTCTCCACCAACCCCGTGCAGCATCAGCGCACGAAGCACGTCGAGATCGACCTACACTTCGTCCGCGAGCGTGTCGCTGCCGGTGACGTTCGGGTTCTCAGCGTCCCCACCACGCTGCAGTTCGCCGACATCTTCACCAAGGGACTACCGTCGAGTGTATTCTTAGACTTTCGTTCCAGTCTCAACATCTGTACAGGATAGAGTTGTGACTGCGGGGGGTGTTAGACTACCCGTCTAGGATTCTAGGGTTTGGGGTATTCCCCATGTAATTACCGTCTCACCCCTCACTGTAATGGGCCTGGCCCAGTTACTAAGTCTATTAATACTACTCCCCATCCCTGGTTAGGGGTATGGGTTCGTATTCCAACATAATTGATCTAAGATGTGCATGCATATTGTATATTATGAAGTGTGCCTTATAACAGATCTTGTAATGCCCTATCCAGATTCATATTCCATATGGGCGTCCAACAGAGTTCTCGATTACATCTGCTGCATCTGCTGATGGTGTCAGTTATAATCTGAAGCCAGTAGAAAATACACTGTGAGTATCAATTGAGGCCTCTGTTTGCTTCTTTATTAACCGGACAGTTTTTGTACTCCCTCCGTTCTTTTTTATTTGTCGTGTTTTAGATGAAAAATGAACTAGCAGACGACAAATATTTGAGAACGGAGGTAGTGCATTTATATTTTGCTAAACATATTAACAGCAGCAGTCTCTGCTATTGCCTTAAAAATAAAGACATTGTGTCATAACTTCTTTAAATGGCACTGTTGAAATTTGCCTTCCTATGTTTTGTACTATTGGAAGTATGGCGGTCTGGGAACCCCTTTTTAATTTAGATATCCCAAATTTCATTCAGAACCAAGTACTGTGCCCTGGCCTCTGAGTACTCTACTAGATAACCCCTTTATGCTTTAAGTGACTGTATTGCTATGATCTTTATTTTAGAGGAATTTTGATACTATGCTGAACATAAATCTTTTACGGCTTATTTTGTTTCATGTTTTAACTTTTCAGATTGCGGGATACCATTGTTCTAGTACTAAGGTTGTTCAAAAATATGGTACGAAACATTTTCTTGTACAAGACATAGCATATTACTAATCCTCATTCAACGACAATAAGTAGGTATCTAGAGCTTGTGACTTCTTGAGCAATATTTCATGATGAAATAAAGTTCATTATCATCCTTGAAATTTGGCCTCCATTTGATTTGAACACTGAAGGGCAGGCCTGGTGTATTGGCGAGAGTTGTCTCATTGAATCACTAGGTCCTAGGTTCGAAGCAGTCTCTTTGTATTTTTGGGTAAAAGCTTGTCTCGGTTTATCCTTTCTCCAGATCCAACTCATATAGGAGCCTCCGGCATTAGGTCTGTCCTTTTTTTATTTGATTTGAACATTGAACTAAAAAAATTCCACTTTGCAACCTCAAAAATCTATTTTGTAAGGATATGAAGGAGAACCACATGTATTTGCATTAAGAAAAAACTCAGGTCGGTCTAGACCACTACGACATGAGTGCTTACAAATGCCTCAACTCGGGTAACACACAACTATCGCCTAAACTCGGTCACACGGTGAGTTAGCCAGCAAGGTAGCGATCACTCATTTCGGTGCCATGCGGGCACTTAGTCAGAAACAACTGCCTTTTATGTGCCTGTGTGTCTGTGAGGTGGACGGTTCTAGACATTTCGGTTCAAGATAGCAAATCGGACAATTTGTATACGGTTGAAAAAACTAACTGGTGCCAGAGATCAGGTTGAACAGTGGTGGTACTTGTTCTTGTTAAGGCCCATAAGGCCCATATATTATTGTCTGCTTATATATATGCTACAGTACCCAAGGGGGCTATTATCTCGCCTAATCCAAGGTTAGTCACATGGTATCAGAGGAGGTTAGGGTTAGGGTTTACGTCTAAGCCCACCCTGATCCAATTTTTCGTCGCCGTCGCGCCGTCGCTGTGCTGTCCTCGCGGCCAGCTCCTTCCTCTTCTCCGGCTGCTGTCGCGGTCCTTCCACTCCCGCCCGCCGTCGCGGCCGCGGGCCCCTTTTCCCGGTCGCCGTCGCGGCCTTTTCCTGGCCGCCGTCGCGGCCTGCTGGCCGCCGCTTCGTCGAGGATTCACCGTCCCTGCGCATCCGCCGTCCTGATTCGCGCACATCCGCGCCGTCCGCACATCCGCGCCGTCGACCTGCGCATCCCGTCGTCCGCCGGATCCGCCCTCTGCCGCGCCCCGTCGACCTGCTGTCAGCTGACCGTCCGCCAGATCCGTCGTCTGTCTGCCGCGCCCGGTCCACCTGCTGTCCCTGCGCCAATCGCAGATTTGCGCAGATCCGCCCGCCGTCCCTGCGCACGGCCTGCTCTGCGCAGATCCGACGTCCAGGGAGTGCGCAGATCCGCCTGCTGTCAGACCCTGCTGTGTCTGCCGTCCCGCTGTCCCTCGTCACCATCGCAGTCACCTCGTCTTGCGGGCAGGGCTGCAGATCTGCGCAGTTGCTGTCTCGTGGCTGCCATTGCGGGCAGAGTTGAGGTGGCCTTGAGTATCTGCAGCAGGGTGACAGCTGCTGTCCATCTCGGTTTCCGCTGCCCAGGATCTTCGTCAAGTCGTCCAAGTCGGGCTGCTGTCAGTTGCGGCTCCTCTGGTTTGTTTGGTTTCACTTATTTCCATTGAATTCAATATGACGACAAATGCTATTGTGGTCAATATCACTCTCGATGGTCAAAATTATCCGGAGTGGGCTTTCTGTGTTGAGACTGCACTCCGGGGACATGGATTACTCTTCCATTTGACTGATGCGGCACCTGTTCTTGCTGATGATCGTCGCAATGCTGCTGATATCAAAACATGGCAGCTTAATGATGGTAAAGTGATGGCTGCTATGGTGAACAACGTCAAACCGTCTATGATTATGAGTTTGTCTAAATTCAAAACTGCTAAATCCATCTGGTCTCATTTGAAGGAGCGTTTTGTTCAGGATAGTGGTGCTCTATTACACACCCTTATGCAGCAGACACATGTTATTGAGCAAAATGATATGAGTATTGATGAGTACTACTCAGCCTTTGATCGCCTGATGAGTGCTTTGACATCAATGGTGCCTGCTTGTACTGCTGATCCATGTCCGGCTCATAAGTTTATTGAGAAGTTCTTCACTTACAGATTTGTTATGGGTGTTCGGGCCGAGTTTGATTCTCTTCGTGCTCGTTTACTTCAGGGTTCTGACACTCTCACAATGGCTAAGGCGTTGTCTGATTTACTTGCTGAAGAGACTCGTCTTAACTCTCTTTCCTCTAATGGTGGTAATCCTCACAGTGTGTTGGCTGCTGCCCAGAAACCTAAGAATATTTTTAAGCCTTGTGATCATTGTGGCAAGACCAATCATCGATCTGAGCTTTGCTTTGTCAAGTTTCCTGAGAAGTTGACTGATTTCCGTGCACGGCGTGCTGCTCGTGGTCGTGGTCCAGGACCATCTACTAGAGGTTCAGTTGCCGTTGCTGCCACTTCGTCCGCTTCTACTTCAGAGTCGGCCTGGGTACTTGATTCAGGAGCCTCCTTTCATGTCACGTCTGATCAGTCAAAGTTGGCTACTACTACACCTGTCACAGATGGTGCTTCAGTGCAGACAGCTGATGGTACTGTATGCCACATTACTCATAAGGGTTCTCTTTCTGATCCTCACTTTACAGTACCTAATATTTTCTTTGTCCCTGAGCTATCTATGGATCTTCTTTCAGTAGGTCAAATTACGGATCATAATTGCTTTGTCGGATTTGATGACTCATCTTGTTTTGTACAGGACCTTCGCACAGGGGAAGTGATTGGGACTGGCCGTCGCCGTAGAGCAGCTCCTCGCCTCTACATCTTGGACTCCTTGCGGCTTTCTTCCTTGGCTACATCTCCAGCACATGTCCTTTCAGCTACCCTTGCTTCTGTTGCGTCTTTTACCCAGTGGCATCATCGTCTAGGTCATTTGTGTGGCTCTAGATTGTCTACTCTAATAAAGTCAGGTTGCTTAGGTCATACTTCGGTTGAGTCTAATTTTCATTGTAAGGGTTGTCATCTTGGAAAACAAATACAACTTCCATATTTTACTAGTGATTCTCATTCTGTTGAACCCTTTGATTTGGTTCACTCTGATATTTGGGGTCCTGCACCTTTTGTGTCAAAAGGTGGATATAAATACTATGTCATTTTTATTGATGATCATTCTCGCTACACTTGGATTTATTTCATGAAACGCCGCTCTGAGCTGATTTCTATTTATAAAACCTTTGCTCGCATGATTCACACTCAATTTTCCACTCATATTAAAACCTTTCGTTCTGATTCTGGTGGTGAATATTTATCTGATAATTTTTGCCAGTTTTTGACTTCAGAGGGCACTCTTGCTCAGCTTTCTTGCCCTGGTGCTCATGCACAGAATGGTGTGGCTGAACGCAAACACCGTCACATTATAGAAACTGCTCGCACTTTGTTGATATCTTCTTTTATTCCTTCATATTTTTGGGGTGAAGCAGTTTCTACTGCGGTTTACCTAATCAATAGACAACCGTCATCCAAACTCTCTGGCAAAATACCTGGTGAAGTCCTTTTCGGAACTCCTCCACGATATGACCACCTTCGAGTTTTTGGATGTACGTGTTATGTTCTATTATCCCCTCGTGAACGTACTAAATTGACTGCTCAATCTGTTGAGTGTGTTTTTCTTGGATACAACCCTGAACATAAAGGCTATCGGTGTTATGATTCATCTTCTCGTCGCATGCGTATTTCTCGAGATGTGAGCTTTAATGAAAACCGACCCTTCTTTTACAACTCTTCCACTCATTCTTCTTTTCATTCCACAGAGTCTACCGCCTTCATGAGCCTTCCTCCCATTTCTGAAACTTCATCAGTATTACCACCTACTGTTTCTACACCAGATGCTCTTATTCCCATCACACCACCTTCCACTTCCACACCATCTCAGTCTTACTCTTCCAAACCACCTGTTACTCAGACTTACATTCGCCGTCCTCGCTCTAATCCCACGGCCAGTCCTGATGATGATCCTGTTGCTGATCCTTGTACTAACAATGATGACTCTCATGTTGTTTTTAATCAGGGGTATCATCTTCGTGACCGTGACACTATTGCAGCTCCAGACCGTTATGGGTTTTCCCGTGCCGGTGCAGTCATTGCTGAACCATCATCTTATAGAGGCTTCTGGTATACCTGAGTGGCAGTATGCTATGACTGATGAATTAAATGCCCTTCATCGCACATGTACATGGGATGTTGTTCCGTTACCTGCTGGTGTTGTACCTATCACGTGCAAATGGGTCTTCAAAGTTAAAACCAAATCTGATGGGTCTATTGAGCGATATAAAGCTCGTCTTGTGGCCAGAGGTTTTCAACAGACTCAGGGTGTTGACTATGATGAGACTTTTGCACCTGTGGCCCATCTGACTACTGTTCGAGCCTTACTTGCTGTTGCAGCCTCATCTTCTTGGACTATCTCTCAGATGGATGTCAAAAATGCGTTTCTTCACGGTGATCTACATGAGGAAGTCTATATGCATCCACCTCCTGGGATAGATGTTCCCTCGGGGCATGTCTGTCGTCTCCGTCGAGCCTTGTATGGTATCAAACAAGCTCCTCGTGCTTGGTTTGAGAGATTTGTTTCTGTCATCAAGGCTTGTGGTTTCTATTCTAGTGATTATGATCATGCATTGTTCATTCATGTGTCTTCACGAGGCCGCACGTTGCTCTTACTATATGTTGATGACATGTTGATTACAGGCAATGATCCAGACCATATTGCTCATGTGAAGGCGTACCTGAGTAATGAATTTCAAATGTCTGACTTGGGGGCACTCAGTTATTTTTTGGGCATTGAAGTTTTGCAGACTCGAAATGGTATTTATCTTTCTCAGGCCAAGTACATACAAGACCTTCTTGATCGTTCCGGTCTTAGTGATACTCGCACTGTTGCCACGCCTATGGATCTTCACTTATCTCTTCGTCCGACTGATGGGACACCTTTGGAGGATCCATCTCGATATAGACATCTTGTTGGCAGCTTAGTTTACCTTACTGTCACCAGGCCGGATATTGCTCATGCGGTACAGATCTTGAGTCAGTTTGTCTCTGCTCCTACATCAGTTCATTATGGGCACTTACTTCGTGTGCTTAGATATTTACGGGGGACAAAAACACAATGTTTATTTTATGACTCAAATTCTCCACTTCAGCTTCATGCTTACTCTGATGCTACCTGGGCCAGTGATCCTACAGATCGTCGCTCCATCACTGGTTACTGTATTCTTCTTGGATCATCCCCTGTTGCTTGGAAATCCAAGAAGCAAGCTGCTGTATCTAGATCTAGTACTGAAGCAGAACTTCGAGCCCTGGCTACTACTACTGCTGAGATTATCTGGATTCGTTGGCTCTTGGCTGATCTAGGTGTTTCTTGTGACTCGCCTACACTTCTTCGCTGTGACAACACTGGAACTATACAAATCTGTCATGATCCAGTGAAGCGTGAACTCACAAAACACATTGGTGTTGATGTCTCATTCACTAGATATCATTGTCATCAGAAGACCATTGATCTTCAATATGTGCCCTCAGAATTACAGCTTGCGGATTTCTTCACAAAAGCACAAACGAGGGCACAACATCAGTTTCATCTACTCAAACTCAATGCTTCAAATCCTCCACTTCCGCCTTGAGTTTGACAGGGGGTGTTAAGGCCCATAAGGCCCATATATTATTGTCTGCTTATATATATGCTACAGTACCCGAGGGGGCTATTATCTCGCCTAATCCAAGGTTAGTCACAGTTCTAAATTTATTAGCATGTTTGATGGCACCGCACAACATTCACCTCTTCTCTGGAACACTACTAGTAGTCAAATATAAAACTATGGACTTGCTGAATTGTTGGTAGTTTGTTCTGTATGATTGAGACTTGTATGCTTTTACCATATATGTTCTTCTAAAAACCTTTTTAAGTTAGGTCACCAAAATCTATTGTCGTGTCGCTTCTTATATCATTTTGAATGTCATGGGACTCCTGTTGATCTGATCTGCGGCATGACAATTACGTTGTATCTTGGTTAACACCGACAAATATACTATTTAAATAGATGTTTTTTTTGGGGGTGGGCGGTGGAGGCACCCAAAGTGTGCCTCATCTTATATTTATCAAATAAATTGTTCTTTTAATCATCACAGATGGTGTCTAGGAAGCTCCATCATGTGATAAAAAATGCCATTGCCTGTTGTTCCTGAACCTCCATGTTTTTAGGGAATCTGTTCTGCCAGTGTAGAGTGCGTTAGTGTACAAATGGTGACTTGGCACGCATGTGCTTCCAGGATCATCCCCTTGTGTCATCCACCCTTTAGGCCTTGTTCGGTTATTTCAATTCCATGTGGATGGGTGTGGATTGGGATGTATTTTGACTTGTTATAGATTTAAACCGACTCAATACCACCCAATCCACATGGATTAACGGCAAAGCGAACAAAGAGATGGAATGGAAAAAAAACATGGCGAGCTGATTGCTGATATTGAACTGGTGCATCATGTGCGCATTTATACCTGCCTGCTGTTTCAACACTAAACGTGAAATGTCTACCTTCAATTTCGCAGGCTCTTGAGAGAAGAGGAAGAAGAAAGAAGGGTCTTTTCTTCAAGTAGTTTCAGCTATATTACACTTGTTTCTACGCTGCTTCTAATGTATGTATGTAGCATTTTGGTTGATCGGCGTGGTGCACAAGTGTTCTGTTTGCTGTAAAATACTAGACGATTTTGTTGTAAACTAACCAAAATGCCGAGTACACATGTTAATATTTTCTGCCCCCCTCAGAAGAGCTAGAGTTTTGCCATAACGAGTGCACCTCCGCGTTTGGCTTCCAGGCACAGCTAGATATAGTTCAATAATGTAATCGGGTGAAAAAGAATTGGGCGGCCCCAGAAGATGCTCTTTGTGATTTTATCTTTGCCAGGAGTCGTCCGCCCTACACCTGGTGGGCGGTGGCTGCCTGCCTGGCTTGTGACTTCAAAAGTGGCAGCGTGGAGATGAAGATGAGGTCACGGTTCACGCCCGAGAAATAACTAGGAGGACGCAAGTTGTCACTAACTAGCATGGCCATGGCCATCCATCCGCTAGGTCTGCGAGTAGGTTTCATACGTGACACTGATACGCCAGAAACAGAATGGACCGGCCTTACATATGTACAAATCACATATGTATCCACACTGTTCAGAAATCTTATCTTTTGGTGCATGATCTGCTGTTTTGTCGCAGTGTGTGTCAAGATCCCTTACCATACACGTTCGGTCCAGTTCACATAGGAGCACACTACAGTGACCGTTGAGCACAGAACGTGAAATCATCAAATTTGATGAATAGTAAGGTTCAAACAAGTTGAAGAGACAGACCGTCTCTCCGTCTCAAAATATAATCCGTTTTAGACTAATCACATATTCATTAAGTAATATATGAATGCAATTTTTATGTATGTCTATATTTATCATCATTTGAATAAATTTGGACGGAAAAAAGTATTCTAGAAAGAACTATATTTTAGAATGGAGTGAGTATAATTATAAGGTAGTATTGAGTCAAATCAAATAAGTTTAAATTTAATTAGACTTATAAAAAAACAACGATGCTTATATCTACTACTCTCCCTCCATCCTAAAATATAGTTCATTCTAGCCATCTTTTATTTATCCACATTTGAATGAATAATAATAAATATAGATATGCATATAAACTAAATTCATGATTAATTAATGAATATATGTTTAGCCTAAAACGAATTATATTTTGGACGGATGGAGTACTAAATAGGTGTTGTTGTAAGTATTCGTTACAGAAAAGTATCTTTATATAGTGTTGTTACTTGATCCAACTTAGGGTCCATTTAGATGTAGATATTGGAGATGTTAGAATTGAATTGCATCCAATACCAAATCTGTCTAATATTGAAAATGAGTTGTAATACAAATCTATTGTTTGGATGTACCTGGAATTGCAATTCCCGTCAATACAGAGGGTCTAGTCTCTAAATTATGACAGACAACTTTTAGTCATAGTCCAATGCTGAGGAATTGAGCTTTAATTACAACTCTGAATTCATTAGCCATCAAACAACAAAATTCAGAAATTCTGGTTCTAATTTCCAATGCCAATGCTAGACTTTAATATTTATGTCCAAATAGGATGTTATACTAATTTGACTCATTTGTTTTAAATTATAAGTTGTTTTTAACTTTTCTAGATACATAGCTTTCACAACACATCTAAATATATATTGAGTAAAATTTATGCATATAAAAAGATGAACTTATAGTTTGAGTGAAGGGAATCACATGTAAATAGAGAAAATAAGATGATAGATTAACTCATTCTATTTCATAAATTTTAATTTCATAAATTTTAAAAAAGAAGAGAAAAAGAGAAATGAGAAGACGATGGGCTAACTTGTCCCTTAAACCTAACAACCTCTCAGCGGAAAAACCGAGGAGACATCAACATGGAGAGCGTGAAAACTTCTTTCATACTTGAAGCTTCACACAAGACCATAGGGTTGGATTGTGAGCCAACTCGGGCTTTGGCTCACTAGCGTAAGGAGCTCGACTTGCCTACTCTTATAAAGAGTCGGTTTTCTTAGTTTTCATCGTCGTCTCTTTTTTTTTAAAAAAAACTTTCCCATATTTAAATAGTAAAAAGCTAAAAAATATTCATAAATGGGATTCAATCTGTGCTTGGTGGTTTCAAAACCACAATATATTTGACTTATCTAGCCAATATAGTAAACATGTCTCTATGTTTTATACTCTATATTAAAGTATAAATGAAAATCATAGCAAGCACTTCGCTAGTGTTAAATAAACGAGCAAAAAAGCTACTTAGACTCGGCTCGATAGCATGTTGAGCTAACTCGTTAGGCTAGTGAGCTAGACACCATGTATATTTATTGTTTGTGAATATCTTTCTAATATACAGATATAATACTAGCACAAAAATAAATATGATTATAAAATTATTAAATGATAAAAAATCTTGTTTAAATAAACATATGTTGTAGCTAGTATCAAGTAAAATATATTATACAATTATAAATTTAATATGCATGTCAGCTCGTTTAGCTCACGAACAACGTGTGAGCTAGCTCGAGCTAGCTTTATGGATTCAAGCTAAAGAAAACCGTTCAGCTTATTAAAAATTCTCAAGTTAGAGCTGACGAACCGAGCTAGCTTATGGTCCAGCCCTACAGAAGAGCCAGGTTAGTTAGAAGTCCTCTGCTCATCGCAGCAGTCTACATGAGACGACAAACGAGATTAAGAAAGGTGCGTGACGGTTCACATGAATTTTCAGACCTGTCCCCTATGCGTGCTGCTGTACCATTGGTGGCTGCTACACTTAAAATCTGATCGACCATGAAGAGAGCACCTCCTACTGGCTACTGCTACATCAAAAGGCCGGTCAGAGAGTAAATTAAGGCCTTGTTCGTTTGTGTCGGATTGCGCCCAGAATCGTTGTACCTAATCAAAGTTTATATAAATTAGAGAAACAATCCGGTTAGAAATCGTTTCGACCCACCAATCCGGCACAAACGAACAAGGCCTAAAGCTCTCCAAATCAGGGTGGACGAGGAACAGTGGAAGCGACAAAAACCGCTCAAGAGGAAGAAGCGATCGAGAGTGGGGCACAATTTATTTATTTCGAAGCCCAAGAGTCCTTTCTGTCGGGCAAGAAAGTTGGATTGATAGAGATGGGAAGCAATAGGATCGATGATGGAGAAATTAGTGAAGCCAAATGGCGCCGCTCCATTCGACTCGAGGAAAATCCGAAAATGGTAGGTCCAACCTCAATAAAATCTGCGCGCTTGTACTTGATAAGCTTATTTTCGAAGTAAAAATTGTTGAAGTACCATGACTTCCAAAAGAGAGCAAATTAAGTTGCTTAAAAACTACAATATTCAACCCTACAGGGCCGTGGAAATTGAGGAATAGCTTATGCTTTCAGACAACTTCGTAGATAATAGGGTGTTTGGTTCTAAATTAGGGGTGCTAATGGATCCAAATGTTTTTCTCAATAAGTTAGGACTTTTAATTAATTTCAGTTAAAAAAATGAATAGAAATAAATCATGATTCTAATTTGATTCGATCCTTAACGTTTGTAGTGTAATATCTAGAGTCCATTACCAACCCTAGTTCTAGGTAATAAAGTTTAGCACGTATCACATTAGATATTTAAATAACTATTATGAGTATTAAATATAGTCTAATTATAAAAGTAATTACACAACTAAAGACTAAGTGGTATTTGGTTTCTAAAGACTAATTTTTAGTCCCTCCATTTTATTTCATTTTAGTCCCTATATTAGTAAATACATAAACTAAAATAGAGTTTTAGTTTCCGTATTTGATAATTTAGGGACTAAAATAGAATAAAATTGATGTACTAAAATTTAGGCCCTAGAAATCAAACACCTCCTAAATGGCGAGCCAAATTTATTAAGCCTAATTAATCTATAATTAACAAATGTTTACTGCAGCATCACTTGAACAAATCATAGACTAATTATGTTTAATAGATTCATCTTGTTGTTTAGTTCCCATTTATGTAATTAGTTTTGTAATTAAACTATATTTAATATTTATAAGTAGCATTAAACATCTGATGTGACAGAGACTAACAATACTACTATATGAAGTCCCCTTTAGCCTTTATCGTGCTTCCAAAACTTGCATTTAAGCCTCTATCGCTAGGTATAAAGGGACTTTGCCGTTTAAGAGAAGTGAATTAGTCATTCTAAATATCTACTCATTGAATTAAGAGCCCTAATTTTTACACACTCAAACTTATATAAGAAATTAATGTATCTAGATGTGCAACTACCATTTTTGTTAAGTGTGTTGTTATCTCAATCACAAAAGTGTTATGCAACCTAAGTTTTAACTATATCTCTAGTCTAGCAAAATAAACTAGGAAAGTAATTACATAAGCTAGGTGAGCAATAAATAAAGTGGGCAAACTTAATTGAGATAGAGATACAAACTTCATCGATGACTCTGGTATTTTCACTGAGGTATCGAGAAGCCCACGCTTCACCATAGTTCTCGTTGGCCCCTTATAAGGATGCTCTCGTAGGAGCCAAGCTCCCGATTGGATAACTCTGTGTCGGCGTTTCGGACCCGGGGGACCCTCAACCGAGCCGACCAGTGAATTTTATCGCTGCGTGCCCCTGCCCAGATGGGTTGGCGCAAGATGGAACACAAGGGGGAATGTATTATCTCGCACCGGGGGATGCTCGTAGTAGGGGTTACAAGCGTCGCGAGAGAGAGAGAGCCTGTTCGTTTGCTCGTCCCCGCGCGACCCCCCCCCGCAGGAAGGCCATGGACCTCCCTTTTATAGATGCAAGGAGAGGGTCCAGATGTACAATGGGGGGTGTAGCTTATGCGCTAACGTGTCTGGCAGAGAAGTGCCTGAGCCCTGCGTACATGCCAACGTGGCCGTCGGAGAAGTGCTTGAGCCCTGTGTACGCGATAACGTGGCCGTCGGAGAAGTGCCTGAGCCCTGTAGAAGCACAGCTGGCGGTGCGACTGGGATCCTGCTGACGTCTCCTTGCTCCCGTAGGGGGCTGAGAACCACCGACGTCATAGACGCACGCGGGGAACCATCATTACCTGTCACCGGGGTGAGCCAGATGGGACGCTGGTCTTGTTCCCTCGTAGCCTGAGCTAGCTAGGGGTAGGGTAATGATGTATCCCCTATGGCGCGGTCGGTCCGAGCCCAAGGTCGGGCGAGGCAGAGACTTCTCCTGAGGCCGAGGCCGGGGTCGGGTGAGGACGCGATTCCTCCCGAGGCCGAGGCTGAGGCTGAGGCCGAGTCCTAGGGTCGGGCGAGGTGGAGGCCTCTTCCCGAGGCCGAGGCTGAGGCCGAGTCCTGGGGTCGGGTGAGGCGGAGGCCTCCTCCCGAGGCTGAGGCCTAAGGTCGGGCGAGGCGGAGCTTCCTGTTGCGCCCGAGGCTGAACTCGGCTGTTGTCAGTCTTACCCCGGTGGGTGGCACAGCAGTCGGAGCGGGGCGAGCGACGCTGTTTTCCTGTCAGGTCGGTCAATGAAAGGGCGAAGTGACTGCGGTCACCTCGACCTTGCGGACTGAGGCGCGCGTGTCAGGATAAGGTGTCAGGCGATCCCTGCATTAAATGTGCATGCGATACGGTCGGTTGGTGAGGCGATTTGGCCAAGGTTGCTTCACAACGAAGCCTGCCCGAGCTGGGCTTCGGGCGAGTCGAGGGTGCGCCCACCGCCTGAGGAGGCCCTCGGGCGAGGCGTGAATTCAACCGGGACTACTGTTCCCGCCCGAGGCCGGGCTCGGGCGAGGCGAGATTGCGTCCCTTGGTAGACGAGGCCTTGACCTGAACCGTGCCCATTAGTCTCTGCGGTTTGTGCTGAGGGTGGTTACCAGCCGTGTTTAGAAGTGTTGGGGGTACCCCTAATTACGATACCTGACAGTAGCCCCCGAGCCTCGAAGGGAGTGTTGGTACTCGCTTGGAGGCTGTAGGAAACGGGTGACGCCTAAGAGGGGGGGGGTGAATTAGGACTTCTAAAACTTTTACTAGACTAGGCCACAATTAAATCCCTAGAGCAAAACCTAAATAATCAAAACTAGAATGTGCAAACTAGGTTTTGTCTAAGTGTTGCTATCTCTACCGCAAAGGCTAAGTTTCAATCTACACTAAATAAGTATGACTACAAGATTGAAACTTAAATGCTTAATATAAATGCGGAATGTAAAGAGCTAAGTAGAGAAGCAAACTCTCGTGCATGACGCCGGTATTTTTACCGAGGTATCCGGAACCGCGCAAGGTCCCGACTAATCCTCGTTGGTGCCCCTACGCAAAGGGAAGCCCACGCGAGGGCCAAGCACCACGGTCGAGTAACTCCGTAGAGAGCCACGGGCCTTCTCCACGCGCAAGTGGTGCTCCGCTTCCGGCTCCTCTCGGACGCTCCCCGCCGTCTCCACTATCGAGCTTCCGGCCAAAACACCGCGGGCCTCGTTCCCTCCGGTACACGGTGGCGGCCGTGACACAAACGCGGTTGTCCGGTCTCGCAAGACTCTCGCCCCACTCGGTACAATTAGAACGACTCACGCAAGAGCCGAGTGGTTGTGTGGTTTTACAAAACTCACTCAACTAACTAGGGTTCACCTAGAGCAAGCGCTAAAGCGGTCTAACTAACCTAAGCACTTCGCAAAGCACCTACGCTAATCACCGAGTGATTCTATTAAGCACTTGGGTGTTTGAGCTCTTGGAAATATGCACTATGTGTATTGGTATGTTGTTTGGGCTCTCACACTTGAGAATGGCCGGTTGGGGTGGTATTTATAGCCTCCACACCCCCAACTAGCCGTTGGACAGAAAGCAGCAGCTTTCTGTCGTCGGGTGCACCGGACAGTCCGGTGCACCACCGGACACTGCACAGTGGATGTCCGGTGCACGCCACGTCAGCCGACCGTTGGCGCCTGTAGCAGTCGACCGTTGGATCCGACCGTTGCCGTCTGTCCGTTGGCACACCGGACAGTCCAGTGCACACCAGACAGTCCGGTGCTACAGCCAGAGAGCGCCTGTCCGTGGCCTCTCTGCGCAGACTGTCCGGTGCCTCACCGGACAGTCCGGTGCACACCGGACACCAATGTCCGGTGCGCCACCAGGCGCTGGCTGACAGCCCTCATCTTGGATTTCTTTGCTGATTTCTTCGGGCTTCTTTGTTCTTGAGTCTTGGACTCCTATGCATCTTTTTATGTCTTCTTTTGAGGTGTTGCATCCTCATTGCCTTGGTCCAATTCTCTTCGCATCCTGTGAACTACAAACACAAACACTAGAAAACATATTAGTTCACTGATTGTGTTGTTCATCAAACACCAAAACTCAGTTAGCCAAAAGGCCCGGGGTCCATTTTCCTTACAATCTCCCCCTTTTTGGTGATTGATGACAACACAACCAAAGCAAGCAAATAATACAAGTATGTGAGTGAAAATATGCAATCTACTTGCTAAGATGCATGATTGTCCCCACAATGTGATATTATGGACTTAAGCCTCCCCCTAACTCCATAATTCACTTACTTCCTATTTTTGGACCAAATAACCAAAACCACTTGAAAAGCCATTTGTAGATATAAAATTTTAAATTGGTGGTGTTTGGTGTTTGATATAGTTTTCATTGCTTTGGTCCCTAAACTTCTCCCCCTTTGGCATCAACCACCGAAAAGGAAGACATTAAAAGCATGTAGGAAGTAAATAAAAGCTTGCCCTCATCAAGAATTGTATCAAATGATATCACTAGAAGGATATTAAATTAAACTATGTGAATGATACCACTTGAAGGAGTCCTCAAAAGATTACTCCCCCTAAATGAGTTGTCTCCTTTAGAAAGAGTTTTTCTCCCCCTTTAGAGATGAAGAAATACTCCCCTTGACAGAGATCCTCTACTTAGGAAAAAGCATGTGAAAATTAGAGGTGCAAGACATGATTTGAAAAGACTAACTTCCCTTATGCATAGGTAACAGAATATGAGTTAACTACTTATGCATTTTTAGCAACATGGAAGCATATGATATGAAATATAGTCTAATCAAATATTGGAGAAGACATGTAAATGATACTGAAAGTAGTCTCAAAAGATACCAATTGAAGAACAATGGCGAGCTTGAGAGACATGAGAGTTCTTGGAGATTTTGCAGTGGAAGATTGTTGTCTTTCTCCGGGGACCTCATTTTCCTTACAATGAGACTATCACATGAAATAGACTTGAAAAGGTGTTAGTCTCAAAGTGTTAGATTATAGAGTAACCTCCCCCTAAAGGTGTGCATACAAATTTTGAATACTTGTAGGAGACATGCACTTTGATTTGATATCAAGAGGGGCAAATTATCTATAATCCAAACTTTGGCACATATAAGTTAAATGATACAATTTGTAGAAATCAAAATTTTCAATTGATGCATCATTTACTATGGAGTGATATTAAAGCTATGTGCCGTGCTTAAATAAACATTTTAAGCCATGTAGGTTTGCTTAGGTATATGAATTAAAAGCAAGCAATCCTACCATATGATTTACCTAGTATGCATGATTTTAAGCAAAAGTACATAACACATGTAATACTAGGCAAGAAAGGTAAACTAGATACAAGGTAAATAGATACGCATATCTAAAAACGAGAAATACAATAAAACTAGTTACCTTAGTCATGGGTGGGAAATTTGGGTCCAAAATTTTCACTAACCCACTTGGCAATAACCTTGATCCAATATGATGTATCCCATGATATACATCCCAATTTTGCCAAGTCTCCAAATTTCCCGTGGACCCTCGGTCCACTCACTTCCCTTTCGGGATCCAAACCTTCTTGGTGCTTTTCATGGTTGAAATTATCTCCTTTGGCACCCAGATGCGTTTGGCCTCCTTTCCTTTGATGGCTTGCTTGTTGGCCTTGATTGCTATCACCTTTCCGTTCTTTTTCTTCTTGATCAAATATGGTGTAGCATCCTTTTTGTTCACCTTTTTGATGTAGGTGTTGGAGATTTTGTTTGATGGCTTTTGCTTGAGCTTTTGCCTTTGTTTATCCCCGGTCATCGCCTTGCATTGGAAAGACTTGTGGCCTTCCTTGTGGCATAGCCTACAAATCACAGTTTCTCCCTCTACAGGCTTGTTCACTCCCGCAGTGGTGTTATCCTGTGGAGGTGGGATTTGTTTGGCTTTGCCTTTCTTGTCATACAAAGCCTTGCCAAGGCGAGCCACTTCTTGCTTTAATTGTTCATTTTCCTTTGCAACCTCATCCGAACATGTTTCTACAACAATATTCTCAACAACGACTTGGTTGCAGGGGTTAGAATTGTCAATTAAATCAAAGCAGGAAGTAGAAGCATCTTTCATAATTATTTCAGGTATTTCAACTAAAGATGCTGCTGGGGTGCTACCAATGTTTTCTAGCTTAGTAGTTAGCTCATTATTGTGTATGCTAAGAATTTCCATTTTCTTTAGCAAATTTTCAATAGCCTCTTGGGAGCTAGCTAACTTAGCCTTAAGTTTTTCATTCTTTTTAATAAGGCTATCATCGGTAGCAGTGGATGGAGCACTAGATTCTAATAGCTCAATTTTAGTTGATAACTCACTATTTAAGTTTGCAAAAGTTTCAAATTTTTCTAGCAAACCTTTGTAATCATTTTGAGAGCTAACCAACTTATTTTTCAAAGTTTTAAGTTGAGCTTTTTGCTTAGTGCAAACATCCTGGAAAAATTTTATGGCTTCCGCAAGCTCTTCTAGAGAGGCTTTTCCCTCACCTTCATCATCACTACTACTTTCATCACTAGAGGATGGAGTGCTTTTGTTACCTCTTGCCATAAGGCATTTGTGTGATGACCGTGATGATCGTGACGAGGACCGGTGGCTGCGCGTCCTTGGAGGTTCATCTTCACTTGAAGAATCATCCCAAGTTCTAACACTTGTTAGCGCCTTGCCTTTGCTCCTCTCCTTTTTGGGCTTGGCCATATTTGGACAGTTGTCCCTGAAGTGGCCCTTCTCCCCACATGCGAAGCATCCTCTCTTCCTTTGCTTTTTCCTGTCAATGTTAAAGAGAAGATCCTCGACCTGCAGGGGCACACCCATTAGATTAATCTTGCGGATCATCCCCATTACCTTTCCGACGCGTCGGATTGTCTCTTCGTCCTTGGAGGATGATGTGCATGGTTGATTATCTTCATCATCATCACTTTCTTCTTCTTCTTCCTGTTCTTCACTTGAGGAACTTGGAGTGGGAGCCTTCTTTTTGCCCTTCCTTTCATCACATGCAAAAGCATATGGTCTTGAGGAAGTTGGCTCCTTTCCCCGACTCATTTTTCGCGACATCTCAAAGGCCGCGATTTTCCCAATCACGATGGTCGGGGTCATGTTGCTCAAGTCCTCCATGTTATGAAGGATGGTGATGATGCTCCCATATCTTTGTTGTGGTAGCAGGGAGATAATCTTCCTCACAATGTCCGCATCACCTAGCTTATTAATGCCAATATAGTTGAGCTCATTGATTATTAGATTCAAACGAGAATACATGTCTCTAACAAGCTCATCATCTTTCATGGCAAAAGAATCATACTCATTTAAGACTAGGCAATGTTTTTGCTCACGGACATTGGATGTGCCGTCATGGAGCTCATGCAATTTTAGCCAAATCTCATTAGCAGTTTTCAAGGTAAATACTTGATTAAAAATATCCATGCTGAGAGATTCATACAAGCAATTTTTGGCTCTAGCATTTAAATGAATTTCTTTTTCCTCACTCGTGGTGGGTTTCTCGGGATTCTTGAGAGGTTTCATCCCGTCACGAGTGACTCTCCAAACACCTAGATCAACGGCCTCTAGGTAACAAGCCATTCTAGCACTATAATATGGGAAGTTAGTGTCGTGAAAGTGTGGTGGCCTATGGGTATCCATCCCTTCCTCTAAAAAGCGTCGGCTCTTTTAGCGGTGAAGCTAAAGCGTTTCAAATGAGCCAAACCGGGCTCTGATACCACTTGTAGGAAACGGGTGACGCCTAAGAGGGGGGGGGTGAATTAGGACTTCTAAAACTTTTACTAGACTAGGCCACAATTAAATCCCTAGAGCAAAACCTAAATAATCAAAACTAGAATGTGCAAACTAGATTTTGTCTAAGTGTTGCTATCTCTACCGCAAAGGCTAAGTTTCAATCTACACTAAATAAGTATGACTACAAGATTGAAACTTAAATGCTTAATATAAATGCGGAATGTAAAGAGCTAAGTAGAGAAGCAAACTCTCGTGGATGACGCCGGTATTTTTACCGAGGTATCCGGAACCGGGCAAGGTCCCGACTAATCCTCGTTGGTGCCCCTACGCAAAGGGAAGCCCACGCGAGGGCCAAGCACCACGGTCGAGTAACTCCGTAGAGAGCCACGGGCCTTCTCCACGCGCAAGTGGTGCTCCGCTTCCGGCTCCTCTCGGACGCTCCCCGCCGTCTCCACTATCGAGCTTCCGGCCAAAACGCCGCGGGCCTCGTTCCCTCCGGTACACGGTGGCGGCCGTGACACAAACGCGGTTGTCACGGTCTCGCAAGACTCTCGCCCCACTCGGTACAATTAGAACGACTCACGCAAGAGCCGAGGGGTTGTGTGGTTTTACAAAACTCACTCAACTAACTAGGGTTCACCTAGAGCAAGCGCTAAAGCGGTCTAACTAACCTAAGCACTTCGCAAAGCACCTACGCTAATCACCGAGTGATTCTATTAAGCACTTGGGTGTTTGAGCTCTTGGAAATATGCACTATGTGTATTGGTATGTTGTTTGGGCTCTCACACTTGAGAATGGTCGGTTGGGGTGGTATTTATAGCCTCCACACCCCCAACTAGCCGTTGGACAGAAAGCAGCAGCTTTCTGTCGTCGGGTGCACCGGACAGTCCGGTGCACCACCGGACACTGCACAGTGGATGTCCGGTGCACGCCACGTCAGCCGACCGTTGGCGCCTGTAGCAGTCGACCGTTGGATCCGACCGTTGCCGTCTGCCCGTTGGCACACCGGACAGTCCGGTGCACACCGGACAGTCCGGTGCTACAGCCAGAGAGCGCCTGTCCGTGGCCTCTCTGCGCAGACTGTCCGGTGCCTCACCGGACAGTCCGGTGCACACCGGACACCAATGTCCGGTGCGCCACCAGGCGCTGGCTGACAGCCCTCATCTTGGATTTCTTTGCTGATTTCTTCGGGCTTCTTTGTTCTTGAGTCTTGGACTCCTATGCATCTTTTTATGTCTTCTTTTGAGGTGTTGCATCCTCATTGCCTTGGTCCAATTCTCTTCGCATCCTGTGAACTACAAACACAAACACTAGAAAACATATTAGTTCACTGATTGTGTTGTTCATCAAACACCAAAACTCAGTTAGCCAAAAGGCCCGGGGTCCATTTTCCTTATATAGGCTTTGCCGCATTTTTTGTGAGGGGACCGGCCTTTCTCGGTTATATTTTGTTCTGGTGGGTGCGCGCGAGCGCACCCTGCCGGGTGTAGCCCCCGAGGCCTCGGAGGAGTGGTTTGACTCCTCTGAGGTCTTAATGCTTTTCGTGATGCCTCGGCCGGCCTGGTTGTTCCCTCATGCGGCCTGGCCGTAGCCCGGGTGCATGGTCAGGTTCCTAGTTTTTAGGCTGGTTTGTTGACGCTGTCAACAGTTTGGGCGTAGCCGGGTTGCGAGAGCAGCCCCCGAGCCTCTGCACGGAGCGAGAGGACGATCAAGGACTGTCTCGACTATTATTATACGCCCCTTCGTCGCCTTTCCGTAAGGAGGAAGGGGGGGGGGGGGAAAGTGCCATGTTGCCCTCGGGGGGCGCCAAACATGGTGTTTCCAGTGAGTTGCTAACGGGTGATCCGAGTGGATGCCCGTGCTCCGTTCGATAAGGGTCGGCTAGTGGCCCAGAGGCGCGCTCCAAAAGTACCTGCAGGTGATTTGCCGGACCCAGTCCCATTCGATAGGGTCTGAGGGCTCGATGCCTCCCTCTGGTGGGATTCCGTTACAAAATCGTTCCCGCTGGTCTCGGAAATGTCCTAGGGTACCTGAGGAGCGTAGCCCGAGCCTCGACCATGTAACAGACGTACCCAGGGTCATCCCTCACTCTGCGTGCTCTGGGGCGGCTGTCGAACCCTTTCGAGGGGCCAGCCTTCGAACCCCTGATCAGTAAAGGGCGTGGAGCCCGAGTGCTCTGGGGCGGCTGTCGAACCCTTCTGGGGGCCAGCCTTCGAACCCCTGATCAGTAATGGGCGCGGAGCCCGAGTGCTCTAGGGCGGCTGTCGAACCCTTCCGAGGGGCCAGCCTTCGAACCCCTGATCAGTATGAGGGCTCGGGGCCCGTTTCCTTCGCTGAGAAGGATCCCTTTCGAAATATCCCCTTTCCCGGTCCCTGTAGCAAGAGAGAGAAAGAGGAAGAGGAAAAGGATATGAATTTAAATGGTGTGGTGCACCTTTTTTGATGCGGTCGTCATGGTGGAGGTGAAACGACGCCCGCTTCGCGTGCCAAAGGTGTCGCTTGCCCTGCCGAGGAGTTAATGCGACGGGACGGGCGATTCGCGGGGCGGCCGTTGCGCGTGCTCGAGTCATTCGAGGAACGGGCATTTCACCTTCGAGTTTGAATTTCGCGGCGAGTTCGGGTGAAGTTTTGAATATATCTCGCCCAGGCCTTTATATACCCAGAAGAGGGGCCGTCGGTGGCTCTTTACCCTGCCATTTGCGCTCGCCTTTTGCTTTAGTTTCCGCAACCTAAGAGAATAGCCAGGGAAAAGAAAACCGCGCACCTCATCCCTTTCGCCTCCACCACCTTCGTTTGGTGATGGCTGACAAGGTGACCGTCGTTCCGCGCGCGCGACCCGTGGCCTTCCTCCACCGTCGTTGTGGAGGATCTGGAGGCCCTTGTTGCTGATGGTTTGCTCCGTCCCCTCTCTGGTGGGCCGCAGCCAGAGCGGATGGCCCCGAGCAAGGCCGACCCAACTCTGCCGCCGGGGCACGTAGTCAGCTTTATCCCCTTCCATGAGCGGGGGTTTGGAGTGCCAGCGAGCCGCTTCATGCGGGCGCTTCTGCACTACTACGGGGTGGAGCTGCACAACTTCAACCCCAACTCTATTGCGCAAGCGGCCATCTTCGCGTCGGTTTGCGAGGTTTTTTTTGGGGATTGATCCCCACTGGGATCTGTGGACTCATCTCTTCTCCGCGGAGCTCTTTGCCTCGACGACAGAGGCAAAGAAGGTCCGTATGGCGGTGCGGGCCAGTGGCTGCACCCTCCAGTTGAGGCAGGGGTGCGCGCAGCAGTACATCCCCGCCACCCTTGTGTCTTCGAACAAGGGGTGGCAGCGCTGGTGGTTTTATCTCCGGAACGACGACGGGAGGCTTCCGTCGTTTTCTCAACGAGTGACGACCCCCACAGTGGTAAGGCCCCCATATCGTAACTTCTGCAAGAACCTTGTCGAAAAGCGTTTCCGACGAGGGCCCGAGGTGCTGCATAGTGATCGCAAGCCCCCGAGTGTATTTCTTGCAACAACTCTTGTCCTCGGGCGACGGATATGCATCGTTGGAGAATGCCCGAGGGGCTGCGGTGGTAGAGCTCCTTTTCATCACCCAGTAAGACGAACGACTTGGCGCGCCGCGCCAGTCGCCGAGCTTCGGCCTTGTCGAGGGGCAACTCTCCTCGGAGGAGATATTCCAGGTACAGGGCCTGCCAGTTCGGGTTTGGCGTGACCCCATTCCGCTCTCCCTCGACGCGCAGGTCCTCACCCTCGGCGGCCGAGGGTACCTCGGGCTGGGCCGAGGCCTCCTCGGGCTCGGGCGTGTCGTCGATCTTGACGGAGGGTTGATGTATGTCTCTGGAGAAGACGTCTGGGGGAACCGTTGTCCGCCCTGAGGCTATTTTAGCCAGCTCATTCGTAGTCTTGTTGTATCGTCGAGCGATATGGTTGAGTTCCAGCCCGTAGAACTTGTCTTCCAGGCGCCGAACTTCGTCGCAGTAGGCCACCATCTTCCGGTCACGACAGTGGGAGTTCTTCATGACTTGGTCAATGACAAGCTACGAGTCGCCACGAGCGTCGAGGCACCGAACCCCTAGCTCGACGACGATGCGCAGCCCATTAACCAAAGGCTCATACTCGACCATGTTGTTTGACGTCCGAAAATGGAGGCGTATCACGTAGCGAAGATGCCTTCCGAGGGGTGAAACGAAGAGCAGGCCAGCGCCTGCTCCAGTTTTCATAAGCGACCCGTCGAAGTACATGGTCCAAAGTTCGGGCTGGATCGGAGCTGTTGGCAATTGGGTGTCGACCCATTCAGCCAGGAAGTCTGTCAAGACTTGAGATTTTATGGCCTTCTGAGGGACAAATGAGAGTGCTTCGCCCATGAGCTCCACTGCCCACTTTGCTATCCTACCCGAGGCCTCTCGGCACTGGATGATCTCCCCCAGGGGGAAGGATGACACCACAGTCACCGGATGAGACTCGAAGTAGTGTCGCAACTTTCGCCGCGTCAGAATTACCGCGTACAGTAGCTTCTGAATTTGCGAGTAGCAGATCTTGGTCTCGGATAGCACTTCGCTGATGAAGTAGATCGGTCTCTGGACGAGCAGTGCATGCCCCTCTTCTCATCTCTCGACTACGATCACGGCGCTGACCACCTGAGTGGTTGCGGCTACGTAGATCAAGAGGGCTTCTCCCGCAGCGGGGGGCACCAAGATGGGCGCATTGGTAAGGAGTGCCTTAAGGTTTCTGAGGGCTTCTTCGGCCTCGGGGGTACAAGTGAAGCGCTCGGCCTTCCTTAAGAGGCGGTATAAGGGTAGCCCTCTCTCGCCAAAGCGCGAGATGAAGCGGCTCAGAGCCGCAAGGCATCCCATGACCCTCTGTACTCCTTTCAAATCTTTGATCGGTCCCATGTTGGTGATGGCCGCGATTTTCTCCGGGTTGGCCTTGATGCCCCGCTCGGAGACGATGAACCCCAGGAGCATGCCTCGGGGGACTCCGAAGACACACTTCTCGGGATTGAGTTTCACGCCTTTCGCTTTCAGACACTTGAATGTCGTTTCAAGGTCAGAGAGGAGGTCGGAGGCTTTCCTCGTCTTGACAACGATGTCATCGACGTAAGCCTCGACCGTTCTGCCGATGTGCTCCCCGAACATGTGGTTCATGCACCTTTGGTATGTTGCACCTGCATTCCTCAAGCCAAATGGCATAGTAATATAACAATACATGCCAAAAGGTGTGATGAAAGAAGTCGCGAGCTGGTCGGACTCTTTCATCTTGATTTGGTGATAACCTGAATAGGCGTCGAGGAATGACACGGTTTCGCACCCAGCAGTGGAGTCCACAATTTGATCGATGCGAGGCAGAGGGTAGGGAACCTTCGGACATGCTTTATTCAACCCGGTGTAGTTGACGCACATCCTCCATTTCCCACCTTTCTTTTTCACAAGCACAGGGTTAGCTAACCATTCGGGATGGAATACCTCTTTGATGAACACTGTGGCCATTAGCTTGTGGATCTCCTCTCCTATGGCTCTGCGCTTTTCTTCGTCAAAACGGCGCATGTGCTGCTTCACGGGTTGGGCTCCGGCTCGGATGTCCAGTGAGTGCTCGGCGACATCCCTCGGTATGCCGGGCATGTCCGAGGGACTCCACGCAAAAATTTTGGCGTTTGCGCGGAGAAAGTCGACGAGCATTGCTTCCTATTTGGGTCGAGCTCGGAGCCGATCCGGACCTTCTTGTCGGCATCGTTGCTGGGGTCGAGAGGGACGGACTTAACTGCCTCAGCCGGTTCGAAGTTGCCAGCATGGCGCTTCACATCTGGCGCCTCCTTGGAGAGGCATTCTAGGTCAGCGATGAGGGCCTCTAACTCGGCGATGGCCTCGACGTACTCCACGCATTCCACGTCGCATTCGTACGCGTGGCAGTACGTGGATCCAACGGTGATGACTCCGTTGGGGCCTGGCATCTTGAGCTTGAGGTACGTGTAGTTGGGGACGGCCATGAACTTGGCGTAGCACGGTCTCCCATGCACCGCGTGGTAGGTCCCTCGGAACCCAACCACCTTGAACGTGAGGGTTTCCTTTCAGAAGTTGGAGGGAGTTCCGAAGCTGACGGACAAATCGAGTTGTCCAAGGGGCAGGACACGCTTTTCGGGGATGATCCCATGAAAGGGCGCCGCACCGGCCCGGATCGTGGACAGATCGATCCCCAAGAGCCCGAGGGTCTCGGCGTAGATGATGTTGATGCTACTTCCTCCATCCATGAGGACCTTGGTGAGCCTGGCGTTGCCGATGACGGGGTCGACAACGAGTGGGTACCTTCCTGGGCTCGGCACGCAGTCGGGGTGGTTGCCTTGGTCGAAGGTGATGGGCTTGTCGGACCAGTCTAGGTAGACTGGCGTCGCCACCTTCACCGAGGAGACCTCCCGGCGCTCCTGCTTGTGGTGCCGAGCCGAGGCATTCGCCACTTGCCCACCGTAGATCATGAAGCAGCCGTGGACCTCGGGGAACTCCTCTGCCTTGTTGCCCTCCTTCTTCTTGTTGTCTTGGCCTTTTCCATCTCCCGCCGGGGACCCGGCTTTATGGAAGTAGAGCCGAAGCATGACACATTCCTCAAGGGTGTGCTTGACGGGACCCTGGTGATAGGGGCACGACTCCTTGAGCATCTTGTCAAACAGGTTGGCCCCTCTGGGAGGCTTTCGAGGGTTCCTATGTTCGGCAGCAGCGATAAGATCTGCGTCAGCGGCGTCACGCTTCGCTTGCGACTTCTTCTTGGCCTTCTTCTTCGTGCCACGCTGGGCGGACGCCTCGGGGACATCTTCCTGCTGTCGTCCCTGAGGCTCCTTGTCCTTCCGGAAGATGGCTTCGATCGCCTCCTGACCTGAGGCGAACTTGGTGGCGATGTCCATCAATTCGCTTGCCTTGGTGGGAGTCTTGCGCCCCAGTTTGCTCACCAGGTCGTGGCAAGTGGTGCCGACGAGGAACGCCCCGATGACATCCGAGTTGGTGATGTTGGGAAACTCGGTGCGCTGCTTCAAAAATTGCTGGATGTACTCTCGCAGGGATTCCCCTGGCTGCTGGCGGCAGCTTCGGAGATCCCAAGAGTTCCCAGGGCGCACGTACGCGCCCTGGAAGTTTCCAGCGAAGGCCTTTACCAGGTCGTCCCAGTTGGAGATCTGCGCAGGAGGCAGATGCTCTAGCCAGGCCCGGGCGACGTCGGAGAGGAACAGGGGGAGGTTGCGGATGATGAGGTTGTCGTCGTGTGTTCCTCCCAGCTGGCATGCCAGCCGGTAGTCCGCAAGCCACAACTCCGGCCTTGTTTCCCCCGAGTACTTGGTGATAGTAGTCGGAGCCCAGAACCGGGCCGGGAACGGCGTCCGTCGTATGGCACGGCTGAAGGCTTGCGGACCTGGTGGTTCGGGCGAGGGGCTCCAATCCTCCTCACTATCGTAGCGTCCTCCGCGCCTGGGGTGGTAGCTTCGGCGCACCCTCTCGTCGAGGCGGGCTCGATGGTCGCGGCGGTGGTGCTCGTCGCCGAGGCGATCTGGGGCTGCAGGCGTACCGTCCCGTGTGCGCCCGGTGCGGACCAAGGCCTCCCGCACGAGTCGGGAGTCGTTGCACGATGCTCCGAGGGGCACCCTTGCCTTAGGGAGGCAGAGCTTTCGACCCGTCGGACCGCGGCATCCTCCAGGAGATTCTTGAGTTCTCCCTGGATACGCCGCCCCTCGGTGGTGGATGGCTCCAGCATTGCTCGGAGTAGCATTGCCACTGTAGCTAGATTCTGGCCGACCCCGCTGGAGGCCGGGGGCAGCCTTGCCCTGGCATCGTCAACGATACGACGTTGGACGTCCCGGGCCCGATGACGCGCTTCTCCGGTGAGTGCCCGGCCTGCCCTCTCCTGCTCGATGTTTTGCCGGAGCTGCACAAGTTGCCCTGCTTCCTCGTCGAGCTTGGCCTGTAACTCGCGGATTTGCTCGACCTGTGTGTCCTGACCCCCCGCAGGGACTGGGACCATAGCTAGCTCCCATGGGATGTCAACGCGAGACGCAGGCCCAGGGGGATCATCATCCTCCGACATACCGAGGTGGTTGCCTTCGTCACGACCCCCCAGATCGACGTGGAAACATTCGCTACTTGGGCCACAACCCTCGTCGTCAAGGATGTGGCCATCGTCAGAGCAACCGGAGAGGTAGTAGTCACATACGGTCATGAAGTCTCGCATGGCACTGGGATCACGGAGCCCGGAGAAATTCCAACCGGAGTCGGGGTCGTCTTCTTCCTCGGAACCCAGGGGCCCGTAGGTTGAGACGGCCGTCAGTCGGTCCCAGGTTGACCACATATGGTATCCCGGGAGGTCAGGATATGCCCTAGCAAAAGCGCTCACCGAAGCGGGGTCGCTTGGTGGATCGAAGCTGAATCTAAAAGGGATAGGGTGGAAAACGGACGGTACCTCTTGATCGATGGACGGTGGTGAAGTCGCGTCGGGGGCGGATTGCACCATCATCTCAGGTACGAGGCTAACGCCCAGCAAGTCCTTCGCGAGAGCGCTGGAGTCATCAGTCTGCTTGGGATTGGCATGTTGCGGGGAAACGACATCCGTCGTTGTCTCAGGTGTGAGGACAACACCCGACATGTCCCCCCCTGGGGTGCCGGCGTCGTCGACTCGCTCTGGACCGACAGCCGATGAGGTGCCGCCTCCTGCCTGGCCACGGTTGCCCCGTCTCCTCCTCCTGCGGCGAGGAGGGTGTCGGGACAAACCCGGATGCTGCTCTTCCGCCACGGGGGGAAGACGTCGTCGAGTTCACCGCCGCTGGGCGAGCTGATGACCATCGTTGTTGTCGTGCCGCAAGGGGAGGAGTACCATGTCGTAGCTGCCGTCGAGGGACATGAACTCGAGACTCCCGAAGCGGAGCACCGTCCCAGGCTGAAGAGGTTGCTGAAGACTACCCATCTGGAACTCAACGGGAAGGTGTTTGTTAACACGCAGCAGGCCCCTACCTGACGCGCCAACTGTCGGCGTTTCGGACCCGGGGGACCCTCAACCGAGCCGACCAGTGAATTTTATCGCTGCGTGCCCTTGCCCAGATGGGTTGGCGCAAGATGGAGCACAAGGGGGAATGTATTATCTCGCACCGGGGGATGATCGTAGTAGGGGTTACAAGCATCGCGCGCGCGCGAGAGAGAGTCTGTTCGTTTGCTCGTCCCCGCGCGACCCCCCCCGTGGGAAGGCCCTGGACCTCCCTTTTATAGATGCAATGAGAGGGTCCAGATGTACAATGGGGGGTGTAGCTTATGCGCTAACGTGTCTGGCAGAGAAGTGCCTGAGCCCTGTGTACATGCCAACGTGGCCGTCGGAGAAGTGCTTGAGCCATGTGTACACGATAACGTGGCCATTGGAGAAGTGCCTGAGTCGTGTAGAAGCACAGGTGGCAGTGCGGCTGGGATCCTACTGACGTCTCCTTGCTCCCGTAGGGGGCTGAGAACCACCGACGTCATGGACGCACGCGGGGAACCATCATTGCCTGTCACCGGGGTGAGCCAGATGGGACGCTGGTCTTGTTCCCTCATAGCCTGAGCTAGCTAGGGGTAGGGTAATGATGTATCCCCTGTGGTGCGGTCGGTCCGAGCCCAAGGTCGAGCGAGGAGGAGACTTCTCCTGAGGCCGAGGGCGGGGTCGGGCAAGGACGCGATTCCTCCCGAGGCCAAGGCTGAGGCCGAGTCCTGGGGTCGGGCGAGGTTGAGGCCTCCTCCCGAGGCCGAGGCCTAAGGTCGGACGAGGTGGAGCTTCCTGTTGCGCCCGAGGCTGAACTCGGATGTTGTCAGTCTTACCCCAGTGGGTGGCACAACAGTCGGAGCGAGGCGAGCGACGCTGTTTTCCTGTCAGGTCGGTCAGTGAAAAGGCGAAGTGACTGCGGTCACCTCGACCTTACCGACTGAGGCGCGCGTGTCAGGATAAGGTGTCAGGCGATCCCCGCATTAAATGTGCATGCGATACGGTCGGTTGGTGAGGCGATTTGGCCAAGGTTGCTTCACAACGAAGCCTGCCCGAGCTGGGCTTCGGGCGAGTCGAGGGTGCGCCCACCGCCTGAGGAGGCTCTCGGGCGAGGCGTGAATTCGTCCGGGACTACTGTTCCCGCCCGAGGCCAGGCTCGGGCGAGGCGAGATTGCATCCCTTGGTAGACGAGGCCTTGACCTGAACCGTGCCCATTAGTCTCTGCAGTTTGTGCTGAGGGTGGTTACCAGCCGTGTTTAGGAGTGTTGGGGTACCCCTAATTACGGTACCCGACACTCTGTATATACCACTTGGCCTTTTCCACGTGTAGGTAGGTCTCTGAGATGGCCTCTCTCACATCATTACCCATCATCGTTACTTTCAAGCTTACGACCAAGCCATCACGTGCCTTGTTTTCTTTGTTACACAGTGGAGGTTATACCAAAAATACGGCTAATATGATCTCATATGACTACAAGCCCTCTAAGTACAACAAAGCTGCATGCAAGCACTAACTAGTAAGGTATGCAAACCTCACTAAACACTAGACTTGAACCTAGAGCAAGGGTATAAGCAGTGGTCTAACTAACATAAGCACTTCAAAAAAACCTATAAGAACCTATACTAATTACCTAATATTTTCATAAGCAGTTTTAGTGGTTAGAGCATAAATGGATGAGTCTCAACTCTCCACACCGTTCTCTTAGTTGTAGCACTCACTTCTTGGCCAATTGAAGGGTATAAATAGCCTTAACCCCAAAACTAGTCCTTACAACTTTTCTATAAGCATCAGATTGAATGATGAGCATTGGACCATACAATGCCGCTATTTAGTTTAGTACTGAGAGTGTCAGACCAAGAGAGGGGGTGTCAGACCATATGGCGACCCTGTTTGGTTCAGTTCTCTGAGCTTGTACCAAGAGAGAGGACATTAGACCATTAGCGTCAAACAAGGGCAGAGCTAGGTTATAGAGTGTGGGTGTGGTCGCACCAGAAGAAAATAAAAAAACCACTTATTACCCTTAAAATTTGAACACATTTTCTTAAAACTCAGACATGCCTTCTATTTCTATAAAGTGCCACACCCCCTCTATTTTTCTTTAGCTTCACCCCTAGCGTCAGACCATACAATATACCTTTTTGGTTTAGTTTTGTGAGTGTCGGACCATTAGTTACCATGTTTTTAGCATGCCACACTTTTGTATTTTGGTCATAACTTTTAGTTCTGAACTCTGATTTTGATGACCTTTGACTTTTGGGAAAGCTAATAAAAATACTTAGTGCTTGGATATAAAATTATGTCAATTTGAACAGATCCAAAACCATGTCCATGAGACAATTCCAATTTATTCACCTCTTTGTCTCTACTTTGGTGGCTTCAATTTTATCTGTGTCTTTTTGTTTGGTGTTCTACTTGTTGATGTATTAGACTTAATAGAATGTCTTGCAAGTCTCAAACATGGATTGTAATGTCTTGATTGAGGTGTTGATCATTTGGACCATGATTTTGCCTAAGTCCAAGTCTTCCTTGCATCCATTTGAACTATATCTTATGTATTGGCAAATCACATTAGTCCAAATGGCCATGTCATTCGTCAACACCAAAAGTCAAACTTAATGGCACATAGAGTATTTTTTCTTACAATCTACCCCTTTTTGGTGATGGGTAATAACATGATCAAATCAAGTAAAAAATATATATAAAAGTAAAAGCACACTATCTACTTGCTAGGATGTAATGCAAGAGCAAGATCATATGATGCTAAAGAATATCATTTGGAAGGAACTTTGAATAGTTATCTTGATCTTGCCATTGTTTAAATGTCCCCTTAAGTCATATTATGTAGCCTCCCTAACTCCATAACCCACTTTCTCCCATGCTTAGACTATCTCCCAAAATAATCTCGCATTTAATACCACTTGTAAAAGGAAAATGTGCTAGATAGTCATTTCTATCTGTTTTGGTGATTAAGTGTTCAACACACCATGATAGACTAACTGGTTTGCTATGAGTATGTGAACATGTCCACTTATATACAATTCGAAGGTTCTAAGTCCAAACGAGCTCAAAAGAAGCCAGAAAGTGCAAATCTGAGAAAAAGGGCAAAACTATAAGGTTTGAACATTTAGATATGTTGCATAGACCCTTTACAATGTTTCTAGCACTTTCATTTGATCACTGACTCGATTCTGTGAGAAAAGTGTGTTTTGGGCTTAGAAGCAGGCCAAACGAGATCTCAAGAGGCAAGAAAGTGAAACTTTGGGTAAAATGGTAAAACCATGAGGTTTGAATGCTTGAATAAGTTGCATATGCCTAATACCATGTGTTTAGCACTTTTTGATCTCTAACTCCATTCTATGAGAAAAGTGTTACTAGAACTTAGTTTGAGCTAAAATGCAAATCCTGGTGAAATATCAAGTAAATGGTGGGTTCTTGACACTTAGTCAATTGGATTATGTCATCATTATGTTTGTCTAAGTTATAAGGAAGCTCCAAAGAACATTCAAAAAGATTTAAAGAAGTTAGGCTCAAAAGAGCCTTACTTGGGCTGTTCTAGGCCTCACCGAACCGGTCCGGTGGCGCACTGGATCGGGTCAGCAGGGGCAGTGGCGGATCCACGATTGATCTAAGAGGGGGGCTACTAAGCTAAGGCTATAATTTTTTTAAACCAAACAAAAAAATATAATTGATGTTTAATATGACACAAGAAGCAAGATATAATTTAAACATTCAAGAAATATGTAGCCTAAAATAAGTCGATACAAATTCTAGAAATACAATAATCAATACATACCATTCATAAGTTGATGCTGCGAGGTAAATCTATCTTCCGAGTTCTTAAGCCTTGAAAATGCTTCAAAATCTTTTCATCTTTAAAATCTACAAACACATCCCGCTCAATATAGCATAGCATGCTATTATGGCGGAGCGTCTTCCTGAGAAACCCGAGAGTGGCCAGTTGGAGAGGTGCTTGACCTGGGCACCGGACAGTGTTCGGTGTACACCAGACGGTGTCCGGTGCGCCACTGGCAGCACCATTGCTAGTCTTTGCTCCAAACTTGGTTGAGTCCCCAACTTAATTTCTTTCTTTGTTTATGTTGAACCTTATGCACCTGAGATAAATGGTATCTAGGCAAACTAGTTAGTCCACGTGGTTTGTGATGGACGTCAAACACCAAAATTGATTATAGGAAATGTTTTAAGCTCATTTCCCTTTCAATCTCCCCCCTTTTTGGTGATTGATGCCAACACAAACCAAAGCAAATATAAAGTGTAAAATGTAACTAGTTTGCAATTATGATAGATGTGCATAGGTTACTTTGATTTAAATCGATTGAAAGACTTTATACATATGTCTAAGTAAATGTGATTGCTTTCTTCTATTATAACATTTTGGACCACATTTGCACCACTTGCTTGTTTTTGCAAATCTTTTGGAAAAGTCTTTTCAAATAGCCAAAGGTATAAGAAAATGATTTCAAGAAGCATCTTCAAGATTTGAAATTCCTCCCCTGTTTCAAATGTTTTTCCTTTGACTAAATAAAAGCTCCCCCTAAAGAAGTTCTCCCCTTAGCTGTCAAGATGGTTTTTTGAAATGATTTTCCGTTTTTGAAACAGATACCAGTTGAAATAATTTTTAAATTTGAAAATGGTTGTGCGGTCCTTTTGGTTTAGGCCTATAAATTCTCCCCCTTTGGCATTAATCGCCAAAAACGAAGAATCTTGAGAGCCCTTTTGAATTCTCCCCCTTTGGGGCCTACTTTATTCCCTTTTGATAATTAAAGGATATGAGTGAAAGTTCATACCAATTGGGAATTTTATGAGTAAGGCAAAGGATAAATGATACTGTCAGACTTGGAGTGGAAGCCTTGCCTTTGCCAAATACTCCCTTTCCCTTTCAATTTAAGACTAATCATAGAAATATACTTGAAAACATATTAGACTTAGCCTTGGCACAAGAAGAATAAGAAATATGCATTTGTACCAAATGAAAGAGACATGATCAACGATATATAAATGAGCATTGTGTGCAATGTTTCAATCAAAGTTTCGTGAATCTAAGATGTTTAGCTCATTCTTAAGCTTGCTAAAAGTCTTTTCATCTAGTGGCTTGGTAAAGATATCGGCTAATTGGTTGTGGGTTATACATAAGCAATTTCGATATCCCCCTTTTGTTGGTGATCTCTCAAAAAGTGATATCGGATGTCTATGTGCTTAGTGCGGCTGTGTTCAACCGGATTATCCGCCATGCAGATTGCACTCTCATTATCACATAGGAGAGGGACTTTGCTCAACTTGTAGCCATAGTACCTAAGGGTTTGCCTCATCCAGAGTAATTGTGCACAACAATGGCCTGCAGCAATATACTCGGCTTCGGCGGTGGAAAGAGCTACTGAGTTTTGTTTCTTTGAAGCCCAAGACACCAGAGATCTTCCCAAAAACTGACAAGTCCCTAATGTGCTTTTCCTGTCAATTTTACATCCAGCATAATCGGCATCGGGATACCCAATTAAATCAAAGGTAGATCCCTTGGGGTACCATAGCCCAAACTTAGGAGTGTAAACTAAATATCTCATGATTCTTTTCACGGCCCTGAGGTGAACTTTCTTAGGATTTGCCTCGAACCTTGCACACATGCATTCATAAAGCATAATATCTGGTCGTGAAGCACATAAATAGAGTAAAGAACCTATCATCGATTGGTATACCTTTTGATCTACGAATTTACCTCCTGTGTCGAGGTTGAGATGTCCATTTGTTCCCATGGGTGTCTTGATGGGTTTGGCATTCTTCATTCCAAACTTCTTGAGAATATCTTGAATGTACTTAGTTTGGCTGATGAAGGTGCCTTCTTGGAGTTGATTTAAAATCCAACGAAATAGTTCAACTCCCCCATCATAGACATCTCGAATTTCTGTATCATGATCCTACTAAACTCTTCACAAGAGGACTTGTTAGTAGACCCAAATATAATATCATCAACAAAAATTTGGCATATAAACAAGTCTTTAGTAATAGTTTTAGTGAAGAGAGTAGGGTCAGCTTTGCCAACTTTGAAGCCATTAGTGATAAGAAAGTCTCGCAAGCATTCATACCATGCTCTTGGGGCTTGCTTGAGCCCATAAAGCGCCTTTGAGAGCTTATAGACATGGTTAGGATACTCACTATCTTCAAACCCGGGAGGTTGCTCAACATATACCTCTTCCTTGATAGGCCAATTGAGGAAGGCCCTCTTCACGTCCATTTGATACAACTTAAAGCCATGGTAAGTAGCATAGGGAAGTAATATACGAATTGACTCAAGCCTATCTACGAATGCATAGGTTTCATCAAAATCCAAACCTTCGATTTGTGAATATCCCTTGGCAACAAGTCGGGCTTTGTTCCTAGGCACCACACCATGCTCATCCTGATTGTTGTGGAATACCCACTTGGTACCTACAACATTTTGGTTAGGACGTGGAACTAAATGCCATACCTCATTCCTTGTGAAGTTGTTGAGCTCCTCTTGCATTGCCACCACCTAGTCCGGATGTCTTAGTGCATCCTCTATCTTGTATGGCTCAATAGAAGATACAAATGAGTAATGTTCACAAAAATGAGCAACTCGAGATCTAGTGGTTACCCCCTTGTGAATGTCACCAAGTATGGAGTTGACGGGGTGATCTCTTTGAATTGCTTGGACTCTTGGGTGTGGCGGTCTTTGGTCTTGAATTTCTTGATCATTTCCTGTGTCTTGATCATCTTCATCTCCCCCTTGATCAATGTCCTCCTCTCGAGGTGGCTCATCGTCTTGATCTCCAACCTCTTTTTCTTGAGCCAATTCCTCATCTTGAGTTGGTGGAGATGCTTGTATGTAAGATGATGATTGATCTTGTTCTTGTGGAGGCTCTTCGGATTCTTTTGGACACACATCCCCAATGGACATGTTCCTTAGCGCGACACACGAAGCCTCTTCATCATATAGTTCATCAAAATCACCTTGCTCCACTTGGGAGCCATTAGTCTCATCAAACATAATGTCACAAGAAACTTCAACTAATCCAGTGGACTTGTTGAAGACTCTATATGCCCTTGTGTTTGAGTCATAACCAAGTAAAAAGCCTCCTACTGCTTTAGGAGCAAATTTGAAATTTCTACCTCTCTTAATAAGAATAAATCATTTGCTCCCAAAAACTCTAAAATAAGAAACATTGGGCTTTTTACCAGTGAGGAGTTCATATGATGTTTTCTTGAGGATTTGGTGAAGGTAGAGTCGGTTGATGGAGTAGCAAGCGGTGTTAATCGCTTCCACCCAAAACCGATCCAGAGTCTTGTACTCGTCAAGCATGGTCCTTGCCATATCCAAAAGAGTTCTATTCTTCCTCTCCAATACACCATTTTGTTGAGGTGTGTAGGGAGAAGAGAACTCATGCTTGATGCCCTCCTCCTCAAGGAATCCTTCAATTTATAAATTCTTGAACTCCGTACCATTGTCGCTTCTAATCTTATTAATTCTCAATCCAAACTCATTTTGAGCCCATCTTAAGAATCTCTTTAAGGTCTCTTGGGTTTGAGATTTTTCCTGCAAAAGAATACCCAAGTGAAGCGAGAATAATCATCCACAACAACAAGACAGTACTTACTCCCGCCGATGCTTATGTAAGCGATCGGGCCGAATAGATCCATGTGGAATAGTTCAAGCGGCATGTCGGTCGTCATGATGTTCTTGTGTGGATGATGAGCTCCAACTTGCTTCCCTGCTTGGTATGCGCTACAAATCCTGTCTTTCTCAAAATGAATATTTGTTAGTCCTAAAATGTGCTCTCCCTTTAGAAGCTTATGAAGATTCTTCATCCCAACATGGGCAAGTCGGTGATGCCAGAGCTAACCCATATTAGTCTTAGCTATTAAGCAAGTGTCTAGCTCAGCATTGTTATCATTAAAATCAACAAATATAGCTGACCATCTAACACTCCCTTAAAAGCTATTGAAACATCACTCCTTCTAAAGATAGTAACACCTATATCAGTAAAGAGATAGTTGTAGCCCATTTTGCACAATTGAGAAACAGAAAGCAAATTGTAATCTAAAGAATCTACAAGAAAACATTGGAAATAGAATGGTCATGAGATATAGCAATTTTACCCAAATCTTTGACCAAACCTTGATTTCCATCCCCGAATGTAATAGCTCTTTGGGGATCATCATTTCTCTCATATGAGGAGAACATCCTTTTCTCCCATGTCATGTGGTTTGTGCACCCGCTATTGATTATCCAACTTGACTCACCGGATGCATAAACCTACAAAACAAGTTTATGCCTTATTCTTAGGTATCCAAATGGTCTTGGGTCCTTTTACATTAGAAACAAGCACCTTGGGTACCCAAACACAAGTCTTGGACTTCTTGTGTTTGCCCCCAACATATTTGGCAACTACTTTGCCTGATTTGTTAGGTAACACATAAGATGCATCAAAAGTCTTAGATGAAATGTTATGCTCATTTAATGCATTAGCAGTTTTCTTTTTAGACATTTTGATATGAGTTGAATGTGCTAGATGCTTCATTACTATACATAAAAGCATGATGAGAAACAGAATGAGATTTTCTAGCATGAATTTTCCTAATTTTGTGCTCAGGATAGTTTCCAGGATATAAAATGTAGCCCTCTCTATCCTGAACCATGGGACCCTTACCCTTAACAAAATTAGAGAGTTTGTTCTTGGGGGCATTAAGCTTGATGTTGCTTTGGCTCCCTTGTTGGAAGCCAATCCCATCCTTAATGCCAGGGCGTCTCCCATTATAAAGCATGCTTCGAGCAAATTTAAAATTTTCATTCTCTAACTCATGCTTGGCAATTTTAGCATTTAATTTGGCTATATGATCATTTTGCTCTTTAATCATAGCAAGGTGATCATCTATAGCTTTAACATTAACATCTCTACATCTAGTACAAATAGTGACATGTTCAACTGTAGATGTAGATGGTCTGCAAACATTCAATTCTTCAATCTTAGCAATTAAATTATCATTCTAAATTCTAAGACAAGAAATTGAATCATTGCACATATTAAGCTCTTTAGATAAATTTTCACATTTTCTACCTCTAGAGCATAAGCATTTTTCAATTTAATAAATTTCTTGTTTTCTTTAACGAGCAAGTCCTTTTGGCATTCCAAGAGATCATCCTTCTCGTTAATGGATTCTATTAATTCATTTATTTTCTTCTTTTGATCCTTAGTAAGGTTAGCAAAAAGAGAAGTTAAATCATCATTATCATCACAAGAGCTACCCTCATCATCAGAAGTAGTGTATTTGGGGTATCTCTAGAATGTACCTTCTTCTTCTTGCCGTCCTTAGCCATTAGGCATTTGTGGCCAATGTTGGGGAAGAGAAGGCCCTTGTTGATGGTGATATTGGCGGCATCCTCGTCGGAGGAGGAGTCAGTGGAGCTCTCGTCGGAGTCCCATTCTTGCCCCATGTGTGCTTCACCATCCTTCTTGTAGTATCTCTTCTTCTCCATCTTCTTCTTCCCTTTCTTGTCGTCGTCCCTGTCCCTGTCACTTGTATTTGGACATTTTGCAATAAAGTGGCTGGACTTACCACACCTATAACACACCCTCTTGGAACGGGTCTTGTAGTCCTTCCCCTTCCTTTGTTTGAGGATTTGCTGAAAGCTCTTAATGATAAGAGCCATCTCCTCGTTGTCGAGCTTGGAGGCATCAATTGGGAGTCTACTTGAAGTAGACTCTTCCTTCTTCTCTTTAGTTGCTTTGAACGCAACAGGTTGCACCTCGGGTGTGGAGGTGGCGACTTGCTCCAAGTTGACAATGTGTTTGGAGTCTTTGATCATAAGTTCAAAGCTCACAAACTTGCCAATGACCTCCTCGGGGGACATCTGTTTGTATCTAGGATCTCAACGAATTAATTGAACTTGAGTAGGATTACAAAAAACAAGAGATCTTAGAATAATCTTGACCATTTCATGGTCATCCCATTTGGTGCTCCCGAGGTTGCGTACTTGGTTGACCATCGTCTTGAGCCGGTTGTACATTGCTTGTGGGTCCTCTCCTTTATTGAGGACGAATCGACCGAGGTCTCCCTCGATCGTCTCGCGCTTGGTGATTTTGGTCACCTCGTCCCCTCCTTGCGCCGCCTTGAGGACATCCCAAATTTCTTTGTCATTTTTCAACCCTTGCACCTTATTATACTCCTCTTGGCACAAGGAAGCGAGAAATATAGAAGTTGCTTGGGAGTGAAAATGCCTAATTTGGGTGGCCTTATCCAAGTCGTAGTCCTCATCGCCCACCTGTGGTGCCTACGCTCCAAACTCAACAATATCCCAAATGCTTTCGTGGAGTGAGGTTAGATAGTGACTCATTTTATCACTCCACATACAATAGTCCTCATCATCAAAGTATGGTGGTTTGCCTAGGGGTACAGAAAGTAGAGGAGCGCGTTTAGGAATGCGAGGATAGCGTAGAGGCATCTTACTATACTTCTTGCACTCTTGGCGCTTTGAAGTAGTAGACTCGGCGCTGGATGTGGAAGGTGATGAAGAGTCGGTCTCGTAGTAGACCACCTTCTTCATTTTATTTTTCTTCTTGTCACCCTTCCTGTGTGACTTGATAGAGGAAGCGGATTCCTCCTTGTACTTGTCGCTGGACTCTTTCGACGGTGTCCGTTCATTGTTCTTCCTTCTCGAGCCTTCAGCCTTGTCGCTGGTGACTATCTCCCTCTTGGCATGATCTCCCGACATCACTTCGAGTTGTTAGACTCTTAATGAAGTACCTGTTCTGATACCAATTGAAAGTCACCTAGACGGGGGTGAATAGGCAAAACCTGGAAATTATAAATTTTGAACACGCACTAAGGCCGGGGTTAGCATTAGAATTAAATCAGAGTACGGAAGATTGTTCTCCTTGCTTAGAGTTGCTCAATCAATGCAGATAACGTTTGGGAGCAAACTCAAATCAATATGAGCAAGGGAACTTTTAGAGAGAGGAAAGAGGAGAAACAAATCAAGTGAAGATCAACAAGTGAATACAGTGATTTGTTTACCGAGGTTCGGTTCCAAAGAACCTTGTCCCCGTTGAGGAGGCCACAAAGGCCGGGTCTATTCCAACCCTTTCCCACTCTCAATCGGTCACACAGACCGGTCGAGGCTTCTCCTTAATCACTTGGGTCACTAAGACCCCGCAACGATCACCACACACTTAGGTGTCTCTTGCTAGCTTTACAAAGCACTTAGTAGAATAAGAATAGAGAAGGAGAAAGCAATCCAAGCAACAAAAGAACACAAAACACCCTCTCTCAAGTCACTAAGCAATTGAGTTGATTTGGAGGCTTGGAGAGGATTTGATCTATCGAATGTGTCTTGGAGTGTAGTCTTTTGCTCTTGCAATAATGAAGTTCAAAAAACTTGGATGACTTGAATGGAGGTGGTTGGGGGTATTTATAGCCCCAACCACTATTCTAGCTGTTGCTGTCGATGGCGCACCGGACAGTCCGGTGGTGCACCGGACATGGCACTGTTCAGTGTCCGGTGCATGCCACGTCGGCTGCCCGTTGGGATTGGAGCGGTTGACCGTTGAAGTCCTTTGTCTTGTAGCTGCACCGGACAGTCTGGTGGCACATCGGACATGTCCGGTGTGTCCTGACATTGCTTCTCTGACTTCTGCACTGTGCGCTTTTACTGTTCACACAGTCGACAGTCCGGTGAATTATAGCGGAGCGGCTTCCTGAGAAACCCGAGAGTGGCCAGTTGGAGAGGTGCTTGACATGGGCACCGGACAGAGTCCGGTGCGCCACTGGCAGCACCATTGCTAGTCTTTGCTCCAAACTTGGTTGAGTGCCCAACTTAATTTCTTTCTTGGTTTATGTTGAACCTTATGCACCTGAGATAAATAGCATCTAGGCAAACTAGTTAGTCCACGTGGTTTGTGATGGACGTCAAACACCAAAATTGATTATAGGAAATGTTTTAAGCTCATTTCCCTTTCAGAAGGAGACGAAGCTAACCACATAACCCACAAGCGAGGTCAGCTCCTCCTTGTCCCCAGGGGCGAGCCATTCGGAGTGTGCCCTGAGAGAGCGGGGGCGAAGCAGCCCCCATTGACCAGGCCCTGCAGGTCCTCGTCAGTCATGGAGGAGGGCCCTGGGTCATGGGGAGCAAGGACGTCGAGTTTCTCAGCCATGGCAAAAAAGGGAGGCGGCGGAGAAGATGCGCACGGGCTCTTTTCACTCCCCTTGTCTCGGTGCGTGACTCTTAGCTCCGACCGAAAAAGTCAGAGGCGGCTAGGGATGGGAAGGCAAAATAAAGGCAAGGTAAGAACCGAGAGGGAACCCCTCCCTGACATATATATAGGGACCGACGGACCCACCGAGGTCAGATCCAAGCCCTCCCGCATCGAAAGATCAAATCCAGAAACATATTTTATGTCTTCGAAATCCATGCGCACACACACCACAATGGATAACCCGCGGGTTGTTGTGTCCTGTCACATTAACTCCCACCTAGGGGCCACACGTCCCGTCCGCCTGACACAACCAACGGGCGCCGCTCCGCCTCCTCAAGGTAAGCGCATAAAAAGGTGTGTCTCTGTCCCTCCTCTTCTGCTTCTCCACATGTGACAAGGAAGACACATCGCTTCGGACTGACTTCCTATTGAAGGAAGTGGGGCATGGGCCTCTTACTAATCAGGGTTTGAAGGTTGACCCCTCGGCGGGGTTCGGTAACCGCCCCAGAGCACATGGGCTCTGATCCCTTACTGATCAGGGGTTCGTAGGTTGGCCCCTCGGTAGGGTTCGACAAGCACCCCACAACATAGAGTCACGAGTGACTATGGGTACGTCCGTACATGGCTAAGGCTTGGGCTATAATCCTGAGGTTCCCTAAAACATATTCGAGACCCCCGGGAGCGATTCGTGATGGTATCCCATCGGAGGGAGGCATCAAGCCCTCAGACCCCATCAAACGGGTCCGAGACCAGGCGAATCACCCGCAGATACTTTGGGGGCGCGTCCCTGGACCACTAGCCGACCCCTATCAAATGGGGCTCGGGCCTCCACTCGGATTAACCGTTAATAGCTCACCGGGGACGTCATTCTCGTTGCCCACTAGGGTAGCGTGACACATCCCCCTCTTCATCCTTGCGGAAAGGCAACGAAGAGGCGTATCATTGAAAACCCAAGGCGTTCCCTGATCATCCTCTCACCCTATGCATAGGTTCGAGGGCTGCCCTGGCACTCATGCTATGGCAGAATTGTTGGAAGCACCAGCAACCCAACGAAGAGAATCAGGGGCTGCCTTTGCACCTAGGCTACGGTCAGGTTACGAACAAGGGACAAGTCAACGATATCTATAGAGGTAAACATAAATACCTTGAAGGTGTCAATCACTCCTCCGAGGCCTTGCGAGCTACACCCAATGGGTGCGCTCATGCGCACCCATTAAAAATTAGTCTACCACCTTTTAAAAGGGTTAAGCAACATACCTGCATGAAGACGAAAGAGCCCCCAAGCAAGTGCCAACACTTCCTTGGAGGCTCGATGGCTACTATCGGGTATCATAATTAGGGGTACCCAGATTATGCCCCTAAACATGCGTAACACTTAACTACTGCAAATCATAAGACACGTTCATCGAGGTCAAGCAAGGATGAATCATCACTCGCTTAAGACCTCGCTCGACATTCGCTCAAAACTCTGCCTCGCCTGAGCCTGTCCTCGGGTGAAGGTAGCACACGAAGAAATCCTCGTCTTGCCCGAGGTCCCCTCTTCACAGAACGATGGTTTCCGCCTCGCCCGAGCCCGTCTCATACAAGAGGATAGCCCCGAGCCCAGCCTGAGTCAAATGTCATAGGAACCATGGAGACATGCACATTTAATGCGAAGATTCGAATACCTACCCCACGTGACGTCGTAGTCAAACAGGGAGCGACGGGACCACGATCCTATCTAGTTTCACCAACTATGACGACGCACGCCCAGGAATAATGGCCACTGATCTGCTCCTCGACGTCGACTACTGTGCTCGAACAACTCTGAATGGGACGTGCGCGCGACTGAGCATGGTCTCACCCTCGGGAGAGAACTGAAAGGGAAATGTGCCCTTGGGCCATTTCTAAGTATTTTTGGTGATTGAGTGCCAACACATGTGTTTAATTGTGAATTTATATACATGGATGAACAAGGTGCAAATCATGAGATAAAGGTATGTTTCTAAGCCTTAGTACATTGGTTTTGAATACTAATATATTTGTCTAAGTGTTAGAAACAGAAAGAAGAAGAAGAGAAAAGGGGAGAGAATGACTTGGCTGTGTGCAGCCAAGACCCAGCTCGGTCTGGAGCACCGGACTGTCCGGTGTGCACCGGACAGTGTCCGGTGCGCCAGACTGACTCGGCTCGAACTGGCCGCTCTCGGGAAATTGGCCGACGGCGTACGGCTAAAATTCACCGGACTGTCTGGTGTGCACCGGACTGTCCGGTGAGCCAACGGTCGGCCGGGCCAACGGTCGGCCGCGCAATCTGCGCGGGACACGTGGCGGAGCCAACGGTCGGAAGACGGCACCGGACTGTCCGGTGTGCACCGGACATGTCCGGTGCGCCAACTGCTCTCAGATCTCCGCCGGTCTGCAACGGTCGGAAGCGCCAGATATGGAAACAAATCGGGCACCGGACAGTGTCCGGTGTGCACCGGACTGTCCGGTGCCCCCAACGACAGAAGGCAAGGATGGCCTTCCGGATTTGCTCTCAACGGCTCCTAGCTGCCTTGGGGCTATAAAAGGAGCCCCTAGGCGCATGGAGGAGACACACAAGCAACCTTTAAGCATTCCTGATCACCCACAAGCAATCTTTGCGCATTCTGTTGTCATTCTAAGTGTTTCGAGCTCTGTTCTAGTGAGAACTGTGTGATACTCTTGTGAGCTCGATTCTCGGCCTTGTGTGTGCGCGTTTCGCTGTGGATTTGTGTGTGTTGCTTCCCTTCCTTACTCTGTGTTTCTTTGTGATCATATACTTGTAAGGGCAAGAGACTCCAATTTGTGGAGATTCCTTGCAAACGGGATAGTGAAAGGAACAACAAAACACCGTGGTATTCAAGTGGGTCTTTGGACCGCTTGAGAGGGGTTGATTGCAACCCTCGTCCGTTGGGACGCCACAACGTGGAGTAGGCAAGCGTTGGTCTTGGCCGAACCACGGGATAAACCACTGTGTCACCTCTGTCTTGATCTTTTGTGGTATTGTGTTTTGTTGAGACTTCACCTTAGCCACTTGGCAATAATCGGGCTAACGCTTAACAAGTTTTTGTGGCTTAAGTTTGAAGTTTTTACAGGATCACCTATTCACCCCCCCTCTAGGTGCTCTCAATTGGTATCGGAGCCGTTCTCTTCACAAAGGGACTAACCGCCCGAAGAGATGGATCCTAAGGGGAAGGGTATAGTGATCAACGACAAAGAAAAGGAGACCTTCGTCAACGAGCCGAAGGACGACAAGCCTACCGACTCCGGCTCGGGCCATAGACGGAAGGAAGGGAGGAAGAAGAAGACAAGGCGCATCAAGGAGATCGTCTACTACGACAGCGATGAGTCTACTTCCTCCCAAAAGGACGACCACAGCGACTACGAGAGGAAGAAATCGGTTAATTCGAACTTTTCTTTTGACTACTCTCGTATTCCGCAAAGTTCACATTCACATTTGCTCTCCATTCCACTCGGCAAGCCCCCACACTTTGATGGAGAGGACTACGGATTTTGGAGTCACAAAATGCGTAGTCACCTATTTTCTCTCCATCCTAGTATTTGGGAGATTGTGGAGAGTGGAATGCACTTTGACAGTTCGGATAGTCCCATGTTCATTAATGAACAAATTCATAAGAATGCACAAGCTACTACTGTTCTTCTAGCTTCCTTGTGCAGGGATGAATACCACAAAGTGAGCGGCTTGGATAACGCCAAGCAAATCTGGGACACCCTCAAGATTTCTCATGAGGGGAACGACGTCACCCTACTCACAAAGATGGAGTTGGTGGAGGGCGAGCTTGGACGGTTCGCAATGATAAGGGGCGAGGAGCCGACGCAAACATACAACCGGCTCAAGACCCTTATCAACAAGATAAGGAGCTACGGAAGCACACGATGGACGGACCACGACGTCGTCCGCCTAATGCTCAGGTCATTTACCGTTCTTGATCCTCACTTGGTGAACAACATACGTGAAAATCCCAGGTACACCAAGATGTCGCCCGAAGAAGTTCTTGGGAAATTCGTTAGCGGGCGAATGATGATCAAGGAGGCGAGGTATGTGGACGACGCCTTGAATGGTCCGATCAACGAGCCGCAACCCCTTGCTCTCAAGGCAACACGAAGCAAGGAGGCGCTACCTAGCAAGGTGGCACAGATTGAGGCGGCTGGACTCAATGATGAAGAGATGGCTCTCATCATCAAGAGATTCAAGACGGCGCTAAATGGTCGCAAGGGGCAGCCAAGCAAGACCAAGACAAAGGGAAAGCGTTCATGCTTCAAATGCGGTAAGCTTGGTCATTTTATCGCTAACTGTCCCGATAATGAAAGTGACCAGGAAAAGGGGAACAAAAGAGAGAAGAAGAAGCAATACAAGAAGGCAAAGGGCGAGGCGCATCTAGGAAAGGAGTGGGACTCGGATTGCTCCTCCTCCGACTCCGACAACGAAGGACTCGCCGCCACTGCCTTCAACAAATCGGCTCTCTTCCCCAACGAGCGTCTCACTTGCCTTATGGCAAGGGAGAGGAAGGTGAGTACTCAAGACTCCACTTATGCTTCTTCTAGTGATAGTGAGTCTAGTGATGATGATGACATAGATTATTCATGCTTGTTCAAGGGCTTAGATAGATCTAAGATAGATAAAATCAATGAATTGATTGATGCATTGAATGAAAAGGATAGGCTTTTAGAAAAGCAGGAGGATTTATTGTATGATGAACATGATAAATTTGTAGAGGCACAAAAATCATATGCTTTAGAAGTGAAAAGAAATGAAATGCTTTCTAGTGAATTATCTTCCTGTCATGAAACCATTGATATCTTAAGAAGTGTTAATAATGATTTAAGTGCTAAACTAGAAGTAGCTAGTAAATCAAATTCCTGTGTTAAAAATGTTACAATTTGCAATAGGTGTAAGGATTTTGATGTCAATGCCTGTAGTGAACACTTAGTTTCAATTTCCAAACTAAGTGATGAATTGGCTAGTCTTAATGCCCAACTTAAGACTAGTAAGAATGAAGTTGATAAAATTAAATTTGCAAGGGATGCCTACACGATTGGTAGACACCCCTCAATTAAGGATGGGCTTGGCTTCAAGAGGGAAGCCAAGAACTTAACAAGTCATAAGGCACCCATCTTCGTCAAGGAAAAGGGAAAGGCCCCTATGGCTAGTAGTGCTAAAAGGAACCATGCTTTCTTGTATAATGATAGGAGAAATGCTAGAAATGCTTATAATGATATTGATTCACATGTTTATGATTCTCATGCCATGTTTGCCTCTAGTTCCTCTCATAAGCATGATAGAGATATGAGTAGGAGAAATGTTGCGCATGTGTCTAGGAGAAATTTTGCTCATATTCCTAGAAAAGTTGTAAACAAACCTTCTACCATTTATTATGCTTACAATACTCCCTTTGCTATTTGTAGAAAGGGTAAGAAGGTAGTTGCTAGGAAATTAGGGGCTAGATGCAAGGGAGATAAATCTTGCATTTGGGTCCCTAAAGATATTTGTGCTAACCTTGCAGGACCCAACATGAGTTGGGTACCTAAGACCCAAGCCTAAATCTGCCTTGCAGGTTTATGCATCCGGGGGTTCAAGCTGGATTATCGACAGCGGATGCACAAACCATATGACGGGGGAGAAGAAGATGTTCACCTCCTACGTCAAGAATAAGGATTCCCAAGATTCAATTATATTCGGTGATGGGAATCAAGGCAAGGTAAAAGGGTTAGGTAAAATTGAAATTTCTAATGAGCATTCTATATCAAATGTATTCCTAGTGGAGAGTCTTGGATATAATTTGCTATCTGTTAGTCAATTATGTCACATGGGATACAATTGCCTTTTTACTAATGTAGATGTGTCTGTCTTTAGAAGATGTGATGGTTCACTAGCTTTTAAGGGTGTACTAGACGGCAAGCTTTACTTAGTTGATTTTGCAAAAGAAGAGGCCGGTCTAGATGCATGCTTAATGGCTAAGACTTGCATGGGCTGGCTATGGCATCGCCGCTTAGCTCACGTGGGGATGAAGAACCTCCACAAGCTTCTAAAGGGAGAACACGTGATAGGTCTAACAAATGTGCATTTCGAAAAAGATAGACCTTGTGCAGCTTGTCAGGCAGGTAAACAGGTGGGAGGAGCGCATCACAGCAAGAATGTGATGACCACGTCAAGACCTCTGGAGCTGCTGCATATGGACCTCTTCGGACCCGTCGCCTATCTAAGCATAGGAGGAAGTAAGTATGGTTTAGTTATTGTTGATGACTTTTCCCGCTTCACTTGGGTGTTCTTTTTGCAGGATAAGTCTAAAACCCAAGGGACCCTCAAGCGCTTCCTCAGGAGAGCTCAAAATGAGTTTGAGCTCAAGGTGAAGAAGATAAGGAGCGACAACGGGTCCGAGTTCAAGAACCTTCAAGTGGAGGAGTTTCTTGAGGAGGAAGGGATCAAGCACGAGTTCTCCGCTCCCTACACACCACAGCAAAATGGTGTGGTAGAGAGGAAGAACAGGACGCTAATCGATATGGCGAGGACGATGCTCGGAGAGTTCAAGACCCCCGAGTGCTTTTGGTCGGAAGCCGTGAACACGGCTTGCCACGCCATCAACAGGGTCTACCTTCATCGACTCCTCAAGAAGACTTCGTATGAGCTACTAACCGGTAACAAACCCAATGTATCGTACTTTCGTATATTTGGGAGCAAGTGCTACATTCTAGTGAAGAAGGGTAGAAATTCTAAGTTTGCTCCCAAAGCTGTAGAAGGGTTTTTATTAGGTTATGATTCAAATACAAAGGCGTATAGGGTCCTCAACAAATCATCGGGTTTGGTTGAAGTCTCTAGCGACGTTGTATTTGATGAGACTAATGGCTCTCCAAGAGAGCAAGTTGTTGATTGTGATGATGTAGATGAAGAAGATGTTCCAACGGCCGCTATACGAACCATGGCGATTGGAGACGTTCGGCCATAGGAACAAAATGAACGAGATCAACCTTCTTCCTCAACAACGGTGCATCCCCCAACTCAAGACGATGAACAGGTTCATCAAAAGGAGGCGTGTGATCAAGGGGGAGCACAAGATGATCATGTGATGGAGGAAGAAGCGCAACCGGCACCTCCAACCCAAGTTCGAGCAATGATTCAAAGGGATCATCCCGTCGACCAAATTCTGGGTGACATTAGCAAGGGAGTAACTACTCGATCTCGATTAGTTAATTTTTGTGAACATTACTCTTTTGTCTCCTCTATTGAGCCTTTCAGGGTAGAGGAGGCCTTGCTAGATCCGGACTGGGTGTTGGCCATGCAGGAGGAACTTAACAACTTCAAGCGCAATGAAGTTTGGACGCTGGTGCCTCGTCCAAAGCAAAATGTTGTGGGAACCAAGTGGGTGTTCCGCAACAAACAGGACGAGCACGGGGTGGTGACGAGGAACAAGGCTCGACTTGTGGCAAAAGGTTATGCCCAAGTCGCAGGTTTGGACTTTGAGGAGACTTTTGCTCCTGTGGCTAGGCTAGAGTCAATTCGTATCTTGCTAGCATATGCCGCTCACCATTCTTTCAGGTTGTACCAAATGGATGTGAAGAGCGCTTTCCTCAACGGGCCAATAAAGGAGGAGGTGTACGTGGAGCAACCCCCTGGCTTCGAGGATGAGCGGTACCCCGACCACGTGTGTAAGCTCTCTAAGGCGCTCTATGGACTTAAACAAGCCCCAAGAGCATGGTATGAATGCCTTAGAGATTTCTTACTTGCTAATGCTTTCAAGGTTGGGAAAGCCGATCCAACTCTTTTTACAAAGACATGTGATGGTGATTTGTTTGTATGCCAAATTTATGTCGATGACATAATATTTGGTTCTACTAATCAAAAGTCTTGTGAAGAGTTTAGCAGGGTGATGACGCAGAAATTCGAGATGTCGATGATGGGCGAGTTGAACTACTTCCTTGGGTTCCAAGTGAAGCAACTCAAGGACGGCACCTTCATCTCCCAAACGAAGTACACACAAGATCTGCTAAAGCGGTTTGGGATGAAGGACGCCAAGCCCGCAAAGACTCCGATGGGAACCGACGGACACACCGACCTCAACAAAGGAGGTAAGTCCGTTGATCAAAAAGCATACCGGTCAATAATAGGGTCTTTACTTTATTTATGTGCTAGTAGACCGGATATTATGCTTAGCGTATGCATGTGTGCTAGATTTCAATCCGATCCTAAGGAGTGTCACTTGGTGGCGGTGAAGCGAATTCTTAGATATTTAGTCGCTACGCCTTGCTTCGGGATCTGGTATCCAAAGGGGTCTAACTTTGACTTGATTGGGTACTCAGATTCCGACTATGCTGGATGTAAGGTCGATAGGAAGAGTACATCAAGGACGTGCCAATTCTTAGGAAGGTCCCTGGTGTCATGGAACTCTAAGAAACAAACCTCCGTTGCCCTATCCACCGCTGAGGCCGAGTACGTTGCCGCAGGTCAGTGTTGCGCACAACTACTTTGGATGAGGCAAACCCTCCGGGACTTTGGCTACAATCTGAGCAAAGTCCCACTCCTATGTGATAATGAGAGTGCTATCCGAATAGCGGAAAATCCTGTTGAGCACAGCCGCACAAAGCACATAGACATCCGGCATCACTTTTTGAGAGACCACCAGCAAAAGGGAGATATCGAAGTGTTTTATGTTAGCACCGAGAACCAGCTAGCCGATATCTTCACCAAGCCTTTAGATGAGAAGACCTTTTGCAGGCTGCGTAGTGAGCTAAATGTCTTAGATTCGCGGAACTTGGATTGAATTGTAGCATACATGTATTCATGCTTTTGATCATGTTTCTTTTTGCATTTTGTTGCTTATTATGGTGCTCAAGTTGTACAAACACTCCCTGGACCTCACAAGTCCGTTGCAAAGTGATGCACATGTTTAGGGGGAGATGTGTTACAACTTGATCCCTTGAGACTAACCATATGCTTGAGTTTGTCTGATTTAGTCTCAAAGGAGAATTGAAAGGGAAAAGGTGGACTTGGATCATGCAAGACTTCCACTGCACTCCGATGAGAGGGTAACTTATTCCAAGTTCATCTCATGAACTCTTATTGCCATTTGCTCTAAATTGAAGATTTTTGTGAGGCAATGGGGTTAAAGGGCCAAGATTGATCCCGTTTTGGTGCTTGATGCCAAAGGGGGAGAAAATAAAGGCCAAAGTGATAAATGGATCAGCTACCACTTGAGAAATTTGAAAATAGTAGAGTAGAGTTTTTGGTTTGTCAAAACTCTTTTATTGTCTCTTTTGGCTTCTTGTGGGGAGAAGTAGTAATTATGGGAAAAGGGGGGAGTTTTTGACATCTTTGATCAATCTCTCTTGAAATGACCCTCTTTTTGCTTCAACATGTGTGTTTGACTTAGAGATAGAGATTTGAGGTTGATTTGCAAAAACAAACCAAGTGGTGGCATAGAGTGATCCATATATGCCAAAATTGATTCAAAATAAATTTAAGTGTTATTTGAAGTAAGTTTGCACTTGTTCTAGTTGCTTTATGTAGTGTTGGCATAAATCACCAAAAAGGGGGAGATTGAAAGGGAAATGTGCCCTTGGGCCATTTCTAAGTATTTTTGGTGATTGAGTGCCAACACATGTGTTTAATTGTGAATTTATATACATGGATGAACAAGGTGCAAATCATGAGATAAAGGTATGTTTCTAAGCCTTAGTACATTGGTTTTGAATACTAATATATTTGTCTAAGTGTTAGAAACAGAAAGAAGAAGAAGAGAAAAGGGGAGAGAATGACTTGGCTGTGTGCAGCCAAGACCCAGCTCGGTCTGGAGCACCGGACTGTCCGGTGTGCACCGGACAGTGTCCGGTGCGCCAGACTGACTCGGCTCGAACTGGCCGCTCTCGGGAAATTGGCCGACGGCGTACGGCTAAAATTCACCGGACTGTCCGGTGTGCACCGGACTGTCCGGTGAGCCAACGGTCGGCCGGGCCAACGGTCGGCCGCGCAATCTGCGCGGGACACGTGGCGGAGCCAACGGTCGGAAGACGGCACCGGACTGTCCGGTGTGCACCGGACATGTCCGGTGCGCCAACTGCTCTCAGATCTCCGCCGGTCTGCAACGGTCGGAAGCGCCAGATATGGAAACAAATCGGGCACCGGACAGTGTCCGGTGTGCACCGGACTGTCCGGTGCCCCCAACGACAGAAGGCAAGGATGGCCTTCCGGATTTGCTCTCAACGGCTCCTAGCTGCCTTGGGGCTATAAAAGGAGCCCCTAGGCGCATGGAGGAGACACACAAGCAACCTTTAAGCATTCCTGATCACCCACAAGCAATCTTTGCGCATTCTGTTGTCATTCTAAGTGTTTCGAGCTCTGTTCTAGTGAGAACTGTGTGATACTCTTGTGAGCTCGATTCTCGGCCGTGTGTGTGCGCGTTTCGCTGTGGATTTGTGTGTGTTGCTTCCCTTCCTTACTCTGTGTTTCTTTGTGATCATATACTTGTAAGGGCAAGAGACTCCAATTTGTGGAGATTCCTTGCAAACGGGATAGTGAAAGGAACAACAAAACACCGTGGTATTCAAGTGGGTCTTTGGACCGCTTGAGAGGGGTTGATTGCAACCCTCGTCCGTTGGGACGCCACAACGTGGAGTAGGCAAGCGTTGGTCTTGGCCGAACCACGGGATAAACCACTGTGTCACCTCTGTCTTGATCTTTTGTGGTATTGTGTTTTGTTGAGACTTCACCTTAGCCACTTGGCAATAATCGGGCTAACGCTTAACAAGTTTTTGTGGCTTAAGTTTGAAGTTTTTACAGGATCACCTATTCACCCCCCCCTCTAGGTGCTCTCAAGAACTCCGCCTTGCACGAAGTTGGCCTCAGGCTTGGGAGAAAACTTCGCCTCGCACGAGCTCGGCTTTGGCCAACCCCAGAAACAACTCCCCACGAATCCCGCAGGAGGCTACACCAACAACTATACTAACCCTCCATGTATGACTGCATGCCCCGAGACAGGCTTGACCAAGGCCTCGGGAGGAACCTCCATCTTGCCCGAGCTGAGCCTCGGCCTGGATAACATCGACCAAAGGACGCCACCAACTCCTCCACGAGATCTACCGATGACGATATGGCTAAAGGACCGACGTCAAGTCCACTTTATGCCATATGGGGAGAATTACCATGCGCTTTTCACCATACTTATCACCGTTTCAACAACTATGACTCGGACAACACCTCATCAGATAGGCATGGGTACGTGTCTGAGCCCCAGCCACTGGCCTTAGCCCTCTGCTTGGTCAAGATGCAAATACAGGGACCGGACGTCCTCCTCCTGGTTCAAGTCAACAACTAGTATGAAGGCCATACCGACGGCCATACCGCCTACAGGCGCTCGAAATCACCTCCTCTCCATACACGACAAACCATGGCGCTCCTATGATTCCTCCTTAAGGCTATAAAAGGAGGAGTCTAGGGCTTCATACGGGGAGAACACTTCACTGGTTTTCACCATCAACAACGATATTGGCACTCGCCTCAGTCACTAGGGACTTGGGATCCTCTCCCTCTCACAGACGGCTTGTATCCCCTACTACAAGCACACAGATGCAAGTAATATAAGTCTCATCCCCCTCTGCTGGAAGTAGTGTCTTCTCTTGCTCAAACCAGGATAAAGGTGTCTTCTTGCATCACTGATCTGGATCTGGGCACGTAACACTAATTCACTAGTTGGTAGGACTCTTGGGTCAAAACACCAACACTTATTTATTCCCTAATCACCTTCATATATATACATGTATGCACAATGTCGCTCGCATTTTTCAACAGTGCAACGCTTTATTCCATGTGCTTCAACAGTGATTCATCCACCATCCAGAATTCACAACTTATTAGAACAACATGTTTTTGATTTGGAATGAATAAGTGTTAGTAGGAATACTCTACGGATGTGTTTGGTTCGAGAAATGAGGTGATCCATCTTCTTCTGACTCCTCATTTTTTATTTGGTTTTTGGAACAGAATGAGTTGATCCATCACCACTCCATTTCTCATAAGCTAATAATTAGTATATACATGAGGAACGGGTTGATCCCACCAAAATTTATGGGATGAACTTTTGATGCATCACCTTATAAAGCATAGGGTGACTCCACCACTACCTAACACAGCTGCTTTGCCGAGTGCCTAAAGCAAGCACTCGGCAATGCCTGGAAAACACTTGGCAAAGGCTTTGGCGAGTGTGACGCTCAGCAAAGAAGTCTCGGTGAACTGTACATCGACAACGACTTATTTGACGAGTACTTTTTGTCGGGCACTCGACAAAGACGTTGCCGAGTGCCACCGTGATACTCGGCAAAGAGAAGTCGCCCTCACGGCGTTAGGTGACGGTGATAGAGACCTTGCCGAGTGCCACCACGACACTCGGTAAAAGGCTCACTCTTTGCCGAGTGTCTACTGTACAGGCACTCGGCAAAGAAGCTCCCCGTGGGCTCCTTTGCCAGTTCTTTTGCCGAGTGTATTAGGAGGAACTAGGCAAAGGCTCCGTCTTTGCCGAGTGCCATCTCGACTTGCTCTCAACAACGGGAGCACAAGTTACGACCTATTTCAGGAGCAGAATGGAATTTTCAAGCACCATGCTCATGAAACAAGACCGTGAACTTGTGATCCAGTTGTTTTAAAATAATATAAAATACAAACAAAGTCAGAAAATCATGAAACTTGTCGAAATGTCATGATATATATCATATGTAGTGACTGTGATAAAATTTTGAAAATGTTTGTAAAAGTTGCCACACACTATGTGTAGAAACCTAGCTGACCTCCATTGATGTTTTATGATTTCATGTGAATGTCGGCTAGGTTTCTACACATAGTGCGTGATAACTTTCAGAAAACATTTTTAATTTTTTATCACAGCCTCTACATATGATATCATGACATGTCGACAAGTTTCATGAGTTTCTGACTTTGTTTGTGTTTTATATAATTTTAAAACAACTAGATCGCAAGTTTATGGTCTTGTTTCATGAGCATGGTGCTCGAAAATTCTGGTCTGCTCCTGAAATAGGCCGTAACTTGTGCTAAATAATATGAATATCATTTTTACATTCACTGTTTTTCATCTTTGGAGTGACTTGCAGTTCAAATCTAAATTATCCAAAAAAATTCAATTAAACGAACTAAATATGATAGTTATAGCAAACACTTTTATAATTGTACCAAAATCGAACATGTAGGTCAACATAGTGCAAGAACACACCACAAAAGTCTGGCGGGAAAAGGAAAAAAATGAAAATATATTTTGCCGAATGCCAAATGAAGACACTCAGCAAAGCATTCTTTGCTGAGTGTCTGTTAGGGGACACTCGACAAAGATTGTTTTATGTCGAGTGTTAGCACCTGGCGTTTAACAAAGTTAACGCCCGTCAGCTATATATAGACGGCTCCTGACGACCCTTTGCCGAGCGTCGCGTTATGCCGAGAGTTTGGCACTCGACAAAGGGCGTTTTGCCAAGTGTCCTTCTATGCCTAGTGTCTCACAATCGGGAAACGTGGTCGTTGCCGAGAGTCTTGTTTTGCCGAGAGTGGCACTCAACAAAGAATCAGATTTCGTTAGTGCACAAACTAAACAAGTCTTACATCTCTTTCTCAAAAACCCCAATGCTACCACGTGACAAATCTTCACGGATAAGGCAGATTCGAATCAGCAAGCATCACCACATATTTGCATCCATTTTTATGAGAGTGTTTGGTTTGAAGAATTAATCCATTCTAGATGAGATGGTGCATTATAAGTCTATTTTACAAATTTGGTAGAATAAACTCATTCCTTGTATTATTACTAATTATTAGCCTATGAGAAATAAAATAATGATGGATCCGCTTATTATATTCTACAAACAAAAAAACGAGTAAGAGATTATGGATTATTTCGTTTCTCAAACCAAACATGTTGTACGCTCTTTCATCTGTGTTTGGGTGATCGTGTGGTTAATTCGCTGGGAAAGTGCAATTATATATATTCTTTTATGCCCACATATATAGTGCATGTCTCTACTGCGGCATGCTGTTTCTGTTGGTCCCCGATAACGAGACCAAGTGACCAGTGAGGATAAGACACGCACATTGCCTATTCCTGCATGTATGGACCCAACACTACTAGTCACACGATAGTTGCTTGGTACTTACTATTTGGCTGTAGCTATGCTATTCTGGATATGCCTGCTTACGACCACGTATGCGTCCGTATCCTCTCTGCTCTGGCTCGAGAGAGATGTTTTTTGCCTAGGCATTGATATGTTCATGTTAGACATATACTTGTACAAGTACAGTGCAACAGTCTTTTAGACTTGTATGCATGCACTACAGAAAATCAGTTGTTTTTCGGTAGCCAGGGACCACTAGAAATGTGCGCTTTCTCGCTAAAAATCGTTTATTTTTTTGGGCAACCGTTTGTTTTCGATGGTTCCGGACTGACGATCCTATTTCGCCGTGAATAAGGTTTATTTTCGGTGATCGCACCAAAAATTAGTAATTTTCGGCGGTTGATCAGCAGCCACTGAAATTTAGCCCATCATCGGTTATTTTCGGCGGTCGTAGGAAGTTGCTGAAAATATATATTTTTATTTTCGATAGCGTTGGATAAGTTGCCAAAAATTACAAGTAACTTTCGGCGGCTTTCTTTATACTACCAAAAATAAGGTGATCACCAAAAATATTCTATGCAGAAAATCAAAATTTTCTCTAATTTTATATTCATTTCACATATACACAATATATCAGATATATCATCACAACCAACATATAACTTCAACAAATTCAATCAATTAAACAAGATCATTCATTCAACTTGTTTCATTCATTCAGCAGTTCTATACATATATCAACAATCCAATCCAATACAAAAAAAACTAAAATAGAGTCTCAAACAGATGGAATATACTTCTATGGCCACTAGGAATTGTTGGAGTTGTGCCCACTACCACCAGAAACGAGTATATTGTTGAAGAAGTTTGTAGCCTGATCATCCCATAACAAAGAACAAAGTCCACAATTAAAGACCAAAGGCTTATTTATAGCACTATATGTAACCAAAAAGATATGGTTATTGAAATGTAAGAAAATAACCTCATTCCTAGCTGCTAGTGCCACTAATAGAGGGATATGATATTGTTTTGCTATATTAACCCCAAATCCCTAAAATATACATGCTAAAATAGATTAGATAGTCCTGATTGAGTACATTCAACTATAATTATTCACATAGTATGGTTTCACTAACTAAATTTGTAAAAATAAAGGTATAATTTACTAAGTTCACTTAGATTGACCAATTGTAATTAAACTCTACTAAGTTCACCTAGATTAGCTAAATGTAACTATAATCTGCTAAGTTCTCAGGGATTGGCTAAACACAACTACAATATACTAAATTCACCTTTTTGACTAAATGTATCTAGAATCAAATATCTTAAAAACATAATTTGAGAAAGTAGAACGAACCTGAGCTCCAGAAGGTGCCGGAGGATGAAACTAAGGAAGCATCAATGATGACGGCTAGGCAAGGCCTTGGCACATTATATTGTTGTTGCTGAAATATTCACTGCAAATACAACATGCTAGTATTGTTAAAATACAATAAATGCTAAGTATTGTAAAATTAGACTTATGTCGATCCATTATTGTTGTTTGGTGTTGTAGTTAGCTTGGTACTCTTGTACTTTAGCAAATTACTCCTGTTGCTGCCCCCATGAACTCATGTTGCGCCCTTAGTTGTTCTTGTAGGTTTTCAATGACAACATCTTGCTCTATATGGCATTGTCATCAACTAGGGCCACCAGAACTCTGAGAGGAAGATCCACTCTGTGATCGGACATCACTCGAGTTGATCTCCTAGGTGAACATGGAGTAGGTTCAAAATTTAAAACATATAAATTTCTATAAAGTATACTAACAAAAACTAAGAAATTATCAGTTTACCGTCCAAGCACCTTTCCATCACCACTCGCATGCACCACCGATGGATCAATGGGTCCATGCCGCCGATTGAAGTCATCACCATAGCGTCGGACCATCTCCTATCCATATTGCTCCTACAATTAAGAAAAGAAATTTATAATATAAATTTAATGTTTCAAGACTAATCCTAAATTGCGAACAACTCACCAGTCGTTTAGTCGCTTGCTGGTTGCATAGGACCTCAGATTGTGTCGGGTCTGATCCCTAATGGCCCTAGATGTATACGTCAATAGCACATGGCTCAACACCAGTTTCAGCTTCTTATGTTTAGCAATTAGTAACAGAAAATATGTTCTCGAAATAGTACTTGGCATATCTCACTATTCATCGAGACATACGAATGTACCCATCACCGACAAACGTATGCTTCACAAACTCGAGAATCTTTTGAATGATTCCATAGTACTTAATTTCTCGTCCAAGTGTATTGATCATCCTAGACACAACTTCAGAGTTAACTGTGACTGCTTGAGGATGATAGGCCTCAAAAGGTGATGTCTTAAAGTGTTGGGGACCTTCTATGCCGAAGATCACTTGCTTAACATTTTACTTCGGCACAAGCTAGTGTGTTTCAGGAATATCTCTACTGATGGACGAAACCAACCTTCGACCGAGAAGGCATGCAAAGTAGCTTTGCACATGACCAAGTGAAAGAGTATTAACCAAAGTCGATAGCTTCGGCGACAACAAAGGAGCTTCGGGTACAAGTAAGAGGAAAAGGCAACGAAGTCCAGAACCCGCACAACCGAAGATGGGGAAAATACGCCACTGCCCTAATAGTATTTGTAAACAGTAAGGGGTTCAATTGTAATATTATACTAAGTCGGTTCGTCTTTCCTATAAATAGTTGAACAGTACCCCACATAAAATAACTTTTAGCCAGGTGCTACAGCTTCGCATAGCTCAGCCTCCGAAACACCTTTGTGCTATCTTGCATCAAGAAGCCGAAGGTATGATTGTAAACTTGTATTGTATGAGAAGAGAAATAAAATGCTAAGGCATATGAGATAAGTTCTCATTTCTCACTTCGTCATACTCTATGCATTCCATTCAGTTGCATTCAATCTTCGTCTTCGAAGAGTTATCTCGAAGAGATAACACTTCAAGGACGAAGGCTTCTTCCTTTTAACATTATGTTGCCTTGTTTTTGATTCCATATAGCAATTGAAACAAGTGACCAGCAGAAAGTGAAACCCATTAACATCGTGTTGACCATAGCTTCTAACAATCACCCTCCCATAGGCATCTTTTGAGCACTGAAAAGCATATAAAGTAAATGGACAAATACTATTGTCATTTGAGAGGAATATAAAATGAACCAAGAGAAGATTGTACATAAAATAGAAACTAGTTGATGAAATTTGGACATCTGTTTAGCCCATGTCATCGCATCACAGCAAGTTGCTTGTTAGTAGGTTGATTTTTAGACCTCCAATTCTGCTTGTCGTACTCACTACATAAAAACATGAATGGATAAGGACTAGACCAACATGAATATAGAGTTGATCAAGACAAGAGACACTTACATGAAATATGGTTCTATCTCTTCCATATTGGTATACATGTATTATTAAATAAATATTAAATATGAGAAAAAGATATCACTACATAAAAACAATTAAATACTTGATCGCGTTTGGAGACATACTTGTTTATCGTTGATGTACATGCGAAGAAAATTATCGAGGATATAGTGGTGTAGGACTATGGCCACACTAACACTAGTCATGGAGGCAATGAGCCTAGAATGATTACCTGGACAAGCATAACCATGCATTAAGAATTTATTGTCTCCAATCCCACACTAAACACATAATCCTTAAATATATTGTTTGTTTCTAGTTTCCACTCTTACCATCCTTTGTTCCATATCGAACTAGATCTCACCTTTACATGTTAAAATGCTCATTGATAATTATATCGTGAATTCACTTGTGATGCACATTTATTTGTTACAAAAAATTACAGGAGAATATGTTTTCTCCTCTTCATTCAAGCACATGATTGCACATAGATTTTATACGGTATACCTCACTCGAGCTATTCTTCCCTTCTCCTAAATACAATGTAATTATATTACTGTTCAGCTACATGTAATTCTACAATTTACTCTTCATTGTATTTTTGATGAATACAATCTGCCATTTTTATATTAGCACAGGAGAATATGTGCTTCTTTTGTGATCATCATTGTAAGGGCGAGAGGCTCCAAGTTGTGAAGATTCCTCGCAAACACGAGAAAGACTAAGAAAGAAAAAACCGTGGTATTCAAGTTGATCATCGGATCACTTGAAAGGGGTTGAGTGCAACCCTCGTCCATTGGGATGCCACAACGTGGAAGTAGGCAAGTGTTACTTGGCCAAACCACGAGATAAAAATCACGTGTCTCTTGTGTGCTTTCTCTTTGATTGTCTGTGTTCACAAGAGCTCGTTTCAAGCTACTTAGCCGTTCTAACTTTAATAACTAAGTTTTGTGGCTATTAGTGTTGAATTTTACAGGATCACCTATTCACCCCCCTCTAGGTGCTCTCAACTGGGTCTCCAATGCTAGCTATGGTGGGTACAAGTGCGGTCACTGCACGGCGGCAGCCGGGGTTAGTGGAGCATTGTATGCCAAGGCGGTGAGCCCTGGCCACGAACAGGGAATCGATGGGGACGGTTGACGTGTGTAGGGACGGAGTGCCCTGACATTAGGACTGGGCATTCGTGTATACCCGAAATTTCGGGTCGGGTTGTTCGGGTTTTAAATAATTCGGGTATTCAAGAGGTGAACCCGAACTCGACCCGATTTTTTCGGGTACCCGAAAATTCGGGTATCAAAAAAACGGGTTCGGGTTCGGGTAGTTTATAGTTACCCGATTTATAGACAATTAGCAAACTGCATTACAGTACAGGCAACTCGTTCACAATTACAGAACTGCATTGAAGTAAAACATCCACTGAACAAAATAAAAAAAACATACAGAACTGCAACCGACAACCATTACAGGTTACAATTACAAGGACAAATGGACTATATGCAAATTGCAAACTGCAAGTGCAAACAACATGTTACAGCCAAGAATAGGAAGCTACAAGAGGAGTTTGTGGCGAGCGTCCCTGCAGGAGGGATGCTTGTAAACGACACTGCGCTACATGTAAGTTCTGCTTCCCCAGAAACTCTCTCAAATGAAAACAAACAGCATTACAGGTTACAGCCCAGTGCAGATCACGCCTTCATTGCAGATCACAGATTTTGATCTTCTGTTTCGTTCTGTACGGTAGTAGCTTGCAGATCACATATCACAGATTTTGTAGCCCTACAAGGCTACAAAGTACAAACAGCATTACAGGTTACAACATCTACAAATTCTGCATAAACAAAGGATACTTGTGGCTGTGAGGCAGTGACTACACAAAGAACTTAAGGATAAAGTAAAACATAAATGCTTTCAAACCTTAAGTAGCAGGTCTTTCATCAGATTTAGAGGGAGGGCATCTACTGCTGCTTGGTGTAGCTTGAGACTTGGAAGTGGTAGGATTTTGTTTCCCTTTCCCACCAAATTCTTCAATTAAATCTATTATAAAATGAATTCAACTAGTCAAATATGTAGTTAATATAACAATTACATGGATTACACTACAATGGTGAATATTGACTATACCTGCTTCAATCATGGCTAATTCCTCCATATTCTCTTGGATGTTGATTGGAGTAGTCCTTCTCAACCAGTCTTGGGTACATACAAGTGCCTCCAGCATGAAAGGAGTTAGCGATGTACGAAAGTCATCTAAGATACGTCCACTCGTGCTAAAAGCGGACTTCACAGCCACTGTTGAGATAGGAATAGCAAGCACATCACGGGACATGTGAGCTAAAATAGGAAACCTATGTGCATTTACCTTCCACCAAAAAAGTATGTCAATCTTTGTATCAGTGTCTTTAGTCTCTTCAGTTAGATACTTTTCAAGTTCTGACTTCATTGTGCTACTAGAATAGTTGGTCATCTTCATCCTCTTGGCAATTACTTCTCTAAGTTTGCCTCCTCTTCCACCCTTTGCTTCACTAGGATCAGTTACTTCAGTCGTTACTTCAGTTGGAGCATAAATATTTTTGTATTCTTCAAACAGCTCACGGACACAAGAGTTAATAGCTGCCCAAACTAACTGGCCCCTTTCCTCACTAAATATCTCCTCAACTATAATCTTCGTATACATAGATAATTTGTACCTTGGATCAAGGAAAGCTGCAACAAAAATGAGTAGATTAATGTTCTCTTTATCCTTCTCCTTTCCCTTTCCCCTCGCCTTTCCCCTCTCCTTCTCCGACTCCATCTCTTGCACATACTCATTCTCCTTATTGTTTGTGTGCCAAACCCCCAATACTTGTCAAATTTTTCTTTCATTCTCATGCCCATTGATACTTGTAGATTGTCTTGACTACTCATCCAAGACTTAATAAGCAAGTGGACTTCACCAATCTCATGAAAGAAACTATTGCTAGTCACATGTAAACTAGATGAAACACGTACAGTAAGGTCATGGAAATGCTCAAGAAACTCTGCCATCTTCTTTGCATTCTCCCAATCACCTTCATCAGGGTAACCATCACCCTTCCTTTCTTCAGAAAGGTCTATACAATAGTTATTGTCCTCATCAATCAACCTTAAGAATACCTTTTCATATGCAATTGCAGCTTTAAGCATGAGATAGGTGTAGTTCCATCTAGTTGGGACATCAAGCTTTAGAAATGCCTTGGTGTTCAACCCCTCTTCCTCAGCAATTTCTTTGAACTTAACCAATCTTGAAGTCCCATCTTTGATATATTTAATAGCACCTCTAACACGCTTCACTGATATGTCCACTTCTTTCAAACCATCTCGCACAATAAGGTTAATAATATGGGCAGCACACCTCATGTGTAGAAAGTTTCCTTTTGCTATGTTGGTTCTTCCTAGGTGCCTCCTCAAATAAGCAATACCAGTATCATTGGCTGATGCATTATCAACTATTACTGTCATCACTCTCTCCAATCCCCATTCAGTCAGGCATTTCAATAAACTTTTTCCAATATCTTCTCCCTTGTGTCCCTTAACCTTAAAAATCCAATGATTTTTTTATGCAAATTCCAACCCTCATCTATAAAAGTTGCAGTCACTGCCATATAACCATCTTGTTGTTAGGAAGTCCAACAATCTGTGGTTAAGCAAACTCTTTGACATGAATCTTTAAAAAAAGACTTTAATTTGGTTTTCTCTCGAAAGAATTGGGATACTATGTCCCTAGTGCATGTTCTTCTAGATGGTGCTTGGAAACGTGGGCAAGCTTTAGACATGAATTTCTTGAAGCCAGGCTTTTCACCAAAAGCAAAAGGCAGCTCATCTTCAATAATCATCTCAGCGAAGGCCTCCCTAAGTGCATCTTGATCAAACCTCCAATTAGAAACACCTTCCCCTTGAATTGCTTGTAAATATCCTTGCTTTCCATCTTTTTCAAACTTGTTAGGATTGTGCTTGCAACTTTGTAGGTGTCTCTTCAAGGCAGATGTACCATGTCCCTTAGAGTCTGCTTTCATGTTGCGATGGCAGTACTTGCATTTTGCAGCTGTCATAATGCCTTTATCATCTTTGATCTTGGTGAAATGGTTCCACACATCTGATCTTGGTGCCATCTTCTTCCTTTCATGTTGTGCACAATCCTTGTCAAGGTCAACCACATCTTGATCAGCAGCCCCTTGTGATTGTGATGGTTGTGTTTGTGTCCCATCATTTTCTAGAGTGCCAGTGCCCACTGATTCCATACCCTTGTCCAATATGTCTTCAGGTTCAGGCATCTATTAAAAAGGAGGACACACATAATAAGTCAATAAGGAAGATGAATACATGATGCAAGGAAAACATCTCATGTGCAAGAAGGAAACACGCAGTATTACCAATTCACACAAGAACACATTAGTACAAGAACACACTAGAATTAGTAGTTTAGTACTGTACGAGGACAAGCATGTACAGATGTACTACACTACTAGTTCTACTGATCCTAGCTATTAGTGTATTACCAATTCACCATTCGCACGAGTACTACACTATTATCTCTACTGATCAAATCTGCTAGAACAAAAAAAATCAAACACTAAGCAGTGAGCACTTAACAATTAACACATATATTGCAAGATTCTTCCGATGTTGGTGCCGTTCTTCAATGTTGCCTTCACTACACCACAAGCCAAGCACCGGGCAGGCGAGCACAGGGCGTCGGACACTGCTGCTGGCTGGCTGCTGCTTGGTGGTCGCCTGGTCGGCTGGTCGCTCGGCTCACTCGCTTGGTCGGCACTCGGCAGTCGGCAACGGCAAGGACGCACGATCACCGGTCGGAAGGAACGACGCCGTGTATTGGTGCTCGTCTGCTCGATGGATGACGACGCCGTGGACTGGTGCAGTGGTGGCGAGGTGCTCGATGGACGACGGCGGCAGCTGCTAGGGTTAGAGTCGGAGATGGAGTTGGAGAATGGAGAATGCAGAACTGGCTGGCGGCTGCCGAACTGGACCGCTGTGGCGCTGTTGCCTTGGGCAGTTGCCAGTTGGGCCGTTCACTGAGCTATGCTGTTGGGCTTGGAATTTGAAACCATGGGCTGTGCTGTGCAAATTCGGGTACAATTTATATTCGGGTACCGGATTACTGAACCCGAATTTTCCTATAAAATTTCGGGTACCGGAAGTTTCTACCCAAATTTCTTTTCGGGTTTTTCGGGTTCAGGTTGTTTGGGTTCGGGTTCGGGTTTTTCGGGTTCGGGATTCGGGTATCGGGTTTTCTGCCCAGTCCTACCTGACATGTCGTGTGTTTAGGTTTACCTTGCAAGGATAAAAACTCGATTCGAATCGTCTGCTTCTCGCAGCTAATGAGACTGCTTGACCCCTTGTACTATATTGAGTAAGAAGTGAAATGAGGTTACATGAGATAACTTGTTGTTTGTACTAAATGCTTGCTACCGTGTATGCTTAGAAGGAGCAAACTTAGCTAAGATAATGATGCTAGAAATTGAAAAGCTAAAATTTGATTTTAGACTTGGCTAGTGCTTTTGGCAAAGCAAACCCCTCAGCCAAACAGCTGCATGGTCTAGAGGTAGAGGAGTAGACTCCTCACACCGAGTAAGTCTAGCTGAGTATTAGTATACTGAGCCTTGCTTGTGGCAAAATTTTTGCAGGTATGCTTCAGGACATGGTTGATGGTGTGACTTGGCCTACCACCCTGCCACCGGGTTAGACGGTCGAGTGGGATGCTGCTCCAACGGGAGAGGAGCAAGAGGAGTAGTGGGCTAGGCCTTGCCCAATTCCTCGCTACCGACGATATCGATTATCCGCTGCATTTTTTTTTGTGAACTTTTATCCGCTACTTGAAAAACTCCGATCTATGTAATAATTTAGTACTTTAATTTGAGGTCTTCCTATTTTATTGTATTTCTTCTATGACTCACCTTCGAGTGAGATTGTGGTATTTGATCCTGGTTAAGTGGTTTTATCAGACTAGATCTAAGAGACTGACGGGTTATTCCAATTTAAGTGTGTTGCGGCCCCTGAGGCGTGACTTAGGCACTTAAGCTGGAATAATTCGGGCGGTTCCGCCACAGCTAGTATCGGAGCAAATACCACCATAGAGAAGGACAATAAACCATGAATACCAATTTTCAAAGTTTAAAACTTGCTTAGAAACCGATGAGAATCGTCAGGACTAGATCGCTAGACCTAGGATGAAAGGCCCTAGGAATAGAGGGAGAAATAGGTGGCTAAGTAAGTAGGCCCTGTGGGCCAGTATGTAGATTTTTAAAAGGATGCCCTAGGAGCACCCTTTTATTTCGGAGAGGAGACGTTATTTGCAGCATGCATGCATTATAAAATTTGAAGGATTAAGAACTAAAGAAGTAAAAGTTTGAGCTAACCCACTTCCTTTTAAACCATCCAGGCTCTTTTATTTTCTTCCTTCCACCATAATATTTACATCTGATCCCCTTCCGCAGATGAATTCACCCACCCCCGCCAGTGGAGGAGACACTCGTTTCAGCTCTGACTTCCTTTCTCACGATGGCTTTCCTTCCATCTTGTGGGAAGTGCTTAACTCTGCCGGTTACCCTACGCCCCCTTTGTACACGGTGTAGTTGTACGAGGAGCATTAGGTACCACGTTACTGAGTCTGGCTGACTTTGGAGGCTCATCCCCTTCAACCGGGTTGGCGTTCTCTTGACTCCGAGATGATTGGATTCAGGACGGACGACACCACTGAAGCAGCAGCCATGAAGACTCTGACAACTTTCTGTGGCTACCATCCCCTGGAGATGGTGATGCACCCCTTGGGACTCTTCCCTGCTGAGAAAAAGGATGACCCTATGTGGTGCAACCGTGTGAGCCATGTGAAGGATGTATGGGCAATGTATCCTGACTTGGTTGGGAGGGTCACTGTTCAGTGCATAAGTGCGCTGTACCGCCTTTAGGCCCTGCAGAGCGACGCTATGGCACATCTTGCTAACCTCACTCAAACCACCAAGCTCACCCTCGACAGCCGAGAAGATTTTGTGGTTGACTTGTCCTCCGAGTTGGTGGAGAAGGACCTACAGGTGGAAAGGCTGAGTCAGCGCATTACCACCTTGGAGCAGTAGGTGGAGATCCGAGACAACACTATTGATGTCTTGGAGAACCAGCTCCATGATGTGCAGCGGGAACTTGAAGAAGCTAATGACCACCTGGACATGCACCACTTAGAGATGGAGGCCAATGAGGCCGGAAGCAAGGGAGAAGAGGCTCCCGAGGAGTTAGGACCAGCCCCTAGTGCCAATGGGACTACCTCCGCGATGCCCCCTTCACCCGCATCCAGTGTCGCTTCCACCGCTCAGGGTTGATCAGTCATTTTGACTTTTTAGAGGATAGAAACCTACGCGAGCTTAGTTAATGACAGATTTTGGACTAGGCTTACGGGTACCTTCCCCTAATTGATGTAACCCTTGAGAACTTTTGAGATCTGTGGGATGTTTGTAACCATGTTATCTTCATTCAAACTTAATGTTATGATTATGGCAATTTTCTTTCCATATGAGATAATAGCATGTTATTCGAAATTGTGAGTCGGGATAACAATGGCGACAATCTCTATTTTCAGATGGCAGCTAGGCAGCGTCGCGAGCATAACGAGCAAGTTCCCCCGCCACCTCCTCTAGCTCCCATAGTGCAGGAGCTGATGGCCCAGCAGAATGAGATTCTACGATAGCTTTTGCAGCGCCAGCCCCACCCTCAGCAGTATGGTGGAGGCCAGCAGCAGCGACCTCTAGCAGCGGCAACCTACCAGGAGTTCCTGAGCATGCAGCCGCTCTTATTCACCAAGGCAAAGGATCCATTGGATGCCGATGTGTGGCTACGCGTCGTGGAATCCAAGTTTCCCCTCCTCACGGGAGACTGCCCCGATGATACCAAGGCTCGCTTCGCCGCGCAGCGGCTTCGTGGCCCTGCTCGGGCTTGGTGGGACCACTTCCGTGCTATGCTACCCGCTGATCGTGAAGTGTCTTGGGAGGAATTCAAGACTGCTTTCAGAGGGCACCATTTTCCAGCAGGAATTCTTGATCGCAAGATGAATGAGTTTCTAGCGCTTAATCAAGGAACCCGCACGGTATTGCAGTACGCTCAGGCCTTCAACGACCTGTGCTAGTATGCAGATTATCATGCTGACTCTAACAAGAAGAGAGACCACTTCCGCAGGGGTTTCAATACCAAGCTGCGGGAACGTCTTAACACTGTCCGGGCCGATAGCTTCAATGTGTTGGTCAACCTGGCCATCTCCTAGGAGGATTGTATTGTAGCTCACCGGGCAGAGAAGAAGAGAAAGGCACTAATGGCAGCACCATCCGCTTAGGCCCAGAGGTTCAGCATTGTTTCTCACAATCAGAGCAGGGGATTTCAGCAGCAGGCAGACAGATGGGTGATCAGGCCACCTCAGCAGCAGCAGCCGGCACCCACTCATTTTCTAGCTTTCGCTCCAAGGAACAATTAGCCTCCGCGGCAGCAGTTCCGCCAGGGCAATGGGAACAATTGCTTCACTTGTGGCAATGTGGGCCACTATGCCAAGAATTGCCCAAGAAATCAGCAGAGGCAGATGCCAGCACCAAATCAAGACAAGGGAAGAAAGCAGAAGGTGCAAGTCAGGCAAGGGAAGCTCAACTTCACTACTCTAGAGGAGTTACCTGAGGGAGCCCCCATCATGACTGGTATCTTTTCAGTTTTTAATCAACCTGCTTTAATTCTGTTTGATTCTGGTGCATCTCATAGTTTCATTAGCCAGAAGTTCAGTGCTAAATGTCAATTGCCTTTTTGTCATACAAAAGGGTCATTCATGATAGCCACACCTGGGGGTAAAATTGCAACCAACCAATTAATCTGAAGTGTGCCTATCTCAATGGGAAGTAGAATCTTCAAAACCACACTCCTAATTTTGGGATTAGAGGGTATGGACATCATTCTGGGAGCCGACTGGATGACTCATCATCGAGTAGTATTGGATGTAGCTGCTAAAGCTCTCGAGATTTGTTCCCCTACCTCCGAAGACCTGGTGTTGTATCTACCCAGCCAAGATTCTACTCAATCATGTGCTTTTGCTATGATGGAGTCACCTGTGAAGAAGATTCCAGTGGTTTGTGAGTATGCAGATATCTTTCCTGATGAATTGCCAGGAATGCCACCAGACCGGGACATCAAATTCACCATCGAGTTGCAACCGGGAACGACACCTATTTCCAAGAGGCTCTACCGGATGCCACCCGCTAAGTTGGCAGAATTGAAGAAGCAGTTGCAAGAATTGCTGGACAAGGGTTTTATTCGCCCAAGTACTTCGCCTTGGGGATGTCCAGCCTTGTTTGTGAAGAAGAAAGATGAAAGCTTGAGGTTGTGCATAGATTACCGCCCCCTTAATGCGGTGACTATCAAGAACAAGTATCCTTTGCCTCGTATTGATGTTCTTTTCGATCAATTAGTCAAAGCCAAAGTGTTTTCTAAGATAGACCTTCGCTCCGGCTATCATCAGATCAAGATACGGGCAAGTGATATTCCGAAGATAGCTTTCTCGACCAGATATGGGCTATATGAATTCTTGGTGATGTCATTTGGGCTGACCAATGCACCAGCATATTTTATGTATCTGATGAATTTTGTTTTCATGCCCGAACTGGACAAATTCGTAGTGGTTTTCATCGATGATATCCTGGTGTACTCAGAACAAATAAGAGCATGTCGGGCATTTGCATGTAGTGCTTCAACGTCTGCGAGAGCACCGTCTTTATGCCAAATTGTCAAAATGTGATTTTTGGCTAAAGGAAATCAAATTTTTGGGTCACACTATCTCTCAGGCAGGCATAGCCGTTGATCCTGATAAGGTGCAAGAAGTGATGAACTAGAAGCCACCCACGACTGTCCGTCAGATTTGGAGTTTTCTAGGATTAGTTGGTTATTACCGAAGATTCATTCCGAATTTCTCTCGGATTGCGAAGCCCATAACTGAACTGCTGAAGAAAAAAGCCAAGTTTGTTTGGGGTCAGAAGTGCGAAGATGCCTTCCATGCATTGAGGCAACATCTGACCACAGCACCAGTGTTACCGCAACCCGACAGCAGCAAGCCATTTGATGTGTATTGTGATGCATCTGGCACTGGACTAGGTTGTGTCTTGATGCAAGACAACCAAGTCATTGCTTATGCATCGAGAGCACTCAGGCCTCATGAGCAGAATTATCCCACTCATGACCTGGAGGCACTATTTGATGGGAACCCACTTGTTGGGGACTTGTTCTCAAATGCTATGAATTAAGAACAAGGCAACACAGAAAATGTTAAATGATAAAGCCCTTCGTCCTTTTAGACATTATATCCCTTCGGGATATAATGTGTTCCGGACGAAGGTCACAAACAACATATCTTCGTAATCACAATGAACCATGACGAAGAAATTACATGCAACATAAAAAGTAATATAAACATCCAAATATTATTACCATGTCATTTCTATTTTGTTATCATATAAAAATAGAAATGACTTTAGATTACAAGTGTACCTTCGGATTGCAGGAAGGCAAAAGTACAAGGATGACGGAAAGCAAATGCCAAGTCAGCGTGAACAGTACGGGAGTACTGTTCACCTATTTATAGGCGTGGGACGTAGCCCATGCAAAATTACATTCATGTCCATTACATTTGCTAATGGCTTATGGGAATCTATTAAGGCCTAAGTAGTCTTTTCATCTTTAAGTCGGTTCCCCTTTCTGCTATCGCGACGAAGCTTTCTGCGCGTAGCTTCGGCTGTGCACCATCCCTCGTACAGCTTGGTAATCAGCTTCGTACAGCTTGGGCTTCGTTCTAACCGTATTCCATGTTCATGATCTGAGTCCGAAGATACCTGTTCATATAATTCACTTGGAAAATATTGTCAAATCATGTTTTTGAGGACCTTCGGAGGACGAAGGCCCCCAACAGTAGCCCCTCGCAATATTAATTTGTTAATGATAAATTCAGATTGCGATATGGACGAAGGCCTTAAGCCGAAGGTCCGAAAAAACACCTTCCCTTTGCTAGAATAGCAAAAATCACTGACACCTGGGACCACACAGTTTCCGTCATATCGAGTGTATAAATAGGGGCCCGCCACATTTGATTTGGCACGCTCCCTTTGCCATCTGTCTTTCCTGCTTATAAAACTTTCTGCCCAAAAATATTTGTTTTCTTTCCTAGTTTTAAGCTTCGGGAGCGAGAAGTTGGATCTCCGAAGAGATGTCTGAGGAGAAGAAGGCTGTTGTCGAGATGAAGCTAAGTCTTTCTGAAGAGAAGAACCTGGGCTTTCTTGAGGCAATGTCGAAGACCAATACAGAAAAGATTACCAAAGAGATTTTGGAAGGTTTATCTGAAGATACTGGTGACAGCGACAGTTATGATGTAGAAAGTGGCGGGGGAGAGTCTGAAGATCGACCATGGCGGCCAAGTCACTCGGTTTTTGGGAAAACTACTATTAAGCAGAGTCATATTGACAATATGAGGGGGAGATATTTTCGAGATATATCTATTGTGAGGGCTGACGCTGGAGAAAAGACTTCTCCCACCCCCGAAGAAGATGAGGTCGTGATCTTCCGAAGCTTTCTTAAGGCCGGGCTTCGGTTCCCCCTAAGCAGCTTTGTTGTCGAAGTCCTGAAGACATTTCAAATCTACCTTCATCAAATTACTCCCGAAGCTATCATAAGAATGGGAATCTTTGTCTGGGCTGTGAGAAGCCAAGGTTTAGAACCAAATGCTAAAAGCTTTTGCAAAATTCATGAGTTGGTATATGAGACGAAGCCCTGGGGGAAAGAACAATATCACAACAACTTTGGTTGTTACAGCTTTGGTGCCCGCTCCGGGTCAAGCCGCCCTGTGCCAACCTTTCGGAAGAGGTGGCCCGGTACCTGGATGACAGAATGGTTTTATGTAAAGAATGACTTGACAGCGCAGGAAGATGTTAAGAGTATCATTATGCGCCCCATCTGGCAACACTTCGGACTCCGAAAGCCGAAGGTTGAAATGGATGAAGCGGCCGAAGAATGCCAAAGAGCCTTCGGCGTAGTCTGCTCTTTTATTGGGACAAGAGATCTGGTCCAAGAGCATATTGCCTTCAGGGTGTGGCCACTTGCAGGAAAGTGGGAAATGCCGAAGGAGACCATCAAAGAGTCTGACGAAGGTGGACTAGTCAGACTAAAATACTCATTCGAATACGGGGATAAATTTGTTGAACCTGATGATGATTGGTTAAAAAGCATTGAAACATTAAGTGACGAACTGCTTGGAGTATATTCGAAGGCCGAGAATACTGCATTATCGGCAGCCTTCGGAGGCCGAAAGAAGAAGAGGTTCAACCGGGTATTTGATGCAATCGGGTTTGTCTACCCTGACTATCATTATCCGGTACTGGGCCGCAAAAGAAAAAATACTTCTCCTGCAACAGAAGTTGCCACGAGTGCCTCTAGTGAGCCAGCGCCGCAAAGAAAAAAGATGAAGGTGCTCACCCACCGGGCGCGTTTTATTGAGCCGGCCACAGTGCCTGAATTTATTGGTGAAGTCTCTTTGGCCACTGAAACTACAGAACCAGCTCCAGTGCCGAAGATAGAAGAAAAAACTGAAGCGCCTTCAGAAGAGAAGGCAGAAAAACCGAGAATTGAAGAACAAAAAATATTGGAAATCTTAAGTCCTTCAGCAAATGTTGAAACAATAAAAAATCAAAAGGGGCCATCGGTGACCCCAAAAAGAAAAAGAATGGTGAACGTGCTAGATGTTTTGGAGACAATTAAGTCTTCAAGTGTAACTCCAAAGAAGACTGCTGAACTTTCTGAAGTATCTGCTGAAGCTTCAGTTGCTGAAACTTCGAAGCAACAACCTGAAGCTGAAGCTGGGCCTCCAAAGCCTATCAAGGAACAACCTTTGGAAGCCGAAGAAAAAATAAAAATGGCAGAGCCAATTTTGGTTGAAGAAATTGACACAGCGGCCCCCGAAGCGCCTTCCGCCGCACGTGATTACATTGTGCGACATGCTTCGGGTAAAAAATTATCTGAAGAAGAGATTTATGAAGCCAATCACTATGCCAGAGAATTAAAATATCCGAAGGGGGCACTAGTGTTCAATGGGACAAACGAAGATGACTTCCTATACTGCCTCCCTGACAACAAAGAATTATCTGTCTGCCGGGAGATGGCTAGGAGTATGGGGTTTCCGAAGCTTGAAGCTGGACTATGTGCTATGACGAAGGAAGATCTTGCGGATAGCCTCGCATATAATAGTCTAAAGGTGCGAGAATTGCGCATTTTGGAAACTTTATGATTCGAAATCTATTGTTTTATACTTATACTAATTTTTTACATGTAGGGTTTAATTTTAAGCAATGCGCTGAGAGCGCAAAAGAGTGCCGAAGAAGAAAGCTATGAAATTGCCTTCAACAACCTACGGTCAGAAGTTATTAAACTGAGAAACGAAGCTCTGGAAAAGGATAAGATTCTGCTTACATTGGTAGACAAGGTAAAAAAGGACGAAGCTGCCTCAAAGGTCCAGGCCGAAGCCCAAAAACGTGAGATTAAAGATCTTCAGAAACAGCTAGCTAGAGCTAAAGAGGAACGTATGCTTGAAGACACAAAACGAGAGCTTAGCGATCAACTGGCCAATCATTTAGAGATAAGTGTTAAGGAGCTTCGTGCATCCCAGAGAAAATGCTACGTTAAATCTATAGAATGCGTCAAAAAGATAAAATCCAGCTTCGCCGGCGTTGGCGCATTCTCTAGTGAAGAGAATTTCTCAAGAGGCAATCCCGAAGGTCCACTGGAATGGATCAGTCACGAAGCAGAGGCCTTCGAGGAAATCCTGAGTAGCCGTGGTGACATCTGCGCTTTTTCGGGCGCCAGAGGAGTTGCTACTGTTTTGGAGAGGAAAGGTTGCGATCATATTAAGCTTCTTGCGCAATCCGAAGCCACTTTATCCGCTGAAGATATTAAAGACCCCTCGACCGAAGCTAGCCAGGTTGGTGGAAAATTTTTCACCGACGTCTGGGACAATGGTGGCCGAGAAATGGCCCAGGAAATTATTCGAAGAAGCGAGCAAGGTATCCATGATGCTAGCGAAGTAGCCAAGGCCGCTGAAAAAAGCGCAGAGCCCAAAAGCCAAATAGGTACCAACTAGTGGTTTTTAGGTCTGTTGTAATTTTTGATTTTCGAACTTGCTTATGGTTTGTAATAGTAACATAGACATATATTCTCTTCCCTCAGAACCTACTGGATCGTCTGCTGACCCTCACACGAAAGGGGAAGACGAAATTAAACAAATGGCCGAAGGTATCATGGATAAAGTTGTTGAACAACTTCTAAATGAGGCTGCCGAAGTAGTACTAAGAGAAGACTAGATGTTATTAGAAAAAACATTTGAAGTGTGATCTATGTAATATTTTGTACACTTGAAAGTAATATACAAGTCTCTTTTCATTATTCAATTCTTTACGATGCATGAAATTCTACATACATACCATTTTTGAGCCTTCGGCGAAAAAACACCTTCCCTTCTTTTCATGCTTCGTGAAGAAGACATTCTCCTTTAATACTATTCTGATGAAGCACATCCACGCTTCGTGAAAATATTCTCCGAAGCTGTATTCCGAAGATCAACATTGTATTCCCTCGTGACTTTGCACGATTTTCACTTTCTCAAAGCGTCCTTTCGAAGGTTGATACTGTGTCCCCTTCTTTTGCCATATGCAACATGATGTATGATGCTTATGCTATGCAAAATGATGTGATGATGCTATGTTATGTGGATGACATTTGTTCCGAAGATACACACATATCCCCATAAAACACAAAATATCTTTATATCAGCGCTAACTTTTCGCTATAAGCTCTGCATTCCCTTAGGAACGTCTTTGGAGCTTCTTCGCCTTTTACTTAGGCGGTATCAGCGTTGACTTTTCGCTGTAAGCTCTGCATTCCCTTAGGAACGTCTTTGGAGCTTCTTCGCCTTTTACTTAGGCGGTATCAGCGTTGACTTTTCGCTGTAAGCTCTGCATTCCCTTAGGAACGACTTTGGAGCAGAAAACTTACACTGCGTTCCTTAGAACGACTTTTTGTTGCTTCGAAGGATTTTCGATAATTCGAAGGTCCTCCTTGTTATCGTAAATTTTTAAGCTTCAGCAACTTAAGCCTGAGAAGATACATTTTCCTTGGAGCAAACAAATAAACTTTTACATGAAAACTAAAAAGTGTCCTTTATTACACAGAAAATAAAACTGAATGGAAAAAACTGGTAGGATATTTGTCAATAGATATGCTTCGACTCTGGCACAGTGCTATTGACTGTGCGAGCTTCGGATTGTTCTCTGAGATCCCTTTGATGTGGAGCATATTGGCTCCCTTCTGGCTGTTGGCCTTGTTGCAACGGTGGTGGAGGTGGAGGCTGTTGCCAGGAAGCTTGAGGTTGACTCGCCGAAGCAACAGAAACTGCAGGGTGGTTGCCCATGTATTCTGGGATGTAAGGCGGATGGTACGAAGCAGTATGCATGACCTGCTTCGGCTGAGCTTGTTGCGCTGCAGCTTCGGCTATCTCCTTTTGCTTCTGGATGGTAACATGGCACATCCTGGTGGTATGGCCCTTGTTTTCACCACAGAATAAGCAAAATACTCTCCTTGGTTGATCTCCAAATCTTCCGTCGAAGCCCCTGGCGCCTCTGCCTCTTGGAGCTGGTGGCCGGAAGAAAGTTTGCTGTTGCCCCGAAGCCTGTGAGGAGCACTGCGGCCTGTTCTGCTGACTCCCCTTATCATCATTTTGAGTAGAGTTGTGGATGGACCTGACATGCCTCGGATAGAATCTTCCTCCGAAGCCCCTGGTCATTTCAGAAAATCTGAAAGCCTCCTCCCTTCTTTGGCGAAAATCATTGTCGGCACGAATGTACTCGTCCATCTTCTGGAGCAGCTTCTCCAAAGTCTGAGGAGGCTTCCTAGCAAAGTATTGAGCTGAAGGTCCAGGACGAAGCCCCTTGATCATGGCTTCGATGACAATTTCATTGGGCACCGTTGGTGCCTGCGCCCTCAAACGCAAGAACCTTCTGACATACGCCTGAAGGTATTCTTCATGATCCTGAGTGCACTGGAACAAGGCTTGAGCAGTGACCGGCTTCGTCTGAAACCCTTGAAAGCTGGTTAACAACATGTCCTTCAGCTTTTGCCATGAAGTGATCGTTCCTGGTCGAAGGGAGGAATACCAGGTCTGAGCAACATTCCTGACAGCCATAACAAAAGACTTTGCCATGACTGCAGCATTGCCACCATACGAAGATACTGTTGCTTCGTAGCTCATCAAAAACTGCTTCGGGTCTGAATGGCCATCGAACATGGGAAGCTGGGGCGGCTTGTAGGACGGAGGCCAAGGTGTAGCCTGCAGCTCAGCGGACAGGGGAGAAGCATCATCGAAAACAAAATTTCCATGATGGAAATTGTCATACCAGTCATCTTCGTTGAAGAAGCCCTCCTGATGAAGGTCTTTTTGTTGAGGCCTTCTGTTCTGCTCATCGTGAGTAAGATGGCGAACTTCTTCAGAAGCTTCGTCTATCTGCCTTTGCAGCTCAGCTAGCCTGGCCATCTTTTCATTCTTCCTCTGCACCTGTTGATGAAGCATCTCCATATCCCTGATCTCTTGGTCTAGCTCATCCTCCTGAAGCGTCGGGCTGACGGCCTTCCTCTTCTGGCTTCGGGCCTCCCGAAGAGAGACAGTCTCCTGGTTGGGGTCCAGCAGTTGCAGAGCTGCAGCCCCAGTCGCTGAAGCTTTCTTCGGCGCCATAGCGAGGGTCTATGGCTTCCGAAGGTGTTCAAAAAACTCAAAGTGGAAGTGAGTTCACCGGAGGTGGGCGCCAATGTTGGGGACTTGTTCTCAAATGCTATGAATTAAGAACAAGGCAACACAGAAAATGTTAAATGATAAAGCCCTTCGTCCTTTTAGACATTATATCCCTTCGGGATATAATGTGTTCCGGACGAAGGTCACAAACAACATATCTTCGTAATCACAATGAACCATGACGAAGAAATTACATGCAACATAAAAAGTAATATAAACATCCAAATATTATTACCATGTCATTTCTATTTTGTTATCATATAAAAATAGAAATGACTTTAGATTACAAGTGTACCTTCGGATTGCAGGAAGGCAAAAGTACAAGGATGACGGAAAGCAAATGCCAAGTCAGCGTGAACAGTACGGGAGTACTGTTCATCTATTTATAGGCGTGGGACGTAGCCCATGCAAAATTACATTCATGTCCATTACATTTGCTAATGGCTTATGGGAATCTATTAAGGCCTAAGTAGTCTTTTCATCTTTAAGTCGGTTCCCCTTTCTGCTATCGCGACGAAGCTTTCTGCGCGTAGCTTCGGCTGTGCACCATCCCTCGTACAGCTTGGTAATCAGCTTCGTACAGCTTGGGCTTCGTTCTAACCGTATTCCATGTTCATGATCTGAGTCCGAAGATACCTGTTCATATAATTCACTTGGAAAATATTGTCAAATCATGCTTTTGAGGACCTTCGGAGGACGAAGGCCCCCAACACCACTGCAACATCTTCACTGATCATAAGAGCCTTAAGTATATCTTTACTCAGGCTGATGTCAACATGAGGCAGAGAAGATGGCTAGAGCTGATCAAGGACTATGACCTAGAGGTACATTATCACCCAGGGAAGGCTAATATGGTAGCAGATGCCTTGAGTCGGAAATTGCAATGCAACTGTGTTATGATGGATTCTCGCATTAACACCTTGTGTGATGAGTTGAGCAAAATGAAGATTGAAGTGATTCCTTCTGGTGCTTTGTCTCACATTTCCATTGAGCCTGCTTTGCAAGACCAGATCATCATGGCCCAGCTCAGTGACAAGGGAGTGCAAATTATTTAGGAGAATCTCCATCAGAAGACCGAGAAGTATAAATGTTTATGCCAAGATGAAAAGGGTATATTGTGGTTTGAAAGCAGATTGGTGGTTCCTAAAAATAAGGATCTCAAAAAGAAAATCTTGGATGAGGCCCATCTCTCCAAATTCTCCATGCATCCAGGGAGCACCAAAATGTACCATGATCTGAAGCCCTTGTATTGGTGGACCAGAATGAAGAGGGAGATAGCCCAATATGTATCGGAATGTGACACTTGTCAGAGGATAAAAGCAAGCCACTTGAAATCAGCTGGAGCTTTGCAACCCCTGTCTATACCTTCATGGAAATGGGATGATATCAGCATGGATTTCATTGTGGGTCTGCCCAACACCTCTGGTCATCATGATTCGATTTGGGTTATTGTGGACCGACTGACGAAAGTGGCACATTTTTCTCCCAGTGCACACCACTGATAAGGCTCAAAAGTATGCAGAGTTGTACATTGACCGAATCGTGTGTTTGCACGGATTGCCCCAGACTATTGTATCTGACCGAGGAGCCCCATTTGTTGCCATATTTTGGGAACAACTGCAAGAGTCTTTGGGAACCAAGCTAATCAGAAGTTTAGCTTACCACCCACAGACTGATGGTCAGACCGAGAGAGTAAATCAAATCTTTGAAGATATGCTGAGAGCTTGTGCGATTGATTGTGGCAAGAACTAGGATAAGCACCTCTCCTTGGCAGAGTTTGCTTATAACAACAGTTATCAATCCAGCCTAAGGACGGCACCCTTCGAAGCTCTCTATGGGAGAAGGTGTAGAACACCCCTCAATTGGTCTTAGCTTGGAGAAAGAGAAGTTTTTGGACCTGACTTAGTGACTGAAGCCGAAAGGAAGGTCAAACTAATCAGGAAGAATCTAGAAGCTGCTCAGGCCAGGCAGAAGAGTTACCATGATAAGAGAAGGAAACCTCTCCAGTTTGAGGTGGGAGATTTCGTATATTTGAAGGTATCACCCACCCAAGGAGTGCAGAGGTTTGGAATCAAAGGCAAGTTAGCCCCTCGTTACATTGGACTTTATGAGATCATAGAGGCATGTGGACCCGTGGCATACAAATTGCAGTTACCTCCAAAAATGTCTGCCATCCACAATGTGTTCCATGTATCTCAACTGAAGAAGTGTGTTCGATTGCCGACCGAGATCATAGCAGAACCAGAATTGGAGATAGAGCCAGATCTATCGTACCAAGAGTACCCTTCCAAGGTTCTAGATTGCAAAGAAAGATCAACTCGGGCTAAATCGATCAAGATGTATAAGATCCAATGGAGTAATCACTCAGAGGAAGAGGCTACTTGGGAGACTGAGGATTTCCTGCGTTCAAACTTTCCCGATTATCTGCCTAAGGAAATTGGTATGTAATCATGCTCAACCCCTCCTCCTGCCCTTCGAATCTAAATTTCAGAAAAATGATCTTAAATCAGAATGAGTTAATTATAGAACTAAAGTTAAAAGGACTTCCTTCTGAAGTTGCAAAGAGAATGACATTCGAAGAGCAGTTGCCTTAAAAAGTAAAGCACCCACTTCAAGTAAGTCTCACCCTTCGCTTCACCCAGGGAGGACTCTGACCCGAATCTCGGGACGAGATTCCTTTAAGGGGGGAAGGCTATGACACCCCAGTGTCACTTAGGGTTTCTTCCTTAAGCTAACCCAAACCATTATCAAATGTAAACCAAATGAAGGGATGAACATCAAAAAGTAAGAACAAAGATTTATGGTGAGTCTTTTCATCTTAAGAAACTCTCCTTAATCATGTCATGAATCTTAAGGTAAGAAAAACTCTCAAACCCTAATTAATCTTAAGTAAACCATTTAAGCACATAAAGGGCATTTGGGAAAAGTCTTGGGAGAAAAATACAAATTTTGGTAAAAACCAAATTACAAAGTTTTAGTTCACTAATTAACCAACAAAGTATAGTAAGGAAGTTTTGCCATTTGAACTTTTCAAAATCCCTAAATCAGCCCCTAAACTAATGTACTTGGGGAAAAATTCAGAAATCTGAATTTCAGCCCTTTCCCAAAAATCAACCGTGTTCTCTATTTTTCAAAACTCAAAGCAAACAAGTCCAAATAGCAAAGTGGCGCCAAATTCCCTTGAACACACCGTGGCAAAGTTTGGAAACCTCTCTCCACCGTTTGACATGATCTTGACATGGTTTTACCATGGGACTCGACCTTGTGACACTGCCACCTTAGTGACACGACAACTCTCTATACACACCCCCAAACCGCTCGACTTCCACACATAAAGGACAAAGCTCTGTCGGGAGAGCAAATCTTGTGCAGTGATCATGCCCAAATACGCGAAGATCTTCAACCTATGAGCGCTTGATCTCGGGCAGAAGCAAAGAGCCACGTGTTCGATCGCTTGCGTGACTAGCCGAGCGCGGACTGGCCACGGCAGCGCGCGCCCCACGCGTCTGCACCTTGCCCTCGCCTATAAATGCCTCCAGAGGCCTTAGCCGTTGGCACTCGCGCACCAGAGCCCCGCCCGAGCCAGAGATCACCGGAGCTCGCCGTGAAAAGCAAGCACCACCGCCTGCCATCTCTGCCCAAGCACGGTCGTCATGGCCAGCCCCTTCTGTTGAACCCCAGCCTTGCCCCAGCCCCTGGACCGCTTCCCCGTGAAGCCGTGAAGCTTTGTCCAATCTTGAACCGAGGCATTGCCTCACCACGGAGGCGGATTCACCCTTGCCGGACTTCGGTCACCCGCCGCCACGCGTGAACTGAGCTAACCAGTAAGTCATTTTCCAATTCCTTGCACCCACGTCTTCCCTAGCACCCAGTGAAGCTCTCTGACCCGTTCAATTGACCTATCGTGCCCTGGTTAGGCCGGACTCCTCGCCGCCGGCGAGCATCTCCGCCTGCGCACGTGGACCGGCCGACTCCGACCATCCCCGACGGCGACCCGCACATCGTCGTGATCCTCAAGACCTCCCCTACATCCTCGACCACCTCATCGGAGCAGTCTCGCCGCCGGTAAGCCCCTCCGCCCCTTTCTTCCTTCGCGGCCACTGTTCCATTAGGGAAGGACCGCGAGTTCGATTTCCAGAAACCCTAGGGGGTTTTCTGCAGAGCCGTAGACTCAAGTGAATAGTGTACCGAGGACCTGTCTGCAATTCATTTAAAATCTTCCGCTAGAGACCCAGCGCAAAACAGTTTTTCCTTTAACCATTTCTAATTAATCTTTTTAAATTCAGTAGAGAACTTAGAAAATTTATATCTTGAGTTATATTCAACCAAATTCAACCAAACCAATTTTGCTGGATTCAAAACATTATGGACTATCAATTAAAAATAATGAACCCTATGCTTTTTGTTTTGAATTTTAGAGTTTGAAATTGATTAAGGAAAATGATCAAACCTTATTAAATTATAGAAAACTAGTTATGCTTCTGTGCTGAACTTAAGAAAATTTGTAGATGTTCAAACCCCATTTAGACACTGTTTAAAAATAGTGAGCACCCCAGTATTGAAAGTTTAAGTAAGGTTATCTATTAAAAGCCATTTTTGCCCAAAACTTGAGAAAATCAGAAAGGTATTAGAGAATAATGAACAGTGAATGCAATTATTTTTCCTAGCCTACTTAAGTAACAGAGAACCTAGGAAAAATAAAGGGACCCCTAGTCCAGAATAGATTCTAGGTGAAATGTTTTATTAAGCATTAATCAAACTAGAAAAACAATTATTAGAATTATGAAAACAATTCCAAAATTGCTAATAAAAATCCAGTGGATTTGTAACCACTAAGACACCACTACAAAAATGATAAACACATCAGTCCATCATTTTAAGTAGGGTAAACAAATAGAACTTGATATTAAGTCATATTTCAATTTAATCATAAGTAAGCCAAAAAGTATGCAACAGTGGGCAAATAAAATTTTACTATATCAATAATGAAATAGGCCACCAAAGAAAAATGCAAAACCCAATTGAAAGCTGCAAAATAAAACCCATTGTCAATACTTCATGAAAAAGGCCATTTAGTTCAAGAAATTCCTACCACCCCTCCTTTAAGCAAAAGTTGCCAAACTTCAGAATGATTGCTCTTGCACAAAGAAGAAGATAGGAAAAATTAGAAATTTGTTGTTTGATATTTTTCAAGTATAGAGGTAGTAGAAAGCACCCCTTTAGCTAGAAAACTTGAAAAATCATAATAAAATAACTAATAAGTATTAGTGGCTGAAAATTTGTACAGAGTCATGCTATAACATCTAGATGCCAGCAAAAATATGCCTTAGAGAATAACCCTCTGTTAAAAAGGAGTTGTAGTTCAAAACACCCCCTCTGCCCCAATATTTGATAATTTTATACAGAGAGAACCACTCACTTTTTTAACCCCAAATTTTGAGACAGAAACTTATACATCAGTAAGAAGCCACTGTTATTTTTGCAAAAGTTTTGAAATTTTATTAAGTTAACTTGTAGTTCAAACCCACCTTAAAGGCATAAAAGGAATAGAAGGAAAGAAAGGAAAAATAAATCTCGCTCCAATAAGTTCAACTAGAAATCTTAATAAATTCTCACTAAGACATAAAAAGGAAATCAGTGGAACACCAAAATGGACTTACCACTTAGTTTAACTAAGCTTGACCCTAAATTACTAAGTGTACCCCAAGAATCTTCGAGTAACAAGATTAAGCCCTACCTTATTAAAATGATCATTTACCATCAAAGTTTAGTTGCTAAATTGCATATCATACCATGCACGTATCTTACTCATTGCATTCATTAGATTGCAATCTCGCTGACGGAGAGTACGTGCTCATCCCCGAGCAAGGAGTTGTCCACGAGGAAGACCTGGAGCAAGCTCTCGAGACTGCCATCGAGGATCTCCCCGCAGCCCCAGCAATTGAAGGCAAGCCCCGGTTTATGCATAACCGTATTTATATATGCTACTTTATTACACTTAATGTTTGTAGGCTTGTAATGTGCACTTAAGTGTAGGAGTTGCTTGAAACCTTTAGTTGCATGAACTTAGGATTCCTTTTTGAGATGAATACTAGTATGCTAGGTCGAGTAGCTACTATGCTAATCAGGATCTTAGTAGAAGTCGAGTGATTTTTCTAGCACTCGCTCGAGGTCAAGAATTGATTGTATTCATCTTGATAACAGGATCTATGATGGTCTATGGACTTAGATCTAGGGAGGTTACCTTGTCCATGAGACGGGAAAAGGAATTAAGGATTAATGTGTGGATACCTGAGTCAAGCGTTTGAACGTAGTAAACACATGTTGGGAAATATGGTAACCGGTAAACCTAGTACCTTAGTGAAGCCGGGCGTGGACTTTTCCCCTCACTTGTTCTGAGACTGGGTCTCCCATGCTAGCTATGGTGGGTACAAGTGCGGTCACTGCACGGCGGCAGCCGGGGTCAGTGGAGCATTGTATGCCAAGGCGGTGAGCCCTAGCCGCAAACGGGGTATCGATGGGGACAGTTGATGTGTGTAGGGACGGAGTGCCCTAACATGTCGTGTGTTTAGGTTTACCTTGCAAGGATAAAAACTCGATTCGAATCGTCTGCTTCTCGTAGCTAATGAGACTGCTTGACCCCTTGTACTACATTGAGTAAGAAGTGAAATGAGGTTACATGAGATAACTTGTTGTTTGTACTAAATGCTTGCTACCATGTATGCTTAGAAGGAGCAAAGTTAGCTAAGATAATGATGCTAGAAATTGAAAAGCTAAAATTTGATTTTAGACTCAGCTAGTGCTTTTGGCAAACCAAACCCCTCAGCCAAACAGCTGCATGGTCTAGAGGTAGAGGAGTAGACTCCTCACACCGGGTAAGTCTAGCTGAGTATTAGTATACTCAGCCTTGCTTGTGGCAAAATTTTTGCAGGTACGCTTCAGGACATGGTTGATGGTGTGACTTGGCCTACCACCCTACCACCGGGTTGGACGGTCGAGTGGGATGCTGCTCCAGCGGGAGAGGAGCAAGAGGAGTAGTGCTAGGCCTTGCCCAATTCCTTGCTACCGACGATATCGATTATCCGCTGCATTTTATTTTGTGAACTTTTATCCGCTACTTGAAAAACTCCGATCTATGTAATAATTCAGTACTTTAATTTGAGGTCTTCCTGTTTTATTATATTTCTTCTGTGACTCACCTTCGAGTGAGATTGTGGTATTTGATCCTGGTTAAGTGGCTTTATCAGACTAGATCTGAGGGACTGACGGGTTATTCTAATTTAAGTGTGTTGCGGCCCCTGAGGCGTGACTTAGGCACTTAAGCTGGAATAGTTCAGGCGGTTCTGCCACAGTTCCGGAGGTCTTGGTGCATGAAGCAAAGAAGAAGAAGAGGACTCGGAAGACTTGTTCAGCATGGAAATAGAAGGAGGAAAGATAATATTTCCCCTATGATATTTGTGAGCCATGTATATAAAATTTGTGGGCATACTTGTAATTTCATACAAAGTTGTACCTTTCCCTATAAATAGAGGAATAGTGTCATACATAAAGGCACCTCTCGAGAGCTGAGAGCTTAGAGCACTGATTTGCTCACCCTTCGAAGACACCTTCTGGCCCTCACTCGTGTGAAGCCGAAGGTACACTTGTAATCATTTAATATACTGTAAGGAATAAAATAATGTCTGTGTATAGATGAGTAATATATCTTGCCCTTTGTAATTTACATACCATTCCTATTGGCATATCTTTATACTCTTTGTCTTCTTTCTTGAATTAACCTTCGAAGAAGAGATAATTGGAGGGAGAAACTTCTGGTTTAATAACTTGTGTTGCCTTGTTTTTATGTATTTTAGTAATAAAAAACGAGTGACCAATAGGCCCATAGGAGTAGGCATCATGGTTGCGGTGTCATGGGGGCCCAAGGGCATAGGGGCGTTGCGTCGTGGGGCATAGGGGCATGACGTTTATGGCACGACGAGGAGCAGGTGGCACGATCGGCACGTGGCAAGGAGTAGGTGGGTGCAATGGTGCCCGAGGGCGACGGGCGATGTGGATGCAGGAAGATGAAGTTGAATCAGCGGTATGACTATAGAAGATCAGAAGAGGAAATGAGCTCAGGCACGTGGACACGTTGATTTAATGCATTAAATTTTGGCGACTTACAGTTACCACCGAAAGTTACCCTAATTTTTTGTGGCTATGTGCCAGGCCGCCAAAATTTGCTTGTTGTTGTTGGCTAACCCTAGACCACCAAAATTTATTCCATTAGTTTCGGTGGCACGTTGTTAGCCACCGAAAATTGATTTACGTTCGACGGCTAATAGTGTGCCACCCAAATTAATGTAATAACTTTCAGCGGCCTAGGGCGAGCCGCTGAAACTTAGCTTAGCCACCAAAAATTCATGAGTTTCTTTTAGTGATGGTGTCATTTTGATTCATATAGTTTTTAGCAAATTTAATTTCTAAAACGTTTATCCTAGATGGGGTCTAGTTTTGTTGTAGCTTTATGGTCCACAAGTTGCTTCTCTCAAGATTTACTATTCTATACATGCATGTTAAATAGTGAAAGGACCTTGATATAATCTAGAGGGGTGTATAGAGGTTTATGAAAATTAGAAACAAATAAACTTAGGAAAGTGTGATACTTGCATGCAATTCCACAAAACTAACATGCAACATAGAGAGCTCAGCTATAGCTATGCCTAAAAATTGAACTCAAACCAGAACTTGGAGATATGCTTGAAGATGTCCACCTACAAGTCTATAAAGTACCTACACTCATAAACATGAACAATCAACTCAGTCAAGTGCAAAGCAAATATTGTAATTCAAAATATAAGGGACAAGACACATGATTTATCTCAATGTTTAGCTCGCCACTAAGACTTACCATATTCACGTTATTGAGGAAGTCACGAAGGATTTGAATCTTTTCCAACCATATCCTCTTTTTAAGTTGTCCAACACTGATATTGAACTTGATGGTTCCACTAAGATATTTTGGACAGTAATTTTTTATTCATATCTCACCACAAGCACAAGAGTTTATCTGGTGACGCCTAGCTCTAAGGAGCTTCACCTCCAAGAATCCCTATGAGAAACTAGTTAAAGAAAATGGGTAAAGAAACCGTCGAACTTAATCTAATAAGCCAACGAACTTAAGCTAAGTTCATTGGATTACCTACGAACATAGCTGATGGTATGTAATTAACCTTAAGTTCGTCGCCCCCATGAACTTATCCTATTAAGTTCGTCAAAAATATGTCGTCGACTATGTTCATCGATAAACCGACAAAATTATCTTAAGTCCATCAGATCATTAGATTAAGTTTGACAGTTTCTTCACACGTATACTTTAATTAGTTTCTGAAAGTCGCCTAGAGGGGGGGTGAATAGGCAAATCTGAAATTTATAAAGTTTAAGCACAACTACAAGCCAGGGTTAGCATTAGAAATATAATCGAGACCGAAAGAGAGGGCGAAAACAAATCACAAGCAAATAAGGCGGATGACATGGTGATTTGTTTTACCGAGGTTCGGTTCTTGCAAACCTACTCCCTGTTGAGGTGGTCACAAAGACCGGGTCTCTTTCAACCCTTTCCCTCTCTCAAACGGTCACCTAGACCGAGTGAGCTTCTCTTCTCAATCAAACGGGACACTAAGTCCCCACAAGGACCACCACACAATTGGTGTCTCTTGCTTTGATTACAATTGAGTTGGAAACAAGAAAGAAGGAAGAAGAAAAGCAATCCAAGCGCAAGAACTCAAATGAACACAATTGTCTCTCTCACTAGTCACTATTTGATTGGAATGATCTTTGGACTTGGGAGAGGATTTGATCTCTTTGTTTGTGTCTTAGAATGAAGTCTAGAGCTCTTGTATGAGGTTTGATGGCTGAAAACTTGGATGCAGTGTGGTGGTTGGGGGGTATTTATAGCCCCAACCACCAAAAGAACCGTTGGTGAGGGCTTCTATCGTATGGCGCACCGGACATTGTCCAGTGCGCCAGCCACGTCACCAGGTCGTTGGGTTCCGAACGTTGGAGCTTCTGACAACTGGACCACCGGACAGTCCGGTGGTGCACCGGACACGTCCTGTTCACTATCCGGTGCACCTTCTGCGCCTGCTCTGACTTCTGCGCACGCAGTCGCGCACTGTAGCGTTTCACTGTACCGTTGCAGACGATCGTTGGCGCTTGGAGCCGTTACTCCGCTTGGTGCACTGGACAGTCCGGTGCTACACCGGACAGTCCGGTGAATTATAGCGGAGCGGCCACCCTGAATTCCTGAAGGTGGCAAGTTTGGAGTTGAGCTCCCTGGTACACCGGACACTGTCCGGTGGCACACCGGACAGTCCGGTGCGCCAGACCAGGGCTGCCTTTGGGTTGTCTTTTGCTCTTTTTATTTGAACCCTTTCTTGGACTTTTTATTGGTTTGTGTTGAACCTTTGGCACCTGTAAAACTTATAATCTAGAGCAAACTAGTTAGTTCAATTATTTGTGTTGGGCAATTCAACCACCAAAATTCATATAGGAAAAGGTTTGACCCTATTTCCCTTTCAATCTCCCCCTTTTTGGTGATTGATGCCAACACAAACCAAAGCAAATATAAAAGTGCAGAATTGAACTAGTTTGCATAATGTTAGTGCAAAGGTTACTTGGAATTAAACCAATATTCATTTCATAAGATATGCATGGATGGTTTTCTTCTTATTTAAAATTTTGGACCACGCTTGCACCACTTGTTTTGTTTTGCAAATGTTTTGGAAATTCTTTTCAAAGTCTTTTGCAAATAGTCAAAGGTATATGAATAAGATTTTGAGAAGCATTTTCAAGATATGAAATTTTCTCCCCTGTTTCAAATGCTTTTCCTTTGACTAAACAAAACTCCCCCTCAAAGAAATTCTCCTCTTAGTGTTCAAGAGGGTTTTAGATATTAATTTTGAAGAGGTTATACCAATTTGAAATTATATCAAAAATAAGATACCAATTTGAAAATCTTTAAAAAACACTTCTTTAATACAAATTGAAAGACTACAAATTTTTGAAATTGGTGGTGGTGCGGTCCTTTTGCTTTGGGCTAATACTTTCTCCCCCTTTGGCATGAATCGCCAAAAACGGATACTTGTGAGTGAAATATAAGCACTTTTTCATACTTTCTCCCCCTTCGGTAGATAATGTAGGAGTGAAGATTATACCAAATTGGAGAGTGATACGGAGTGTCGGCGACGGATGAATAATTTGATGGAAAGGAGTGGAAGCCTTGTCTTCGCCGAAGACTCCATTTCCCTTTCAATCTATGACTTATTATGAAATATACTTGAAAACCATATTAGTCATAGCACATGAAAGAGAGTTGATCAAAGGTATATATATGAGCAATGTGTGCAAAATATCAATCAAAATTCCTAGAATCAAGAATATTTAGCTCATGCCTAAGTTTGGTAAAAGTTTTCTCATCTAATGGCTTGGTAAAGATATCGGCTAATTGTTCTTTGGTGTTAATATAAGCAATCTCGATATCCCCCCGTTGTTGGTGATCCCTCAAAAAGTGATACCGAATGGCTATGTGCTTAGTGCGGCTATGCTCAACGGGATTATCCGCCATGCGGATTGCACTCTCATTATCACATAGGAGAGGAACTTTGGTTAATTTGTAACCATAGTCCCTAAGGGTTTGCCTCATCCAAAGCAATTTCGCGCAACAATGGCCTGCGGCAATATACTCGGCTTCGACGGTAGAGAGAGCTACAGAATTTTGCTTCTTTGAAGCCCAAGACACCAGAGATCTTCCCAAGAACTGGCAAGTCCCTGATGTGCTCTTTCTATCAATTTTACACCCTGCCCAATCAACATCTGAATATCCAATTAAATCAAAAGTGGATCCCCTGGGGTACCATAGGCCAAACTTAGGAGTATAAACTAAATATCTCAAGATTCGTTTCACGGCCCTAAGGTGAACTTCCTTAGGATCGGCTTGGAATCTTGCACACATGCATACGGAAAGCATAATATCCGGTCAAGATGCACATAAATAAAGTAGAGATCCTATCATCGACCGGTATACCTTTTGATCTACGGATTTACCTCCCGTGTCGAGGTCGAGATGCCCATTGGTTCCCATGGGTGTCTTGATAGGCTTGGCATCCTTCATCCCAAACTTGGTAAGAATGTCTTGAATGTACTTCGTTTGGCTAATGAAGGTGCCCTCTTGGAGTTGCTTGACTTGAAATCCTAAGAAATACTTCAACTCCCCCATCATAGACATCTCGAATTTTTGAATCATAATCCTACTAAACTCTTCACAAGTAGATTTGTTAGTTGACCCAAATATGATATCATCAACATAAATTTGGCATACAAACAAATCATTTGCAACTGTTTTAGTAAAGAGAGTAGGATCGGCTTTTCCGACTTTGAAGCCATTAGCGATAAGAAAATCTCTTAGGCATTCATACCGTGCTCTTGGGGCTTGCTTGAGCCCATAAAGCGCCTTAGAGAGTTTATACACATGGTTAGGGTACTCACTATCTTCAAAGTCGGGAGGTTGCTCAACATAGACCTCCTCCTTGATTGGTCCATTGAGGAAGGTACTTTTCACGTCCATTTGGTAAAGCTTAAAGCCATGGTAAGTAGCATAGGCAAGTAATATACGAATTGACTCAAGCCTAGCTATGGGTGCATAGGTTTCACCAAAATCTAAACCTTCGACTTGTGAATATCCCTTGGCCACAAGTCGGGCTTTGTTCCTTGTCACCACACCATGCTCATCTTGCTTGTTGCGGAAGACCCACTTGGTTCCTACAACATTTTGGTTAGGACATGGAACAAAATGCCATACCTCATTCCTAGTGAAATTGTTGAGCTCCTCTTGCATTGCCAACACCCAATCCGAATCCTTTAATGCATCTTCTACCCTGTATGGCTTAATAGAAGACACAAAGGAGTAATGTTCACAAAAATGAGCAACACGAGATCGAGTGGTTACTTGCTTATGAATATCGCCGAGGATGGAGTTCACGGGGTGATCTCGTTGTATTGCTTGGTGGACTCTTGGGTGTGGCGGTCTTGGACCCTCATCATCTTCCTTGTCTTGATCATGGGCGTCTCCCCCTTGATCATTATCCCCTTCTTGAGGTGGCTCATCTTCTTGATCTTCATTTTCATCCTCTTGAGCTTGATCCTCATCTTGAGTTGGTGGAGATGCTTGCATGGAGGAAGACGGTTGATCTTGTGCTTGTGGAGGCTCTTTGGATTCCTTAGGACACACATCCCCAATGTACATGTTCCTTAGCACGACGCACGGAGCCTCTTCATCATCTAGCTCATGAAGATCAACTTGCTCTACTTGAGAGCCGTTAGTCTCATCAAACACAATGTCACAAGAAACTTCAACAAGTCCAGTGGACTTGTTAAAGACTCTATATGCCCTTGTGTTCGAATCATAACCAAGTAAAAAGCCTTCTACAGCCTTGGGAGCAAATTTAGATTTTCTACCTCTTTTAACAAGAATAAAACATTTGCTACCAAAGACTCTAAAATAAGAAACAATGGGCTTTTTATCGGTGAGGAGTTCATACGATGTCTTCTTGAGGATTCGGTGAAGATAGAGACGGTTGATGACGTAGCAAGCGGTGTTGATTGCTTCCGCCCAAAATCGGTCCGAAGTCTTGTACTCATCAAGCATGGTCCTCGCCATGTCAAGTAGAGTTCTATTCTTCCTCTCCACTACACCATTTTGTTGAGGTGTGTAGGGAGAAGAGAACTCATGCTTGATGCCTTCATCCTCAAGAAAGCCTTCAATTTGAGAGTTCTTGAACTCCGTCCCGTTGTCGCTTCTTATCTTTTTGATTCTCAATCCGTACTCATTTTGAGCCCGTCTCAAGAATCCCTTTAAGGTCTCTTGGGTTTGTGATTTTTCCTGCAAAAAGAACACCCAAGTGAAGCGAGAATAATCATCCACAATAACAAGACAATACTTACTCCCGCCGATTCTTATGTAAGCAATCGGGCCGAATAGGTCCATGTGGAGTAACTCGAGCGGCCTGTCAGTCGTCATGATGTTCTTGTGTGGATGATGAACACCAACTTGCTTCCCTGCTTGACATGCGCTACAAACCCTGTCTTTCTCAAAATGAACATTGGTTAGTTCCAAAATGTGCTCTCCCTTTAGAAGCTTATGAAGATTCTTCATCCCAAATGGGCTAGTCAGTGGTGCCAGAGCCAACCCATGTTAGTCTTAGCAATTAAGCAAGTGTCGAGTTCAGCTCTATTAAAATCTACTAAGTATAGCTGACCCTCTAACACTCCCTTAAATGCTACTGAATCATCACTTCTTCTAAAGACATTAACACCTAAATTTGTAAAAAGACAGTTGTAGCCCATTTTACATAATTGAGAAGCGGAAAGCAAATTGTAATCTAAAGAATTTACAAGAAAAACATTGGAAATAGAATGGTCAGGAGATATAGCAATTTTACCAAGTCCTTTGACCAAACCTTGATTTCCATCCCCGAATGTGATAGCTCTTTGGGGATCATGGTTTTTCTCATAGGAGGAGAACATCCTTTTCTCCCCTGTCATGTGGTTTGTGCACCCGCTATCAATTATCCAACTTGAGCCCCCAGATGCATAAACCTACAAAACAAATTTAGGCATTGTTCTTAGGTACCCAAACGGTCTTGGGTCCTTTCACATTAGAAACAAGCACCTTGGGTACCCAAACACAAGTCTTTGAGCCCTTGTGTTTGGCCCCAACATATTTGGCAACTACTTTGCCTGATTTGTTAGTAAGCACATAGGAAGCATCAAAAGTCTTAAATGAAATGTTATGTTCATTTGATGCAATTGGAGTTTTCTTCTTAGGCATTTTAACATGTGTAGAACGCCTAGAGCTAGAAGCCTCATTCTTATAAATAAAAGCAGGATGAGAATGAGTCTTCTTTGCATGAATTCTCCTAATCTTATCCTCAGGATAACCAGCAGGATATAAAATATAGCCCTCGTTATCCTGAGGCATGGGAACCTTGCCCTTAACAAAATTAGACAATCTTTTAGGAGGGGCATTAAGCTTGACATTGTCTCCCTGTTGGAAGCCGATGCCATCTTTAATGCCAGGGCGTCTCCCACTATAGAGCATGCTTCTAACAAATTTAATTTTTTCATTTTCTAAGTCATCCTCATTGATTTTGGCAGTTAATGTAGCTATATGATCATTTTGTTGTTTGATTAAGGCTAGGTGATCATGAATAGCATCAATATTAATATCTCTACATCTAGTGCAAATAGTAACATGCTCAACGGTAGATGTAGAGGGTTTGTAAGTATTTAATTCAATAATCTTAGCATGTAAAATAGTATTCTCATCTCTAAGATTGGTAATAGCATCATTGCAAACATTTAATTCCTTAGCCTTAGCAATTAATTTATCATTCTCAAACTTAAGGCTAGCAAGAGATTCATTCAACTTGTCAATCTTAGCAATTAAACTAGCATTATCATTTCTAAGATTAACAATTGAATCATCACAAACATTTGATTTCTCAACCTTAGCAATTAATTTGGCATTTTCATTTCTAAGGCTAGAAATAGTGTTATGGTTGAAAGGATCACGATGCCCAAGAGGAGGGGTGAATTGGGCTTTTCTAAAAATCAACACTAATTAAAAGCTAAACAAGAGCTAAGCAAGAGCCCAACTTCACCCCAACAACTAGCACTAAGATAATAATACTAGAAATACAATAATGCTATGACAATACTTCAAATACTTGCTAAACAAATACACAATGAAAAGTGCTTGAATTAAGTGCGGAATGTAAAGCAAAGTTTAGAAGACTCCTCCAATTTTTCCCGAGGTATCGAAGAGTCGGCACTCTCCACTAGTCCTCGTTGGAGCACCCACGCAAGGGTATCGCTCCCCCTTGGTCCTCGCAAGAACCAAGTGCTCACTACGAGATGATCCTTTGCCACTCCGGTGCGGTGGATCCCTCGAGACCGCTTACAAACTTGAGTCGGGTCACCATCAAGATCTTCACGGTGATCACCGAGCTCCCAACGCCACCAAGCCGTCTAGGTGATGCCGATCACCAAGAGTAACAAGCCGTAGACTTTCGCTTGACCAAGAGAAGCCTAATGCAAGTGGTGTGTGCTCTAGGTGGCTCTCGCTAGCGCTAATGAGGAACAAACGCGGATTAAGATTCTCTAATCTCCTCACTAGGCTTTTGGTGCTTGCAATGCTCTAGCAATGTGCTGGAATAAATGTGGAGTGCAAGACCTTGAATATGGTGGGTGGAAGGGGTATAAATAGCCCTCACCCACCAACTAGCCGTTACTGGCAACTTACTGCGCACGGTCGCACCGGACAGTCCGGTGCGCCACCGGTGCGCCACCGGTGCGCCAACGGTCATTTCCAATGGCTAGTTCTGACAGTTAGCCGTTGGAGTCATGGCACACCGGACAGTGAACAGTCACTATCCGGTGCACACCGGACAGTCCGGTGCGATGTCCGGTGCACTGTCCGGTGCGCCACTAAAATTCAACTCTGAATTCTACGCTCTCGGGTTTCTGCGTGGGAAAGCCTCTTCCCCGGGCCAGCCTGGCCCCACCTGGAAGAGGGTGCACCGGACAGTCCGGTGCCCCAGGGCCAGAAATCCTAACTCTTGTTTTTCAGCTGATTTTCAAATCGGTTTTCGTTCTAACTTGTGAGTGAGTTCTAGAGTGGCACCTAGCACTGTCTGTGAGTGTGATTGTGCACCAACACTACACTAGAACTCTCTTGGTCAAACTACTCACCGACAACCCCTCTTTATAGTACGGCTAAAAGAGAATAAAATACCTAACTAAATCACGAGTGTCCACATCTCCTTGACACTCGGACTCCGTAGTCCTTCACCTTTTGTTTCGTTGTTTTAGCCGTCGCTTCGAGTTCTTATCTTCGGGATTGTTTTTACCTGTTGTAGTACTTCTACCTGTAATGCGACTTAACTTACCATTTGTCTCTGCAAAACACACGTTAGTCACATATAACATTACGTTGTCATTAATCACTAAAACCAACCAGGGGCCTAGATGCTTTCAATCTCCCCCTTTTTGGTGATTGATGACAACCCTACAAGATTTATGAGAGTAGTTTGTTTTGAAGTTTCTATCAATAGAAAGGATGGCTAGTTATACTCAGTAATCTTTGACAGAAAGAATGTGTACCATAAAAATAAGAATGAGAGCATACCCATCGTAAGTTTCTTGTTCATATGAAGGTGAAATTAAATCAATGAACAAGAACTAGAAGTCTGGTGATAAAATATAAGGTGAAAACATAATACACACAGTCAATCATAAGCAACGAGAGTATATATAGAGTTTGTGAGCCAAAAACACCAAGCTAGTACTGTCGGTGTTTTGGGTCCGACCGCACACCCGGGGTTGCCCCTCAAGGTGTTTTAGGAGTAGGACGGTGTCGCCGACTGTAGCCAAATGGTTCGTGCCCGATGCACGAGGAACAATGGATAGTGTTTACAACTTCGGGCCGCTTCGAGATGCGTAACACCCTATGTCCTGGCGAGTATGCTTTGTGTAATGTGTTACAAGGGAGCTCTCATAAAGAATTGAGGTGGGTGGCTGAGTAGTAGGATCGATCGTTCTGAAGGGGTGCCCCCTAGGCCTTATATATTCGACCGTGAGGCAATACATGTGGATATGCACCTAAGAGATAGTGAACCGTTTTTGTCTATCTTCCTATGATTCTGCCGACTTATCCTCGCCTGGTTACGTCGTTCGGGGCTCTAGCGCGGGAAAGTCGGATCTTCTGTTGTGGTCGCTTGCTCAACGCTGTGGGGCCGTCTGGGTTTGCGCCCACCCGGCCTTATGTCGATCTGCTTCACTAGTCGTTTCTCCCCAGGCCCATGAAGGAGTGACCTCACGATTTATTGGGTTCTTGGGCCTTTCGTGAGGTCTTTTATCCTTCTAGTGGACCCGGGGGATATCTATCCCCCATAAGCCCCCGATCTTCGGGCTGATTTTAAGATAATCAGCCCAAAGATCCTAGGTCCAGTTTGCGGTCTTTGTTTATGATAAGAGATGCTTTCCAAGCAGTCCGGTAAAAATGATTTGTTACTGTCTCCTTCTGCTTAGTTCACTTGTAAACTGGAGCCTTGTTTCATGCATGTGCGTTAGAGGTCAGCATTTCTTATTGTAGGACCCTGGACTTCATTGGGTGCACCGGAGGTGCACCCAATGGGTGTAGCCCCCGAGCTTCGAGTGGATTTTGGAAAATAATCCACTCGAAGGTCTTCATCAGAAATTATTTTTATTTTCCAATTGTACTTTGGTTGAGGATCAATCTTGTCTTCAATCTTGCCTTATGCCTTAGAAGTTGATGTTGTCTTCTCTTGAAATGGTGATTCATTGGGTGCACCGGAGGTGCACCCAATGGGTGTAGCCCCCGAGCTTCGAGTGGATTTTTGAAGATAATCCACTCGAAGGTCTTCCTTTCATGTCTTTTTGCTGAGGGTTATCTTTTCTTTTTTCGAATGCCTTAGAAGTTGGCATTATGTCATCCATATTATGCTTTAGAGGTCAGCATTATGTCATCAATATTATGCTTCAGAGGTCAGCATGTATTTTGTCTTTTGTAGCCGAGTTCGTGATCCAGCCCATATCTTGCTAGGTGGTGCAATTTATTTGCTCTGCGACTAATTGGACATTTGATGGACGTTCCCTGGCTAGTCTTCACGTCGCTTCTGTCGGTCAGATTTTGTACTTCACCGGCTATATTTGGCTTTCCTTTGATCCTTACTGATATCTCATTTTTGTCTTGAGGTATTCATTGCATGCCCTGCACGGATGTGACAGTTTTGAAGAATATACTGATAATTCCTGGGCGTCCCCCCCCCAATGGGTGTGGGCAAGGGACGGCTTGGTACGCTGAGTGTTTTAGCCAGCTGCTTCTGAGTAGTAATGTGATGTGACGGCGGGCGTAATCATATCATCCGCGTTGTTGACTGGAGTCCCAATGGGTGTTGCGTTGCGTGAAACGGCATCAGCCGCCTGACGTGTCTTCAGACGGGTTGAAGTGTGTATTGAATGCTTTGCGACTGTTCAGTGACCGTGGTTGGAGGCGAGCGGTTGCCTTCTTCTTCTATAAATAGTGCCTTTGCCTCTCTAGTTTTTTCACATCTCTCGTTGTTCTCTGCTGCTTGCTTTCTCCCTCCCCTTGCATTTCCACCATGGGCAAGAACAACAAACGCAAGCGCGAGCCGACTCCTCCATCAGAGGACTTTGGCGACTCGGAATACTCAGAGGAGGAGTTCTCCTCTGAGTCCGAGGGGTCTCCGGCTCCCGTCTCTCCCCCAGCGTCGTCCGATGACTCGGACGACTCTCAGGGGATTGCCGCGGAGGTCTGGACTTACATCCGGGCCGTCGAGTGCTCCGGGCTCGAGGGCTCGGATGAGTCGGAGTACTCCTTGGACGAGGAGGACTCGCCCGAGGAGGACGACGAAGGTGACGACGACGACCACGACGACGGAGGCGACGGCAGCGACGACGGTGACGGCGGCAGCAGGAGCGGCAACGGCGGCAGCAGGGGCGGCGACGGCGGCAGCAGCAGGGGCAGCAACGGCGGTGGCAGCAGCAAAGGCAGCAACAGGGCCAGTGGCTAGGTGCCACTGGTCTTTAGATGTTAGTATAGTATAGTTAAATAATGTAGTAGTATTTAGTAGTGTAGAGTAGTATAGTGTAGTGTAGAAGTAGTAGTAGTAGTAGCAGTAGGGAAGTATCAACTCATAATGAGTTGATTTGTAAGTACTGTTACTTCCCTTAAATGAAGAATGACTTCGCCTCCTCCTGTGTCCATTGTTTTGTTTCGTAGCAAGTTGATCTCTTTTTTGTGAAGTTGATTTCTTCAGAATAGAAACTAAGTAACTCGGGCATTATATGGCCGCTTTGGAGGTGATGGCCAAGCTATTGTTGTCGATATTTTACGCATTTGAAATAGAGTCCGAGTGATGACGAAACTATGTCAGCGTCGGAATGATTGATGACCACGTCGGCGCCCTTAGAGCTGACAGCCGAGTGTCTTGTGACATCGCCAGCGTTTTTTAGAGATAGCCGCCGAGCGACGGATGACAACGTCGGCGCTTTAGAGATAGCCGCCGAGCGACTGGGGACATCGTCGGCGCTTTAGAGATAAATGCCGAGCGACTGAGGACATCGTCGACACTTTAGAGATAAATGCCGAGCGACTGAGGACATCATCGGCACTTTAGAGATAAATGCCGAGCGACTGGTGACAACATCGGTGTTTTAGAAATAACAGCCGAGTTAGAACGGGCTGTGTCGGCCATTTTGAGGGTAACAGCCGAGTGATGATGTGGCACACCGGGGTTTTAGAAGTAACCGCCGAGTGACGACGTGGCACGCTGGTGTTTTGGGAGCAACTGCCGGGTGCTGACTGGGCACTTTTGGAAACGGTATCTGACTCGGGAATATCCCATAAGTATTGCGCTTTCAGTCGCCTCTGCTTTCCGTGCCCTAGTTCTTGCTTTCCTGCCTTCAGATTCTCTCTGCAATTCGTCTCCCACTCTGTTCGCCAGTAGAATTGAGATGGCGCCCAAGCGGAAAGCCTCGAGTTCATCCGCCGTGGTGATTCCCCCAATCGACCCCAACAGCCAGTTGCCTTTCGCAGGTAACCATATGTCCGTTGTCTCCGAGCCTGACCTTCTCCACCTTGTGTCCATCGGGGTCCTTCCCCCGAGGGAGCTTTGTTCTTGGCGGATTTGCCACGGGGTCACTGTTCCGATAGAGGATACCCATGAGTCCGTGATTTATGTTCCTTTTCTTCTCCGCGGTCTCGGTCTCCCCATTTCTCCCTTTTTCCGCGGCCTCCTTGATTTCTACCGTCTTAACTTGACCCACCTGAATCCCAATTCCATTCTGCAAATTTCCATTTACATTCATTTATGCGAAGCTTTTCTTGGTGTGCTGCCCCATTTTGGGTTGTGGAAGTATCTGTATCACTGTCGCCCTGGAATGGCCGGTGGGCAGCATCAGCTGGTTGGGGGTGCTAGTTTGGAGATGCGTCGGGGAAGGAAGACTGAATATCTTGAGATCCCTCTCAAAGACAGTATCAAGGGATGGCGCTTGGAGTGGTTTATTGTTGAGAACCACGGGAATTCTCTCCCCCCACGGTCGGGAAGACAGCTGGATGTTCGCACTCCGAGTTAGACCGAGTCCCCCACAGATCAGGAGGTGGCTGAGGCTGGGGCTTTGCTAGCTGAAGTTGGACTGCTGAAGGGGAGGGGTCTGACTGTAGAAGTTGTGGTTGTCGATTTTGTTTTCAAGAACATTCAGCCGTTGAAGGACAGGGCTTACCCGGCTTATCTGTACCGAGGCTTAGCTGACTCAACTCGGGTTACCAACAGAAGAATTCCCTCTGTAGACTTGGTGAACCGACTTCAGATGATTCTTAGAGGCAAGGTATCAAACGTTGGTGCCCCAGTGGCATACTCGGCCTGGAACCTGCCTCCTTCCAAAGCCTTCACTTATTTTGTTTCGAATCCACCTGTTGCTGATGGCAGTTTGGGCCTTAGAGTGCGACCCTCTGCTGAAGAAGTTAACGCCTTGGTTGCCTCGCTCGGGGAAATTCCTGATGATGAACGGCAAGTCCACTTTGAGGTACCTTTGGATCCTAGTGACGCAGAAATAAGTGCTATGCTTGATTTGCTGGCTGAGGACTCTTCTGATGCTGCTCCTGCTGGGACGTTGGTGGTGGCACCTCCCCCAGAAACTGATACAACCTTGGATATTCAGAAGCCTGTCAGTGCTCGCCCAAGACGCCCTTCTCGAGCCGATCAATTTGATCCTCCTACTGACGAGCAGAAAAAGAAAAAGAGACGTCTCCGGCGAGTATCTAGTTTGGACCGGGATGTTGGTCCTTCGGTTCCTGCTGCTGAAGAAGTGCCTGTTCCTGAATTTACTGACGCTGACCTTAATGGGGGTGCTCCACCTGCTGCTGACCCCAATGGGGGTGCTCCACCTGCTGCTGACCCCAATGGGGGTGCTCCATCTGTTGCTGACCCCAATGGGTGTGTTGTCTGTGTTGCTGATGAAAACGACGGGGAGGAAGAAGATGAGGTCCCTTTGACTCGGAAGAACAGTCGACAGTATGTCGCCAGTGGGGAAAGTAGTGGAGTTCCTTCTCCTGCTCTGTCTGCCCTCATTGGTCTACAAGAGTTGTCCCTGGCAAACTTTGATCAGACTCTTGAAGATATGGTTCCAGAAGACCTGCTGTCAGAGCCAGCGGATGATGGTGCAATGGAGGTTTGTGCTGATGTGCTCAACGTCGGGTTGGGATCATCCCGGGCAGCGTCCTGCGCCTCGTCGACCTTAGAGCGTGGTCTCGAGGGTCAGGAAACTGACTTGGATCGTCTTGCTCCTATGGAAGTAATTGAGGGACCCTCAGCCTTAGAGGCGGCTACTGCGGAGAACTTGGTCCTTAAGGATGGTGTTGACGCTTGCCCAGCCCCCGAGGATGTTGCCGGGGATGACTCGGCTCAGGTGGGAAACGCGAGCCACTGCCCAGCCCCCGAGGGTACTGCCGGAGATGATCCGGCTCAAGTGGGTAGCGCAAACTATAGCCCAGCCCCCGAGGGTGTCCGAGCGGGGTCTCCCTCTTGTACTTCCATGGATGTTCACGCAGGGTCTTCTCCACGCTCCGGTTGCATGGTGGTAGCCCAAGCTTTGGGCCAGGGAGTCGCTTTAGAGGCTAACGTTCCCGCTGACCAAGTTTTGGGCTCTGTTGATGGTGCCGAGTTGGTCACTACTGGTTCATTGCAAGCTGCTTCGGGTGGCGACCTTATGCCAGGTCGTCAATTGATCTCTCATGATTTGGGAGTCTCTTCGTTCTTCTCCAATCTCCAGGTACTGTGGTATATTCTGGCCTGACTTTTTACACCATACGAACTGCTACCAACACGCTCATATGTTCTCCATATCAGGCACTGGTGGACGGAATGGCTAGTCAGCTGAGGTTGCAAGGTGCTTCTGTTCCAGAAGGAGCTTCATCTCTAGCACGTTGGAATCCGGTGTTGCTCCAACATCGTGTCTCTGATTTGGAGGCGACGAATGCTGGTTAGTACTCTTTTGCTTCTCTTTGTCTATCTTATTGAACTGCTTTACATTTTGACTCTTTTTGCTTGATTGTATCTTGCTAGATATCGCTCGGCAGATTTCCGTTCTTGAAGAAAAACATTCTCAAGGTCAGGCTGAACTGGTCCAGCGGTGTTCTGATTTTGAGGAAAAGTATTCTCAAAGCTAGACTGAGCTAGCCCAGATCTCTGCTGCTCTAAATGATGCTAAGACGCTGAACTCTACTCTTCGCGCTCAGCTTGATTCTGAAAAGGTGACTTATGAAACTGTGCCTTGTATTGCTGTTTTTTTATTGCTTGCATGATGTTTGAAGGAGTTGATTCTTATTTGCAGGAAGAAAAAAGTGCCCTTGTTGCTTCTCGCGACAATCTTGACAGACTGTATCGTGATTCCAGCAACTCGTTGACCATCCTAGAGAGGAGTCATCGCTTCACCATGGAGGAGTTAGACGATCATCGCTGTAAGCTGCAGGAATCCACAGATGAAGTGATCTGTCTCCGGCAGTTGATATCAGCTAAGGATGCTGCTATCAAAGAACTCCGTGCTTCCAAGAAATCCATTGCCCAAGAGCTAGAGACTGCTCAACTGGCTGTCAAAGTTGCTGAAGAAACTTCCATTACTCTGAGGGCCCAGCGCGATAGAGCCATGGATAAAGCCATTCGCGCGGGACGAATCTTGATGAGGAGGCCCGGCGTGGTTGTTCCTGAAGACATAAGGGCTGACGTGAACGCTGCACCTGATTCCTCAAGTCGCCCTTCTTCGTCGGTTGCTCCTGAGAAAGATATTGCAAAATAGAGAAATATTTTGCGTGCTTTGAGCGCGCGGTTAGCATGATCGAATATTTGTTAGAGGACATCAGTTCAGTATTTGGATGATATTGTTACTCTCCTATTGTTTTGGAATTCGACAGTACGTAAATTTGCAGTAGTAAAATGTTGTGTGATGGTTTTGAAACTTGTTTATGGGATATAGAAGTCACCCCTATATGAGTATTCGTAAGCACGCGAAATCGTCTTAAGTCGTTGCTGACTTGAATCGACCGCTTTTGTTAGTAGGGCATAGTGGTCACCCTGAGTTGAGTAAGCGTGAGCATGTTGCACCGTCTCAAGTTGCTGCTGACTTGAGCCGATTGCTCTGTTAGCAGGGCATAGTGGTCACCCCGAGTTAAGTAAGCGCGAGCATGTTGCACCGCCTTAAGTTGTTGCCGACTTAAGCCGATTGCTCCGTTAGCAGGGCATAGTGGTCACCCTGAGTTAAGTAAGCGCGAGCATGTTGCACCGCCTTAAGTCGTTGCCGACTTAAGTCGATTGCTCTGTTAGCAGGGCATAGTGGTCACCCCGAGTTAAGTAAGCGCGAGCATGTTGCACCGCCTTAAGTCGTTGCCGACTTAAGTCGATTGCTCCGTTAACAGGGCATAGTGGTCACCCCGAGTTAAGTAAGCGTGAGCATGTTGCACCGCCTTAAGTCGTCGCCGACTTAAGTCGATTGCTCCGTTAGCAGGGCATAGTGGTCACCCCGAGTTAAGTAAGCGCGAGCATGTTGCACCGCCTTAAGTCGTCGCCGACTTAAGTCGATTGCTCCGTTAGCAGGGCATAGTGGTCACCCCGAGTTAAGTAAGCGCGAGCATGTTGCACCGCCTTAAGTCGTCGCCGACTTAAGTCGATTGCTCCGTTAGCAGGGCATAGTGGTCACCCCAAGTTAAGTAAGAATGCAAGTCAATCATGAACAAACTGAGTATCTTTGAAGCCCCCTTTTTTTATTGATGACATATTTCCCGTTTTATAGAGTACATCGTCGTCCCGATAGCTTTTGAAATACAGCTAGGGATAAAACTTCCTGAGGTGTTCTATATTCCAGGAGTTCCCAATTTCTGTGTCGTCCATCTGAGTGAGACGATATGATCCCGGCCGAGTGACTTCTGCTACTATGAATGGTCCTTCCCATAAGGGCGATAGCTTGTGCCGTCCCTCCCCCGTTAGAATTCGGCGGAGGACGAGGTCTCCTACTGAGAAGGATCGTTGTCGCATGGCCTTGTCGTGATAGCGTCTCAGAGTCTGCTGGTACCGTGCCGATTGAATTACTGCGTTCAGCCTCTCTTCTTCGAGTACATCGACATCTTCCAGCCTGGTTGCTTCGGCCTCTGCTATGCTTTCAAAGATCAACCTTGGCGCCCCAAACTTGAGATCAGCAGGCAATACTGCCTCTGACCCATAGACCATGAAGAAAGGAGTGTTTCCATGCAGAGCTCGGCTAGGTTGGGTTCTTAGGCTCCAAACGACGTAGGGCAATTCCCTTACCCACTTTCCTGCGAACTTTTCATTTTTATCGAAGACCTTTTTCCTGAGTGCCTCCAATATCATCCCGTTAGCTCGTTCAACCTGCCCGTTGGCTCTCAGGTGTGCTACCGAAGCATACTTGACCTGAATGCTTTTTTGCTCGCAGAAATCGAAGAACTCTGAACTTGTGAAGTTGGACCCCAAGTCGGTTATGATACTGTTCGGTATTCCAAATCTGAATATTATGTCTTGTATGAATTCCACGGCTTTAGCTGAGGTTAAAGAAGCAATGGGTTTGAACTCTATCCATTTAGTGAATTTGTCAATTGCTACCAGTACATGAGTGTATCCTCCTTGAGCTTTCTTGAAAGGTCCAATCATATCTAGCCCCCAGCATGCAAAGGGCCAAGTCACCGGTATGGTCTGCAATTGCTGTGCTGGTAGATGTTGTTGCTTCGACAAGTACTGGCAAGCTTCGCACCTCTGAACTAACGCGGCGACGTCATTTTTCGCTGTTGGCCAATAGAATCCCGACATGAAGACCTTCCCGACTAGTGTCTTGGACGCTGCGTGTATTCCACATTGTCTAGCATGAACCTCATCCAGAAGTTGCTTCCCAGTAGATGATAGAATGCATTTCATGAAGATGCCTGATGCGCCCCTTCTGTATAGTGTCTCCCCAATGAGTGTGTAGTGAGCCGACTGTCTGGCGATGCGCTCGGCTGCATTTTTATCGTCTGGCTCCTCTTCATTCTTTATATATTTGATGATCGGCCTTCTCCAGCCATCAGAGCTTGACTCTGGTTGATTCACGATATTACACTCTTCTGCCTGATCCATTGAGATGCTTGGTTGTGGTATTTCTTGTACAAAGACTCCGGGTGGGACCTGAGTTCGACTGGATCCTAGCTTGGACAATACATCGGCTGCCGTGTTTCGATCTCTTTCTACATGATGAAATTCCAGGCCTTCAAATTTATCTTCTAGTTTCCGTACGGCAGTGCAATATTTTCCCATTGAATCATTCGAACAGTCCCATTCTTTGTTTATCTGGCTTATGACTACCAAAGAATCTCCGTATACCATTAGTCTCTTGATGCCTAATGATATAGCGATGTTTAGTCCGTGGATCAGAGCTTCATACTCGGCTGCATTGTTAGAGGCTGGAAATAGCAACTAGAGGGCATATTTGAGGTGCTCGCCTCCAGGTGCGATGAAGAGAATTCCCGCGCCTGCTCCCTGCAGCTTCAGCGACCCATCAAAATACATCCGCCATACTTCTGCAGTTTCTCGATTCTCTGGTACTTGTTGTTCAGTCCATTCTGATACGAAGTCAACCAATGCTTGGGTTTTGATGGCAGTGCGAGGTCGAAATTCGATGTCATGAGATCCCAGTTCACAGGCCCACTTGGCTATTCGGCCAATGGCTTCCTTGTTGTGAAGGATATCCCCTATCGGAAAACCAGTGACTACTATGATTTTGTGGTCATCAAAGTAGTGACGTAGCTTGCGGGCAGTTAGAAGTACTACGTATAATAGTTTCTGAACTTGGGGATACTTTTTCTTCGAAGGACCCAGAACTTCACTGATGAAATAAACAGGATGTTGTACTGGGTAGGCATGTCCTTCTTCTGCTCGCTCGACTACCAACGCGGTGCTTACCACATGAGTCGTGCAAGAGATATACAGCAGCAGATCTTCAGCTGGTTGAGTTGATGTGGCTCGCCGTGGCGGTTTCAGTACCGGTGGGGTTGTCAAGAATTTCTTCAGTGCATCTAGGGCTTCCTGTGTTTCTGAAGTCCACTGAAACTTGTCCACCTTCTTGAGTAGCTTGTAAAACGGTAAACCTTTTTCTCCTAGCCTGGATATAAATCTGCTCAGGGCTGCCATACATCCGGTAAGTCGCTGGACCTTCTTTTGTGATCGTGGAGCTTCCATTTTCATGATAGCTTCAATCTTATCCGGATTAGCTTCAATTCCTCGGTGGCTGATAATAAATCTGAGTAGCTTCCCTGCTGGTACCCCAAAGACACATTTTTCGGGATTAAGCTTCCATCGATATCGCCGTAGACGGTTGAAAACCAGCTGTAAGTCTTCGATGAAGTTTTTCGAGTTCTCTGTTTTGATTACTACGTCGTCCACGTAGGCTTCCACACGCTTGCCCCAGTGATCGGCTAAGCATGTTTGAATGACTCTCTGATAAGTCGCTCCAGCGTTTTTGAGGCCAAACGGCATGGAGGTATAGCAGAAAGCACCGAATGGAGTGATGAACGCTATTTTTTCCTCATCTTCCTTTGCCAAACTGATCTGATGATACCCGGAATAGCAGTCTAGAAAAGACAGCACAGAACATCCAGCGGTGGAGTCTACCACCTGATCTATCCTAGGGAGCCCGAAGGGATCCTTTGGACAATGTTTGTTGAGATCTGTATAGTCGACGCACATGCGCCAATCCACTTTATTCTTTTTGAGTACAAGAACAGGGTTGGCTAACCACTCAGGATGTAACACCTATCTAATAAACCCAGCCGCGACCAAGCGAGCCAACTCAGCGCGAATGGCCTCTCTTTTGTCGGGCGTGAAGCGACGTAGTTTTTGCCGGATCGGCCTTGCTTGGGGGTAGACCTTCAGTTTGTGCTCGGCCAGTTCTCTCGGGACTCCCGGCATATCCCGCGGGTTGCCATGCGAATACGTCTCGGTTGTCTTGCAGAAACCGGACGAGCGTGCCTTCCTATTTATCGTCCAGGCTGGAGCTGATGATGGCAGTCTTGCGTTCATCAGCAAACCCCAGGTTGATCCTTTTAGTTTCTTCAGTCAGTCACATAGAGGTCGCGGCTTGAGCTTCGTTTGCTGGTGCTGTAAGGTCTTCCTCAGGCTTAGAGTTCGCCTGCGCTGAAGAAGTCGCCGACGGTTTGGTGGTGAGGGCTGCTTGGATGGCCACTCGGAAACATTCTGCGGCGCCTTGGAAGTCAGCGCGCACAGTTATGATTCCTTGTGGCCCTGGCATCTTCAGTATCATGTACGTGTAATGCGGGATGGCCATGAATTTTGCCAATCCCGGCCTCCCGATGATGGCGTTGTACCCGCAGTCGAAGTTTGCTACTTCGAACCTCAGGAACTCGGTTCTGTAATTCTCCGGAGTTCCGAAGATGATGGGCATGTAGATGTGGCCCAGCGGGTATTCCCCTTCGGTCGGCACGATGCCGAAGAAAGGAGTGTCCGACTCGCAGAGTTCTTTGAGGTGAACTCCCAAGCCTTGGAGTGTCCGGGGGAAGGTGACATTGATGCTGCTTCCCCCATCCACTAACACCTTCTTCACCCTGCTCTCCCGGATCACCGGATCGACGAGGAGCGGGTATTTGCCTGGGTGGTCGAAGTTGAGCCATTGATCTACTCGAGTGAAGGTAATCGGGTGCTCCGACCACCGGTACGGAGCGGGAGGACCGGTGCTCGCCACCAATATCTAGCGATCGTTGAGCTTTTGTTGTCTTCTGTTCTCCTGCGATCCATGTCCGCCGAAGATGACGTTGACCTCCCTGTCAACGCGTGGGAAGGCTCCTCCTTCCCCCTCCTCCTGCTGTTGGGGTTGTCGTGGTTCTTCTGGTCCTCCCCGCGGCGGAGGAGGAGGTAGAGGTTGGAAGGGTCGGCCGTGTCCGATGGAGTGCTTGAAGTCCCTGCAGTTCCGTAGGGTGTGGCTGAAAGGGAAATGTGCCTTTGGGCCATTTCTAAGTATTTTGGTGATTGAGTGCCAACACATGTGCTTAATTGTGAATTTATGTACATGGGTGAACAAGGTGCAAATCATGAAGTAAAGGTACGTTTCTAAGCCTTAGTACATTGGTTTTGTGTACTAATATATTTGTCTAAGTGTTAGAAACAGAAAGAAGAAGAAGAGAGAAGAGGAGAGAAGACTTGGCTGTGTGCTACCAAGACCCAGCTCGGTCTGGAGCACCGGACTGTCCGGTGTGCACCGGACAGTGTCCGGTGCGCCAGGCTGGCTCGGAGCGAACTGGCCGACGGCGTACGGCTATAATTCACCGGACTGTCCGGTGTGCACCGGACTGTCCGGTGAGCCAACGGTCGGCCGGGCCAACGGTCGGCCGCGCAATCTGCGCGGGACACGTGGCGGAGCCAACGGTCGGAAGACGGCACCGGACTGTCCGGTGTGCACCGGACATGTCCGGTGCGCCAACGGCTCCAGATCTGCAACGGTCGGCAACGGTCGGAAGCGCCAGATATGGAAACAAATCGGGCACCGCACAGTGTCCGGTGTGCACCGGACTGTCCGGTGCCCCCGACGACAGAAGGCAAGGATGGCCTTCCGGATTTGCTCTCAACGGCTCCTAGCTGCCTTGGGGCTATAAAAGGAGCCCCTAGGCGCATGGAGGAGATACACAAGCAACCTTTGAGCATTCTTGATCATCCACACTAAGTCTCTGCGCATTCGTTTGTGTTTCTAAGTGATTCGAGCTCTGTTCTAAGTGAGAACTCTGAGATAGTCTTGTGAGCTCGGTTCTTGGCCGTGTGTGTGCGCTTTTGCTGTGGATTTGTGTGTGTTGCTTCCCTCCCTTACTCTGTGCTTTCTTTGTGATCATATACTTGTAAGGGCAAGAGACTCCAATTTGTGGAGATTCCTTGCAAACGGGATAGTGAAAGGAACAACAAAACACCGTGGTATTCAAGTGGGTCTTTGGACCGCTTGAGAGGGGTTGATTGCAACCCTCGTCCGTTGGGACGCCACAACGTGGAGTAGGCAAGCGTTGGTCTTGGCCGAACCACGGGATAAAACCACTGTGTCACCCCTGTGCTTGATTTTCTTGTGGTACTGTGTTTTGTTGAGACTTCACCTTAGCCACTTGGCAATAACCGTGCTAACACTTAACAAGTTTTTGTGGCTTAAGTTTGAAGTTTTTACAGGATCACCTATTCACCCCCCCCCCTCTAGGTGCTCTCAATTGGTATCAGAGCCGTTCTCTTCACAAAGGGACTAACCGCCCGAAGAGATGGATCCTAAGGGGAAGGGTATTGTGATCAATGACAAAGAGAAGGAATCCTTCGTCAACGAGCCGAAGGACGATAAGCCTACCGACTCCGGCTCGGGCCAAAGACGGAAGGAAGGGAAGAAGAAGAAGACAAGGCGCATCAAGGAGATCGTCTACTACGACAGCGACGAGTCTACTTCTTCCCAAAAGGACGAGGACCACAACGACTACGAGAGAAGGAAACCGGTTAATTCGAACTTTTCCTTTGATTACTCTCGTATTCCGCAAAGTTCACATTCTCATTTGCTCTCCATTCCACTCGGCAAGCCCCCACACTTTGATGGAGAGGACTACGGATTTTGGAGCCACAAAATGCGTAGTCACCTATTCTCTCTCCATCCTAGTATATGGGAGATTGTAGAGAGTGGAATGCACTTTGATAGTTCGGATAGTCCCATGTTCATTAATGAACAAATTCATAAGAATGCACAAGCTACTACTGTTCTTCTAGCTTCTTTGTGCAGGGATGAATATCATAAGGTGAGCGGCTTGGATAACGCCAAGCAAATCTGGGACACCCTCAAGATTTCTCATGAGGGGAACGACGTCACCTTGCTCACCAAGATGGAGTTGGTGGAGGGTGAGCTTGGAAGGTTCGCAATGATAAGGGGCGAGGAGCCGACGCAAACATACAACCGGCTCAAGACCCTTATCAACAAGATAAGGAGCTACGGAAGCACACGATGGACGGACCACGACGTCGTCCGCCTAATGCTCAGGTCATTTACCGTTCTTGATCCTCATTTGGTGAACAATATACGTGAAAATCCCAGGTACACCAAGATGTCGCCCGAAGAAGTTCTTGGGAAATTCGTTAGCGGGCGAATGATGATCAAGGAGGCGAGGTATGTGGACGACGCCTTGAATGGTCCGATCAACGAGCCGCAACCTCTCGCTCTCAAGGCAACACGAAGCAAGGAGGCGCTACCTAGCAAGGTGGCACAGATTGAGGCGGCCGGACTCAATGATGAAGAGATGGCTCTCATCATCAAGAGATTCAAGACGGCGCTAAATGGTCGCAAGGGGCAGCCAAGCAAGACCAAGACAAAGGGGAAGCGCTCATGCTTCAAATGCGGTAAGCTTGGTCATTTTATCGCTAACTGTCCCGATAATGAAAGTGACCAGGAAAAGGGGAACAAAAGAGAGAAGAAGAAGCAATATAAGAAGGCAAAGGGCGAGGCGCATCTAGGAAAGGAGTGGGACTCGGATTGCTCCTCCTCCGACTCCGACAATGAAGGACTCGCTGCTACTGCCTTCAACAAATCTTCCCTCTTCCCCAACGAGCGTCTCACATGCCTTATGGCAAGGGAGAAGAAGGTGAGTACTCAAGACTCCACTTATGCTTCTTCTAGTGATAGTGAGTCTAGTGATGATGATGACATAGATTATTCATGCTTGTTCAAGGGCTTAGATAGATCTAAGATAGATAAAATCAATGAATTGATTGATGCATTGAATGAAAAGGATAGGCTTTTAGAAAAGCAAGAGGATTTATTGTATGATGAACATGATAAATTTGTAGAGGCACAAAAATCATATGCTTTAGAAATTAAAAGAAATGAAATGCTTTCTAGTGAACTATCTGCTTGTCATGAAACCATTTCTACTTTACAAGGTGTTAACAATGATTTAAATGCTAAATTAGAAGTAGCAAATAAATCCAATTCGTGTGTAGAACATGTTAAGATTTGCACTAGATGTAAGGATTTCGATATTGATGCCTGTAGTGAACACCTAGTTCTAATTTCCAAATTAACTGAGGAATTGGCTAGTCTTAATGCCCAACTTAAGACTAGCAAGAATGAAGTTGATAAAATAAAATTTGCAAGGGATGCCTACACGGTTGGTAGACACCCCTCAATTAAGGATGGTCTTGGCTTCAAGAGAGAGGCCAAGAACTTAACAAGCCATAAGGCTCCCATCTTTGTCAAGGAGAAAGGGAAGGCCCCTATGGCTATTAATGCTAAAAAGAACCATGCTTTTATGTATTATGATAGGAGAAATGCTAGAAATGCTTATAATGATTTTGATTCACATGTTTATGATTCTCATGCCATGTTTGCTTCTAGTTCTTCTTATAAGCATGATAGGGATATGTGTAGAAGAAATGTTGTACATATGTCTAGGAGAAATATTGCTCATGTACCTAGAAAGAATGTTATTCATGCTCCTAGGAAAGTAGTGAATGAACCTTCTGTAATTTATTGTGCTTTAAACACTTCCTTTGCTATTTGTAGAAAGGATAGGAAAATAGTTGCTAGGAAGTTAGGGGCAAAATGCAAGGGAGACAGGACTTGCATTTGGGTCCCTAAGGACATTTGTGCTAACCTTGCAGGACCCAACATGAGTTGGGTACCTAAGACCCAAGCCTAAATTTGCCTTGCAGGTTTATGCATCCGGGGGTTCAAGCTGGATTATCGACAGCGGATGCACAAACCATATGACGGGGGAGAAGAAGATGTTCACCTCCTACGTCAAAAATAAGGATTCCCAAGATTCAATTATATTCGGTGATGGGAATCAAGGCAAGGTAAAAGGGTTAGGTAAAATTGCAATTTCTAACGAGCACTCAATTTCAAATGTGTTTTTAGTTGAGTCTCTCGGTTACAATTTGCTATCCGTTAGCCAACTATGCAACATGGGATATAATTGCCTTTTTACTAATGTAGATGTGTCTGTCTTTAGAAGATGTGATGGTTCACTAGCTTTTAAGGGTGTACTAGACGGCAAGCTTTACTTAGTAGATTTTGCAAAAGAAGAAGCCGGTCTAGATGCATGCTTAATGGCTAAGACTTGCATGGGCTGGCTGTGGCATCGCCGCTTAGCACATGTGGGGATGAAGAACCTCCACAAGCTTCTAAAGGGAGAACACGTGATAGGTCTAACAAATGTTTATTTCGAAAAAGATAGACCTTGTGCAGCTTGTCAGGCAGGAAAACAAGTGGGAGGAGCACATCACAGCAAGAATGTGATGACCACATCAAGACCTCTGGAGCTGCTGCATATGGACCTCTTCGGACCCGTCGCCTATCTAAGCATAGGAGGAAGTAAGTATGGTTTAGTTATTGTTGATGACTTTTCCCGCTTCACTTGGGTGTTCTTTTTGCAGGATAAGTCTGAAACCCAAGGGACCCTCAAGCGCTTCCTCAGGAGAGCTCAAAATGAGTTTGAGCTCAAGGTAAAGAAGATAAGGAGCGACAACGGGTCCGAGTTCAAGAACCTTCAAGTGGAGGAGTTTCTTGAGGAGGAAGGGATCAAGCACGAGTTCTCCGCTCCCTACACACCACAGCAAAATGGTGTGGTAGAGAGGAAGAACAGGACGCTAATCGATATGGCGAGGACGATGCTTGGAGAGTTCAAGACCCCCGAGTGCTTTTGGTCGGAAGCCGTGAACACGGCTTGCCACGCCATCAACAGGGTCTATCTTCATCGACTCCTCAAGAAGACTTCGTATGAGCTACTAACCGGTAACAAACCCAATGTATCGTACTTTCGTGTATTTGGGAGCAAGTGCTACATTCTAGTGAAAAAGGGTAGAAATTCTAAGTTTGCTCCCAAAGCTGTAGAAGGGTTTTTATTAGGTTATGATTCAAATACAAAGGCGTATAGGGTCTTCAACAAATCATCGGGTTTGGTTGAAGTCTCTAGCGACGTTGTATTTGATGAGACTAATGGCTCTCCAAGAGAGCAAGTTGTTGATTGTGATGATGTAGATGAAGAAGACGTTCCAACGGCCGCTATACGAACCATGGCGATTGGAGACGTTCGGCCACAGGAACAAGATGAACGAGATCAACCTTCTTCCTCAACGTCGGTGCAACCCCCAACTCAAGACGATGAACAGGTTCATCAAAAGGAGGCGTGTGATCAAGGGGAAGCACAAGATGATCATGTGATGGAGGAAGAAGCGCAACCGGCACCTCCAACCCAAGTTCGAGCGATGATTCAAAGGGATCATCCCGTCGACCAAATTCTGGGTGACATTAGCAAGGGAGTAACTACTCGGTCTCGACTAGTTAATTTTTGTGAACATTACTCTTTTGTCTCCTCTATTGAGCATTTCAGGGTAGAGGAGGCCTTGCTAGATCCGGATTGGGTGTTGGCCATGCAGGAGGAACTTAACAACTTCAAGCGCAATGAAGTTTGGACGCTGGTGCCTCGTCCCAAGCAAAATGTTGTGGGAACCAAGTGGGTGTTCCGCAACAAACAAGACGAGCACGGAGTGGTGACAAGGAACAAGGCTCGACTTGTGGCAAAAGGTTATGCCCAAGTCGCAGGTTTGGACTTTGAGGAGACTTTTGCTCCTGTGGCTAGGCTAGAGTCCATTCGTATCTTGCTAGCATATGCCGCTCACCATTCTTTCAGGTTGTACCAAATGGATGTGAAGAGCGCTTTCCTCAACGGGCCAATAAAGGAGGAGGTGTACGTAGAGCAACCCCCTGGCTTCGAGGATGAGCGGTACCCCGACCACGTGTGTAAGCTCTCTAAGGCGCTCTATGGACTTAAACAAGCCCCAAGAGCATGGTATGAATGCCTTAGAGATTTCTTACTTGCTAATGCTTTCAAGGTTGGGAAAGCCGATCCAACTCTTTTTACAAAGACATGTGATGGTGATTTGTTCGTATGCCAAATTTATGTCGATGACATAATATTTGGTTCTACTAATCAAAAGTCTTGTGAAGAGTTTAGCAGGGTGATGACGCAGAAATTCGAGATGTCGATGATGGGCGAGTTGAACTACTTCCTTGGGTTTCAAGTGAAGCAACTCAAGGACGGCACCTTCATCTCCCAAACGAAGTACACGCAAGATCTGCTAAAGAGGTTTGGGATGAAGGACGCCAAGCCCGCAAAGACTCCGATGGGAACCGACGGACACACCGACCTCAACAAAGGAGGTAAGTCCGTTGATCAAAAAGCATACCGGTCAATGATAGGGTCTTTACTTTATTTATGTGCTAGTAGACCGGATATTATGCTTAGCGTATGCATGTGTGCTAGATTTCAATCCAATCCTAAGGAGTGTCACTTGGTGGCGGTGAAGCAAATTCTTAGATATTTAGTCGCTACGCCTTGCTTCGGGATCTGGTATCCAAAGGGGTCTAACTTTGACTTGATTGGGTACTCAGATTCCGACTATGCTGGATGTAAGGTCGATAGGAAGAGTACATCGGGGACGTGCCAATTCTTAGGAAGGTCCCTGGTGTCATGGAACTCTAAGAAACAAACGTCCGTTGCCCTATCCACCGCTGAGGCCGAGTACGTTGCCGCAGGACAGTGTTGTGCGCAGCTACTTTGGATGAGGCAAACCCTCCGGGACTTTGGCTACAATCTGAGCAAAGTCCCACTCCTATGTGATAATGAGAGTGCTATCCGAATAGCGGAAAATCCTGTTGAGCACAGCCGCACAAAGCACATTGACATCCGGCATCACTTTTTGAGAGACCACCAGCAAAAGGGAGATATCGAAGTGTTTTATGTTAGCACCGAGAACCAGCTAGCCGATATCTTTACCAAGCCTTTAGATGAGAAGACCTTTTGCAGGCTGCGTAGTGAGCTAAATGTCTTAGATTCGCGGAACTTGGATTGAATTGTAGCATACATATATTTATGCCTTTGATCATGTTCATTCTGCATTTTGTTGCTTATTATGGTGCTCAAGTTGTACAAACACTCCCTGGACCTCACAAGTCCGTTGCAAAGTGATGCACATGTTTAGGGGGAGATGTGTTACAACTTGATCCCTTGAGACTAACCATATGCTTGAGTTTGTTTGATTTAGTCTCAAAGAAGAATTGAAAAGGAAAAGGTGGACTTGGACCATGCAAGACTTCCACTGCACTCCGATGAGAGGGTAACTTATTCCAAGTCCATCTCATTAACTCTTAATTGCCATTTGCTCTTAATTGAAGATTTTGGTGAGGCAATGGGGTTAAAGGGCCAAAATTGATCCCGTTTTGGTGCTTGATGCCAAAGGGGGAGAAAATAAAGGCCAAAGCAATAAATGGATCAGCTACCACTTGAGAGATTTTGAAAATAGTAGAATAGAGTTTTTGGTTTGTCAAAATTCTTATGTTGTCTCTCTTGTCAAAAGTTGGCTTCTTGTAGGGAGAAGTATTGATTATGGGAAAAAGGGGGAGTTTTTGAAATCTTTGATCAATCTCTTTTGGAATGACTCTCTTTATGCTTCAACATGTGTGTTTGACTTAGAGATAGAGATTTGAGTTTGATTTGCAAAAACAAACCAAGTGGTGGCAAAGGATGATCCATATATGCCAAAATTGATTCAAAATAAATTTAAGTTCTATTTGAAGTGAGTTTGCACTTGTTCTAGTTGCTTTATGTTGTGTTGGCATAAATCACCAAAAAGGGGGAGATTGAAAGGGAAATGTGCCTTTGGGCCATTTCTAAGTATTTTGGTGATTGAGTGCCAACACATGTGCTTAATTGTGAATTTATGTACATGGGTGAACAAGGTGCAAATCATGAAGTAAAGGTACGTTTCTAAGCCTTAGTACATTGGTTTTGTGTACTAATATATTTGTCTAAGTGTTAGAAACAGAAAGAAGAAGAAGAGAGAAGAGGAGAGAAGACTTGGCTGTGTGCTGCCAAGACCCAGCTCGGTCTGGAGCACCGGACTGTCCGGTGTGCACCGGACAGTGTCCGGTGCGCCAGGCTGGCTCGGAGCGAACTGGCCGCTCTCGGGAAACTGGCCGACGGCGTACGGCTATAATTCACCGGACTGTCCGGTGTGCACCGGACTGTCCGGTGAGCCAACGGTCGGCCGGGCCAACGGTCGGCCGCGCAATCTGCGCGGGACACGTGGCGGAGCCAACGGTCGGAAGACGGCACCGGACTGTCCAGTGTGCACCGGACATGTCCGGTGCGCCAACGGCTCCAGATCTGCAACGGTCGGCAACGGTCGGAAGCGCCAGATATGGAAACAAATCGGGCACCGGACAGTGTCCGGTGTGCACCGGACTGTCCGGTGCCCCCGACGACAGAAGGCAAGGATGGCCTTCCGGATTTGCTCTCAACGGCTCCTAGCTGCCTTGGGGCTATAAAAGGAGCCCCTAGGCGCATGGAGGAGATACACAAGCAACCTTTGAGCATTCTTGATCATCCACACTAAGTCTCTGCGCATTCGTTTGTGTTTCTAAGTGATTCGAGCTCTGTTCTAAGTGAGAACTCTGAGATAGTCTTGTGAGCTCGGTTCTTGGCCGTGTGTGTGCGCTTTTGCTGTGGATTTGTGTGTGTTGCTTCCCTCCCTTACTCTGTGCTTTCTTTGTGATCATATACTTGTAAGGGCAAGAGACTCCAATTTGTGGAGATTCCTTGCAAACGGGATAGTGAAAGGAACAACAAAACACCGTGGTATTCAAGTGGGTCTTTGGACCGCTTGAGAGGGGTTGATTGCAACCCTCGTCCGTTGGGACGCCACAACGTGGAGTAGGCAAGCGTTGGTCTTGGCCGAACCACGGGATAAAACCACTGTGTCACCCCTGTGCTTGATTTTCTTGTGGTACTGTGTTTTGTTGAGACTTCACCTTAGCCACTTGGCAATAACCGTGCTAACACTTAACAAGTTTTTGTGGCTTAAGTTTGAAGTTTTTACAGGATCACCTATTCACCCCCCCCCCCTCTAGGTGCTCTCAGTGGCGCATGTCCTTGTGGTACGGGCACTGGGCGTCGAGAATGTCGTCCAGCGTGCGCTCGCCTCCGCGAGGTCCACCCCGGGCACGAGAGGCAGGTGGTCCGGCGGTGTGCACCTCTTCGGTCTTTTCTCCCAGCGTTTGTCGGGTTGCTGGTTCGCATCGTGTCGTGGCGCTGCCGGTGTGGGCTTCGCTCCCCCGATGAGGTCTTGAGCTCGCTCGTCAGCGGTGATGTAGAGGTCAGCTTCCCGGAACAGCTGCTCGGAAGTAGTCGGCGCTTTCTGCAGTATGGCTCGGACGAAGGCCGAGTCATTGGATCCTCTGTAGAAGTCCTCGATCACGGCCGCTTCCGTGACCTCGGGGATACGATTTCTCATGGTCTAGAACCTTTTGAGGTACGACCGGAGAGTTTCGTCCCCCCGGCGCTTGATGGATTTGAGGTCCCATGGTTGCGCTGGTTTGTCGGAGAGGGACTGAAAGTTGGCGGTGAAGCGTCGACTGAAGTCGTTCCAGTCATCGATGCAGTGTCGAGGTAGATGTCGCAGCCATTGTAGTGCGTCTTGCCCGAGGACAATGGGTAAGTACGCGGTCATCACGTCCTCGGATGCTCCGGCGGCTCGGGCGGCAGTGGTGTAGACGGCCAACCAGCCTCCTGGATCCTGCTTAGGTTCATATTTGTCGACATTGGATACCTTGAAGTTAGGGGGCCACTGAATGGCCCTAAGGCGCGGAGTAAGGGCTGTCACTCCACACGTGTCCTCCTGTCGTCGGGGATGATGTCTGTCCCGGGGAGGGGAGTAGTCGTTGTGGTTCCTCGACTGACCCCAGGTAGTACCGCCAGTCGAAGCCGTTGCTGACTCGGTTCTGGTTGCCTGACTCCAAGCTGGGATGCCGTGATCCCTATCGTACTCCTCCCGGTGGCGGATCTCGTTCCCATGCCGTCGTTCACGCGAAGCGTTGATGGAGATTCGCGCGTCCCGGCGACTGTTGATGGCGTGTCGTAGATCGTTCGGCGGGTGAGCGAGCGGTAGAAGATGGTTGGCTACCTGGGTGAACAGTCGTCGATAGCCTTCGGCGTCGGGAGTCCGAGGGAGTCCATTTGCTATCCAAGCTAGTACCCCTCCGACTTCACTCGGCGTGTTCATGGCTCGGGCGAAGTCGGGATTCAGGTTGCGCCCGAAGAGTGGATTTTCCCGGCGCTGCCTTGCGTCCTGCTCGGCTTGTTCCTGAGCTCGTCGGCGATCACGTCGGCGGGAATTCCTTCATTCTCTGAAGACGCGTTCCTCTAGAGTTTCTCCTATCTCCGAGACCTCGTCCCGCGAAACGGGTTGCTCCGGATCCCGTTCTCCGGCCTCATGATGTCGCCGAATGTTTCGGCGCCGGTTTCTCCACCGGCGGGATTCCCGCTGAGGTGGTTCTTCTCCGGATGCGGTCGGCTCGTCGTTAGAGACGGGGGTCGACTCCACTCTCCCGATGAAGAGGATGTCGGGGTAGAATGGTGCGGCGGTCGTGGCGATCTTCTTCCCGTTCTCCTTTGAGGGCGGAGGAATGGAAAGAACGACTTGCTTCCTCCCAGTCTCTTTCTTCCTTGCGATCTGTGTCCATTCTTTCGTCGGGGAAGTAGACAATGGAGTTCTCCGGGTCAGCGGGCTCTCGGCCCCTGGCTTGCCGAGGGCGATCTTTTTTCGGAGCGCTGGAGGTCGCGCTTTTTCCTTCCTCACCCCGATATTCTCGGAGCGTGTTGGAGTGGACTTCTTCTTTGGCGGATCAGCGATGCGGTGTAGAGTTCCCTCTTCATCTGCTATGGATGAGATCGTTCCAAAGTAGAATACGGATCCGGGACGGAGGGTGATCTTGCGGTGGAAGGTAACAGCCATTGAGCTAGCTTGGATCGGCGACACACCCCCTACCTGGCGCGCTAGCTATCGGTGTTTTGGGTCCGACCGCACACCCGGGGTTGCCCCTCAAGGTGTTTTAGGAGTAGGACGGTGTCGCCGACTGTAGCCAAATGGTTCGTGCCCGATGCACGAGGAACAATGGATAGTGTTTACAGGTTCGGGCCGCTTCGAGATGCGTAACACCCTACGTCCTAGCGAGTATGCTTTGTGTAATGGGTTACAAGGGAGCTCTCGTAAAGAATTGAGGTGGGTGGCTGAGTAGTAGGATCGATCGTTCTGAAGGGGTGCCCCCTAGGCCTTATATATTCGACCGTGAGGCAATACATGTGGATATGCACCTAAGAGATAGTGAACCGTTTTTGTCTATCTTCCTATGATTCTGCCAACTTATCCTCGCCGGGTTACGTCGTTCGGGGCTCCAGCGCGGGAAAGTCGGATCTTCTGTTTTGGTCGCTTGCTCAACGCTGTGGGGCCGTCCGGGTTTGCGCCCACCCGGCCTTATGTCGATCTGCTTCACTAGTCGTTTCTCCCCAGGCCCATGAAGGAGTGACCTCACGATTTATTGGGTTCTTGGGCCTTTCGTGAGGTCTTTTATCCTTCCAGTGGACTCGGGGGATATCTATCCCCCACAAGTACAGAGAGTAGCAAGCACATATATTACATCAAAATGACTCTCTACTAACTCTCTAACTCCCCCTAGCTCTCACAACTCATATCTCTCCCCTTTGGCGTCAAACACCAAAAGGGAACCCGAACCTAAACATCCGAAGCGGGAGGAGGCGGCGGGGGCGCATCCGGTCGCGGTCGAGGCAGCAGAGCGAACGCCGGCGGGGGGTCAGAGTCAGTCTCGGATCTAGGATCTGCGGTAGAAGCTGGAGCTGGTACTGACTCGGACTAAGGCCACGCTGTAGAAGCTGCCGGAACTGAAGTGGTCACAGATACTGCCACAGTAGGAGTGGTAATAGCAGAAGCCGGTGGCACTGGTGGCTGCGGGCAGACAGAGCTGAGAACCGGAGAGGTGAAAGCCAAAGTGACCGGCCGGAGCGGAGAAGGACCAACAGAAGGAAGAGGGGGTCCGGTCTGAATCGCTGGCACAACTGGAGCCTGAAGCGAAGGAGGTGGAGCAGACTGAACTAGGGGAACTGAGACACCAGAATGCTGTAGCATAAGAGCCATGAATGCCCTGCTCTCAGCCCGATCCTGAAGAAGCTGCTGCTGAAGTGAATCATGTCTGTCCTATATGGTCTGGAACATCGAGAGCATCCTCTCGGATAACTGTTGATGGGCTGCTACCTGGCGGGACTGCTCGGCTGCCAAGTGAGCCTACTGCTGAGTGAGTGTCTGAAGAATCGAAGCAATAGTAGGGTCAATAGCCGGAGGGGTAGCAGGGGCAGCACTAGAACTCCCAGCCTCATGATCATGTGAGCGTGGAGGCATAGGAGGCGGAGGCGAAGGAATCCCAAAATCATCATCATCATCATCATCATCATCATCATCATCATCATCATCAACTGCTGTATCCTGAGTGTCAAACTGACGAAGAGAAGCATCCTCGGCCTGAGAGTCAAAAACAGGAGCAGAAGCTGGCATAGGAGCCTCAGGCACAGGACGGTAGGATCCAAAAACAAGGCGTGAGGCCTCAAGCGTGCCCTGAAACTGTGGAGGCCGAATCAGCTGCGCAAAGATGTGGCACAAGTAGTGAGCATATGGCAACTGTCGACGAGCACGAATGCCATCCAAAACGGTGTCCTCGATCTCACAAATAAGGAAATCCACGACGTCAAACTCAGAGTGAGAGACCAGGGCACCAAGGAGCCAGAGCTAGATATGTGTGGTAGCCTCCCTGTATCCCATCCTCGGCAGAAGAGTCCGTCTGATAAGCTCAAATAAGTACTTGGCTGCTGTAGTAAAATCTGCCGGTGAACGTCGCGACCCATCTGAGAAGGGCGGGCGGAACAGAGCCGCGACGTGAGCTGTACCCGGAGCCACACCGCCGTGAGGGCGACGAGGAGGGTCAGAGGTGTCGTAGCATAGGCTGTGAAGTCGAGTCGTCGACTCGGGAAATCCAAAGAGCTGGCGAATCTGACTGGCAGTAATGGTGACATCCTCTCGCTCAAACCGAAACCTCATCCAGTGATGATCTAAGTCTATCCATACAGTCGCGTAGAAGACTCAGACCCACTCCTCAACATACCTGCCGCTGGTAGTCAAAAGGGTCAGAAGGCCAGGCAGATATGTGAGGTGCGCCTCAGAGTCAGCACCGGCGGCAAGCAGAAAGGCTGGAAGATCCAAGAGCCGGTGCACTCGCAGAGCAATCTGTGAAGACATCTGAGCTCTGAAAAAGGACTCCTGAATACGGGTGCTGAATAGGTCAACTGCTGCAGGATCCCTCTGAGCCGGTAACCAAGACTCTACGGGTACGTATCTGAACCTACGTACCTGTGCCGCTGTAGCACGCTGAAGGTCAAAAAGTCTGGGATCCGCAGCAAGGGGTCGTACCTCAGTCTCATCGCGCTCCCAGAATCAAGGTGGAGAGATAGGAGGAGCTGAAGCGGGAGCGAAAGGAGGAGCAGTGGAAGCTGGTGTAGTGGAGGTAGCGGGTATGGCTGTGGTGGTGGATGGCGCAACAGGGGTGACGGGAGCAGGCAGAGTGGGTGGTGGAGTGGAAGCAGTGGTGTGAGTGGAGGAGCGAGGCTGGGAGGCGAGACGACGAACACGGTATGCAATCTGATCTGACGGAGTCTATGGCTGATCTGCAAGCTCGGCCTGCGCAGCGGCTGCTGCTGCTGCTGCTGCCGCTGCACGGGCTGCTCTGTCCATACGCCGCTTCTTGCGGCCTTTTGGCTGCTCCAAGTGTACTGTCTTGCCCTTGACCTGCCTGAAGGGGCGACAAGGATCCTCATCATCGCCTCCCCCTGGCGCCGACACATTCTTCGTGCGCGGCATCCTGACCTGATGACTGCAAATGAGAGAGATACTAAGCATAGATCGATAGTATCCGATAGAATATCAAAGAATGAGATGACTACCTGGAAAGCTCACACGAGAGGTGACGATCCAGGCAGGACAGGAGACAGCACACGGGCAATCAAGGTCACTGAAATGATAGAAGAGGTGAGCACGTATTAGTCACATAGTCATAAGTATATGAAATGTGGATAAATACATACACAGAGAAATATGGCACAGAAAACAAGAGATGAGACGATCGAGAGGTCAAACGACGTGAAAACGGCGTTTGAACGATAAAAAGTGCCATAGAAGGTTTGGAATTCGAATTGAGGCACGAAATGACATGGAATTGAGCCGATACTTCACGAATAGGTTTATATATGTGAATATGAGTGAAGTGTATGCTTGGTTTGAATTTAGGAGAATAAAATGAGATTTGGGCACTCAGCTCGGAAATGATCGCACAAAACGGGGAATTGAGTGAAATGGAAGCCTGGAATATCGGATTGGCGTGAAATTTGGCAAATATGTTACTGGAGGTGTTGTGAAGGTGCTTGAAAAATTTGGGTTCAATCGGGGCATTTTTGGCTGGTTTGGGCATTTCACCGAGCACGAGGTGTGCGAGGATTTAGGGTTTGAGGGAAATGGCTATTTGAGGTGTGAAAACCCTCCCGAAGGAGCTAGGAACCTGCAGGAATGTTCAAAGCACACATACCACAACTTGGTTTCACAGGAATTCACAGAGATTTGGAATTGACAACAAGGGTGGAAGAGAGGAGCTTCACTGGAGACAGGAGCACACAGAGAGAAAAAGGGAAAGAGAGAGAGAGGGATTCTCACCAGAGAGGGAAGGGGATGAGCGCAGGAGCAGGTTCGCCGGAGGATCGCCGGAGAGGAGAGATGGTCGCCGGCGAGGGGTGGGGATCGCCAGAGACTGAGAGCCAAGGCAGAGAACAGAGAGGAGTGGCTGCCAGGCCTCGGGCGCGAGAGGGAAAAGTTCTTTAAAAACCGGATATGGGCGCACCGGACAGTCTACAGTGCCTGTCCGGTGCACACCGGACAACGCACAGTAGGTATCCGGTGAACCACCGGACAGCGCACAGGAGAATGGAGTTTCAGCGCGCGGCAGCCGGTGCACCGAGCATTGCACAGTGCAGTGTCCGGTGCACACTGGACTGTCCAGTGAGCCCAGACAGAGGGAAAATTTGAATTTTTTGAAATTTTCTATCTAGTTCCCAACCAAACCAAATCCCAACTTATAAACACACAAAATAACACTTGTTGGGACAGGTATTGGCACCCTCATATATTTTCTCATATTTTTCAAAATATTTTGCCATAGGCTAGATAATTTTTAGAGAAAATAGGCAAATGGTGAAATTTGCATTTTGGCTTGCACTAGGGGTTTTCATGAGTGATTTGAGTTTTGAATACTCCCCCTAAGTGCAGTACCTCATGCATATTTCAAGAACCAACAATTGCATAAAAAGTAAGAATTTAAGTGCTAAAAGCTTAAAACTAAGACTTGTCAAGTTTGATCCGAGTTAAGCTTTTTCACTCGCTTTGTTGGCGGTTATCTCAACTAGGTTAGACAAGCCCTAGATGCAATACAAGAAATTTAAACATGCAATGCAAGCTTGACAACACCATTTGACATTTTACATAAAATTTCTGAGATCAAGAATATTTAGTTCATTCCTCAACATGCAAAAGCGGGTCTTATCAAGTGGCTTAGTGAAAATATCCGCTAATTGATCTTCCGACCTCACTCCTCCTAAAATGATATCTCCTTTAGCAACATGATCTCTAAGGAAGTGATGACGGATATCAATGTGCTTGGTGCGAGAGTGTTGTACAGGGTTATTAGCAATTTTAACAGCACTCTCATTATCACACAACAAAGGTACCTTTTCTAGAACTACGCCATAGTCTAGAAGAGTTTGTTTCATATATAAAATTTGTGTGCAACAAGCACCTGCGGCAATGTATTCCGCTTCGGCAGTTGACAAGGCAACACTGTTTTGCTTTTTGGATGTCCATGAAACTAGTGATCTACCAAGCAGATGGCATCCCCCAGAAGTACTTTTCCTATCAATTTTGCAACCGGCATAATCCGAATCGGAATAGCCAATTAAATCAAAAGTAGCTCCTTTGGGATACCACAGACCAACGCTTGTGGTGTGCCTGAGATACCTAAGAATCCTCTTAACAGCGCGAAGATGAGCTTTCTTAGGATTAGATTGAAATCTAGCACACATGCAGACACTAAACATAATATCGGGCCTAGATGCGGTAAGGTACAATAAACTACCAATCATAGAACGGTAGAGAGTTTGATTAACCGGGTTACCTCCCTCATCTAAGTCGAGATGTCCATTTGTTGGCATGGGGGTCTTGATTGGTTTGCACTTCTCCATGTTGAACCTTTTCAACAAGTCTTTGGTATACTTCTCTTGAGAGAGAAAGTTACCATCTTTCATTTGCTTGACTTGAAAGCCGAGGAAGTACGTTAGCTCACCAATCATTGACATCTCGAACTCCTTCGACATCAACTCACCAAATTCCTTGCAATGATAGTCATTTGTCGAGCCAAAGATTATATCATCAACATATACTTGACAAATGAAAATATCACCGTTATGTTTCTTTGTGAATAGAGTTGTGTCGACGGTCCCGATCTTGAAGCCCTTTTCGTTGTGGAAGTCGCGAAGGCGCTCATACCAAGCCCTTGGAGCTTGCTTTAGCCCATATAGCGCCTTGGACAACCTGTAAGCATGATTAGGATATCTAGGGTCTTCAAATCCAGGCGGTTGCTCAACATATACAAGTTCATTTATGAAGCCATTTAAAAATGCACTTTTTACATCCATTTGATAAAGTTTTATATCATAGCATGATGCATATGCAAGTAGGATACGGATGGCTTCCAGTCAAGCAACCGGTGCAAAGGTCTCTCCAAAATCCAAGCCTTCAACTTGAGAGAATCCCTTTGCAACAAGTCTTGCCTTGTTTCTTACAATCACACCTTGATCATCTTGTTTGTTTCTGAACACCCACTTTGTTCCAATGATTCTTGCATCTTGTGGGGGCTTCTCCAGGGTCCAAACTTCGTTACGGGTGAAGTTGTTAAGTTCTTCATGCATGGCGTTCACCCAGTCCGGATCCTGTAGCGCCTCATCTATACAAGTAGGCTCAACACAAGAAACAAAGGAGTGATGTTCAATAAAAGAAGCATGTCTATGTGATCGAGTAATAACCCCTTGTGAAGGACTCCCGATGATTTGATTTGGAGGATGAGCTTGAAGTAGCGATGAGTTTCTCCTGTCAACCACTTGGGAAGAAGATCCTGGAGCATCAACATCTTCGGCTTGTACCCTTGCTTGTTCATGAGAGACAAATGTATCTTCATTTGCATGCCTCTCATCTTTTTCATCATCTTGTGGTACATTTGATGAAGAAGACATGTCAATGTTTTGCACCTCTTCTTCATCTTCTTTTGGTTTGATAGCTCCAATAGGCATGTTCTTCATTGCTTCCCTAAGTGGCTCATCACCTACATCATCAAGATTTTCAAGTGCTCCTTGGGAGCCATTAGTCTCATCAAATTCCACATCATATGTTTCTTCTACCACGCCAGTGGCATGATTGAATACTCGATATGCTTTGGACTTTAATGAATAACCCAAAAGAAAACCAATATCACAACGTCTTTGAAACTTCCCTAGGTGATGGCATTTCTTGTAGATGTAGCATTTGCACCCAAACACCCGGAAGAAGGAGACGTCTGGCCTTTTTCCATTTAGCAGTTCATAGGGAGTCTTCGCAAGTAGTCGGTGAGGAAATAGCCTGTTTGATGCATAACATGCAGTATTGACAACTTCGGCCCAAAACCTCTCCGGTATGTTATACTCATCAATCATTGTTCTTGCAAGAGTGATCAAGGTCCTATTTTTTCTTTCAACAACTCCATTTTGTTGAGGTGTGTATGTTGCAGATACTTCATGTTTGATCCCAATTTCATCACAGTACTCATGAATGTTGGTGTTGTCAAATTCTTTGCCATTGTCACTTCTAATCTTCTTGATCTTGCAATCAAATTCATTTTGTGATTTCTTGGCAAACTTCTTGAATATAGATGCAACTTCAGATTTGTCATGGAGAAAGAACACCCAAGTGTATCTTGAGAAGTCATCAACAATCACTAGACAGTAGAGGTTGCCACCGGCACTTACATAATTTGTAGGTCCAAATAAATCCATATGAAGTAGTTCCAGTGGCGTTGATGTTGACATGAAAGCTTTAGTAGGATGTGTATTAGCAACTTGCTTTCCAGCTTGACATGCACTGCATGGCTTGTCTTTTTCAAACACCACATCCTTTAATCCTCTAACCATGTCTTTCTTTAATACCTTCTTGAGTGTGCTCATCCCAACATGTGCAAGCCTCCTATGCCAAAGCCATCCAAGTGAAGCTTTGGTGAAGAGGCAAGTTCTTAAGTCTGCATCTTCTGAAGTGAAATCCACTAAGTAGAGGTTGTTGTATCTAAATCCCTTGAACACCATTGATTCATCATCCATCTTTGTTACAATAACCTCTGTTGGAGTGAATAAGCATTGAAGTCCAAGATCACAGAGTTGACCCACTGATAATAAATTGAAGCTTAAAGGTGCAACTAAGAGAACATTTGATATTGATAAATCATTTGAAATTGCCACCTTACCAAGTCCTTGTACTTTTCCTTTTGAATTGTCTCCAAATGCGATTTTATCTTGTCCATCAACATTCTCATCAAGTGAGGTGAACATCCGTGGGTTGCCTGTCATATGCTGTGTGCATCCACTGTCAATAACCCAATGGCTCCCACCGGTCTTATAGTTCACCTTCCGTTCACCCCTAGCCATGAGGCATAGGTGAGAAGTCGATGATGGCGATGGTGGTGGTGAAGAGAAGTCCCCGGCGATGGCGGCAACTTTTTCATCATTCTCTTCTTCACTTGAAGAAGAACCACTTGATGACTCAATGTCAGTGAGCCAGTCACCAACAATATATGCCTTTCCATTCTTCTTCTTGTGGAACCTCTTTTGCTTCCCATCTTTCCTCTTGAAGAATTTCTTTTCCTTCTTTTCATCATCGCTGTCATCTTCTTTCTTGCCCTTGAATTTGTTCTTCTTGGGCTTGTTACATTGATGAGCAAGATGACCGAGCTCACCATAGTTATAGCAATCCATCTCAGAAATGGGCTTTCTTTTGTTGGAAAAGAACTTCTTCTTTCTTGAATCAAATTTGATGCCTTCTCTATTGAGCTTCTTCAACATCTTGGTGGTCTTCCTTACCATCAAGGCAACGTTGGCATCAAGGTCATCATCACTTGAGGATTCTTCCTCAACTTGTATTTTTGCTTTTCCTTTTCTTTCATGATTTGCTTTGAGAGCCAAATCCTTTCTTTTGGAAGATGATTCTTCTTTGTCGTTGATGTGCATGTACATCTCGTGAGCATTGATCTTTCCCAAAATCTGTGTAGGTGTGGTAACTGAAAGATCCATTTGATGTAGCACAGTGACAATGTGTCCATATTTGTCTATTGGGAGGACACTGAGAATCTTCCTCACAACATCCGGTTGTGAGATTTGAGTAAGCCCTAATCCATTAACTTCCTCTACAAGAATATTGAGACGTGAGTACAAGGCATTGGCATTTTCATTAGCAAGCATTTCAAAAGAATTTAACTTTCTCATGGCTATGTGATATCTCTCCTCACGCTCACTTCTCGTTCCTTCATGTAGAGCACAAATATCCATCCACAAATCATGAGCATTTTTATGATTTCTTACTCTATTGAATACATCTTTGCAAAGGCCTCTAAAAATGGTGTTTTTGGCCTTAGCATTCCATTTCTCATAATTGAACTCATCACCTACAAGATTTGTGGGATCTCTAGGTTCGGGGAATCCTTGTGTGGCGGCTTTATAGACACCAATGTCTATAGCCTCTAAATATGCTTCCATACGAATTTTCCAATAAGGAAAATCGTCACCATCAAAAACGGGAGGAGGTCCATCCCCACCGGACATCGTAACTCTAGCGGTTAAGCTAATCTACGAGCAACAAGGCTCTGATACCAATTGAAAGGATCACGATGCCCAAGAGGGGGGTGAATTGGGCTTTTCTAAAAATCAACACTAATTAAAAGCTAAACAAGAGCTAAGCAAGAGCCCAACTTCACCCCAACAACTAGCACTAAGATAATAATACTAGAAATACAATAATGCTATGACAATACTTCAAATACTTGCTAAACAAATACACAATGGAAAGTGCTTGAATTAAGTGCGGAATGTAAAGCAAAGTTTAGAAGACTCCTCTAATTTTTCCCGAGGTATCGAAGAGTCGGCACTCTCCACTAGTCCTCGTTGGAGCACCCGCGCAAGGGTATCGCTCCCCCTTGGTCCTCGCAAGAACCAAGTGCTCACTACGAGATGATCATTTGCCACTCCGCCGCGGTGGATCCCTCGAGACCGCTTACAAACTTGAGTCGGGTCACCAACAAGATCTTCACGGTGATCACCGAGCTCCCAACGCCACCAAGCCGTCTAGGTGATACCGATCACCAAGAGTAACAAGCCGTAGACTTTCGCTTGACCAAGAGAAGCCTAATGCAAGTGGTGTGTGCTCTAGGTGGCTCTCGCTAGCGCTAATGAGGAACAAACGCGGATTAAGATTCTCTAATCTTCTCACTAGGCTTTTGGTGCTTGCAATGCTCTAGCAATGTGCTGGAATAAATGTGGAGTGCAAGACCTTGAATATGGTGGGTGGAAGGGGTATAAATAGCCCTCACCCACCAACTAGCCGTTACTGGCAACTTACTGCGCACGGGCGCACCGGACAGTCCAGTGCGCCACCGGTGCGCCAACGGTCATTTCCAACGGCTAGTTCTGACAGTTAGCCGTTGGAGTCATGGCACACCGGACAGTGAACAGTCACTGTCCGGTGCACACCAGACAGTCCGGTGCGCTGTCCGGTGTGCCACTAAAATTCAACTCTGAATTCTGCGCTCTCGGGTTTCTGCGTGGGAAAGCCTCTTCCCCGGGCCAGCCTGGCCCCACCTGGCAGAGGGTGCACCGGACAGTCCGGTGCACACCGGACAGTCCGGTGCCCCAGGGCCAGAAACCCTAACTCTTGTTTTTCAGCTGATGTTCAAATCGGTTTTCGTTCTAACTTGTGAGTGAGTTCTAGAGTGACACCTAGCACTGTCTATGAGTGTGATTGTGCACCAACACTACACTAGAACTCTCTTGGTCAAACTACTCATCGACAACCCCTCTTTATATTACGGCTAAAAGAGAATAAAAGACCTAACTAAATCACGAGTGTCCACATCTCCTTGACACTCGGACTCCGTAGTCCTTCACCTTTTGTTTCGTTGTTTTAGCCGTCGCTTCGAGTTCTTATCTCCGGGATTGTTTTTACCTGTTGTAGTACTTCTACCTGTAATGCGACTTAACTTACCATTTGTCTCTGCAAAACACACGTTAGTCACATATAACATTACGTTGTCATTAATCACTAAAACCAACCAGGGGCCTAGATGCTTTCAATGGTAAGTGCTAAGCTCACTAGTTAAATTTTCATTTTTCTCTACCACCTGAGCATAAGCATTTTTAGTCTTAACATGCTTTTTGTTTTCCTTAATAAGGAAATCCTCTTGGCTATCCAAGAGTTCATCCTTCTCATGAATAGCACTAATTAATTCATTTAATTTTTCCTTTTGTTGCATGTTAAGATTGGCAAAAAGAGTAAGCAAGTTGTCCTCATCATTACTAGAATTACCCTCATCACTAGATGTTGCATACTTAGTGGAGGATCTTGATTTTACCTTCTTCTTCTTGCCATCCTTTGCCATAAGGCACTTGTGGCCGACGTTGGGGAAGAGAAGACCCTTGTTGACGGCGATGTTGGCGGCATCCTCGTCGTCGGAGGAGTCGGTGGAGCTCTTGTCCGAGTTCCACTCCTGACAAACATGGGCATCGTCGCCCTTCTTCTTGTAGTACCTCTTCTTCTCCTTCTTCTTCCCCCTCTTGTCGTTATCCCTGTCACTATCACTAGACAAAGGGCATTTAGCAATAAAATGACCGGGCTTACCACATTTGTAGCATACTTTCTTGGAGCGAGGCTTGTAGTCCTTCCCCCTCCTTTGCTTGAGGATTTGGCGAAAGCTCTTGATGATGAGCACCATCTCCTCGTTGTTGAGCTTGGAGGCGTCGATGGGGATCCTACTTGACGTAGACTCTTCTTTCTTCTCCTCCGTTGCTTTGAATGCAACGGGTTGCACATCGGGTGTGGAGGAGACGCCTTGCTCGATGATTTTCTTGGAGCCTTTGATCATCAATTCAAAGCTCACAAATTTTCCTATCACTTCCTCGGGAGACATTAGTTTATATCTAGGATCACCACGAATTAATTGAACTTGAGTAGGATTAAGAAACACAAGTGATCTTAGAATAACCTTGACCATTTCATGGTCATCCCATTTGGTGCTCCCGAGGTTGCGCACTTGGTTCACCAAGGTCTTGAACCGGTTGTACATCGCTTGTGGCTCCTCCCCTTGGTGAAGCATGAATCGACCGAGCTCCCCCTCGATCGTTTCTCGCTTGGTGATCTTGGTCACCTCATCTCCTTCGTGTGTGGTCTTGAGCACGTCCCAAATCTCTTTGGCACTTTTCAACCCTTGCACCTTATTATACTCCTCTCGACTTAGAGAGGCGAGGAGTATAGTAGTGGCTTGGGAGTTGAAGTGTTGGATTTGTTCGACCTCCTCCGAATCATAATCCTTGTCCTCCTTCTTTGGTACCTGCGCTCCATACTCAACAATATCCTATATGCTTTTGTGGAGTGAGGTTAGGTGATGCCTCATTTTATCACTCCACATAGAATAATCTTCACCATCAAACATAGGTGGTTTGCCTAATAGGACGGAAAGTAATGGAGTGCATTTTGAAATACGAGGATAGCGAAGGGGCATCTTACTATACTTCTTGCGCTCATGGCGCTTAGAAGTGGCGGATGCCGATTCCGAGCCGAAGGTGGAGGGTGACGAAGAGTCGGTCTCGTAGTAGACCACCTTCTTAATCTTCTTCTTCTTGTCACCCTTCCATTGGGATTTGATGGAGGAAGAGGATTCCTCCTTGTGCTTGTGGGTAGACTCTCGTGAGTGTGTTCTCCCCGAGCTTGCGGACTTGTCGCCGGTCCCGATCTCCCTCATGGCGGATGCTCCCGACATCACTTCGAGCGGTTAGGCTCTAATGAAGTACCGGGCTCCGATACCAATTGAAAGTCGCCTAGAGGGGGGTGAATAGGCAAATCTGAAATTTATAAAGTTTAAGCACAACTACAAGCCGGGGTTAGCATTAGAAATATAATCGAGTCCGAAAGAGAGGGCGAAAACAAATCACAAGCAAATAAGGCGGATGACACGGTGATTTGTTTTACCAAGGTTCGGTTCTTGCAAACCTACTCCCCGTTGAGGTGGTCACAAAGACCGGGTCTCTTTCAACCCTTTCCCTCTCTCAATCGGTCACCTAGACCGAGTGAGCTTCTCTTCTCAATCAAACGGGACACTAAGTCCCAACAAGGACCACCACACAATTGGTGTCTCTTGCTTTGATTACAATTGAGTTGGAAACAAGAAAGAAGGAAGAAGAAAAGCAATCCAAGCGCAAGAACTCAAATGAACACAATTGTCTCTCTCACTAGTCACTATTTGATTGGAATGATCTTTGGACTTGGGAGAGGATTTGATCTCTTTGTTTGTGTCTTGGAATGAAGTCTAGAGCTCTTGTATGAGGTTTGATGGCTGAAAACTTGGATGCATTGAAGTGTGGTGGTTGGGGGGTATTTATAGCCCCAACCACCAAAAGAACCGTTGGTGAGGGCTTCTGTCGTATGGCGCACCGGACAGTCCGGTGCGCCATCGGACATTGTCCGGTGCGCCAGCCACGTAACCAGGCCGTTGGGTTCTGACCGTTGGAGCTTCTGACAACTGGGCCACCGGACAGTCCAGTGGTGCACCGGACAGGTCCTGTTCACTATCCGGTGCGCCTTCTGCGCCTGCTCTGACTTCTGTGTGCACTTATTCACTGTAGCGTTGTAGATGACCGTTGGCGCTTGGAGCCGTTACTCCGCTTGGTGCACCGGACAGTCCGGTGCTACACCGGATAGTTCGGTGAATTATAGCAGAGCGGCCACCCTGATTTCCTGAAGGTGGCAAGTTTAGAGTTGAGCTCCCTGGTACACCGGACACTGTCCGGTGGTGCACCAGACACTGTCCGGTGGCACACTGGACAGTCCGGTGCGCCAGACCAGGGCTGCCTTTGGGTTGTCTTTTGCTCTTTTTATTTGAACCCTTTCTTGGACTTTTTATTGGTTTGTGTTGAACCTTTGGCACCTGTAAAACTTATAATCTAGAGCAAACTAGTTAGTTCAATTATTTGTGTTGGGCAATTCAACCACCAAAATTCATATAGGAAAAGGTTTGACCCTATTTCCCTTTCAGTTTCCTATAGTGAGTAACAAGTGCACAACAAAAATTGACGAAACACGACAAGTGGTCAAGGTTTGGTTTTCTCTTTTTTGCTCTCTAACACTTAATCACACACTAATCGCTTACTCTCGCAAAGAGAGGGGTCATAAAGATCTCAAGTAGGGCTTAGGATGTCCCAGTAATGATCTAGAGGTCACTAGCCTCACTAGTGGTGTGGGGTGGGTATATATATCCCCAGTCGTCTTCACTATCGAGCTTCCAGTCAAAACATCGTGGATCTCATTCCCTTCGATACACGATGGCGGCCACACCATAAAACTTGGTTGGTGTGTGTAGGAAACGGGTGATGCCTAAGAGGGGGTGAATAAGGACTTCTAAAACTTTCACTAAACTAGGCCACAAATAAATCCTTAGAGCAAAACCTATGCAAATAATCAAACAAGAATGTGCAAACTAGGTTTTGTCTAAGTGTTGCTATCTCTACCGCAATGTCTAAGTTTCAATCTACACTATATAGGCATGAATACAAGATTGAAACTTAAATGCTTAATATAAATGCGGAAACTTAAAGAGCAAAGTAGAGAAGCAAACTCTCGTGGATGAAGCCGGTATTTTTAATTACCGAGGTATCCGGAACCGCACAAGGTCCCGACTAATCCTCGTTCGTGCCCCTACGCAAAGGGAAGCCCACGCGAGGGCCAAGCACCTCGGTCGAGTAACTCCGTAGAGAGTCGTGGGCCTTCTCCACGCGCAAGTGGTGCTCCGCTTCCGGCTCCTCTCGGACGCTCCTCGCCGTCTCCACTATCGAGCTTCCGGTCGAAACGCTGCGGGCCTCGTTCCCTCCGGTACATGGTGGCAGCCATGACACAAACACGGTTGTCACAGTCTCGCAAGACTCTCACTCCACTCGATACAATTACAATGGCCCGCGCAAGAGCCGAGGGGTTGTGTGGTTTGTCTAAACTCACTCAACTAACTAGGATTCACCTAGAGCAAGCGCTAATGCGGTCTAACTAACCTAAGAACTTCGCAAAGCACCTACGCTATCTCCGAGTGATTATATTAAGCACATGGGTGTTTGAGCACTTGGAAATGTCTACACTATGCCTTGGTATGTTGCTTAGGCTCCCACACCTCCAAATGGCAGGTTGGGTGAAGTATATATAGGCCCCAACTCAAATATAGCCGTTGGAAAGCAGTTCTGCAGCTTTCTGCGGTCGGACAGGTGCACCGGACTGTCCGGTGGTGTACCGGACATGCCACGTGTACTAGCCGTTAAAGTAGCCGTTGGAGCTTCCGAAGATGGCGCACCGGACATGGCGCACCGGACGGTCCGGTGTGCACCGGACAGGCCATGCTCGCTTGTCGTATTTTGGCCATAACTTTTAGCTCCGAACTCCAATTTCGATGATCTTATACTTTTTGGAAAGCTTATGAAATTCTATACATCCCAGAGTTGAAGGCATACCAGTTTGAGCAAATTTGGCATACCGGACAGTCCGGTGTGCACCAGACATCCCATATGTTGCTCTTGTTTTTTCAGCAATTCCGACTTCATATTGTGGGTATAACTTTAGCTCCAAACTCCAATTTTGATGATCTTGGACTTTTTGGAAAGCTTATAAAATTATCTACATCTCAGAGTTGAAGCTATGTTAGTTTGAGTAGATTTGATTTTGTGAAACACTTCCAATTCAGTCAACCCTTCCTCTCAACTTCGTCAAGTTCACTTTTGTTTTGCATCTTTGTATCTCACTTCTACTTCTTGATGTGTTGGACTCTTAGCATGTATAAAGTGTCTTCAATATGACTTTGTAATGTCTTATATGGGTATTATAATATCTTCTTTGAGGTGTTGCATCCTCAGAGCCTCAGTCCAATCCACTTCGCATCCTGTGAACTACAACACACAAACAATTGGAAAAAACATTAGTTCACAGGTTGTGTTAATCATCAAACACCAAAATCTATTAAGCCAAATGGCCCGAAGTCCATTTTCTATACAATCTCGCCCTTTTTGGTGATTGATGGCAATACAACCAAAGCAAGCAAATATTACAAACATTTGAATATAAATATACAATCTACTTGCTAGGATGCATGTTTGTCCCCATAATGTGAGATTATGGACTTAAGCCTCCCCCTAACTCCATAATTCACTTACTTCCTATTTTAGACTAAAATGCAAAAACCACTTGAAAGATCAAAATTTTAATTTGGTGGTGTTTGGTGTTTGATAACATTTTCATTGCTTTGGTCCCTACAACTTCTCCCCCTTTGGCATCAACCACCGAAAAGGAAGACACTAAAAGCATATAGAAAGCAAATAAGACTTGCCCTCTCTAAAGAAATATCAATTAATACCAATAGAAGCACTAAAAGATTACTCCCCCCTAAATGAGTGTTCTCCTTTAGAAAGAATTTTCTCCCCCTTTAGAGATGAAGAAAAACTCCTCCTGACAGAGATCTTCTACTTAGGAAAAAGCATGTGAGAAATAGAGGTGCAAGACATAATTTGAATAGACTAACTTCCCTTATGCATAGGTAACAAAATATGAGTTAATAGTATATGCATTTATAGCAACATGGGAAGTATAAGATATGAAATATAGTCTAATCAAATATTGGAGAAGACATGTAAATGATACTTAATGTAGTCTCAAAGATACCAATCGAAAGTCAATGGCGGACCAATTGAAAACCAATGGCAGGCTTGTGAGACATGAAAGTTCTTGGAGATTTTGCAGTGGAAGTTTGTTGTCATTCTCTGAGGACTTCATTTTCCTTACAATGAGACTATCACATAAAAATAGACTTGAAAAGGTGTTAGTCTCAAAGTCTTAGATTATAGAGTAACCTACCCCTGGATTTGTGCATACAAGTTTTGAATACTTGTAGGAGACATGCACTTTGATTTGATATCAAGAGAGGCAAATTATTTATAATCCGAACTTTGGCACATATAAGTTAAATGATACAACTTGTAGAATATGAGTGTTTTACCTGTAGCATTTAAAATTATTAATTGATGTATCATTTACTATGGAGTGATAAAGAAGCTATGTGCCATGCTTAAATACACATTTTAAACCATGTAGGTTTGCTTAAGTGTATGAATTGAAAACAAGCAGTCCTACCATGTGATTTACCTAGTATGCATGCGTTTAAGCAAAAGTAAGTACAAATTGTAATACTAGGCATGAGAGGTAAAACTAGATACAAGTAAAAATAGATACACATATCTAAAAATAAGGAATGCAATAAATCTAGTTACCTTAGTCATGGGTGGGGAAATTTGGGTCCAAAATATTCACTAATCCACTTGGTAATAAATTTTATCCAATATGATGTATCCCATGATATACATCCCAAATTTGCCAAGTCACCAAATTTCCCGTATGACCTTCGGTCCACTCACTTCCCTTTTGGGATCCAAACCTTCTTGGTGCTTTTCATGGTTGAAATTATTTCCTTCGGCACCCAGATGCGTTTGGCCCCCTTTCCTTTGTTGGCTTGCTTGTTGGCCTTGATTGATATCACCTTTCCATTCTTTTTCTTCTTGATCAAATATGGTGTAGCAGCCTTTTTGTCCACCTTTTTTATGTAGGTGTTGGAGATTTTGCTTCATGGCTTTTGCTTGAGCTTTTGCCTTCGCTTATCCCCGGTCATCGCTTTCCATTGGAAAGACTTGTGGCCTTCCTTGTGGCATAATCTACAAAACACATTTTCACCCTCCATAGACTTGTTCACTCCAGCAGTGGTGTTATCCTGTGGAGGTCGGATTTGTTTGGCTTTGTCTTTCTTGTTATACAAGGCTTTTCCAAGGCGAGCCACTTCTTGCTTTAATTGCTCATTTTCCTTTGCAATCTCCTTAGAACAGGTTTTGATAATAACATTCTTAACAAGAACTTGATTGCAGGGGTTAGAATCATCAATTAAATCAAAGCAGGAAGTAGAAGCATCTTTCTTAATAATTTCAGGTATTTCAATCAAAGATCATTCTAGGGTGCTACCAATGTTTTCTAGCTTAGTAGTTAGCTCATTATTGTGTATGCTAAGAATTTCCATTTTCCCTAGCAAATTTTCAATAGCTTCTTGAGAGCTAGCTAACTTAGCCTTTAGTTTTTCATTCTTTTTAAATAGGCCATCATCGGTAGCAGTGGATGGAGCACTAGACCCTAATAGCTCAATTTTAGTTGACAGCTCACTATTTAAATTTGCAAAAGTTTCAAATTTTTCTAGCAAACCTTTATAATCATTTTGGGAGCTAATCAACTTATTTTTCAAAGTTTTAAGTTGAGCTTTTTGCTTAGTGCAAACATCCTAAAAAAATTTAACGGCTTCCGTAAGCTCATCTATGGAGGGCTTTCCCTCACCTTCATCATCACTACTACTTTCATCACTAGAGGATTGGATGCTTTTGTTACCTCATGCCATAAGGCATTTGTGTGATGACCGTGATGAGCGTTATGAGGACCGGTGGCTACGCGTCCTTGGAGGTTCATCATCACTTGAAGAATTATCCCAAGTTCTGACACTTGTTAGCGTCTTACCTTTGCTCCTCTCCTTTTTGGGTTCGGCCATAGTTGGACAGTTGTCCCTGAAGTGGCCCTTCTCCCCACATGCGAAGCATCCTCTCTTTCTTTGCTTTTTCCTGTCAATGTTAAAGAGAAGATCCTCTACCTGCAGGGGCACACCCATTAGATTAATCTTGCGGATCATCCTCATTACCTTTCCGGTGCGTCGGATTGTTTCTTCGTCCTCGGAGGATGATGTTGATGGTTGATTATCTTCACCATCATCACTTTGTTCTTCTTCCTCTTCTTCACTTGAGGAACTTGGTGTGGGAGCCTTCTTTTTACCCTTCCTTTTATCACATGCAAAAGCATATGGCCTTGAGGAAGTTGGCTCCTCTCCCTAACACATTTTTCGCGACATCTCGAAGGCCGCGATTTTTCCAATCACGATTGTCGGGGTCATTGTACCCAAGTCCTACATGTTGTGAAGAATAGTGATGATGCTCCCATATCTTTGTTGTGGTAGTAGGGAGATAATCTTCCTCACAATGTCCACATCACCTAGCTTATTAATGCCAATAGAATTGAGCTCATTGATAATTAGATTCAAACGAGAATACATATGTAGCATCCCAAAAATTCAAATTCTGAAATTTTCTCAAACTTGCCCTAAATTCAGAATGAATTTCAAATTTCATTTCAATGTTTGTTTGCGAGTTGATATCAGCAAATAAATTATAGTGGTCTATATTTTCTCCAAAATCCTCCTCAAAATATCCTACAAATATTTCCCCAGTGATCACCCTCAAACTCTTTCAGAAATACTGCCCAAATATTCCACCGATATATGTCCAAGTATTTTCTTCTTGAGAAATACCTTCAGAATCATTTTTCAAGTCCCTACAAATATTTTCTTCATAACTTTCTTCATGCTCATACGTATACGTATGCCTCCGGTGTCATACGGTGAGCTCTACAAGCTAATTACACTCATATAAGACAAATCCATGCTAATCTCCCACTAATCCTCTCATCCTCCCACTAATCCCCTCATCCCTCCCCCTAATCCCCCCACCATGGCTATAAATAGAGGGGCAAGGGCCTCCTCTCATCCCACCCCAAGCCATTTCATGGCAACTCCCTCCCCCCCCCCACACCCACACGCCCACTCCCACTCCCACTCCACCTCCCACACAAGCACACACTAGCACAAGGATCGTTCGATCGTTCTTCGATCGTTCGTCCTCTTGTTCTTAGTTTGTTCGTTCGTTCGTCCGATCGTTCGATCGTTCGTCCGATCGTTCATGGTTTGTTCGTCTATTCGTCTGATCGTTCGATCGTTCGTCCGTTCGTTCGTCCAAATAATCTTTTTCCTGCCGTTAGGCTGCCGAAATTCCGATCGTTCGTTCGTCCGATCGTTTGATCGTTCGTCCGATCGTTCATGGTTCGTTCGTCCGTTCGTCCGATCGTTCGATCGTTCGTTCGTTCGTTCGTCCAAATAATCCTTTTCCTGCCGTTATGCTGCCAAAATTCTGATCGTTCGTTCGTTCGATCATTCGATCGATCATCGTTCGTTCATAGTTCCTATTCATCGTTCATCGTTCGTTCATCGTCACTATTTACCATCACTATTTACCGTCACTATTTACCATTACTTTTTACCTTTACTTTTTACCGTTTACCATTACTTTTTACCGTTTACCGTTACTTTTTACCGTTACTATTTACCGTTACTTTTTACCGTTACTTTTTACCGTTACTTTTTACCGTTACTATTTACCGTTACTTTTTACAGTTACTATTCACCGTTACTATTCATCGATCATCCGATTACCCCAAATTTCAACTACTCATCCATCATGTTGTCCAGTCCACCTAAGACCAGCCAGACCCATATTCCAGTTATACAAACTTCGGTGACTGTGATTTTCATTCCAGTAGGGAACTTCCAATCTGGTCACCCATCCTAGGTTTCTCCAAGTTGAGCACGCTTAACTTGAGATTCCTTCGAACCAGGCTTCCAAACTCAGATTCCAATAATTCTCGTTTCTAAATTCTTATCAAACTATTCCCTATCCAACCATGCCATCCCTTAAGCATGGTTCATGTTCCAGAAAAATCCCAAAATACTCTCGTCCCATATTCTGCCTATAACTCTCCTGTTCATATTAAGTCAGACGATTCATTCGTCACTATTCTCACCAACAGTGAACTTCGCTGTGCTACACCACATACACCCAGCTATAAATACACCCAGCTACCCTCTCCCTCTCCACACACACGCAACACCCTCAGCCAAGGCAAACACCCCACTCACTCAGTTACTCCGCTTTGCCAGCTACACGCATAGTGTCGCTTCGTCTCCAGTCCACCCTCCTGTTATAGGAGCGTTCGTACCATCTCGTGGAGGCCAGATCTACAACTCTACGCCAGGAGCTAGAAGCCAGTTCCGCGAGCTCTCTTTCCCCTTCGCCGGATAAGCACGGCAAGCTCACTGGATCCCTTTGATGCATAAATTACCTATGCTTTTACAACCACAACCCTCAGCCTGTTATTTTATGCATGATATGATTTTGAGACAAGTTATTATGGCCACCCAGCCGCTTGCCGCAATCAATACTTGATATACTTGTTACAAATGATTTGAGAAAAGGTGTGAGTTTTCAAAAGAAAATGCTTTTCAAAATATGTATGATGAAGGGTTTTCACCCTTATCACCTTTGAGTAGGGATAATCAAGGACTCCCTGGTTTAGGGGAGGGCCTAAGGTGATGGCTCAGCTGGTTTAGGCGTGAGCAGAAGGATTGTCCCCTCGTATAAGGAACGGTTTGTCATCTTTCACTACCTGTACTCATGACAAGTACAACCACTCGAGACTGTGTGGACAGTCACTCAATCTGAACTCGTACGGTCCAACCCCAGGGTTATGAAGGCTGGGGAGCACCGGGAGGATAAGGAGGGGGAAAGTTTTGTCCGGTTTGGACATGGTGGTGGCCAGACTCCTTCCGGATAACCGTTAAGGTTAGGACGTGCGGGGAAAGAAAGAGATTCGGATCCGGATCTCACTGATCATGAGATCGCAGAGCCGGACTAGTGGGTAAAGTGTACACCTCTGCGCAGAGTTTGAAAACCTATTCGAATAGTCTGTGTCCACAGGAATGGACGAGTCTGGTATGGTATGGCAATTAATGTTTTGTTTTCAAAAAAAAGGGTGCGTTTGAGAAAAATGGTTTTTAAAAGGTTCGGCGGTTGAGCCGTGAGCTATGGTGGACGGGAAGTCCAGTAGCTATTTTTGAAAATGAAAACCAGTGGGAAACTGCTGAGATACCTGGATGGTTTAGTCCAGGGGATTTTTGTTCTAATATTGAAAAACTTCCTGCTCCTTTGGGAGAGGATGCGCTTTGAAAAATACAAAATGTTTTACAAAACAACCCTGCATAAAATATTGTTGTTTCTGCAAATATCCTGAGCTCCACATATTTCATGCATTATATCTGATTTCCCCATTCCGCGGGTGAAGGTGGGCTGCTGAGTACGTTTGTACTCACCCTTGCTTATTTATTTTTTTCAGAAAAAGGAGATCGGGTAAGAGTTACGACTATTCCCAACCTTGCATGTGGCTGTTGGACCGCTGATTTGCTTTGCTGCGTATATCGGGCTGCTTCAGCCCCACTCTGATGATATGTCCCGAGTTGTGGACCAACTCTTAAAGTTGATCGCCACCTTTATAGGTTTGTCTCGTCTAAGCAGATCTGAAATCATCTGTTGTATAAATGTGTTTACTAGCCTCCTGGGACTAGTAATTGTATCACATTTGAGTCCCAGAGGATTGGGGACGCTTCAACATATCTCTAACAAGCTCATTTTCTTTCATAGCAAAACAATTATACTCATTTAAGACTAGGCAATGTTTTTGCTCACGGACATTGGATGTGTCGTCATGGAGCTCATGCAATTTTAGCCAAATCTCATTAGCAGTTTTCAAAGTAAAAACTTGATTGAAAATATCCATGCTAAGAGATTCATACAAGCAATTTTTGGCTCTAGCATTTAAATGAATTTCTTTTTCCTCACTCGTGGTGGGTTTCACGGGATTTTTGGGAGGTTTCATCCCGTCACGAGTGACTCTCCAAACACCTAGATCAACAGCCTCTAGGTAACAAGCCATTCTAGCACTATAATATGGGAAGTTAGTGCCGTCGAAGTGTGGTGGCCTATGGGTATTCATCCCTTCCTCTAAAAAGCGTCGGCTCTTTTAGCGGTTAAGCTAAAGCATTTCAAATGTACCAAACCAGGCTCCGATACCACTTGTAGGAAACGGGTGATGCCTAAGAGGGGGGTGAATTAGGACTTCTAAAACTTTCGCTAAACTAGGCCACAAATAAATCCTTAGAGTAAAACCTATGCAAATAATCAAACTAGAATGTGCAAACTAGGTTTTGTCTAAGTGTTGCTATCTCTACCGCAATGTCTAAGTTTCAATCTACACTATATAAGCAAGAATACATGATTGAAACTTAAATGCTTAATATAAATGCGAAAACTTAAAGAGCAAAGTAGAGCAGCAAACTCTCATGGATGACGCCGGTATTTCTACGACTAATCCTCGTTGGTGCCCCTACGCAAAGGGAAGCCCACGTGAGGACCAAGCACCTCGATCGAGTAACTCCGTCGAGAGCCACGAGCCTTCTCCACGCGCAAGTGGTGCTCCGCTTCCGGCTCCTCTCGGACGCTCCCCACCGTCTCCACTATCGAGCTTCCGGCCGAAACACCGCGGGCCTCGTTCCCTCTAGTACACGGTGGCGGCCGTGACACAAACACGGTTGTCACGGTCTCGCAAGACTCTCGTCCCACTCGGTACAATTATAACGACTCGCGCAAGAGCTGAGGGGTTGTGTGGTTTGTCTAAACTCACTCAACTAATTAGGATTCACCTAGAGCAAGCGCTAATGCGGTCTAACTAACCTAAGCACTTCGCAAAGCACCTACGCTAATCACCGAGTGATTCTATTAAGCACATGGGTGTTTGAGCACTTGGAAATGTCTATAATATGCATTGGTATGTTGCTTGGGCTCCCACACCTCCAAATGGCCGGTTGGGTGAACTATATATAGGCCCTAACTCAAATATAGCCGTTGGAAAGCAGTTCTGCAGCTTTCTGCGGCGCACCGGACAGGTGCACAGGACTGTCCGGTGGTGCACCGGACATGCCACGTGTACTAGCCGTTAAAAGTAGCCGTTGGAGCTTCCGAAGATGGCGCACCGGACATGGCGCACCGGACAGGCCATGCTCGCTTGTCGTATTTTGGCCATAACTTTTAGCTCCGAACTCCGATTTCGATGATCTTGTACTTTTTGGAAAGCTTATGAAATTCTCTACATCCCAGAGTTGAAGCCATACCAGTTTGAGCAAATTTGGCACACTGGACAGTCTGGTGTGCATCGGACATCCCATATGCTGCTCTTGTTTTTTCAGCAATTCCGACTTCGTATTGTGGGCATAACTTTTAGCTCCAAACTCCGATTTTGATGATCTTAGACTTTTTGGAAAGCTTATAAAATTATATACACCTTAGAGTGGAAGCCATGTTAGTTTGAGTAGATTTGATTTTGTGAAACACTTCCAATCCAGTCAGCCCTTCCTTTCAACTCTGTCAAGTTCACTTTTGTTTTGCATCTTTGTATCTCACTTCTACTTCTTGATGTGTTGGACTCTTAGCATGTATAAAGTGTCTTCAATATGACTTTGTAATGTCTTATATGGGTATTATAATGTCTTATTTGAGGTGTTGCATCCTCAGAGCCTCAGTCCAATCCACTTCGCATCCTGTGAACTACAACACACAAACACTTGGAAAATACATTAGTTCACAGGTTGTGTTAATCATCAAACACCAAAATCTATTAAGCCAAATGGCCCGAAGTCCATTTTCCTTACAGTGTGGTCTAACAATATTCTTGCCTCACTTAGTATAATTACAACGGCTCGCGCAAGAACCGATGGTTTTGTGTGGGTTTTTCTAATCTCACTCAATATACTAGGAACAACCTAGAGCAAGCGCAATAGTGGTCTAACTAACCTAAACACTTCGCGAAACACCTACGCTAATCACTGAGTGATTATATTAAGCACTTAGGTATTTGGAGCAATTGAGACGTGTCTCACTTCACTTGGTATGTTGCTTGGGCTCCCACACCTCCAAATGGTCGGGTGGTGTGGTATATATAGGCCCCAAACTAAAACTATCAATTAGAAAGCAAGTTGCGGCTTTCTGTAGCGCACTAGACCTGTGCATCGGACCTCCACATGTAATAGCTGTTGGAGGTAGTCATTGGAGCTTCTTAAGATGGCGCACCACACCTTCCATACCTGGCGCACCGGACCTATTTCGCAAAACATGATGCTTCTCGTATTTTGGGCATATCTTTTAGCTTCGAACTCCGATTTTGATGAACTTGGACTTTTCAAAAGCTAATAAAATTCTCTACATCCTAGAGTTGAAGCAATGTCAGGTTGAGTGGATTTGGCACATCGAATCGCTTGTACAGTCCACTCTTGTGCTACTGCTTTTTTCAGCACACCCATATTCGTATTGTGTCATAACTCGTAGCTCCGAACTTCGATTTTGATGGTCTTGGACTTTTTGGAAAGCTAATAAAAATCTCTACATCTCAGAGTTGAAGCTATGTCAATTTTAGTAGATCTAAAATCATGGGACACTTCTAATTAATTCACCCCTTTGTCTTGACTTTGGTAACTTCACTTTTGTTTGTGGCTTTGCATCCCACTTCTAATTCTTGGTGTGTTGGACTCTTAGTATGTATAAAGTTATCAATATGACTTTATAATGTTTTCTTTGAAGTGTTGGTCGATCTCCTCATTGCCTTAGTCCATCAATACTTTGCATCCTGTGAACTACAAAAACAAACATTAGCAAACACATTAGTCCACAAGTTATGTTGTTCATCATACACTAAAATCATTTAGTCAAATAGGTCAGGGTCCATTTTCCTTACAGACTATTCATCCTCCATCTAGATCCTAACACACTATTAAGATAGGCCAATGAGTTTTGAGACCGTATGCATAGAACTTCCGAGTGAGGCTGGGAGAGTTGCACGCACCGAAGGATGGTGGCCTCCCAGTGCCCGTGAAGGTGTTTGTCGTGAACCTCCTGAAGCCTTATGCACCTCAGAAGATTCACAGAATGGAACAAAGTATAGATGACCAAACGTGTCACATGAAACGACACTGGCACTAGCAGTATAAAGCATGACACTATTAGACACGACACTATCAGACACTTTTAGTAATCTGGTCGTGTTGTGCGTGTAAACTATTAGCCTAGACATGACAATATAGTGTCTAATCGTGTCGTGCCAGCACTATATGGCACTAGCACCTATTAGTGCACATGCCAACTAAGAGACTATTTCATTTTATAAGCTCAAAAAGTCTAGAAAACCTTTAAGATTATAAATATAATTGCAAAACATGAATATTTATACCAGTATATACTAGATTTATTATATTTAAAGCCATAACAAATCACAATTTATAATCACATGTACACATCATAATCACATCTATGGACCACCAATTGGTCTAATAAGTCATGCCTAATCGTGTCGATCACTTAGGGTGTGTTTGGTTCAGCTATGAGGTGTGAAAAAATAGTTGTGAGCTATCTAGTGTAAAAAAGTTTTTGTAAGAAAAGTTAAAAGTCGTTTGGTTCAAACTAATATGAGTTGTTCATTGTAAACAAAATATATATTATTTGTATACACTTTGTTTAACTATATCTCTTAATCAATATATCTAATTAAAAATCGATTTCACATTTGTCTTTCATGTATTTTTACAAATATTTTTTTATAATTCCATTTTTAAACATTTTTTATTGAAATGTCTTTATTTTATTTGTTATAACACTTAAGTATTTTTAATTTTATTTTAGTTTCTATTTGTTGCATTTGTTTATTAATATAACGAACTTGGATAAACATAAAAAAAGCCGAGTCCAATCTACTTTCAAATTTGTACTAAAAATTGTTATTTCAATGCAGCTGCAAAAAAGCTCTGTTTTTTTAAAAGCAGAATCAGGTAAAAAAAAACTGAACCAAGCATACCCTTAATGCTAGTGCGACTTATTTAGCAGCAGAGGCGGATCCAAGGGTGGGGCAAAGGGGGCCATGGCCCCACCTCAATTTTTATATGCTATTATACCTAGATTTAGATATACATCAAAATAAAAAAAAAACTTTTATATAGTAGGTACAACCAAATCTAATGAAACCTAGTTTTAATCTAACTTTTTCTCGACAGTCCATTGCTCAGCCCGCTCTCCATGCAAGTAGTTCGATTCCTTCCTCTAGCGGCTAGCTACTCGACCTACTCGTGGCTCGATCACTCCTTCGGTCATGACTAGATTGGTAGTGGGTGGCTAGACCCGTCCGCTATCAGTGTCACCTTGTCTTCTCGTCACTCGTTAGTTCATCGTGTTGTCGGGATCCCACACGCAGCGCCGCTACTTTGCCTCCTATTCCGCATCGACTGGTGGGCAAGCTATTGGTGGGATCCTGCCTTGGCACCATGGGGCCACCACCATCTACCCTCACTATGTCACCAGGGTCCTACCACGTCGTCGCAATGCAACAATTGTTGTCGCTTGCCACTGCCTACAGCTGCTTGCCCTCGCTGCCCCTCGCATGTTGCTGCCTCATCATCGCCATTTTAAGGCAGACTCACCACAATGACGCGTCGATGTGGCCGCTTCACCCGCCTTTCTGTAGGGTGACCAAAATGATTTTCTAATATTCATATCATTTTAGAACGCTCCTAGTATTATCACCTAACCTTGTTATTATCATGAAGCTGTTTTTATCTAGTCGTCTAGTATCGTGGTTTGTCTCTTACGGTGTCGCCCCACCTAAAATTTTGTTCTGCGTCCGCCACTGTTTAGCAGGGTGAGTATGGGTCACTGTGCAGTCCAAGCATGGCACAAGCACTATATAAATCGTGTAGTATCATACCAAAACACTATGGATCGTGTGGTTTATATTGTTGGTTTATTAGCATGGTTCACTTGACAATCTACATGACGAAGTGTCGTTCGGTTAACGCCGGAAGAGGTAGGGAAGGACTGGACCAAGCATGACCTCCGTCCGCCATGTAACAGACGATCTGTATTAGTGGCTTCAGTTATTTGACTCTCTCCGGTAAATGTAAAGTTTGGTTAGCTCCTTTTTTTTTTTTTGACTCTCTCCGGTAAATGTAGAGTTTGGTTATGTCCTTTTTTTTAGGCCGGTTCCACCTAGGACCGCTAAAGGCTTCTCTACCTTAAATATAGAGAATCAAACGGTTATCTACTCTCTCCAGCAGCATTCTTTAAATGGTCCTCTAAATTTAGAGGATGTTGTTGATTCTCTATATATAGAGTTTCTTTAAACAGTCATTTATCCATTTGAATATTTTAAATAATCGATTTAGCAAAACTAAAATATGTACAATACAAAATAAAAAATGTCTCTAATATAGGTATTTGCGTATAGAGGACGTTGTTGGAGAGAAAAAAGATATAGAGGATGAAATCTTTTAGAGAAGAATTGTCGGGGACCATAATTAGGGGTACCCCCAAGACTTTTAAATCTCAGCTGGTAACCCCCATCAGCACAAAACTGCAAAGGCCTGATGGGCACGATTAAGGTCAAGGCTCAGTCCACTCAAGGGATACGATCTCGCCTCAGCCGAGCCCAGCCTCGGGCAAAGGCAGCCGACCCCGGAGGATTCACATCTCGCCCGAGGGTCCCCTCAAGCAACGGACGCACCTTCGACTCGCCCGAGGCCCAGCTCGGGCAGGCTTCGCGGAGAAGCAACCTTAGCCAGATCGCCACGCCGACCGACCGTATCGCAGGAGCATTTAATGCAAGGATCGTCTGACACCTTATCCTGACGTGCGCTCCTCAGTCGACAGAGCCGAAGTGACCGCAGTCACATCGCCGCTCCACTGACCGACCTGACAGGAAAACAGCGCCGCCTGCCCTGCTCCGACTGTTGTGCCACTCGACAGAGTGAGGCTGACAGCAGCTAAGTCCAACCTCGGACGCCATAGAAAGCTCCACCTCGCCCGACCCCAGGGCTCGGACTCAACCACGACCTCGGAAGACGGACTCCGCCTCGCCCGACCCAGAGCTCGGACTCAACCTCGACCTCGGAAGACGGACTCCGCCTCGCCCGACCCAGGGCTCGGGCTCTACCTCGACCTCGGACGACGGTCTCCGCCTCGCCCGACCCCAGGGCTCGGGCTCTACCTCGATCTCAGACGGCGGTCTCCACCTCGCCCGACCCCAGGGCTCGGACTCGACCTCGACCTCGGAGGAGCCTCCGCCTCGCCCGACCTCGGGCTCGGACCTGCCACGTCACAGGGGGGCCATCATTACCCTACCCCTAGCTAGCTCAGGCTACGGGGAACAAGACCGGCGTCCCATCTGGCTCGCCCCGGTAAACAAGTAATGATGACTTCCCGCGTGCTCCATGACGACGGCGGCTCTCAGCCCTTACGAAAGCAAGGAGACGTCAGCAAGGATCCGACAGCCCCGACAGCTGTCCTTCCACAAGGCTCAAGCGCTCCTCCGACGGCCACGACATCACATGAACAGGGCGCCAAAACCTCTCCAACTACCACGACGGCATGTACTTAGGGCTCTAGCTCCTTTCTGCTAGACACGTTAGCACACTGCTACACCCCCCATTGTACACCTGGGCCCTCTCCTTACGCCTATAAAAGGAAGGTCCAGGGCTCTCGTACGAGAGGGTTGGCCGTGCGGGAGAACGGGCTGGCGGACAGTCTCTCTCTCTCTCTCTCTCTCCCTCGCGGACGCTTGTAACCCCCTACTGCAAGCGCACCCGACCTGGGCGCAAGACAACACGGAGGCCGCGGGATTCCCCTTTGCTGTTTCTCCCCCTTTGTGCTTCGTCTCGCGCCGACCTATCTGAGCTGGGACACGCGGCGACAATTTACTCGTCGGTTCAGCGACCCCCCGGGGTCGAAACGCCGACAAGAATGTAAAGAACAAATATAGAGAATGAATATAGAAGACGTTGCTGGAGACAGCAACAAAAGACTGTAAAAGGTTCTCTAAAATATAAAGGGTGAAGTGTGTCCTTTAGAGCTAGTTTGGGAACTCCTTTTTCCAAGGGATTTTCATTTTCCCAAATAAATTTAGTTCATTATCCTTTAGAAAAATAGAAATCTATTTAAAAAATATTGTTCCCAAACTAGTCTTAAATATAGAGTTTTTAAGATTGTTCTCTATGCATTGTGCAAGCTCCGTCGTCGCGTTGAACTAGTTTGTCCTCGTTTGTGTGCAGACTCCAGTGTATTTGTTGCGTACAAATCGAAGACGCTTTAATATTTTTTTCTACACGAAATTACTGCACAAAAGAAATGCTGACACCATTATCGTACTTCAATTGTTTTCAAATGTACGTCCCGAAATTGATTTGCTAATTAACCGAGGATGAGTATATTATCATTAAAATTTGTATCAAGCATTTTTTAATACTTACAATATTTCATTTTTATTATATGCAAAATGAAGGAAAATAATGTAGTTAATAAATTCTGTTGTTACTATAGTTATAAAGAACCAAATTTAGAGGACACTGCTGAAGATAGAAAAGTTGGAATGGAAACTCTAACCCTAACAGGGGTTGGGCAATCTATTAAATAGACTGGAGTAACTGGGCCAAGCCCATTACAGAGGGCGAGACAGTAATTACATAGGGAGAACCCCAAACCCTAATCGGGTATTCTAACACCCCCCACAGTCACAACTCTATCATGTACAGATGTTGAGACTGGATCGGAAGTCTAAAAATACACTCAACGGTAACCTTTTGGTGAAGATGTCAGCGAACTGCAGCGTGGTGGGTGTGGCGGAACTGCCCGAATTATTCCAACTTAAGTGCCTAAGCCCTGCCTTAGAGGCTGGACCACACTTAAATGGGAATAACCCGTCAATCCCTCGGATCTAGTCCGACACAGCCACTGACAGGATCAAGTACCACAATCTCACTCGATGGTGAGTCACAGAGCAAATACAATAAAGCATAAAACCATGCATGTGAGAGTATTAAATTATTACATCATCATCATCGGAGTTTTTGCAAAAGTAACCATCATTGTTCGAAGTGCAGCGGAATAAAACTAACGGTAAATAAACAGAGAGATGGGGAAGTCTGGCCCATCACTCCTCATGTTCCTCCTCAGCCGAGGTAGGGTCCCACTCGACAGTCCACCCCGGTGGCAAGATGGACGGCCAAGTCACTCCAGCAACCATGTCCTCCAGAGAACCTGTAAAATTGTGCCACAAGCAAGGCTGAGTATACTAATACTCAGCTAGACTTACCCGGTGTGAGGAGTCTACTCCTCTACCTCTAGACATGCAGTTGTTTGGCTGTGGGGTTTGTTTGCCAAAAGCACTAGCTGAGTTTCTAAATCAAGTTTTAACTTTGTCAAATTTAAGTGTGACTCTCTTAAGGCTAAATGTGTACTGTCTACTCATACATAGTAGCAAACATTTTTAGCAATCAACATCTTTTATCAACTCATCATATTTCCACTTGTTACTCAATGTAGCAGCATGGATCAAGTAGTCTCATTAGCTGCGAGAAGCAGACGATTCGAATCGAGTTTTTTAAACCTTGCAAGGTAAACCTAAACACACGACGTGGCGAGGCACTCCGTCCCCACACACATCAACCGTCCCCATCGATTCCCTGACAGCAGATCAGGGCTCACCGCCTTGGCGTACAATGCCTCACTGACCCCGACTGCCGTCGTGCAGTGACCGCACTTGTACCCACCATAACCGGAATGGGAGACCACGTCTCAGGTCGCGTGAGGGGATATGTCCGCTGGCAGGTTCAATCAGGTACTAGGCTTACCGATTTACCATATTTCTCGGCATGTGCTTAGTACGTTCAAACGCTTGACTCACGGTACCACACCTTAATCCTTATTCAAATTTTTATCCCGTAGACAACCAATCCCCATGGATTGTTGCCCACACACCAACATCAATATGATAAGAAAGTGGATACAGCCAATTCCTAACCTCGCGCGAGTGCTAGAAAATCACTCGACTTCTACCGAGATCCCTGATTAGTAAAGCAGCTACTCGACCTAGCATACTAGTATCCATCTCAAAGGGAATCCTGAGTTCATGCAACTAGGGTTTCAGTCAACTCCTACACTTAAGTGCACAATATAAGCCTACAAACATTAAGTGCAGTAAAATAGCATATATAAACGGTTATGCATAAAACTGGGGCTTGCCTTCCAAGGCTGGGGCAGGCAGATCCTCTGAAGCAGGCTCGGATGCTGGATCTGGGACTACCTCCTGAGCAGCTCCTTGCTCCGACACGAGGACGTACTCTCCGTCAGCAAGGTTACAGTCTATCGAAATACAATGAACATGTATGTCATGATTATGCCAAATTTGGTAACATTATGCTAGAAGAAACTAAGTCAAGAAGTAACTTAGGGTTTCTTAGTCATGCGGGGCTTTTAGAGGGTTGTGCTTATCACTTTTAGGTTTGGGTTTTTGTTGAAGATAAACATAGTGGATTTGTATTGTCTTTATACATTTTAGTGGGCAATTTACAAGGGTTTTAGGACAACACTAATTACCATTATTTATTTTCCTTTCTTTAATTTCTACTTATGGTTTCTAGTGTAGGTTTGAACTACGACGGTGGTTTAATAATTTCCAAAAATTCTGTAAAAATTACAGTGGGTTGCCATTTGCTATTCTAGCCTGCTTTAAGAATTTGAGGCTCAACATATAAAGGCTATGCTTAAGACAAAAAGAATAAAAGTTAGGTAAATGAGCCACTTTGTACTACAACTCTTAATTAGAGGTGGGGTCTGTCCTAAGGGTTATTTTTGTTGACATCTAACAGTAATAATAGGCTTCTGTGCCAAAAACCACAGAAGGCTAAAGGGTGGTTATTTAGTTATGATTTTCTAAAGTTTAATGTCAAAAAGGCACTTTCTACTACATTGTTATTTGAAAAATGTCAAACAGAAGATTTCATATTTTTCCTAAGTTCTTAATAACAGAACATTATCTATCCCAAGGGTGGGGGTGTTTTCACCTTGGGGTTATTTTTGTAGGGTTTTTCTAAGTTTCCCTTGTTTTATTAAAATAAAAGGTATCCTACTTATTTTATACTAAAACAGGGTATGATATATTTTTCCAGTGAACTACATTGAATAAGTACCCTAACAAAAATAGGGGTGTCCTCTGGTTCACTATTTAACTCACATTTTCTATTTTCTTTAACCTTAAGCATATTGCAAAATAAGGGGCAAAAACTAACTTAATGGAGTGGACAGAGAGGTTTAACATTTTTAAATAGGTTAGTAGGTAGATACAAACTTCTCCAATTTTTCCTAACCCTAGTCAAATAATATAACTATTTTTCTTTCTATTATTGAGCTTTTGGCCAAAACTATAATTAAATCAGAGCTTTAAAGTTTTCTATAGTACATAGGGGGTTTTATATTTTTCTTAAGTGGGCTACATTATTTAGGGTCTGACAAAATTGGTTTGACCAAATTTGGATGAACTAAACAGAAGTTATGAATTTTTAAAGTCTCTGTTCAATTTAAAAACAGATTTAAATAAGAGTTTCCTGGAAAAACAATTTACACCGAGGTCCCTGGGTTTAAACTGAATCAATCTTCGCAGTTCTACCCTTGCGCCACTATTCCCCTGGGTCTCTGACAGTTCAAAAAGCCCCCTGACCTTCTCTTCCTCTCACCCGCAGTCCTTCCCCTAATGTAAACAGTACTCGCGGGAAAGAAAAGGGTGGCGCGTCTTACCGGCGGCGAGATAGGTCCGGCGAAGGGCAGGGTTGGCTCGGGGAGGCTCTGGCGGTCACAGCGAGGTGCGGCTCAACGGCGGGGATGGCCGGAATCGCTCGGTCCACGTGCGCAGGCGGGAGTTCTCGTCGGCGGCGAGTGTACCGGCCAAACCACGGCGATCTGGTTCAATCCAAGGGCACGGTGAGCTTCCTGGGGTGACGTATAGGCTATCTGTGCAGTGAATCGAGAAATGGCTCAGTGATTTACCCGGTCCACGCACTCCGGCGGGGTTGAGAGCTCCGGCGACCGTGGACGGGCCTCTCCGGCGAAGCAGACTTCGATTCCTCGCTCGGGGAGCTTCACTGAGTTGTGCACACTCATCTCCGAGGGTTGGATGGGGCTGGGGAAGGCTGGACTGGCCGGCCTACGGCGGCAGTGGCTCGGGTGGCCGCGGACACGCCGCGCACGGGCAAACGGCGGTGAACTGAGCTCCGGTGAGGCTTGAGCGTGTGCGGAAGAGTGTAACCGACGCCTGGGAGGGCTTTATAGGCGCGGGCGCGGGACAGGGCGCCGGCTGGCCGTTGGCGCGACGCGGGGCACGCGGGGGCGCGCGCGGGCATGCTCTGGCGAGCTCAGAGCGCGTCGAACACGTGGCTCGTTGCTTCTGCCTGTGTTCTTCCCTCTGCTGAGCGGCCAAAACGTACGAATCTTACCTTATCGCCTGTGGGAGATCTCTTCCCTGCACCTAGAGCTACCTAGTTCATGTAAGTTCCAAGAATAGATGTGGTCGGGTGAGAGAGAGATATGAGGGTGGGAAGTTGGCTGTGTCAGACATGTCCAAACCGAGACAAAAATGGTGTCAAGTCGTGTCTAGCGCCCTAGGGTAGGTGTCATCTCTTTCCAGGGTATTCTAGGGTTAATTTGGCGCCACTTTGTCAATTGGGTCGAAGGGTTTTGAAATTTGGATTAGGGTGAACATGTGGAATCTTTGTTCAAGGGTTAGTTTTTATACTTAGGCAAAATCTGAATTCTCCCTTGTGTTGAACCTTAGGTGAACTTTTTGGGACTTTTCTGAAAACTTTTTGGGGGTACTTCCTTACTATTAATTGTAGGTTATGAAGTATATTACAACTTTTATATTTGGCCCAAGCCATGATCATAAGGTTTACATGACCTTTTGATCCTAGCTTCAATTAGGGTTCCTATTGCCCAAGAGGGGTTTGCTTTAGGGTTTTGGGAAATCCCTCACTTAGATGTGCATGACAAGCTAGGGCATGATATCCAAGATAGTTTGCACTTGCTTAGGACCTTGAATTCCAAGTTTGAGGTACTTTGCCCAATCAATCCTCATGTGATAATAGGTTAACAGGGGTAGCCCTGGGTGGACACCCAAAGTAACACCTGGGGTGTTACACTGGGGACGCTGAGAACCCGAACGTCACCGGCAGCGAAACGCTCGCGGATGAAGTGTAGGTCGATATCCACGTGCTTCGTGCGCTGATGGTGCACGGGATTGGTGGAGAGGTAGACCGCACTGACGTTGTCACAGTAGACGAGGGTGGCGCGCTGAAGGGGACTGTGGAGCTCGTGGAGGAGCTGTCGCAGCTAGGAGGCCTCTGCCACGCCGTTGGCCACGGCGCGGTACTCGGCCTCAGCGCTGGAGCGAAAGATGACGGGCTGCCATTTGGCGGCCCAAGAGACGAGGTTGGTGCACAGGAACAAGGCGTAACCGGAGGTGGATCGGCGCGTGTCGGGACAGCCAGCCCAGTCAACGTCGGTGTAGACCACGAGCTCCGACGTCGGGGATGGTCGAAGTAGGAGGCCGTAGTCGAGGGAGCCGCGGAGGTAGCGCAGTATCCGCTTGAGAGCGGTGAGGTGGGGCTCCGGCGGAGTGTGCATATGTAGGCACACCTGCTGGACGGCGTAGGCGATGTCGGGCCTGGAGAAGGTGAGGTACTGGAGCGCGCCGGTCAGGCTCCGGTAGGACGTCGCTTCGGCGACCGGAGGCCCGTCGTCCTCAGAGAGCTTTGCCTGAGTGTCGACAGGCATGGAGCAGGGCTTGCAGTCAGACATGTCAGCCCGCTCTAGGATGTCGATGGCGTACTGGCGCTGGTGGAGGAAGAGACCCTGAGGCCGGCGCTTGGCGGTGATGCTGAGGAAGTGGTGTAGGGGCCCCAGGTCCTTCATCACGAACTCCCGCTGAAGGGCGACGATCATGCGCTGTAGAAGGTCGGCGGTGGATGTCGTGAGTACAATGTCATCGACGTAGAGTAGGAGATAGACGGTGTCGTCGCCACGCCGGTAGATGAACAAGGACGTGTCCGACTTGGCCTCGACGAAGCCGATGGAGGCCAAGTAGGAGGCGAAACGACTGTACCAAGCCTGAGGCGCCTGCTTGAGGCCGTACAAGGATTGGTTCAGCCGACAGACCAGATCCGGACGATCGGCGTCGACGAAGCCGGTGGGCTGACTGCAGTAAACAGCCTCCGTCAGAGTGCCATGGAGGAAGGCATTCTTGACGTCAAGCTGATGGATCACCCAGTCGCGGGAGAGGGCGAGGGAGACGACGGCGCGGACAGTGGCGAATTTGACAACGGGGCTGAAGGTCTCGTCGTAGTCTACTCTGGGGCACTAGGTGAAGCCCCGAAGGACCCAACGGGCCTTGTAGAGGTCGAGGGAGCAGTCCGAGGTCAGCTTCTTGCGAAATAGCCACTTGCCGGTGACCACGTTGGTGCTTGGTGGACACGGCACCAGGTCCCAGGTGTGGTTGGCCTAGAGGGCCGCGTACTCCTCCTCCATAGCACGACGCCAATGTGGGTCGGCGAGGGCAGTGCGAATGGAGGAGGGCATCGGGGATGCGTCCGGTGGAGTGCAGGTCGTATCAGCTGCCAGGATCAGCCGATCGACGGGGCGAAGAACGCCGGCGGCGCGCCGAGTCACCATCGGGTGGACGTGCCCGGGGTCGCGGTGGATGGCGACCGGGTGGTACACTGATGGCTCGGAGCGGGCCACCGGAGCGTTGGGAGCGGCGGGTATGGCCGGCTTGCGGCGGTGATAGACGACAGCGGGGTCGACAAAGCGGACCACGCTCGTTGACGGGCTCGAGTCGGCAGGCGCCGAGGTAGCGGCGTGGCCGCGATGGTGGTAGACGACCGCGGGGTCGGCGACGTGAGCCAAGGTCAACGGGGCCGCGCGTGGCACAGGCAGGGGCGACGGGGCCGCGCGTGGCGCAGGCATGATCGACGGGGCCGCACGTGGCGCAGGAGGGTTCGTCGGGGCCGCGTGTGGCGCAGGCGAGGCCGATGTGGCGCGGGGGGCGCAGGCGGGGCCGACGGGGCCACGTGTGGCGCGGGAATGGGTGCGAGCGGTGGCGTCGTGGCCGCACGAGGTACAGGTAACGGCGCAAGGCGGGGCGCCTGGGGTGGGGGTGAACCGGATCGGACTCGAGGAGTGAGTCGAGATCGGTGGGTGTGGTGGAGCCTGCAAGGGGAAACACATCTTCATCGAAGACGACGTGGCGAGAGATGATGATGCGGTGGGAGGTGAGGTCTAGGCACCGATACCCCTTGTGGTCAGGGGAGTAGCCGAGGAAGAGGCAGCGAGTGGAGCGAGGAGAAAGCTTGTTAGGGGTGGTAGCGGAAATGTTAGGGTAGCAGGCACAGTCGAACACGCGCAGGTGGTCGTAGGAAGGGGTTGTGTCGTACAGGGTGAAGTGAGGTGTAGGGTGGCTCACCGCCTTCGAGGGAAGACGGTTGAGGAGATGCATGGCGGTATGAAGGGCCTCTGCCCAGTAGGTGGCAGGGAGAGACGCCTGAAAGAGAAGGCAGCAGATCATATTGGTGGTGGTGCGAATCATGCACTCGGCTCGGCCGTTCTGAGCAGAGGTGTAGGGACACGAGAGACGCAACTGGACGCTGTGAGTGAGGAAGAAAGAACAGGAGGCGTTGTTATCGAACTCGCGGCCATTGTCGCACTGCAGGGCACGAACCGGGCATCAGAACTAGGTGGATACCCAGGCGAAGAAGTGAGTGAGGGTGGTAAACGTGTCGGACTTCAGCCGAAGGGGGAAAGTCCAAAGGAAATGGGAGTAGTCATCCAGAATGACCAGGTAGTATTTGTAGCCGAAGAGGCTAAGGACAGGAGACGTCCAGAGATCACAGTGGACAAGATCAAAGGCCTGAACAGCCCTGGACGTGGAAGTGGAAAAAGGAAGACGGGAGTGACGGCTGAGCTGACAAGCATGACAGAGGCGCTTAGAAGAGCCCCGAGTATATGATATGTCAGAGTGGTAGGAAAGCTGGGACATGACGTCAGCTCCAGGGTGCCCGAGGTGACGGTGCCAAATGGTGGAGGAGGAGGTGGTAGTAGCAAGAGCATGTGATATGGTGGTAGTAGTAAGTGCAGGAGATGAGGCTACTCTAGTGTGGGGAGTGGAGGGCAAGTGAAGAGAATAGAGGGGGTCAGAGCTGTCACAGCGAGTGAGCACATCATGTGTGGGAAGGTGGCATATGGTGAGACCCTAGGGGTCAAACTCCATAGAGCACTGGTTGTCACTAGTGAAGCAACGAACCGAGAGGAGGGGATGAGTCAGTCCGGGAGCAACAAGGACGTCGTTAAGGCAGAATGGTCCTGGAAGAACTGATGTACCTACAGAGGTGACCGGGAGGGTGGAACCGTTGACGACGACGATGGAGGAAGGATGTGAGGGGTGGGGTGGATGGGAGTGGAGTAACGAACTAGTGGTGGCGGTAGTGTGGAAGGAGGCCCCGTAGTCAACCACCCAATCGGTGGTGGTTCGAGGAGGTGGTGGTGGCGAAGGTACGGTGTGAGCGGAGAGGGCCAAAGAAGGTGCCCCGATAGAGGCACTAGGAAGGGAGGGAGATGAGACGGGTTCAACCGCTAGGAAGGCGATCGCAGCACGTGGGAAGACAAGCGGTCCAGGCACGTGACGGCCCGCCTGAGGGTGGACCTCGACGCAGTCCCGAAGAATAGGGTTCTAGACTGGATCGAAGGACACAAACATGCCCCGAATGAGCTGGTCGTCGTGGAGGAGGACACGCACAGTCACGAGAGCGGCGGGCAAGGTAAAGCTCATGTATGGCAGGGGTGACGCCATGGAACCGATGTGGGAGGAGATAACACTGGTAGGAGTATCGCAGCTGTGCGAGTAGTGAAAAGGGTCGTCAAGAAGGGCGCGCACAGCCGCTAGGATCAGGTCGGGCGGCGAGGCTCGGAGCAGAGGTCGACAGCGCCCGACGGCAGGGGAAGAGGAGGCCGCGGCGGGGAGCGCTCGCGGCAGGGAGAAGGGCGGCTGGGGACCAGCGGCCGACGGAGGAGAGCTGGAGGAGGAGGTCGCGAAAGTCGGCGACGGGGCAGAGATGCAGTGGGGTCGGACGCGGCGGGATCCCGGGAGGCGGAGAAGGATGCGGTGGCCGGTGGTGTAGGGGTGCGGCCCAAGCGGCCGCGGACTGGGGGGCTGAAAGGGAAATGTGCCCTTGGGCCATTTCTAAGTATTTTGGTGATTTAGTGTCCAACACAAGTGCCTAAGTGTAAAAAGGTGGACAAAGTAAAAATCAAGAATTAAGGTATGTTTCTCAGACTTAGTACATTGTTTTATGGACTAATGTATTGTGTCTAAGTGCTGGAAACAGAAAAAATCGAGTTGGAGAAGAGATGGCTCGAGCAGCCAAACTCTGCCCAGTCTGGGTGCACCGGACTGTCCGGTGGTGCACCGGACAGTGTCCGGTGCGCCAGGCTGGCTCGAGCAAAGTGGCTGCTTTCGGGAATTCACCGGCGACGTACGGCTAAAATTCACCGGACTGTCCGGTGTGCACCGGACTGTCCGGTGAGCCAACGGTCGGCCGGGCCAACGGTCGGCCGCGCAATCTGCGCGGGACACGTGGCTGAGCCAACGGCTAGAAGACGGCACCGGACTGTCCGGTGTGCACCGGACATGTCCGGTGCGCCAACGGCTCTCAGGCTGCCAACGGTCGGCTTCGCTATTTAAGGAAGGAAATCGGGCACCGGACAGTGTCCGGTGTGCACCGGACTGTCCGGTGCCCCCGATGACAGAAGGCAAGAATGGCTTTCCAAACTTGTGCTCAATGGCTCCTAGCTGCCTTGGGGCTATAAAAGGGACCCCTAGGCGCATGGAGGAGAAAACCAAGCATCCTTTGAGCATCATTGATCACTCACACTTCATTCTCGCGCACTTGTTCGACATTTTAGTGATTTGAGCTCCGTTCTAGTGTGCTAGTCTCTTGAGCTCAAGTCTGGGTTTTGCGTGTGCGTATTCGCTGTGATCTTTGTGTCGTGTGTGAGTTGCTAATCCCTCCCTTGCTCTGTGATTCTTCGTGAACATCTTGTGTAAGGGCGAGAGGCTCCAAGCTATGGAGATTCCTCGCAAACGGGAATAAGAGAAGCAAAGCAACACCGTGGTATTCAAGTTGGTCTTTGGACCGCTTGAGAGGGGTTGATTGCAACCCTCGTCCGTTGGGACGCCACAACGTGGAGTAGGCAAGCGTTGGTCTTGGCCGAACCACGGGATAACCACTGTGCCATCTCTGTGATTGATATCTCTTGGTTATTGTGTTGTGTTGAGATCCTTCTCTAGCCACTTGGCATATTACTGTGCTAACAAGTAACCAAGTTTTGTGGCTTAAGTTTTTGAAGTGTTACAGGATCACCTATTCACCCCCCCCCCCCCCTCTAGGTGCTCTCAATTGGTATCAGAGCCGTTCTCTTCAAGAAAGGGACTAACCGCCTGAAGAGATGGATCCTAAAGGCAAGGGGATGGTGATCAACGACAAGGAGAAGGAGTCCTTCGTCAATGAGCCCAATGATGACAGGCCCACCGACTTAGGCTCGGGCCACAAAAGAAAAGACGGGAGGAAGAAGAAGACAAGGCGCATCAAGGAAATTGTCTACTACGACAGCGACGAATCTTCCTCCTCCCAAAAGGACGACGACGACTACGATAGGCGAAAGACGGTTAACTCAAACTTTTCTTTCGATTATTCGCGCATCCCGCATAGTTCAAATGCTCAATTGCTCCCCATTCCACTTGGCAAGCCCCCTCACTTTGATGGAGAGGATTACGGATTTTGGAGCCACAAAATGCGTACTCACCTGTTTTCTCTCCATCCAAGCATTTGGGAGATTGTGGAAAGTGGAATGAAATTTGATAGCTCGGATAGCCCTGTGTTTATTAATGAACAGATTCATAAAAATGCACAAGCTACTACTGTGTTGCTAGCCTCTTTGTGCAGGGACGAGTATCACAAGGTGAGCGGCTTGGACAATGCCAAGCAGATCTGGGACACCCTCAAGATCTCTCATGAGGGAAACGACGTCACCTTACTCACCAAAATGGAGTTGGTGGAGGGCGAGCTTGGACGGTTCGCGATGATAAGGGGCGAGGAGCCGACACAAACATACAACCGGCTCAAGACCCTTATCAACAAAATAAGGAGCTACGGGAGCACGCGATGGACGGACCACGACGTCGTCCGCCTAATGCTAAGGTCATTTACCGTTCTTGATCCTCATTTGGTGAACAATATACGTGAAAATCCCAGGTACACCAAGATGTCGCCCGAAGAAGTTCTTGGGAAGTTCGTAAGCGGGCGAATGATGATCAAGGAGGCAAGATACGTGGACGACGCGTTGAACGGTCCTAGTCATGAGCCTCAACCCATTGCTCTCAAGGCAACAAGGAGCAAGGAGGCGCTACCAAGCAAGGTGGCGCAAGTTGAGGCGGCCGGACTCAATGATGAGGAGATGGCCCTCATCATTAAGCGCTTCAAGACGGCGCTTAAAGGTCGCAAGGGGCAGCCGAGCAAGACCAAAGCCAAGGGGAAGCGCTCATGCTTCAAATGCGGTAAGCTTGGTCATTTTATTGCTAACTGTCCCGACAATGATAGTGATCAGGACCAAGGGAACAAGAGGGAGAAAAAGAAGCATTACAAGAAGGCCAAGGGCAAGGCACATATCGGAAAGGAGTGGGATTCGGATTGTTCCTCCTCCGACTCTAACAATGAAGGACTCGCCGCCACCGCCTTCAACAAGTCATCCCTCTTCCCCAATGAGCGTCACACTTGCCTCATGGCAAGAGAGAAGAAAGTAAGCACTCATACTAGTACTTATGCTTCTTCGAGTGAAGATGAGTCTAGTGATGATGATGAGATAGATTACTCATGCTTATTCAAGGGATTAGATAGAACCAAGGTAGACAAAATTAATGAATTAATTCATGCCTTGAATGACAAGAATATGCTTTTAGAAAAACAAGAGGATTTGTTGTATGAAGAACATGATAAATTTGTAGAAGCACAGAAATCTCTTGCTCTAGAAATTAAGAGGAATGAAATGCTCTCTAGTGAATTATCTTCTTGTCATGAAACTATTGCTAAGTTAAAAAGTCTTAATGATGATTTAAATGCTAAACTAGAAGTAGCTAGTAAATCTAATTCTTGTGTAGAAATTGTTGAAACTTGTAATAGGTGTAAAGATTTTGACATTGATGCTTGTAGTGATCATTTAGTTTCAATTTCCAAATTAAATGATGAATTAGCTAGTCTTAATGCCCAACTTAAGACTAGCAAGAATGAATTTGACAAGCTAAAATTTGCAAGGGATGCCTACACGATTGGTAGACACCCCTCAATTAAGGATGGACTTGGCTACAAGAGGGAAGCCAAGAACTTGACAAGCCATAAGGCTCCCATCTCTGCCAAGGAGAAAGGGAAGGCCCCTATGGCTAGTAATGTGCAAAAGAACCATGCCTTTATGTACTATGATAGAAGACAACCTAGAAATGCTTATAGGAGTTGTAATGTATACAATGCCTTTGATTCTCATGCCATGGTTGCTTCTAGTTCTTCCTATGTGCATAATAGAAATGTTGGTAGGAGAAATGTTATTCATAATATGCCTAGGAGAAATGTCGTTAATGTTCCTAGGAAAGTTAATGAACCTTCTACAATATATCATGCTTTAAATGCTTCTTTTGCTATTTGTAGAAAGGATAGGAAGATAGTTGCTAGAAAATTAGGGGCAAGATGCAAGGGAGACAAAACTTGCATTTGGGTCCCTAAGGATATTTGTGCTAACCTTGCAGGACCCAACATGAGTTGGGTACCTAAGACCCAAGCCTAAATTTGCCTTGCAGGTTTATGCATCCGGGGGTTCAAGCTGGATTATTGACAGCGGATGCACAAACCATATGACGGGGGAGAAGAAGATGTTCACCTCCTACGTCAAGAATAAAGATTCCCAAGATTCAATAATATTCGGTGATGGGAATCAAGGCAAGGTAAAAGGGTTAGGTAAAATTGCAATCTCAAATGAGCACTCTATCTCTAATGTGTTTTTAGTAGAGTCTCTTGGATATAATTTGCTATCTGTTAGTCAATTATGCAATATGGGATATAACTGTTTGTTTACAAATATAGATGTGTCTGTCTTTAGAAGATGTGATGGTTCACTAGCTTTTAAGGGTGTACTAGACGGCAAGCTTTACTTAGTTGATTTTGCAAAAGAAGAGGCCGGTCTAGATGCATACTTAATGGCTAAGACTTGCATGGGCTGGCTGTGGCATCGTCGCTTAGCACATGTGGGGATGAAGAACCTCCACAAGCTTCTAAAGGGAGAACACGTGATAGGTCTAACCAATGTTCATTTCGAAAAAGATAGACCTTGTGCAGCTTGTCAAGTAGGGAAACAGGTGGGAGGCTCTCATCACATCAAAAATGTGATGACAACATCAAGACCCCTGGAGCTGCTACATATGGACCTCTTCGGACCCGTCGCCTATCTGAGCATAGGAGGAAGTAAGTATGGTCTAGTTATCGTTGATGACTTTTCCCGCTTCACTTGGGTGTTCTTTTTGTAGGATAAGTCTGAAACCCAAGGGACCCTCAAGCGCTTCCTAAGGAGAGCTCAAAATGAGTTTGAGCTCAAGGTGAAGAAGATAAGGAGCGACAACGGGTCCGAATTCAAGAACCTTCAAGTGGAGGAGTTTCTTGAGGAGGAGGGGATCAAGCACGAGTTCTCCACTCCCTACACACCTCAGCAAAATGGTGTGGTAGAGAGGAAGAACAGGACGCTCATAGATATGGCGAGGACTATGCTTGGAGAATTCAAGACCCCCGAGTGCTTTTGGTCAGAGGCCGTGAACACGGCTTGCCACGCCATCAACAGGGTCTACCTTCACCGCCTCCTCAAGAAAACGTCGTATGAGCTGCTAACCGGTAACAAACCTAATGTATCGTATTTTCGTGTTTTTGGGAGTAAATGCTACATTCTAGTGAAGAAGGGTAGGAATTCCAAATTTGCTCCCAAAGCCGTAGAAGGGTTTTTATTAGGTTATGATTCAAATACAAAGGCGTATAGGGTCTTCAACAAATCATCGGGTTTGGTTGAAGTCTCTAGCGACGTTGTATTTGATGAGACTAATGGCTCTCCAAGAGAGCAAGTTGTTGATCTTGATGATGTAGATGAAGAAGACGTTCCAACGGCCGCGATACGCACCATGGCGATTGGAGATGTACGGCCTCAGGAACATTTGGAGCAAGATCAACCGTCTTCCTAAACTATGGTGCATCCCCCAACCCAAGATGACGAACAGGTACCTCAAGTGGAGGCACATGATCAAGGGGGAGCACAGGATGTTCAAGAGGAAGAAGCACCTCAGGCACCTCCAACCCAAGTTCGAGCGACAATTCAAAGGGATCATCCCGTCGACCAGATATTGGGTGATATTAGCAAGGGAGTAACTACTCGCTCAAGATTAGTTAATTTTTGTGAGCATTACTCTTTTGTCTCTTCTATTGAGCCTTTCAGGGTAGAAGAGGCCTTGCTAGATCCGGACTGGGTGTTGGCCATGCAGGAGGAACTCAACAACTTCAAGCGCAACGAAGTTTGGACACTGGTGCCTCGTCCCAAGCAAAATGTTGTGGGAACCAAGTGGGTGTTCCGCAACAAATAGGACGAGCACGGGGTGGTGACGAGGAACAAGGCTCGACTTGTGGCAAAAGGTTATGCCCAAGTCGCAGGTTTGGACTTTGAGGAGACTTTTGCTCCTATGGCTAGGCTAGAATCAATTCGTATCTTGCTAGCATATGCCGCTCACCATTCTTTCAGGTTGTACCAAATGGATGTGAAGAGCGCTTTCCTCAACGGGCCGATCAAGGAGGAAGTGTATGTGGAGCAACCCCCTGGCTTCGAGGATGAACGGTACCCCAACCACGTGTGTAAGCTCTCTAAGGCGCTCTATGGACTTAAGCAAGCCCCAAGAGCATGGTATGAATGCCTTAGAGACTTTTTAATTGCTAATGCTTTCAAGGTTGGGAAAGCCGATCCAACTCTTTTTACTAAGACTTGCGATGGTGATCTTTTTGTGTGTCAAATCTATGTCGACGACATAATATTTGGTTCTACTAACCAAAAGTCTTGTGAAGAGTTTAGCAGGGTGATGACGCAGAAATTCGAGATATCGATGATGGGCGAGTTGACCTACTTCCTTGGGTTCCAAGTGAAGCAACTCAAGGACGGCACCTTCATCTCCCAAACGAAGTACACACAAGATTTGCTAAAGAGGTTTGGGATGAAGGACGCCAAGCCCACAAAGACGCCGATGGGAACCGACGGACACACCGACCTCAACAAAGGAGGTAAGTCCGTTGATCAAAAAGCATACCGGTCCATGATAGGTTCTTTGCTTTATTTATGTGCTAGTAGACCGGATATTATGCTTAGCGTATGCATGTGTGCTAGATTTCAATCCGATCCGAAGGAGTGTCACTTAGTGGCTGTGAAGCGAATTCTTCGATATTTAGTCGCTACGCCTTGCTTCGGGATCTGGTATCCAAAGGGGTCTAACTTTGACTTGATTGGGTACTCAGATTCCGACTATGCTGGATGTAAGGTCGATAGGAAGAGTACATCGGGGACGTGCCAATTCTTAGGATGGTCCCTGGTGTCATGGAACTCTAAGAAACAAACCTCCGTTGCCCTATCCACCGCTGAGGCCGAGTATGTTGCCGCAGGACAGTGTTGCGCGCAACTACTTTGGATGAGGCAAACCCTCAGGGACTTTGGCTACAATCTGAGCAAAGTCCCACTCCTATGTGATAATGAGAGTGCTATCCGAATAGCGGAAAATCCTGTTGAGCACAGCCGCACAAAGCACATTGACATCCGGCATCACTTTTTGAGAGACCACCAGCAAAAGGGGGATATCGCAGTGTTTCATGTTAGCACCGAGAACCAGCTAGCCGATATCTTTACCAAGCCTCTAGATGAGAAGACCTTTTGCAGGCTGCGTAGTGAGCTCAATATCTTAGATTCGCGGAACTTGGATTGAAATGTAGCATACCTATGTTTATGCTTTTGATTATGTTCATTCTGCATATTGTTGCTTATTGTGGTGCTCAAGTTGTACAAACACTCCCTGGACCTCACAAGTCCTGTTTGCAAGTGATGCACATATTTAGGGGGAGCTGTGCTACAACTTGACCCCTTGTGGCTAACCATGTACTTGAGTTTGGTTGTTTTAGTCTCCAAGGAAAAATTGAAAGGGAAAAGGTGGACTTGGACCATGCGAGACTTCCACTGCACTCCGATGAAAAGAGTAACTCTTCCAAGTTCATCGTTATACTCTTATTGCCTATTTGCTCTTAGTTGAAGATTTTGGTGAGGCAATGGGGTTAAAGGGCCAAGATTGATCCCGTTTTGGTGCTTGATGCCAAAGGGGGAGAAAATAAAGGCCAAAGCGATAAATGGATCAGCTACCACTTGAGAGATTTTGAAAATAGTAGAATAGAGCTTTTGGTTTGTCAAAACTCTTTTGTTGTCTCTCTTGTCAAAAGTTGGCTTCTTGTGGGGAGAAGTATTGATTATGGGAAAAAGGGGGAGTTTTTGAAATCTTAAAACAATTTCTCTTAGAATGACTCTCTTTATGTCTTAACATGTGTGTTTGACTTAGAGATAGAAATTTGAGTTTGATTTGCAAAAACAAACCAAGTGGTGGCATAGAGTGATCCATATATGTCAAAATTGAATCAAAACAATTTTGAGTTCTTATTTGATTTGATTTTGTACTTGTTCTACTTGCTTTATGTTGTGTTGGCATAAATCACCAAAAAGGGGGAGATTGAAAGGGAAATGTGCCCTTGGGCCATTTCTAAGTATTTTGGTGATTTAGTGTCCAACACAAGTGCCTAAGTGTAAAAAGGTGGACAAAGTAAAAATCAAGAATTAAGGTATGTTTCTCAGACTTAGTACATTGTTTTATGGACTAATGTATTGTGTCTAAGTGCTGGAAACAGAAAAAATCGAGTTGGAGAAGAGATGGCTCGAGCAGCCAAACTCTGCCCAGTCTGGGTGCACCGGACTGTCCGGTGGTGCACCGGACAGTGTCTGGTGCGCCAGGCTGGCTCAAGCGAAGTGGCTGCTTTCGGGAATTCACCGGCGACGTACGGCTAAAATTCACCGGACTGTCCGGTGTGCACCGGACTGTCCGGTGAGCCAACGGTCGGCCGGGCCAACGGTCGGCCACGCAATCTGCGCGGGACACGTGGCCGAGCCAACGGCTAGAAGACGGCACCGGACTGTCCGGTGTGCACCGGACATGTCCGGTGCGCCAACGGCTCTCAGGCTGCCAACGGTCGGCTTCGCTATTTAAGGAAGGAAATCGGGCACCGGACAGTGTCCGGTGTGCACCGGACTGTCCGGTGCCCCCGATGACAGAAGGCAAGAATGGCTTTCCAAACTTGTGCTCAACGGCTCCTAGCTGCCTTGGGGCTATAAAAGGGACCCCTAGGCGCATGGAGGAGAAAACCAAGCATCCTTTGAGCATCATTGATCACTCACACTTCATTCTCGCGCACTTGTTCGACATTTTAGTGATTTGAGCTCCGTTCTAGTGTGCTAGTCTCTTGAGCTCAAGTCTGGGTTTTGCGTGTGCGTATTCGCTGTGATCTTTGTGTCGTGTGTGAGTTGCTAATCCCTCCCTTGCTCTATGATTCTTCGTGAACATCTTGTGTAAGGGCGAGAGGCTCCAAGCTGTGGAGATTCCTCGCAAACGGGAATAAGAGAAGCAAAGCAACACCGTGGTATTCAAGTTGGTCTTTGGACCGCTTGAGAGGGGTTGATTGCAACCCTCGTCCGTTGGGACGCCACAACGTGGAGTAGGCAAGCGTTGGTCTTGGCCGAACCACGGGATAACCACTGTGCCATCTCTGTGATTGATATCTCTTGGTTATTGTGTTGTGTTGAGATCCTTCTCTAGCCACTTGGCATATTACTGTGCTAACAAGTAACCAAGTTTTGTGGCTTAAGTTTTTGAAGTGTTACAGGATCACCTATTCACCCCCCCCCCTCTAGGTGCTCTCAGGGGCGAGACCGGCAGAGAGGGCGTGCGCCGCCGGGGTTGAAGGAAGAAGGCGAGGCCAGCAGCAGCGCGACCAGGCAGAGGAGGAGCGATGGGGAGGGAGAAACGGACGCACGAGCCACGGGGTCTTCACGGTTCGGGGCTCGGTGCAGGGAGCCTAGGCGTGGCTCGGGACACGGTTGGCGGCATGGTTCCGGGCGTCCTAGGCGTCGCGACGCGTCGGGGCAGAGACAGGGAGAGGGCGTGGTTGGCTGGCCACAGGGCGCCGGGGTCGCAGCGGGGAAGGGGCGCGCTCGGCAGCCGGGGTCGGCTGGCGGCCGAGCGCACAGGGCGCGGCATGATCGACGGTTCGGCCGTCGGGTTTTGGGAGCGCTCGGTCGGTGCGGAGCTCGCGCATCGGGGGCTGCAGGAGCTCCTGGCGGGCGCAACCGGGGAGGGAGGAGCCACGCGCCACCGGTGGAAGAGCCGGGCAGAGGCGGCTGCAGGGAGGCCACCGGCTGGGAGGGGGAGCAGCCCGGCGGCTGTGGGTGGGAGGGAAGAGAGAGAGAGAAGCTGGCTCTGGTACCAAGTTGGAATGGAAACCCTAACCCTAACAGGGGTCTGGCAATCTATTAAATAGATTGGAGTAACTAGGCCAGGCCCATTACAGAGGGGCGAGACAGTAATTACACGGGGAGAACCCCAAACCCTAGTCGGGTATTCTAACAAGAAAAGATATAGAGGACGTAATTTTTTAAAACTATTATAAAAGACAGAGAATATTATTTTAGAAGACAGAATTTAGAGAACATTGAGTTGTAGAGGTCGCTGCTTTATGGATTGGGTGGGTATACGGATCAAACCATATCGTCGGTATATAAAAAGAGCATCACACCTCTACCTAGCCGATAACATCATAACCCATATGCGTCATGAGCTTATTTATCATCTATCACTCGCAGTCGCGTCGTGGGTCGTGTCCATGAGGGTGAGATCAATCACTACCGAACACACCTACTTTGTCGAGTTCCTGAAACACTCGGCAAAGCCTGAAAACACTCGACACTTGACAAAGAAGTCTCAGTGAACTGTACATCGGTAACGACTTCTTTGCCGAGTACTTTTTATCGGGCACTTGGCAAAGCCAAAGAAAAGTCGTCGTCACGGCGCCAGGTGACGGAGACTTTGCCGAGTGCTAAATAACATGAATATTATTTTTCCATTCTTTGTTTTCCATTTTTCGAGTAACTTGCAATTCAAATCTGAATTATTCGAGCAAATTCAATTAAACGAAAAAATAATCGTTATAGCAAACACTTTTATAATTGCGCCAAAATCGAACATGTAGTTCTACATATTGTAGGAACACACCACAAAAAGTTTGGTGGGAAAAATGAAAATATACTTTACCAAATGTCAAGAAAGACACTCGGCACACCCTTACTTTTTCGAGTGTCAAATAGGGGACACTCGGAAAGAAGTTATTTTGCCGAGTGTCAACGTCTGCCGCTCGGCAAAGGTAACGGTCGTCAACTATAGACGGCTACTTACGCCCTTTGTTGAGCGTCACGTTTCGCCGAGAGCTTGACACTCGGCAAAGCCTCCTTTGCCGAATATTTGTCTATGTCAAGTGACTCGCTCTCAGTAAACAAAGTCTTTACCGGGAGTCTTATTTCGCCGAGAGTGGCACTCAGCAAAGAATGCTTTCTCGAGTGCCCGATAAAATGCACTCGGCGAAGCGCCGAGCACTCGACAAAGAGTCGGATTTCGGTAGTGACACAACAACACTGTAGACGATTTTCGGTGGCTAGGGTTATTTTCGGCGACGGACGTAGGCCACCAAAAATAAGGGTATTTACGGTGGCTCAGCTCCTCGGTCGCCGAAAATAACCATATTTTCGGTGGCCGTGACAGTGGCCGCCGAAAATAAAAGATTTAAACCTAGCCACTGGCTTTCTTCTCTCTTTCCTTCCCAACGCCGCGTCTCTGCTCTCCTCCCATGCCGTCGCTGCTCCCCCTATTGTCGCACCGCCCTCGCCACGCCGCAACGGCTTTGCCGCTCCCACATCGGCACCGATCCCCCGGCCGAGTCGCTGTCGAGCCCTTCTCCTGGCACCGCCGAGCCCTCCTCCATCGAGAGGTTATGTTTTTGCATATTTTATTATGGGAAAAGGGGGACTTTTTGGCCTTTTATCAAATCTAGTCTTGAAAAATGTTTTGATTTGCTAAAACAAAGTGTTTTTGACATAGAAGTAAGAAAATGAATTTGTATTGCGAAAACAAACCAAGTGATGGCAAAATGATCCAAATATGCCAAATCCTGTAATAATTTTATTGGTGTTTCATTTGACTTCAATTTGCAAAAGTTGGCTCATAATTGAAAATGTTAGTATCTCTTTAGTTGCTTTTTGGAGTGTTGGCATAAATCACCAAAAATGGGGAGATTAAAAGGGAAATGTGCCCTTGGGCCATTTCTATTTAGTTTTGGTGATTAAATGCTCAACACATTGTGTTTAGACTAACATCATGCATCTTGTATGAGCAATGAGCACAGGTAGTTAAAGCAAATTGAGAAAAAGGCACTCTTAGGCTTGAAAGTGGGCATACCACAAATCCATATGGTACTAAATGAAAAGGTAAGCTCCGGACACTTAGTCAAATGTTTTAGGTACTAATAATTTTTGTCCAAGTGTTATGGACTATGTGAAGTCAAGTCAAAAGGAGCAAAAGAGAATTGAAATGAAAAAGGAGCATTTGGGCTATTCTGCGTAGCACCGGACGGTCCGGTGCCACCCACCGAATAGTCCGTTGCACGGTCCGGCCGAAAGGGCTAATCTCGAGAAAAACAAGACTTTGTCGGCTATAATTCACCGGACAGTCTGCACGGAGCGTCGGACATTCCGGTGTGCCAACCAGCTGACGGCTAGTTGACACGTCAGCCGGAGCCAACTATCAACTGGTGCACCGGACAGTCTAGTGCCACCCACCAGACGGTTCGGTTCCTCCAGAAGCGGAAAGTAGCCTATCAAGCGATTCGTAGCCATTACACTATGCAGTGTCTGGTATGCACCAGATAGTTCGGTGCACTCGTGGACAGAAGGCAACCAGGGCCTTCTAAATGGAGTTCCAACGACTTCTTAGGTCCCTTGGGGTATAAAAGGACCCCTAGGCGCCATGGAGCAGTACATAAGCATTCTTTGAGCATACTACAACTCCGAGACTCTGCGACCACGCTGCTGTTTCATTAGATAGATATTTGAGCGTGTTCTTGAGCTGTGACTCCACTATTTTGTTTCGTGCACTGTTTTCATGACTCGTGTGCGTGTTGTTGCTGCGAATTAAATTCTTGTGTGTGTTGCTACTCCCTCCTTACTCTTGTGCTTCGATTGAGATCATTTGTGTAAGGCGTGAGAGACTCCAACTTGTGGAGATTCCTCACAAAGGGATTTGATATAAGGAAGAAAATCGTGGTACTCAAGTTTGATCGTTGGATCACTTGAGAGGGGTTGAGTGCAATCCTTGACCAAAGGAGGTCACCACAATGTGGAGTATGCATTGGCTGAACCACGGGATAAAATCGTCGTGTCTCATGTGCATTTACTTTATTGTGATTGTTGTCTTCCAAGAGTTCTCATATTTCACTTGTATTATTCTTCCTAAGTTTAATACACATATCAAAGGAGCAATCAAGTGAAGAGTTCTCCTCTCCTCTTCAACTCTACTCATAACAATTTGGTTTTAGCTTTCACTAACACTTATTATAAACCAAGTTTGTCTTGTTTAGAGTTGATTTTTACAGGATCACCTATTCATCCCCCCTCTAGGTGCTCTCAACTAGCTGGTCGCACTTCGCACTAGCTCCACATGCTACATATGGAACATCTCAAGGCGCCGTCAAGCACGACTTTTGGGTAAGATTATTATTTGAAACTAACATTTTATGATTTGTTTGATACTAACTTTATTTTTTATGTTGGACAGAGACGCTATCGTGTGGAACATGAGGCTCAGTAGCATGCAGACCGAGTATTAGAGAAAAATGCGAAGAAGGTGTGTAAGGATGCATTGTCCAATGCTCGTCTACAGGTTGTGAACGCGTACATGAAGCGTCGAGGGCATTCTATCAACAACTTTCGATAATATTCGGATGTCTACTTAACTGTGGACCAGTACATGGAGGTAAAAATCTATTCTAGCAGCTCATTCTTATGTGAATTTAATTTTGCGCTAACGCTTAGATGCAGGTAACTCTTCCATGGATGTAACACCGGGCGCAGGCTTATAAGGCTTGGTGTGAGATATGGGCTTCGCCAGAGTGGATTAAGAAGTCAAATAGGAATCTACATAGGTAGCGCCATCAGCAGGATGGAGACGATGATGAGGTCGTAGTCAACAATACCTATGGGGCTGGTGGACACATTCGGTTGGCAAAATGAAAGGTGAGTATGTAGTATTCTATTTTACTCAAAAATTGAATCGATTTAAACTCATACATTGCAGGAGGCTCAAACTGGAGTTGTCCCGAGCCCAATCGATGTTTATAGGCGAGGGCATAGAGCGAAAAACAGTGAAATCGCCAATGAGCTATGCAGTCAAGCGACCGTTGAGCGTATGGTTAGTAGTTGTTAGGAACCTTCATATTGTATTCCAAGAGACTTACGGGCAGTAGATGGTTAGGAAGTATGGAGAAGACTATGATTGGCGAGGAGCGTCGACCATCGATGATGAAGTTGTGCATTCTATTGGAGCAAAGGCCCATGGACGGTATGAACTTGTGAATTTTTTCAATAATATTGAAATTATGTCCGAATAGCTAATGTTCTTGTTTTTCAAGATATTCTATGTTTACCGGTGTGATCGATTCGATAGAGTTGCGGTCTCATGGCGGCTCTTAGCTTCGTCGTAGGCGGGTTGTGGTAGCAACCATAGTTGGCGCTCGAGCATGGAGGAGGCTATGAGAGAGCAGCAAGAAAAGTTTCGTGAAGAGTTGCGACAATAGCAAATGGCATTCGTCCAACAACAATCAGAGTACATGGCTGCTTACAACGCACAGGCGCAACAAGCAATGAACGTGAGTGTCTTATTTATTTTCAACAAGGTCATATATTTGTCTTATAACTAATATACTATATTTGCAACAATCTTGGTTTCCAGAGCAAGCAAAGCAGTAACCATTTGTTTTCTCTCAATTTCAGCTGTCGATGCCTCAGTGGGGATTACATGCTCCGACACCTCCACCTCAGGTGCATCAATTTAGTTTAGACTTGTCGTTTGTATTAACCTTTCAAATATTTACTTAACTTGATTTTGTAGGGATATGGAATTATGGGCCACAACACGCCACCACCGGTGATACCAGCACTAGGAGGAGCTTCTGGAGGGGAGGGAGCTACTACACAAGAGGTTAGTTTGACAAACAATTCATTTGAATAATAATCAACTTAACACTGTAGTTATTAATGTCTTTTTCTTTCTTTCCGACTCTAACCAGATAGACGACTTCGTAAACAACTCTTTCGTTTCTGGAGGTAGTGGTAACAACTCAAACAACCCCTATATGTGATGATTTGACTCTTGTGGTGAATTTGGACGATGCGATGGATTATGATGTATTTATGATGAAATTGTGAGTTTGTGTTAGATTGTATTGGATTTTGTAAGGTATTTTGGTGAACTTTAATGTATTTGAAATTGTGACGAATTGTGATATTTTATGTTGAATGTGTGTAATTCTAGAATTCTGTTTTTGTCATAATATTGTGATTATATTGTTGTTGAAATTGTTATTAATTTTACATTTCTTTTATATTTTTTGCTCTGAAATTACTTATTTTTGGAGGTCATGTGTAGGCCGCCAAAAATAAGTCTGTATATTTTCGACGGTCGGTATTTTCGGCGGCCTGAGGGAGAACCGCCGAAAATAAAATATTTTAGGTGGACTGGATGTGGCCGCCGTAATTAGTCTTTATTTTCGGCTAAATTTTTTTGGATCAAAAGTCGTCGAAAATAGGTCACATGCTGCCAGAAATAAGTTATTTTCGACGGTATATAGCTTATTTTCGACGGCTTCTCGCAGTCGAAAATGATCTCGTGTCTTGTAGTGTGAATACCACAGCTGTTTATGCCTTCGGAACTTTAAAGCAATTCGCTTTGGATTAAAGTTAGTTGTTTGGATTACTACAATTATAATATATAGAGATAAAACAATGTATAACTAGTAAAAGCCGGTACAAATTAAAGCCAAACTAATAGGTGTTTGCGTGGCACTCGCCTATTGATCGCTGCCACTGTCAGGGACGCGAGGTCCGGCCGGTCATGCGTACGTCGCCCTGGCTTGCGTCACCAGCTCCACGTAAGACCAACTCCAGCAGACTCCCTCTCCGTATCCCTAAAACGCGCGGCCAACAGTTTCTCTCTCCTCTCCGTATCCGTCTCCGTTTCCAGCAACACTCCCCATCCCACTCCGCATGCAGTCTATGACACCTGGGGCCCGCGAGCAGCCGCGCGCGCACGCAGAGAGCTGCGGAGAGGAGAGAGAAAGCGTGGAAATGGGGAGTGCAGGTACACGGCGTCTATTTTGCGGAGACGGATGCGGAGCCTGCTGGAGAGCGCAATAGTGACTCAGACCGTGCAAAATGCGGATGCGGAGTGGGATGGGGAGTGTTGCTGGAGTTGGTCTAACCCATACCGGCCGGCAGCGCACCGTGCATGTCGTTACGCAGTACCACATGTGTGCACCGAATCATTTTATCAGTCATTACTCCGGAGGAAGTGGCTCGCTGCCTAGACAGGCTCTGTTTCAAACTTTCAATCTGCTATGGCTATGCCTTAGCCGCAACGGTGTCTTCTAAATTTTCTCCCCATATGATACTATACAGTCATGTCATCAAAATTCTTTCCTCTATATTTACTTTTTCCGTATCAGTGCTCCCTAAAAATTCCTCTACCTCACACTCTATATATATAATATATATTTCTTTCCAACTAACTTCAAATACCTCATTTTTTTTCTTTTCTTTTCTTTCAAACGCTTGGCCGGCTACGCATTAAGTTTAGAAAATTTGGTTTTTTTCAAGTTGATCTCCACTATTTCGTTATAAAAAATTATTAAAAATTATTTTACTTTGTTTTGAACTATGCACGCTTGGGAACATTGACTATGTCCACTCATCCAAACATTTGAACAAAATACATACATCGAAGTGACAAATTCGTGTATACATTTGTATGGACCAAAAAATGGAAGTGCTTGATATTTTCCATGGCAAGGTAAATCTGCTTAGTGAACAGGTAAATGCCAAGGACGACCACATGAGGGATAGCCTCAGCTCCATATTCGCTTACCAATCTCATGAATCATTCAAGGAACGAGGAAGCAACAAGGATTAGTAGAAGAACATGTACCGGCCAACAGCTATTCTGGCTGAGGACGGAGTCGTCTACCGGAGTGGGGGCGACAGATCCACCGGCCAACAACTATGACGACTAGATGGAGCGAACATAAACTCGCTTGCAGTTGAACGCCGGCATCGTCTCCTCTATGAGGGTCTGTCGTCCTTAGCCTCGTGGTCCTCGGCGAAGTGGACCCGCTCGGAGTGAGCCTTCTTGCATCGCTGTCGTGTCGTCGCCCGACCACCGCCGGAATCGTCCCGTGGTTGCAACTACCGCAAAGCGGAGCCGGTGATTTCTTCTGGAGCGCGCGACCGGAGGCGTCTCCGCGAAGCAGCGCCGAGGGTGAACAACGCTCCTCCTGATCTCGCGTGAGAGAGAAGAGGAGCGCTACCTAGGAGGGCGCCGTAGAGGACGTCGTTGCGGGTTTAAGAGTTGCCCTGTAGCCCCTACGCGAGCTACAGGATTAGGGGAGGGGACGCCAAGAGTGAACCGTTGCAACCAGTCTTAACACTTGATAGCAAGCTCTACCCTTATAATTTTTACTGCTGAGTCGTAGTAGTAAGAATGTGTGTGTGTGGTTCATATAAATAAATATATAAATTCCTCTGTGGACTGTGCTAGCCAGAAGCCAGTAGATCTTCATAAGTAGGCCATAGGCAATCTAGCTAGCTGTCCCTCCGGCGGCCCGCCACAATAAATATATTGTCCGTTGGGGCCACCATTAGTTGAGCTCGTACGTCCACTCTTTTTTTTTTCTCATAATAACAATCTTCTGGTCCATATGTATGTTCCTATATGTACACACGTGCATGTAAAGTGATGTCTGCTTGCTCTCAACTGAAGTCAGGTCTTGCATATGCCCATTGCACCTGCCTGCGCCTCTGCGTGCATGTGGGTTCTTGCCACTGTTGCTGGCTTCTTCTATCTAGACCAGTAGCCGCCACTTCTGCCTCTTTTTATACCAGTTCCGGTGCTGTGGAACACAGAGCGAGGTATGTAGAGACAGAGAGGGCTGTTGAGAGAGAGATCCTCGATGGAGATGAGAGCGAAGAAGAGCAGCAGAAGCAGCACGAGCAACACCAGCGGCAGCACGACGACCACGGCGGTGGAGAGGAAGGAGGTCGAGAGGAGGAGGAGGCAGCAGATGAAGAGCCTCTGCGCCAAGCTCGCCTCCCTCATCCCGAAAGAACACTACTCCTCCAAGGTCATGTGTATTCGAATTATAATTAGGGCTGTTTGGTACCAAAGGTCTAGCTAATTAATTGCTAGCTATTAGCCATATGCTCGCCCATCCAGAGATACTAAATTCTATATGTACAACAAAGCACAGGATGCTATGACCCAGCTGGGTAGCCTAGACGAGGCAGCCACGTACATAAAGAGACTCAAGGAGAGGGTGGAGGAGCTGCGGCAGAAGAGCGCCTCAGCACGGCTCTTGGCCGCTGGCACGAGACGAGGCGGAGGAGGAGGAGGCGCCTCCACATCGTCGGCAGCGACGACCACGGCGAGCGGTGGCGCAGGATCATCTCAAGAAGCCGGCCGGCGGCGGGAGGACGACATGCCGGCGCCGGTGGTGGAGGTTCGGCAGCACATTGACGGGTCAAGCCTGGACGTGGTGCTCATCAGCAGCGCGGCGCGACCCTTCAAGCTGCACGAGGTGGTCACCGTGCTGGAGGAAGAAGGCGCCGAGACCGTCAACGCCAACCTCTCCGTCGCCGGCACCAAAATCTTCTACACCATCCACTGCAAGGTACGTACGTATTACGTAGGTAGGAGTACTACATCACAATTCTCTCTGCTCTTTTTTCTTTCAAAGCTTCAGTCTTCTGCTCTTTATGTTTATTCAGTTCTACAATAAATATCGATTGAACATAAATGAGTTCAAATAAAAGGGTTGTTAATTATAATTTTTGTAGCTTTTTGGATCTACACTTTTTATTTTAGACATTTCTTTATCCAATATCGTTTGAAAATTTAAAATTTTAAATATGAGAAAATTTAAAAAACGTAATTTCTTTATCTAATATCATTTTTGTTATTTTTCTGTCAGATATTATTCAGAAAACGAACTTTAAATATGAGGAATTTAAACGTAATTTGGTTAGATAGATAATTTCAAATAAAAAAGATATCGACTATATGATTGCATACTAACTTTTGTTTTGGTTATTTCTCCATCCAACACTACCGGAATCACGTTTAGGCCATTTTACACTCGTTAAAATATTTGGCAATCGGCAAGGGGTTTTTTGCCGATACTTTTTTTTATACTCGGCAAAGACTTTGTCGAGTGTCAAATAGCACTCGACAAAGAAAAATAATCGGCAAATTAAGAATCGCAAAAAATACCAAAAAATTAGCAAAACATTTTTTAAAATTATGTGAACCTCTCCAACCACTACCCATTATCATACACTGAACTTTAAATATGAAGAATTTAAACGTAATTTGGTTAGATAGATAATTTCAAATAAAAAGTTATCGACTATATAATTGCATACAAATATTTGTAACTTTTGTTTTGGTTATTTCTCTATCCAACACTACCGAAATCGCGTTTAGGCCATTTTACACTCGTTAAAATATTTGGCAATCGACAAGGGGTTCTTTGCCGATACTTTTTTTTTGATACTCGGCAAAGACTTTGTCGAGTGTCGAATAGCACTCGACAAAGAAAAATAATCGGCAAATTAAGAATCACAAAAAATACCAAAAAATTTAGCAAAAAATTTTTTTAAATTATGTGAACCTCTCCAACCACTACCCATTATCATACACTGAACTTTAAATATGAGGAATTTAAACGTAATTTGGTTAGATAGATAATTTCAAATAAAAAAGTTATCGACTATATAATTGCATACAAATATTTGTAACTTTTGTTTTGGTTATTTCTCTATCCAACACTACCGAAATCGCGTTTAGGCCATTTTACACTCGTTAAAATATTTGGCAATCGACAAGGGGTTCTTTGCCGATACTTTTTTTTGATACTCGGCAAAGACTTTGTCGAGTGTCGAATAGCACTCGACAAAGAAAAATAATCGGCAAATTAAGAATCGCAAAAAATACCAAAAAATTTAGCAAAACATTTTTTTAAATATGTGAACCTCTCCAACCACTACCCATTATCATACACTGAACTTTAAATATGAGGAATTTAAACGTAATTTGGTTAGATAGATAATTTCAAATAAAAAAGTTATCGACTATATAATTGCATACAAATATTTGTAACTTTTGTTTTGGTTATTTCTCTATCCAACACTACCGAAATCGCGTTTAGGCCATTTTACACTCGTTAAAATATTTGGCAATCGACAAGGGGTTCTTTGCCGATACTTTTTTTTGATACTCGGCAAAGACTTTGTCGAGTGTCGAATAGCACTCGACAAAGAAAAATAATCGGCAAATTAAGAATCGCAAAAAATACCAAAAAATTTAGCAAAACATTTTTTTAAATTATGTGAACCTCTCCAACCACTACCCATTATCATACACTGAACTTTAAATATGAGGAATTTAAACGTAATTTGGTTAGATAGATAATTTCAAATAAAAAATTTATCGACTATATAATTGCATACATATATTTGTAACTTTTGTTTTGATTATTTCTCTATCCAACACTACCGGGATCGCGTTTAGGCCATTTTACACTCGTTAAAATATTCGGCAATCGGCAAGGGGTTCTTTGCTGATACTTTTTTTTAACACTCGACAAAGACTTTGCCAAGTGTCGAATAGCACTCGGCAAAGAAAAATAATCGGCAAATTAAGAATTACAAAAAATACCAAAAAATTAGCAAAACATATTTTTAAATTATGTGAACCTCTCCAACCACTACCCATTATCATACACTGAACTTTAAATATGAGGAATTTAAACGTGATTTCGTTAGATAGATAATTTCAAATAAAAAAAGTTATCGACTATATAATTGCATACAAATATTTGTAACTTTTGTTTTGGTTATTTCTCCATCCAACACTACCGGAATCCCGTTTAGGCCATTTACACTCGTTAAAATATTTGGCAATCGGCAAGGGGTTCTTTGCCGAATACTTTTTTTGACACTCGGCAAAGAAAAATAATCGGCAAATTAAGAATCATAAAAAAACCCAAAAATTAGCAAAACATTTTTTAAATTATGCGTGAACCTCTCTGACCACTACCCATTATCATACTCATCTCCGTATTATTTTTCACTATTATTTTAAATCAAATTTACATATTTTGTGAATGGTGAGGTTCGAACTCGCAACCTCTAACTTGTGCATACCCTCCTCTAATCAAATTTAGATGTTTTGTGAATGATGAGGTTCGAACTCGCAACCTCTCACTCGTGCATACCCTACTCTACCACTACACTACTACATCAATTATATCTACACTACGATTTCATTGCTCATGTACTATATTTTAAATCAAATCTACATGTTTTGTGAATAGTGAGATTCGAACTCACAACCTCTCACTCGTGCATACCCTCATCTACCACTACACTACTACATCAATTATATCTATACTGCGATTTCATTCCTCATGTACTATAACAAACCGAGAGTAATTTGATTATTTGAGACACTAAATAAATTCATTTGAAAATATGGCCAACTATAAAGTTGCATAAATTTTCAAGATCTACAAGTTCTATTTTTATAATTTCTATATCCGAGGTCGTTTACAAAATTTGAATTTCAAATTTGAAAACTGTACACGAGTTTTTCAATGATAAGATGATTTTAAATAAAAATTGTCAATTACAAAGTTTTATTACATTTCAAGACCTACAACTTTTATTTTGGTGGTTTTTCTATCCGAGGTAGTTTCAAATTTTAAAATTCAAACATAGTTTTGCATGACAAGATAATTTCAAACCAAAACATTGTCAATTACAAAGTTTCATAACTCTTTAATAACTTCAACTTTCATGTTGGTGGTTTTTTCTTTCGAGGTTGTTTTCAAAATTCAAATTTTAAAAATTTTAAATTCAGACGTAATTTTAGTTGACAAGATGACTTTAAATGAAAAAGTTGCCAGCTACAAAATTCTATAACTTATCAAGATCTACAAAGTTTATTTTGGTTGTCTGGTCATTTGCTCATTTCACATGATGGTTCTAACAATATGCACAAATCTAATACATCTCTCTCCTAGTTTCATAAATTATGAGAGAGATATAGGTGTTACAAACAAATTTATTTTTATTTTGTCATATAAAGAAATGTTTAAAATATAAATTGTACATTATGATGAGTTATACAAATTTGTAATTGAAAACTTTTTCATTTGAATTAATTTACTGCTTTAAAATGTGATTTTTAAATTATCTTTGCCTAGTGCTGAGAAAAGCACTCGACAAAGTTTTTTGCCGAGTGTTTTATTTTTGACACTCGGCAAAGAGAGTTTGCCGAGTGTCAAAAATAAAACACTCGGCAAAGAGCTTCTTTGCCGAGTGCTTTCTTTTACCGAGGGTTTTTTTGCTTGGCACTCAGCAAAGAGCTTATTTGTCGAGTGCCCGAAAAAAACACTCGGCAAACATTTGGCACTCAGCAAAGAGCCGAATTCCGGTAGTGCAATATTGTTTCCTGCCACTACATATTTACTTGTTTAGTCACTAGTGACTATAGGCATATGGATACTTTTGATAACTCTATGAAATCTTGTGAATTAAATATTTCAAAATCAAAATAATTTTAAATAAAAAACGTTAACTATAAAGTTGCATAACTTTATAACTTTTTAACATATGTAGCTTTTATCTTAATCGTTTCTTCATCTAAAATACTTTCCTACCACTATGTACCCACGGGGTGACTATACAATATATGGAATCCTAGTGTTAACTCTGCATAATATTATGAATCAAATATTTTAGTACTAAAATAATTTTAAATAAAAAGTTATCAACTATAAAATTATAGATCTCGTCGAATATTATAACTTTGATATAAAGTTTTTCTTCGTCAAATACTAAATGAGAAAAATATAAAAAAATGTGCATTCTACCATTGTTAGATCGTGTGTCTAGAACCGACGCTGATATTATCATTGTCGGTTCAAGCCAAAATAATGACCCAATATCACTGTCAATTCGTGGCTCGGACCGAAGGTGATAATAGACGACAATGTTGACCCGATAATCACTGTCAATTAGTCATATCCCTGCTATATATTCAAGCCATAAACTGGCTATCATTGTTAGTTTTTAATCAATCGACAATGATGAGTTAACTGTAAAAGTCTAGTGGTGAACCCTACTTTTTGTGTGTATGTTTCTTCTATTATTCACGGTAAACCCTACTTTTTGTGTGTATGTTTCTTCTATTATCCAAATACTCAATTATAAAGTTTTTCCCTCCCTCGTGTAACTGCAGGCCTTTTGCCCAAGAATCGGTATAGATGTTTCAAGAGTTTCTGAAAGATTAAGAGCATTGGGATGATAGTAGACTGGTATATATACATATTGCTAATTATATATGACCAAGGCGCATATCCTTTTTTATGCTGTCTCATTCTTTACGGTGCGAAAAGTCTCCCGGGCCCATTCGTTACCAAAAGTTATAATACATGATAGAATTTTTTTTTGCAAACACAACTGTAGATTATTGTTACGTTGTAAGCAAGGTTGCTAAAACGAAATCAACTTAACCTTTCAAATGGAAAGGAGAGCATGCAGATTACCCCCGTGTGATGATCATATGAGCGCCGGTGGACCAAGAGATACCACCACAGGAAAACATATCCGATGTATATGACTCTTTGGTGCATATATATATATATATATATATATATATATATATATATATATATATATATATATATATATATATATATATATATATATATATATATATATATATATATATATATATATATACGGCGCTGCTAAAATGCACCTGGGTGCATTCTCTATATTGAATGCACCCAGGCGTTTTCGCGCGCCTCCTAGCCCCCCGCCGCCGCCGCGCGCATCCCTTTCCCCGCGCCGCCGCCGCCTCCTCGATGCTCCTCCCCTAAATCCCATCGCCGCCGAGCGCCTCCCTGTCCTCGCGCCGCCGAGCGCCTCCCTGTTCTCGCGCCGCCGCGCGTCTCCCTGTCCCCGCGCCGCCGCGCGCCTCTCTGTCAGCGTGTCTCTGTCCCCCGCATTTGAATAACTCCGAGAAATTTTGTTAAAAAATATGATTGCAACTGCTGGTCTGATGTAATTGCAACTGCTGGTCTGGTGTGATTGCAACTTCTATATAACTATGTCCAAAAATCTATTAAATAAACAAGATTGCAACTGCTGGTCTGATGTAATTGCAACTGTGGGTCTGGTGTGATTGCAACTTCTATATAACTATGTCCAAAAATCTATTAAACAAACAAGATTGCAACTGCTGGTCTGGTGTAATTGCAACTGTGGGTCTGGTGTGATTGCAACTTCTATATAACTATGTCCAAAAATCTATTAAACAAACAAGATTGCAACTGCTGGTCTGGTGTAATTGCAACTTCTGGTCTGGTGTGATTGCAACTTTTATATAACTATGTCCAAAAATCTGTTAAACAAACAATGATTGCAACTGCTGTCTGGTGTAATTGCAACGGCTGGTCTGGTGTGATTGCAACTCCTATATAATTATGTCCAAAAATCTGTTAAACAAAACAATGATTGCAACTGCTGCCTGGTGTAATTGCAACTGCTGGTCTGGTGTGATTGCAACTTCTATATAACTATATCCAAAAATCTGTTAAACAAAACAATGATTGCAACTGCTGTCTGGTATAATTGCAACTGCAAGTCTGGTGTGATTGCAACTTATGTGAAGAGGTTGAGCCGTTCGCGGAGGAGCCGTTCACGGAGAAAGAGGGCGCGGGGGCGGGAAAATGAAAAGGTTCTGTCCGGAGCGTGCGGGAGGGACGAAACCGGCCTGGGTGGGACGGTTGGCTCGGACCTGGCACATAGGTTCGGCCTGGGTGCATTCTCTATATTGAATACACCCAGGTGTAATATATAAATACAGTATATATATATATATATATATATATATATAGTGTACATGAACTAATAAAGTTCATAAAAAAATCTGAAAAAATATACATATTGTTTCCATCTTACTCTAATTATATATAAATTTTCAAGTTTAATAATTTGTGACAAGTTTAAATTAGAAAATCAACAAAATGTTCTTTTTTTATTATTATAGCTAAAATATAACGATTTTGAACTTAAAATTTTATATATAATAGGAGTAGGATAGAAAAAATATGTATGATTTTTTTATGAACTTTGTTAGTTCATGTATATCATATGTGTGCAAAGACTCATGTGCATAGGTTAGCTAGCTAGGTTCCCATTTATAAAAGAATGTTTCTATGTATATCTTATACCAACCCAGATACAACCGGAGATAAACTCTAAAGTAAAGAGTGGGGGAGTTGACCCTAGGATCGAACGATTCGAACCCACCCTCGGCCGGTCACACAAATGGCAAAATAACCAACTGGCCTACTGCCCAGTCCATAAAAAAGGACCGATTGGTGCTTGCATTGTAGACGTAAAAAGTGCCAAAAGTATATATAGCTATTGGGCCTTCCCATGCACTTCCTTTTTCCGTAAACAAGCAAAGGTTCATGGGCCGAGGAGATATTTCTGACTACGAAGGGAATCCTTCCATCCGCGGTCCGCACCCATTGAATTCCCAACATATTTTTTCTTATATCAAGAAGCTCCAATAATATAGATAGATTATTATACCAAAGTGTGGTATGTTGCTATAGTTTTCATTTATATTTGAGCAACATATAAAACACAAATATATTTGTGTTCTGTTGGCTATGTGGATATAAATATAGGTTTAGAGCCAATAATCATGATTTAAATCTCCTTTAATGTATAATTTTAACTTTTTACCATTTAAATTTAGGGTAGTATGACGACGATGGAAAACCATGAAATTTGGTGCTTTATATAGTAGATATTAAGTATATTGCACTTTTTATATTTTTCAGAAACATTGACAAAGGCACATGCTCGTAGCTATTATCTATACTACTTTATTAATAACCTAATGTTGGCACCTGGTGCTACTCGGCATTAATAACCTGATATAAGCACATGGAGCTACACGGTTACACTCTATACTCGCCCCACGTGCGTTCTATTAGCTAGAGCCCTGTGGACCTCAGCGTCCACTTAAACACACACCTCTTACTCTAGAAATTTAGAGCTAACCACTAGACCACACGTACGTTAGTGTTTAGAAATAAACAATAATTATATTTGAATAAATCTCTCAATACATATTTATATGACATATAAAAACCGTAGCAAAGCACGGGCAACTAGTTAGTTTAAAAATATAGGGGAGTAGACTTCTATAAATCAAAATCGACTGAAATGGGTTCTTGTGTTCTAACCTTTTTCTAAGTCTAATTGTGATTTTGTCCTTATTTGAAGTCTAATTGTGATCTGTCCTTGTTTATTTAACTTTATAACTAGGTGAGTGCCCGTGCGTTGCAACGAGAACATATAATACCACGATAACTTATATATAAATGTGTGTTATAATGTTATTATAAAAGGTTTTGTAATCCTAGCCTTACATAAATTTTATTATTTTAATCTAGCTATTTTACAACTACATTGTAACCATCAATACAAAGCAAACTTCTATATATGACAGGACAATACCCGTGTGTTGCGACGGCATACCAATTAGGAGAGGTCACCATAGGGGAGTGGAGGTGAGGGGATACTTGATAGGTCTAATGTGATGTGAACAGCTAGAATGAGTTTCTCCACATACATTTCTTTCCATATAATACTATATAACTGAAAGGGAAATGTGCCCTTGGGCCATTTCTAAGTATTTTGGTGATTTAGTGCCCAACACAGGTGCCTAATTGTAAAATGGTGGACAAAGTACAAATCAAGGATAAAGGTATGTTTCTCAGACTTAGTACATTGTTTTATGGACTAATGTATTGTGTCTAAGTGCTGGAAACAGAAAAAATCGAGTTGGAGAAGAAATGGCTCGAGCAGCCAAAGTCTGCCCAGTCTGGGTGCACCGGACTGTCCGGTGTGCACCGGACATGTTCGGTGCGCCAGGCTGGCTCGGCGTGAAGTGGTCGCTCTCGGGAATTCGCCGACGGCGTACGGCTAAAATTCACCGGACTGTCCGGTGTGCACCGGACTGTCCGGTGAGCCAACGGTCGGCCGGGCCAACGGTCGGCCGCGCAATCTGCGCGGGACACGTGGCCGAGCCAACGGCTAGAAGACGGCACCGGACTGTCCGGTGTGCACCGGACATGTCCGGTGCGCCAACGGCTCCCAGATCTGCAACGGTCGGCAACGGTCGGCAGCGCCATTTTAGGAAGGAAATCGGGCACCGGACAGTGTCCGGTGTGCACCGGACTGTCCGGTGCACCCGACGACAGAAGGCAAGATTGGCCTTCCAGATTTGCTCTCAACGGCTCCTAGCTGCCTTGGGGCTATAAAAGGGACCCCTAGGCGCATGGAGGAGTACACCAAGCAACCTTAGAGCATTCTTGATCATCCACACTCAGTCTTTGCGCATTCGTTTGTCATTCTCAGTGATTCGAGCTCCGTTCTAGTGAGAACTTTGAGATAGTCTTTTGAGCTCGATTCTTGGCCGTGTGTGTGCGCATTTTGCTGTGGATTTGTGTGTGTTGCTTTCCTCCCTTACTCCGTATTTCTTGTGAATCTCAAGTGTAAGGGCGAGAGGCTCCAAGTTGTGGAGAATCCTCGCAAACGGGATATTGAAAGGCAAAACAAAACACCGTGGTATTCAAGTTGGTCTTTGGACCGCTTGAGAGGGGTTGATTGCAACCCTCGTCCGTTGGGACGCCACAACGTGGAGTAGGCAAGCGTTGGTCTTGGCCGAACCACGGGATAAACCATTGTGTCATCTCTGTGTTTGATCTCTTGTGGTATTGTGTTTTGTTGAGACTCCTATCTAGCCACTTGGCGATTATTGTGCTAACACTTAACAAGTTTTTGTGGCTATAAGATTAAGTTTTCACAGGATCACCTATTCACCCCCCCTCTAGGTGCTCTCAATTGGTATCGGAGCCGTTCTCTTCACAAAGGGACTAACCGCCCGAAGAGATGGATCCTAAGGGGAAGGGTATCGTGATCAACGACAAAGAGAAGGAATCCTTCGTCAACGAGCCGAAGGACGACAAGACTACCGACTCAGGCTCGGGGCACAGACGCAAAGAAGGGAAGAAGAAGAAGACAAGACGCATCAAGGAGATCATCTACTACGACAGCGACGAATCTTCCTCTTCCCAAAAGGACGACGACAACGACTACAAAAAGACGGTCAATTCGAACTTTTCATTTGATTATTCTCGTATTCAACATAGTTCGAATTCGCATTTGCTTTCCATTCCTCTTGGCAAACCTCCACACTTCGATGGGGAGGACTACGGATTTTGGAGTCACAAAATGCGTAGTCACTTATTCTCTCTCCATCCAAGCATTTGGGAGATTGTAGAGAATGGAATGAAGTTTGATAGCTCGGATAACTCTATGCTCATAAATGAACAAATCCATAGAAATGCACAAGCTACTACTGTTCTCTTAGCGTCCTTGTGCAGGGAAGAGTACAACAAGGTGAGCGGCTTGGACAATGCCAAGCAAATATGGGACACCCTCAAGATCTCTCACGAGGGGAATGACATCACCATGCTCACCAAAATGGAGTTGGTGGAGGGTGAGCTTGGACGATTCGCGATGATAAGGGGCGAGGAACCGACTCAAACCTACAACCGGCTCAAGACCCTTATCAACAAAATAAGGAGCTACGGAAGCACACGATGGACGGACCACGACGTCGTCCGCCTAATGCTAAGGTCTTTTACCGTTCTTGATCCTCATCTCGTAAACAATATTCGTGAGAATCCCAGGTACACGATGATGACGCCCGAGGAGGTACTCGGAAAATTCGTAAGCGGGCGGATGATGATCAAGGAGGCGAGATATGTGGACGACGCTCTAAACGGTCCAATCAATGAACCTCAACCCGTTGCTCTCAAGGCAACGAGGAGCAAGGAGGCGCTACCGAGCAAGGTGGCGCAAGTTGAGGCGGCCGGGCTAAATAATGAGGAGATGGCCCTCATCATTAAGCGCTTCAAGACGGCGCTTAAGGGTCGCAAGGGACAGCCAAGCAAGACCAAGACAAAGGAGAAGCGCTCGTGCTTCAAATGTGGTAAGATTGGTCATTTCATTGCTAACTGTCCCGATAATGAAAGTGACCAGGAAAAGGGGAACAAAAGGGAGAAGAAGAAGCATTACAAGAAGGCCAAGGGCGAGGCGCATATCGGAAAGGAGTGGGATTCGGATTGCTCCTCCTCCGACTCCGACATTGAAGGACTCGCCGCCACTGCCTTCAACAAATCAGCCCTCTTCCCAAACGAGCATCACACTTGCCTCATGGCAAGGGAGGAGAAGGTAATCAATCATAATGCTAATACTTATGATTCTTCTAGTGATGATGAGTCTAGTGAGGATGAAATAGATTACTCCAGTTTATTCAAGGGATTGGATAGAACTAAGATAGCTAAGATTAATGAATTGATTGATGCCTTGAATGAAAAGGATAGAATCTTAGAAAAACAAGAAGATCTTTTATATGAAGAGCATGATAAATTTGTTAGTGCACAAAATTCACTTGCTCTAGAAGTTAAAAGAAATGGAATGCTTTCTTGTGAACTTTCTACTTGTAACGAAACCATTTCTTCTTTAAAAGGTGAAATTAATGATTTAAATGCTAAGCTAGAAGTAGCAAGTAAATCTAACTCTTGTGTTGAACATGTTGAAATTTGCACTAAGTGTAAGGATGTTGATATTAATGCTTGTTGTGAACACTTAGTTTCAATTTCAAAACTAAATGATGAAGTGGCTAGTCTTAGTGCCCAACTTAAGACTAGCAAGAATGAATTTGATAAGCTGAAATTTGCAAGGGATGCCTACACGATTGGTAGACACCCCTCAATTAAGGATGGACTTGGCTACAAGAGGGAAGCCAAGGACTTGACAAGCCATAAGGCTCCCATCTCTGCCAAGGAGAAAGGGAAGGCCCCTATGGCAACTAGTGCTAAAAAGAACCATGCCTTTATGTACCATGGTAGGAGACAAACTAGAAATGCTTATAGGAGCTATAATGCTTATGATGTTTTTGATTCTCATGCCATGTTTGCTTCTAGTTCTTCTTATATGCATGGTAGAAATATGTCTAGGAGAAATGCTATTCATCATGTGCCTAGAAAGAATATTATTCATGCTCCGAGGAAAGTAGTGAATGAACCTTCTACAATTTATTGTGCTTTAAATGCTTCCTTTGCTATTTGTAGAAAGGATAGGAAAATAGTTGCTAGGAAGTTAGGGGCAAAATGCAAGGGAGACAAAACTTGCATTTGGGTCCCTAAGGATATTTGCACTAACCTTGTAGGACCCAACATGAGTTGGGTACCTAAGACCCAAGCCTAATTTTGCCTTGCAGGTTTATGCATCCGGGGGTTCAAGCTGGATTATTGACAGCGGATGCACAAACCATATGACGGGGGAGAAGAAGATGTTCACCTCCTACGTCAAGAATAAAGATTCCCAAGATTCAATTATATTCGGTGATGGGAATCAAGGCAAGGTAAAAGGATTAGGCAAAATTGCAATTTCTAATGAACACTCAATCTCCAATGTGTTTTTAGTTGAGTCTCTTGGTTACAATTTGCTATCTGTTAGTCAACTATGCAATATGGGATATAATTGTCTTTTTACAAATGTAGATGTGTCTGTCATTAGAAGAAGTGATGGTTCACTAGCCTTTAAGGGTGTACTAGACGGCAAGCTTTACTTAGTTGATTTTGCAAAAGAAGAGGCCGGTCTAGATGCATGCTTAATGGCTAAGACTTGCATGGGCTGGCTGTGGCATCGCCGCTTAGCACATGTGGGGATGAAGAACCTCCACAAGCTTCTAAAGGGAGAACACGTGATAGGTCTAACCAATGTTTATTTCGAAAAAGATAGACCTTGTGCAGCTTGTCAAGCAGGTAAACAAGTGGGAGGAGCACATCACAGCAAGAATGTGATGACCACGTCAAGACCTCTGGAGCTGCTGCATATGGACCTCTTCGGACCCGTCGCCTATCTAAGCATAGGAGGAAGTAAGTATGGTCTAGTTATTGTTGATGACTTTTCCCGCTTCACTTGGGTGTTCTTTTTGCAGGATAAGTCTGAAACCCAAGGGACCCTCAAGCGCTTCCTAAGGAGAGCTCAAAATGAGTTTGAGCTCAAGGTGAAAAAGATAAGGAGCGACAACGGGTCCGAATTCAAGAACCTTCAAGTGGAGGAGTTTCTTGAGGAGGAAGGGATCAAGCACGAGTTCTCCGCTCCCTACACACCTCAGCAAAATGGTGTGGTAGAGAGGAAGAACAGGATGCTCATAGATATGGCGAGGACTATGCTTGGAGAATTCAAGACCCCCGAGTGCTTTTGGTCGGAAGCCGTGAACACGGCTTGCCACGCCATCAACAGGGTCTACCTTCACCGCCTCCTCAAGAAGACGTCGTATGAGCTACTAACTGGTAACAAACCCAATGTGTCTTATTTTCGTGTATTTGGGAGCAAATGTTATATTCTTGTGAAGAAAGGTAGAACTTCTAAATTTGCTCCCAAAGCCGTAGAAGGGTTTTTGTTAGGTTATGATTCAAATACAAAGGCGTATAGGGTCTTCAACAAATCATCGGGTTTGGTTGAAGTCTCTAGCGACGTTGTATTTGATGAGACTAATGGCTCTCCAAGAGAGCAAGTTGTTGATTGTGATGATGTAGATGAAGAAGATGTTCCGACGGCCGCTATACGAACCATGGCGATTGGAGAAGTACGGCCACAGGAACAAGATGAACGAGATCAACCTTCTTCCTCAACTATGGTGCATCCCCCAACTCAAGATGACGAACAGATACCTCAAGTGGAGGCGCATGATCAAGGGGGAGCACAGGATAATCAAGTTGAAGAGGAAGAAGCACCTCGGGCACCTCCAACCCAAGTTCGAGCGACAATTCAAAGGGATCATCCCGTCGATCAGATATTGGGTGATATTAGCAAGGGAGTAACTACTCGCTCAAGATTAGTTAATTTTTGTGAGCATTACTCTTTTGTCTCTTCTATTGAGCCTTTCAGGGTAGAAGAGGCCTTGCTAGATCCGGACTGGGTATTGGCCATGCAGGAGGAACTCAACAACTTCAAGCGCAATGAAGTTTGGACACTGGTGCCTCGTCCCAAGCAAAATGTTGTGGGAACCAAGTGGGTGTTCCACAACAAACAGGACGAGCACGGGGTGGTGACGAGGAACAAGGCTCGACTTGTGGCAAAAGGTTATGCCCAAGTCGCAGGTTTGGACTTTGAGGAGACTTTTGCTCCTGTGGCTAGGCTAGAATCAATTCGTATCTTGCTAGCATATGCCGCTCACCATTCTTTCAGGTTGTACCAAATGGATGTGAAGAGCGCTTTCCTCAATGGGCCGATCAAAGAGGAGGTGTACGTGGAGCAGCCCCCTGGCTTCGAGGATGAACGGTACCCCGACCACGTGTGTAAGCTCTCTAAGGCGCTCTATGGACTTAAGCAAGCCCCAAGAGCATGGTATGAATGCCTTAGAGACTTTTTAATTGCTAATGCTTTCAAGGTTGGGAAAGCCGATCCAACTCTTTTTACTAAGACTTGCGATGGTGATCTTTTTGTGTGCCAAATTTATGTCGACGACATAATATTTGGTTCTACTAACCAAAAGTCTTGTGAAGAGTTTAGCAGGGTGATGACGCAGAAATTCAAGATGTCGATGATGGGCGAGTTGACCTACTTCCTTGGGTTCCAAGTGAAGCAACTCAAGGACGGCACCTTCATCTCCCAAACGAAGTACACACAAGATTTGCTAAAGAGGTTTGGGATGAAGGACGCCAAGCCTGCAAAGACGCCGATGGGAACTGACGGACACACCGACCTCAACAAAGGAGTCTCAAAGGAGAATTGAAAGGGAAAAGGTGGACTTGGACCATGAAAGACTTCCACTGCACTCCAATGAGAGGGTAACGTATTTCAAGTTCATCTCATGAACTCTTATTGCCATTTGCTCTTAATTGAAGATTTTGGTGAGGCAATGGGGTTATAGAGCCAAGATTAATCCCGTTTCGGTGTTTGATGCCAAAGGGGGAGAAAATAAAGGCCAAAGCGATAAATGGATCAGCTACCACTTGAGAGATTTTGAAAATAGTAGAATAAAGCTTTTGGTTTGTCAAAACTCTTTTGTTGTCTCTCTTATCAAAAGTTGGCTTCTTTTGGGGAGAAGTATTGATTATGGGAAAAAGGGGGAGTTTTTGAAATCTTTGATCAATCTCTTTTGGAATGACTCTCTTTATGTTTCAACATGTGTGTTTGGCTTAGAGATAGAGATTTGAGTTTGATTTGCAAAAACAAACCAAGTGGTGGCATAGAGTGATCCATATATGTCAAAATTGAATCAAAATAATTTGAGTTCTTATTTGAAGTGTTTTTGTACTTGTTCTACTTGCTTTATGTTGTGTTGGCATAAATCACCAAAAAGGGGGAGATTGAAAGGGAAATGTGCCCTTGGGCCATTTCTAAGTATTTTGGTGATTTAGTGCCCAACACAGGTGCCTAATTGTAAAATGGTGGACAAAGTACAAATCAAGGATAAAGGTATGTTTCTCAGACTTAGTACATTGTTTTATGGACTAATGTATTGTGTCTAAGTGCTGGAAACAGAAAAAATCGAGTTGGAGAAGAAATGGCTCGAGCAGCCAAAGTCTGCCCAGTCTGGGTGCACCGGACTGTCCGGTGTGCACCGGACATGTCCGGTGCGCCAGGCTGGCTCGGCGTGAAGTGGCCGCTCTCGGGAATTCGCCGACGGCGTACGGCTAAAATTCACCGGACTGTCCGGTGTGCACCGGACTGTCCGGTGAGCCAACGGTCGGCCGGGCCAACGGTCGGCCACGCAATCTGCGCGGGACCCGTGGCCGAGCCAACGGCTAGAAGACGGCACCGGACTGTCCGGTGTGCACCGGACATGTCCGGTGCGCCAACGGCTCCCAGATCTGCAACGGTCGGCAGCGCCATTTTAGGAAGGAAATCGGGCACCGGACAGTGTCCGGTGTGCACCGGACTCTCCGGTGCACCCGACGACAGAAGGCAAGATTGGCCTTCCAGATTTGCTCTCAACGGCTCCTAGCTGCCTTGGGGCTATAAAAGGGACCCCTAGGCGCATGGAGGAGTACACCAAGCAACCTTAGAGCATTCTTGATCATCCACACTTAGTCTTTGCGCATTCGTTTGTCATTCTCAGTGATTCGAGCTCCGTTCTAGTGAGAACTTTGAGATAGTCTTTTGAGCTCGATTCTTGGCCGTGTGTGTGCGCATTTTGCTGTGGATTTGTGTGTGTTGCTTTCCTCCCTTACTCCGTATTTCTTGTGAATCTCAAGTGTAAGGGCGAGAGGCTCCAAGTTGTGGAGAATCCTCGCAAACGGGATATTGAAAGGCAAAACAAAACACCGTGGTATTCAAGTTGGTCTTTGGACCGCTTGAGAGGGGTTGATTGCAACCCTCGTCCGTTGGGACGCCACAACGTGGAGTAGGCAAGCGTTGGTCTTGGCCGAACCACGGGATAAACCACTGTGTCATCTCTGTGTTTGATCTCTTGTGGTATTGTGTTTTGTTGAGACTCCTATCTAGCCACTTGGCGATTATTGTGCTAACACTTAACAAGTTTTTGTGGCTATAAGATTAAGTTTTCACAGGATCACCTATTCACCCCCCCCCTCTAGGTGCTCTCAATAACTACATTTCATGAATTGCTAGGAATCCAAAAACAAATGACTAAACACGGTCATGGTAAAAGGCAGGAAAGATAGTTCCTATAATGCTTAGTTCTTTCTTTGACTACATGCTTTATCAAGCACTAAAATGGAGAGAATGAGTAAAAAGTCACCATTTTGCCAAGATACTAAAAAAACTCTAAGGTCCCAAAGAAACATCAAGCAAAATCTCCCAATCCCACGACATACTGGTTCCAGTGCATCCCAAAGGTGCCCATGCCAAGATCCAAAACTTGTGTGCCCAAGCAGCTACCTCGCTGAAGCAACAAAATGGTAGAGAGAATCAAGCCAATCATGTTTCGAAGGACTAAATTGTATGGTACGATTAATACAGGAAACAAATACAGCATGAGTGCAACATGGGCATACAAGCAGCATAATAAATTTTGTATACCTGATAGGTGGTAATCGAGCCCTACTACAGTTGTACTAACAAATGGTAGCTCCACCAATTCAAGTTATGACCGACTTTGTTGGCACCACTGGAGTCCGATCGACTGCATAGGATAGCCGGGGCATCGGTTTGCGTGTCACGATCACAAACACAAAAGCCAGAAACTGACAATCATATTGCGGTTGTACTAACAAATGGTAGCTCCACCAATTCAGATTAGTGTTTTTGAATGATTTCATGACCAGAAAAAGAACTGTTTTCTTTTTAAGGTTATCAACCATATTTATATTGAACATTTGAATTATTGGCATGAGATCAAGAACATGCCACATAATTAGTGCTAATGATTTGAGCTAATAAGGATCTTCCTTGTTGCTGATTTTGCTGCTTCGTTGATTATATTGTAGCAACGGATGCAAGCCAGGATGCAGGAAGAAAAGAGAACCCAGAGAACAATCATGATTGTACTACTGTATATGTTGGCAACCTTGGACATGAGGTAGAACCAAATTACTGCATAACCATGTTCATCGTCCCAATTTGTTCTAGCTCTCCGTGGAGCACATTGTCCCTTCATATCGGAGGACGGAGAACCGACTGATTCTCCTGGACTACGACGGCACCGTGATACCGGAGAATTCGATCGACCGAACGCCGAGCAGTGAGATCATATCTATGTTGAATCGTCTGTTCGAGGACCCAAAGAATAGAGTGTTCATCGTGAGCGAGCGGGGGAAGGATGAGCTAAGTAGGTGTGTACTATAAAACATAGATAATGGAACAAAAATCATCACTATAATATGCAAAATATGTGGTAAAATATCACTGTAACACTATATAAATATGTAAGAAGTAGCAACATGGTTCAATGACGTGTGTTTGATAGGGCAATTGCTGATGATGAGCATATGATGAGGGTGGAGTTCCATTGTTGGTTTAAGCTGGAGCCAACTTCTAAAGTCTGGTCATGTGTCTTGGATTGTTTTCTGTTCCTTGATTTGTATTAAATTGTACTTGGCGGTAATCATGAATAAATGTTTTGACATAGTTGTTCGACTTTTTATAATGTTTGTTCAATACCAATTTATTTTATTTGAGTCGGTATATTTATAATAATATTACATATTTATATTGTAAATAATGTTTTCTATCTCCTAAGCCTTGTTTATTCTATAATAGAACATTTTTGGAGAAATGGTTCCGGCTGAATCGGAAGCTGATTCTACTTCTGTGATTTGAGGCGGTTCCCACTTATCAAGCAATCTAAAATAGCATTCCCATCAAATATTCCAGAATTGAAGTACATAATAATCTATCGTGATAATCTACTCAGTGCCTATGTCGTGACATTCCCTTTCTACCAAGAAGCCAATCCGTAAAAGAGACCTCACCAGATAAGCTACGACACATTTTAATATCGTTTGAAGCAGGAACCTCACCCAGATTCATTAAACCACCAGCTCTGCCATCTTATCCTTGCCACATGAAGTGACGTTCTTGGCGACCCCAGCAATCTCCTCGATTTGGATGTCCACGAGCTCATTGAGTTGTTGCTCCTGCGTCCTGAGATCCTCTAACTGCTACTCAACAGTTTGTTCATCCTCATCCCCAATCTCCTGTGTCCAATACACAGCAAAAGGTGCCTCCTTATTGAAACTGGTTGGCATCTGCAACATACGCTTCCTGTTAGTTCCAGAGGCACTGCCAAGGATCTCCCCCTTCATGAGGTCATATATGCAGGCCTTGAAGTTGTCCATGCTCTTATGATCCTGAGAGTCGAGGCTTAGGAAGATCAGAATTTCCCAGCACCGGAGGAACTGTTTCTTGTTTATCTTCAGCTTCTGACGGACAGTCTCCATCAGGTCAGCTGGTGGAACCATTCTCAAACTTTAGGCCCTTTTTGACAGGTTGGTCTCCTTCAGAGACGAGACAATAGCACCGAGTGCAGGTTTGATCGGATCAAACATGAGCAAACGGAGGCAGTCAATGGATTATCTCACATACTGTAGGTAATCAGAAGGGCTTTCTATTGTAACATCGTAAATGTTCTCAGACTATGCAATATAATTGATTGCTTCAAGAAGACCAAGACCATGGCCTTCACCCTGATAAGGTGGCAACACAAGTATCTGAAAAATACAACAAAATCATATAAACACCTAGCCAGACAGAAAGCATGCTTTAATTTCCAAAATATATGGTTATGCAACTCTGTCAATGTCAGTTTAACATTAAAAAATAGACTGTCCATGGGTGCAAAAGCAAAAAGAACCTAGCAGTGCCATGGAATAACTTCAAAGAAATTGACTAAATACAGGACACCCCCCATAAACAATGTAAACAGAAAGTAAAGCTGTAAGGGGACCAACCTGGCTGATTCGTAAGCTAATACTCTCAGGATAATGATAGAAGTTATGCACAGCTGCAAAACCTAGCAGTTCAATTTTTGAACCAGCCTCTTGTGTTGCCTTCTTTACTACCAGAAGCATTTCCCATCCATGTTCTCCAATATCTATAGGCGTGGAACCTAGAGTGCAATGATATAAGCAAATAGAAGTCCTGAGTAAAACAGACTATCATATTTCAAAACCTTCAGTTACCTTCAACCAGAAGAAGTACAAGAGGTACCAGACGAGAATAAAAGAAATGCAGCAGCACCTTGGAGTTCAACTCGAACAATCTGGGAATTATATACAAATCAATCTCAAAATTGATGGGAACTGAATGGGAAAACATTTAGAACAGAGAACAGGCTGAATGTAAATTTTCATGGATCTAACGTATTCATACTACATACCAGATTAAACATTCTGAACATGGAAAATACATGTGTTTTAACAGAGTAAGTGATTGGGCTTTATATTGATTGAGAAAATATAGTCATAATTTTATAGGGTACATATGAACAGATTTAATTGGATGAGTTAAAATCATAGAACAAAGTTAAATGAGTGTTACAAATCCAAATCACAAATGCATAGAATTACAGGAAAAAATATTACCTCAACTACAAGATCTGATTCATATGAGCCATCATGTTTAATGGCACTACCATTTGTCACTGCAGTTCTGTAGCAGTAAGAGAAAGTAACCATATCATGCTTCCTGAAGCAACAAATAATACTGCTGCAACATACTACTCGACTGTACTAGTTCAGAAACAAGAGTATCTGATATATTCACATTCCTTCAAAAGTGTATGCAGGAATTCCTCTTTTTCTACCAAGTTTTCTCCAAAAATGTTCTATTATAGAATAAACAAGTCTTAGGAGATAGGAAACATTATGCACAGAGGTTGTCTTAGGAAACATCATGCTTAATGGCACTACCATTTGTCACTGCAGTTCTGTAGCAGTAAGAGAAAGTAACCATATCATGCTTCCTGAAGCAACAAATAATACTACTGCAGCATACTACTCGACTGTACTTGTTCAGAAACAAGAGTACCTGATATATTCACATTCCTTCGAAAATGTATGCAAGAATTCCTCTTTTTCTACCAATTTTTCTCCAAAAATGTTCTATTATAGAATAAACAAGGCTTAGGAGATAGGAAACATTATGTACAATATAAATATGTAATATTATTATAAATATACCGAGTCAGATACTGCTTCAATTCCTCTTTTTCTGGAGGAGGCCCTTTTCTGGAGGAGGCCCGACCACTGTAGCCCCTGCTTGATGTCGAAGTCGATGACATGGATGCGGTTGTGGCTGTCGAACGAGCGGAGCACCCGCTCGTTGAGGGTGAAGTGCAGGAAGCGTAGGATCGGGGCGACGACATTGAGCACCTGCATCGCCGTTGAGTCGTCGTCGGCGACAACGGCACCATCGGTGAGGTCGCGTGGCGGGCTAACATCGAACACCTGCGACCACATGCGCACCACGCGCAGCATGAGCACCTCCGCGAAGTAGGCGGCCACGTGGTGCATCAGCATGGGCCCCGCGGGGGAGGCCATCTCGCCCAGCCGAGCGAGGTAGTAGTTGGCGGCGTCGTGGTTGCAGGCTGCGATGGAGTCAGCGCAGGCGGTGAGCGCGACGACGAGCTCCATGGCCTCCACCGGCGCTGGGGTGTTGTTCTGCGCGTTGAGCTGCTCCGGCCACGGGACAGCCGACGAGCCACCATCCATGCCGCCCGACGAGGCCAGCGAGTTGGACGGCGACTTGCTGAACTCCTCTTTCGTGGCCACGGCCAGCGACGGGCCCGAGGCGGCGACGCTCGGCACCAACAAGGCCTTCTCTTCCTTGGCTTCGTCTCCATTGCTAGACCCAGCCGCTTGCACTGTCCCTGCAATGGATCGATGGAACCATACCTTATCCCTGTCTCCACCCATCCTCGTCCGCTTGGCGCGAATGACGGGGCCGCCGTACTACTTGCCTCTAGATCCTGAAAGGGAAACAAAGAAAGGGAAGATAGAGATGTCCAAATCCGGTCACTTGTCAACGCGACGCTCCTAGATCCGGCCCCCGAAAGCAGTGCAGAGACGATGGCTGGATGGCGATGGCAACTCGGGCTTCCGCTTCAGACCAGACGTTGGTGGCTGGCGACGGTCGTCTTGCCCCCTGCGGGCGCGTGCCCGCACGAGGGAGTCTAGCGCCGGAGAAGTCATGCTCGAGAGAGGAGGGGAGCGTTGAGAGAGGAGTTGGGGAGAGGTTGTGGCGCGTGCCCTACCGAGCGCGCGCGCATAGGGGCTGGGGCTAGGGTTGGGCGGCGAGGGAGGGGAGGACAAGGGAGGAGGCCGAGGTAGGCAGGCAGGCAGTTGCTTGTCCTCGACTCGTGCGGAGACAGGGCGAGGTGGGAGTCTGGGAGATGAGGCCTAACCGGATCGGAAAGGGCGAGGCAGGCGTAGGACGAAGGAGGGTTGGAGGCAACGGGATGGACGATCGAGATCAACAGAAGGCAGAACAAGGGAGAGGCAGGCTACCCTTGTAGCCTTAATAAGTAGTAGAGATTTGTGGTACTGTTCATTGCAGTTAACATCTATATAATTAGTTTTCCATATTTGTATTGTCATTGAAAAAGAACAGTGTTTTTTAACAAGCCTGATTGTTAGAACAAGCTTGCCTAAGGCCACATTCATGTGGAGACTAAACCATATTTCAACATGAATACTCTGAGCTATACCTGCACTTCAGGACAAAAACTGTGTTGTTTGTACAAATATATAATGGAGGTAAACAGACTAACAAAGTCATGCAAAAAATCTATAATTTTACAAATGGGTTACAGAACATGTTGGCTCTATATGTGTACTGGTATAAATAACTTTTTTTTGACAGTTCCCTTGCATCAGCAAATACATTTATGGGCAAATTAACAGATTCACATCTGATACAGGAACAGCCTAATGACAATAACCCATTATTGGCCATATAAAAATTAGATTCTTCTCACAGATAAAAATTGAAGAAGGTTGATAAGTCCCTTTTATTAACATGGAAATGCCAAGCCAAAGAACTATGACACCAAGAGATATGATGGTGAACCATATTCCATATTCGCCTACCACCATGTATGATAGTCCTGTCCATATAAATGCTAGGAACATGTTCTATGGAATAAAAAACTATTTTCTAGCTGTCCATTCCACACCCGAGCTATCACTGTCATGCACTTATGAATGAAGCATCCATACCACTAATTTTGACAATTCTTTTCAATCGAGATTCAATTACAAGTTCACAACTAATATCATCATTCACGAAAGCTAGGAACCATTAAAAATGAAGCAATATCACTATTAACATCTTAGGTGAACAAAGAGACGTCCTTATGAACATTCAAAATTGCAAATCCCGTTCAGCAATCTGGACCATTCAAACAATGAAAAGCGTGCATAGCAGCCACATATGCTAAGCCCAGAAGAGTTGAATCTAGCCCCTGATAACCTAACTCAGATCCTTAGATCTTACAAATTAATACTTATAAACAAATCCAACAGCTAAAAATGTTGAAGTTATAGCATTTCATGTCCTTAAGTGTTAGAAATCTCTAACCAAATTCCAAACTATTGGTCAAGCCTTGTTTAAAGATTTCACAAATTCTATTTCTTGTCAAACACAATAAGTGTTGTATTTTAAAAGTTGATGTAATAAATGTTTCAGATGTGGCTATCAAGAATGTTTTGTTTAGGTCTAAGCAAAGAAAAACATTAATCACAAAATCTATATGATTTGGAAAAGCAGTTAGCTTCCGAACAAAAACTTGGAGCAGAAAGAAAACATGTTTTCCTGCACTAACTTTTCATTTTCCATTCATTTGGTAGCATATTGACATTACTTTTAGAAGAGATCCGACCAACTACAGACCACGTATAAATAAATTGGACTTAACGAAGGACATGGAACAGAAGTTATCTGTGTCCTACTACTACCTCAATGACTAATGAGGAAGTGCATGTTACCTTCAAAAGAGACCCAACCAACAATAGTTTCGTGCAAAAGAACTACATCACCATCCTTCTGTATTCAAGTATTAGTAGAAGAAATTGTTAATGGAAGGAAATAATCTATGAATAAGCAATCGGAATAACATTGATCTGATCGGATCAATGTCCACATTGGTAGATAGGATCATAGCAATCGGAATAACATTGATCTGATCCAAAGTAATGTAATGTGTGATTAAGACACAAGCAATAATGACAATTTAGTAAACAGTGGAGCCAATAAAATTCTAGACCAACTATAGGATGAGCAAGGGATAAAAAGGGGTCGTTGTCCCATCTCTTGACATGCGTGTGTTGTCCCATCTCTTGGCACTTGTAGGATGAAAGGGACCCCTTTTTATCCCTTGTTCATCCTACATGTGGGATTAAAAAAACATTCACAAGTGACAAGGACACTGTTATGTAGGAAATGAGAAGAGGAGCAATCAAACCTTAGAAACAAAATGGAATACTGATAAGCTTGACCGTAATGTTAAACAGACTGTGGCACCACCCTGATTATTTTTCAGACCATCTGAGTTCAGGTTATTGTATATGTTATAATCAGATCTCAACCAAGAACAGAAAAAAGATTTCAGACTGGATGAAGATCAACTGAATGTTGTTCACAACCAATAAACTCGTGTGTTAGAGAACAAATAGAAGAATAATACCTATCAGTTGAATCCACCTGTCGAGTCTATTGAATTGAAGCTGCTTAACATCTTCTAATAAATTTCACTAACATGCAGGACATAGGCAAAGTTATTGATATTTCACATACCATCAGAATGCTTCCTTGCAATGATGGTCACACTAGCTGTAGAATAAAATACATCCAAATCTGTAAAAAATAACACAAGCATGCCTATTTTTAGTATCTACAGATCAAATTTGTACTCCTCTCATGTTTCCCTTGTTTGCATCTTATTGTGATACTATTGATTTACAATGTGTACGGAGAATGAAATAACAAGGTGATTTGGCTTCATATCCAAGCTCAATGTAACTTCTGAAGAAACAAAGAACAAGTGGCACAAAAAAATATTTTGGACCTCAAAATTTCCTATCTAGAGTTTCTTTGCATGTATAACAGTTGATATATAAGGATAGTGGTACTTATGCCATAATAGTGGTACTTATGCCATAAGTACAAAAGAAATTTCGACAATGGACATCCAAGAAAAATCACACTTTTGAAATGATCTAATGGCCTTGTTTCCACATCATATTTTCAGCCCAAACAATTGTTTCTAAGAAGATTATAGCATGCAATTGCACGGATCCTGTTTCTAGGCCAATTAATAATAAGTATGCTCCAACTGACAAGTCTAGCAATATATCTAAATTCTTTAACCTAAATCAGAATGACAAGCATGGTACCATCCAAAACGATAAATAGTGATACAGTAAATAACAACACCAATTAATTTAACATACAAATAGGTATGTACCCGTGTGTTACCATGGAAGTTAAAAGTTAATAATAAAACATAGATACAGAACAACGAATATCACTATAATATACAAAATCCATGAGGCAGAAACATCACCGTAACACTAAGCTAGCAGCTATGGTGCTCGGTAACTGTTGTCTAACAACAGGTTCAGATTAATAGCTTCATCATTTGCAAAGGTCTGCCAATCTCAGCTTTCAGACTGAATCACAGGTTCACATTCACTAATTTTAGACTCACATGTTCATCATTTGCCATCTTTAGCGTTTTGCGAGGTTCAGATTTCATATTTCAAACTCATAGGTTCAGGCTCAATTCAGATTTCAGATTCACAGGCTTATATCCACAAATTTCAGGCTCAAGTTCATTATTTGCCATCTTCAGCATTTGCCAGGTTCACAAATAGAGGTTCACAAAATCATATTCAGGTTCGCAAAGTATATTAGATTGCTCGTAGGTGCAATGAGAGGAAGTAGAGAAATAAAATGTTTGTCTTATAAAAATGTTTGTATTAAGAAATTTCAAAGCACAAATAATATATCCACCAGTAGTAAATTGCTACTGAATTACTAAAACCGTGAAAACGAACAATCATGCAGGTATAAATCACTGGATGGACAAATAATAGGTTAATGATATATATAAATGTGTATCCCTTCCATCACCATTTTCTCCTTTACCCTCAAATAAAGAAAGAAGTGAAGTAACCTCATGTCCAGCATTCTAGGTTTTAGCGATGCAGGCATATAAACTGACCTTGTGTATAGCAGGCCCCAATACTCAATATAATGATATCCTTGCAATCGTGTGCAGGTTGTGCTACGGAAATTCAAGTGGAAGGACTGCAACAGTCCTCCTGACACCAATATTGTTTTCACAATGGACAGAAGAAACATCATCTTCGTGGTAGGCCGCAACGGTCGCCTCTACCAGTAGAACAGGATCACAGAGCTCTACCAGAAGATACAGGATGCTGTACTTTGTAGTCGACACAGAATTTCCCTGAGACGTACGAATAAAGCATGAAAAAGAATGTTAGACGTGGAACTAATATTAGATGGCAACAGTGAAAAGGAAAAGTAATATCCTGCCGATTTACTCTGCAGAATTGACAGCTTTCTTGGAGATTGCATCATATCATAAAATAAAATAAAAAGAAACAGATCAGTCATCATTGTCAAACAAACTACTATCTCCATTCAAAATTATAAGATGTTTAAACTTTTCTAGATACATTGTTTTTACTGTGTAACTACTAACTAGACATAGTACAAATCTAAGTGCATAGCATCAAATAACAAAGTTTGATGTTTCGACTATCAGCATCAAATAACTCTATAATCAATAACTGGTACAAACCAAAAATAGAAGGGGGCTGTCATTAGTGTGATGCACTCATGCACCAAAGTTCTTGCAAATACACTTAAATATACTACAGCTACAACACTTGCATAGCAAGAGAAGGGGGAAAATACTATTAGTACCAATAGGACCCATTCAAATACAAACTGCAATGGCAAAGGGGTGAGATCAAACAAATTTTAGAACAACTTCATGTGTTTATGTTCCACTGACATTAAACTACAGTTACCAGACCATAGTATGATCCGCAAAGATACAATTAAAGCATGAAAAGCCTTTAGGAAATCCTGTGGAGGTCTAAACTTCACTGCTCCCTGGCAATATAGCAGGGTACCACTTATGCCGCAATAGCATATCAAGCATCTGCCATTACATCTCCCAAAACCAACTGTATAAGCTGCAGGCAAAGCTCCAATCAACTCAGGGCAATCGCGACTGGGCGGCAACACAATCCTCGTGAAGCGAAATCCTAAACACTCAAGGAGAAGGACAGACCAGCTAGCTTATCGTGCCAGACCACCAAGCTCGAACACAACACAACCACACGATACAAGACATCGCCGAGATCCAACCAGCGGGCCGACCAGACCGAATGTCAAAGAATCGGGGGAGGGGGTGGGGTCTGAAACTTCAGATTTTTGTGCAAAAATCTAAGGGTAGGGGGTGGTATGCCTCTGGACTAATTCATGATGAATACACGAGTACCCCAGATCCAAATTAATGTAACAAAATCGACACATCTGCTAGTCTACGCGTATATGAACCCTAAATCTATCTGTGTACAAATGAAACAGATCTAAGCGAAGAGGGCAGTGAGGAGAGGTATTTCACCTTCCTCGATGACGAGGGACCGAATCGATGAAGAGGACAACGACGGAGATGGGTTGTACTTCCTTTTCTCTGCACTGACCTTCGAGGAGGGAACACAGGGATGGAGGCATTTATAGACGGCGGTTGCGTGCGCCTGCACCTGCACGGCTGGGCCCCAACCCTGGCAGCATAGGCGCCCTCCTCAATGTCCACGACAGGCAGCAGTGGTGAGCACGGATCGAACGTCGAGGCAGGAGAGGATGGTGGTGACGATGACGGCTAGCAACGTCGCGTCCATCACCGGCGCCGCCACGCACGGCGCGACGGGGTCTGATGGGGGCATGGTGGTGAGGTTGAGGGGGAGCCAGCAGATCGGGCTCCAGTACGGCAACGGCTGTCGGCAGTCGCAGACTCACGCGCACGAAGCGTCGTGGGAGGTGGCGTCGTGGGGGAGGGTGGTGGGGGCGGACAGCGGTTGTCTCGCGGAGTCGCTGGCATCGCATGGGGGTGACAGGATGGACGACATGCGGGGCGAGGCGGGGCACGGTATTGCACCTGCTTGCCGGCCATGGCCGCCGTCGAGGTCGTGGGATCGGAGGTTTCGTGCTGTGAGGTGGCGTCGCGGCGACGAGGATGCGGATGGGGATGGGGCGGCGGCGGCTCACGCGGGGTGGGGAGGGGAGGCGGGGGAACGAACGCGGGCATGGGCGGGCGAACGGTGTGGATTCACGGAAGCGAACGGACGGTGCAGATTCACACCCCGAGATTTTACACATGTATTTTCCGATCTTCCGATCGAAAATAGAGGCTGTCTCTATTTCTTTTAGAGGAGTTAACATGGTAAGCTCAACTAAAACATGCTAGTTTTCCTATGTGATGAATTTGCCTCTAGTTTTTTAGTACTATGTGACTTTATTTTAACATCGAATATTCAGATAATATTCTAAATAAAGTACATAAAATGCAAATATTTCAAATATAATTAAAGTTTAACAAGTTAAACATGCTACAGCAATCATCTAAATCTGAAAAGGTAGGGTTAAGGTTAGGGGTTAGTGTCATCTTTTTTCCTTTAATCCATTTCTTTGACATTAATCTAACAGTGTCTAAAATAGGAGTGAATTGTGACTTCGGATAAAAACCCGAGAGTGAAATCATAAAGTTGAAAAACCTGAAGCTAAAATCATAACCTGTCTTTAGAGCAGGGGCAAGACACCAATCTCCAACGCAATAATAGTGATGATGCCTCACTGTCAAGGAATACGGACGCCACCATCAAAAAATTAGCCAAGCTGTCAAATGCAAGACTTGTCCGTAGAACAGATAGGAGATATACGACCATTTACACGAGCTTTCTAACCTAGTATATTACTATCTCTGTTAAAAAAAATACAACAATATGTATAGTTAAATTAATCTATCTTAAAATTTAACTGAGTGTGTAAGAAATACTAGTATCGAACATATTTGACTCTAAATACATGTATTATAAAATATATTTTATAATGCATCTAGTAACACTTACTCCTTCCATTCTAAAATAAGTCTACATCTCGTTTATCAATAAGTTGTTCTTAAAATTTAACCATATATATGTATAATACTGTTGACGTCGATCTGAGCGCCAAATACTGGAATTAACTACTAGGCGGTGATCTCTACGGAGACGCGGACGGTCCACGGTATATGGCCGGACGATTCGCAACCTGGGCATAGGAGCGGATCCTCCTCTGCACTTTCTAGACGGTCCACGTCTGGGGCCGGACGGTCCATGGTGGCACAGAGGGTCTTATTCTCCGCGAAAAACCCTAGAACTTGCCCTTGGGAGAGATCCCGTCGAGGGGGGAGAGTTCTAAGGCGTTGCTTCGGGTCGGCAGGCCGCCCGATGTGTCTCTAATCGTCGTAGAGTCAAAGAGAGATTGTTGTAAAAGACTAAACTAGTTCTAAACCTAAGACTAGATTACTCCTACTCCTTAGAATTGGAAGAACGATGCAAATAAAGTAAAATTGATAAGTAGATTTGATTAAATTAACTGTGGGGGTTAAACAGTCATAACCCTTCGTATATATAAAGGGAGGATGTCTTGATCCATTACAAGTCGGTTTCCGGAATGATCTCGTAGATTTTGCTAACAAATCTCGCTAGAAATCTGAAACCCTTACTGATTCTACACAGACGCGAACCATCCGGTCTATAGGAACGGGGCGCCTGCCTATTTTGGGCTCAACAAATACTAATGTCTATGATGTGTAATAATTGTCGCAAGATCGATTGTGGGATAGATAGTTTTATAACGACCTTATTTGAACAACCACTGATATCATTTTCTATATACTTAGTCATTTTTTTTAAAAAAAAGTTTGACTTCTCGGTACATAAGATGTGTACTTATTTTAGGATGGTGCAAGTTTTTAGTTTTGTGAGTGTTAGGGGGTGTGTCGGAGAGAAAATCTCCTCGGCCGGGTGGCGGATTGCACCCGCCCTAAGTCCTAAAAAGATGAGGGGTCTAAGCGTTTTGCTTGTTACGAGACTGGTGGATCAGCAAACGGGAGCACGCAAGGGTTTAGAGTGGTTCAGGCCGCCGGAGCGTAATACCCTACTCCACTGTGTGATGTACTGCTTTGGGAGCTTGTATGGACTTGTGAGTGACTGCCTAAGATTGGGTGTACTTGTGTTGCAACGTCGCATGCCTCCCCTTTTATAGCTGAAGGGGGCATGCACAAAGGTACTGAGCCCCGACATGTGGGCCCAGGGACAAAATGTATATAGCACTTGGAGCTACTAATGTTCGCTGCTGGGGCAATCTTTCCGTGCCCTGACACTCGAGATCTATGTATCCTGAGAGTGCCGGGAAAGCTTCTTGTACAAGGGACGATATCCACAGTGCGCTGCATAGCACGGGCACACTGTTTGGTAACAGACTTGACAGGCGCGCCGCCTGTAAGGCTACCCTGACGCCGTCTGCCAGCGGAGTGGACAGGACGCATTAAATGCTGAGAGGGCACATCGTCTGTCAGCGTGGTGGCAGACGGCGTGTCCTCTCCGTATTAAATGCAGAGACTGCGCGGCTTTAGGGGCCTTACGTCAGGCTCCGTCCATTGGCTTATGTCACGGGTCACAAGCCACGCGGCAGCAGTGGGTCTCCGCCTGAGCGGGGAGCGTACGACAAGGCCTGGACACGTGCCAGCGCTAGACCCTTACTCATGCCGGGGTTCCGCCCATCCCGGGTCCTTGTTAAGGTCCGGACCTTACTCGGAGGGACCTGGGGCCCAACGGAGGGACCCGACATACCTTTCTAGGAGTCCCGGACTATAATCAAAGGCTCGGGCTGTGCGTACAGGGGTCCAGTGTTCCTCCGCGGGGTCCGGACCCGATAATGCACCCTGGGTGTATTATCTTTCCTTGCCACGTGGTACTCCTGAACCTGCCCATGCGGTGGGGTCAGGGTGCCGTTCTCCGTGCGGTGTCTTTATATCGTAGTAGAGGGTACCCCTGATTGAGGGTACTGACAGTGGCCCCCAGGCCCGCCTCACGGGAGGGTGCGAGCCTGCAGGTGGGGCCAGAGTCCGATTGGCGATTTGCCTGCTGCTCCTGCGCGCCTGTTGATGCAATTACTATCGGCCCACCTCCGACTGCCACGCCCGTTCCCATGGCTGACTGGCCCATGACCTTTGTACTTAATGTCACTGTTGGGCCATGCGCGGGGTGCCTCGAGTCGCTGCACTGGTTCTGAAAACTTATCTTTTCAGTCTTCTACGGCGGCCTCGAGGGGACGCGACATTGGCGCAAGTGGCGGTGCGATTTTTCCGTACCCAGTAACTGGCGCGCCGGTTGCATGACATGTGGGCCTAGGCCCCCATGTTGGACCGCCGATTGCGGCGAAGCTGAGGGGGCGCACAACCGTGGGGCGATTGTATGCTTCCTGCATGGCGGTTCGCCTTCTTGACCGCTGGTTTTGGCGAACAACCGAGGGGGCACACAACCGTTCTTGGATGGTCTTGTCCTCACTCCCGCGGGAGGACGGGAGCGAGGACCCCTTCGCGCATGTTGAGGCAGCCGCCGTCCACCGGTGTAGAGGTGGCCGCTGTCGTCGGTGCTGAGGTGGTCGTCGCCGCTGGTGAGGCTACCCATTGCAGAGGTGGTTGCCTCCACTGGCGAGACCATCAAAGCCACCTGCCGCCGAGTCCCCGACTCTTTGGCTTTAATGGCCTCGTTGTCACCCCCGTAGGAGGACGGGGGCGAGGACCTCCTTGCAATGGCACACACCCTGAGGTGGTCGCCGCCGCTGGTAAGCCGCTCGGAGCAGAGGTGGTTGTCGCTACTAGTGCAGAGGTGGTCGCTGTCGCTGGTGAACCGTCGGTGCAGAGGTGGTCGTCGCCGCCGGTGAGGCTGCCCGGAGCCAGCTTCCAGCGCGACTCCTGCTGGTGCAGCGCAGTTCATTCCTGCATAAATGGAGCTAGGGCACCGCTTGTAAGGGAATGTAATAACATATGTTTGCTTGGAAGCAGAATGTAATAACATATGTACGCAGGATTTTAGTCTGGGAAGCCAAGTTGTGTGTCTGGACCCCCTGGATAGTGGTTCTAGGTACTAGGGCACCTGCCGCAGAGTGGTGGAGTGTGCAGGCCCACGTACGGGACTAGGCTGAGCGGCTACACGGCTCCGGACCACCCCAGAAGACAAGCGTCTCTTCTCTAGTTCCGAACCCCAAGTTGTCGAATGCACAGGACTTATAGTTCCAAATACTAGGGCACCCATCACAGAGTGGTGGAGTGTGCAGGATTTTGGGTACGGAACCAGGCTAACCGGCCACACAGGCTCCGGACCACCCCATGGAACGGGCACCCGTTCTTTAGAACCGGCCCCCAGGCTTTTTTCCTGTTTTTGTAAGGTACTCCCGAGTATTATTTATAAAGCAGTGTTTAATACTTATTTGTGTATCGCTCGTTCCTGCTGTGTGCGATGTTACGTTGTTGACTCGCCCTGGTGGCTGGCCCCCCACCTGGGATGCAGGCTTGATGTGTCGAGGTTGGATACCAGCGTGTGTGAAAGAGTTGTCAACGACTCTCGGGAGGCAGCCTCGCCGAGACCTGGATCTGTACACAGCTTTAGCTAAGGAGCATTAGTAATACACCCGTAGGACCCGTTATCTGGCACTAGCTATCCTTTGATACATGCTCGGAACTTGCAGGGTTTAGTATGGGGGAGCCAAGTTGTGCGTCTGGACCCCCTGGATGGTGGTTCTAGGTACTAGGACACCTGTCGCAGGGTGGTGGAATGTGCAGGCCCACGGTATGGGACCAGGCTGAGCGGCTACACGGCTCCGGACCACCCCAGGAGGCATGTATCCTTTTCCTAGTTCTGGACCCCAGGTTGCGGACCCACAAGACTTATAGCTCTAAGTACTAGAGTACCCATCATGGAGCGGCGAAGTGTGTAGGGTTTTGGGTACGGAACCAGGCTAACCGGCCACACAGGCTCTAGACCACCCCATGGAACGGGCTCCCGTTCTTCAGAGCCGGCCCCCAGGCTGTCGGGCCCTCCTTCTTTCGCAAAGAGGTCCTAATCCGCAAGCCTGGCTGTTCAATTCAGATATCATCATGCCCGATTGTCAGCGTTTCGGACCTGGGGGGTCCCTGGACCGACGAGTAAATTTGTCGCTGCGTGCCCCTACCTAGATGAGTTGGCGTGGGATGGAACACAAGTGGGAGAATGAGCCTTGTATTATCCTGCACCAGGGTGCTCGTAGTAGGGGTTACAAGCCTTGCGAGAGAGTGAGAGCGAGAGAGGGCGAGCAGCAGAGAGCGAGAGAGAGAGAGGGTCCGGCCCCTGCTCGTCTTCTCCCGCCGTGCATACGTATGCTTCCTATGTTTGTATGCTCGTCCCTTCGTCCCCTCGCTCCCCCTTTCGTCCCTGTTTTCCGTCCCCCTTTCTCATGGGGCCCTGGACACCCTCTTTTATAGACGTAAGGAGATGCCCAGCTGTACAATGGGGTGTAGCTGGGAGCTAACGTGGCTAGCAGGGAAGTGCCCTGAGCCCTGTACAGATAACAACGTGGTCGTCGGGGGGACGTCTCGAGTCCTGTAGAGGTAGCATCTTGGCCGTCAGAGAAGTGCCTTGGACCCTGTAGCAGTACAGCTGTTGGCGCTGCATGGATCTTGCTGACGTCTCCTTGCTTCCGTAGGAGGCTTGAGGACCACCAACGTCATGGTTGCATGCTGGAAACCACCATCTCCTGTTATCGAGGTAAGCTTGATGGGACACCGATCTTGTTCCTTCGTAGCCTGAGCTAGCTAGGAGTAGGGTAATGATGCATCCCTCGTGGTGTGATTGATCCGAGCCTGAGGTCGGGTGAGGCGACAACTCCTCCGAGGCCAAGGCTGGGGCCAGGACCCAGGGTCGGGCGAGGACGTGATTCTTCCCGAGGCCGGGGCCGAGGCCGAGCCCTGGGGTCGGGTGAGGCGGAGATTTCCTCCCGAGGCCGAGGCCGAGCCCTGGGGTCAGGTGAGGTGGAGCTTCCTGTTGCGCCCGAGGCTGAACTCGACCGTTGTCGGTTTCGCCCGGGTGGTTGGCACAGCAGCCGGAGCAAGGCGGGCGGCGCTGTTTTCCTGTCAGATCGGTCAGTGAAAGGGCGAAGTGACTGCGATCACTTCGACCTTGCCGACTGAGGTGCGCGTGTCAGGATAAGGTGTCAGGCGACCCCATCATTAAATGCGCATGCAACACGGTCGGCTGGTAAGGCGATTTGGCCAAAGTCGCTTGCACGACTAGGCTTGTCTTTGGCGGAGCCGAGGGTGCACTCACTATCCGAAGAGACCCTCGGGCGAGGCGCGGACTCGTCCTGGACCACTGTTCCGCCCGAGGCCGGGCTCGAGCGAGGTGAGACCACGTCCCTTGGTAGACGAAGCTTTGACTTTGACCCGAGCCGTAAGCCTTTATGGTTTGCTCTGAAGGTGTTTACCAGCCGTGATTAGGAGTGTTGGGGGTACCCCTACTTTCGGTACCCGACAGTAGCCCCCGAGCCTCGAGGGGAGTGGTGATGCTCGCTTCGAGGCTCTGGCGCATTCTTGGTGAGGGGATCAGCCTTTCTTGGTTATACTTTGTTTCGCCGGGTGCGCGCGAGCGCACCCGCCGGGTGTAGCCCCCGAGGCCTCGGAGGAGTGGTTTGACTCCTCTGAGGTCTTGATGCTTTTTGGGATGTTTCGGCCGGTCCTGTCGTTCCCTCATGCGGCCTGGCCATAGCCCGGGTGCACGATCAGGTTCCGAGTTTTTGAGTTGGTTTGTTGACGCTGTCAACAGTTTGGCCGTAGCCGGGTGCGAGAGCAGCCCTCAAGCCTCTGCACGGAGCGAGAGGACGATCAAGGACTGTCTCGACTTTTATTATACGCCCCTTCGTCGCCTTTCCGCAAGGAGGAAGGGGGGGAAAGCGCCACGTTACCCTCGGAGGGCACCGATCATGGTGTTTCCGGCGAGCTGCTAACAGGTGATCCGAGTGGACGCCCGTGCCCCGCTCGTTAAGGGTCAGCTAGTGGCCCAGAGGCGCGCTCCAAAAGTACCTGCAGGTGATTCGCTGGACCCGGCCCCTTTTCGACAGGGTCCGAGGGCTCGATGCCTCTCTTCGGTGGGATTCCATTACGAGTCATTCCCGCTGGTCTCGGAAATGTCCTAGGGTACCTCAGGAGCGCAGCCCAAGCCTCGGCCATGTATCGGAGGTACCTAGGGTCATCCCTCACTCTGCGTGTTCTGGGGCGGCTATCAAACCCCTTCGAGGGGCCAGCCTACGAACCCCTGATCAGTAGTGGGCGCGGAGCCCGAGTGCTCTAGGGCGGCTGTCGAACCCTTCCGAGGGGGCCAGCCTTTGAACCCCTGATCAGTAGGAGGGCTTGGGGGCCCGCTTCCTTCGCGGGGAAGGATCCCTTTCAAAATATCCCCTTTCTCGGTCCCTGTGTCAAGAGAGAGAGAGGAAACAGAAAAGGATATGAATTTGAAAATCGTGGCACACCTTTTTTGACGCGACCTTTATGGCGGAGGTGAAACGTTGCCCGCTTCGCCCGCTAGCGTTGTCGCTTGGAGTTAGTTATCCCGTGGCCCCCCTGGTGTGGAGGTTGTTCATACCCGTGGAATTGGAACCAGAGTCCCGTTTGTAAGGGGATATACTGGTTTTTTGCCTGAGCAAAATGTAACTGCTTCAAGGACTTAGACATTTGTCGTAGGCCGGGAGAATCACCGAGGGTCCAGTCGACGTCTAAGTCTATGTAGCATAGTTACCCCAAGCATATGTATTTTTCTTGGTGGCTGTCGAGGCCTGAACATTTGGGTATTCGAGTATAAAGCTGTGTTTCTTCCTCGTTTCGAGCACTAGTACTTGCCTGTCGGTGGCCGAACCACTTAACCGAGCGTGAGTTGCCTTGCGCGGAAGGTGACGAGTGAGGTATCCGTATCCCGGAGGCGTAGGAGTCCCTCGACTCGGTCGGCCTTGTCGCTTAAAGCATCTCTGGCTTGGTTTTAGAACCTTTGGCCGCTCTGCGATGAGCCGAAGCCGAAGGCAGCGGTGGCGTGGACAGAGGCGATGTCGGCTTGAACAGAGGCCTTCTCGATGCGGGGGCATATGGCTTCCTAGGCCGAGGAGGTGCAGAAGTGGTAGCTGGAGTTTTGGCCAGATCACTCGCGAGCAGGACCAATCCCGGAGCCAAGCCGCCAAAGCCGTGAGCCGGGCTGAGATCTTCGGGGGACAGCTGGCTGGGGCTTCGGAGCGGCTGGCCGAGGCGCCTGCTCGCTTCGCCGCCTGAGGCTGGGCTAGGTTCCGCCGAAGGTGGAAACGACGCCAAGGTGCCGCTCTTCCCCCTGCTGATGTTTGAGCCTGCATGAACAGTTCGTCTGAAGTATGCATATGTTTTTTGCGGCCACCGAGGCCTAAACATATTTAGCATTTAGATTATGAAGCTGCATTTTCTTTCCTCTTGTTTCGAGCATCTAGGACTTGTTCGTCGGCAGTAGAATCGCATCACCCGAGCAAGAGTTACTTTTCGCGGAAGGTGATGAGTGAGGTATCCGTATCCTGGAGGCGTAGGAGTCCCTCGGCTCGGTCGGCCTTGCCTCTTACGTGCTCTCTCACCAGTTCGTAGGATTCTGCTATCAATATAGTTGAAAAATGCATGAAAGTCGTTTTCTACCTGAGCGTTAGGACTTGTTCGGTAGCAGGATCGCTTATCCGAGCGTGAGTTACTTTTCGCGGAAGGTGATGAGTGAGGTATCCATATCCTGGAGGTGTAGGAGTCCCTCGGCTCGATCGGCCTTGCCGCTTACGTGTACTCTCGTGGTTTTTAGGGCCCTGCTATCGACATAGTCGAAAGCACGAAAGTTGTTTTCTGTAGAAAACCTTTCTCGGTAGAAAACTTTTTCGAAGAAAATTTCGACGCAGAGGGGGTTCCCCCCTTCTAGCCTCCGAGGGAGGGTCGGGCTTGGCCGAGGCAAGGCTGACCCTTCCTTGAAGGTTAGACTCGATTTAAGCATGTAAAAACGAGGAACATGAACGACTTGAAACATTTTAAGGGTAGAAGCGACGTTGTTGTTCGATGTTCCAAGCGTTGTTGTAGACCTCGCCTTGATCGTTGGCCAGCTTGTATGTTCCGAGCTTCAAGATCTTGGCAATGATGAATGGCCCTTCCCAAGGGGGAGTAAGCTTGTGGCGCCCTCGGGCGTCTTATCGCAGCCGAAGCACCAAGTCTCCCACTTGGAAGCCTCGGGGCCGAACCCTTCAGGCGTGGTAGCGTCGCAGAGACTGCTGATACCACGCTGAATGTAGTAAGGCAACATCTCGAGCTTCTTCAAGCTGGTCCAGCAAGTCCTCTCGGCTGATCTAGTTGCTTTGGTTGTCGTACGCCTTCGTCCTCGGGGAACCATATTCTAAGTCCGTGGGGAGGATGGCCTCGGCCCCATAGACTAGAAAGAATGGCGAGAAACCCATGGCTCGGCTCGGCGTTGTCCTCAGACTCCAGACCACCGATGGTAGCTCCTTCATCCACCGCTTACCAAACTTGTTGAGGTCGTTGTAGATCCTGGTTTTAGTCCTTGAAAAACCATACTGTTGGCACGCTCCACCTGCCCATTCGTCATGGGGTGAGCTACGGTGGCCTAGTCCACACGGATGTGGTGGTCCTCGCAGAAGTCCAGGAACTTTTTTCTGGTGAACTGCGTGCCATTAGCGATGGATGATATTGGTGAAGAACGCCACCGCCTGCTCAGACCTGATGCTGGTTAGGGGTCGGACCTCGATCCACTTGGAGAATTTGTCGATGGCGACCAGCAGGTGCGTGAAGCCCCCGGGTGCCTTCTGCAAGGGACCGACAAGGTCCAGACCCCACACAGCAAACGGCCAGGTGATGGGTATCGTCTGCAGGGCCTGAGCGGGCAGGCGTGTCTGCTTTGCGTAGAATTGACACCCCCTGCAGGAGCGTACAATCCTAGTGGCGTCGGCCACCGCGGTTGGCTAGTAGAAACCTTGTCGGAAGGCATTTCCCACGAGGGCTCGAGGTGCTGCATGGTGGCCACAAGCCTCCGAGTATATTTCTTGTAACAGCTCTTGTCCTTGGGCGATGGAGATGCATCGCTGGAGGATGCCCGAGGGACTGCGGTGATAGAGCTCCTTTTCATCACCCAGCAAAACGAACGACCTGGCGCGCCGAGTCAGTCGCCGAGCTTCGGCCTTGTCGAGGGGCAGCTCTCCTCGGAGGAGATATTCTAGGTACGAGGTCTGCTAGTTTGGGACCGGCGTGACCCCATTCCGCTCTCCCTCGACACGCAGGGCCTCACCCTCGGCGGCCGAGGGCACCTCGGGCTCGGCCGAGGCTTCCTCAGGTTTGGCCGAGGGTATCTCGGGCATGTCGTTGATCTTGACAGAGGGTTGATGTATATCCCTAGAGAAGACGTCCGGAGGAACCATTGTCCGCCCCGAGGCCATTTTAGCCAGCTCATCCATAGTCTTGTTGAATCGTCGAGCGACGTGGTTGAGTTCCAGCCCGTAGAACTTGTCCTCCAGGCGTCGAACTTCATTGCAGTAGGCCTCCATCTTCTGATCGTAGCAGTGGGAGTTCTTCATGACTTGGTCAATGACAAGCTGCAAGTCGCCACGAGCGTCGAGGCGTCGAACCCCCAGCTCGACGGTGATGCGCAACCCATTAACCAATGCTTCATACTCGGCCATGTTGTTTGACGCCGGAAAATGAAGGCAGATCACGTAGCGAAGATGTTTCCCGAGGGGTGAGATAAAGAGCAAGCCCGTGCCTGCTCCGGTCTTCATCAGCGACCCGTCGAAGTACATGGTCCAAAGCTCGGGTTGGATTGGAGTCATCGGTAACTGGGTGTCAGCCCACTCAGCTAGGAAGTCAGCCAAGACTTGGGATTTTATGGCCTTCCGAGGGGCGAATGAAAGTGTTTGACCCATGAGTTCCACTGCCCATTTTGTTATCCTACCCGAGGCCTCTCGGGACTGGATGATCTCTCCCAGAGGAAAGGATGACACCACAGTCACCGGGTGAGACTCGAAGTAGTGTCGCAGCTTCCGTCGTGTCAGAATCACTGCGTAGAGCAGCTTCTGGATCTACGGGTAGCGGATTTTGGTCTCAGAAAGCACTTCACTGATGAAGTAGACTGGCCTCTGGACGAGCAGTGTATGCCCTTCTTCTCGTCTCTCAACTACGACCGCGGCGCTAACCACCTGAGTGGTTGCGGCTACGTAGATCAAGAGGGCTTCTCCCGCAGCGGGGGGCACCAAGATGGGTGCGTTTGTAAGGAGTGCCTTTAAGTTCCCAAGGGCTTCCTCGGCCTCGGGGGTCCAAGTGAAGCGCTCGGTCTTCCTTAAGAGGCGGTACATGGGCAATCCTTTTTCGCCAAGGCGCGAGATGAAACGGCTCAGAGCCGCAAGGCATCCCATGACCCTCTGTACTCCTTTCAAATCTTTTATCGGTCCCATGTTGGTGATGGCCGCGATTTTCTCCGGGTTGGCCTCTATGCCCTGCTCGGAGATGATGAACCCTAGGAGCATGCCTCGGGGGACTCCGAAGACACACTTCTCGGGGTTGAGTTTCACGCCTTTAGCCCTCAGACACCTGAATGTCGTTTCAAGGTCAGAGAGGAGGTCGGAGGCCTTCTTCGTCTTGACAACAATGTCATCGACGTATGCCTCGACCGTTCTGCCGATGTGTTCTCCGAACACATGGTTCATGCACCTCTGGTAGGTGGCTCCTGCATTCCTCAAACCAAATGGCATTGTAGTATAACAATACATGCCAAAAGGCGTGATAAAAGAAGTCATGAGCTGGTCGGACTCTTTCATCTTGATTTGATGATAGCCTGAGTAGGCATCGAGGAATGACAGGGTTTCGCACCCAGCAGTGGAGTCCACAATTTGATCGATGCGAGGCAGAGGGTAGGGAATCTTCGGACATGCTTTGTTTAGACCAGTGTAGTCTACGCACATCCTCCATTTCCCATCCTTCTTCCTTACAAGAACAGGGTTAGCTAACCATTCGGGATGGAATACCTCTTTGATAAACCCTGCCGCGAGTAGCTTGTGATCTCCTCGCTTATGGCCCTGTGCTTTTCTTCATCAAAATGGCGCAGGGTCTGCTTCACGGGTCGGGCTCCAGCTCTGATGTCCAGTGAGTGCTCGGCGACATCCCTTGGCATGCCTGCATATCCGAGGGACTCCACGCAAAAACTTCGGCGTTCGCGCAGGGAAAGTCAACGAGCATTGCTTCCTATTTGGGGTCGAGCTCGGAGCCGATCTGTTCTTTCTCGCTGGCATCGTTGCTGGGGTTGTGAGAGACGGACTTAACCGCCTCGACTGGTTCGAAGTTGCCGGCGTGCCACTTCGCGTCGGGCGCCTCCATGGAGAGGCGTTCCAGGTCGGCAATGAGGGCCTCGGACTCGGCGAGGGCCTCAGCGTACTCCACGCATTCCACATCGCATTCGTACGCGTGGCGGTATGTGGATCTGACGGTGATGATCCCATTCGGGCCTGACATCTTGAGCTTGAGGTAGGTGTAGTTGGGGACGGCCATGAACTTGGCGTAGCACGGCCTTCCCAGCACCGCGTGGTAGGCCCCTCGGAACCCGACCACCTCGAAGGTGAGGGTTTCCTTTCGGAAGTTGGAGGGAGTTCCAAAGGAGACGGGCAAGTCAATCCGCCCGAGGGGAAGGATACTCTTTCCAGGTGTAATCCCATGAAAGGGTGTCGCACCGGCCCGGACCTCGGACCGATCAACCCCCAAGAGTTCCAGGGTCTCGGCGTAGATGATGTTGAGGCTGCTGCCCCCGTCCATGAGGACTTTGGAGAGCCTGACGTTGCCGATGATCGGATCGACGACGAGCGGGTACCTCCCTGGGTTTGACACGAAGTCAGGGTGGTCACCTCGGTCGAAGGTGATAGGCTTGTCAGACCAGTCTAGGTAGGCTGGCGCAACCACCTTTACCAAGCAGACCTCCCAGCGCTCCTGCTTACGGTGCCGAGCCGAGGCGTTCGCCACCTACCCGCCGTAAATCATGAAGCAGTTGTGGATCTCGAGGAACTCCTCTTCCTTGCTGCCCTCCTTCTTGTTGTTGCCTTGGCCCTTGCCATCTTCCGCCGGGGGCCTGGCCTTATGGAAGTAGCGCTGGAGCATGACACATTCTTCAAGGGTGTGCTTGACGGGACCCTGGTGATAGGGGCACGGCTCCTTGAGCATCTTGTCGAACGCGCCGACCCCTCCAGAGGGCTTCTGAGGGTTCCTGTGCTCAGCAGCAGCGACAAGATTCGTGTCGGTGGCGTTGCGCTTCGCTTGCATCTTCTTCTTGGCCTTCTTCTTCGTGCCACGCTGGGCGGACGCCTCGAGGGCGTCTTTCTTTGGCTCCCCTGAGGCTGCTTGTCTTTCCGGAAGATGGCCTCGACCGTCTCCTGACCTGAGGCGAACTTGGTGGCGACGTCCATCAGTTCGCTCACCCTGGTGGGAGTCTTGCGCCCTAGTTTGCTCACCAGGTCTTGGCAAGTAGTGCCAGTGAGGAAAGCTCCGATGACGTCCGAGTCGGTGATGTTAGGCAGCTCGGTGCGCTGCATTGAAAACCATCGGACGTACTCTCGGAGGGATTCCCCAGGCTGTCGGCGGCCGCTTCGGAGATCCCATGAGTTCCCAGGGCGCACGTACGTGCCCTAGAAATTTCCCGCGAAAGCGTTGACCAGGTCGTCCTAGTCAGAGATCTACGCAGGAGGCAGATGCTCTAGCCAGGCCTGGGCAGTGTCGGAGAGGAAAAGGGGTAGATTATGGATGATGAGGTTGTCATCGTCTGCCCCTCCCAACTGGCATGCCAGTCGGTAGTCCACAAGCCACAGCTCCGGCCTCGTCTCCCCCGAGTACTTGGTGATGGTAGTCGGGGCTCGGAAACGGCCGGGGAACAGTGCTCATCGTATGGCCCGACTGAAGGCTCGTGGACCGGGTGGCTCGGGTGAGGGGCTCCGATCCTCCTTGTTGTCGCAGCGTTCCCCACGCTTGGGATGGTATCCTCGGCGCACCTTCTCGTCGAGGCAGGCTTGATGGTTGCGATGGTGATGCTTGTTGCCAAGGTGATCCTAGGCGGCAGATGCCTCGTCCCGCGTGCGCTCCGGATGGATCGAGGCCTCCCGCATGCGTCGGGAGGACGTGGCGTGATTCTTCGAGGGGTCAGCTCGCCTCCGGAAGGCGGAGCTCTCGGCTCGTCGAACTGCGGTGCCTTCCAGGAGATCCTTGAGTTCGCCCTAGATACGCCGTCCCTCGGTGGTGATGGCTCCGGCATGGTTCGAAGTAGCATCGCCGCTGCAGCTAGGTCCTGGCCGGACCCGCTGACGGTCGGGGGCAGCGCTGCCCTGGCATTGTCGATGAAGCGACGCTGGACGTCTCGGGCCTGATGACAGGCTCCTCCGGCGAGTGTTCGGTCTGCCCACTCCTGTTCGATGTTCTATCGGAGCTGCACAAGCCGCCCTGCTTCCCCGTCGACCCGGGCCTGCATCTCACAGATTTGCTCGAGCTATGTGTCCCGACCCCCCGCAGTGACTGGGACCACGGCTAGCTCCCGTGGCATGTCAACGCGAGATGCGGGCCCAGGGGGATCATCAACCTCCGGCATACCGAGGCAATTGCCTTCGTCGTGATCCCCCTGATCGACGTGGAAACATTCGCGACTTGGGCCGTAACCCACGTCGTCAAGGCCGTGGACATCGTCAGAGCAACCAGAGAGGTAGTGGTCACATGCGGACATGAAGTCCCGCATGGCACTGGGGTCATCGAGGCCAGAGAAATCCCAACCAATGTCGGGGTCGTTCTCTTCCTCGGAACCCGCTGGTCCAGAGGTTGAGACGGCTGTCAGTCGGTCCCAGGTCAACCACATATGGTACCCCGGAAGGTTTGGATATGCCTTTACAAAAGCGCTCACCGTAGCAGGGTCGCTAGGTGGATCGAAGCTGAATCGAAAGGGAACAGGGTGGAATACGGACGGTACCTTTTGATTGATGGACGGTGGTGAAGTCACGTCGGGGACGGAACACACCATTATCTCAGGTACGAGGGTGACGCCCAGTAGGTCCTTCACGAGGGTGCTGGCGTCGTCGGTCCGCTTGGGGCTGGCTCGTTGCGGGGAAGCAGCGCTTGCCGTTGTCCCAGGCGCGAGGACAACACCCGACATGTCCCCTGGAGGAGTGCCGGCGTTGCCGGCTCGCTCTGGTTCGACAGCCGATAAGGTGCCGCCTCCTACGTGGCCACGGTTGCCCCGTCTCCGTCTCCTCCGGCGAGGAGGGTGGCGGGGACGACCGGAGTGTTCCTCTTCCACCGCGGGGAGATGCCGTCGTGGAGGTCGCCTCCGCCGGGCAAGCCGTTGACTGTCGTTGTCGTCGTGCTTCGGAGGGAGGAGTACCATGTCGTAGCTGCCGTCGAGGGACATGAACTCGAGACTCCCGAAGCGGTGCACCGTCCCGGGCTAAAGAGGTTGCTGAAGTCTACCCATCTGGAACTCAACGGGAAAGTGTTTGTTAACACGCAGCAAGCCCCTACCTGGCGCGCCAACTGTTGGCGTTTCGAATCCGGGGGGTCCCTGGACCGACGAGTAAATTTGTCGCTGCGTGCCCCTGCCCAAATGGGTTGGCGCGGGATGAAACACAAGTGGGGGAATGAGCCTTGTATTATCCTGCACCAGGGTGCTCGTAGTAGGGGTTACAAGCCTTGCAAGAGAGTGAGAGCGAGAGAGGGCGAGCAGCAGAGAGCGAGAGAGAGAGAGGGTCTGGCCCCTGCTCGTCTTCTCCCGCCGTGCGTATGTATGCTTCGTATGTTCATATGCTCGTCCCTTCGTCCCCTCGCTCCCCCTTTCGTCCCCCTTTTTCCGTCTCCCTTTCTCGTGGGGCCCTAGACACCCCCTTTTATAGACGTAAGGAGATGCCCAGCTGTACAATGGGGTGTAGCTGGGAGCTAACATGGCTAGCAGGGAAGTGCCCTAAGCCCTATACATATAACAACGTGGCCATCGGGGGGACGTCTCGAGTCCTGTAGAGGTAGCATCGTGGCCGTCGGAGAAGTGCCTTGGACCCTATAGTAGTACAGCTGTTGGCGCTGCATGGATCTTGCTGACGTCTCCTTGCTTTCGTAGGGGGCTTGAGGACCACCGACGTCATGGTTGCATGCGGGAAACCACCATCGCTTATTACCAGGGTAAGCTTGATGGGACGCTGGTCTTGTTCTTTCGTAGCCTGAGCTAGCTAGGAGTAGGGTAATGATGCATCCCTCGTGGTGTGATTGATCCGAGCCTGAGGTCGGGTGAGGCGACGACTCCTCCGAGGCCGAGGCTGGGGCCAGGACCCAAGGTCGGGCGAGGACGTGATTCTTCCCGAGGCCGGGGCCGAGGCCGAGCCCTGGGGTCGGGCGAGGCGGAGATTTCCTCCCGAGGCCGAGGCCGAGGCCGAGCCCTGGGGTCGGGCGAGGCGGAGCTTCCTGTTGCGCCCGAGGCTGAACTTGACCGTTGTCGGTTTCGCCCGGGTGGTTGGCACAGCAGCCGGAGCAAGGCGGGCGGCGCTGTTTTCCTGTCAGATCGGTCAGTGAAAGGGCGAAGTGACTGCGGTCACTTCGACCTTGCCGACTGAGGTGCGCGTGTCAGGATAAGGTGTCAGGCGACCCCAGCATTAAATGCGCATGCAACACGGTTGGCTGGTAAGGCGATTTGGCCAAAGTCGCTTGCATGACTAGGCTTGTCTTTGGCGGAGACGAGGGTGCACTCACTATCCGAAGAGGCCCTCGGGCGAGGCGCGGACTCGTCCGGGACCACTGTTCCGCCCGAGGCCGGGCTCGGGTGAGGTGAGACCGTGTCTCTTGGTAGACGAAGCTTTGACTTTGACCCGAGCTGTAAGCCTTTATGGTTTGCTCTGAAGGTGTTTACCAGCCGTGATTAGGAGTGTTGGGGTACCCCTAATTTTGGTACCTGACACTGATAGTATGGGAACTGGTCGGGTGGGTTAGATAAAACTCAATCCGGAAACTGCAGGGTAAGACCATGGAGCAGTAGGATATTGCTATCATAGAGGCACATCTGAGAGGGTAGTTTTCCTTTATAGCTAATCATGCATGGGTGCGGACCAACAGGTCGGGCTTATGGGGACAGACCCCTCTGGGTTGGCGTACACGTATGCGCTACCTAGTTACAAAAGGGAAAAAACTTCGACCCCTCAGACTTGCTCTATAGACAAAACTTACAGAGATATTTCGGCTCCGGGGGAGGTACTCCTTCAGTCGTAGCTAGACATGCCCTCGGGTCGGGGGATTCCCATTACCATGAAGGATCCTTCCCGGCTGGGGGAGTGTTACGGAGCCCTAATTTGGTCTGGTACTTCTGTAAGATTAGGTCCGGACCTTGGGTCCCCATCTGCGTTCAACGAAGGAGGCCTCGCCTTTGGTTGTGGTCATTCCTGGATGAACCTATCAGAAACCTGGACCCGTGGGGAGTCCAGATGGGTTTTCGAAGGAAGGCGGGCTTCAGCTCCGTAGGCCGGGAGACATGGGGCCCCGCCGGTGGTCCGTTTAGTCATCGCCATCGGAGTGGGAGTCTTTTGCGAAGACGTCCTTTAGGTCCCCCTCAGGCAACTTGTACCCGAGGTCTCGCTTAGCCGTGGCTACCTTGTCGTCGTCGACCTTTTCCTTGCTAGGACGGCGACAAGGCGGGGAGCCGTCCTTGGAAGACTACTCATGCCGCTCGCTGACGCGCCCTGCGAGATCAATGATCTCGCGACACTCCGCGGCACTGTGGGCTATGGCGACCGTTGGGGTGTACAGGGCATGAGCCGCTGCTACCCTTTTGTGGCCGTGGGTGCTTATTGCAGTCACCCCGGCCCCCGGTCCCAACTGCAACGACCAGCATGGTTGACTGTGGCCTTTCGTAGCCGCGACCCTTCTTTTTTCTTTTTGCCGTCCTGGGGGTTGGCGCCCGAGCCACCTATCTGGGTAACTCCGGTTTGTGGGGCCGAGTGCCATGCACGGCCCTCGGCGGCTCTGGCGCACTTGTCAGCTAGAGCGAAGAGCGTGGGGACAGTCTTCACGTCATGTGTGGCCAGCTTCTCCAATATTTTCTTATCACGCACCCCCTGACGGAAGGCTGTGATGATGGAGGCATCGGAAATACGAGGAATAGTACCTCGTACCTTGGTGAAGCGGGAGATAAATGTCCGGAGGGTCTCTCCAGGCTCCTGCCTCACTACGTGTAGGTGGGCCTCCACGCCATGCTGCTGGTAAGCGCTGGCGAAGTTCGCAACGAACCATGCACAGAGCTCTTCCCAGGTGTAGATTGACCCTGTGGCGAGGTTCATGAGCCAAGTCTGGGTAGGCCCAGACAGGGCGACATGAAAATAGATCGCCAACACCGCGGTGTTTCCACCTGCTGTCGTGATGGCGGTGACGTGCACCTGCAGTAACTCTGAAGGGTTTGATGTTCCATCGTATTTTTCCGGCAGGTGTGGCCGGGACTTGGGCAGACATGACGCTGCGCGTAGATGGTCCACGAGGGCGGTGCAGCCCACGCCGGCCAAGGGGACTCCCGTTTGGGACCGGGCGTCGATTGGTGTCTGCGGTGCTTCTGCAGCGAAATCTCGGTCGAGGTTGCGACCCTCGACGTTTTGTCGGCGCTCCCGTGCCCTTTCCAAGGAGATCCGGGCGTCCTCTCCTGTACGCCTACGGTTGAGCTCTACCCAGAGGTCGTCGGTCTGTGCTCCCCTTATGGAGGGCGAGCGCACAGACGCCGTCGCCTCACGTTGGTGTTGGGATGACCGAGGCCTAGACCTGGTCGAAGTGGAATGCGCCATACCGAGTAGCCGGTCGACGTCGTCACGCCACTGTTTCATGGCCCCTGGCGAGGCCGTGGAGCTAGGGAGGTGGCGTAGCAACTCTCTGGCTGCAGACAACGCCGTAGGCGCTGCCCTCGACGGAGTCCGGGACGCCTGTGCTAGCGTGTGTTGCTGTACAGCGTGTACGGCAGCAGTCCCAGAGTCGGGGCGATCGGGTACTTGTGGTGCGGAGGATGCAACCTCTTGCTCCATCGCGAAATCCTTCGATGCCCCAACGTGGTGCTCGATGATCCGCACCATCATGTTGAGCAAGAAAACAAGCAAAAACTTGAAGCCTAGCCCCTACCTGGCACGCCAAATGTCGGAGAGGAAATCTCCCCACCGGGTGGCGGATTGCACCCGACCTAAGTCCTAAAAAGAGGATGGGCCTAAGCATTTTGCTTGTTACGAGACTGGTGGATCAGCACACGGGAGCACGCAAGGGTTTAGAGTGGTTCGGGCTGCCGGAGCGTAATACCCTACTCCACTGTATGATGTATTGCTTTGGGAGCTTGTATGGACTTGTGAGTGACTGCCTAAGATTGGGTGTACTTGTGTTGCAACGTCGCATGCCTCCCCTTTTATAGCTGAAGGGGGGCATGCACAAAGGTACTGAGCCCCGACATGTGGGCCCAGGGACAAAATGTATATAGCACTTGGAGCTACTAATGTTCGCTGTTGGGGCAATCTTTCCGTGCCCTGACACCCAAGATCTGCGTATCCTCGGCGTGCCGGGGAAGCTTCTTGTACAAGGGACGATATCCACAGTGTGCTGCATAGCACGGGCACACTGTTTGGTAACAGACTTGACAGGCGCGCTGCCTGCAAGGCTACCCTGACACCGTCTGCCAGCGGAGTGGACAGGACACATTAAATGCTGAGAGGGCACATCGTCTGTCAGTGTGGTGGCAGGCGGCGCGTCCTCTCCGTATTAAATGCAGAGACTGCGCGGCTTTAAGGGCCTTACGTCAGGCTCCGCCCGTTGGCTTATGTCATGGGTCACAAGCCACGCGGCAGCAGCGGGTCTCCGCCTGAGCGGGGAGCGTACGGCAAGGCCTGGACACGTGCCAACGTCGGACCCTTACTCATGCCGGGGTTCCCCCATCCCGGGTCCTTGTTAAGGTTCGGACCTTACTCGGAGGGACCTGGGGCCCAACGGAGGGACCCGGCATACCTTTCTGGGAGTCCCGGACTGTAATCAAAGGCTCGGGCTATGCGTACAGGGGTCCGGTATTCATCTGCGGGGGTCTGGACCCGATAATGCACCCTGGGGTGTATTATCTTTCCTTGCCACGTGGTACTCCTGAACCTGCCCATGCGGTGGGGTCAGGGTGCCGTTCTCCGTGTGGCATCTTTATACCGTAGTAGAGGGTACCCCTGATTGATGGTACTGACAGGGTGTTTGAATGCACTAGAAATGATAGTTAGGCTTTGTTTCAATCGCAAGAGATAAACTTTAGCAGCTTTTTAGCTACTTTTAGCTATTTGGTGGTCTAAACAGAAAAACTAATGGTGGTGTGATAAAATTTAGCACATATTATCTCGTAAGCTGCTTAATGGGTGCTAAAAGGAGCTAAATGTGGGCCAGGGAGCCCTATTTTCCACCCATACCCTCTAACTTCATTCTCTCTCTCCACATTAGGGGCATGAGTGTCTTTTTATTCGAATATGCTAAACTTTATTAGAGTAGTCTAAACATCCCAAGGAGCTAAATTTTAGCACTTCAATTCATATGGCTAAAGTTTAGCAGGAAGCTAAAATTTATCCCGTGAGATTGAAACGGAGCTATCCCGTGAAATTAAAACGGAGCCTTAGGCCTCGTTTCAATCTCACGGGATAAACTTTAGCTTCCTGCTAAACTTTAGCTATATGAATTGAAGTGCTAAAGTTTAGCTTCAATTACCGCCATTAGCTCTCCTGTTTAGATTACAAATGGCTAAAAGTAGCTAAAAAACTGCTAAAGTTTATCTCACGAGATTGGAACATGGCCTTAGTTGGCAAAAAATAGTTAGTGGAATTAGTGGGCTAACAAATAGCTAACTAACTATTAACTAATTTACAAAAATAGCTAATAGTTGAACCATTAGCTAGGGTGTTAAGATGTTTTAACTAATTTTAGCCATAAATTATTAGTTCTGGTGTATTCAAATACCCCTTCATATCATATCATATATTTTATATAAATCTAGTCGAACTCTATACTGCTTTTTGCTTTACTTAGCACTATTATTCTAGAATTGGATTCTTTCTCAGACTTTTGCATCAATACGCCATAGATAGATAATGCCACCTATATAAATTACTGTAACAATTCCCGTGCGGCGGGTCTCGTGCATCCATTTGGCCATTTCATATATCATCTTTCCTTTTCACCATGTCGTCACTTAACATGGTATTTGACTTTACACGACACACGTTGTACTACTGCAGATTTGTTTATATTTATAGGGTGACCAGGTGTCCCCTTTGCATAATAATTAATTAAACTACGAAGTTGGGAAAGGATGGCTCAGAATTCCGATCCAAAGGTATCAGCTGCTAGCGAAAAGCATATAGATAAAATAATACGTACTTCCCATATATATATATATATATATATATATATATATATATATATATATATATATATATATATATATATATATATATTTGTGTCACGTGCACGGTGTCAAACGGGTTTTGCTTCTATTGTATCCAATCAGTCTATTCGCTTGTTCACTTGTTGTGTATATGGATGTGAGCAAAGCTGTGCAATAATATACTCCTATATAGGCCGGACGAGTCTGCAGTCGGAAAGGTCTAGAAAGTATAGTATCCATAAAGAGCTCTCAGGAGTCTCTTGTCACATTTTGAACATGCATGGCAGAAATGTTTAGATTACTCGAGGAACATATATTGCATGAACTGAACCTAATATTATAAGAGCTTTGTTAGGGTGCTTGGGTGTAACCCTTCCTTCATAAATATCTTGAGGGCAAAACTTGTGACGGAACCTTCCAAGTCATTAGGCCCACCTACGGTTGTCCTTGTCCAACAGACATCAGACAACCCCGTAGATGTTCCTGAATCACTTGATAAGTTCGGTATCTTTCCTTACCTTTCCAGGAACGTTTCACCCGTCTTGCAGACATTACAGAACATCGGAGATAGCGAAATACGGAAGTGATTACATAATCTTACATTTATTTAAAAAGTAAGATTTAGTTACTTATTACAGACCAGAAATATAAACGAGTGCTGAGTAGTATTATTACATAACCAAGGGAGGCAAAAACTCCTCCCATAAAAGTTTATACACAAAAGTTTTTATGGAGGACCATGTCCTCCCGCATCTTCATTCCTGATTTTCTTCATGAGGAACCACCTTGGTACAAAAGCAACAGAAATCTGCTGCTTTCTCACCTAAAAACAACGAGGGAATAAACCCTGAGTATGGAATTACTCAGCAAGTCTTACCCGACTAAAGAAAAGACTCTCAAGGGTATGCTAGTCATAGGGGAGTCAAGGTAAGGCTTAACAAGGATCAAAGACTCTGTTTTGCGGAAAAGCTTACTAAGAGTGGATCCTTAGAAATCCAATTTTATTGTCAGATTAAGTAAATTACCTGCAACTAGAGTTCTTGCTATCCTAGTTCAAACACTTGTCCTGAACTAGCCAGTTTCTCATCAATCCCTTCATCTTTAGTAGATTGCTACGTGTAAGTCAGTGGCCAAGTCTCCATAACCGCGGAGGTACGGCGATCCGAATCGATTATACTCAGCTGAGGATCTCCGATCACACGACATATGTAGCACTTAACCCTTGCATATGTCAACCCGCCACCGAGTTTCTTAAGACCAGATCAGGTTCACGCAAACCGAGAGCATAGATACACCACCGTCCAGCCTCTTGCCACGGAGGGTACACGCTACTCTCGCCACCGCTCCACGCCCATTTCGTGTTATCTTATTCTGGTCTTAGTCCGCCCGAGGCAAAGCTTACCCATGACGAGGCATGTGACCAGTTAAAGGGTCCTCGGTCAGCAGGCCTACATCGACAAGGTCCTTAATCGACTCAGACGGAGACACTACACCGAGACTCTCTTCTCGTGCAAGTCACCCGCCCGGTCTTAGCTTAATCATTTTACCCAAAAACTTGGTACCTGGCAGAGGTACATCTTTTCCGATGTTGAACCCATCACGGCCATGATGGATCCATCATCAAGTTTTATTTTCTAAAACATCCCTCCCACTTTGCCAATCATCTTTTGTAAAACAAAACCTTTTGTTTTGCTAGAGCAATACTAAGCATAGTAAAAACCTTTTGTAAAGCAGGGTATCAAGGAAGGTAATCAAAGATCAAGGAAGGTAATGCAGGAATTGTTTAAGCATTCAACTCCTATCACCTAATGCATCAATCAAGTGAAAAAGATTTTAAAAATATCAAGGGAGGTGGCAAATGCACCAGGGCTTGCCTTCGTTAACAGGTGAGTCTGGCTCGGATCCACAAATATCAAAGTAAAAGCAGTTGCCTGCTTGAGAATCCGAGGGTGGTGGTGTCCTTTCTTCGGTGACTTCTGCTTCTTCTTCACGTTCTAACATAACCATATATATATAAGAATGAATGCCATGTGATGTTTATGAGAATGCAAAGATAATATAAACTTATTATCTAAGTCTTGAATACAACTTTCCTTCACGGAACTCCGAGAACTTAGGGTTTCCGGAGTCAGTAAAGGAGTTCATAGGGCAGGGGAGGTGTTTTGGGGTTTGGTGATCAAACAAGGTCCAAATCAACCCAAATTCTACTCAAGGCTTCTAAGTAATATGAGGAACTTATATAAAAATTTTGAGCATTTTTGGAATTATCATTTATCTTTTAAAAATCCAGGATTACTTCTTTAAGCTATTTTAAATGCCCTAAAATTCCTTATCTATCCTAAAAATTACAAAACTATTTTTATAAAATACTAGGGAAAATAAGGAGTCTAGGAAAATTGGTTTCATAATTTTATCATTTTTCTACCATTTTCTAAGATTGTTTTGGCTCTGGAAATAAAAGAAAAAGGAAAACAGATGAATAGTACTGGGCTGATTTCAGCCCAGTGGCCCAGCTCAGAGGGAGAAAGCGCCTGCGCGCGCGCCCGCGCTGGCGATCTTGCGGAAAGGTCCCTGGAGTTCTGGGTAACCGGAAAATAGTTCATGTACTATTCCTGTGTGCCGCTGACAGATTACAAAAAGGCCCTTCCCTTTCTATTTCTTCCCCGCGAATGCCCCTGACCACGGCGCGCACGCAGATCGTCCCGGGCGCAGTCCAAACCGGCCATGGCTGGCGAAGACTGTTCAAGCTAACTATCTATGAAGCTTCGCTGACCTACGACGGCCTCGGAACACACATTAATTTGACCCGAACACCCCGAGAACGGCCGGTCTACGTGCATGGCGGACACCGAGTTTGTGAGCTCACGTTCCTGTCACACAAGAGTCGATTAGAGCAAACGGACGCCTCTGTGAGCAACACAAGCATGGAGAGGTTCGGAAACAACACATGAATTGAATGGCGACTCACCAGAATAGGCTGGCCACGGGAGGGCTATTCTTCACGGTGCAGCGGACCGAATTGGGGAAAAATCGTGCCACGGCGTTCACGAGTGAAATTGAGAGCTGGGCTTGGGGCTATACGGGCCTAAGGGGTTCTAGTTTTACTGCGCACAATCAATTTGGGATGAGGGGGAAAAGACAGTGCGAATTTCTGGTTTTACTCGAGCTTGCTTGAAGAACTGCAGACATCTCGCCGTGTCTCCCTGTCCTATATATAGGCATGGTGGTCCGATGATCGATCCGCGGCCACGAAGTGGGCTGTTAACGCATGATAACCACGTAAGGAAGAGGCACAGTGAGGTAAATCGAAGCATGTGCGACAGCGCAGCGAGAGCTCACTGAGTCACGGCGGCCGCCGGTGAACAACTCCGGCTGAGCTCAGGAGATGGTGCCACGTACGAGTTACCCTTTCCCCGGCGTTATCCATCCAGTACCGCACATGAATCGGGACGGCGATCAACGACGGCGAGCCGATCTGGCATACTGATCCATTCAAGGTACTGTGCCATGGAGATTGTTCTTCAGTCACCTGAACCGACCCCCTTCTCTCTTCTTAATTTCCAATTTCTTGCCAAGAACAGAGCAATCTCCCTTACTAAGATTTGTTCACCATATATCAGTCTTCAAACCAACTATAGGATTCTTGGACTAATACCGAGTGGATTCAAAACTATGGCGCATCAAACTTGGCCTCACCTCACTGGAACCTTGTTTTAACCTTAGGTTCAGTTTCAGTTTTCTGAAACCAGCCTGACAGAGTAACTTCAGGCACGATTATCTCTGAATTGTTCTCAACAAGTGAGCTTACCACCTTAAGCAAAGTTGTTCTTCTATAATCAGGTTAAAATTTTGCTGTGGTGACCTAATATAAATTCTCACTATTTTGAAAGCTACACAGCCCCAAAGTTGGGCCTATAACCCTGATTTCAGACTTAGCTTAGGAATTAAACTTGGGGTCCTTTTTGCAAAAGAGTCCAAAACTTAGGGTTTGGCTTTCAAGTCCACATATTTTTGAACCAAATGACTTAAAATACTTATTTGACTTGGTTTTTGCACTTTAGCCCAAAAGTGGACTAATTTTGCACATAAGTCCTTAGGGTTTGGTTTTAGGGTTCTCCAGGGTTCTAATTAGGGTTTTTAGTATCCCAAGGGTATAAATGTGATCCAACTTTGTTTTTGGGGATATTTTATGACTCTTTCCCAAAAGCCTTTAGGTTTTTCTCATTTGGGTTAAGTTTTGCCCCATTAAACTCTATTTAGGGTTAAGTTCCTTAACCAGGGGTCTATTTGCAAAATACCAAAAACAATACACTTGTTTGAAATTTTTACCTAGTGAATGCACTCTAGGTGTGTCAAACATATGCAATGTCAATGTTTATGATGTCATGCTCAAATTTTAGTTACAGTAACACCAGGGGTGTTACATCCTTCCCCCCATAAAAGAATCTCGTCCCGAGATTAAAAGTCCTAGGGTGAGTAATGGAAAAGGAAATGTGTCACATTTTTATTTCCTTATTTCTGGTACAAGGCAGGGGTGGTGTGGGGTTTACTCATTTATTACAATAACTAAATGTACTTTACAAATTACATGAGGCTAGAAAGCCTGGGAAATTCTTATTCAAAAAGTCTTGCGTTTCCCACGTAGCCTCTTCTTCAGAATGTTGGTTCCACTGTATCTTATAGAACTTGAGAGTTTTTCTCCGGGTAACCCGGTCCTTTTGATCCAAGACTCGTATAGGGTGCTCAGAATATGTCAAGTCTGGTTCAAGGACAACATCTGTCACTTCAATGGTTCGATCAGGAATCCGAAGACACTTCTTCAATTGCGATACGTGGAACACATTATGTATAGCAGACAGGGTCTCGGGAAGCTGCAGTTGGTATGCCACCGGTCCACATTGCTTAAGTACAGGGAATGGACCAATGTACCTGGGTGCAAGTTTTCCTTTAACCCCGAAACGGGATACCCCCTTCATTGGTGAAACCTTCAGGTAGACATAGTCTCCTTCAAGAAAATACAAGGGCATTCGCCGTTTGTCTGCATAACTCTTCTGACGAGCTTGGGCTTTCTTCATATTATGAATTATTTTCTGAACCTTTTCTTCGGTTTCTTTTACCATATCAGGCCTAAAGAAATACCTTTCACCAGGTTCAGACCAATTTAGCGGAGTACGACATCGTCGTCCATATAAAGCTTCAAAAGGTGCCATCTTGATACTTTCTTGATAGCTATTATTATATGAAAACTCCGCTAAGGACAAACACTCATCCCATTTTTGTGAGAAATCCAGGACACATGCCCACAGCATATCTTCGAGTATTTGATTAATCCTCTCAGTCTGTCCACTGGTTTGGGGATGATATGCCGAACTATGGAGCAGCCTAGTACCTAAGGATTTGTGAAGTGCTTCCCAAAACTTGGCTACAAATTGAGGTCCACGATCCGACACAATAGTCTTCGGAACACCATGTAGACTAAGAATACGATCAATGTACAATTGGGCATAGACAGTAACCGGGTGATCTGTCTTGACCGGCAGAAAATGAGCTGTCTTTGTGAGTCGATCAATTATAACCCAGATAGAGTCATACCCTTTTGCAGTCCTGGGCAATCCCACAATGAAGTCCATACTTATGTCTTCCCATTTCCATGTTGGGATTGGCAAAGATTGTAATGGACCAGCAGTTTTCAAGTGTATGGCCTTGACACGTCTACAGGTGTCACATCTGGCCACATAGCGTGCAATCTCGATCTTCATTTTTGTCCACCAATAATGTTGTTTCAGATCTTGGTACATCTTAGTGCTTCCAGGATGAATAGAGTAGCGACTAAGATGTGCTTCATCAAGAATTTGTTGGCGGACCTCTTCATTCTTCGGCACCACTATACGGTTATTAAACCATATAATGCCTTGCTCATCTTCTTTGAAACATTTGGCTGTTCCAGCCTTTATCTTTTCCCGAATGTGTTTCATACCCTCATTATCTTTTTGAGCATTAATTATTCTTTGCAAGAGAACGGACTCCAGCTTTAGCTGACTTAGGATTCCTTGTTGGACCATTCCCAGGTTTAGCTTTTCCATTTCTTGACATAAAGTATTGTCAGAGTTCTTCATCAGAAGACAGTGGCAAGAAACCTTACGGCTAAGTGCATCTGCCACAACATTGGCCTTGCCTGGGTGATAATGAATTTCCAATTCATAGTCCTTAATAAGCTCAAGCCATCGCCTTCGTCTCATATTCAATTCTGACTGGGTGAAGATATACTTCAAGCTTTTATGGTCTGTGTAAATGTGACAGACATTTCCCAGTAGATAATGACGCCAGATTTTCAGGGCATGAACCACAGCAGCTAGCTCCAGATCATGAGTTGGATAATGTTCCTCATGTCGGTGCAACTGCCTTGAAGCATATGCAATCACTCGGCCTTCTTGCATCAACACATAGCCGAGTCCACTGCCTGACGCATCACAATATACATCAAAAGGCTTGGTGATGTCCGGTTGAGCCAATACCGGAGCAGTGGTTAATAATGTCTTCAATTGCTCAAAGGCTTCTTCAGACTTGGAAGACCAATTAAATTTACAATCATTTTTCAATAAACTTGTGATTGGTTTCACAAGCTTAGAAAAATCGGGTATGAATCTGCGATAATACCCAGCTAGTCCAAGAAAACTCCGGACTTGATGAACAGTGGTTGGGGGTTTCCACTCTAGAATATCCGTGACCTTGCTAGGATCTACCGCAATTCCCCTGGCAGATAGGATATGTCCTAGAAACTGAATTTCCTCCAGCCAAAACGCGGATTTACTGAACTTGGCATATAGCTGATGTTCCCTCAAGCGCGTTAATACAATCCGCAAATGTTGAGCATGCTCCTCTTCGTTTTTGGAATATATCAAGATATCGTCGATGAAGACCACCACGAACTTGTCCAACTCGGGCATAAACACCGAGTTCATCAAATAAGTGAAATGGGCAGGAGCATTGGTCAATCCGAAAGACATTACCAGATATTCAAATAACCCATATCGCGTAGTGAACGCGGTCTTTGGTATGTCCTTGGGCCGAATACGGATTTGATGATAGCCCGACCTGAGATCAATTTTGGAGAATACCCTCGCCCCGGTCAGTTGATCAAATAGGATGTCAATCCTCGGAAGAGGGTACTTGTTCTTGACAGTGACCTCATTCAGGGGCCGATAATCCACGCACATCCGTAAGGTTTGATCCTTCTTTTTGACGAATATGGCTGGACAACCCCAAGGTGACGAGCTTGGCCGGATAAATCCTTTATTTAGTAGATCTTGTAATTGAATCTTCAATTCCGCCAACTCATTTGGAGGCATACGGTACGATCTTCGAGAAATTGGAGCCGTACCGGGCTTTAGCTCAATTACAAATTCTACATCCCGCTCAGGTGGCAATCCCGGCAAATCTTCGGGAAAGACATCGGGAAACTCACACACTACCAGAATATCCTTGATTTCCGGTACTATGGCTTCGTATACTCTTCTAGTAGCTTGGGTTGGAATGGGGATAGGTATAAGAATTTCTTCTTGATTATAACTCAACCTGATAATTCTTTGATCAGTGTTGAGGATTGCCTTATACTTGGCCAACCAATTCATACCCAGAATAACATCTATATCCTGGCCTTTCAGAACTATCATATTAGTAAGAAAATCCCGTCCGGCCAAGGTTACGGGCACTTGATAGGCCACTTCTTTAGTAAAAATTTGTCCCCCAGGTGAGTGAATTTTAAATCCTTCTTTTGATTCATGACATGAAATGTGATGTTGCTCCACAAATTTCTTGCTAATGAAGGTATGCGAAGCACCAGAATCAAAGAGAATGATTGCAGGATGATTGGCCACGAGGAACGTACCCATCATTACCGGCTCCCCGTCCGGTGTAGTGGCCACTTGCGTATATTATATACGTCTCGTCTTCTTGGTATTCTTGCCCGAAGTACTTCCCTTGCTTGGAACTGAATTCCCCGATCCTTGCTGATTATTAGCCTGATTTTGCTTTGGATAGGGGCAATCTTTGATAAAATGCCCGGACTTGCCACAGTTAAAACACCCAGTTGAAGAACTTGGCAGAGCAGGGAATCGAGTGCCTGGGGCACCCGGCTGACTTGGGGCAGTAGGAGCTTTGTTGGGACGAAAAATTATGGGCTGCTTGAAAGGGAAGGATGGTGCACTTGAACGGTTCTGGTTAGAAGGCCGGAGAATAAACCGTTGCCTCTTCACCGGGCCCTGACTAGGCCTATCCCCTCCAGATCCCTTAGATTTTTCCGGCTCCTGCATATTTTGCTTCCACAGCCAAAGCTGTACTGACAGCTTTCCCATATGTGAGATCTATGCAGGTTGCCATTTTTCTTTGCATTCGATCATTTAAACCCCTCATGAAGCAATTCTTCTTTTTCAGGTCTGTATTTACTTGATCGATTGCATACTGCGACAGGTGGTTAAACTTGTTGAGATATTGATTGACAGTATCTCCACCCTGTCTAAGCTTCATAAATTCTTCTTGTTTCATATGCAGAACACCCTCCGGAATATAATGCTCATGGAAAGCCACCTTGAATTCCTCCCAGGTTATTTGATGATTGGCCGGTTGAACGGCCATGAAATTCCCCCACCAAGTGCTGGCAGGGCCACGTAGTTGTTGGGCTGCAAACAACGGCTTCTGGGTTTCTGAACAGCGCAGAAGTCCGAATTTTTGTTCAATGACCCGTATCCATTCGTCGGCTTCCAACGGGTCTTCAGCCTTCACAAACAGGGGTGGACGAGTCTCTGAGAAATCCAGATAAGAAGTTTCACGGGGGCCCTGTTGATAACCCCGCCCGCCTTGTTGTTGAAGCTGCTGACCCGCCATTTCTCTCAAGAAGCGGGTGTTATCTGCGGTTGCATTTACCAAGGCGGCAATTGCCTCGGCCAGAGTGGGAGGAACAGGAGGCGGATTTGGTGTAGATTCCCTCCCACTAGAGGGTCCTGCTGCATCCTGGGATCGAGTTTTGGACGGCATCTGTGGCAATAGTCATTTGAAAGAAAAAAAAACAAATATTATATGCCAGAGATAAAACCTTCCAAATTACATTACCAAAAAGAGTAATGTACAGACTCGATTTTACAACAGGATACATTACTCAACATACAATACACTATCTATTGTACAATAGTACAATCTACAATACTCTACTTTTATTTTATTTTATTTTTTTATTACTACACTACTACTTCTACTGCTGGTTACTCCTAGCAGCCTCGTCATCAGGTGTGGGAGACCATTCATCGACCAGCCTCATAGAAGGAGGGGGTTGAAAAAGGTCTAGCTCACCACCAAGCGCTTGTCCCATCACGTGGGAGGGTCCAGCTTCCGACTCAGCAGGATGTATGGGCTCACTGGGATGCAGTTGCGAATACAATACATGCACTTCCTCATGTAATGTATTGCAGTATGTCTACAAGTCTTCAACAGCCATATTGAGCTCAGTTATACGGGCCTGAGCCCTTGCCTCCTTGGCCCATGCCAATGAACGAGATTGAACGACCCAATCGAGTGCCAAATCCCGATCTGCCAGCTGGTCTTGTAGATGGCGAACGTCTCTTCGTAACTCATTGATACGGTCACCATCCCCAATCCATATAGCTGTCCTGCGGCGGAGTTCCGCTTGGAGCCTACTTACTTCTGCTTCCAGATCCCCTATAGGATCATTGCTTCCGCTACTACTATCTACATCTCGCGGAGCAAGTTGATGTCGAGGTACTCCAATGGGTCCAGTCGACTTACGCGCAGTTTTTCTTGTGCGCGGCGGCATTTTTCTAAGGGGGAAATTTATTAGTACAATTCTTAGCATGATGCATGAATAATTACAGAATCAATCTTGATTCAACCTTCTATATATTGCACTCTTCCTACCTGGTCTTTATAGATTCTTCAGATATAAGGGATAAGAAAGGAAGAAAAAGGTAAGTCTTTCTTTTGAAATCCTTTTGAATATGCCTTATAATATCTGCAAAGAAGGGCTTCGCTCCGATACTAGCTGTGACGGAACCTTCCAAATCATTAGGCCCACCTACGGTTGTCCTTGTCCAACAGACATCAGACAACCCCGTAGATGTTCCTGAATCACTTGATAAGTTCGGTATCTTTCCTTACCTTTCCAGGAACGTTTCACCCGTCTTGCAGACATTACAGAACATCGGAGATAGCGAAATGCGGAAGTGATTACATAATCTTACATTTATTTAAAAAGTAAGATTTAGTTACTTATTACAGACCAGAAATATAAACGAGTGCTGAGTAGTATTATTACATAACCAAGGGAGGCAAAAACTCCTCCCATAAAAGTTTATACACAAAAGTTTTTATGGAGGACCATGTCCTCCCGCATCTTCATTCCTGATTTTCTTCATGAGGAACCACCTTGGTACAAAAGCAACAGAAATCTGCAGCTTTCTCACGTAAAAACAACGAGGGAATAAACCCTGAGTATGGAATTACTCAGCAAGTCTTACCCGACTAAAGAAAAGACTCTCAAGGGTATGCTAGTCATTGGGGAGTCAAGGTAAGGCTTAACAAGGATCAAAGACTCTGTTTTGCGGAAAAGCTTACTAAGAGTGGATCCTTAGAAATCCAATTTTATTGTCAGATTAAGTAAATTACCTGCAACTAGAGTTCTTGCTATCCTAGTTCAAACACTTGTCCTGAACTAGCCAGTTTCTCATCAATCCCTTCATCTTTAGTAGATTGCTACGTGTAAGTCAGTGGCCAAGTCTCCATAACCGCGGAGGTACGGCGATCCGAATCGATTATACTCAGCTGAGGATCTTCGATCACACGACATATGTAGCACTTAACCCTTGCATATGTCAACCCGCCACCGAGTTTCTTAAGACCAGATCAGGTTCACGCAAACCGAGAGCACAGATACACCACCGTCCAGCCTCTTGCCACGGAGGGTACACGCTACTCTCGCCACCGCTCCACGCCCATTTCGTGTTATCTTATTCTGGTCTTAGTCCGCCCGAGGCAAAGCTTACCCATGACGAGGCATGTGACCAGTTAAAGGGTCCTCGGTCAGCAGGCCTACATCGACAAGGTCCTTAATCGACTCAGACGGAGACACTACACCGAGACTCTCTTCTCGTGCAAGTCACCCGCCCGGTCTTAGCTTAATCATTTTACCCAAAAACTTGGTACCTGGCAGAGGTACATCTTTTCCGATGTTGAACCCATCACGGCCATGATGGATCCATCATCAAGTTTTATTTTCTAAAACATCCCTCCCACTTTGCCAATCATCTTTTGTAAAACAAAACCTTTTGTTTTGCTAGAGCAATACTAAGCATAGTAAAAACCTTTTGTAAAGCAGGGTATCAAGGAAGGTAATCAAAGATCAAGGAAGGTAATGCAGGAATTGTTTAAGCATTCAACTCCTATCACCTAATGCATCAATCAAGTGAAAAAGATTTTAAAAATATCAAGGGAGGTGGCAAATGCACCGGGGCTTGCCTTCGTTAACAGGTGAGTCTGGCTCGGATCCACAAATATCAAAGTAAAAGCAGTTGCCTGCTTGAGAATCCGAGGGTGGTGGTGTCCTTTCTTCGGTGACTTCTGCTTCTTCTTCACGTTCTAACATAACCATATATATATATAAGAATGAATGCCATGTGATGTTTATGAGAATGCAAAGATAATATAAACTTATTATCTAAGTCTTGAATACAACTTTCCTTCACGGAACTCCGAGAACTTAGGGTTTCCGGAGTCAGTAAAGGAGTTCATAGGGCAGGGGGAGGTGTTTTGGGGTTTGGTGATCAAACAAGGTCCAAATCAACCCAAATTCTACTCAAGCTTCTAAGTAATATGAGGAACTTATATAAAAATTTTGAGCATTTTTGGAATTATCATTTATCTTTTAAAAATCCAGGATTACTTCTTTAAGCTATTTTAAATGCCCTAAAATTCCTAATCTATCCTAAAAATTACAAAACTATTTTTATAAAATACTAGGGAAAATAAGGAGTCTAGGGAAAATTGGTTTCATAATTTTATCATTTTTCTACCATTTTCTAAGATTGTTTTGGCTCTGGAAATAAAAGAAAAAGGAAAACAGATGAATAGTACTGGGCTGATTTCAGCCCAGTGGCCCAGCTCAGAGGGAGAAAGCGCCTCCACGCGCGCCCGCGCTGGCGATCTTGCGGAAAGGTCCCTGGAGTTCTGGGTAACCGGAAAATAGTTCCTGTACTATTCCTGTGTGCCGCTGACAGATTACAAAAAGGCCCTTCCCTTTCTATTTCTTCCCCGCGAATGCCCCTGACCACGGCGCGCACGCAGATCGTCCCGGGCGCAGTCCGAACCGGCCATGGCCGGCGAAGACTGTTCAAGCTAACTATCTATGAAGCTTCACTGACCTACGACGGCCTCGGAACACACATTAATTTGACCCGAACACCCCGAGAACGGCCGGTCTACGTGCATGGCGGACACCGAGTTTGTGAGCTCACGTTCCCGTCACACAAGAGTCGATTAGAGCAAACGGATGCCTCTGTGAGCAACACAAGCACGGAGAGGTTCGGAAACAACACATGAATTGAATGGCGACTCACCAGAATAGGCTGGCCACGGGAGGGCTATTCTTCACGGTGCGACGGACCGAATTGGGGAAAAATCGTGCCGCGGCGTTCACGAGTGAAATTGAGAGCTGGGCTTGGGGCTATACGGGCCTAAGGGGTTCTAGTTTTACTGCACACAATCAATTTGGGACGAGGGGGAAAAGACAGTGCGAATTTCTGGTTTTACTCGAGCTTGCTTGAAGAACTGCAGACATCTCGCCGTGTCTCCCTGTCCTATATATAGGCATGGTGGTCCGATGATCGATCCGCGGCCACGAAGTGGGCTGTTAACGCATGATAACCACGTAAGGAAGAGGCACAGTGAGGTAAATCGAAGCATGTGCGACAGCGCAGCGAGGGCTCACTGAGTCACGGTGGCCGCTGGTGAACAACTCCGGCTGAGCTCAGGAGATGGTGCCACGTACAAGTTACCCTTTCCCCGGCGTTATCCATCCAGTACCGCACACGAACCGGGACGGCGATCAACGACGGCGAGCTGATCTGGCATACTAATCCATTCAAGGTACTGTACCATGGAGATTGTTCTTCAGTCACCTGAACCGACCCCCTTCTCTCTTCTTAATTTCCAATTTCTTGCCAAGAACAGAGCAATCTCCCTTACTAAGATTTGTTCACCATATATCAGTCTTCAAACCAACTATAGGATTCTTGGACTAATACCGAGTGGATTCAAAACTATGGCGCATCAAACTTGGCCTCACCTCACTGGAACCTTGTTTTAACCTTAGGTTCAGTTTCAGTTTTCTGAAACCAGCCTGACAGAGTAACTTCAGGCACGATTATCTCTGAATTGTTCTCAACAAGTGAGCTTACCACCTTAAGCAAAGTTGTTCTTCTATAATCAGGTTAAAATTTTGCTGTGGTGACCTAATATAAATTCTCACTATTTTGAAAGCTACACAGCCCCAAAGTTGGGCCTATAACCCTGATTTCAGACTTAGCTTAGGAATTAAACTTGGGGTCCTTTTTGCAAAAGAGTCCAAAACTTAGGGTTTGGCTTTCAAGTCCACATATTTTTGAACCAAATGACTTAAAATACTTATTTGACTTGGTTTTTGCACTTTAGCCCAAAAGTGGACTAATTTTGCACATAAGTCCTTAGGGTTTGGTTGTAGGGTTCTCTAGGGTTCTAATTAGGGTTTTTAGTATCCCAAGGGTATAAATGTGATCCAACTTTGTTTTTGGGGATATTTTATGACTCTTTCCCAAAAGCCTTTAGGTTTTTCTCATTTGGGTTAAGTTTTGCCCCATTAAACTCTATTTAGGGTTAAGTTCCTTAACCAGGGGTCTATTTGCAAAATACCAAAAACAATACACTTGTTTGAAATTTTTACCTAGTGAATGCACTCTAGGTGTGTCAAACATATGCAATGTCAATGTTTATGATGTCATGCTCAAGTTTTAGTTACAGTAACACCAGGGGTGTTACAAAACTCAAATCTTTTAGATGGTTAATACCAAAGAGAAAACGAATCTGTAACTTTATATAATCTATAAGTTTAAATTTTACAAAACCTACACAACCAAATTAACCCCCGCCCATAACCACCAAACAAATTACATCCAAACTTAACACACCATTAAAACCAAAGGTTTAAATCGCTGGATAACCTCTTGTCCTTAATCAAATCCAATGGATAATATTATTTCGATCATCTCTCATCCCTCCCATCCTCATCCCCATCCCCCCACGTCCTTACCGCCCTCTCTCCCCCCTCACTTATGCCGTTATCACCATTAACCCCTCCCCTTATCATCGCCGCTATCGTCATCTCTCCTCTCTATAGGATCATAGCATTATAATAGGCTATATGCTAGTCTCGGAAAGGATCTTGCCGCAACCTCAAGTGCTGGTGCTGCATCAACGCGCCCGGAGAGGCCTGTGAGCCGCCTCAAGCATGCATGTTGCTCGTCGTTGTCGATTGATAGGGGGCTATATCACTAAAAAGGTAAATAGTATTTATAACCTTTTTTATAAACATCACAAATACTAGTGCTAAGGATTTAGTACAATAATAAATTTTAATAATTTCTACTTACACTAGTAATACATTTATGTCACACCCGAATTTAAGGGCAAATCTAGATGCATCTCAAATACGTGCTAGGATCAAGTCTCACACATATGATGACTCATGGTACATAAATCAATATCACACCTTTATTATATAATAGAATTTTATACAAAAAATAGCTAAGTAAAATACATCATATGACGACAATGATCTTCCGTAACCATAGTTGACTAGGAGACGATGACCTAGACCTCTCTGAACTCATCGTGTCATCCTTCATGCTCCTTATTATACGGTACTTGTGAAAGTAGCCTAGAGGGGGGTGAATAGGCTACACCTAAAATTTTCCACTAAAAACTTCGAAATAATGTCAAATTCAAGTTGCACTGGTCCAAACCGGTTCAATTGATTTTGTTTACAACCGAACAAGTTTGAACCTGCTCAACTTAGATTGGATAAATAGTTAAACAAATGTGACGAAGTATTTAGAGATTATGCTAAAGTCTTGCCCTAGAGAAAATCCACTCGAATAGATGAATATAAACCAACCAACAAATTAAAGCACACAACAAGAACACACAAGAACACGCTATTTATCTCGAGGTTCGGCAACCACCACAAAGGTGTCCTACTCCTCGTTGAGGAGCCCACAAAGGGCCGGGTCTTTTCCAACCCTAATCCTCCACAAGCCGACCACCAAGGTCAAGACAATCTTTTCTCAAATTTGCTCAAAGAGCAAGTAATACAAACTTCTTGGGGTCGTCCACAAATTTGGAGACTCCCAAGCAACCTCTAACCGTCAAGGAACACAAGGCTCCAAGAGTAACAAATCCGCACAAGGTTAAGTTTGCAATGAGCTCAAGAACAAAGAGAATGGGAGAATCAATATGAAATTGACAGCGCGTTAGATCGACTTCACCTCACACCAAGGATCCTTCAAGCGATTGAAGGAGATGCGATTTCGGGTATGAGATGTGAATTGAATGCCCTTGTTTGGAGTTTGGTCAGCTAAGAATTCGTGGAGACAGCCGGAGTAATGAAGAGAGAGAGAGTGTGGGGGGGTATTTAAAGGATCCCCCAAAAGCTGGCAGCCGTTGGGAGAAAAGGGCCAAAAACCGGTTGAACTGGTTTCCACCAGGAAGATCCCGGTTCACTGATCTACTCAGCCGGAGACTCGACCGGACTCAAAATCGGTTGATCCGGGAAAAATACCAGTTGAACCGATTTTCAAAAAAATCTGCACACGACTTTTCTAACAGCTTTGACTGTCAGACTGGTTAGAGCAGAGGTGGCAGAGAAACAGTCCAGAAACCGGTTGAACCAGTTTCAGGTCCGGTTGAACCGGTTTTTGAGACTGAAGAGCAAGTTTTGACAAATCTAAAGTGAATAAAGGTGAAACTCTTGTGGGGAGTAAAAGTGGTTTCTCAAAGGGCATTCATGATCTAGAAAAATGTTCTCTTAGATGATTTTGAAGGAATTTGAACTTAGCTCATTGCATAGCTTACCTAACCATTGCAGATCCCTCTTAATTGAACGGCGATTCCTATAACTCAAGAATTATAAAATGAATACATCCGTTGTTTCCAAGCACTTGGAGCACGCTATAAGATGTAGAATTTTTTAATCCGCTGTGCTTTTATATTTGCATACTCTTATGATCTGTGCTTCTCCTGTCTATAGAATAACTGTGAACATGCTAGGAGCAAACTTGTTAGAATCTCTGTTTGTTTTGTCATTTAATCACCAAAACCCATAATTAGGGTTGATTGCACTTACAATCTCCCCCTTTTTGGTGATTGATGCCAAAACAAACTAGAGTAGAGATAAAAATAAAAGCACTGGCAGGATGTAAATACTTGTGTATATGCAGCTCCCCCTAAATATGTGCATGAATTTTGTGATATTCAAATTGACTTGATATGTCAATTTGCAACATATTTGGAGAGTAAAAAGAAACAAGCACAATACACAAACACTAAGGGATGCAACAAAATTATACAAGATGTGATGATATAAAAAATAGCATTACACTAACAGATCCATCATTGTATAGCATAAGATATGAAATGATACTAGCTATTACAATAAGGTCATCACATCATAAAATGTTTGTGGCCCTTGGCCAACACCGCATGCATCACAGCAGGCAAAGTCGAATAAAAATTATTACAGACCAAGGTGTTCATTAAAGAAATTAAAAGCCCTGAGGGCTAAGCCAATCCTTATCCCCTTTTTGGCAACAAACACCAAAAATGGAGAGAACCACCAACCACATATTACCACTGAGGAGGAGGAGGAGTATCAAAGAAGTGATGTGCTAGGTGAGTTGCAAAGTGTTCTTCCCCAGACTGAGCTAGGGGAGGATAACTGCCCGGAGGATCCTGGGGCGGAGGATAAGAAGAGGATTGACCCGGATCCCCCTGGTAGGGAGGCGGGGCAAACTGCTCACGATCATCAAAGTATTCTTCATCTTCTTCTTCATCTTCTGGAGACATGAAGGGCACCCCATATGCCTGCTGGTGCCACTCATTGATTTTTGGAGGAGGAGGATGAAGAGGCACATCAGGCGAACGGGGGGCAAATGGCATACCCATAGAGGAAGCTTGACGACGAAGATTGTCGTCAGTCTCTCACTGTCGCCGAGCCAGCTCATGCACATCTGAAGATATATTTCTGCACATGAAAAAGAATGCTGCAATACCATGGGCCAGACGAGCACCCATCCCGCGACCACGACCTCGACCACGACCACGACCACGTGGTGTGGGAGATCCGCAACCAGGATATGGACACGAGGGTCCGGCAGCAACAGGTCCACGAGAGCTGGAGGGGGCTTTCCTTAGACGCCCTGCTGGATTGTCTGGATCAATCCAGAAGGGGGTGTAAGATAGATGTCTTGTGCCTTTCTCATAGCGAAATTGAGTCACCACTTCAATCATCTTCATGATGAAGGGGGCGTGAAGACATCCTTTCAGAGGGAAGCAGACATCATGAATAATTTCTTGCCAAATCATGTCAAAAACATTGATGCTTTTAGAGCTATTTGGCTTCATAAATGAGAGCAAGACCTTGCTCTCTCCCAGGATACTCATTTGGTTACCTCCTTTTGGAATGAGAGTCATTCTGCAGAGAGAGTTAATGTATCTGTAAAACTTATGCAGATTGGTGGACTCCCAAAATTTACCAGTCTCAGAAATATGAAGGTCCCGGGCTTCATCCTTGGTGGGTTGACGAAAGTCATGAATTTTAATCTTGTCCCCAGAAATATCTTCATCAGAAAATCCAAGTATGTGAGCAAACCTCTGGTAGCTCACCTTGTACCAGCTCCCTTCAATATAGAAATTAAGATAAGGAAAGTTACAAGGACTTTCCTCATCAGCCAGTTTGATCCAAAGGGTAGAATAGAACTGAGCAATCACTTCATCATTCCAATCATATTGGAATGTCATAATGTTCTTCATCTTCTTCCTCTCATAGGCTCTCAAAGCCTGTGTCATCTCTAGATCACCAATTGCTTCACATCCTTCCCAGTTAATGTATCTCTGATGCAGGATAGGCTGATGCTTCTTAGGAAGAATCATAGAATTATAAAAATCCACATGCTGGAGGGTCCAAAACCGGTTACCATCGATCCTAACATCACGAATACGTAACGTAGGATTCTGGAAGCGGATGTCCTGGAGAAGGGCGGAACCTCCAATGGCAGTGAAATCTGTGACAGGCTCATTTGCAGATCGACGAGCCTCCACCCTGTGAAGAACCAACCCCCGGATAATGGGTGCGTTGGCAGAGGGGAGGTCAACCTCATCATCCTTGCCTCCGTCATCATCGCTGGTTGTCTCCCAAGCCTGTGGATTGGCCGCGGGTCGAGACCGACCGGAGGGATTCCGGGCCATTCGACCGCGACCACCATGAGCCCCAGAGGCCTCACCACCCTGCACCATATTTCCGGATCCTCGCCCACGCTTGGATCTGGAATGTGGAGGAGTTTCTTCACGGATTTCTTGATCATCATCGGAGTCAGATTCAACCACAGACGGGTTCCTACGACGCACCATCCTTAAGATAAAAAGGAGAACATATGGTGAGCGAGGAGTTCGATGTTCAAGGATTTTTACAAACACGTTTGAGCAAAGACACGTATAGTATTGAGCATGCACTTCAATCGTTCATGTGAGCGGTTCAACTACAACGAACAATACCAAACTACTAAGCTCAAACAATGTTTGAGACAATAGAAAACAAGTTAAGTGTGGCAAGCACCTAAACTACATAGTATCCATGAAACGATACCCAAGATAATCAAGAATAGTGTGAGATCGAGTAAAAACATGAGGAAATAAGGCAATACCTCGATCTGACGATTCAACCATAGAAATCCCAACAAAAAGAGGGAGTTGATGGAGGAGGCCGAGAGGTACAAATCTCCAACAAACTCCCAATGGATTTGATGGCTCAAAAGGGATTTGGAGAGTGGTGTAAGTGTGAGAGAGAGAGGAAAAGTGAAGGCGGCGGCGGCTGAAACAAATGAAAGGGGTAAAGAGAGAAAGAGGGAAAGAGAGGAGGTAAAAGAGGAGGCGTCGGCTGGTCAGTTTGACCGAAAACCGGTTCAACCGGTACTGAAACCGGTTCAACCGGTTTTGCTGCAGCATGAGCAGTAAAAGCGCGTAGAAAACGACGCTGACTGCCCGGAATTCCTGTCACACTGACAGCACAGTCTACGAAACTGACGGCGCAGACTACAGGGCTGACAGACAGCGCGGACGCAAAGGCGACAAAAACCGATTCAACCGGTTTTCACCAGAGGAAAACCGGTTGAGTGGCCTACTCAGCCGATTTACTCAACCTGTTATGAGATATTACCCGGTAAAGCTTTAACTACAATTAACATTTATGACATGAGTAATTTTAACAATAAAAATAGTATTCCTCATGACATTTTGTGCATACAACAATTTTATATCCATCAATCATGTGTTCAAATTTTAGTTCTTAAGACACGTTTCGAGAATCCAAGATATTTAGTTCACTCCTAAAAAACAAAACCTAGTCTCATCAAGTGGTTTTGTGAAGATATTGGCTAGTTGATTTTCAGTGCTCACATGAAATAATTTGATATCTACTTTGGCTTCATGGTCTCTCAAGAAGTGATGTCTAATATCAATATGTTTGGTTCTAGAGTGTTGCACAGGATTGTTTGCAAGTTTTATATCACTCTCATTGTCACACAGTAGTGGAATCTTATTAAACTCACAACCAAAATCTCTAAGGGTTTGCTTCATCCATAACAACTGTGCACAACATGCACCAGCTGCTATGTACTCAGCTTCCACAGTCGAAAGTGCAACACAATTTTGTTTCTTGGAACTCCATGACACTAAGGACCGCCCAAGAAATTGGCAAGTCCCAGTTGTGCTTTTTCGTTCTACTTTGCAACCGGCATAGTCTGAGTCAAAGTAGCCAAGTAAATCGAAAAAGGAGCCTTTAGGGTACCATAATCCTAGGTTTTGGGTGTGGACTAAGTATCCTAGGATTCTCTTAACGGCAACAAGATGACAATCTTTAGGATTAGCTTGAAAACGTGCACATATGCAAACACTTAACATGATATCAGGTCTAGATGCACAAAAGTAAAGCAGTGACCCTATCATAGATCTATAAATTTTTGGTCTACCGGTTTACCTTCTTCATTTAGGTCGAGATGTCCATTTGATGACATTGGAGTCTTGGCGTGCTTTGCCTTTTCCATGCCAAACTTCTTAAGCATGTCTTGCGTATATTTGGTTTGGCATAAAAAGGTACCTTCCTTGAGTTGTTTGACTTGAAATCCCAGGAAGTATTTAAGCTCGCCCATCATAGACATCTCAAACCTGTTCGTCATCACCTTATTAAATTCTTCACAAAATTTTACATTAGTACTACCAAATATAATGTCATCGACATATATTTGGCACACAAATAACTCATTATCAACTTTGCGAGTGAATAATGTAGAGTCAGCTTTTCCTATTGTAAATCCATTCTTAATTAAAAAATCTTTAAGACAATCATACCAAGCTCTAGGGGCTTGTTTAAGCCCGTAGAGCGCTTTGTGAAGTAGATAGACGTGGTTTGGCTTCCTTGGATCTTCAAAGCCTGGTGGTTGCTCCACATAGATCCTCTCTTGTAGTGGTCCATTTAGAAATGCACTCTTGACGTCCATTTGGTACAACTTGAAACCATGGTTAGTAGCCTAGGCAATTAATATTCTAATTGACTCTAACCTTGCTACCGGCGCATATGTTTCACCAAAATCAAGTCCCTCCACTTGAGTATAGCCTTGGGCAACCAACCGTGCTTTGTTTCTTGTAACAACGCCATGTTCATCTTGTTTGTTCCTAAAAACCCATTTCGTCCCGATCACATTTTGTTTGGGTCTTTGAACTAAGGACCAGACTTCATTCCTAGTGAAGTTGTTCAACTCCTCTTGCATGGCAATTATCCAATCCGGATCACCCAGCGCTTCTTCAACCTTAAGTGGCTCAAGGGAGGAGACAAACGAGTAAAATTCACAAAAATTAGCTAAACGAGATCGAGTTGTTACCCCTCTCCTGATGCTACCTAGGATGTTGTCCACAGGATGATCCCTTTGGATAGTATGGTGGACTCGAGGATGGGGCACTGATGGTTGTCTTTGAATTTGCTCCTCCTCATCATCCACTTGATCAAGCGGCACTTCATCATCAACACTTTCATGTTCACCTTCCACTAAGGTTGGCATCCTTTGGGGTTGATGATCTTCTTCAAGTCTTGGATGACTTGAGGTTGATGGGTTTGCTTGGGTGGAGGATTTATCACCCACCACCTTTAATCCCACATCAAAAATCTCATTGGTCATCCACAAGTTTCCTTCCTCATCATCCTTTTCTTGAGGTCTCACTTCACCTATTGTAAGCTTCTTTATGGCCTCACAAGGTGGTTCTTCATTTCCTACAATGTCATTAGAAGCATGCCCTTGCGAGCCATTAGACTCATCAAATGTCACGTCTATCGCTATTTCAACAAGACCGACGGTGTTGTTGAAAACACGACATCCATGCGCATTTGATGCATAACCAAGCAAGAAGCCCTGGTCCACTCTAGGAGCAAACTTTGAGCTCTTGACTTTCTTGTTAAAAATAAAGCATTTACAACCAAATACTCTGAAGTAATCAACTTTAGGTTTGTTACCAGTGAGAAGCTCGTAGGCAGTCTTTTTGTAGATCTTGTGGAGATAAAGGCGGTTGATTGCATGACAGGCGGTGTTGACCGCCTCTGCCCAAAAATTGTTAGGGGTCTTGTACTCATCCAACATGGTTCTAGCAGCCTCAATTAGTGTTTGGTTCTTCCTTTCCACAACACCATTTTGTTGTGGAGTGTAGGGAACCGAGAACTCATGTTTGATTCCTTCTTCACCTAAGACTTCTTCGACACCTGTGTTCTTGAATTCTGTCCCATTGTCACTTCTCACTTTCTTGATTTTAAGCTCAAACTCATTTTGAGCTCTTCTCATGAATTTCTTCAAGGTCTCTTGGGTTTCACCTTTGTCACTCAAAAAGAAAACCCAGGTGAAGCGAGAAAAATCATCAACAATAACTAACCCATACTTACTACCACCAATACTGATGTAAGCCACGGGTCCGAAGAGGTCCATGTGAAGAAGCTCCAATGGCCTTTTTGTTGTGACCACATTCTTTGATTGATGTGGGACTCCATGTTGCTTTCCTGCTTGGCATGCGCCACAAACCCTATCTTTCTCAAACACAACATTTGTTAGTCCAATAATGTGACTATCCTTTTGAAGTTTGGCCAAGTTCCTCATGCCAACATGAGCTAGCCGGCGATGCCAAAGCCAACCCTTATCGGATTTTGCCACTAAACAAGTCTCAGGCGTCACTCTACTTGTTGTGAAATCAACAAGATAGAGTTTGCCCTTCAAGCGACCTGCAAAGGCAACAGAGGAATCCTCCCTTCTAAGGATCTTCACATCCACATCAGAAAATAGACAATTATAACCCATTCCACAAAGTTGTGAAACAGACATCAAATTGTAGCTTAAAGAATCTACTAGTAACACATTTGAAAGTGATTGTTGGTTAGAGATAGGAATTTTACCAATACCAATCACCTTACTCTTGCCACTATCTCCAAACACAATTTCTCGTGCTTATTGAGTTAGTTGCAAGGAATGAAACATGTCTTTCTCCCCGGTCATATGATTTGTACATCCACTGTCAAGCACCTAGCTTGACCCATCAGAGGAGTAGACCTGCAAAACAAATTTAGGCTATGCTTTTAGGTACCCAAATTGAATTGGGTCCTACAGTGTTAGTTATAGCCTTGGGTACCCACACACTTCTTTTCATGACTTTTCTTTTAGTGTAGGCACCCACATATTTAACAACCAATTTCCCTGAATCCCAAGTTAACATATAATCACAAAGATAAGAGTGAGAAATAGGAGCATTAAATTTTTCTCTACTTGTGGATCCCGCTTCCTTCACCTTACTCTTTGTGGAACTCAAGTTTACCTTTACTTGAGTTGACTTATCATTTGAGGAGTGAATCCTCCCCAAGGCATCATATAGGGTGGTTCCCTCTATGAACTTGGGGGATCTCCACCCCTTATGCACTATGCTAGGGTTTTCCTTAACTGAGTTGAACCCAAGCCCCCTTTTTCCATTGTTGGGCTCTAAGGACTTGTACTTGGGTTCAACTTTCTTTAACCCATCATTGCTAGAGCATCTCTTCAAAATTTCTTTGACCTTCACCTGTGGGCTTTTCTTCCTTGCATGGTTAGTCAAACAACAAGAAGCATGGTATTTGGTACAATGTTTGCAAAAGGTATTATTTGAGGAGCTAGACTTAGATTCAATCAATAAAGATGAGGCATTGATGTTCTTGCAATTTTCAAGTTGCACTTGAAGTTCTTGATTTTGGACAGTCAAGCTTAACATGCTTGATTCAAGTGCATCCTTTTCATTTGCAAGATTAGTTATAGATGTTTTCATATTTATCACTTCTTTTTCTTTATCATCTATAGTTATCTTGACTAAAGATACTTCCTGTAACACCCGGTTTTAAAGGACAAAGCCGGGTGCATCTCATACATGCGCCAAAGAAGACAACATATATAATAACAGAGTGTATAGAGATAAATGTCATAAAACATCAGAGTATTTATTTGTCGGCGTTTCGAGACCGGGGGGTCCCCGAGCCGACGAGTGAGAGTGCCGCGTGCCCCAGCCCAGATGGGTCGAGCGCGTGGGCGAGCGCGAAGGGGGGAAAGAGAGCGAGAGGTCGGTGGCCGGAGCCGGGTCGTGACGAGGGAGACGGAGATTCCCGCGGCCTTTCGTGTTCGTCCCGCGCCCAGGTCGGGTGCGCTTGCAGTAGGGGGTTACAAGCGTCCGCGCGGGTGAAGGGAGCGAGCGGCCCCAAGAGAGCGCCTGCCCCTGCCCTTCGTCCCCGCGAGGCCAACCTTTTCTAAGAAGGCCCTGGTCCTTCCTTTTATAAGCGTAAGGAGAGGATCCAGGTGTACAAAATGGGGGTGTAGCAAGGTGCTACGTGTCTAGCGAGGGAGAGCTAGTGCCCTGAGTACATGCCAAGGTGGCAGCCGGAGAGATCTTGGCACCCTGTTAGTGTGGCGTCGTGGCTGTCGGAGAAGCAGTGGAGCTTGATGGAGGGACAGCTGTTGGAACAGCTGTGCTCTTGCTGACGTCCTCCTGCTTTCGTAAGAGAGCTGGGAGCCACCGTCGTCATGGTCCAGCGGGGCGTCATCATTGCCCATCTGGCAGAGCTAGCCAGATGGGACGCCGGTCTTGTTCTCTGCGACCCAAGTCGGCTCAGGGCAGGGTGATGATGACGCTTCCTGTTGACGTGGCGGTCTTGTGTCCTAGGTCGGGCGACGTGGAGGCTCCTCCGAAGTCGAGGTCGAGTCTGTCCTGCATGGCCGAGGCCGAACCTGAGCTCCTGGGTCGGGCGAGGCGGAGGTCGTTCGGCAGAGGCCAGGGCGGAGTCCGAGCCCTGGGTCGGGCGAGGCGGAGTTCGTCGTCTTCCGGGGCCTTAGCCCGAGTCTGAGCCCTTGGTCGGGCGGAGCGGAGTTCGCCGTCTTCCGGGGCCTTAGCCCGAGTCCGAGCCCTTGGTCGGGCGGAGCGGAGTTCGCCGTCTTCCGGGGCCTTAGCCCGAGTCCGAGCCCTGGGTCGGGCGGAGCGGAGTTCGCCGTCTTCCGGGGCCTTAGCCCGAGTCCGAGCCCTGGGTCGGGCGGAGCGGAGTTCGCCGTCTTCCGGGGCCTTAGCCCGAGTCCGAGCCCTGGGTCGGGCGGAGCCTCCTATGGCACCTCTGGCAAAGCCTGGTTGCCCGTCGGTCTTACCTTTTGCGTTAAATGTCCCGATGACTTGGTCGGTTGGCGCGGTGATTTAGTCAGGGTTACTTCTTATCGAAGGCAAGGCCTCGGGCGAGCCGGAGATGCGTCTGCCGTGAAAGAGGAGGCCTCGGGCGAGACGGAGTCATCTCAGGGTCGGCTGCCCTTGCCCGAGGCTAGGCTCGGGCGTGGCGTGATCGAGTCGCTCGTATGGACTGATCCCTGACTTAATCAAACCCATCAGGCCTCTGCAGCTTTATGCTGATGGGGGTTACCAGCTGAGAATTAGGCGTCTTGAGGGTACCCCTAATTATGGTCCCCGACAGTAGCCCCCGAGCCTCGAAGGGAGTGTTAACACTCGCTTGGAGGCTTTCCGTCGCACTTTTTTGCAAGGGGACCAGCCTTTCTCGGTTGTACTTTGTTCCGGTGGGTGCGCGCGAGCGCACCCGCCGGGTGTAGCCCCCGAGGCCTCGGAGGAGTGGTTTCACTCCTTCGAGGTCTTAATGCCTTGCGTAATGCTTCGGCTGGTCTGGTGGTTCCCTCATGCGAACAGGCCGTAGCCCAGATGCTCTGTCGGGACCCAAGTTCTCGGGCTGGTATGTTGACGCTGTCAACGGTTCGGCCGGAGCCAGGTTTGCGAGAGCAGCCCCCGAGCCTCCGCACAGAGCGAGAGGACGATCAAGGACAGACTCGGCTTTTTTATATACGCGCCTACGTCGCCTTTCCGCAAGGAGGAGGGGGGAGAGCGCCATGTTACCCTCGATGGGCACCGAACATGGTGTCTCCGGTGAGCTGCAATCGGGTAATCCGAGTGGACGTCCGTGCCCCGTTCGTTGGGGGTCGGCTAGGGGCCCGGAGGCACGCCCAAAAGTACCTGCGGGTGATCTGCCGGACCCGGTCCCCTGGCGACGGGGTCCGAGGGCTCGTTGCCTCCCTCCGATGGGATTCCGTTACAGAGTCGTTCCCGCTGGTCTCGGAAATGTCCTAGGGTACCTCGGGAGCGCAGCCCGAGCCTTGGTTATGTATCGAACGTACCCCTGGTCATCCCTCGCTCGGCGTCTGAGGCGACTGTGAACCCTTCGGAGGGCTAGCCTTCGAACCCCTGATCAGTAATGGGCGCGGAGCCCGAGTAGCCTGAGGCGGTCGTGGAACCTTTCGGGGGGCCGACCTTCGAACCTCTGACCAGTAGTGGGTGTCGGGCCCACGCGATCTGAGGCGGCTGTTTGAACCCTTCGGGGGGCCAGCCTTCGAACCCCTGATCAGTAAGGAGGCTCGGAGCCTAGTTCCTTCACGGGGAAGGATCCCTTTGGGGGTGTCCCCCTTCCCGGTCCCTGTTGCAAGAGATAGAGAAAGGGGAAAGGAAAAAGGGATACGAAATTTGAACGACGTGGCGTACCTTTTTCGGTGTGGCCGTTTTGGCGAAGGCGAAACGTCGCCAGCTGCTTTCGCTAGAAGCGCTGCCCGTCGAGTCGCGGAGTTAATGCGCCGGGGCGAGTAGTTGGCGAGGCTGCCGTTGCGCGTGCGCGAGCCGTTCGAGGAACGGGTCACGGGCGTGTCGTCTTCACGCCGCGAGAGAGGGGGTTCTCTTGCTGCCTCCGGATGGGACGTGAGCTTGGCCGATGGCGTGACCGCTGCTCTCGCGCGCCTGCCTACTGTCATTACTGCCGGCCCACTTTTGACCGCGCTTGACCGCTGCGTCAGGCTGGCGCAGCTGGGCCGCGTGTTGGGCCGCCTCGAATCGCGGTATCGGTTCCGCAATCGAGGAGGTGCGGTGGTGGCGCAAGTGGCACAGCGGCGTGCATGCAGTATCCGGCGCGCCGGTTGCGCGACGCGTGGGCTTGGGCCTCCGCGCTGGCCTGTCAGGAGTCGGAGAGGCGCGTCCACTTGGCGCGGTTGCATGCCGCCTGCATGGCCGCCTGCCCTCCCCTCTAGCTTAGTTAAAGAAACCCCTCGGCCGCTCTTCGACGAGCCGAGGCCGGGGGTAGCGATATCAGCATGAGCAGAGGCAGAGTTGGCTCGAGAAATAAAACCTGGTTGGCCGGAGCCTAGCCAGGTTGTCCGTCGGCTGGATCGATGTCGGAGTTGATCAGCCGAGGCTTCGGACCGGGCTGGCGCCCTCGGAAGGTGGTCGGCCGAGGCCTCGGAGGTGGCCGGCCGAGCCGCCCGCTCGTGCCGGATCCGGAGAAGCCCCTGGATCGGGCGGGGTGATGACGTCGTCCTTCGGAGCGGAGGCCTTCGGACCGCGTCGCCATCCGAGGCTAGGTCGGGCCTCGCCGAAGATGCCGTCGATGCCGAGGGCGTCGCTGCCCCCTTCCAGCGTCAAGACCCGAGCCTGCAAGGTCAAATCGTCTTGTAGCGTGGGCCTTGTGCGGCCGTCGAGGCCAGAACACACACCCTTGCTGCGTTATAAAGCTGCGTCTCTTTTCCTCTTGTTTCGAGTATCTGGACTTTTTGTCGGTAGCAGGGATGTTAGTGCGAGCGAGAGTTGCTTCTCGCGGGAGGTGATGAGTGAGGTATCCGTATCCCGGAGGCGTGGGAGTCCCTCGGCTCGGTCGGCCTCGCCGCTTACGCGTACTTTCACCCGTCCATGAGGCCCTGTCACCGACTCGGTCGAGAAGGCTCGAAGAATCGCTTCGACAGAAGGGCTTCCGAACGTAAAGACTTGTTCGATCCGCGGATTTACCTTATCCGAACGCGAGTTACTTATCGCAGAAGGTGATGAGTGAGGTATCCGTATCCCGGAGGCGTGGGAGTCCCTCGGCTCGGTCAGCCTTGACTGCTTACGTGTACCCCGTCGTTTCCAGGATCCACTTTTCGAAGTAGTCAAAAAGCACGAAAGATATTCTGGTAAAAGAGATTTTCTGTTCGAGGAAAATTTCGACGCAGAGGGGGTTTCCCCCCTTTTAGCCCCCGAGGGAGGGTCGGGCTTTGCCGAGGCGAGGCCGACCCTTCCTTGTTGACTAAACTTTGCGTGGGTGTGAGGTATATGAACAACTTGGAAACATCTTAAGGGTAGAAGCGACGTAGCTGTTGGATGTTCCAAGCGTTGTCGTAGACCTCGCCTTGACTGTTGGCCAGCTTGTACGTTCCGGGCTTCAGAACTTTGGCGATGATGAACGGCCCCTCCCAGGGGGGCGTGAGCTTGTGCCTCCCTCGAGCGTCCTGCCGCAGCCGAAGCACCAGGTCGCCCACCTGGAGATCTCGGGGTCGGACCCCTCGGGCGTGGTAGCGTCGCAGGGACTGCTGGTACCGCGCCGAGTGTAGTAAGGCCCTGTCCCGAGCCTCGTCCAGCTGGTCCAGCGAGTCTTCTCGGCTAGCTTGGTTGCTTTCGTCGTCGTAGGCCCTCGTCCTCGGGGAGCCGTATTCCAGGTCAGTGGGCAGGACGGCCTCGGCCCCGTAGACCAGGAAGAACGGCGTGAAACCTGTGGCTCGGCTTGGCGTCGTCCTCAGGCTCCAGACCACCGAGGGGAGTTCCTTCATCCATCGCTTGCCGAACTTGTTGAGGTCGTTGTAAATCCGAGGCTTGAGCCCTTGTAGGATCATGCCGTTGGCACGTTCCACTTGCCCATTCGACATGGGATGAGCTACGGCGGCCCAGTCCACCCGGATGTTGTGATCCTCGCAAAAATCCAAGAATTTTTTGCCGGTGAACTGGGTGCCATTGTCGGTGATGATGGAGTTCGGGACTCCGAAGCGATGGATGATGTTGGTGAAGAATGCCACCGCCTGCTCGGATCTGATGCTGTTCAGGGGTCGGACCTCGATCCACTTGGAGAATTTGTCGACAGCGACCAGCAGGTGCGTGTAGCCCCCGGGCGCCTTCTGCAGAGGGCCGACGAGGTCCAGACCCCACACAGCGAAGGGCCAGGTGATGGGTATCGTTTGCAGAGCCTGAGCGGGCAGGTGGGTCTGCTTCGCGTAGAATTGGCACCCTTCGCAGGCGCGGACAATTCTAGTGGCGTCAGCCACCGCCGTCGGCCAATAGAAGCCTTGGCGGAAAGCGTTCCCGACGAGGGTTCGAGGTGCTGCATGATGGCCGCAAGCCCCCGAGTGTATTTCCCGCAGGAGTTCCTGACCTTTGGCGATGGAGATGCATCGTTGGAGGATGCCCGAGGGGCTTCGGTGGTAGAGCTCCTTCTCATCGCCCAGCAAGACGAACGACTTGGCGCGTCGCGCTACCCGCCGAGCCTCGGCTCGGTCGAGGGGCAGTTCCCCTTGGCGGAGATATTGCAGGTACGGGGTTTGCCAATCTTGATCTGGCATGACCCCGTTCTGCTCCTCCTCGATGCGCAGTGCTTCGCCCTCGGGCTCCGAGGGTCCCTCGGGTTGAGCCGAGGATGGCTCGGGCTGGGCCGAGGTCACCTCGAACGGGGCCGAGGGCACCTCGGGCTCGGGCGCGTCGCCTATCTTGACGGAGGGTTGGTGCAGATCCCGGGAGAAGACGTCCGGGGGAACCGTCGTTCGCCCCGAGGCTATCTTCGCCAGCTCATCCGCAGTCTCGTTTTAGCGCCGGGCGATGTGGTTAAGCTCGAGCCCGTAGAACTTGTCTTCCAGGCGTCGAACCTCCTCACAGAAGGCCTCCATCTTCGGATCGCGGCAGTGGGAGTTCTTCATGACTTGGTCGATGACGAGCTGCGAGTCGCCGCGTGCATCGAGGCGTCGGACCCCTAGCTCGATGGCGATTCGCAATCCGTTGACCAGAGCCTCGTACTCAGCCACATTGTTGGACGCCGGGAAATGGAGGCAGAGCACGTAGCGCAGGTGCTTCCCGAGGGGCGAGACGAAGAGCAGGCCCGCGCCGGCTCCCGTCTTCATCAGCGACCCGTCGAAAAACATGGTCCAGAGCTCTGGTTGGATCGGAGCCGTTGGCAACTGGGTATCGACCCATTCGGCTACGAAATCCGCCAGTACCTGGGACTTGATGGCCTTCCGAGGGGCGAACGAGATTGCCTCGCCCATGATTTCCACCGCCCACTTTGCGATCCGTCCCGAGGCTTCTCGGCACTGGATGATCTCCCCCAGGGGGAAGGATGACACCACAGTCACCGGATGAGACTCGAAGTAATGCCGCAGCTTTCGCCTCGTCAGGATCACTGCATATAGCAGCTTCTGGACTTGTGGGTAGCGGATCTTGGTCTCGGACAGTACCTCGCTGACGAAGTAAACTGGCCTCTGAATGGGCAAAGCATGCCCCTCTTCCTGCCTTTCGACCACGATCGCGGCGCTGACCACCTGAGTGGTAGCGGCGACGTAGACCAGGAGGGCTTCTCCATCAGCTGGGGGTACCAAGATGGGCGCCTGGGTGAGGAGCGCCTTCAGGTTCCCAAGAGCTTCCTCGGCCTCGGGAGTCCAAGTGAAGCACTCGGCTTTCCTTAAGAGACGGTACAGGGGCAGGCCTCTTTCGCCGAGGCGCGAGATGAAACGGCTCAAGGCCGCGAGACATCCCATGACCCTCTGTGCGCCTTTTAAGTCCTTGATGGGCCCCATGTTTGTGATGGCTGCGATCTTCTCCGGGTTGGCTTCGATGCCCCGCTCGGAGACGATGAATCCCAAGAGCATGCCTCGGGGCACCCCGAAGACGCACTTCTCGGGATTGAGCTTAACGCCCTTCGCCTTGAGACACCGGAATGTCAGTTCGAGGTCGGAGAGAAGGTCGGAGGCTTTCCTCGTCTTGACTACGATGTCATCGACGTAGGCCTCGACCGTGCGACCGATGTGTTCGCCGAACACATGGTTCATGCACCGCTGGTACGTTGCACCCGCGTTCCTCAAACCGAACGGCATGGTGACATAACAGTACATGCCGAAGGGCGTGATGAAAGAAGTCGCGAGCTGGTCGGACTCTTTCATCTTGATCTGATGATACCCTGAGTAGGCATCGAGGGAAGACAAGGTTTCGCACCCTGCAGTGGAGTCCACGATCTGATCGATGCGAGGTAGAGGGTAGGGGACCTTCGGACATGCTTTGTTGAGACCAGTGTAGTCTACACACATCCGCCATTTCCCCCCTTTCTTCCTCACAAGTACAGGGTTGGCTAGCCATTCGGGATGGAATACCTCTTTGATGAACCCTGCTGCCATCAGCTTGTGGATCTCCTCACCTATCACCCTGCGCCTTTCCTCGTCGAATCGGCGCAGAGGCTGTCTGACCGGCCGGGCCCCGGCCCGAATATCCAGCGAGTGCTCGGCGACATCCCTCGGTATGCCGGGCATGTCCGAGGGACTCCACGCAAAGACGTCGGCGTTTGCGCGGAGAAAGTCGACGAGCACTGCTTCCTATTTGGGGTCGAGCCCGGAACCGATCCGGATCTGCTTGGAGGTGTCACCACTGGGGTCGAGAGGGACGGCCTTAACCGTCTCCGCTGGCTCAAAGTTGCCGGCGTGTCGCTTCACGTCTGGCACCTCTCGGGTGAGGCTTTCCAGGTCGGCAATGAGGGCCTCGGACTCGGCGAGGGCCTCGGCGTACTCCACGCACTCCACATCGCATTCGAACGCGTGTTTGTACGTGGGGCCGACGGTGATGACCCCGTTGGGGCCCGGCATCTTGAGCTTCAGGTAGGTGTAGTTGGGGATGGCCATGAATTTTGCGTAGCATGGCCTTCCCAGCACTGCGTGGTAGGTTCCTCGGAACCCGACCACCTCGAACGTCAAAGTCTCCCTTCGGAAGTTGGTGGGTGTTCTGAAGCAGACAGGAAGGTCGATCTGTCCGAGGGGCTGGACGCGCTTCCCAGGGATGATCCCGTGGAAGGGCGCAGCGCCTGCTCGGACGGATGACAGGTCGACGCGCAGGAGCCTGAGGGTCTCGGCGTAGATGATATTGAGGCAGCTGCCCCCATCCATCAGGACCTTGGTGAGCCTGACGTCGCCGATGACGGGGTCGATGACGAGCGGGTACTTCCCCGGGCTCGGCACGTGGTCGGGGTGGTCGTCCCGGTCGAAGGTGATGGGCTTGTCGGACCAGTCTAGGTAGACTGGTGCCGCCACCTTCACCGAGCAGACCTCCCGACGCTCTTGCTTACGATGCCGAGCCGAGGCGTTCGCCGCATGCCCTCTATAGATCATGAAGCAGTCGCGGACCCCGGGGAACTCTCCCGCTTGGCGATCTTCCCTTTTGTCGTCGTCGCGGGCCCTGCCACCCTCCGCGGGTGGCCCGGCCCGGTGGAAGTGGCGCCGAAGCATGACGCACTCTTCGAGGGTGTGCTTGACGGGCCCCTGATGGTAGGGGCACGTCTCCTTGAGTGCCTTGTCGAAGAGGTTAGCACCTCCGGGAGGCTTCCGAGGGTTCTTATGCTCGGTGGTGGCGACAAGGTCTGCGTCGGGAGCGTCGCGTTTCGCTTGCGACTTCCTCCTGCCTTTCTTCTTGGCGCCGCGTGGAGCAGACGCCTCGGGAGCATCTTCCGACGGGCGGCCCTGGGGCTGCTTGTCTTTCCGGAAGATGGCCTCGACCGCCTCCTGGCCGGAGGCGAACTTGGTGGCGATGTCCATCAGCTCGCTCGCCCTGGTGGGGGTCTTGCGACCCAACTTGCTCACCAGGTCACGGCAGGTGGTGCCGGCAAGGAACGCGCCGATGACATCGGAGTCGGTGATGTTGGGCAGCTCGGTACGCTGCTTCGAGAATCGCCGGATGTAGTCCCGAAGAGATTCTCCCGGCAGTTGCCGACAGCTTCGGAGGTCCCAGGAATTCCCGGGGCGCACGTACGTGCCCTGGAAGTTGCCGGCAAAAGCTTGGACCAAATCCTCCCAGTTGGAAATCTGCCCCGGAGGCAGGTGCTCCAACCAAGCGCGAGCAGTGTCGGAGAGGAACAGGGGGAGGTTGCGGATGATGAGGTTATCGTCGTCCGTTCCACCCAGTTGACAGGCCAGGCGGTAGTCCGCGAGCCACAATTCTGGCCTCGTTTCCCCCGAGTACTTTGTGATAGTAGTCGGGGGTCGGAATCAGGGCGGAAACGGCGCCCGCCGAATGGCCCGGCTGAAGACCTGCGGACCGGGTGGTTCGGGCGAAGGACTCCGATCCTCCCCGCTGTCGTAGCGTCCCCCACGCCTGGGGTGATAGCCTCGGCGCACCCTTTCGTCGAGGCATGCCCGACGGTCGCGATGAGGGTGCTCGTCGCCGAGGTGGCCCGGGGCCGCAGGCGCGGTGTTGCGCGTGCGCCCGGTGTAGACCGAGGCTTCCCGCATGAGTCGGGAAGTCGTGGCGCGAGGTTCTGAGGGGTACCCCTGCCTTCGGGAGGCAGAGCTCTCGGCCCGCCGGGCCGCAGCGCCTTCCAGGAGATGCTTGAGCTCTCCCTGGATTCGCCGACCCTCGGTGGTTGATGACTCCGGCATCGCGCGGAGGAGCATCGCCGCGGCTGCCAGGTCCTGGCCGGTTCCGCCGGATGCGGGTGGCGGCCTGTCCCTGGCCTCGTTGGCGATGCGGTGTTGGAGACCCTGGGGCAGGTTACGTATTTCTCCGGCCGGGGGTTGGCTTGCCCATACCTGCCCGGCGTCCCGGCGGATTGCCTCGAGCGCTCGTGCTCCCTCGTCGAGCCCGGCCTGCGCCCCGCGGACTTGCTCGAGCTGTGGGTCGTGACCCCCCGCCGGAACGGGGACCACAGCTAGCTCCCGCGGGATGTCGGCGCGAGGCGCTGGCCTAGGGAGATCACCATCCTCCGGCATGCCGAGACAGCTGCCTCCGGAGGGATCCCCTAGCTCGACGTGGAAACATTCGCGGCTCGGGCCGCAGTCCTTGTCGTCAAGGCTGCGGCTGCCGTCGGAACAGTCGGAAAGGCAGTAGTCGCATGCGGTCATGAAGTCCCGCATGGCACTGGGGTTGCCAGATCCGGAGAAATCCCAGCAGATGCTGGGGTCGTCATCTTCCTCGGACCCAGAGGGTCCATAGGTCGAGACGCCCGTCAATCGGTCCCAGGGCGACCGTACACGAAACCCCAGAGGGGTTGCACTCGCCTCAACGTGAGTGTCCGCCAAAGCGAGGTCGCCAGGCGGGTTGAGGTCGAGTCGAAATGACGAAAGATGGGGAACAGTCGGTACCTTTTTGTCGACGAGGAGCGATGAAGTCACGTCGGGGGCTGACCGCGCCGTCGTCTTGGGTACGAGGGCGACGTCCTGCAGGCCCTTCGTGAGCGTGCTGGCGTCGTCCATCTGCTCGGGGTCGACGTGTTGCGGGGGGATGGCGCTCGCCTTTTCCTCGAACACGAGGGTGACGCCTAGCGTGTCCTCTGTTGGGGCACTGGGGATGTTGATTTGCTCGACAGCCGTCGGAGCGCAGCCTCCCGCTCGGCCCCGGTTGCCCCGCCTCCTCCTCCGATGGCGAGGGAGAGGATGGGGCGAGCTCGAAAGTTGTCCTTCCCCCACGCGGGAAAGACGTCGTCGATTCCGCCGCCGGCGGGCGGGCTGTCGACCGCCATTGTCGCCGTCGCGCGGCGGTGGAAGGAGTACCATGTCGTAGCCGCTGTCGAGAGACATGAACTCGAGGCTCCCGAAACGGAGCACCGTCCCGGGTTGGAGAGGTCGTTGGAGACTGCCCATCTGGAGCTTGACGGGAAACTGCTCGTCAACACGCAGCGTGCCCCTACCTGGCGCGCCAACTGTCGGCGTTTCGAGACCGGGGGGTCCCCGAGCCGACGAGTGAGAGTGCCGCGTGCCCCAGCCCAGATGGGTCGAGCGCGTGGGCGAGCGCGAAGGGGGGAAAGAGAGCGAGAGGTCGGTGGCCGGAGCCGGGTCGTGACGAGGGAGACGGAGATTCCCGCGGCCTTTCGTGTTCGTCCCGCGCCCAGGTCGGGTGCGCTTGCAGTAGGGGGTTACAAGCGTCCGCGCGGGTGAAGGGAGCGAGCGGCCCCAAGAGAGCGCCTACCCCTGCCCTTCGTCCCCGCGAGGCCAACCTTTTCTAAGAAGGCCCTGGTCCTTCCTTTTATAAGCGTAAGGAGAGGATCCAGGTGTACAAAATGGGGGTGTAGCAAGGTGCTACGTGTCTAGCGAGGGAGAGCTAGTGCCCTGAGTACATGCCAAGGTGGCAGCCGGAGAGATCTTGGCACCCTGTTAGTGTGGCGTCGTGGCTGTCGGAGAAGCAGTGGAGCTTGATGGAGGGACAGCTGTTGGAACAGCTGTGCTCTTGCTGACGTCCTCCTGCTTTCGTAAGAGAGCTGGGAGCCACCGTCGTCATGGTCCAGCGGGGCGTCATCATTGCCCATCTGGCAGAGCTAGCCAGATGGGACGCCGGTCTTGTTCTCTACGACCCAAGTCGGCTCAGGGCAGGGTGATGATGACACTTCCTGTTGACGTGGCGGTCTTGTGTCCTAGGTCGGGCGACGTGGAGGCTCCTCCGAAGTCGAGGTCGAGTCCGTCCTGCATGGCCGAGGCCGAACCTGAGCTCCTGGGTCGGGCGAGGCGGAGGCCGTTTGGCAGAGGCCAGGGCGGAGTCCGAGCCCTGGGTCGGGCGAGGCGGAGTTCGTCGTCTTCCGGGGCCTTAGCCCGAGTCCGAGCCCTTGGTCGGGCGGAGCGGAGTTCGCCGTCTTCCGGGGCCTTAGCCCGAGTCCGAGCCCTTGGTCGGGCGGAGCGGAGTTCGCCGTCTTCCGGGGCCTTAGCCCGAGTCCGAGCCCTGGGTCGGGCGGAGCGGAGTTCGCCGTCTTCCGGGGCCTTAGCCTGAGTCCGAGCCCTGGGTCGGGCGGAGCGGAGTTCACCGTCTTCCGGGGCCTTAGCCCGAGTCCGAGCCCTGGGTCGGGCGGAGCCTCCTATGGCACCTCTGGCAAAGCCTGGTTGCCCGTCGGTCTTACCTTTTGCGTTAAATGCCCCGATGACTTGGTCGGTTGGCGCGGTGATTTAGTCAGGGTTACTTCTTATCGAAGGCAAGGCCTCGGGCGAGCCGGAGATGCGTCTGCCGTGAAAGAGGAGGCCTCGGGCGAGACAGAGTCATCTCAGGGTCGGCTGCCCTTGCCCGAGGCTAGGCTCGGGCGTGGCGTGATCGAGTCGCTCGTATGGACTGATCCCTGACTTAATCAAACCCATCAGGCATCTGCAGCTTTATGCTGATGGGGGTTACCAGCTGAGAATTAGGCGTCTTGAGGGTACCCCTAATTATGGTCCCCGACATTATTACATAGCAGAAGTCTTAGTACAAAATAAAATAATAAATGTAAAACGAACTAAGGATCGATGGCGCCAATGTCAATTGAGAAACGCCACCTAGATCAGATCGAATGCCTCAGTGTTAGGCGGCTCCTCTTCGACCACCTGTTCTTCTCCTGTGGGGGGGTGTGAAACAGCAAGAGTGAGCTCACATACGTTCATAGCTCAACAAGTCGTGGGGAATAATGTGGCATGAACTCACCAAAGGTGGGAGTTCATGAGGTGTAAGGCTAACCAATGGAGTAAAGGCTGAGGCTGAGCATTGCTTTTATAAGTTGGTCAAAATTTTATTAGCAATTACTAAGTGTAAGTAAATACCAAACCTTAATAATAACAAAGAAAAGTAATAGTAAAATAATCCCAAATGTGATGCAAATGTCAAATTAAATTTAAGTTCCATAGTTAATCATGTGAGGGTCCGAGCCGCTCATGACCGTGAGCACGGCTAGTATACTAGTTTTACACTCTGCAGAGGTTGCGCATCTTTACCCACAAGTCATGTTACCCATCTGCCAAGAGACGGCCAATCCCATACACCTCTACCGAGGAGGCGAGGCAGGGTAACACTACAAGGCCTTTACAAAGTTCCACTAGCTTCAGAAATCCCGCTACAGTTTATAGGAAGCTCCAGTGCAGGGTTCTTGCCTGACCGCCATCGCAGCAAAATCAACCAAGGACCTCCCTACACTGACCACTCCCCTACTGCCCTTGCCCCTTTCGGGTAAGGAAGACCTCCACTAGCTTTCCTAGTTAATCAGCCAAGGGCGTCCCATTAAATCCTTGTGGTAGCACTGTTTTCCCCGGTGGTCGCACCATGTTCTCATTAATTTAATGATCTTAGCATGAATAGTAATAATAACAAGATAATAAAAGAGTAATCATGAATGTTGTATCTCCATACCCAATCCACATAAAGCAATAGCAGATACTACCCAAAAATATTTCAGGGGTGAACAAGGTATAAAGATAATCAAAACTGGGGTAACATAAAGGATCCCATCAAAATTAACCTATGCAGATCATTAAAATTAATCAGAACATGGCTGGGAAAAGTAAGTGATCAAGGGCACAACTTGCCTTCAATGAGCTCCTGCTCAGCTACTTCTACTTGCTGAACCTCAGTTTCCACAGTGGCTTGCTCGTCTACTCGCATCAACACAATACATACATAGTATAGCAAAAATTAACATTGCATCAAACATGTAAATAAAATACACAGTAAAAATCTACACATTAAAATGAAATCCTAGGAATTGGAATCACTAAATTTGGAGTTATAGATTTCAAGTTATGAATTTTCTAAGATTTAATGTGCTTGAAATAGGATTAAATGGAAATAAATTTTCTTACTGTTTTCATGTCCAAACAGAGACACTAAATGATAGAGAATATTATTACAAAATTTTAGAAACTGGAATGGACCAATTTGGAGTTCATATGCATTTTATATGAATTATACAAATCCTAAGGTTTATTTCCATATTAAAAATCCAATTTTCAATTCATTTTATCAATTTAACTCTGTATTGGACTAGGCCCCAATTTCCAGAGAGATCAGGGGGTTGCAGGGTAAAATTCGTAAGACCCAGTCAACAGTCTTCGAGGATGGCGGGTTGATTAGTGATTTCCTAGGGGGCTCTTTAGCAAAAAGTACCCGCGAAGGGGTATCAGCGGACCAGGGCCGTTCGATTACAACCCGATGGATCAGATTAACTCAGTGCGCGCATCTAACGCCACAACCAGCCCTAGCCACCCGATCCGATATCAACGGACGAGGGATGCCCACGCCCCTGATTCGATCTAAGCTGTTCACCACCGTATCAACAATCCTGATTCAATCTAGTCGAAGGGGAATTACACCTGCTCATCACAGCCGCTCATCACCTAACCTACGCTGCTTGGCAACCCTGCCTTCAAATCCACCCGGACAGCGGCGCACCAGCCAGACCGCGGCGGTGCCATCGTCGGCCACCACAAGTTATCTATACTACGCACAAAGCATTAATTTGAAAGGCGCGACACGATCACTGGAAGCTAGTGAACACGACACATGGATACACACCAACCTTGGTGGCGAAGAAGACGCTGCCCACAGTGCCGCACAGATCTGGAACGCCGTGACCGCCCGACGAGCGATTCAGATCAGAACCGCCCACGATTTAGCCCAATACGCGACGCGCGGACTCCCCAGGTTGTGGCGAAGCTCCTGTGCTACTCCCCACGACCGCCCGACGGCGCGCACCCAGATTTTCCCCACGGCGGCGAAAACGGAGTCTCTCGTCCTGAAGCTTGGCGCGGCAGGTGAGTTCACAGGGATTGCGGCATCTCGGCTATGGGTTAATAGGGCGGTTCCCAGGCTCCCATTTATCCTCCCAGTTCTGGGTCAAGGAGGGGAACGGAGCTGAGCCACGTTCCCGGTCATGGCGGCGGAATTCGCGCCTTCCATTGCGATGTGGACGAACGTGCTGACGCGCGGGCCCGAGCTCTAGAGAGGTGAGCGATCGGCAGCCGAGAGGGAAAGGCGCTGTCCAGTGGGACCCACGGCCAGAGAAGGCGCTATGAGTGCGGCACGGTGGAAGGGATTTTGGGCTGACAAGCGGGTCCCGCCATCCAGTGAGTGCGCGGTGAGGAAAGTTGGCCGAGCCGCGCGGACAAGTGGGCGAGGTGGGCCAAAATGACTCCCCCCGGCCCACGAAGCCAATCTACCTTTTTCCTTTTTCTTTTATTCTGTTTTCCCTTTTACTTAACATTTTTTCGTTGTTCCAAATTTGAATTCAAGTTCTGTAGTGAATTTGTACTTAGACTTGGATGTATGACTTGGACATTCCATTGTGAGTTGAGTCTACTTATTTATAAATTCATTTTGTGCTTTATAGTATTTCTCCCTTCTTTTCCATTTTCAAATCCCAATTCCAAATTTAGGTTTTGATCCACATCTCTATTCATTATTACATTTTATTAGTGTTATTATTATTCAATGCGCAAGCAAAACTCCAATATGATGCACCTTTTATTGGGGTATAATTTATTTTTAAGCATGTCCCCTAATAATTCTTATGAATGAGATGGCATTACACATAAGTTTATTTTCCTCTCTTATAATTCAAAATTGAGTATTACACTTCCTTAGTAAAGGCTTCTAACATTTCATCTTTATTGAGTAGCAATTCTTGAAGCTCTAGGTTTCTCTCCTTTTCAAGGATGAGCAAGTCTTCTTGAGCATCAAGAGTTGCTTTTCTTTTATCTAGCTTCTCCATTAATTTAGTGACAACATTATATCCATTCAAGCCATATTATTTAATCATTTTTTTCATGGCAATTTTTTCATCATCATCATTTGAGAAATTATCACTAAATAAAGTTACCTTATCTCCTTTTTCCATGAGACAAGTTGGAGTGTAGGAGTCGTCTTTGTTAGACTACCCGTCTAGGGTTTGGGGTGTTCCCCCTGTAATTACCGTCATACCCTCACTGTAATGGGCCTGGCCCATATACCGAGTCTATTAATACTACTCCCACCCCTGGCTTAGGGCAATGGTTCAGTTTCTAACATGGTATCAGGAGCCTAGGTTTAGGTGTCCTGACCTACAGCCGCCAGGGGCTTCCTCTCCCCAGCAGCCGCCGGCTCCTCTCCCTCCTCTCCCCTGCCCCCCAGCCGCCGGATCCTCTCCCTCCTCTCCCCTGCAGCCGCTGCCGGCCCCCAGCCACCGACCGCCGCTGCTTCCTGCCGTCTCTGCGCGGCCGCTGCCAGGGACGCTTCCACGCCGAGCGGGCTTCACGCCCGTCCGCGCCGAGCAGCCGAGCTCCACACCCGTCCGCGCCCTGCAGCATGCGCCGCCCCGACGTCCGCGCCCGCGAGCTCCACGCCCGTCCGCGCCCGTCCGCGCCCTGCTGCGTCCGCCGCCCCACCGTCCGTGCCCAACCGCGCTGCCGCCGCGCTTTCTGGCCCATGGCGGACCTCCCCCCGGACGCGCACGCCACCTCCGGCCTGGCCGTGGGCCTGCACACCACCGCCGGCCTGGCGCACCCGCCCCTGGCCGCGGGCCTGGGCACGGCACCCGCTCCCCTGGCCACCGGCGACACCTCCCTGGGCCTCCCTGCTGCCGGCCAGACCCACCCCATGGGCCCCGGCCGCTCCCTGGCCGGACTCCTCACTCCCCACAGGGCACACGCACATGCCGAGGCTCCCTACATCATCGGCCTCAGGCCACTCCGCGACGTCACTTCTCCGGCCCTCCGTCGTGGCTCTCCATCGGGGTTTCCTGCCCTCGTGGCACCCACCGGTACCGACTCCTCACTCGGCGACACCCTCGCTACGATCCAGGCGGCTGTGACGGCCTCACGGGAGCGCGAGCACGCCGCCTCCCTCGCCCTAGAGCGTGAGCGTGCCCTGGGCGCCGCTCTGACCACCCAGATGGTCACCACGCAGCGCCTCCTCGGCCGCCCGCCGGTCGCACCTGTGGAACCCCCGGAGGACCCCCACGCCTCTGACCTCGTCGTCGACCTCATCGCTGCTCTCCACGCTCAAGCCGCCGACCTGCACAACGTCTGGGCCCTCGTGTTCGTGGTGTTGGATCCGGCGTCTTCCCACTACCCCCGTTGGCGAGGACAGGTCCTTCTCACGCTGTGGTGGTTCGTCCTTGACGATCATGTCCTCGTCGACCACGACACATCGACGCCTCGCTCCTGGTGCCTCATGGACAGCGTTGTCCTCTCGTGGCTCCACGACATGATCACCGTTGAGCTACAGGACATCATTCATGACCAGGCGGACACTGCGCGCCAGGCGTGGCTCGCTCTCGAGGACCAGTTCATCGGGAATCGGGATGCTCGGGCACTCCACCTCGACGCCTAGTTCCACCTGTTCTCTTAGGGGGACCTCTCCGTGGGAGAATACGGCCACCAGATGAAGGGCCTGGCTGACTCTCTCCGCGATCTTGGCGAGCCAGTTGCCGATCGTACCTTGGTGCTGAACCTCCTGCGTGGCCTCAGCCCCCGCTATGGCCACCTGAAGGCTCTCATCAAGAGGAGCGTGCCCTTCCCCACCTTCCACACCGCGAGGAACGAGCTTCTCCTCGAGGAGCTCACCATGGCACATGAGGCGCCCACTCCTGCCTCGGCTCTCTACTGCGCTCCTACCAGCGGTCAGCCACCTTCGGGGGGCCTGGCCAACCGTCCCCCATCGACCGGGGCTCCTGCCCGCCCTCCACCCTCCGTCCCGGCGGCCCCTCGTCCGACTTCCACGACCGACGGAGGTCGTCGCTCCCGCAAGGGCGGCCGTGGGGGTGGCGGATCCTCTCGTGGTGGTCCCTCCGGCCGGGGTGGCGGCCACGCGTGGCCGTCCTTCTACAACCCCTGGACCGGGACCATCGCCATGTGGCCGGGCCAGGCACCGAGTGCCTCCCGTCCCTCGGCGCCGGCCCTCCTGACTGCACCTCACTACGGCATGCCCCCCTCCTTATGGTGTGCCCGTCATGCCCCAGGCTCTGCCCGCGCTCCTGCCCCCGGGGACCCACACCTCGACGCCTTGGTCCCCGCCGGCTGGCGGTTGGGACAATGCCTCCCTCGCTGCTGCCTTCAGCACCATGGCGATGACCCCACCCCCCTCCGACTGGGTGATCGACTCTGGTGCCTCGTACCACACCACTCCCACGACAGGCACGCTCTCTCGCTCTCATCCCCCTCCCCTCTCACCCATCCTCGATCATCGTTGGAAATGGTTCCACTCTGCCAGTCACCTTAGTAGGTGCCTCGGTTCTCCCTGGGCCGTTTTACCTCAACGATGTTCTCGTAGCTCCCCACATCACTCACAATCTTCTTTCTGTTCGTCGATTCACCACTGACAACTCATGTTCCATTGAGTTTGACCCCTCTGGTTGTTCTGTGAAGGATCTGGCCACCAGGACCCTTCTCGCCCGCTGTGACAGCTCGGGGCCGCTCTACACGCTCCAGCCCTCCACCGCCGGCGTGTCTCCACCTCCTGTCCTGGTCTCCACCACCTCCTCCACCACATGGCATCGTCGTCTCGGCCATCCTAGACCCGACATCATGACCAAGATCACAAGTAGTCTAGATCCTTCATGTAGTAGGGGACATTTTGAGGGTCTCTGTCATGCTTGTCAGTTAGGCCGACATACTCGTCTCCCATTTACTACTTCTTCTTCTCGGGCTGAGCAGGCTTTTGACCTGGTTCACTGTGATCTTTGGACCTCCCCTGTACTCAGTCTTTCTGGCTATAAATATTATTAGGTGATTTTGGATGATTTTTCCCATTTTCTCTGGACCTTCCCGCTTCGGTTGAAGTCGGACACATTCACCACCCTCACACACTTCTTCACCTGGGTATCCACTCAGTTTCGTCGCCCGGTCCGTGCTCTATAGTGTGACAACGGCCGAGAGTTTGATAACAATGCCTCTCGCTCTTTCTTCCTCACTCATGGCGTCCAGTTGCGTTTCTCGTGCCCCTACACCTCTGCACAGAACGGCCGAGCCGAACGCATGATCCGCACCACCACCAATATGCTCTGTTGCCTCCTCTTCCAGGCGTCTCTCCCTGCCAGCTACTGGGCAGAGGCCCTGCACACTGCCACCCACCTCCTCAACCGTCTTCCCTCGAAGGCGGTGCGCCACCCTACCCCTCACTTCGCCCTATACGGCACAGCCCCTTCCTATGACCACCTTCGCGTGTTCGGCTGTGACTGCTACCCTAACACTTCCGCTACCGCTCCACATAAGCTTTCTCCTCGCTCCACCCGATGTCTATTCCTTGGCTACTCTCCTGACCATAAGGGGTACCGGTGTCTGGACCTCACCTCCCACCGCATCATCATCTCTCGTCATGTCATCTTCGACGAAGATGTGTTTCCCTTTGCTGGCTCCACCCCACCCATCGATCTTGACTCCCTCCTCGAGTCAGATCTGATTCCTCCCCCACCTCCGGCTCCCCGTCTTGCGCCGTTACCTGCTCCTCGTGCGGCCACTACGCCCTCTTCCGCACCACACGCGGCCCCACCGACCCCGCCTGTGCCACGCGCGGCCCCGTCGACCCCACCTGCGCCACGCACGGCCCCGTCGACCCCACTGCGCCACGCGCGGCCCTGTCGACCCCGCCTGCGCCACGCGCAGCCCCGTCGACCCCGCCTGCGCCACGCGCGGCCCCATCGACCTCGGCTCGCTTCGCCAACCCCGCACTCGTCTACCACCGCCGCGGCCACGCCACTACCTCAGCGCCCCCCGACTCGGGCCCGTCGACGAGCACGGCCCGGTTCGCCGACCTCGCCGTCGTCTATCACCGCCGCGAGCTGGCCCCACCGGCCGCTCTCGACGCTCCGGTGGTTCGCTCTGAGTCGTCCGTTTACCACCCGGTCGCCATCCACCACGACCCCGGGCACGTCCACTCGATGGTGACTCGGCGCGCTGCTGGCGTTCTCCGCCCCGTCGACTGGCTAATCCTTGCAGCTGCTACGTCTAGCACTCCACCCGACGCTTCCCCGGTGCCCTCCTCCGTTCGCACTTCCCTCGCCGACCCACATTGGCGTCGTGCTATGGAGGAGGAGTATGTGGCCCTCTTGGCCAACCACACCTGGGACCTGGTGCCGCGCCCACCAGGCACCAACGTGGTCACCGACAAGTGGCTCTTTCGCCACAAGTTAACCTCAGACGGCTCCCTCGACCGCTACAAGGCCCACTGGGTCCTTCGGGGCTTCACCCAGCGCCCCGGAGTGGACTACAACGAGACCTTCAGCCCTGTCGTCAAGTTCGCCACTGTTCACGCCGTCCTCTCCCTCGCCCTCTCCCGAGACTGGGCGATCCATCAGCTCGATGTCAAGAATGCCTTCCTCCATGGCACTCTGACGAAGACTGTCTATTGTAGCCAGCCCACCGGCTTCGTCGACGCTGACCGTCCGGATCTGGTTTGCCGACTGAATCGGTCCTTGTACGGCCTCAAGCAGGCGTCATGGGCTTGGTACAGTCGCTTCGCCTCCTACCTGGCCTCCATCGGCTTCGTCGAGGCCAAGTCGGACATGTCCCTGTTCATCTACCGGCGCGGCGACGACACCGTCTACCTCCTGCTCTACGTCGACGACATTGTGCTCACGGCATCCACCGCCGACCTTCTACACCGCACGATCGTCGCCCTTCAGCGAGAGTTCGCGATGAAGGACCTGGGGCCCCTACACCACTTCCTCGGCATCACTGCCGAACGTCGGCCTCAGGGTCTCTTCCTCCACCAGCGCCAGTACGCCATCGACATCCTAGAGCGGGCTCGCATGTCTGACTGCAAGCCCTGCTCCATGCATGTCGACACTCAGGCAAAGCTCTCTGAGGACGACGGGCCTCCGGTCGCCGACGCGACGTCATACCGGAGCCTCACCGGCGCGCTCCAGTACCTCACGTTCTCCAGGCCCGACATCGCTTACGCCGTTCAGCGGGTGTGCCTGCATATGCACACTCTACGGGAGCCCCATCTCACTGCGCTCAAGCGGATTCTACGCTACCTCCGCGGCTCCCTCGACTACGGCCTCCTACTCCGCCCATCCCCAACGTCGGAGCTCGTGGTCTACACCAACGCTGACTGGGCTAGCTGTCCCGACACACGCCGGACCACCTCCGGCTACGCCGTGTTCCTGGGCGCCAACCTCGTCTCTTGGGCCGCCAAGAGGCAGCCTGTTGTCTCTCGCTCCAGCGCTGAGGCCGAGTACCGTGCTGTGGCCAACGGTGTGGCAGAGGCCTCCTGGCTGCGCCAGCTCCTACACGAGCTCCACAGTCCCCTTCAGCGCGCCACTCTCATCTACTGCGACAACGTCAGTGCGATCTACCTCTCCACCAACCCTGTGCAGCATCAGCGCACGAAACACGTGGAGATCGACCTGCACTTCGTCCGTGAGCGTGTCGCTGCCGGTGACGTTTGGGTTCTCAGCGTCCCCACCACGCTGCAGTTCGCTGACATCTTCACCAAGGGACTCCCATCGAGTGTATTCTTAGACTTTCGATCCAGTCTCAACATCTATATAGGATAGAGTTGTGACTGCGGGGGGGTGTTAGACTACCTGTCTAGGGTTTGGGGTGTTCCCCTGTAATTACCGTCATACCCTCACTGTAATGGGCCTGGCCCATATACCGAGTCTATTAATACTACTCCCATCCCTGGCTTAGGGCAATGGGTTCAGTTTCCAACAGTCTTGGAGGTTGGTGAAGAGTTGCGAGATTGAAGTAGATTGGATGGCAACGTTTACCACCACTTCCTCTTCTTCGGAGCTAGAACTCTCTTCATCGAAGTTCCATTCTTCACCAATATGAGATTGACCATATTTCTTCTTCTTGAAATATCCCTTGTTCTTGCCTCCCTTTTTGAACTTGTCCTTCTTGTATTCCTTCTTGGCTTCTTGTTCCTTTTTGTTAGGACAATCCGCTATGAAATGACCAGTTTAGCCACATTCATAGCATGCCCTCTTCTTTCCATTCCTTTGAAACTTATCATTTTTCCTTACAAACTTCTTGAATGTTTTGATGAACATAGCTGTGTCTTCATCACTTGAGCTATCTTCATCACTTGATGTCTCGACCACTTTCTTTGCCTTGTGGTCTTTGTTCTTCTTGGGGGTGTCTTGTTCATTTGAGATCAAGGAATGAGAGTCTCTTGTCTTGATTGGGGCTTCTTCAGATTCATGTTGTTGAATCTTTGCAAATAATTGATGAGGCGTCATTTCCTCATAGTCGTCACGATCTCTTATCATCCTTGCTAGACTCTTGTCCTTTTCTTTGTATGCTCTCATGAATAGTCTAGTGACCTTAGAGTCACTCCAATCTTCACTTCCAAGCACTCTTATTTTGTTTACCAACACCATTAACCGATCAAAGAGTGATTGAAGTGACTCACCCTTAGTCCAATCATATCTAGCAAGTTCACTTTCCAAAGCTTCTATTCTATGTCTCTTAGCTTTGGGATCTCCTTCATGTGACATTTTAAGAATGTTCCAAATGTCACGAGCATCTTCTCTTCCTTGGACTTTTCGGTATTCTTCCGGACAAAGACTTCCTTTTATTATGCTCACCGCTTAAGCATTGCGGTGAACTTCTTGCATCATTTCCGGAGTCATGTCTTCTCGGCAATCTTCATGGCGAGGTCGAGGACCTTGGGGTCCACTTCCTCACCGGAAGATGTAACGGGGATTTCCTCGAGGAGAGGATCCACATGGTCCCATTGAGTAGACATGATCGTTTCCTCACGTGGTTAAGCGCAAAACGAGGTACAAAGCTTTGATACCAATTGAAAGTAGCCTAGAGGGGGCTGAATAGGCTACACCTGAAATTTTCCACTAAAAACTTCGAAATAATGTCAAATTCAAGTTGCACTGGTGGAAACCGGTTCAGTTGATTTTGTTTACAACTGAATAAGTTTGAACCTGCTCAACTTAGATTAGATAAATAGTTAAACAAATGTGATGAAGTATTTAGAGATTATGCTAAAGTCTTGCCCTAGAGAAAATCCACTCGAATAGATGAATATAAACCAACCAACAAATTAAAGCACACAACAAGAACACACAAGAGCACGCTATTTATCCTGAGGTTCGGCAACCACCCCAAAGGTGTCCTACTCCTCGTTGAGGAGCCCACAAAGGGCCAGGTCTTTTCCAACCCTAATCCTCCACAAGCCGACCACCAAGGTCAAGGCAATCTTTTCTCAAATTTGCTCAAAGAGCGGGTAATACAAACTTCTTAGGGTCGTCCACAAATTTTGGAGACTCCCAAGCAACCTCTAACCGATAAGGAACACAAGGCTCCAAGAGTAACAAATCTGCACAAGGTTAAGTTTGCAATGAGCTCAAGAACAAAGAGAATGGGAGAATCAAGATGAAATTGACAGCGCGTTAGATCGACTTCACCTCACACCAAGGATCCTTCAAGCGATTGAAGGAGATGCGATTTCAGGTGTGAGATATGAATTGAATGCCCTTGTTTGGAGTTTGGTCAGCTGAGAATTCATGGAGACAACCGGAGTAATGAAGAGAGAGAGAGTGTGGGGGTATTTAAAGGATCCCCCAAAAGCTGGCAGCCGTTGGGAGAAAAGGGCCAAAAACCGGTTGAACCGGTTTATAAACCGGTTGAACCGGTTTCCACCAGGAAGATCTCGGTTCACTGATCTACCCAGAGGGAGACTCGACCGGACTCAAAATCGGTTGAGCCGGGAAAAATTCCGGTTGAACCGGTTTTCAAAAAAATCTGCACACGACTTTTCTGACAGCTCTGACGGTCAGACTGGTCAGAGCAGAGGTGGCAGAGAAACAGTCTAGAAACTGGTTGAACCGGTTTTAGGTCCGGTTGAACCGGTTTTTGAGACCGAAGAGCAAGTTTTGACAAATCTGAAGTGAATAAAGGTGGAACTCTTGTGGGGAGTAAAAGTGGTTTCTCAAAGGGCATTCATGATCTAGAAAAATGTTCTCTTAGATGATTTTGAAGGAATTTGAACTTAGCTCATTGCATAGCTTACCTAACCATTGCGGATCCCTCTTAATTGAACGGCGATTCCTATAACTCAAGAATTATAAAATGAATACAGTCGTTGTTTCCAAGCACTTGGAGCACGCTATAAGATGTAGAATTTTTTTTAATCCGTTGTGCTTTTATATTTGCATACTCTTATGATCTGTGCTTCTCCTGTCTGTAGAATAACTATGAACATGCTAGGAGCAAACTTGTTAGAATCTCTGTTTGTTTTGTCATTTAATCACCAAAACCCTCAATTAGAGTTGATTGCACTTACAACTTGTTCTTGACCTGGTGTGATTATAGCAAAGGGTGAGCTCACATACGTTCATCGCTTAGCAAGTGTGGGAAAAGTGTGATTGAGCTCACTTATGGTGGGTGCTCAAGTGTAAGGTTTATCAAGGAAGATGGTTAAGGCTAAGCATTTCTTTTAAGGAAGTTGGGAAAAATTTTATTATCAATTACTAAGTATAAGTGTATACCAACCCACTTAAATAATTGATCATAATTAATAATAAATCCCACAATGCAATGCAAATAATAGGTTAAGTTTAATTCCATAAATTACTCATGTGATGGTCCGAGTCGCTCTTTACCATGAGCACAACTGATATACCAGTTTTACACTCTGCAGAGGTTGCACATCTTTACCCACAAGTCACGTAAAAGTTTAGAGAACTTTGCACCCAACCACGCATGTGCCAGCCAAACTCAATACCACACTATTGAGGTGTGGTGGCATATGGACGCTACAAGGCCTTTACAAAGTTCCACTAGCATGAGAGAACCCGCAACAGATTCATGCAGAGGGGGCATATGCCTTGTTCCACGGTCTATAACCCCATGGCAGTAATTATAGCCACAACTATGCTAGCGTAACTGCCCCCTCTTGCCCCTTTCCGGTAAGACCTTACACACTAGCTTCCCTAATTAGCCAAGACTAGAGCCACATAGTCCTTGTGGTTGCATTATTGTACCGGGTGGTCGCTCCATGTTTCAATTAATCAATATGATCTTATCATGCATAATAATGAAGCCAACAATAATAAATCATAATGGAACATGAGTAGGAATCATAAGTAGCATTAATCTAAAACTAGGTAGAACACTAGCAAGACTACCCAATAATTCATTTGTTTGCAAGGTGTGAGATAAATAAAATTAGGTAACCTATTAGGTCCCATCAAGTTAACCTAACTGTGCCACTATGATTAAGAATCATGAGCATTATTAGGATAAAGAAAGTGATCAAGGACACATCTTGCCTTTTTAGTGCAACTCCAGATACTTCTCCAATTTGGTCTTCAGGTTTCTCGTGACCTCGCATCTACTCGTAACAACACATACAAATAAAAAAATAATGGATATGATAACATTACACTAAAACATGAAAATAAACTATATAATAATATTTTATGCGCCGCTACGAGACTGTATGTTCGAGAACCACTAAAATCGGAAGTTATGGTTGAAAAGCTATGGTTTTCTTAAGTTTTACGCGATTAAACAATAAACTTGTATTCTATGTTTGATTAATATAAATCATGTGAGAAGAATTTACCAAGAAGTAACTAATTCAATTTTAATCGAAGCGATAATTTGATTAGCAGTCATATCTTAGGCATCTTATACTTATAGATAGATTAACATTGATTAGACAGGTTAATCTACTAGCATAGGTTAAACAAACATCTAGTTTTATCTAACAAAATAATATTATGAAAGAGTAGGTAACATTATTATGAAGCTAACGCAACTTGAACGGAGTAATTCAGAATTATATTGGAGAAGATATTGATTTTCAATGTCTTTATATATTTTTTTATTAATTTTATACCCTAAAATAGTTTCCAGGGGCATTTCTACAATTCCTAGGGATCTTAATGTAAGGTTTTCCCTATGGTCGAGGACGGCAGGTTGATTCATTCAAAATACAGGGTCTCTTTAGTAAGTCTATCGCGGTGAAGGGGTATCCGTGAACCCTAGCCGCCAGATCCATGCCCCCGTGCCCCAATTAAATCGATCGTAGCCCTGAACCGGTATGCGATTTCGATCGCTAGATTTCAATTTGACGGTCCAGATTTTAAAAGATCACGATCTAATCTTAACCGCCCACAGCCGATCCAATGGACACAACCAACCCTAATCAAACTGTTATCCGTGATCTAATCCATGTCATTCGGACACGGATCTATGGACCCTCTCTCGTCTCCCTTATCTAATACCTAGACACGGTGGCGCCTCTGTTCTGCGGCGGCGCTAAACCGATGAGAAGCAACCCCCCCCATGAGCCAACCCGAGCGTGGATGGACTCAACACGCAGAGTAGAACAAGGCAAAGCTTATTAACATAGCCTTACTGAAAGGGAAATGTGCCCTTGGGCCATTTCTAAGTATTTTGGTGATTTAGTGCCCAACACAGGTGCCTAATTGTAAAATGGTGGACAAAGTACAAATCAAGATTAAAGGTATGTTTCTAAGCTTTAGTACATTGGTTTTGAGTACTAATACACTTGTCTAAGTATTAGAAACAGAAAGTAGAAGAAAAGATAAGAGGAGACAAAGACTTGGCTGTGTGCAAGACTCAGTTCGGTCTGGAGCACCGGACTGTCCGGTGTGCACCGGACAATGTCCGGTGCGCCAGGCTAACTCGGCGCGAAGTGGCCGCTCTCGGGAATTCGCCGACGGCGTACGGCTAAAATTCACCGGACTGTCCGGTGTGCACCGGACTGTCCGGTGAGCCAACGGTCGGCCGGGCCAACGGTCGGCCGCGCAATCTGCGCGGGACACGTGGCCGAGCCAACGGTCGGAAGACTGCACCGGACTGTCCGGTGTGCACCGGACATGTCCGGTGCGCCAACGGCTCCAGATCTGCCAACTGTCTGCAACGGTCGGCTTCGCTGTTTAAGGAAACAAATCGGGCACCGGACAGTGTCCGGTGTGCACCGGACTGTCCGGTGCCCCCGACGACAGAAGGCAAGGATGGCCTTCCGGATTTGCTCTCAACGGCTTCTAGCTGCCTTGGGGCTATAAAAGGGGCCCCTAGGCGCATGGAGGAGATACACAAGCAACCTTTGAGCATTCTTGATCATCCACACTCAGTCTTTGCGCATTCGTTTGTCATTCTAAGTGATTCGAGCTCCGTTCTAGTGAGAACTTTGTGATACTCTTGTGAGCTCGATTCTTGGCCGTGTGTGTGCGCGTTTCGCTGTGGATTTGTGTGTGTTGCTTCCCTCCCTTACTCTGTGCTTCGTTGTGATCATATACTTGTAAGGGCAAGAGACTCCAATTTGTGGAGATTCCTTGCAAACGGGATAGTGAAAGGAAAAACAAAACACCGTGGTATTCAAGTGGGTCTTTGGACCGCTTGAGAGGGGTTGATTGCAACCCTCGTCCGTTGGGACGCCACAACGTGGAGTAGGCAAGCGTTGGTCTTGGCCGAACCACGGGATAAACCACTGTGTCACCTCTGTGCTTAATCTCTTGTGGTATTGTGTTTTGTTGAGACTTCTCTTTAGCCACTTGGCAATCATTGTGCTAACACTTAACAAGTTTTTGTGGCTTAAGTTTTAAGTTTTCACAGGATCACCTATTCACCCCCCCCCCCTCTAGGTGCTCTCAATTGGTATCAGAGCCGTTCTCTTCACAAAGGGACTAACCGCCCGAAGAGATGGATCCTAAGGGGAAGGGTATCGTGATCAACGACAAAGAGAAGGAATCCTTCGTCAACGAGCCGAAGGACGACAAGCCTACCGACTCCGGCTCGGGTCATAGACGGAAGGAAGGGAAGAAGAAGAAGACAAGGCGCATCAAGGAGATCGTCTACTACGACAGCGATGAGTCTACTTCTTCCCAAAAGGACGACGACCACAACGACTACGAGAGAAGGAAACCGGTTAATTCGAACTTTTCTTTTGACTACTCTCGTATTCCGCAAAGTTCAAATTCACATTTGCTCTCCATTCCACTCGGCAAGCCCCCACACTTTGATGGAGAGGACTACGGATTTTGGAGCCACAAAATGCGTAGTCATCTATTCTCTCTTCATCCTAGTATATGGGAGATTGTAGAAAGTGGAATGCACTTTGATAGTTCGGATAGTCCCATGTTCATTAATGAACAAATTTATAAGAATGCACAAGCTACTACTGTTCTTCTAGCTTCTTTGTGCAGGGATGAATACCATAAAGTAAGCGGCTTGGATAACGCCAAGCAGATCTGGGACACCCTCAAGATTTCTCATGAGGGAAACGACGTCACCTTGCTCACCAAGATGGAGTTGGTGGAGGGAGAGCTTGGACGGTTCGCAATGATAAGGGGCGAGGAGCCGACGCAAACATACAACCGGCTCAAGACTCTTATCAACAAGATAAGGAGCTACGGAAGCACGCGATGGACGGATCACGACGTCGTCCGCCTAATGCTCAGGTCATTTACCGTTCTTGATCCTCATTTGGTGAACAATATACGTGAAAATCCCAGGTACACCAAGATGTCGCCCGAAGAAGTTCTTGGGAAATTCGTTAGCGGGCGAATGATGATCAAGGAGGCGAGGTATGTGGACGACGCCTTGAATGGTCCAATCAACGAGCCGCAACCCCTTGCTCTCAAGGCAACACGAAGCAAGGAGGCGCTACCTAGCAAGGTGGCACAGATTGAGGCGGCCGGACTCAATGATGAAGAGATGGCTCTCATCATCAAGAGATTCAAGACGGCGCTAAATGGTCGCAAGGGGCAGCCAAGCAAGACCAAGACAAAGGGGAAGCGCTCATGCTTCAAATGCGGTAAGCTTGGTCATTTTATCGCTAACTGTCCCGATAATGAAAGTGACCAGGAAAAGGGGAACAAAAGAGAGAAGAAGAAGCAATACAAGAAGGCAAAGGGCGAGGCACATCTAGGAAAGGAGTGGGACTCGGATTGCTCCTCCTCCGACTCCGACAATGAAGGACTCGCTGCTACTGCCTTCAACAAGTCTTCCCTCTTCCCCAACGAGCGTCTTACATGCCTTATGGCAAGGGAGAAGAAGGTAAGTACTCAAGACTCCACTTATGCTTCTTCTAGTGATAATGAGTCTAGTGATGATGATGACATAGATTATTCATGCTTGTTCAAAGGCTTAGATAGATCTAAGATAGATAAAATTAATGAGTTGATTGATGCTTTGAATGATAAGAATAGATTACTAGAAAAACAAGAGGATCTTTTATATGAGGAGCATGATAAATTTGTTAGTGCACAAAATTCTCTTGCTCTAGAAATTAAAAGAAATGAAGTGCTTTCTAGTGAATTATCTTCTTGTCATGAAACCATTGCTATTTTAAAAGGTGTTAATAATGATTTAAATGCTAAACTAGAAGTGGCTAATAAATCTAATTCTTGTGTAGAACATGTTATGATTTGCACTAGGTGTAAGGATTTCGATATTGATGCCTGTGGTGAACACCTAGTTTTAATTTCCAAATTAAATGAGGAATTGGCTAGTCTTAATGCCCAACTTAAGACTACCAAAAGTGAAGTTGATAAGATAAAATTTGCAAGGGATGCCTACACGGTTGGTAGACACCCCTCAATTAAGGATGGTCTTGGCTTCAAGAGAGAGGCCAAGAACTTAACAAGCCATAAAGCTCCCATCTTCGTCAAGGAGAAAGGGAAGGCCCCGATGGCTAGTAGTGCTAAAAAGAACCATGCTTTCTTGTACCATGATAGGAGACATGCTAGAAATGCTTATAATGATTTTGATTTACATGTTTATGATTCTCATGCCATGTTTGCTTCTAGTTCTTCCTATAAGCATGATAGAGATATGTATAGGAGAAATGTTGTACATATGCCTAGGAGAAATATTGCTCATGTTCCTAGAAAAGTTGTGAACAAACCTTCTACCATTTATTATGCTTGCAATGCTCCCTTTGCTATTTGTAGAAAGGGTAAGAAGGTAATTGCTAGGAAGTTAGGGGCAAGATGCAAGGGAGATAAAACTTGCATTTGGGTCCCTAAGGATATTTGTGCTAACCTTGCAGGACCCAACATGAGTTGGGTACCTAAGACCCAAGCCTAAATTTGCCTTGCAGGTTTATGCATCCGGGGGTTCAAGCTGGATTATCGACAGCGGATGCACAAACCATATGACGGGGGAGAAGAAGATGTTCACCTCCTACGTCAAAAATAAGGATTCCCAAGATTCAATTATATTCGGTGATGGGAATCAAGGCAAGGTAAAAGGGTTAGGTAAAATTGCAATTTCTAATGAGCACTCAATATCAAATGTATTTTTAGTTGAGTCTCTTGGTTACAATTTACTATCTGTTAGTCAACTGTGCAATATGGGATATAATTGTTTATTTACAAATGTAGATGTGTCTGTCTTTAGAAGATGTGATGGTTCACTAGCTTTTAAGGGTGTACTAGACGGCAAGCTTTACTTAGTTGATTTTGCAAAAGAAGAGGCCGGTCTAGATGCTTGCTTAATGGCTAAGACTTTCATGGGCTGGCTGTGGCATCGTCGCTTAGCACATGTGGGGATGAAGAACCTCCACAAGCTTCTAAAGGGAGAACACGTGATAGGTCTAACAAATGTTTATTTCGAAAAAGATAGACCTTGTGCAGCTTGTCAGGCAGGTAAACAAGTGGGAGGAGCACATCACAGCAAGAATGTGATGACCACGTCAAGACCTCTGGAGCTGCTGCATATGGACCTCTTCGGACCCGTCGCCTATCTAAGCATAGGAGGAAGTAAGTATGGACTAGTTATTGTTGATGACTTTTCCCGCTTCACTTGGGTGTTCTTTTTGCAGGATAAGTCTGAAACTCAAGGGACCCTCAAGCGCTTCCTCAGGAGAGCTCAAAATGAGTTTGAGCTCAAGGTGAAGAAGATTAGGAGCGACAACAGGTCCGAGTTCAAGAACCTTCAAGTGGAGGAGTTTCTTGAGGAGGAAGGGATCAAGCACGAGTTCTCCGCTCCCTACACACCACAACAAAATGGTGTGGTAGAGAGGAAGAACAGGACATTAATTGATATGGCGAGGACGATGCTTGGAGAATTCAAGACCCCCGAGTGCTTTTGGTCGGAAGCCGTGAACACGGCTTGCCACGCCATCAACAGGGTCTATCTTCATCGACTCCTCAAGAAGACTTCGTATGAGCTACTAACCGGTAACAAACCCAATGTATCGTACTTTCGTGTATTTGGGAGCAAGTGCTACATTCTAGTGAAGAAGGGTAGAAATTCTAAGTTTGCTCCCAAAGCTGTAGAAGGGTTTTTATTAGGTTATGATTCAAATACAAAGGCGTATAGAGTCTTCAACAAATCATCGGGTTTGGTTGAAGTCTCTAGCGACGTTGTATTTGATGAGACTAATGGCTCTCCAAGAGAGCAAGTTGTTGATTGTGATGATGTAGATGAAGAAGATGTTCCAACGGCCGCGATACGAACCATGGCGATTGGAGACGTTCGGCCACAGGAACAAGATGAACGAGATCAACCTTCTTCCTCAACAACGGTGCATCCCCCAACACAAGATGATGAACAGGTTCATCAACAGGAGCCGTGTGATCAAGGGGGAACACAAGATGATCATGTGATGGAGGAAGAAGCGCAACCGGCACCTCCAACCCAAGTTCGAGCGATGATTCAAAGGGATCATCCCGTCGACCAAATTCTGGGTGACATAAGCAAGGGAGTAACTACTCGGTCTCGACTAGTTAATTTTTGTGAACATTACTCTTTTGTCTCCTCTATTGAGCCTTTCAGGGTAGAGGAGGCCTTGCTAGATCCGGATTGGGTGTTGGCCATGCAGGAGGAACTTAACAACTTCAAGCGCAATGAAGTTTGGACACTGGTGCCTCGTCCCAAGCAAAATGTTGTGGGAACCAAGTGGGTGTTCCGCAACAAACAAGACGAGCACGGAGTGGTGACAAGGAACAAGGCTCGACTTGTGGCAAAAGGTTATGCCCAAGTCGCAGGTTTGGACTTTGAGGAGACTTTTGCTCCTGTGGCTAGGCTAGAGTCCATTCGTATCTTGCTAGCATATGCCGCTCACCATTCTTTCAGGTTGTACCAAATGGATGTGAAGAGCGCTTTCCTCAACGGGCCAATAAAGGAGGAGGTGTACGTGGAGCAACCCCCTGGCTTCGAGGATGAACGGTACCCCGACCACGTGTGTAAGCTCTCTAAGGCGCTCTATGGACTTAAACAAGCCCCAAGAGCATGGTATGAATGCCTTAGAGATTTCTTAATTGCTAATGCTTTTAAGGTTGGGAAAGCCGATCCAACTCTTTTTACTAAGACTTGTGATGGTGACTTGTTTGTGTGCCAAATTTATGTCGATGACATAATATTTGGTTCTACTAACCAAAAGTCTTGTGAAGAGTTTAGCAGGGTAATGACGCAGAAATTCGAGATGTCGATGATGGGCGAGTTGAACTACTTCCTTGGGTTCCAAGTGAAGCAACTCAAGGACGGCACCTTCATCTCCCAAACGAAGTACACGCAAGATCTGCTAAAGCGGTTTGGGATGAAGGACGCCAAGCCCGCAAAGACGCCGATGGGAACCGACGGACACACCGACCTCAACAAAGGAGGTAAGTCCGTTGATCAAAAAGCATACCGGTCCATGATAGGTTCTCTGCTTTATTTATGTTCTAGTAGACCGGATATTATGCTTAGCGTATGCATGTGTGCTAGATTTCAATCCGATCCTAAGGAGTGTCACTTAGTGGCTGTGAAGCGAATTCTTAGATATTTAGTCGCTACGCCTTGCTTCGGGATCTGGTATCCAAAGGGGTCTAATTTTGACTTGATTGGGTACTCAGATTCCGACTATGCTGGATGTAAGGTCGATAGGAAGAGTACATCGGGGACGTGCCAATTCTTAGGAAGGTCCCTGGTGTCATGGAACTCTAAGAAACAAACATCCGTTGCCCTATCCACCGCTGAGGCCGAGTACGTTGCCGCAGGACAGTGTTGTGCGCAACTACTTTGGATGAGGCAAACCCTCAGGGACTTTGGCTACAATCTGAGCAAAGTCCCACTCCTATGTGACAATGAGAGTGCTATCCGAATAGCGGAAAATCCTGTTGAGCACAGCCGCACAAAGCACATTGACATCCGGCATCACTTTCTGAGAGACCACCAGCAAAAGGGAGATATCGAAGTGTTTTATGTTAGCACCGAGAACCAGCTAGCCGATATCTTCACCAAGCCTCTAGATGAGAAGACCTTTTGCAGGTTGCGTAGTGAGCTAAATGTCTTAGATTCGCGGAACTTGGATTGAATTGTAGCATACATGTATTCATGCTTTTGATCATGTTCCTTTTTGCATTTTGTTGCTTATCATGGTGCTCAAGTTGTACAAACACTCCCGGGACCTCACAAGTCCATTGCAAAGTGATGCACATGTTTAGGGGGAGATGTGTTACAACTTGACCCTTTGAGACTAACCATATGCTTGAGTTTGTTTGATTTAGTCTCAAAGGAGAATTGAAAGGGAAAAGGTGGACTTGGATCATGCAAGACTTCCACTGCACTCCGATGAGAGGGTAACTTATTCCAAGTCCATCTCATGAACTCTTATTGCCATTTGCTCTAAATTGAAGATTTTGGTGAGGCAATGGGGTTAAAGGGCCAAGATTGATCCCGTTTTGGTGTTTGATGCCAAAGGGGGAGAAAATAAAGGCCAAAGCAATAAATGGATCAGCTACCACTTGAGAAATTTGAAAATAGTAGATTAGAGTTTTTGGTTTGTCAAAACTCTTTTATTGTCTCTTTTGGCTTCTTGTGGGGAAAAGTAGTAATTATGGGAAAAAGGGGGAGTTTTTGAACTCTTTGATCAATATCTTTTGGAATGACTCTCTTTATGCTTCAACATGTGTGTTTGACTTAGAGATAGAGATTTGAGTCTGATTTGCAAAAACAAACCAAGTGGTGGCATAGAGTGATCCATATATGTCAAAATTGAATCAAAATAATTTGAGTTCTTATTTGAAGTGTTTTTGTACTTGTTCCACTTGCTTTATGGTGTGTTGGCATAAATCACCAAAAAGGGGGAGATTGAAAGGGAAATGTGCCCTTGGGCCATTTCTAAGTATTTTGGTGATTTAGTGCCCAACACAGGTGCCTAATTGTAAAATGGTAGACAAAGTACAAATCAAGATTAAAGGTATGTTTCTAAGCTTTAGTACATTGGTTTTGAGTACTAATACACTTGTCTAAGTATTAGAAACAGAAAGTAGAAGAAAAGATAAGAGGAGACAAAGACTTGGCTGTGTGCAAGACTCAGTTCGGTCTGGAGCACCGGACTGTCCAGTGTGCACCGGACAATGTCCGGTGCGCCAGGCTGACTCGGCGCGAAGTGGCCGCTCTCGGGAATTCGCCGACGGCGTACGGCTAAAATTCACCGGACTGTCCGGTGTGCACCGGACTGTCCGGTGAGCCAACGGTCGGCCGGGCCAACGGTCGGCCGCGCAATCTGCGCGGGACACGTGGCCGAGCCAACGGTCGGAAGACTGCACCGGACTGTCCGGTGTGCACCGGACATGTCCGGTGCGCCAACGGCTCCAGATCTGCCAACGGTCTGCAACGGTCGGCTTCGCTGTTTAAGGAAACAAATCGGGCACCGGACAGTGTCCGGTGTGCACCGGACTGTCCGGTGCCCCCGACGACAGAAGGCAAGGATGGCCTTCCGGATTTGCTCTCAACGGCTCCTAGCTGCCTTGGGGCTATAAAAGGGGCCCCTAGGCGCATGGAGGAGATACACAAGCAACCTTTGAGCATTCTTGATCATCCACACTCAGTCTTTGCGCATTCGTTTGTCATTCTAAGTGATTCGAGCTCCGTTCTAGTGAGAACTTTGTGATACTCTTGTGAGCTCGATTCTTGGCCGTGTGTGTGCGCGTTTCGCTGTGGATTTGTGTGTGTTGCTTCCCTCCCTTACTCTGTGCTTCGTTGTGATCATATACTTGTAAGGGCAAGAGACTCCAATTTGTGGAGATTCCTTGCAAACGGGATAGTGAAAGGAAAAACAAAACACCGTGGTATTCAAGTGGGTCTTTGGACCGCTTGAGAGGGGTTGATTGCAACCCTCGTCCGTTGGGACGCCACAACGTGGAGTAGGCAAGCGTTGGTCTTGGCCGAACCACGGGATAAACCACTGTGTCACCTCTGTGCTTAATCTCTTGTGGTATTGTGTTTTGTTGAGACTTCTCTTTAGCCACTTGGCAATCATTGTGCTAACACTTAACAAGTTTTTGTGGCTTAAGTTTTAAGTTTTCACAGGATCACCTATTCACCCCCCCCCCTCTAGGTGCTCTCACTTACCAACGATCATGATGTTGGTGATGCCTCCCCACGCCGCGTAGGAGTTCCATGGCGGTGACGTAGCTCTGACGAGCAATCGGCGGCATTTCGGTCGGCCCTGGGCTCTGAAACTCTACATGTACTCTCCATGTACGTGTCGACGAAGTCCCTTAGCCACTCCACAACCTTCGAAAAGTGGTGCCAGTGAGAAGTGACGGTGGCAACCTAGTTTTTTCTCTCTACATGCTCGAACATCATGGTGGAGCTATCGGTGTTGTGCCTGCTTGCTCTGTCACGACTTATGGATGGAGGGGCGGCAACTCTAGTACTTATACCCAAAGGGGAGGTCGGTTGGTACCAGCTGATGGCCTGGTTGTTACATAAATCATGAAGGATCCTAACAAACCCAACGAGGAAGATGGTTTTGGTGCTTTCGGTCCATAAGGAAGCAACTGCTTGACCACAGATTGTGGTAAGAATTGGTTGATGCTTGGGCCCGCGATGCCGACGAGAGGTGGAGACGGCTCAAGCGCGTGCGGGCGCGTCCGTGCGTGGCCAGAGAGAATGGCAGGTGGGACCTGCCTGTCGATCGCTGGTGTGCAATGGGCTGGAGGGAGCGGTTGGGCCAAGCGGCGCGAGAGGGAAGTGGGCCGCACGGGGCTAGAAACGACCCATCTTGCATTTTCTTTTCTTTTTCATTTTCTATTTTCCATTTCCCTTTGAATTCCTATTCCAAGTCCAAATCACAATCTCAAATATGTTTTAAGTTTTTAGACTTAAGTTCAGATGCACATATAAAAACCCAACATGTGATGCAACTAAATTTTTATATTAAGTACTTCATTCGAAAAAAGTCTTGAATATGCAATATACACAAATATTGTTTATTTCAAGAAATTATTATTTTGAATGTGTAGTCAAATGAAAAGTCTATTCAAAAGTTCATATTCATTTGTTTTGCTAGAAAACATTTCTTTATGTATAATCTTTATTAAGAGATCGTTTGACTAATTCTATATAATTCACTAATAGCCCGTTTGGATGTCGACACTGGAGCACATAATTGGTAATTGGAATCAGCTTTTCTAAATCTTGTTGTTTGGTTGCACACAAAATTGAGATTTGGAATGAGAGACCCAATTCCCTGGAATAGAACTACAACTAGAAACCCACTCTCCCAATACCAAGCATCACTCCTCTATATTGCATGGAATTAGACCGTACAATTCCAAACTTCAATTCAGCGACATCCAAACAATAGAATTGGAATTACATCTCATTTCAATACCATGGTTGATTTGGTATTGAACTCAATTCAATTCCAAGCCCTCCAATATCGACATCCAAACTGAGCATAAGGGTAATTTCACTCATATCTAGATATTTTATTAATCTCTTGTTTCAAAATATAATTATTTAAATTTTGGGATAAACTTTTCCTAAATTACCAAAAATGATATTTTGGGATGTTACATTTCACTTAAGCAAGCCTCTTAAATTCTTGTAGCTTTAGGGCTCCTTTGGAACACATGATTCTCAAAATCATAAACAATAAAAACACAGTATTATAATGCCCATGCCATTGGAATTCTATAGGAATTTAAAACACTGGAAAGTCACAAATATGTCAGCGATCATACACACGGAAAACGTAGGAATGCAAGACACAAAGGAAGGAAAATATGAGGTTGGGTCTGATGCTTATTTTCCTCCAAAATTGCTATGGAGGATGCCATTCCATAGGAATTTTAAAGGAATTTATATGATCCAATCCATTGTTTCAAAGGCTCTCATAGGGAAACTTTCCATAGGAATTGAATCCTCTAAAATTCCTTTGTTTTTTGCCATTCAAAGGAGGACTTATTCTGTAAATATAATCACAAGCACCACACAACAACAACTATTGAGCAAGAGCAACTAGAGCTACAAAACTAATAACTAAACTAGTTATAACTATGACTACAACTATAAGCTCTAGATAGCTACCACTACAAGCAACTACGACACTAACAAGATATTAATGTAACACAAGGGTGAGTTGCAAAGCAAACAGAGTAAACAATGACACAAAATATATCCCCGAGGTTTGGTTGATTACTGGCAACCTACATACTCATTATGATGAGCACCTACTTGATGGTTCGCATGCTAACTAACGTGACAATGCTAAACATTTGGGTACTGCAAGAACCACTCAAATCGTGCACTCCATCTAGCCACGGTTTCACTTGAGTTGTGCTTTATGATATTCTAACGGGACAAGCACAAGAGCTCCTTACAATCACTTGATCAAAGATACAACAATAACTAATAGCCACTCGATGATCCACTGCTTCTCCAAGCCATTTAGGTGGTAGAAACCACCAAGAGTAATGACAAAACCATAGCTCAATCATCACTAGTGCCACTAGATGCAATAAATTAATGCAAATACATTAGATCCACTTCTTCTTTCAATTTGGATGAAGCACTAGGTAAAAGATGAGTGGGAGATGTTTGCATAAGTTCGAAGAGGTGATGTTGAACTAGTTATTCGTCATATGAAGGAATGATATGAGAGGAGTCCTAATTTTTCATTTAAAATGTTTTTGATGATGATGGAAATATAAAGGACTTGTTCTAGTCTAATACTGAATCTTGTATTGACTATGAAACATTTAGGCGGTGTATGGTTACCCATGGATTTTGAGAAGTTGGATACTACACAAAATCCAATACAAATTTATTTATCACCACATGGAGAGATTGTGAGATTCTAGCACAAAATCCAACACATAATCCATGAGTTGTTTGGTCAATAACGAGATTCTAAAAATGAGGCATGAAACCAACATGGTCTTAGTAATGTTCTTATTTTTCATAGCACATATTGGACAAATCGATATAGTTTGTCTTTTGTACCTTTTTTTTCCAAACATGGGTTGTGCACATGGCATACTGAGTACAACATAGTGCATAATTTGCACAATTCTAACTCCAGCTGATGCAACAACACATAGATCAGATTGATCAACCAACGGGCCTAGAAAATAGATGGGACACTGAATAAATCCTAATTACGTGAGTGCTTTGTACCTACTTATAGGGCTTGGAAAAACATGTAACTCTATACCCAAATTCAAACACGGAATACAAAAATCTAAATTTTGTTTGGGAATTTTGGTGCCAACTTGCCAAATCTGAACTTATTTCAGGTAGCACCATCCACTATCCGAAAGTACGTGAACTCACAAGATTCATGTCAAGTTTATTGTCAATTTGTGTATGTATCAGTGTGTATTCCAGTATTGAGTTGTGAACATGTGATTGTAGAGTGTATATGTTTTTATGTGCAAGTATATCATTATTCAATCAATATTTTTACTGATTTGGTAGGGGTATGTGTTTTTGTGAAGCTGGCACAACAGTTTGGATAGTTCAAAAATACCCAATGCTCAAACCTGAATTTTTGAGAATAGAAATAATCGAGTACCCGTATTTTGGAGGAACGTAAAACCCGCTGTAAATTTAGATACTGACTCTTAGAACCCAAAATCGAAATTTCCTAAATTACCTGATCCAAAAATTTTGAGTAACCCTGAGTGAGCTTCAGTGAGACCGGGCAGGTGATTTGGATGGACCCAAGCAATGGCTGCACGATCGTGCTCGATGAGCAAGCACGCAACAGGGAGCTGTGGTATAGGGCTACGTGCCTGGGAGCCTCTGCGCCAGACCCCAAGCTGGAGCAGTGGCTACCGCCTCTTAGATTGTCCATAACAGATCATGTAAAATTAGGGATTTACATTGTAGATGATATTGTTTGAGGAATAAAATATGGGATAAGATAGGTTAGCTGGAGATAGCCTCACATCGGATATGCACACACTGTCGCCTGAGCTCGAGGCCTGGAGCAACATCTGTGGCCGTTTAAAACTGCCTCCAGCAGCTATCATATTTCATTCTCTATTTTAAATTTTACTATGCAAACAATGATATCTACCGTGTAAATCCTCTATTTTACAAGATCGGTTATCCGTGGCCCCAATAATTTGCAAGAGCCATCGTTGTTCCTGTGTGCTAGGGGAGGGAGCATCCGCGCTAGGCCCCACGCTCGGCGACGGCGAGCCACACCTGCACCGGACAGGGAGGAAGCTTCGGAGACATGGAGAAGATAGTAGAGGTGTGTTAAGGCAAAAAAAAAAAAAAGCCAGAAGCACAACCCAACATAAAAAATAGGTTAGGTTGGCATGGCCCGAATGACCATATCGTATTGTCTTAAATTGGATGGTATAGCACAGTAAAACACGATTAGATGTCTCGTGTTTGAACTGATACGACATGAAATAAAACATGAATCGAAAAAGTAATATTTTAATGGTTCTTTCATTCTCCAATATTACAAAAGTTATAAAAATAGTGATACTTATATTTATCTTGGTAGAATATATATTTTTATTAAAAAAAATAAGTATATATAGCAATTTTGAGCGAAGATGCTAGTCCTAGCAATATATTTTTAAAGCTTTTATCTTTCTCGTATGATTTTTTATCCATATCAAATTATAAATAATGTGCAAATGTATTTGTTTATATATCTATACTATACTTAAAGCATTAGTTTCAACGGTCGTCCCGTGTCATTTTTTTTACAAATAACCCCTTACAGCTATTTCAAATTAATTCGCTGCATGCCTATAGATGGCCAAATAACGGTCCAGCACATGTCAGACGCACGCGGGCCACAACTATGGCTCAGGCACGTCATGTCGACCAACTAACTGTGCTGGGCTAGCCCGTTAGACCGTCAGCCCATTTGATTAAATCAGCGTAAAATATTAAAAACGGTGCAAAAGGTGGGGTTCGAACCCATACCCTGATGGAAGAATGGCGGGAGATAGTGGCCGCTGTTTGGTTGGTTGTACGGGAGAGAAACTACATCCACGAATCCTTAAAATACATTTTGTTTGTTTCACTTATCTGTATAACCAGACTGAGCGGGTGCAAGGAAAGACAGCGAGCCAGGTCCGCTAGAGACGGTCGCTCGGCGCGTCGCGTACAGACGCGATGCAGCCACGCCTATGCATTGGCACGTTTTCGAGAAATTTTTTTAGTTTGTTTTGTTCCAATATATATTATAATTAAAAGATTTAATCATCAAACTGATTTCATATTTATGTTTCTGATATTTTTCAAACAAAACTAAGATACACATGATATATATTATTTAAAAATTTATTTGTGCACTTTTCTCTTATACACGTTTTGATGCATACAACCAAACACGAGTTATATTTATCCAAAATACACTAACGCAACCAACCAAACGTAAACCTATGCACAAAGCTAGCGTGCGCACAAGGAGTCCGGCTTCTCCCGTACGAACCAGGCTGGCACCGTCCAACAACCAAACAGGCGGTGGGTGAAACTGTCTAACCAGTAGAACATCATGCTCATATGTTTTTAATATTAAATATAAATTGTGTATATATACGTTTTTTGTAAAATAAAAAAAAATATAATCGTGACGGGCCGGACCAGCACTACGAGCCGAGGCTACAGCCCAAGCACGACATGACGTTCTTAGCTCTTGCAAGCATTAGGTCGTTTCTGAGACCACATTGGCGCAATAGACTACATAGTGTTTGAGGTTGTTGAATTGGATGGAGCAAAAACGATTTGTCACACTAACAGTAAAATGAAAGGTTATTTGTTGGTTTTAAACTTTAGTAATTGCTTCGAAGTAGCATAATTTATAATGGAGCGCATCCAGTTTTTATTGATGCCTGACTTTAGCAATCACTCCATATTTTATTCTATCTTTTTTATAAGTTTGACTTCATGTGACTTATTTTAGAAACTTGAGCTCACAAACTTTCTCTTATTTGGTCTCTGTATGTCATTTTATAATCTATGTTCGTTCAGTCAGTCGTTGTGAACTTTCTTCTAATCGCTCACTTTATTGGCCGTGTTGTACCAAGACATATTGCATGGAGTAAACAATAACATCATTTAGCCAAATCAAAAAATATTATACAGAGAGCGGAGACAATCAATAAAAAATCTTGAATTTTTTTTATGGATAGTTTACGTGGGTATTGTTGTAAACCGTCGTAATGTACGGGCAACCGACTAGTATATATATATATATATATAATTAAGTTATTTCTCTATGTTTTTGGACCATGACATACCTAGATTTTTGGTATTTAAATAAATTAGAATGAAACTAATCTATATCAAATCGATAAAAAATAGTCCAGAGTACGATGAGTCTGGTGTCCGGGCCGTGGGGCTTAACTTTTCATCTCTAGGAGATAGAGCTCGCACGGGAGATATGGCGCATAATATTTCTAGCCTTTAAATCTATTTTCAAATTAATTTCAGATCTATATATTTTAGGTTTCTGGTCCATATATTTTAGGTTGCGGTCCGCAAATTAAATTATCTATATTTTCCACTTTTTTTATAGCCGTCTGGTCTATTCATCTAGATGGCACTACTTTTTTATAAGCACGTTATAATTTGACATACGATGATGAAAGAATATTCTATCAGCTAGGGCACCTACCGACCTACGGGCTACCGAACGTAGGTGAGCACGAGATCTGATTTCTTTTTGACAGTCTCTATATTTTATTCTATCTTAATCTATAAATTGTAAAATACAGAAACTAAAATCGAATAAAAAAATCCTAAAAATTAGTGGCTATAAACCAAAAGCTCCCCGATTATCTGTATGTCATTAAAATTTATTTTTATTCCTTATGTGTTAGGGGTATATATGAAATTTTTTTATGTGTATGACCGTGAGGCTAGTGAGTAGTGACATAGAAATGGCCCCTTTCTTTTTTCGTTCACAACTCATTAAAATTAATTAACCCGGCGAATCAGAAAAGGCTGCTCCATCACATCTACGCACTTTGTACTGCGCAATCATGATCCGAACTGCGACAAACAAGAAAGGACATGCTGAGGATAATATAAATATGCCACACCCACACATGTAAAACGTAAATCAGACCGGCACTGTGAACATGTAAATCGCCAACATTCCAAGTACAAAAAGGATAAAAGCGCATGCAGAAGAATATATCCGCAAAGGTGGAGTTTTCACTGTCATTTTGGATCCCATACCACTACCGCTAATATAAAGTACTTTGCATCTCTTTGTCAACTGGGCACTTACTTTAGTTAGCTATTGTTATACTAGAGTCGAGAAAGTTCAGAAGAAAAGTGATGTCAAATATATAGTAGTAGTACTCGCTCGATCGAGCGCTGCAAATTGGCACGAATGTATTATAGATATGTTTATTTTTATCTAAATTTTACAGGTAAAACTTTAAATAAATGATTTGAAGTTAGCTCTAAACTTTAGATCGCCTTATATTAAAACTTTAGAACTTAAAAATAGTAAAGTGAATTTCTTTAAAGCTTTTCGAAGTCTAGAGCTCAGAGAAGTGGATCTAAAATATATCATATATATATATATTGTTATATGTAATAGTAGGATGAGTGCTCAAATCCGCACTGGTGCTAATAAGCGTGATTGATTGCGGACACGCACGAGCGAGGTTGAAACATGAACATCCTAATTTCTACCAGTAGGAATGAATACGATCAAGTACTGTAATAAATAGGGAGAAGAAAACAAGTGCCAAAAAAAACTCGATACGCATGGGAATGGGCGTTGCGTTTAAGATAAGGAGGCATTTTGACGCGTATCAAAAAAAGATGTACCTCTGTTCCACCTAACCAATGAGTGAGACTAGACATCCGAATGCAAAAAGAAAACAAATGTTTGGAGACAGTGATCTTATCAGTGATCTTATCTGTTGACTTTATGTTAGCAAGTTTGTTAACACATGATACGTATATATTATCAAGAGCTTGGGGTAAGCGAGGTGCTAAGCTGCTGCTAATGACAATCCAGCACTGTACCATGCACAGTTGACAATCAATAATCCTGCAGTGTTGTCAGCGTGTGCGCGTAGACCGCCGAGGCCTCCGGTCTTTGTTCGAATTCCGAAACCGCGGCTCCTGCTCGCTCGGAAAAAAAAAATCGGTGATTGTTTGCAGCCCCTCACAAAAAGGACGATAGATCCCACTTACAGGTTTATCAGATAATATTTTAGTTATGTTATTACTGCTGTGTGTGGAGTTTATCTTTTTTTTAAGAGGCTACAAACAGTCTGATTTACAGCAGGGTTGCACCAATTTTTTTTCCGCTCGCTCTCGCTCTCAACCATGAATGTTCTAATTCCCCTGCTCTCCGGCCGCACAGTGAGAACGCGACGACGCGAACCAAAGACAGGTCTCACTCATAAAGGTATTGCTAAATTTCTACAATTTAGTTTTTGTTTATACGATGATTATGACATATGTTCATATAAAAATTATAGTCTTATTATACTTTTAGTTTTAAGAATAAAAACACTATAAACCATAGCAAAAACTAATTTATGTTAGAACAATGGTAACTAATAAAAGATAAGAAAAATAACATGCCATGGTATAAAGATAAATTAGTGGGTTACCCATACGTTGCGACGGCTCACAACAATACCCACGTAAACTATCCACTAAAAAGATCTCAAGATTTTTTATTGATTGTATATACTCTCCATATAATATTTTTTTTTGATTTGACTAACAGAGTCGACATCGTGGTAAAGGAAAAGTCATGTAGACAGGCGATGTCGAGCCATCAAATGGGTACCATAGGCAGCAAATCAGGGACCCCCATCCCTCGTCTCCTCCACTTCCAAGGTTTCGTAGAGCAGGAAGGGAAGGGAAAAGGCAGTCATACCTGTTCACTGCCGGAGAAGGAGACGACAAAGACATGGACATATGGATGCGACATAGGTAGTATACCGCTAGATACATACAGGGAGAGAGCACGTAAGCGAAGAAAGAAGCCAAACCAGAGCAGCTCCAAACCGAGAGGCACCCGCACCAGGCGTTAGTCCGAAAAGGGCGTGAGAATGCGAGTGCCTTCCAGCCCTAGACCCGCTGAGGCGACACAACAGCACCACCAACTCCGTAGCATATGTCGAGGCGCTATAGGCCTTGGTTGTCCAATATCTCAGATCTGGACTCATCATCGCCAAGATAACCTAAGCATGGCAGGCGCCATCGTGTCCTCCCGGCGGCACGCACGAAGAAGAGCCAGGAGCAAGACCGACTCGCCCGTACCCGCGTCGACGAGCGTCGGTTGGCTAGCGACTGCGACCGTGGGCAGAGGCAGTAGGTTGGGGAGGAAGAACAAGGCGAAGGATGGGAAGACGAACGAGATGTCCGACGACGGCGAAAATGATGGTGCGTGCATGCTGTGAAACACCATCGTGGACATGCAATAGCTACTGCACGGGTCGGTGTCGGGGCTGGTATCGGACGAATACGGGGAGGAGGTGCCTGCTCCCACGCCCTCTGCCGAGAATGGGTGGTGCGGTGGCGGAGGCATGAGGGGAGAGAGAAAAGAAGCAGGAAGACAAACGAGGTGGCGACAACTGAGGCGAGGACCATCATTATCGTGCGGATGTATAGATGGCCAAATGGGCCGTGTCTGGCGGGTTGGTCTGAGGCACGACCCATTTAATAGTGCCTAGGCCAGCCCAACACGATCGTCGTGTTGTGCTTGGGCCGTAGCCTCGACCCGTAGTGCTGATCCGGCCCGACACGATTATATTTTTTTATTTTACAAAACTCGTATATGCATACGTACAATTTATATTCAATATTAAAAACAATTGATCATGATGTTCTAGTGGTTAGATGGCTTCACTCGATGTCTCCTGCCCTTCTTCTATCAGGGCTTAGGTTTGAACCCCACCTCCTACACCATTTTTTAATATTTTGCGCTAATTTAATCACTCGACTGGCTAACGGGCTAGACGTGGAGGTTGTGTGCATGGAGGGATGTAGGGTTAATTCGAGATAGATGTGAGGGGTTATTTGTAAAATATATGACGCATGGCGACCGTTGAAACTGGTGCTTTAAGTATAAATAGAGATAATACATCCGCTGTCCTAAAATATAGTTCTTTTCAACTCATTTATTCGGTCCACATTCATATGTTAGTTGATGAATATTTCATTAGTCTAAAATAAATTATATTTTAGTACGGAGGAAGTACATTGTAAAAATAATGATCTACTAGCTAAAAGTGTTGACCGAAAACATGTTAAAATTCAGACATAGGTGAAAATGTAAAATAAACAGGCACGCACGCAGGTACGTACAGTACGTGGCGGAAAGCAACACGCGCACACGTCGCGGCGCCACAAACGTGCGGAGGAGTTGCAACAACAGTAGCAAATCCGCGGGTCCCACACAAAAACGCGCACCCGGGGACGCGGACCCTGGGATTTGGCGGAGTTGACCGCCTCGGGGTGCTCCCTTCTGCCTGTCCGTGCACCGGTGGACGGCGTGGATCGTCTCGGGAGGGCCTTCTCCCTTCGTCTCCTTCCTCCGTCCTATCAGTCCCGGTCCCATCGGCGAGTGATAAGGCTATCTCAGGGGGTGTTTGGTTGCCCCTGCTAAAGTTTAGCCCGGGTCACATCAAGCGTTTGATTTTTAAATAGGAGTATGAAATATAGACCGAACCAACTGGACTAGATTCGTCTCGTCTTTTAATCTTCGGCTGACAAATTAGTTTTATAATCCGACTACATTTAATACACGGAACGGAGGTTCAAACATTCGATGGGACAGGGGCTAAATTTTAGTTTGGGTAACCAAACACCCCCTCAGTCTCACCCATGCCCACTCCCTGTATAAATGAGCAGCCAGCAGCCCCAACCCAAGGCAGCAAGCAAAGCAAGCAGCGCCACGGAGCGATCTCCCCCGGCCTCTATCTCTCTCGTCTTGTTTTGGCCTCCTTGCCTTCTCCCCCCCTCCGTGCCGTGGCCCGTGGGTGCTGTTGCAACTTGTCCCTCCCAAGTCCCAACCAAAGGCTGCGCGCTTCACGCCCGGCAGGAGCAGCGACGAGAACAGCCAAGGAGAGATCTGCAGACCGGTCGATCGATCGAGATGAAGAGCCGGAGGCAGAGCAGCGGGGGCAGCTCGGGCGCCTGCGCCGCGGGGGAGAGGAACGCGCACAGCAGCGGCGGGGGGTGCAAGCTGGAGAGGAAGGACGTGGAGAAGAACCGGAGGCTGCACATGAAGGGCCTCTGCCTCAAGCTCTCCTCCCTCATCCCTCCCGCCGCCGCCGCCACGCACGCCTCCCTCCTCTCCGACGCCGCGTCGGCGGCCGTGTCCTCCAATCCCGGCAACAAGCAGGTAAAGGCAACAGCAACCTCTCGCCGTCGATTCCTCGCTCCACCCCCCCACTTCCCATGGCGGTTCCGAGCCCGTCAGATCTCCTCGGACCATCCATTCGTTGCTCTATCGGGCGCAAGCGCAGCGAACTGACCGAATCCGAATCACTGCATCCATGGCCTTCCTCGCCAGAAGTTTTAGAAATAGGTACTAGTAAATGGTAGTAGTATAGTACTGAGAAGTCCAGAAGCCAACTTAACGACGTGTTATGTTAGTACACAGGGTCGGAGAGCAATGAATGCACTGTAAAACGAATTGTTCACATCAAATCCATACAATCGGTTAATCCTCTTCATGTCGCAGTCAGTTCCCCTCCTTAAAACCCTCCAATCCTGTAAAAGACAGTCGAGAACTAGTAGCGTCAAAATTCTTCAACTCCCAACCCGTGACAATAATGTTTGCAATGAAACTGAGCCATATATTCCTGCAATCCTGCCTATAGTTGGAGCCGGAGAAGCCATAGTACATAAGAATAAATATTATCCATCTCGCCAAGCATAAAACATTTACCCCTGTTCCAAATCATTCGCGGCCTAGCATAGCACGTGTAGAACAGACAGAGGGTCAAAACGAGTGTGCAAAAAGCGCGGGAGCGAGACTGCCTTTTACTGTTTTGATTACTGTTACTACAAGTAAAGGACAAAGCATCAGCTCTGGATCAGCGATTTGCCACACCCAATTAATCGATTCGATCTGATTAGCTGTCCGCTGTTTTTGTTTGTGAGTACATATGCCCCCACCCCACCGCGACCGGCCGCGCATCGAGCCAGGCAATCAGGCATAACCCACCATCGTTTTCAGTCACGTTTCTTCTACGAGGCAGAAAACACTGCTTCCCTCCGTCCAAAAAAGGGCCGCGTGATCACCTATTCTAAATTTAAGTAAATTTTTTTTTAAAAAAATATCAGCAATATACCTAGATAAATTTATTATAAAAATAAATTTAATGATATATCTAATAAAAAATTCAAAGCTGGGAATGTTTAAAACTCTCCGTAGAGCGAAAGCGAGAACAACGACATTTGTTTTGGACGGAGGAGGGCGTATAGTATAGACCACACACACACATCACTGAAATAGTAGACCATACTGAGATTCCCTCCTCCCTCGTGGTCCACTCCATTCAGTCATTCACCCACGTTCCACTTCACGTGAATGAATGAATACGTGGTGGGGCCCTCCTCTCCCGTGACAGGTGACAGCCACGCGGGTTTGCTCGGGGGGGTCACACGTCACGTCATTATTTGGCTTATGCGCACGTGCCGGATGCCGGAGAGGAGGAACTCGTGGGCAATAGAATATGCGTACTCCCTCCTGCTAGAAAATAGGGACCATTCTGTCGGATAGTAAACAATACCCGCACTCGCCTGATTATTCCTCCTGTGCTACGCCACGATTCCTCGATCCACTTCCACCCTACCGAACGGGAAACCAAACTACAGTCAGAAAATAGGGACCATCCTGCGCCATGCCCATGCCCATGCCCATGCCCATGCCCATGTGTGCAAGGGAAACCAAACTACAGTCTCCATCGGCTGAGCTGTAGCTGAACAGTGAGCAGCACTGGCATGCTGTCTGCTTCTACAGTATACTAGTACTTTGTTTATACATGCACTGACATGTTGCTCCAATCATAGTAAAAAAAAAGGAGACAGACAGAAATAGCAATATATACATAGCATGGCACTGCTGCTCCTGCTAATCTTTTCATCAAAGTTTTTTTTTAAAATAAAAGTAAGGAAATTATGGGTTTCTGGCGAGACAGAGAACCTCTTGTCCCCGGCACAGTGGCACTGACAGTAGCTCGATGTCCCCATCGCAGGACGCGGTGACGCAGCTGGACCAGCTGGACAGCGCGGCGGCGTACATCAAGCAGCTCAAGGAGCGGATCGAGGCGCTGAAGCAGCGGAAGGCGGGCTGCTGCAACGGCGGCGGCGCGGCCACGGAGGCTGCAACGGCGGCGGCCGGGTCCACCGGCGGCGGCGGCGGCGTGCGCATGCCGGTCATCGAGGTGCGGTGCCAGGACGGGACGCTGGACGTGGTGCTCATCAGCGAGGCCGCCCGGCCCTTCAAGCTGCACGAGGTCATCACCGTGCTGGAGCAGGAGGGCGCCGAGGTGGTCAGCGCCAGCTTCTCCGTCATCGGGGACAAGATCTTCTACACCGTCCACTCGCAGGCGCTCAGCCCCAGGATCGGCGTCGACGCCGCCAGGGTCTCCCAGAGGCTGCACGCGCTGCTGCTTGCTCCGACGATCCTCGTCTGAGCTGAGAGAGACCTCCAGACGATCCTCGTCTGCTATGCAGCCACTGTGCTAGTAGTACTCTAGTATAGTACTAGTACTGTATGAGTTTGGTAGTCGAAGCTGCAGCCTGCAGCAGAGCGGTGCAGTAGCGGGGAACTATAAGCCGCCGGCGCGCGCATTCTTGCTGGTTTCTTTGCAGTTGTGCATATTTAGGAGCGAGCAAAGTAAACACAGGCTGCCTTTTTGTTTTTGTCTCTCCCACCTCTTCGAACCAGTAGACTACTACTGCTACTACTTGTGTCTATCAGTCTATGCGCGGATCCAGTGTTAATTGTTTTACCATAAATAACTACAGTTTTGCTTACATTGGTGTTAAAAAAAAAGTGTTTGGTTTGAGGAATCACTTCACATCCAAATTTAGCATCCAAATTTAGGTGATGCATCATGTTCAGGGGGTGTTTGGGAACAAAGTTTTTCTGCAGTATTGAAGCAATACTGTAGTATTGAGCAATACTGTGGTATTATATACTTTGAGGTGTTTGGAAACTCATCTGAAATCTCTGTATACTAAACTGTAGTATTGTAAATACTGCACTTGTTTTGCAGTTTTGGAAACTTTGGTCTCAGCCAAAGTTTTTCTCTGTAAAGAGAGCGCCAGCTTGGTCCCGCTCTGGCTGATTGGTCTCAACCAAAGTTTTTCCCAAACACCTTGATGTATTGGATACTGTTGTATTCGAAAACTGAAGCATTGTAAACTGTAGTAATGTCATGACTAAAGTATACTTTAGTATTTGAAAAACTGCAGTTTGGAAAAACTGTGTTCCCAAACAGGGCCTCATTCCTTATATTACTATTAACTATGAGGATTGATGTGGTGATGGATCAACTCATTATATTCCAAAAATCAAACAAAAAAACTGAGGAGTAAGATGGATCAACTCATTATATTCCAAAAACCAAACAAAAAAACTGAGGAGTAAGATGATGGACTAGCTCATTTCTCAAATTAAACACCCTTTGTAATAATCACTGTTAGGATATATGAATGTTTTCATTATGACAAACTAGGCAATATGCATTTATATATGAATATTATTTTTTAAAAGACACTCGCTTAGTGGCGGAAGCTCATATCTGAATGGGATCTATATATATATATATATATATATGGATGATATTAATCAAATAAAAACATCTTGACTTACAGAAATTACCTGTATTTGTACTCTCTCTCTCATAAATTATAAGTTAATCCAACTTTTTTTGAAAAGTCAAAGCATCTCAAATAATAATATTTATGATATCTATTACGTGTCATTTGATTCTTTATTAATTATATATTTATTTTTTATAGTGTATCTATTTGATGTCAGAGATTATTAGTCAAATTTTAAGATGTTTTAAGTCTTTAAGAAAGTTGGAATCATTTACAATCTTGAATAAAGGGAGTATAGCATTTAAAAAACACTACTAAGAAATCAAGTACATTTTTCCTTATAGCGACAAGAAACTGGATGGGCACTTGTATTGCGCTGGTTGCTTCGTCTACTTGTGTTTCAAGGTAATACTCCTGAACTAGAAGTCTAGAACAGTTCCATAAATGTAAGGGTCTGTTTGGTTGGACCGTGGCTATGAAAAAAGTTGCTGTGGGCTGTTAGCTGTGGAAAAAGCTGTTGTGAGCTGTGAGTTGTTAAAAAGCTAAAAACCGTTTGGTGGAAACTACTAAAAATAGTTAAAAGTTCTTCGATATATGTTTTCATAGTTCTATCTAAAATGTCACTAAAAACAGGTCTAGGGATGCTTTCAGTTTTGCACTGCGAGAAAGTCGGATTTTAGAAAAAGCTGCTTCTTAGATCCAACTCTTTGATTTGGCTTCTCGTTTTTAGAGGCAAAAATCAAAGCCAAAAACCAAAAGTCAAACCAAATACACCTTAAATCTGTCTAACCGCCGTAAGTCCTATTTTGGATAGGTAGCCGTGTGCTCTGTTTAGAATGTGAAAATTTCTGCGCAGATAAATTGATTTTTATGAAACATTTATATTACATGTTCTTGTGAGATTACTCTATTTGAAGAGGGAGTGGCATAGAAGAAAAAAAATTGTCCCTGGGTAGGTGGGCGTACCAAAGATGCCTAACCGTCCATCGTCGCATATGAGTATATGACGCGAGCAGTGCTTTCACGTTTTCACTTTCACCAACGTTTCCAAATGCATACACACTCATCGAACCACGTGGTGTTTAGCTTGGTCGTCTTCGCGCAGCAGTATACGTCCATTATCTGGCGGCCGGACGGCGGACTCGGATCACATTAGAGTCGCCGCCGTGCCCCAGCAAGAAACACCTTATCAGCTGCCAGCGTGCCACAAGGACCCAAACCCACCATATAGCGTTTGATTGGTTTGTTGCGTCCCTACACCTAGTTCCACACGAGCCGGACTAGATACGGCCATTTCTACGGTACGTGTGGATTAGGGATGGCAATCGGACAGGTAATATACAGATATATAGTTCGCGAATCCATACCCACGAGATAAAACTTAATCCATATTCGTACCCATAAACGTTTGTGGGTATGGATCTGTATCCATACCCGTACCCGCTGGGTATCCGCTATCCAGTGGATACTCGTTACCCGTCCGTCCACTACAATTTTAGCATTAAACACCAAACAATAAAATTTATTACATTTCAAAATAATTATCATTCCAATAGCATTAAATAAGAATTTCAGCACCAAACAACATATTATGGATAAAAATTGAAAAATAAGAATTTATGATAATATATAAATTTGAATGGCCCACATGTTAGATATCCATTGGGTAACGGGTAATTATACTGGATATCCATACCCGCGAAAAAAATATCCGCGAATACCTTATGATATCCATAATCGTACCCGCGGATATCAAATTCCACCATACCCATATCCAATGGATAATTATTCACGGTTATTTACCCATACCCGTACCCATTGCCATCCCTAGTGTGGATATAGGTAAATAATTTTAGAATGACTTATTTTGTATCCGCTTATATAGCCTAGGTTCCTTAAGTGCTTGTAACTAAACATATGCTCAATCAAAACCAACACACGTGATGATTCAAAATAGAATGATGTGGGTAACCAATTAAGTGGATACTGCATCTATATATCCAATGTTTTGTGCATAATATATATAATACCCACGTGCATGAGGTGCCAATAAACAACAATATCTACGTACGGCTTATATACATAGCAGGCCCGTTTGGTTTGGAGTGACTAAAGTTTAGTCACTTTTAGTCTCTAAAGAAGCAAATATGGTGACTAAACTTTAGTTCTTTAGTCACCAAAGGGGTGACTAAAAGGGACTAAAGTAGTATTTTTACCTTATTTGCCCTCTCCACTTTCTTCTTATAGCAAATATTCATTAATTAATAGGGGTAAAACAGTCATTATTCACAGCAATTAATGTTCTTTAGTCCGGTTTAGTCACTGGAACCAAACGGGTTACTTTAGCAACTAAACTTTAGTCACTAAAATTTAGTCTAGTGACTAAAGAAACTAAACAGGGCCTCAATAAAAGATGGAAACAATTAGTCGAGTTTCGCTTGTTGACGTTTTTTTTTCTGTCTTTTCGAAAGGGAGGAAACTATTGTCCCGAATTTTTTATATTTTGGCTCTTTCTCAGAAAAAAATTCACGTTTGGACCTTAGAAAATTTTAATATCATTTTGGACCCTTTCCTCGGCGCCATAGCCAATAGCGCCGAGGTAACACAGCTCGGCGCCATAGGCTATGGCGCCGAGGTGCGTGCTGCGCTGGCACAAACGGACATCGTGGCACTGACGTGGCACCGACGTGGCACCGAGCTCGGCGCCATAGATCTTGGCGCCGAGCTCTGTTATATACACAACTTATCTAGCTCAGTTGGTAGAGTGCAAGGCTTTTAACCTTGGGGTTGTGGGTTCAAGCCCCACAATGGACATGTTTTAATACTTTTTTTTTTGTCTTTGTCACTGATTTTTTTTGTTGTCCAGATTTTTTGTTTATGTCGCTTATTTGTCCGTCTACATAAAAATAATATATTTTCATTGAGTTCTTTTGAACATAAATTCTAAAAACATAATAACATATTCCCAGTAAAAAGAAGCACACATGTTTATCTTTTTTTTCCTCTGCACTAAATAAAAGTATATTCCATTATATACTTATCTCATGGATGATATATTTTAGAATTTACTGCATAAATTACTCCACTAGGTGATACATAATTCCATTCCCTCCATTTACCATGACATTTCTCAAACAAATTTAAGTTTTTCAAGTGGACAAAATACTTTGTGAGCTTGTGTCTCTGTGTAGAGGACGCATGCATGCATGTCGTCCTGATCGATCGATCTCACGGTGAGTCGGGTACGTCGGCCCGGCCGATATATGTAGTAGATGAAGTCACGAAGGTGCGATGCATGGTGCGTGCATGTGCGTGCTCATCGTCAAGTACGTTTTGTTCGTTTATTAAGCTTAAGGAAACGTACTTGCATTGGTTAGCGGCCACCGGTTTAGCTATGGTGCATCGCGGTCACGGGCGCAATAATGCACACAACCTTTAGGTTGTGGGTTCGAGTACATTAGATTATTGGAGTTTTAGAGTCCAAAATATAAATATATTTACATTGGTTAGCGACCACCGGTTTAGCTATGATAAATTTTAATTAATATTAAAAAGTATAATTTCGAATACATTAGATTATTAGAGTTTTAGAGTCCAAAATATAAATATACTTAATAAATAAAAAGATTATAATTAGAGTCCAAAATATAAATATACCAGGTATAAATAAACAGTGACTTGACGATTTTATAAAGTACTCCGTACTTCCATAGGGTGGGTTACTTATGTGCATGGTACTGTCACGGTGTTTGAATAAACAAAAATAAAAACAAAAAATATCTAGATGAATAAATAAATCAGTCACAAAAACAAAAAAACTAGATGAAAAATAAATCTGGACGGACAAATCAGCGACATAAACGAAAAATATGGACAACAAAAAATAAATTAGTGACAAAGACAAAAAAAATATTGAACGTCCACCATGGGGCTTGAACCCACAACCTTAAGGTTAAAAGCCTTACACTCTACAGACTGAGCTAGACATGCTTATTCGAGCTCGGCGCCATAGATCTTGGCACCGAGCTCGGTACCACGTTGGCGCCACGTCGTTTAGGTTGTGCCAGCGTAGCACGTACCTCGGCGCCATAGCCTATGGCACCGAGATGTGTTACCTCGGCGCCATAGGCTATGGCGCCGAGCAAAGGGTTCAAAAATGACATTAAATTTTTTAAGGTCTAAATGTGAATTTTTTTTGAGAAAGAGACGAAATACAAAAAATTCAGACTATTGTCCTATTTGGGACTTTGTAAACTTAATTTATTGATTATTGTTATGCGGACGCCTGGCCCGCTAAAAGTCTACTTTACACGAGTTTAGTTTGCTCGCTTCTTTAAAACGGTTTTTAATTTGTTCTTTCATACGGGAGGAGGATAGAGACAGGGAATATAATGAACCGCTTTGTTCTGCTATGCTACTGTACCGGCCACGATCACGAAAACGAGATGTGTTTTCTGTCTAGTAAGGGGAAAAAAAACGTGGTTGACTTTCCCACCTCAGGTCTGATCTACTCCCTCCGGTTTAGTTGTCTCCAAAATATATCTTTGACCAATGTTTTTTGTTAAAATACAAATGAACTCTTAATATATTTATACTTTTATAAAAGTACTTTTTATAACAAATTAGTGCATATAAATATTAGGTTCCAAAACTAAATAACAAAATAGTTATTTATAGTTAAAATTTTATAAGTTTGACTCGAACCTTATCCAAAACGATAACTAATAGGAAATTGGAGGGAGCGCTGACTCGCCGAGATTATTCGGCTGTTCGCTAGAAGAAGAAAAAACTGTGAGGTCCAAAAGGTGAAAGACCTGGATGCACTTCGTTAAAAGTACGGAAGGCCACCAGACAAAGAGATTTGTTAAAATTTCGGTGTTTGAGTTTGAGTTTTTTTTTCGAGCGATGATAGTTGTATATATTCTGCAGATCCAGTTTACGTAGGCATAATCTATAATTTTCGGTTTCGTTAACAAAAGAATCTATTAGACAAAATTACAAACTCAGCAAAATCTTATCCGTATTGGCGCAAAGAGAATTGACAATTACCTCTATAGTTGGAGAAAGAAAAAATAATAATTTATCATAATATAAAGGTAAATCATAATCATAAAAGCAACAATTTAATTATACTTATTGATTCGTATAGGAATATTGCATGAAATCAATTAAAAAACTAATGACCTGAAATATAGGAGAAGTAGGGAAAGCGAAACCTGGATCCCTTATAAAAAAGATTTGAAAAGAAAATTTTAAACTTAACACTGGATCAAGTGGGAGCCTAGTCGGGCTAACCATTTGCAACCCAACTAGAGTGCAAGCCTATTTGGCCCAACCACGTGCCCACGTGCAGCCCAGCTTGGAGGCCCACATCGTAACGGAAGCTTCATTGTGATAGCGACAAAAATGGAACGGGCCAGGGCGCTAGGCGGCCAGCGCACTGTGTCCGTCTCAACCGTGCATGACGATTCACGTGGGAAACTGTATTTTTGACTTTTCAGTTACGCCCAGTTTTAATTCATAATTAAATTTTATTCTGATAATAGCAATTTAGACAAATATCAATTAAGCTAATATAGTTTTATGCGAGATATTTGTGTACTATTATTAGCATCACATGAGATATATATGTGTTATATTTTACTATAAGTTACAGAGTAAAAACATATTTCATTGATATATAAAATTATTTCTCATACTCCACTCCATAAATTTGATGTAGACTTAAATCTGAACTTTGAAAAGTGGTGGAATGTCAAATTCTAAGCCAAATAAACTACTTTATTAAGTAAATTTTAATTCTTCCAAAATGGATAGATACAAACGGTCCATTATGTGGTTCCTTAACTTTTGAAACCACTTTGGGACTGTTTGAATGCACTAGAGCTAATAGTTAGTTAGCTAAAAATTGCTAGTCAAATTAGCTAGCTAATGAATAGCTACCTAACTATTAACCAATTGCTAAACGTATGGATGAACTATTATGCTACATTGTTTGGATGTCTTTAGCTAATTTTAGCAGATAACTATTACCTCTAGTGCATCTAAACACTCCCTTACTTTTATATCGTTATATGACCTATTAACTGTTATGAGCAAAATCAGTGGTAGCGGGGGGGGGGGGGGGGGGGGGGGAGCTCCTAATGCTCCCAACTCATAGAGTCTCTCTAAAGTTCTTATAAAAGTTATATAGTATAATGTAGTGTGGTGACTTTATGAACCAACAAACAAGTGTGGGTCAAAAAATTTGTTGAGGCAAGCAAGAAGGAAAACGATATGATATTCGATTGACAACTTCTTTAGTATGTATGGACGCTTTCAACCTAACAAACTCCTCTACTTTTGAAGCGGGCAAACTTGTGAGGCTTGTTGAGATTTATGATGAGGATTTTGATATTGGTGAACTTGCTATTTTTGCCAAATCAACTTAGATAGTTTGTCGTATGTGCTAGAAGAACTCTAGATTTTTTGGATGCACTGAAATTCAAAAAGTTGATAAAATTATGGTTAATACTAAGTCATACACATCATATAAATTGGTTTATTGTCTCATTGAACTAACATTGACACTATTATTGGCAATAACTTCAGTTGAGAGAATATTTTCAGCCATATCCATTATGAAGACAGTTTGGCATGGTAAAATGGGTGATGGAAGGCTTAATTACTCGATGATATGCTATAATGAGGAGACATTTAAAAAGATTGATAATGAAAAGATCAAAAAAATGCTTTCAAGAGATAAAAAATGTCATCTGCTGTTACCTAAAAAATAGTGGTATGCTCTATTCTATTCCAAACTAATTTTTTGCTTCTTCCTAATTATTAATTTGAAGATCCATGAATATTTGACTAATTAATGATGTCTATATGTGTTGGTTGCTTCCTCGGATGAATAATGATTGTAATTTGGTTATTAGTATGGATAAATTGTATCATATATTTCTCATTATGTATTTTATGATCTTTATCGATTATCGATGTTTCATTACATTGACTACTGCAAACTATTATGTTTGTCTATTTTAAGTGATTTAATGATATCATGTTGCTATAACGATTTAGTTCAGTCTCTTCTAATTTTTTTACTTCGTCTCTATTTGTGACTATTTATTTTTATATCCTAGATAGTTTTGACGATGATTTTTTCCTATCTTCCAGACACGTAGCCAGAAGAGGGTAAATAGGATTACATTAACAGTTACTCGAAGTAAATCAAATTGTTTTTTTTTTCAAAAATATCTAGTTTTTTAAAAATACAATTAAAAATACTAAAATCTTGTTTAATCTTAGAGAATTTATGGAATTTTTAGCTAAAAACAATGAATCTGGTTTTAGGTTTTTCCCTAAAATCATGCTTTTTATATTATGGTGTCTACTTAAAAAATGTCTAAATCGTGTATCGGTTATTTTTTGTGTTTATTTGCTAGAATATGCTCTTGTTATCTACTCTCTCTCTATTAAAATTAGTTTAAGGTTTTTAATGGATTCATATAATAATTAATGTACATGATGTTGTGTGCCTTCTTTTTCCGAAGGTCATCAAAAACGTGATTAACCATATGTTTTCAGAGTAACATAGACTGTTACAGGAGGCTTCGGCTTTGGGATGAAGGTTCTCTTTCTGGTGAAAGTATGTGTGATATGAAGATATAACCCGAAGGAAGAACGGACGGACGCTGAAGCTGTGGTTAAAGGTGCTTCGGCTTAATATGATGACAAACGTGGAAGACAAAACCGACCTAAAAAGGAAAAGACTACTTAGCCCTTGATAGTTTACTTTATGATTAAGAGTAAATGTCAGGGACATGGATGTAATTTTGTCCGGGCTACGTCCCGTGCCTATAAATAGATGAACAGTAACACCGTACTGTTCACGCTGCATGATAATCAGTCTTGCGTCACTCTCGCATTTTCACCTTCTAGCAAGCCGAATGTATCAATGTAATATAAATATTGTGGATATTTATTCATGTATATAAAATGAGAATATAAACAATTTACTGATATATCATCATTATTTATGTTCTTTTGTATTTCATGTACTTTCATTTATATTTGTTTACTGAGATGATGAAGGTATGTTCTTCATGACCTTCATCTGAAGATCATTATATCCGAAAGGAGATAATGCGTTGAAGGACGAAGGTCTTTAATCGTTAACAATTGTGTTGCTTTGTTCTTGATGTATAGCATTCGAGAACAAGGACCATTATTGGCGCCCACCTCCGGTGAACTCATTCGACCACCTTTGGCAAGCATCGACTTTCGCACTGCCGCGGAAGAAGACAACGATGCCAGGGGCTGCCCTGCAGCCACTGGACACTAATCAGGAGATGCTGCGAGAAGCTAGGAGCCAGAAGATGAAGGCTACTAGCCCAACACCTCCAAAGGAGAAACTGGATCAAGAGATCAGGGATTTGGAGGCTATCCATCAACAGGTGCAAAGGAAGAGAGAAAAGATGCTTCGGCTCACCGACCTTTAGAAGAAGATCGATGAAGCCGCTGAAGAAATGCGTCACCTCACTCAGGATGACCAAGACCGAAGGCCCTAACATAGGGAGCTTCGCCAAGAAAGTCTATTCAATGATGATGAATGGTACGGTGACTTTCATCAGGGCAATTTTGCTTTTGACGATGCTTCTCCCTTGGCAGCAGAATTGTAGGCTACCCCGTGGCCACCGTCATACAAGCCACCTCAGCTCCCCATGTATGACGGGCATTCAGACCCGAAGCAATTCCTGATGAGCTACAAATCAACCATATCCTCATATGGGGGCAATACTGCAGTCATGGCGAAGTCCTTCGTCATGGCAGTCAAAAGCGTAGCTCAAACTTGGTACTACTCTCTTCGACCAGGGACAATTACGTCATGGCAGAAGCTAAAGGATATGTTAGTGACCAGCTTTTAGGGTTTTCAAACGAAGCCGGTCACTGCTCAGGCTCTCTTTCAATGTACGCAGGACCAGGAGAAATATTTGCAGCTGTATGTCCGAAGGTTCTTGCGCCTGAGAGCTCAAGCACCTACAGCGCCCAATGAGATCGTCTTTGAGGCCATGATCAAAGGGCACCGGCCAGGATCCACGGCGCAATACTTTGCAAGGAAGCCACCACATACTTTGGAAAAGCTTCTCCAGAAAATGATAAATACATCAGAGCCGACAATGATTTTCGGCAAAGAAGGGAAGAAGCCTATAGATACTCTGAAATGGCTAGGGGCTTTGGAGGGAGATTCCACCCCAGGCATGTCAGGTCAATCCATAACGCTAGCTCAAGTGACGATAGGGGAAACCAAACCCAAAGGCAGCAACACAACTCCCAATCATCAGGGCCACAACAAAGTTCCTTCAGGCCACCAACTCCAAGAGGCAGAGGGGGCAGAAACTTCGGAGGAAGATATGGAGATCAGCCCAGGAAACTGTTTTATTTGTTCTGCGGCGAAGACAAAGGGCATACCACAAGAACGTGCCAGGTTACGATTCAAAAGCAGAAAGAGATTGTCGAAGCTGAATGTCACACCCGGTTTTAAGGGCAAAACCGAATGCATAGTATATGTGTGCTAGGATCTTTTTCCACACATATGTTGACATCATAAGTGTAATATATCAAAAGAACAATGCATAAAAGCATAAATAAAGATTATATTAACATATTACACTTCAAACAGACATAATTTCTTAACCTTTATTATTCATCAAAGTACAGCAGAACATGGGCATCCTTCCATAGGAAGATGACCGGGGGAATCACTAGACTAGCATCCATCAAGTTCATCATCAAAATCTTGATATGCAAACTTCTGGTCCAAAATTAAGCAAGGGTGAGCTCACTTATGGTCGGGGCTCAGCAAGTGGGGTGAAAATACAAGGTAACAAGGTAAGGCTAAAGTTTAATGCGGTTAGCATTTTAGTTAGTCAACATTTTATTATCAACACATGATTACTAGGTATAAGTATATACCAAACTCATTTAAGCAGAAGTGATAATCTTCAGCATATATATATCATCAACATAAATAAACACCAGCATAAGCTCAGAACCACTTGAACCATAAAGGACCATGATTTGTTTTCATCTTCAAGTTCAATTTATCATGTGAGGGTCCAGGCTGCTCACAACCGTGAGCACGGCTAATATATCAGTTTTACACTTTGCAGAGGTGGTACAACTTTACCCACAAGCCATGTATCCCCTCTAGCCTAGGTCGGCCAAAACCATAAACACTTCTGAGGTGAATGGCTAGGGATCCACTATGAGATTTTCACAGAATACACTTAATACAAAGCAACCTACTAAGGTTTCTAAGTCGGTGTGGAGGCCCTCTGGGTGAGGTACCTTAGCCAAGAATACGTCCCCATATTAATGTGAGCTGCCACCACTGCCGCTCCCCCTCTTGCCCATATTTCAGGTAAGGTTGCTAGGCACTAAGTATATAAAGCTAATTACCAAAGCCAGAGTCATGATAGCACTCGTGGTTGCACTGTTTTCCTGGATGGTCACTCCATGTTCCAATTATCACAATTTGATCTTGCTTAATCATCGGATTAACAACAATAATGTAAACTCACCATTTGGAACATTAATATCATTAGTAGGAGTACCAGCATAAAGTTAAAGTTGTAGCAGTAGCATAGCTACTTGATTAGATCAAAACCCAGGTTAAAGGAATAAGGTTGGAAAGGTTTGGTGTATCTGAATAGGTAACCCATCAAATTATGCATATATATATATCCAAGAATAAACTTTATTAAATGTATTGTTTGGGATCAAACAGAGTATGCAGAGGGAGAAGTCCACTTGCCTTGCTTACTGAAAACTTGAGATTCTTCCACGGATCGGAATAGATCTTGATTTTTAACTACTAGATCAACCACTGAATATCACACAAACAAACAAGAAGAAACAAACACCTCTCAATAACATACAACATTCACCATACATAAAGCTAAAAGAAAGCTTAACGAAAAGAGCATTTGCTTTTCAAAAACATCGCAAGCAATGGTTATAACAAGAAGGCACTCTCTTGGAAAAGGTTTGGTTCATATTCTATAAAACAAGACTTAAGCTTGAAAATATCTTAACTATAAATTTATAACCATTAGGCGAACCAATTTAATCTTTTTAGAAAAAGTTATATAGAGTAACTAAGGCTATGGGCTAAAGGATTATAAAACACATTTATTAAACACTTAGTTATGAAGCATTATAAAACACACTATTAAACATTATTAAACCTTTTTTTAGAAAAGATATATGTTATATATATCTAAGGTTGATGAGTTATGAAACACATTATTAAACATTACTTTTATAAAAAGCTAATAAATAGCTTAAACAATTTTTACGTGAGAAGATCATAATCGTATTATTAAACACATATTTATGAAGAGCTAGGTTATACGTCTTAAGCGAATTTTCATGCAAAAGATATTGAACCAATAACTATCTTTTATTTTTATTAGAAAGTACATGGCCTATATTGTTTATTAAGAAAGCTATATAAAAAACAATATGTAAACTTATATTTTAATTATACAAGAACATGAACACTAATTTTATTATTTTATTCTTTAGAAAAAAACTAAGTGATATATAAATAATATGGACTCAATTTGTTGGATGGTTAATCATGCCTATAAAACTAATTAAGTCATTCTAATTTAGGAACAAATGATCTAATTCATTAATAAGGAAACTATATTTGATATTATATAAACTATCGTTTTAGTTTACAAAAGCAAGAACACTAATTAATCCATTTTATCACTTATTTTAGAAAAAGCTCTACATTACTTTTAAACATTGTGAGACATAATATATCATCATTTATAAGAACTTAAATATAAGGCTAAATCAAGTTTTATGGAAAATATAATTAGACATATATTTATCTTTTATTTTTATTAAAAACATATGGTCTATAGTTTCTTTTAAATTTCTATTTATGAAGGCTCCCTATAATGAACATTGCTATATTATAAAAACCTGATATCTATTACAAAGACCATTTTAATTTCCTTATAAAACAACCGCAATCCAAATTAAACTATAGAAATAAGTGAACAGTTAGAAACACTAATTAAAATGCTTATCTTATAATTATGAAACTAAGAAAACCATTTCTATTTTATTTAGGTTCTAAATTTATATTTTATAATGATACAGTAACAAAATATAATTAAAATTAGGCTATGAAAGGTAGCTGATAATTTTGCATTTTTATACATATGTCATTATAAATAATTACTTTTTATTTTCTTTGTTATAAAAATATAATGCTATAATTATTTTTAATTTCTTAATTTGATGACCACATATGAATTGAATATAACAATCATAATTTGAATTAAATTAATGAAACATATAAATTGTTGCAAACACTAGTATAAAGTATTTTGCATAAACTTATGAATCTAGCAATATAATAATCAAATTATTTGCATCCAAATAATTATTTTATAAATTGAAAAACGACATAGAGACAAGAGAGAGGAGAGGGAGGCCTATGTAGCAGATTAAAGAATAGCGAGTAGTTGGGCATGAGTTTTGCTAGGAGTGGGCCGAGCGTGCGTTTTTTTATTTTCTTTTCTCTTTCTTTAAATAGTTGATATTTAAATATATATATATATATATTTGAAATAATTATAATAATTTCGAAAATAATATATTATAAATAAAAATATCCAAATTTTAAAGTAAAAGTGATTTTAGTCAAAAGTCTATTATTTAGATAGATTGGGCTCCACAAAAGGAAATCAATAAAATAAAATACTTATAAATAAAAATATTACCCTATGTATATTATTTTAACAATTCATCACTATTTTATAAAATAAGATTTGTCTCATAATATTATATCCAATAATTAGATTTACAAATCAAGTAAAAAAACTTTGTGTTTCGGCATGAATGCATCAAACACTTGATAAATTTTATCTATTCAAGAAATTATTCCATATTTATATCACCATTTCATTATTTGAAAACAATAATTTTTTCTCTCTAATGGAACTAATAAATTAACTGGGTTGCTTTTAGGTGATGGATTTAGGGTGTTACACTGAAGCACGACAAAATCTGCCGAAGCAAGTTCTACATACTGCTTCATGCTACTCTCCCTACGTCCCAGAGTATGTAGGCAATCAACAGCCTACAACCTCTGTCACTTCGGCAAGCCATTCTTAAGCTTTCTGGGCCTAGTTGCTACCACCACCACCGCTAGCACCTACTCTGGTTCGCACTCAGCAGCTATAATGGCATCACCACGCTCAGCAATAGCGCGATTTTTAGGAGGAGTCCGAAGCTCGCACAGTCAACAGCACTGTGCCCGAGTCGAAGCACATATACTAAACAATATCCTAACCTTGTATATCTTCGTTTTGTCTGTCATTTTATTTTCTTGAATGAAAAACAGTCCACGCAGGTTTACCTCCAATTTGATGTAATAATATTGTGGCCACACCATCGAGTGTAGAATGCAACCCCTCAACAATGCTTCCAAAGCTACAAAGTCGTTTCTAAAGGAGCGAAGAGTAAGTTCCAAAGCTCAAAAGTCGTTCCTAAGGGAATGCAGAGCCAATATGCCACCGAAATAGAAGGTGAAGAAGCTCAAAAGTCGTTCCTAAGGGAATGCAGAGCTTAAATACTACCAAAATAGAAGGTGAAGAAGCTCAAAAGTTGTTTCTAAGGAGATGCAGAGCTTAAATGTCACCGAAATAGAAGGTGAAGAGACTCAAAAGACGTTTCTAAGGGGATGCAGAGTCTAGGTGTGTTTTCGTGTGGGTATGTGTCTTCGGCATAAACATCATGCTGCATCATATTATCGCATTATTTTGCATAGCATTACATCATACATCATGTCGCATCAGTAGCAAGATTGTGGATAAGGAAAGTTGCTTCTTTCAAAATATGCGATGAATGGAACAATGTGCTAGAGCATAAAGTGTACCTTCGGCAATTATAATTTTACATGCCAAGAAAATCTTCTTCGACAACGATATTATACAACAGCTGTGCTATAGAAGGGCTCTTTCTTTACGAAGCATGAAAAGAAGGGAAGATGTTTTTCGCCGAAGGTTCAAAAATGGTATGTACGCAAATTTCATGCATTGCAAAGAAATATATTACATTAATATACATATAGATATACAATGTTTAACTCATGTACGAATATTACATTTTCCCAAATACTACATTTCTTAAGTACACAAGAATTCAGTCTTCTTTTAAAATCTTCTCGGCAGCTTCGTTCAGTAGTTTGTTGACAGCTTCATCAACGGCTTCTTTGGCAATCTTTATTGTTTCTAATGCTGCTTTCATGGATAGATCGGCCTCAGGGTCATAAGGCTCAGATGGCAGTGAAAGTTTAGCTGTAGAAAATAACTTGTTAATCCGAAGGCAAAAATAAGCACCGAAGCTAAAATTCAGTAATAATACCTATACGTCTTGCACGCTCAGCAGCCTCTTCGGCTCGCTTAGCTTCTTCTTGGGCATCATGGGATTCCTTTTCGTTTTTCTTTATAGCTTCATCGGCTTTCTCACGGCCACCCTTCATCCAAACATTGGAATAGAATTTCCCGCCCATCAAAGTAGCTTCAGCCGAAGGCTCCTTCGTGTCATCTATGGAGAAGACGGTTTCTGTCTGGGCTGCAACTTTAACATATTCGTAGCCAGTTTTCTCTAAAATTGCTGCAACCCCTCGAGCACCGGCGAAGGCACAAAAATTCCCACGGTCGCTAAGAATTTCTTCAAAAGCTTCACCCTCTTCGTCGATCCATTCAATGACTCCTTCAGGATCGCCTTGAATAAACTTTTGCTCTGATGAGTATGCACCCACTTTGGCAAAGCTATCTTTTAGTTTCTTGGCGCAATCCAAGGATTTCTCATAGCATCTTTCCTTGGATTCACGAAGTTCTTTCACATTATTTTCCAATCTCGCACTTGTCCATTCACTTATCTCTTGCTTTGCCTTTGCAAGTTCAAAGTTTTCATTAGCTTCGGCAAGCTTTTTCCAAAGATCTTCAACTTCGGCTGTATGAGCTGCGGATTGTGCAGTAAGTTTGGCTTCGCTGACCTTTACTCTGTCTACCAAGGAAAGCATAATTTTATCCTTTTCTAGGGCTTCATTCCACAGTCTGATAACCTCTGACCGAAGGTTCCCAAGGGCTATTTGGTAGCTTTCGTCTTCAGCATTCTTTTGTGCCCTTAAAGCATTGCTCAAGATTAAGCCCTACAAAAAAGGGGGGATCAACACAATAATAAAAGATACAAAAATAATCTGTTTATAAGTCAAAACATTTTTACCTTCAGACTGTTATAAGCAAGGCAGTCTACAGGATCATCCTTCGACATTGCAGAGAGGCCAAGCTCGAGCTTCGGAAACCCTATGTTCCTGGCCATCTCCCGGCAAATAGATATCTCCTTTTGTCCGGAAGGCAGTACAGAAAGTCGTATTCATCAGTGCCATTATACACCAAGGATCCTTTTGGGTACTTTAAATCCCTAGCATAGTGCTTAGCTTCGGCAATCTGCTTTTCCGACAACTGTTTATCCGAAGCATGTCGTATGATAAAGTCTAGTTCTTCAATAGATGCTTCGGGGGTAGGAGATTTAACCTTCTTGAATGCGCCTTCTTTTTCCAAGATCAGAGCGGCATCCAAAGGTCCTTGTTCAGTATCCTTTCCAACAGTTTCAACAGGCCCTGTTTCGGCGGGAACTGAGGGCCCAACTTCAGCTTCAACACGAGTTGTAACATCTTCGGGGGTCTCCTTCATATTTTTCTCACTCATGTTGGGCACTTCTGTAGAGGCAGGAGTTGGTACCCTCGTCGACTCCATGATAGCATCTAGTACGCTGTCCATTCTCCTCCTCTTTGGAGTTACTACAGGAATTTTTGATACCTTTGCTGATTTCCTCAATTCTTATTGTTCGGCCGTTTTTGCCTTAGCTTCGGCAGGACACTTCGGCACATCGGCTATTTTGGCTTCTGTCTGCTCCGCTACTGTCTTCAGAATTAGCTCTTCGGCTGATCCCGCTGTGGCTTCAGCAGGAGCGGGGAGCTCTGGCTTAATAGTAGAAGAAGGCCCCTCAGCAAGCTTCGGCACCCTGGCCATTTCAATGTACCTGGGTCGGTGTGTCAAAACTTTAATCTTTTTACCCTTCGGCGTAGCGTAGATGGCCGAAGCAGCAACTTTTATTTTCTTTCCCTGCTTTCGCGAGGGATAACAATAGTCTGGGTATACAAAGCCAATTACATTAAAAACTATGTTTAATCTTCTCTTGCCTCGTCCTCCGAAGGCTAATGTCATCGCATCATCTTTGGCCCTTGTGTAGGCCCCAAGCAATTCGTCACTAGTTACCTCAACACAATTCAGCCAGTCATCGTTCGGCTCATCAAATTGATCTCTGTATCTGAAGGTGTACTCCAGATAAACCAAGCCATATTGACTGGACACGGCAGCAGCTTCCTTCGGCATCTCCCAGTCACTAACAAGAGGCCACACTGTATAAGCAATATGCTCTTGGACTAAGTCTCTTGTGCCAATAAAAATGCATACACTGTTAAAAGCCTTCTAGCATGCTTCAATTTCATTTCCAAGAGCAGTGGCAGGCCTTCTGATGCCGAAGCGAGACCAAATAGGGCATTGAATGATCCCCTTTATATCTTCTCTTTCAACTAAGTTGTTCTTTACATAAAACCACTCCTCTATCCAGGCTCCTGGCCACCTCTTCCGAAACGTCGGGACTAGATAGCTCATACCAGAGCGAGGCACGAAGCTGTAACAACCAAAATTATTATGATATTGCTCCTTGCCAGTAGCCTTCATCTCATAGGACAACTCATGCATGTTACAGAAGCATTTTGCACTCGGCTCTAGTCCCTGGCTCCTCATGGCCTAAATGAAAATCCCCATTCTGATGATAGCTTTAGGGGTAATCTGATGAAGGTAAATCTCAAAAGTCTTTAGAACTTCAACTAAAAATTTACTCAAGCAAAACCGAAGCCCTGCCTTCATGAAGCTCCTGTAGACAACAACTTCATCTACTTCGGGCGCAGGGGCAGTGCTATCTCCTCCAGCCCTCATGAAGGAAACGAGTGACACCTAAGAGGGGGGGGGGGTGAATTAGAACTTCTAAAACTTCTACTAAACTAGGCCACAATTAAATCCCTAGAGCAAAACCTATGCAAATAATCAAACTAGAGTGCAAACTAGGTTTTGTCTAAGTGTTGCTATCTCTATCGCAAAGGCTAAGTTTCAATCTACACTAAATAAGTATGACTACAAGATTGAAACTTAAATGCTTAATATAAATGCGGAATGTAAAGAGCTAAGTAGAGAAGCAAACTCTCGTGGATGACGCCGGTATTTTTACCGAGGTATCCGGAACCACGCAAGGTCCCGACTAATCCTCGTTGATGCCCCTACACAAAGGGAAGCCCACGCGAGGGCCAAGCACCACGGTCGAGTAACTCCGTAGAGAGTCGCGGGCCTTCTCCACGCGCAAGTGGTGCTCCGCTTCCGGCTCCTCTCGGACGCTCCCCGCCATCTCCACTATCGAGCTTCCGGCCGAAACGCCGCGGGCCTCGTTCCCTCCGGTACACGGTGGCGGCCGTGACACAAACGCGGTTGTCACGGTCTCGCAAGACTCTCGCCCCACTCGGTACAATTACAACGACTCACGCAAGAGCCAAGGGGTTGTGTGGTTTTACAAAACTCACTCAACTAACTAGGGTTCACCTAGAGCAAGCGCTAAAGCGGTCTAACTAACCTAAGCACTTCGCAAAGCACCTACGTTAATCACCGAGTGATTCTATTAAGCACTTGGGTGTTTGAGCTCTTGGAAATATGCACTATGTGGCTTGGTATGTTGCTTGGGCTCTCACACTTGAGAATGGCCGGTTGGGGTGGTATTTATAGCCTCCACACCCCAAACTAGCCGTTGGACAGAAGACAGCAACTTTCTGTCGTCGGGTGCACCGGACAGTCCGGTGCACCACCGGACACTGCACTGTAGCATGCCCGGTGCGCCTATCCGTTGCTCTGACAGAGCAGTCGACCGTTGGCGCGCACAGGCTTTTCACACCGGACAGTCCGGTGCGCCACCGGACAGTCCGGTGGTCTTTTCTCCGAGTGCCACCTGGAACTAGCCGTTGGAGCTGGAGTTCCCTGGTGCACCGGACAGTCCGCGTGTGGGCACCGGACAGTCCGGTGTGCCATCGGACAGTCCGATGCGCCTTCGCACAGACAGTCTGTAGCAGCACACTTGGACTTTTCTTTGATCTTCTTAATGTCTTCTTTTGAGGTGTTGCTTTCCTCAATTCCTTAGTCCAAGTAATTCTTGCATCCTGTGAACTACAATCATAAACACTAGCAAAAGCGTTAGTCCACAGGTTGTGTTAATCATCAAACACCAAAACTCAATTAGCCAAATGGCCGGGGTCCATTTTCCTTACAATCTCCCCCTTTTTGGTGATTGATGACAACACAACCAAAGCAAGCAAATAATACAAGTATTTGAATTAAAATATGCAATCTACTTGCTAGGATGCATGATTGTCCCCACAATGTGAAATTATGGACTTAAGCCTCCCCCTAACTCCATAATTCACTTACTTCCTCTTTTAGGACCAAATAACCAAAACCACTGGAAAAACCATTTGAGGATATATAAAATTTTAAATTGGTGGTGTTTGGTGTTTGATATAGTTTTCATTGCTTTGGTCCCTAAACTTCTCCCCCTTTGGCATCAACCACCGAAAAGGAAGACATTAAAAACATGTAGGAAGTAAAAAACTTGCCCTCGACAAGAATTCTATCAAATGATACCACTAGAAGGATATTAGAATAAAACCACTTGTAGGATTTTAAATTGAACCACATGAATGATACCAGTTGAAAAGATTACTCCCCCTAAATGAGTGTTCTCTTTAGAAAGAAATTTCTCCCCCTTTTAGAGATGAAGAAATACTTCCCCCGACAGAGATTCTCTACTTAGGAAAAAGAATGTGAAAATTAGAGGTGCAAGACATGATTTGAAAAGACTAACTTCCCTTATGCATAGGTAACAGAATATGAGTTAAGTACTTATGCATTTTTAGCAACATGGAAGCATATGATATGAAATATAGTCTAATCAAATATTGGAGAAGACATGTAAATGATATACAAAGTAGTCTCAAAAGATACCGATTGAAATTCAATGGCGAGCTTGAGAGACATGAGAGTTCTTGGAGATTTTGCAGTGGAAGATTGTTGTCTTTCTCCGAGGACCTTATTTTCCTTACAATGAGACTATCTCATGAAATAGACTTGAAAAGGTGTTAGTCTCAAAGTGTTAGATTATAGAGTAACCTCCCCCTAAAGGTGTGCATACAAGTTTTGAATACTTGTAGGAGACATGCACTTTGATTTGATATCAAGAGGGGCAAATTATCCATAATCCAAACTTTGGCACATATAAGTTAAATGATACAACTTGTAGAAATAAAAATCTTCAATTGATGCATCATTTACTATGGAGTGATATAAAAGCTATGTGCCGTGCTTAAATAAACATTTTAAGCCATGTAGGTTTGCTTAAGTATATGAATTGAAATCACGCAATCCTACCATATGATTTACCTAGTATGCATGATTCTAAACAAAAGTACATAACAAATGTGATACTAGGCAAGAAAGGTAAACTAGATACAAGGTAAGTAGATACGCATATCTAAAAACAAGAAATACAATAAATCTAGTTACCTTAGTCATGGGTGGGAAATTTGGGTCCAAGATATTGACTAACCCACTTGGCAATAAACTTGATCCAATATGATGTATCCCATGATATACATCCTAATTTTGCCAAGTCTCCAAATTTCCCGCTGACCTTCGGTCCACTTACTTCTGTTTCGGGATCCAAACCTTCTTGGTGCTTTTCATGGTTGAAATTATTTCTTTTGGCACCCAGATGCGTTTGGCCCCCTTTCCTTTGTTGGCTTGCTTGTTGGCCTTGATTGCTATCACCTTTCCATTCCTTTTCTTCTTGATCAAATATGGTGTAGCATCCTTTTTGTTCACCTTTTTGATGTAGGTGTTGGAGATTTTGCTTGATGGCTTTTGCTTGAGCTTTTGCCTTTGTTTATCCCCGGTCATCGCCTTGCATTGAAAAGACTTATGGCCTTCTATGTGGCATAGCCTACAAATCACAGTTTCTCCCTCCATAGGCTTGTTCACTCCCGCAGTGGTGTTATCCTGTGGAGGTCAGATTTGTTTGGCTTTGCCTTTCTTGTCATACAAAGCCTTGCCAAGGCGAACCACTTCTTGCTTTAATTGTTCATTTTCCTTTGCAACCTCATCCGAACATGTCTCTACAACAATATTCTTAACAACAACTTGGTTGCAGGGGTTAGAATCATCAATTAAATCAAAGCAAGAAGTAGAAGCATCTTTCTTAATTATTTCAGGTATTTCAACTAAAGATGCTGCTGGGGTGCTACCAATGTTTTCTAGCTTAGTAGTTAGCTCATTATTATGTATGCTAAGAATTTCCATTTTCTCTAGCAAATTTTCAATAGCTTCTTGGGAGCTAGCTAACTTAGCCTTAAGTTTTTCATTCTTTTTAATAAGGCTATCATCGGTAGCAGTGGATGGAGCACTAGATTCTAATAGCTCAATTTTAGTTGATAGCTCACTATTTAGGTTTGCAAAAGTTTCAAATTTTTCTAGCAAACCTTTGTAATCATTTTGAGAGCTAACCAACTTATTTTTCAAAGTTTTAAGTTGAGCTTTTTGCTTAGTGCAAACATCCTGGAAAAATTCTACGGCTTCCGCAAGCTCATCTAGAGAGGGCTTTCCCTCACCTTCATCATCACTACTACTTTCATCACTAGAGGATGGAATGCTTTCGTTACCTCTTGCCATAAGGCATTTGTGTGATGACCGTGATGAGCGTGACGAGGACCGGTGGCTGCGCGTCCTTGGAGGTTCATCTTCACTTGAAGAATCATCCAAAGTTCTAACACTTGTTAGCGCCTTGCCTTTGCTCCTCTCCTTTTTGGGTTTGGCCATATTTGGACAGTTGTCCCTAAAGTGGCCCTTCTCCCCACATGCGAAGCATCCTCTCTTCCTTTGCTTTTTCCTGTCAATGTTAAAGAGAAGATCCTCGACCTGCAGGGGCACACCCATTAGATTAATCTTGCGGATCATCCTCATTACCTTTCCGACGCGTTGGATTGTTTCTTCGTCCTCGGAGGATGATGTGCATGGTTGATTATCTTCATCATCATCACTTTCTTCTTCTTCCTCTTCTTCACTTGAGGAACTTAGAGTGGGAGCCTTCTTTTTGCCCTTCCTTTCATCACATGCAAAAGCATATGGTCTTGAGGAAGTTGGCTCCTCTCCCCGACTCATTTTTCGTGACATCTCAAAGGCCGCGATTTTCCCAATCACAATGATTGGGGTCATGTTGCTCAAGTCTTCCATATTGTGAAGGATGGTGATGATGCTCCCATATCTTTGTTGTGGTAGCAGGGAGATAATCTTCCTCATAATGTCCGCATCACCTAGCTTATTAATGCCAATAGAATTGAGCTCATTGATGATTAGATTCAAACGAGAATACATGTCTCTAACAAGCTCATCATCTTTCATGGCAAAAGAATTATACTCATTTAAGACTAGGCAATGTTTTTGCTCACGGACATTGGATGTGCCGTCATGGAGCTCATGCAATTTTAGCCAAATCTCATTAGCAGTTTTCAAGGTAAATACTTGATTAAAAATATCTATGCTAAGAGATTCATACAGGTAATTTTTGGCTCTAGCATTTAAATGAATTTCTTTTTCCTCACTCGTGGTGGGTTTCTCGGGATTCTTGAGGGGTTTCATCCCGTCACGAGTGACTCTCCAAACACCTAGATTAACGACCTCTAGGTAACAAGCCATTCTAGCACTATAATATGGGAAGTTAGTGCCGTCGAAATGTGGTGGCCTATGGGTATCCATCCCTTCCTCTAAAAAGCGTCAGCTCTTTTTAGCGGTGAAGCTAAAGCGTTTCAAATGAGCCAAACCGGGCTCTGATACCAATTGAAGGAAACGGGTGACGCCTAAGAGGGGGGGGGGGTGAATTAGGACTTCTAAAACTTCTACTAAACTAGGCCACAATTAAATCCCTAGAGCAAAACCTATGCAAATAATCAAACTAGAGTGCAAACTAGGTTTTGTCTAAGTGTTGCTATCTCTATCGCAAAGGCTAAGTTTCAATCTACACTAAATAAGTATGACTACAAGATTGAAACTTAAATGCTTAATATAAATGCGGAATGTAAAGAGCTAAGTAGAGAAGCAAACTCTCGTGGATGACGCCGGTATTTTTACCGAGGTATCCGGAACCACGCAAGGTCCCGACTAATCCTCGTTGATGCCCCTACGCAAAGGGAAGCCCACGCGAGGGCCAAGCACCACGGTCGAGTAACTCCGTAGAGAGTCGCGGGCCTTCTCCATGCGCAAGTGGTGCTCTGCTTCCGGCTCCTCTCGGACGCTCCCCGCCGTCTCCACTATCGAGCTTTCGGCCGAAACGCCGCGGGCCTCGTTCCCTCTGGTACACGGTGGCGGCCGTGACACAAACGCGGTTGTCACGGTCTCGCAAGACTCTCGCCCCACTCGGTACAATTACAACGACTCACGCAAGAGCTGAGGGGTTGTGTGGTTTTACAAAACTCACTCAACTAACTAGGGTTCACCTAGAGCAAGCTCTAATGCGGTCTAACTAACCTAAGCACTTCGCAAAGCACCTACGCTAATCACCGAGTGATTCTATTAAGCACTTGGGTGTTTGAGCTCTTGGAAATATGCACTATGTGGCTTGGTATGTTGCTTGGGCTCTCACACTTGAGAATGGCCGGTTGGGGTGGTATTTATAGCCTCCACACCCCAAACTAGCCGTTGGACAGAAGGCAGCAACTTTCTGTCGTCGGGTGCACCGGACAGTCCGGTGCACCACCGGACACTGCACTGTAGCATGTCCGGTGCGCCTATCCGTTGCTCTGACAGAGCAGTCGACCGTTGGCGCGCACAGGCTTTTCACACCGGACAGTCCGGTGCGCTACCGGACAGTCCGGTGGTCTTTTCTCCGAGTGCCACCTGGAACTAGCCGTTGGAGCTGGAGTTCCCTGGTGCATCGGACAGTCCGCGTGTGGGCACCGGACAGTCCGGTGCGCCTTCGCACAGACAGTCTGCAGCAACACACTTGGACTTTTCTTGGATCTTCTTAATGTCTTCTTTTGAGGTGTTGCTTTCCTCAATTCCTTAGTCCAAGTAATTCTTGCATCCCGTGAACTACAATCATAAACACTAGCAAAAGCGTTAGTCCACAGGTTGTGTTAATCATCAAACACCAAAACTCAATTAGCCAAATGGTCGGGGTCCATTTTCCTTACACCTCACAATAGAAATATCGCGGAAGTATCTTCCTTTCATAGTATTAATCTGACTTAGCTTGATGGTTGATTTTCCGAAGATGGTATGACTCGACCGCCAGGACCGATCTTCGACATCTTCATTTCCACTTTCCAAATCAAAACTTTCACTATCGCTGGAATCCTCAGATAACCCAGCCAGCATTTCATTGGTGATTTTCTCTGTGTTTGTTTTCTCCATAGCTTCATAAAACCCAGCCAATGCAGGGTCAACAACCTTCTTCTCTTCAGCCATTTAGTCAATGGTTGTACAAATGCCGAAGCTTACAATTTAATCAAAACTTGGCAGAGCAAAAAATTCAGAATGACAAAAATAGCGCAAGCAGTTGAAATGGCACATTAAATGCTATCAATGCGAGTCCCTATTTATATGCCCAGCGCATCATAACTTGGTGTGCCCTACATGTCAGTGTCTTTCGCTATCCTAGCGAAGGGAAGGTGTTTTTTCGGACCTTCGGCTAAAGGCCTTCATTCACGCTGCAGTCTGAATTTGTTAACAAAGAAACAAATTAATACTATGAGGGGCTACCGTTGGGTGCTGCCGGTACCCTAGAACAGGGGTACCCCTTACTACCGTATAAAGGCACAGTACCCACGCGACTATCCTTGGTCGCGTGGTAAAAGACCTGTATGTGGGACTAGACCACGACTCACCCAAGCCTCGGGTGACTACTCTGGGTCCACAACAGTGCCTGACCCCACCACATGGGCAGGTCCGGAGCCGCCACGTGTCCAGAGAAGGTGATATACTCCAAGGCATCAACAATGAGTCTGGACCCCCATGGGAGAGCGCCGGACCCCTAGATATACAGTCCGGACCTCCAAGGTTGGTCTAGGACCTCCACGTGTGCAAGCCGGACCCCTGGAATGGGATCCGGACCCCTCCCGTATGGGGTCCAGGCCACCCACAATGGGGTCCCAAGGTCCCAGGATAGAACATACTCGAGCCTTGAACATGACCCATGCGGGGGTCCGGTGCCGACACATGTCCGGACCTAGTCTGGTGGGTTCCGGACCTGTCCGCATATACTCCTGCTCCCCGCTCAGGCGAAGACCCGATGCTGCCACATGGCATACTGCGCGCGGCTTAAGCCAATGGACGAAACCTAGCATGACGCCTCTGGGCCACGCGCGCCTTCGCATTCATTGCGGATAAGACGTGCGCCTGTCCATTCCACTGACAGGCAGCGTGCTCAGTCCACGATAAATGGGCCAAGCTGTTACTCGCCATTACTCGCACGTTTCGACTATCAATGTTGCATGGACTGTGGTAATCAAGACTCTTGGTGATTGCTCAGGCGTTACTAGCATTAGTTACTCACATAATGTATTCCTGTGTAACACTCCGGGTTCCACAAACAACCCGGAATGCTATTGAACTACACTTCCGACGTCCATATATAAAATTTCGGCAGCATCCCCTTTGCAAGATTGCATAAAAGAGGGGGCAACAGAGTATAAACATATATCATGACTAAAACATACTAAGTATTATTAATCGACTAGCAAGGGAAGATAAACATACGACCTGAACTGAATTAACCAGTGCGCACGACCATATAAAGAAAACAAACTTCCTTTGACAATAAGTTTCTAATTAAATCATGGCTGCGCCTGGGCAACGTTATTGTGAGAGTAAAAGTGGACGTGCTGCTACTCCCCTCATTCCCAACATGTATCAAGTACCTGCATTGAGTAATGCAAGAGTGAGATGACACATCTCAACAAGTAAAATAATATCAAACAGTTTAACCACATAAGAACATTGTTTTACCACCACTTGATTCCACAACCTTTTTATTACGAAGGTGCAGCACGTATACAACGTACAACACACCTAGTTACCACACCTTGCAGGTAGAAACCACAATAGTAACATAGTAATGTCACACTTCATATATTCCTCATGAGTGCAAATGTCTGCAAATGCAAGGATGACTTCTGCCTTCATACCACTAAGGATATGAAGCCGCATCGTACCCCTCCTCGGGCAACGTACGATGCTAAAAATGTACCGGTACGGTCGGACCATAAGATCACGATATAACTTCAAAATGCAAGATGGATGATACGATGTGCATGTCATGCCTACAACACTTCATATAACATGATTCAAAAAGATACTTCAACTTCATCCAAGATGGGAATCAACCACATATATCATTACCAAATTATGATCATCCACAATATTAGACAATTGAGAATTAATACTTCCAAACAAATAAACTTCATCATAGAATTCAATGATTAACATAATTAAAACTTATGCATACTCAATGATAGGGAATAGGATGCAAACCAAACGGTAGCAACCACCACTGTATTTACTTGCCTTTACCGGAAGTTCGGGCAAATCCCTAAGTACGATCCGGAAGTCCACCACCTGTTTTTGACACCCAACTTAGTGCACCAATTTCACATAATCAGGCTCATAAGCGACGCCGCAACTACGCACAAACTCAAACCCCGCCGTGGGTTACATCTCTCCCTACACCCACCAAACTGCAGCGGCGCTGCTTAATAATTTCATAACTTTAAAATTATGACAGCAGTGGTAACAAACAAAAACTCCAGAGGCATCTACATAAAATTACCCACAAGTTTTGTATACAATTTATAATTAAATTCCAACATCTAATTAGCCCAAAACAGTCCACAAGATGAACCCTGTAATCTGTTTTTCTTTGTCTTTTGGACAGCGACATACCCGGATTCAAACAGCGATATCTTTTAAAATATAATTCCAAATCAAGCGCATAAGTACTCATTGGAAAGATAAGACAAATCCCTACATGATTATCATACTGGTTAACACTAATTACCCACGAAAAATTTCTAGAAACTGTTAATACCACTGCTGTTCACCCACCTGAAAAATCTGTTTTTTTTGGACAGCAACATAACTGGATTCAAACAACGATATCTCCTAAATTATAACTCCGAATCGAGCGCATAAGTACTTGTTGGAAAGATAACATAAAGTCCTATATGATTCTCATACTGATTAACACTAATTACTCCCGAAAAATCCCTAGAAACTGCTAATACTGCTGCTGTTCATCCCCCTGAAAATCTGTTTTTTGGACAGCCACCTAGCCGGTTTCAAACGGTGATAACTTTTAATTTATAACTCCAAATTGAGCGCATAAATACTCGTTGGAAAGGTATGCCAAAGTTCTACATGATTCCCAAACTGATTCCCCTTAATTCTCCACGAAAAATGCCCAGAAATCACTAATTCTGCTGCTGTTCGTTCACCCCCTTAAAATTCTGGACAGCCCTTCTACCAAATCGCACCCGCAACATCTAAACAATTGGATTGCCGCATAAAATGAACAAGAGATAAACACAAAAATCACCTTGGGTTCTCCCCTTTTCTTCCTCCCTTCCTCCCTCCACCGAAAACTGTTGAAGATTTGCACCACGCGACGGAGATCCGAGCGGCAACGAATGGCACCATGGGAGGAGGAGATGGGGGGGGGCTAGGGTTTGATGTGTGGCTGTAAGTGCTTGAGAAAGGAGGAGATGGAAGGGGGGGGGCGGCCAAGAGGGTAGGGGAATGGGGGGGCGGCTGCACAAAGAATGGAGGGGGGGGTTAGGAGGAGGGCGGCTAGGGTTATGGGGGTTAGTGGGCCGAAACAAGATTTGTGGCCCAACACGCCCACGCGACGGCTCCCGACCCCGATGCAAGCGCCTAACCAAAGAAATTCTACTGCCCTACTGGTGAATGTTTTTCCTCAAATTCCAAATTCCCAAAACGCAACCACCGAAAGAGAGAAAAAAAACAAAAAGAATACCCTCCAACTTCTCTTCTTTGCAAACCGGGTGTCACACTCTACCCCCTTAAAAAGAATTTGACCTCGAATTCCGACGCTTCTATCGGAACAACAAAAGAAAGATTAATGAATCAACAAAACTCACACATAAAGAAAAGTTCGAGTACTTCTGCTGCATCAGCTCCTCAAGCTCCTAGGATTCTAAGATACGCAGCAGACGACACTCTAGAGTCTGCTCTTGCTACACAGGAATCGGCTCTAGCTTGATTTGATGGTCTGGATTCCGCAAATACTTCCTCAACATAAAGACATGGAATACTTGGTGTACTCTGATCATAGATTCCGACAATTACATGTGCTAAGCCCAGCTGCCAACTCGGCCAAGATAGTAGACTGTCCTATATACCTCGGGCCAAGCTTTCCTGACACCAAATCAATCATTGACATATGCAAGTACTTCAAGGAATGTATATATGAATTCAAGGCATATAATGTTCCTATAGCCTAAACAAAACTTAGCCAAACAAGAGCAACTTCAAGAGAGCAACTTAATGCTTGCATATTTCTAGATAGCAGCACAACGGTTAATTGTTTTGCTCCTAACTCACAAAATATGCATCGAAAATTAGTAAACTAGGACTTTATGGAAAGCTTATAAAGTCCACTATACCCTTGGTATTAACATCACAACAAGATTTGATACTTAGAAAGGTCAAACAATGCTAAACGTAAATTCTATCCAGACTTGGACATAATTCAACTACTCAATTCAAAAATCCATAATTGGAGTCTCAATCATCCAATTTAGGTGCTCCCAGACTTTTTAGAAAGCTAGTAGAATTTTCTATAATTCATTTATAAACATATCAAGTTAATTCAATGCATATTAAGGTCAAAAGACACGAGAAAGGCTCTACTGTCCAATTTTGGACAGATTCAGAGATCACACTTAAAACAACTGTAACTTAACTTATAGATCTCCAAAAAAATTAATCCAAAATTTGTTGAAACGATTAAGAAAAGTACTACAACTTCTTTATAATTTATAATAAGTTATTCGAAGTTTAAATTGGGCAAACAAGGTCAGCTTCGAAATCTGTACAGAATCTGCACAGATTTCAAGACTGGACTTGAGAAAATCATAACTCCCAAACTACTAGACCTATGGTCATGAAATTTTACACAAGTAAGATAAAGAAGTTGGATACAACTTTTATATATAACATCTCTACAGAAAAGATGGTTTACTTCATTGAACTAGCTGCATAACTAAAACTGGTCATGCAGTCCCAATAGCAAGCAATAGATTTTATCAGGTTCATTACTCTTCTAAGATTAAGCGTTCATTGAAAGACTAATAACTTTAGGTTCTTAATTACGAGACACCTAGAACAAATATAAGTATAGAAGCAATATGATAACTTTTTAAATCATTTAAGCCTAATCTCACATCATGCAAACAAGAATCAATTTAAGCATGTTATGTCTGCCCACATATTCATCCAAGCACATTCTATACATGATATCATAACTCCCTACAGTTAACAAAATTTTGCAAATATAAACTCATTGAAAAGATTATAACATTCCCTAGAACTTTTATTATAATGAGTGTCTCGAATTGGTTTCCAAACCGATAAAACAATGCAACTCTTTTGTTGCAAAACTGATAGGATTGAAACAATGGACAACTAAAATTCAAAAACCTATAACTCCTACTATACTCAACTTAAACTACAACGAACACGCGTTGGAAAAGTTTTGAAAATTGTCCACGACTTTTGCAATAAAGTTGCACCCAAATTAATCCTTATAGCCCTCAACTCTGCATGACCTACAGCTAAACTCAGCCTGAGATACTACACATTAGAGATTCGACTTATATCCGGGCAACCACCTCTCCAAATCTATTTAACAGACAGTTACAAGTAAATGCCCATTAAAAAGGTACTAAAAAGACCTACAAGTTTTGCTTAAAGAGAATTCGCAAATTTGTGCACTGCAACTATCAAAACGCGGTCGATTTATTGGTGATTATAACGACGCCTAAAGTTCAGACACAACGGTGCAACAACTTCAGAGCTACCTAACTCCAATTATATGCAATGAGAATTAGAAACCCATACTCTTTGAAAAGATCATGAAATTACTAAAACTTTCATAATCCATAAAGACCAAATTATACCGTCTTCAATGTCTACTCTTCCATACAAAATTAAAGACTCACTCTGCTAGAGACACCAACAAAGATGTTTTAAGAAACACATATCTCTCAAATGTTTAGACCAAACATGGTGATTAAACATTCTATGGAAAGATGAAGAAACATACTACAAAACATTCTAGATAAGTGAAACCTGATTCAGCCTCCAACTAATTTAAAATGCCTCCCGAAACCAAACAACACATTATCAACAATAAAAAAACAATATAAAATAAAACCCAAGTCATTGGCAGGTGCAATCAACACTAGGATTTTCCACTACCAAACTAGGATGCAACTCCACAAAGTCTTTAAATAACACTCTACCAAATAGGTTAGAACACTAGGCACAACAATCAATGAATTCAACAACCTCGTTTGTTAATGCCACTAAGGTCAAACATCCATGTATCGACAATGTATGAAACACCTGACATACCCGTCTCCAGCACTATAAAACATGGTTGTTATTACACTAGAACCAACTACTAGAAATCTCCAAAACTATTCTGTTGACGTGAAGCAAATGGTGCTCATGTCATATAACATCTTTTTCTCCTCTCAAAAAAGATAAAATTTGCAATACTCATAAAGCAATGGAGGGATAACAACAAGAAAAACTAATGTACTTCTTGACACAGACTCATGCAAAAGCTTCATAAATATTACTTTCAACACTAAAATAATAACACGATACTATGCTCAACAGGAGTAATTGGACTTCAATAAGACAATCCACCTAACCAAACTACCTTGATTAACCTCACATACAACAATACCTCCTATTATTGCACTTGAACAATTTGTACCTAGTGATGTCATAGGATGAATTCAAAGTAGTAGACATACATGATCTATCAAACCATCATTCATATAAAAAAATCTCCATCTGATGCAACAACCACATCATTATAGAGATAGATGACTAACAAACATAAGCAACTTCCAGTTAAACATTGACTTTGTTTAAGATAAAGCGGTCCAAATAATAATTCAAGCATGCATAGAGAACTGATCATATAAAAAAACTACCATATATCATCGGCAATTAAAAACAATATAAAACGGGTTGTCCATATCGTCCACATGACTAGCCTCCAACAAATAAAAATTATGCATAACCTTTTTGGCTATAGAAACAAACCATAGAAGGAAAACATACATGCCTCTTCAACTATAATATAGACATGAAATCCACTTGAAATCACCCTATTTATTATTAAAGATAAGGTTGCACACAATAAGAAAACCTATCATGTAAACATGGTTGAACTTATCTATCCACGTCATCTTACAAATTCACTTGAGTTCTACCAGTCTCAAGATTTCATAGACAGTACAACATTGCCTTTGCTCTATGGAGACAAACCTATTGTACTCTAAGATCAAGTTGGCAAGTAGCCACACTAGCCAAAAAAAAGGTGAGGTGTAAAGCACTGCACCCATGGAAATATTACATTGATAAGTTGGGTTGTAACCCAACAGTTAATCAAACTCAACAACACCATAAAACTACATTGTATAGTGTTTTCACACTACACCAAGTCGGATTAGATCCTCTATACACAAGCTCAATAAACAATCGGTCCTACAAGTACTAGAACCCAAGAATCCTTTTGGGAAAAAAAACATCCATAGTCAAGCATATAGAAATATATGATGGTAATAGCTCAGAGATTAGTAAACATTGCATCCCAAAAAACATCATGACGATATGTATATAAAACAAGTACATTAGTAGCTTCACTTGCATAATAATTTCAATAACAACCACATCAAGAAACCAATATTAAATAGAAGTAACATTTCATATCAAGCATTACGTCGTTAACGACATACCCCATCAAACCATAAAGGGGTTTGGAGTAAGGAAATTCTAGTCATCTATACAATAAAATACTAATATGAAAGATATATGAACCCATACCCTTCCTATATGTGCAAGTGTGTCAAATTTATCTTCAAATTGCGTAGAATCTAAAGCCTATGCTTTGATACCAACTGTAACACTCCGGGTTCCACAAACAACCCGGAATGCTACTGAACTACACTTCCGACATCCATATATAAAATTTCGGCAGCATCCCCTTTGCAAGATTGCATAAAAGAGGGGGGCAACAGAGTATAAACATATATCATGACTAAAACATACTAAGTATTATTAATCGACTAGCAAGGGAAGATAAACATACGACCTGAACTGAATTAACCAGTGCGCACGACCATATAAAGAAAACAAACTTCCTTTGACAATAAGTTTCTAATTAAATCATGGCTGCGCCTGGGCAGCGTTATTATGAGAGTAAAAGTGGACGTGCTGCTACTCCCCTCATTCCCAACATGTATCAAGTACCTGCATTGAGTAATGCAAGAGTGAGATGACACATCTCAGCAAGTAAAATAATATCAAACAGTTTAACCACATAAGAACATTGTTTTACCACCACTTGATTCCACAACCTTTTTATTACGAAGGTGCAGCACGTATACAACGTACAACACACCTAGTTACCACACCTCGCAGGTAGAAACCACAATAGTAACATAGTAATGTCACACTTCATATATTCCTCATGAGTGCAAATGTCTGCAAATGCAAGGATGACTTCTGCCTTCATACCACTAAGGATATGAAGCCGCATCGTACCCCTCCTCAGGCAACGTACGATGCTAAAAATGTACCGGTACGGTCGGACCATAAGATCACGACATAACTTCAAAACGCAAGATGGATGATGCGATGTGCATGTCATGCCTACAACACTTCATATAACATGATTCAAAAAGATACTTCAACTTCATCCAAGATGGGAATCAACCACATATATCATTACCAAATTATGATCATCCACAATATTAGACAATTGAGAATTAATACTTCCAAACAAATAAACTTCATCATAGAATTCAATGATTAACATAATTAAAACTTATGCATACTCAATGATAGGGAATAGGATGCAAACCAAACGGTAGCAACCACCACTGTATTTACTTGCCTTTACCGGAAGTTCGGGCAAATCCCTAAGTACGATCCGGAAGTCCACCACCTGTTTTTGACACCCAACTTAGTGCACCAATTTCACATAATCAGGCTCATAAGCGACGCCGCAACTACGCACAAACTCAAACCCCGCCGCTGGTTACATCTCTCCCTACACCCACCAAACTGCAGCGGCGCTGCTTAATAATTTCATAACTTTAAAATTATGACAGCAGTGGTAACAAACAAAAACTCCAGAGGCATCTACATAAAATTCCCCACAAGTTTTGTATACAATTTATAACTAAATTCCAACATCTAATTAGCCCAAAATAGTCCACAAGATGAACCCTGTAATCTGTTTTTCTTTGTCTTTTGGACAGCGACATACCCGGATTCAAATAGCGATATCTTTTAAAATATAATTCCAAATCAAGCGCATAAGTACTCATTGGAAAGATAAGACAAATCCCTACTTTATTATCATACTGGTTAACACTAATTACCCACGAAAAATTCCCAGAAACTGTTAATACCACTGCTGTTCACCCACCTGAAAAATCTGTTTTTTTGGACAGCAACATAACTGGATTCAAACAACGATATCTCCTAAATTATAACTCCGAATCGAGCGCATAAGTACTTGTTGGAAAGATAACATAAAGACCTACATGATTCTCATACTGATTAACACTAATTACTCCCGAAAAATCCCTAGAAACTGCTAATACTGCTGCTGTTCATCCCCCTGAAAATCTGTTTTTTGGACCGCCACCTAGCCGGTTTCAAACGGTGATAACTTTTAATTTATAACTCCAAATTGAGCGCATAAATACTCGTTGGAAAGGTATGCCAAAGTTCTACATGATTCCCAAACTGATTCCCCTTAATTCTCCACGAAAAATGCCCAGAAATCACTAATTCTGCTGCTGTTCGTCCACCCCCTTAAAATTCTGGACAGCCCTTCTACCAAATCGCACCCGCAACATCTAAACAATTGGATTGCCGCATAAAATGAACAAGAGATAAACACAAAAATCACCTTGGGTTCTCCCCCTTTTCTTCCTCCCTCCACCAAAAACAGTTGAAGATTTGCACCACGCGACGGAGATCCGAGCAGCAACGAATGGCACCATGGGAGGAGGAGATGGGGGGGGGGGCTAGGGTTTGATGTGTGGCTGCAAGTGCTTGAGAAAGGAGGAGATGGGAGGGGAGGCGGCCAAGAGGGTAGGGGAATGGGGGGTGGCTGCACAAAGAATGGAGGGGGGGGGGGGGTTAGGGGGAGGGTGGCTAGGGTTATGGGGGTTAGTGGGCCGAAACAAGATTTGCGGCCCAACACGCCCACGCGACGGCTCCCGACCCCGATGCAAGCGCCTAACCAAAGAAATTCTACTGTCCTACTGGTGAATGTTTTTCCTCAAATTCCAAATTCCCAAAACGCAACCACCGAAAGAGAGAAAAAAAACAAAAAGAATACCCTCCAACTTATCTTCTTTGCAAACCGGGTGTCACATCCTGCCATTATGCTCCTGGGCCCACATGTCGAGGCTCAACATCCTTGTATGTGCCACCCTTAAACTATAAAAGGGAAGACACACAACGTTACAGGGACAAGCTCTCTAGGATCTCAGACTCACACACAAGCTTAGGCTCTCAAGTACACAAACACAGGCTTACACATTCAATACAGCATACACACAGTGGAGGTAGGGTATTACGCTCCGGCGGCCTAAACCACTATAGTCCCTTGTGTGCTCCTGTGTTCATCTCGAATCCACACATCAGGCAAACCGCTTAAGCCCCCTCCTCATCTTAGGATTAGGGCGAGTGCATTCCACCACCCGGCCGGAGGATTTTCTCTCTGACATTTGGCATGCCAGGTAGGGGGTTTTGGCTTTAGGTTTTCGCCTATTTTCCTGCTCGACACGATGGTCCAGATCGTCGAGCACCGCGGCTTGACTCCTGAGAACTTCCTGATGGAGGAAGAGGCTGCGTCTTCCATGCCACGGGGCTCCAACCGCCCTGCGCCTGGTGCTGCAGCTGTACATGCTGTGCGACAGCACACTCCTGCACAGACATCCAGGGCTCCGTCAAGGGCTGCTCCTGGGGTGCTGTCTGCAGCCAGGGAGTTGCTACGCCACCCTCCGAGCTCCACGGCCTCGCTGGGGGACCATGAAGCAGTGGCATGACGATGTCGACCATCTCCTCGGCATGGCGCATTCTGGCTTGGCCAGACCCAGGCCTCGGTCATTCCGGAGTCAACATGAGGCATCGGCATCAGTACGCTCACCCTCGGTGAAGGCTGCACCGACTGAGGACCTGCGGGTGGAGCTCAACCGCCAGCGTGCGGGCGAGGATGCCCCAATTTCTCTGGAGAGACTTGATGACCTGTGGGCAAAACTCAACCGCAGGCATGCGGGCGAGGACGCACGAGTCTCTCTGGCGAGGGCGCGTGAGCGCCTGCTAAACTTCGAGGGTCGCAACCTCGACCAGGACTTCGCTTTGCTTGCTCCACAAACTCCAAGGGGTGCCCGAACCCACACGGGTGTCCCATTGGTCGGCATGGGCTGTGCCGCGCTAGCGGACCACCTCCGCGCGGCAACTTGGCCGCCCAAGTTTCGGCCACACGAGCGAGAGAAGTACGACGATACGTCAAACCCGTTGTAATTTTTGTAGGTTTACATCATCGCCATTACGGTAGCTGGTGGAAACACTGCTGTGATGGCGAGCTATTTTCATGTAGCCTTGACCGGGCCGGCCCGGACCTGGCTCATGAACCTGACCTCGGATCCGTTTACTCCTGGGAAGAGCTCTGTGCACGGTTCACAGCGAACTTTGCTAGTTCTTATCAGCAGCATAGCGTGGTGGCTCATCTCCATGCCGTAAGGCAAGAACCCGGGGAGACTCTCCGGGCTTTCATCGCCCACTTCACCAAGGTATGCGGGACCATACCTCGCGTCTCCGATGCCTCTATCATCACTGCTTTCTGATAGGGGGTGTGTGATGAGAAGATGTTGGAGAAGCTGGCGACGTATGACATGGAAATTGTCACCACGCTCTTCGCTCTGGCCGACAAATGTGCAAGAGCTGCGGAGGGCCGTGCATGGCACTCGGCACCACAGACCGGAGTTACCCAGACGGGTGGCTCGGGTGCCGTCACCTAGGGCGGCAACAACAACAAGAAGAAGAAGAACCGCGACCATGATAGGCTGCAGTCTGCTGCTACGACCACTGCAGCTGCGACTGGGGACCGGAACGAGCGTGGCAAGTGCCCACGGCAACAGGGAGGCAACATTGGCTCATGCCCTGTGCACCCCAACAGTCGCGACAGCGCTTCGAAATGCCGCGAGATCATCAAGCTCGCAAAGCGCGTCAGCAAGCGGTGCGAGCAGGCTTTCAGGGATGGCTCGCTGCCTCGTCGCCAACCGGGCAAGGAGAAGGTCGACGAAGGTGACGCGGCCGCGGGAGAACGAGACCTCGGGTATTAGTCACCTGAGGGGGTCCTCAAGGACGTTTTCACTGAAGACTCTAACTCCGGTGACGACAATGACCGCAGCAAGAAGCTGTACGTGATGTACGGCGGGAGCTGGTAGCTCACCTCCCAAAGGAACGTCAAGTCCCTGCGCCGAGAGGTCCTTTTGGCGGTCCTAGGGGTCCCAAAGGCTGCTCCACATCAACGGTGGAGGAGCACTACCATCTCCCTCGAGGCATCCGACTGCCCCGAAAACATGGCAGGGGCCGGTATACTACCGCTCATCCCCGCCCTGTCATCGCCAACATGCGGCTGCACCATGTTCTGATTGACGATGGGGCTGGGCTCAACGTCATCAGCCATGCTGCATTCAAGCAGCTGCAGATCCTAGGGTCTCGACTGGGACCCTCTCATCCATTCTCCGGAGTGGGCCCACAACCGGTGTATCCCCTTGGGAGCATCGCACTCCCGGTAACATTTGGGGCCGAGGAGAACTTCCACACAGAGAATGTCCAGTTCGACGTCGTGGAGGTTAACCTCCCATTCAATGCCATCATTGGCAGGACAACCCTGTACCGGTTCATGGCCATTGCCCATTACAAGTATTTGGTCCCCAAGATGTCGTCCCCTGCTGGGGTCCTCACCGTGCGAGGTGACCACACCGCTGCACTTGTTGCTTTTGAGAAGCTGCATGCCCTGGCGGCAGAAACTGCTTGCTCGAACGACGGAGGGAGGGACCCCTCGACTTCCGGTACCAAGGCGCCTACTAAGGTGCCAAAGGTGCAGCCATCCGGAGCAGACATCGGTCCCGTCAAGACCATCCAGGTCGGCGCGGATTCTTCCCAGACCACCCGCATCGCGGGCAATCTGGAGGAGAAATATGAACTCACGCTCGTCGCCTTCCTCCAGGCAAATGTCGACGTTTTCGCATGGGAACCATGGCAGATTCCTGGGATCCCCAGGGAGGTTATTGAGCACCGTCTGAAGATCCACCTTGACGCCAAACCGGTGAGTCAGAAGCCTTGGAGACAGTCCGTTGAGCGGCAGGACTTCATCCGTGAGGAGGTCCGAAAGCTGCTAAACGCTGGCTTCATCGAAGAGGTTCATCACCCAGTGTGGCTGGCCAACCCAGTCATTGTTCCAAAGGTGAACGGGAAGCTTTGGATGTGCATCGACTACACCAGCCTTAATAAGGCTTGTCCCAAGGACCCGTATCCACTTCCACGCATAGATCAAATCATGGATTCTACCTCTAGGTGCGACCTCTTGTCCTTCTTAGATGCTTACTCTGGTTTCCATCAGATCCAGATGTCTAGGGAAGATAGGAAGCATACCGCTTTTGTAATAGTGGATGGGCTTTACTATTATGTTGTAATGCCCTATGGTCTGAAGAACGTGAAAGGGAAATGTGCCCTTGGGCAATTTCTATTATGTTTTGGTGATTAAGTGTCCAACACATAATAAATGAGTTGATTATGTGCCAAACAAGCAAGAAGTGCAAATCATGTAACAAGGTATGTTTCTAGACTTAGTAAATTATTTTGAGTACTAACATATATTGTCTAAGTGCTAGAAACAGAGAAAAGAAGAGAAGAAAAGAAATGCAAAAGACTTGGATTGGTACAGCCAAAGTCCAGCTCGGCTTGGCACACCGGACTGTCCGGTGGTGCACCGGACAGTGTCCAGTGCGCCAGGCCAGCCTCCGGTGAACAGGCCACTCTCGGGAAAAATCGGCGACGTACGGCTATAATTCACCGGACTGTCCGGTGGTGCACCGGACTGTCCGATGAGCCAATGGCCGCCAGCGCAACGGTCGGCCTCGCAATTCGCGGGCGACGCGTGGCCCGCGCCAACGGTCGGTAGGGGGCACCAGACAGTGTCCAGTGTGCCAACTGCCACGAATCTACAATGGTCGTCTGTGCCAGAATAGGAAGGAGATCAGCACCGGACCGTCAACGGTGACTGTCCAATAACACACCGGACTGTCCGGTGCGCCACTCGATAGAAGGCAAGGATAGCCTTCCTTGTTGGCCTCCAACGACTCCTAGCTGCCTTGGGGCTATAAAAGGGACCCCTAGGCGCATGGAGGAGTCACCTAAGCTTACAAGAAACATTCTAAGACTCCAAGACTCTAACTTCGTGCATTTGATTCTTTGAGATAGTGACTTGAGCTCCATTTGAGTTGAGAACTCCGTGCGTTGTGTTTTGAGCTTGAGTTGTGACTTGTGTGCGTGATTGTGTTGTGATTTGAGTCTTGTGTGCGTTGCTCTCCCCTCCCTTACTTATGTGCTTCTTTTGTGATCATCATTGTAAGGGCAAGAGGCTCCATGTTGTGGAGATTCCTCGCAAATGGGAGAAAAGACTAAGGAAGAAAGCCGTGGTATTCAAGTTGATCATTGGATCACTTGAAAGGGGTTGAGTGCAACCCTCGTCCATTGGGATGCCACAACATGGAAGTAGGCAAGTTTCACTTGGCCGAACCACGGGATAAAAATCACGTGTCTCTTGTGTTACTCCTCTCTGTGATTAATTGTGTTCGCAAGAGATTGCTTCAAGCCACTTAGCTGCACTAACATTTATAACCAAGTTTTGTGGCTATTAGTTTTTGATTTTTACAGGATCACCTATTCACCCCCTCTAGGTGCTCTCAATTGGTATCGGAGCCGTTCTCTTCACATAAGGGACTAATCGCCCAAAGAGATGGATCCTAAGGGAAAGGGGATGGTGGTCAACGACAAGGAGAAGGAGTCCATCTTCAACGAGCCAAGAGATGACAAGCCCACTGACTCTGGCTCGAGTCACAAGAAGGACGGGAAGAAGAAAAGGCACATCAAGAAGATCGTCTACTATGACAGCGATGAATCTTCTTCTTCACCAAGAGACGACGATGACGATGACTCGTCTAAAAAGAAACCGGTTAATCAAAATTATTCATTTGATTATTCTCGTATTCCATTCAATTCAAATGCTATCTTCTGAGTTATCTTCTTGCCATGAAACTGTATCTAGTTTAAAGAGTTTAAATGATGATTTAAATGCTAAGCTAGAGGAAGCTAATAAATCCAATTCATGTGTAGAGCATGTTAGTATTTGTAATAGATGTAAGGACTTTGATGTTAATGCTTGTAATGAACATCTTATTGCTATTACAAAATTGAATGATAAAGTGGCAAGTCTTAATGCTCGACTTAAGACTTGCAAAATCAATTTTGATAAATTAAAATTTGCCAGGGATGCCTACACAATTGGTAGACACCCCTCTATTAAGGATGGACTTGGTTTTTGAAAGGAAACCAAGAACTTAACAAGCCAAAAGGCTCACATTCTCGCCAAGGTGAAAGGGAAGGCCCCTATGGCTAGTAGCATTCAAAGGAATCATGCTTTCATGTTTAATAGGAAAATTGCTAGTCATTCCAATTATAATAGGAGTTATGATCATGATGCTTTTGATTCACATGTTATGTTTGCTTCAAGCTCTACTTTTGTGCATGGTAGAAGTAGGTCTAGAAAAGGTAATGTTGTTCATCATGTGCCTAGGAAAATGTGCAATGAATCTACTATCATTTACCATGCTTGCAATACTTCATTTGCTCTTTTATGTAAGAAGGAAAAAGTAGTTGCTAGAAAGTTGGGATCCAAATGCAAGGGAGATAAGACTTGTATTTGGGTTCCATAGGCTATTGTGACTAACCTTGTAGGACCCAACAAGAGTTGGGTACCTAAAACCCAAGTGTAAATTGCCTTGCAGGTTTATGCATCCGGGGGCTGAAGCTGGATTATCGACAACGGATGCACAAACCACATGACGGGGGAGAAGAAGATGTTCACCTCCTATGTCAAGAACAAGGATTCCCAGGATACGATCATCTTTGGAGATGGGAACCAAGGCAAGGTCAAAGGCTTGGGCAAGATAGCCATCACCAACGAGCACTCCATTTCAAATGTATTTCTAGTAGAGTCGCTTGGATATAATCTCCTGTCTGTAAGTCAATTGTGCCACATGGGCTACAATTAGTTTGTTTACAAATGTTGATGTTTCTGTCTTTAGAAGGAGTGATGGTTCATTAGCGTTTAAGGGTGTATTAGACGGCAAACTCTACTTAGTTGATTTTTTCGAAAGAGGAGGCCGATCGAGATGCATGCTTAATAGCTAAGACTAGCATGGGCTGGCTGTGGCATCGCCATCTAGCACATGTTGGGATGAAGAACCTTCACAAACTTCTAAAGGGAGAACATGTGTTAGTGAATGGGAAATGTGCCCTTGGGCCATTTCTAAGTACTTTGGTGATCAAGTGCCAACACAAATGGTTTAAGTGTGAAACTATGCCAAATGGTGGAAGAAGTGCAAAGTCAACACAAAGGTATGATTCTAGACTTAGTACATTGGTTTTTTTTGTACTAACATATTTGTCTAAGTGCTAGAATCAGAGAAAATACAATTGGAAAAGACTTGGCTCGAGCAGCCAAGACTCTGCTCAGTCTGGGTGCACCGGACTGTCCGGTGGTGCACCAGACAGGGTCCGGTGCGCCAGGCTGGCGTCTGGTCAACTAGCTGCTCTCGAGTCTCGACTGGCGGCGTATGGCTATAAATCACCAGGACTGTCCGGTGGTGCACCGGACAGTGTTCGGTGAGTCGTCTGCGGCGAAGTCGCCGCTCTCGGGAACCAAGTCAATAGCGTATGACTATAATTCACTGGACTGTCTGGTGAGCCAACGGTCAGGGTGCGCCAATGGTCGACCGCTGCAATCCGCGCTGTGACGCGTGGCCGAGCCAACGGTCGGATGGGAGCACCGGACTGTCCGGTGTGCACCGGACAGTGTCCGGTGCGCCAACGGCTCCAAGTCTCCAACGGTCGGCTGCGCCAGAATAGGAAAGAATTCTCGTACCGGACAGTGTCCGGTGGTGCACCGGACTGTCCGGTGCGCCAGTCGACAGAAGGCAAGAATTGCCTTCCTAGATTGCTCTCAACGGCTCCTAGCTGCCTTGGGGCTATAAAAGGGACCCCTAGGCGCATGGAGGAATACACCAAGCATACTTTGAGCATTCTTGATCATTCACACTTCGTCTTTGCGCACTTGTTTGACATTCTTAGTGATTTGAGCTCCGTTCTAGTGAGAACCTTGTGATATTCATTTGAGCTCGAGTCTTGGCCGTGTGTGTGCGTATTTTCTGTGGATTTATGTGTGTTGCTTCCCTCCCTTACTCTTGTGCTTTCACTTTGATCCTCATTGTAAGGGCGAGAGACTCCAAGTTGTGGAGATTCCTCGCAAACGGGAAAGAGTAAAGAAAAGAAAAACACCGTGGTATTCAAGTTGATCATTGGATCACTTAAGAGGAGTTGAGTGCAACTCTCGTCCATTGGGACGCCACAACGTGGAGTAGGCAAGTATTGTACTTGGCCGAACCACGGGATAAATCCTCGTGTCTCTTGTGCTTGTTCTCACTGTGTCTATTGTGCTTCACAAGAGCTCTCCGTAGCCACTTGATTTCATTGCGCTACCTCCTAATCAAGTTTTGTGGCTTTAAGTTTTAAGTTTTTACAGGATCACCTATTCACCCCCCCCTCTAGGTGTTCTCAATTGGTATCAGAGCCGTTCTCTTCAAGAAAGGGACTAATCGCCCGAAGGGATGGATCCTAAGGGAAAGGGGATTGTGATCAACGACAAGGAAAAGGAGTCCTTCATCAATGAGCCAAAATACGACAAGCCCACTGACTCGGGCTCAAGTCATAAGAAGAAGGACGGGAAGAAGAAGAGGCGTATCAAGAAGATCGTCTACTATGACGACAGCGACGAATCTTCCTCTTCCCAAAAGGACGACGACGACAACGACTACGATAAAAAGAAGACGGTTAACTCGAACTTTTCTTTTGATTACTCTCGTATTCCACAAAGTTCCAATGCTCATTTGCTTTCCATTCCCCTTGGTAAACCTCCTCACTTTGATGGAGAGGACTACGGATTTTGGAGTCACACCTGTTCATCATCTTGAGTTGGGGGTGCACCAGTCGTTGAGGAAGAAGGTTGATCTTGCTCCTTGTGTTCCTGTGGTCGCACGTCTCCAATCGCCATGGTACGAATTGCGTCCGTTGGAACATCATCCTCATCTACATCATCAAGCTCAACTTGCTCTTTTGGAGAGCCATTAGTCTCATCAAATACAACGTCGCTAGAGACTTCAACCAAACCCGATGATTTGTTGAAGACTCTATACGCCTTTGTATTTGTGTCATAACCTAGCAAAAACCCTTCTACAGCTTTGGGAGCAAATTTTGAATTTCTACCTTTCTTCACCAGAATGTAGCATTTACTCCCAAAAACTCGAAAAATACGAAACATTGGGTTTGTTACTGGTTAGAAGCTCGTATGATGTCTTCTTGAGGAGGCGATGGAGATAGACTCGGTTTATGGCGTGGCAAGCCGTGTTCACAGCTTCCTGACCAAAACCGCTCGGGCGTCTTGAATTCTCCAAGCATTCGTCCTCGCCATGTCTATGAGCGTCTTGTTCTTCCTCTCTACCACACCATTTTGTTGTGGTCTGTAGGGAGCGGAGAACTCAGTGCTTGATTCCTTCCTCCTCAAGGTACTCCTCCACTTGAAGGTTCTTGAACTCGGACCCATTGTCGCTCCTTATCTTCTTCACCTTGAGCTCAAACTCATTTTGAGCTCTCCTTAGGAAGCGCTTGAGGGTCCCTTGGGTTTCAGATTTATCCTGCAAAAAGAATACCCAAGTGAAGCGGGAAAAATTATCAACAATTACTAAACCATACTTACTTCCCCCGATGCTAAGGTAGGTGACGGGTCCGAAGAGGTCCATATGCAGCAGCTCCAGGGGTCTTGATGTGGTCATCACATTCTTGCTGTGATGCACACTTCCCACTTGTTTACCTGCTTGACAAGCTACACAAGGTCTATCTTTTTCGAAATACACATTTGTTAGACCTAACACGTGTTCTCCCTTTAGAAGTTTTGAAGGTTCTTCATCCCCACATGTGCTAGACGGCGATGCCACAGCTAGCCCATGCTAGTCTTAGCAATTAAGCATGCATCTAGACCGGCCTCCTCCTTTGCAAAATCAACTAAATAGAGTTTGTTGTCTAGTACACCCTTAAAAGCTAATGAACCGTCACTCCTTCTAAAGACAGACACATCTATATTTGTGAATAAGCAATTGTATCCCATATTACATAATTGACTAACCGATAAAAGATTATAACCTAGCGACTCTACCAAAAATACATTGGAGATAGAGTGCTCATTTGAGATGGCTATCTTGCCTAAGCCTTTAACCTTGCCTTGATTCCCGTCACCGAATATGATTGAATCTTGGGAATCTTTGTTCTTGACGTAGGAGGTGAACATCTTCTTCTCTCCCGTCATGTGGTTTGTGCATCCGCTGTCGATAATCCAGCTTGATCCCCCGGATGCATAAACCTGCAAGGCAAATTAGGCTTGGGTCTTAGGTACCCAACTCTTGTTGGGTCCTACAAGGTTAGTTATAATAGCCTTAGGGACCCAAATGCAAGTCTTATCTCCCTTGCATTTTGCCCCTAATTTCCTAGCAATCACTTTCTTATCCTTTCTACAAATTGCAAAGGAAGCATTGCAAGCATGGTAAATTGTAGAGTGTTCATTACTTACATTCCTAGGTACATGAACAACATTTCTTCTAGGCCTACCATTAGAACTTGAAACGGTCATTGCATGTGAGTCAAAAGCATTATAACTCCTATCATAATGAACATTTCTAGAATATTTCATATCCATATTTCTACCATGCATAGAAGAACTAGAAGCAGTCATAGCATGTGAATCATAAGAATAATTCCTACAAGCATTTCTAGAGAATTTCCTATCACTATAAATGAAGGCATGATTCTTTTGATTGCTACTAGTCATAGGAGCCTTCCCTTTCTCCTTAGCAGGAATGAGAGCCTTATGACTTGTTAAGTTCTTGGCTTCACTCTTAAAGCCAAGCCCATCCTTAATTGAGGGATGTCTACTAATAGTATAGGCATCCCTTGCAAATTTTAATTTATCAAATTCATTTTTGCTAGTCTTAAGTTGAGCATTAAGACTAGCCACTTCATCATTTAATTTAGAAATAGAAACTAGGTGTTCACTACAAGCATCAATATTAAAATCTTTACACCTATTGCAAATCACAACATGTTCTACACAAGAGGTTGATTTATTAGCTATTTCTAACTTAGCACTCAAGTCATCATTGATACTTTTTAAGCTAGAGATTGATTCATGGCATGTAGACAATTCACATGAAAGCACTTCATTTCTTTTAACTTCTAGAGCAAGAGAATTTTGCGCACTAACAACTTTATCATGCTCTTCATATAAAAGGTCCTCTTGCTTTTCTAACAATCTATTCTTCTCATTCAAAGCATCAATTAATTCATTGATTTTATCAATTTTGGTTCTATCTAAACCTTTGAATAAACATGCATAGTCTATTTCATCATCACTAGATTCATCATCACTTGAAGAAGCGTAAGTACTAGTATTACGAGTGCTTACCTTCTTTTCCCTTGCCATGAGGCAGGTGTGATGCTCATTGGGGAAGAGGGACGATTTGTTGAAGGCCGAGGCGGCGAGTCCTTCGTCGTCGGAGTCGGATGATGAACAATCCGAGTCCCATTCCTTTCCAAGGTGTGCCTCGCCCTTAGCCTTCTTGTAAGTCTTCTTCTTTTCCCTCTTCCTTTCTTGATCCTGGTCACTTAGCATTAGGCGGACGACGTCGTGGTCCGTCCATCGCGTGCTTCCATAGCTCCTTATTTTGTTGATGAGGGTCTTGAGCCTGTTGTACGTTTGGGTTGGCTCCTCCTCCGTGATCATCACGAACCTTCCTAGTTCGCCTTCCACTAACTCCATCTTGGTGAGCATGGTGACACCGTTCCCCTCATGCGAGATCCTGAGGGTGTCCCAAATTTGCTTTGGCGTTATCCAAGCCGCTCACCTTATGGTATTCATCCCTGCACAATGACGCTAAAAGAACAGTAGTAGCTTGTGCATTTTTGTGAATTTGTTCATTGATGAACATGGGACTATCCGTACTATCAAATTGCATTCCATTTTCTACTATCTCCCATATACTTGGATGGAGAGAGAACAAGTGGCTACGCATTTACCTCAAGAGGAGGCGTGTGATCAAGGGGGAGCACAGGATGTCCAAGTTGAAGAGGAAGAAGTACCACAGGCCCCTCCAACTCAAGTTCGAGCGATGATTCAAAGGAACCATCCCATCGACCAGATTTTGGGTGACATTAGCAAGGGAGTAACCACTCACTCTAGATTAGCTAATTTCTGTGAGCATTACTCTTTTGTCTCTTCTATTGAGCCTTTCAGGGTAGAAGAGGCCTTGCTAGATCCGGACTGAGTGTTGGCCATGCAGGAAGAGCTCAACAACTTCAAGCGAAATGAAGTTTGGACACTGGTGCCACATCCCAAGCAAAACTTTGTGAGAACCAAGTGGGTGTTCCGCAACAAACTGGACGAGCATGGGGTGGTGACGAGGAACAAGGCTCGACTTGTGGCAAAAGGTTATGCCCAAGTCGCAGGTTTGGACTTTGAGGAGACTTTCGCTCCTGTGGCTAGGCTAGAGTCGATTCGTATTTTGTTAGCCTATGCCGCTCACCATTCTTTCAGGTTGTTCCAAATGGACGTGAAGAGCGCTTTCCTCAATGGGCCAATCAAGGAGGAGGTGTACGTGGAGCAACCCCCTAGCTTTGAGGATGAACGGTACCCCGACCACATGTGTAAGCTCTCTAAGGCGCTCTATGAACTTAAGCAAGCCCCAAGAGCATGGTATGAATGCTTTAGAGACTCTTTAATTGCTAATGCTTTCAAGGTTGGGAAAGCCGATCCAACTCTTTTCACTAAGACATGTGATGGTGACTTATTTGTGTGCCAAATTTATGTCGATGACATAATTTTTGGTTCTACTAACCAAAAGTCTTGTGAAGAGTTTAGCAGGGTGATGACTCAGAAATTCGAGATGTCGATGATGGGCGAGTTGAACTACTTCCTTGGGTTCCAAGTGAAGCAACTCAAGGACGACACCTTCATCTCTCAAATGAAGTACACACAAGACTTGCTCAAGCGGTTTGGGATGAAGGACGCCAAGCCCGCAAAGACTCCAATGGGAACCGACGGACATGTCGACCTCAACAAAGGAGGTAAGTCCATTGATCAAAAGGCATACCGATCTATGATAGGGTCTTTACTTTATTTGTGTGCTAGTAGACCGGATATTATGCTTAGCGTATGCATGTGTGCTAGATTTCAATCCGACCCAAGGGAGTGTCACCTTGTGGCCGTTAAGCGAATTCTTAGATATTTAGTCGCTACACCTTGCTTCGGGATCTGGTATCCAAAGGGGTCTACCTTTGACTTAATTGGATATTCAGACTCCGATTATGCTGGATGTAAGGTCGATAGGAAGAGTACATCAGGAACGTGCCAATTCCTAGGAAGGTCCCTGGTGTCATAGAGTTCTAAGAAACAAACTTCTGTTGCCCTATCCACCGTTGAGGCCGAGTACGTTGCCGCAGGACAGTGTTGCGCGCAACTACTTTGGATGAGGCGAACTCTCCGGGACTTTGGCTACAATCTGAGCAAAGTCCCACTCCTATGTGACAATGAGAGTGCTATCCGCATGGCGGATAATCCTGTTGAACACAGCCGCACAAAGCACATAGACATCCGGCATCACTTTTTGAGAGACCACCAGCAAAAGGGAGATATCAAAGTGTTTTATGTTAGCACCGAGAACCAGCTAGCCGATATCTTTCCCAAGCCTTTAGATGAGAAGACCTTTTGCAGGCTGCGTAGTGAGCTCAATGTCTTAGATTCGCTGAACTTGGATTGATCTATAGCATACATGTGTTTTATGCCTTTGATCATGTTCCTTTATGCATTTTATTGCTTATTTACGGTGCTCAAGTTGTGCAAGGGATCCCCGGACCTCAAAAGTCCATGGGTGAATGATGCACAAACGTAGGGGGAGAAATGCTACAACTTGACCCTTTGAGACTAACCGTGTGCTTGAGTTTTCTTAATCTAGTCTCAAAGGTGGATTGGAAGGGAAAAGGTGAACTTGGACCATGCAAGACTTCCACTGCACTCCGATGAGAGGGTAATTTACTCCAATCTCATCTCCATGCTCTTATTGCCTTTTTACTCTTAATTGAAGATTTTGGTGAGGCAATGGGGTTAAGGGCCAAAAATGATCCCGTTTTGGTGCTTGATGCCAAAGGGGGAGAAATTAAGGCCAAAGCAAGAAGGATCAGCTACCACTTGAGAATTTTGAAAATAGTAGAGTTAGAAGCTTTTGTTTTGACAAAATACTCTTATTGTCTCTTATTGTCAAAAGTTGGTCTCTTGTGGGGAGAATGTTTGATTATGGGAAAAGGGGGGAGTTTTTGAATCTTTGATCAATTTCTCTTGGAATACCTCTCTCTATGCCTCAACAAGTGAATTTGACTTAGAGATAGGAAATTAAGTTTGATTTGCAAAAACAAACCAAGTGGTGGCAAAGAATGATCCGAATATGCCAAATTTGAATCAAAAACAAAATTTTTTGTTCTCATTCGCATTGATGTTGCACTTCTTTTTATTGCTTTTTGTTGTGTTGGCATAAATCACCAAAAAGGGGGAGATTCAAAGGGAAATGTGCCCTTGGGCCATTTCTATAAGATTTTGGTGATTAAGTGCTACACACAAATGCTTTGAGTGATATTTGTGCCAGAGGCTCAAGAAGTGCAAATCAAGATTAAAGGTATGTTTCTAGACTTAGTACATTGTTTTGAAGACTAATGTATTGTGTCCAAGTGCTAGAAACAGGAGAAATCACTTTGGAGATAAGTTGGTTGTGTTCAGCCAAAAGGCTGCTCGGTCTGGGTGCACCGGACTGTCCGGTGGCACACCGGACAGTGTCCGGTGTGCTAGGACCAGTCCAGATGAACAGCCTGCTCTTAGGTCTCGACGGCGGCGTACGACTATAAATCACCGGACTGTCCGGTGGTGCACCGGACTGTCCGGTGAGTCGTCTGCGACGAAGTCGCCGCTCTCGGGAAACCAGTCAACAGCGTCTGGCTAAAAATCACCGGACTGTCCGGTGGTGCACCGAACTGTCCGGTGAGCCAACGGTCGGCCGGGCCAACGGTCGACCGTGCAATCCGCGCGTGACGCGTGGATGAGCCAACGGTCGGGAGGGGGCACCGGACTGTCCGGTGTGCACCGGACAGTGTCCGATGCGCCAACGGCTCCAAATCTTCAACGGTCGGCTGCGCCAATTTAGGAAAGCAATCTGCACCGGACAGTGAATAGTTGATGTCTGGTGGTGCACCAGACTGTCTGGTGAGCCACCCGACAGAAGGAAAGAATTGCCTTCCTGGATTGCTTCCAACGGCTCCTAGCTGCCTTGGGGCTATAAAAGGGACCCCTAGGCGCATGGAGGAGCTATCCAAGCATACTTTGAGCAGTCTTAATCTCTCACACTCCATCTTTGCGCACTCGATCGACACTCTTAGTGATTTGAGCTCTGTTCTAGTGGTGAACTTGTTGCGATTCATTCTAGCTCAAGTCTTGGTTGTGTGTGTGCGTATTGCTGTGGATTTGTGTGTGTTGCTTCCCTCCCTTACTCTAGTGCTTTCACTTTGATCCTCATTGTAAGGGCGAGAGACTCCAAGTTATGGAGATTCCTCGCAAACGGGAAAGAGTAAAGAAAGAAGAACACCGTGGTATTCAAGTGGATCTTTGGATCGCTTGAAAGGGGTTGAGTGCAACCCTCGTCCATTGGGACGCCACAACGTGGAGTAGGCAAGTGTTGTACTTGGCCGAACCACGAGATAACTCGCGTGTCTTTTGTGATTCTTTTTCTGTGATACTTGTGTTCACAAGAGCTTGCCATTTAGCCTACTAACACTTAACCAAGTTTTGTGGCTATAAGTTTCAAGTTTTTTACAGGATCACCTATTCACCCCCCTCTAGGTGCTCTCAACCTCTTCGGACCCGATGCATACCTTAGCATCGGGGGAAGTAAGTATGGTCTTGTTATTGTTGATGATTTTTCCCGCTTCACTTGGGTGTTCTTTTTGCAGGATAAAACAGAAACCCAAGGGACCCTAAAGCGCTTTCTAAGGAGGGCTCAAAACGAATTTGAGCTCAAAGTGAAAAAGATAAGAAGCGACAACGGGTCCGAGTTCAAGAATCTGCAAGTGGAGGAGTATCTTGAGGAGGAAGGCATCAAGCACGAGTTCTCCTCTCCCTACACACCACAAAAAAATGGTGTGGTAGAGAGGAAGAACAGGATGCTTATCGACATGGCGAGGACAATGCTTGGAGAGTTCAAGACGCCTGAGCGGTTTTGGTCAGAAGCTGTGAACACAGCTTGCCACACCATAAACCGGCTCTACCTTCATCACCTCCTCAAGAAGACCTCGTATGAACTTCTTACCGGTAACAAACCTAACGTATCATACTTTCATGTATTTGGGAGCAAATGTTACATTCTAGTGAAGAAAGGTAGAAATTCTAAATTTGCTCCCAAGGCAGTAGAAGGGTTTTTACTAGGGTATGACTCAAATACAAGGGCGTATAGAGTCTTCAACAAATCATTGGGTTTGGTTGAAGTCTCTAGCGACGTTGTATTTGATGAGACTAATGGCTCTCCAAGAGAGCAAGTTGACCTTGATGATGTAGATGAAGATGATGTTCCAACGGCCGCAATGCGCATGATGGCAATAGGTGATGTGCGACCACAGGAACAACAAGAGCAAGATCAACCTTCTTCCTCAACAATGGTGCATCCTCCAACTCAAGATGATGGACAGGTTCCTCAAGAAGAAGCGAGTGATCAAGGGGGAGCACAAGAAGAATAAGTTATGGAGGAAGAAGCACCACGGGTCCCTCCAACTCAAGTCTGAGCGACGATCCAACGACATCACCCCGTCGATCAGATACTGGGTGACATAAGCAAGGGAGTAACAACTCGCTCACATCTAGCTATTTTTTGTGAGCATTACTCATTTGTCTCTTCTATTGAGCCTTTCAGGGTAGAAGAGGCCTTGCAAGATCCGGACTGGGTGTTGGCCATGCAGGAAGAGCTCAACAACTTCAAGAGGAACGAAGTTTGGAGCCTGGTGCCACGTCCCAAGAAAAATGTTGTGAGAACCAAGTGGGTGTTCCGCAACAAGCAAGACAAGCATGGGGTGGTGACAAGAAACAAGGCTCGACTTATGGCAAAAGGTTATGCTCAAGTCGCAGGTTTGGATTTCGAGGAGACTTTTGCTCCTGTGGCTAGGCTAGAGTCTATTCGAATATTATTAGCCTATGCCGCTCACCACTCTTTCAGGTTATTTTAAATGGATGTGAAGAGCGCTTTCCTCAATGGGCCGATCAAGGAGGAGGTGTATGTGGAACAACCCCCTAGCTTTGAGGATGACAGGTACCCCGACCATGTGTGTAAGCTCTCTAAGGCGCTCTATGGACTTAAGCAAGCCCCAAGAGCATGGTATGAATGCCTTAGAGATTTCTTAATTGCTAATGCTTTCAAGGTTGGGAAAGCCGATCCCACTCTTTTCACTAAGACTTGTGACGGTGACCTTTTCGTGTGCCAAATTTATGTCGATGACATAATATTTGGTTCTACTAACCAAAAGTCTTGTGAGGAGTTTAGCAGGGTGATGACTCAAAAGTTTGAGATATCGATGATGGGCGAGTTGACCTAGTTCCTTGGGTTCCGAGTGAAGCAACTTAAGGATGGCACCTTCCTCTCCCAAACGAAGTACACTCAAGATCTTCTCAAGAGGTTTGGGATGAAGGACGCCAAGCCCACGAAGACACCGATGGGAACCGACGGACATGTCGACCTCAACAAAGGAGGTAAGTCCGTTGATCAAAAGGCATACCAGTCTATGATAGGTTCCTTGCTTTATTTATGTGCTAGTAGACCGGACATTATGCTTAGTGTATGCATGTGTGCAAGATTTCAATCCGGCCCCAAGGAATGTCACCTTGTGGCCGTTAAGCGAATTCTTAGGTATTTAGTTGCTATGCCTTGCTTCCGGATCTGGTATCCAAAGGGGTCTACCTTTGACTTGATTGGATATTCAGACTCCGATTATGTCGGGTGCAAGGTTGATAGAAAGAGCACATTGGGGATGTGCCAATTTCTAGAAAGGTCCCTGGTGTCGTGGAGCTCAAAGAAACAAACATCCGTTGTCCTATCCACCGCTGAGGCCGAGTATGTTGCCGCAGGACAGTGTTGCGCGTAACTACTTTGGATGAGGCAAACCCTCCGGGACTTTGGCTACAATCTGAGCAAAGTCCCACTCCTATGTGACAATGAGAGTGCAATCCGCATGGCGGATAATCCTGTTGAACACAGCCGCACTAAGCATATAGACATCCGACATAACTTCCTGAGAGACCACCAGCAAAAGGGAGATATCAAGGTGTACCATATTAACACCGAGAACCAGCTAGCCGATATCTTCACCAAGCCTTTAGATGAGAAAAGGTTTTGTAGGTTGCGTAGTGAGCTAAATGTCTTAGATTCGCGTAACTTGGATTAGTCTATAGCATACATGTGTTCTATGCCCTTGATCATGTTACTTTGTGCATTTCAAACAATTATTGTTATTTATGATGCTCAAGTTGTACAAGTGATCCCCGGACCTCACAAGTCCATATGCGAATGATGCACATATTAAGGGGGAGATGTGCTACAACTTGACCCTTTGAGACTAACCTTTGTGTTTAAGTGTACTTGATGTAGTCTCAAAGGTGCATTGAAAGGGAAAAGGTGAACTTGGACAATGCAAAGACTTCCACTGCACTCTGGTATTAGTGTACTCACCTCCAAGTTCATTCTTATGCTCTTATTGCCTTTTTGCTCTTAATTGACAATTTTGGTGAGGCAATGGGGTTTAAGGGCAAAAAATGATCCCGTTTTGGTGCTTAATGCCAAAGGGGGAGAAATCAAGGCCAAAGTAAATGGATCAACTACCACTTGTGAATTTTGAAAACAATAGAGTTAGAAATTTTGATTTGTCAAAATACTCTTATTGTCAAAATTTGGTCTCTTATGGGGAGAATTTATGATTATGGGAAAAGGGGGAGTTTTTGGATCTTGATCAATTTCACTCTTGGAATATCTCTCTTTATGCCCAAACAAGTGAGTTTGACTTAAAGATAGGAAAATGAATTTGATTTGCAAAAACAAACCAAGTGGTGGCAAAGATTGATCCAAATATGTCAAAACTTGTGAAAAGACAATTTTGCTCTCAATTGCATTGATGTTGCACTTCTTTTGGTTGCTTTTGGATGTGTTGTCATAAATCACCAAAAAGGGGGAGATTGAAAGAGAAATGTGCCGTTGGGCAATTTCTATTATGTTTTGGTGATTAAGTGTCCAACACATATTAAATGAGTTGATTATGTGCCAAACAAGCAAGAAGTGCAAATCATGTAACAAGGTATGTTTCTAGACTTAGTACATTGTTTTGAGTACTAACATATATTGTCTAAGTGCTAGAAACAGAGAAAAGAAGAGAAGAAAAGAAATGCAAAAGACTTGGATTGGTACAGCCAAAGTCCAGCTCGGTTTGGCACACCGGACTGTCCGGTGGTGCACCGGACAGTGTCCAGTGCGCCAGGCCAGCCACCAGTGAACAGGCCACTATTGGGAAAAATCGGCGGCGTACGACTATAATTCACTGGACTGTCCGGTGGTGCACCGGACTGTCCGGTGAGCCAACGGCTGCCAGCGCAATGGTCGGCCACGCAATCCGCGGGCAACGCGTGGCCCGCGCCAACGGTCGGCAGGGGCCCCGGACTGTCCGGTGTGCACTGGACAGTGTCCGGTGCGCCAACTGCCACGAATCTGCAACGGTCATCTGCGCTAGAATAGGAAGGAGATCGGCACCAGACAGTCTACAGTGACTCTCCGGTGGCGCACCGGACTGTCCGGTGTGCCACCCGACAGAAGGCAAGGATAGCCTTCCTTGTTGGCCTCCAACGGCTCCTAGCTGCCTTGGGGCTATAAAAGGGACCCCTAGGCACATGGAGGAGTCACCTAAGCTTACAAGAAACATTCTAAGACTCCAAGACTCCAACTTCGCGCATTTGATTCTTTGAGATAGTGACTTGAGCTCCATTTGAGTTGTGAACTCCATGCGTTATGTTTTGAGCTCGAGTTGTGACTTGTGTGCGTGATTGTGCTGTGATTTGAGTCTTGTGTGCATTGCTCTCCCCTCCCTTACTTTTGTGCTTCTTTTGTGATCATCATTGTAAGGGCGAGAGGCTCTAAGTTGTGGAGATTCCTCGCAAACGGGAGAAAAGACTAAGGAAGAAAGTCGTGGTATTCAAGTTGATCATTGGATCACTTGAAAGGGGTTGAGTGCAACCCTCATCCATTGGGACGCCACAACATGGAAGTAGGCAAGTTTCACTTGGCCGAACCACGGGATAAAAATCACGTGTCTCTTGTGTTACTCCTCTGTGTGATTAATTGTGTTCGCAAGAGATCGCTTCAAGCAACTTAGCTGCACTAACATTTATAACCAAGTTTTGTGGCTATTAGTTTTTGATTTTTACAGGATCACCTCTTCACCCCCTTCTAGGTGCTCTCAGAACGCCTTGCCAACATTTTTACGAGCGATGAGTAAGACCTTCAGGGACTTGATTAGGGACAGGATAGAGATATACGTCCATGACATCATGGTCAAGACTAAGAGAGGGTTGACTCTAGTGGAAGACTTGACCCTGGTCTTTGACAAGCTGCGGGCAACGCACACGAAGCTGAACCTGAACAAGTGCGTCTTTGGTGTCTCCGCTGGGAAGTTACTGGGATTCCTGGTTTCGCACCGGGGCATTGAAGCAAACCCGGAGAAGATCAGGGCAATTGAGGCAATGAGGCCTCCGGCCCGGATCAAGGACGTCCAGAAGCTTACGGGGTCCTTGGCCGCCCTCAGCCGCTTCATCTCACGACTGGTTGAGAGGGTGCTACCCTTCTTCAAGCTCTTACGGAAGTCTGGCTCATTCTCTTGGATCGAGGAGGCAGAGCGAGCCTTCCAGGAGTTGAAGCAGCACCTTGTGTCCCTATCGATACTGGTAGCTCCAGAGCCAGGGAGCCGCTGTACTTATATATTGCAGCGGTTGTAGAGGCAGTGAGCATGGTGCTGGTCGTCGAAAGGACGGTGCAACATCCCCACGGGAGTCAGGAAGTTCCCCTAGGAGAAGGTGGTGGTCCGGCCACCACAGACCTTGAGGACTCGGGGCCAACCGTAGGGGTCCAGGCCATACAAAAGCCGGTCTACTACGTCAGCGAGGTCCTCCATGAAGCAAAGGCCAGGTACCTTGAGACGCACAAGCTTCTATATGCTGTGCTTGTTGCGTCCAAGAAGCTGCGCCACTATTTCCAAGCACATAGGGTTGTGGTGGTGACCTCCTTTCCGTTAAGGGCCATCCTCCATAACTCTAATGCCACAGGCAACATCGCCAAGTGGGCTGCGGAGCTCGCTGAGTTCCAGCTGGACTTCCAGCCTCGCCACGCTGTCAAGAGCCAAGTCCTGGCTGACTTCATCATAGAGTGGACCCCTCCCCCGAGCGCTCCTAGGGGTCCAGATCCCGATTCGGACCTAACACCTGTGGAGCCCAGGGTCCCGGTCTTCACCAAGCCCCACTGGACGCTCTTCTTCGACGGTTCCGCCCGCCAGCAATGTGGTGGTGCTGGGGTGGTCCTCGTCGACCCAAGCGGAGATCAAGTGAAGTACATGGTGCACCTCGAGTTCAAGGCCACCAAGAACATGGCAGAGTACGAGGCACTTATCTTCGGCTTGTCTGCGGCCCTATCCCTAGGGATCCGCCAGCTCCTCATGAAGGGGGACTCCCAGCTGATCATCAAGCAGATCCACGAAGAATGTAGCTGCAACGAGCCCAGGCTCGCAGCTTACCTCCTCCATGTAAGGAAGCTGGAAAAGGACTTCACAGCCCTGGAACTATAACATGTTCCTTGGGCTAACAACTCAGCGGTAGATGAACTCTCCACGAGGGCATCAACTTGGGCACCCGTGCCCGAGGGCGTCTTCGAAAGACGGCTGCTGAGACCTACCGCCCAGCCTGCCGAGCCGGGTGAAGGGGATGAGACTAGCACCTCGAAGCTAGCGGTCCCGGTGGCGTACCATCTACAGAACCCACCAAAAATTGTGTGTGCTACAGGGGTCCTGCCAACCTCTTAGCACCATAGCCAGTAGCTCAGAGTGGTCCTGATGCATGGATCTCCGAGATCCGGGACTACCTGAAGGAAAATATCCTTCCTGAAGATCATGTGTCCGCAGAGCGCATAGTGCGGTTGGCTAAGCGATACGCAGTGGTGGAAGGGGATCTCTACCGCCGTGGCGCTAGTAGCATTCTCATGCGGTGCATCACCTAGGAGGAGGGTCGTGAGTTGCTCACGGAGATCCATGGAGGCAAGTGCGGAAGTCATTCATCATCCCGATTCCCACACGCTGGTCGGTAAGGCCTTTCGGCACGGCTTTTACTGGCCTACCGCCCTCTAGGACACAACTGAGTTGGTAAAGTCCTACAAAGCGTGTTAGTTTCATGCAAAGCAGATACACACACCGGCTCAGGCTCTGCAAATGATTCCACCCTTCTGGCCATTCACCATATGGGGGGTGGATATCCTGGGACCATTCCCTAGGGCTGTCGGCGGGTACTGCTTCCTCTTCGTCGCCATCGACAAGTTTACAAAGTGGCCAGAGGCCACCCATGTGGTCAGCATCACCCAGGGTGCTGCTGTTGCCTTCCTCAAGTCGATTGTCTGTAGATTTGGGGTCCCAAGCCGTATCATTACGGACAACGGGACCCAATTTACAAGTTGGCTCTTCTAAGAGTATTGCGAGGGCATCGGCACCCAGCTCTGCTTCGTGTCTGTGGCTCATCCCAGGAGCAACGGCCAGGTGGAGAGGGCAAACGCAGAAATCCTCAGGGGACTCAAGACACGCACCTATGACTGCTTGAAAAAACATGGTGCAAATTGGGTCAACGAGCTTCCGTCTGTACTGTGGGGGAACCAGACCACACCCAGCCGAGCTACCGGGGAGACCCCGTTCTTTTTGGTCTACGGGGTCGAAGTCTGCCTTCCCCCGGAAATCATTATGGGATCCCCACGGGTCCAGTCTTTCGATGAGTCTATGCAAGAACAACTATAGCGTGAGGACATGGACTTCATCGACGAGCACAGATGGCGAGCGGCGATCCGAAATGCATGGTACAACCAAGCGCTCAGGCGCTACCACCAATGGTTCGTGCGTAGTAGGGAGCTCAGGGTTGAGGACCTAGTCCTAAGGCGAGTACTGAACCGAGAAGGGCTCCACAAACTCTCCCCCAGTTGGGAAGGACCCTTCAAGGTGACGGAAATATGCCGGCCCGGGTGTGTCCGCCTTGCCACAACTGAAGGAGTGCCTCTTCCCAATCCCTGGAATATAGAGCATCTCCGTAAGTTTTATCCATAAAAGCAAAACTGGGGAATTCAGTTTTCTTCCTTTGTAACTAGGTTGCGCATATACGTACGTCAACCCGATGAGGTCCGCCCTCATAAACCCGGTCTATTAGCCTACAGTCATGTATATCAAGTTATAAGGAAAAGATTCGCCCCCCAGATTTGCTTTTGTGATGGTTTTATTCTGCTTCAGTTTACAACCATTATTTTTATCTAACCCACCCATACAGTTTCCCACCCTTGCTAGTATGATGACATCCGAATTGAGTAGCCAGGCTTGCAGTTTAGGACCCCTCTACAAAGGCAGGGGGGTCCGGTAGCCTGGGGGCTATTTCTAGAGAATGGGCGCTCGTTCCTTAGGGTGGTCCGAAGCTGTGTAGCCACTTAGCTTGGTTCCGTACCCTAAGCCTACACGCTCTACCACTCTGCGATGGGTATCCTAGTATTTGGAACTATAGTCCTGTGGGTCCGGCAACCTGGGGTCCGGTTCTAGAGAATGGACACTCGTCTCCTGGGGTGGTCCGGAGCTATGTAGCCGCTTATCATGGTTCCGTACCCTAAGCACGCTCCACCACTTTGCGATGGGTGTCCTAGTATTTGGAGCTGTGGTCTAAGGGGTCCGGGCATATGGCTTGGCTTCCTAGGCTAAATCCTGCAGGTCCTATTGCATGAATCAAAGGATAAAAGATACCAGTTCGTGGGTCCTATGGGTGTGCTACTAAAACTTCCTAGCCAAAGCTGTGTATAGGTCCAGGTCCCAGTCGAGACTACCTCTTAGAGGCTGGGTCACCAATTCTTTCTTTGGTATGCTGGTATCCAGCCTCGACACGTCGAGCCTAGCAAGACCAAATAACATACAAATAAGTTCTGATGCTATTAAATTAACGGTTCTCAAAAGTATGTTATGTGTCCAAAGATTATTACATCCGCCTTCAAGCGGAATCCTAGCCTTATCTCTGCAGGTACGAGCTACTCGGCATCGGCAGGGTCGCGCTAGAAGCGCGCGACCACCGTCTCCACGACATCTTGGACGCTCTCCCGGGCAGCATCTTCTATGGCGACCACCGGACCATCGAGCACCGGCGCCAAGGACATGGCTAGGTCGTGGCTCCGGAAGCACGTCAGCACGTAATCCACCACCGCCCGGCAGAGTCTGCTGCCCTCTGCCCCTAGGCGAGCGCCGAGCATCTGGTCTAGGCGACGAAGGCGATCGACGACGGAGTCCAACACCGGGAGGGCGTCGGAGATCGACGCTGGCAGCTCCGACACTGGGATGGGACTCATCCCCAGTGGCACCAGTGTCGTGCTCGCCTCGCCGACCCACTTAGCTATCCGCTGGACCCCAGCGTGGTGTTCTGCCTAGAGATCTTCCAAGGCCTTCTTGGTGGCCTCCGTCGCTTGGGGACCCGGCGCCACCTGCGCCGCTTCGAACCGACGGATCCGCTCCTCCTCCGCCTCGAGCTCGTGCTCAGCCAGCAACATGTCCCGCCTTTCAAGCATTTCCTCCTGGAAGGCGAGGTCTGTCTCTCGCCTGGCGAGATCCGCCGCTCGCCTGTCCAGGGACGTATCCTTCTCCTTGAGGTTCTCCTCGGCGAGGGCAATGTCGTTGGCCTTGTCCTTCAGCTCTTGCTGCCATTTTTCATCCTTTCTATGGCCTCCACTTGCTAGACCCGCTGGGCCTCTAGGGTCTTTTCCAGAGCACTCAACTTGCTCTGGTACTCTGTTGCCAGGGCCTCCCTCTAGCTCACGGCCTCCTCCCTCCTAGCCACCTTCTTCTCCCACTAGGACGCCTCCAGCTCCCTGGCGAACACCTTCTGGAGGTCCCTTTTGTACTCCTTGCGGTCCCATGCAAGTTCGGACCGCTCAGAGGTGAACTGACGGGACGCCGCCTTGGTGCGCTCCTCAAGCTAGGTACGCCAGTCGCTGAGGCGCTGGTGCTCAGATTCAAGCACCTCCCATTCTCACAGGATGGCTGCCTCGGTTTCATTGAGGACTTGGTGGGCGCGAGACAGCACCCGGGGAAGGGGGACTGGTGCCGCGTCCGGCTTGGCACCTGACCGGAGCCGCCGCACAAAAATCACCTCCATCTCCTCTGGTGCAGGCGGAGGGACGGAGCTGGACGCGCCTCCTAGGTCACCCCTGGTGTTGGGAGAGGGCGCAGGTCCCCAGCTGGGACCTCCACCGCCACTGTGGTGCCGCCTGACGCTGGCTCCGCCGCAGCTAGACCCTCAGTTGGGACGTGGGAGGCCGGTGGCGCTATCCCGGCGGCAGCTGGGTGCGCTCCGCCAACACCACTCTCAGCAGATTCCTGCTGCTAAGAGCCAGACCCGCCGGTGGGCCTGGTATCTAGCGGAGGAGGCGCGACCTTGGGAGCAGAGGGGGAGGAAGCCCTGGCAAACAAAGGATGGGTTAAGACCCGTCGGCATGATAACTAGACTCGTGGGAAAAGGGGCTAAACTTACTTGGGGCCCTGGATTTTCCAGCGACCCTGGAAGTGGGACGACCACCGCTCCTGCTGCTGTTGCTGCGGTGCCGGCGGTTGTTGCTGTTGCTACTGCTGCTGCCGGCGCTCCCGGGGTGATCACCCCCAGATGGTGGTGGTGGCGGCGGGACCGAAGGGCTGACACGCCTCTGCACGCCCGGGGCCTGAGAGTTGCCCCCCTCGGTCCCGCCTGCGGTCCTCTGACGCTTCTGGGAGGGCTCTGAAACGAGCGACCCATCAGCGCGACGCAGCCTACACCACCTCTCTTCCTCCGAACCCCCGGAGCTACCTGGGGCGGAGGTGCTGCTTGCAGCCCCTTTGCCCTTGTCCAAGGGGCTGGGGGCCGCGATTGGACCGGCACAAGGGGCCGGACCGGTGGGCTGGGGACCCCCAGCCGGTACACTAGGGATCTGGATCCCACGGAGGGGGTCCCGACCGCCGGTCTGATGAACCGCCATGCCGCTGTCATTGAGGGTCGACAGCGTGGCCAGGACCGCTGTTCGCAGCCCTAGATCACCATAGAGTGCCGGGGTGTCCTGGGGGAGTATCAAGGATTCAGGGACAAAGGACTCACCACTAATCCCCTTCACCAGGAGTTCCAGCTCCTCCTAGGACAGATCGGTACCCAGCCCACGCTGGATCCTGCCGATATCATTCGGACCAGTGAACCAGTAGCACAGGCACAACCTCCTCTGCAGCGGCATGACCCGGCGCTTCAGGAAGTCGCCAACCACATGCATGGAGGTCAGACCACCGGTTGCCAAGATCTTGATCCTATCCAATACGGGCAGGAACTCTGGCAATAGCGATGGCTTGATCCTCGAATGCTTGCGGTCGAGGGCTGGCCCGTTGCTCGGTAGGACGAGGCGGTCGTTGGCCTCGGCACTAGTGATCACCCAGTCGCCGCACCAGTTTTCCCACCTCGCGCTGCCGAAGGTGGAGATGTAGGCTACGGCCGAATCCAGCCTCGTCTGAAAGTAGTAGGCACCAAGATGGTCCCTAGGCTTCCCAGACTTGACCAGCACGAAGAAGTGGTGGAAGAGGGAAGTATAGGGGGCCACCCCTACGAACATCTCGCAGAGGTGGATGAAGATGGCCACTTGGAGGATGGAGTGGAGCGTAAGGTGCTGAAGCTGGAGCCCAAACTCCTCCAACAGCAGCAGGAAGAAAGGCGAGATCGACAGCACCAACCCGCAGGAGGTGTAGGAGACGAATAGCACGAACTCCCCGACGGCAAGGTCGCCAAGGGGAGCCGAGCCGGCACGAATCCTTCCAGCGAGCCCTGGCGCGCTCCACCCAAGCAGGCCATGCACCAGATTGAGCTCCCCCTTGGTCTGGAAGCGGCCGGGGTGACCAAGCGAAGCCATGGCGTGCACGGCGGCGCAGGCATGGAACTGAGGAGTGTGAAGGCAAAAGGGCACAGCCGGCGGCGTGGGCGTGGAATGAAGAAGCACGAAAGCAAAGGGGCACAAGCGATTGGGAGAGAATGTGAAAGGGTAACTGCTGCACGCGGGGAGAATCCCTCTTCTAGGAAAACTCACCCGCTCGCGACCTAAAACGCTGCAAGGAATCCCGTCTGACGCGCACCTGGCACCCAGGCAGCCCTGTCTCGGACACGGGGGCCCGGGTCCACAAGTCATGCAGCTGGTGTGCCGGTCTTCGAGTGCGAAAAGAGCGAACCACCGCACACGATCGCGTGCTACCTCGGGGTCGCTGCGGAAGGATATTTTTAACCAAGGCGGCGGCAATGAGGCGCCCCGCGTATGGCCCGATGAAACCGCCAGACGTGGGGGCCGTGGGTCAGTCAGCCGCAGGAACAGATATGGCAGTTGACGTGACCGAAGGCGGATTGACAGCGGGTGCGTCGACAGATGCGCTGAATTAGTGCGGCGTGTCAGTAGGCGTGCTAAGATGGCGCCCCAGTCACTGCTCAGGCCATATTGAGGCAAGGTACAAGCTTTGGCCTCAACTACAGGCTCGCATCCTCCCCTAAGGTGGGCCCAGGGGCCACGGTCGGTACCCTAGAACAGGGGTACCCCTTACTGCCATATAAAGGCACAGTACCCACGCGGATATCCTTGGTCGCGTGGTAAAAGACCTGTATGTGGGACCAGACCACGACTCACCCAAGCCTCGGGCGACTACTCTGGGTCCACAATGGCGCTTGACCCCACCACATGGGCGGGTCCGGAGCCGCCACGCGTCTAGAGAAGGTGATATACTTCAAGACATCAACAGTGAGTCCGGACCCCATGGGAGAGCGCCGGACCCCTAGATATACAGTCCGGACCTCCAAGGTTGGTCTAGGACCTCCACGTGTGCAAGCCGGACCCCTAGAATGGGATCTGGACCCCCCCCCCCCCCGTATGGGGTCCGGGCCGCCCACAATGGGGTCCCAATCCCAGGGTTCTAGGACAGAACATACTCGGGCCTTGAACAGAACCCAGGCGGGGTCCGGTGCCGACACGTGTCCGGACCTAGTCTGGTGGGTTCTGGACCTGTCCGCATATACTCCTGCTCCCCGCTTAGGTGGAGACCCGATGTTGCCACGTGGCATACTGCGTGTGGCTTAAGCCAATGGGCGGAACCTAGCATGACGCCTCTGGGCCACGCGCGCCGACGCATTCATTGCGGATAAGACGTGCGCCTGTCCATTCCACTGACAGGCGGTGTGCTCAGTCCATGATATGTGGGCCGAGCTGTTACTCTCCATTACTCGCACGTTTTGGCTATCAATGCTGCATGGACTGTGGTAATCAAGACTCCCGGTGATTGCTCAGGCGTTACTAGCATTAGTTACTCACATAATGTATTCCTGCCATTATGCTCCTGGGCCCGCATGTCGGAGCTCAACATCCTTGTACGTGCGACCCTTAAACTATAAAAGGGAAGGCACACAACGTTACAGGGACAAGCTCTCTAGGTTCTCAGACTCACACACAAGCTCAGGCTCTCAAGTACACAGACACAGGCTTACACACTCAATACAACATACACACAGTGGAGGTAGGGTATTACGCTCCGGCGGCCTGAACCACTATAATCCCTTGTGTGCTCCTGTGTTCATCCCGAATCCATACAACAGGCAAACCGCTTAAGCCCCCTCCTCATCTTAGGATTAGGGCGGGTGCATTCCACCACTCTGCCGGAGGATTTTCTCTCTGACAGGTGCCTTCCTTTTCCGAAGGTCCTCAAAAACGTGATTAACCATATGTTTTTCAGTGTAACATAAACTGTTACAGGAGGCTTCGGCTTTGGGATGAAGGTTCTCTTTCTGGTGAAAGTATGTGTGATATGAAGATACAACCCGAAGGCAGAACGGATGGACGCTGAAGCTGTGGTTAAAGGAGCTTCGGCTTAATATGATGACGAAGGTGGAAGACGAAACCGACCTAAAGGGGAAAAGACTACTTAGCCCTTGATAGTTTACTTTATGATTAAGAGTAAATGTTAGGGATATGGATGTAATTTTGTCTGGGCTGCATCCCGTGCCTATAAATAGATGAACAGTAACACCGTACTGTTCACGCTGCATGATAATCACTCTTGCGTCACTCTCGCATTTTCACCTTCTGGCAAGCCGAAGGTATCAATGTAATATAAATATTGTGGATATTTATTCATGTCTATGAAATTAGAATATAAACAATTTACTGATATATCATCATTATTTATATTCTTTTGTATTTCATGTACTTTCGTTTATATTTGTTTACTGAGATGATGAAGGTATGTCCTTCATGACCTTCGTCTGAAGATCATTATATCCGAAAGGAGATAATGCGTTGAAGGACAAAGGTCTTTAATTGTTAACAATTGTGTTGCTTTGTTCTTGATGTATAGCATTCGAGAACAAGGACCAACACATGATTTGTATGTATATCTAGATTCATCGTAATTAATTTAAATAAAGACATAAAACTAAAATGAATACTAATTTAGAATGGAGAAAGTATTATAATTAGCCTATGTTGATAATCTATACTATTTATAGTTAGATTAATTGTATATATGCCACTCAAATATATATATGTACGTTGAGATATATGTGGTAGGTTTATTTTGCACATATAAGATCTTGTTTGGTTCCAAGGACTAATTTGTATAGTCTCTACATTTATGTCTCTTTTAGTCCCTAAATTTTCAAACACATGGACTAAACCATTTTAGTCCGTAATTTCTTGAAGGATAACTAAAAGGGATTAAACTATTTCTTTTACAGTCCTTGTCCCTCTTTTACTGCATTGTTCCAGTACCAGCAGACAACATGAGAAGGGAAATTGATTGAAGGACAATATGGTCTTTTTCAAGTGCTTTAATGATTGCTAATGACTTTTAGTCCTAAAAATTGAATAGCGTAAGTACTAAAGTTTAGTCTCACGACCAAGAAACCAAACATGACATAAGTGTACATGTGCGTGCAATGCAAGTTTGTGCACGAGTTAGGGCCTATTTGGTTCCGGGAACTAAATATTAATTATTGCATTTTAGTCTTATTTAGTCCCTAAATTGTCAAGTAGTGGACTAAAAGAGGGACTAAACTGCTTTAGTCCATAGTCTCTCAATGGATAATTAAAAGAGACTAAACCTTATTAATTTCATCTTGTCTCTCATTTATTTCTGTTGTCGCGGCAGAAAGGTAGTGGCGAGATAATGATAACAGGTGTTTTGGTCTTCTTACAAATCATTTAATGAGTTCTGAACACTTGTAATCCTTAAAATCAAATCTAATAGGGACTAAACTTTTGTCATTGAATTAAAACAAACAGACATTTAAGATACCACAATTGAAGATTTGAGTCGAGGTATGAAAGACCAATACTTATCGCGTAGACTTTCTTCGATAGATATAGAGCATGTTAGGTTCTCAGCTAACCGCACTATAACCTGCCTAAAGTTAGTCTATCAAATTAAAGAACTAATGTTAAATAATAAAATTATATAAAGTGTAATAAGTTAGACAGCGAACTAAAAAGACATATATTCCATACCCGTCCAATCCCTACCATCTGTTTTAGATCGATGATGTGCTGATGGCTAGACATTTAGGAAAGCATACATCTGAGGGTGGTAATGTATCACAATCTAAATGTTTCTTCACGATTTGTTTGAGTATTTAACTAATTTTAGTTTAAAATTAAATAGAAATAGAGTCTGATTTTAAATTGACCTGATCCTCAAATTTTACAGTGTAAATGTAAAGTTTAGAGCCTATTATGTTGTCTTCAACAAATCGTGTATATAGTCGTGCAAAAACACTATTTTGTATTGTAGATTGTATTGTACTATAAGTAAAGTTTGAAATATATAATAAGATAGGGGTATGATGTGTAATATGTTGGAGACAGTATTAGGCCATATTTAGAAGCAACCTAGTTTTTTAAGAATCTACTTTCTATCTCCAGATTCTAGAGTCCATTTTGTAAAAAACTAGTTATACCCCATTTGGATGTAGATGTTGGCGCACGGAATTAAGAATTGGAATCAACTTTTCTAAATTCTATTGTTTGGTTGCACATAGAATTGAGATTTAGAATCAGAGAGCCAATTCCGCGGTATTAGACTATAACTAGAAACTCTCTCTCCAATACAGAGCAGTGTGGAATTGGGCCACCCAATTTCAAACTTCAATATAGTGGCATCCAACAACAGAATTGAAATTGCATCTCATTTCAATACCATGTCTATTGGGGTCATGCTTCGTCGCCGAAGGTCCTGCAGGAAGAAACAGCTTCGGCTAAAGCTGCTTATACATGATGACCGAAGTTACCACTCATAAAGCTTCGGTGTTGCAGCATGCCCGAAGACAAAGGATCGAGCCGACTTAAAGATAGAATGACATTTTAGCCCATGAGGGTCTGAGTCAATGTTGTAAACTTTTACGAGGGACATGATTGTAATTCCTCACAGGCTGTGTCCTGTGCCTATAAATAGTGAACAGTATTCCTTTACTGTTCACGGATTCCGGTAATTGCAAACGCATTGCTCGGGAATTATCATCTGTCAAGGAGAAGGTATAATTGTACTCAAACTTCACGTTTTGACATTTCTATGATCAGATAATAAAATATGTGAATAATGTTGCTTATTTCTGATACATTTATCTTTAATGTTTCATGTTTGATATATTAATTCATTTTATAAGTTTACTTACGAAGGTATGACCTTCGTAACATTTCACTCATGGTCTTTGTTCGAAGTTCATTAAATCCTTGGGGATATAATGCTTCAGTGGACGAAGGTCATTAATATTTAACATTTTATGTTGCCTTGTTCTTAATTCATAGCATTTGAGAACAAGCCCCCAACATTGGCGCCCACCTCCGGTCAACTCACTTCCACTTGTTTGAGCTGATGGCTTCGGTCAAGAATCAAGCTGGAACTGCTTCGGCCCCGAAGCTAGTTCTCCCGATAACAGGCGATTCATGTTCAGAGCCGGCCAACAAGAAGCAGAAGAAGGAGGCACAGCGAAGAGTACAACATGTAGGGGTACAAGGACCTTTCATCAAATCAAGATGGTCTCACATCCCAATTACCTTTTCTCAAGAGGATCTTCAGCTCAAGGATTACCCACACAATGATGCTATGGTTATCTCTTGTGTGATCAAAGGATTTCTGGTCCATAATGTTTTGGTTGATACAGGCAGTGCAGCAGATATCATATTTGCTAAGGCTTTTAGACAAATGCAAGAGCCCGAAGACAAGATCCATGATGCTACGCACCCTCTTTGTGGCTTCGGAGGGCGGCAGATTGTAGCACTTGGGAAGATTACCATGCCAGTAACCTTCGGATTTGTCAACAACACAAGGACTGAGCAAATTGTGTTTGACATTGTTGACATGGAGTATCCTTACAATGTTATCATTGGTCGCGGAACACTCAATGCTTTCGAAGCAATACTTCATCCAGCATATCTTTGCATGAAGATACCTTCGGATCAGGGACCTATTGCTATTTATGGGAGTCAGGAAGCCGCCAAAAAGGCCAAAGGGAATTGGACTGATTCAAAGGCAATCCATAACATAGATGAAGCCGAAGCTTGTGAGCAGTACAAGCATAGAAGGGAGAAGGCTGCTTTGGCCGATCAGCCGAAACCCATGTTTTTATGCGAAGATATCGCAGAGCAGAAGGTGCTGCTAGGATCTCAATTGTCTAAGGAACAAGAGAAAACCTTGATAAGATTCTTGTTCAACAACAAAGATGTCTTTGCTTGGTCGGCTAATGATCTTTGCGGAGTTAACAGGGATGTTATTGAGCATTCGCTTAATGTTGATCCATCCTTCAGACCCAAAAAACAGAGGCTTCGGAAGATGTCTGATGACAAGGCTGAAGGTGCTCGAAATGAAGTAAAAAGACTTCTCAGTGCTGGAGTTATCAGAGAGGTAAAATACCCAGAATGGCTGGCTAACACTGTCATGGTAAAAAAGGCCAATGGTAAATGGAGGATGTGTATCGATTTTACTGATCTCAACAAGGCCTGTCTGAAGGACGAGTTTCCATTGCCGAGGATAGATTCCTTAGTTGATGCAGCAGCTTCATCAGAGCTTATGAGTCTGTTGGATTGTTATTCAGGCTATCATCAAATCTGGATGAAGGAGGATGAGCCGAAGACCAGCTTCATAACCCCTAGTGGAACATATTGTTACCTTCGGATGCCTGAGGGGCTCAAGAATGCTGGAGGAAGCTTCAGCAGAATGACAGTGAAGGTTCTTCAGTCTCAGATAGGCAGAAATGTGTTAACTTATGTTGATGATATCATTGTAAAAAGCACGAAGCAAGAGAACCACATTACTGACCTCCAGGAAACCTTCGCTAATTTCAGACAGGCCGGTTCAAAGTTGAATCCAGAAAAATGTGTCTTCAGAGTGAAGAAAGGGAAATTTCTTGGCTGCCTAGTTTCAACAAAAGGGATTGAGGCTAATCCAAATAAAATCGAAGCTATCCTTCGAATGGAACCACCCAGTATAAAGAAGGGGGCTCAAAGATTGACAGGAAGACTGACATCTCTCAACAGATTCATATCTAGATCAGCAGAGAGAAATTTACCATTCTTTGAAGTGCTGAAGACAGCCGAAGTTTTTCAATGGGGACCGGTCCAGCAGAAAGCCTTCGAAGAGCTGAAGCAGTATTTGATAGACCTAACAGCGCTAACTCCACCAGCGCCAGGGGCTCCTCTGTTGTTATATGTGGCAGCTTCGCACTCAGCGGTAAGTGCTGCACTTGTCCAAGAGAAGCTTGAAGGACAAATCAAGAAGCAAGCTCCAATATACTTTGTATCTGAAGTTCTTAGTCTATCAAAGAAAAATTATACAGAATTGGAGAAGGTGCTATATGCTGTTTTGATGGCTTCTAGAAAGCTTCGGCATTATTTCCAAGCATACAATATAATTGTCCCTTCTTCACAACCATTGAAGGACATTATGAGAAATAGAGAAGCTACTGGAAGGATTGGAAAGTGGGCTGCGGAACTCAATGAATTCTGCATTGATTATGTACATAGATCTTCGATTCAATCCCAGGCGTTAGCTGACTTCATTGCCGATTGGACGTCAGGGGCTCAAGTAGAAGAGGCAAATAAAGATGCCGAAGCATGGACAGTATTTTGCGATGGTTCTTGGGGAACCTTCGGAGCAGGAGCAGCTGCTGTTTTGATCGCACCCTCCAAAGTTAAAACTTGTTACGCAGCAAGACTTGATTTTAGCTGCACAAATAACATTGCTGAGTATGAAGCTTTACTTTTGGGTCTTCGGAAGTTAAAGGCAATGGGAATCAGAAGGGCGGTTCTTAAAACTGATTCCCAGGTTATCTCTGGTCATATTGACAAAAGTTGTAGGGCAAGAGACCCGAAGCTTGAGAAGTATCTAGATACTGTCCGAAGGATTGAAGCTTCCTTTGAAGGGTTTTCTGTAAAAAATATTCCTCGAGGAGAAAATGAGCATGCTGATTTGCTAGCCAAGTCAGCAGCACAGGGGCTGCCTTTACCTTCAGAAGTATTTTTTGAAACAATAAAAGCACCTTCGGTTGAACTTCTTGAAAGAGCGGTCCTCAACATATCTCCTGTTTATAGTGAAGATTGGAGAACTGAAATCATCTCTTACCTTAAGGGTAATTTCCTTTCAGATGACGAAGCTTATAACAAGAGAATAGAGGCAAGAGCTCGGCCATATGTAATAATAGAAGGGGAGCTGTACAAGCATGGTGTCTGCTCTCCCTTACTCAAATGTTTATCCAGAGCCGAAGGTGTAGAGTTGATGAAGGAAATACATGCAGGCTTGTGTGGATCTCACATTAGATCTAGGCCTTTGCTGAGAAAAGTCTTTCGCCAAGGATTTTATTGGACAAAAGCAGCTTCGGATGCAGCGGAACTAGTCCAAAAGTGCGAAGGTTGTCAGAAATGTGCAAGAGATCAAAAACAACCTTCGTCTCTAACTTAGTTAATACAACCCACTTGGCCATTACAAAGGTGGAGCCTTGATTTGTTAGGTCCGCTACCACCAGCACAAGGAAATTTAAGATATGTTGTAGTGGCAGTGGAATATTTTTCTAAGTGGATTGAGGAAAAGCCTTTAGCCATAATAACTTCGGTTACTGTCCAAAAGTTTTTCTGGCAAAACATTGTTTGTCGCTTTGGAGTGCCAAGGCTATCACTGTGGACAATGGAACGCAGTTTGACTCCGAAGCTTTTAAAGAATTTTGTGACCAAATTGGCACAAAGATCCATTTTGCGTCAGTTCGACATCCCGAGTCAAATGGACTAGTTGAAAGGGCTAATGGCATCATAATGACAGAAATAATGAAGTTAATATTCAATCAACCAAGGGGAAAGTGGCCAGAAGAATTAATTAAAGTGGTGTGGAGCCACAACACAACAGTATCAAGGTCAACAGGTTTTACACCATTTAAATTGCTGTTTGGTGATGAAGCAATAACCCCAGAGGAGGCTAAGGCAGGATCAATAAGAACAGTGGCTTCGGCGATAGACGAAACTGATTGTTCTGTGGACAAAGATGCTATAGAGGGGATCAGGCTTCAGGCTGTGGAAAATATCAATAAATACCAAGCCGAAACAATAAAATGGCGTGATAGAAAGGTTCGGTTGAAGAACATTAAGCCAGGACATTTGGTGCTTCGAAGAGTGGCCAACCCAGACACAGTGGGCAAACTACAACTAAAATGGGAAGGCCCCTTTCTGGTAGTATCTTCGTCAAGACCCGGTGCCTACAGATTAAAGGATATGGACGGCAATGACATTCCTAGATCGTGGAATGCGGATGAGCTTCGGCGGTATTACGTGTAATTTGATGTAATCTTTTCTATTTTTTATTGTTGTTTTAGTTTTTCCTTATGGCACCCTTTTCCTTTCCAAAGGGAGAGAAAGGTTTTTAATGGGGCCACAACATGTAATTTTTCTTTTCCTTATTTCAATTCTATAGGAGTGATATCCCCCAAAAATGTAAATGTAAAAGCTGACGACGCACCATCGAGTGCAATGGAAAAAGAAAAGAAGCTCAAAAGTCGTTCCCAAGGGAATGCAGAGCTTACAGCGAAAAATAAACGCTGATTCCGCCGAAAATAAAAGGCGAAGAAGCTCCTAAGGGAGGCTTACAGCGAAAAATAAACGCTGATTCCGCCGAAAGTAAAAGGCGAAGAAGCTCCTAAGGGAGGCTTACAGCGAAAAGTCAGCGCTGATACACCGAAAAGTAAACGGTGAAGCCGAAAAATAAACGGCAAAAAGATTTGAGTCATTCTCAAGGGAATTAGGGCTATGATTATGGTTTGCACAATGCATTACATCATGTCATTTGTATTCAAAAACATTCATTTAGACATGTATAGAATCATCATCATCATACCACACAAAAAAAGACAGATGCTTTGGCAATAAGGAAAAACTCTGAAGAAAGAGGAAAATTTTCACGCTCCGTTGTGTACGAAAAGAAGGGAAGGTGTTTTTCGCCTTCGGCTCAAAAGTGTAGTTTCGTTCACAGCAAAGCAGATTGTACATGGATAAAGAAGACAAGATATATTATAAGGTATGTACAAATTTACATAAGTTTTTTTTCTATAATTATATTACAAAGATCTCTCCAGAATTTTTTGCAGGAAAGTCTATTATAGCAACTATCAAGCTTCAGGCTGTCATACTTCAGCTTCGTCATACTTTAGCTTCGTCAAACTTTAGCTTCGTCATCCTGCACATATTAAAGAAGCAGAATAAGAAAGGTGCAAATTTCAAGGAGAAGGTAAAAGTAACAAATATAAGTTTATCACTGGCTTAAGGTGGCTTCGAGCTTCGTCACCAGCCATTTTTCGCCCGCCATTTACCCAAATCTGGGTCATAAATCTATTTTCGATGCTTCGGGCTAGGCTTGGTATATCAACCAAATCTGCTGCTGACAAGCTGAAGTTTGGCCTATTTACAATTTTTCCGTGCGCACAGCCAGCCTTTAGAAAAGCGGCAGCTGTGCCTCGAGAAGCTACCAGGGCGCAGAAGTCAGCATGCCCAGCAATAACTTCGTCAAGAGCATCAACCTCGCCTTCAATATATTCCAAGGTGCTGGGCAGGTTTTCAGCTGAAGGGGAAAAATTTTCAGAACTGGCTCCGATGGAATGAAACACATCCTTCATCCGCTGCACGCATCGGCTGCTGAAATTTAGGCATTTCTCTTGAAGTTCCTTCAATGATTTTTGCAAATTTGAATTTTTCTCAATCTCAGTTTTGAGATTTGTTTCAAGGTTCTTCTTTTCTTCCTCAGATTTTTCTGACCTTTGGAGTAATTCATTGTTTAACCTGCTATTTTTGGCTTGGGCTTCAGCCAACGAACCTTCCAAAGATTGAATGACGAAGTCTTTCTTTTCCACGGCAGCTTCGTAATCTTTAACTTTGATTTTAAGATCCTGAATAACAGAGTCTTTTTCCGCCAGAGCAGCTTCGTAATTTTTGACTTTGCTTTCTAGATCTTTGATAGTAACTTCGTTCTTCTCATCCTCAAGATCTTGTTGCATTCTTAGCACTTTACTTAGAAGTATACTCTGCCAAAACAATCTTCGTCAGAAAACAACTTAATTCAAAATAAGAAAAATATAATAATAAAAAATCGATACGTTACCTTGAAATTAGCATAGAGCAAACTACCGGCGATATGTTGTCGCTGGTACCTGCAAAGGTCCACTTCTATCTTCGGCAGGCCAACGCTTTTGGAGAAGGTTCTAACAATTTTGGCCTCGGTGCAATTCCGAAGGCATCTTAGCTTCCCTTCGTTGACCCCACCAAATAGCATAGACCCTGGTTTATATCCACAGGATATGGCATATTTTTTCAGCTCTTCTTTTTCAGCACCTGTTAATTCTTGTCCAAGTAAATCTTGAAAGTTAAAATTTCCTCCCTCCAAAATTTCTTCAACCTGCTCTTTTCCTTTTTTAGTAGTCGTGCTCACTGCAGCCACAACAGCTTCTTCTTCAGCCATTTTCAGAAGTATATTGTCAATAACTTCAAGTGTGGTTTCTAGGTTTGAATCTTCGGTGGTCCCGGCTTCGGCGCCGGTAGCTTCGGCTCCGGTAGTTTCGATATCTTCGGCTCTGGTAGCTTCGGCTCCGGCGGTTGCAAATTCAGTGGTTTCGGCCCCGGTAGCGGCGGCTGCGGCGGCTTCGGCTTCGACGGTCTTGGCAGTAACAATTTTTGACACCGATACCAGTGGCGGTGTCTGATGAATCACATCTGTCACTTGAATAATTCTTCGTTTTTTCGGCTTTGCAGGACTTTCTGCTGCCGAAGCTTCTTTGTCCTTCTGAAAAAACTTCGTCAGTTCCGGCGCCAGCGGACTTAGCTTGACAGGCAAAGATTTAGTCATTACCTTCATAATCTCTTCCACTTCGGCAGCAGAAGGTGTCGCAGGAGTTTCCTCCTCCTGGCCCGACGTCTTGGGTTTTGGAGATGCAGGTTTTGGAGATGTACCTTTTCTTTTCCTTGAAACAACTACCCTCGGTTTTTCAGAAATTTCTTTTTCCTTTCTGGCCAACTTGATGCTTTCTTTGTCCAGGGCACTAGCAATCCTCTTTCTCTTCGGGCCTTCGGCGTCTCCAACCAGTTGCTCATAATCAGGGTAATCAAAATTCAAAGCATCTAGCACACGGTTCAATCTTCGCTTCGGACGAGTGCCGAAGGCTGCAGTCATCAACTGATCTTCTTTCTTAGAGTAATTTCCGAGGATATCATTGCACATAATCTCGATTGAGTCCAGCCACTCTTGGCAGGGTTTTTTAAAGTGTTTTTTAAACTTGTAGTAATACGGCAATCGAACAAATTCCCCCCTTTTTCTTTTCTCCCTCCAGCTTCGACATTTCCTAATCCCTCATTGTTGGAAACACTTTAAAAGCCAGAAATTCCTGCACCAAATCTCTAGTACCAATGTGGTTTGAAATCACGCGAAATTCAGCCAAAGCAATTTGGCTCGGGCTTTCACTTATCATGTTGCATCGGGGCCTCGTTTCTCCGAAGGTTAGCTCTAGTGGACTCTGGACCAGTTTATCTTCATCTTTATCAACTTTAACATAAAACCACTCAGACTTCCATCCGGCTGGCCATTTGCTTCGGTAGCTTATCACTGGAAACTTCGAAGTTTTACGATAAACAAAGTTGTAACATCCAAAATTCTCATGAAGACCATCTCCTCTGGCTTTAGTCTGGTAGTGCAGTTCATGGACTCGACAGAAACCTTCACCGAACGGTTCCACTCCCTGGCTATGAAGGGCCCAAATATAAACACTTAATCTAACAATAGCGTTAGGGGCCAGCTGATGAAGGTAAACCCCAAACTTCTTCAACACATCAGCAATCATCCCATTCAAAGGAAATCTTAATCGTTCTTTAAAGAAGCTTTTGAACACAACCACTTCATTCTTTTCCGGCTTCGGAGTAATCTCCTCCCCGCCAAAAAGAACCAGCTTTTTTTTGTTTCACTAAAGTAGCCCATCTTCACCATTTTTGGAAGATCAGCTTCAGAGATGGTGGACTTTCCAAAGTCCAAATGACTAGGTTTGCTTGGCATCCCGCAGTTGTACTCATCTTCGGAACCAACTTCTTCAACATCAGCTTGCATTGCTTCAGCAGCAGGTGTGTCTTCTGATGGAGCCAGCCCGGAACGCCTCATCGCTTCAGAAATCGGAACAGTTTCAACGGCTTCGGTCTCGTCTTCACCACGCTCAACCCTAGCAGTGGAGCGTATTCTGGCCATTTGAAAAAAAAATCTTTGGAAGTCAATAACCTTTTTTCCGAAGCTATCCTCGTGACGAAGCACACACCAAACTGGAGCTTCTTTTGAATGAGAAAATCAAGCTTCGGCTATGATTAAATTTTTGGCAGCAAAACAGTGCAATAGCAATGAATGTCGTGGTAACTTCACACCTACCTGTCTGTTTATATAGTGCTGCAGGTAAGAAGGTGAATCGTCAGGATTTTTTCACAGGGCAAACAGTCACTCGCACTCACTGCACGGTGGGCTGCAACAACCAAGAAGGTGCACCTGCATGGTAGGACTGCTCCGTGCTCGAAAATTGTATCATTTCTCGGCAACAAGCTCAGGGAAGGTGTTTTTCGGATCTTCGGCTTCCCGAAGCCTAAGAGACTTTTTTCACGGATCAAGCTCGTTACGAAAAACGATCTAGCACCGCGAAGGGGCTACTGTTGGGGTCATGCTTCGTCGCCGAAGGTCCTGCAGGAAGAAACAGCTTCGGTTAAAGCTGCTTATACATGATGACCGAAGCTACCACTCATAAAGCTTCGGTGTTGCAGCATGCCCGATGACAAAGGATCGAACCGACTTAAAGATAGAATGACATTTTAGCCCATGAGGGTCTGAGTCAATGTTGTAAACTTTTACGAGGGACATGATTGTAATTCCTCACAGGCTGTGTCCTGTGCCTATAAATAGTGAACAGTATTCCTTTACTGTTCACGGATTCCGGTAATTGCAAACGCATTGCTCGGGAATTATCATCTGTCAAGGAGAAGGTATAATTGTACTCAAACTTCATGTTTTGACATTTCTATGATCAGATAATAAAATATGTGAATAATGTTGCTTATTTTTGATACATTTATCTTTAATGTTTCTGTTGGGGGCCTTCGGCTTCCGAAGGTCCTCAAAAACATGATTTGACAATGTTTGTCAAGTGGAATATGTGAACAGGTATCTTCGGAATCGGGTCACGAATATACAAGAATATGGTCAAGACGAAGCTTGAGTAGGACGGAAGGCGATCATGACGAAGGAGAAGATGATCACGAAGCTATGCGCAGAAAAAGCTTCGGCATGACAGCAGAAAAGGGGAATCGACTTATATGATGAAAAGCCAAATTAGACCTCGAAGAATCACTATAGAGTTATTGATAAATGTAAAGGGCATTAATGTAATTCTTCACGGGCTGCGTCCTGTGCCTATAAATAGATGAACAGTACTCCCGTACTGTTCACGCTGATCTGGAATCTGCTTTTCGCATCACGCTTGTAGCTTTACTTTTCGACAATCTAAAGGTACATTTATAATTTGCTATTATGACTCTAGCAATACAAAATAGAAATAAGTTGATGATAATATTTGTATTATTGTTCGTATTCCATGTACATATTCTTCTTCATCATATGTTGGACTTACGAAGGTCTTCTCCTTCACAACCTTCGTCTGAAATTCATTATATCCGAAGGGATATAATGTCTTAAAGGACGAAGGACTTTAACATTTAACACTTTTTATGTTGTCTTGTTCTTGACTCTAAGCATTTGAGAACAAGTCACCAACATTGGCGCCCACCTCCGGTGAACTCACGTCCATTTTTTGAGTTTTGATCATCTTCGGCAAGCATCACCATCGTCATGCCGCCGAGGAAAGCTTCAGCCGTAGGGGCTGCTACTCTGCAGCCGCTGGATCCCAATCAGGATGTCCTTTCTCTCAGGGAGGCCCGAAGCCAGAAGAGGAAGGCCACCAGTCCAACGCCTCCGGAAGATGACTTGGATCAAGAAATCCAAAATTTGGAGATGCTCCATCAACAGGTCCAACGGAAGAAGGAAAAGATGGCTCGTCTAGCTGATCTACAAAGGCAGATAGACGAAGCCTCTGAAGAGCTTCGACATCTTACTCAAGATGGCCAGAACCAAAGGCCCCCGCGCAGAGAGCTTCATCAAGAGGGCTTCTACAACGAGGGCGACTGGTATGAAGATTTCCATCATGGAAATTTTGCTTTTGATGATACTTCTCCCCTGTCAACAGAACTGCAGGCTACACCTTGGTCACAGTCTTACAAGCCACCTCAGCTCCCCATGTACGACGATCATTCAGACCCGAAACAATTCTTGATGAGCTATGAAGCAACCATATCTTCATATGGTGGCAACACGGCGGTCATGGCAAAGTCTTTCGTCATGGCTGTCAGGAGTGTTGCACAAACCTGGTACTCCTCTCTTCGGCCAGGGACAATCACTTCATGGCAAAAGCTAAAGGACATGTTGATAACCAGCTTCCAAGGGTTTCAAACGAAGCCAAATACTGCCCAAGCTTTATTCCAGTGCACCCAGGACCACGAAGAATATCTTCAAGCGTATGTCCAAAGGTTCCTGCGTCTGAGGGCACAGGCACCAACAGTGCCCAATGAAATTGTCATTGAGGCCATGATCAAGGGGCTTCGGCCGGGACCTTCAGCTCAGTACTTTGCCAGAAAGCCTCCTCAAACTTTGGAGAAGTTGCTCCAGAAGATGGACGAGTATATTCGAGCTGACAATGATTTTCGCCAAAGAAGGGAGGAAGCATTCAGGTTCTCCGAAATGACCAGGGGCTTCGGAGGAAGATTTCATCCAAGGCATGTTAGGTCAATTCACAATTCTACTCAAAGTGATGACAAAGGGAGTCAACAGCAAAGGCCACAGTGCTCCTCGCAAGCTTCGGGGCAACAACAAAGCTCTTTCCGGCTGCCAGCGCCAAGGGGCAGAGGCGCCAGGGGCTTCGGGGGAAGATTTGGAGATCAACCAAGAAAAATTTATTGTCTATTCTGTGGTGAAGGCAAGGGCCATACCACCAGGATGTGCCATGTTACCATCCAGAAGCAAAAGGAGCTAGCAGAAGCTGCAGCGCAACAGAACCAGCCGAAGCAGGTCATGCACAATGCTTCGTACCATTCGCCTTACATTCCAGAATATGTAGGCAATCACCCTGCAGTTTCTGTTGCTTCGGCAAGTCAATCCCAAGCATCTTGGCAACAGCCTCCACCGCCACCACCAATGCAACGAGGTCAGCAGCCAGAAGGGAGTCAGCACACTCACCTTCAGCGGGACTTCAGAGAGGAGTCCGAAGCTCGCACAGTCAATAGCACTGTGCCGGAGTCGAAGCATATTTACTGACAAATATCCTACCTCGACAGTGGATTTTCGCATTATTCGCATTTCAGTCTTACTTTCTTTTTAATAAGGAACAATTATGGGAAGTTTAAGTGCTTTTTATCGTCTTTTAATCTCTTGTAACAGTTTTGTTCTTTGTCATAATAAAAATATGTCTTCTCCACAGGCTTAAGTTGCCGAAACATAAGAATTTATAGTGGCAAGAAGGATCTTCGAATTAACAAAAATTTGTTCTAAGAAATACAGTGAAATTTCTTTGAAGCAGCAAAAGTCGTTCCTAAGGGAGCGCAGTGTAAGTTTTCTGCTCAAAAGTCGTTCCGAAGGGAATGCAGAGCTTACAGCGAAAAATAAACGCTGATTCCGCTGAAAGTAAAAGGCGAAGAAGCTCCTAAGGGAGGCTTACAGCAAAAAAATAAACGCTGATTCCGCTGAAAGTAAAAGGCGAAGAAGCTCCTAAGGGAGGCTTACAGCGAAAAATAAACGCTGATTCCGCTGAAGTAAAAGGCGAAGAAGCTCCTAAGGGAGGCTTACAGTGAAAAATAAATGTCGACCTTCGGCAAATATCATTTTGCATAACATCACATCATTTGCATAGCATAACATCATACATCATAGTGCATCAGCAACGCAAGAAGGGGGGTTTCAATATTGATATTCGAAGATCGTTTTGAAGAAATAGTGGCACGACACAAACAATAGCCATGGAAGGGTTATATCTTCGTCAAACTCTGAGATGGAAAGATCTATTGATCATCGATTTTACCAGGATTGGTTACTGATTTTATGAGCACGGATATTATTTACGAAGCATGAAAAGAAGCGAAGGTGTTTTTTCGCCGAAGGCTCAAAAACGGTATGTGTATAATGTTTCATGCATCGCAAATAATAGAACTATAAACAATTAATAAATTACACCCTAAGTTACACAATATTACACATGATTCTCAACAAACATTACATTCTGAGTGTTTTTGCAACAGCATCTAATCTCCCCTTAAGACTACTTCTGCAGCTTCGTTTAAAAGATGATCAACAACTCTATCCATGATGGCTTCGGCCATTTGTCTAATTTCGTCATCCCCCTTCGTGTGGGGGCACTCAGATGACTCAGCAGGTTCTAAGGGAAGAGTAGATACAGATTTATTACTATTACAAACCCTGAACAAGTTCGAAGTCAAAAAATTACAACAAAGATACAAAAACCACTAGTTAATACCTATTTGCCCTTCGGGCTCTGCGCTTTTCTCAGCAGCCTCTGCTACTTTTCTAGCAACATGGATGCCTTTTTCACTTTTTTGAATAATCTCTTGGGCCATTTCCCGGCCACCATTATCCCAGATGTCGGTGAAAAATTTTCCACCAACCATGCTAGCTTTGGCCGAGGGGTCTTTTATATCTTCAGAGGATAAGGCAGTTTCGGATTGTGTTAAAGTTTTCACATGCTCGCAGCCTTTCCTCTTCAAAATAGTAGCAATCCCCCTGGCACCCGAGAAAGCACATATGTCTCCGCGGCTATTCAAAATTTCCTCAAAAGCCTCGGCTTCGTGATTGATCCATTCAATCGGGCCCTCGGGGTTCCCCCTTGTGAAGTTTTACTCGCTCGAGAATGCGCCAACGCTGGCGAAGCTAGTTTTTATTTTCTTAACGCATTCTATAGATTTGTTATAGCACCTTTTTTTGGATGCATGAAGCTCTTCAACGTTTCCTTCTAAATGATTTGCCCACTGGTCGCTAAGTTCTCGTTTCGTCTCTTTAAGTATGTGTTCTTCTTTAGCACGGGCCAACTGTCTCCGAAGACTCTCGATTTCTTGCTTTTGAGCTTCAGCTTGAGCTTTAGAAGTAGCTTCGTCTTCCTTTATCTTATCCACCAATGTAAGCAGAATTTTGTCTTTTTCCAAGGCTTCGTTTCTTAGCTTGATAACCTCTGTTCGAAGGTTATTGAGAGCAATAGTGCAGCTTTTGTCTTCAGCATTCTTTTGTGCCCTTAAGGCATTGCTGAGTATTAAGCCCTGTGCAAAAGAATGAATGGTTAAAAAAATTTACCTTCAGACTATTGTATGCAAGGCTATCTGCAAGATCGTCCTTCGTCATGGCGCAGAGGCCAGCTTCAAGCTTCGGGAACCCCATACTTCTAGCCATCTCCCGGCAGACGGATAATTCCTTGTTATCTGGGAGGCAATATAAGAAGTCGTCTTCGTCTGTGCCATTGAATACTAAGGCCCCTTTTGGATACCTCAGTTCTTGGGCATAGTGATTAGCTTCAAAAATCTCTTCTTCAGATAATCTTTTTCCCGAAGCATGTCGAACAATATAATCGAGGGCTTTGGAGGATGCTTTGGGGGCAGCAGTGCCAGTTTCTTCAACTAAAATCGGCTCTGTCATTTTCGTTTCTTTGGCTTCCAAGAATTTTACCTTGGTCGGCTCTGAAGGCCTAGCTTCAGTCTCAGATTGTTGTTTTGGAGCTTCGGCAACAAAGACTTCAGTTTGCACTTCGGAAGTTTCAACAATTTTCTTCGGAGTTGTGCTTGAAGACTTAATTGTCTCCAAAACATTTAGCACATTAACCATCCTTTTTCTTTTCGGGGTCACCGCTGGACCCTTTTGGTTTTTTGCTGCCTTAATTTTTGCTGAAGGATTTAAAATTTCTGATGATTTTGTTTCTTCAGTTCTCGGTTTTTCTGTTTTTTCTGTTGATGGTGCTTCGGCCATTTCTTCGATTTTTGGCACTGGAGGTGGTTCTTTAGCTTCAGTGGCCGAAGAGGTCTCACCAATAAATTCAGGCACTATGGCCGGTTCAATATAACGTGGCCGGTGTGTGAGAACCTTTACCTTTTTTCTCTTCGGCGCTGGCTCGCTAGGAGCAGCTGAAGCAATTTCCTTTGCAGAGGAAGTATTCTTTCTTTTTTGACCCCGCGCTGGGTAATGGTAGTCAGGGTAGACAAACCCAATTGCATCAAATACTCGGTTAAGTCTCTTCTTTTTTCGGCCTCCGAAGGCCGCTGATAATGCAGTATCTTCGGCCTTTGAGTACACCCCAAGCAATTCATCACTTATGGCCTCAATACTTTTTAACCAGTCATCATCTGGCTCAACAAACTTATCCCCGTATTTGAATGTGTATTTTAGCCTAACTAGTCCACCTTCGTCAGTCTCTTTAATGGTTCCCTCCGGCATTTCCCACTTTTCCGCAAGTGGCCATACTCTGAAAGCAATGTGTTCTTGGACCAAATCCCTTGTTCCAATAAAAGAGCAAACAACGCCGAAGGCTCTCTGGCATTCTTCGGCTGCTTCATTCATTTCCACCTTCGGCTTCCGGAGGCCGAAGCGTTGCCAGATAGGGCGCATAATGATACCCTTGATATCTTCACGTGATTTCAAGTCATTTTTCACATAAAACCATTCCGTCATCCAGTCACCGGGCCACCTCTTTCGAAAGGTTGGCATAGGGCAGCTTGACCCAGACCGAGCACCGAAGCTGTAGCAGCCAAAGTTGTTGTGATACTGCTCTTTGCCCCAGGGTTTTGTCTCATACAATAGCTCATGTACGTTACAGAAGCTTTTTGCGTTAGGTTCCAAACCTTGGCTCCTCACGGCCCACACAAAGATGTTCATCCTTATGATTGCTTCGGGGGTAAGTTGGTGAAGGTAGATTTCAAATGTCTTCAGTACTTCCATGACAAAACTGTTCAAGGGAAATCGTAATCCAGCATTTAAGAAGCTTCGGAATATCACGACCTCATTTTCCTCGGGAGTCGGACAAGTCTTCTCTCCTTCGTCAGCCCTCACAACAGATAAGTCCCGAAAATATCTGCCTCTCATATTGACAAGATGATTTTCCTTAATACTGGACTTACCAAAAACTGCATGTCTTGGTCGCCAGGGTCGATCTTCGGAATCTTCACCACCACTATCCACATCGTAACTTTCACTGTCGCTAGTATCTTTAGATAAACCCTCCAAAATCTCCCTGGTAATCTTCTCTGTATTAGTCTTTGACATTGATTCAAGAAAGCCCAGGTGCATCTCCTCAGAAAGGCTTAGCTTTGAAGCACCAACAACTTTCTTATCTTCAGACATCTTCGCAAATGCTGACAAAGCGCACTCGAAACCGAAGCTTAAAAATTTAAAACTAAGCAAGTGCTGTTGCGCGCAGGCTAAAAAATTGGGTGAGTAAAAGCAGGTGGCAAGGGAGCGTGCCAAATAGGCTGGTGCTGAGATCTTATTTATACAGCTAGCGCGTTGAAAACTGGAGGGTCCCGCTTGTCAAAGACTGTTGTTATTCTAACAAAGAGAAGGTGTTTTTTCGGACCTTCGGCTTAAGGCCTTCGTCCATATCGCAATATGAATTTATCGTTCCAGCAAATTAATATTGCGAGGGGCTACTGTTGGGGGCCTTCGACTTCCGAAGGTCCTCAAAAACATGATTTGACAATGTTTGTCAAGTGGAATATGTGAACATGTATTTTCGGAATCGGGTCACGAATATACAAGAATATGGTCAAGACGAAGCTTGAGTAGGACGGAAGGCGATCATGACGAAGGAGAAGATGATCACGAAGCTATGCGCAGAAAAAGCTTCGGCATGACAGCAGAAAAGGGGAACCGACTTATATGATGAAAAGCCAAATTAGACCTCGAAGAATCACTATAGAGTTATTGATAAATGTAAAGGGCATTAATGTAATTCTTCACGGGCTGTGTCCTGTGCCTATAAATAGATGAACAGTACTCCCGTACTGTTCACGCTGATCTGGAATCTGCTTTTCGCATCACGCCTGTAGCTTTACTTTTCGACAATCTAAAGGTACATTTATAATTTGCTATTATGACTCTAGCAATACAAAATAGAAATAAGTTGATGATAATATTTGTATTATTGTTCGTATTCCATGTACATATTCTTCTTCATCATATGTTGGACTTACGAAGGTCTTCTCCTTCACAACCTTCGTCTGAAATTCATTATATCCGAAGGGATATAATGTCTTAAAGGACGAAGGACTTTAACATTTAACACTTTTTATGTTGCCTTGTTCTTGACTCTAAGCATTTGAGAACAAGTCACCAACAGTTTCATGTTTGATATATTAATTCATTTTATAAGTTTACTTACAAAGGTATGACCTTCGTAACATTTCACTCATGGTCTTCGTCCGAAGTTCATTAAATCCTTGGGGATATAATGCTTCAGTGGACGAAAGGCATTAATATTTAACATTTTAGGTTGTCTTGTTCTTAATTCATAGCATTTGAGAACAAACCCCCAACAATGTCTGATTTGGTATTCAACTCAATTTAATTACATGCCCTCTAATATCGACATTTAAACGGAGCATTAATGTTGTTTGAAACCACCTTAGTTTTTATAAACTGTTTTTGGTAGTTAAGACTAGTTTCTTGGTTTAAAAAAAACTAAGAATATGGTTTTATAAACCAGAGCATAAAGTAGTATATTTGAAATCATCTTAATTTTTATAAACCAGTTTTTTAAAATTTAAGTGCTTCCAAACATACACTTACCCGCTACTTGATGTTACAGCAGATGCTAGCTGTTCCGTTTTTCCGTTGGCCAAAAGCAATAGGTGGCGACTGCGCCTCTACTGGACCGCTCCTCCATTATCCCAGTCGACCGTTGGGCTTGCCAACGTTCCAAATGTCACGTGATCTTCTTTCCCCCCTTTCCCATCCCGCCTCCTCTTCTTTCTTCTCGCCTCGCGCTCCTTCCTTCGTCGTAGGTTACCGTTGGTGCGAGTGCAACGCAACCCCACCCCAGCTGCTAAACCCGAGACCGAACCTCGTATCGTCCAGCTTAACCGCACCCACCTTTCGCGACTGGGATTTTTCTCGAGGTCGATCGATCGCTTTCCATCAGAGAGCAGCATCACCTTCTTGCCTTGCCCACGCCCCAGGTAAAGCTCAATCTCAGCTCGCTGGTTTTCCAATCGCTTCTTGGTTCTATCGGTCGATCCGATTCTTGGGGCTTGTCCTCTCCAGTGCCTTGCCGCGTACGGGTTCTTCTTGATGTCAACGATTGCTTCGCCCTGAGAACTTTCCTCGGCTCGAATTCATGCGATTTCAGTTCTCTCCGTGCAAAATTGGTCCCGATTTTACAGCAGAATACCGTTTAGTTTGGCTATTGTTTCATCTTCTTGTTCTTTTTTTGGGGATTCGGTGGCGAGAAGAAACCCCCGGGCTCGATTTCGCCAAGAACAGCGTTTGCAAGAGGAATTCTTTCTTCGATCGCCTGAACTAGATGTTTACTACTAAATTCTCTCTTTGACGAATCGCCTGGACTTGAATATGATGTGACTGACTGCCCCTGAACTAATCGCCTGAACTAGTTGTGACTGCCTGCCGGTTGCGAATCGAAGCGTAAACATGACGACGCTGTCGTCCGGCGTCCTCCTGAAGCTCCTGGACGGCATGAAGAGCGGCGCCGCCAAGCCCGTGGGCGAGCACCGGACGGCGGTGCTGCAGGTGACGGACATCGTGCCAGCGGAGCTGGACGAGAAGGACCTCTTCCCCAAGCACGGCAAGTTCTACGTCAAGGTCTCCGATGCGTCGCACTCCATCTACGCCACGCTCCCGCTGGCGCAGGCAGACCTCGTGCTCTCCAACAAGCTCCACCTCGGCCAGTTCGTCCACGTGGACCGCCTTGACCCGGCCTCCCCCGTCCCCGTCATCGTCGGCGCCAGGCCGCTCCCTGGCCGCCACCCGCTCGTCGTCGGCACGCCCGACCCGGCAGCGAGGGCCAAGCCCGCCGCGCCGCGCAGGGGGTCCTGGGGCCCCGAGCAGAATGCCGCCATCAAGCCTACCACGCTCAACTTCGACGCCGAGAGGACGACGCCGGTCAAGGAGCGGCCGGCCTTGTCGACTCCGGTCAAGGACCGCGCTGGTGGCGCGACGCCTGCCAGCGAGCGCGGGGCTGCGGCGACGCCTGGTAGGGAGCGGGCCGCTGCGGCGTCGCCGGCGCTGAGCTCTGCGTCGTTGAGGAAGAGCAGCAGCGTGCTGCCCAGGCTGACCAGGAGCAAGAGCTTTGTCGCGGACAGGGATCAGCAGCATCCCAGGATCCCCAAGAGCCCATTCCCCACTGTACGCTCCCAGCCTCAACTGAAAAGCGTTGGGAGTCAAGTCGAGTCGCGCCTTTGTTTACAAATCAATGTTGATTTCCAATTTGTGTTTGCGTAGGAGAAGAGCTCGGTGAGCTGCACAGCCTCGAGGGCGAGGAGGAGGGTGGCCAAGGAGGAAGAGCCCTCCTCGCCTCCTTCTGATGACGAGCTCGGAAGCTCGGCCACATCCACCAAGAAGCGATCGGCAATAGCTTCTCGCGTGCCGGTGCCGGGGAAGCTCAGTTTACTCGGGAAGGTGCGATCGGATCTAGGAATAGCAGCAAATCATCAATCTTGACTCTTCTTTGTCTAACGTGTTTGCTGTCTCCTGCATTCAGGACGCAATGGAGCAGAGAGAGCAGGCGCAGAAGGTTGCCCTGGAGGCACTGCGCAACGCATCAGCCACGGACAACGTGGCTAGGATCTACAAGTATGTGTGTGTGTGATTTCTCGTAGTAGCGTTTTGGCACTGATTGCGAGTGTATAATTAAATTTTGTTCTTACAATATCGCTAATTGCTGCTGAACAATCGTTACAGGTTGTTCTCGGAAGTGAGCAAGACGGCGAGGCCGGAAGCGCCGGCCACCTGTTTTGACAGCTTCCTCAGCTTTCACCAGGAGGCCGTGCAGGCCGTCACCGACATCGAGGCGATCCAGGCGGCCACCTCGATGGCCGCGGCCGTGGCGAGTGACGAGCAGCAGCCCGAAGACGCGCCGCCGGTCCTGCAGGAGATAGCGCAGAACAGGGCGGTGGTGCGTCGGAGAGGCATCGGCTTGGGGAGCGTGTCCAAGTCAGTGTCGTTCGCGCCCGGCACGTTGGACCCGAAGCAGGACGATGGAGGCGGCAAGGCCATCCGGAGCTCGAGTGCCAGCAGGAAGTGCCTCGCCACGGCCACGGACAAGATCGGCGAAGACGGTGGCGACGAGAAGAGACCATCTTCTTCTGGTCCTTCCTCTGCCACCACCACCACTGCGCACTCTGCTCTGGGCTCTTCGCTGAAGCTGGCTAAGAAGATACAGGCCGAAGCAGGGAGCTGGTTCATGGACTTCTTGGAGGCCGCGCTGGAGACCGGGCTGAAGAAGAGCAAGGGGTCGTCTTCCATGGGGGACGGGCGGAAGCAAAGCAGCTGCTGTTGCCCGCAGTCGTTGATGCTGCGGGTGATCAACTGGGTGGAGATGGAACAGAGCGGCGGCGACAGCAGCGGCAGGAAGACTGCCCACCCAAGAGCTGCGGCCGTTGCGCGGAAGCTCAGAATCAAGGCCAAAAACCCCTCCTGATGCGCTGCTGCCCTCTGATTCTTGTGAGAAAGGTACCCAGGTAGAATCCGTAGAATAAGAAAGTGATTGCCTCCATTGTTCTTGTCACGGCATAGCAGATTGTTTCAAGTGTTCTTGAAGTAGGATGACCTGTTCCCTTATCACTAATCTTAAACACAGCACTGCAGCAGCAGAACAATGGGGAGGTGTTGTACCGTAGTTACGATATTCAGTGTTTGAATTCGCTGCCCATTCTTATTTGTAATTCTGCTGATGTTTCAGACGACCTCTGCGACAGTCATTCGGTCGGCCAGCAAATCGATATCAAAATTTTGTTTTGAACCTCTACAACCAACCAGCTAACAATTTATTAACCGGCTAACTAGCTTGGGAGCTGTTTGGAACTCACTGGTAATTCTCTATAGTGTCCTTGATTTCTTATTTTGCTGTCATTTTTCTTCAAAAGTAAATAGATTTCACAATTCAAACATTCAAACATGATACAAGCAATATGAATTTAGAAAAAAAAACATATGAAATTCTTGAATAATGATACAAATTGAACTAAATTAAATTCAGGTGAGTGGACACTAGGCCGTTGAGGAAGCGGCATGATGGAACGAGAGGGGCGGTGGGATGGTGTGGCGACCATGGGAGGCCGACGACATAGCCCCTGTTTGGTTCAGCTTCTGGGGGGCTTTTGGCCGCCAGAAGCCGAAGCTGATCCCAAACGCTCAGCTTCTCGCGCAGCTTTTCCGCGCCGCGCTTCGAAAAGAAGCCACCCCGCAACGGTAGGCTAGAAGCGGCCATCAGTTGGCGTCAGGCGAAAGCTCTCCTCACTTCGCTAGGGTTATCGCGCACCCACCGCGCCGCCGCCGCTCCCTCTCCTCCCCCCATCGTCTCGTCTTCGCAGGTACGGGCGAACTCCTCCATCCCGACCCTCTCTTCATCATTCTCCTCCTCCGCCGCGGTCGTTCCTGTGACACTCTAGTTTCGCTAGGGTTGGCGCACCCACCGCGGCGCCGCAGCCCCGTCGTGAAGGTACCTCTCCTCCCCCCGTCGTTGTCTTCGTAGGTACGGGCTCTCTCCTCCATCCGGACCCTCTCTTCATCATTCACCTCCACCGTCGTGGTCGTTCCCGTGACCCTTCAGTTTCGCTAGGGTTGGCGCACCCACCCCGGCGCCGCAGCTCCGTCGTGAAGGTTCCTCTCCTCCCCCCATCGCATCTCATCGTCTTCGCAGGTACAGTCTTCCTCTCCTCCATCCCGACCCTCTATTCTCCGCCGTCGTCGCGTATCGTGTTGTTAGGGTTCCTCCTCCCCCGTCTAGATTACTGTTTACGGTTCATCCTCGTCGGTGGTGATTTATTCGCCCCTTTATTCACTACATTAGAACGGGTTTCGATCGACCTACTAACGATTTTGGTTTCCAATGTGGCCTTCAGATTTCCACATCAACTCGGGTTCTTCGTGTTGGGTACCAAGATCCACTGCAACCAAGGTAATGTGAATATCAAATTGTTGGTTACTTTACTGTGTGCACAAATGCGGTTTTACCAATTTTTGTTCACGGTTTACGGGATACCATTGATCTGTTTTTTTGCTATTATTTGTTCAGGGTTTCTTTGATAGTTTTTCTATGTCACTACCTATATGTTAGTAGCTTGAACCCTAGTTTTTCTATGTTAGCAGGCAATTCATGTCAATACATGGATTTAAGTAGATTGTCCCCATGTCTAGTATACTAACGACCTAAATCCACATCAGATGGATTCAGCAGACTCCATAGCCGACAAGGCAATTGGAAGGATGCAAGAGATTGTGGACAAGATATTTTCCGTAGCGAGGGAAACAATCCGTCCTGGACGCGGGTTGACCTCATTTGACGCTACCAAACTTCGTGTAGCATTGGAGGACATTGCTTGCATGATGGAGCAAGACTCTCTGGTGTTGCAAGAGTATTTGAACAAGGTCAACAACGTTAACAACCAGCCTGACACCAACTACGAACCCTCAAACTTGTCCTCACCACCCCCTGGTGAAGAAGACCTTAGTCCAGACTGGGACTTTCTTGAGCACTTCAAAAAGTTTTGGGGTCTTGAATATGACTCAGATCAGATGCCTTACTTTAGTGATAATAAGGTTTAAGTTACTACATGGTTAACCTTTTAGTAAGGTCTTAGGGTAACACGAATAGGAACAACCTTTTGCTTAGTGCGTTGGTGTAATCTGTTCCATGTGCTTTTCTGTCCATGAGCAGTTGGATTAATTTCAATTATGGTAGTGTATATGTAATAATTCAAACCTGAATGTTAGTACTTCTGCTACTACCTTATGGTATTATGGTCCCATCAGTGTGTTATTTTTTTTCTTCTTAAATCGAGTGCACTTCGTAGTTCTAAAACTCTATACTTGTTTTGCATTAGATGGAGAAGTCTGGCAAAGTGATTGCAAAGTGGGACACTAGAGCAACTAAAATTTACACAGAAATTTGTGTAGAAGAGGTCAATGCACGCAACAGGCCACAACACTTTCTAAATGCAGAAGGGTATGATAACCTCATTAGGAAGTTTAAGGAACGCACTGGACGCACGTACACCAGGGATCAAATGAAGAATAGGTGGGACTCCTTAAAGAGAATGTACACCCAACGGAAAACACTTAATGAAAGGGCTACAGGTCTTGGTTGAGACCCTCATACTGGTTCAATCAGTGCACCAGATGAGTGGTGGGCTAAGCAAAATGAAGTAAGTAGACTTAATTTTTTATTTTGTAGATTACAAATACTGATCGGCATCTGAAAGTAGGAAATTACATGTTACTGCAGGCAATGCCAGGGTGTATTATGTTCAAAATAGCCCCTCTTAAGAATGAGGACGACCTTAAGGTTATGTTTGGACCCATTGTCTACACCAATGAGACAACCCTTGTTCCTGGAGTTGAGGATGTTAATTCATCGTCTGATGGTCACGACGAAGGCATTTTAGGTGGGGGTGAAAACAGCACACCTGACCCCAGCTCAATTGCGAAAGGGAAGCGTAAGGTGTTGCATGATTCTCCTAAACCTAAGAAGAAAAGAGATACGAAGGATGAATACATGAAACGCCTTGTCGAGGCTTTTGAGTCGCGGTCCATGAACTCTAACAAGTCCATAACCTCATTTGAGACCGACCCCGTTCGTGTAGAGGTTGCTACTCAATTGCAACAAGTCATTGAAGATGGTGCAGCGGAAGGAAGCGACTTACATTTATTTGCGACTCATTTGTTGATGGAAAAACGTTATAGAGATGTATTTGCAACCCTGAAGACCAAAGAAGGAAGGAACGCTTGGTTGCGCCGTGCTTACGAGAAGAATGGAAAGTCCACTTAGGTGGCAATGAAGTTCAACGGTGGTCCGACAAATGATGGTGCTGGTCCGAAATCTATTGGTGGTGCTATTATTGTATCAAACTGTCGTCAGTATGAGTTTTTTCGTCGTGCAGTCGTGTTACAAACTAAATGTCGTATGAATCTTTTTCGCATCGCAAAAGTTTTTCAATTATTTGAGTTGAACATGTCTTTGCAATAATAAGAGTTGTATGTTTCTGAACTATGTCATTCTGTGAACCTTCTTTCAGTTATGATAAATGAATTTGTGTGTATGATAATGTGCTTATTCAACGAATGTGGTTATTGTTTGTGTGTTTGCAGATGTGTGAACCTGATACACACACATCTGATGATGAGAGGGATGGATAATTGCTTGTTGCACTATATGTTGTAGACATATGGGGGAGCTCGCCAAGTGGGGTTTCTAGAAGAACCATGGTTGAAACAGGTATCTAATGGGTTGAGCGAACATTGGAGAGTAGTGACGATTGCTTCGACATGTTTCGCATGCGTCGAACTGTTTTTCGACATTTGCATGATACGTTGGTGCAAAATTATGGTCTGGTTCCAAGTCGTGGTGTCAGTACAACGGACGCGTTAGGTATTTTCTTGTGGGCATGTGGGGGTCCACAATCATTTAGGCAGATAAGGAATAAGTTTGGTCACTCTTTGGAAACTATAAGTCGCAAGTATAGTGAAGTCCTTAATGCACTATATAGGATGTCTTCTGACATAATCAAGCCGAAGGACACAAATTTCATAAAGATTCACCCTCGATTACGAGAGACTAGATTCTGGCCGCATTTCAAGGATTGTATAGGAGCCATTGATGGAAGCCACTTTCCCGCGTCTGTCCCGGCCATGGAGCAAGCAAAGTATATTGGTCGTCATGGTTATGCATCACAAAATGTAATGGTCGTTTGTGACTTCGATATGAGGTTCACATTTGTTGTCACGGGTTGGCCAGGTTCAGTGCATGACACTAGAGTATTACAAGATACTTTGATAACATATGCGGACAGGTTCCCACATCCACCGGAATGTATAACTATCTTGTACTTTTGTATCATTCGTTATTAATTTGTGTCATATGTATTGAAGTTCAGATTTATGTTTGTGTAGGTAAATACTATCTTGTGGATTCTGGTTATCCGAATAGAAAGGGATACCTTGCACCTTATAAGGGTCAGAAGTACCACATTTCAGAATGGCAAAATGCGAGGCAACCTGTTGGTAGCAAAGAAGTTTTCAACTTTGCACACTCTTCGCTACGTAATGTTATAGAGCGATCGTTTGGGGTGCTTAAAATGAAGTGGAGAATTCTTCTAAGTCTACCTTGATTTTCGCTTAGGAAACATTCCAAGATAATTATTGCTTGCATGGCATTGCATAACTTTATTAGAGATAGTGCTCTACACGATCGAGACTTTGACCAACTTGTACCTACTCGCCTTGCTCATGATGTACCCGTAGGTGAGAGTAGTAGTAGCACATCTGATGAGTTAGACATGAGTGCATTTCGAGATGCAATTACTAATGCATTAGTGTCGTAGTTTAATATGTCAATATAGCGATAGTTATGTTGTAATGAACTCTACTAATTTTAATGTAATGACCTTTTGTTTGTTCGGTGTTTATATGTGTTTCCTTTTTTGAATCAGAATCTGCAATCTCAGAATCTGCGTATCCAAACACTCAGATTCTAACCAATAGCTTTTCTCCATAGCAGGCGAATCAAACACCTAGATTCTAACCACCAGCTTCTCTGCACAGCCATCTTTTCCCCACAGCCAGCTTTTCAGAAAAGCTCTTCAGAAAAAAGCCGAACCAAACAGGTCCATAGACCGATGGGATAGGAGAACAGTAGGGCAGCGTAACATGACAGGAGGCCGACAATGTGGGTGTGAACCTCGTGATCCTGTGACACTCGCCCGCAAGCCAGAATGAGGACGTGTATGAAAGGGTGGATCTAAAAGGGGTAGGGAGGTCTTATGTAAAGTTTTACTTGATTTTACTAGATTGGACTAGCTAATGAACTAATTGTCAGCTTGAAGATTAGCTAACCATTAGCTAGGGTATTAGCTAAGGTGTTTGAAACCCGACAGCTAATTTTAGCTGCTAACAATTAGTTCAAGGGTGAAAGGAAAATGGGATCAAGGCCATTTCTATATTTAGTTTTTGTGATTGAATGACCAACACAACACTATAGACTAACTAGTTTGCTAAGTGATTGAATACATGTTCATACGATAAGAAAAGACATTTCAAAGATTGACAACATAAGAGCAGAAATTGAAGTTCTGAAACTATCAGGACTTGAACCGTCCCATTCTAGGTCTCGGACTGTTCGGTCAATCAGGACACAGACCATCCAGCATCAAGCCATCAGCTCCGGGCATATGGAGTTGGTAACTATGAGTCAGTGCTTGGAAATATGAGGACGGTCTCTAGCTGACGCCATGTCTGCCTCCACTGAGGGGACTAGGCCTCACTCAGATACCTGATTGCAACTCACCAAGCGCCATAACTAGCCCATCGAGGAAAGTATGGTACAACTCACCCATCCCTGTTCCCATGAACGGAACGCATGAGAGGGTAAAAAACAAAAAGGTGAGATTAGAAGGATCTCTGTACTAAACAGAGACTCGGAGGCTCGCCTCACACACGCGTGAATGAGCTGGACAAAGTTACGCATATGCGCCCCCAAAAAGGCCTTTAAAAGAACAAGGACCACGGGGCTCGGCAGTCAGCACACACACGTAAAATAAGGGGTTGGATAAAAGGATATGTGATATGGCCCCAAACGGCCCCTTATGGCAAACAAAGGCTCGGGGGCTCGACGACCATACCTAGAAAGAACAACCATACGGTCTTCACAATAAGTCCTAAAGTAATCCCTACCTAAAAGCAACTACGACACCTACGCGACCGCTTGGGTTGACACATAATCACCAACCGATAAGTGTGTGCTTATCTAAGCCAAATATAGTAACTAAACAGACTTGTTTCTATAAGTATTTAATGTATCGAGAAATGACTCTAAACTATGTAAGCTAATCCCTATGCATGACTATAACTTCTGTAACTATTTTCTTTCTCGTTAGTGTGAGTTTTTTTAGTTGTTATCTTCGTAAGTGTAGGTGGTGTGGCGTGAGGACTTGTATAAGCAGCAAAAAAAATTGAAAAGAAGTTCCCACTCCACTTAACATTGTGAGTTGTCTGTATATTCATCATTTTATCGTTAGTCTTATAGGAAAGATAAATGACACAAAAGTAGGAAAGCAAATAACATATGAAGAATACCACAATAATTTTCACCTTCTTGTTAGCATGTCGATGCTACCAATTATAATACTATCCAAAGCAACAGACCTGTGTGGCATACAAGGATTAGTTGGGCCTCTCTCTCCATGTAGCGTTGCAAGTCTCCTGCATACAATTTTAAGTGAGCCATACATAAAATATAAACAACATAAATAAATGGGAAACAAAATAATGAGATGCTAGACTTGAAAAAATTCATCTGCCTTCTTGTAAGCATACATGGGCTATCAAATATAATATTATCTGAATTAATAGATTTTTGGTGTAGAAGGTTTAGTTGGTCATGCTTGGGTAATGTTCTTCCTTGGTTTCCATGGAGGTCTACAAAATATATGAACATTCATTAGTTGTCATAAATTCGAACTAAAGCAATTCAACCAAAAGATTACTTTTTTGGTTCCATCTAGCTGGTATTTATAGCTAGTCTGTTATGCCCCCTTTCACCACATCTTTTGTGTGTCATAGGTCCCCTTATCATATTTTTATTCTTCTTTCCACCTCCACTAGCTTCCAGACAACTTTTAATTCTTAGTTTTATTTGCCTTTCAACTGTCCTCTTTCCCTAGTGGTGCACCAAGATATAACCAAGGTCAATCTTAGGTCACTTTGATTTGTATGACATAGGTTCTATGATACCTCTATATACAACCTTAAACTTATCCAAGGAGTAGTGCTCATCAATAAAACTCTTAGTCTCTATGTTCCTCTTTATTGTTATAAGGCACAAATAATGGTCATATGGCTTACCAGTGTGCTGCCATTCAAAACAAGTAAATTCATGCACTGAAGTCTTAACGACATATATCTCATTCTTATTATTGTGCTTAACCTCTACACTCCAATCATTTGATTTTACAACCTTTAGGTGGCCTAATCCTCTAGTCCTTGCATGCAATTGTAGTTTGATAGATGGTAGTATCATTCCCTGAAGTCGTTCTAAAACTTTCTCCTCGTCTCCCATAATGTCATTATCATCTCCCTCAAATTGTCAACAAGGTCAACCATAGGCAAATCCTTGATGTCTTTAATCTAGTTATTGAATGATTCTGACAAATTATTGGTGATAAAGTTACATTTTATTGCTAGAATGAATGCACATCTCATCCAATGCAGCTTGTGATCGTTTTCTAGATAGTCAAATACATTAGGACAACTAATAACAAACATGTGTTTGTCAAACACTTCATACCTATATATAGGCCCTTGTTGCAGGCCACATAGTACCATCACCATGAAAATACTTCTTGAAATCTTGCATTAAATGCCAAACCACTCTCTATGATCGGCATTAGGAAACACATATTTCACATCTTTTATTAATCCTAAGCAAGCATATGTGCAAATAGCAAGTTGTGGAGAACTTCATATAGGCTTTTGTAGTTGAGTCAGAAAGCAAGCCCAATTATCCTAATTTTCACAATTTATCAATCCAAATGCAACCGGATATATCTAATCATGACCATCTACACCTATAGCTATAACTAACTTCCCATTTCATGTTCCGTTCAGTGAAGTTGCATTTATACTAATGTATGATCTACATCTAGTGTAAAATCCATCAATGCAAGGCTTCAATGCACAAAAAACTATGAAAATATACCTTCCCGTCCATAATTTTAGTATCAGTCTCAACAATACTTCGTGGCGATCTCTTCTCAGCATTGGCCTTCCAATAGAACAACAACTATACGTTTTCATCCGATTTGACATACAATTCATCAAAAGCTCTTTCTCTTCCCTTCCACACCATGTTGTATCATATACTAACATTGTACTCATTTTGCTACTGTATTTGCATAGCTTTGTACCCATATTGGGGTCTTCATAAGAAGAGATGCTGCCTTGCTAGCCACCCTTGCTTGAGTCAGCATAGTAGTGAAGATTCTACTACTTAAAATACACTTGTGCTCCTCAACTAAGAGTGACCTGCAAACAAATATTACACATGGGTCAGTAAAATAACTACAATTATGTAAACAAATGTTAAATAGTCATAAAAATATTAACAATATTGTATTACCTTTATAGTTGGAAAATTACTCATCTTTGTTACAATTATTTACCAAGTACAACCATTAGCCTTCTGTTTGCACTGATATCTAAACTTCATTATATAAGGTTTCTTCATGACTAGCGCAAACTCCGTAGTAATGGCATGTTGTCTCAAAGCCAACCTAAATTCCTTCATATTTAGAAACATGGTGCCAAATTCAATCTCTGGGTTATCTTATCATATAAGAACAATGAGTTTGATGGTGTCAAATCTTTAGCTAGTATGGGTGCACCATATGTTTAAACATCTTTAGTGATGTCTCCTTGTGCAAGATCTCCTTGGTTAGTAGCTTCTTCTGTAGCCATCCTTGTCATTTCATCCTCAGTCATCAACCCAAAAGAAGTGTACATTTGGTCATCCGTAATGATTGCTATCTGACCTTCATCATATAATTCCTTGATATGTAGAGTAGACCATTCAACTAGGTTTAGCACTATCTAATCCACATAAATGACCTCTTCAATTGGACATAATTTACTATACATAAATTGGAACAATGCAAATTATAATTCAATAGGATTGTTGCTCATTAGATACCTCATCATATACACCAAAACCCTAACATAAAATGTGAAGTGGTACCTTGTTTGAGGACGCATAGGGTGAGACAAGGAAGCTCTAACCGAGGACAGCGTTGATGGGGTCAATGTTGGCTTTATGACAAGGTGATCGAAGTTGGTGTTTGCGATTACGATAAGGTGGCCCATGCATGGAGGTACCAGCCTAACGACCGATGGAAGGGAGACGACAGCCGGTTCCATGGCGCTGCTAGAAACCTCGTCGGTAGGTTCATGCGGCCCTGTTGCTGTGGTGCGCCCTGTCATGGTGAAAGGGAAATGTGCCCTTGGGCCATTTCTATTATGTTTTGGTGATTAGATGCTCAACACATATTGTTTTGTCTAAGTATGAGCAAAAAGTTAAAGAGATGTGAAAGTCGCCTAGAGGGGGGGTGGATAGGCGAAACCTGAAAATCAAAACTTTATCCCCCAACTAGATCCCTTGATTAGTGGTTAGAACAAGATATACAAATATCGGAGTATAAAAAACTAAGCTCTCGCTTGTAAAGAGTATTGCGCTTAAATAATGCGGACGTGATAAATCAATACTACTAACAAGTTTATGAGAATAAAGCAAGAAGGCTTAGATAAGAAGAGCAATAACACAAGTTCTCTCTTGCAATGTGTTGCTTCACTAAATGAGAGTTTAACTTAAAGCAACACCAAATAGAATTAGCAAAGATTAGTGCAAGAGGAACTTAGAAAGGGAAAAGACAAACAAATCACAAGCAATAAGCACACGAGACACGGGTGATTTGTTTTACCGAGGTTCGGTCCTCGAAGGCCTAGTCCCCGTTGAGGAGTCCACTAAGGACGGGTCTTTTTCAACCCTTTCCCTCTCTCCACCGATCACACAAGGATCGACGAGCTCTTCTTCTTCTCAAGGATCACTCTCGATCCCGCAAGGACCACCACACTCTTCGGTGTCTCTTGCTAGCTTTTACAAGCCTCCAAAACTTTAGAGGAAGTTCAATGGGAGTCAAAACTCCACGCACAAATGAACACAAAGATGTAGCACACACTATCTCTCAATGAATCTCACAAGGCACTAGGGCTAAACTCAATTGAGTAGCTCTCAATTGCTTGCTCTCTCTTTTGTGGCACTTGTGTTGGTTGTAGTGGTCTAAATCTTGTGTATAGGATGGATCAATGAATATGTGTGGTTGGGAGGGCTTGAGTATGTCAACTAGAAGACTTTGAATGTTGCTTGGGCTCCCACACCTTGAAGTAGCCGGTTGGGGTGGTATTTATAGCCACGAACCAAAATCTAGCCGTTGGTGAAGTCTGCTGGCGAAGGGCGCACCGGACAGTCCGGTGCGCGACCGGACAGTGTCCGGTGCGCCGCCACGTCATCCTCCCGTTAGGTCTTGGAGCTGGTCGACCATTGGAGGCTTTGTCCTCATGTGGCACTGGACAGTCCGGTGCGACACCGGACAGTCCGGTGCCCCTCTGACCGTCTGCTCTGACATCTGATTTGCACTGTTCACTTTGCAGAGTTGACCGTTGCGCGCAGATAGCCGTTGCTCCGCTGGTACACCGAACAGTCCGGTGTGCACCGGACATGTCTGGTGAATTATAGCGGAGGTGCGCCTGGAAAACCCGAAGGTGAAGAGTTCGAACTGAAGCACCCTGGTGCACCGGACACTGTCCGGTGGAGCACCGGACATTGTCCGGTGGCGCATCGGATAGTCCGGTGCGCCAGAACAGGGAGCACTTCGGTTTCCTTTGCTCCTTTAATCTTTGTATTGGCTTTGAGTTGAACCTTTGTCACCTGTAGAACTTATAGACTAGAGCAAACTAGTTAGTCCAATTATTTGTGTTGGGCAATTCAACCACCAAAATCAATTAGGAAATAGGTGTAAGCCTAATTCCCTTTCAATCTCCCCCTTTTTGGTGATTGATGCCAACACAAACCAAAGCAAGTATAGAAGTGCATAATTGAACTAGTTTGTAAAATGTAAGTGCAAAGGTTACTTAAAATTGAGCCAATAAATATTATTTACTAGATATGCATGGATTGTTTCTTTATTTTTAACATTTTGGACCACGCTTGCACCACATGTTTTGTTTTTGCAAATTCTTTTGTAAAATCTTTTCAAAGACATTTTGCAACTAGTCAAAGGTAAATGAATAAGATTTTTGAGAAGCATTTTCAAGATTTGAAATTTTCTCCCCCTGTATCAAATGCTTTTCCTTTGACTAAACAAAACTCCATTTCAATAAAATTCTCCTCTTAGTGTTCAAGAGGGTTTTTAAGATACCAATTTTTGAAAGTGCTACTTTCTCCCCCTTTAGAACACAATAAGATACCAATTTGAAATTTACCAATTGAAAATCATTAGTTTTAAAATTAGGGTGGTGGTGCGGTCCTTTTGCTTTGGGCCAATACTTTCTCCCCCTTTGACATGAATCGCCAAAAACGGATACTTTGAGTGAAATATAAGCCCTTCAAAATGTTCTCCCCTTTGGCAAATAATATATGAGTGAAAGATTATACCAATGTGGAGAGACAGTGTGGAGTGATGGCGACGGGTAGATAATACCGATAGAGTTGAGTGGAAGCTTTGTCTTCGCCGAAGACTCCATTTCCCTTTCAATATACCTATGACTTGGTTTGAAATACACTTAAAAACACATTAGTCATAGCATATATAAAAGAGACATGATCAAAAGGATATATCAAATTAAGCATGATCACAGTTCTATATAACATAGATTGCTCCCCCTAAATATGTGCATGGAGAGAAACACATATTTTGGCCTTAAATGCCAATTGCACATAATTAGGTTAATAAGAACATATCTATATCATACAAAATGTGAAGTGCATTTGTGTCATAGTATAAGTGTGATGCTCATGACAGTTTATGCACTTATGAAAGCATGTTATGAACAATTTAAGCATTTCCCTTAAGGATTTCAAAGAGGCTTAAGGACCATTCACCTTTGGAGCAAAGGTAGCTTATCCTCGTTACAAGATTAAGCTTTAAGCTCTTTGACAATAAAATCACTTCATCTAGTTTAAGCAAGGATGCATTAATGCAGGAGTGAAATTTTAAGAGGTTAAACTAGGTATGAAGCAGAGATCATGCATGGACATGCTTTCTCTTCCTTTTATACAAGATATACAAAGAATGTATAGAAAAGGAAGATTTAGGTACATGTGTAAATAAAAGGAAGCAGTTTTACCGTTTTGTACCTTCACATAGAGACGCTCTCTTCATTGTGCTTTGTCCTTAGTCTTAGATGCTTAAGACCTATACTCAATGACAATATATGGATATATTTTGCACAAGAGAGACTTCTACAACTAGTGATCCTTTTTCAAGTTATTGTAAGCATATGTCAAATGGATCATAAATTGCATAAAAGTATCATGAATTCTCCTTTTAACTTAGTGCATATCAAGTAGCAATAGATAGTATACACGGCACTAAGAAACATGATTGTTAATTGAAGTCATTCAATGATCAAACAAATAACAGATGTGATCAAAAGAACAACATACACATAAGATTATCAAATAGGCTTAAAGTAGGAGAATCCAACAAATATGCTACTTTGGCAATGAAAGCTATAATCCTTTATAAAGATGACATTACTTTAACAAGATGGATTAAACTGAAGTAGCATACTTCATGAGAAACTTAATCTCATGCAAGAGACTATATGAAATTGCTAAGATAAAGCAATAGTCTCAACATAATCAAGATATAAGAATAGACTCCCCCTAAAGATATGCATCAAGTATTTGAATAAATTGAGTGGATGAATTTACTTTAAAGACAAATGGGGAGAAGCATTATACATCTTGATCAAGGCTTATAAAATTTGCAATAAACAACTTAAGCCTAGAATTCTCATTATGAAAGGGTTTAGAATACTCACAACCACACCATTGATTGTTTTGTAGATCTTATTATCCTAGTAGGTGTTGTTGTTCTTGATGTCCTCCACTTTCATTTGAGAGTCCTCCCTTTGTGGTTGTTTCTTTTTCCTTTCAAACTTATTGAAAATACTCAAGAAAGATGTTAACAGTATAGGGAGCATATGATGAAAGATGATCTCTTTAGATAGGAAATATAAACAATTCATCATTTTTAAGTCACACAGACATGAAGTAAAATCCTTAACATTAGTGCATTTCATTTGAGATAGAGGAATGTGCACTTTTTAAGCATTTTAATAATCATTGGAGATTTTACTTCATCATATTGACTTTAGTAATCATTACTTAGAAGCAAATCAATATGATAACATATATAAATATCGCAAAGGCATTAAATAGATTCTAATGGACATGAGCATTTAAAAGAGTGAGATTGAATGCACGTCTAGCTGATTTAGGTCCAATAAAGAATCTATTCCTCACATGGGTAGAATATGATAGTTTAGATTAAATACTCATTGAGATGGGAACTAAATTTGATTAAGAAGATGAGTTCCCATACCTTTGCTTTTACCTTTCTTCCTTTGGGTGAAGAGCAACCCATGAGGCTTGTGCACTTTCTCTTTTGGATATTTATAAGTAGGCTCAAGAGATACGTTATTAGTAACACAAGCACTAGTTTCCATTTTTGTAATCATTTTTGATAGGGAATGAAAAGCTAGATTACTAAAAGTATGGAAACTTCATAGCATGAACTAGATTATCCATAGATGATGTTATGCTCAATTTTAACTCATAAAACAAGCATAAACAATCCTTTAAGATTATGGGAATAAATCTAATTCATGATATGGAAAGCGATAAATGTGAAAGAATCAAATCCAATTTAAGCAAGTAGAAGTACATCATAAATCATTGGATTGATTTTTCTTTTTATGTTAGATTACATGCTTTTCCAAAGAGAAACCTATTCTCTACAAGAGAGACTACTTGGGTTACTTAGATAAAATCATTAGACTCATTATTCTAGTTATAGAGAGAGTTTTCCTTTTATAAGTGTCCTAAGGATTTGAATTCCTTACATGACACCTTATTCTTTTAAGAACTTGAAATATCTCTCTATATCTAGAATCATAGCAATAATAGAATGACTAGCGAAAAACATGCCATGAGACTTGCAATAATTTAAAGCATGTAGATTGCCATAGGATGGAAATGATGAGTATGCAATTTACCATATGAGAGGAGATTCTTCAAAGAATGGTAATACAAATTTAAAGACATTTGAAGTGCTACATATTTCTATGTGACTACACAAGACACCTAAGAAATGATAATTTAAGATACTTGCACTTAAAAGCATAGAAGTTACCATCCTTTGACTTTCCTCCATGTTGTAGGCCTTGATTTTTCACACATGATACTTCTTTTATCTCCTACAACATCAATGTCTTCCTCGAGATGATATGAGTTTAAGGCATAGTAATTTGAAGAATAACCTTGGGTCAATCACGGATATAGATCATTGAAGATTGATAGCTTTGAGTTGATAAGAATTGAATGGACTCTCTCAAGCACCCCAAGGCTTCATATCATCTCCTTCTCCTGCAAAACTTGTCAAGCATATTTTGGTACCCATCTCTTGATGGGTCCATCAAGGTTAGTCAACAAAGATCTAGGAACCCAAATGTCCTTTGTGTTAGCACTAGGTAAACTCATTACCTTTCTAGCACAAGTTGCAATTTTGGGTTCCCTAGTTACATGAGAGTTAATTGACAAGCTAGGAGTGGGATTGTTACCAATGGGACAATCTTTGCATTGATGTCCCTTCTTTCGGCATATGTAGCATAGGTGATCTTCAATCCTTGAAGATTTCTTCTTTCCTCGTTTCTTGCTTGCTACATGGTTAGTGAATGTTTTCTTTTCTAACCCTATGCCTTTTTGTTTTAAATGGGGACAAGACCTAAACAAGTGTCCCTTCTTTGAGCATTTAAAACAAAGTCTATTATCCTTGTTAATAATCAAGCCATTTTTAATGTAGGGGCAAGACCTAATCAAGTGTCCCTCTTCAAAGCATTCACTACACTTCTTATTTTTCTTAGTGTGAAGTGTGGCTTGATCATTACCTTGGATGTTACCTTGTATGGAGGCATGGTTGATGCTTTTGGAAGAGGTATTGATTTTCTTCTTTTGTTTCCTCCTCTTGGCAATCCTCAAGTCCTTGACATTTTCCTCAAGGGATTTAGTGCATGCCACGGTTGTTCCCGTCTCAAGCTTCTTCACCATGTGATCACGGTTATCTTGAGAAGGTTGAGCAATGCCCTTCCCTTTAAGTTGTGTCAAGCTCACCTTTAGCCTTTCATTTTCTTCCTTGAGCTTTTGATATGTATCATCATTTGTTCCTGCAAATTCTAGCTCAAAAGAAGATTTGCTTGTCGACGGACAACAAGCATTAGCACATGGTAATATAGTATCAATTTGAATACATGTGCATGAGTGAGGTTGTTGGGATTTTAAGTTTTCTATCACAACCTCGTGAGCAATGTTTAATATGATATGATCATCTCTAAGATTTTCATGAGAGCATAGGAGCATATCATATTTTTCTTGAAAAGCTAGATTTTCAACTTTTAGCTTTTCTACTTGGTCCTTAAGCAAGGTATTCCTATTTACTAATTGAGCGATACAATGTAAAGCGTTATCTTGCTCAATTGAAACAGTTTCATACCTTTGGACCAAATCAACATGAGAGCACTTTAGCTCCTCATGTTCTTTAGTCAACTCGTCAAAGTGTAGCATTTTCATGGAGAGAACATCTTTTAGCCTTTGACGAGCTTCGCTTTGCTCTCTCGCTCTTTCTAGAAGTTTGAGCATGACCGCCTTATCTTCTTGGCTTAGGCGAGCGTAGAGATGCAAGAAGCTTCTTTCTTCCTCCTCATCCTCATTTGTGCTTCCGCTATCATTTGCATTAGCCACACAACACATGTGGGAGTCGAAATGGGAAGACAAACCTTTTGGAGAGGTGGATTCATCGTTTGGTCTCCACCATTCATTTTCTTCTTCTTCCTTGCAAGGGTTAGTATTACAAGAACTAAAGGAAGTAGAAGCACAAAATGAACTATCATGTTTGAACTCATCAAATTTGCTTCTAATTCTAGTCCAAATATCATGCGCATCATGGATGGATTCATCATAATTTGATATGAAGGCACGATAATCTTATTTACTAAGAGAATTGCTTAAGATGTCAAAAGCTAGGTAGTTTAAGCGAAAACATCTTTGATCTTCCTCGGAAATAATTTTTCTATTATAATTAGAAGGGAATATACTCTTGACTACAATTTGTTCTAATTGAGGATCTACGGTCCTAAAAGCATTTATTACTCTAGAGGACCATGAATCATAATTAGAACAATCGGAAAGTAATATCTCAAGAGTTACCTCCTTGTTCTCCTGGGTAGATGTCTTCTTGTTCTTTTGGGATCTTCTATGAGCCATCACTTCGAGTTGTTAGACTCAAGATGAAGTGCCTAGCTCTGATACCAATTGAAAGTCGCCTAGAGGGGGGTGGATAGGCGAAACCTGAAAATCAAAACTTTATCCCCCAACTAGATCCCTTGATTAGTGGTTAGAACAAGATATACGAATATCGGAGTATAAAAAACTAAGCTCTCTCTTGTAAAGAGTATTGCGCTTAAATAATGCGGAAGTGATAAATCAATACTACTAACAAGTTTATGAGAATAAAGCAAGAAGGATTAGATAATAAGAGCAATAACACAAGTTCTCTCTTGCAATGTGTTGCTTCACTAAATGAGAGTTTAACTTAAAGCAACACCAAATAGAATTAGCAAAGAGTAGTGCAAGAGGAACTTAGAAAGGGAAAAGACAAACAAATCACAAGCAATAAGCACACGAGACACGGGTGATTTGTTTTACCGAGGTTCGGTCCTCGAAGGCCTAGTCCCCGTTGAGGAGTCCACTAAGGACGGGTCTTTTTCAACCCTTTCCCTCTCTCCACCGATCACACAAGGATCGACGAGCTCTTCTTCTTCTCAAGGATCACTCTCGATCCCGCAAGGACCACCACACTCTTCGGTGTCTCTTGCTAGCTTTTACAAGCCTCCAAAACTTTGGAGGAAGTTCAATGGGAGTCAAAACTCCACGCACAAATGAACACAAAGATGTAGCACACACTATCTCTCAATGAATCTCACAAGGCACTAGGGCTAAACTCAATTGAGTAGCTCTCAATTGCTTGCTCTCTCTTTTGTGGCACTTGTGTTGGTTGTAGTGGTCTAAATCTTGTGTATAGGATGGATCAATGAATATGTGTGGTTGGGAGGGCTTGAGTATGTCAACTAGATGACTTGGAATGTTGCTTGGGCTCCCACACCTTGAAGTAGCCGGTTGGGGTGGTATTTATAGCCACCAACCAAAATCTAGCCGTTGGTGAAGTCTGCTGGCGAAGGGCGCACCGGACAGTCCGCTGCACCACCGGACAGTGTCTGGTGCGCCGCCACGTCATCCTCCCGTTAGGTCTTGGAGCTGGTCGACCGTTGGAGGCTTTGTCCTCATGTGGCACCGAACAGTCCGGTGCGACACCGGACAGTCCGGTGCCCCTCTGACCGTCTGCTCTGACATCTGATTTGCACTGTTCACTTTGCAGAGTCGACCGTTGCGCGCAGATAGTCGTTGCTCCGCTGGTACATCGGACAGTTCGGTGTGCACCGGACATATCCGGTGAATTATAGCGGAGGTGCGCCTGGAAAACCCGACAGTGAAGAGTTCGAACTGAAGCACCCTGGTGCACCGAACACTGTCCGGTGGAGCACCGGACATTGTCCGATGGCGCACCGGACAGTCTGGTGCGCCAGACCAGGGAGCACTTCGGTTTCCTTTGCTCCTTTAATCTTTGTATTGGCTTTGAGTTGAACCTTTGTCACCTGTAGAACTTATAGACTAGAGCAAACTAGTTAGTCCAATTATTTGTGTTGGGCAATTCAACCAACAAAATCAATTAGGAAATAGGTGTAAGCCTAATTCCCTTTCAAGATGCAAATGGAAAAAGCAAGATATGATTCTAGCCATTGTGAAAAGGAAATGTGCCCTTGGGTCATTTCTAGTATAGTTTTGGTGATTAAGTGCCCAACACGTATTGAGTGAGTAATCTTGTGCCATATGATTGATGAAGTGCAAATCAACAAGAAGGTATGATTCTAGACTTAGTACATTGGTTTTTATGTACTAATATATTTGTCTAAGTGCTAGAATTAGAGAAAAGAGAAGAAAAAAGATCTTGGCTGGAACAGCCAAGACTCAGCGCAGTCTGGCACACCGGACTGTCCGGTGGTGCACCGGACTGTCTGGTGGGCCAGGCCAGCCTCCGGTGAACAGGCCACTCTTGGGAACTGACGGCGGTGTACGGCTATAATTCACCGGACAGTCCGGTGGTGCACCGGACTGTCCGGTGAGCCGTCTGCGGCGAAGTCGTCGCTCTCGGGAATCGTTCAACGGCGTACGGATAAAATTCACCGGACGGTCCGGTGAGGCACCGGACTGTCCGGTGAGCCAACGGTCGGCCGCGCAATCCGTGCATGACGCGTGGCCACGCCAACGGTCGGCAAGGGGCACCGGACTGTTCGGTGTGCACCGGACAGTGTCCAGTGCGCCAACGGCTCCATTTCTGCAACGATCGACTATTCTAATTTTGGAAGGAGATCTACATCGGACTATGAACAGTACCTGCCTTGGGACTATAAAAGGGACCCCTAGGCCCATGGAGGAGCACACCAAGCATTCTTTGATCATCTCTAAGCACCAAGACTCCATTCTCGCGCATTCGATTCTTTGTGATAAGTGACTTGAGCTCTAGTTGAGTAGTGAACTCCCCGCATCGTGTTGTGAGCTCAAGTTGTGGTTTATGTGCGTGATTGTGCTCGTTCCTTGAGTCTTGTGTGTGTTGCTTTTCCCTTCCTTACTTCCGTGCTTCTTTGTGATCATCATTTGTAAGGGCGAGAGGCTCCAAGTTGTGAAGATTCCTCGCGAACGGGAAATAGTGAAAGAAAGGAAAACACTGTGGTATTCAAGTTGATCATTGGATCACTTGAAAGGGGTTGAGTGCGACCCTCGTCCATTGTGTAACACCTCAGGTGTTACTATGGCTAGAGCACACCTGGCACTAAGGACTGTGATCACATGTGGTAGAGGCTTAGGGAAACACATAAGAACTTGGAGATCATGTGTTAATCAAAGTTTGTTAATGACCTAAGAAGCATTACTCAAATCTTTGTACCCTTACTACCTTGGAAGGGAGAGGGGGGAAGAACCCTAGACCTCTCTTAAACCCTATCTCCCAAAACCATGGTTAAGAGGGGAAAGAGAGTGAGCAAATGTGCAAAACATGGATAATTTGTAACCAACCCTTAAGTAACCTTATAACCAGAAATTAGGGGAGGGAAATATTGCAAGAAGACCCCTGGTGAAACCCCAAATCCAATCTCCAAGTGAAGAGAGAGCTAGAGCTCTCTATTTCTCTCTAAGTTAAAAACTATACCTACACTAAAGATCAGTCATGTTCACCTCGAAGCTGGCACCAAATCCACCTGTGTTCTATACCAAAAATGTGGCATACCACCTAGGGCACCCACTGGAAAAAGCTGAGCCCGAGACTTGGACGTTTGACATGCCTTGGCATGGTTTTTGTCGTGTGGTGGGCAGTGTGACACACCCGAATTGGCGACCGAAGATCTCCCTCCATAGGCCATATCTGCCATGGCGTCTCATAGATAAGTGATAGCCCTAGGTGCTAGGAGTAGACCCACGCCGAATTTTTGCCAAGATTCGCACGTTTGCGACTTGGGTGAGCTGTGGAGCAAGGGCAGAAGAAAACTTACACGTGTTCGACGCGCTCTGCCGCGCCAGAGCACGCCCGCGCCCGACCCCGCGCCGCGCCGAGCCGCGCCCGTGTCCCCTGTGTGCGCCCGCGCCTATAAAACCCACTGAGGCATTGAGCACACTCCTCCGCGCACCCTCAAGCCTCACCGGAGCTTAGCTCACCGCCGTTTGCCCGTGCGCGGCGTGTTCGCGGCCACCCGACCCACTGCCGCCGTAGACCGGCCAGCCCAGCGTTTCCCAGCCCCGTCCAACCCTCGGAGGCGAGTGTGCACGACTCAGTGAAGCTCCCCGAGCGAGGAATCGAAGCCTGCTTCGCCGGAGAGGCCAGTCCACGGTCGCCGGAGCTCACACCCTCACCGGAGTACGTGGACCGGGTAATCCGCTCAACCATTTTCCAATTCCTGGTGCACACAGTCACTGCGTGACCCCGTGAAGCTCACCTTGCCCTTGGATTGAACCAGCTCGCCGTGGTTTGGCCGGTACACTCGCCGCCGACGAGAACACCCGCCTGCGCGCGTGGACCGAGCGATTCCGGCCATCCCCGCCGTCGAACCGCACCTCGCTGTGACCGCCAGAGCCTCCCTGAGCCAACCCTGCCCTTCGCCGGACCTACCTCGCCGCCGGTAAGCCGCGCCACCCTTTTCTTTCCCGCGGATACTGTTTGCATTGGGGGAGGGACCTCGGGGAAGAAGAGAGGAAAGTCAGGGGGCTTTTTGAATTGTCAGTGACCCAGGGGAATAGTGGCGCAGGGGTAGATCTGTGCGGGTTGATTTAGTTTAAACCCAGGGACCTCGGTGTAAACTGTTTTTCCAGGGAACTCTTATTAAATCTGTTTTTAAATTGAGCAGAAACTTTGAAAATCCATAACTTCTGTTTAAATTATCCAAATTTGGTCAAACAAATTTTGTCAGACTCTAAATAATGTAACCTACTTAAGAAAAATATAAAACCCCCTATGTACTACAGAAAACTTTAGGGTTCTAATTTAATTATTGTTTTGGCCATAAGCTAAATAATAGGGCAAAAATTAGTTGCACTATTTGACTAGGGTTAGAAAAATTTGAAGAAGTTTATATCTACCTACTGACCCAATTAAAAATGTTGAATCCCTCTGTCCACTCCATTAAGTCAGTTTTTACCCCTTATTTTATAATATGCTTAAGGTTAAGAAAAATAAAAAAGGTGATTTAAATAATGAATCAGAGGACACCTCTATTTTTGTTAAGGTACTTATCCAATGTAGTTCACCAGAAAAATCTATCCTACCCTGGTTTAGTATAAAATAAGTAGGATTCCTTTTATTTTTAGAAAACAAGGAAAACTTAGAAAAACCCTACAAAAATAACCCTAAGACAAAGACACCCCAAACCCTGGGATAACTAATGTTTGGTTATTATGAACATAGGAAAAATACAAAATCTGTTGTTTGATATTTTTCAAATGACAAGTTAGTTATAAGCACCTTTATGGCCTAAAACTTTAGAAAATCACAACTAAATAATCACCAATTAACTTTATGTGAATTTTGGTACAGAGAGTTAGTATTACTGTTAGATCCCAACAAAAATAACCCTTAGGAAGAAACTCACCTCTAGTGAGGAGGTGTAGTGTTAAGTGGCCCATTTTACACCACCTTTGTTATTTTGTCTAAAGCTTAGCCTTTTTATTTTGAGCCCCAATTTCCTAGAATGGGCTATAGTGACCAATGGCAATCCACTGTAATTTTTACAAAATTTTTGGAAAATGTTAAACCACTGTCGTAGTTCAAACCTACACTAGAAACTATAAGTAGAAAATGAAGAAAAAGGGGAAAATGAATAATGGAAATTAGTGTAATCCTAAAACTCTTGTAGATTGTCCACTGAAATATATGAAGGCAATACAAACCCACTATATTTATCCTCAATCAAAACCTAAGCCTAAAAGGTAATAAGCATAACCCACTGGAAGCCCCGCATGACTAAGAAACCCTAAGTTACTTCTTGACTTAGTTTCTTCTTAGCATAATGTTATTAAATCCTGCATAATCATGATATACATGTTCATTGCATTCGATAGACTGTAACCTTGCTGACGGAGAGTACGTCCTCGTGTTGGAGCAAGGACCTGCTCAGGAGGTAGCCCCTGATCCAGCACCCGAGTCTGCACCAAAGGATCTGCCTGCCACAGCCTTGGAAGGCAAGCCCCGGTTTATGCATAACCTGTTATTTATGCTATTTTACTATACTTATTGTTTGTAGGCTTGTACTATGCACTTAAGTGTAGGAGTTGACTGAAACCCTAGTTGCATGAACTCAGGATTCCTTTTGAGATGGATAATAGTATGCTAGGTCGAGTAGCTGCTTTATTTAATTAGGATCTCGGTAGAAGACGAGTGATTTTTCTAGCACTCGCGCGAGATCAGGAATTGGTTGTACCCACTTTTCTTATCATATTAATAGTTGGTTGGTGGACACGGATCCATGGGGATGCGTGGTCCACGAGGTGAAAAATGGGAATAAGGATTAACGTGCGGATACCTGTGTCAAGCGTTTGAACGTACTAAACACATACCGAGAAATATGGTAAATCGGTAAGCCTAGTACCTGAGTGAACCTGCCCGCAGATTGCCCTCCTCACGCGACCTGAGACGTGGTCTCCCATTCCGGTTATGGTGGGTACAAGTGCGGCCACTGCACGACGGAAGTCAGGGTCAGTGGGGCATTGTATGCCAAGGCGGTGAGCCCCTTTCTGTTGCCAGGGAATCGATGGGGACGGTTGGTGTGTGTGGGGACGGAGTGCCTCGCCGCGTCGTGTGTTTAGGTTTACCTTGCAAGGTTTAAAAACTCGATTCGAATCGTCTGCTTCTCGCAGCTAATGAGACTGCTTGATCCATTGTACTGCATTGAGTAACAAATGGAAATATGATGAGTAGATATAAGATGTTGATTGCTAAAAATGTTTGCTTCTATGTATGAGTAGATAGTACACATTTAGCCTTAAGAGAGTCACACTTAAATTTGACAAAGTTAAAACTTGACTTAGAAACTCCGCTAGTGCTTTTGGCAAATCACACCCCACAGCCAAATAGCTGCATGTCTAGAGGTAGAGGAGTAGACTCCTCACACCGGTTAAGTCTAGCTGAGTATTAGTATACTCAGCCTTGCTTGTGGCATAATTTTACAGGTTCTCTGGAGGACATGGTTGCTGGAGTGACTTGGCCGTTCGCCTTGCCACCGGGTTGGACTGTCGAGTGGGACCCTGCCTCGGCTGAGGAGGAGCATGAGGAGTGATGGGACAGGCTTCCCCCATCTCTCTGTTTATTTACCGTTAGTTTATTTCCACTGCACTTCGAACAATGATGGTCACTTTTGCAAAACTCCGATGATGATGATGTAATAATTTTAACACTCTTACCTGCATGGTTTTATGCTTTATTGTATTTGCTCTGTGACTCACCATCGAGTGAGATTGTGGTACTTGATCCTGTCAGTGGCCTCGTCGGACTAGATCCGAGGAATTGACGGGTTATTCCCATTTAAGTGTGGTCTAGCCTCTAAGGCGGGACTTAGGCACTTAAGCTGGAATAATTCGGGCAGTTCCGCCACACATTGGGACTCCACAACATGGAGTAGGCAAGTGTGATACTTGGCCGAACCATAGGATAAATCTCCGTGTCTCTTGTGCTTGTTTTCTTTGTGACCACAGTGTTTCACAAGAGCTCGATCCTTAGCCACTTGACTCTATTGAACTAACACCTAATCAAGTTTTGTGGCTTCAAGTATTTGATTTTTACAGGATCACCTATTCACCCCCCCCTCTAGGTGCTCTCAATTGGTATCGGAGCCGTTCTCTTCACGCAAGGGACTAATCGCCCGAAGAGATGGATCCTAAGGGAAAGGGGATGGTGGTCAACGACAAGACAAAGGAGTCCATCGTCAACGAGCCAAGAGATGATAAGCCCTCAGACTCTGGCTCGAGTCATAAAAAAAAGGACGGGAAGAAGAAGAGGTGCATCAAGAAGATCGTCTACTACGACAGCGACGAGTCTTCTTCCCAAAGAGACGACGACTACGACGAGAAAAAGAAAACGGTCAACTCAAACTTTTCTTTTGATTATTTTCGTATTCCATTTAACTCAAATGCTCATTTACTTTCAATTCCACTTGGGAAACCTCCTCACTTTGATGGAGAGGACTACGCCTTTTGGAGTCACAAAATGCGTAGTCACCTATTCTCTCTCCATCCAAGCATTTGGGAGATCGTTGAAAATGGAATGCTTTTTGATAGTACTGACAACCCCGTTTTCATTAATGAGCAAATCCACAAAAATGCACAAGCCACCACTGTTTTGCTAGCATCCTTGTGCAGGGACGAGTACCATAAGGTGAGCGGCTTGGATAACGCCAAGCAAATTTGGGACACCCTCAAGATTTCTCATGAGGGGAACGATGCCACCATGATCACCAAGATGGAGTTGGTGGAAGGTGAACTGGGAAGGTTCGCAATGATTAGGGGGAGGAGCCAACCCAAACGTACAACAGGCTCAAGACCCTAGTCAACAAAATCAGGAGCTACGGAAGCACGAGATGGACGGACCACGACGTCGTCCAACTTATGCTCAGGTCCTTCACTGTCCTTGATCCTCATCTTGTGAACTCTATCCGTGAAAATCCTAGGTACACAAAGATGACGCCCGAGGAAATACTCAGAAAGTTTGTAAGCGGGCGGATGATGATCAAGGAAGCGAGATACATGGATGAGGCATTGAATGGTCCCATGCCCATCTACGAGCCTCAAACTGTTGCTCTCAAAGCAACAAGTAGCAGGGAGATGCTACCGAGCAAGGTGGTGCAAGTTGAGGCAGCCGGACTAAACGAGGATGAAATGACCCTCATTATCAAGCGCTTCAAGACGGCGCTAAAAGGACGAAAGGAGCACCCTAACAAGAACAAAGCAAAGGGAAAGCGCTCCTGCTTCAAATGTGGTAAGACAGGTCATTTTATTGCTCAATGTCCCGATAATACAAATGACCAGGAACAAGAAAGGAACGGGAAGAGGGAGAAAAAGAAGGCCTACAAGAAGGCAAAGGGCGAGGCGCACCTTGGCAAAGAGTGGGACTCGGATTGTTCTTCGTCCGACTCCGACAACGAAGGACTCGTCGCCTTGGCCTTCAACAAGTCGTCGCTCTTCCCCAACGAGCGCCATACTTGCCTAATGGCAAGGGAAAAGAAGGTAAACACTCGAGAAACTCCTAAGTACTCTACTTCTAGTGATGAGGACTCTAGTGATGATGGAGTAGATTACACTAGCTTGTTCAAAGGATTAGATAGAACTAAAGTAGAAAAGATTAATGAATTGATTGATGCCTTGAATGAAAATGATAGACTGCTAGAAAGGCAAGAAGACATTTTGTATGAGGAACATGACAAATTTATTAGTGTTCAAAAGTCTCTTGCCTTAGAGATTAAAAGGAATGAATTACTATCTTCTGAGTTATCAATTTGCAATGAATCTATTTCTAGCTTGAAGACTTCGAATGATGATTTAAATGCTAAGCTAGAAATAGTTAATAAATCTAGTCCTTGTGTAGAGCATGTTGTGATTTGTAATAGGTGTAAGGACTTCAATGTTGATGCATGTGTTGAGCACCTTACTTCTATTACAAAACTTAATGATGAAGTAGCAAGTCTTAATGCCCAACTTAATACTTGCAAAAATGACTTTGATAAATTAAAATTTGCTAGGGATGCCTACACCGTTGGTAGACATCCCTCAATTAAGGATGGGCTTGGCTTTCGAAGGGAAGCCAAGAACTTAACAAGTCAAAGGGTTCCCATTCCCAACAAAAGAGAAAGGGAAGGCCCCTATGGCTAGTAGTAGTCAAAAGAACCATGCTTTCATGTACCATGATAGAAAATATTCTAGAGATGTTCATTATAATAGGAGTTATAATGCTTTTGACTCACATGCCATGATTGCTTCGAGTTCCAATTTTAATGGTAGGCCTAGGAGAAATATTGTGTCTCATGCTCCTAGGAAAGTTTGTAATAAACTTACCACTGTTTTTCATACTTGCAACACTACATTTGTTCTTTCATGCAAAAATAAAAAGGTGGTTGCTAAAAAGATGGGGGCCAAATGCAAGGGAGACAAGGCTTGCATTTGGGTCCCTAAGGCTATTGTTACTAACCTTGTAGGACCCAACAAGAGTTGGGTACCTAAAACCCAAGCCTAATTTGCCTTGCAGGTTTATGCATCCGGGTGCTCAAGTTGGATTATCGACAGCGGATGCACAAACCACATGATGGGGGAGAAGAAGATGTTCACCTCCTACGTCAAGAATAAAGATTCCCAAGATTCGATCATCTTTGGAGACGAGAATCAAGGCAAGGTTAAAGGACTAGGAAAGATAGCTATTTCATCCGAGCATTCCATATCTAATGTGTTCCTAGTTGAATCGCTCGGGTATAACTTGTTATCCGTTAGTCAACTATGTAATATGGGTTACAATTTCTTATTTACCAATGTAGATGTGTCTGTCTTTAGAAGGAGTGATTGTTCATTAGCTTTTAAGGGTGTACTAGATGGCAAACTCTACTTAGTGAATTTTTCGAAAGAGGAGGTCGGTCTAGATGCATGCTTAATTGCTAAGACTAGCATGGGCTGGCTGTGGCATCGCCGTCTAGCACATGTTGGGATGAAGAACCTTCACAAACTTCTAAAGGGAGAACATGTGTTAGGTCTAACAAATGTGTTTTTCGAAAAAGATAGACCTTGTGCAGCTTGTCAAGCAGGTAAACAGGTGGGAAGCGCTCATCACAACAAGAATGTGATGACTACATCAAGACCTCTAGAGCTACTGCATATGGACCTCTTTGGACCCGTCGCCTACCTTAGCATCGGGGGAAGTAAGTATGGTCTTGTTGTTGTTGATGATTTTTCTCGCTTCACTTGGGTATTCTTTTTGCAGGATAAATCAGAAACCCAAGGGACCCTCAAGCGCTTTCTAAGGCGAGCTCAAAACGAATTTGAGCTCAAGGTGAAAAAGATTAGAAGCGACAACGGGTCTGAGTTCAAGAATCTTCAAGTGGAGGAGTTTCTTGAGGAGGAAGGAATCAAGCACGAGTTCTCCGCTCCCTACACACCACAGCAAAACGGTGTAGTAGAGAGGAAGAACAGGACGCTTATAGACATGACGAGGACGATGCTTGGAGAATTCAAGACGCCCAAGCAGTTTTGGTCGGAAGCTGTGAACACAGCCTGCCACGCCATAAACCGGGTCTACCTTCATCGCCTCCACAAGAAGACGTCGTATGAAGTTCTAACCGGTAACAAACCCAACGTGTCTTATTTTTGTGTATTTGGGAGTAAATGTTATATTCTAGTGAAGAAAGATAGGAATTCAAAATTTGCTCCCAAAGCTGTAGAAGGGTTTTTACTAGGTTATGACTCAAATACAAAGGCGTATAGGGTCTTCAACAAATCATCGGGTTTGGTTGAAGTCTCTAGCGACATTGTATTTGATGAAACTAATGGCTCTCCAAGAGTGCAAGTTGATCTTGATGATATAGATGAAGACGATGTTCCAACAGACGCAATTCGTACCATGGCGATTGGAGATGTGCGACCACAGGAACACCAAGTGCAAGATCAACCTTCTTCCTCAATAATGGTGCACCCCCCAACTCAAGATGATGAACAAGTTCCTCAAGAGGAGGCGTGTGATCAAGGGGGAGCACAAGAAGACCAAGTTGAGGAGGAAGAAGCATCACGGGCCCCTCCAACTCAAGTTCGAGCGATGATTCAAAGGAATCATCCCGTCGACCAGATTTTGGGTGACATAAGCAAGGGAGTAACCACTCGCTCTAGATTAGCTAATTTTTGTGAGCATTACTCTTTTGTCTCTTCTATTGAGCCTTTTAGGGTAGAAGAGGCCTTGCTAGATCCGGACTGGGTGTTGGCCATGCAGGAAGAGCTCAACAACTTCAAGCAAAATGAAGTTTGGACACTAGTGCCACGTCCTAAGCAAAATGTTGTGGGAACCAAGTGGGTGTTCCGCAACAAACAGGACGAGCACGGGGTGGTGACAAGGAACAAGGCTCGACTTGTGGCAAAAGGTTATGCCCAAGTCGCAGGTTTGGACTTTGAGGAGACTTTTGCTCCTGTGGCTAGGCTAGAGTCGATTCGCATTTTGTTAGCCTATGCCGCTCACCATTCTTTCAGGTTGTTCCAAATGGATGTAAAGAGCGCTTTCCTCAACGGGCCAATCAAGGAGGTGTACGTGAGCAACCCCCTGGCTTTGAGGATGAACGGTACCCCGACCACGTGTGTAAGCTTTCTAATGCGCTCTATGTACTTAAGAAAGCCCCAAGAGCATGGTATGAATGCCTTAGAGATTTTCTAATTGCTAATGCTTTCAAGGTTGGGAAACCCGATCCAACTCTTTTCACTAAGACTTGTGATGGTGACCTATTTGTGTGCCAAATTTATGTCGATGACATAATATTTGGTTCTACTAACCAAAAGTCTTGTGAAGAGTTTAGCAGGGTGATGACACAGAAATTCGAGATGTCAATGATGGGCGAGTTGAACTACTTCCTTGGATTCCAAATGAAGTAACTCAAGGATAGCACCTTCATCTCTCAAACAAAGTACAAGAAAGACTTGGTCAAGCGGTTCGGGATGAAGGACGCCAAGCCCGCAAAGACTCGAATGGGAACCGACAGACATGTCGACTTCAACAAAGGAGGTAAGTCCATTGATCAAAAGGCATACCGGTCTATGATAGGGTCTTTACTTTATTTATGTGCTAGTAGATCGGATATTATGCTTAGCGTATGCATGTGTGCTAGATTTCAATCCGACCCAAGGGAGTGTCACCTTGTGGCCGTTAAGCGAATTCTTAGATATTTAGTTGCTACGCCTTGCTTCGGGATCTGGTATCCAAAGGGGTCTACCTTTGACTTAATTGGATACTCAGACTCCGACTATGCTGGATGTAAGGTTGATAGGAAGAGTACATCAGGGACGTGCCAATTCCTAGGAAGGTCCCTGGTGTCTTGGAGTTCTAAGAAACAAACTTCTGTTGCCCTATCCACCGCTGAGGCCGAGTACGTTGCCGCAGGACAGTGTTGCACGCAACTACTTTGGATGAAGCAAACCCTCCGGGACTTTGGCTACAATCTGAGCAAAGTCCCACTCCTATGTGACAATGAGAGTGCAATCCGCATGGCAGACAATCCTGTTGAACACAGCCACACAAAGCACATAGACATCCGGCATCACTTTTTGAGAGGCCACCAGCAAAAGGGAGATATCGAAGTGTTTTATGTTAGCACCGAGAACCAGCTAGCCGATATCTTTACCAAGCTTTTAGATGAAAAGACCTTTTGCAGGCTGCATAGTGAGCTAAATGTCTTAGATTCACGTAACCTGGATTGATCTAGAGTATACATGTGTTTTATGTCTTTGATCATGTTTCTTTATGCATTTTATTGCTTATTTATGGTGCTCAAGTTGTGCAAGGGATCCCCGGACCTCACAAGTCCATGTGTGAATGATGCACATATTTAGGGTGAGAAATGCTACAACTTGACCCTTTGAGACTAACCGTGTGCTTGAGTTTACTTAATTTAGTCTTAAAGGTGGATTGAAAGGGAAAAGGTGAACTTGGACCATGCAAGACTTCCACTGCACTCCGATGAGAGGGTAATTTACTCCAAGTTCATCTCCATGCTCTTATTGCCTTTTTACTCCTAATTGACTGTTTTGGTGAGGCAATGGGGTTTAAAAGCCAATAATGATCCCGTTTTGGTGCTTAATGCCAAAGGGGGAGAAATTAAGGCCAAAGCAAATGGATCAGCTACCACTTGAGAATTTTGAAAATAGTAGAGTTAGAACTTTTGTTTTGTCAAAATACTCTTATGCGCAAAAAGTTGGCCTCTTGTGGGGAGAAGTAGGATTATGGGAAAAAGGGGGAGTTTTTGGCTCTTAGATCAATTTTTCTCATGGAATACCTCTCTTTATGTCTAAACAAGTGTGTTTGACTTAGAGATAGGAAATTGAGTTTGATTTCAAAAATAAACTAAGTGGTGGCAAAGAATGATCCAAATATGCCAAATTTGAATAAAAAACAATTCTTGTTCTCAATTGCTTTGATGTTGCACTTCTTTTAGTTGCTTTTTGATGTGTAGGCATAAATCACCAAAAAGGGGGAGATTGAAAGGGAAATGTGCCCTTGGGTCATTTCTAGTATAGTTTTGGTGATTAAGTGCCCAACACGTATTGAGTGAGTAATCTTGTGCCATATGATTGATGAAGTGCAAATCAACAAGAAGGTATGATTCTAGACTTAGTACATTGGTTTTTATGTACTAATATATTTGTCTAAGTGCTGGAATCAGAGAAAAGAGAAGAAGAAAAGATCTTGGCTGGAACAGCCAAGACTCAGCGCAGTCTGGCACACCGGACTGTCCGGTGGTGCACCGGACTGTCCGGTGGGCCAGGCCAGCCTCCGGTGAACAGGCCACTCTCGGGAACTGATGGCGGTGTACGGCTATAATTCACCGGACAGTCCGGTGGTGCACCGAACTGTCCGGTGAGCCGTCTGTGGCGAAGTCATCGCTCTCGGGAATCGTTCAACGGCGTACGGCTAAAATTCACCGGACGGTCTGGTGAGGCACCGGACTGTCCGGTGAGCCAACGGTCGACTGCACCAACGGTCGGCCGCGCAATCCGCGCGTGACGCGTGGCCACGCCAACGGTCGGCTGGGGGCACCGGACTGTCCGGTGTGCACCAGATAGTGTCCGGTGCGCCAACGGCTCCATTTCTGCAACGGTCGACTGTTCTAATTTTGGAAGGAGATCTGCACCGGACTATGAACAGTACCTGTCCGGTGGCGCACCGGACTGTCTGGTGCGCCACCCGACAGAAGGCAAGAATTGCCTTCCCAGATTGCTTCCAACGGCTCCTAGCTGCCTTGGGGCTATAAAAGGGACCCCTAGGCGCATGGAGGAGCACACCAAGCATTCTTTGATCATCTCTAAGCACTAAGACTCCATTCTCGCGCATTCGATTCTTTGTGATAAGTGACTTGAGCTCTAGTTGAGTAGTGAACTCCCCGCATCGTGTTGTGAGCTCAAGTTGTGGTTTGTGTGCGTGATTGTGCTCGTTCCTTAAGTCTTGTGTGTGTTGCTTTTTCCTCCCTTACTTCCATGCTTCTTTGTGATCATCATTTCTAAGGCGAGAGGCTCCAAGTTGTGGAGATTCCTCGCGAACGGGAAATAGTGAAAGAAAGGAAAACACTGTGGTATTCAAGTTGATCATTGGATCACTTGAAAGGGGTTGAGTGCGACCCTCGTCCATTGGGACGCCACAACGTGGAGTAGGCAAGTGTGATACTTGGTCGAACCACGGGATAAATCTCCGTGTCTCTTGTGCTTGTTTTCTTCGTGACCACAATGTTTCACAAGAGCTCAATCCTTAGCCACTTGACTCTATTGAACTAACACCTAATCAAGTTTTGTGGCTTCAAGTATTTGATTTTTACAGGATCACCTATTCACCCCCCTCTAGGTGCTCTCACATAGTAAATTGTTTTTGGTACTAACATTATTCTACTAAATGCTAGGAATCCTCTCAAAGTGAAAAATCGAATTAGAGAAGTTTGGCTAAAGCAAACCAAACTTGCACCAACCTGTGGTGCATCGGACTATCCGGTGTGCCAACCGTGCCCACGCCAACGGTCGACTGCGCGATCAGCGGGCGACACTTGGACTTTGCCAACGGTCACCAGGTTGCTCCAGACTGTCCGGTGTGCCACAGGGCCAGTGGCTGCAACGGTCAGCTTCGCCAAACAAGGAAGGTAATCATACACTGTTCATTTTCTGGTGGTGCACCAGACTTTTCGGTGCGCCCACGGACAGAAGGCAACCAGAGCCTTCCAAATGGAACTCAAACGACTCCTAGCTGCCTTGGGGCTATAAAAGGGACCCCTAGGTGCATGGAGCATAACACCAAGGATCCATTGAACATCCTACAACACCTAGACTTCGTAAGCACGCATTCGTTTTATTGCTATAGAGATTTGAGCACTTCTTTGAGCTGTGACTCCGTTCTGTTGTTTTGTGTGCTCGTTTCTTGACTTGTGTGCGTGTTGTTGCTGCGACTCTAAGTCTTGTGTGTGTTTCTATTCCCTCCCTTACTCTTGTGGTTTACTTGTGATCAATATTGTAAGGGTATGAGACTCTAACTTGTGGAGATTTGTCACAAAGGGAATTCTTGAGAAAAGGAAGAAAACTATGGTACTCAAGTTTGATCTTTGGATCACTTGAGAGGGATTGAGTGCAATCCTTGATCGAAGGAGGTCACCACAACGTGGAGTAGGCATTGGCCGAACCACAGGATAAAATCATTGTGTCTCTTGTGCATTTCTTTAGTGTGATTGTCTTTCTTCCTTAGGGTTCTCACATATTCACTCGTGCTCTTGTTCCTAAGTTTAATACATATCTTACAGGAATAATCAAGTGAAGAGTTCTCTTCTCTCTGTCTCTATTCATATCAACTTGGTTTTAATCCTACTAACATTTATTATAAACCAAGTTTATCTTGTTTAGAGTTGATTATTGCAGGATCACCTATTCACCCCCTCTAGGTGCTCTCACATGGAAATCGGCGTGGTGGACAATGGTGTCGATGGTTGGGCGGGGGCATCGATAACCGACATAAGGGAGTTAGCAGCCGCCTCCATGGCCTAGAAACAAACTTGGTGGCAGGCGAGTGAGGGCTTCTATTCTAAGATCGAGACTTCTGAGAGAGCAAAGTATCTGATATTAAGGAAAAGGTTAGGGGCACTTTGGTATTTTTGTCCTGACTAGTGAGTAGAAACCTTTCAAATTTTTAAAAGACAATAAAATTTAATTTGGAAACAAGTAAAGTCTAAAAATATCAAGGAACATAACATTATTTGTGCCATTTTTAAAGAATCTGACATAGTTGTGTTATTTTCCTGAAACCACTTTTTTGAGTCGTAAATAATAAAAAGTCTCCCCGTGCTAAACTGTTGCAGTGGCAGCGGTGACATCCATGGTGTGATGGTGTCATTGTGGTCAAAGTGTGAGCTTAGACTCGACCTTGGAGCAGTAGGCGCGGATGGAGGTGATGTGGGCCTCATTCCCATGACCCTCTTTCTGATATATCTCTACTACTCTATATGATCACATTGTGGGCGTCCATCACCGGCATCACCATGCCCCCGCCACACTCCCCACATGATTACTGTCGCCCCCTCCCCTGACCTCAATGCAGAGTCCACCTTCTTTCCTCCGCCTCCTCCTCAATGCCCTCCCTTCCGTTTCCACCATCGGGACCTCTCCTGCACGCGCCTCAGCCTCTAGGGGAGTCAGGACCCTAACCTACACCTCTCCGATGTCTTTGACGTCCACGGTGCCACCGGAGCCTCCTGCGTAGTGATAGAGGGACGCGTGGGGATCCACAGGCGGTAGCGCTCTCACCCCCAGCAGGACCCCTTCCTCACCGTTGTGTCGCAATAATTTCCTCCCTGGTAGTCTCCATAGGCCTGCCTTCACATCATCACAGACTCCCGCATCAACGTGTCATCGCCACTGACCCACGCGCATCCCGCATCCCCAACATGCCGCCAGTGGAGGATGAGATCATAGAGGTCGCCTCGCTCGAGAAGTTCCTGTAGGAGCGCATCAAGGTCACCGGCGGCAAGGCCGGCAACCTCAGCAAGTCCGTCACCATCTTCCGCGAGAAGACCAAGGTGCAAGGTTACCTTCAGAGGTGACAGGCCCTTCTCCAAGAGGAATAATACCACGCTGACCTGCTTCACCGTGCTCGTGTACTACAACTGTCTAAACTTAATGCAGAAAATACGAGCTATGGACCCTTCTTTATATATGACAACTTTTGTTATGATATTATAGTGTTTATCTAAGGCTTAGTATCTCATATGAAGGTCAGTTTTAGCTATATTGAAATTCTAGGAAAAAACATGTTCAGTAGCACATAAAGCAGAGTTAAGGAACTATGAAAAAGGAAATACTCACTGAGCATCATTAGTTTTGCCATATCCTGAAATAAGGATACTATAAGTAATAATTGTCATTTCGAGTTGTTCAGATTTTATTTCCTCAACTCATGACAGTGCCCCACACATATCTCTATCAACTGTAGCTATGGACCCTTCTTTATATGACAACTTTTGTTATTGTTTGGTTCTGATATTATAGTGTTTATCTAAGGCTTAGTATCTCATATGAAAGGTAGTTTAAGTTATATTGAAATTCTAGGAAAAAACATGTTCAGTAGCACATAAAGCAGAGTTAAGGAACTGTGAAAAAGAAAATACTCACTGAGCATCATTAGTTTTGCCATAGCTGAAGTAAACACTAGTGAGAATTCAACATGAATGTGCCTAATTATTTAACATATTAATTCTAAGGCCGTCACCATACCATGTAGAGTAAATAAGCTAAGGAAAGAGGTGTGGTGCATAGCAATAACCTAAACATCACAAATAATAGTGAATCAGAAGGCACTGATGGAGAACAAGTATATGTAGGCACTAATGGAGAACAAGTATATGTGGAGAACACATAGCTAAATTTTGCCTTGGCACATAGCACTTGTTAAGGAGAATACAGAACAAACAAAACAATTATCAAAAGGGACTATTTTTTTCGTTTTCCCTTGCTCAGCCAGATGTTTGATGCAAATACATGATCTATTTAAATATTTGAAAGAAGCAATGGAGATAAACCAAAATTAATATGAAACAATTCAAGTAAAACTGACTACCATGTATTGTGTAGAACTCCTTCAACTGGTTTTATAAGCAGAACACAATGTTCAAAATCACAGAATAGACATGCTATATTTGTCCATCGAGGAACCCGATAGTCAAACATTATGCATTTAGCTCAAAAGGAATTATAAGACAATGATCTTGTCTTCCTTTGTTAGCACTATACAAATTATGTTTTAATTAATAGTCAGCTGAAGTTAGAGCTTAACTATTTTGGTCTGTCCATTTAGCTCAACCTTCTTTTGGCTAGGAATATACAAATGTCTTGTAAGTTGGATTCCTCGATGAGTCGGTATATAGTCCTGTAAGGACTTCTGTGCTTAAATCTATAGTTTAAGCATGGTTTCTTGTATTGTGCACACGAGACTGACCCAAAACTATTGATCGTTTTATACTATTTGGGATTTCTTCGGAAAAGGTTATTTGAGAAATCGTGTATGCTTGTTTTGTAAAATTAGAAGGAAAAGAGAACAACTACGAAGTGTATGGGGTTGCTATTTACTTTGCGTGCAATTTAGATAGTGTTTGACTGCCCTGCATGACGATGTTGCTATTTACTTTACGTGCATTTTGACTAACGATTTGTTGCTATGTTCCTGAGGATCTATGGATATCTGCTTTCCTATTGGTACTAAGGTTTGCTCCCATCCCTACCTTCTTTTATACCATGTTTACAAAGAATTACCAGTTTACCTGCTATTTTTGTTTGTTATTCTTAAGGAAGCCAATAGAAAATTTTGGACTGCTACATGGATTAATGCTCAAGAAAAAAGGTGCATGACATCAATATTTATATTCTATTTGTTCTATAGAATCTTATGTGGAAACGTGCATTACACAGTCCCAGCCTCCTAGGGACTATAGGTATGCTGCTATATATGTGTGAAGAAAATAGAGAAAATGAAAATGAAAATTGTGTGCTTAGTAATTGTATGCGCTGCTTTACTTTTGTCATGTACTGATTGAAAGTTTAAATATGCCAGCTTTTCATTCACTACACTAAACCAGTTAAATTCCTAGAGCCTAAACTCTAGGAAGTTAGTCGTAAACTCTCGTAGTTAGCTAAACCCTCAGAAGTTAAGCAATCCCGTCGAAAGTTACTCACTTGGAAAAATTTGGTCAGAAATTAGCCTAACTTCTTAGAGCCCTCCAATAGCCCCTCTTGGAAGTTAGCCAGCTACACACCGTTAAGGCACATGGTACCGTCAGCCCGATAACTTCCTAGAGGCCTACTACGTCCTCTAGGAAGTTAGCTGATGTGGCGTGGCGGCGCGTCTGCATGTCGATGGCTGGGGGCGAGCAGCAGGCAGCGGTGCGCGTCGGCACGACAGTTGGGCATGCGGGCAGGCAGAGATAGAGGGAGATCAAGAATCCTGAACATCAATTGTGTACTTGGATTGTGTAACTTTCGAGACCCCGTACAATGTGTCGTCGGAAGTTAACCTCCATCTGCTCAGTTTTCGACGCTGTTGACTGACCACGAGTAACTTCTGAGAGGTCTCAGTGCAGGCCGTCGGAAGTTAGCTTGCCCAAGTAACTTCCGAGAGGGGTCAGTTGCGACCGTCAGAAGTTAAGCTCTGTCTACTCAGTTTTTGACGTCGTTGATTGACCACGAGTAACTTCCGAGAGGGTCTTTCTCGGCCGTAGGAAGTTAATGTAACTTCCTAGAGGCACTTGGTAACCGTTGGAAGTTTATTTACTTCCTACGATTCCAGCCAAAACCGTAGGAAGTTACTAGGCTGTAGGAAGTTTCCGATTTTGGTGTAGTGATTGACCAAATAACTAAAGCTACAAATTAGAAGTAAATACTCAAATCCAATATGAACATGGCTACAATTACAACACTCTGACACTACTTGTTTGGGCATGCAGGGAATATATATTTAGTCGTTTTTCTTGGTGATCTCATCATTTCTAATGTTGTGTATCACTGCCCCAGTTTTCACATGTCTAGATATAAAAAAACTCGGCCGGTAGGGGAAAGACCGTCCCACGATATTAAATTAAGAAGAAGCTCAATCAGAGCTCCGACCGAGAAAAGTCACGAAAACTGGTCCCCTGTGCAACATGAGGGTACGCACCCTATAGGCCCCTCCATAGACCAGGGGAACCAACGAGTGACCTATTTTAACCTCAGTCTGAAATTCATTCCCAATGAGATTCGAACTCAGGACCTAAAAAGTGCTACTCAGACCAAATAACCAACCCGACTAGAGGCACTTTGGCACATGCCTAGATATTTGTAATGGGGATTAATTGCAAAGAATCATTGCAGGATGCGGATCTGATAATGCTTGCTTTGGTATCTCACAAAGTCCACTTCTCTATTTTGTGTGAGGTATGTTCAAATCATCCCTCATCAATGCTAATTTCATGATTAAACATTCCACTCTTGCCTTTCTATTTGTTTGTGTTTTCTACCTAATAAATTTCACTTAGCTTTCTTTTCCACATTTGAGTATCATTTCATCTTTTTTCTACCTAATATAGTTGCATAAGCTTATTGTCCATTTCATCTATTGCTATAGCTTGAAGCTGGCATGAGAAAGTTGAATAATAAATCTGTTATTCAAATCATCCCTCATAAAGCAACACAACGCAAAGGCAGGGACAGGCAGGGGCGCACCATGTAGTGCGGACGCCTACATTAGGTATTATTGTGTTGCTTATAAGGATTTAAGTGTCCTGGTGAAATGAGCTTCCAATAGTTTTTAATGCAAATTATTTGTAATCGATACAGATGTAATATTTTTTGGAGTCACATATTAGAGTTCTAAAATTTTGCTTGTAGGTCGGCTATTCTACGCCCATGCAGTCAGGGATTGTAGGTGAAGTCGAGCTATCTATCTCCCTGGTGAAACGAGCTTCCAACAGTTATAAAATGTTTCTTTCAGCACACATTCAAAGTTTATTTTCTTCAAAATGCTACTAAAATCTGCTATGATACAACATAAAGCATAGGATTACCGTAATTACTATAATGGTTGGGTTTGCTTCTAATTTTCTATCTATTAAAATTGATTAAATTACTACACTGTCAACTGAGGCTATTTTTCTTAGTGTTACTTAAGATCATGGTCACATATCCTCAGTTTTGACTAAAATTTTGCTTGCAGGTTTGCTATTCTATACCCACGCAGTCAGGGATAGTAGATGAAATCGGGTTATCTATCTCATAGTTTGTGGCACCATCGTTGTTTTGGGAAAATAATTTGTTTTTTTGGCACGCACTCAAAGTTTTTTTACTTCAAAATGCTACTAAAATATGTTATGATACATTGTAAAGCATATGTTTACTGTAATAGTTGGATCTGCTTCTAACCTTCTATTTGTTGAAAATGGTAAAATTACTACACTGTCAACTGAGGCCAATTTTATTAGTGTTACTTAAGATTGTTGTGCATTAACATTTAATTTTCTTAGTGTTACTTAAGATCATTGTGCATTAATATTTATCAAATAGTTGTACACCGTCACAATACATGGGCTCATACCTAGTCTTAGTATATGGATATAGCTCCTCTCCTTAATTAGAGAGGCCCTTTGCAAACCGCGCAAGTAACAGATTAGGGGATGTCCAGCCGTCAGCAATTGAAGCTATAGAAGATGCGGTGGACTCGTGTTAGCTTATGTCTAGTTTGATAACTCTATTTTTTAAGAAAATTTCATTTTACCAAAGGAAACTGAATTAATTTTTCTTAGGAAAATAAAAATTCTTTAGATTGTCAAACTAGTCCTTATGTGGCGCATTTGTCAGCGATTGTGGATCAACATTCTCTGCCGTCCTCTCGAGAAATAGTCCAAAAAGGTCACCCACAAGTATATATGGCCAAACGGCTGGCCTGGCCCAGCACGGCCCGCCAGGCCTGGCTAGCGAATCGGGTCATGCCGGAGCCCGGACGGGCCCATGTGCCGCGGTAGCAGTCTAAACATGGCCCGTCGGTCTGCTGACCGTGCCAGATCGGTTTGGTAGCATACTGGCTCATCTTAGTATATTGTAAAATTCAGCAAAAAAATGTATCGCTATGGGGGCTCAAACACATGCCCACGCGTGTGTAAGGCTTAAACGCGCCCACCGCCCACCTAGCGAACGTGACTGTAGTTTGGTTGTGTTATATGACGAATTCATATACTAGATATATGTATACTATTAATTTTAAAATAAAAATGTAACTATGGTGCCTGTAAAGGTGACAATGGGCTCTAAATTTTACACTATAAGATTTGATCAGATCGGATTAGGATGGGTCCTATTTCTATTCATTTTTAACTAAGATTTATTTAGAGCCCTACTATTTTGTGATAAAGCATTTGAATCACGATCTATTACCACTCATAGGTGCCCGTGCCAGCACTACGAATCGAGATGGTGGCCCAAACATCGGCTCTATGCTAATTAGACCGGATCATGTCTGGGCCTTACTTTTTTCATATCATACCTAGACCGGTCCATCATATTAGTGTCAATTGACCATCTATACCCACAAGGTCACTAGCGCCGACTCTAGGAGCATGGTGGAGGCAAAGCAAGGTTGACGTGGGGCATTAGAGGGGCGTGCCAGGCAGCCACAACGGCTTGTGGAGCGACGACGCAGGGCGTGAGGGACGGAGACAAAAGTAGGATAAACTCATTATAAAATTAGTAATTTCGGTCCACTATTTGGTCGACATATTACTATTATTATTGGTCTTAGAAAAAAGTTAATTTATACCACTATATAATTCACTAGTTTAAATATTATAAAATCCTCCCAACCAAATTATCTTCATAACCTTCACTAAATTTACCAAACAAATTTCATCCAGACTTAACGTACCATCAAAACCAACGGATTTTCTCTCATTTACTCACTCAAATTCAATAAATAATATTATTTTGATTATTTCTTTCATCCCCTTCTCGCCCTCTCTCTTCTCGGAGACCCGTCACTCCTCCCTCGTGTCTCGCCGCCCCCTCCCCTTCACTCGCGCCACCACCAAACTCTCTCCTCCCATCTTGAGATCATAGCGTCATTACAGTCTATATGCCAGTAGAAATAAGTAATTTTGGTCGTTTTATTCGAACAGTTGATAGAAATTATTTATTCTTAACGGTAATGTATAAAGTTGATAGAAACCCGTCGTACTTGTACGAGTTGAGGACCTCACAGAAGCGGGACGGCGGTACCGCAAGCACGAAGAATGGAATATACTTTCCCAAAATTCCGCAAGGTGGTTCTGTTGCCCATGGCCCCACTGCGACACTGACAGCTATAGACGTCATGACTCTATGCACTCATGCATGTGACTACCAGGTGGTCCCACTTAGCGTTGCAGCCATATGGCATCCAGATACAAAAGAATGAGATGCGGCCCAACAGGCACACAGGCAGGCTCATCCGAGTTCGAGGTGAGTCGACTCGTTAAGCTAACCAGGCATGGGTCAGACCAGAAAAATAAAATATGTACTCCCTCCAGTGCAGTAAAGGTAGTCGTTTAGGACATGATTGTGCATACCAAGGAGTGATTAATTATCATAGAGTTTTCCCTGTTTGCCCCTATTAAATAGGGATATGGGTGCATTAACGTCACTAAAACAATCAGGCTTGATTGGTTGCTGCAGCAGCTCCAAGGCATTCTAGACTGAAGGTCTCAAATTCGATTCCTCTTAAATGCATCTTTTTTTGTGCAATTACTAGGGGCAACAACGTCCAAATCCCAGACCCACGTGCGCTATGACTTCTTTTTGTGCACGCTCGGTCACGCGCAGGATGACTTCTTTTACTGCACCGGAGGGAGTATATACAGTAATTAATTTCTAGCTAATTTTAAATTAATTTAATAATAGAAATTAATAATTATACTTAGAGTTTTACAGGCCACGTCAATGTAATATCAAATTAACACAACTCATCACTCATTAATTTACTATTCACACACATGTTTATCAGTTTAATCTACAATTGTATTTACATAAATCAGTTTAACACATAGACATAATTCATTAATCATTAGTTTAACTTATAGGCTACAAACACTACATATACATATAACATGTTCATCAATTGTTACGTAAACGATATGTATATAGTTTCGTTTTGCTGAAATGTGATAGTCCGTTTAGCTCGTGAGCTGGCTCATTAACAAACCGAACTCGCTCGTTAACGAACCAAGCTAAAATGTAAGCTCAGCTCGTAAAAGTATTCAAACGAGTCGACTCGAGCTATGTCGAGCTGCCCATGAAGCATGAATCGAGTGAGTCGATGAGCCACGAGTATTTCGCCGCGCTCCCCTGGCATGGCACGCACCGTAAAAGGCAAGGCGAAGGCCCAAGGGCCAAGGGAAGCGATCGATGGAGGCCTGAGGCCCGACCGCCCGACCCTACCACGTTGTCGCAGTGCCGCCTAATAAAAATGCGGGATTAAGGACCTTGTTTTGTAGCCTAATTTTATCATGTCAAAAGTTTAGGAGGTGTTTGGAAGCAAAATATTTTTGAAGTTTTGATGAAAATCATGGTATTAGACAAGCCTGTTTGGTTCAGTTTTTTTCTAACCAGCTTTTCTGAGAATCTGGCTATGAGAAGAATCTGATTGTGTAAAGAATCTAAGTACCATTAGGATTACATGCGGAGGAAGATAAAGGTGTCCATAGGGCCCAGGATATAGAAAGTGACGGATTCCTACTATTGCAACGACTTAACCGATTATGTGTTTATGTTGATTTTGAATGGTTTTTACCAAAACGAATTTTATAGAATCTGGCTGAAAAGCTAAGCGTTTGACAGTCCGCAACAGCTTTTGATGGCCATAAGCTGAAACAAACGGGGCAATACCATAGCATTTTTACAAAAGATGTTTGGCTACGTTGTAAAAAACCCTATTTAAATACCATGAATTTGTAGATATCATGGTATTTTTAGATTTAGATTATTTAAAACTTCACTCCATCACAAAGTTTTTGCTTACGACTAGCATTGCGCATGTATACTAAATATCATGGTATGAAATATTTTATCTCCAAACATATATTGTTAAGAGTGATGTAAAAAAATCATGACATTTTAAAACCATGGTATTCCAGAACTATGGTTTTGAAATACTTTGGTTCCAAACACGCCACTGTTTTGATTGATTATAGAGAATTAACTAGTACTGTGCCCGTGCGTTGCCACGAACGCACATATTTACATGCAAAGGTTGAGACACAAACTTACTATTAAACATTCGTGCGAAAATTGAAACATTTCAGGTGCCATTTTGTTCAAAAAAAATATATATTAACTATCCACTAAAGCTGACGAACACAGGCTACACCAATGTAGTTGTAAAACTGAAACCCAGCATTCAACATGACAAAGACATCCCAATAATCCGAAACAGAAGAGCATCAAAACCGAAGTGAGAAAACATATTCGGTACCTATTTGATCAGGCTACGCAGTTCGTCGGCCACCGCAGGGATGCATAGCTAGCTCCTCGCAGTCAGGGACTCAGGGCACCACGACAGGAGCGGGAAGCAAGAACTGAACTGGCTAGTGGAGTGGAGTGGAGTGGAGTGGAGCGCAACCTCGCTCTCGCTCAAGGCGTTCCGTCAGTACGCAGCTTGGCTGGTAAGTGACTGGTAAGGTGCAAGCGGTAAGTCAACTCCATGCTCAACAACATTGAACTCCACCGTGCCTCAATCGCCATCTGGATGCACGGAGTCCCCTTCTTACGTCTACCGATGTGCAGTGCTTTGCCTCCGGAGACCCCTCTTCCGTGCAGTCCGGTGCTGCCACCTCCTCCTTCCTCGCATCAGGACCCCCGTCAGCAACAGAAGAAGGCACCGGCCTGGCAGACCTCAAGCTGGGCAGCACCTCGTGGAGAACCCTCACGCCCCTGCTCCGCGCGGGCAAAGGCGTCGGCGCTTGCACTGACACTGCCCGTGCCATCGAGCCGCGCCGCAGCCCCGCCACTTCCCCACCCCTGTGCTGCTCGCTGGTGCCGCCGCCCGCGAGGAGCGAGCAAGAGAAGGTTATGTTAAGCCGCGCGCCGCGGACGGGGCCGGACAGCCGGAAGCTGGTGCTCCACTTCCCGAAGCCGGAGTCGCCGCCGTCCTCGAGATCCTCGAACGAGAGCGGGAGAAGGCGGGTGAGGTCGACCTCGTGCTTACCGAGGTCGAGAGTGGAGGCGGCGACGGAGACAGCAAAGGCGCGGGGCTCGTACTTGACGACGGCCTTGGCGCCGCGGGAGAAGTAGACCGGGGACCGCAGCGGGGCTCGTACTTGACGACGGCCTTGGCGCCGCGGGAGAAGTAGACCGGGGACCGCAGCGTGAGCACCTCCTCGAACGCGGCGGCACCGAGGGCGGCCGCGACGGGGCGGGTGGAGGCGAACACGGACATCCGGCGGAAGTGGACGGAGACCGCGGACCCATCGAGCGCGGCGGGGAGGCCTGACCTGAAATATGCGGAGACCACGGACACCTGAAATATGTGGGCTTCAGGAGGAGGACTGACCTAGGAGAGGCCAGGCGGAGGCGGAGCAGCGGCATGGGGGCGAAGAAGGTGACGGAGGCGAGGAGGTAGATGGTGGCAAGGAGAATGACAAAGAAGGGCGAGGTGGCGTGGAGCACCTGGGAGTGGTCGACCTTGACCACGGAGAGGTCCTCCACCCACCAGTTCTGGCAGCACCCGCGGGGGAGGGGTGATCGAGGTGGACAGGCGGGGCGGAAGGAGCGGCGGCCGTGGCGCGGGCACGTCTCGGGGGGCGAGATTTCGGGAGACGATGTGGGCGGAGATGACTCGCGGCAGGGCAGGGGGACGAGCAACGCGAGGCGGGGGCATTGCATGTGTGGACGCTGACGCTACAGACTTAATAGAGTAGTATAGTTAATGACTTTTAAATTAAAAAGAATGGTGTAATAAAATGGAAAGTAAATCCCGTAATTCCTTTCTTGTCTGCTTCGCACCCATTTTATTTTCTTGGCCTCCCCGCTTCGCCTGTTTCAGCTTTGCATCCCCAACCCCCACGCGGCCACCCCACGTCCCCACCCATCCCCACCTCCGAAAAGCACAACGCCACAACCCCTCGCTCGCAAAGTCGCAAGTCGAAACGCGCCCCACGAGGCCACGACGCACGAGCGCGCGCTCCGGGCGTTCGGGAACTCGAAGGCGCCGGTGGGAGAGGAGAACCGCACCGCGGCGCAGACATGGGCGAGTACTGCTCCTCCCCGCAGGGGGACTCCGCGCTGGCGGCGCCGCCCTTGACGCTCCCCTCCTCGTCCCCAGCGACGGCGGTTAGGCCAAGCTATGGGAGCTGCGACCGCAGCTACGTGAAGCAGGTCTTCGACAACCTCCACGGCAGCATCTCCGTAGACCCGGTGAGCTCCGCGCTGCATCCTTACTTCGCTGCCCCTCCTCTCGTCTCTCCTCCCCTCATTGCTCGTGGATTGATTGATGATCGTTGATCGTGTCGGTCCTCCTTCGTTTGCCCCTCGGAGGTGGATGAATTGGTTGGTGATGCATGTTCAATGCTGTTTTACATCAGTTCGGTTTGCCGCTCGCGTTGCCCCCAATTCGTCTCCCTTGCTACCGCTAGTGGCGCGGTGCAGGATTATGTATTGCCCTTCCGGGTTTTCTGATATGCATTCGTATCTGTTTCATTTGATTCTACGTTTTCCGCGGCCGCAGTTTACTCTTGCGATGCTGTTGTTTGCTCGTGCGAAAGCAGTAGTTCACCCTTTTTATGGTTTTCTCCGCTGTCTGCTCCTTCAGTTTTTTGTGCCAAGTGCCTGGACACAGTAGATTCCATCTCTTCATGTGCTTCTAGTTGTTGCGCTGTGCTTTTTATGGTTTGGTATTTGGTCCTGTACTCCTGTTCATGTGTTGCAATGTTGCATGTTGATGTTGGTGTGGCGTATGGACTCCTTGAATGGTTAGCTATGCATGTGGCGTTTCGTTTCTCCAAATTAATAAATTCAATGGGGGTACATTTATTATTTATTCTAATCTAGGAGTAACTTGAGAATAATGCTAGCCTTACTTTTGAAGGGCAGACTGGTGCTGTTTCACCGAGTCAAAGGTCATGGAAATCGAAGGAGTCCACTAGACCCCATGCGAGGGAGCGCCTGACTTATTGGCCCATAAACAGTCTCCGGTGGCTAGTTTAATTTGCTTTGACTGCTACATGTGACTTGAACCTGACCTCAGATGTTATACCGCAAACGAAATTTAAAATCATTTCGGCATTTTAGTTCTACACTTTTGGATAGGTAGGCAGTTTCATCTGTGCATTACTGGCGTTGACACTCCACTGGAGAAAGAGCGACCGTTTGGTGTACATGACAAGTCTATATTGGCCCGCCCGTTCTGATGTTGTTCATAACCATTTTACATATTATAAAGTGTTTAGGCTTGGCGTTTTACTTTACACCATAGATAACCACTTACGTTTGTACTCCTTTAATTTCAGTCTTGAATAGTCATGGATCCAGTGTTATCTAAATAGCATTACAGACCATTTTTATTGATAAGCAATGTATTCACATTTTAGAAACATTGTTGTAGACTTCTGCATAAGGGTCAATAGGAAATTTATTCATTCTATTCATGTAATGTTCGCTAGGCTCTTTCCAAAACACGTTGGTGCTAATAGTCCAAAAGGTACTAAATGTGTATGCTTTTAAGTTTTGACAGCTTGTAAAGTTTGCATTCATGCATCTATCTGTAACCTATTTTACCCTGTTTGCAATGCATAGCCCTGATAATCATGCTTGGTACCTCTGTTATATCATTGCTGGCAAATTGGTTAACCACTTTGATTTCCAACATGTTGCACTTGTATTAAGGCTACAACTGGATTTGGATGTTTTAAAACTTAAAAACTAACGTCTCATATATATATCTTAGGAACTGGCTATGGTACGGCGCCATTCATGTAACTTGTACTGTCATAGCACCCCCATATAAATAATAACTGTTTCTGTCTTTGTTCTGCAGTTGGCCCTGCAATTTGTTGATACAGAGGAGTTTCAGAGGTGACTGAGTTTAGTTAATTACCTCTTCTCATTTATCTATCGACTTCTTTATGGACTGATCATGATTTTAATTTCAACACATCATGCTATTTAGGTTGCGGGATTTGAAACAGCTTGGTGAGTTCAGTTTCTCTCTCAATATGTGGAATTTTTGAGACATTTTGAAAATTAGATGGAGTTTCATTGCTTGTTATTTGTTGTTTGGCATTCCAGTTAAGATGTATTTGTCATTGTAGTTGACAAACTTTTGTTTTTGAACAAATTCAAGCAGACAAAACTGATGAGGGTTAATAATGGTTATTCTTATACATGATAATTATATGTTCAAGATTCATGATTTGTTCCTTATTGGGTTGACAAGACTACAACCAATTTGCTATTTGCACAGAAAGTTATGCAGTGATTGAAATGCATAGCTTTGTCATCCCTAAATTCGCTTAGTTGAATATTTACATTTATGCATCACTTTACTCTGTTCTTACCGTTTACATGGATGCTTATGTTTTCAAGTTTTCGAGAAAATTTATGAGAACACGTAATTTGTATAATGCAATTTAGGTGGATTGCTATGAACTGTATTTGTTGTTGCAATACATATTTTTTATGGTTTTCAGGTCTTACATACCTCGTCTATCCTGGAGCTGTTCACACACGCTTTGAACACTCATTAGGTGTCTATTCGTTGGCTGGAAAGGCAATAAATAATCTTAAAACATATCAGGTGTGTATGTCATCAATCTGAACTCGGAAGCTGATTGAAATGCTGGAAAAAGCTAAAAGTTTGAGGTTAAGGTAGTGTTTTATTTTGACAGGGAGAAGAGCTTGGAATTGATCCTGTCGACATGCAGACTGTAAAACTTGCAGGTTGGTCTACAAATCCAGGGTACATCATTTATCAAACATCTTTGTGATCTTTGCTTAACTCTTGTTTAGGTCTCTTGCATGATATTGGACATGGACCCTTCAGTCATTTGTTTGAGCATGAGTTTCTTCCTCGAATTGATCCTGGCTCATCCTGGTGATTCTCTTTTAGCATATGGCTCCTTCTCATGTATGGTGTTAAACTGTTAATTACATCTACGTGTGCTGTCCTATACCTTAAGTTATGGTTAGTCTGCTTGTATAACCGTTATGCATAGACATCTGTATGTTCCCTTCTGTTTTATTTGTTAAGAATCTTGTTTGTGCTACTTTAGCTATTATGGCTTATGCCTTTAAAATCGCATGCTGTTTCTGTCCACATTCTGGATAGGTATACATTGTGCATGTTGGTGTCATGATGTAATTTCATCGTTCTTGCCTCTTAATGAAAAATGGGTGCATAGCCATGTTCGTGAATAAAAGATATAGTTTGGTCATTCTGACATTTATCTGCCCATGCTGACATGCTTTATCTATCTTGGGGTTGGTGCTTTAACTTCTATGCTCTTGTTCATTCAGGTCCCATGAAAAGATGTCAGTGCTCCTTTTGGACAGTATTGTTGACAAACATGCAATAGATATTGAAAATGATTACCTCAAAATGGTCAAGGTAAGAATCATTTTGCTTCCAGTCCTTGTGTGGTGCACACTAATGACCATCATTTAACCAACTCCCCCTCTTCATTAAAGATTCAGCTTGGCAATATGGATGAATGCAGTTTAATATGTTCTGTGATCTACTGCTTCTCTTTATATATGGAGTAAGCGAGGGATCACATGGACAGAATCACAGAAATGTAAAATAATTCCATACAATTCTTTATCGTAAGTGTTTATGTATAAGTTCATAAACCTTAAATAAACATTAAAATGTTATGTAGGACATGATAACTGCCAGCTCTGATCCTGCCAGCACAACGGTATGCATTTCCTTCTCTACTTTCAGCCTGGTTATCTACCTGTATTGAAAATACATTGCTTATTTTGGATGAATTCTGGAACTTATTTCTTCAGAGTGCAAAGGAGAAACATTTTATTTATGACATTGTCGCTAATGGTCGCAATGGTATAGATGTTGACAAGTAAGGGCCTCTTTGAACTGAACTTATGGTGTTTTCTTCTATACATGCCCACAGTGGTTTGTGCTATGATCTGGCTATGATATAAGGTTGAGTAACTGTGTGCAGGTTTGACTACATTGGCCGTGACTGCAGAGCATGTGGTCTTGGATGTAATTTTCAGTATTGGAGGTACAATTGATTTCTCTTGTTTTACATATCTCCTGTTTTACCTATGTATCGTCGTGGGAAGCTTGTGGTTGATCGTCCGGGCAGCCGACACATAGAGCCGAGAGGGCGGGAGGTGCGCTGCTTCTGCGGTCGTTCCTCCTGATTGCGACTCGGGTTGTGGGGTTCTAGGTGTGTCAGATGGCTTGACCTGGAACTAGGGAGGGTGTGCTAATGTCCCAGCGAGCCTCAAGCTAGGTTACCGACACAACGGTCATTTGCTCGTAATCGTGTTCAAGGTCGTACCTCACATTCCCCTGCGGTAACCCAGCTGATGGGGTGGCCACAATCCCCTCTTTGATCGGCCAGACCGACCAAAGGGCTGATACATGGTTCAATATTGAAGGAATTAATGAGATGCCCCCAACGGGCCGAGCCCCCCCAGTGGGACCACTCACCAAAACCATACCCTGTCGGAGGATGGTCGGATCTCACTTAGATAACCCATTTGTAGCTCAGCGGCCTCCTTTCCCGCGCCAACTAGGTCGAAGGAGGACGACCCTCCCCTCAAAAGGACCTTAAAAAGCCATCCAAGGGGGGAGCATGCATAACAAGGATCAAGTGCCCAAAGACGACCAACTGAAGGGTCTATCCCGAGAGCTACGCCCGGCTCTAGCATTAAATGGACGTACGCTCAGCACGAGCCTTAAACTGTGGCGACCATCGCAAAAAGTGTCCGTCCCAAAATCGTGAATATATCGAATAAACCCCCAAGCAATCCTCATGGATTACTCGGGGGCTAGGGGCTACATCTAGCAGATGCGCTTGCGTGCACCTGAGAATTCGGTCCTCAACAAGAGCCAGGAACCATGGCAACCATCGCAAAAAGGGTCTGTCCCAAAACTGCGAATATACCCCCAAGCAATCCTCATGGATTACTCGGGTAACGCAAGAGACCGTACGCGGTGGTGTACCGTCACATTTACAGTAATCCGCATACCGGAAGGATGTAGCACCACACCATACCTACACTTAAGCACGCCGAAGGATGACGCGAGGTTCGTGACAAAAGGCAGGGCCACGCCACGCACGGCCCCAAGATGCACTCTGACTCTGCCCTGTGGGGCACGCCAGGCATCGCTACAGGGACCTCAGCGCCGAACTCGCTACAAGGACCTATATACCGGATGGATAAGACGGTACGCCATGCCTAGCAAACACTACGCACGATTCCGGAGACAACGTCAGGAAGGCTACGTCAGCGGGACTATGGAAGACAACACTACAACAGATCATGCCCTTACCAGTAGGAAACAAGTCCCCACTATAAGGTCCTACCCTTGAGCTATAAAAGGGCAGGACCCCTCCTTTGTCCAGGACACACACACCAGTTGTAACATAGTCCTCAAAGCAATACTACGATCATCACTAAATTGGACTAGGGCAAAAGCCTGAACCAGTATAAACTCTCTGTCCGAATCTCCAACATTTGACTATTCGTAGTGAGTCCGCGCTAGCATCCCCTCCTGACACAAATTATATTAACCCCTAGTTTCCGAAACCACGACAACATCCTTCCACCTTGGATCCTGTTTAGCACACCTCCAATCCTTCAGAATAGATATTGTTTGTAGAAATGAAATGAAAGTTCTATATGCAGGAGAGACACTAGAGTAGCAATGTCATGTTTATAACAATAACAAGAAGGGGGTTTTCCAGCATTTACTCTAGGAACTCTTCTTTGTGCAAGAGGTAATTCTTCATGTTCAGGGATGGCAGAAACATGGATTGGAGATACATTACCAGTTGTGTCTGGAGAGGAGTCTGAAGAGAGATATGGGACTGGAGCTTCAACTTGTTCGGGTTGTGGTTGCTCCCCCTGCTTCTTAGTCCGCTTTCGAGTATACTATAGGTTGCTCCCCTATTTGTCATTCACCTTTCTTCCAATGGAACAATTAGGTTGCTCCCCCTGTTTTCCCTACAATAGAACATGAGATTGACCCAACAATTACTGACTCATCATCCTCAGTCTCCTCTTGAATATTAATAGTTAGATCATCACGATCCCCACTATTTTCATCATTACTCAATATCTCAGTAGTTATCCTCTCCTCTATTTTCTGCTAGAAACATACCTCCAACAATCACCCCTCCTGAAGCCCCACTATCCTCATCACTACCTCGACCACAATCAACCTGGGCATTGTCATCCTCCCCCTCTCTACGGCCCCTTCCATTAATCAGAGAGAAATCTTTCAGGATGTGATCTAGATCAACCTACTTTGTGTAATATGGGTCTTCCTCTCGAAATGTCACATCCATACTCATAGACAGTCTCTTACCAATAGGATCCCAACACTTGTATCCTTTCTGAGTACGTGCATAACCCACAAAAATGCACTTGCTTGAGGATTTAACTTGCTCACCATAGGTTGATGATCTTCTACAAAGCAAACACAACCAAAGACCTTCGGTGGAACTCGAAATTCACACTTCCTCAACAGAAGCTCTGTAGGTGATTTCATATCAAGTATTCTTGAAGGCATTCAGTTGATGAGGTATGTGGTTGTCATTACTTCCTCACTCCATAGATACTTAAGCACATTCATCTAAAACATGAGAGATCTTGCTACCTCCAATAAATGAAGATTTTTCCGCTCTGCTACACCATTCTATAGTGGAGTTCTAGGACAAGTTGTTTGGTGAATAATTCCTTGACCTGACATATATGATCTGAATTTAGTATTCACATACTTTGTTCCATTATCAGTCCTGATAACTCGAATCCTTGTATTAAACTGATTTGCAACCAATTTATGAAAGACTTGAAAGCACTTTAACACCTCGTTTTTATGTTTAAGTATATAGATCCAAGTGATACGAGTGTAACAATCAATAGAAGTGAAGAACCACTTTGCACCATTCACGAAAGTGACTAAACGAGGACCCCAAACATCTGATTGTATTAGAATAAATGGCTCACAACTGCAAAGACTAATACTAGGATAGATGGATCTAGTATGCTTGCCAAGTTCACATGCATCACATACAAGCCTACTTTTGTCCACTCCCTTAAACATCACGGGGTGCAATCGACTTAAGTTCTCAAAAGATATATGTCTTAGTCAACGATGATGTAGCAGAATCTCCTTCACATCCCCTTCAACAGTTGCTTTCAATGCTGACTCCTCATGACTGATGAACATAACCCATTATGCCTGGCTCCAGTCCCAATCTTTCTCCCAGTCCTCCTCTCTTGAAAGACATAAGAGTTTTCATCAAATGTTACTGTGCACTTGAATTGGTCAATGATTGAACTTACAGAAAGGAGATTGACTGAAAAAGATGGAACATGCAGGATTGATGACAAGCTAAAAGATGGTGTACACTCTATAGACCCTATACCATGGATTTGTTTTGATGTACCATCAACAATTTGAACAGACTCAGAATGTGTATAAGGAATGTATGTTTTGGAAGAGGTGGACATGACGGTCACATGCTTTGATGCTCCTGAATCTATGACCCAATCTATGTGATGCCTACATGAGGATGCAAAAACTTGTACCTGAGTACCTTCGCCCATGTGGGCGTAGTTGGCGAAGTTACCGAAGGAGTTGTGGCTTGCCCATCAGGTGAAGTGAGGCACTCAGAAGACTTGCCCTTCTGCCATTGCTCCCACTGCTTAACTTGTTCCCTAGTTAGAGTAACAGAGGGACTCTCTTCAGTGGTAGCTATGTTGGCCCTAGAGCCACCACGACCTCTACCTTGACCTCCATCACGACCACCACGGCCTCTTCCATAGCTCCCACGAGTACCCCCTCGACCTCCACAAGATCCTCCTCAACCACCATTTCCTCTAGGATTTGGACAATTATAACTTAGGTGTCCCTTTTCCCCACAATTATACCATTATTTATCCTCAATTGCAGTATAGGTCGGCTTCACATGATCATCATTACCCATCACTCGAAGTCAACTCTCTTCATCAATCATGGCTGACATAGCTTCATCCACGGTAGGAAGACTCTCCTGGTGACAAAAGGCAGCTCTCCTGCTATTAAATTCAGGTTCCAGATTCTTTAGGAAGTGGGTTACTCTCGTGTCCTCTACTCGCTTATGAACACTCTGTGCATCCTGTGGACAAATCATTTGGAGAGGGGCGAAGTGATCTAGTTCTCCCCACAAGTACTGAAGCTCACTAGAATATTGTTCCACTGGTCTCCCCATCTATTTCACTGCATCTGCCTTGCTCAGAATTTCCATCATCATCACATTCCCTTTCGAGAGTACATGTTACTCAAGGTCCAGCGATGCACACGCGCCGGTGCGGCACGAACTCGTCTCCGCGGAACGGATCGACACCGGGTGTAGGATGACTCTGACTCCTCCTTGGCCGCCGGCTCCTAATCTTCCACCTTGGACTGCTGCCTCCACCTGCACAGTCACGACACCCCTCACCCTCATTCGCCCCACGGACACCGCCAAGGGAGCCCGCCGGAGCGTGATGGGGTACACAAGGAGCTCGACGTAGCGGATGGCCGGCAAACGACAGCAACCAATGCGGCTACGGGTGCTGGCGGCGGCGGTGAGCCCAAACCCTAGTTCTAGATACCATGATGATTTTGGTGTGTGTCATCTTCCACAACACATCCATCCTTCCATATTATATATCAGCAATATACAAGTAGGCCCTTACACTTTTTCTATTTACATTTACACCAACAGGTTCATACGTACCTAAAGTTTAGCATATAATGATTATCTAGGTGGAACCAAACAGGGCCTAAGTTCATTTGCGTCCCTTGCAGGTTGATGGAAGGCATGCGAGTGATGGGTGATGAAATTTGCTACCCTGCCAAAGATTGTAGGATTATATATAGTTCTCACCTGCTTAAATTTAATAAGAGAAAAAAATTGTAAGAGCACTGAAATGTGTGACTTGTGTCTCCCTGATAACTACAGACTTGAGCATCCATAAATTGTTTTCAACACGTGCTGATCTGCACCGAACAGTCTACACCCATGCCAAAGTGAAGGTATGGGTGATTTATATTTCCTTACCTTCTGTTGTTTCATACCTCTTTTTTATCTATGTACAAAAAAATCACGTTTACATCATCTAACAACACCTGGAGGGGATATGAATAAGTTCAGCTTTTGAGAGATTCAGGATTGAAATACAGCCGCTGATTGAATTTCCTGTGAATTGGCATTCCTTTTACCTTTTATCAATTGCGCTTTGTGGTAAATTAGTTTTTCATAGCAATTTCACACATGGATGTCTTTGAATTATTAGTGATTAACTTTTTATGCATCCGGTACATTATCTAAAAAAACTCGATTAGGGTTCGACCGGTTCATTATCTGACATTCCTCAATTTTTAGGCTGTTGAACTCATGCTTGTGGATGCCCTTGTTGAGGCTAATGATTACTTGGGGATATCATTGCATGCACATGATCCAGAAGATTTTTGGAAGGTTTGGTGTCTGTTAATGTTTTTATATTCATAGTTTTTCAGACTATCTTACATTCCCTGAAATTACAGTTGGATGACACAATCATTAAAACAATTGAGACTGCTCCTAACAATGAACTGAAGAAAGCAAAAGAAATCATTCAACGTATTCGCCGAAGAGAACTCTACAAGGTAGTATGATGCTCAATTGCTCATATACAAGTGTCATTTTGTCATGGCATTACACATGGTTAGTATACATAGGAGATTCTGTTTTTTTAACACATAGCTGTCCCATGTCCATGAATTCATTTGAATTAATTTACTCTTCGCAATCTTATACATTAAAATCCTGTGACCTATTACATCACAACTTCATGAGAGCATACTTGTTCTGTGTAGATATGGTAGTCCTGGCTTGTTTGAATAAACCAAAATTTCTTCCAAATAGTCCTAATGAGTAACCTATGTCATCAGATGCTGCTATTAAGAATAATCAGGAGGAAATGAGGTTTGATCTTCAGAGACGCGTATGATAATACCTATATGGAAAAATAACAGCTGAAGCAACCTTGTTATGCATCTTGTAGGGTGCAGTACAGCTATTCCACTTAATTAGAATTCATGAGCTCTGTTTCTGTTCAGTAGATGCATAATGTAGCATCTGCAATGTATTGGTGTACTTATTGCTTCAGCTAATCTTTCTTTTTGTGAAAGTATTAAGCTATTTGAGTTGCAGTTTTGCAACCAGTATTCTGTTCCAAAGGACAAGCTGGAGCATTTCAAAAATATTACTGCACAGGACATAGTTTGTTCACAGGTTTGCAGCTTTTCTGCATTTTATTCAGTGTGGCCGAAATAATCCGGCCTCTCTGAAGGATTCACACCTTTTTTAATGTTGACTCAACTGTTCTCAGAAATCTTCTGAGGTGCTGCTGAAGGAAGAGGATGTTGCAGTATGCAATGTTAAGATAGATCTTACTCGTGGAAAATATAACCCCCTCGAAAGGTTTTTCATATTGAATGCTACTTTATCTCTCTTATTGATTTGTCTGAAATATCAAAATTCTAATTGATCACATTCCTTTTGTGTATGTAACAACCAATCACCAGCATCAAGTTCTTTATGGTAATTACTTGCTTCTGGTAAACTTATGTGTTTTGATTGATAGTTATTTCAGTAACTATGATATGATCTTCTTGCAAAAACTATGAATATATGTCCACTCTATCCGTCATGTTTCATTGGTCATTTTTAAATCTTAAAAATACAAGCCAACCTTTGTTAGTGTTTACTTGGTAATTTTACTATTGCCTTCTCACCCATTTTACTGCTACTATTTTTTGTAGTTTTTCACAGAATGTAGTAAGTAATATAGCCATAATTTGTGTACACCATTTACTTTGAAGTGCTATTATTAGAATATTAGGAAGATAGCACCACTTTTCTGAAAAAAATGTTGGACTTTGAACCTCGAAGGGGCATCGTTATCCTACTCGGGCGTATTTGTGAACAACATGATTGCTAATTTACTTGTGAACTATTAATGCCCCTTGACAGATGTCTGTAGTTACTAATTGTGAATGTAGGTATCTCCATGTTCTCTGACCTAAGCAAAAAATTTGTTGCAACAGGATTTTGGTTGCGATGAGAAGTTCCCGATCATAGATGATAGAGTCAGCCACCTGCTACCTGCGTACAATGAAGATAGAATTGTGAGGGTCTACGCCAAGAACCCTGAGTTGGTTAGTGAACATGAAGTCAGCTACTATGTTTCCATCATGATCAGTAGTTTCCGAATGTTAATGAAATACTTGGTTCCAGGTTGATGTGGTGTCAGAAGCCTTTGAGAATCTCCAAATGAGAATGTATGGTGAGAAGACTCAAGTGCACGAGACGCCCAAGAAAAAGAAGATTAGGTCCAACTAGCCGGTTGTATGTTGTCAAATCAGTCTTTAAATAGCAATACAATTACGTCACATGAAAATAGCTTGACAAACAAGAAGCTCTATAGATAAAGCATCCCAGAATAACAGGTTTTAGATGGTAGTCTCCACTGGTAAGGTATAGATATTTAGTGTACATCTGAAGTACAAACAACACTGCATGAAGTATAAAAACTCACGTTGACGTACGTGGTGCGATGTTGCATGTGCGTAGATTGGATAGTTTGCCAAATACATTTTTTATGGCGAGGCTGGACTTTTAAACACTTAATACGCATGTATCGCCTTTTTAAGCGATCGACCGTGTTCAGTTATTTATCTCTTTGATTTTGTTCTGTTGTGATAAACGTGTTGGCAGTGTGTTGCGATTGCGCAGAAAACCACAGAAAAATGTATGTCAATGTCAGCAACCTGCCGGCGGAATGTATTTCAACTCAGAACTGGTAGCGATTACAGCAGGAGGTAGAAAAACTAGTAGCAATTACAGCGGGAGGTAGAAGAAATAGAGGAAGAGTGTAGAACTAAGATAACTTGATAAGGAAGAAGAATATATTTCGTTTGTTTCTGGCTATCCCCTTTCAACTGTTGCTGCTCTTTTTATATATCCTCTCAGTTGGGCCAGCGTATACCAAATGGGCCGGGTCCCTCACATTCCCCCCTCCTTAAACGGCGGCTTGCCCCCAAGCCGCGGATAGTGTAGCCCTCTTCATTGCCGTCTGTGGTCTTATAGCAGCAACTCGTGTAACACCAGAACAAGTTTTATACCAAATGCAACTCATTGAGTAGCTACTGTCTTAGGAAGATCAATCACTGGAGGGCAGGCTTGAACACCATCTTCCAGTATCACAAACTTCAGCTTGCCATCCATTGCTCCCTCCCTCACTGCAACATGGATGTCACCAAGTTCTAAGTCATCTCCTTTGGCTTTCTCATTCATCAAACTGCGAAACAAAGGTGGTGGCCATGGTTGCTTGTACGGCGCTGCATCCCACCCACAGGCAATTGGAGACCAGATGTCCTGTCTCTCAAACTGTATAGGTGGCGGCCATAGTTGCCCAGCTCTTGCATTTTCCTCAGCAGTTTTGGAAAAGTCAAATGCAGCACCACCATCAATGGATTGGAAGAGTTGAACATCCCATGTGTCCAGATGTGTTGTCCGTACATTCCAAAAGCATGGGCCATCAAGTGACACCATTACAGCAATCCATGCTCCTGGAGACACCTGAGTTGTGTAACGAGAAACACCATCCCACTTGTTGTAAGTCCCATGGCTAGTCTCAGTCCACTCACCAGAGTTCATTGCTACAACCCAGAATGCATATCCCTCGACCATGTAGGTCTGGACAGATGTGCTGATCACTGGACTCCAGATCTCAACATGCATAACTACTCCAAGATCAAGCATCCGACTCATAATTTGTGCAGCCTCTTCTACTTTCACAACTATACAGCAACCCCTGGTAACTGAATGAAACGATGAAAAATGTGGCACAAGCCCTTTACCAACCATGTCCACCAGGTAAGCCTCTGCCTTATCGTATAATCTGCTTACGCACAGCCCACTCACCACTGTAGCATATGTCAATGCATTCAGTGTACATCCACTGTCCACCATATCACCAACAACCTTGCAGGCATCTAGTGGTCGTCCCTCGCGGCGTATTCCGATGATGACCATGTTATGATGCATAATGACAGGGGAGAATCCACGGCATTGCATGAGACAGAGAAGGAAGCATGCCCCTCGGAGTTGCTTCTTGCGGCAAAGAGAATTCAGCATAGTGGTGTATGCCAGCGGATCGGTAGGGATGCCCCTATGCAGCATTTCGTCGAGTAGTGCAACTACGAGGTCGGAGCTTGGCTTGTTGTAGGAAGCCGCGTCGTCGGTGAAGGAGAAGGCAGTGCCAGGATCTCCTGCACTCCCGATTTCCACCAGAGAGCATGAATGGGTAATTATTTGGCCGTGCAAGAAGTGTGGATGCACCTCGACAATGCAGTCCTCGAAGTCGTCGGGGAGAACGAGCTCGCGCCAGACGCGGATGATAGTGCGGAGAGGCAGGGAGCTGGTGACCGACATCGTGAGGATGCGGTGGAGCGTGCCCGCTGCATCGTTGGGGAAGTTGGCGACTGCAAGGAGGCCCATGGCGATGGGGGTCCGGGACAAGGAGAGCGGAAGCGGGGCGCTGATGTCGACATGGTCGGAGCCGATTTCCCCCATGAGGAGCAGCGCCAGGTCCTTGAACGACGCTCTGGGCGCCCTCGAAGCGAAGAGCGTGGGCACGGCCTTGAACGCATGAAGCAGGCACGGAAGCGGCTCGCATCGGAGCACCCATAGCGCACGGCGGAGCGCGGTCTCGAACAAAGCATGCTCGATGAAGACCGGAGTCGAACAGATGGTGAGCGCCTCCATGTAGCTGGCGTCGGGCACGGTGTGGGCTGTAGTGATGCAGGCAGTCGCGTCGAGGTCGGAGGAAGGGTTGTCCCAGTGGTCGGCTAACTCGGCATCGGCAGCAACATCCTCGCCACCGAAGAATCCGCCCCAGTTGTCGGCGACGATGGATGGTGCCGCGCAGTATGGATCCAATGGGTCCTCTCCTTCGTCAAAGTCGTTGCCCCAGTTGTCGGCTATCTCGGTGTTGGCAGCCGCGTAGCTATGGATCATGCCACACTCGACGCCGGCAGTGCTGGAGAAGGTAGCATCGGCCGCAGATGCGAAGGTGGCGATGGGCTCGCTGACGCGGTGGTTGTCGAGCACCTCATCGGGGTCGATGGAGGTGACGTTGCTGGACACCATCCGTTCGTGCACTCCCCAATGGCTATCCTGAGCATCAAGGAGATCGCAGATCTGTTGAAGCAAGCGGGCTTGAGTCGCCAACGCCTGCGACTGTGCCTCCATCGCCTGCGACTGCGCCTCCATCGCCCCTGCCAGACTGGAATCGACCGCACCCGTCATGGTCGAACGGCTCGACGGAAGGTGGATAGCGTAGCGAGATTGCCCAGACATCAACAGCTTTGATACCAATTGTCAGCAACCTGCTGGCGGAATGTATTGCTTCAACTCAGAACTGGTAGCGATTACAGCAGGAGGTAGAAGAACTAGTAGCAATTACAGCGGGAGGTAGAAGAAATAGAGGAAGAGTGTAGAACTAAGATAACTTGATAAGGAAGAAGAATATATTTCATTTGTTTCTGGCTATCCCCTTTCAACTGTTGCTGCTCTTTTTATATATCCTCTCAGTTGGGCCAGCGTATACCAAATGGGCCGGGTCCCTCACATTTATACCAATTGTCAGCAACCTGCTGGTGGAATGTATTGCTTCAACTCAGAACTGGTAGCGATTACAGCAGGAGGTAGAAGAACTAGTAGCAATTACAACGGGAGGTAGAAGAAATAGAGGAAGAGTGTAGAACTAAGATAACTTGATAAGGAAGAAGAATATATTTCGTTTGTTTCTGGCTATCCCCTTTCAACTGTTGCTGCTCTTTTTATATATCCTCTCAGTTGGGCCAGCGTATACCAAATGGGCCGGGTCCCTCACAGTCAAGGCACTGTTTGTTTCAATATATGTGGGCCTATTTGGTTGGCTTCTTTAGACTGTCCGCAACCCTTGACACGTCCGCTTCCCCTTCGGTGTTGCAGCGGTGACAGTATGTCCGTACGAGCCGCAACGCTACACGCTAATTGGTCCTCTTTGTGCTACAATACTATGAGAGCAAGCAGTGAACCTCTGGATTTGAGGGAACCTCAGCCGGCCCCCTTGCCTAGAGTTGTGTGGCTGCCGACATTTGTTGGTTGGAGAAAATAGATAAAGGGTGATGAATAGGTATGGAAAATGATATTTTATGGTTGTAGTGGGATATATAGGAATAATTTAGGGAAAACAGTTGCGGAAGTAAGAAAAGAAGGGGGTGGAATCTTGATGACGTGGCGCAAAATTAAGATATAGGGGGGACAAATTTAGAGGAAACTGTTGCGAATAGCTTTAGACTTTCTTCAGCGCATCCCCCTCTCCTTCCCCCTCCAACAGTATAGCGGCTACGGGTACCCTCTATTGGTGGCATCGCCTCCCTCTACCGTGCCCTTTATTAAAGGGGAACCTTCTCTCTCCCTGCGAAAGTAGCATTACGCTACTTCCCCTCCCCCTTCCCCGCTCGTAGCAGGTTGCTTCCTTCTTTGTCTTCTTCTCGTTCGATAATTTATGGTGGTTGAAAGGAAAATGATAATTTATTGTGTTGGTAGGTTTTAGGGGGGTGAGAAATAACTGTTGCGAGAGATAGTGAAATAGGAGGGGAGAGATTGTCGATGTGGAGGAAAAAATGACATATAGAAGGGTATATTTAGAGGGAACCGCTGTGGATAGTCTTACAATGCTGCTCATGTTGAATTCTACGGTTCGTGTATTGTTTTGTGTGCTCAGATGGTGGCAGCAGCGGCCAATGCTTTAATCCCATATGAACAGTGTCGCCGCGGTAGTATACTAGTGCATCGGGTACTTCGAGAGAGTTAGAGATATAGCGAGGGACGTTATGTAGTCATATTGCTTCTAATTATTCTTTGAGCTACTAGCATATGAGTAATTTATAGATATTTGGACAGTAAAATGTGTGATACTCTACATCCTCTTTGTATATAGTGAATTGATAAGTGCTAAGGTAAAGAACATTATAAGCTCAGGTATCTATTATTAAGTTGATTGTCTGACTAGCTCTCCATTCCTTTTTATTTTAGTGAGCTTTAGTCTAGCTAGTCCCTAACTCACCTCTAGTCCCTAACTCACCTCTGTGTATCTTGTAAACCTGGAGCGAGATAAAGTCTAGAAGTGAAAAGGTCATTCTATATTATTCTACCCCTTCATTTTATTACTCGAGGGAGGAGAGAGTGACACATAGGCCCTGCCTAATAGAGGCTCACTACTCCTATCTTGTCAGACAAATAGAGTTGTACGTTGTGGCAGGCTTTGTATATGTCACAATGTTGATCATACCCAGCTGCAATGGCAAATATGTCCTATAGTAGTGATAAGTACATGAGTCTACGCCATTTGGTACAATGTAGTTGGCAAACAACGTCACTACTTGTACCTTATAATACTTGCAGTTATGCTTGCACATTCGAACATGGTTACAGTGATAGTGGAACACATCATACAATGGCCTTGGGTACGTGTGCTGTTGTACGACATTGGGCACGTCTGCTGCCTTTTATCGTGACTGTAGTGCACCTCCTTGTCAGCAATATCATCCATCGTATTCAAAATTATGTGCAAAGATCATGATACTTAAGAGGGGAGGTGAATTGGATTTCACTAAAATTTCTTACTATAATTAAATTCCAATTGCAAGTTCTAACCCTATGCTATCATGACAATTCTAAAAATATGAATTCTTGAAGTAAATTGCACAAATGTAATTGTGGAAAGTAATACAAAGGTTTAGAAGTCTCCTCATTTTTCAAAGTCTCGATGAGTCGGCACTCCCCACTAATCCTTGTTAGAGCACCCGCTCAAGGGTGTCGCTCCCCCTTGGTCTGAGCAAAGACCAAATGCTCTCAATGGGCTAGTTCTTCATTGCTCCATCATAGTGAACCTCTCACAAATGTATAGATGTCCTGACTTGGGTCACCCACAACCTCTAGGTGACAATCTCATTTCAATCGCCACCAAACCGTCTAGGTGATGCTGATCATTAAGAGTAATAAGCATAAAGTCTCACTTGACTCTATCAAGTGAAATGAGATCAATGGATGCACACTAATCACTCTTGTTTGCACTAATGATGTTGCTTATCTCGCAAAATTTGATTCTCAACTCCCTCACTATGCAATGTCTCTTTATCACAATATATGGGTTGCTTTGGATATCAAATGGGGGCAAGGACATGTGTGTTGGCCAATTGATCGGGTATTTATAACCCCCAACCAACCAACTAGCCATTACATGCAACTTAGGTGAATTCATGACCATCGAATCATGATCATTGTCGGACCATCTCATATGGTCCAACGAAACACAACAATAACTATTATACTACTATGTTAGAACTAGTCATTTGAACATTACCTTAGACGTATGGCCTAACGCTCACCGTTAGACCAGTTCAACACCCACCAGACAGAACTCATCTAACCTGTAACACCCTGAATTTGGGGGTATAAATTTTTTTCTCTAATATCCATCAAATCCAGGTGTTACTTTCTTGTTCCTCTTTCTTTTTGCTCCTTTATTTCTTTCTTTCCAAGTAATAGGAAATTTTACTCCAGTTATAGCTATTAATAGAACCCTAAGGGAATAATGATTGATGCATCATGCGGAAATATATTTGTTTTTGTGTGAGGTTTTGCTTTGGTGTGTATCCGTTTAATATGTAGCTCATTATAGTAAATAAAATTGATAGCAGGAAATAGAAAAAAAGGAAGAAAAATAATAAAAGGGAAAACCTCCCTCAGCCCCCGCAACCCACCAGCAGCGCCAGCCCAGCCGGCCCGCTCCCACGCGCAGCCACGCGGCCCAACTAGGCCCACTCGGCGTCCCGCCCTCAACTCCGGCCGGCCAACGCGCGCGCGCTTCCCCCCGGCCCACACTGCGCCCTAGCGTGCAGCCCACCCCGCGCGCTCCGCGTCTCCCCAGCCACGCCGTGGCCCAGCTCGCCCCCCATGGCCCAGCGCACCGCGCGGCCCATTCTTGTGCCCCAGCGCGCCCGCGTAGCCCACGCGTAGCCCACGCACGCCCCAGCCGCTGCGCGTGTCCGCAACCCACCTAGCGCGCGCCCCAGCTCTCCCCAGCCACACGTCGTGCACGATCGCGCGTGGGCATGCGCTAGCCGCCGCCGGAGCCCTGTTCACCTTCCCCTGCCATCTCTCTCTCCCCCAACTTCTCTCCCTGCTTCCCCACGATGCGCAACACCATTTTTTCCTCTCCCTGATGCTTGCAACCGCCAATGCCCCTATCACCTTGTCGTTGCCGATCGCAGACGCCTAGACCTCCCCTCTCCTCCTCTAGCCAGCCAGGACGCCCAGCTTGGCAGCCTCGGCGCGGCAGCTTTGGCGAGCTCGCCCGACGCGGCGGCACGGCCAGCCTGCCTGCGCGGCGGCGCGGCCAGCCAGCCAGCGCGGCGGCCAACGGCCTACATGCGCGGCGACATGGCCAGTCAGCCTGCAACAGCGCGGCTTGTGGCCCTGTACGGTCGGCGAACCGCGATCATGCTCGGCTGTTCCCAGGCGCCGACGAAGAAGAACCGGCGTCGCGCTGTCCATGTCCGCACCTAGGTGAGCATCGTCGACGCGTTAGTAATTTTGTTTCACCATGTCACACGTTTTAAATATTTGATTATACTTTTGTTTAACTAACGTTAATTAATTAGACCTTTTAACTAAACTAATTTATGGTAGTTAACTTATGCTTTAATAAATCCATGTCAATAATAGTAACTCAAACGTCTTGCCGTAATGTTCGTTTAATATAAATGCGACGTCTATTTAGTTTATCCCGCGTATCGCGCGCGCGTTTTGCACGTGGTTACGTGCTGATCCGCGTGTCGTTCGCGCTCGTCGTTTACTCTGTTTTGCATGGTCACGCGCGTTATTAAATCTGTTTCGACCCACTTACGTTGTGTTAGCTTCCTTATAACTTCATCTACGCGTTAAAAATATTATTCACCATGTCGTATGTTTTAAGTAATTAAGTAAGCATTTGTTTAATGAATGCTAATTAATTTAGCTTGCTAGGTAAACCTAGTTAGTTTTTAACTATTGCTTTTACAAATATAAATGTTGACAAGATTTATACTAACTTAAATGCTTGTAGTTTGATACATATCTAATATGAGCACGGTATACGTTAGTGATTCTCGCGTGGCGCACACGCTGTCCGCGTGCTTCATCACCATCTGATTCGCGTGCTGTCGTGCGTGCCGTTTCGCGCGAGCCGTCGTTCGCGCAAATCGCTAGTTGCGCGTTTTGGTAAAATCGTTTCGCCACTTCGTGCATGTTAAATAATTAAGTAGTAATTAGTTGTTTAGTGGTCGGTTATTAAAATAACAATTCGACCGAAAACGAACTTGTAATTTTAATTACACGTTTCATCGATAGCTATTATGGTAGTTGTGTCAATTCGAAGCGTTTTTATTTATGTTTGGTTAGTGTAGACATGATATCGATTGGCGCTACGGCATACCGTGTTAATTCTAAATTAATTGTTCTGTCGCGTCGATTTCGTATTGGTAATGTATTTTATCATGTCACAAGTCTATATTATTTAATTAGTTATTCATTCGATACTTGTTAAAATGACCTTCTAATTAAAACTGTTTTATAGTTTTAACTCGTGCTTTTATAAATAAATGTTAATTAACGTGATTAATACCAACTGAAATATTTTTCATCAATTATTTTTTGTCGTTTGCGCGCGACATCGTTTGCGTGTCATCGTGTTATTCGCGTGCATAGTCACGTTGACTCGTGCGCGTTGTTTTGCGTGTGTCGCGTGTGCCGTTCACACGCGTTGTCACACGTCGTGTGCGTGCGTCGTCGCGTGATGATCACGTGTGTTGTGCGGCGTCTACGCGTGATAATAAATAGTTTGCCGCTTATAAACACTCATGTTAACTTGTTAATGCATCATGTCATATATTTTAGATAATTAACTTAAGGTTCGCTCGACTAATATTTATTAGATTAATATCCTAACTAGATTAATGTGTAGTGTTCCACTTGGGGCTTTTATAATAAATATTAACATAGTAAATATTAACTTAACTACTTTCTATTTATTTAATATTTGTTTAGTATAAATGTGTCACCTATTTAGTTTTCCTCACCTGTCGCGCGTGCTGCTCCGCACGTGATGTCGTGTTCGTTCGTGCTCGTCGCGCGCGCTGTTTCGTGTGTCGTCAGCGTGCGATGTCGCGCGTGTCCGCGCGTCGTTTGTACGCTGTCGTGCTGTTTCGCGCGTCGTAAATTCGTCTCGCTTAGAATCTCGCGTTTTAATTAAATTACTTATTTATTTGTCATCTGTTGGTGTGGCAGATTAATCAAAACTAAATAGCAGTTATAATTTATGTTTGATAACGTCGAATTAAATGTTATAGTTAGTACTGGTTTAGTGTAAACGCGCTAATTTCTAGACCGTAGCTCCGCCTGTCGCGTTTCTTTTTCCTCGTGTGACCGTAGTAACACGCTCTATTTCATTTTGCATGTTTTATTATGTTTTTCCTTGAATGGTGTAATGTTTTTATGCATATATATATATATATATGTGTGTGTGTGTGTTTGTGAAAGTCGCCTAGAGGGAGGGTGAATAGGCAAATCTGAAATTTATAAACTTTGAGCACAACTACAAGCCAGGGTTAGCATTAGAAATAAAATAGAGTCTGAAAGAGAGGGCGAAAACAAATCACAAGCCAATGAAGAGTATGACACGGTGATTTGTTTTACCGAGGTTCGGTTCTTGGAAACCTACTCCCCGTTGAGGTGGTCACAAAGACCGGGCCTCTTTCAACCCTTTTCTCTCTCAAACGGTCACCTAGACTGAGTGAGCTTCTCTTCTCAATTAAACGGGACACTTAGTCCCCACAAGGACCACCACACAATTGGTGTCTCTTACTTTGATTACAAATGTTGTGGGAACAAGAATGGGGAAGAAGAAAAGCGATCCAAGCGCAAGAGCTGAAATGAACATGGCTGTCGGGGACCATAATTAGGGGTACCCTCAAGACTCCTAAATCTCAGCTGGTAACCCCCATCAGCACAAAGCTGCAAAGGCCTGATGGGTGCGATTAAGTCAAGGATCGGTCCATACGAGGGACGCGATCACGCCTCGCCCGAGCCCAGCCTCGGGCAAGGGCAGCCGACCCCGGAGGATCTACGTCTCGCCCGAGGACCCCCTCCAGCAACGGACACACCTTCGGCTCGCCCGAGGCCCAGTCTTCACCAAGAAGCAACCTTGGCCAAATCGCCACGCCAACCGACCAAATCGCAGGGGCATTTAATGCAAAGGTAGCCTGACACCTTTATCCTGACGCACGCCCTCCAGTCGACAGAGCCGAAGTGACCGCAGTCACTTCGCCGCTCCACTGACCGGTCTGACAAGAGGACAGCGCCGCCTGCGCCGCTCCGACTGCTGAGCCACTCGACAGAGTGAGGCTGACAGCAGCCAAGTCCGGCCCTAGGCGCCATGGGAAACTCCGCTTCGCCCGACCCCAGGGCTCGGACTCGGGCTCAGCCCCGGAAGACAACGAACTTTGCTCCGCCCGACCCCAGGGCTCGGACTCGGGCTCAGCCCCGGAAGACGACGAACTCCGCTCCACCCGACCCCAGGGCTCAGACTCAGGCTCAGCCCCGGAAGACGACGAACTCCGCTTCGCCTGACCCCAGGGCTCGGACTCGGGCTCAGCCCCGAAGGACGACGAACTCCGCTTCACCCGACCCCAGGGCTCGGACTGAACCCTGGCCTCAGCCGACGGTCTCCGCCTTGTCCGACCCGGGGGCTCGGACTCTACCTCGACCTTGGAAGACAGACTCGACCTCGACCTCGGAGGAGCCTCCACCTCGCCCAACCTAGGGCACGGACCGACCACGTCAACAGGAGGCGCCATCATTACCCTACCCCGAGCTGAATCAGGCTACGGGGAACAAGACCGGCGTCCCATCTGGCTCGCTCCACTATACGAGTAATGATGGCGCCCCGCACGCTCTATGACGACGGCGGCTCTCAGCCCCCTTACGGAAGCAAGAGGACGTCAGCAAGGACTCGACAGCCCCGACAGCTGTCCTTCCGCCAGGCTCCAGCGCTCCTCCGACGGCCACGACACCACACGAACTGGGTGCCAAAACCTCTCCGGCTGCCACGATGGCATGTACTTAGGGCGCTAGCTCTCCTCCGCTAGACACGTTAGCACACTGCTACACCCTCCATTGTACACCTAGATCCTCTTTTTACGCCTATAAAAGGGAGGTCCAGGGCCCTCTTACAGAGGGTTGGCCGCGTGGGGAAGGATAGGACGGCGCTCGCGCAAGGCCGCTCGCTCCCTCTCGCGTGGACGCTTGTAACCCCCTACTGCAAGCGCACCCGACCTGGGCACGGGGCTAACACGAAGGCCGCGGGTTCCACCTCCCACGCCTATCTCCCTCCGGCTGCTCTCCCCCCTTCGCGTTCTGCCTCGCGCCGACCCATCTGGGCTGGGGCATGCGACAACAATTTACTCGTCGATCCAGGGACCCCCCGGGGTCGAAACGCCGACAGTTGGCGCGCCAGGTAGGGGCCTGCTGCGTGTTGACGAACAGCTTCCCGTCAAGCTCTAGATGGGCAGTCTCCAGCAACCTCTCCAGCCTGGGACGGTGCTCCGTTTCAGGAGTCTTGAGTTCATGTCCCTCGACGGCAGCTACGACATGATACTCCTTCCCCTGCCGCGAGATAGCGACAATGGTGGTCGACAACCCGCCCGCCGACGGGGAAATCGACGACGCCTTCCCCACGTGGTGGAAGGACGACATTCGGGCTTGTCCCGTCCCCTCCACCGCCGATGGAGGAGGAGGCGGGGCAACCAAGGCCAAGCAGGAGGCGGCACCTCGTTGGTTGTCGAGCGAGTCGATGGCGCCGGCGCCCCAACGGAGAGCGCGTCGTGCATCGGCCTCACGTCTGAGACGAAGACGAGCGCCGTCTCCCCGCAACACACCAACCTCAAGCAAACGGACGACGCCAGCACGCTCGCGAAGGACTTGCTAGGCGTCACCCTCGTACCTAAGACGACGGTGCAGTCAGTCCCTGACGTGACTTCGTCACCGCCCGTCGACCAAAAGGTACCGACCGATTCCCATCTCGCGCCTTTTGGATTCGGCCTCGACCCGCCAAGCAACTCCGCTTCGGTGGATATTCTCATAGAGGCGAGTCCAAACCCTCTGGGGTATCGTGTGCGGTCACCCTGGGACCGGCTGACGGCCGTCTCGACCTACGGGCCCTCGGGGTCCGAGGAAGATGGCGAGCCCGACCTCTGTTGGGATTTCTGCGGACTTGGTAACCCCAGTGCCGTGCAGGACTTCATGACCGCATGCGACTACTGCCTTTCCGACTGTTCCGACGGTAGCCGCAGCCTTGGCGACGAGGACTGCGGTCCAAGTCGCGAATGTTTCCACGTCGATCTAGGGGGTCTCGGCGAAGGCAACCATCTTGGTATACCGGAGAACGGTGATCCCCCTAGGCCCGTGCCTCGCGTTGACATCCTTCGGGAGCTAGCTGTGGTCCCCGTCCCGGCGGGGGGTCATGACCCACAGCTCGAGCAAATCCGCGAGATGCAGGCCAGGCTCGACGAGGGAGCAGGAACGCTTGAGCCGATCCGCCAGGACATCGGGCAGGAATGGGTGGGCCAACCTCCAGCCGGAGAAGCGCGTCATCTCCCCCAGGGCATCCAGCACCGCATCGCCGACGACGTCAGGGTAAGGCCGCCACCGGTTTCCAGTGGAGTCGGCCAGAACCTGGCTGCAGCGACAATACTTCTCCGCGCGATGCCGGAGCCATCAACCACCGAGGGGCGGCGTATCCAGGGAGAGCTCAAGAATCTTCTGGAGGACGCCGCGGTCTGACGGGCTGAAAGCTCCGCCTCCCGAAGGCAGAGGTACCCCTCGGAACATCGCGACGCGACTTCCCGATTCATGCGGGAAGCCTCGGTCCACACCGGGCGCACGCGCAACACAGCGCCTGTGGCCCTGGGTCGCCTCGGCAACGAGCACCATCACCACAGCCGTCGGGCCCACCTCGACGAGAGGGTGCGCCGAGGCTACCACCCCAGGCGTGGGGGACGCTACGACAGCGGGGAGGATCGGAGTCCTTCGCCCGAACCACCCGGTCCATAGGCTTTCAGCCGCGCCATACGACAGGCGCCGTTCCCAACCCGGTTCCGAACCCCGACTACTATCACAAAGTACTCGGGGGAGACGAGACCGGAACTGTGGCTCGCGGACTATCGGCTGGCCTGCCAAATGGGTGGAACAGACGATGATAACCTCATCATCCGCAACCTCCCCCTGTTCCTCTCCGACACCGCTCGAGCCTGGCTGGAGCACCTGCCTCCGGGGCAGATCTCCAACTGGGACGACCTGGTCCAAGCCTTCACCGGCAATTTCCAAGGCACGTATGTGCGCCTTGGAAACTCCTGGGATCTCCGAAGCTGCCGCCAGCAGCCGGGAGAATCTCTCCGGGACTACATCCGGCGATTCTCGAAGCAGCGCACCGAGCTGCCCAACGTCACCGATTCGGATGTCATCGGCGCGTTCCTCACCGGCACCACCCGCCGCGACCTGGTGAGCAAGCTGGGTCGCAAGACCCCCACCAGGGCGAGCGAGCTGATGGACATCGCCACCAAGTTCGCCTCTGGCCAGGAGGCGGTTAAGGCCATCTTTCGGAAGGACAAGCAGCCCCAGGGCCGCCCACTAGAAGATGTCCCCGAGACGTCAACTCAACGCGGCACCAAGAAGAAAGGCAAGAAGAAGTCGCAAGCGAAACGCGACGCCGCCGACGCGGACCTTGTCGCCGCCGCCGAGTACAAGAACCCTCGGAAACCTCCCGGAGGTGCCAACCTCTTCGACAAGATGCTCAAGGAGCCATGCCCCTATCATCAGGGGCCCGTCAAGCACACCCTTGAGGAGTGTGCCATGCTTCGACGCCACTTTCACAAGGCCGGGCCACCCGCGGAGGGTGGCAAGGCTCTCGACGACGCTAAGAAGGAAGATCACAAGGCAGGAGAGTTCCCCGAGGTCCACGACTGCTTCATGATCTACGGTGGACAAGAGGCAAACGCCTCGGCTCGGCACCGCAAGCAAGAGCGTCGGGAGGTCTACTCGGTAAAGGTGGCGGCGCCAGTCTACCTAGACTAGTCCGACAAGCCCATCACCTTCGACCAGGCCGACCATCCTGACCATGTGCCGAGCCCGGGGAAATACCCGCTCGTTGTCGACCCCGTCATCGGTAACGTCAGGCTCACCAAGGTCCTCATGGACGGAGGCAGCAGCCTCAACATCATCTACGCCGAGACCCTCGGGCTCCTGTGGATCGATCTGTCCTCGGTCCGGACGGGCGCTACGCCTTTCCACGGGATCATCCCCGGAAAGCGCGTCCAACCCCTCGGACAACTCGATCTACCCGTCTGCTTTGGGATGCCCTCCAACTTTCGAAGGGAGTCCCTCACGTTCGAAGTGGTCGGGTTTCGAGGAACCTACCACGCAGTGTTGGGGAGGCCATGCTACGCCAAGTTCATGGCCATCCCCAACTACACCTACCTCAAGCTCAAGATGCCGGGCCCCAACGGGGTCATCACCATCGGGCCCACGTACCGACACGCGTACGAATGCGACGTGGAGTGCGTGGAGTACGCCGAGGCCCTCGCTGAGTCCGAGGCCCTCATCGCCGACCTAGAGAGCCTCTCTAGGGAGGCGCCAGACGTGAAGCGCCACACCGGCAACTTCGAGCCAGCGGAGACGGTTAAGTCCGTCCCTCTCGACCCCTGCAACGACGCCTCCAAGCAGATCCGGATCGGCTCCGAGCTTGACCCCAAATAGGAAGCAGTGCTCGTCGACTTTCTCCGCGCAAACGCCGACGTTTTCACGTGGAGTCCCTCGGACATGCCCGGCATACCGAGGGAAGTCGCCGAGCACTCGCTGGATATCCGAGCTGGAGCCCGACCCGTGAAGTAGCCTCTGCGCCGATTCGACGAAGAAAAGCGCAGAGCCATAGGCGAGGAGATCCACAAGCTAATGGCGGCAGGGTTCATCAAAGAGGTATTCCATCCCGAATGGCTTGCCAATCCTGTGCTTGTGAGGAAGAAAGGGGGTAAATGGCGGATGTGTGTAGACTATACTGGTCTAAACAAAGCATGTCCGAAAGTTCCCTACCCTCTGCCTCGCATCGATCAAATCATGGATTCCACTGCTGGGTGCGAAACCCTGTCTTTCCTCGATGCCTCCTCAGGGTATCACCAGATCAGGATGAAAGAGTCCGACCAGCTCGCGACTTCTTTCATCACACCCTTTGGCATGTACTGCTATGTTACCATGCCGTTTGGTTTGAGGAATGCGGGTGCAACATACCAGCGATGCATGAACCATGTGTTCGGCGAACACATCGGCCGAATGGTCGAGGCCTACGTCGATGACATCGTAGTCAAGACGAGGAAAGCCTCTGACCTCCTTTCCGACCTTGAAGTGACATTCCGATATCTCAAGGCGAAAGGCGTGAAGCTCAATCCCGAAAAGTGTGTCTTCGGGGTCCCCCGAGGCATGCTCTTGGGGTTCATCGTCTCCGAGCGGGGCATCGAGGCTAACCCGGAGAAGATCATGGCCATCACCAGCATGGGGCCCATCAAGGACTTGAAAGGCGTAGAGAGGGTCATGGGATGCCTCGCGGCTCTGAGCCGTTTCATCTCGTGCCTCGGCGAAAGAGGCCTGCCTCTGTACCGCCTCTTAAGGAAGGCCGAGTGCTTCGCTTGGACCCCCGAGGCCGAGGAAGCCCTCGGGAACCTGAAGGCGCTCCTCACGAATGCGCCCATCTTGGTGCCCCCCGCTGCCGGAGAAGCCCTCTTGATCTACGTCGCCGCGACCACTCAGGTGGTTAGCGCCGCGATTGTGGTTGAGAGACGAGAAGAGGGGCATGCATTGCCCGTCCAGAGGCCAGTCTACTTCATCAGTGAGGTACTGTCCGAGACCAAGATCCGCTACCCACAAATTCAAGAGCTGTTGTACGCGGTGATCCTGACGTGGCGGAAGCTGCGACACTACTTCGAGTCTCATCCGGTAACTGTGGTGTCATCCTTCCCCCTGGGGGAGATCATCCAGTCCTGAGAGGCCTCGGGTAGAATTGCAAAGTGGGCGGTGGAGATCATGGGCGAGACGATCTCGTTTGCCCCTCAGAAGGCCATCAAGTCCCAGGTCTTGGCGGACTTCGTGGCTGAATGGGTCGACACCCAGCTCCCAACAGCTCCGATCCAACCGGAGCTCTGGACCATTTTTTCGACGGGTCGCTGATGAAGACGGGGGCCGGCGCGGGCCTGCTCTTCATCTCGCCCCTCGGGAAGCACCTACGCTACGTGCTACGCCTCCACTTCCCGGCGTCCAACAACGTGGCTGAGTATGAGGCTCTGGTAAACGGGTTGTGAATCGCCATCGAGCTAGGGGTCCGACGCCTCGACGCTCGCGGTGACTCGCAGCTCGTCATCGACCAAGTCATGAAGAACTCCCACTATCGCGACCCGAAGATGGAAGCCTACTGCGATGAGGTTCAGCGCCTGGAAGACAAGTTCTACGGGCTCGAGCTCAACCACATCACCCGACGCTACAACGAGACTGCGGACGAGCTGGCTAAAATAGCCTCGGGGCAAACAACGGTTCCCCCGGACGTATTCTCCCGAGACCTGCATCAACCCTCCGTCAAGACCGTCGACACGCCCGAGCCCGAGAAGGCCTCGGCCCAGCCCGAGGCACCCTCGGCTCAGTCCGAGGTACCCTCGGCTTGGCCCGAGGCACCCTCGGCTCAACCCAAGGCACCCTCGGCTCAGCCCAAGGTACCCTCGGCCCCCGAGGGTGAGGCACTACGCATCGAGGAGGAGCGGAGCGGGGTCACGCCTAATCAAAACTGGCAAACCCCGTACCTGCAATATCTCCACCGAGGAGAGCTACCCCTCAACCAAGCCGAGGCTCGGCGGTTGGCGCGGCGCGCCAAGTCGTTCGTCTTGCTGGGAGACAAGAAGGAGCTCTACCACCACAGCCCCTCGGGCATCCTCCAGCGATGCATTTCCATCGCCGAAGGCCAGGAGCTCTTACAAGAGATACACTCGGGGGCTTGCGGCCATCACGCAGCACCTCGAGCCCTTGTTGGAAATGCCTTCTGACAAGGTTTCTACTGGCCGACAGCGGTGGCCGACGCCACTAGAATTGTCCGCACCTGCGAAGGGCGTCAGTTTTACGCGAGGCAGACCCACCTGCCCGCTCAAGCTCTGCAGACCATACCCATCACCTGGCCGTTTGCTGTGTGGGGTCTGGACCTCGTCAGCCCCTTGCAGAAGGCACCCGGGGGCTACACGCACCTGTTGGTTGCCATCGACAAATTCTCCAAGTGGATCGAGGTCCGACCACTAAACAGCATCAGGTCCGAATAGGCGGTGGCGTTCTTCACCAACATCATCCATCGCTTTGGGGTCCCGAACTCCATCATCACCGACAACGGCACCCAGTTCACCAGCAGAAAGTTCCTGGACTTCTGCGAGGATCACCACATCCGGGTGGACTGGGCCGCCGTGGCCCACCCCATGACAAATGGGCAGGTAGAACGTGCCAACGGCATGATTTTGCAAGGACTCAAGCCTCGGATCTACAACGACCTCAACAAGTTCGGCAAGCGGTGGATGAAGGAACTCCCCTCGGTGGTCTGGAGTCTGAGGACAACGCCGAGCCGAGCCACGGGCTTCACACCGTTCTTTCTAGTCTATGGGGCCGAGGCCATCTTGTCCACAGACTTAGAATACGGTTCCTCGAGGACGAGGGCCTACGCCGACCAAAGCAATCGAGCTAATCGAGAAGACTCACTGGACCAGCTGGAGGAGGCTCGGGACATGGCCTTACTACACTCGGCGCGGTACCAGCAGTCCCTGCGATGCTACCACGCCCGAGGGGTTCGGTCCCGAGACCTCCAGGTGGGCGACCTGGTGCTTCGGCTAAGACAAGACGCCCGAGGGCGGCATAAGCTCACGCCTCCCTAGGAAAGGCCATTCGTCATCGCCAAGGTTCTGAAGCCCGGAACATACAAGCTGGCCAACAGTCAAGGCAAGGTCTACAGCAACGCTTGGAACATCCAACAGCTACGTCGCTTCTACCCTTAACATGCTTCCAAGTTATTCGTACACCTCGTTCACACATAAAGTCTGGTCGTCAAGGAAGGGTCAGCCTTGCCTCGGCAAAGCCCGACCCTCCCTCGGGGGCTAGAAGGGGGGAACCCCCTCTGCGTCGAAATTTTCCTCGAAAAAAGAAAAAAAATCTTTTCTGCCAGAATGCCTTTCGTGCTTTTCGACTACTTCGAAAGTGGATCCTGAAAACGATGGAGTACACGTAAGCAGCCAAGGCTGACCGAGCCGAGGGACTCCTACGCCTCTGGGATACATATACCTCACTCATCACCTTCTGCGATAAGTAACTCGCGCTCGGTTAAGTGATTCCGCGGATCGAACAAGTCTTCACGCTCGAAAGCTCCTCTGCCGGAACGATTTTTCGGGCCTTCTCGACTGCGTCGGTGACAGAACCTTATGGACGAGTAAGAGTGCGCGTAAGCAGCAAGGCCGACCGAGCCGAGGGATTCCTACGCCTCCGGGATACGGATACCTCACTCATCACCTTCCGTGAAAAGCAACTCTCGCCCGCACAAACAATTCTGTTACCGACAAATAAGTCCGGATACTCGAAACAAGAGGAAAAGAAACGCAGCTTTACAACACGACGATGGTATGTTTGGGCCTCGGCAGCCGCAGAAAACATACACACACTACAAGACAACCCGATCCGGCAGGCTCGGACGTCGACAGTTGAAGGGGGCAGCAGCACCCTCGGCGCCAACTACACCTTCGGCGGGGTCCGACCTAGCCTCGAACGGCGACGCGGTTGGAGGATCTTCACCCCGAAGGACGACATCAGCACCACACCCGGGCCATCGCCGCCAGGGTCTTCTCCTGGAATCCGGCTCGAGCAGACGGCTCGGCCGGCCACCCCGAGGCCTCGGCCAGCTGTTCCCCGAAGACATCAGCCCAGCTTGTGGCCTCGGCAGCTCAACTCCGGCGTCGGTCCCGCCAGTGGACGACCTGGCCAGGCCCACACGTCATGCAACCGGCACGCCGGTTGCTGCGTGCGAGCAACTGCACCGCCACTCGCACCACTACCGCGCCTCCTCGACTGCGGAACCAGTATCGCGACTCGATGCAACCCTGCGTATGACCCAGCAGTGCCAGCCAGGCGCGACGGTCAATACGGCCAAAAATGGGCCGACGGTAATGGCGGTGGCAGGCGGGCAGGAGCAGCGGTCACGTCGTCAGCCAAGCTTACGTCCCATCCAGGGGCAGCGAGAGAACCCTCTCTCACGGCGTGAAGACGGCGCGCCCGTGTTCCGTTCCTCGAACAGCTCGCACACGCGCAACGACCGCCTCGCGAACCACTTGCCCCGTCGCATTAACTCCGTGGCGGGACAGGCGGCGCCTCAGGCAGGAGAAGCAAGCGACGCTTCGCCTTCGCCATAATGACCGCGACGAAAAAGGTACGCCACGTCATTCGATTTCGTATCCTTTTCCTTTTCCTCTTTCTCTCTCTTACAACAGGGACCGGGAAAGGGGGATACCCCAAAAAGGATCCTTCTCCGTGAAGGAAACAGGCCCTAAGCCTCCCTACTGATCAGAGGTTCAAAGGCTGGCCCCTCGGAGGGGTTCAACGGCCGCCTCAGAGCGCTTGGGTTCTGCGCCCACTACTGGTCAGAGGTTCGATGGCCGACCCCTCGGAAGGCTTCAACGACCGCCTCAGGCCACTCGGGCTCCACGCCCACTACTGATCAGGGGTTCGTAGGCTGGCCCTCGAAGGGTTCACAGTCGCCTCAGACACAGAGCGAGGGATGACCCTGGGTACGTTCGATACATAACCAAGGCTCGGGCTACGCTCCCGAGGTACCCTAGGACATTTCCGAGACCAGCGGGAACGATCTTGTAACGGAATCCCATCAGAGGGAGGCATCGAGCCCTCGGACCCCGTCAAAAGGGGACCGGGTCCGGCAGATCACCCGCAGGTACTTTTGGAGCGCGCCTCCGGGCCTCTAGCCGACCCCTAACAAATGGGGCACAGGCGTCCACTCGGATTACCCACCAGCAGCTCACCGGAGACACCATGTTCGGCGCCCTCCGAGGGCAACATGGTGCTTTCCCCCCTCCTCCTTGCGGAAAGGCGACGTAGGGGCGTATGTAAAAAAGTCGAGTCTGTCCTTGACCGTCCTCTCGCCCTGTGCAGAGGCTCGGGGGCTGCTCTCGCAAACCCGGCTCCGGCCAAACCGTTGACAGCGTCAATATACCAGCCCGAGAACTTGGGACCCGACCGTGCACCCGGGCTACGGCCAGCTCGCATGAGGGAACAACCAGACCAGCTGAAGTGGTGCGAAACGCACTAAGACCTCGAAGGAGTCAAACTACTCCTCCGAGGCCTCGAAGGCAACACCCGGCGGGTGCGCTCGCGCGCACCCACCGGAACAAAATGCAACCAAAAAAGGCTGGTCCCCTTGCAAAAAAGTGCGGCAAAAGCCTCCAAGCGAGTATTAACACTCCCTTCGAGGCTCGGGGGCTACTGTCGGGGACCATAATTAGGGGTACCCTCAAGACTCCTAAATCTCAGCTGGTAACCCCCGTCAGCACAAAGCTGCAAAGGCCTGATGGGTGCGATTAAGTCAAGGATCGGTCCATTCGAGGGACGCGATCACGCCTCGCCCGAGCCCAGCCTCGGGCAAGGGCAGCCGACCCCGAAGGATCTACGTCTCGCCCGAGGACCCCCTCCAGCAACGGACACACCTTCGGCTCGCCCGAGGCCCAGTCTTCACCAAGAAGCAACCTTGGCCAAATCGCCACGCCAACCGACCAAATCGCAGGGGCATTTAATGCAAAGGTGGCCTGACACCTTTATCCTGACGCACGCCCTCCAGTCGATAGAGCCGAAGTGACCGCAGTCACTTCGCCGCTCCACTGACCGGTCTGACAAGAGGACAGCGCCGCCTGCACCGCTCCGACTGCTGAGCCACTCTGTAGAGTGAGGCTGACAGCAGCCAAGTCCGGCCCTAGGCGCCATGGGAAACTCCGCTTCGCCCGACCCCAGGGCTCGGACTCTGGCTCAGCCCCGGAAGACGACGAACTCCGCTCCGCCCGACCCCAGGGCTCGGACTCGAGCTCAGCCCCGGAAGACGACGAACTCCGCTCCGCCCGACCCCAGGGCTCGGACTCGGGCTCAGCCCCGGAAGACGATGAACTCCGCTTCGCCCGACCCTAGGGCTCGGACTCGGGCTCAGCCCCGAAGGACGACGAACTCCGCTTCGCCCGACCCCAGGGCTTGGACTCAGCCCTGGCCTCAGCCGACGGTCTCCGCCTTGTCCGACCCGGGGGCTCGGACTCGACCTCGACCTTGGAAGACAGACTCGACCTCGACCTCGGAGGAGCCTCTACCTCGCCCAACCTAGGGCACGGACCGACCACGTCAACAGGAGGCGCCATCATTACCCTACCCTAAGCTGAATCAGTCTACGGGGAACAAGACCGGCGTCCTATCTGGCTCGCTCCACTATACGAGTAATGATGGCGCCCCGCACGCTCTATGACGACGGCGGCTCTCAGCCCCCTTACGGAAGCAAGAGGACATCAGCAAGGACTCGACAGCCCCGACAGCTGTCCTTCCGCCAGGCTCCAGCGCTCCTCCGACGGCCACGACACCACACGAACTGGGTGCCAAAACCTCTCCGGCTGCCATGATGGCATGTACTCAGGGCGCTAGCTCTCCTCCGCTAGACACGTTAGCACACTGCTACACCCTCCATTGTACACCTGGATCCTCTCCTTACGCCTATAAAAGGGAGGTCCAGTGTGGCGGAACCGCCCGAATTATTCCAACTTAAGTGCCTAAGCCCCGCCTTAGAGGCTAGACCACACTTAAATGGGAATAAATCGTCAATCCCTCGGATCTAGTCCGACGAGGCCACTTATCCAGGATCGAATACCACTAGCTCACACGAAGGTGAGGCACAGAGAAATACAATGAAGCATAATACCACAAATTTAAGAAGTACCATTAGTGATTACATTATCGGAGTTTCAAAAATAATAAACATAATTTTAATGCAGCGGAAATAACTAACGGAGAAAACCGAGTAACATGGCGAAGCCTGGCCACGCTACTCCTCCTGGTCCTTTCCCGCGGAAGCAGTAACCCACTCGACCATCTATCCCGGTGGCAGGGATGGAGGCCAAGTCACACCAACAACAAATCATCCTAAGGAGTACCTGCAAAAAATTATGCCACAAGCAAGGCTGAGTATACTAATACTCAGCTAGACTTACCCGGTGTGAGGAAACTACTCCTCTACCTCTAGACATGCAGCTGTTTGGCTGTGGGGTTTGGTTGCCAAAAGCACTAGCTGAGTTTCTAAATCAAGATTTTAACTTTGTCAAGATTAAGTGTGACTCTCTTAAGGCTAAAAGTGTACTATCTACTCATACATAGTAGCAAGCATTTTTAACAATCAACAGCTTGTATCATCTCAATACAGTTCCACTTGTTACTCAATGTAGCAGCATGGATCAAGCAGTCTCATTAGCTGCGAGAAGCAGACGATTCGAATCGAGTTTTTAAACCTTGCAAGGTAAACCTAAACACACGACATGCAGGGGCACTCCGTCCCCACACACATCAACCGTCCCCATCGATCCCCTGGCAACAGATCAGGGCTCACCGCCTTGGCGTACAATGCCTCACTGACCCCGACTGGCCGTCGTGCAGTGACAGCACTTGTACCCACCATAACCGGAATGGGAGACTACGTCTCAGGTCGCGTGAGGGGTAAAGTCCACTGGCAGGTTCAATCAGGTACTAGGCTTACCGATTTACCATATTTCTCGGTATGTGTTTAGTACGTTCAACGCTTGACTCACGGTACCACACCTTAATCCTTAATCAACTTTTTATCCCGTGAACAACCAATCCCCATGGATTGTTGCCCACCAACCAACATCAATATGATAGGGAAGTGGATACAGCAAATACCTGATCTCGCGCGAGTGCTAGAAAAATCACTCGACTTCTACCGAGATCCTAATTAATAAAGCAGCTACTCGTCCTAGCATACTAGTGTTCATCTCAATAGGATTCCTAAGATCATGCAACTAGGGTTTCAACCAATTCCTACACCTAAGTGCACAATCAATCCTACAATCATTAAGTGAAGTAAAATAGCATAAATAACAGGTTATGCATAAAACCGGGGCTTGCCTTTAATTTGACACTTAGATAGTGTTTGCTGGGGGAGGTACTCGCTTGGCGAGCATCCAGTGGTTAAGTCCATCCTTCCTTGGGTCGTCCACCGACTGCATCTTGTGGTTGGCACCACATCACTAGCGCGATCATCATCTCTCGGTCCTATATGAGGTGCAAGATGCATATGTTTGAATATAATGAAAGTAGCACAAAAATAGCACAAGATATACAAGACACAGTGGCGAACTAAATATTAAAGTGGAAGACACCGTAGATAACTACACGTCAGCTTTAGTTATCTACACGCCGTCGGCGTTCAACATAAACACCATTAAAAAGATGACAACATTTTATTTATTTACGCAACATGACCACGACATCACAAGTACACGCATTTACTACGCTCACCTTAATCGTTCATTTGTTCTTCTATTGACCGTACAAGAGCAACCAATACAACATAAGTTTAAATAGGACCTAGGCATTCATGTCTATGAACTCTTATATCACAATCAACTAGAGAAGAAACATGTAAAACAGGACACTTAGGCAATATTAAGCTTAGTCAGGGCAAGTCTACATTTATTTAAGTGCTAACCAAACATTTTTAGCCAAACGGGTGAACTAACAATCAAATGAGCACTAGCAGAATTTTTGGACAGCAATACAGCAGTCACTTGTTTCAGTCATAACTTTTCAAATATTAATCCAAAACCAGCAAACTAGGACTTTCTGGAAAGCTTAGAAAGTGCTCTACAACTTTGGTATTGTCATTATAACAGGATTCACCACTTAGCAAGGTCAAAACGTGCTAGTACACAGCGCTGTCCAGATTTGGACAGATTCAGGCTAGCAACTTCAAAAATTCACAACTGAAAATTCAGACATCCAAACAAAGTGATCCTAGACTTTTTGAAAAGCTAATTAAATGCTCTACAAATTGTTTATAAACATCCTAGGGTGATTCAATATTTAACTAAGCGTAAACATCACTAAAAGACCTTGCTGTCCAGAACTGGACAGATTCAGTCTTTATATTTGAAACATTCATAACTTAAGCTTCAGACCACCAAAAAGGGTGATCTAAGACTTTTTGGAAAGCTCAGCAAAAGTACTACACAACTTTTATAATCACCAAGAGGTGATTCCAGGTTTAACTAAATCAAACATTTCAGTCTTCAAAATCTGTTCTGTCAGGGGACAGAACACAGCAAGCAGTGTGTAAAATTCATAACTCTTAAACTATCAGTCCTATGGTTATGAAATTTTAACACAAGCAAGATCAGAAAAGCCTCTACAACTTTCTTATAATCGACAAGGACTGATTCTAACATTAGCTTAAGCAAACAATACAGTTTCTGAAATCTGTACAGAATTTGGACAGATTCAGTTACTGAATTTGTAAAAAGCATAACTCCTAAACTATCAGACCTGTGGCTGTCAAATTTTAACACAAGTAATATAATAGAGTTGTCTACAACTTTCTTGTGAACACCAATAACTGATTTCAACACTAACTTAATCAACCATTGCAATTTCTGAAATCTGTTCAGAAATTCGACTTATTCAGGTGCTGGGCTTGTGAAAAGCGCAACTCCTAAACGATCAGGTTAATGGCTGCCAAATTTTTGTACAAGCAAGATAATCATGTTATCTACAACTCTTCTATAGCACATATCTACAGAAAACACAATTTGGTTCATCAAGCATACAGCACGACAAAAACAGCGTGTGCAGCCCAAAACATAATTTAATAAATTTCAGCTCCTATACAACTCAAGAATTGTCGCGTTCTAGAGACTTGAATTATTCTAACACTTTACCCTTTGTTAGAGTTAAATTAATCAAATGAGGACTAACAAGTAGACTTACTAATTACTTATCCGTGTCATTTCGTATTACTAGCTTAATTATACTACGCGTATAAGTATATTACGCTTTCTTTGCCCGATCGACAATCCTCAAGCCCATCACTCATCACACATATATAATGCACTTAGATCACAATCCCAGTACCACTAAATCATATGATGCGCCTATTTCATTTTTTTTATATACATCCAATTAGCATATGCGATGGGTATCACGGCGAAGGCATAACGCATCTAGACTCGACTCATAACCGGGGGGGGGGAACTACTTGGTCACGTCACCACTTCATTACCCAAACCGAAACAATTCCCTAGCCACATCAACCAAACCTTTAATTGAGTAAAACTTACACCTCCTTGTCACGAATACAACCATACACTATGTGCGACGTGAAATTTAATGAACGCCTAATGGGTATTGACTCACTCATAAACATAGGGAAGCGATGACTACCTTGGCATGTCACCACCTTACCCTGTCACCACCTTACCTCACACGCAAAATCATTCTTAATTGGACTGACCAATTTGAACGACTGTCCTTCTAATTATTAACATATACCACCTTTCTAGGTTATTTGCATGACAACATAGCATAGGTTAAATCTATTTATCTCGGAAGGCTCTAACACAGTTCACACATAACTCACCGTTTAGGCCCTACTAATAATTCATTGCGAACGACACATATTAAATCTACGGGCTAACTCAATTGGAACACAACATATGACATTCACGTTTTTAGTTTTATCGCATAACAACGCTTAATCTAATACATCATGGACACTGACGATGCTTACCATAATTCCACGTGGCTAACACAACCGATTACGACCTACCACCAAACATTTCAACCAATGTGGCGCGACCACTAATATATGAACTCCGATACTCATGTTTTAATAATTCATCCTTTACGCAACTAGCATTTTCTAACTACTCGTCACATCAATAAATATACTCCTTATATAATCATGAATTCCATCACATTGCATAAAGCAATTACACTTTTCGCATAACCACATATCAATACATTTCCCAAAACAAAAGCCGCATTTTGTAACTTAGTTTTTCGCCTCAAACAACGCATCGCATATTTTTCCTACCAAGATATGAAAACAGCCGAGTTCCTTTCTTCTTCGTTTTCTTCTCTACGCAAAATTCAATCCATACCAACGCAATTTTTAAACATGCACCACATCGACCAAAACATAATTAGACAACTACAATTTGCACGCATCGAACCTCTTGTTCTCCAATCGTAAACGCGATCCTACCAATGCGCACAATCGAAACATTTTACACACATCCATTCAAAATAATTAATCGAGTCGATCGAGAGCGATATGCATCGGCTCACCATAAACAAACCCAATCGGTGTTTGTAAGGACGATGGCGATTCCGATTTGCACATAACTTCGAACGTCGACGAGCGTCGAACGACTTGCCTTCTCCACGCAAAACACGGGGTTCTCTCCTCCACAAAAATAAAACAAAGCAGCACACATACATAATTAATCATAGGAAAATAATGTCGATGCGGAATCGAACAAGGAGCGTCGCGGTCTCACCGGGGTGAACGACGACGACGACGGGGCTGCGCAAAAACAGCAAACACCGGCGAGTGTCGACGGCGTGCTGTTCACTGCGCTTCACAAAACAGCGAGCCCGCAGAACGCGGAGACGTCGGGGCTGCTGCAGGAAATCGACGACGCGTGGCTTGCTGCGCATTTCGTCGAGCACTCAACGCGCGAGGCGAAGGAGCATGCTGCTGCGGCATGCCACTTGCTGCGCGGGTCGGCGGAGGAGCTCGCTGCGCGACGAGTGAGCGAGGTAGTGGCAGCGGCAGCGACGTGCGACATCAATGCAAGGGAGGAGCTCGGCCAAGAAGGAGCTCAGCTGGCGAGGCGAGGGAGGACGTCGGCAAGGGATGCTCGCTGCACGCGACCAGCGAGGAAAGGCAGCGAGTATGGATGAGGAGATTTCTGGCCAAGTGGAGGACGCCAACCATTTCAAGGCACCATGGGGGTTCCTGCGCCAAACAGAGAGCAGGGAGGAGGGGTGCTGCTCGCTAGTGGAAGAAGTGGCTGGAGATGTGGCACAGGGAGCGCGAGATCTATCACCTGAGCAGGGCGTTGGCCATGGGCGACGGCGGCTCACCAGCTCGAGCTCGAACCAGGGAAGGGCCCTGCGCCATGGCTGGAGCAGAAGGACCCGCATGGTCGAGCTCGGCCAGGGAAAAACAAAGGATGCCCGCGCCCATGGAAGAAGAAGGCACAGGGAGCTTGGGACGACGGCTCAGGGGAGGAATGCTGTCCATGGGAGGGAAACTGCTGCTCGCCGGCGGCAAGGGAAGGGCGGTCCGGCCATGGAGGGAAGGAGCCGCGCTCCCTGTTGCTGGCGTGCGTGAAGGAGTCTGGCGGCTGGAAAAAAAATGGCAGAGGAGGAAGAAGGCTGGGAGAGTGGCGGCTGGGAAAAGAATAGGGGTGGGAGTGAAAGATTTACAAGTGAGCACCCCTATTTATAGAAGGAGCCCTAGGGTTAGGGTTCCCAAGTGGGCCAAATGGGCTGGGTTTTAAATGGGCTTGGCCCAAAACGTGTAATTCGGGCTGCGCTAAATATTTTCCGGAATAAAATGCTCTCGCGGAAGTCGTCGGTGTAAAAACAGAGCGAGCTGGAGTTCGGACGAACGGAAGATTGAGCGATTAATTCGACCGAGGGTTTGATTTGAATTTGCTCGGAAATAATTCCCCACGCGTGATTCGAAAATAAATCGCCCCGAGATTTGATCGGATTTGGATTTTTAGTCGGAGGAGGCGACTCATGATATTTTAAAATTACTACCGATACGGGGTTTTAAATTCAGTTCGGACATGAGACATTTGGCCGAGTCGGATAAATTTGATGAGAGGATGACATATCGAGTATTCCGTCTGAGAGTACGGACTCGGATTAAAATAGTCGAACATAGATCGAAGTTTTGAGGAGTTAGATTCGGGCTCAGGTCAAATAGCAGTCGTCGAGAGTTTGATTTAAAGAGCTTCAGATGAGATTTAAAATTCGAGAATGATCTTCGAGTCTACATGAGTTCCGAGAATTAAAAGTTTTAACATGCTCCAAAATTGGCTGTTTCTCGCGATCGATTAACTCTGAATTCGGTGAACTTCCGAGAGAAAGCCTGATAAACAGAGATAGACACGATCGAGAAATAGAAATTTTTACTGAGCATCCGAGATTAGGATTAATCTCCCGACACAATGCGAAACTAACACCTGGGGTGTCACAGCCTTCCCCCCTTAAACAGAATCTCGTCCCGAGATTCGAACGAGGGCCTTCAAGGGTGGAGAAGCATGTAACTCCCAGGCTAGAGATAGATGCAAATTCATGAGATGGGATCTGGCAAGATAGTGAAGATAGATTCAGATAGAATATCGCGGCATGCTGAGACAAAATGCAGCGATCACTCTGAGAGAATGTTCACAAAAGATAGCACATCAGTATAGTTTCGTAAGGGATCACGACTATTAACCACGATACCATCGCGTGCCGAGCAGCTCAACCATGTGTGCACCATAGTAGGCTCTCGGTTTCGTCGCGGCACCATCAGTCGTTAGTCATAATACCATTACCAAACACAACCAATGAGAAATCCACATAGCACAGATAGATGGAGCCCATGAGAGTATGGCTCAGAAATTGTGACTGAAGTTGAGGCAAAGATTGTTGGCAAAAGAGCATCACATGAGAATTTTCTTCAACTCAGAGAACTATTTTATGATCATCACGAGGATTATCAGCCAAGGATTGATACGATATTTAATATGAGGAGGAACCAACCATGAGATCAAGATTGATGAGCTTTTAGAGACATGAGAGATCCAAAGATAACAACAACATCCATTAATCCACATGCATATGTTGTTTAGAGATAAGTTGATAAAATTAGCGTCATGATCCTTAGAGAAGGGGGTATGAGAATGACCAGAAATGAGAGATTTAGGCAAGATCAACATCTGATACTTGAGAACAGGTTATAGCAGATAACCAGATAATAGGGCAGAATCATTAAGGGATCCAGAGATTCGGATGATAAAGCCAACATGATTCACAAGAAAGAGGATTACCAGATCTAGGCAAAGGATAGGTAGGCAACAAGATCAGCTGGATGATCAACAAGAATGCTATGAAGTTTTAGGGGCAAGGATTTATGGAAAGAAACATGGCCTTGATAGGGTTTGCGCAATTAGACACCAACAATAAATTTTTTTTTGACACAAGAAGTGCACAAGGAAGTTTTAGTCGATTTAGGGGTCAAGCTATGGGGGTCTATAAGCTGTGCAGGTGTAACTTCAAGGATAAACACTCAAGGGCTAGGAAATGCCAACACAAGCATGAATTTTTTTTTTAAAAAGGTTTTACTTGCTAAGCTCAAGGTTGTTTGGATGGGGGTCTTTTTATGAACAGAACAAGCAACAAAATGTTTTGCAAAAAGGGTTGAACAATTACAATGCTACCTAGATAGCAAGACAAGAGAAACATACAACACGACCCAACAAGACTTACCAATCTGACACGAGGCAAGGCATTTTTTTTTGCAGTCCATAGCAATACAACACATTATTCATAATTTCTTATTATTGGAATAGAGGTGAGAGAAGAATGTTGATGCACAAGAGACAACGATGCGACAATCATGATGCATGCTCATTCTAGTCGTCTTCTCAGACCTAACTAATTTTCGGGTGCTTTTACAGCATCCTGTTTAATAGTAGTAGTAGCCTTTATGGCCTAAATAACTAGCCACCTAGCTACCCATCTATTTCCTAAGGCTTCACGTCCTAGGTCTATCCTTATCGTCCTGATATCTATCCAACTTGGTTTCTAAGCAAGTTTTACTTTAGAAAAGGTTGGTAATCATGACTTATTGACTTCTCTGTACTGGTATTCGCTCCGATACCAGCTGTGGCGGAACCGCCCAAATTATTCCAACTTAAGTGCCTAAGCCCCGCCTTAGAGGCTAGACCACACTTAAATGGGAATAAATCGTCAGTCCCTCGGATCTAGTCCGACGAGGCCACTTATCCAGGATCGAATACCACTAGCTCACACGAAGGTGAGGCACAGAGAAATACAATGAAGCATAATACCACAAATTTAAGAAGTACCATTAGTGATTACATTATCGGAGTTTCAAAAATAATAAACATAATTTTAATGCAGCGAAAATAACTAACGGAGAAAACCGAGTAACATGGCGAAGCCTGGCCACGCTACTCCTCCTGGTCCTTTCCCGCGGAAGCAGTAACCCACTCGACCATCTATCCCGGTGGCAGGGATGGAGGCCAAGTCACACCAACAACAAATCATCCTAAGGAGTACCTGCAAAAAATTGTGCCACAAGCAAGGCTGAGTATACTAATACTCAGCTAGACTTACCCGGTGTGAGGAAACTACTCCTCTACCTCTAGACATGCAGCTGTTTGGCTGTGGGGTTTGGTTGCCAAAAGCACTAGCTGAGTTTCTAAATCAAGATTTTAACTTTGTCAAGATTAAGTGTGACTCTCTTAAGGCTAAAAGTGTACTATCTACTCATACATAGTAGCAAGCATTTTTAACAATCAACAGCTTGTATCATCTCAATACAGTTCCACTTGTTACTCAATGTAGCAGCATGGATCAAGCAGTCTCATTAGCTGCGAGAAGCAGACGATTCGAATCGAGTTTTTAAACCTTGCAAGGTAAACCTAAACACACGACATGCAGGGGCACTCCGTCCCCACACACATCAACCGTCCCCATCGATCCCCTGGCAACAGATCAGGGCTCACCGCCTTGGCGTACAATGCCTCACTGACCCCGACTGGCCGTCGTGCAGTGACAGCACTTGTACCCACCATAACCGGAATGGGAGACTACGTCTCAGGTCGCGTGAGGGGTAAAGTCCACTGGCAGGTTCAATCAGGTACTAGGCTTACCGATTTACCATATTTCTCGGTATGTGTTTAGTACGTTCAACGCTTGACTCACGGTACCACACCTTAATCCTTAATCAACTTTTTATCCCGTGAACAACCAATCCCCATGGATTGTTGCCCACCAACCAACATCAATATGATAGGGAAGTGGATACAGCAAATACCTGATCTCGCGCGAGTGCTAGAAAAATCACTCGACTTCTACCGAGATCCTAATTAATAAAGCAGCTACTCGTCCTAGCATACTAGTGTTCATCTCAATAGGATTCCTAAGATCATGCAACTAGGGTTTCAACCAATTCCTACACCTAAGTGCACAATCAATCCTACAATCATTAAGTGAAGTAAAATAGCATAAATAACAGGTTATGCATAAAACCGGGGCTTGCCTTTAATTTGACACTTAGATAGTGTTTGCTGGGGGAGGTACTCGCTTGGCGAGCATCCAGTGGTTAAGTCCATCCTTCCTTGGGTCGTCCACCGACTGCATCTTGTGGTTGGCACCACATCACTAGCGCGATCATCATCTCTCGGTCCTATATGAGGTGCAAGATGCATATGTTTGAATATAATGAAAGTAGCACAAAAATAGCACAAGATATACAAGACACAGTGGCGAACTAAATATTAAAGTGGAAGACACCGTAGATAACTACACGTCAGCTTTAGTTATCTACACGCCGTCGGCGTTCAACATAAACACCATTAAAAAGATGACAACATTTTATTTATTTACGCAACATGACCACGACATCACAAGTACACGCATTTACTACGCTCACCTTAATCGTTCATTTGTTCTTCTATTGACCGTACAAGAGCAACCAATACAACATAAGTTTAAATAGGACCTAGGCATTCATGTCTATGAACTCTTATATCACAATCAACTAGAGAAGAAACATGTAAAACAGGACACTTAGGCAATATTAAGCTTAGTCAGGGCAAGTCTACATTTATTTAAGTGCTAACCAAACATTTTTAGCCAAACGGGTGAACTAACAATCAAATGAGCACTAGCAGAATTTTTGGACAGCAATACAGCAGTCACTTGTTTCAGTCATAACTTTTCAAATATTAATCCAAAACCAGCAAACTAGGACTTTCTGGAAAGCTTAGAAAGTGCTCTACAACTTTGGTATTGTCATTATAACAGGATTCACCACTTAGCAAGGTCAAAACGTGCTAGTACACAGCGCTGTCCAGATTTGGACAGATTCAGGCTAGCAACTTCAAAAATTCACAACTGAAAATTCAGACATCCAAACAAAGTGATCCTAGACTTTTTGAAAAGCTAATTAAATGCTCTACAAATTGTTTATAAACATCCTAGGGTGATTCAATATTTAACTAAGCGTAAACATCACTAAAAGACCTTGCTGTCCAGAACTGGACAGATTCAGTCTTTATATTTGAAACATTCATAACTTAAGCTTCAGACCACCAAAAAGGGTGATCTAAGACTTTTTGGAAAGCTCAGCAAAAGTACTACACAACTTTTATAATCACCAAGAGGTGATTCCAGGTTTAACTAAATCAAACATTTCAGTCTTCAAAATCTGTTCTGTCAGGGGACAGAACACAGCAAGCAGTGTGTAAAATTCATAACTCTTAAACTATCAGTCCTATGGTTATGAAATTTTAACACAAGCAAGATCAGAAAAGCCTCTACAACTTTCTTATAATCGACAAGGACTGATTCTAACATTAGCTTAAGCAAACAATACAGTTTCTGAAATCTGTACAGAATTTGGACAGATTCAGTTACTGAATTTGTAAAAAGCATAACTCCTAAACTATCAGACCTGTGGCTGTCAAATTTTAACACAAGTAATATAATAGAGTTGTCTACAACTTTCTTGTGAACACCAATAACTGATTTCAACACTAACTTAATCAACCATTGCAATTTCTGAAATCTGTTCAGAAATTCGACTTATTCAGGTGCTGGGCTTGTGAAAAGCGCAACTCCTAAACGATCAGGTTAATGGCTGCCAAATTTTTGTACAAGCAAGATAATCATGTTATCTACAACTCTTCTATAGCACATATCTACAGAAAACACAATTTGGTTCATCAAGCATACAGCACGACAAAAACAGCGTGTGCAGCCCAAAACAGAATTTAATAAATTTCAGCTCCTATACAACTCAAGAATTGTCGCGTTCTAGAGACTTGAATTATTCTAACACTTTACCCTTTGTTAGAGTTAAATTAATCAAATGAGGACTAACAAGTAGACTTACCAATTACTTATCCGTGTCATTTCGTATTACTAGCTTAATTATACTACGCGTATAAGTATATTACGCTTTCTTTGCCCGATCGACAATCCTCAAGCCCATCACTCATCACACATATATAATGCACTTAGATCACAATCCCAGTACCACTAAATCATATGATGCGCTTATTTCATTTTTTTTATATACATCCAATTAGCATATGCGATGGGTATCACGGCGAAGGCATAACGCATCTAGACTCGACTCATAACCGGGGGGGGGGAACTACTTGGTCACGTCACCACTTCATTACCCAAACCGAAACAATTCCCTAGCCACATCAACCAAACCTTTAATTGAGTAAAACTTACACCTCCTTGTCACGAATACAACCATACACTATGTGCGACGTGAAATTTAATGAACGCCTAATGGGTATTGACTCACTCATAAACATAGGGAAGCGATGACTACCTTGGCATGTCACCACCTTACCCTGTCACCACCTTACCTCACACGCAAAATCATTCTTAATTGGACTGACCAATTTGAACGACTGTCCTTCTAATTATTAACATATACCACCTTTCTAGGTTATTTGCATGACAACATAGCATAGGTTAAATCTATTTATCTCGGAAGGCTCTAACACAGTTCACACATAACTCACCGTTTAGGCCCTACTAATAATTCATTGCGAACGACACATATTAAATCTACGGGCTAACTCAATTGGAACACAACATATGACATTCACGTTTTTAGTTTTATCACATAACAACGCTTAATCTAATACATCATGGACACTGACGATGCTTACCATAATTCCACGTGGCTAACACAACCGATTACGACCTACCACCAAACATTTCAACCAATGTGGCGCGACCACTAATATATGAACTCCGATACTCATGTTTTAATAATTCATCCTTTACGCAACTAGCATTTTCTAACTACTCGTCACATCAATAAATATACTCCTTATATAATCATGAATTCCATCACATTGCATAAAGCAATTACACTTTTCGCATAACCACATATCAATACATTTCCCAAAACAAAAGCCGCATTTTGTAACTTAGTTTTTCGCCTCAAACAACGCATCGCATATTTTTCCTACCAAGATATGAAAACAGCCGAGTTCCTTTCTTCTTCGTTTTCTTCTCTACGCAAAATTCAATCCATACCAACGCAATTTTTAAACATGCACCACATCGACCAAAACATAATTAGACAACTACAATTTGCACGCATCGAACCTCTTGTTCTCCAATCGTAAACGCGATCCTACCAATGCGCACAATCGAAACATTTTACACACATCCATTCAAAATAATTAATCGAGTCGATCGAGAGCGATATGCATCGGCTCACCATAAACAAACCCAATCGGTGTTTGTAAGGACGATGGCGATTCCGATTTGCACATAACTTCGAACGTCGACGAGCGTCGAACGACTTGCCTTCTCCACGCAAAACACGGGGTTCTCTCCTCCACAAAAATAAAACAAAGCAGCACACATACATAATTAATCATAGGAAAATAATGTCGATGCGGAATCGAACAAGGAGCGTCGCGGTCTCACCGGGGTGAACGACGACGACGACGGGGCTGCGCAAAAACAGCAAACACCGGCGAGTGTCGACGGCGTGCTGTTCACTGCGCTTCACAAAACAGCGAGCCCGCAGAACGCGGAGACGTCGGGGCTGCTGCAGGAAATCGACGACGCGTGGCTTGCTGCGCATTTCGTCGAGCACTCAACGCGCGAGGCGAAGGAGCATGCTGCTGCGGCGTGCCACTTGCTGCGCGGGTCAGCGGAGGAGCTCGCTGCGCGACGAGTGAGCGAGGTAGTGGCAGCGGCAGCGACGTGCGACATCAATGCAAGGGAGGAGCTCGGCCAAGAAGGAGCTCAGCTGGCGAGGCGAGGGAGGACGTCGGCAAGGGATGCTCGCTGCACGCGACCAGCGAGGAAAGGCAGCGAGTATGGATGAGGAGATTTCTGGCCAAGTGGAGGACGCCAACCATTTCAAGGCACCATGGGGGTTCCTGCGCCAAACAGAGAGCAGGGAGGAGGGGTGCTGCTCGCTAGTGGAAGAAGTGGCTGGAGATGTGGCACAGGGAGCGCGAGATCTATCACCTGAGCAGGGCGTTGGCCATGGGCGACGGCGGCTCACCAGCTCGAGCTCGAACCAGGGAAGGGCCCTGCGCCATGGCTAGAGCAGAAGGACCCGCGTGGTCGAGCTCGGCCAGGGAAAAACAAAGGATGCCCGCGCCCATGGAAGAAGAAGGCACAGGGAGCTTGGGACGACGGCTCAGGGGAGGAATGCTGTCCATGGGAGGGAAACTGCTGCTCGCCGGCGGCAAGGGAAGGGCGGTCCGGCCATGGAGGGAAGGAGCCGCGCTCCCTGTTGCTGGCGTGCGTGAAGGAGTCTGGCGGCTGGAAAAAAAATGGCAGAGGAGGAAGAAGGCTGGGAGAGTGGCGGCTGGGAAAAGAATAGGGGTGGGAGTGAAAGATTTACAAGTGAGCACCCCTATTTATAGAAGGAGCCCTAGGGTTAGGGTTCCCAAGTGGGCCAAATGGGCTGGGTTTTAAATGGGCTTGGCCCAAAACGTGTAATTCGGGCTGCGCTAAATATTTTCCGGAATAAAATGCTCTCGCGGAAGTCGTCGGTGTAAAAACAGAGCGAGCTGGAGTTCGGACGAACGGAAGATTGAGCGATTAATTCGACCGAGGGTTTGATTTGAATTTGCTCGGAAATAATTCCCCACGCGTGATTCGAAAATAAATCGCCCCGAGATTTGATCGGATTTGGATTTTTAGTCGGAGGAGGCGACTCGTGATATTTTAAAATTACTACCGATACGGGGTTTTAAATTCAGTTCGGACATGAGACATTTGGCCGAGTCGGATAAATTTGATGAGAGGATGACATATCGAGTATTCCGTCTGAGAGTACGGACTCGGATTAAAATAGTCGAACATAGATCGAAGTTTTGAGGAGTTAGATTCGGGCTCAGGTCAAATAGCAGTCGTCGAGAGTTTGATTTAAAGAGCTTCAGATGAGATTTAAAATTCGAGAATGATCTTCGAGTCTACATGAGTTCCGAGAATTAAAAGTTTTAACATGCTCCAAAATTGGCTGTTTCTCGCGATCGATTAACTCTGAATTCGGTGAACTTCCGAGAGAAAGCCTGATAAACAGAGATAGACACGATCGAGAAATAGAAATTTTTACTGAGCATCCGAGATTAGGATTAATCTCCCGACACAATGCGAAACTAACACCTGGGGTGTCACATCCAGGGCCCTCTTACAGAGGGTTAGCCGCGCGGGGAAGGACGGGACGGCGCTCGCGCAAGGCCGCTCGCTCCCTCCCGCGTGGACGCTTGTAACCCCCTACTGCAAGCGCACCCGACCTAGGCGCGGGGCTAACACGAAGGCCGCGGGTTCCACCTCCCACGCCTATCTCCCTCCGGTTGCTCTCCCCCCTTCGCGTTCTGCCTCGCACCGACCCATCTGGGCTGGGGCACGCGACGACAATTTACTCGTCGGTCCAGGGACCCCCCGGGGTCGAAACTCCGACAACGGCAAAACTCTCTCTTCTAGTCACTATTGCTTTGAGTGGAATTGGGACTTGGAGAGATTTTGATTCACTCTAATTGTGTCTTGTATCGAATGCTATAGCTCTTGTATTGAATGTGTTGGCTGAAAACTTGGATGCCCTGAAGTGTGGTGGTTGGGGGGTATTTATAGCCCCAACCACCAAAGTGGCCGTTGGGAGGGGCTGCTGTCGTATGGCGCACCGGACAGTCCGATGCGCCACCGGACACTGTCCGGTGCGCCAGCCACGTCACCCAATCGTTAGGGTTCGACCATTGGAGCTCTGATTTGTGGGGCCACCGGACAGGTCTTGTTCACTGTCCGATGCGCCTTCTGGGGCCTGCTCTGACTTCTGCGCACGCAGTTGCACTGTTCACTGTTCACTGTTCACTTTTGCAGACGACCGTTGGCGCAGATAGCCATTGCTCCACTGGCACACCGAACAGTTCGATGAAATATAGCGGAGTGGCTCCCCAAATTCCCGAAGCTAAGTAGTTCAGAGAGGATCTCCCTGGTGCACCGGACACTGTCCGGTGGTGCACCGGACAGTCCGGTGCGCCAGACCACGGCAGCCTTCGGTTGTCTTTTGCTCTTTTTATTTGAACCCTTTCTTGGACTTTTTATTGGTTTGTGTTGAACCTTTGGCACCTGTAGAACTCATAATCTAGAGCAAACTAGTTAGTCCAATAATTTGTGTTGGGCAATTCAACCACCAAAATCATTTAGGAAAAAGGTTTGACCCTATTTCCCTTTCAATCTCCCCCTTTTTGTGATTGATGCCAACACAAACCAAAGCAAATATAAAAGTGCAGAATTGAACTAGTTTGCATAAGGTAAGTGCAAAGTTTGCTTGGAATGAAACCAATAATTATTTCTACTAGATATGCATGGATGGTTTTCTTCTTATTTAAAATTTTGGACCACGCTTGCACCACAAGTTTTGTTTTGCAAATTCTTTGTAAAATTCTTTTCAAAACTTTTTGCACATAGTCAAAGGTATATGAATAAGATTAAAAGAAGCATTTTCAAGATTTGAAATTTTCTCGCCCTGTTTCAAATGCTTTTCCTTTGACTTAAACAAAACTCCCCCTCAATGAAATTCTCCTCTTAGTGTTCAAGAGGGTTTTACGAATTTTTGAAGATGCTAGAACTTTCTCCCCTTTTGAAAACACATTAAGGTACCAATTTGAAAACTTCATTTTTAAAATTCGGTGGTGGTGCGGTACTTTTGCACAAATTTTTGAAGATACTAGAACTTTCTCCCCTTTTGAAAACACATTAAGATACCAATTTGAAAACTTCATTTTTAAAATTCGGTGGTGGTGCGGTCCTTCTGCTTTGGGCTAATACTTTCTCCCCCTTTGGCATGAATCGCCAAAAACGGATACTTAGAGTGAAATATAAGCCCTTTTACTTTCTCCCGAATGGCAAACAAGTAAATATGAGTGAAGATTATACCAATGTGGAGAGATGGTGGAATACCGGCAAAGAGTAGATAATACCGATGGAGTTGAGTGGAAGCGTCGTCTTTGCCGAATACTCCATTTCCCTTTCAATTCTATGACTAAGCATAAAATTACACTTGAAAACACATTAGTCATAGACATAAAAGAGATATAATCAAAGGTATATAAATGAGCTATGTGTGCAAAGTATCAATCAAAATTCCGAGAATCAAAAATGTTTAGCTCATTCCTAAGTTTGGTAAAGGTTTTTTCATCTAATGGTTTGGTAAAGATATCGGCCAATTGATCTTTGGTGTTAATATAGGCTATCTCGATATCCCCCCTTTGTTGGCGATCTCTCAAAAAGTGATACCGAATGGCTATGTGCTTAGTGCAGTTGTGCTCAACAGGATTATCCGCCATGTGGATTGCACTCTCATTATCACATAGGAGAGGGACTTTGCTAAATTTGTATCCATAGTCCCTAAGGGTTTGCCTCATCCAAAGCAATTGCGCGCAACAATGGCCTGCGGCAATATACTCAGCTTCGACGGTAGAAAGAGCTACTGAGCTTTGTTTCTTTGAAGCCCAAGACACCAGGGATCTCCCCAGAAACTGACAAGTCCCTGATGTGCTCTTCCTATCAATTTTACACCCTGCCCAATCAGCATCGGAATATCCTAATAAATCAAACAAGGATCCCTTGGGGTACCAAAGACCAAACTTAGATGTATGAACTAAATATCTCAAGATTTTTTTCACGGCACTAAGGTGAACTTCCTTAGGATCGGCTTGGAACCTTGCACACATGCATACAGAAAGCATAATATCCGGTCGAGATGCACATAAATAGAGTAAAGATCCTATCATCGACCGGTATACCTTTTGATCTATGGATTTACCTCCCATGTCGAGGTCGAGATGCCCATTGGTTCCCATGGGTGTCTTGATGGGCTTGGCATCCATCATTCCAAACTTGGTGAGTATATCTTGAATGTACTTTGTTTGGCTGATGAAGGTGCCCTCTTGGAGTTGCTTGACTTGAAATCCTAGAAAATACTTCAACTCCCCCATCATAGACATCTCGAATTTTTGAGCCATGATCCTACTAAACTCTTCACAAGTGGATTTGTTAGTAGACCCAAATATAATATCATCAACATAAATTTAGCATTCAAACAAATCTTTTGCAATAGTTTTAGTAAAGAGAGTAGGATCGGCCTTGCCGACTTTAAAGCCATTAGTGATAAGAAAATCTCTTAGGCATTCATACCATGCTCTTGGGGCTTGCTTGAGCCCATAAAGCGCCTTAGAGAGTTTATAAACATGGTTAGGATACTCACTATCTTCAAAGCCTAGAGGTTGCTCAACATAGACCTCTTCCTTGATTGGTCCATTAAGGAAGGCACTCTTTACGTCCATTTGGTAAAGCTTAAAGCCATGGTAAGTAGCATAGGCAAGTAATATACAAATTGACTCAAGCCTAGCTACAGGTGCATAGGTTTCACCAAAATCCAAACCTTCGACTTGTGAATAACCCTTGGCCACAAGTTGGGCTTTGTTCCTTGTCACCACACCATGCTCATCTTGCTTGTTGCGGAATACCCACTTGGTTCCTACAACATTTTGGTTAGGACGTGGAACTAAATGCCATACCTCATTCCTCGTGAAGTTGTTGAGCTCCTCTTGCATTGCTAGCACCCAATCCGAATCTTTAAGTGCATCCTCTACCATGTGTGGCTCAATAGAGGAAACAAAAGAGTAATGTTCACAAAAATGAGTGACTCGAGATCGAGTGGTTACCCCCTTATGAATATCGCCGAGGATGGTGTTCACGGGGTGATCTCTTTGAATCGCTTGGTGGACTCTTGGATGTGGCGGTCTTGGATCTTGTTCATCTTCCTTGTCTTGATCATTGTCATCTCCCCCTTGATCATTGCCCTCCTCTTGAGGTGGCTCATCCTCCTGATCTTCATTTTCATCACCTTAAGCTTGATCCTCATCATGAGTTGGTGGAGATGCTTGTGTGGAAGATGATGGTTGATCTTGTGCTTGTGGAGGCTCTTCGAATTCCTTAGGACACACATCCCCAATGGACATGTTCCTTAGCGCGACGCACGGAGCCTCTTCATCATCTAGCTCATCAAGATCAACTTGCTCTACTTGAGAGCCGTTAGTCTCATCAAACACAATGTCACAAGAAACTTCAACTAGTCCAGTGGACTTGTTAAAGACTCTATATGCCCTTGTGTTTGAATCATAACCAAGTAAAAAGCCTTCTACAGCCTTAGGAGCAAATTTAGATTTTCTACCTCTGTTAACAAGAATAAAGCATTTGCTACCAAAGTCTCTAAAATATGAAACATTGGGCTTTTTACTGGTGAGGAGTTCATATGATGTCTTTTTGAGGATTTGGTGTAGATATAACCGGTTGATGGCGTAGCAAGCGGTGTTAATTGCTTTGGCCCAAAACCGGTCCGGTGTCTTGTACTCATCAAGCATGGTCCTCGCCATGTCAAGTAGAGTTCTATTCTTCCTCTCCACTACACCATTTTGTTGTGGCGTGTAGGGAGAAGAGAACTCATGCTTGATTCCCTCCTCCTCAAGGAAGCCTTCAATTTGAGAGTTCTTGAACTCCGTTCCATTGTCGCTTCTAATCTTTTTGATCCTTAAGCCGAACTCATTTTGAGCCCGTCTCAAGAATCCCTTTATGGTCTCTTGGGTTTGAGATTTATCCTGCAAAAAGAACACTTAAGTGAAGCAAGAATAATCATCCACAATAACTAGACAGTACTTACTCCCGCCGATGCTTATGTAAGCTATCGGGCTGAATAGATCCATGTGGAGCAGCTCAAGCGGCCTGTCAGTCGTCATGATGTTCTTGTGTGGATGATGAACACCAACTTGCTTCCCTGCTTGACATGCGCTACAAACCCTGTCTTTCTCAAAATGAACATTTATTAGTCCCACAATGTGTTCTCCCTTTAGAAGCTTATGAAGATTCTTCATCCCAACGTGGGCTAGTCGGCGATGCTAGAGCCAACCCATGTTAGTCTTAGCAATTAAGCAAGTGTCGAGTTCAGCTCTATTAAAATCAACTAAGTATAGCTGACCCTCTAACACTCCCTTAAATGCTACTGAATCATCGCTTCTTCTAAAGACAGTAACACCTATATCTGTAAAAAGACAATTGTAGCCCATTTTGCATAATTGAGAAACTGAAAGCAAGTTGTAATCTAAAGAATCTACAAGAAAAACATTGGAAATAGAATGGTCAGGTGATATAGCAATTTTACCAAGTCCTTTGACCAAACCTTGATTTCCATCCCTGAATGTGATAGCTCTTTGGGGATCTTGGTTTTTCTCATAGGAGGAGAACATTCTTTTCTCCTCAGTCATGTGCTTTGTGCACCCGCTATCAATGATCCAACTTGAGCCCCCGAATGCATAAACCTACAAAACAAATTTAGGCCTTGTTCTTATGTACCCAAACGGTCTTGGGTCCTTTGACATTAGAAACAAGCACCTTGGATACCCAAACACAAGTCTTTGACCCCTTGTGTTTGCCCCCAACATATTTGGCAACTACTTTGCCTGATTTGTTAGTTAAAACATATGATGCATCAAAAGTCTTAAATGAAATGTTAGGTTCATTTGATGCAATAGGAGATTTCTTCTTAGGCATTTTGACATGGGTAGAACGCCTAGAGCTAGAAGCCTCATTCTTATAAATAAAAGCATGATGAGAAACAGAATGAGTCTTCTTAGCATGAATTCTCCTAATCTTATCCTCAGGATAACCAGCAGGATATATATAGCCCTCATTATCCTGAGGCATGGGAGCCTTGTCCTTAACAAAGTTAGATAATCTCTTAGGGGCATTAATTTTGACATTGCCTCCCTGTTGAAAGCCAATGCCATCCTTAATGCCAGGGCGTCTCCCATTATAGAGCATACTACGAGCAAATTTGAATTTTTCATTTTCTAATTCATGCTCGGCAATTTTAGCATCTAATTTTGCTATATGATCATTTTGTTGTTTAATCATAGCAATGTGATCATGGATAGCATCAATATTAACATCTCTACATCTAGTGCAAATAGAGACATGACTAACAGTAGATGTAGAGGGTTTGCAAACATTTAGTTCATCAATCTTAGCATGTAACATGGCATTTTCATTTCTAAAATTGGAAATAACATTATTGCAAACATTTAATTCTTTAGCCTTAGCAATTAATTTTTCATTCTCAATCTTAAGGCTAGCAAGCGATTCATTCAACATGTCAATCTTAGCAATTAAACTAGCATTATCATTTCTAAGATTAACAATTGAATCATCACAAACATTTGATTCCTCAACCTTAGCAATTAATTTGGCATTTTCATTTCTAAGGTTAGAGATAGTGTCATGGCAAGTGCTTAGCTCACTAGTCAATTTTTCACATTTTTCTACCTCTAGAGCATAAGCATTTTTAACCTTAACATGCTTCTTATTCTCTTTAATTAGGAAGTCCTCTTGGCTATCCAAGAGTTCATCCTTCTCATGAATAGCACTAATCATTTCATTCAATTTTTTCTTTTTGTTGCATGTTTAGGTTGGCAAAAGAGTGAGCAAGTTATCTTCATCATCACTAGAATTATCCTCATCACTAAAAGTTGCATACTTAGTGGAGGATCTAGATTTTACCTTCTTCTTCTTGCCGTCCTTTGCCATGAGGCACTTGTGGCCGACGTTGGGGAAGAGGAGGCCCTTGTTGGTGGCGATGTTGGCGGCGTCCTCGTCGGAGGAGTCGGTGGAGCTCTCGTCAGAGTCCCACTCCCGGCAAACATGGGCATCGCCACCCTTCTTCTTGTAGTACCTCTTCTTCTCCTTCTCCTTCCCCCTCTTGTCGTTATCCCTGTCACTATCACTAGATAAAGGACATTTAGCGATAAAATGACGGGCTTACCACATTTGTAGCAAACCTTCTTGGAGCGGGGTTTATAATCCTTCCCCCTCCTTTGCTTGAGGATTTGGTGGAAGCTCTTGATAATGAGCGCCATCTCCTCGTTGTCGAGCTTGGAGGCGTCGATGTGGAGTCTACTTGATGTGGACTCTTCTTTCTTCTCCTCCGTCGCCTTGAATGCGACGGGTTGTACCTCGGGTACGGAGGAGGCGCCTTGCTCGATGATTTTCTTAGAGCCTTTGATCATCAATTCAAAGCTCATAAATTTTCCTATCACTTCCTCGGGAGACATTAGTTTGTATCTAGGATTGCCACGAATTAATTATACTTGAGTAGGATTAAGAAAACTAGTGATCTTAGAATAACCTTGACCTTTTCATGGTCATCCCATTTGGTGCTCTCGAGGTTGCGCACTTGGTTCACCAAGGTCTTTAGCCAGTTGTACATGGCATGCAGGTCTTCTCCTTGGTTGAGCATGAACCGACCGAGCTCCCCCTTGATAGTTTCCCTCTTGGTGATCTTGGTCACCTCATCTCCTTCGTGCGCGGTCTTGAGCACGTCCCAAATCTCTTTGGCGCTCTTCAACCCTTGCACCTTATTATACTCCTCTCGACTTAGAGAGGCGAGGAGTGTAGTAGTGGCTTAGGAGTTGAATGCCGGATTTGGGCAACCTCATCCGAATCATAATCTTCATCCCTTACGGATGGTACCTGTACTCCAAACTCAACAACATCCCAAATGCTAGTGTGGAGTGACGTTAGATGGTACCTCATTTTGTCACTCCACATATTATAATCTTCACCATAAAAAACGGATGGTTTGCCTAATGGGACGGAAAGTAAAGGAGTATGTTATGAAATGCGAGCATAGCGTAGGGGATCTTACTAAACTTCTTGCGCTCATGGCGCTTAGAAGTGACGAACGGCGCGTCGGAGCCGAAGGTGGAGGGCGACGAAGAATCGGACTCGTAGTAGACTACCTTCTTCATTTTCTTCTTCTTGTCGCCACTCCGGTGCGACTTGATGCGGGGAGGGGATTCCTCCTTGTGCTTGGTGCTGGACTCCCTTGATGGAGCCTTCCCGTGGCTTGTAGCGGGCTTCTCGCCGGTCATGACCTCCTTCTTGGCGTGATCTCCCAACATCACTTCGAGCGGTTAGGCTCTAATGAAGTACCGGGCTCTGATACCAATTGAAAGTCACCTAGAGGGGGGGGTGAATAGGCAAATCTGAAATTTATAAACTTTGAGCACAACTACAAGCCGGGGTTAGCGTTAGAAATAAAATAGAGTCTGAAAGAGAGGGCGAAAACAAATCACAAGCCAATGAAGAGTATGACACAGTGATTTGTTTTACCGAGGTTTGGTTCTTGCAAACCTACTCCCCGTTGAGGTGGTCACAAAGACCGGGTCTCTTTCAACCCTTTCCCTCTCTCAAACGGTCACCTAGACCGAGTGAGCTTCTCTTTTCAATCAAACGGGACACTTAGTCCCCACAAGGACCACCACACAATTGGTGTCTCTTGCTTTGATTACAAATGTTGTGGGAACAAGAATGGGGAAGAAGAAAAGTGATCCAAGCGCAAGAGCTCAAAGGAACACGGCAAAACTCTCTCTTCTAGTCACTATTGCTTTGAGTGGAATTGGGACTTGGAGAGATTTTGATTCACTCTAATTGTGTCTTGTATTGAATGCTATAGCTCTTGTATTGAATGTGTTGGCTAAAAACTTGGATGCCTTGAAGTGTGGTGGTTGGGGGTATTCATAGCCCCAACCACCAAAGTGGCCGTTAGGAGGGGCTGCTGTCGTATGGCGCACCGGGCAGTTCGGTGCGCCACTGGACACTGTCTAGTGCGCCAGCCACGTCACCCAACCGTTAGGGTTTGACCGTTGGAGCTCTGACTTGTGGGGCCACCAGACAGTCCGGTGGTGCATCGGACAGGTCCTGTTCACTGTCCGGTGCGCCTTCTGGCGCCTGCTCTGACTTCTGCGCGCGCAGTTGCACTGTTCACTGTTCACTTTTGCAGACGACCGTTGGAGCAGATAGTCGTTGCTCCGCTGGCATCGGACAGTCCAGTGTTACACCTGACAGTCTGGTGAATTATAGCGGAGTGGCTCCCCAAATTTCCGAAGCTGAGCAGTTCAGAGAGGATCTCCCTGTGCACCGGACACTGTTCGGTGGCACACCGGAAGTCCGGTGTGCCAAACCACGGCAACCTTCGGTTGTCTTTTGTTCTTTTTATTTGAACCCTTTCTTGGACTTTTTATTGGTTTGTGTTGAACCTTTGGCACCTGTAGAACTCATAATCTAGAGCAAACTAGTTAGTCCAATAATTTGTGTTGGGCGATTCAACCACCAAAATCATTTAGGAAAAAGGTTTGACCCTATTTCCCTTTCAGTTTGCTTGTGCCTGTTTGTCGTCGCTTCGTGTTGCGATTAGATCGCGATTTGTTTCCACGCTTCGAGGAATCGACAATCAAGCGTTGGCAACCATGTGATCAGGTTCTTCGAGTTCTACAAGGTTGAAGACTCTGAGCATCTGTTTGGTGAAGGGAAGTGTCCTCTGACCCATTATGTCCCATTCACTTTTAATTCACTGTACCACATTACTTAATTAAGACCTAAGGATTGACTAGCTTTCTATTTACCTTGTCCTTGATTACCTTTTGGGTTATTATGGTTAGCTTCATGCTATTGCTTTAACTTAATCAATGAACATGATGTGAATATTTATGATACAATGATGTTATCCCGATGATGATCTTGTGATACTTTAGAGGACTCAGGCCATTTTCCTGAATACCTCTCCGTAAGGACCTGTTCGGGGAGTGACAACCCAGGATAACAGTGTAGCCATGAGGGTGGAATGGGATGCCCTTAGCTAAATAATTAGATGAACCTGGGGGTGTAGTTGGCTTTGCCGGAGGGCCATCAATGGGGGTCGGGGCGTAGTGCTCATTCTACTAAGGGGGGTGCAGAGGTTCATTCGATTTGGTTTTGTTAGTCACCCACCTTGGGGAGGTGTACTGCGTTTGTACGACTGGCGAAACCTAACGAGTAGCTATGCACTAGGGGAGTCTTTGCAAAGGCTACGTAGTGATACCCTGCCAGGCCACCTAGGTAGTATTCAATGGGGAGTAGCTCTCTCCAGGCAGAAAGGGAATCATGACTCGTGGGTAAAGTGTGCGACCTCTGCAGAGGGTTAGAAACTGATATATTCAGCCATGCTCACAGTTAAGAGCGGCCTTGGGATCCTCTTTGATTAGAGATACAGATGGTTCGATATACAATGGTTCTATTTATGATTTTGGTTCGATGATGATAATGTTGTTCCTCGATGAGGAAATGGTTCACGGGTTGGTTGTATGATAAAACTTGGCTTCTACTAATAATAAATACCTGACAAACTAAAAGCAACTGCTTTGACCCTAACCCCACATAAAGCTAGTTCACCTCAGCCAAACGGGACATTTGCTGAGTACGTTGATGTGTACTCACCCTTGCTTTCACAAAACATCAGGTTGCCTTTGGTGCAATCTATGCTCAAGTAAAGAAGGAGAAGAAGGCATCGAGGCGGATCTCCAGGAGTTCCAGGAATTTGACGAGTTCGAAGATTAGGCTAGCGACCTCCCCCAATCAGCTGCCTGTGGTGGGTTAATTTACATTGGCTACGTTTCTATTATGTGTACTTTGATTTATATTATGTAAATGACTCTAGTCTTTAATATTATTACTTACACTTTATTGTTATTCAAAGCATTATGCTATGATGAGTCATTTCTTAATCGCTGTGTACGTGAATTTCTGATCCTGGCACGTACATGGTTTGCATTCGGTTTACCTTCCAAAACCGGGTGTGACATAACCCATCCCACCTTGGTACAATGAGTCAACTAGCGATCACACGGCGAGGGATAGCAGACTGTTTGCGTCACTATCACTCGATAGACATGGTAAGAAGAGTGGCTAGCATGAGTGTGTTGTCATCACTATCACTCGAATCAAAATCATCGTCATGAGGCACGGGAGACATAGCACACGAAGGGGTCTGAACTTGAGTATGGAAGTGGAAGGTGCAGAGAATGGGCACTCCTGGTAGCCATATATATAGGTGAGAAAGGAGGGTGGCTTGTGCGAGAAGCTCCTGTCTTGCAATAGAAGAATCATGTGTCTTCCCGTGTACGGTTGGCAGTTGTGGTCTTGCGACGGAAGCTTCATTCATTCTTCGAGTACAAGTGTGAACTCCGCAAAATGTAGTTCATTGGTGAAATTTTAGTCATGATTGAAGGAATTATAAAAATAGATTACTGCAGATGTTAATATAATTTATAATGCGTTCAAAAATTATTCGTTTCAAATGGTGCGAGAAGAATGTGGCGTGCAACGGATGCTTCAGCACACTTGTCATGTATGGTCGTCGCCTCGTCTTGCGACGGAAGCCTCATGGAAAAGTGTAGTTCAATTTCAATCATGGTGAAATTTCGGCGATCCTGGAAAATGTAGGCATGATTTAATGGTTTGTTAATATGAGTACTTATGTTAATACGGTTCAACAAGAAATTGAGTTCAACAATAACTAGTTTGTAATGGATTCCAAAAAGAACATCATTGTTAATTCTATACAAATGTTTGGACAACGAATAGGAATCCCTGGCACATGCATGAGTAGTACAAAAACATAGGAACATTATTTTTTTATATGTGACGTAACCGAAAAAGCGTAGATGAAGTTTCTCAATTTCAAAAAATGTTTCGTACACTCGTTGCCATGACATCCATGCGTTTGAAACATACGAAATGAAGTAAGAGCATCTCCAAGAGCTCTCTAGAAAATGACTCATCAAAATCAGTTTTAAGGGGCATCTAAAAAATTAGTGAGGTAGATTTCAATCCTTTCTCCAACAGATCCCTAAGCGACAGATTGTTTCTGGGGAGCCAAAAAAACCCTCATTTGTAGCTACAAATGAGGGAGTTTTAAGGGCTGCGAAAAAGTTGGGAGCGTTTTAAGGGAACTGTTGGAGACACGTTTTTATGTTTTTCCCAAATAAACTTGATTTAGGAGAGACTTCTGGGAAGCTCTTGGAGATGCTCTAAAAAGGTAGAGGAGTTAAAACAATCTGTCGGAGAGGAAATTCTCCGGCCAGGTGGTGGAACGCACCCGCCCTAAATCCTGAGATGAGGAGGGGGCCTTAGCGGTTTGCCTGTTGAGTGGATACGGGAAGAACACTAGAGGACACGAGGGTTTAGAGTGGTTCAGGCCGCCGGAGCGTAAAACCCTACTCCACTGTGTTGTATTGAGTGTCTGAGCACTTGAGCTTGAGCCTAGAGAACTTGTGTGTGAGTCTGAGAGTCTAAGTTCGTCTGAGAGTGTCTGCCTTGTAACGTTGTGTGCCTTCCCTTTTATAGCTCAAGGGAGGCACGTACAAGGATGCTGAGCCCCGACATGTAGGCCCAGGAGCACAATGGAAGGAAATACATTATAGGAGTAACTAATGCAAGTAGCGCCTGAACGATCTTCGGGTGCCATGTTGTCCGTAGTCCGCGCAGTATTGATATGCGGCGACAACTTCCTTGGTGACGTGCGAGTAATGATGAGCATAGTGCACGCGGCAGTATAGGCATGCCACCTGCCAATGGAATGGACAGGCATGTCGCCTGCTAGTGGAATGGACAGGCACGCCGTCTGTGGAATGGACAGGTCGCCACCTGCCAGCGGAATGGATAGGTCTCATTAAATGCTGAGGTGGCACACCGCCTACCAGTGGAATGGACAGGCGACACACCTTACCCTCAATAAATGAAGAGGCTGCGTAGCCCAGAGGCCTTACGTCAAGCTCCGTCCGTTGGCTTACGTCACGTGCAGTAGGCCACGTGGCAGCATCGGGTCTCCGCCTGGGCGGGGAGCAGAAGTGTATGCAGATAGGTCCGCACTAGACTGGGTCTGGACACGTGTCGGTACCGGACCCCCGCCTGGGTCCTATTCAAGGCTCGTGTATGTTCTGTCCTGGGACCTTGGGACCCCATTGTGGGCGGCCTGGACCCCACACGGGAGGGTCCGGATCCCATTCCCAGGGTTCGGCTCGCACACGTGGCGGTCCTGGACCAACCCCGGAGGTCCAGACTGCATATCCAGGGGTTCGGCGCTCTCCCATGGGGGTCCTGGCTCACCGTTGATGCCTTGGAGTATATCACCTCCTCTGGACACGTGGCGGCTTCGGACCCGCCCATGTGGTGGAGTCGGGCGCTGCTGTGGACCCAGAGTAGTCGCCCATGATTGGGGCGAGTCATGGTCTGGTCCCACACACAGCACCTTTACCACGTGCCTAAGAGATAGCCGTGTGGGCACTGCGTCTTTATACAGCAATAAGGGATACCCTAGTTTTAGGGTACCGACAGTGGCCCCTGGGCCCACCTCAAGGGAGGATGCGAGCCTGCAGGTGGGGCCAAAACTTGTACTTCATGTCAACATGGCATGACCGGTGATTTGGGTGCCATCTTAGCACGCCTGCTGATGCGCCGCATTAATTCAGCTCATCTGTCGATGCACGCACTATCAATCTGCCTTCGGTCACATCAACTGCCACATCTGTCCCCGCGACTGACTGACCCATGGCCCCACGTCTAGCGGTTCCATCGGGCCACGCACGAGGCGTCTCGTTGCCGCCGCCTTGGTTAAAAAATATCTCTCTACAGCAGCCCCGAAGCGGTGTGTGATCGTGCACGGTGGTTTGCTCCCCGCATGACAGTTCACTTCTTCTGCACTCAGAGACCAGCACACCAGCTGTATGACTTGTGGACCCGGTCCCCCGAGTCAGAGACTGGGCCGCTTGGGCGCTAGGTGCGCGTCGGACGGGATTCCCTGCAGCGTCTCGGGGCGCGAGCGAGAGAGTCTTCCTTGAAAAGGGATTCACCCTGCGTGCAGCAGATACGCTTTCGCATTCTCTCCCAATCGTTGTGCCCTTTCCCCTTCGAGCTCTCTACGCCCCTTTGCATTCACGCTCTCCTGCTCTACACCAGCGCCGACGCCATGACTTCGCTCGGCCATCCCGACCGCTTCTAGTCTGAGGCGGCACTCAATCTGGCGCGCGGCCTGCTCGGGTGGACCACGCCGGGGCTCGCCGGAAGAATCCGCGCCGGCGCCATCCCCCTCGGCGGCCTCGCCGCCGGGGAGTTCGTTCTGTTTGTCTCCTATATCTTCTGCGGGTTGGCGCTGTCGATCTTGCCTTTCTTCCTGCTGCTGTTGGAGGAGTTCGGGCTCCAGCTCTAGCACCTTACGCCCCACTCCATCCTCCAAGCGGCCATCTTCGTCCACCTCTGCGAGATGTTCGTGGGGGTGGCCCCCTGCACTTCCCTCTTCCGCCATTTCTTCGTGTTGGTGAAGTCTGGGAAGGCCAAGGACCATCTCGGTGCCTACTACTTCCAGACGAGGCCGGATTCGACCATGGCCTACATCTCCACCCTCGGCGGTGCGAGGTGGGAAAACTAGCGCAATGACTGGGTGATTGTCAGCGCCGAGGCCAACGATCGCCTCACGCTGCTGAGCGACGGACCAACACTCGACCGGAAGCAATGGAGGGCCAAGCCGTCCCTTGCGCCAGAGCTCCTACCCGTGTTGGACAGGATCAAGGGCTTGGCAGCCGGTGGCCTAACCTCGATGCACGTGGTCGGCGATTTCCTGAAGCACCGATCATGCCGCTGTAGAGGAGGCCGCGTCTGTGCTGCTGGTTCACTGGCCCAAATGACATCGACAGGATCCAGAGCGAGCCGGGGACCGATCTGTCCTGGGAGGAGCTGGAACTTCTAGTGAAGGGGATTACTGGTGAGTCCTTTATCCCTGAATCCTTGATACTCCCCTAGGACATCCCGGCGCTGTGTGATGATCCAGGGCTGCGAACGGCGGTACTGGCCACGCTGCCGACCCTCGATGAGAGCGGCGTGATGGATCGCCAGACCGACGGTCGGGACCCCCTCCACAGGATCCAGATCCCTGGTGTACCGGCTGGGGGTCCCCAGCCCACCGGTGCGGCTCCTAGTGTCGGTCCCGCCGCGGCCCCCAGCTCCATGGAAAGGGGCAAGGGACCTGCAAGGAGCTCCTCCGCCCCAGGTGGCACCGGGGGGTCGGAGGAAGAGAGGCGGCGCCGGCTGCGTCGCGCCGATGGGTCGTTTGTCTTGGACCCCCCCTCAGAAGCGTTAGAGGATTGCTGGTGGGGTCGAGGAAGCTGACTCCCAGGCCTAAGGCGCGCAGAGGCATGTCGTTCCTTCGCCACCACCACCATCGGGCCCGCCGCCACCAGCACCACCACCACCATCGGTCCCGCGGCTACCACCACCACCTGGGGGTGATCTCCCCCAGGGGCACCAGCAGCAGTAATAACAAAAGCAGCAGCGGCAGTAGCAGCAACAACAGTGGTCGCCCTGCTTCCAGGGTCGCTGGAAAGTCCAAGGCCCAAAGTAAGTGTAGCCCCTTTTTCCATGAGTCTAGTTATCACGTCGACAGGTCTTAACTCATCATCTATTCACCAGGGCTTCCTCCTCCACCGCTAGTGCGCGTGGGGTGCATGGGTGTAGGGGCAGCTGGACGTGCATGTGGCTAGTGCGGGCATTGCGTGCGCGTGGGGTGCATGGGTGTTCCTGTTGCATGCATCCTTGATAGGTTCGTTAGCTGATTTGGGGAGGAAGATGATCCTTACAAGTGGGTCTAACTTGTCATAGAGAAGGGAGAGAAAAAAAGGAAGGGTCCACACGCCATAAAGTGTGTGAGGGTGGCCCACCGGCGGATGTGGGTGCTTAGCCGCTCGGCTAAAGGCCATGGTGCGTGTGATTGGCTGGCCCCCACTTGTTTTATTGATTTTTCTTTTATTTTTTATATACATATATGAATATATATATCAAAATATTTCAAAAATTGTAGTAAATCATAAATAATAAAATATCTAATTTCAAAATAATATTTAGGTCCTATTTTTTTAATAATAGAAAAATGGGTTTCACAAAAATAGATCGAATACAAATAAAACTTTGCAATTAATTAACAAATAAAAGTCATGCTACGAAATTGATGCATCAAACACTGATTAAAGATTTATATTATCCAAGGGTTAATTATATTTCACAACATTATTTTTTTGTAAAAAAATCTTCTCTGTAATGGATTTAACAACCAAAATTGAATTGCTTTTAACTGGTGACAAAAGGGGAAAAGGTGAGAACAAAGCGAGGGTAACACCTGAATTTTAAGTATAGAGCAAAGAAATTTTTATACCCCAAAATTCAAGGTGTTACATACACCAAGTAGGATCCCCATCGAGTATCGACGCCTCCAAGCTCGACAACGAGGAAATGGCGCTCATCATCAAGAGCTTCTGCCAAATCCTCAAGCAAAGGAGGGGGAACGATTACAAGCCCCGCTCCAAGAAGGTTTGCTACAAATGTGGTAAGCCCGTTCATTTTATCGCTAAATGTCCTTTGTCTAGTGATAGTGACAGGGATAACGACAAGAGGGGGAAGAAGAAGAAGGAGAAGAAGAAATATTACAAGAAGAAGGGCGGCGATGCCCATGTTTGCCGGGAGTGAGACTCCGACGAGAGCTCCACCGACTCCTCCTCCGACGAGGAGGACGCCAACATCGCCGTCAACAAAGGCCTCCTCTTCCCCAACGTCAGCCACAAGTGCCTCATGGCAAAGGACGACAAGAAGAAGAAGGTAAAATCTAGATCCTCCACTAAGTATGCAACTTCTAGTGATGAGGATAATTCTAGTGATGATGTGGATAACTTGCTTACTCTTCTTGCCAATCTTAACATGCAACAAAAAGAGAAATTGAATGAATTGATTAGTGCTATTCATGAGAAGGATGAACTCTTGGATAGCCAAGATGACTTCCTTATTAAGGAAAACAAGCATATTAAGGTTAAAAATGCTTATGCTCTAGAGGTAGAAAAATGTGAAAATTTAACTAGTGAGCTAAGCACTTGCCATGACACCATTTCTAACCTTAGAATTGAAAATGCTAATTTGATTGCTAAGGTTGAGAAATCAAATGTATGTGATGATTCAATTACCAATCTTAGAAATGATAATGCTAGTTTGATTGATAAGATTGAAAAATTGAATGCCTCTCTTTCTAGCCTTAAGATTGAAAATGAAAAATTAATTACTAAGGCTAAAGATTTAAATGTTTGCAATGACGCTATTACCAATCTTAGAGATGAGAATGCTATTTTACATGCTAAGATTGTTTAATTAAATGCTTGCAAACCCTCTACATCTACTATTGATCTTGTCACTATTTGTACTAGATGTAGAGATATTAATGTTGATGCTATTCATTATCACCTTACTATGATTAAACAACAAAATGATCATATAGCTAAACTAGATGCTAAAATTGCCGAGCATGAACTAGGAAATGAGAAATTTAAATTTGCTCGTAGCATGCTTTATATTGGGAGACGCCCTGGCATTAAGGATGGCATTGGATTCCAACAGGGAGACAATGTCAAGCTTAATGCTCCTCCTAAAAGATTGTCTCATTTTGTTAAGGGCAAAGCTCCCATGTCTCATGATAACGAGGGTTACATTTTATACCCTGCTGGTTATCCTGAGGATAAGATTAGGAGAATTCATGCAAAGAATACTCATTCTGTTTCTCACCATGCTTTTATTTATAAGAATGAGGCTTCTAGCTCTAGGTGTTCTACACATATTAAAATGCCTAAGAAGAAAACTCCTATTGCATCAAATAATCATAACATTTCATTTAAGACCTTTGATGCTTCGTATGTGCTTACTAACAAATCAGACAAAGTAGTTGTCAAATATATTGGGGGCAAACACAAGGGGTCAAAGACTTGTGTTTGGGTACCCAAGGTGCTTGTTTCTAATGTTAAAGGACCCAAGACCGTTTGGGTAGCTAAGAACAAGGCCTAAATTTGTTTTGTAGGTTTATGCATCCGGGGGCTCAAGTTGGATCATCGACAGCGGGTGCACAAACCACATGACTGGGGAGAAAAGATGTTCTCCTCCTATGAGAAAACCAAGATTCCCAAAGAGCTATCACATTCGGGGATGGAAATCAAGGTTTGGTCAAAGGATTGGATAAAATTGCTATATCACCTGACCATTCTATTTCCAATGTTTTTCTTGTAGATTCATTAGATTACAATTTGCTTTCTGTTTCTCAATTATGCAAAATGGGCTACAATTGTCTTTTTACGGATGTAGGTGTTACTGTCTTTAGAAGAAGTGACGATTCAGTAGCTTTTAAGGGAGTGTTAGAGGGTCAGCTATACGTAGTTGATTTCAATAGAGCTGAACTCGACACTTGCTTAATTGCTAATACTAACATGGGTTGGCTCTGGCATCGCCAACTAACCAATGTTCATTTTGAGAAAGACAGGATTTGTAGCGCATGTCAAGAAGGGAAGCAAGTTGGTGCCTATCATCCACACAAGAACATCATGACGACTGACAGGCCGCTAGAGCTACTCCACATGGATCTATTCGGCTTGATAGCTTACATAAGCATCGGCGGGAGTAAGTACTGTCTAGTTATTGTAGATGATTACTCTCGCTTCACTTGGGTATTCTTTTTGCAGGATAAATCTCAAACCCAAGAGACTTTGAAAGGATTCTTGAGACGAGCTCAAAATGAGTTAGGCTTGAGGATCAAGAAAATAAGAAGCGACAACGGGATGGGGTTCAAGAACTCCCAAATTGAAGGCTTCCTTGAGGAGGAGGGTATCAAGCATGAGTTCTCTTCTCCCTACACACCACAACAAAATGGTGTAGTGGAGAGGAAGAATAGAACTCTACTTGGCATGGTGAGGACCATGCTTGATGAGTACGAGACTTCGGATCGGTTTTGGGCCGAGGCGGTCAACACCGCTTGCTACGCCATCAACCAGTTATATCTTCACCGAATCCTCAAGAAGACATTTTATGAACTCCTCACCGGTAAAAAGTCCAATGTTTCATATTTTAGAGTCTTTGGTAGCAAATGCTTTATTCTTGTTAAAAGAGGTAGAAAATCTAAATTTGCTCCTAAGGCTGTAGAAGGCTTTTTACTTGGTTATGATTCAAACACAAGGGCATATAGAGTCTTTAACAAGTCCACTGGACTAGTTGAAGTTTCTTGTGACATTGTGTTTGATGAGACTAACGGCTCTCAAGTAGAGCAAGTTGATCTTGATGAGCTAGATGATGAAGAGGCTCCGTGTGTCGCGCTAAGGAACATGTCCATTGGGGATGTGTGTCCTAAGGAATCCGAAGAGCCTCCACAAACACAAGATCAACCATCTTCCTCCAGGCAAGCATCTCCACCAACCCAAGATAAGGATCAGGCTCAAGATGATGAAGGAGAAGATCAAGAAGATGAGCCAACTCAAGAGGAGGGCAATGATCAAGGGGGAGATGCCCATGATCAAGACAAGGAAGATGAACAAGATGCAAGGCCGCCACACCCAAGAGTCCACCAAGCAATCCAACGAGATCACCCCATGAACACCATTCTCGGCGATATTCATAAGGGGGTAACCACTCGATCTCGTGTTGCTCATTTTTTTGAACATTACTCTTTTGTTTCCTCTATTGAGCCACACAGGGTAGAGGAAGCACTTCAAGATTCGGATTGGGTGCTGGTGATGCAAGAGGAGCTCAACAACTTCATGAGGAATGAGGTATGGCATTTGGTTCCACGTCCTAATCTAAATGTTGTAGGAACCAAGTGGGTCTTCCGCAACAAGCAAGATGAGCATGGTGTGGTGACAAGGAACAAGGCACAACTTGTGGCCAAGGGGTATTCACAAGACAAAGGTTTGGATTTTGGTGAAACCTATGCACCCGTAGCTAGGCTTGAGTCAATTCATATATTACTTGCCTATGCTACTTACCATGGCTTTAAGCTCTATCAAATGGACGTGAAGAGTGCCTTCCTCAATGGATCAATCAAGGAAGAGGTCTATGTTGAGCAACCTCTAGGCTTTGAAGATAGTGAGTACCCTAACCATGTTTATAAACTCTCTAAGGCACTTTATGGGCTCAAGCAAGCCCCAAGAGCATGGTATGAATGCCTAAGAGATTTTCTCATCACTAATGGCTTCAAAGTCGAAAAAGTCGATCCTACTCTCTTTACTAAAACAATTGCAAATGATTTGTTTGTATGCCAAATTTATGTTGATGATATCATATTTGGGTCTACTAACAAATCTTTTTGTGAAGAGTTTAGTAGGATCATGATACAAAAATTCGAGATGTCTATGATGGGGGAGTTGAAGTATTTTCTAGGATTTCAAGTGAAACAACTCCATGAGGGCACCTTCATTAGCCAAACAAAGTACACTCAAGACATCCTCACCAAGTTTGGAATGAAGGATGCCAAGCCCATCAAGACACCCATGGGAACCAATGGGCATCTCGATCTCGACACGGGAGGTAAATCTGTAGATCAAAAGGTATACCGGTCGATAATAGGATCCTTACTCTATTTATGTGCATCTCGACCAGATATTATGCTTTCCGTATGCATGTGTGCAAGGTTCCAAGCCGATCCTAAGGAAGTTCACCTTAGGGCCGTGAAGAGAATCTTGAGATATTTAGTTCATACACCTAAGTTTGGTCTTTGGTACCCCAAGGGATCCTCTTTTGATTTATTAGGATATTCCGATGCTGATTGGGCAGGGCGTAAAATTAATAGGAAGAGCACATCAGGGACTTGTCAGTTTCTGGGGAGATCCCTGGTGTCTTGGGCTTCAAAGAAACAAAACTCAGTAGCTCTTTCTACCGCCGAAGCCGAGTACATTGTCGCGGGCCATTGTTGCGCGCAATTGCTTTGGATGAGGCAAACCCTTAGGGACTATGGCTACAATTTTAGCAAAGTCCCTCTCCTATGTGATAATGAGAGTGCAATCCGCATGGCGGATAATCACGTTAAACACAGCCGCACTAAGCACATAGCCATTCGGTATCACTTTTTGAGAGATCACCAACAATGGGGGGATATCGAGATAGCCTATATAAACACCAAAGATCAATTGGCCGATATCTTTACCAAGCCTTTAGATGAGAAAACCTTTACCAAACTTAGGAATGAGCTAAATATTCTTGATTCTAGGAATTTTGATTGATTCTTTGCACACATAGCTCATTTATATACCTTTGATCATATCTCTTTTATGTCTATGACTAATATGTTTTCAAGTGTATTATTATGCTTAGTCATAGAATTGAAAGGGAAATGGAGTATTCGGCAAAGAAGGCGCTTCCACTCAACTCCATTGGTATTTGCCGGTATTCCGCATAGTTCTCCACTTTGGTATAATCTTCACTCATATCTATTTGTTTGCCATTGGGGAGAAAGTAAAAGGGCTTATATTTCACTCAAGTATCCATTTTTGGCGATTCATGCCAAAGGGGGAGAAAGTATGAGCCCAAAGCAAAAGGACCGCACCACCACCAAATTTTAAAATGAAGTTTTCAAATTGATATCTTATTGTGTTTTCAAAAGGGGAGAAAGTATCTTCAAACATTTGTAAAACCCTCTTGAACACTAAGAGGAGAATTTCATTGAGGGGGAGTTTTGTTTAAGTCAAAGGAAAAGCATTTGAAATAGGGGGAGAAAATTTCAAATCTTGAAAATGCTTCTTTCAATCTTATTCTTATACCTTTGACTATTTGCAAAAGAATTTTGAAAAGAATTTCCAAAAGAATTTGCAAAACAAAACTAGTGGTGCAAGCGTGGTCCAAAATTTTAAATAAGAAGAAAACATCCATGCATATCTAGTAGAAATAATTATTGGTTTTGTTGGGGACTTGTTCTCAAATGCTAAGAATTAAGAACAAGGCAACATAGAAATTGTTAAGTGTTAAAGTCCTTCGTCCTCCAAAACATTATATCCTTTCGGGATATAAAGGATTTCGGACGAAGGTTACGAAGGACGTACCTTCGTAAGCATAATAACAAGGGACGAAGTATTCATACAAATCATGAGGTACGAAATAAACATTCAAACATTATCATAGAATCATTTCCACTTTTATTATCATGAACGAATATAAATAATTTCAAATTACAAATGTACCTTCGATCCTGAGGAAAGCGAGAGTACAGGTGTGATGCGAAAGCAAATGACAGGTTCGCGTGAACAGTACAGGGGTACTATTCATCTATTTATAGACACAGGTCACAGCCTGTGACGAATTACAATTATGCCCCTTACAAAAGTTTACAACATTGACTCGGACCTCTATGGATAAAAAGGTCATTCTATCTCTATGTCGGTTTGCAACGCCGAAGCTCCCTGAAAAGGAACCTTCGGCCATCTCCTGGGGACAACTTCAGCCGAAGCTGCTTCTTCGTGTAAGACCTTCGGCGCAACGAAGCATGGCCCCAACAGTAGCCCCTTTCGCGGTGCTAGATCGTTTTTCGTAACGAGCTTGACCCGTGAAAAAAGTCTCTTCAGCTTCGGGAAGCCGAAGGTCCCAAAAAACACCTTCCCTGAGCTCGTTGCTGAGAAACGATCCGGCTTCCGAGCGCGTGCCAGGCCCACCTTGCAGAGTTACTGTTTGATCTTTGCGGTCCACTGCACAGCGAGTACAAGTGACTGCCCGCCTGGTGTAAAAATCCTGCCGCTTCGCCTTCTTACCTGCAGTACTATATAAACAGACGAGTAGGTGTGGAGTTACCACAGCATTCATTGCTATTTGCACTGTTTTGCTGCCAAAATTTTTAACTATAGCCGAAGCTTGATTCTCAGAATCGAACGAAGGTCCATCTCAACATCTGCTTCGTCAGAAAGAAAAGCTTCGGGAAAAAAGAAAAAAGTATCTAACTTCCCCAAACTCAGAATCAAATGGCCAGAGTGCGATCTACTGCCAGAGTTGCACGTAAAGGAGACGAAGCCGAAGGTTCGAATACTGTGCCCATCTCCGAAGCGATGCAGCGTTCCGGACTGGTGACTGCGGGAGAGATGCCTGCTGCTGAAGCAAACCCGACAACTGCCGAAGGAGAAGAAGAAAACATTGAAGGGACTGATCCCGAAGATGACTACCGTATTGCCATGCCCAGCAAGCCCAGTCACCTAGATTTCGGAAAGTCGACTGTTTCAAAGGCTGATCTTTCCAAGATGGTGAAATCAGGTTATTTCAGTGAAAACCAGAAGAAGCTACTTCGCTTCGGGGGAGAAGAAACCACCCCGAAGCCAGAGAAGGACGAGATTGTCATCTTCAAGAGCTTTTTAAAGGCTGGGCTGAGATTCCCTCTTCACGAGATTATTGCGGAGATACTGAAGAGATTTGGTATCTACCTTCACCAGTTAACTCCTAACGCTATCGTTAGGCTTAGCGTTTATATTTGGGCCCTCCGAAGCCAAGCAGTGGAGCCATTTGCCGACAGTTTCTGTCGAGTTCATGAGTTGCATTATCAAACAAAGGCCAGAAAAGATGGGCTACATGATAACTTCGGTTGCTACAATTTTGCCTACCGGAAAACCGCAAAATTTCCTGTAATCAGCTACCGAAGCAAATGGCCGGCAGGCTGGAAATCAGAATGGTTCTATGTCAAGGTTGATGACGACAAGGAGAAGCTTGTGCAAAGTCCACTCGAGCTGATCTTCGGAGAAACCCGACCCCGCTGCAACATGACACCAGAAGGTCAAACACAACAGGCAATGGATGAATTCAGAATTATTGCAGAGCATATCAGTACCAGGGATCTGGTTCAAGAATTCTTGGCATTCAGAGTCTTCCCTACTCTGAAAGAATGGGAAATGCCAAAGTTAAAGGGAGAAAAGAAGGAGGGGGAACTTGTCCGGCTTCCTTATCACTTCAAATTCAAGAAATACTTTAATAAGCCCTGCCAAGAGTGGCTGGACATAGTTGAGGTGATGTGTAATGAAATTCTGGGGAATTATTCCAAAAAAGAAGATCAACTGATGACAGCAGCCTTCGGCACCCGTCCGAAGCGAAGGTTGAACCGAGTGCTTGATGCCCTGGGCTTCGAGTACCCTGACTATGAACGACTGAACAAGGGTGCTGAGGGCCAAAAAAGAAAAAGAGTGGCCGAAGCTTTGAACAAGGATGAAGAAAAACCAGCAAAAGAAAAGAAAATTCCCAAGAAGAGAAAAATATCAACTCCAAAGCGAAAATTATCCGATGAAGAGGGGTCCCCCGCAGCACCTTCTGCCAGCGACGTGGAGGAAATTTTAAAGGTAATGACTGAACCCGTGCCCCCGAAGCTAAGTCCATTAAGGCTCCAACTGACGAAGCTTTTTCGAAAGGTGGAAGAGCCGGAACAAACGAAGATAACCAAACCAAAACGGCAAAGAATTATTGCAGCGACTGAAGTTATCGACAAGACGCCGCCGAGGGCGTTAATTCAGAAAATACCAGCTGTTGAGGGCACAACAAACGTCGAAGTCGCACCTTCGGAGGTCGCGGCTACCGAAGCCGCTACAGCCGAAGATGTGAACTTAGAAACTACCATTGAGGATATCAACAAAATTTTGCAAGACATGGCTGCAGAAGAAGCTGCCACCGCTGCTGAAGAAACCATGGCCACAGTGCCTGGGAAGGGGAAAGAAATAGCCGAAGACACTTCGGACGACGAAGCCTACACATTTCAAAACTTAGTTGGACAAAAACTGTCAAAGGCCGAAATAGAAGAGCTCAAGGAATACGCTAAATCTTGCGGATACAGGCCAGGAGCTCTTCTTTTCGGAGGTGTGGACGATGAAAAATTAGGCTGCATTCGAGACCAAACTGGAGCTAAGGTAATCGGTACTCTATCAAAGAGTATCAGTTTTCCGAAGCTAGAGACAGATATCAGCCGCTACCGACGACAACATATCATCGGTAGCTTATTTTATTCCAACTTCAAGGTAAACAACCTTTTCTCTGGTTTTTATTGCTTTTAATAATGAAAATGTTACTAACGAAAGTTGTTTCTGTGCAGAGCATGCTACTGAGCAAAGCTCTGAAGATGCAACAAGATTTGGAGGACAAAAAACACGAAGCTATAATTGAAAATTTAGAGAGCAAGATAAAAGAACAATCAGCTATCATTGAAAAGAAAGACTTCGAGCTCCAATCGACCGAAGGCTTGCTGGCAGAGACTGAAGCTAAAGTATCAGAATTGAATTCGAAGCTTATCAGTCAATCAAAACAATTTGAACAGGAGAAGCTAGAGCTTAATTCGAAACTTGAAGCCGAAGTCCAGAGCAACTCAGACTTGAAGAAATCATTAACAAGCCTTCAAGACAAGTGCCTGAAATTTAGTAACAACTGTATCCAACAATTAAAGAAGATCTTTCACTCAGTTGGAGCCAGCAGTGGGAAGTTTAACCCTTCAGCTGAAAATTTACCAAAAGCCTTCGATCATATTGAAGCTGAAATTGAAGAACTTGACGAAGTTATAGCCGGGCACGGTGACTTCTGTGCCTGGGTAGCTTCTCGGGGTACCGCTGCAGCGTTCCTGAAGGCCGGCTGCGAGCATGGAAAAATCGTCAACAGGCCCAACTTCACCCTGTCTCCATCAATCCTGGACGATATACCTGACCTCGCCCGAAGCATCTCAAATAGATTTATAAAAATGATATGGACAAAAGGCGGGCGGGAGAAGGCTGGAGACGAAGCTCGAAGTCATCTTGAACCAGTAAGAAATGATACTTCGTACTTACCTTCTCCTTTGCACTTGATTTTTACTCACGATACCTTGATTCATGTAGGATGACGAAGCTGAAGGTGATACTTAAAGAATATGCCGCCGAAGCGGAAGCCTGACGAAGATTAGCAGGAGTAGACTAGAAAAACTCAGGAGAATTTGTAACAACTTTTTGTAAATACAATTACATTGTTCTCAATGAACTTTGTACATACCTTGTAATATATTCTTACCCTTCTATTGAGGCGCTTTGATGTGGACGAAATTAGTATTTTGAGCCGAAGGCGAAAAAAAAACACCTTCCCTTCTTTTCGTACACAACGAAGCATAAAAGAGCAGTTCTTTTTGCCGGGGCTTTTCTTTTTTGTACACAACGAAGCATAAAAGACCACTTCTTCTTTTTGCCGAAGCTTTTCTTTTTTGTACACAACGAAGCATAAAAGACCACTTCTTCTTTTTGCCGAAGCAACCACTCAGGAACACAAATGCTATGAATGAATGCTTATGAATGCAAATGCTATGATGTAATGTAATGTGCGAATGAATGTCCAAAGCATATGTCCGAAGCCACACTCTCAGCCATTATTTCCTTAGAAACAACCACACATCAGCTCTGCATTCCCTTAGGAACGACTTTGGAGCTTCTTCGCCTTTTACTTAGACGGTATAAGCTCTGCATTCCCTTAGGAACGTCTTTGGAGCTTCTTCGCCTTTTACTTTCGGCGGAATCAGCGTTGACTTTTCGCTGTGAGCTCTGCATCCCCTTAGGGACGTCTTTGGAGCTTCTTCGCCTTTTACTTTCGGCGGAATCAGCGTTGACTTTTCGCTGTGAGCTCTGCATCCCCTTAGGGACGTCTTTGGAGCTTCTTCTCTTTTTCAGTTTCGGCACTCGATGGTGCGTTCTCAGCTTTTACATTTACATTCTTTGGGGGATTTTGCTCTTATAAAACTAAAAAGGAAATTACATATGATGGCCCCATTAAAAACCTTTCTCCCCCTTTAGAAAGGAAAAGGGTGCCATGAAAAAGAAAAGAAAAAACATAAAAAGTTACATCAAGTTATACATAATATCGCCGAAGCTCGTCTGCGTTCCAAGATCTTGGAACTTCGTTGCCGTCCATATCCTTCAATCTGTACGAACCAGGCCTTGACGAGGATGCTACTAAGAAAGGCCCTTCCCATTTTAATTGTAACTTGCCCACTGTGTCTGGGTTGGCCACTCTCCGAAGCACCAAGTGTCCCGGCTCAATATTTTTTAGCCGGACCTTTCTATCTCGCCATTTGACTGTTTCAGCCTGGTATTTATTGATATTCTCCACGGCTTGAAGCCTGATCCCTTCTAAGGCATCTTTTTCCACAAGACAAGCATCTTCGGTACCTGATTCTGCCGAAGCTACCACTCTTATTGATCCAGCTTTAGCTTCTTTCGGAGTTATTGCTTCGTCACCGAATAATAACTTGAATGGGGTAAAGCCTGTAGACCTTGATGTTGTTGTATTGTGGCTCCACACCACTTTGGTCAACTGATCTGGCCACTTTCCCCTGGGTTGATTGAAGATTAACTTCATTATTCCTGTCATTATAATGCCGTTGGCCCTTTCAACGAGCCCATTCGACTCCGGATGCCTGACTGATGCAAAATGGATCTTCGTTCCAATTTGATCACAGAAATTTCTGAAAGCTTCGGAGTCAAACTGCGTTCCATTATCTACAGTGATGGCCTTCGGTACCCCGAAACGACAGACAATATTCTGCCAGAAAAACTTTTGGACAGTGGCCGAAGTTATTGTGGCTAATGGCTTCGCCTCAATCCACTTGGAAAAATACTCCACAGCTACTATAACATATTTTAGATTCCCTTGGGCCGGTGGTAATGGACCCAACAAGTCAAGGCCCCACCTTTGCAATGGCCAGATGGGTTGTATCAGCTGTGTCAAAGACGAAGGTTGCTTTTGATCTCTTGCACATTTTTGACAACCTTCGCACTTTTGAACTAACTCCGCTACATCCGAAGCTGCCTTCGGCCAATAAAATCCTTGGCGGAACACTTTTCCAAGTAACGGCCTGGATCCGATGTGGGATCCACACAGGCCTGCATGTATCTCTTTCATCAACTCTATACCTTCGGCTCTAGATAAGCACTTGAGCAGCGGAGCGCAAACTCCATGTTTGTATAATTCCCCTTCTATCATGACATACGGACGAGCTCTTGCCTCTATTCTTTTATTGTAAGCTTCGTCATCTGAAAAGAACTTACCCTGAAGGTAAGAGATTATTTCAGTTCTCCAATCTTCGCTGTAAACAGGAGATATGTTGAGGACTGCTCTTTCAAGGAGCTCCACTGAAGGTGCCTTTATTGTTTCGAAGAACACATCCGAAGGTAACGGCAGCCCCTGTGCTGCAGACTTGGCTAGCAAATCAGCATGCTCATTTTGTCCTCGAGGAATATTCTTGACAGAAAATCCTTCGAAGGAGGCTTCGATCCTTCGGACCGTGTCTAGATATTTTTCAAGCTTCGGATCTTTAGCCTTGCAACTTTTGTCAATATGACCCGAAACAACCTGGGAATCAGTTTTAAGAATCGCCCTTCTGATTCCCATTGCCTTTAATTTCCGAAGGCCCAGGAGCAGGGCTTCGTACTCAGTAATATTGTTTGTACAGCTAAAGTCAAGTCTTGCTGCATAACAAGTTTTAACCTTGGATGGTGAGACCAACACAGCAGCTGCACCTGCTCCGAAGGTTCCCCAAGAGCCATCACAAAACACTGTCCACACTTCGGCATCTTTATTTGCTTCTTCATCCTGAGCCCCTGGCGTCCAGTCGGCAATAAAATCTGCCAATGCTTGAGACTGGATCGAGGATCTATGCACATAATCAATGTAAAATTCATTGAGCTCTGCAGCCCATTTTCCAATCCGTCCAGTAGCTTCTCTATTTCTCATGATATCCTTCAACGGCTGCGAAGAAGGAACAATAATATTGTATGCCTGAAAATAATGCCGAAGCTTCCTGGATGCCATTAAAACGGCATATAATACCTTCTCCAGCTCTGTATAATTTTTCTTTGATATACTAAGGACTTCAGACACGAAATATACTGGGACCTGCTTCTTGACTTGTCCATCAAACTTCTCCTGGACAAGTGCCGCACTTACTGCTGAGTGCGAAGCTGCCACATATAACAACAGAGGAGCCCCTGGCGTTGGTGGAGTTAATGTTGTTAGATCTATTAAGTATTGCTTCAGCTCTTCGAAGGCTTTTTGTTGACTTGGGCCCCATTGAAAGACTTCAGCTGACTTCAGCACCTCGAAGAATGGTAAATTTCTTTCTGCTGATCTGGATATAAATCTGTTGAGAGATGCCAACCTTCCTGTCAATCTTTGGGCCCCCTTTCTTGTGGTTGGTGGCTCCATTCGAAGTATAGCTTCGATTTTATTTGGATTAGCTTCGATTCCCTTTGTTGAAACCAAGCATCCAAGAAATTTCCCCTTCTTTACTCCGAAGACACATTTTTCTGGATTCAGCTTCAGACCAGCTTGTCTGAAACTGGCGAAGGTCTCCTGCAGATCAGCAATATGATTTTCCTGCTTCGTGCTTTTTACAATGATGTCATCGACATAAGTCAACACATTTCTGCCTATCTGAGACTGGAGGACCTTCGCTGTCATTCTGCTGAAGCTTCCTCCAGCATTTTTGAGCCCCTCAGGCATCCGAAGATAGCAATATGTGCCACTTGGGGTTATGAAGCTAGTCTTTGGCTCATCTTCCTTCTTCATCCAAATTTGATGATAGCCTGAGTAGCAGTCTAGGAGACTCATGAGCTCTGAAGAAGCTGCTGCATCGACTAAAGAGTCTATCCTTGGCAGCGGGAATTCGTCCTTCGGACAAGCCTTGTTGAGATCTGTGAAATCGATACACATTCTCCACTTGCCATTGGCCTTCTTCACCATAACAGTGTTAGCTAGCCACTCTGGATACTTCACTTCTCTGATAACTCCTGCACTGAGGAGTCTTTTTACTTCATTGCGAGCCCCTTCGGCCTTGTCATCAGACATTTTCCGAAGCCTCTGCTTTCGGGGTCTGAAGGATGGGTCAACATTGAGCGAATGTTCAATAACATCCCGATTTACTCCACAGAGATCATTAGCTGACCATGCAAAAACATCTTTGTTGTTGAATAAAAACCTTATCAAGGTTTTCTCCTGGTCTTCAGATAGTTGCGAGCCCAACAGCACCTTCTGCTCTGCTATGTCTTCACACAATAACATGGGCTTCGGCTGATCCGCTGAAGCTGCCTTCTCCCTCCTGAATTTGTACTGTTCACAAGCTTCAGCTCCATCTATGTTATGGATTGCCTTGGAGTCAGTCCAGCTTCCTTCGGCCCTTCTAGCAGCTTCCTGGCTTCCATGAATAGCAATAGGCCCTTGGTCCGAAGGTATCTTCATGCAGAGATAAGCTGGGTGAAGAATTGCTTCGAAGGCATTAAGAGTACCACGGCCAATGATAGCATTGTAAGGATACTCCATGTCAACAATATCAAACACAATTTGCTCAGTCCTTGTGTTGTTAACAAATCCGAAGGTTACCGGCATGGTAATCTTCCCAAGTGCTACAATCTGTCGCCCTCCGAAGCCACAAAGAGGGTGCGTAGCATCATGAATCTTGTCTTCGGGCTCTTGCATTTGTCTGAAGGCTTTAGCAAATATAATGTCAGCTGCACTGCCTGTATCAACTAAGACATTGTGGACCAGAAATCCTTTGATCACACAAGAGATAACCATGGCATCATTGTGAGGATAATCCTTAAGCTGAAGGTCTTCCTGAGAGAAGGTAATTGGAATATGGGACCATTTTGACTTGACGAAGGGTCCCTGCACTCCAACATGCTGCACCCTTCTCTGAGCCTCTTTCTTCTGCTTCTTGTTAGCCGGCTCTGAGCAAGAACCGCCTGTTATCGGAAGTACCAGCTTCGAAGCCGAAGCAGCTCCAGCTTGATTGTTGAACGAAGCCATCAGCTCAGAAAAGTGGAAGTGAGTTCACCGGAGGTGGGCGCCAATGTTGGGGACTTGTTCTCAAATGCTAAGAATTAAGAACAAGGCAACATAGAAATTGTTAAGTGTTAAAGTCCTTCGTCCTCCAAAACATTATATCCTTTCGGGATATAAAGGATTTCGGACGAAGGTTACGAAGGACGTACCTTCGTAAGCATAATAACAAGGGACGAAGTATTCATACAAATCATGAGGTACGAAATAAACATTCAAACATTATCATAGAATCATTTCCACTTTTATTATCATGAACGAATATAAATAATTTCAAATTACAAATGTACCTTCGATCCTGAGGAAAGCGAGAGTACAGGTGTGATGCGAAAGCAAATGACAGGTTCGCGTGAACAGTACAGGGGTACTATTCATCTATTTATAGACACAGGTCACAGCCTGTGACGAATTACAATTATGCCCCTTACAAAAGTTTACAACATTGACTCGGACCTCTATGGATAAAAAGGTCATTCTATCTCTATGTCGGTTTGCAACGCCGAAGCTCCCTGAAAAGGAACCTTCGGCCATCTCCTGGGGACAACTTCAGCCGAAGCTGCTTCTTCGTGTAAGACCTTCGGCGCAACGAAGCATGGCCCCAACAGGTTTAATTCCAAGCAACCTTTGCACTTACCATATGCAAACTAGTTCAATTCTGCACTTTTATATTTGCTTTGGTTTGTGTTGTCATCAATCACTAAAAAGGGGGAGATTGAAAGGGAAATAGGGTCAAACCTTTTCCTATATGAATTTTGGTGGTTGAATTGCCCAACACAAATTATTGGACTAACTAGTTTGCTCTAGATTATGAGTTCTACGGGTGCCAAAGATTCACAACAAACCAATACAAAGTCCAAGAAAGGGTTCAAATAAAAAGAGCAAAAGACAACCGAAGGCTGCCTTGGTCTGGCGCACCGGACTGTCCGGTGTGCCACCGGACAGTGTCCGGTGCACCATCGGACAGTGTCCGGTGCACCAGGGTGAATCCACTCTGAACTTGCTAGCTTCGGGTTTTCAGGGAGCCGCTCCGCTATAATTCACCGGACTGTCCGGTGTGGCACCGGACTGTCCGGTGTGCCAGCGGAGCAACGGCTATCTGCGCCAACGGTCGTTTGCAAAAGGTGAATAGTGAACTGAACAGTGCAACTGCTCGTGCAGAAGTCAGAGCAGGCGCTAGAAGGCGCACCGGACCGTGAACAGTGACTGTCCGGTGCACCACCAGACTGTCCGGTGGTCCCACCTGTCAGAGCTCCAACGGTAGAACCCTAATGGTTGGGTGACGTGGCTGGCGCACTAGACAGTGTCCGGTGGCGCACCGGACTGTCTAGTGCGCCATACGACAGCAGCCATCCCCAACGGCCACTTTGGTGGTTGGGGCTATAAATACCCCCCAACCACCAACACTTCAAGGCATCCAAGTTTTCAGCCAACACATTCAATACAAGAGCTATAGCATTCAATTCTAGACACAATTAGAGTGAATCAAAATCTCTCCAAGTCCCAATTCCACTCAAAGCAATAGTGACTAGAAGAGAGAGTTTTGCTGTGTTCATTTGAGCTCTTGCGCTTGGATCACTTTTCTTCTTCTTCCTTTCTTGTTCCCAAGATCATTGTAATCAAAGCAAGAGACACCAATTGTGTGGTGGTCCTTGTGGAGACTTAGTGTCCCGTTTGATTGAGAAGAGAAGCTCACTCAGTCTAGGTGACCATTTGAGAGAGGGAAAGGGCTGAAAGAGACCCGGTCTTTGTGACCACCTCAACGGGGAGTAGGTTTGCAAGAACCGAACATCGGTAAAACAAATCACCGTGTCATCCGCTCTATTTCGTTGGTTGATTTGTTTTCGCCCTCTCTTTCGGACTCGATTATATTTCTAACACTAACCCCGGCTTGTAGTTCTGCTTAAAGTTTATAAATTTTAGATTTCGCCTATTCACCCCCTCTAGGCGACTTTCACCACCACCTTCTCCTAGGGGAACCTCCTGGCTCGCCTGGGAATGTTGCTCTGTCCTTTCGACGACCAGCACCATGCTCACCGCCTCTGCAGCCGCTGCAATATACAAGTACAGCGGCTCCCCTGGCTCCGGAGCTACCAGTATCGACAGGGACACAAGGTGCTGCTTCAACTCTTGGTAGGCACGTTCTGCCTCCTTGGTCCAAGAGAATGGGCCAGACTTCCGCAATAGCTTGAAGAAAGGTAGCACCCTCTCTGTCAGCCTTAAAATTAAGCGGCTAAGGGCGGCTAATGACCCCATAAGCTTCTCGACATCCTTGATACGGGCCGGAGGCCTCATCGCCTCAATCGCTTTGATCTTCTCCGGGTTTGCTTCAATCCCCCGGTGCGAAACCAGGAATCCCAGCAACTTCCCAGCGGAGACACCAAAGACACACTTATCCGGGTTCAGCTTCGTGCGCGTCGCCCACAGCTTGTCAAAAACCACGGTCAGGTCTTCCACCAGAGTCGACCCCCTCTTAGTCTTGACCACGATGTCATCGACATATATCGCTATCCTGTCCCGAATCAGGTCCCCGAAGGTCTTACTCATCACCCGTACAAATGTCGGAAAGGCGTTTCTCAGACCGTAGGGCATTACAACATAGTAGTAAAGCCCATCCACTGTTACAAAAGTGGTATGCTCCCTATCTTCCCTAGCCATCTGGATCTGATGGAACCCAGAGTAAGCATCTAGAAAGGACAAGAGGTCACACCCGGAGGTAGAGTCCATGATTTGATCTATGCATGGAAGTGGATACGGGTCCTTGGGACAAGCCTTATTCAGGCTGGTGTAGTCGATGCACATCCAAAGCTTCCCGTTTGGCTTTGGAACAATGACTGGGTTGGCCAGCCACACTGGGTGATGAACCTCTTCGATGAAGCCAGCGTCAAGCAGCTTCCGGACCTCCTGGCGAATGAAGTCCTGCCGCTCAATGGACTGTCTCCGAGGCTTCTGACTCACCGGCTTGGCATCAGGGTGGATCTTCAGATGCTGCTCAATCACCTCCCTGGGGATCCCAGGCATCTGCGACAGTTCCCATGCGAAAACGTCGACATTTGCCCGGAGGAAGGCGACGAGCGCGAGTTTGTGAATCATCTAGGCCCCTTGGTGATGTTTTGGTAATTAATGACAACTGCTTGTGGGCTAACGGTTCTTAGAGAAATAAGAATGGAGGGTTGGACCACATAGAACAGGAAATCTTGGAGATTCATAAGCATTGGCTGTGGATCAAGTGAAGGCAATGGTATAGCATAGGTTTTGTTTTTGTCGGTCTTGAGGAGTTTAGAGAAGATACTTGACCGGATTAGTAGGTTAGATAGCCATACTATTAAGAGGGGTCAATGAATTTGATCGGTGTAAAACTTAGTGCCTCATAGAGCATCTAGTGGTTGCATTTGCATGAGGACTAACAGCGCTTCAAATTTCATGAGTTAAAAATCCTTTCAAAAGCTTGTTTGAAAAGTGCAAAGTCTTGGATGTGTGGACCGTCTGAGTCTCGAGGGCGGACCGTCCGCGATCCACCAGTGGGGTCCGAAGTCTGACCACTTCGGACATGTCCTGTTCCTTTGCACTGTGGACCCTGGCTTTGGGGCCGGACAGTCCGCAGTCCTGACCAGAGAAGACTGCCTTTGGGATAGTCCCTGAATTATAGTGCGGACCGTCTGGCTTTGATGGGCAGACAGTCCGCAGGTGCCAAATATGGTTTGGGCAGGGACTGTGTGGTTTTGGGGATTTGTACTACGGACTGTCCGGAGGATAAGTCCGGACAGTACTGTCTCCAGGTGTCGGACCGTCCGGCCTTGTGGGCGAATAGTCCGCCTGTGTTAACTGCTCTTGGTCAGAGGTCTGGGTGCTTCAAGTTGTCAGGTCGCGGATGGTCCGGCCATGGTGGGCGGACTGTCTGGACCTAACTTTTCTGACAACTCTGACAGATTTCAAATGGGGAATATAGCCGTTATGTGTACGACGGACCGTCCGGCCCTAGGGCGTGGACCGTCCGCGTGTGCGTAGAACAGGTGCTTTTTGCTCATAACGGATGGAATTTAGTGGGGGCTATAAATAGAAGAGTAGCTCGTGTGTGAGAGCTCACTTGGCCATTCCTTGCATACATTGAGCTCAATTGTGATCCTCCGACTCACTCTCTCACACTCTTTGCTTGGGATTGCATTCTAGTGAGAGATTGAGTGTCCCTAGTGCATTTGCATCCATCGGTGATTCTTGAGGCACTAGGTGGTACACCGAGCAAGCGTCATTGGCTTGTTACTCTTGGAGGTTGCCGCCTCCTAGACGGCTCAGGTGATTGTCTCCGTCGAGCTCTCCAAGAAGATTGTGTAGAAGCCGCGGTCTTGATTGTGAGGGGTTCGCGCCTACCTAGCCGGAGCGGCAAAGGTGACATTAGTGGAATCGAGGTATTGAGTGATTTCTTGTCCACTTGGCTCAAAGATCAAGCCGCGTCTTGATAGAGGAGCAAGTGAGAGCTTAAAGTCCACCTCAACGTGGATTAGGGGTGATCGGCAAATCACCGATACCACGGGATAAAATTCGGTGTCTTTACTTTCTTGCATTACTTATTGCCGTGCAAGTGATTAGTGTTTTGCATATTGTTCTTCAAGTATTCAATCAGCTTAGTTGATTCTCATAGATTATTTACTTATTATCACTAGAGAATTTATACCTTTTGTTATATTGATTAAATTTCCCTAGTGTTTTTTATTTTAGTCAAAACCGTCTATTCACCCCCCCTCTAGTCGGTGTCCTAGATCCTACAAGTGGTATCAAAGCCAAGGACTCCATTGTTTGTGGATCTAATCATCCCGGAGTAGGACAAAATGGCTAGTAACAACAATGTGCACATTGGGAAGCCACCGCATTTCAATGGAAATAACTATGACTATTGGAAAATAAGTATGTCAATGCATCTTAGAGCAATGGGTGGAAAAATTTGGCCAATTGTCAGGGATGGATTTGTTGTGTTGAAAGAAGATGAACCATCCGTTAGTGACAATGAGAATATCCTTACAAATGATCAAGCCATGAATGTCTTCTATGATGCTCTTGATATAAATGAGTTCAATCGCATCAAGAATCTCACAACCGCTCATGAGATTTGGATTAAGCTAATGGAAATTCATGAAGGAACTACAATCGTGAAGAGTGCCAAACTATATGTGTGCATAGGGAAGTTTGAGCAGTTTATTATGAAAGAAGATGAGAGTGTATCTGATATGTTCAACCGGTTAAATGAGATAGTGAATGAACTCAAGGGACTTGGTTTTAATGTACTGGATGTGGATTTCACTCATAAGTTCCTTAGATCACTTCCGGAGAAATATGAGACCATTGTGACAATGTTAGTAAGGAGTGATCTATCTACAACTTCTCCAACCGAAGTATTGCGGGAAATTCTTACTCAAGATATATTCAAGAAGTCTCAAGTTGATGCTTTAAGTGAGAGTGATGGTGATATGGCTCTATTTGTAAGGAAAATCAATAAATTCATGAAGATGAAGAGAGGTCAACCTAGAAGAGGTCAAACATCAAGAAGAAATGCTTTCAATGATAGAAATTGTTTTGGGTGTGGGGAACCCGGTCACATTGCCATGAGTTGCCCTACCAAGAAGAAGAAGGGCAAGGATGAAAGTGATAAGAAGAAAAAGAAATTCTACAACAAAAAGAAAGATGGCAAAGCCTACCTAGTTGAATGGGACTCGGATGATAGCTCGGATGATGATGATGATGACACCTCATCCAAGCTCAATGCCGGAATTGCCATCAAGGAAGCTCCCTCACTCTTCTCGTCTCCCCATTGTCTCATGGCAAAGGGAGAAGCCAAGGTAAAAATCATCACCGATATTAATGATATAAATGATGATGATGATGTTGATGATGATGGCTATTCATATGATGATCTTGTTAGAATGTTAGGTGAGGTCGATGACTACATGCACAAAGAAAAAGAAAAATTTAAGACCTTGAAGGAATTGTATAAAAACCTCTAAGTGTCTTTTGAGGAGCTCAAGACCTCTCACAATGATCTAAAAGAAAATTGTGAGAAGCTTGCGGATGCTCAAAAATCATCTATTGTGCATGAAGTTGTGGTGGTCACTGAGGATGTTGGAGTCACTTGTGACTTACTTGATAGTCTTACAAGTGAACCACTACCTACTAACACTATTTGTGAGAAATGCAAAATTTCTCTCATGAATGATAATATTGCTCTTGATGAATCAAAGATCATTGTTGAGAATGAAGTGTTAGTAGAGAGAGTAAATTCTCTAACTCATGACCTAGAAAAGGCATATGGTGGAAAGGCTAAATTGGATTTCATATTGGGAAGTCAACGGTGCTCACTTAACCGTGAGGGTCTTGGATATGTTCCCAAGAAAGGAAAGAATGCTTTTATAAAGCAAAAGACATTGTTTGTGAAAGAATGTGACGAAGTGTGTCACAAGTGTCACAAGAAGGGACATGTTAAGAAAAATTGTCCTAAGCTCAAAAATGTATCCTCCACTTGTTTTGAGCATTGTTATGTTCTTTCTCATAATGCAAAAGGTGTTCATGCTAGATTTGTTGGTACTTCAATTGTTGGAAACAAAAAGAAAGCTATTTGGGTGCCAAAGACCTTGGTCACTAACATCCAAGGACCCAAGCAAGTTTGGGTACCTAAAAGAGATTGATTTCCTTTTGTAGGTGAACTACAAGGCGGGAGGGAATCATTGGGTGTTAGATAGTGGATGCACTCAACACATGACCGAAGATATGAAAATGTTCACCCAAATGAGTGAGGAAGATTGCACAAATTATGATAGTATCACATTTGGAGATAATCGCAAAGGAAAGATTAAAGGATTGGGTAAAATTGCTATTTCAAATGATCATTCCATATCAAATGTGCTCTTGGTTGAGTCTTTGGATTTTAATTTACTATTCGTAGCTCAATTATGTGATTTAGGATTTAGTTGCAATTTCACGGTTGATGATGTTATTATCTCTAGTGTTGATGGTAGCAATCTTAAGTTTAAAGGTTTTAGACATGAAAATCTTTATCTTGTTGATTTCTCATCTAGTGAGGCAAAGCTCACAACTTGCTTATTCTCAAAGGCTTCACTAGGTTGGTTATGGCATAGAAGACTTGGTCATGTTGGAATGAAGCAACTCAATCGGTTAACCAAGCATGACTTAGCTCGTGGCTTGAAAGATGTGAAGTTTGAGAAGAACAAATTGTGTAGCTCTTGTCAAGCCGGGAAGCAAGTGACAAATACTCATCCAAATAAAAGTCAAATGTCCACTCATCGACCTTTGGAATTACTTCACATGGATTTATTTGGGCCCACATCATTTGTGAGTATTGGTGGTAATTCCTGTTGTCTTGTGATTGTGGATGATTATTCAAGCTTCGCTTGGGTTTATTTTCTTTGAGATAAATCTAATGTGTTTGAAACATTCAAGTCATTTGCTAAATTGGCTCAAAATCAATTTGATTTTGATATCAAGAAAGTTAGAAATGATAATGGGTCGGAATTCAAAAATGCAAGAATTGATGAATATTGTGATGACAAGGGTATTAAACATGAATTCTCTTCCAAATATACCCCGGAACAAAATGGTATTGTTGAAAGAAAGAATATGACTCTCATTGGTATGGCTAGGTCTATGTTAGCGGAATATAATGTATCGGATTCTTATTGGGTCGAGGCAATAAACACCGCTTGTCATTCATCAAATAGACTATATTGTCACAAGCTTTTGAAGAAAACTCCCTATGAATTGCTCATTGGTAGAAAGCCAAATATCTCATATTTTAGGGTATTCGGTTGCAAATGTTATATTTTGAGAAAGGGAAGTCGGCTTTCTAAATTTGAGAAGAAATGTGATGAGGGTTTTCTTCTTGGATATTCATCAAATAGTAAGGCTTATAGAGTCTTCAACAAAACTCATGGTATTATTGAAGAAGCATATGATTGTTAGTTTGATGAAACAAATGGGTCTCAATATGAAAGTGACAATCTTGATGATGTTGGTGGAACTCAATTGAAAAATGCAATGAAAACAATGGCCATTGGTGAAATAAAGCCAAAGGAAGATGATGATGAAAATAGTGTGGTTGTCATTCCTTCATCTTCAACTCTAAATGAAGAAGATCACCAAAGTCAACAAAATGATCAAATTATGGATATTCATGATCAAGGTACTTCAAGATATTCGGTTCCTCCTAATGCTTCAACTAGCAATTATCAAACGGTATCAAGAATTCATCATTCTATTGTGAAGGATCACCCGGTTGATCAAATTGTGGGTGATATTAGTAAGGGTGTTCAAACTTGCTCTCGCATAGCTTCATTTTGTGAACATTTCTCTTTTGTATCTTGTATGGAACCTAACCGTGTAGATGAAGCTCTACTTGATGTTGATTGGGTGAATGCAATGCAGGAAGAATTAAATAACTTCACTCGAAATGAAGTTTGGGAGCTTGTTGAGAGACCAAAGAGCCACAATGTTATTGGTACAAAATGGGTGTTTCGCAACAAGCACAATGAAGATGGTGTAGTAGTAAGAAACAAGGCAAGATTAGTTGCACAAGGATATACTCAAATTTAGGGTTTGGATTTTGGGGAGACATTTGCTCCCGTGGCAAGATTAGAAGCAATCCGGATTCTTCTTGCTTATGCTTGTGCACATAATATCAAGCTCTACCAAATGGATGTAAAGAGTGCCTTTCTAAATGGTAAGATTAGTGAACTAGTGTATGTTGAACAACCTCCCAGTTTTGAGGACCCCAAAAGACCTAACCATGTGTTCAAGCTTTCTAAAGCTCTCTATGGGCTTAAGCAAGCTCCACGCGCTTGGTATGAAAGGCTTAGGGATTTCTTGCTTTCCAAAGACTTTAAAATTGGGAAGGTTGACACTACTCTATTCACTAAAAGAATTGGCAAAGACTTATTTGTTTGTCAAATCTATGTTGACGATATTATTTTTGGATCTACTAATGAATTATTCTGTGAGTAATTTGGAAAAATGATGTCAAAAGAATTTGAAATGTCTATGATAGGAGAATTGAGCTTCTTTCTTGGTCTTCAAATCAAACAATTGAAAGATGGAATTTTCATAAGTCAATCAAAATATTTGAAGGACATGCTCAAGAAGTTTGGCTTAGAAAATGCAAAACCTATCAAGACTCCTATGGCAACAAATGGTCATCTAGACTTAGATGAAGGAGGTACTATGGTTGATCAAAAACTTTATCGTTCAATAATTGGTAGTTTACTTTATATTACCGCATCTAGGCCCGGTGTTATGTTTAGTGTTTGCATGTGTGCTCGATTTCAAGCTTCACCTAGAGAGATTCACTTGAAGGCCGCAAAAAGAATTCTAAGATATTTGAAGTATACTCCCAATATTGGTCTATGGTATCACAAAGGTGCTCAATTTGAATTAATTGGATATTCGGACTCGGACTATGCGGGGTGCAAAGTTGATAGAAAAAGCACCTCCGGTTGTTGTCAATTTCTTGGTAGATCTCTTGTTTCATGGTCTTCTAAAAAACAAAATTTGGTTGCTCTCTCTACCACCGAGGCGGAATACATATCGGCCGGAAATTGTTGTGCTCAACTATTATGGATGAAACAAACTCTATTGGATTATGGGATTATTTTCAAGAATGTGCCTCTCATGTGTGATAATGAGAGTACGGTAAAATTGGCTACAAATCCGGTCCAACACTCAAGAACTAAGCATATTGATACACGGCATCACTTCTTAAGGGATCATGTTGGAAAGGGAGATATCTCTATTTATTCCATTGGTACGGATGATCAATTAGCCGACATTTTTATAAAGTCATTGGATGAAACGAGATTTTGTACTCTAAGAAGTGAAATGAATGTGATCGATCTCTAAAATGTGGCTTGAAGTTGATCGCACATGTGTAGTATTGCATTTCGGCTCTAAATATGCTCTCTATGCTATTTATTTGGTATTTTTGATGCATTTTTCATTTTAAATTAATCTAAGTAGTTTGATATGAAAAATTTGCATTCCTCAATTACATAATGTGTATATGCATGCATACTAATCCTTGGATTGGTCGAAATGTCCATATATGAGCACCAATTCAGATTTGAAATTCAAAATCAGAAAGTGGACAGAATTTGGAAAACTGAGTATCAGGCCGCGGACCGTCCGCCCATGGACCGCGGACCGTCCGCAGTATCAGGAACTAGACAGTCCGGTCAGCAGTGCAGACAGTCTGAATGCATCAGGACACGGACCGTCCGCCGCCCCCTCGCGGACCGTCCGCGACAGGCATTAAAACCGGGCAGAGGCAGCAGACTTGTCATTTCTTCTCATTGCATCTCCTCTCTCGCTCCCCACTCGCCAAAACGGTCACCTTCGTTGATTGTGCGCGGACGGAGAAGAGAAGTTACACTCGGACAGTCCGAAAGCTTATGGAAAAGTTCAACCAACATGTCGTCATCACGGTATTTCGTAATCTCTTGGATTTCATCAAATCTCTTCAATTTTGGGATTATTCGGATTTCCTCTCTGATCTAGAATTGAGCAATAGTTTTATAGATCTGATTGGTGGGATTGTTAGTGCTACTCATTATGAATATTGTGCAAAAATTTGAACGCGTTTGGATGGATATTTTCTACGGAATCGACATTTCAACGATTGAGGCGACTAGGGTTCTAGAAAGTCGCCCCTGGCCGGTCGCGGACCGTCCGCCTGGTGGGCGCGGACCGTCCGGACCTGTGGCGTGGACAGTCCGGCCCCCTAGCGCGGACAGTCCGGACCCTAACAGAGCATTGCAATACTTTTCTCTCTGATTGTGGCGATTGGTATCAACTATTCATCTCTGGATGTCTGTCACATTTATTGCAGTGGTTTGGGTGGTCTTCGCAAGAAGCTTGCAGGTCGCTTCAAATCAAAGCGCCCTCGTGCAGATGATGCTGACTACACTCCAACCACTGATTCAGAGGCCCAATCTTCAGCTGGGGGTAGTGAATCTATGGACACAGAAGACATTCCTCATTCACATCCTGACTACCCAATTGACATTACAGGATGGACATTTCCAAAGAGGAGGTTTTCTATGGCTGAATACTGCTCAAGGAGAACTGTGAATCAATACACTCTGCCATCTGACACCAATGTTCAATTCTTCCACACTCAGCTCCAATTTGATGTTTTTTGGGGCACATTGATGGATACCAACTTTCATAAACATCAAGTGATTGATTGGACCTTCATGCTAGGACAATCAGTTATGGAGGATCTGATTCCTAAGTTTGAGACATGTGGTCTATATCAGTTTATGGGGCAGAGAACTGACTTCAGTGAGATGGCAGTCAAGCAATTTCCTGGCCACAGTAGAGATTGATATAGAAGATGAATCCATCACTTGGATGACAGGATTCAAGAGATATTCTGCAACATTTGCTGATTTTGCTGCTGCCAACAGTCTGAATTATGGCGTCATTTCAGCTAGGATAGATCTCTACACAGAAGATAATTTTGAGGACTTTGTGCAATTTTATGAGCCAGCACGGCTGGGCATACCTAGGAGGTTTGGAGAGACAGCAGGACTGAGGCATCATCCTGCTGTGATCAACAAGATTGCAAGAGTCACTATTCTTCCTAAAAGTGGGGATAAGAGCAAAATTCGAGACAAATTCTGGAACATTATCCACCATGTCATGAATGGTGAGGTAATGAATATTGTGCTCTTCATGATGAGATAGCTAAATGATTTGAAAATGGACAAAAACCAGAATTTAGCCTATGCGCCTTATATTATGGCTCTCATCAAAGCAAAGACAAGATTTGAGGGGCCCTGTGAGATAGTTCATACACCGTTTAGACCCTTCAAGAATGAAATTGGGTTTCTCACCAGGCCACTCACTCTCTTCCTAGATGATGAGGAAGACCCTGGCTATGCTGCAGGAGCAGATCCTGACGCTGAGGCAGAGCAGATGCCTCCACCTCCACCTCCTCCTCAGCCTCAGCAGTATTGGCAGCCTAGTCCAGGCTACTTTGACCCATATTTCCACAATATGTAGCAAGGACTTCAGACCCACATTGATACCCGCTTTCAGGGGATGATGACACATATGGATCAACGCCTGGATGACATGCAATCTAGTTTTGACAGTAACTAGGATGCGCTAAACATTGAATGTACTAAATTTCGCACTCACATTCAAACTAATGTCACTGATCCAATCATGACCAGACTCAACAATATGCAGCAAAGTTTTTAGGATAACATGGGAGCTCTGTCTAGTCAATTTGACAACCTCTCTACAAATGACAGCATGCATGAGATCAGTCAGAGGCAGCAGCAACTCCAACAAGACTTTGGACAGTTCTCCTCTCTTTTTGACACCTTCAGCACTCACTACTATAACATGCATCCTCCACCCAGTGATCAGTGAAGCCTCTCCTTTGTGGCAATTGATGCCAAAGGGGGAGAGAAGTGAAGAAAGAGAAGAGAAGTTATCATATTCAGGGGGAGTTGGTTATGTGGACATTGAGACCGTGCATATGCATGTTTACCATTTTATGTCGCATGCATTATTTTATGTCTTATGCACTTAGTACTAGCTACTATTTGAACTTTGAACTCTATGTCTTATGCCTGTGGACAATTATTTGTAATATTCTGTGGGTTGAACTATGTTTAGTTCAAATTACTCTGTGAATGGTTAATCGAGAAGTGATTATAATTGCTGCGCTTACTTTTCATATCGTCTCTTGTACGCTATGCTCCGATAACCATGACTATAGGAAGGTCTCCAACAAAACTTCGATCTATTATGTGTGTCATATCTTCAGCTTGAAATAATCTTGCACACACATAGGGGGAGCCTTTCTTACATTCTGAGTTTTAATTGGGATTTATCTATCTTTCGGACAGAACTTCAAATCAAGATAAGTCCTACGAAACTCATTTCCAAAATCCTTCTTATACCCAAGGTATGAGGGAGTTTTGGAAAAACAAAACTTCTCTTGAATATATTATGTAGTGTTGTCATCAATTACCAAAAAGGGGGAGATTGTGAATCATCTAGGCCCCTTGGTGATGTTTTGGTAATTAATGACAACTGCTTATGGGCTAACGGTTCTTGGAGAAATAAGAATGCAGGGTTGGACCACATAGAACAGGAAATCTTGGAGGTTCATAAGCATTAGTTGTGGATCAAGTGAAGGCAAAGGTATAACATAGGTTTCGTTTTTGCCGGTCTTGAGGAGTTTAGAGAAGATACTTGACCGGATTAGTAGGTTAGATAGCCGTACTATTAAGAGGGGTCAATGACTTTGATCGGTGTAAAACTTAGTGCCTCATAGAGCATCTAGTGGTTGCATTTGCATGAGGACTAACAGCGCTTCAAATTTCATGAGTTAAAAATCCTTTTAAAAGCTTGTTTGAAAAGTGCAAAGTCTTGGATGCGCGGACCGTCCGGGTCTCGAGGGCGGACCGTCCGTGATCCACTAGTGGGGTCCGAAGTCTGACCACTTCGGACATGTCCTGTTCCTTTGCACTGCGGACCGTCCGAGCTTTGGGGCCGGACAGTCTGCAGTCCTGACCAGAGAAGACTGCCTTTGGGACAGTCCCTGAATTATAGTGTATGTAACACCCCAGGTGTTACCATGGTTAGAACCCACCTTGGCATTAAGAGCTGTGATCATATGTGGTAGAGACTTAAGGAACTACATAAGAACTTTGGAGCTCATGTGTTAATCAAAGTTTGTTAATGACTTAAGAGTTGTTACTCAAATCTTTATACCCTTACTACCTTGGAAGGGAGAGGGGGGAAGAACCCTAGACCTCTCTTAAACCCTATCTTCCAAAACCATGGTTAAAAGGGGAAAGAGAGTGAGCAAATGTGCAAAACATGGGTAATTGTTAACCAAACCTTAAGTAACCTTACAACCATCAATTAGGGGGGGAAATATTGCAAAAATACCCCTGTAGAAACCCCTATTCAAATCTCCAAGTGGAAGGAGAGCTAGAGCTCTCTATTTCTCTCTAAGTCCAATTTTTAACCCTAATCTAAAGATCAACCGTGTTCACTTTGAAGATGACACCAAAACCACTTAGGATCTATACCAAAAATGTGGCATACCACCTAAGGCACCCCCTGGAAAAAGTGGACACCGAGACTTGGACGTTTGATAGGATTTGGCATCAGTTTTGTCGCGGTGTGGGCAGTGAGACAAGCCAGATTTGGCGCCCGTCTATCTCCTGATCTAGGGCGTATCCTCCATTGGAACTCACACATGAGAGATAGCCCTAGGTGCCAGGAAGAGGTCTGCGCCGGATTCATGGCAAGATTCGCACGTTTGCGATCTCTGGAGACGTTTGAACAATGGAAGAAACACACCTCCACGTGTTCGACGCCTTCTGCCCGCGCCAGAGCACGCTCGCGCGCGCCCCCGCATGCCCAGCGCCGCGCCTGAGCCAAGCCAGCGCCATGGCCCGCGCCCGCGCCTATAAAACCCTCCCAGACTTCGACTGTACTCTTTCGCGCACACTCAAACTTCACCGGAGCTCAGCTCGCCGCCGTTTGCCCGTGCGCAGCGTGTCCGCGGCCGCCCGATCCCCCTGCCACCGTAGACCGGCCAGTAGACCCCTTCCCAACCCCGGCCAGCCCTCGGAGAAGACTGAGCACACCCCGGTGAAGCTCCCCGAGCGAGGAATTGAAGTTTGCTTCGTCGGAGAGGCCGGCCCACGGTCGCCGGAGCTCTCAACCCCGCCGGAGTACGTGGACCGGGTAATCCACTCAACCATCCTTCGATTCCTTGTGCATATAGTCGCTACGTTACCCCGTAAAGCTCACCATGCCCTTGGATTGAACCAGTTCGCCGTAGTTTGGCCGGTACACTCGCCGCCGACGAGAACACCCGCCTGCGCACGTGGACAGAGCGATTCCGGCCATCCCCGCCGTCGAGCCGCACCTCGCCGTGACCGCCAGAGTCTCCCCGAGCCAACCGCACCCTTCGCCGGACCTCCCTCGCCGCCGGTAAGCCGCGCCACCCTTTTCTTTCCCGCGGTTACTGTTTGCGTAAGGGGAAGGACTGCGGGTAAGAGGGAGAGAAGATCAGGGGGTTTTGTGAAATGTCAAAGACACAGGGGAATAGTGGCGCGAGGGTAGATTTGCGAAGGTTGATTCAGTTTAAACCCAGGGACCCCGGTGTAAACTGCTTTTCCAGGAAACTTTTAATTAAATCTGTTTTTAATTGAACAGAGACTTTAAAAATTCATAACTCCTGTTTAGTTCATCCAAATTTGGTCAAACCAATTTTGTCAGACCCTAAATAATGTAGCCTACTTAAGAAAATATAAAACCCCCTATGTACTATAGAAAACTTTAAAGCTCTGATTTAATTATAGTTTTGGCCAAAAGCTCAATAATAGAAAGAAAAAGAGTTATATTATTTGACTAGGGTTAGTAAAAATTGGAGAAGTTTGTATCTACCTACTAACCTGTTTAAAAATGTTAAACCTCTCTGTCCACTCCATTAAGTTAGTTTTTACTACTTATTTTACAATATACTTAAGGTTAAGAAAAATAGAAAATATAATTTAAATAATGAAATAGAGGGCACCTCTATTTTTATTAGGGTACTTATTCAATGAAGTTCACTGGAAAAATCTATCATACCCTGGTTTAGTATAAAATAAGTAGGATCCCTTTTATTTTTAGAAAACAAGGGAAACTTAGGAAAACCCTACAAAAATAACCCTAAGGCAAAGACACCCCAAACCTTGGGATAACTAATGTTTGGTTATTATGAACAGAGGAAAAATACAAAATCTGTTGTTTGATATTTTTCAAATGACAAGTTAGTTATAAGCACCTTTTTGGCATAAAATTTAGAAAATCACCACTAAATAATCACCAATTAACTTTCTGTGAATTTTGGCACAGAGGTTTAGTATTACTGTTAGATTCCAACAAAAATAACCCTTAGGAAGGAACTTAACTCTAATGGGGAGATGTAGTGTAAAGTGGCCATTTTACACCACTCTTATTATTTTTGTCTAAAACATAGCCTTTATATTTTAAGCCTCAAATTCTTAAAACAAGCTAGAATAGCAAATGGCAACCCACTGTAATTTTTACAGAATTTTTGGAAATTATTAACCCACTGTCGTAGTTCAAACCTACACTAGAAACCATAAGTAGAAATTAAAGAAAGGAAAATAAATACTGGTAATTAGTGTCATCCTAAAACCCTTGTAACATTGCCCACTAAAATGTATCAAGACAATACCAATCCACTATGTTATCTTCACTAAAAACCCAAGCCTAAAGAGTAATAAGCCTAACCCACTGGAAGCCCCGCAAGACTAAGAAACCCTAAGTTACTTCTTAACTCAGTTCTCTTTAGCATAATATTATTAAATCCTGCATAATCATGACATACATGTTCATTGCATTTCGATAGACTGTAACCTTGCTGACGGAGAGTACATCCTCGTGTCGGAGCAAGGAGCTGCTCAGGAGGTAGCCCCAGATCCAGCACCCGAGTCTGCACCAGAGGATCTGCCTGCCACAGCCTTGGAAGGCAAGCCCCGGTTTTATGCATAACCGTTTATATATGCTATTTTACTACACTTAATGTTTGTAGGCTTGTACTGTGCACTTAAGTGTAGGAGTTGTTTGGAACCTTAGTTGCATGAACTCAGGTTTCCTTTTGAGATGAATACTAGTATGCTAGGTCGAGTAGTTGCTTTATTAAATAGGATCTCGGTAGAAGTCGAGTGATTTTTCTAGCACTCGCGCGAGGTCAGGAATTGATTGTCTCCACTTTATTATCATAATAATGTTGGTCTGTGGACAACAATCCATGGGGATTGGTTGTCTACAAGACGGAAATTGGAATAAGGATTAAGGTGTGGTACCGTGAGTCAAGCGTTTGAACGTACTAAGCACATGCCGAGAAATATGGTAAATTGGTAAGCCTAGTACCTGATTGAACCTGCCAGCGGACATATTCCCTCACGCGACCTGAGACGTGGTCTCCCATTCCGGTTATGGTGGGTACAAGTGCGGTCACTGCACGACGGTCAGTCGGGGTCAGTGAGGCATTGTACGCCAAGGCGGTGAGCCCTGATCTGCTGCCAGGGAATCGATGGGGACGGTTGATGTGTGTGGGGACGGAGTGCCTCGCCACGTCATGTGTTTAGGTTTACCTTGCAAGGTTTAAAAACTCGATTCGAATCGTCTGCTTCTCGCAGCTAATGAGACTGCTTGATCCATGCTGCTACATTGAGTAATAAGTGAACTTGTGCTGAGATGATACAAGATGTTGATTGCTAAGAATGTTTGCTACTATGTATGAGTAGTTAGTACATGTTTAGCCTTAAGAGAGTCACACTTAATTTGGCAAAGTTAAAAACTTGATTAGAAAACTCAGCTAGTGCTTTTGGCAACCAAACCCCACAGCCAAACAGCTACATGTCTAGAGGTAGAGGAGTAGACTCCTCACACCGGGTAAGTCTAGCTGAGTATTAGTATACTCAGCCTTGCTTGTGGCATAATTTTACAGGTTCTCTGGAGGACATGGTTGCTGGAGTGACTTGGCCGTCCACCTTACCACCGGGTTGGACTGTTGAGTGGGACCCCGCCTCGGCTGAGGAGGAGCATGAGGAGTGATGGGACAGGCTTCCCCATCTCTCTGTTTATTTACCGTTAGTTTTATTCCGCTGCACTTCGAACAATGATGGTTACTTTTGCAAAAACTCCGATGATGATGATGTAATAATCTAATGCTCTCACATGCATGGTTTTATGCTTTATTGTATTTGCTCTGTGACTCACCATCGAGTGAGATTGTGGTACTTGATCCTGTCAGTGGCCGTGTCGGACTAGATCCGAGGGATTGACGGGTTATTCCCATTTAAGTGTGGTCTAGCCTCTTAGGCAGGGCTTAGGCACTTAAGTTGGAATAATTCGGGCAGTTCCGCCACAGCTGGTATCGGAGCTTGTACCACCACAGAGGAATTAATAAAATGTAAATACCATCAATTTTCCAAGTAAAAAAATTGATAGAAACAATGTTGGATAGATAGTAGGACGAGCAGGATAGACCTAGGACGTGAAGCCTTAGGATGATAGAAGGGTAGCTAGGTGGCTAAGTAACTAGGCCCTACAGGCCACTTTTACAGGATGGGAGTTCTTCCCTATTCCTTTTATTTTCTTGTGAGGTCGTTCAGGACGAGCATGCATGCATTCTTAATTAAGTAAATGGATAACTGAGTAAAAGGACTTAAAAACAAGATAACAACCAACTAGGTCCCCAGTGCCTTTTCAGTTAACTAGAGAAAGGCTGAGTTTTATTTTTCCTTGCTTTTTTTATTATTCTTTTTCTTTTACTTACGCTTAATCGTACACAGATGACTTCCCACGGATCCTCCAATGACGGAAATGCACTGACCCACACTGACGGACTTGCACGAGAGGGCTTTCCCCGTATTTTGTGGGAGGTACTTCAGGGGGCCGGATACACGACACCCCCTCAGTACGCGGTGCAGCAGTTCGAGAAGCACCGAGTGCCTCGCTGTAGAGTGAGGATGACTTTGGAGCCTCATCCTCTGCAGCCAGGCTGGCGCTCTTTGGACTCCGAGTCTTTCGGATACCGAGCGGAGGATACGATCGAGGCGATCGCTCTGCATGGATTGACTACTTTCTGCGGATTCCATCCTTTGGAGCTGGCTACCCACCCCATTGGCTTGTTCCCCGCTGAGAGGGAGGACGACCCAATGTGGAAGGATTGGGTGGAGCATGCCAAGGATATCTGGGCCATCTACCCAGGACAGACCGCGCACTTAACCGTACGGTGCATGAATGCTCTGTACCGTCTGCAGGTGATGCGCGGTGAGGCGATATCCCATCTGATGGCACTGCTGGAGGCAACAAAGATTACGTTGGATAACAGGGAGGAGCTCGTGGTTGACTTGTCCCAAGAGTTGGTAGAAAAAGATTTACAAGTGGAGCAACTGTCTGATGAGATCCATGAGTTGGAGGAGTTGGTGGGAACAAGGGAGAACACCATCGAGGTTCTCGAAGATCAGCTTCTCAACACCCAGCAGCAGCTCGCAGAGGCTAATGAGCACCTAGACATGCACCATCAGGAGATCCATGATGGGGAGGCTGACGAGGACGTCGACATTGAGGGAGGGGAGGAGCCTGCTTCCAGCGTGGACACTGCTGGCTCAGGGAGGCCACCTTCCCCCGAGTCGAGTGTCGCCTCTTTCGCTCATTAGTTGCCAGAGTAGGAATGGAGATCGGTGATGTGGGACTCCTCGTAGCTAGCTTAGCTTTTGCACCCTTGGGGTACTAGGCTAGATAGAGTTGAGTCATTTTGGGACAATTGATGTAATCATGCTAAACTCTCTTGAAAGCTTGTTTGATGGATGCTGTCATCAGTTTAAATTTGGAAGGAAGAATTTGTGCCTCTTAAAATCTTTTTGTTGAAGCCAGAGTCTATCATGTTGTTTTAACTTTTTCCTTCGCAAAATGAAATCTTGAACTTGGAGATGTGGTGTTAAGCATGTATGTGGTTTTTTTCAGATGGCCGGAAGGCAGCGTCGTGGCCAGAATGAGCACGTTCCTCCACCGCCACCGCCTCCCACTCTGCAGGAGCTCATGGCTCAGCAGAATGAGATCTTGAGGCAGCTGGCTCAGCATCAGCCACCACCTCAGCACTATGGTGGTGGAGACCATCAGCGTCACCCCGCGGTGGCTACCTATCAGGAGTTCCTCAGCACCCAGCCCCCATTGTTCACAAGGGCAGAGGATCCCCTTGATGCAGATGTGTGGTTGCGAGTAGTGGAATCCAAATTCCCACTACTCCATGGAGCTTGCTCAGAAGTCACTAAGGTCCGGTTCACCACTCAGCAGCTTCGCGGACCCGCGCGGGCATGGTGGGACCACTATCTTGCTATGCAACCGGCTGACCATGAAGTGGAATGGAGAGAGTTTAAGGCAGCTTTCAGGGGACATCATATACCCGCAGGCATCATGGACCGAAAGCTCAACGAGTTTCTGGCACTCACTCAGGACAACAGGACAGTGTTGCAGTATGCCCAGGCCTTTAATGACTTGTGCCAGTATGCTGGGTACCATGCAGACACGGACGAGAAGAAGAGGGACAGGTTCAGACGGGGCTCAGCACTAAGCTCCGTGATCGTCTCAACACTGTCAGGGCCAACAGCTATAATGAGTTGGTCAACATAGCTATCTCCCAGGAGGACTGCATTACAGCTCGACAGGCAGAAAAGAAGAGGAAGACCCCTGTGGCAGGACCCTCAGCTCAGCCACAGCGCTTCAGGATTGTGTCCGACACGCAGAACAGGGGACCCCAGCAGCAGCAAGGGAGATGGGTGATCAGACCACCACAGCAGCAGCAGCAGCAGGCACCCAACCGCACCCAGTTTCCAGCTCAGAGGAACAATCAGCAGTAGCAGTACCGCCAAGCTAATGACAACAGGTGTTTCACCTGTGGCAACACTGGGCATTATGCCAAAAATTGCCCCAGGAATCAGCAGAGGCAGGGGCAGAATGTCAACCAGAACCAGGGCAAGAGGCAGAAGGTGCAAGTGAGGCAGGGCAGGCTAAACTTCACTACCATGGCTGATATTCCAGAGGGAGCACCCGTCATGACTGGTATCTTTACAGTTTTAAATTATCCTGCTATCACTCTTTTTGATTCTGGTGCATCGCATAGCTTTATTAGTGCCAAATTTAGTGCCAAGTGTCAATTGCCTTTTCATCACACCCATGGGGGTATCACAATTTCAACACCAGGAGGCAGGATTGCCACCAATCAAATCAACAAGAATGTGCCTATAAAGTTTGGTAGTTTGATAATTAAAACCAACCTTCTTATCTTGGGACTGGATAGTGTGGATATCATATTGGGAACGGATTGGTTGACCAAACATCAGGCAGTGATTGACATTGCAGCTAGGGCCATCGAAGTGCACTCACCAACCTGTGGTGAAACCACATTATATTTGCCCGATCAAGGTTGTACCCGTTCTTGTGCCTATATCATGACAGAATCCCCAGTAAGAAAGATCCCAGTAGTCTGTGACTACCCCGATGTTTTTCCGGATGAATTGCCAGGAATGCCACCTGACAGAGACATTGAGTTTGCAATTGAATTGCAACCCGGGACTGCTCCTATCTCCAAGAGACCCTATAGGATGCCTCCCGCGGAACTGGCAGAACTGAAGAAGCAACTGCAAGAACTGTTGGACAAGGGGTTTATTCGCCCAAGTACTTCACCATGGGGATGCCCAGCATTATTTGTGAAGAAAAAGGATGAAAGTTTGAGGATGTGTGTTGACTACCGCCCTCTCAATGCGGTGACCGTCAAGAACAAGTACCCACTGCCCCGCATTGATGTTCTGTTTGATCAGTTGGTAGGAGCCAAGGTATTTTCCAAGATAGACCTTCGCTCAGGTTACCATCAGATCAAGATCCGTGCCAGCGACATTCCCAAGACGGCCTTCTCAACCAGATATGGGCTTTACGAGTTTTTGGTGATGTCTTTTGGGCTGACCAATGCCCCGGCTTATTTCATGTACTTGATGAACTCGGTATTCATGCCAGAGTTGGACAAGTTCGTGGTCGTTTTCATCGATGATATCCTAGTTTATTCCAAGAATGAAGCCGAACACGCCAAGCATTTGCATACTGTACTTCAGAGGCTACGTGACCATCGGTTGTATGCCAAGTTGTCTAAATGTGAATTTTGGCTGAAGGAGATTAAATTCTTGGGTCACACAATTTCTCAGGAAGGAATATCAGTTGATCCTGAGAAGGTACAAGAGGTGATGGACTGGAAACCCCTGACAACAGTGAGGCAGATTCGGAGTTTTCTGGGATTGGCAGGGTATTATCGACGATTTATTCCGGATTTCTCCAGAATTGCCAAACCAATGACTGAACTGTTGAAGAAGGGAGTCAAGTATGATTGGAGCCAAAAGTGTGAAGATGCCTTTCATACCTTGAGGCAGCATTTGACAACAGCCCCAGTGCTGGCTCAACCTGACAACACCAAGCCATTTGAAGTTTATTGTGATGCTTCTGGTACAGGATTGGGATGTGTCTTGATGCAAGAGAACAGAGTGATTGCTTATGCTTCCCGAGCACTCAGACCCCATGAGCAGAACTACCCTACACATGATCTGGAGTTGGCAGCTGTGGTTCATGCTCTCAAGATATGGAGACACTACCTGATGGGAGCTCACTGTAACATCTACACGGACCACAAGAGTCTCAAGTACATCTTCACTCAGGCAGACCTGAACATGAGGCAAAGGAGATGGTTAGAGTTAATCAAGGATTATGATTTGGAAGTACATTACCATCCGGGCAAGGCCAATGTTGTGGCAGATGCTTTGAGTAGAAAGGCCCAGTGCAATTGTATGAACATGGATGCAAGAGTCACCACCTTGTGCGATGAGTTGTGTAAGCTGAACCTGGAAGTTGTTCCCTCCGGTGAGTTAAGTTATATCTCGGTGGAGCCCACATTGCAAGAACAAATAATCCAGGCACAGATTGGGGATAAAGGTGTATAGGTTATCAAAGACATGCTCAAGCAGAAAGTGGAAAAGTACAAGTGTTTCCGACAGGACAGCAAGGGAATTTTATGGTTTGGAGATCGATTGGTTGTTCCCAAGGACCCTGAGCTCAGAAAAAGATACTGGATGAAGCTCACCTCTCCAAATTCTCTATGCACCCAGGCAGCAACAAGATGTACCATGATCTCAGATCTTTATATTGGTGGACCAGGATGAAGAGGGAAATTGCCAAGTATATATCCGAGTGTGACACCTGCCAGAGAATCAAAGCCATTCATTTGAAGGCAGCAGGCCCTTTGCAACCTCTTCCCATACCATCTTGGAAATGGGAGGACATTTGCATGGACTTTATTGTGGGGTTGCCAAACACCTCCAGGCACCATGATTCAATTTGTGTTATTGTGGACAGATTGACCAAGACCGCTCATTTCTTGCCCGTACATACCACCCACAGGACGGAGAAGTATGCGGAAATCTACATTGACCAGATAGTTCGTTTGCATGGGATACCAAGGACTATAGTGTCAGACAGAGGAGCACCATTTGTGGCACGATTTTGGGAACAGTTGCACGATTCACTTGGGACCCATGTCATACGAAGCTCAGCATACCATCCCCAAACAGATGGCCAGACTGAAAGGGTGAATCAGATTTTGGAAGATATGTTGAGAGCATGTGCACTACACTACGGAAAGGATTGGGACAAGTGTCTTTCCTTGGCAGAGTTTTCTTATAATAACAGCTATCAGTCTAGTCTGAAGATGGCACCCTTTGAGGCATTATATGGGAGAAGGTGTAGGACCCCGCTAAATTGGTCTCAAGCGGGAGAGAGGGAAATTTTTGGGCCAGATTTGGTACTTGAAGCAGAGGCAAAGGTCAGGATCATCAAGAAGAACTTAGAAGCTGCTCAAGCCAGGCAAAAGAGCTATCATGATAAGAGGCGGAAACCTCTCCAGTTTGCAGTGGGAGATCATGTTTACCTTAAGGTGTCACCCACCAAGGGTGTCCAGAGATTCGGGATCAAGGGCAAGTTAGCTCCTCGTTACATTGGACCCTACGAGATCAAGGAGACTTGTGGACCTGTAGCATATCAATTGAAGTTGCCACCCAGCATGTCAGCCATTCATGATGTATTCCATGTATCTCAGCTGCGGAAATGTGTCCGCCTACCCACTGAAATGCTACCGGAACCAGAGATTGAGATAGAACCAGACTTGTCCTACCAGGAGTACCCCGTCAAGATATTAGATCAAAAGGAAAGATCGACTCGGGCAAGATCAATTAAAATGTATAAAGTTCAGTGGAGTCACCATTCGGCAGAAGAAGCTACATGGGAGACTGAGGATTTTCTACGCTCTCGCTTCCTCGACTTTCTGCCCAAAGGAATCGGTACATAACCCCAAAACCCCACCCCCACCTGCCCTTTGAATTCAATTATAAGAAAAACTTAGATAACAAGGATAGTCTAAGTTGTGGAATTAACTTAAGAAGGGCTTCCTTCTGAAGTTGCAAAGAGGATGACATTCGAAGAGCAGTTAATGAGAGAAACTTAAGTATAAAGGGAAAACAACACCAGCACACCTTCAAGCACCCTCCAAGGGACTCTACCTAAAATCTCGGGACGAGATTCCTTTAAGGGGGGAGGGCTGTAACACCTCAGGTGTTACCATGGTTAGAACCCACCTTGGCATTAAGAGCTGTGATCATATGTGGTAGAGACTTAAGGAACTACATAAGAACTTTGGAGCTCATGTGTTAATCAAAGTTTGTTAATGACTTAAGAGTTGTTACTCAAATCTTTATACCCTTACTACCTTGGAAGGGAGAGGGGGGAAGAACCCTAGACCTCTCTTAAACCCTATCTTCCAAAACCATGGTTAAAAGGGGAAAGAGAGTGAGCAAATGTGCAAAACATGGGTAATTGTTAACCAAACCTTAAGTAACCTTACAACCATCAATTAGGGGGGAAATATTGCAAAAAGACCCCTGGAGAAACCCCTATTCAAATCTCCAAGTGGAAGGAGAGCTAGAGCTCTCTATTTCTCTCTAAGTCCAATTTTTAACCCTAATCTAAAGATCAACCGTGTTCACTTTGAAGATGGCACCAAAACCACTTAGGATCTATACCAAAAATGTGGCATACCACCTAAGGCACCCCCTGGAAAAAGTGGACACCGAGACTTGGACGTTTGATAGGATTTGGCATCAGTTTTGTCGCGGTGTGGGCAGTGAGACAAGCCAGATTTGGCGCCCGTCTATCTCCTGATCTAGGGCGTATCCTCCATTGGAACTCACACATGAGAGATAGCCCTAGGTGCCAGGAAGAGGTCTGCGCCGGATTCATGGCAAGATTCGCACGTTTGCGATCTCTGGAGACGTTTGAACAATGGAAGAAACACACCTCCACGTGTTCGACGCCTTCTGCCCGCGCCAGAGCACGCTCGCGCGCGCCCCCGCATGCCCAGTGCTGCGCCCAAGCCAAGCCAGCGCCATGGCCCGCGCCCGCGCCTATAAAACCCTCCCAGACTTCGACTGTACTCTTCCGCGCACACTCAAACTTCACCGGAGCTCAACTCGCCGTCGTTTGCCCGTGCGCAGCGTGTCCTCGGCCGCCCGATCCCCCTGCCACCGTAGACCGGCCAGTAGACCCCTTCCCAACCCCGGCCAGCCCTCGGAGAAGACTGAGCACACCCCGGTGAAGCTCCCCGAGCGAGGAATTGAAGTTTGCTTCGCCGGAGAGGCCGGCCCACGGTCGCCGGAGCTCTCAACCCCGCCGGAGTACGTGGACCGGGTAATCCACTCAACCATCCTTCGATTCCTTGTGCATACAGTCGCTACGTTACCCCGTAAAGCTCACCATGCCCTTGGATTGAACCAGTTTGCCGTAGTTTGGCCGGTACACTCGCCGCCGACGAGAACACCCGCCTGCGCACGTGGACAGAGCGATTCCGGCCATCCCCGCCGTCGAGCCGCACCTCGCCGTGACCGCCAGAGTCTCCCCGAGCCAACCCCACCCTTCGCCGGACCTCCCTCGCCGCCGGTAAGCCGCGCCACCCTTTTCTTTCCCGCGGTTACTGTTTGCGTAAGGGGAAGGACTGCGGGTAAGAGGGAGAGAAGATCAGGGGGTTTTGTGAAATGTCAGAGACACAGGGGAATAGTGGCGCGAGGGTAGGTTTGCGAAGGTTGATTCAGTTTAAACCCAGGGACCCCGGTGTAAACTGCTTTTCCAGGAAACTTTTAATTAAATCTGTTTTTAATTGAACAGAGACTTTAAAAATTCATAACTTCTGTTTAGTTCATCCAAATTTGGTCAAACCAATTTTGTCAGACCCTAAATAATGTAGCCTACTTAAGAAAAATATAAAACCCCCTATGTACTATAGAAAACTTTAAAGCTCTGATTTAATTATAGTTTTGGCCAAAAGCTCAATAATAGAAAGAAAAATAGTTATATTATTTGACTAGGGTTAGGAAAAATTGGAGAAGTTTGTATCTACCTACTAACCTGTTAAAAATGTTAAACCTCTCTGTCCACTCCATTAAGTTAGTTTTTACTACTTATTTTACAATATACTTAAGGTTAAGAAAAATAGAAAATATAATTTAAATAATGAAACAGAGGGCACCTCTATTTTTTATTAGGGTACTTATTCAATGAAGTTCACTGGAAAAATCTATCATACCCTGGTTTAGTATAAAATAAGTAGGATCCCTTTTATTTTTAGAAAACAAGGGAAACTTAGGAAAACCCTACAAAAATAACCCTAAGGCAAAGACACCCCAAACCTTGGGATAACTAATGTTTGGTTATTATGAACAGAGGAAAAATACAAAATCTGTTGTTTGATATTTTTCAAATGACAAGTTAGTTATAAGCACCTTTTTGGCATAAAACTTTAGAAAATCACCACTAAATAATCACCAATTAACTTTCTGTGAATTTTGGCACAGAGGTTTAGTATTACTGTTAGATTCCAACAAAAATAACCCTTAGGAAGGAACTTGTCGGTGTTTCGAGACCGGGGGGTCCCTAGGCCGACGAGTGAGTGTGCCGCGTGCCCTAGCCCAGATGGGTCGAGCGCGTGGGCGAGCGCGAAGGGGGGAAGAGCAAGGTGGCCGGAGCCGGGTCGTGAGGGAGGCGGAGATCCCGCGGCCTTCGTGTTCGTCCCACGCCCAGGTCGGGTGCGCTTGCAGTAGGGGGTTACAAGCGTCCGCGCGGGTGAGGGGAGCGAGCGGCCCCAAGAGAGCGCCTGCCCCTGCCCTCGTTCCCGCGAGGCCAACCTTCTCTAAGAAGGCCCTGGTCCTTCCTTTTATAGGCGTAAGGAGAGGATCCAGGTGTACAAATGGGGGTGTAGCAAGGTGCTACGTGTCTAGCGGGGGAGAGCTAGTGCCCTAAGTACGTGCCAAGGTGGCAGCCGGAGAGATCTTGGCACCCAGCTGGTGTGGCGTCGTGGCCGTCGGAGAAGCAATGGAGCCTGGCGGGGGGACAGCTGTCGGAGTGGTTGGGCCCTTGCTGACGTCCCCCTGCTTCCGTAAGGGAGCTGAGAACCGCCGTCGTCATGGGTCCAGCGGGGCGCCATCATTGCCTATCTGGCGGAGCTAGCCAGATGGGACGTCGGTCCTGTTTTCTGCGGCCCGAGTCGGCTCGGGGTAGGGTGATGATGGCGCTTCCTGTCGACGTGGCGGACTCGTGCCCTAGGTCGGGCGACGTGGAGGCTCCTCCGAAGCCGAGGTCGAGTCTGTCCTGCATGGCCGAGGCCGAGCCCGAGCTCCTGGGTCGGGCGAGGCGGAGGTCGTTCGGCAGAGGCCAGGGCGGAGTCCGAGCCCTGGGTCGGGCGAAGCGGAGTTCGTTGTCTTCCGGGGCCTTAGCCCGAGTCCGAGCCCTGGGTCGGGCGGAGCGGAGTTCGCCGTCTTCCGGGGCCTTAGCCCGAGTCCGAGCCCTGGGTCGGGCGGAGCGGAGTTCGCCGTCTTCCGGGGCCTTAGCCCGAGTCCGAGCCCTGGGTCGGGCGGAGCGGAGTTCGCCGTCTTCCGGGGCCTTAGCCCGAGTCCGAGCCCTGGGTCGGGCGGAGCTTCCTATGGCGCTTTTGGCCAAGCCTGGCCGCCCGTCAGTCTCACTCTTTGCGTCAAATGCCCCAGTGACTTGGTCGGTCGGCACGGTGATTTAGTCAGGGTTGCTTCTTAACGAAGGCAAGGCCTCGGGCGAGCCGGAGATGCGTCTGCCGTAAAAAAGGGGGCCTCGGGCGAGACGGAAACACCTCAGGGTCGGCTGCCCTTGCCCGAGGCTAGGCTCGGGCGTGGCGTGATCGAGTCGCTCGTATGGACTGATCCCTGACTTAATCAAACCCATCAGGCCTCTGCAGCTTTATGCTGATGGGGGTTACCAGCTGAGAATTAGGCGTCTTGAGGGTACCCCTAATTATGGTCCCCGACAGTAGCCCCCGAGCCTCGAAGGGAGTGTTAGCACTCGCTTGGAGGCTTTCGTCGCACTTTTTTGCAAGGGGACCAGCCTTTCTCGGTTGCACTTTGTTCCGGTGGGTGCGCGCGAGCGCACCCGCCGGGTGTAGCCCCCGAGGCCTCGGAGGAGTGGTTTCACTCCTTCGAGGTCTTAATGCCTTGCGTAATGCTTTGGCTGGTCTGGCGGTTCCCTCATGCGAACAGGCCGTAGCCCGGGTACACTGTCGGGGCCCAAGTTCTCGGGCTGGTATGTTGACGCTGTCAACGGTTCGGCCGGAGCCGGGTTTGCGAGAGCAGCCCCCGAGCCTCCGCACAGGGCGAGAGGACGATCAGGGACAGACTCGGCTTTTTTACATACGCCCCTACGTCGCCTTTCCGCAAGGAGGAGGGGGGGAGAGCGCCATGTTACCCTCGATGGGCACCGAACATGGTGTCTCCGGTGAGCTGCAATCGGGTAATCCGAGTGGACGTCCGTGCCCCGTTCGTTGGGGGTCGGCTAGGGGCCCGGAGGCATGCCCAAAAGTACCTGCGGGTGACCTGCCGGACCCGGTCCCCTGGCGACGGGGTCCGAGGGCTCGATGCCTCCCTCCAATGAGATTCCGTTACCGGATCGTTCCCGCTGGTCTCGGAAATGTCCTAGGGTACCTCGGGAGCGCAGCCCGAGCCTTGGTTATGTATCGAACGTACCCCTGGTCATCCCTCGCTCGGTGTCTGAGGCGACTGTGAACCCTTCGGGGGGCCAGCCTTTGAACCCCTGATCAGTAATGGGCGCGGAGCCTGAGTAGCCTGAGGCGGTCGTGGAACCTTTCGGGGGGCCGACCTTCGAACCTCTGACCAGTAGTGGGTGTCGGGCCCACGCGATCTGAGGCGGCTGTTGAACCCTTCGGGGGGCCAGCCTTCGAACCCCTGATCAGTAAGGAGGCTCGGAGCCTAGTTCCTTCACGGGGAAGGATCCCTTTGGGGGTATTCCCTTTCCCAGTCCCTGTTGCAAGAGATAGAGAAAGAGAAAAAAGGGAAAAAGGACACGAAATTGAACGACGTGGCGTACCTTTTTTGGTGTGGTCGTGAAGGCGAAACGTCGCCAGCTGCTCCTGCCAGAAGCGCCGCCTGTCCAGCCGCGGAGTTAATGCGCCGGGGCGAGCGGTCGGCGAGGCTGCCGTTGCGTGCGCGAGCCGTTCGAGGAACGGCTGTTTTGCTTTGCGTTTTTTGAACCCCGCGTCCGGTTCGGGCGGTACGTTGGAACCGTCTTCACCTTGGTCTTTATATACCCCGGAGAGGGTCCGGTGACGGTTCTCGACTCCGCTGCTTGTCTCCCTCTTAGGTTTTTTGCAGTCTGAGAGATCTAGCCAGGGAAAAGAAAACTGCCCTCCCCTGTCCTTCGCGTCGCCACCCTTTCTGCTTCGGCGATGGCTGACCGGGTGACCATCATCCCGCCGCGCGACCCGTGGCCCTTCTCCACGGTGACGGCGGGTGATCTGGAGGACCTCGTCGGTGAGGGTTTGCTCCGCCCTCTCACCGATGAGCAGCGGCCGGAATGGATTCCTCCCGCGGGCGGAGTCACTCCATCCCCTCCACCGGGGTACGTCGTGAGCTTCATCTCCTTCCATGAGCGGGGATTTGGTGTGCCGACGAGCCGCTTTATGCGGGCCATCCTGTTCCATTACGGGGTGGAGTTGCACAACCTCACCCCCAACTCCATCTCGCAGGCCGCTATCTTCGTAGCGGTGTGCGAGGGGTATTTGGGGATCGCCCCCCATTGGGATTTGTGGACCCATCTCTTCTTCGCCGAGCTTTTTGCCTCGCCGACGGGGGAGAGGAAGGTCCGCGCAGCGGTGCGGGCCGGCGGCTGCACCCTTTTGTTGAGGCAGTCGCGGTCGTCGCAGTATATCCCTGCCGTCCTCGCATCCTCAAACAAGGGTTGGCAGCGCCGGTGGTTCTACCTCCGGAATGACGAAGAGTTGCTCCCGCCGTTCTCTCAGCGGGTTGTCACCGCCGCTCCCGACGCCTGGCGCCACGGGACTCCACACGAGAGGCAGAAGAACCTCGAACCTCTTCTCCAGGCCCTGAAGGCGTTGCGGGAGGGAGGACTCACCGCCGCGGGAGTGGTTGCCGCCATCCACCGTCGAAGGGTGCTCCCCCTGGCGGAGCGGCGGCTGTCGCTTTGGGGGATGACCCTGGAGGCCGACTGGGAGGGGTCACGGATGTCCCCTGATTCTCTTCCCCATGACGCCCTCCAATGGCGGGTGTCGGCCGCGATGGGGAAGCCAGACCCCCACGCCTTCTCCCATCCTCGAATGCGCCCCGACCAGGGGTGCGTCACTCTGGTGAGTGTTCGCTCCTTCCTTCCTCATATACCGGGTTGCTCCTGGTTCTCACGATTGGATTTCTTTCCCCCTCCCCCTTTTTAGGAGGTGGGGCGGCACAAACCCTCCTTGCCGCGGGTCCCGGAGGACGCGGTGGGTCGGGCAGCGCGGCGGGTCGCCGCGGAGGAGGAGAAGAAGAAAAAGGATGCGGAGAAGGCCCGGGCCCGCAAGCGGAGGCGGGCTCGGGACGCCCTGGAGAAACGCCGTCGCCAGCAGGAGAGGGAAGGACTCCCCAGGGAGCTGTCGCCGGAGACATCCGACGACGACGACGACGATGGTGAAGAGGAGGAGGACGACATGGCCGCCCGTCTCGGCCTCAGCCCCAGCTTGGGGTGTGGCCGGGAGCTGTCGAGTCAGCCCCCGAGCGGGCCGATGTCGTCGGTTCCTGGAGCCGAGACGCCGGATCCCCGACCTGAGGGGCGGGGGCAACCCGAGAGGGTACTTGACCCCTCGGCTGGAGGAGCTGACGCGACTCCAGGGAGCCGGGCCGAGGGGTCCGTCCCTCGAGAGCCGTCCCCCGCGCCGGCAGCGCGGGGGAGCGGTCCTCAGGTTGCCATGGCGGCGCCTGGGCAGTCCGCCTCCCGGGCGTCAGGGGCGCCCAAGGCGAGGGCGGTGCCGGGGCTGTCGGCGAGGCGGACCTCGGCGGTGGTTCCAGGGAGCGGGAGCCAAGAGACCTCCCCCCAGGCACAGTGGATCATGGCCCGGAGCGGGTAAGTACCTTGGAATGTCTCCGTCCCGGCGCTTCATTCATACGTCTTGGCCGTGATTTTCCCTTTCTTCTTTTTTCCAGCAAGCGGAGCCATGGCCCTACCGACCTGGCGCCCCGGAAGGCCCTTAAGACGGCGTCGGTCCAGGCGGCTGGCGCCATCCCGGGCCCCGCCGCTCAGCCGACCCTTTCGCAGGGCGCTTCGCCGCATGGGGCTCAGGCGTCGCATGTCCCGGGGGAGCAGGTCCCCGAGGCGGGCTCTTCTGCCGAGGCGGCCATCGTGATCGGGGAGGCGGCCGGCGCCGACGCGGTCCCGAGCCCGCCTGCCGTGTCGGCCATGCCGGCGCCTGCCGCCATCTCAGTTGGCACCGTCCCAGTCGGAGAGCATATGGTTGCTGCCGGCGTTGAGACGGCCGCAGCGTCGGCGCCCAGGGCCTCGGAAGAGGTGGGCGTGGACACGCAGTTCATCCAGGCGGACGGCAGCCTTGTCGCTGTGCGGCGGAGCCCCGAGGCCCGGGGCCAGTTGCTCCGATTCCGGACCCGCGAGGCTTCGGACCCTATCTTCGTTCTTGACGACGAACAGGAGGACCAGTCCTGGGACGAGCTCCGCAAGCGTGCGGAAGCAACGGTGGGGTCGCTCCGATCGTCGCTGGAGGTTCTCTGCGGGGACGTCCCCAAAATCCTCCAGGTAACGGTTTCAGGCATACCTTCTCCCTTCTGCGAGCGAGGCGTTCGTCGTGATGCCTTGTTTTCCTTTCCAGGATCTGACGGACTGGAGCGCCGCCAAGTCGTCGTTCATCCGCCGCGAGGCCGACGTCTGGGGCTCGCTGCGGTCCCTGAGGACTTCGCTCGCCGGGGCTACCGCGCGCCTTTCTCAGCAGGACGCTAAGATAGCGGACCTCCAGTTGCTCTGCGCTGACCTGAGGGCCGAGGCGGCGGCGGCGCGCACGGAGGCGCTACGGCAGCGGTCGGAGCTCGTCCAGGTTGCCGAGGAGCGGGACCAATCTCGGGGCCAGGCTGCCGAGGCCGAAAGCCGGGCCAAGACCCTCGCGGCCGATCTGGCCGCAGCCCAAGTCGCGGCCTCGGAGCAGCGCGTCCGAGCCGGAGGTATGCCTCGACCGTCCTCGGTTCTCGTTCTTGTCCGTTTCTTCCGCTTGTGTTTGAGGTCTTTCCTCTGGTTGTTCGCAGAGCTCGAGTCTGCCCTTGACGAGTCTGCCAAAGCGCTCGCCGAGGCGCTCGCTGGGGCTGCTGAGCAGAGGGAGGCCGATCTCGCGGCCATGTTCGAGGTCGTCTCGGATGTCTATCGGACCCTTGGTCCCGGCGACGTCCCTTCAGGAAGCTCCCCCTAAAGTCGTCTTCAAGCCCTAGGTGATTACGCGCGCGGTAAAGTCCGCGGGGCGCTACACCACGGTGTCAGGCGGGCCTTCGCCGTGCTCGCTTCCCATTACGTCGTGGACCTGGAGCGGGTCAGTGAGGGGTATTGCCTTCCTGACAAAGATGAGGCCGCCCTGGCAGAAGTTCAGCGGCTCGACGCGGTCGCTGCGGGTCCGAGCGCGGCGCTGGCGACCATCTTCGAGGCGGAGATTCTTCCTCCTGTGCCACCGCCGGAAGCGGAGGTGGACCTTACCGGCGGCGGGGGTGGAACTGAGGGCGCGGCGCCTTCCCAAGGCGACGCCTGACTTTTGTTGGGGCAATTTCTGTTGGATGTGCGCTTTGCCGCGGCCGCCGGGGCCTGGACACTTTACTTTTCTTGCGTGAAGTCATACTCTTTTCTGTTTCAATTTGCGCGCCTGGCCCGACTTGTCAACAACAGGGTGATTTCCCGAGCTGGGTCCTTTTTCGTGGCAGGCGATGAGTGAGGTGTCCCTAGCCCGGAGGCATAGGTGTTCCTCGGCTCAGTCGGTCTCGCCACTTATTTGTACCCAAGTTCGCTCCTCGGGACCCTGCTTCTGACGCATCCGAGAGAACGCAAAAACCCCTTCTTGATCGAAAAAAGAATTTTTTTTGACGCGGAAAGGTGCATCCAAACTCGACGAGAGGGGTTCCCCCTTTTTAGCCCCCGAGGAAGGGTCAGGCTCCGCCGGGGCGAGGCCGACCCTTCCTTGATGACTGATTCTCGTGTGTGAGTGGGGGAAGGGCGCAGCCCCCGGGCGTCGTCCGTGCAGAGGCCGTTTGACGAGTCGGGCTCCTGCCCGAATATCCGGCGAGTGCTCGGTGACATCCCTCGGTATGCCGGGCATGTCCGAGGGACCCCACGCAAAAATGTCGGCGTTTGCGCGGGAAAGTCGACGAGTACTGCTTCCTATTTGGGGTCGAGCCCGGAACTGATCCGGATCTGCTTGGAGGTGTCGCCACTGGGGTCGAGAGGGACGGCCTTAACCGTCTCCGCTGGCTCGAAGTTGCCGACGTGTCGCTTCACGTCCGGCACCTCTCGGGAGAGGCTTTCCAGGTCGGCGATGAGGACCTCGGACTCGGCGAGGGCCTCGGCGTACTCCACGCACTCCACATCGCATTCGAATGCGTGTTTGTACGTGGGGCCAACGGTGATGACCCCGTTGGGGCCCGACATCTTGAGCTTCAGGTAGGTGTAGTTGGGGATGTCCATGAACTTCGCGTAGCATGGCCTTCCCAACACTGCGTGGTAGGTTCCTCGGAACCCGACCACCTCGAACGTCAAAGTCTCCCTTCGGAAGTTGGAGGGTGTTCCGAAGCAGACAGGAAGGTCGAGCTGTCCGAGGGGCTGGACGCGCTTCCCAGGAATGATCCCGTGGAAGGGCGCAGCGCCTGCTCGGACGGATGACAGATCGACGCGCAGGAGCCTGAGGGTCTCGGCGTAGATGATATTGAGGCAGCTGCCCCCATCCATCAGGACCTTGGTGAGCCTGACGTCGCCGATGACGGGATCGACGACGAGCGGGTACTTCCCTGGGCTCGGCACGTGGTCGGGGTGGTCATCCTGGTCGAAGGTGATGGGCTTGTCGGACCAGTCTAGGTAGACTGGCGCTGCCACCTTCACCGAGCAGACCTCCCGACGCTCTTGCTTACGATGCCGAGCCGAGGCATTCGCCGCATGCCCTCCGTAGATCATGAAGCAGTCGCGGACCTCGGGGAACTCTCCTGCTTGGTGATCTTCCTTTTTGTCGTCGTCGCGGGCCCTGCCACCCTCTGCGGGTGGCCCGGCCCGGTGGAAGTGGCGCCGAAGCATGACGCACTCCTCGAGGGTGTGCTTGACGGGCCCCTGATGGTAGGGGCACGTCTCCTTGAGTGCCTTGTCGAAGAGGTTGGCGCCTCCGGGGGGCTTCCGAGGGTTCTTGTATTCGGCGGCGGCGACAAGGTCCGTGCTGGCGGCGTCGCGTTTCGCTTGCGACTTCCTCCTGCCTTTCTTCTTGGCGCCGAGCGGAGTAGACGCCTCGGGAGCATCCTCCGACGGGCGGCCCTGGGGTTGCTTGTCCTTTCGGAAGATGGCCTCGACCGCCTCCTGACCAGAGGCGAACTTGGTGGCGATGTCCATCAGCTCGCTCGCCCTGGTGGGGGTCTTGCGACCCAACTTGCTCACCAGGTCACGGCAGGTGGTGCCGGCAAGGAACGCACCGATGACATCGGAGTCGGTGATGTTGGGCAGCTCGGTGCGCTGCTTCGAGAATCGCCGGATGTAGTCCCGAAGAGACTCTCCCGGCTGTTGCCGGCAGCTTCGGAGGTCCCAGGAATTCCCGGGGCGCACGTACGTGCCCTGGAAGTTGCCGGCGAAAGCTTGGACCAGATCCTCCCAGTTGGAAATCTGCCCCGGAGGCAGGTGCTCCAACCAAGCGCGAGCAGTGTCGGAGAGGAACAGGGGGAGGTTGCGGATGATGAGGTTGTCGTCGTCCGTTCCACCCAGTTGACAGGCCAGGCGGTAGTCCGCGAGCCACAATTCCGGTCTCGTTTCCCCCGAGTACTTTGTGATAGTAGTCGGGGGTCGGAATCGGGTCGGAAACGGCGCCCGCCGAATGGCCCGGCTGAAGACCTGCGGACCGGGTGGTTCGGGCGAGGGACTCCGATCCTCCCCGCTGTCGTAGCGTCCCCCACGCCTGGGGTGATAACCTCGGCGCACCCTTTCGTCGAGGCGGGCCCGACGGTCGCGATGAGGGTGCTCGTCGCCGAGGTGGCCCGGGGCCGCAGGCGTGGTGTTGCGCGTGCGCCCGGTGTAGACCGAGGCTTCCCGCATGGGTCGGGAAGTCACGGCACGAGGCTCCGAGGGGTACCCCTGCCTTCGGGAGGCAGAGCTCTCGGCCCGCCGGGCCGCAGCGCCTTCCAGGAGATGCTTGAGCTCTCCCTGGATTCGCCGACCCTCGGTGGTTGATGACTCCGGCATCGCGCGGAGGAGCATCGCTGCGGCGGCCAGGTCCTGACCGGTTCCGCCGGATGCGGGTGGCGGTCTGTCCCTGGCATCGTTGGCGATGCGGTACTGGAGACCCTGGGGCAGGTGACGTATTTCTCCGGCCGGGGGCTGGCCCGCCCATACCTGCCCGACGTCCCGGCGGATTGCCTCGAGCGCTCCTGCTCCCTCATCGAGCCCGGCCCGCGCCCCGCGGACTTGCTCGAGCTGTGGGTCGTGACCCCCCGCCGGAACGGGGACCACAGCTAGCTCCCGCGGGATGTCGGCGCGAGGCGCTGGCCTAGGGGGATCACCATCCTCCGGCATGCCGAGACAGCTGCCTCCGGAGGGATCCCCTAGCTCGACGTGGAAACATTCGCGGCTCGGGCCGCAGTCCTTGTCGTCAAGGCTGCGGCTGCCGTCGGAACAGTCGGAGAGGCAGTAGTTGCATGCGGTCATGAAGTCCCGCATGGCACTGGGGTTGCCAGATCCAGAGAAATCCCAGCAGATGCTGGGGTCGTCATCTTCCTCGGACCCAGAGGGTCCATAGGTCGAGACGCCCGTCAATCGGTCCCAAGGCGACCGCACACGAAACCCGAAAGGGGTTGCACTCGCCTCAACGTGAGCGCCCGCCAGAGCGAGGTCACTAGGCGGGTTGAGGTCGAGTTGAAATGACAAAGGATGGGAATCAGCCGGTACCTTTTGGTCGACGAGGAGCGACGAAGTCACATCGGGGGCTGATCGTGTCGTCGTCCTAGGTGCGAGGGCGACGTCCTGCAGGCCCTCCGTGAGCGCGCTGGCGTCGTCCACTTGCTCGGGGTCGGCATGTCGCGGGGGGACGGCGCTCGCCTTCGCCTCAAACGCGAGGGTGATGCCCGACGCGTCCTCCGTTGGGGCGCTGGGGATGTCGATTTGCTCGACAGCCGACTGAGCGCAGCCTCCCACTCGGCCCTGGTTGCCCCGCCTCCTCCTCCGATGGCGAGGGAGAGGATGGGGCGAGCTCGAAAGTTGTCCTTCCCCCACGCGGGAAAGACGTCGTCGATTCCGCCGCCGGCGGGCGGGCTGTCCGCCACCATTGTCGCTGTCGCGCGGCGGTGGAAGGAGTATCATGTCGTAGCTGCCGTCGAAAGACATGAACTCGAGGCTCCCGAAATGGAGCACCGTCCCGGGTTGGAGAGGTCGTTGGAGACTGCCCATCTGGAGCTTGACGGGAAACTGCTCGTCAACACGCAGCAGGCCCCTACCTGGCGCGCCAACTGTCGGCGTTTCGAGACCGGGGGGTCCCTAGGCCGACGAGTGAGTGTGCTGCGTGCCCCAGCCCAGATGGGTCGAGCGCGTGGGCGAACACGAAGGGGAACTGTCGGCGTTTCGAGACCGGGGGGTCCCTAGGCCGACGAGTGAGTGTGCCGCGTGCCCCAGCCCAGATGGGTCGAGCACGTGGGCGAGCGCGAAGGGGGGAAGAGCAAGGTGGCCGGAGCCGGGTCGTGAGGGAGGCGGAGATCCCGCGGCCTTCGTGTTCGTCCCGCGCCCAGGTCGGGTGCGCTTGCAGTAGGGGGTTACAAGCGTCCGCGCGGGTGAGGGGAGCGAGCGGCCCCAAGAGAGCGCCTGCCCCTGCCCTCGTTCCCGCGAGGCCAACCTTCTCTAAGAAGGCCCTGGTCCTTCCTTTTATAGGCGTAAGGAGAGGATCCAGGTGTACAAATGGGGGTGTAGCAAGGTGCTACGTGTCTAGCGGGGGAGAGCTAGTGCCCTAAGTACGTGCCAAGGTGGCAGCCGGAGAGATCTTGGCACCCAGCTGGTGTGGCGTCGTGGCCGTCGGAGAAGCAATGGAGCCTGGCGGGGGGACAGCTGTCGGAGTGGTTGGGCCCTTGCTGACGTCCCCCTGCTTCCGTAAGGGAGCTGAGAACCGCCGTCGTCATGGGTCCAGCGGGGCGCCATCATTGCCTATCTGGCGGAGCTAGCCAGATGGGACGTCGGTCCTGTTTTCTGCGGCCCGAGTCGGCTCGGGGTAGGGTGATGATGGCGCTTCCTATCGACGTGGCGGACTCGTGCCCTAGGTCGGGCGACGTGGAGGCTCCTCCGAAGCCGAGGTCGAGTCTGTCCTGCATGGCCGAGGCCGAGCCCGAGCTCCTGGGTCGGGCGAGGCGGAGGTCGTTCGGCAGAGGCCAGGGCGGAGTCCGAGCCCTGGGTCGGGCGAAGCGGAGTTCGTCGTCTTCCGGGGCCTTAGCCCGAGTCCGAGCCCTGGGTCGGGCGGAGCGGAGTTCGCCGTCTTTCGGGGCCTTAGCCCGAGTCCGAGCCCTGGGTCGGGCGGAGCGGAGTTCGCCGTCTTCCGGGGCCTTAGCCCGAGTCCGAGCCCTGGGTCGGGCGGAGCGGAGTTCGCCGTCTTCCGGGGCCTTAGCCCGAGTCCGAGCCCTGGGTCGGGCGGAGCGGAGTTCGCCGTCTTCCGGGGCCTTAGCCCGAGTCCGAGCCCTGGGTCGGGCGGAGCTTCCTATGGCGCTTTTGGCCAAGCCTGGCCGCCCGTCAGTCTCACTCTTTGCGTCAAATGCCCCAGTGACTTGGTCGGTCGGCGCGGTGATTTAGTCAGGGTTGCTTCTTAACGAAGGCAAGGCCTCGGGCGAGCCGGAGATGCGTCTGCCGTAAAAAAGGGGGCCTCGGGCGAGACGGAAACACCTCAGGGTCGGCTGCCCTTGCCCGAGGCTAGGCTCGGGCGTGGCGTGATCGAGTCGCTCGTATGGACTGATCCCTGACTTAATCAAACCCATCAGGCCTCTGCAGCTTTATGCTGATGGGGGTTACCAGCTGAGAATTAGGCGTCTTGAGGGTACCCCTAATTATGGTCCCCGACAGAACTTAACTCTAATGGGGAGATGTAGTGTAAAGTGGCCATTTTACACCACTCTTATTATTTTTGTCTAAAACATAGCCTTTATATTTTAAGCCTCAAATTCTTAAAACAAGCTAGAATAGCAAATGGCAACCCACTGTAATTTTTACAGAATTTTTGGAAATTATTAACCCACTGTCGTAGTTCAAACCTACACTAGAAACCATAAGTAGAAATTAAAGAAAGGAAAATAAATACTGGTAATTAGTGTCATCCTAAAACCCTTGTAACATTGCCCACTAAAATGTATCAAGACAATACCAATCCACTATGTTATCTTCACTAAAAACCCAAGCCTAAAGAGTAATAAGCCTAACCCACTGGAAGCCCCGCAAGACTAAGAAACCCTAAGTTACTTCTTAACTCAGTTCTCTTTAGCATAATATTATTAAATCCTGCATAATCATGACATACATGTTCATTGCATTTCGATAGACTGTAACCTTGCTGACGGAGAGTACATCCTCGTGCCGGAGCAAGGAGCTGCTCAGGAGGTAGCCCCAGATCCAGCACCCGAGTCTGCACCAGAGGATCTGCCTGCCACAGCCTTGGAAGGCAAGCCCCGGTTTTATGCATAACCGTTTATATATGCTATTTTACTACACTTAATGTTTGTAGGCTTGTACTGTGCACTTAAGTGTAGGAGTTGTTTGGAACCTTAGTTGCATGAACTCAGGTTTCCTTTTGAGATGAATACTAGTATGCTAGGTCGAGTAGTTGCTTTATTAAATAGGATCTCGGTAGAAGTCGAGTGATTTTTCTAGCACTCGCGCGAGGTCAGGAATTGATTGTCTCCACTTTATTATCATAATGATGTTGGTCTGTGGACAACAATCCATGGGGATTGGTTGTCTACAAGACGGAAATTGGAATAAGGATTAAGGTGTGGTACCGTGAGTCAAGCGTTTGAACGTACTAAGCACATGCCGAGAAATATGGTAAATCGGTAAGCCTAGTACCTGATTGAACCTGCCAGCGGACATATTCCCTCACGCGACCTGAGACGTGGTCTCCCATTCCGGTTATGGTGGGTACAAGTGCGGTCACTGCACGACGGCCAGTCGGGGTCAGTGAGGCATTGTACGCCAAGGCGGTGAGCCCTGATCTGCTGCTAGGGAATCGATGGGGACGGTTGATGTGTGTGGGGACGGAGTGCCTCGCCACGTCGTGTGTTTAGGTTTACCTTGCAAGGTTTAAAAACTCGATTCGAATCGTCTGCTTCTCGCAGCTAATGAGACTGCTTGATCCATGCTGCTACATTGAGTAATAAGTGAACTTGTGCTGAGATGATACAAGATGTTGATTGCTAAGAATGTTTGCTACTATGTATGAGTAGTTAGTACATGTTTAGCCTTAAGAGAGTCACACTTAATTTGGCAAAGTTAAAAACTTGATTAGAAAACTCAGCTAGTGCTTTTGGCAACCAAACCCCACAGCCAAACAGCTGCATGTCTAGAGGTAGAGGAGTAGACTCCTCACACCGGGTAAGTCTAGCTGAGTATTAGTATACTCAGCCTTGCTTGTGGCATAATTTTACAGGTTCTCTGGAGGACATGGTTGCTGGAGTGACTTGGCCGTCCACCTTACCACCGGGTTGGACTGTTGAGTGGGACCCCGCCTCGGCTGAGGAGGAGCATGAGGAGTGATGGGACAGGCTTCCCCATCTCTCTGTTTATTTACCGTTAGTTTTATTCCGCTGCACTTCGAACAATGATGGTTACTTTTGCAAAAACTCCGATGATGATGATGTAATAATCTAATGCTCTCACATGCATGGTTTTATGCTTTATTGTATTTGCTCTGTGACTCACCATCGAGTGAGATTGTGGTACTTGATCCTGTCAGTGGCCGTGTCGGACTAGATCCGAGGGATTGACGGGTTATTCCCATTTAAGTGTGGTCTAGCCTCTTAGGCAGGGCTTAGGCACTTAAGTTGGAATAATTCGGGCAGTTCCGCCACAGTGTAGACCGTCCGGCTTTGATGGGCGGACAGTCCGTAGGTGCCAAATATGGTTTGGGCAGGGACTGTGTGATTTTTGGGATTTGTACTACGGACTGTCCGGAGGATAAGTCCGGACAGTACTGTCTCCAGGTGTCGGACCGTCCGGCCTTGTAGGCGGACGGTCCGCCTGTGTTAACTGCTCTTGGTCAGAGGTCCGGGTGCTTCAAGTTGCCAGGTCGCGGACAGTCTGGCCATGGTGGGCGAACTGTCCGGACCTAACTTTTCTGACAACTCTGACAGATTTCAAACAGGGAATATAGCCGTTATGTGTACGGCGGACCGTCTGGCCCTAGGGCGCGGACCGTCCGCGTGTGCGCAGAACAGGTGCTTTTTGCTCATAACGGTTGGAATTTAGTGGGGGCTATAAATAGAAGAGTAGCTCGTGTGTGAGAGCTCACTTAGCCATTCCTTGCATACATTGAGCTCAATTGTGATCCTCCAACTCACTCTCTCACACTCTTTGCTTGAGATTGCATTCTAGTGAGAGATTGAGTGTCCCTAGTGCATTTGCATCCATCGGTGATTCTTGAGGCACTAGGTGGTACACCGAGCAAGCGTCATTGGCTTGTTACTCTTGGAGGTTGCCGCCTCCTAGACGGCTCGGGTGATTGTCTCCGTCGAGCTCTCCAAGAAGATTGTGGAGAAGTCACGGTGTTGATTGTGAGGGGTTCGCGCCTACCTCGCCGGAGCGGCAAAGGTGACATTAGTGGAATCGAGGTATTGAGTGATTTCTTGTCCACTTGGCTCAAAGATCAAGCCGCGTCTTGAAAGAGGAGCAAGTGAGAGCTTGAAGTCCACCTCAACGTGGATTAGGGGTGATCGGCAAATCATTGATACCACGGGATAAAATTCGGTGTCTTTACTTTCTTGCATTACTTATTGTCGTGCAAGTGATTAGTGTTTTGCATATTGTTCTTCAAGTATTCAATCACCTTAGTTGATTCTCATAGATTGTTTACTTATTATCACTAGAGAATTTATACCTTTTGTTATATTGATTAAATTTCCCTGGTGTTTTTTATTTTAGTCAAAACCGTCTATTCACCACCCCCCCTCTAGCCGGTGTCCTAGATCCTACAGAGTTCCTATTTCTCCCCCAGATTGCCCACGATGTGGGTGGTCTGGGAGGGGTCCGCGCCGACCTGGATGGTCTTGACGAGACTGTCGTCTGCTCCGGACGGCTGCACCTTTGGCACCTTGGTACCAGAGGTCGAGGGGTTCTTCCATCCGTCATCCGGGTGAGCAGCTTCTGTCGCCAGGGCATGCAGCTTCTTGACAGCCGCCACCGCAGCGACGCGGTCGCCTCGCACGGTGAGGACCCCTGCAAGGGACGGCATCTTGAGGACCAAATACCTGTAATGGGCAATGGCCATAAACTGGTACAGGGCTGGCCTGCCAATGATGGCATTGAAGGGAGGTTAACCTCCGTGACGTCGAACTGGACGTTCTTTGTGCGGAAGTTTTCCTCGGTCCCAAATGTTACCAGGAGTGTGATGCTCCCTAGGGGATACACCGGCTACGGGCCCACTCCGGAGAACGGACGAGAGGGTCCAAGTCGGGACCCCGGGATCTGCAGCTGCTTGAATGCAGCATGGCTGATGACGTTGAGTCCAGCCCCACCGTCAATCAGAACATGGTGTAGCCGCATGTTGGCGATGACAGGGGCAGTGATGAGCGGTAGTATACCGGCCCCTGCCATGTTGTCAGGGCAGTCGGATGCCCCGAATGAGATAGTGGTGCTCCTCCACCGCTGATGTGGAGCAGCCTTTGGGACCCTTGGGACCGCCGAAAGGACCTCTCGGCGCAGGGACTTGACGTTCCTATGGGAGGTGAGTTCCTAGCTCCCGTCGTACATGACGTACAGCTTCTTGCGGTGGTCGCTCTCGCCACCGGAGTCAGAGTCTCCAATGAAAACGTCCTTCAGGACCCCCTCAGGTGACTGATACCCGAGGTCCCATTCTCCCGCGGCCACATCACCGTCGTCGGCCCTCTCCTTGCCAGGCCGGCGACGAGGTGGGGAGCCATCCTTGGAAGTCTGCTCGTGCCGCTCGCCGACGCGCTTCGCGAGCTTGATGATCTCGCGGCACTCCGAGGCGCTGTGGCGACTATTGGGGTGCACAGGGCATGAGCCGCTGCTGCCTCCCTATGGCCGTGGGCGCTTGTTGCGCTCGCTCCAGCCCCTAGTCGCAGTTGCGACGACTGGAGCAGCAGACTGTGGCCTCTCGTGGCCACGGTTCTTCTTCTTTTTCTTTTTGCCGTCCTGGGTGACGGCACCCGAGCCACCCGTCTGGGCAACCCTGGTTTGTGGTATCGAGTGCCATGCACGGCCCTCGGCAGCTCTGGCACACTTGTCAGCCAGAGCGAAGAGCGTGGTGACAGTTTCCACGTCATGCGTAGCCAACTTCTCCATCATCTTCTCATCACGCACCCCCTGGCGGAAAGCGGTGATGATGGAAGCATCGGAGATACGGGGTATAGTCCCTCGTACCTTAGTGAAGCGGGAGATGAAAGCCCGGAGAGTTTCGCCGGGTTCCTGCCTCACTGCATGGAGGTGAGCCTCCAGCCATGCTGCTGATAAGCACTAGCAAAGTTCGCTGTGAACCGCGCACAGAGCTCTTCCTAGGAGTAGATCGATCCTGGGGCGAGGTTCATGAGCCAGGTCCAAGCCGGCCCAGACAAGGCTACATGGAACTATGTTGCCATTACAGCAGTGTCTCCACCTGCTGCCGTAATAGCGGTGACGTATACCTGCAAGAATTTCGACGGGTTTGACGTACCGTCGTACTTTTCCGACAGGTGTAGCCAGAACTTGGATGGCCAAGTCACCGCGCGGAGATGATCCGCCAGTGCGGCGCAGCCCACACCGGCCAATGGGACACCCGCCTGAATTCGGGCACCTCTTGGAGTTTGCAGTGCGACCGCAGTGAAGTCTTGGTCGAGGTTGCGACCCTCGATGTTCTGCCGGCGCTCATGCGCCCTCTTCAGAGAGACTCGGGCATCCTCGCTCGCACGCCTACGGTTGAGTTCTGCCCGCAGGTCATCAGACCTCTCCGGAGAGACCGGAGTGTCCTCTCCCGCACGCCTGCGGTTGAGCTCTGCCCGCAGATCCTCAGTCGGTGTGGCCTTCACCGAGGGTGAGCGCACTGACGCCGATGCCTCGTGCTGACGCCGGAACGACCGAGGCCTGGGCCTGGCCGAGCCAGATTGTGCCATGCCAAGGAGACGATCGACATCGTCACGCCACTACTTCATGGCCCCCGGCGAGGCCATGGAACTTGGAGGGTGGCGTAGCAACTCCCTGGCTGCAGACAACGCCCTAGGAGCAACTCCTAATGGAGCCCGGGACGTTTCGCAGGCGTGTGCTGCTGCGCAGCGTGCACAGCAGCAGCACCAGGCGCAGAGCGGTTGGAGCTTTGTGGCATGGAAGATGCAGCTTCTTCCTCCATTAGGAAGTCCTCAGAAGTCAAGCTGCGGTGCTCGACAATCTGAACCATCGTGTCGAGCAGAAAAGCAGGTGAAAAACCTAAAGCCAAGCCCCCTACCTGGGCATGCCAAATGTTGGAGAAGAAATTCTCCGGCTAGGTGGCAGAACGCACTTGCCCTAAATCCTGATATGAGGAGGGGGCCTTAGCGGTTTGCCTGTTGAGTGGATATAGGAAGAACACAAGAGGACACGAGGGTTTAGAGTGGTTCAGGCCGCCGGAGCGTAAAACCCTACTCCACTGTGTGTTGTATTGAGTGTTTGAGCACTTGAGCTTGAGCCTAGAGAACTGTGTGTGAGTCTGAGAGTCTAAGTTCGTCTGAGAGTGTCTACCTTGTAATGTTGTGTGCCTTCCCTTTTATAGCTCAAGGGAGGCACGTACAAGGATGCTGAGCCCCGACATGTGGGCCCAAGAGCACAATGGAAGGAAATACATTATAGGAGTAACTAATGCAAGTAGCGCCTGAACAATCTCCGGGCGCCATGTTGTCTGTAGTCCGTGCAGTATTGATATGCGGTGGCAGCTTCCTTAGTAACGTGCAAGTAATGATGAGCATAGTGCACAGGCACGCCATCTGCGGAATGGACAGGTCACCACCTGCCAACGAAATGGACAGGTCGCTGCCTGCCAGCGGAATGGACAGGTCTTATTAAATGCTGAGGCGGCACACCGCCTGCCAGTAGAATGGACAGGCGGCGCGCCTTACCCTCAATAAATGCAGAGGTCGCGTAGCCCAGAGGCCTTACATCAGGCTCCGTCCGTTGGCTTACGTCACGTGCAGTAGGCCACGTGGCAGCATCGGGTCTCCGCCTGGGCGGGGAGCAGAAGTGTATGCAGACAGGTCCGCACCAGACTGGGTCTAGACACGTGTCGGTACCAGACCCCCGCCTGGGTCCTGTTCAAGCCCCGTGTATGTTCTGTCCTGGGACCTTGGGACTAGAGATGGCAATGGGTACCCGAAACCCGAATACCTGACGGGTTTTACCCGATATGAAGACGGGTACGGGATGATTTCTCTACCCGCGGGTATGTTAATGGGTAAAAACATCAACCCGTTGGGTAGACGGGTACAGGTACGGGTTGGTACTACCCATACCCGTCTACCCATGGGTAAAATATACCCGCATAAATGCCACTATAACCATCTAATAGAGTCGACCTTAGGTAAAATAAAACCCTTATCTAGCTATTATTTGTTTAGATACTAAGTTATGTGATCATATGATTTGTTATATGTGAAATTGAAGTTTTTTTTATGTTTATTTGATATTTTGAGTAATTGGTATATTGGAATTTAAGACTTTCCTAGCGGGTATGGGTTACCCGACGGGTAAAAATACCCGCGCGGGTACGGGTATGGGTAAGATTTTATACCCGCAAGCATATATGGGTAACCCGACGGGTAGAATTTTTTTTGATGGGTATGGGTATGGAATGGTACTACCCGACGGGTATGTACCCGTTGCCATCCCTACTTGGGACCCCATTGTGGGTGGCCCGGACCCCATACGGGAGGGTCTGGATCCCATTCCTGGGGTCCAGCTCGCACACGTGGCAGTCCTGGACCAACCTCGGAGGTCCGGACTGCATATCCAGGGGTCCGGCACTCTCTCATAGGGGTCCTGGCTCACCATTGATGCCTTGGAGTATATTACCTCCTCTGGACATGTGGCGGCTCCAGACCCGCCCATGTGGTGGAGTCAGGCGCTGCTGTGGACCCAGAGTAGTCGCCCGTGACTGGGGCGGGTCGTGGCCTGGTCCCACACACAACACCTTTACCACGCGCCTAACAAATAGCCGCGTGGACACTGCGTCTTTATACAGCAGTAAGGGGTACCCTAGTTTCAGGGTACCGACACAATTCATGGCTCGTTCGTCAATAGGTCAAAAGAAAGAAAAATGATTTTTTGCATTTTTCCCGTAAACATAAATGTGTTTTTGAAGTTCGGACAATTTAAACAAATGTTCCTAATTTATTTTCCTGGCCATTCATGCGTTTCAAACAAAAGTGAAAAAGGGAGGTGTTTGAAAAGTGAAAAAGGGAGGTAGTTGAAGTTAGTTGGAACGAAGTGTATAGTTAAAGTGTAGTGTGAGAGACAGGGGAATATGTAGGGAGCTGTTGTGGATAGAGTGAATATAGAGAAGAAAATCTTGTCGACGTGGCTACATAATAGCATATAGGGAGAAACTTAGAGAAAATCGCTGTGTACAGTCAAAACTTGTCGGGGACCATAATTAGGGGTACCCTCAAGGCTCCTAATTCTCAGCTGGTAACCCCCATCAGCATAAAGCTGCAAAGGCCTGATGGGTGCGATCAAGTCAGGGATCAGTCCATTCGAGGGACTCGATCACGCCTCGCCCGAGCCTAGCCTCGGACAAGGGCACCCGACCCCGGAGGATCTCCGCCTCGCCCGAGGCCCCCCTCCAGCGGCGAACACGCTCCCGGCTCGCCCGAGGCCCTGTCTTCGCCGAGAAGCAACCTCGACCAAATCGCAGGAGCATTTAATGCAAAGGTGGCCTGACACCTTTATCCTGACGCGCGCCCCTCAGCTGACAGAGCCGAAGTGACCGCCGTCACTTCGGCTCTCCACTGACCGGTCTGACAGAAAGACAGCGCTGCCCGCGCCGCTCCGACTGCGGTGCCACTTGACAGGGTGAGGCTGACAGGCAGTCAGGCCCGGCCGCACGCACCATAGGAAGCTCCGCTCCGCCCGACCCAGGGCTCGGACTTGGGCTAAGCCCCGGAAGACGGCGAACTCCGCTCCGCCCGACCCAGGGCTCAAATTCCGCCCTGGCCTCAGCCAACGGCCTCCGCCTCACCCGACCTAGAGGCTCGGACTCGGCCTCGGCCACGGAAGACGGACTCGACCTCGACCTTGGAGGAGCCTCCACATCGCCCAACCTAGGGCGCGGACCGGCCACGTCAACAGGAGGCGCCATCATTACCCTACTCCAAGCTGACTCAGGCTACGGGGAACAAGACCGGCGTCCCATCTGGCTCGCTCCGCCAGATAGGCGATGATGGCGCCCCGCATGTTCCCTGACGATGGCGGCTCTCGGCCCCCTTACGAAAGCAAGAGGACGTCAGCAAGGACTCGATGGCCCCGACAGCTGTCCCTCCGCCAGGCTCCAGCGCTCCTCCGACGGCCACGACATCACACAAACCGGGCGCCAAAATCTCTCCGGCCACCACGATGGCGTGTACTTAGGGCACTAGCTCTCCTCCGCTAGACACGTAGCACTCTGCTACACCCCCCATTGTACACCTGGACCCTCTCCTTACGCCTATAAAAGGAAGGACCAGGGCCCTCTTAGAGAGGGTTGGTCGCGCGGGGACGAGGACGAGACGGGCGCTCGCGTGAGGCCGCTCGCTCCATCCCCCGTGTGGACGCTTGTAACCCCCTACTGCAAGCGCACCCAACCTAGGCGCGGGACGAACACGAAGGCCGCGGGATTTCCACCTCTCTCACGCCCATCTCCGGCCACCTCGCTTTCCCCCCTTCGCGCTCGGCCTCGCGTCGACCCATCTGGGCTGGGGCACGCAGCGACACTTCACTCGTCGGCTCAGGGACCCCCCCCGGTCTCGAAACGCCGACAGTTGGCGCGCCAGGTAGGGGCCTGCTGCGTGTTGACGAACAGCTTCCCGTCAAGCTCCAGATGGGTAGTCTCCAGCAACCTCTCCGGCCCGGGACGGTGCTCCGTTTCGGGAGCCTTGAGTTCAAGTCCCTCGACGGCAGCTACGACATGATACTCTTTCCACCGCCGGGCGACAGCGACAGTGGCGGCCGACAGTCTGCCCGCCGGCGGCGGGATCGACGACGTCTTCCCCACGTGGTGGAAGAACAACCTTCGGGCTTGCCCCGTCCTCTTCCCCGTCGACGGAGGAGGAGGAGGCGGGGCAACCAAGGCCAAGCAGGAGGCGGCGCCTCGTCGGCCGTCGAGCGAGTCGACAACGCCAGCAATCCAACGGGGGGCGCGCCGGGCATCGGCCTCGCGCTTGAGACGAAGACGGGCGCTGTCTCCCCGCGACGCGTCAATCCCGAGCAAACGGACGACGCCAGCGCGCTCACGAAAGGCTTGTTGGGTGTCGCCCTCGTACCTGAGACGACGGTGCAGCCAGTCCCCGACGTGACCTCATCACCGCCCGTCGACCAAGAGGTACCGACCAATTCCCATCCCACGCCTTTCGGATTTAGCCTCGACCCGCCTAGCGGCTCCGCTTTGGCGGACGCCCTCGTAGAAGCGAATCCGAACCCTCTGGGGTTTCGTATGCGGTCACCTTGGGACCGGCTGACGGACGTCTCGACCTACGGGCCCTCTGGGTCCGAGGAAGACGACGAGCCCAGCGTCTGTTGGGATTTCTCCGGACTTGGCAACCCCGGTGCCATGCGGGGCTTCATGACCGCATGCGACTGCTGCCTTTCCGACTGTTCCGACGGTAGCCGTAGCCTCGGCGACGAGGACTGCGGCCCGAGCCGTGAATGTTTCCACGTCGATCTAGGGGGTCCCTCCGAAGGCAACCATCTCGGCATGCCGGAGGACGGTGATCTCCCTAGGCCGATGCCTCGCGTCGACATCCCGCGGGAGCTAGCTGTGGTCCCCGTTCCGGCGGGGGGTCACGACCCACAACTCGAGCAAATCCGCGGGGTGCAGGCCAGGCTCGACGAGGGAGCAGGAGCGCTTGAGCCAATCCGCTGGGACGTCGGGCAGGCATGGGCGGGCCAACCTCCGGCCGGAGAAATGCGTCATCTACCCTAGGGCTTCCAGCACCGCATCGCCGACGATGTCAGGGTCAGGCCGCCACCCGCATCCAGTGGGGTCGGCCAGAACCTGGCTGCAGCAGCAATGCTCCTCCGCGTGATGCCGGAGCCATCAACCACCGAGGGGCGGCGAATCCAGGGAGAGCTCAAGGATCTCCTGGAAGGCGTCGTGGTCCGGCGGGCCGAGAGCTCCGCCTCCCGAAGGCAGGGGTACCCCTCGGAACATCGTGCCGCGACTTCCCGATTCATGCGGGAAGCCTCGGTCTGCACCGGGCGCACGCGCAACACAGCGCCTGTGGCCCCGGGTCGCCTCGGCAACGAGCACCATCACCACGATCATCGGGCCCACCTCGACGAGAGGGTGCGCCGAGGCTACCACCCCAGGCGTGGAGGACGCTACGACAGCGGGGAGGATCGGAGTCCCTCGCCCGAACCACCCGGTCCGCAGGCCTTCAGCTGGGCCATACGACGGGCGCCGTTCCCGACCCGGTTCCGACCCCCGACTACTATCACAAAGTACTCGGGGGAGACAAGACCAGAACTGTGGCTCGTGGACTACCGTCTGGCCTGCCAACTGGGTGGAACGGACGATGACAACCTCATCATCCGCAACCTCCCCCTGTTCCTCTCCGACACCGCTCACGCCTGGTTGGAGCACCTGCCTCCGGGGCAGATCTCCAACTGGGACGACCTACTCTAAGCTTTCGCCGGCAATTTCCAGGGCACGTACGTGCGCCCCGGGAATTCCTAGGACCTCCGAAGCTGCCGACAACAGCCGGGAGAGTCTCTCTGGGACTACATCCGGCGATTCTCAAAGCAGCGCACCGAGCTACCCAACATCACCGACTCGGATGTCATCGGCGCGTTTCTCGCCGGCACCACCTGCCGCGACCTGGTTAGCAAGCTGGGTCGCAAGACCCCTACCAGGGCGAGCGAGCTGATGGACATCGCCACTAAGTTCGCCTCCGGCCAGGAGGCGGTCGAGGCTATCTTCCGGAAGGACAAGCAGCCCCAGGGCCGTCCATCGGAAGATGCCCCCGAGGCGTCAGCTCAGCGCGGCGCCAAGAAGAAGGGCAAGAAGAAGTCGCAAGCGAAACGCGACGCCGCCGACGCAGACCTTGTCGCCGCCGCCGAGTACAAGAACCCTCGGAAACCCCCCGGAGGTCCCAACCTCTTCGACAAGATGCTCAAGGAGCCGTGCCCCTATCACCAGGGGCCCGTCAACCACACCCTTGAGGAGTGCGTCATGCTTCGGCGCCACTTCCACAGGGCCGGGCCACCTGCAGAGGGTGGCAGGGCCCACGACGACGACAAGAAGGAAGATCACCAGGCAGGAGAGTTCCCCGAGGTCCACGACTGCTTCATGATCTACGGCGGGCAAGCGGCGAACGCCTCGGCTCGGCACCGCAAGCAAGAGCGTCGGGAGGTCTGTTCAGTGAAGGTGGCGGCGCCAGTCTACCTAGACTGGTCCGACAAGCCCATCACCTTCGACCAAGCCGACCACCCCGACCATGTGCCGAGCCCGAGGAAATACCCGCTCGTCGTCGACCCCGTCATCGGCGACGTCAGGCTCACCAAGGTCCTCATGGACGGAGGCAGCAGCCTCAACATCATCTACGCCGAGACCCTCGGGCTTCTGCGTATCGATCTGTCCTCGGTCCGGGCGGGCACTGCGCCTTTCCATGGGATCATCCCCGGGAAGCGCGTCCAGCCCCTCGGACAACTCGATCTTCCCGTCTGCTTCGGAACACCCTCCAACTTCCGAACGGAGACCCTGACGTTCGAGGTGGTCGGGTTCCGAGGAACCTACCACGCGGTATTGGGGAGGCCCTGCTACGCGAAGTTCATGGCCGTCCCCAACTACACCTACCTCAAGCTCAAGATGTCGGGCCCCAACGGGGTCATCACCGTCGGCCCCACGTACAAACACGCGTTCGAATGCGACGTGGAGTGCGTGGAGTACGCCGAGGCCCTCGCCGAGTCCGAGGCCCTCATCGCCGACCTAGAGAGCCTCTCTAAGGAGGTGCCAGACGTGAAGCGTCATGCCGGCAACTTCGAGCCAGCGGAGACGGTTAAGTCCGTCCCCCTCAGCCCCAGCAGCGACGCCTCCAAGCAAGTCTGGATCGGCTTCGGGCTCGATCCCAAATAGGAAGCAGTGCTCGTCTACTTTCTCTGCGCGAACGCCGACGTCTTCGCGTGGAGTCCCTCGGACATGCCCGGCATACCGAGGGATGTCGCCAAGCACTCGCTGGACATCCGGGCCGGAGCCCGACCCGTCAAGCAGCCTCTGCGCCGATTCGACGAGGAGAAGCGCAGAGCCATAGGCGAGGAGATCCACAAGCTAATGATGGCAGGGTTCATCAAAGAGGTATTCCATCCCGAATGGCTTGCCAACCCTGTGCTTGTGAGAAAGAAAGGGGGGAAATGGCGGATGTGTGTAGACTACACTGGTCTGAACAAAGCATGTCCGAAGGTTCCCTACCCTCTGCCTCGCATCGATCAGATCGTAGTTTCCACTGCTGGGTGCGAAACCCTGTCTTTCCTCGATGCCTACTCAGGGTATCACCAAATCAGGATGAAAGAGTCCAACCAGCTCGCGACTTCTTTCATCACACCCTTCGGCATGTACTGCTATGTCACCATGCCGTTTGGCTTGAGGAATGCGGGCGCGACGTACCAGCGGTGCATGAACCATGTGTTCGGCGAGCACATTGGCCGCACAGTCGAGGCCTACGTCGATGACATCGTAGTCAAGACGAGGAAAGCCTCCGACCTCCTTTCCGACCTTGAAGTGATGTTCCGATGTCTCAAGGTGAAAGGTGTCAAGCTCAATCCCGAAAAGTGTGTCTTCGGGGTGCCCCGAGGCATGCTCTTGGGGTTCATCGTCTCCGAGCGGGGCATCGAAGCCAACCCGGAGAAGATCGCAGCCATCACCAGCATGGGGCCCATCAAGGACTTGAAAGGCGTGCAGAGGGTCATGGGATGTCTCGCGGCTCTGAGCCGCTTCATCTCACGCCTCGGCGAAAGAGGTCTACCCCTGTACCACCTCTTAAGGAAGGCCGAGCGCTTCACTTGGACCCCTGAGGCCGAGGAAGCCCTCGGGAACCTGAAGGCGCTCCTCACGAAGGCGCCTATCTTGGTGCCCCCCGCTGCCGGAGAAGCCCTCTTGGTCTACGTCGCCGCGACCACTCAGGTGGTTAGCACCGCGATTGTGGTCGAGAGGCAAGAAGAGGGACATGCATTGCCCGTTCAGAGGCCAGTCTACTTCGTCAGCGAGGTACTGTCCGAAACCAAAATCCGCTACCCACAAGTTCAGAAGCTGCTGTACACGGTGATCCTGACACGGCGGAAGTTGCGACACTACTTCGAGTCTCATCCGGTGACTGTGGTGTCATCCTTCCCCCTGGGGGAGATCATCCATTGCCGAGAGGCCTCGGGTAGGATTGCAAAGTGGGCAGTGGAAATCATGGGCGAAACAATCTCGTTCGCCCCTCGGAAGGCCATCAAATCCCAGGTCTTGGCGGACTTCGTGGCTGAATGGGTCGACACCCAGCTACCAACGGCTCCGATCCAACCGGAGCTCTGGACCATGTTCTTCGATGGGTCGCTGATGAAGACAGGAGCCGGCGCAGGCCTACTCTTCATCTCGCCCCTCGGGAAGCACCTACGCTACGTGCTACGCCTCCACTTCCCGGCGTCCAACAATGTAGCTGAGTACAAGGCTCTGGTCAACGGGTTGCGGATTGCCGTCGAGCTAGGGGTCCGACGCCTCGACGCTCGCGGTGACTCGCAGCTCGTCATCGACCAAGTCATGAAGAACTCCCACTGCCGCGACCTGAAGATGGAGGCCTACTGCGATGAGGTTCAGCGCCTGGAAGACAAGTTCTACGGGCTTGAGCTCAACCACATCGCTCGGCGCTACAACGAGACTGCGGACGAGCTGGCTAAAATAGCCTCGGGGCGAACGACGGTTCCCCCGGACGTCTTCTCCCGAGATCTGCATCAACCCTCCGTCAAGATCGACGACGCGCCCGAGCCTGAGGCACCCTCGGCCCAGCCCGAGGTACCCTCGGCACAGTCCGAGGCACCCTCGGCCCCCGAGGGCGAGACGCTGCGCGTCGAGGAGGAGCGAAACGGGGTCACGCCTAATCAAAGCTGGCAGACCCCGTACCTGCAATATCTCCACCGAGGAGAGCTACCCCTCGACCGAGCCAGAGCTCGGCGGTTGGCGCGACGCGCCAAGTCGTTCGTCTTGCTGGGGGAAGAGAAGGAGCTCCACCACCGCACCCCGGGCCCTTGTTGGAAACACCCGGGGGCTACGCGATCCCCTGGGAAGGGCCGCTTGTCATCGCCAAAGTTATGAAGCCCAGAACAAACGAACTAGCCGACAGTCGAGGCGAGGTCTGCACCAACACTTCGAACGTCTAACAGCTACGTCGCCTCTACCCTTAAGATGCTTTCAAGTCGTTCGCTCATCTTGCCCCCACGCAAGTTTTAGTCATCAAGGAAGGGTCAGCCTTGCCTCGGTAGAGCCCGACCCTCCCTCGGGGGCTAAAAGGGGCGAACCCCCTCTCCGTCGAAATTTTCCTCGAAAAAAGATCTCTTCTGCCAGAATGTCTTTCGTGCTTTTCGACTACTTCGAAAGTGGATCCTGAAAACGACGGAGTACATGTAAGCAGCCAAGGCTGACCGAGCCGAGGGACTCCTACGCCTCCGGGATACGGGTACCTCACTCGTCACCTTCTGCCATAAGTAACTCACGTTCGGATAAGTGATTCCGCGGACCGAACAAGTCTTCACGTTCGGAAGCTCTTCTGCCGGAGCGATTCTTCGAGCCTTCTCGACTGCGTCGGTGACAGAACCCCATGGACGGGTAAGAGTGCGCGTAAACGGCAAGGCCGACCGAGCCGAGGGACTCCTACGCCTCTGGGACACGGATACCTCACTCATCACCTTCCGTGAGAAGCAACTCTCGCTCGCACAAACAGTTCTGTTACCGACAAAAAAGTCCAGATACTCGAAACAAGAGGGAAGGAGACGCGGCTTTACAATACGGCGAGGGTGTGTTTCGGCCTCGGCGGCCGCAGAAAACACGCGCTACAAGATAATCCGATCCTGCAGGCTCGAATCTTGATGGCTAAAGGGAGCAGCAGCACCCTCGGCGTCGACAACACCTCTGGCGAGGTCCGGCCTAGCCTCGGACGGCGACGCGGTCCAAGGGTCTCCGCTCTGAAGGACAACGTCATCACCGAGCCCGGGCCATCGCCGCCAGGGTCTTCTCCAAGAATCCGGCCCGAGCAGGCGGCTCGGCCGGTCACCCCGAGGCCTCGGCAGGTCAATTCCAGCGTCAGTCTCGCTAACGGACGACCCGGCCAGGCTCCGGCCGACCTGGCCTTCTTTTCGAGCCAACTATGCCTCTGTTCGCGCTGGCACCGCTACCCCTGGCCTCGGCTCATTGAAGAGCGGCCGAGGGTTTCCTCTAACTAAGCAAGGGAAGCCTCGGACAACAAGGCTGACCGAGCCAAGGGACTCCTACGCCTCCGGGATACGGATACCTCACTCGTCACCTTTACACGGGGCAACTCACGCTTGGTGAAGCGGTTCAGACAACCAACAGGCGAGTCTTAGTGCTCGAAAATGGGGAAAACACGGCTCCGTGCCAAATTTACATACATGTTCAGGCCTCGATAGCCACAGTGAACAAAAACACTGGCATTCGAAGTGCCATTACAAACGGAACTCCGGTTCCACCTCCGCAGGTACGAACAACCCCACTCAATGGGGGAGGGGCCTGCGGAGCAACAGAAGACCGACGAACGGCTCGCCGTCGCCCGCCCCAGCAGCGGCGACGATGAAGACTTCTGCTCCGGGGGGCCGAACAGCAGCAGCGATGACCTCAGGATGGATGCTGCTGCCAGGAGGCCCCCGCCCGTGCCCAAACTCGTGAGGCAAGGACGGGCAGAAGGCCGTAGAGTTGGAGGTCGGTCCGCAGGTGGCGCCGGCAAGCTCGTCGGCGACGGAACCTCTTCCAGCTGTCGTGGTGGGAGGCGACACCGGGAGCGGCTCTGAAGCTGCTCGGCTCAGAGAGCCGGGCACGGTGCAGCTGCCAGCGCCACGGACGGCTCCTGCCCTTCCCCCCGATCACTGAGGGAAGGAGCGGGCCACCACACACGCAGGGGTCGACCCCAACTCGGCACACTCCCCTCCCCAGCCCTGGTGATGAAAATCCTTGAGGCTGAGGGAGGGGCAGAGGCCGCGGCCCGGTTCGCTCTCCCCCGCCATCGAACTGGAGGTCACCATCTTGGGTGACCGCCGGCGAAGGGGTGCGACCGGGCTGCATGATGAAAATCCTTGAAGCCGAACGACGGCTGAAAGGTACCAACTCCCGCAGAGTTGCGTTCCTCCAACGACGAAGCGGAAAGACGGCGGATATCCCCCATCCGGGGGCTTGGAAGGTGGAAAGACACGATGCATAAGGGAGCGCGAAGACACGGTCGCCTTCCAAGAGGGTCACCCTCCTTTTAAAGGCGACTCTCCCTACTTGCGTCCCCAGCCGTCGTGGGCTGAGTCTTCTCCAACACGCTCCAAGGTCCTCCCCCTTCGGCGCGGGGGCTGGGTCCCATACGGCATGCAAGCCGGCCCAGAGCAGAAGAAGCCAAACCGCCGCACGCGGTGCGTGCAACCGCCCAGCGGTTACAAGCGGCTCTCCACTTTTGCCCAGACCAGCGGGCGAAAGGGCGGGCAGCCATGCAGGTGGCATGCAACCGCGCCAAGTGGGCGCACTTCTCCGACTCCCAACACGCCCAGCATGGAGGCCCAGACCCATGCGTCATGCAACCGGCGCGCTGAATGCTTCGTGCATGCAACTGCACCGCCACTTGCGCCACCACCGCGCCTCCTCGACTGCGGAGCCAATACCGCGACTCGAGGCGACCCAGCGCACGACCCAGCGGCTCCAGCCTAGCGCGACGGTCAATGCGGCCGAAAACGGGCCGGCAGTAATGGCGGTGGCAGGCGGGCAGGAGCAACGGTCACGTCGTCAGCCAAGCTTACGTCCCATCCGGGGGCAGCGAGAGAACCCTCTCTCACGGCATGATGACAACGCGCCCGTGTTCCGTTCCTCGAACGGCTCGCGCACGCGCAACGGCTGCCCTGCAAACCACTCGCCTCGTCACATTAACTCCACGGCGGGACAGGCGGCGCCTCTGGCAGGAGAAGCGAGCGACGCTTCGCCTTCGCCATAATGACCGCGTCAAAAAAGGTACGTCGCGTCGTTCGATTTCGTATCCTTTTCTTTTTTTCCTCTTTCTCTCTCTTGCAACAGGGACCGGGAAAGGGGGATACCCCGAAAGGGATCCTTCCCTGTGAAGGAACCAGGCTCCGAGCCTCCCTACTGATCAGAAGTTCGAGGGCTGGCCCCTCGGAAGGGTTCAACAGCCGCCTCAGAGCATGTGGGCTCCACACCCACTACTGGTCAGAGGTTCAAAGGTCGGCCCCTCGGAAGGGTTCAACGGCCGCCTCAGGCTACTCGGGCTCCGCGCCCACTACTGATCAGGGGTTCGAAGGCTGGCCCCCGAAGGGTTCACAGCCGCCTCAGACACAGAGCGAGGGATGACCATGGGTACGTTCGATACATAACCAAGGCTCGGGCTGCGCTCCCGAGGTACCCTAGGACATTTCCGAGACCAGCGGGAACGATCTTGTAACGAAATCCCATCAGAGGGAGGCATCGAGCCCTCGGACCCCGTCGCCAGGGGACCGGGTCCGGCAGATCACCCGCAGGTACTTTTGGGCGCGCCTCTGGGCCCCTAGCCGACCCCTAACGAATGGGGCACGGACGTCCGCTCGGATCACCCGCCTGCAGCTCACCGGAGACACCATGTTCGGCGCCCACCGAGGGCAACATGGCGCTCTCCCCCCTCCTCCTTGCGGAAAGGCGACGCAGGGGCGTATGCAAAAAAGTCGAGTCTGTCCCTGATCGCCCTCTCGCCCTGTGCAGAGGCTCGGGGGCTGCTCTCGCAAACCCGGCTCCGGCCAAACCGTTGACAGCGTCAACATACCAGCCCGAGAACTTGGGACCCGACCGTACACCCGGGCTACGGCCAACTCGCATGAGGGAACGACCAGACCAGCCGAAGCATTGCACAAGGCGTTAAGACCTCGGAGGAGTCAAACCACTCCTCCGAGGCCTCGGGGGCTACACCCGGCGGGTGCGCTCGCGCGCACCCACCGGAACAAAACGCAACCGAGAAAGGCTGGTCCCCTTGCAAAAAAGTGCAACAAAAGCCTCCAAGCGAGTGCTAACACTCCCTTCGAGGCTCGGGGGCTACTGTCGGGGACCATAATTAGGGGTACCCTCAAGGCTCCTAATTCTCAGCTGGTAACCCCCATCAGCATAAAGCTGCAAAGGCCTGATGGGTGCGATCAAGTCAGGGATCAGTCCATTCGAGGGACTCGATCACGCCTCGCCCGAGCCTAGCGTCGGACAAGGGCAGCCGACCCCGGAGGATCTCCGCCTCGCCCGAGGCCCCCCTCCAGCGGCGAACACGCTCCCGGCTCGCCCGAGGCCCTGTCTTCGCCGAGAAGCAACCCCGACCAAATCGCAGGAGCATTTAATGCAAAGGTGGCCTGACACCTTTATCCTGACGCGCGCCCCTCAGCTGACAGAGCCGAAGTGACCGCCGTCACTTCGGCTCGCCACTAACCGGTCTGACAGAAAGACAGCGCCGCCCGCGCCGCTCCGACTGCGGTGCCACTTGACAGGGTGAGGCTGACAGGCAGTCAGGCCCGGCCGCACGCACCATAGGAAGCTCCGCTCCGCCCGACCCAGGGCTCGGACTTGGGCTAAGCCCCGGAAGACGGCGAACTCCGCTCCGCCCGACCCAAGGCTCAAATTCCGCCCTGGCCTCAGCCAACGGCCTCCGCCTCACCCGACCTAGAGGCTCGGACTCGGCCTCGGCCACGGAAGACGGACTCGACCTCGACCTTGGAGGAGCCTCCACATCGCCCAACCTAGGGCGCGGACCGGCCACGTCAACAGGAGGCGCCATCATTACCCTACTCCAAGCTGACTCAGGCTACGGGGAACAAGATCGGCGTCCCATCTGGCTCGCTCCGCCAGATAGGCGATGATGGCGCCCCGCATGTTCCCTGACGATGGCGGCTCTCGGCCCCCTTACGAAAGCAAGAGGACGTCAGCAAGGACTCGATGGCCCTGACAGTTGTCCCTCCGCCAGGCTCCAGCGCTCCTCCGACGGCCACGACATCACACAAACCGGGCGCCAAAATCTCTTCGGCCGCCACGATGGCGTGTACTTAGGGCACTAGCTCTCCTCCGCTAGACACGTAGCACTCTGCTACACCCCCCATTGTACACCTGGACCCTCTCCTTACGCCTATAAAAGGAAGGACCAGGGCCCTCTTAGAGAGGGTTGGCCGCGCGAGGACGAGGACGAGACGGGCGCTCGCGTGAGGTCGCTCGCTCCTTCCCCCGTGTGGACGCTTGTAACCCCCTACTGCAAGCGCACCCGACCTGGGCGCGGGACGAACACGAAGGCCGCGGGATTTCCACCTCTCTCACGCCCATCTCCGGCCACCTCGCTTTCCCCCCTTCGCGCTCGGCCTCGCGTCGACCCATCTGGGCTGGGCTTGCGGCGACACTTCACTCGTCAGCTCAAGGACCCCCCGGTCTCGAAACGCCGACAAAACTGTTAGAGATGACCTAAGCACTAAGCAGCTAGAGCTATCATCCACTTAGGCTTGTTCGGTTCTACCCTAATCCATATGAATTGAGAGAGATTGAGGAGGTTTCAATCCCTAGGAAGTCAAAATCCCTCAATCCATATCAATCTCCTCCAATCCATATAGATTAAAAATAACCGAACAAATCCTTGTCAAAAGATATCGAACAGAACCGGACCTCGTACTGAACAGCCGCGAAAGATGTAGCCTTCCGCACTCCTGTCAATTCAGTCAGTACTCCCAAGAGGAAAGCTCAACTAATCAATGGACACAAACTTATTAGCATACTGCATCATTGCATTAAACAAAAGCTCCGAATTCTTCGAGGTTTAAGAGCTACCTCGACAAGAAGAAATACATTCTATACTGAATAGTAAACTAATAAAGATGATGTGCAACATCACCTATCTTTCTGTTCATGGTACAATTGAAAAACTTGAGATAAGCAGTAAATTTTTAAGTTACACTACCACCATTCCACCAATACAAAAGACAACACGGCAGAACTTTGTTAAAGGAAAAAAGTTACTGAGCTAGGCCAGGCGTTGCATGCCTGCATCGAGATCGGCCTATACAACTAAATCCCAAGCGTAACGTATACACATCAAGGACCACAAGCTTATACCTATCCAGCATCATCCGCTCATCTACTGGTAACTCTCCTACAGAACACGGGTGTACCACGTCAATGACCAAACGCTACACGCCTTGTCTGGACAAGGCACGCCAAGTGACATGCTGGTAAGCTCCATTTATTTGTTGAATAGTAAGGGATGCATAATGGACAGACTCACAGACCTAGTGCTGGCGACTCCCACGAGTGGACTGGCGACTCCCACGAGTGGACTCTGCAAGGGAATAGCCAAGGCAAGTCTTACATCTACATTTTTTTGCTGCGTTAAATCTAGAACCTAGGGGTGATAATTGATTAGGATCCAAATGATTCTTCACAGAATGGTAGGGCCCTAAATAAATTTTAGTTCAAAATAAATAGAAATAGGACCGATCCTAATCCGATCCTTAAATCTTATAGTGTAAAATTTAGAGCCCATTATCACCCATACTGGAACCTTAGGCTCAGTGGGAAAACGACTTCTCACCGCTGCACCAGTAGTAAGGGATACATCATACATGTGGTAAAAGACTACAACACCCACAAGTATGGTTGCCTGCATATTTCTGCTATAATCAATCTCTCCCATAGCCCCGGTGAGGATAAGAATTTCCAGGGCCACCTGTCCCTGTGTTTCCATAGCCTCCGGTCCCTGTGTTTCCATAGCCTCTGCCACCATAATATGAACCTCGGGAACGTCCACCGCCACGGTAACCTCGGGCGCCACCACGGTAGGGTTGCCTGTGCCTTGGAAATTCGCCAAAAGTCTACACGCCAATAAAAATGGGTAAAGCAGTAGCAGAAAAATCAAGGGAGGGAAAGGGTGGTTCCTAACCTCTGTATCTACTCTGCGCCGTTCAGAAGGTCTGCCCCTTCCATTTGGTCCTCCACGTCCAAATGTTCCACTAGAGAGGGAATCAAAAAAATCATCCTTGACATAAACAGGCTGCATTAAGGTCAAAACAAGTTTAAGATTTCTTGCAAAGAAAAAAAAACCACCAATATGTCTGAAACAATGATAAAAGAGCATCAAACCTTAACAGATAGCTCTGGGTTATCAGTTTCCTCAACCTCCAGGTCTTCATCAAACACATCATCTCCCACCTCACCATCCTTGTCCCTTGACTGCGATTTCTTTCCAAGATGACCCCAGACTTCATCTTTGTTAAACTTCTCATTCATGGCCGTGAAATCAAATTCTTCAGTGAATGTTGTTACTGACTGTGAAAACTGCAAAGCAAGATACAAACATTAACAAATCTAACACTTAACTGTCTATTTAACAAAAAATATTATTCAATCCGAGCATCATTTCCCAAGGTATACAAATACTCCCGCCTCTGTTGCATTTTACAAAGAATTGTCTGACATGGCACGATCCCCCAATTGACACTTTAACCAGTCATTTGATTAATATTATACTTCTATGGTTATAATCTTATGATCGTTGGATGGTACATTTCATTACAAATCTAACCATATCATGTTTTTAAATTTTAATACAATAGTTAAAACATGTTGGCTAAGTTATTAATCAAAGATTGTGAAGTTTGTACCTTAATAAGTGTGTGCACCTTACGAACTGGACCAGAGGGAGTAAATTCCAGATATGATACAAGAGGCACTTGCACAAAGAATATCTAGAAGTATACTCTAAAGGTTCATAGTGTTGTTCCTTGGAGTATCATGTGAACACACATCTCTTTGACCCCGAATCAGCTTATGCTTATCAAACCGCAGACTCAAAGGGGTCCACAAATTTGTCCGCAGTCAAAGCGAGAGCCTTCCTACTATATGCTACAAGTGATCTATGAAATAAGAGCACACCCAAAGCACACATGCAGTACACACTGATGGGGTCAGTGTGCCACTTATCACGAGTCAAAGGTGTCATTTTCCAACTCACATTGTTTACAGTGTTGCTCGCTTACCAAGCAATTTCACAATAGCTTTGCCCAAAAGACATTTCATGTGCATTGTACATTGCGATTTGTGAATGTGCGAACTCACTAGCAAACTAATAAGGTGAACCATGAAACCACTTCAAAATGCTATTGTACATATGCTTTTCTGTTGGTACACATGGCTGACACACCTAAATTATACACATTAAGTAGTTAACAAATTACTATTATCAAATCAAAAAATGATTATAGTTGGCAGATTTGTCAAATTTCATGCTTTAGAGTTGACAAAAACAAAATAAATATGCATAGATGATCTGAATATTATCTCTTCTTAAAAAACATAGAATGATTCCATTTAGACAAATAGGGCGAGCCAGTGCCGAAGGCTCATGTGGGGGTCTAGGGAAGAGATAAACCAAGAGAAGCCACAGAGAATCTGCTTCAAATTCGCGACTTGGTGGCTCAGTGAGACAGCTCTCACTACTGCGCCAAGCCTGGTGACTCAGTGAGACAGCTCTCACCACACTATTCAGGACTAGTGAAGAGCATAATGTAAGGACATGAACCATGAGACGAGGGTTAAATTAGCATCCCTTGTCATTAAATATGATCAAAACAAATAAAAAATGGATTGTATCAGCATACCGCACTCCCTCTACCCCTTCCACGGCCCCTAAAGTTGTGATGGTTGTGCAAACCAGATCCATTGTACTGAAATCAAAGTGAGGCACAACTTAATGAGTCCATGATGCAAAGACAAATATGGGATAAGCATGAACTTTCTTCAGAGGAAACATGAAGCATTAATTTCATTACATGGTATTTAAAAATAAAAAGCAATAAAAGGAATGAAAGAAAGCAAGGGAAACTAATCATTCAATAAAAAGCATCATGGCTTGAGGTGTAGGCAAAATTGGCAACAAAAAAAAAACATGCTACCTTGCATAGTTTTTTTGGAAACCTGCAATCTCACCTTATCTTGTGGATTAATTTTCAGTTGGTCATATAATTAAAATATTTCTCTGTTTATACACACACATATAGATACATACATATAGTATGTTACATTGTTACCGCTTTTCATTAGATTAAGTCAGAACAAAAAGAAAGTAACGACCAGCAGAACAATTTTCATAGTTCACAAATTCAAATTTAAAAAGATTGTGGCTCTAGGTTCATCAGGTCGTTGAGAATAACTCCAAACCAAATCACATACTGAAACATCTGCACATGGTTAAAAAAACTAACTGTTTTCAACTGAAACAACTCTACTTCGCTTCTGCAAGCACGAAGACATGAGTAGAAAAGCACATACCTTCTGAGGTGTCTGTTTGGGCAATGGCAATATAGGCTCCTTATTTTCAAGCAGAGACTGTGATGGTGGGTCTGGTAGCAAAGGATCAGGCAGTAATGGTTCTGCAACCTTAGCCTTTGGCTCAACCGGCTTGACTTCTTTGCTAGCCACCTGTAATGGTGCCTGCATGGAGTGTGATGATGAAAGCATGGATGATGTATTCTGCAATAGTTGACCTGATGATGCCAACAAAGGCACAGCCATCTCCACTTGTGCTGAGCTAGATGGGGCAATAGTCGAAGAAACAGACTGAGATGCAGTTTGGTATGACAGTGTTGAGCCTGGAAGAGCAGTAGCCTTGTTGCTACTAAATGAAGTTATGTTCTGTGACACTGTTGCACTAGTTTCAGCCACCGGTGTTGGCTGGCTTGGATAAGGAAAAGTTGCACCAAGAGATGTTGCAGGAGTAAACAAAGATCCCATGTTTGGCACCTGAGGCTTTGAGCTTTCTGGAGCTAATAAGGTAGCAGAAGCAGGAGCTGTTGTAGCAGGCAGGATACCTGAAGAACCTTGACTAGTAATAGGTGGCATCAATGAGGGTTGGAGTTCTGACAGCTTTTGCAGCCCAGATGGCAAAGGATTTAGTCCTGGATATTGAAGATTCTGGGGAACTGACAATCCTGGTGTTGGCTGAAGCAGCAGAGGTTGCTGCAAATGAGGTGGCAGCCCACTTGAAGGCGCATAGTATCCATGCCAGTACATTGAGGGAACCGAAAGTGTCGAAGCATTTCCTGCTGGAGGTTCTGCTGAAGAGCCCCACGGAGCATTTCCTGCTGGAGGTGCCGCTGAAGAGCCCCGTGGAGCATTCCCTGGTTGGTATAGAGGAATGTTACTCTGAAAAAGTGGCCTCTGAAGCCCATATTGAACTGCCTGGGAGCTGAGGTCTGGTAAAACTGCACCCCCAGCGGAAGGCAAATTTGACGATGTTGACGCTGGTTGAGAATAATGTGACTGCAGAACAGTGTTTGTGAGCTAAGCAGCCATGAAGGGGCAGATTACAGCTTGTCTATTTTATACTGGTATATGGTGGCACCTGGATTATGGCAGGGTCATTGTGCAGGGAAGCTGCTTGTGGTGGAGGCGGCGGTGGTGATGACTTAACTTGCAAATCCTGCAGAATTGTTGGAACCCAGGTAAATTATGATGTTAAACAAAATAAAAATGAGCACGAAATTTATAAGAGCAAATTGTATAAGTATACATATATACATATTCAAACGCTTGCACTAAAAACATGACATAGATGCATTCATGCATCAAAACACATAAGGCAAAATAATCAATGAATGTCATAGAGTTTAGAGAAGGAAATTACAAAATAGATATTTTAAATAAGTACATGGCACAACATGGTACATATGCATTTATGGATTGCACACATATTGAACTAAAATATTCAAAACTAACTGCCGCATAGAGTGCAAGATAGATTAAACATATACAGAAATATAAATGTATTTCTTATTATACTAATATTACTTGCACTAATATTACTTGGTACACTTGCACTAATATTACTTGTCTTCTTATTATACTTATAAGTTGGATTCATACAAAATATAAACATATACAGAGTCCTCAAAAACAAGTCGAGGCAGGTTAGAGATGAAACATAATAACAGACACAACAAAGAGTGCAAGATAGATTAAATAACAATAGGAAAGTAAGAAAGATAAAATTTGCTAGGCCATTTTGACACATGGTACATGTAAGAGGAGTAAATATGGAAGACACGAACAAATACTTGATTGTCCCTATGGGCAATATTACTGTAGGCAAGCAAACAATTCAAGCAACATGTGCTTAGCGACTTTACAGGAAATCACCAATCTTATATTCTAATAATTCTAATGATACAAACACTTGAAAAGAACAGAAATTCAATAGTTTGTGAACTAGAAACATAGACACCACATGTGAGTTTGGCTTTGTTTGATGATAAGATAACTTCATTATTGCTTTTAAATCCATCAGAACCTCAAACTGATGGGCCAAAATGCATAATTATATTGGTGATTAAGCAGAGAGCAGGCACCAACGTGAAGAAACTATTAACGGTGTGCATTGAACGACACTCAATTGTTGACACTGAAAGTAAGATTACATCAGGAGCCCTGTACATGGTTCCATATACCTTGATATCAGTTCCCCGAAAGAGGATATACTCGTATACTTTGTCGCTAGCAGGAATCTGCATTCCATCTTTCTTCCGACCTTCGGTCCCAAAGGACCGCACTACAAAACAATGAATTCACAAGTGTACATCATAACAGTGGCATCTGAAGTAAAGCAATAGCTAAGACCTAAGGCGTGCACGTCTCAGTTTGAAAACTGAAGTTTAACTGATTCAGACATGAGAGGACATAGCAGGCGGAACAATAACTGGTGACAAATCGAGTCGAGGAGCAAGTGGGGTGGGTAAACATAGTTCTACCATACATTGGAAAATTTCGAATTACCCTCAATCCCTGAGACCCTGACATTGGTAGGGGGGGCTAGGGGGACAAGGATTCGCCTCGCTGAGCGCACCAGGGACCAGCAAATCTAGGTCTGGAACATTCGCATCTGAGAAAAATGACAGCAGCGGATGCGGAGCGAGTGCGCTAGAGAAGAGAAAGCAGTTACCATTGCGCAGGCCGATGCTGGACTCCTCGGTGTTGATTTTGTAAAGGACGCCCTCGTACCTGATCTCGCTCTTCGAAGTCAGGCTAATGAGGCTCCCGATGTACGACTCCGCGGACCCGGCCGCCCCGCCGCCGGAGGCAGAGGCGGCCGCGGCAGGCGGCCGCGGGGCCGAGGAAGAAGACGCCGAAGCCGACGGTGGCGCTTCCGCCGCCATGGCCGCCACAGGATCCCGGGGCGAGCAAGGCTAGAGCTACGGATGCGAGGTGGTGCTGACCGAGAGGGAGAGGAGGGACGAAACCCTAGCAAGCGGCTGGTCAGATGCTCAGATCCCGTTGGTGCGCTCGCTCTCCTCGCTGCTCTCGATTAAACGGGCTTTCGTATGATTAATTAATTAAAGTAGGTATATGCACGTGGCCGAATCAGTATAATAAAATACATTTATATAAAAAGACATTAATTATTGTTCTACATTTTTGTTAGCAACACTTAAAGTGTATATTAACATATATTAGAGTATCTCCAAAAACTCTACATTTTTTACTCTCTCTACCACTCTATTTATCTCTTCGTACAAAATGAATTTTATATATAGTATATAATTCCAACAGACTATCTAATAAACACATTAGAGCATCTCCAAGAGACTAGCTAAATAACTCGTCAAGCCAAATTTTAGCTACTCAATAGTAAATTAAATCTCCAACAGACTAGCTATCTGACTCTGTAAATTGTCTCTCTCACTAGCTAAATTTGGCTAGCCACCTGACTAGCCAAACTAGATAGATAGTCTGTTGGACTCAGATGCTATATATAGAGTGTAGTCTTTATGAAAACGTAAATAGATAGTCAAATAGAGAGCAAAAAATGAAGAGTCTCTTGGAGATGCTCTTAGTTTAGCTAGCCAGAGTAGCTAGCTAAATTTGGCTAGATTGGTGAGGTAGATGGTTAGTTTGTTGGAGAGTTATTTTACTGTTAAATAGCTAAAATTTGACTTAAAAAGTTATTTAGCTAGACTCTTGAAGATGCTCTAGAAGATATATATATATATATATATATATATATATATATATATATATATATATATATATATATATATATATATACTAGGAGAGTGCCCGTGCGATGCCACGGAACATAAATTGCGAACCTCTAATAGACTTCATTTGAGACAAGTGATGCCCAAGAAAATGGGGTAAACTGACACAGCTATCACTTGCATTACTTGCCCTATGCGTGGAAGAATCTGACACAGCTATCACCCATGAAGATTTTCGGTTAACTTGTGAAACCGGACTTCATTTGAGACAAGACAATAATACCAGTGTTGAGCTTGCCACTCGGCCATGGCACACGCGAGAACACGGGATGATCAAGTAAAAACTGAACAGAATGCACTAATACAAAAGGCTGGCTTGCGTTCGCTTCCATGCTTCACAGGAAGCATAGCTGATATACAAATCGAGAACACTGGTATATGTAAAACTTCTCGATTTGCCACATAGTTTATCGTGCTTTTATACGTTCCCGTTGCAACGCACGGGCACTCTCCTAGTAATTTATTATACATCGAGTGAATTGAATGGTAAACTTTTATCTTGTACATATGTTTGGCCCATATAGCACACACATGATTTTGTCGGGCAGATGCATATACAGGATCACAGGAACAGCTGTGCTATGCGTAGTTCTGGATTATCTTCGACAGGGACGAGTATGTTCCCACGTAGGCACAGCAAACCCCGACAACTATGATGAACGAGCAAGCTGCTATCTGCGAATCAAACAGATGCGGTCAGTATAGAATGCACAATTCTACATTTCGTAGTGTGTCTAGTGTTCACTTAAAATCAGTAGCATGTCTATTTATATAACAGAAACATTTATTCCATGTCTTACCCTCTGAATTTTATACAGGCCTGTATTTGAGAAGTGGAGTATCAAATTGTAAGTCAAATAGCCTAGTTGCCAAGTAGATTCCAATACAGCCCAAATGAAAGGATTTAAACAGACCATAAATATAATTGTATAGAGGTTGCATGATTCTCTAAGCCTTGATGATATTACCCAGTTCTAATTGGGACCTATTTCAGTCAATCATATGCATAAGAATATGATCATGTCTTATGCTCAACCTTTAGCATTCCTCTTTCAGTCAATTTCTCACTAAAGCGCTGCTTACAAACTTGAAAGAATAGAACACTGGATCAGAAATATTTGCATGATTTTCATACCTGATGCCACCCTACTTTTGTCTTGAGGATCGCCAAAAAACACGCGCAAGGCAAAATGTAGGTCTACAACAAAAAAAACATATTTGAGACTCACTAATTTGTAGGCTAGGATATCTGAGCTGGACATGAAAATCTTACCACAAGCATGGCAAACAAAGAACCAACCAAGGCCATCACAAGTCCTATCAAAAGTTAAGATGCAAATGATTAGGATGGTATGCCGGTTGGCGATCTTTGAGGATTAAATACTATGCACTTACCAAAGAAAGGCACAGATAGAGCAATCAGGAGGGTTGATATCACCAGAGATGATCTAAGCATGATTATTGTAGAATACTTTTGTTGGTTTGGTGGCAGCAGCTCTTCCAAACTCATAGCCAATGGAATAATAGTTAATGCATATGTGTTTATTCATTAAGTAAAGTAAGCGAACAATATTGCAATGATCTGAGGATGTAGTAAAACGTGTATGGTATCCTCAAAGGAATGAAGAACCCGACTGTATTTTAGAGGAGCTTGGGAGAAATGTTTCAGCACGATTTCCAGTGTACCCTTTTTACTTTTGAATCTAAGTAGTTAACTAACTCTATGTACTAAAATATACTTGGACATAAAGAAACATTTGTTCCATTTTTTATGAGACTATCAATTGGCACACCAAGGATATTTGGTTATTGGATTTGCCACCTGCAGTAAGCATCGAGAGGTGATTAATTATTATTAAACAACAAGGTCAGGCCCTTTTTCTTACTACCTCCGTTTCAAAATAAATTAATTCTTAGGGTCACCCTAAGTCAACTATCTTAGGTTTGACCAACTTTATATGATATTATAATGACATCCATGACACCAAATAAGTATATTATGAAATATATTTCACAGTGTATCTAGTGATACTAATTTGGTGTTATAAATATTGGTGTTCTTTTCTATAAGGTTGATCAAACTTAAAATAGTTTGACTTAGGATAACTTTAGAAGTTGATTTAATTTGAGACGGAGGGGGTGAAAGAGGAATTTGAAAAGGTTTATCAAGCAACAATTACCGTTGTCCAAACAGCAATCTTAGAAATGACAGAATTATCTGGTAAGTTGAGTGTGAATTGGGACTCTGTGGCTTCACCAAACATTTTGTATCCCATCACTGCAGCACCAGCATACAAAAAGGTAGACAGCCCAATACTGACAAGAAACAGAAAACAGATGTGAGTGCTGCATTTCCAACAATAATAATCATTGAATGTGCATTAGTGTGGGATCATCCCGGTTAAAATGATTACCAAGTAAAAAGAATTGAAGGAAACTGGTTGCGAATCTTCAGGGAGGAATAGATATTTGGAAAAACCCCATGCCCTGAGTAGCAGTAACCATATAGATATAATCCAATTGCAATAGGAATTCCTGGGGCGTTCAGTGCAGTCCCTTCATTCTCAAAGCCGACATCATTGACAACCCCAACCAAGAACAGGCAGATGACCACAAGGAGGCAGAGCCGTCGCAGTCTGGTGCAGCGATACCTTGCTCAACATACCAGAATTCTGGGTCTCTGAAGCTTTCCAGGATTTCCTGTCAGAACATGATGTTGTGAGAGAACCGAAGTTTTCGATCAACTGCACTGAAATTCTAAGTTTGGATGGATTGTCACTTCTACTGAAACCTGCTAGTCAACCTGATGATTCTAGAATGAACTCTTCTTCTCTTCAATCTGATGCATCTCAATCTGTTCCTGTACCAACAACAACAAATAAGAAGCCTGGCAGACCAAAGTGGCTGAAAAGGTAACATTATTTGCTCGTCTTAATTGCAATATAGGTACATGCCCGTGCGTTTCCACGGAAGTAAAAAATTAATATAAAATATACATACGTAACGACAAACATCACTATGATATGCAAAATCCATTGGCAAAATATCACTGTAACACTAATATTATATTGACGATATAAATATGTAGTATTTTTATAAATACGTCGACCCAAATAGATTGAACTGATGTCGAACAAACATTTGATAAAATTTGATAAAACGCTAGTATACAACAATTACATGGAAACGAATCACATATGGTGGGGTTTGTAGGAAAAAATCATGATGGCTTTTGTAGAAAAAATAAATTTGCATGCACAGTTAACCAAACTTACATCAATAAATAAGCCAAGGTGGTTTGTCAGATGTACACTCTTTTACCTCTTTATAGCACAGTCAAGTCCATTAGCACATGCTAGTATTATACCTGCACATTGAATGGAAAGAACAAAATAATGGTGAGTAATTCAAAATCAACAACGCCCATTTTATACCTCTAGGTCCACTTCAGAGATGAAGAACATGGGTCATTCGCTCCGCTCCTGTGTGCGCCCGCCCTCTGCTCAACGCACACTGATGGAGCAGAGCTCAGGATTCACTTATCTGCTCCGACTCAGTCACACCCACCGCAGTTGCCCCTGGTGTTCCAAGCTATGGCGGATGTCACCGTCGACAGCGATGACCTGCTTCCTCAGCGCTACAGCAGCAGGTTTATTGTTATATTTCACTTGTAACCTTGCGCTTTGTCGTTGCTGATTGAGCCTTCCGTGAGAATTTCATCCAAGAACTCGTCAGCCACGCCGCCGTCTTCATCGATCCTAAGCCTCCTTGTGTACCACCTAAAACCCTGGTTGGATAAACACAGGAACCAGATCATGGTTATAATGGCTGTTTTAAAATAAAGGTTAAAAAGGATTACAAGCAGTACAAAGTTTTAAGACATGTGACAAGGAATTGCATGTTTTCCTCAAAATATAGGCTACATACTGAAAGCACAAACATCCAAAAGGCATCTGTTTGGTAAGAACATTTAAGCTCGATGAAACATATGCACATGACTATAAAGGCACTCCGTTCCATGAAGAAATATGATGCCAGAGGGGAAAACCTTACTATGACAGTGACATACTTCAAAAGAGAAGACATGTAGCAGAGAATTTGTTAGGTAAACAGATGAACAGATGCTCTTCGACATATAACATAAAATGTGCTACATCAACTCCTATATAAGATATCCCCTTCTTTTGTAAGTGCCAAAAATATTCACTGAACACGTAATATACACCCAGAACAATGAACTAATGTAGTTAAAGTCTGAGGACGACTAATGATAGATGTGCGTGCAGTAGGTCGAGATGCCCATTTGCTAGTTTTATACCCTACAAGAATAAACAATACTTTGCAAACAGAGGAATATTAACCGATTTAGCAATTTTTTCCAAAATGTATTATGGATATTCATCCTGGAATATACAGGAGGAGATAGTCATAAAGGTTGAAAAATGTTATCAAGAACTTGTTGTGAAACAGCCAGCAAAAGGCACAATGTCTCATAATGCAAAATCAAAAGGTCTGATTCCACCAAACACCTGTCATTTCTGTAACCAAGCTGAAAATCACGAATAACTCATGCCCAAAAATTGGAATACATGACTGCAAGTTTTAAAGAGTTTTAGAAAACAAATTTACAAATCATAATGCCAAAGCCCAGGCAATTAACCAACTATGAACTATCTCAAACAATGCCCTTGTAAACACTATACACGTTAGTAATACACATGGACCAGGCAATGAATCATTGGTAGCAACAAAAGCAGATAAGGCAATGAATCATTGGTAGCAACAAAAGCAGATATAACTCCTTAGCATGTTTGGCTACTTTAATCAGATACTGCCATTGCTTGGTATTATCAGTTTTGAGATAAGCAATAGTCCAACAACGAGGCAAGCGAATGAAACAAGATAAATTATCGAGTGTGGACCTTGCAGTTTAGGGCAGCGTGCTGCTGCAGCGCAGAAGCCTGGGACTGGTATATGGGGACGTTCTTGGCGATGAGGTCTTTCCTCTGCATCCCCTCTTTCCTCGGCCATCCGCCGATCAGGACGGCGAAGCTGACGCCTCGGAACGCTTCGGGCTTGTCGCTCGTTGCCACGACACCTGCAACAACGCACAACAACAAACGATGAACACTGAGCACAGACAGGCAGCAGATGAACGCCGAACACAGCAAACGACGAGCACACCTCTGAGAAGAGGCAACGCGGCATCGATCAGCTCCATCCTGACGCCGCTCAGGGCGTCCGCCGACTTAGGGAGGTCCAGCATGTAGAGAACCACCGGCTGGTCTGGTCCAAGCATCAGACCCCTCGCGATCATGGCGACTATGGTGTACCCAATCTGCCCGGCAAGTGCGTTTCAGGGAAGCATTACTGTTAAACCAACATAAGCAAAATCCGGAAAGTGAATGAATTATCTTCAGATGTGAACATATAACATAAAATATATTCTGTATCAGAAAGGTTCTAAACGCACATGATAGATCGTGAAAACAGAAAGTTAAGATTGTGCGGTTGAGTGTAAATGAGATAAATTACAGTAAAGAAGTTAAGAAGCAATCACAAAATATTCTAGTTTTGCTCACCAACTAATCCAGCTTGGAATGACAAAGATAGTACCTTGACAGTTATCTTCAAGCCACTGTAATCAGTACAAAACAATTTAAAATGGGATTAATTAATAAGCATTGATCACCAGAAGAAGGGGTGGGGAGAGAGAAATGATGGATGCATTGGTTTAGTCTGTGGGCTGAAGCAACCTGTTGCTTATTGCTGGTATACTTTCTGGCACCCTTTGGCCAAATATCAAAGACCTCTCATTCTCCCAATCAAATGCAGGCTCATATACTGGCAGTGGTGACAGATTACAGTGCTGAGAAAAACACAGATGATAAAGATATTGTTAATGTTCAACACCAAGATGAGAATTGATAATGATTGCAATAACTTGGAGGAAAAATTGTCACATGAGAGCTTTAAAGAATAAAAACACATGGTATGTTATTTCGAAAGGCTTAAAATGATTTTACCAGTCTTCAAATTTGACTCACGAAGATAGAAGGTGCGATGAGCCCTATCCCTCCATACCTGTAAGTCACTGTACAGTACAATAGTATGGTACTTCGTTTCCAATAAAAAGATGAAAACCCATAGGAGTCTTTTAAGCACAGTACTACAGTAGGATAAGCTGAAGGTTCTAAAACACCAATGCATCTTTGAAAGTACAGAAATCTGAACTGCCTTCATATTTGCAACATATAACTAAAATATATGTTGGCAAATGTTCATAACGATACTACGAACCTAAAAGGCAATACAATTAATTAGGATAATAAGTTGAGTATCATTACAAATAAAATCATATCTATCTGATGTGCCTAATAATTTCTTGTATTTCTTCTGGAATGTTGTCTTTGGATTCATTGTCCTTGTACTTCAATAATTCTACTAAGAATTTGGTCCTCAGGTCATTCTCATTCTGCACATTCATTATTACATATCATTGATCTCGATTAATAATCAATTATAGAAGAACAATATTGACAAAGTATTAGAACAAATAGGATACTCACAGTGCAAATGCAGGGTAACCTTATACCATTCCAATCGTGCATAAAGTTGATAACAAGAAAGCCAGATAAATCCCTACAAATTAAAATAATACGTTGTTACATATATGTAGACAAAATTAATACGTTGTTCGGGTTAAAAAAAATTACCAGTTTAATGTTCTTGGAACCCATGTTGGTACTATACGACGCCACATATAAATATCGTCTTTCCATGTAGGATTGGCCAATTCCATGGCAGCATTCATATTATTGGCAATATAATGTATATTATGGATATAATGCATGCTAGGATGATCACCCTTAAACCATGATGGTATAGGCATGGAGTCCATTATATAGATGCTTCTAGTGTCCATGTTAAGTACATATAAGGTGAAGTGACCCATGAAAGAAAAGGGCAATAGAATCTGCAAGTTAAAAAATTAGTTCAAGTAAGAGAAAAAACAAGATTACAAAAATGATGAAGAGTATAGCTTACTTGTTTGCAATCTGAAACATCGTACTCCATGTCAGGCCAACATTCTAATAATTTTGCCAGCATGTTGATATCTGGCTTTGCACGAAGGCGAGGGTCTCGACCAAATTTAGTTATGGACTACTTTTTGTTAGTAAAATAATAATGATATAATGAACACACTTATATGAATAAAGACTAATTACTTGAACTTACACAGAATTGTAGATCCATGTAGTGGTATTTGTCTTCCAACAAGAACAAGGCATCATTGCATGCGATCATCCGAACAGCCATGTTAAAACAATCTGTATCCATCGGCTTATTTACATCCAATATATCTTTAAGTTTTTGAAGACTTAAAGAAATTGGATAAGGTTTAGTGCTCTGAATCCAATGTTTCCTATTAAATGAACATTTGTTTTTATAGTTAAAGCAAGAACATATGTGTTGAATATTTACCATGCATATACTATATTAAATGAGAATTAACTTACTTTAAATATTTGGTGTTGTCTATCCCCATGATATATGTGCATAATACAAACATCAGTTCTTGCGTGTTTGTTGATGTTACTTTAGCAGGCAGAACATATGGAGATATATATGGTTCAATCTGATGTGATGTATTTGACGATTTAGATAACTCACATGGAGTATCGATTATTTGAACATCACTTGAACTCTCTCCATCTTCATCCACATTGTGGTCAAGATATTGATGGCTTTTCTTTGTGTTTAATCTCGAGTCCCATAATATTGCAGGTAGCTTAAACCTAAACATTGTTATATCATCCTGCAAGTATATAAATTAGAACAAAAGAAACATTGTTCCTATAAATAAATATACGTCCTCTACCTGAGTTACGTTATCAGATAGGGAGGATCCTGTCCAGTATTCCATATAGTTTATCATCCATAGCCCGCAAGATACCCTAATATGAAATTTAACAGATCAGGTGAGTTTCTATGTATATATGAAAATAAATATAACTAATTTTATAGAGTTGTGGTCACATGAATTTTACCCATCGGTTTGCATTTGTGTTGTGATCTTCTCTATAACTGGCCATGATGCAACATCAAGGTTCGACCACTTGCCTTGGTAAAGCTCTTTATGTTCTGCTGCAAGTTTAATCTGTCTTTCTAGACCTTTTAACTATGTGTATATATAAAACATATCAAGATTTATAGATAACAAATAATGTAATGATGAAATAATCATAATATAAAAGAAATGATTACTCACTGTAGTATAAAGGTCTCGGCGATCCGTTATTTGTTGTCCCATAGAATCGAGTACATGTACCTCACTTTTTTTTGCATTCAGAACTGCCAGATACCAATGAAAATTTTCTATATTCATTGGAATGAACACCTTCATAGAACATACATTAACATTAATTTGTAAGTATTGTGCACCAATATATTACATATTACATATATTAAAAATGAGATGAGTTTTAGGTCAACCATGTCAGACTGTAAATAGTTGTCCACCCTTGTTTCAATTGTGTCTTCCTTATAATTTAAGAGCATCTTAGGGTCGCCATCACGCTTAAGCAGACTGGAAATGAATGTGTTCTCTAAGAAGACCTTTCCACCTTCTCTATGAAGTAAATGCTCTTCATCCCTAATACAGTGTATATATGCACTGAGGGCCTGTACACCAAAACAATACAATTAGCAGATCAAATATACATGCTAGCTTTAAATATGTATACCATACTGTATAATATGATAATTATAAATATATATACTTTATTACTGTATATAATATGGACATACAGATGTACTTACTTCGCCAGACAGTTCGATGTCACCATGAAAAAGACATTCCATATCATTTCTATTTAACCATGCGCTGTCGATGTTCACCACAACTTGTTTCCCCGGTAATGTTTTAATGTATTCAATAAGCTGAACATCTTCTGGGGTGCACTTATAATCTATACAATGAAAAATATTATACTTAATAAGCAAATGATATATGCGAAATCCAATAAGATGCAATAAGGCAAGAACAAAAAATTACCTTCAGAGACAACTCGAGCTACATTCGATTTCTTTGGTTTTTTATGTTGTGATATTCTAATAAGTGTGTCCAAAGCATCTTTTTTGTTCTGCTCTACCATATCCGCATCAGAACTTATTTGACTTGATTCATTTGGAACATCCAAAGATGTCAAGTGTATCACATCTGTATGAGGAGTGAATGAAACATAAGTCTCTTGACAAAAGCAATTTTAGGAGTACTCATAAGACAATATTTACATTTAGGAGTGTAGATAAGAGAGCCTACCCGGTTGTGGTCCAAGATCGGCTTCAGTTGACACTTTAGCATGATTGAAAATACAGTCAATGCCTACTCCCACAACATCGTGTGATTGTTTTGCAGCATTACCAACACTGACCTTACTATCCTCGCTCTCTATAGCTATAACGCACAAGAGAAGAATTAGGGGTCAAACAAATATTTATTATGCAGACCTTAGTTTTTTGTAATTGATAATAGCACTTACCCAGTTCATGTTCATCAATGTCATTAGTTGACAATTGTGCTGAACAACCACTTCTAGCCACAACCTCATACGATGGTTCAGCAGTATTGCCAACATCGACATTTCCTTCCTCCACCACTATCTCCATTGTGATTGGGTCTGTACCCATCAAATTGAAAATGTCAAACATAATTTTATTGACAAAAGTATTGTAAGTATATAAAGTACATCGTCAAATAACACGAAACTAAATAAAACACGAACTTTAGCTTAAGTTCTTCATTCAAATAGAAGTGACAAGTGAAATTGTATAAACTTACGGAGGAAAGGGACACAGGCCTGCCACCATCCTATTTTGATTAAGTATACCCGATGCCATTGATCTTATAGGATGTATATCATGGCATTATTGCAAAGATACAATATTGCTCCTTATAAAAATGCTAAAATAATATGAACAATATATTGTTGTATTATTACGACTGAATTTAGAGGTATCAGAATTTAGCAACATATAGAAGTAATATTAGGTCATATCAGCAGATCTCTGAGAGGCAGAATCAGCTGTCCTAATATTAATTTAGGATTAATTGATCCAGATATTCGTTCCCATTTCCCAATTCAAGAGATAAGTGTAGTTTGTTTGACGCTAGGTAAAGAAATGTTAGCTGGACACTTCCTTCCTAATAGCTATACTTATAATTGCTTTCTTGATTATCTGGGAAATGAAGGAGAGCTCAAAAAGGCTAAAGTTCTACATGCAGCCATGCTTGAAGGCTGTTTAGCTAACACAGTGACATTTAACACATTGATCAAAGGGTTCTGTATGGGTGGGCAGATCCAAGGGGCGATTAACCTTATGCAGAAGAATACTGAGAGTGGTTTCTTTCCTAATTGCATCAGCTATTCTACAATAATAAATGAGCTCTGTAAGGTTGGTGACACCAATCTGAATTATATTACGATGCTTAACTGCTTAAGGTTGTATTCGGATCGGAGGGGATTGAGAAAGATTAAATCCCCTCCTGTTCAAATTTGAATAGCAAGGGATTTAATCCCCTCCAATCCCGTTCAATCCACCTCTAACCTAACAAGCCCTAAGAAGTTCTGCACTTCAATATTCCATGAAAATTCTACTACACGCCTCTTTGCTTGTGAGGCATATCTGATAATACAAATGTGCACTACTTCAGAACTAACGCTTCTTAGGATCATTTCCTTTTCACCACGAAACTGTTGCCCTCATTTTGGCTACAGCCTACAGTTTGGAACTGGATATATTTATTCAGATTCACTGATTCTAGAATAGCAGAAGGGAAATACAGCCAAACTACATGTGACCTCTCTGAATAAAACTTCATTAGCCCTGCAGCCTGAATTCGTTGTCATATACATTGACATGAATAAAGGAAGTAACAGTGAAGTTTACAATGCTCTGACAATTAAGAATATGATTTGGCCTCTTATCTCTCGAGTAACTTGTAGTGACTTTTGTTTCTCTATCTACATATCAAATTTGCTTCTCCCATATTTGCACTGTGATTTTTTTATGTTGGGCCCAAAAGGATAGCAGGCACAAAACATTTGAAAGAACAAAATTAGATTGATATTAACTTAACTTTTCACTATGAACAAACACTATCCCAAGGATATAAAAATAACCAACTTTTAAAAGGGATCAGAGTGACACCTTTTATTAGAGATTTTGGTCACTATCATGGCTCTCGCTGATATATTAATGTGTTACTTGGACCGATTGGGAAATTAGACTTGCATTGCTTTACATGTTAATTGATTTTTCTTTCAAATTCATGTGAAAGTTTTCCACAGAGATCTGCATTTACACTATTGGATAGTAATGTGTGTCATATAATATATTAGCTTGTGCGCATATAAAGCTTCATAATGCATTAATATGTAATATGATATGGAAACTATTATTTGAAAGTAAATTTAGTTGGCAGGAAACATGAATGGCTCCAAAAAATGATTATAGGTCAACTAATTGGGACAGATTACAAAGCAACGCATAGCCCAAGAGCTAAGGGTGGTTGGTTGATCGTGATCCAATTATGTAATTGCTTGCATGTCTCACAAGTGCTGGGACCTTTTTCATTTGCTTAATAGAGTTGTATTGCTCATGTGACCTGCGTGGAGTGACGGCGGGCAGTCACGTGTTGTGGCGGCCATCCCAGTGCAAGGATTTTGAAACCTGATATTGTGGCATACAATATTTTGATTCGCTGGTGCAACATTCATGGTGAATTTGATAATGGCTTAGGAATTTACAGTGATATGGTTAGAAATGGTGTGCGACCAAACTGGGACACATATAGAGCTCTTTTCTTAGGAGCTTCTTTAATGACCACAAATAGAAGAACTTTACTATTGACCACCTGATGTTAGGGCAATATCTGTTCTCATCTACTGGAATAGGCTGAATCAAGACGGATGCAAGATGCAAAAATCAATTTGACCCTGAACTGTTGCTTCATATGCAAGTGGCTATAAGCCTATAACATACACATGCATATCTGCATATTGGCCTCATCTACTGGAATAGGCTGAATCAAGACGGATACAAGATGCAAAAATCAATCTGACCCTGAACAGTTGCTTCATATGCAAGTGGCTATAAGCCTATAACATACACATGCATATCTGCATATTGGCTTTTTTCTATGCTTGAGAAGATGGACTCCAGTCTGAGGTAAGACGCCTGAGATCATCACCTTTTTTTCAAATGGCTTTTTGGTAATTGTTTTGCTAATCTTCTATTACAATTTTGGTACATGTCTAATTTAACAATTCTGTATTGTAATAGTCCTTAGTCCTTATAATATTTGATGTCTAATTAGAAGTAGTTCAATTATATTTGAATTTGTTGCTTGGCAAGACCACAAATGTAATTCTATTAGCCTATTAAATCTGGAATAGCCCTACATTCTAGTGGGTTCCAAAGCCTATTCCAAATTTCCAATCATCCCTCCAACCATAACAATACATATCCTATAGTGACCAGTTTATAAATCCAGAGAGTTTCACAGTTTCCTTTAGCAGGCAACTGGTGTAAAGCGCCTTCTTTTCTGCGGTGTGGGCTGTCAAGTGCAAGGTCTTTTCCTTTACCTGGCCTTTCTTCTCTTTCTATTGCTGATGTTTTATCAAATGTAAAAGTAAAAGTTGCTAAAGTTATTGTTTGAACTGCAGCTTTAAGATCTGTGCTTGGAACAAACTGTGGTAATTTCCATTTCTCCTCTCAAACCAGTCAATATTTAAATTTTCTGTGGAATATAATATTGTAGATCTGACATACTGTAATTTTCTTAGTTGACAATGGTACTCGTGAAGGGCATGACAAATTCTTGAAAGCGGCAATCAGTGAGCCATAAACTGTTATGCATTATGAATTTATGCAAGACTACAAGGTATGACATTGAAATAATTAGCTGCATACATTCTTTTTCCCACATTGGTAGGTTCATGTATGGATGATCAATAGTATAGGAATACAATTTTCCATATCAATAGCTCAAGGAACAGTTTCAGGATCAACACAAGAACACATGACATTTACAGAATTGCCATGATTTTCCTTAGATTTGTTTTATTTATGATCACATTGTATAACTGAGAATATTTACAGGTGCATCTAAAGCATTTACAGCTCCACGACCTCCTTATAAACAAGATTTGCATACTGAACATTGTTCTTCTATTTAAGTGAGATGCAGTTATCTATATATCTAGTTAAGTTGGGTCCAAAGACCAAGACTATTTACTAAACAATACATGAAACATAATGAAAAGAGACCGATAACATCTATTCAATGATCATCTGCTTTCTTTGTTGTATCAACCAAATGGCCACTAAACAATAGGAAGCTAAAAAGGAGCCAAAATAGAGAAATAAAAGGCAAAAATACATCTTCACCTAAAAACCTAAATAATTAAGTGCATTACAGGTTGTTAATTGCCATGCATTCATCAATGTCAGCTACGGCGTAAGGACCTCCTTATAAACGATATTCTTTGTGTATGTTGCGCCATTTATCGCTGAGTTCCTTTCAACCCCCTTCTTCTTCTTCTTCTCATCATGGACTGGAATGGCAAGTATCTTCACTTTCGATCGAGCGGTGGCCCTTGATAGAGCAACATAAAGCTGGCCATGAGAGAACACTAGTTCCGGCAAGTACACACCAACATTAGGAATCGTCTGGCCCTGGGCCTTGTTAACCGTCATGGCAAAACTTAGTCTTATCGGAAACTGCTTCCTTTTAAACTGGAAAGGGAACATCTCATCATCAGAGGGGCACAAGGGTATACGAGGCAAGAAAATTCGCATTCCAGCATGTTGGCCAAGGACAATTTCAGCATCAATACTGTTTTTTTGGAAACCACGAACCACCAACCTCGTGCCATTGCAAAGTCCATTAGCAGGGTCTATATTCCTAAGCAACATGATTGGGCATCCAACTTTGAGCTTCAGAACGTGCGGGGGTAGTCCATTAGGAGTCAGCGTGTTTAGAAACTCCAATGGGTAATAGTTATTAGGATCATCCACCGCGGTGTCAAAACTATGGTACATCATCTGCTCACCTTGGAAACGATCGATCATCCTCATATTTATCATATCCACCCAGTCATTCCGTGTAGACAATATTGCTCTTGAAGTGATGTAGCTTGTGTTAGACATGTTTTCATTTAGATTGGGATAAATGTCATCTATCAGTCTATCAAGGTCGTGATCATTACCAGTATATGGCACACATACCTCATCTGGAAGACGAACATCACCATCGTTGTTCGCTTCCTCAGTTCCACCACCGACGCGCAACAAATATTCTGCAAACCATGGGTCGCTCTGTGCCCTCATGTTTTGAACAAGCTTTAGGTGGCACATGGATTCCCAGAGGTAAGAACTCCGTAGAGAGGCAGCAACTATCTGAGCCCTTGACCCCTTGCGTACAACAGGGAGTACTTGTCTGAAATCACCCCCGAACACAACAGTCCTCCCACCAAAAGGCAGCTCAGGCCGTCCCATTATATCACGCATGCTATTGTCTAGCGCCTCAATTGCTTGTCTCTTAGTCATCGATGCCTCGTCCCAGATAATGAGCGATGCTTTTTGTAGCAACTTTGCTGTCCCGCTTTGTTTCGTGAAGCTACATACAGCACCATCATCAATAGTAAGTGGTATCTTGAAGCGTGAATGGGCAGTCCTCCCCCCAGGCAATATGGAAGCCGCAACACCAGATGTAGCTGTTGCAACTGCAATCTTGTCCTGACTGCGTAGTGCCGCAAGCAGTGCCTTATACAGATAGGTCTTGCCAGTCCCACCAGGCCCATCCACAAAGAACACTCCACCGTTATTGGTGTCAACGACAGATAGGATCTTATCATAGGCAGACCTCTGCTCCTCATTTAGGGTTTCTTTCATAGCAACGTCGTCTGCTGTCGGCTCGATACTTTCCTCCTCGTAAATCTCTCTATCAGTACCACATGAATCGTCATATTTGTCGATGATAGCAGGGAGAGGGAATGTCTTTATGTCTTTACCCATTGACTGCAAAATGTTTCTAATGTCAATCAAGACCATCTGTTGCACATGGGTTTTGCTTTGAGTACTACGGTGATAGTCCTCTGACATTGAATCAAGGTGTCTCTGCCATAATTCTGCCACATCGTTCGGCTCGCAGTATACCAGTATTGTTGCAAACAACCTTCGTAGTGCTGACGGCATTTGGTAAATAGCGGCTTCATTGAGACACTCATCTATTGTGTCGTCTGCTTCAAGCAGTCCCCTCCTTTGTGCTGCCTCACGAAAAGATGGTAGTGTGTCACCATCTACTGTCCTTAGATCCGCATAGGAGGTAGCACCCGTCACATGGTTTAAGAGAAGTCGAAGATAAAAGCGCTCCCCCTCAGCTGGATGAGCAGAGACTATTCTACCAACCTGTCCACCCGTGTTTCGTTTCCTCCTTTGCCACACTTTGCCTTGCTGCAAAGTGTACCACTCAGGAAAATCACGGTAAAGGATGCCCCGAGCCTCCTCGTGTAGCCTATTTGCCTCAAAATATGCCGTAAGCATTGACCTATCGGCACCTGGACGTTGGACAATATGATTTACTTTAGCACGCTCATGAAATGACACCATATGCATGTTTTCAAGATGGAGCTGCAGTTGCATCACTGGTGGAGAGTTTTGACTTAGATCAAAGCTGAATATCCTCCAAAGGGCTTCTGGAGGGGTCACCCACCTAGCATCTCTATACTGCTTGATCTCATCAACGTCACCATCAGCCTTGTTTGCATCTGTCACAGCCACAGACGCACGATCGTGGCCTTTGTATATGTATTTGAACAAGTATTTGACAGCCTTGATGCTCCCGCACGCCTCAACATTGATGTGACAGTTGAAGAGCCGGAGGAGGTAAGGGTTATAAGGGACGACCCATCTGTTGTCCAATTCACAACCTCGAACCGTTTCCTTACGCCCATCATCACGACGCCTATAAATAGGATATGAATCCTTTCCTTGAGACGTTGCATTGCTAAAAGCTCTAGGATAATGGTTTTTGCATGAAGCACGACCCTTAGTGCATGGGCATTTAGGATTTAGCAACCCGCACGGTCCATGCATCATATGCTTGATAACCATCTTGTATAGTTCAGGGTACTTCTTCTTGTCAGGGATCTCAGCGGAGATAAGGAGATCATACTGATCGGGGCAAGTTAGCTTGTACTTTCTCTGCATGATGAGTAGGAAATGGACATGAGGCAAACCTCGCTTCTGGAACTCCACGACATAGACATAAGCCCGGATTTTTCCAAGAATATGATGCTTAGTCAATCTCTTCTTCAGTTCCTCTAGTTTTGCACGGAATATGCGAACAACAAGGTCCGGACGATCCTGTGGTGACTGCATAGGGAGAAGCTCTCTGGTTATTTCATCCCAATTGGGGTTGCACGTCATAGTGAGGAATATGTCTGGCTTCCCAAACTTCCGCACAAGGGCCATAGCATCCATATAGCGGCGTCTCATGTCACGAGGACCACCAATAAATGATGTAGACAGCACGGTTCGCTTACCAATTTTGTCTGCTCTGTTCTCACCTTCATGCAAGCTATCTACCAAACCCTTGTATAGATCCGCCCTTAATCTGTCTTGGTTTTTACGTATGAAATCCAAACGAGAGCTCTCAATCTTGATGTAGGTGTCAACCGCGAACTGTTGGAAAAGCCGCTTCCCATGAAGTACTGGATTGAATATACCTGGTCGAATTTGGAATCTATAGCAGTAATAATCACGTACAGACACACATAGATGGCTGGGTCGTTCTGCAGTCAGAAGGTTTATTAATTAGTGTTGCTAAAAACATATTTAACAAAGCATCATATAAAAATCACAAAGAAGCAACTAACCTGTATCGTCATCGTTTGCATCCCTTGCCCTATGTTGCTCACGGTACGCGTTTACTTCGTCCATGGAAACATTGGACTTAGGAATATTTGCATGCCATCCAAGTTCACCTTTAGGAAAGAACATTGGATATGATAGTGCATCATAACATCCATGATAGGAACGGATACCGTGGCTTGACCTATCCTTCCCATGCAACATAACACTATTACTGAATTGACCTCGTCGTTCACTCCCCTCAATCCAAACTACAGCGACCTCCGAAGTGATGGGTGCATTATATAAATTCTGGTTCAGCGTTTGGTCAAGGTTCAAGGCGATATGGTAGTCTTCAATGTTATCAACGTGTCCCATACTCCTAAGGTGCTCAGAGTATGGGTTTCCCTTAAGTATGTCAACCAACTGTTTAATAACTGCCTTGTCTTTCTCAAGTTGATCTTGACGACATTTACGATATCTATGCTCGAGGCTAGGATCATCATCGTAGAAGTAAAGTTCAAGGTGTTTATGTTCTGCCCCAGCTTCCCTACCGAACGACCTTACATTGTGGTACATCATGCCATGTGCACGGAACGTGTAAATACCACAATTCATGTTTGTAGTCATACTGTCAAGGCAACAGTACAGAGAAGTGAAAGAGAAATGGCCATTAAAAAATCGAATGTTATCACGGAAGTGTCTCGCATCAGCATCTGAGCACTCCCACAGCCTCCTAAGTTGAGGTGGTGTCTCGATCGGGGCTAGATCAATCTGTCCATTACGACAACAGAATCCAGGTGGTTCATACTGAAACTTCTTTGCTGTGCAGTAAACGCAGTCAGCAACAATGTCCAATGAATGTGTTTCTTCAGGTATGTTACTATACACCTTATCATACGGGTCAGGTACGTCTGGGGTAACAGTAAATGCATCTTGAGTTTCATCAATCTCGATATCCTCAATAGATTCACCATCTAAATTTGTTTTCAAGGAACAACGGGTAAGACGAATAACTTTAGAAACTTTCAAATCCTATATATCCTATATATATACTATTACAAACATTATGTTAGTACCTTGCCCAGCGAATAGGTATCCATCTTCTTCGTCATCATCTTCGAAAAGTACATCCTCGTCATGATTCTCTACAAAGAGCACACCTTCATCGGCATCTATTGATTCACATCGTTTTAACCACTAAGAATAATTAGGGAACTAATTGTGGAAGGAGCTTGTAATTACCATTGGTGGTGACATTCGGGGTTATCTGTTGTTGCATCCCAACGTCTGCTCCTTCAGTCATTTTGTCACTATGTGGAGCAGTGACTGGACATGGGCTTGTACATGCTATTGACGGAAAGTTGTGTTAAATCAATTGGCCACTATAAGTTAAGTATAATTTCAATTAAGGATGAATTAGTAATTACTGTTGGTTTCGATCTCTGAAGCCATCGCGTGATCAATTTCATTGTGCTCACCGCCTTCCATGTCGTGATCCCTAGTTGCAGTAGCAAAGTTTCTTCTAATGGCAGATTGAAATTTCTGGTTTTGACGAGATATCAGGCTCTGTCTTTCGCCAGACGACACATGATGCCTATGTCGTTGTCTTCTAGGAGACTGTGTCATTTTGTCCATGTCAATATCCTTAGTCTGCAATGAAGCATAAACAAAAGGTGTTGCACTCAACTCAGAGATAACCATGTCCTTGGAGCTAGATAGAGACCCAATATGAGGTTGAGAATCTGCTGAACTCCACACAAGCTCCGGCGTAAACTTCGGATTCTCAATTGCGATCGAGTCTTGAGCTAGCATTTCTTGTTGTTTTCTACTATAGTTTTCCCTTGCACTCTTTTGACATGGTGTAGTATTACGCAATGCCCTTTGTTCCCTTGTTAGAGTTGCAAATCGAATCTGTTCTCGAATTCTCTTACGTTCCTTTGCATCTAAAACTTCTGAACTTGGATTGGAATCATGTTGATGACCCGTCTGAGCTGATGCGCCTTAAAGTTGAAAGTAACAAAGCTCTTAGCTGTATATATTATAGGTTGAATGATGAGAGCTCAACTCACTATTGGGGCACATTTGTTATAATTTTCGTCTTTCAATAACATAACATAGAAACATAATAACCTAGAGTGTCGATGCTTTGATGATTATTATTCTCTTTGTGTGCAGGTATGCTGCAATCTACAAACTAACCCAAGAGCACATAAGAAAAGCATTACTTTAAAGATGAGTGACACACGAGCATAGTTAACATACCTTCTGAACGCTCATGGTGCACAACATTTTCATTTTTGCTTGACTGACGACGCCTCTTCAATTCATTTTTCTTTTCATCACTCATCGTGGCGTATCGTGCTCTTTCTCTTTCCCTCTTACGTTGTATCGCATCATCACATCCACCTAACCAGTTATATCCTTTTCCATTATTAATCGTTGTTGTTAATTAACATAACAAAGAAATGTAATTACCTAGAGTGATACCACACGGTATAGTACAATCAATGATGCTTCCGTCGCCTATAGCCACATCTGGACAATCATCTACACAAAGTAACCCGATAACACATAAGAAAAGCATTATTTTAAAGATGAGTGACGCACAAGAAGCCTTAATTTACCTTTTGAATACTCATGGTGAACAACGTTCTCTTTTTTGCGTGACTGACGACGGTTCTTCAATTCGTTTTTTTTTCAACACTCATCGCCGCATATCGTGCTCTTTCTCTTTCTCTCTTACATTGTCTCGCATCAGTTCGACCTCCTGAACCATCATATATTACCCATCAATAATCTCCATTGTCAATACATGTTAAACAAACATATTCACCTTGAGTGTTATCACACGATTTAGTTAAATCAATTATGCTTCCGTCGCTGACAGGTACCTCTGGACATTCATCTACACAATATGAACATCGTTTTAGTTAACATTTGCATCATTAAAGTAACCCGACAACACATATGTGTTACCCTTATTGATGATTGATTCATGGAAATAGGTAGCATACCTTTTGAGTACTCAATGTTTTCGTTTTTGCGTGACTCACGACGCTTCTTCAGTTCATTCTTTTTTTCATCACTCATCGCTGCATATCGTCCTCGTTCTCTTTCCCGCTTATGTTGCCTTGCATCAACATGTCCTCCTAAACCATTTAATATTTCCCTTTTTAAAACCTTGGTGAGAGATCAAATATTGCATTTTATTAGTAGATATACCTTCAAGGGTGTTGCTAGACAATTCTCTTAATGGAGGTTGAACATCGTTATTGTTGAACGGATCCATCTACGTCTTTTATTCTACCAACAGACCTGTGTAGAAAAAGATTAGTCATATTCATACTTAGATTATTGCAATTGCAATTCTGGACAGGAAACACATCTACTACATCTCTCCCAAGCCCACCTGCTACCCTTGAACAATGTGTAGTAGTAAACCTTTGCTACTGCCTATACAGTGCTAGGAGTCTGGTTTTGTGATCTGATCGGTTCGTATGGAGTGTATGCTTGCTGGGCCAGAGACATGTTCCTGTAGCACGGATTCATACTGCAGTTTCGGCCGGCGCCGATGTAGATTAAAGTCAAGTTTTCAATCCATCTTCAAACTATTGTCTTCATGATAGCAGATCGGTTGGTTAGATCGACAGTGTGAGGGCGAGGTTGGCAATGGTGAACAAGGGCAAGGTCATCTCACTTCCTTGTCATGCAATCATCCATGTTGTCCATCCCCAAAGGCCACTACTCCGAAGTTGACATACAGACAAGGAAGTGAGATGACCTTATGTGATGTATCAACCTGGAACAGTATATGCCCACCCCTCTACACCACCTGTATGCACGTTTTATGCCTAACAAATGTGACCTACATGCTGGCAGAAGTGAGTTATAAGAACTGAACCTATTGTCTGATCAAAGTCTCATGTCTCAGCCATGGCACTTCAAATTTGTGCTAACATGTGCTCTGTCAATCGCCAGTGACCAAGTAAGCTACAGTTTCTTTTGGTACACATGTACATGTACTTATTTTGTATTTCATGTGAGGTCAACATTGATATGAAGGATTATGTATTAATGTATGCTTTACATGTCTAAAAAAGGCTTAATCATTAGTTCTGATTTTATTACCTGCAGGGTGGTGAAGATGATAACTTTGCTATTGTGTTTGCTGCCATGGGAGTGAACATGGAAAAAACTCAATTCTTGCAACGTGGTTTTGAAGAGAACAATTCCATGGAACGGGACACCCTTTTTCTAAATCTGGTACCTACAATGTTGGGTTGTGGTGGGAACGGTTACGGATCAAAATAAACCCAACCAAGCAGGTCTTTAGTGCTTTTGCATATAAATGTATTTTATTATATTGGTTCCGTAGCAACGCACGGGCATATACCTAGTTAAATTATACTTCTGGTAACAATTTCAGGGAAAAGCGAGCCTGGCAGAACGTCTGCTCCATCCGCCAACGGGATTACCTCGCACAGGTTTTTATTTCTTGGTGTGCAAGTTACAGATTTTCTGTAATTCATCCACAACCTAATCACCTCGTACTTTTCTACCTGCAGTGAGAGTGAAGGAAGTGACGACAATTCTCAAAACGTGCGATTGATCTGCAGTGCTCAAATCTATTTAGTGTCGCACCACTTCTTTCAGACTCCTTAACATTGTTTTTTCTGTTGCAGGACTCAAACTCGAAGGACAATGATGGGAAGGAAGATGGTGGGTATCTGAGGACCTTTCTCTATTTGTTTTCTCTCCAAATGATAAATACCAGTAGAATCGCATGCCTGTTTTAATAATAAGATGATGGCTATATCCTGTCAATGTGCAGGCGATTCTCAGAACAGCATGTCTTATTCAGCATCGCAAGGAGTGGTAAACCAAACCATGGCGATGCTTCCAATGCAACCGGGTGCAATGGTCGGAGGAGTTCCTAGCTCCACGGCAAGAGCCATTCAACGGAGCCAGCAACTGCTGTAAATTCACACGATATATGAACCCAAGATTTTCCTGCTGCTGGTTTCATGAGAAGCAACAGCACACAAAAAAGCCGACCTCATATATACAAGCAGACAGAACACGAGGATTCAAATTCTGCACTTCCTTAATGAACTCGGCTGGCTCTTTCAGAGGGCTTCTGCCTGTACATTGTCCACCAGACCTGATGTGTCTGATTTGGATTTGACTCAGTTTTCAATCACACGGTTCAAATATCGTTTACTGTTCTCTAGCGAGCGTGACTGGTGCTCTCTTACTAAAACACTTTTGGATATTCTTGCCAAGAGAAGCTTGGTCAGCGAGGAATTATCAAAGGAAACTATGGAGATGCTGGCTGAGATTCACCTTCTGAACAGAGCAGTAAAAAGAAAGAGTAGGAGAATGGTGCATTTGCATGTACAGTTTGTTGTACTATGCCTTGATAATTCCAAGGTTTACCCCTTCCTCCCAAACTTTCCTGGCCATACTCATAGATACAAGCAGACAGAACAAGAAACCGGACCATACTTGTCACTGCAGCTGTTTGGCAGCACTTAGGAGGATTTTCCACCTAAGATGGACTCAGTGAATAAGTACTTATCTTATGAGAGTAGCAATCCTCTGGATGAGAGATCTCCTTCATCTCTGCCTATAACCCGCAAGTTTTTCCCCATACACTCGGTTGATGAAGAGGTTCGGCACCCTCATATTACAGATTATGGGGAAGATGCTACGATGGGTGAAGTTAGCACAAATCAGGCATGGTTGGCACCACCACTTGATCACTTCAAGGATTCAGAGCGTCCCATCAAGAACGGATCGCCACCAAATCCTGGTTACCAATCCTGTTATGCCTCAACATCTTGTTCAGATCATTCAACTTCAACCTCAAACTCAGATGGACAGGTAGTTTCTATGCGAAGCTTGCAATTCCATTTTGCAGAACCTTTCCAAGACCTCTTACCATATCAATCATGTACCTGTATTGTCTTGATTTGCCATTTTACAGGATCGGACTGGTAGGATTATTGTCAAGCTGTTTGGCAAGGAACCTAGCACAATACCTCGAAGATTATGATATTATTATTCAACTATAGTTGCTATATCGAATGTTGAAATTTCTGTGATGTAAATGCAGCTTGAAGAAAATCTCCTCCAGAGAGTAAACTCATTAGTTCAAAGTTCTGATTTGGATTTCTGGAGAAAAGTAAGGTTTTTAGTTCGAACCAACTCCCAGTTGGTATCATATAAAGCAGGTATGTGCAAATTAGTCAATTGCGCACCATATAAACGTTTTGCGCCCCATCTCATTGCAGAGCTTCATATTTGATACATTTTGGTTGATGTCAAGGTTGCTATCTTATTTCAGGAATTACCTGTTTATCAAAATCGTGGAGAACATGGAATACCCCTGAATTGACCCTTGTGTCACCAATTGCTGTTGTTGGTGGGCAGAAGACCTCCCTCATTCTTAAAGGCCACAATCTATCTATTCCTGGCACACAGTAAGTTTTGAGTCGTAACGCTTGTTGGAACGACAATAATTTCACCATCTTAATGATTAGTTTTGAACTTTGGACATTGCAGGATCCACTGTACAAGCATAGGGAAGTACATATCCAAAGAAGTTCTGTGCTCAGCATATCCAGGTACCATATATGATGATTCAGGTGTTGAGACATTTGACTTGACAGGAAAACCAGATCTTATTATTGGGCGCTGCTTTGTTGAGGTTTGTAAAAATTTCAAATGTTGTGCTTTTACGAAAACTTGTTGTTTGCATTGGTAAGATGATCAACACTGTCACTTTTGATATTTACAGGTAGAAAACAGGTTCAGGGGTAACAGCTTCTCTGTTATCGGTGGACTATGCACACTATGTTTTTTTGAAGAGGTGTGTTCTTACTTTCCAAAACCATCTTAATTTGTAAAGGAAGTAGTTACTAATAAGAACACTGACAAACAAACTAATGATGATGAACTTATTTATTAGATAATAGAGAGGTCACATAGTTCTATACAAAGCGGTTAACATTGAGATCGAACACACGACCAATAAAAACAGAACACAAATCATTATTAATAAGTTTCATCTGATACATGACTAACAAAGTATTCTACTATAAAAAGCTAGAACACATGTCTCAATCCGATGTTACAGACGCCAAATGTTGTCGTCTGTTCTCTAGAAATTTGTCGATGAAACGACTCCTTGGATTGTCAATCAACGAACGACGAATTGCTGCAATTTAGAACATGATTTGTAAGAACATGATTATTTGAAATTATTGTCATTCGAATTGTATATATTATATCTATAATCGATAAATATATTATAAGAACCACTCACTCTTCAAGCGGTATATAGTGTGATGATCCGGGTTGAAATGAATAGTGCTGTGGTCCGAGGTTTCCAAGCACCCTATTGTTATATAATAGTATATAATTATTAATATGAGTAAGAATTAAATTATATTGAAAGATGTTAGGCACAGAAGACATTACTGTGATTATGGTTACAACGCAGCAAAGTTCCAATAATTATGTTCTTGTCAACTCTAGCTAACGACCATCGTAGAGCATTTCTTTGCAAGAGGTCAGTCCATACCCCCACGATGATTAGATCCCACCTATTAAAAACCTTAATCGTCTGAATAAGACCTAACAAATGCATAATGCTTTTAAAAAAGAATGTATATATGAAAATTAGTGCCACCTAGAATCCATTAGTACAGCTTCTCTATACGGTCTTCCACCGATATGCTTTAATGGTTCCAAATGAAGAACTATGCCAATAACATCTGAACAATTCACATATCATTAGTTACCTTTGAATCAGTTAGACTTCAAGCGTTAGTTAAACTATATGGAAAGAAGGGTTATTACCTATGAATGTCTTATGCGGTTGTTGGTAAACCTCATGAAATGGCATAAGATACTTTGGAAATGGAGGAAATTGGATTGGCTTCGTGAATGGATCCACAATAGTATGTGTTATCAATCCCAACTCTAGCCCATGACCAATATTGCGAAATTGAAGTTCCTCCCGGTTTAGACAGAATGCCACTCTATACAATGTATATGTGCATCCTTGTGTGAGTAAGGCATCGAACCGTTGGACATTATTGCCGTTAGAAATTGCTTCGATTTTGGATCCCTAGATATTTGGGAATACAAGTTGTATGAGTCAAAGAATTTAATTATAATAACATGAATATATTGGCTCTATTGCAATGCATGTTGACGTGACTCACAGTGATGTCCTGTAGGATGTAGTGTTGACTATTACGACGCCTAGGGAACTTAACAACTACCCTCGCAAAGACACTTTTTACTTGTGGTAAGTTATTGACATCTTGAATATCATCAAATAGCACGAAACTACATAAAACACGAACTTTAGTTTAAGTTCTTCATACATATAGATGTAAAAAGTAAATAAACTTATATAAACTTACGGAGGAAAGGGAGACAGGCCTGCCACCGTCCTATTTTGAGTACGTCTACCTAATGCCATTGTTCTTATAGGATCTATCATGGCATTATTGCAAAGATACAAACAAAAACATTAAAAAGACTAAATGACATATAGTCTCTTGTCTATTAAAATGCTAAAATAATATGTACAATATATCGTTGTATTAATATGACTGAATTTAGAGGTATCAGAATTCATGTTCCAGTCAGTTGTATACCCTAAATCCTGAAAAGCATTAAAGGCTTACTTTTCCTTCCTCCGTTTTTGCAGTGTCATTACAGCTTCCAGTGATTATACTGTTAAGGTGCTGATCTTATTGTCTCATATTTACAGTTTAACTGTTCAAGTTGCAATTGTTCAACAATTCACAGACATTTTCATCAAGGACAGGTTATTTACAGTTTAACTTTACAAGGACAGGTTATTTGAATTCACATCCTATTTTGTATTTGGCCTATTGTTTCTGCCTCCAAAATGCCTAGATCGAAATCCTCAGCTGACTAATAAATAAACAGGCCCTCTCATACTCCAGAAATTGTTGTCAAATAGAAGATGGCCAGTGACTGAACAATAAGCTGAACCTCTTTGTGTTGGGCGTACTCGTTGATTCGCACATTTTTCTAAATGCCTAGGAGTCATGTAACACGCAATGATTTGCACATTACAATGTTTGATGGTGACATTGTAAGAGGAAGTTGTTGATGGATACGAAATTGTTGATGGATACGAAGTTGTTGATGGAGATTAGTTTCCTGGACATGAGCTGGCGCATAGTTTACTCATCTTGTGTGGTTGAACAAGCAGGACTCAAACTAAAAGGAAAGCACTAAAGAAGTTTAGAAAAAGAGATATAAGCAACAATACTTTCCCTTAAGGGTGTTCGCTTGCGCTAAATGGTAGATCCAAAAAAGAAGCATGAAGAGAAGAGGGTGAGAGAAAGAATTGTGGGCGAGTGCAAGTGCAACATACAAAAAGCATGCTACCAGCTAAGCCTCCCAACTATCATTTGTTTATCTAAGAATTAGCATCGACCTCTATATACCGGAAGCATGCTATAAACTTTATACAGCCCAAAGAATACCCCAAATACACACAAGTCTGGTATTGTATTTAATGTCCTTAATTATCAACCATTTACTGATTATGTCAAATTACAATTTAGAGGACTCAGAAGTTAGCAGCTAACAAATACAAAGGGTTATGTATTGCAGAATTTAATTATCACTGATTGTAGCATATTAGGGCTAGAACAATATATGTTGCTTAAGTGTCCTAACCATAAGATGTATGAATTCTATTAATGGATATTATTAACAGTAGTTCTGATTAGCTGGCTTTAGAGAGAGGGAATCACATTTGTGGCAATGACATTTGTACATAAGTAATTTAAAGAAAGGGAATGGGACAAGAAAACAGTTCCGTATTAAAAAAAGTTCAGATTTATGTTAACAAGTTATAATCTGTGTGTATGTTACTCCAAGGCAGACAATTACAGAATGGATCATACAACCATTGCAGATTAAACGAGTAGAGGGGAAACATACCTTTTCCAACAGGGCAGAAAAGTGTACAGTGTCCTTTGCAGGCAAACAGGATCGTTCAGAAGCAAAGTGCAGCTCGTGCAGCTAGATATAAACAAAATAAAAAAGGACAACATTGTAATTACTAAAGCTACGATCAAGCACCACACAAGGAATTTAATCAAGATAATCTTAACAGTTACAGTGAATTATTATGCAACTGAAGTAAAACTGGCTATAAGTAGTTTCAGCTGCAAATTTGTTCTCTAGGTGGTCTTCGTTTCAAGTTTTTTGTTTTTGAACATTTGAACCTATGGTTGTCCCTGTATATGCATTTTACCATAAATCATGCATGCCATAGAGCTATAACGAAAAGAGAGATATCCTATTGAATCAAGCATCTATAACCAATGCTATGATTCCCTAGTAAGTCAAAATGCAATATATGGTGAACATTAGAGTTTTATTAGAGAAAGAAGGCGCTGATGTTTCAGTGGTTACCTAAAAATCCAGTAATGTCCAGCAAGCACCACTCAGCAACACAAATCAAGTTCAAACGTCTGTTCAAAGTAATAGAGAAAACATTAATATTTAGCAACCATGCAGCAGCTAGCAACGATTAGAAGGCAGGAAATTCAAAAATACCAGCTATGATGTACTCTAATGTTATGAATAGCGCTTTAATGTTTGGAGTTTAAACGACAAGCATAGGTTTCATGATTTAAGCTTGCTTGGCTTAGTGCAGTTCTCCAAAGCTAACTTTAAAAAAAATACCATGTTGTTCACAACAATAAAATCATGATAATAGTAAAATACGGTGAAATATGAATGCAACAGTAACCATTATTATAACACTATCTACATAACGTTAAGAGTAATAATCAGTCAAATGGCACCAACTATAAAATGTAACTGTGTTTGTCCCAAAAGAAAGAGAGGTTGTACTCTAGCGATGACAGTGTTTCTACCATCAAACATCACATTGATAAATCATGCATGCCATAGAGCTATAACGAAAAGAGAGATATCCTATTGAATCAAGCATCTATAACCAATGCTAGGATTCCCTAGTAAGTCAAAATGCAATATATGGTGAACATTAGAGTTTTATTAGAGAAAGAAGGCGCTGATGTTTCAGTGGTTACCTAAAAATCCAGTAATGTCCAGCAAGCACCACTCAGCAACACAAATCAAGTTCAAACGTCTGTTCAAAGTAATAGAGAAAACATTAATATTTAGCAACCATGCAGCAGCTAGCAACGATTAGAAGGCAGGAAATTCAAAAATACCAGCTATGATGTACTCTAATGTTATGAATAGCGCTTTAATGTTTGGAGTTTAAACGACAAGCATAGGTTTCATGATTTAAGCTTGCTTGGCTTAGTGCAGTTCTCCAAAGCTAACTTTAAAAAAAATACCATGTTGTTCACAACAATAAAATCATGATAATAGTAAAATACGGTGAAATATGAATGCAACAGTAACCATTATTATAACACTATCTACATAACGTTAAGAGTAATAATCAGTCAAATGGCACCAACTATAAAATGTAACTGTGTTTGTCCCAAAAGAAAGAGAGGTTGTACTCTAGCGATGACAGTGTTTCTACCATCAAACATCACATTGATAAATCATGCATGCCATAGAGCTATAACGAAAAGAGAGATATCCTATTGAATCAAGCATCTATAACCAATTCTAGGATACCCTAGTAAGTCAAAATGCAATATATGGTGAACATTAGAGTTTTATTAGAGAAAGAAGGCGCTGATGTTTCAGTGGTTACCTAAAAATCCAGTAATGTCCAGCAAGCACCACTCAGCAACACAAATCAAGTTCAAACGTCTGTTCAAAGTAATAGAGAAAACATTAATATTTAGCAACCATGCAGCAGCTAGCAACGATTAGAAGGCAGGAAATTCAAAAATACCAGCTATGATGTACTCTAATGTTATGAATAGCGCTTTAATGTTTGGAGTTTAAACGACAAGCATAGGTTTCATGATTTAAGCTTGCTTGGCTTAGTGCAGTTCTCCAAAGCTAACTTTAAAAAAAATACCATGTTGTTCACAACAATAAAATCATGATAATAGTAAAATACGGTGAAATATGAATGCAACAGTAACCATTATTATAACACTATCTACATAACGTTAAGAGTAATAATCAGTCAAATGGCACCAACTATAAAATGTAACTGTGTTTGTCCCAAAAGAAAGAGAGGTTGTACTCTAGCGATGACAGTGTTTCTACCATCAAACATCACATTGATAAATCATGCATGCCATAGAGCTATAACGAAAAGAGAGATATCCTATTGAATCAAGCATCTATAACCAATTCTAGGATACCCTAGTAAGTCAAAATGCAATATATGGTGAACATTAGAGTTTTATTAGAGAAAGAAGGCGCTGATGTTTCAGTGGTTACCTAAAAATCCAGTAATGTCCAGCAAGCACCACTCAGCAACACAAATCAAGTTCAAACGTCTGTTCAAAGTAATAGAGAAAACATTAATATTTAGCAACCATGCAGCAGCTAGCAACGATTAGAAGGCAGGAAATTCAAAAATACCAGCTATGATGTACTCTAATGTTATGAATAGCGCTTTAATGTTTGGAGTTTAAACGACAAGCATAGGTTTCATGATTTAAGCTTGCTTGGCTTAGTGCAGTTCTCCAAAGCTAACTTTAAAAAAAATACCATGTTGTTCACAACAATAAAATCATGATAATAGTAAAATACGGTGAAATATGAATGCAACAGTAACCATTATTATAACACTATCTACATAACGTTAAGAGTAATAATCAGTCAAATGGCACCAACTATAAAATGTAACTGTGTTTGTCCCAAAAGAAAGAGAGGTTGTACTCTAGCGATGACAGTGTTTCTACCATCAAACATCACATTGATAAATCATGCATGCCATAGAGCTATAACGAAAAGAGAGATATCCTATTGAATCAAGCATCTATAACCAATTCTAGGATACCCTAGTAAGTCAAAATGCAATATATGGTGAACATTAGAGTTTTATTAGAGAAAGAAGGCGCTGATGTTTCAGTGGTTACCTAAAAATCCAGTAATGTCCAGCAAGCACCACTCAGCAACACAAATCAAGTTCAAACGTCTGTTCAAAGTAATAGAGAAAACATTAATATTTAGCAACCATGCAGCAGCTAGCAACGATTAGAAGGCATGAAATTCAAAAATACCAGCTATGATGTACTCTACTGTGAAATATGAATGCAACAGTAACCATTATTATAACACTATCTACATAACTTTAGAGTAATAATCAGTCAAATGGCACCAACTTTAAAATGTAACTGTGTTTGTCCCAAAAGAAAGGGAGGTTGTACTCTAGCGATGACGGTGTTTCTACCATCAAACATCACATTGATAAACATTGATAGGGATTGTTCTTTTCATTTGCTCGAATGTAAATGGAACACAAGAAAGGTTCAGCAGAAATATTGCTAATAGCTTTGTTCCTGGTAGTGTTTGTTCTTCTGAACAAATTGGCATCATCAGCCAAGTTTGTGCCCCCTCCCATAATTGTTCAAATACATTAATTGTATAGTACAGGTCTCTGGTACAAGCATTACAGGTTAGGAGTTTCACTTTCACACTATGAATAGTGAATCTTTCTGTTGTCTCATAATAATATTACAGAGAACACGCAGAATCAAATCAAGTCATTCTATCAAATGATAAACACGTATGCAGTGTAATATGCTCATAGCACTAAGTACAATATGGTAGATGATAGGAAATTAGAATCAAAATTCACATCCTTTAAAAATAGCATAGTACATAAACATCTATGATGACGAAGCAGCCAGTACTAAAACGTATTGTTTGGGCTGTTGCAGAAATGTCATGCAAACAAATATCCTGTTTGAGTGAGAATGAAAAATTTCTTTTGTTTATTCTCTAGGCAAGATTGGATGAACATGAGCATGAACTGCTTGAGATGAATACAACAGAACAGATCTATAAGAACAGACCTATAGCAATTTTGCGGACACCAGCAGCTGTCGGACACCAGCAGCTGTCGGACACCAGCAGCTGTCGGACACCAGCAGCTGTCGGACACCAGCAGCTGTCGTCCGTGCAGCTCCCAATGCAGAAAGGACGAAGGGGGAAGGGAGCTTGCGGACACCAGCAACTGTCGCGAATGCTTCTGAATACCACTTGCTCCGCTCGACTGAGGCTCAGCTGAGACAGCTCCCGATGTAGAAAGGACGAAGGGGGAAGGGAGCTTGCGGACCTCGGCAAAGTGCAGGAAGGGAGCGAGAGGGGAACTGACTCGGACGCGGCACCATATATCTCCATAATCCAGCGCATTGAAATCAAAGAAGTGGAGGTCGTGGAGCTGACCGAGGGGAACTGCACGGACGCGGCAGCCTGCGAGAGTGGAGCTGAGGTCGTGGAGACCGAGGGGCGGGCGCGGCAGCCTACGAGTGGAGCGGAGGTCGTGCCGTCGTGGAGCTGACCGAGGGGCGGCCGGAACGGACGGTTGGGCGCTCGTGCGGACGGACCGACGGAGGAAGAAATGGCTGCTGTGCGCGCGATCCTGGGCCGCCCAAACCTACTTGGAGTATGGGCCGCACAAAAAAGCAGCCCAACACGCCTGCACTTGTATTGTCTTGCAAAACAATAGTACCATATTGGCTAGTACAGGATACATGGAGCGGCTTATAAGCTTTGGCGCGGTGGCTGAACTGATTAGTTGCAAATGGTCGCTGAACTGCGCGGTGGCTGAACTGGCGGTCAGTTTCAACTTGCGCGGGCATAAGAATTTTTGCTGTACACCTGCGTGTACGGCCTGTGGGGGCAGAACCGAGCCATGGCAGAACAGGTCAAAGGCAGAACAAGTCAATGGCAGACTACTATTGCTTACTTAATAAGTAGTAGATATATATATATATATATATATGATTGTATCCATGCTTTGTCATTAATAAAATAAATAAATAATGATAAATGTACAGCTAATAGTAATCGACATCTCAAATGAAACAACAAGTTGATTTCATAAAAGCATAGTGCATTATATAAGATTTAATAAGAAAATTTTATGACAAAAAACAAAAAAATCTTTCATAGATTATTATAATTCAGATTCTCAGATCAATAAGGATAAAATAAATATAAGCACAGCTATTGTTTTGATAAGTAGTTTACAGTATTGGTACAAATTTCCACCCAAAACAATAGAAGGTAGTAGAGTATGCAGCCACACTCATGTTATTTATCATGTACATGTACCTATGGCCTATATGGTTCGCTGCCTAATTTATCACATTTTACCTAACTTTTCTGCCTAAGGTTAGTTCTTAAGTCGAACAACTAAACTTAGGCAGAGTGTGACATAATTAGCCACAAACCAAACAGGCCCCTAGTTCACTAAAATAGCAGTTGGTTCACTCACAACCAATCGCTTTGTTGCAGGGCCATATGTGAAAATAAAAATAACTCAAGTGTACTGCTTATTGTTGTAAGTATTGTTATTAATGCACTCGCATAAAAGGAAAACCATGATTCTCATCTGCTATGAATAAAAAATTCTAAAGTCTTGTTCGGTTATTCCTATATCGCATGAATTTGATTGGATTGAAAAAAATAATAGAGATTTTAACTTGCTATGGATTAAAACCCATCCAATCATTTCCAATCCATATGGATTGGAGATAAAGTGGATAAATTTATTATGACAGTGTTAATGTAATTCACTCGTGAAAACCAAATCTTATTTGTCTGAAAGTATCCTAAAGTTTGATCTGCCATGTTTTTTTTACCATTCCTCATAGTTGTTACATATTTTGATGTGCGCTTGAGCACATATACCATTATTTCAAATAATGAAAATCTTTCCTATATATGAAACCTCTCTCGTGTATCAAACCTAATTTTGAAATGATATAAATCGACAATGATAGTCTTAAGAATGAATGGTCTCTACATTGTAGCCTCTAGCTCTCCGTTTTTTTTTTCATCTAGCCCTCATGGAAATACAACTTCGTGGAAAAATAAACAACTGATTCAATGTCAGCTAACACTAGTTTAAAATGTTAACCAAATACAATTAAAAAATGTCCTCAAAATACAGTTATACATGGTAAAATATTAATAGTCTATAACAAATGGTGGTGATGTAAATAAAGGGTATAGATAAATAGCTACAAAGAAATTATGCAACATTAGTTCATGATAGTAAGAGTAAACTTATAGGATGACTTAGAATTCCCTCATTGAATGATGTAGTAAGATATAGATAAACACAAAACATCATAAAAAATGTGTTCAGACTAAACTGAAGTGTAGACCATAAAATTGGTTGAGAATTTGAGATGATCTATACATTATTTTTGTATCATATATGCCTTATGTAGTCCCTTGGACAATGGGACAGGATGCAATATTATATAAAGCTTTGGTGGTTGTTAAAACCCATAAACTCCAAGAAGAGAAGTATGTGAAGGGTTGTTAAAGCAAAATTGAACACTATGTTGACAGCTAGAGTTATGCCTAATGAAAATGGCTGCAAAAGAGTATCAAAACAGTTGCCAACCCAACAAGAACAGATGAAGTTATAATCACTATAGCATGACATGCTTGATACTGCGGTGTGTCACACTCATTGTTGTGCCACGTCAGAGACATGCACTCCATATAGTATGGTGACTATTATAAGGTATAAGTAGTTGGACGCTTGTTGGATAGGGCTCAGTGCCCATGCAGGGATATAACTCTCTCTTCCCTTGTACTATAAAACGGAGGTGTAGGGTACCATAGAAAGGATGGAAAATTTTGGGTTCATATTTTAGATGGCATTTTGGGTGGACATTCTGGGGAGATTTTTGGCATTGAGAGGGGGGTCTTCAACATTCTAGACTTCACTCTCTTAGGAACTGGGAGCTAGGGCATAGAAAGTGTGTTCTCTCCCCCACTTGCTAGCTTAGACATTATCACAACATGTAATCTATGCTTGCTCTTACATGTCAACACTAACCATATAGAGGAGTAGAGCAATCCGAACCTCTATAAATCTTGTGTGTGCAATCTGCCATGTTCATGCTCTGATCCAGTGATCCTTGACCTACAACCCTCTCTATGTCTCCCTCTTATTTTCTCTAGTACTCTTGGATCTTGGTGTCACAATACGATGACAAATCTATACAAAACATTAAGGAGTGTAATGTAAAATATATTCTTGGATGATTATTAAAGTCTCAAGAAGAACATGTCATAGAAGAAGTAAAGTCAATAAATGACTTTATATTAGTAACTCTAACTTATGTATATTGCATAATAATATCTTATGTAATAGAGAATATATCTCATGGAAGAGAAATATTATTCGCTAAGAATGAAAACATTTTTGAAGGAATTAATCCATGGATGATTTATGGGTTGATTATTGAATAAACACAATTAATCCCTAAATTAAATGTAGATCCAAGAGAATGAAAATGAGGAATAATAAACACCATGAAGTTGTCATATAAATAGTTAGAAAGTGCATATTAAAAACTAGCAATAAAGTGGTGATTTTCTCTAAATACTAAAGAAGTATAGGAACAATGGTGATTTTGGCTATTCAATTATCTTCTAGATGCCAAACGTGAGATTGGATTTACTCTTTAGTGGTACAGTTAAAATATCAAAGATTTATGGAACATATAATGTGAAAATACACTAAGGATGAATTACAAGTATTCAAACTCTAGTATAATATTTAAGGAACTACCTAGAAGATATTGATTATTCTAACTCACTTACCCGAATAGTTCTCTAGAAGGATTTATTATCCCAATGGATAAATTTAATTGTTTTGCACAATTAATAAGTGGTCATTTATGCATGAAACATATTGTTCTTGTTCACTCATATCTAATTTATAGAAGAACTATGAGCCAACTTTTTAAAGATATAGTACTGTGGTATTGCATACCATTAATTAAGCAAATATTTAAGTGTGGTTTGAATAATATGTCCAAAGTATGACTTTATGAGGGAATCATATTTGATTGAACCTACCTCGAGATAAATCACTAAAATTACAATGACCAAGTAGATCATATTTGCTGACATAGTGTTGTTTATGCATAAATCATGGAGACCAAATATATTTATGGAAGATAGAATATCCTAAAGAATGCATGGCCAAGACGGTTAAGTGTTGTACTTTCTTTTCCTATATGAGTTTTTTTCCCTTGAAGGTTTCTTACACAAGGTTTTTAATGAGGAAACATGTGCAATTCAACTTATAAATGTGATGTACTCTTTTCTTCAAAACGATATTCTCTCATTGAATTTTTGCATGGAGTTTTTAATGACGCATGTGTATATCATGGTAATAACCAAATAGAGTGTTATAAAACACATGGACTCTATCATAAAAGAAAAGGCTAAGAAATAATTACAATTCTAGTCTGTTTGTTACGTGGTCTCTTACCAAACTCTTTTGTAGGAAAATGTGTGACTTTTATGTTACTAGCATATAGACCGTGCTAACGTTACGATCCGGGGAGGGGAGGGATCGATGGTGGCGACAATACGAGGGGAGGGGTTGACGGTGACGCAAGTGAGAGGAGGGAGCGATGGGAACATAGAGGGAGGGAAGGCTAGGGCAACGGGGTCGCATGGGAGGGATGATACATGATCCAAATAATATTGTTCACTGTATTTGAGTAAGGGAGATGGGGATATCAACGATCTAAATCATTGGTTTTGATGGTGTGTTAAATCAATGCACAATTTGTTTGATGGATTTAGTGTATGTTATGACTGTAGGAGTAATTTGGTTACGTGGGTTTTGCAAAATTTAAACTGATAGATTATATAATATAGATAATAACGGTATACCAAAAAGAATAAATGATAGTCTCTCTATCTTTTTATTACGTCTATATATTTTACTTTTATCTTATATCTATAATCTATAATATCTATTAAGCCAATAACGTAGACCACATCCGTGTCCCCGCCTGCCCCTGTGCCCGTCCTCGCTAATGCTGCCCTGCAACCGCCCCGCGATGCAATCTCCACCCCCGGCGCCCGCCCATCGCACACGCCTGCTACATAGCCATGAGGAGAGTGAGGGAGGCGTCAGGGAGCAGGGAGCGAGGGGAGCGTGAGAGATTGACGGCCACGATGGCGGGGCAGGGACCAACATCGTCTTCATGCTCCCGCTCGCCTTCCTCCTACTCCTCTTCAGCGACGGCCACCACCTCACCACCATTGCCGTTGTAGGAAGCGAAGGTGGATCCAGTGCCATCTGCCTCCGTCCCCGTGATGCAAATCTCCCCCGCCCTCATCCCCATCTTTGCCGCATTTCTGTAATGGCGTCGGGCTCCTCTCGCTCCCAAATCGACCAAGTAAAACCCTAACCCTAGCACCAAGCTGCATTCCCCTCCCTACATCCGAGCCCTAACTCCTCCCTGCGGTCTTCCCCTCCGCAGTTCTTCCCGGACAAGAAGCGGTCTTCCCCTCCGCAGTTCTTCCATTGACGGGCACCTCGTCCGGTCTCCTTCTACATGTGCCATGGTGGCGGCCTCGATGTCTCCAATAGCCTCGCTAAGAGGTGAGGATGCAGGCGCCAGGCGGAGTGTGTCAGCCACAATGGGCGTTGATGTTGCTGAAAGGGAAATGTGCCCTTGGGCCATTTCTAAAGTGTTTTGGTGATTAAGTGCCCAACACATATTCTCTAAGTGTTGAATTGTGCCAAAGACTGAAGCAGTGCAAATCATGTAACAAGGTACGTTTCTAGACTTAGTACATTGATTTGGGTACTAATGTATTGTGTCTAAGTGCTAGAAACATGAAAAAAGAAGTTGAAAAAGAGTTAGCTTTGTACAGCCAACTACTGCTCGGTCTGGATGCACCGGATAATGTCCGTTTGTGCACCGGACAGTGTCCGGTGCGCCAGACCAGTCTCGGTGAACAGGCCACTCTCGGGACTCGACGGTGGCGTACGGCTATAATTCACTGGACTGTCCGGTGAGTCATCCACGGCGAAGTCGTCGCTCTCGGGAAAAGTTCAACGGCGTACGGCTAAAATTCACCGGACTGTCCGGTGGTGCACCGGACTGTCCGGTGAGCCAACGGTCGACTGCGCAACGGTCGGCAGCAAAATTGGCGGGCGACACGTGGCCCGCACCAACGGTCGGAAGGGGGCACCGGACTGTCCGTGCACCAACCGACGCCGAGGTGCAACGATCGTCTGCGCCAGAAAAGGAAGGAGATCAGCACCGGACAAGCTACAGTGGCTGTCCGGTGGCACACCAGACTGTCCGGTGCGCCACCCGACAGAAGGCAATCTTAGCCTTCCTTGTTGGTCTCCAACGGCTCCTAGCTGCCTTGGGGCTACAAAAGGGACCCCTAGGTGCATGGAGGAGTCACCCAAGCATACTCTAAGCATTCTAAGTCTTCCACACTCCGTCTCCGCGCACTTGATTGACTGTGTTAGTGATTTGAGCTCCATTCTAGTTATGAACTCGTGCTTTATTTTGAGCTCAAGTTTTGGCTTGTGTGCGTGTGTGTTGCTGCGGATTTGTGTGTGTTGCTTCCCACCCTTACTCTTGTGCTTTCACTTTGATCTTTGTTGTAAGGGCGAGAGACTCCAACTTGTGGAGATTCCTCGCAAACGGGAAAAAGAGATAAGCAAAGAAAAGCCGTGGTATTCAAGTTGATCATTGGATCACTTGAAAGGGGTTGAGTGCAACCCTCGTCCATTGGGACGCCACAACGTGGAGGTAGGCATGTGTTATACTTGACCGAACCATGGGATAAACTCATGTGTCTCTTGTGATTGTTTCTCTGTGATACTTGTATGTTCGCAAGAGCTCGCTACTTAGCCGTACTAACACTTAACCAAGTTTTGTGGCTATTAGTATTTGAATTTTACAGGATCACCTATTCATTCCCCCCCTCTAGGTGCTCTCAATTGGTATCAGAGTCGTTCTCTTCATGTAAGGGACTAATCGCCCGAAGGGATGGATCCTAAGGGAAAGGGGATGGTGGTCAACGATAAAGAAAAGGAGTCCATCTTCAATGAGCCAAGGGACGACAAGCCCACTGACTCTGGCTCGAGTCACAAGAAGAAGGACGGGAAGAAGAAGAGACGTATCAAGAAGATCATCTACTACGACAACGACAAATCTTCTTCTTCACCAAGAGACGACGACGAGAAAAGGAAACCGGTTAACTCGAATTTTTCATTTGATTATTCTCGTATTCCTTTTAATTCCAATGCTCATTTGCTTTCCATTCCTCTTGGTAAATCTCCACACTTTGATGGAGAGGACTACGCTTTTTGGAGTCACAAAATGCGTAGTCACTTATTTTCTCTCCATCCTAGTATGTGGGAGATAGTAGAAAATGGAATGCAATTCGACAGTACCAATAACCCTATGTTTATCAATGAGCAAATCCATAAGAATGCACAAGCTACCACTATTTTGCTAGCATCCTTGTGCAGGGACGAGTACAATAAGGTGAGCGGCTTGGACAACGACAAGCAAATCTGGGACACCCTCAAAATATCACATGAGGGAAACAACGCCACCATGATCACCAAAATGGAGTTGGTGGAAGGCGAGCTAGGGAGGTTTGCAATGATCAGGGGAGAGGAGCCAACACAAACGTACAACAGGCTCAAGACCCTGGTCAACAAGATTAGGAGCTATGGAAGCACGAGATGGACGGACCACGATGTCGTCTGACTTATGCTCAGGTCTTTCACTGTTATTGACCCTCATCTTGTGAACCTCATCCGTGAAAATCTCAGGTACACAAAGATGACGCCCGAGGAGATACTTGGAAAGTTTGTGAGCGGGCGTATGATGGTCAAGGAAGCAAGATATGTTGATGATGCATTGAATGGCCCAATGCCCATCTATGAGTCCTAGCCCGTTGCACTCAAGGCAACAAGCAGCAGCAGGGAGGCGCTACCTAGCAAGGTGGCACAAGTTGAGGCTGCCGGGCTAAACGAAGATGAGATGGCCCTCATCATCAAGCGCTTCAAGACCGCGCTAAAAGGACGCAAGAAGCATCCCAACAAGAGCAAAGCAAAGGGAAAGCGCTCCTATTTTAAATGCAGTAAGACTGGTCATTTTATAGCAAACTATCCCGATAATGCTAATGACTAGGAACAAGAAAAGAGCGGGAAGAGGGAGAAGAAGAAGGCCTACAAGAAGGCGAAGGGCGAGGCACACCTTGGCAAAGAATGGGATTCAGATTGCTCTTCTTCCGACTCTGACGACGAAGGACTCGCTGCCTCAGCCTTCAACAAATCATCACTCTTCCCCAACGAGCGCCACACTTGCCTCATGGCAAAGGAGAAAAGGTAAGCGCTCGAGAAACCCCCAAGTATACTACTTCAAGCGATGATGATTCTAGTGATGATGAAGTAGATTATACTGAACTATTTAAGGGTTTAGATAGAGCAAAAGTAGATAAAATTAATGAGTTAATTGATGCTTTGAATGAAAAAGATAGATTGTTAGAGAAGCAAGAAGATATTTTTTATGAAGAGCAAGACAAGTTTGTTAGTGTGCAAAAATCTCTTGCTTTAGAGGTTAAAAGGAATGAAATGTTATCTTCTGAATTATCTGCTTGTCATGAAACTGTGTCTAGCTTAAAGAGTGTTAATGATGATTTAAATGCTAAGCTAGAAGTAGCTAATAAAACTAGATCTTGTGTAGAACATGTTGCCATTTGTAATAGGTGTAAGGATTTTGATGTTGATGCTTATGTTGAACACCTTACATCAATTACTAAATTAAATAATGAGGTGGTGTTGGAGCGAAGGCAGAAACGCCACCCTTCGCCCGAAGTCTCCACCGCTTAGCCCCTGCCCTGACAGACAAAGCAGGCAGGGACACCCTTCGCATCATCGGCACCAGAGACAACACGGAGACCCTTCGCTCGATTCGGCACCAGACGAAGGCCTGCGGCGACGCCTCCCCGCGGCGCGGCCTCGTTCAGCTCTGAGGCCCACATAAGATCTGGCCCATTGTAACGGGCCCTGCGTGGCCGCGTTTGTGTTACGGGCCTAATTTGTAAAGGCATACTTGTGATTACAGCTTGTAACCCCGCTTTATGGGAATATTCTGGGGATAAACTAGGTACCTGAGGGCACATGCGTCCTTAACGCGAGGCGCTGTGCACTCGGATACCTATAAATACCCCCGCACAGTGCCTGTGAGAGGCCAGATTAACAGAGCTTTTGCCATCACGCGCGAGTGCCCTGTTGCCATCACTATTCACTCGTGTTGGATCCCCTTGCTGTCGAGAGCAAGTTCCAACATTTGGCGCCCACCGTTCGTGCTACGAGACAACCACCCGCGATGGCACCCAAGAGAGCTAACCCGAAGGCTGACGAGGCTGCGAAGGCAGCACTGCTCGCCGCAAGAAAGGGCAAGGCCCTCGCCCTCACCCAATCCACCCACCAAGAGGCCACTGAAGACGACACCCTCCGCACCTGCGACCCTGAGGGACAACCCTCAGGCTTCGCACCTCCCTCAGGCTTCGCACCTCCCTCAGACTTCGCACCACCGGAGGGCGCGGACCTCGCCGAGGACGGTGAGGTCCTCGGCGTCTCAGTAGAAGAACAGCTACAGCTGCGTGCCCTGCGCCTCAAGAACCGCAACCTCCAGAGGCAGAAGGAGATACTGGAGGCCAAGCGCCAGCGTGTGTCCGCACTCGCCAAAGTGCGGCAGATGATACGCGACGAAGAGCACAAGGCCCAGGAACTCGAGCGGGAGATTGCGCTGATGCAGCGCGAAGGCCACCTCAGCCCGCGGCACGAGTCATCCCTCCAGCAGCGCGCACAAAACGAAGACACGCGCGAAGGCCACCCCGGCCTGCAGCATGGGCCACCCCTGCAACACCGCGCGCAACCGGAGGACCCGCGTTTCCCCCAGCGCGACTTCACTTTCCCGCACGCCGCGCCATTCCAAGGGGTCAATTATCTCGATGAGCGAAGCCCCCTGGCGCCTCACCTGCAAGTGACGCCGTGGCCAGCTAACTTCCGGGCTGGGACCTACCCCAAGTACAACGGCAGCACCGACCCGGCTCAATACATAATGAGTTACCAGGTCGCCGTCGCATCGTCCGGGGGGGACGACGCCACAATGGCGAAGTCCTTCATCATCGCCCTCGAGGGCCCCGCACTCACCTGGTTCACCAGGTTGCCTCCGCTGTCCATCGATTCCTGGAGAAGTCTCCGGGACAAGTTCCTCCTCAACTTCCAAGGGTATCGCCCGGACACCGACGCCCTGGCCGAGCTCTCGCTCTGCAAGCAGCTAGAGAGGGAGACCCTGAGGGAATATTACCGCAAATTCCTGACACTCAAGTCACAGCTACCCTCAGTCGATGACCAGATTGCCATCCACTATGCTATCAGTGGTCTTCGCGCTGGCGTCCTTTACAGCCACTGCATCAGAGATCCGCCGAAGAACCTCCAAGAGTTATACCAGCTGTTTGAAAAGTACGCCAGATCCGAGGAGCTCCACCAGCGCAAGATTGAGTCCCAGCGGAAGCCAAAAGATGCTCCACAGTCCAGCCGCACGTGGACAAGGACTCCGCAACCAGACTCCGGTCGAGATGGCCGCGGTCAGCAGCAAGTGCACAACATTGCCAACCAGCAGCCGGCCGCTGACCCCCTTTGTCGCCAGGAATATCCCCCCCAGGGCCGCGGAAGTGGAACTCGCGGCAGGGGCCGAGGGCGTGCGCAGCCACCCCCTCCACCGCGCCGATTTTACTGCCTTTTCCATGGCGAAGACTGCGCCCACCAAACCAAAGACTGCCCCGAAGTGAAGGCCACCAGAGACAGAATGGCGAGGGCGCAGCCAGCCGACAACCCCAGAATTGTCGCGCATAATTACCAGCCACCCCCTCCACCATATATCCACGCTCCCGCCCCGCATCCACCGCACCATGCTTACCAACATCATCAGGAAGTACAAATCGTACATCCTCCGCCTCCACCACCACACCAGCAACAACAAAACATCCCCCATGCCCCAAAGCAGGAAGACTTCGCCGATCAACCTTATCGCGGAGTCATTCATATGATAACTGGGGGGGTCCAGCACCGACTTCGACACCAAGCGGCAGAAGCGGGACCACTACCGCAGCATAAACCATGTCGCCGTCACGGGCCCAGTTGTGCAGACAAAGTGGTCCCACATACCGCTCACCTTCGACGCACGAGACGTCGACTTGCGCAGCGCCCCCCACTGCGATGCCATAGTTATCAATTGCAGCGTGGCAGGCTGGGACTTACACAAGGTCCTCGTTGACAACGGCAGCCAGGCGGACATCATCTTCCTCCACGCCTTCGATCGCATGGGCATCAGCCACAGCCTGCTTAAGCCTTCGGACAACCCATTGTATGGCTTCGGCGGCAAAGGCACCTTCCCCGTCGGCAAAATAGAGTTGCCCCTCTCCTTCGGTGTAGCACCCAATGCCCGAAGTGAGCAAGTGACTTTTGACATTGTGGATATGGTATATCCATACAACGCCATCATGGGTCGGGGCTCTATCAATAAGTTTGAAGTTGCCATCCACGGACTGTATTTGTGCATGAAGATACCAGGCCCGCTAGGCGTAATTACAGTCCACGGTAACCAGCAGACAGCGCGCAACATAGAGCGGGACTTCGTGCCTGGTCAGAGGAACGTGCACTGTCTCACGACACAGTGCGAGGTCCCTGCGCCCGCCAGCCCAACTGACAAGCAGCACGACAAGGCTCAGTTGCAGAGTCAGGATGGGACCAAGACTGTCCCCCTCGATCAGGCCACGCCCAAGCAGACAGTCACTATCAGCGAAGACCTTACTTCGCATGAAGAAGAGAAGCTCCTCTGCTGCCTGGCCAAGAATAAAGATGTCTTCGCCTGGTCCGCCCTCGACCTGGTCAGAGTCAGCCGATCCATAATCGAGCACAGTTTGGGAATTGACCCCTCGGTGCGACCAAGAAAGCAAAGGCTCCGCAAAATGTCCGACGAAAAGACAGAGGCCGCCAAGGCGGAGGTGCACCGCCTCCTAGAGGCTAAATTCATTGAGCCAGTGGCTTACCCCACATGGCTCTCCAATGTTGTAATGGTGCAGAAAAAAAGCGGGAAATGGCGGATGTGCATAGACTTCACCAGTCTCAATAAGGCCTGCCCAAAAGACAATTTCCCGTTGCCACGGATCGACAAAATAGTCGATAGCGCGGCCGGATGCGAGGTCATGTCTCTCCTCGACTGCTTCTCCGGCTATCACCAGATATACATGAAGGCGGAAGACAAGGCTAGCACCAGCTTTATAACACCCTTCGGCACTTATTGCTTCGTCAGAATGCCAGAGGGTCTCAAGAATGCCGGGTCCACCTTCTCCAGACTCACCAAAACAGTACTCGAAGGGCAGGTCGGCAGAAATATATTTACATATGTGGACGACATCGTCGTCGCCAGCAAAAATAAGGAGGACCATCTCGCCGACCTGGCCGAGACATTCGCAAACATGCGAGATGCACGACTCCGCCTAAACCCGGAAAAGTGCGTTTTCGGTGTTCGCCAGGGCAAGATATTGGGCTACCTGGTGTCACACCGCGGCATCGAGGCCAACCCAACCAAGATCCAGGCCATCATCGACATGTCGCCTCCGCAGTCCGCCAGGGACGTCCAGCGTCTGACAGGCAGATTGGCCGCTCTCAACAGATTCATCTCCAGGTCGGCCGAGCGAAGTCTTCCTTTCCTCAAAACTCTCCGCGGCGCAAAAGACTTCGCCTGGGGGCCGAAGCAAGCAGCGGCCTTCGCCTCATTAAAACAATACTTAACGGAGCTGGCCACCCTCACGAGCCCCGACTCCTCGCTCCCCCTATTGCTCTATGTCGCGGCTTCGCCGCACGCGGTCAGCGCGGCACTAGTGCAGGAGCAGACAGTCGAAGGCGCTGTCAGACAGTGCCCTGTTTATTACGTCTCCGAGGTCCTGACACCATCCAAATGCAACATGACAGAGCTGGAGAAGATCGCCTACGCAGTTGTTATGTCCTCGCGCAAGCTGCGCCATTACTTTGAAGCATTCAAGGTCCGCGTCACCTCAGACAGGGGGCTCGGCGAACTGTTTAGAAACCCGGAGGCATCGGTGAGGATCGCCAAGTGGGCAGCCGAACTCTCCGGCTACCACATCAGCTTCGAGCCCAGGACAGCCATCAAATCGCAAGTCCTGGCGGACTTCGTCGTCGACTGGACCGGGCCAGTAACACAGCCGGACCCGACCACAGTGAAGGTCTGGACGATCCATTGCGACGGCGCATGGTGCCATGCGGGGGCAGGCGTCGCTGCAATCATAACCTCACCAGTCGGGGTCAAGCACAGATATGCAGCACGACTCAGCTTCAATCTGGAATCCGACAGGTGCACAAATAATATAGCAGAATATGAAGCAGTCATCCTCGGCCTCCGCAAGCTAAGGGCCCTCGGAGTCACCACTTGCATCATCAAAACAGACTCCAAGGTAGTTGCCGGCCAAGTCGAGAAAGACTATGCAGCCAAGGACCCCGCACTCATGCAGTACCTCGCGGCCATCCGAAGTCTCGAGAGGCAGTTCAAGGGGTTCACCGTGCAGCATGTGGACCGGGCCAAGAATGAGGAGGCCGACGCATTGGCCAAGGCCGCGGCCAGGGGCGAAACTTTGCCCTCCGACGTGTTCTTCCATATCATCGGCACGCCAGCAGTCCGGAGCCCCGAAGGGCTCCAAATAACCAATGACAGCGAGGGCCACCGTACAGTTAACCTCATCATGACCGAAGACTGGCGAGCACCCATTACCCTGTTCCTGCAGGGGTATTATCACCCAGCCGACATCAGTGAGGCCAAGCGCCTCAGACATCAAAGCCGAGACTTCGCTCTGATTGAAGGCCAACTCTACAAAAAAGGGGTCAGTCAACCAATGCTTAAGTGCGTCACCGAGGCCGAAGGCATGCAGATTCTACGTGAAGTCCACAGTGGCACGTGCGGCTCGCACGCGGGGCCGAGGGCCCTAGCTGCTAAGGTGATCCGCCAGGGTTTTTACTGGCCCGCAATGATTTGCGCCGCGAATCGGGTCACTCGGTCCTGCGAAGCCTGCCAGAAGTTCTCTCCTCGGTCAGGCGGCCCTTCGCAGTATACAAAGCTGATCGCCCACACATGGCCTCTCCAGCGCTGGGGTCTCGACATTGTTGGACCCCTGCCCACCGCCCAGGGGAACCTTAAGTTCGCCTTCGTCGCGGTAGAGTACTTCACCAAATGGATCGAGGCACGGGCTGTCTCCACAATAACATCAAAGACTGCCCAAAAATTCTTCTGGCAGAACATCGTTTGCCGCTTCGGAGTACCGTCCGAATTAACAGTCGACAACGGCAAGCAGTTTGATAACCAAGACTTCAAGGATTTTTGTTTCTCCATTAGCACCAAGCTTGCCTTCGCCTCAGTCTATCACCCGCAGTCCAACGGGGTCGTGGAGCGCGCCAACAGGAAAATCTTCACAGCTATCAAAAAAATGCTCCTCGATGAAAAAAAGGTCAGATGGAGCGATTTTCTACCTGAGGCAGTCTGGGCACTAAACACGACTGAGTGCAGGGCGACCGGGTTTACTCCCTTCCGTCTTTTATATGGATCGGAGGCCATGACCCCGCAAGAAATAAAGCACGGGTCCCCGCGAACAGTCCCGTCAGCCGTCCCAGATGTGGACGAGCCAACTTCAAAGGATCTCATCGACGGAGACCGTGTCTTCGCCCTACAGGCCCTGAACAAGTATCAAGCCCAGACCATAGCATGGCGCGACCATTCAGTCACCCCGAGGGAGTTCAGCGAGGGGGACCTCGTACTCATTCGAACAGCTCGGACGGAGTCCAAGGGCAAGCTGGAGCCCAGGTGGGAGGGCCCTTTCATCGTCAAGACAAAAGCTTCCCCCAGCGCTTACAGGCTCACAACGCCAACCGGCGAGGACCTGGAGCACTCCTGGAACATCGACAACCTCCGCAAATTTTTTGTTTGATTCCTCAGGGCTGTCTTCGCCCTTGTAATTCGCAAAAACAATCTTGCACCGGCCCGCACTCTTTTCCTCCCGGGGGGTGAGGTTTTTAACGAGGCGGAGCCATGTAATATATGCGTAAAAAATCCCCCGCAAAAAGACATGCGTCGAAAAAGACCGCGATGACGGTCTTCGACATTCGACCACCACGAGGTCACCGCGAGGCTAAGCGCTAGCTACCCTCGCATGCGACAAATCCGCGCAGAAGTCGCCTAAGGGTGCAGCCGGATTAGCACAACAAGTGCGGAAAAAAAAATCTAAGTCTATCGCGAAGACTATCCGCGCAGAAGTCGCCTAAGGGTGCAGCCGGATTAGCACAACAAGTGCGGAAAAAAAAATCTAAGTCTATCGCGAAGACTATCCGCGCAGAAGTCGCCTAAGGGTGCAGCCGGATTAGCACAACAAGTGCGGAAAAAAAATCTAAGTCTATCGCGAAGACTATCCGCGCAGAAGTCGCCTAAGGGTGCAGCCGGATTAGCACAACAAGTGCGGAAAAAAAAATCTAAGTCTATCGCGAAGACTATCCGCGCAGAAGTCGCCTAAGGGTGCAGCCGGATTAGCACAACAAGTGCGGAAAAAATCTAAGTCTATCGCGAAGACTATCCGCGCAGAAGTCGCCTAAGGGTGCAGCCGGATTAGCACAACAAGTGCGGAAAAAAAAATCTAAGTCTATCGCGAAGACTATCCGCGCAGAAGTCGCCTAAGGGTGCAGCCGGATTAGCACAACAAGTGCGGAAAAAAAATCTAAGTCTATCGCGAAGACTATCTGCGCAGAAGTCGCCTAAGGGTGCAGCCGGATTAGCACAACAAGTGCGGAAAAAAAATCTAAGTCTATCGCGAAGACTATCCGCGCAGAAGTCGCCTAAGGGTGCAGCCGGATTAGCACAACAAGTGCGGAAAAAAAATCTAAGTCTATCGCGAAGACTATCTGCGCAGAAGTCGCCTAAGGGTGCAGCCGGATTAGCACAACAAGTGCGGAAAAAAAATCTAAGTCTATCGCGAAGACTATCCGCGCAGAAGTCGCCTAAGGGTGCAGCCGGATTAGCACAACAAGTGCGGAAAAAATCTGAGTCTATCGCGAAGGCTATCCGTGCAGAAGTCGCTTAAAAGTGCAGCCGGATTAGCACAACAAGTGCGGAAAAACCGAAGACTATCTGTGCAGAAGACACTTAGGGGTACACCTGGACTAGCACAACAACGGCTGAAACGACAACATCAAACCATCCACGCCAAGACTAACTATAGTCAAGCCAACACAGCGCAGCAAAAACAAATCAGTGAGTACAAAACGCCTTCGCACACACACATGCACGCGAGGGCACACAACTCCACCATACAAGCCTCTACATACACAAGCGAGGGCACCACACTCTACATCGGCTCAACCTTAGGAATAATTCCCATCTCCCTATAATTAAATAACATTATCCTGAGCTCCTCACCCGCAAAAAGCCTTCGCAGTTCCCCTTCACCTACACTCTCGGCGGTCGGCAGAGACAACAGTTCCTGCCGACCAGCCCCACTCACACGAAGCAGAGCCCGCTCCTCCGCGCTAACCCTACGTTTTGCAACCGCCCTTCGTCGACGGCGCCCGGTGCTAGGGCCTGGCACGTCCGACGCGTCCGCGGCGTGCGGCGAAGCCTCCGCCGCAGCCACGTCCAAGGCCGCAAAATAATCCAAATTCTCCTCCGACGACTCCTCAGTCCACTCAACCGAGCTCCCGGAGTCGGCAAAATCAAAAAACTCAGATGCAGACCCACTATATTCATTACCACCTTCCGCGGTCGAAGCCGCCAAAAACTCAGTAGCAGCGGTTGCGTGCGCAGGCCCAAAATCTTGAACCTGCGCAGCAACCAAAATTCAGTACAACATCCAAAATTCCCCCAACCCTAAACAACCACTACGCCACCTGCGCGGGCCCTGACGCTGCGGGAGCCTCCGCCGTTGGCTCCGCCGCCACTTCCGCCATTGTTTCCTCCGCCTCCGCCGCCGGATCTTCGACGGTCGGCGCAGCTGCTGCGAGGGCATCAGGAGCGCCTTCGGCCACCTTCAGGGGCAGGTCTTCAACCGTCGCAGCAGTTGTGGGGGCGCCTGGTGCGTCTTCCGCGGTCTCCAGGGTCGGCTCCGGGCCAGGCAGGGCGCTGTTCAGTGCTCCGAAGTCGTCCACCTGCTCGCCTCGCTCCGCCTAAAACAAAACATACAAAAAGTCAGCAAACACACGCACAGACCACATCCAGCAAACGCCGAACAAACGACAACGTTACCTGAGCCCTCGCAGCCTCGGCCCGCTCCCTGACCACATCACCACCATACAGACCCCACATCCGGTCATAGAGGGCACCGGCGGACTCCTTCACCACGGGGTCTTCGACCTTATAGATATCTCGCCCAAAATCTTCATCTGCCTGGTCGAAGGCCTCATAGTGCCGGCACCCTTCGCGAGAGAGTGCGTTCATCGCCCCCTCGCAGGTGACCAGGGAGGCGAACGACATTAATCCCCTCAGGACAGTGGGGAGCTCCTGCAGCTCCTCTTGCACCCATTCCAGACAGCGAAGCCCGGCCTCTCGCTCCGGCACCACGAAGTCACCGGTCCGCGCACCCAGCTCGCGATATGTGGCCATAAGCTGTGTGCGCGTCCGTTCGGCCTCCGTTCGCGCCGCGGCTTCGGCCCCCTTCGCGCGGCTCTCCAGAGCGGTGAGCCGCTCCCGCAGGTCTTCGGCGAGATCCTTGGCAAGATTGCCTTCCGCCCGTGCCAGCCTAGCCTCCGCCTGCGCGGCCTGCTCCTTGGCGATGGCCTCGTTGGCCTCCCTCCTCTCCCCCGCCAGCTGGCGCCGGAGGTCAGCCTTTTCCTTCTCCAGGGCGGCCACCTTGTCCGCCAGTTTACGACACTTGCTGTCGGAGGCCGACTTCTCACGGACAGCGTCAGCATGTTGCGTCCGAAGTCTCTCGACTTCGGCAGACAAGGCTGCCGTAAGTGCCCCCGACGCAGTACGGCTGGTGAAGTCAGCCACCTGTAGAGCACACGTAAGGCCATGGCCGTAAATATATATATATATATATATATATACATATACATAATAGCTCGGCGGACCTGACTCAGTGCCTCCGTCGCCTGACTCAGCGCCTCCGTCACCCCTTTCAGCCGACGGGTCGCCGCGCCAGCCTCGTCCCTGACCAACGCGAGGGCCGACACCTCGCCTCCGGCGCCAAGGGTCCCGTCCCTCGCCTTCGACGACAGCGCAGCCGTCGCGATCGCCGCAGCAGGCACAACTATAGCAAGCCGGCCCTCGTCCGACCCTGCAACGCATCAACGAGTAAAAAAAAAAAAGAAAAAAAAGAAAAGAGGCGGCCGGGAGACTTACCCCCAAGATAATCGTCCACGCTAATATCGGTGCCGAAGTCGGCAACGCGTTTGCCCGGCGGCGGCGACGTTCGGGCCGCCTTCGAAGCCTCCGCCACTCCGCTGGCCGGCGGCACCACCTTCGTCAGTTTGGAGACTCCGGTGCCCGCCGTTGTCTCCGGCGCCTTGCTGGGTGCAGAGGCGCCCGCCTTCGCCGCCAACGGCGGCTTGCCTCCGCTGGAGGCCGCAGCCTTCGCCGTTCCCCGCTGCCTTTTCGGCCGCGCTTCGTGAATCCTGACAGTCGCCTGGCGTTTTTGCGCCGCCCCTTGGCGATCCTTGTCCATCACTGCCCACACAACAGCACCGATATTTCGCCCGTAAGGAAAAACTCTCCACTGACGAACCATACGAGATGTAAAACAGTCTTCCTCAGCCGCGCAGGGGATAGGAACATTTCTAGGCCAGCGGCCCCCGGTAACCCTCAGCATCCGAGCCGAAGACTCCCGGAGCTCGGGCGAAGACATCCTCTCCCCCGGGGCCGCACACGTCCTCATTAACTCTCTAGCAAAACTATCAGACACCCCAATTCCTCCCATCGCAGTACCTAATTTCCTCTTTTTTGAGGAGGGGGCGGCCGCCAGCGCAGGGTCGCCTCCAGTCTCCACCGTCGGCTTCTTCCCACGGCGGTCCGCTTCATCTTGACCAGGGTAGCCGTCGTACGGCAATTGATTTAATTCGAAGACCCTGTTCAAACGTTCATTTGACCCGCGAATATCAAAGCTGCGCTGGCCTTCCGTCCTCGCCACGTACCGCCCCACGAGCCGCACCGCCAAGTCCTCCGCATCACGCACAAAGGCGGCCGGGTCACGGTTTCGCAAATTCAGTGCAAAGGCAGGACTTCGCACCACCCTTCCTCCGTGAAAAGGCATCTGGCGAGGGCACACTTCGCCCAGCGCCCAGCCGTGCGCCAAGGGCCAGACCCCGTACGCCACGAACTCTTCAACTAAATCACGACCACTGCTCTGGCCGGCGGCGCACCGAAGGGCCCCTTCGTCTGCATCCTCTTCTGCCACCTCAAAAGGCGGATACGCAGAGTAATAGTGAGAGCACATCTCAGACACGGGAAGTCCTTCATGGCCTTCGACAGTAGCCTCAGCAACGTAAAACCAAAATTCATTCCAATTGCCCCACTTGTTGCGGGCGCACGGAACCAACTCCACTACTGGCATTGTGGTCTTGCCGGTCTTCGGCGTGAATGTGCACGACCCGAACTGGGCAACTCCGTCCTCAACCATCCTCTTCTGCCAATGCAAGCAATAATTCTTCGCAAAAACTTCAACCGACGGCTGCCCGCCGTACGAAGTCGTCGCCCAGACATACTTCGCCAGCGCCACCACGGCGTTCGGTGTCAGCTGATGTATTTGAACGTTGAATCTACGCAGGACTTCGCCAACAAACCGGTGCGCAGGCAAGCGGAGACCGGCGACGAAGAACGCCTCGAAAACAACCAACTCACCCTCCGGCTCGGGGACTTCCTCCGTCCCCGGAGCACGAGCGACCCTGCCGCCAAAGTAGCCCAAACGCTGCATATCTTCAACGCGGGCCGACGTCATCCGTGACACACCAAAATCAACAGAGTCGCCGGCGCGCAGCTCCTCCACCATCACGCTACTCAACGTCTCCTCAGACGAGGCGGCGGCCGGCGGCGTGGCGTCGGCGGAAGAAGAAGAGGATGGCATTGCTACGTACCGTCGGCGGCGGCGGGCGGTCTGCTTCACTCGAGCCAGAACTCCGACGAGCAAAGGGAGCAGTAGAAGAAAAGGAGCAGAAAGACGGCGGGCGGCTAGGGTTTTCACGGAGCGCGGAAGGCAAAGTGCAAACAGCGCCGACCCCCGCCCCCTTTTTATAGGCAGGGCGCGGCTCTTCGGGAAACCCGCAATCCAACAGTACGATGTCCATCAACGGTCACATCAAAAACCCCCGCGGAACCACTTCGAGCGAGGACAGCATCTCCGCCATCTAGCGACGTCTTCGGCACCAGGTGACTTTGTCGAACTGGTCCCTCGGAGGGCAAATGTTGGAGCGAAGGCAGAAACGCCACCCTTCGCCCGAAGTCTCCACCGCTTAGCCCCTGCCCTGACAGACAAAGCAGGCAGGGACACCCTTCGCATCATCGGCACCAGAGACAACACGGAGACCCTTCGCTCGATTCGGCACCAGACGAAGGCCTGCGGCGACGCCTCCCTGCGGCGCGGCCTCGTTCAGCTCTGAGGCCCACATAAGATCTGGCCCATTGTAACGGGCCCTGCGTGGCCGCGTTTGTGTTACGGGCCTAATTTGTAAAGGCATACTTGTGATTACAGCTTGTAACCCCGCTTTATGGGAATATTCTGGGGATAAACTAGGTACCTGAGGGCACATGCGTCCTTAACGCAAGGCGCCGTGCACTCGGATACCTATAAATACCCCCGCACAGTGCCCGTGAGAGGCCAGATTAACAGAGCTTTTGCCATCACGCGCGAGTGCCCTGTTGCCATCACTATTCACTCGTGTTGGATCCCCTTGCTGTCGAGAGCAAGTTCCAACAGGTGGCAAGTCTTAATGCTCAACTTAAGACTTGCAAGATAGATTTTGATAAGTTAAAATTTGCTAGGGATGCCTACACCGTTGGTAGACATCCTTAAATTAAGGATGGACTTGGCTTTCAAAAGGAAGCTAAGAACTTAACAAGCCAAAGGGCTCCCATTCCCAACAAGGAGAAAGGGAAGGTCCCCATGGCTAGTAGTAATCAAAAGAATCATGCTTTCATGTATAATGATAGATTTTTTTTAGAAATTCTCATTATAATAGGAGTTATAATGCTTTTTATTCACATGCTATGATTGCTTCAAGTTCAAATGGTAGACCTATGAGAAATTTTGTGTCTCATGCTCCTAGGAAAATGTGTAATAAACCTACCACTGTCTTTCATGCTTGCAACACTACGTTTGTACTTTCATGTAAAAATGAAAAAGTGGTTGCTAGAAAGTTGGGGTCCAAATGCAAGGGAGACAAGACTTGTATTTGGGTCCCAAAGGCTATTGTAACTAACCTTGTAGGACCCAACAAGAGTTGGGTACCTAAAACCCAAGCCTAATTTGCCTTGTAGGTTTATGCATCCGGGGGCTCAAGCTGGATTGTCGACAGCAGATGCACAAACCACATGACGGGGGAGAAGAAGATGTTCACCTCCTACGTCAAGAACAAAGATTCCCAAGATTCGATCATCTTTGGAGATGGGAACCAAGGCAAGGTTAAAGGACTAGGAAAGATAGCCATTTCATCTGAGCATTCCATATCCAATGTGTTCTTAGTTGAATCGCTCGGGTACAACTTATTATCTGTCAGTCAACTATGTAATATGGGTTATAATTGTCTATTTACCAATGTAGATGTGTCTGTCTTTAGAAGGAGTGATGGTTCATTAGCTTTTAAGGGTGTATTAGACGGTAAACTCTACTTAGTTTATTTTTTGAAAGAGGAGGCCGATCTAGATGCATGCTTAATTGCTAAGACCAGCATGGGCTGGCTGTGGCATCGCCGTCTAGCACATGTTGGGATGAAGAACCTTCATAAACTTCTAAAGGGAGAACATGTGTTAGGTCTAACCAATGTATTTTTCGAAAAAGATAGACCTTGTGCAGCTTGTCAAGCAGGTTAACAGGTGGGAAGCACTCATCACAGCAAGAATATGATGACCACATCAAGACCTCTAGAGCTACTTCATATGGACCTCTTCGGACCCGTCGCCTACCTCAGCATCGGGGGAAGTAAGTATGGTCTTGTTTGATGATTTTTCCCGCTTCACTTGGGTATTATTTTTGCAGGATAAATCAGAAACCCAAGGGACCCTAAAGCGCTTTCTAAGGAGAGCTCAAAACGAATTTGAGCTCAAGGTGAAAAAGATAAGAAGCGACAACGGGTCCGAGTTCAAGAACTTACAAGTGGAGGAGTACCTTGAGGAGGAAGGAATCAAGCACGAGTTCTCCTCTCCCTACACACCACAGCAAAACGGTGTGGTAGAGAGGAAGAACAGGATGCTTATCGACATGGCGAGGACGATGCTTGGAGAATTCAAGACGCCAAAGCGGTTCTGGTCGGAAGCTGTAAACACAGCTTGCCATGCCATAAATCGGGTCTACATTCATCGCCTCCTCAAGATGATCTCATATGAACTTCTAACCAGTAACAAACCCAACGTTTCATACTTTCATGTATTTGAGAGTAAATGTTACATTCAAGTAAAGAAAGGTAGAAATTCCAAATTTGCTCCCAAAGTTGTAGAAGGGTTTTTGCTAGGTTATGACTCAAATACAAAGGCGTATAGAGTTTTCAACAAAACATCGGGTTTGGTTGAAGTCTCTAGCGACGTTGTATTTGATGAAACTAATGGCTCTCCAAGAGAGCAAGTTGATCTTGATGATGTAGATGAAGATGACGTTCCAACGGCCGCAATTCGCACCATGGCGATTGGAGATGTGTGACCACAGGAACAACAAGAGCAAGATCAACCCTCTTCCTCAATGATGGTGCATCCCCCAACTCAAGATGATGAACAGGTTCCTCAAGAGGAGGCGTGTGATCAAGGGGGAGCACAAGAAGACCCAGCTATGGAGGAAGAAGCACCACAGGCCCCTCCAACTCAAGTCCGAGCGACGATTCAAAGGAATCATCTCGTCGACCGGATTCTGGGTGTTATAAGCAAGGGAGTAACTACTCGCTCAAGACTAGCTAACTTTTGTGAGCATTACTCGTTTGTCTCTTCTATTGATCCTTTCAGGGTAGAAGAGGTCTTGCAAGATCCGGACTGGGTGTTGGCCATGCAGGAAGAGCTCAACAACTTCAAGAGGAATGAAGTTTGGAGCCTGGTGCCACGTCCCAAGCAAAACATTGTGGGAACCAAGTGGGTGTTCCGCAACAAGCAAGACGAGCACGGGGTGGTGACACGAAACAAGACTCGACTTGTGGCAAAAGGTTATGCCCAAGTCGTAGGTTTGGATTTCGAGGAGACTTTTGCTCCTATGGCTAGGCTAGAGTCTATTCGCATTCTATTAGCCTATGCCGCTCACCACTCTTTCAGGTTGTTCCAAATGGATGTGAAGAGCGCTTTCCTCAACAGGCCAATCAAGGAGGAGGTGTACGTGGAGCAACCCCTTGGCTTTGAGGATGAACGGTACCCCGACTATGTGTGTAAGCTCTCTAAGGCGCTCTATGGACTTAAGCAAGCCCCAAGAGCATGGTATGAATGCCTTAGAGATTTCCTAATTGCTAATGCTTTCAAGGTTGGGAAAGCCGATCCAACTCTTTTCACTAAGACTTGTGATGGTGACCTATTTGTGTGCCAAATTTATGTCGATGACATAATATTTGGTTCTACTAATCAAAAGTCTTGTGAGGAGTTTAGCAGGGTGATGACACATAAATTTGAGATGTCGATGATGGGCGAGTTGAACTACTTCCTTGGGTTCCAAGTGAAGCAACTCAAGGACGGCACCTTCATCTCCCAAACGAAGTACACGCAAGACCTGCTCAAGCGGTTCGGGATGAAGGATGCCAAGTCCGCAAAGACACCAATGGGAACCGATGGACATGTCGACCTCAACAAAGGAGGTAAGTCCGTTGATCAAAAGGCATACCGGTCTATGTTAGGTTCCTTGCTTTATTTATGTGCTAGTAGACCAGATATTTTGCTTAGCGTATGCATGTGTGCTAGATATCAATCCGACCCAAGGGAATGTCACCTTGTGGCCGTTAAGCGGATTCTTAGATATTTAGTTGCTACGCCTTGCTTCGGGATCTGGTATCCAAAGGGGTCTACCTTTGACTTAATTGGATATTTAGACTCTGATTATGCCGGGTGCAAGGTTGATAGGAAGAGTACATCAGGGACGTGCCAATTCCTAGGAAGGTCCCTGGTGTCATGGAGTTCAAAGAAACAAACTTCCGTTGCCCTATCCACCGCTGAGGCCGAGTATGTTGCCGCAGGACAGTGTTGCGCGCAACTACTTTGGATGAGGCAAACCCTCCGGGACTTTGGCTACAATCTGAGCAAAGTCCCACTCCTATGTGACAATGAGAGTGCAATCTGCATGGCAGATAATCCTGTTGAACACAGCCGCACTAAGCACATAGACATCCGGCATCACTTCCTAAGAGACCACCAGCAAAAGGAGGATATCGAGGTGTACCATATTAACACCGAGAACCAGCTAGCCGATATCTTCACCAAGCCTTTAGATGAGAAAAGGTTTTACAGGTTGTGTAGTGAGCTAAATGTCTTAGATTCGCGTAACTTGGATTGATCTATAGCATACATGTGTTTTATGCCTTTGATCATGTTAATTTATGCATTTCAATCTATCTTTGTTCATTTGTGGTGCTCAAGTTGTACACATGATCCCCGGACCTCACAAGTCCATTTGCAAGTGATGCACTTATTTAGGGGGAGGCATGCTACAACTTGACCCTTTGAGACTAACCTTTGTGTTTGAGTTCGCTTGATTTAGTCTCAAACGGTGAATTGAAAGGGAAATGTGAACTTGGACCATGCAAAGACTTCCACTGCACTCCAGTAATAACTCCAAGTTCATATCTATGCTCTTATTGCCTTTTTGCTCTTAATTGACAATTTTGGTGAGGCAATAGGGTTAAAGGGCCAAGAATGATCCCCGTTTTGGTGCTTAATGCCAAAGGGGGAGAAATTAAGGCCAAAGCAAATGGATCAGCTACCACTTATGAAATTTTGAAATGAGTAGAGTTAGAACTTTTTGATTTGTCTAAAACACTCATATTGCAAAATTTAGTGGGAAAACGGGGGAGTTTTTGGCTCTTAATCAATTTTACTCTTGGATTATCTCTCGTTGTGCTCAAACAAGTGAGTTTGTTGTAGAGATAGGAAAATGAATTTGATTCGCAAAAACAAACCAAGTGGTGGCAAAGTATGATCCAAATATGCCAAATTAGAGTAAAAAACTATTTGTTCTCTTTTGCTTTGATATTGCACTTCTTTTGGTTACTTTTGGATGTGTTGGCATAAATCACCAAAAAGGAGGAGATTGAAAGGGAAATGTGCCCTTGGGCCATTTCTAAAGTGTTTTGGTGATTAAGTGCCCAACACATATTCTCTAAGTGTTGAATTGTGCCAAAGACTGAAGCAGTGCAAATCATGTAACAAGGTACCTATCTAGACTTAGTACATTGATTTGGGTACTAATGTATTGTGTCTAAGTGCTAGAAACAGGAAAAAAGAAGTTGGAAAAGAGTTAGCTTTGTACAGCCAACTGCTGCTCGGTTTGGATGCACCGGATAGTGTCCGTTGGTGCACCGGACAGTGTCCGATGCGCCATACCAGTCTCAGTGAACAGGCCACTCTCGGGACTCGACGGTGGCGTACGACTATAATTCACTGGACTGTCCGGTGGAGCACCGGACTGTCCGGTGAGTCATCCACGGCGAAGTCGTCGCTCTCAGGAAAAGTTCAACGGCGTACGGCTAAAATTCACCGGACTGTCCGGTGGTGCACCGGACTGTCCGGTGAGCCAACGGTCGACTGCGCAACGGTCGGCAGCAAAATTGGCGGGCGACACGTGGCCCGCACCAACGGTCGGAAGGGGGCACCGGACTGTCCGGTGTGCACCGGACAGTGTCCGGTGCACCAACTGACACCAAGGTGCAACGATCGTATGCGCCAGAAAAGCAAGGAGATCAGCACCGAACAAGCTACAGTGGCTGTCCGGTGCGCCACCCGATAGAAGACAATCTTAGCCTTCCTTGTTGGTCTCCAACGGCTTCTAGCTGCCTTGGGGCTATAAAAGGGACCCCTAGGCGCATGGAGGAGTCACCCAAGCATACTCTAAGCATTCTAAGTCTTCCACACTCCGTCTCCATGCACTTGATCGACTGTGTTAGTGATTTGAGCTCCGTTCTAGTTGTGAACTCGTTGTGCTTCATTTTGAGCTCAAGTCTTGGCTTGTGTGCGTGTGTGTTGCTACGGATTTGTGTGTGTTGCTTCCCACCCTTACTCTTGTGCTTTCACTTTGATCTTTGTTGTAAGGGCGAGAGACTCCAACTTGTGGAGATTCCTCGCAAACGGGAAAAAGAGATAAGCAAAGAAAAGTTGTGGTATTCAAGTTGATCATTGGATCACTTGAAAGGGGTTGAGTGCAACCCTCGTCCATTGGGACGCCACAACGTGGAGGTAGGCAAGTGTTATACTTGACCGATGTGATACCCAATTTGTAAAAGATAATATATAAATAAAAGAAAGGTTATTTTCTTATGTGGGTGTTATATTTATTTACCATCACTTGAGAACACTTTACTTAACAAGAATAAATAGTTAACAAAAGACACTCAAATAACTTGTGCATACTTTGGAGTTTTTGTTTGCTTGTGCAATAAAATAATAACAAGAATAATGCTAGTAGAAATAAAACAATGACTTGAGATGAAGTTTGAATCCTAAATTGAGAATTAGGGTTTGAAATAGAGAAGGAAAGAGAAAATACTATACAATACAAAAATAAATTTATAAATAGATAAAATTATTCTACAATAATTTATTCAAATCATATACTCAGAAATTTGAGTACAAGTTCACCACAAACCTGAAATTCAAATTGAGATTCAAAAATAAGAAAGAAAAGAGAATAAAAGAAAAGGAAAAGAAAAAGAAATAGGAAGTCTGCGCTGGTACGGAATTTGGCCTGCTTGGCCCATCTAGTGACTCTTCTGCGCGACCCACTCCTCCATCCCGCGTCCGCGCCTCACTGCAAACCGGGCCCACACGCCATCCACACACGGTCAGCACGGACATTCTCTGGAGGCTGGCAACCGGGCCCCACTCGTCATATTCACGCGTGTGCCTCCCTTGGCGGGTCCCGCCCGTCAGCCATGATCCCATCTTCTTCCTCACTATAACGCTCGCACACATAACCAGGGCGGACTCAGGGGGATTCCGTCGATTGCGCTAAGTCGGTACGATCATCTGGTGGGGTATAAATCATAGAGCCACACCCTTCTCGACTTCCAAAACTAAAACGCCAGTGCTGCTCGCGGTCTCTCAGAACGCCAGTGCCTCACCATTGTTGCGCAGAGTGAAAAAATGGGGGGATCGGCGAACTAGGGGAAAACTCTTGACGGCGGGGTCTCTGGTGGCGCTGGATGATCTCTAGTGCGTGAGGATGGTGTGGGTGGCTCTTCGGTCAGGTTTGGTCAGCCGAAGAGTGGTGATTTCTTGCCAGAGACATTGGGACAACATGGACCCGCCCCACGCCGTGGATTGGGGGGCTGCGCTACCTGATTACCGGTGAGTACCCTACACCTGTGTTCGCAATAGCATAAGCATCGTGTAGACCTATCCAATTTGGTTTTTTTCGCTCGGGGTTCGGTCGGTTTCAGCCAGAATCTTTGGCCGATGTTGAGGCGCCGCCGCGCCTTGGTGAGCGAGCTTCTATAGGGTTTAACCACCGGTACGTACCCGCCCCTATCCTCGATGTGCACTCAGCTTCGTGTAGCATTAGATGGGATTAAAGAAGACGCACTAGAAACCTAGATCACTGGTTGCCGGCGTGCTGCGCCACCGCGGAGGTCTCCGTTCAGCTGACCGCGCCGACGGAAGGGAGGAGATGAGTGGGTGCCGTTCATCGATTAATGTACGGTGGAGCATTGATCACATGGCAATAGAACACGAGCCTTCTTATGTTTGTGTGATGTTAATTTTATCTATACCATGTTTGTTTGTATTGCTACGACTAGCGCGAGGACTTGTGTCATCTGAAAAGCAAGTTGGTACATGGATTCTCAAGTGCCAGGCAAGTTGTGCCCTTGATTCACTTTTGTTACCCAATAATGTTCTTTATAATCATTTACCATGCATAGGTTTAATTTTGATGGGACCCAATAGGTCACCCTAGATTGTTCATCTCATTACCTTGTTTACCCCTGAATCACTTGGGTAGTTTGCTATTGCTTTATATGGTTTGGGTTAATATTTCATTATATCCATGTTCCAGTTATTTTGTTATCTTATTTATGTTCATGTCAAGATCATTATATTATTGTTAATTGGAACATGGAGCTTAACTTGAGAAACACGTGCCACCACAAGGGAGGAATGGGACCCCTTGGCTGACTAATTAGGAAAGCTAGTGGAAGACTACCTTACCCAAAAGGGGCAAGGGCAGTAGGGGAGTTGCATGCAAGGAGGTTCTCGGGTTGATTTTGCTGCGATGGCGGTCAGACAGGGGATTCTTGCAAGTGCTCTTCCCATAAACTGTAGCGGGTTTTCGGAAGCTAGTGGAATTTTGTAAAGGCCTCGTAGTGGATCCCTAGCTATTCACCTTGGTAGTGTCTAAGGGCCTAGCTAACCCTGGCGACATGGGAAACACGGCTTGTGGGTTAAGGGTACAACCTCTGCAGAGTGTAAAACTGGTATACTAGCCGAGCTCACGGTCATGAGCGGCTCAGGACTCTCCGATGATTAAATTATGGAACCTAAACTCAATTTGTCATTTGCATTTGCATGGGATTATTATTAATTTTGTTCTATTACTTTATTTAAGGTTTGGTATTTACTTACATGTAGTAACTGCTAATAAAATTTTGACCAACTACTTAAAAGCAATGCTCAACTTTAACCCCTATTGTTGACAAGCCTTACACTTCATGAACTCCCCACCTTTGGTGAGTTCATGTCACATTATTCCCCACAATTTGTTGAGCGATGAACATGTGTGAGCTAACCCTTGCTGTCTCACACCCCCCCACAGGAGAAGAACAGGTGGTTTCAAGTGGAGTCAAGTATCGAGGAGTTTGATCTGATCTAGGTGGCGTTTCTCAGTTGACATTGGCGCCGACGATCCTTAGTTCGTTTTTGTCGGGGACCATAATTAGGGGTACCCTCAAGACGCCTAATTCTCAGCTGGTAACCCCCATCAGCATAAAGCTGCAGAGGCCTGATGGGTACGATTAAGTCAGGGATCAGTCCATACGAGCGACTCGATCACGCCTCGCCCGAGCCTAGCCTCGGGCAAGGGCAGCCGACCCTGAGGTGTTTCCGTCTCGCCCGAGGCCCCCTTTTTTACAGCAGACGCATCTCCGGCTCGCCCGTGGCCTTGCCTTCGTTAAGAAGCAACCCTGACTAAATCGCCGTGCCGACCGACTAGGTCACAGGGGCATTTAACGCAAAGGTAGTCTGGCACCTTTACCCTGACACGCGCCCCCCGGCAGAGCCGAAGTGACCGCCGTCACTTCGCCGCTCCACTGACCGGTCTGACAGAAGGGCAGCGTCGCCTGCGCCATCCCGACTGCAGTGCCACTTGACAGAGTGAGACTGACAGGCAGCCAGGCCTTGCCAAAGGCGCCATAGGAAGCTCCGCTCGACCCAGGGCTCGGACTCGGGCTAAGGCCCCGGAAGACGGCGAACTCCGCTCTGCCCGACCCAGGGCTCGGACTCGGGCTAAAGCCCCGGAAGACGGCGAACTCCGCTCCGCCCGACCCAGGGCTCGGACTCGGGCTAAAGCCCCGGAAGACGGCGAACTCCGCTCCGCCCGACCCAGGGCTCGGACTCGGGCTAAGGCCCCGGAAGACGGCGAACTCCGCTCCGCCCGACCCAGGGCTCGGACTCGGGCTAAGGCCCTGGAAGACGGCGAACTCCGCTCCGCCCGACCCAGGGCTCGGACTCGGGCTAAGGCCCCGGAAGACGGCGAACTCCGCTCCGCCCGACCCAGGGCTCAGACTCGGGCTAAGGCCCCGGAAGACGACGAACTCCGCCTCGCCCGACCCCAGGGGTCGGACTCCGCCCTGGCCTCTGCCGAACGACCTCCGCCTCGCCCGACCCAGGAGCTCGGGCTCGGCCTCGGCCATGCAGGACAGACTCGACCTTGGCTTCGGAGGAGCCTCCATGTCGCCCGACCTAGGGCACAAGTCCGCCACGTCAACAGGAAGCGCCATCATCACCCTACCCCGAGCCGACTCGGGCCGCAGAGAACAGGACCGACGTCCCATCTGGCTAGCTCCGCCAGATAGGCAATGATGGCGCCCCGCTAGACCCATGACGACGGCGGCTCTCAGCTCCCTTACGGAAGCAGGGGGACGTTAGCAAGGGCCCAACCGCTCCGACAGCTGTCCCTCCACCAGGCTCCGTTACTCCTCCGACTGCACGACACCATACCAGCTGGGTGCCAAGATCTCTCCGGCTGCCACCTTGGCATGTACTTAGGGCACTAGCTCTCCCCCGCTAGACACGTAGCACTCTGCTGCACCCCCATTGTACACCTGGATCCTCTCCTTACGCCTATAAAAGGAAGGACCAGGGCCTTCTTAGAGAAGGTTGGCCCCGCGGGAACGAGGGCAGGGGCAGGCGCTCTCTTGGGGCCGCTCGCTCCCCTCACCCGCGTGGACGCTTGTAACCCCCTACTGCAAGCGCACCCGACCTGGGCGTGGGACGAACACGAAGGCCGCGGGATCTCCACCTCCCTCACGACTCGGCTCCGGCCACCTCGCTTCTCCCCCCTTCGCGCTCGCCCACGCGCTCGACCCATCTAGGCTAGGGCACGCGGCACACTCACTCGTCGGCTTAGGGACCCCCCGGTCTCGAAACGCCGACAGTTGGCGCGCCAGGTAGGGGCCTGCTGCGTGTTGACGAGCAGTTTCCCGTCAAGCTCCGGATGGGTAGTCTCCAACGACCTCTCCAACCTGGGACGGTGCTCCGTTTCGGGAGTCTCAAGTTCATGTCCTTCGACGGCAGCTACGACATGATACTCCTTCCACCGCCGCGCGACGACGACAACGGTGGCCGACAGCCCGCCCGCCGGCGGCGGAATCGACGACGTCTTCCCCGCGTGGGGGAAGAACAACATTCGAGCTCGCCCCATCCTCTCCCTCGCCATCGGAGGAGGAGGCGGGGCAACCAGCGCCGAGCGGGAGGCTGCGCTCCGTCGGCTGTCGAGCGAATCGACATCCCCAGCGCCCCAACGGAGGACGTGTCGGGCGTCGCCCTCGCGTTTGAGGCGAAGGCGAGCGCCGTCCCCCCGCAACACGCCAACCCCGAGCAAGTGGACGACGCCAGCACGCTCACGGAGGGCCTACAGGACGTCGCCCTCGTACCCAAGACGACGGCGCAATCAGTCCCCGATGAGACTTCGTCGCTTCTCGTCGACCAAAAGGTACCAACTGATTCCCATCCTTCGTCATTTCGGCTCGACCTCAACCCGCCTAGCGACCTCGCTCTCGCGGGCGCTCACGTTGAGGCAAGTACAACCTCTCTTGGGTTTCGTGTGCGGTCGCCTTGGGACCGATTGACGGGCGTCTCGACCTACGGGCCCTCTGGGTCCGAGGAAGATGACGACCCCAGCATCTGCTGGGATTTCTCCGGATCTGGCAACCCCAGTGCCATGCGGGACTTCATGACCGCATGCAACTACTGCCTCTCCGACTGTTCCGACATCCCGCGGGAGCTAGCTGTGGTCCCCGTTCCGGCGGGGGGTCACGACCCACAGCTCGAGCAAGTCCGCGGGGCGCAGGCCGGGCTCAACGAGGGGATAGGAGCGCTCGAGTCGATCCGCCGGGACGTCGGGCAGGTATGGGCGGGCCAGCCCCCGGCCGGAGAAATACGTCACCTGCCCCAAGGTCTCCAGCACCGCATCGCCAACGATGCCAGGGATAGGCCGCCACCCGCATCCGGCGGGACCGGTCAGGACCTGGCAGCCGCAGCGATGCTCCTCCGCGCGATGCCGGAGTCATCAACCACCGAGGGCCGACGAATCCAGGGAGAGCTCAAGCATCTCCTGGAAGGCGCTGCGGCCCGTCGGGCCGAGAGCTCTGCCTCCCGAAGGCAGGGTACCCCTCGGAACCTCGTGCCGCGACTTCCCGACTCATGCGGGAAGCCTCGGTCTACACCGGGCGCACGCGCAACACCGCGCCTGCGGCCCTGGGCCACCTCGGCGACGAGCACCCTCATCGCGACCGTCGGGCCCGCCTCGACGAAAGGGTGCGCCGAGGCTATCACCCCAGGCGTGGGGGACGCTACGACAGCGGGGAGGATCGGAGTCCCTCGCCCGAACCACCTGGTCCGCAGGTCTTCAGCCGAGCCATTCGCCGGGCGCCGTTTCCGGCCCGATTCCGACCCCCGACTACTATCACAAAGTACTCGGGGGAAACAAGACCGGAATTGTGGCTCGCGGACTACCGCCTGGCCTGTCAACTGGGTGGAACGGACGACGACAACCTCATCATCCACAACCTCCCCCTGTTCCTCTCCGACACTGCTCGCGCTTGGTTGGAGCACCTGCCTCCGGGGCAGATTTCCAACTGGGAGGATTTGGTCCAAGCTTTCGCCGGCAACTTCCAGGGCACGTACGTGCGCCCCGGGAATTCCTGGGACCTCCGAAGCTGCCAGCAACAGCCGGGAGAGTCTCTTCGGGACTACATCCGGCGGTTCTCGAAGCAGCGCACCGAGCTGCCCAACATCACCGACTCCGATGTCATCGGCGCGTTCCTTGCCGGCACCACCTGCCGTGACCTGGTGAGCAAGTTGGGTCGCAAGACCCCCACCAGGGCGAGCGAGCTGATGGACATCGCCACCAAGTTCGCCTCTGGCCAGGAGGCGGTCGAGGCCATCTTCCGAAAGGACAGGCAGCCCCAGGGCCGCCCGTCGGAAGAGGCTCCCGAGGCGTCTACTCCGCGCGGCGCCAAGAAGAAAGGCAAGAAGAAGTCGCAAGCGAAACGCGACGCCGCCGACGCAGACCTTGTCGCCGCCACCGAGTACAAGAACCCTCGGAAGCCCCCAGGAGGTGCTAACCTCTTCGACAAGATGCTCAAGGAGACGTGCCCTTACCATCAGGGGCCCGTCAAGCACACCCTCGAGGAGTGCGTCATGCTTCAGCGCCACTTCCACCGGGCCGGGCCACCCGCAGAGGGTGGCAGGGCCCGCGACGACGACAAAAAGGAAGATCACCAAGCAGGAGAGTTCCCCGAGGTCCGCGACTGCTTCATGATCTGCGGAGGGCATGCGGCGAATGCCTCGGCTCGGCATCGCAAGCGAGAGCGTCGGGAGGTCTGCTCGGTGAAGGTGGCGGCGCCAGTCTACCTAGACTGGTCCGACAAGCCCATCACCTTCGACCAAGCTGACCACCCCGACCACGTGCCGAGCCCGGGGAAATACCCGCTCGTCGTCGATCCCATCATTGGCGACGTCAGGCTCACCAAGGTCCTGATGGATGGGGGCAGCTGCCTCAATATCATCTACGTCGAGACCCTCAGGCTCCTGCGCGTCGATCTGTCCTCCGTCCGAGCAGGCGCTGCGCCCTTCCACGGGATCATTCCTGGGAAGCGCGTCCAGCCCCTCGGACGGCTCGACCTTCCTGTCTGCTTCGGAACGCCCTCCAACTTCCGAAGGGAGACTTTGACGTTCGAGGTGGTCAGGTTCCGAGGAACCTACCACGCAGTTTTGGGGAGGCCATGCTACGTGAAGTTCATGGCCATCCCCAACTACACCTACCTGAAGCTCAAGATGCCGGGCCCCAACGGGGTCATCACCGTCGGCCCCACGTACAAAACGCGTTCGAATGCGATGTGGAGTGCGTGGAGTACGCCGAGGCCCTCGCCGAGTCCGAGGCCCTCATCGCCGACCTGGAAAACCTCTCCCGAGAAGTGCCGGACGTGAAGCGACACGCCGGCAACTTCGAGCCAGCGGAGACGGTTAAGGCCGTCCCTCTCGACCCCAGTGGCGACACCTCCAAGCAGATCCGGATCGGTTCCGGGCTCGACCCCAAATAGGAAGCGGTGCTCATCGACTTTCTCCGCGCAAACGCCGACGTCTTTGCGTGGAGTCCCTCGGACATGCCCGACATACCGAGGGATGTCGCCGAGCACTCGCTGGATATTCGGGCCGGAGCCCGACCGGTCAGGCAGCCTCTGCGCCGATTCGACGAGGAAAGGCGCAGGGTGATAGGCGAGGAGATCCACAAGCTGATGGCAGCAGGGTTCATCAAAGAGGTATTCCATCCCGAATGGCTTGCCAACCCTGTGCTTGTGAGGAAGAAAGGGGGGAAATGGCGGATGTGTGTAGACTACACTGGTCTCAACAAAGCATGTCCGAAGGTTCCCTACCCTCTACCTCGCATCGATCAAATCGTGGATTCCACTGCTGGGTGCGAAACCCTGTCTTTCCTCGATGCCTACTCAGGGTATCATCAAATCAAGATGAAAGAGTCCGACCAGCTCGCGACTTCTTTCATCACGCCATTCGGCATGTACTGCTATGTCACCATGCCGTTCGGTTTGAGGAACGCGGGTGCAACGTACCAGCGGTGCATGAACCATGTGTTCGGCGAACACATCGGTCGCACGGTCGAGGCCTACGTCGATGACATCGTAGTCAAGACAAGGAAAGCCTCCGACCTTCTCTCCGACCTTGAAGTGACATTCCGGTGTCTCAAGGCAAAGGACGTCAAGCTCAATCCCGAGAAGTGTGTCTTCGGGGTGCCCCGAGGCATGCTCCTGGGATTCATCGTCTCCGAGCGGGGCATCGAAGCCAACCCGGAGAAGATCGCAGCTATCACCAGCATGGGGCCCATCAAGGACTTAAAAGGCGTACAGAGGGTCATGGGATGTCTCGCGGCCTTGAGCCGTTTCATCTCGCGCCTCGGCGAAAGAGGCCTGCCTCTGTACCGTCTCTTAAGGAAGGCCGAGTGCTTCACTTGGACCCCCGAGGCCGAGGAAGCTCTCGGGAACCTAAAGGCGCTCCTCACCCAGGCGCCCGTCTTGGTACCCCCAGCTGATGGAGAAGCCCTCTTGGTCTACGTCGCCGCTACCACTCAGGTGGTTAGCGCCGCGATCGTGGTCGAAAGGCAAGAAGAGGGGCATGCGTTGCCCATCCAAAGGCCAGTTTACTTCGCCAGCGAGGTGCTGTCCGAAACCAAGATCCGCTACCCACAAGTTCAGAAGCTGCTGTATGCAGTGATCCTGACGAGGCGAAAGTTGCGACATTACTTCGAGTCTCATCCGGTAACTGTGGTGTCATCCTTCCCCCTGGGGGAGATCATCCAGTGCCGAGAGGCCTCGGGACGGATCACAAAGTGGGCGGTGGAAATCATGGGCGAGACAATCTCGTTCGCCCCTCGGAAGGTCATCAAGTCCCAGGTACTGGCGGACTTCGTAGCCGAATGGGTCGACACACAGTTGCCGACGGCTCCGATCCAACCGGAGCTCTGGACCATGTTTTTCGACGGGTCGCTGATGAAGACGGGAGCCGGCGCGGGCCTGCTCTTCGTCTCGCCCCTCGGGAAACACCTGCGCTACGTGCTGCGCCTCCATTTCCCGGCGTCCAACAATATGGCTGAGTACGAAGCTCTGATCAACGGATTGCGAATCGCCATCGAGCTGGGGGTCCGACGCCTCGACGCTCGCGGCGACTCGCAGCTCGTCATCGACCAGGTCATGAAGAACTCCCACTGCCGCGACCCGAAGATGGAGGCCTACTGTGATGAGGTTCGACGCCTGGAAGACAAGTTCTACGGGCTCGAGCTTAACCACATCGCCCGGCGCTACAACGAGACTGCGGACGAGCTGGCAAAGATAGCCTCGGGGCGAACGACGGTTCCCCCGGACGTCTTCTCCCGAGATCTGCACCAACCCTCCGTCAAGATCAGCGACACGCCCGAGCCCGAGGAGCCCACGGCCCCGTCCGAGGTAACCTCGGCCCAGCCCGAGCCGTCCTCGGTTCAGCCCGAGGAACCCTCGGCTCCCGAGGGCGAGGCGCTGCACATCGAGGAGGAGCGGGGCGGAGTCACGCCTGATCAAGATTGGCAGGCCCCGTACCTGCAATATCTCCGCCAAGGAGAGCTACCCCTCGATCAGGCCGAGGCACGGCGGGTAGCGCGACGCGCCAAGTCGTTAGTCTTGCTGGGCGATGAGAAGGAGCTCTACCACCGCAGCCCCTCGGGCATCCTCCAGCGGTGCATCTCCATCGCCGAAGGTCAGGAACTCCTACAAGAGATACACTCGGGGGCTTGCGGCCATCATGCAGCGCCTCGAGCCCTCGTCGGGAACGCTTTCCGGCAGGGCTTCTACTGGCCGACGGCGGTGGCTGATGCCACTAGAATTGTCCGCACCTGCGAAGGGTGTCAATTCTATGCGAAGCAGACCCACCTGCCCGCTCAGGCTCTGCAGACGATACCCATCACCTGGCCCTTCGCTGTGTGGGGTCTGGACCTCGTCGGCCCTCTGCAGAAGGCGCCCGGGGGCTACACGCACCTGCTGGTCGCCGTCGACAAATTCTCCAAGTGGATCGAGGTCCGACCCCTGAACAGCATCAGGTCCGAGCAGGCGGTGGCGTTCTTCACCAACATCGTCCATCGCTTTGGGGTCCCAAACTCCATCATCACCGACAACGGCACCCAGTTCACCGGCAAAAAATTCTTGGATTTTTGCGAGGATCACAACATCCGGGTGGACTGGGCTGCCGTAGCTCATCCCATGTCGAATGGGCAAGTAGAGCGTGCCAATGGCATGGTTCTACAAGGGCTCAAGCCTCGGATTTACAACGACCTCAACAAGTTCGGCAAGCGATGGATGAAGGAACTCCCCTCGGTGGTCTGGAGCCTGAGGACGACGCCGAGCCGAGCCACGGGTTTCACGCCGTTCTTCCTGGTCTACGGGGCTGAGGCCATCTTGCCCACTGACCTAGAATACGGCTCCCCGAGGACGAGGGCCTACGATGATCAAAGCAACCAAGCTAGCCGAGAAGACTCGCTGGACCAGCTGGAAGAGGCTCGGGACAGGGCCTTACTACACTCGGCGCGGTATCAGCAGTCCCTGCGACGCTACCACGCCCGAGGGGTCCGACCCCGAGACCTCCAGGTGGGCGACCTGGTGCTTCGGCTGCGGCAAGACGCCCGAGGGAGGCACAAGCTTACGCCCCCCTGGGAGGGGCCATTCGTCATCGCCAAAGTTCTGAAGCCCGGAACGTACAAGCTGGCCAACAGTCAAGGCGAGGTCTACGGCAACGCTTGGAACATCCAACAGCTACGTCGCTTCTACCCTTAAGATGTTTCCAAGTTGTTCATATACCTCGCACCCACGCAAAGTTTAGTCAACAAGGAAGGGTCGGCCTCGCCTCGGCAAAGCCTGACCCTCCCTCGGGGGCTAAAAGGGGGGAAACCCCCTCTGCGTCAAAATTTTCCTCGAAAAAAGAATCCCTTTTACCAGAATATCTTTCGTGCTTTTTGACTACTTCGAAAAGTGGGTCCTGGAAACGACGGAGTACACGTAAGCAGTCAAGGCTGACCGAGCCGAGGGACTCCTACGCCTCCGGGATACGGATACCTCACTCATCACCTTCTGCGATAAGTAACTCGCGTTCGGATAAAGTGGCTCCGCGGATCGAACAAGTCTTTACGTTCGGAAGCCCTTCTGCCGAAGCGATCCTTCGAGCCTTCTCGACCGAGTCGGCGACAGGGCCTCACGGACGGATGAAAGTACGCGTAAGCGGCAAGGCTGACCGAGCCGAGGGACTCCCACGCCTCCGGGATACGGATACCTCACTCATCACCTTCCGCGAGAAGCAACTCTCGCTCGCACTAACATCCCTGTTACCGACAAAAAGTCCAGATGCTCGAAACAAGAGGAAAAGAGACGCAGCTTTAAAACGTAGCGAGGGTGTGTGTTCTGGCCTCGACGGCCGCACAAGGCACACGCTACAAGACAACCTGATCCTGCAGGCTCAGGTCTTGACGCTGGAAGGGGGCAGCAACACCCTCGGCATCGACGGCACCTTCGGCGAGGCCCGACCTAGCCTCGGACGGCGACGTGGTCCGAGGGTCTCCGCTCCGAAGGACGACGTCGTCACCGTGCCCGGGCAATCGCTGCCGGGGACTTCTCCGGGAATCCGGCCTGAGCAGGCGGCTCGGCCGGCCACCTCCGGGGCCTCGGCCAACCATCTTCCAAGGGCGCCGGCCCGGTCCGAAGCCTCGGCTGATCAACTCCAGCGTCAATCCTGCCAGCGGACAACCCGGCTAGGCTCCGGCCAACCAGGTTTCATTTCCGAGCCAACTCCACCTCTGTTCATGCTGATATCGCTACCCCTGGCCTCGGCTCGTCGAAGAGCGGCCTAGGGGTCTCTTTAACTAAGCTAGAGGAACCTCGGACAGCAGGGCCGACCGAGCCGAGGGACTCCTACGCCTCCGGGATACGGATACCTCACTCGTCACCTTGACACGGGGCGACTCATGCTAGGTGAAGCGGTTCAGATAGTCAATAGACGAGTCTTAGTGCTCGGAAATGAGGAAAAAACACGGCTCCGTGCCGAAGTTACATACATGTTCAGGCCCCGAAAGCCGTAATGAACAAAAACACTGGCATTCGAAGTGCCATTACAAACGGAACTCCGGTTCCGTTTCCACGGATACGGACAACCTCCACGCCGGGGAAGCCCGTGGAGCGACAAGCTCTGAGCGAATCACCAGCAAAACGCAGGTCGCCCCAAGCATCCCGGCAGATCCTCGCAGCCGTCCTCGCCGCGAATGCGAGGAAGAGGACGGAATGTTGCATCCTAGCTGGGCAGCAACAGTTCGCCTTCCCCGACATGGCTGGAGGACGTCTTCGCCGTAGGGCTAAGGGGCGATTGCCACCACCAGAAGCTGGAAGAAGAGGTGGTCCGCCGACCCGCGCAGGAGGTAGAGCCCCGGCTCGCCTCACTCCCCGCCCCGGCGAGGATGACGAACACCCTCAACACTAAGGGCGGGGCCGAGACCATAGCCCGGTTCGCCTCTCCCCATCTAGGAGCTGGAGGTCACCACCTTGGGTGACCACCAGCGGAGGGAGGCAACCGGGCTGTGTGATGAAAATCCTTGAAGCCGAACGGTGGCTGAAAGGTACCAACTCCCACGGAGTTGCGTTCCTCCAACGATGAGGCGAAAAGACGGTGGTTTCCCCCATCCGGGGGCCTGGAAGGTGGGAAGACACAGTGCATAAGGGAGAAAGAAGACGTGGTCGCCTTACGGAAGGGGTCGCCCTCCTTTTAAAGGCGACTCTCCCTGCTTGCGCCCCCAACCGTCACGGGCAGAGTCTTCTCCAACACGCCTCCAAAGCCCTCCCCTGCGGCGCGGGGGCTGGGTCCCGCATGTCATGCAGACCGGCTCCGAGCGGAAGAAGTCAAACCGCCGCGCACGGCGCACGCAACCACCCAGCGGTTACAGGTGACCCTCCACTTTTGCCCAAACCAACGGGCGAAAGGGGCAGGCAGCCATGCAGGCGGCATGCAGCCGCGCCAAGTGGCCGCGCCTCTCCGACTCCTGACATGCCAGCACGGAGGCCTAAGCCCACGCGTCGCGCGACCGGCGCGCCGGATGCTGCATGCAAGCAACCGTACCACTTGCGCCACCGCCGCACCTCCTCGATTGCGGAACCGATACCGCGACCCGAGGCGACCCAGCGCGCGACCCAGCAGCGCCGGCCTAACGCAGCGGTCAAACGCGGTCAAAAGTGGGCCGGCAATAATGACGGTGGCAGGCACACGGGAGCAGCGGTCACGCCATCAGCCAAGCTCACGTCCCATCCGGAGGTAGCGAGAGAACCCCCTCTCACGGTGTGAAGACGACGCGCCCGTGACCCGTTCCTCGAACGGCTCGCGCACGCGCAACGGCAGCCTCGCCAACTACTCGCCCCGTCGCATTAACTCCGCAGCTGGACAGGCGGCGCTTCTGGCAGGAGCAGCTGGCGACGCTTCGCCTTCGCCAAAACAACCGCGCCAAAAAAGGTACGCCGCGTCGTTCAATGTCGTATCCTTTTTCCTTTTCCCTCTTTCTCTATCTCTTGCAACAGGGACCGGGAAAGGGGATACCCCTAAAAGGGATCCTTCCCCGTGAAGGAACTAGGCTCCGAGCCTCCTTACTGATCAGGGGTTCGAAGGCTGGCCCCCCGAAGGGTTCAACAGCCGCCTCAGATCGCGTGGGCCCGACACCCACTACTGGTCAGAGGTTCGAAGGCCGGCCCCCCGAAAGGTTCCACGGCCGCCTCAGGCTATTCGGGCTCCGCGCCCATTACTGATCAGGGGTTCGAAGGCTGGCCCCCTGAAGGGTTCACAGTCGCCTCAGACACCGAGCGAGGGATGACCAGGGGTACGTTCGATACATAACCGAGGCTCGGGCTGCGCTCCCGAGGTACCCTAGGACATTTTCGAGACCAGCGGGAACGATCCTGTAACGGAATCCCATCGGAGGGAGGCATCGAGCCCTCGGACCCCGTCGCCAGGGGACCGGGTCCGGCAGATCACCCGCAGGTACTTTTGGGCGTGCCTCCGGGCCCCTAGCCGACCCCCAACGAACGGGGCACGGACGTCCACTCGGATTACCCGCTTGCAGCTCACCGGAGACACCATGTTCGGTGCCCATCGAGGGTAACATGGTGCTCTCCCCCCCTCCTCCTTGCGGAAAGGCGACGTAGGGGCGTATGTAAAAAAGCCGAGTCTGTCCCTGATCGCCCTCTCGCCCTGTGCGGAGGCTCGGGGGCTGCTCTCGCAAACCCGGCTCCGGCCAAACCGTTGACAGCGTCAACATACCAGCCCGAGAACTTGGGCCCCGACAGTGCACCCGGGCTACGGCCAGTTCGCATGAGGGAACCGCCAGACCAGCCGAAGCATTACGCAAGGCATTAAGACCTCGAAGGAGTGAAACCACTCCTCCGAGGCCTCGGGGGCTACACCCGGCGGGTGCGCTCGCGCGCACCCACCAGAACAAAATGCAACCGAGAAAGGCTGGTCCCCTTGCAAAAAAGTGCGACGAAAGCCTCCAAGCGAGTGCTAACACTCCCTTCGAGGCTCGGGGGCTACTGTCGGGGACCATAATTAGGGGTACCCTCAAGACGCCTAATTCTCAGCTGGTAACCCCCATCAGCATAAAGCTGCAGAGGCCTGATGGGTACGATTAAGTCAGGGATCAGTCCATACGAGCGACTCGATCACGCCTCGCCCGAGCCTAGCCTCGGGCAAGGGCAGCCGACCCTGAGGTGTTTCCGTCTCGCCCGAGGCCCCCTTTTTTACGGCAGACGCATCTCCGGCTCGCCCGAGGCCTTGCCTTCGTTAAGAAGCAACCCTGACTAAATCGCCGCGCCGACCGACCAGGTCACAGGGGCATTTAATGCAAAGGTAGCCTGGCACCTTTATCCTGACACGCGCCCCCCGACAGAGCCGAAGTGACCGCCGTCACTTCGCCGCTCCACTGACCGGTCTGACAGAAGGACAGCGCCGCCTGCGCCATCCCGACTGCAGTGCCACTTGACAGAGTGAGACTGACAGGCAGCCAGGCCTTGCCAAAGGCGCCATAGGAAGCTCCGCCCGACCCAGGGCTCGGACTCGGGCTAAGGCCCCGGAAGACGGCGAACTCCGCTCCGCCCGACCCAGGGCTCGGACTCGGGCTAAAGCCCCGGAAGACGGCGAACTCCGCTCCGCCCGACCTAGGGCTCGGACTCGGGCTAAAGCCCCGGAAGACGGCGAACTCCGCTCCGCCCGACCCAGGGCTCGGACTCGGGCTAAGGCCCCGGAAGACGGCGAACTCCGCTCCGCCCGACCTAGGGCTCGGACTCGGGCTAAGGCCCCGGAAGACGGCGAACTCCGCTCCGCCCGACCCAGGGCTCGGACTCGGGCTAAGGCCCCGGAAGACGACGAACTCCGCCTCGCCCGACCCCAGGGGTCGGACTCCGCCCTGGCCTCTGCCGAACGACCTCCGCCTCGCCCGACCCAGGAGCTCGGGCTCGGCCTCGGCCATGCAGGACAGACTCGACCTCGGCTTCGGAGGAGCCTCCACGTCGCCCGACCTAGGGCACAAGTCCGCCACGTCAACAGGAAGCGCCATCATCACCCTACCCCGAGCCGACTCGGGCCGCAGAGAACAGGACCGACGTCCCATCTGGCTAGCTCCGCCAGATAGGCAATGATGGCGCCCCGCTAGACCCATGACGACGGCGGCTCTCAGCTCCCTTACGGAAGCAGGGGGACGTCAGCAAGGGCCCAACCGCTCCGACAGTTGTCCGTCCACCAGGCTCCGTTACTCCTCCGACAGCCACGACACCATACCAGCTAGGTGCCAAGATCTCTCCGGCTGCCACCTTGGCATGTACTTAGGGCACTAGCTCTCCCCCGCTAGACACGTAGCACTCTGCTGCACCCCCATTGTACACCTGGATCCTCTCCTTACGCCTATAAAAGGAAGGACCAGGGCCTTCTTAGAGAAGGTTGGCCCTGCGGGAACGAGGGCAGGGGCAGGCGCTCTCTTGGGGCCGCTCGCTCCCCTCACCCGCGTGGACGCTTGTAACCCCCTACTGCAAGCGCACCCGACCTGGGCGCGGGACGAACACGAAGGCCACGGGATCTCCACCTCCCTCACGACTCGGCTCCGGCCACCTCGCTTCTCCCCCCTTCGCGCTCGCCCACGCGCTCGACCCATCTGGGCTGGGGCACGCGGCACACTCACTCGTCGGCTTAGGGACCCCCCGGTCTCGAAACGCCGACAGTTTTATATTTATTCTTTTATTTTGTAAGTCTTCCGCTATGTAATATGTACTCTGATTATATTGTGACATTTATCTCTATACACTCTGTTATTATATATGTTGTCTTCTTGGCGCATGTATGAGATGCACCTAGCTTTGTTCCTTAAAGCCGGGTGTGACAACCGAACCACGGGATAAATTCGCATGTCTCTTGTGATTGTTTCTCTGTGATACTTGTGTGTTCGCAAGAGCTCGCTACTTAGCCGTACTAACACTTAACCATGTTTTGTGGCTATTAGTATTTAAATTTTATAGGATCACCTATTCACCCCCCTCTAGGTGCTCTCAGTTGCTGCCTCTGCTCCGCTGCTGCCGGTGATGGGTGTGAAACGGGGAGGGGAAATCTTGTGCTAGTAAGAGAAGATAGCGAGCCCGCGGCTAGTGCAGGTGAGTCATTTGTCTGCTTGCCTCCACCTCTGTCGCGGCCTTTACGGAGTAAGATGACCCTCCACTCTACCTCCCCAACTTGTTTTTTCCTAGTAACGAAGAAATCTTGCTCCAGGCGTTGTCCAAGGAAACCCCAAGAGTATCGTGTCGTTCACCTGCGACCTTTTGGAGAGCAGACATGGGCATCAGCTATTTCGTCCGGTCCTTAATCACAGCTGTGGGATTGAATCATTGCTATGGTCACTTGGGACAGGAATAGTTTTGGTGGCCTTTGCACCCGCAGGTGCTTGATCAAATATCGTACTTGTCTTTTGATCTGTTCTTCCTCTAGCTATTTTATCTCTAGCTTTTTTATCTGTTTTTAATTCAGCCAATGAATGATAGATTCTATGTCTTTTTCAGGCCAGATGAAGTACTTCATATAATCAGTTCCTGTGAAACTCAGAGATCAATGCAACTTCTTTGAGATGCCACGCTGCAATGGATGTCACATAATCAGATGAAGTACCTCCTATCTGATTCGAAAAGATTAAAAGTGCTATAGGCTTTCATAATAAGCTCTCCTCCAGATATTACTCAGGTAATGATTTCTTGCTTTGGGAGGTCGGTCTCACGCTGCCTTCATCTTTGTTCTGCTGACTGGCCAATTAAGCGGCATATATATCTGAGTGTCCACCATGCATGCATTCCAAATTGTAATATCTGCTGTTGTTAAGTTGCAAGCCCCTGCATTCACCTCATACATTCTAAAATTATAGTTATTATTGATAATATTAATACGTGCATACGCTTGGGAGATAGTGGATGCTGTGGTCTCTGCATATATGGATTTTCGAAGATATCTATCTTAACAAATAGTGCCAATGCAAACTCGTTAATTATATTATTGGTGGAGTGTAGTTGTGATATCCACGTAGTATTCTTGAGAACTCCATGAGAGCCAATACCTATGATGCACCTGGATAATAATGTAGTAAACTATAAAAATGTGTATTTTATTTGGCCTTCTAGGTTAACATTTATTCTTGTATAGCTTATTGGTGTCCACAGTAACTGAATGTTTCAAGCAGTTAATTTGGAACCAGAATTGTTATTGTACTCCTAACTACATGGTTCTATAATGAGCCAATCCTCATTCATTAACTTAAATTTCTCATCACGCCCTCATCATGCAGCGCCGACGACTTCATACGGCCGCATGGCTCTCCTCCCCGCTCCTAGTCCCGCGTCTCCGTGCTGCCGCCTCCTTTGTTCCACCGTGGGGCGCGGTAGTCGAGAGTGGTGGAGCATCGAGGAGCACGTTCGCTTTGTCGAGTTTCAGCTCAGAACACGACACAATGTGTGTCGCAGCTACGAAGCCATGCCTAAAAGCACTTACTTGATGTCCAGAAGCTCGGGCAAGCCGTCGGGCTGCCGCCGATGTACTCGAGGTGCCACTTCACCATGTTGCTGTTGCTGCAGAGCTCAATGGCCAGTAGCAGCGTGACCGCCATGTCGTTGCTGCACGATCGACAACCTACTTGCGCGCTGATCGCCATACTAGGTCTAGCCGAGTCCAACACCGTCGCTCATCGCGGTTCCATCGGCTGGAGCAGCCCTGGTGTCGTCCTCGCGGCTAGCAGTTGTGGCAAGAACCTTCTTTTTTCGTTGTCCACTGCATTTTTTCCAGAAATTAGGGTGGTGTTTCTCACCACATTGTTTCTGAATATTTTAATTTTCTAAGGATGCAAGGCTTGGGCAGGCCCTTCGGTTCTAGGCGCAGCAACAACATGGGTGAACGGCGAAGCATGGAGGCAAAGTGCACCACCATTCACAGGTCTGGCCAAGTCCGATGTCATCGCTCATCACGGTTCCATCGGATGGAGCAGCCCCAGTGTCGTCCTCGCTGCCAACAGCTACGGCAAATACCTTCTTTTTTCGTTGTCCACTGCATTTGTTTTGAGAAACCAGAGCGGTGTTTCTCACCATGTTGTTTTTGAGCATTTTAATTTTCTAGGGATGCAAGGCTTGACCCAAAGGAAATTGTGACGGGCATAGGCTTGAATATTGGGAGTGATACTACAGGTTGCCATTGTTTGTTTTTGTCATTGTGGAACCATTACAATTTTGTGCCACCATGACAGGATATTCATCAATTGCTCAGCCATGCAAAAATAGTCTCACCTATGTGAAATTCTTGTTGTCTTCCTTGTATAACTGTTTATTGAATATTGAGAGCTAAAGGATGTTAGATTGGCACAACACCTGGATTAGTTCATATTCTTTGTTATGCAGTGAGTTCCATGTCGTTATTCAATGAAGCTGTATTGATGTTATTTTATCTGATATTTTATCAAATGACAGACTAGGCATGAGTTTTTTGTTGTTCACAGTTCGAATTAGCTCACCTTTTTGCTTTCCTCTTGGCACTTCTTTTTCTAGGTTCACTTTGTGTCTCCTAGGAATCATGCTATTCAACTTAATCAAAAGTTCTTTCCATATGTTTAGCGTCTCCTTAATAAACTGTCATATGCCATATTTTTCTACTTCATCTTATCTTTCAACTTTTTTATGATGTTTGTTGTTCTTTGAAGAAGTTTATTTGTTGTCTCCTGCCATCTTTTTGTTGGTTACTTTGTTCCATAGTTCTTACAAAGTTGATCCTTGACGTACTGCAATTGTAGTATTCCTTTAATAAGCTTAAGAAGTTAAGATGCTATGTAAATGGGCCCTTTTCTAAATCTAACATTCCCCAAAAAAATTTATATGCTTTGCATACTCAGTGTGAACCTTTTCTGTTCTTTATGTGCAACTAAAGAACCTTTGTTAATTAGGAAACTGACATTTCTAGAAATGCTATATTTTTGACATTTAATATGATGTGAACATTAATATACAATTTTTAACCTATCCATACCTGTAATGTACAATGGGCAGTTTGATGTTCATAATGTAAAGTTGAACGTTGGACTGCACACCTGCAAAAAGCCCATCAGTATCAAATAAATATGTAAGCTACTAACACCTACAACTTTTGCTCTCAGGTTATATGTGGAATTTACTGAATGGATTTTATTGAAAATACAGTCGCCTATTTGATTGCCCTCTCTATCCTTGGATATTCTTTGGACATAGGAACAGTGCATGTTAATTTGATAGATGAGCAGTTACAAAATCTAATATACAATGGACAGTTTGATGGAAAGGAAGCAGACAGGTAACACTATTTTTTCCATGCTTATGATCTAATCTTTGGACATTAGAAAGGTGCACGTTAATTTGATAGATGAGCAGTTACAAAAGCTATTTTATAGTGGGTAGCTTGATGGAAAGGAAGTAGACAGGTAACCCTATTTTTTCCATGCCTATAATCTATAGTTTTTAACCTGTCCATACCTATAATATACAGTGAGTAGCTTGATGTTTACTATGTAAAGTGGAACGTTGCACTGCATGCCTGCAAAAAGGTCACCAATATCAAACAAATATAGAAGCTACTGACACCTACAATCTTTACAGGCAGATTAGTACGATAGAGAAAAATATGAAGAGATTAGTATGATAGAGAAAAATCATACTAACCTTCATTGACTGGAGTGCACATTGATTGAAAAACATTCCAATCGCACACTAATTATAGCATATACTACACACATCTAACTGCAGAAACTCGATATTAGATTAGGAGATGGGAGGTGCAGTAAACACGAGGAGACTTCAAGAAAAATAGATAGGCTGATGGATCGTTTAGCGTTTAGCCTCCTAGAGATTGATTTATTTAAAGACAATTTTAAACTAGAAATCTATTTATTCAGGCACATAGTAACAATAACATAGAAATATTGTGTCCGGACTAGAAGGTTATACAGCTATGTAACTAAACTGCTGATATTTATTCATTACATTATTATGGATGCTACCATGTTTCAAAGGCTAGGTGTCCAAGCATACCTAGCTTGCCTTAGGGAACAGTAGCACCTTGTGCCATCTAGGCCTCCAGACACACCTAGCTCTTGCCTTGTCACCTTAGAAACCACAGATGCTATGGTGTCTAGATCAGTAGACTAGCCTTGATAACCATACAATGTGGCCTTTTAGCTACTTCCAGAATTGCACTGCAATGCAAATGGATGTAACAACTCAACAAGCAGATCCTCCACTGTTGCTTTCAATAAGCAGAGTAGTTTCGCTATGCTGATTCTAACGAAAACGGGAAAAAGAACTAGAAACTCCACCTATTGATTCCCCCAAGTGCTGGGTCCAATAATGTATATTGTTTACTCTTTAGGCTGATCAGATGGAAACCATTCAAGGGTGCTGCCACTAAACATAGGCACAATCTCCCCTGAACTGTGTTTATAAGTAGCAGGAACTTTCCAGGCATTCTTTCTCAAGAAAATCTTTGAAGTGTTCCTTGGGAGGCCATAAAAATCAGGGCCATTGAAGCTTGTAAATACCAAGATGCCAAGGAGAGTGTGTATATACACATCATTCATGCATGTGCCATGGCTACCCGAAGAAGCGTGGTGAGGAGGATTCCTCATGCCAGGTTGACTTCTTTTTTGGAAAAAGGGAAAGACAAGGTGGTCTCTTAAACTTGTAAAAAATGACTATTTCACCTTGATTCCATATATTCTTTGTTATACTGTTAAGATGAGCCGTTTGTTAGCCCTAGATTTGCAAAAGAACATGGAAAATCATGATATCAATGTGCAACACACACAATTTCTTTGTACTTGCAATGTTTGGAGCAACATTTCTGATGTATTCTTCTCGCTATTTCAAGGGTAAGAGTTTAATGTGTTTGACAAGCTTGCAACAATCGAGCTTGCATTGGGAGCACTTGACACGTTCTATTTGAAACAGTACCTGCAGATAATTACTAAGAAGCTTTATTACATATATGTGAATTAACTTGCAATTTTCTTTTATTTTATATAACTGAAATTAGTCCTAACTATTCAATGGCACCTACAAAAATTGTTCACTTATGTGGATAACAGAAAGAAGACTCAACTGTCACAGGGTCCTACCACTGATTCTTAATCTGTATTCCTGGAAACAAGCTAGACCACATAATAAATCTTCAAAATATTCTTGTGACTTTGCAAGCCTTCCACTGAACCAAGTAAAACAATATTATTGTGACCAAATATTATTTGTTTATAATAAAAATAGGATTTACTTCAAAACACAAGGAGTTGTTACTTGCAAAGTCCTTGACAAAGTTTGCACATAGGTTCGTCGTTAGTGGTCCAGCCCTGAGTGTACTGTCTCCTATACATGTGCCATAACACAACACATATCTCCATTCAGAAGTATCAAAATCCACATATCAATCAATGTGACATTTTGGATCAGTTGGTTAGAGCCTAGAATATAATTAGAAAAACAGATCAAAGTTCATATTACCCCACCAAAATGCGTTGTGATGACGCACAAAAACAAATATTATAATTTATCTTTGCACACTATATTTATCAGAACAGTCTGTTCAATTTGGATACACAAGATCTGGTCCATAGAAAACAAAGCTTACATCTGCATGTTAGCTTTGTCTTCTTCCATAAACTGCACAGGTCGAAGCAGCATATACACCATAGCCAGTTGCCTCATCTGCCTATACATAGAAACAAGTTGAAGAGGAGGAAGAATCAAAAGGTGAAGAGGCTACTGAGGTTAGTTTCGTGTGAGTGCAATTTTATTTGAGTTTGAGTTTGGTCTCTGTTACTGTTGTATCACCCTGCATGTAAAGTTCATACAGATCATTTCTGGTGAGTGAAGAGCATTAGCTCATGAAGGAAGGAATTAAACGACATAATTTTGTTTCAACTGAGGATATGAAATGCCACATGATGTTTTAGCATTATGGTGAATATTAACCACATGGAAATAGATAATGGACCAGGACTTCATACTGCCAGTGCATATAATTACTTGATAATATGAAAATAATTCTATCTACAACATTAAAATAATATTATATGTAAATACCCGTGCGTTACAACAACAAAAAATAGTATAATAATGACATTGTATTGTATTGTTAATCAAAATTAAGTTGACTCTAGGACTTCGTAGTAGTCCTGCGCACGTTTTAAATATATAGCATACATACGTATCGGCGTAGATGTTTCCGGATACGTATGTATGCTATATATTTAAAACGTGCGCAGGACTACTACGAAGTCCTAGAGTCAACTTAATTTTGATTAACAATACAATACAATGTCATTATTATACTATTTTTTGTTGTTGTAACGCACGGGTATTTACATATAATATTATTTTAATGTTGTAGATAGAATTATTTTCATATTATCAAGTAATTATATGCACTGCCAGTATGAAGTCCTGGTCCATTATCTATTTCCATGTGGTTAATATTCACCATAATGCTAAAACATCATGTGGCATTTCATATCCTCAGTTGAAACAAAATTATGTCGTTTAATTCCTTCCTTCATGAGCTAATGCTCTTCACTCACCAGAAATGATCTGTATGAACTTTACATGCAGGGTGATACAACAGTAACAGAGACCAAACTCAAACTCAAATAAAATTGCACTCACACGAAACTAACCTCAGTAGCCTCTTCACCTTTTGATTCTTCCTCCTCTTCAACTTGTTTCTATGTATAGGCAGATGAGGCAACTGGCTATGGTGTATATGCTGCTTCGACCTGTGCAGTTTATGGAAGAAGACAAAGCTAACATGCAGATGTAAGCTTTGTTTTCTATGGACCAGATCTTGTGTATCCAAATTGAACAGACTGTTCTGATAAATATAGTGTGCAAAGATAAATTATAATATTTGTTTTTGTGCGTCATCACAACGCATTTTGGTGGGGTAATATGAACTTTGATCTGTTTTTCTAATTATATTCTAGGCTCTAACCAACTGATCCAAAATGTCACATTGATTGATATGTGGATTTTGATACTTCTGAATGGAGATATGTGTTGTGTTATGGCACATGTATAGGAGACAGTACACTCAGGGCTGGACCACTAACGACGAACCTATGTGCAAACTTTGTCAAGGACTTTGCAAGTAACAACTCCTTGTGTTTCGAAGTAAATCCTATTTTTATTATAAACAAATAATATTTGGTCACAATAATATTGTTTTACTTGGTTCAGTGGAAGGCTTGCAAAGTCACCAGAATATTTTGAAGATTTATTATGTGGTCTAGCTTGTTTCCAGGAATACAGATTAAGAATCAGTGGTAGGACCCTGTGACAGTTGAGTCTTCTTTCTGTTATCCACATAAGTGAACAATTTTTGTAGGTGCCATTGAATAGTTAGGACTAATTTCAGTTATATAAAATAAAAGAAAATTACAAGTTAATTCACATATATGTAATAAAGCTTCTTAGTAATTATCTGCAGGTACTGTTTCAAATAGAACGTGTCAAGTGCTCCCAATGCAAGCTCGATTGTTGCAAGCTTGTCAAACACATTAAACTCTTACCCTTGAAATAGCGAGAAGAATACATCAGAAATGTTGCTCCAAACATTGCAAGTACAAAGAAATTGTGCGTGTTGCACATTGATATCATGATTTTCCATGTTCTTTTGCAAATCTAGGGCTAACAAACGGCTCATCTTAACAGTATAACACACATTTGTACATAAGTTATTATAGTATTATATGTTTCTGTTGCAACGCACGTGTTGGTGACTTGTTCTCAAATGCTTTGGATTAAGAACAAGGCAACATAAAAAGTGTTAAATGATAAGGTCCTTCGTCCTTCGAAACATTATTTCCCTTCGGGATATAACATGCTCCGGACGAAGGTCATAAACAACATATCTTCGTAAGCACGATAAGTCACGACGAAGGACTTATGCACAACATAAATATTAATGTAAACATTTAAATTTTATCACAATGTCATTTCTATCTTATTACTATGTAAAAATAGAAATGACTTCAAATTACAAATGTACCTTCGGACTGCAGGAAGGCAAAAGTACAAGAATGACGCAAAAGCAAATGCCAAGTCAGCGTGAACAGTACGGGAGTACTGTTCATCTATTTATAGGCGTGAGACATAGCCCATACAAAATTACATTCATGTCCATTACATTTGCTAATGACTTATGGAAATCTGTTAAGGCCTAAGTAGTCTTTTCATCTTTAAGTCGGTTCCCCTTTCTGCTATCGCGACGAAGCTTTCCTGCGCACAGCTTCGGCTGTGCATCATCCTTCGTAGAGCTTGGTAATCAGCCCGTCCTCCATTTCAATCCCCCTTCGTCTGGTTCAGGCTTCGTCCTGACCGTACTTCATGTTCATAATTCTGAGTCCGAAGGTACCTGTTCATATAATCCACTTGGAAAACATTGTCAAATCATGTTTTTGAGGACCTTCGGAGGACGAAGGCCCCCAACAGTAGCCCCTCGCAATATTAATTTGTTAATGACAAATTCAGATTGCGATATGGACGAAGGCCTTAAGCCGAAGGTCCGAAAAAACACCTTCCCTTTGCTAGAATAGCAACATTCACTGACAAGCGGGGTCTTTCAATTTTCAACGCACTGGGCGTATAAATAAGATCGTAACGCAAACTCATTTTGGTACTCTCGCTTGCCATCTGCTTTCGCCCACTAAATTTTTAGCTCTTGCGCACTAAGATTTGCTGATATTTTGGTTTTGAAGCTTCGGCTTTGAAAACAGTTTTTTAGTGTTTCCGAAGATGTCTGAAGATAAGAAGGTCGCTGCTGAGATGAAGCTGAGCCTTGACGAAGAGAAGAACTTGGGGTTCCTTATAGCGATGGCAGAGACCAATACGGAAAAAATTACCAAGGAGATTCTGGAAGGTTTGTCTGAAGATACTGGTGACAGCGACAGTTATGATGTAGAAAGTGGTGGGGAAGAGTCCGAAGATCGACCATGGCGGCCAAGTCACACGGTTTTCGGGAAAACCACTATTAAGCAGAGTCATATTGATAATATGAGGGGGAGGTATTTTCGAGATATATCTATTGTGAGAGCTGATGCTGGAGAAAAGACTTCTCCCACCCCCGAAGAAGATGAAGTCGTAATCTTCCGAAGCTTTCTTAAGGCTGGGCTTCGATTCCCCTTAAGCAACTTTGTTGTTGAAGTCCTGAAGACATTTCAAGTCTACCTCCATCAAATTACTCCTGAAGCTATCATAAGAATGGGGATGTTTGCCTGGGCTGCGAGAAGCCAAGGTTTAGAACCAAATGCTAAAAGCTTTTGCAACATTCATGAGTTGTTATATGAGACGAAGCCCTGGGGGAAAGAACAATATCACAACAACTTTGGGTGTTACAGCTTCGGTGCCCGCTCCGGGTCAAGCCGCCCTGTGCCAACCTTTCGGAAGAGGTGGCCCGGAGCCTGGATGACAGAGTGGTTCTATGTAAAGAATGACTTAGCAGCGCAAGAAGATGTCAAGTGTATCATTATGCGCCCCATCTGGCAACGCTTCGGACTTCGAAGGCCGAAGGTTGAAATGGATGAAGCAGCCGAGGAATGCCAAAGAGCCTTCGGCGTAATCTGCTCTTTCATTGGGACAAGGGACTTGGTCCAAGAGAATATTGCCTTCAGGGTGTGGCCACTTGCAGGAAAGTGGGAAATGCCGAAGGAGACCATCAAAGAGTCCGACGAAGGCGGACTGGTCAGACTGAAATACACATTCAAATACGGGGATAAGTTTGTTGAACCTGATGACGACTGGTTGAAAAGCATTGAAACATTAAGTGACAAACTGCTTGGGGCATATTCGAAGGCCGAGAACACTGCGTTATCAGCAGCCTTCGGAGGCCGAAAGAAGAAAAGGCTCAACCGGGTATTTGACGCAGTCGGGTTTGTTTACCCTGACTATCACTATCCGGTATTGGGTCGCAAAAGAAAAAATACTTCTCCTGCGACAGAAGCTACCACAAGTGCCACTAGTGAGCCAGCGCCGCAAAGGAAAAAGATGAAGGTGCTCACCCACCGAGCGCGTTTTATTGAGCCGGCCACAGTGCCAGAATTTATTGGTGAAGTCTCTTTAGCCTCTGAAGCTACAGAACCAGCTCCAGTGCCGAAGACAGAAGAGAAAACTAAAGGGCCTTCAGCAGAAAAAGCAGAAAAACCGAAGATTGAAGGGCCAAAAATATCGGAAATCTTAAGTCCTTCAGCAAATGTCGAAACAATAAAAAATCAAAAGGGCCCATTGGTGACCCCAAAAAGAAAAAGAATGGTGAACGTACTAGATGTCTTGGAGACAATTAAGTCTTCAAGCACAACTCCAAAGAAGACTGTTGAACTTGCTGAAGCGTCTACTGAAGCTTCGAAGCAACAAGCTGAAGCTGAAGCTGAAGCTGAAGCTGGGCCTTCAGAGCCCACCAAGGAACAATCTTTGGAAACCGAGAAAATATCAGAACCAGTTTTGGTTGAAGAAATTGACACTGCCGCCCCCGAAGCTCCTGCCAGCATATGCGATTACATCGTGCGACATGCTTCGGGGAAGAAATTATCTGAAGAAGAGACTTATGAAGCCAATCACTATGCTAGAGAGTTAAAGTATCCGAAGGGGGCAGTAGTGTTCAATGGGACAAATGAAGATGACTTCCTATACTGCCTCCCTGATAACAAAGAATTATCTGTCTGCCGGGAGATGGCTAGAAGTATGGGGTTCCCGAAGCTCGAAGCTGGATTATGTGCTATGACGAAGGAGGATCTCGCGGACAGTCTTGCGTACAATAGCCTAAAGGTATGGGAATTAGGGGTTTGAAATTTTTTTTTAATTCGTAACTCATTCTTTTATTCTTATACCAACTTTTTACATATAGGGTTTAATCCTAAGCAACGCATTGAGAGCACAAAAGAGTGCCGAAGATGAGAGCTATGAAATTGCGTTCAACAACCTACGATCAGAAGTTATTAAACTGAGAAACGAAGCTCTGGAAAAGGATAAAATTCTGCTTACATTGGTAGACAAGGTAAAAAAGGACGAAGCTGCCTCAAAGGTCCAGGCCGAAGCCCAAAAACGCGAGATTAAAAGTCTTCAGAAACAGCTAGCTAGAGCTAAGGAAGAACGTGCGCTTGAAGAAACAAAACGAGAGCTTAGTGACCAGTTGGTCAATCATTTAGAGTTAAGTGTCAAGGAGCTTCGTGCATCCCAGAGGAAATGCTATGTTAAATCTATAGAATGCGTCAAAAAGATAAAATCCAGCTTCGCCAGCGTTGGCGCCTTTTCTAGTGAAGAGAATTTCTCAAGAGGCAATCCCGAAGGTCCACTAGACTGGATCAGCCACGAAGCAGAGGCCTTCGAGGAAATCCTGAGCAGCCGCGGTGACATCTGCGCTTTTTCAGGCGCCAGAGGAGTTGCTGCTGTTTTGGAGAAGAAAGGCTGTGAGCATGTAAAATCCTTAGCTCAGTCCGAAGCTGCCCTGTCCTCTGAAGACATCAAAGACCCCTCGACCGAAGCAAGCATGGTTGGCGGTAAATTCTTTACTGATATCTGGGACAACGGCGGCCGAGAAATGGCGCAAGAAATTATTCAAAGGACTGAAAAAGGCATCCATGATGCTAGGAAAGTGACAGAAGCTGCCGAAAAAAGTGCAGAGCCCGAAGGGCAAATAGGTACTAATTAGTCGTTCTTGTTGTGCTGTAATTTTTATTTCAAACTTTGTTCGCGATTTGTGATAGTAATGTAGACATATTCCCTTCCCTCAGAACCTAGTGGATCGTCTGCTGACCCTCACACGAAAGAGGATGACGAAATTAAACGAATGGCCGAAGCTATCATGGATAAAGTTGTTGAACAACTTCTAAATGAGGCTGCCGAAGTAGTACTAAGAGAAGACTAGATGGCATTAGAAAGAACATTTGAAATGTGATCTATGTAATATTTTGTACATTTGAATGTAATATATAAGTTTCTTTTCATTATTCAATTCTTTACGATGCATGAAACTTTACATACGTACCGTTTTTAAGCCTTCGGCGAAAAAACACCTTCCCTTCTTTTCATGCTTCGTGAAGATAGAAAAACTTTTATGCGTCACAAAACCCGTAGCGCTCTGATGAAAAATATCCAAACTTCGTGAGAACATTTACCGAAGCTATATTCCGAAGATTTTTACTTTCTCAAAGCACTCTTCCGAAGGTTGATACTGTCCTCCCTTCTTTTGCCATATGCAATATGATGTATGATGCTTATGCTATGCAAAATGATGTGATGATGTTATGTTATGTAGATGAATTTGATTCCGAAGATACACACATATCCCCGTGAAACACACAATCTTTTACTGTAAGCTCTGCATTCCCTTAGGAACGTCTTTGGAGCTTCTTCGCCTTTTACTTGGGCGGTATCAGCGTTGACTTTTTGCTGTAAGCTCTGCATTCCCTTAGGAACGTCTTTTGAGCTTCTTCGCCTTTTACTTAGGCGGTATCAGCGTTGACTTTTCGCTGTAAGCTCTGCATTCCCTTTGGAACGACTTTTGAGCAGAAAACTTACACTGCGCTCCCTTTGGAACGGCTTTTTGTGACTTCATCAACTTACTCTGCGTTCCTTAGAACGACTTTCTGTTGCTTCGAAGGATGTTTAATAATTCGAAGGTCCTCCTTGTTAACGCAAAATTTTTTTAAGCTTCAGCAACTTAAGCCTGTGGAGAAAATAGGTTTTCCTCGTGGGAAACAACGAAATTATTACATGAAAACTAACAATGTTCTTTGTTACACAGAAAATAGAACTGAATAGAAAAGACTGCTATCAAAGGTAGGATATGTGTCAATAAATGTGCTTCGACTCTGGCATAGTGCTGTTGACTGTGCGAGCTTCGGATTGTTCTCTGAAGTCCCTTTGGTGTGGGGCATATTGACTCCCTTCTGGCTGTTGACCTTGTTGTAGTGGAGGTGGAGGCGGAGGCTGTTGCCAGGAAGCTTGAGGTTGACTTGCCGAAGCTACAGAAACTGCAGGGTGGTTGTCTATGTATTGTGGGATGTAAGGCGGATGATACGAAGCAGTATGCATGACCTGCTTCGGCTGAGCTTGTTGCGCTGCAGCTTCGGCTATTTCCTTTTGCTTCTGGATTGTAACATGGCACGTCCTGGTGGTATGGCCCTTGTTTTCTCCACAGAACAAGCAAAACAGTTTCCTTGGTTGATCTCCAAATCTTCCGCCGAAGCCCCTGGCGCCTCTGCCTCTTGGAGCTGGTGGCCGGAAGAAACTTTGCTGTTGCCCCGAAGCCTGTGAGGAGCACTGCGGCCTGTTCTGCTGACTCCCCTTATCATCATTTTGAGTAGAGTTGTGGATGGACCTGACATGCCTCGGATAGAATCTTCCTCCGAAGCCCCTGGTCATTTCAGAAAATCTGAAAGCCTCCTCCCTTCTTTGGCGAAAATCATTGTCGGCACGAACGTACTCATCCATCTTCTGGAGCAGCTTCTCCAAAGTCTGAGGAGGCTTCCTGGCGAAGTATTGAGCTGAAGGTCCAGGTCGGAGCCCCTTGATCATGGCTTCGATGACAATTTCATTGGGCACCGTTGGTGCCTGCGCCCTCAAACGTAAGAACCTTCTGACATACGCCTGAAGGTATTCTTCATGATCCTGAGTGCACTGAAACAAGGCTTGAGCAGTAACCGGCTTCGTCTGAAACCCTTGAAAGCTAGTTAGCAACATATCCTTCAGCTTTTGCCATGAAGTAATCGTTCCTGGTCGAAGGGAGGAATACCAGGTCTGAGCAACACTCCTGACAGCCATAACAAAAGACTTTGCCATGACTGCAGCATTGCCACCATACAAAGACACTGTTGCTTCGTAGCTCATCAAAAACTGCTTCGGGTCTGAATGGCCATCGAACATGGGAAACTGGGGTGGCTTGTAGGATGGAGGCCAAGGTGTAGCCTGCAGCTCAGCGGACAGGGGAGAAGCATCATCGAAAACAAAATTTCCATGATGGAAATTGTCATACCAGTCATCTTCGTTGAAGAAGCCCTCCTGATGAAGGTCTTTTTGTTGAGGCCTTCTGTTCTGCTCATCGTGAGTAAGATGGCGAACTTCTTCAGAAGCTTCGTCTATCTGCCTCTGCAGCTCAGCTAGCCTGGCCATCTTTTCCTTCTTCCTCTGCACCTGTTGATGAAGCATCTCCATATCCCTGATCTCTTGGTCTAGTTCATCCTCCTGAAGCGTCGGGCTGACGGCCTTCCTCTTCTGGCTTCGGGCCTCCCGAAGAGAGACAGTCTCCTGGTTGGGGTCCAGCGGTTGCAGTGCTGCAGCTCCAGTCGCTGAAGCTTTCTTCGGCGCCATAGCGAGGGTCTATGGCTTCCGAAGGTGTTCAAAAAACTCAAAGTGGAGGTGAGTTCACCGGAGGTGGGCGCCAATGTTGGTGACTTGTTCTCAAATGCTTTGGATTAAGAACAAGGCAACATAAAAAGTGTTAAATGATAAGGTCCTTTGTCCTTCGAAACATTATTTCCCTTCGGGATATAACATGCTCCGGACGAAGGTCATAAACAACATATCTTCGTAAGCACGATAAGTCACGACGAAGGACTTATGCACAACATAAATATTAATGTAAACATTTAAATTTTATCACAATGTCATTTCTATCTTATTACTATGTAAAAATAGAAATGACTTCAAATTACAAATGTACCTTCGGACTGCAGGAAGGCAAAAGTACAAGAATGACGCAAAAGCAAATGCCAAGTCAGCGTGAACAGTACGGGAGTACTGTTCATCTATTTATAGGCGTGAGACATAGCCCATACAAAATTACATTCATGTCCATTACATTTGCTAATGACTTATGGAAATCTGTTAAGGCCTAAGTAGTCTTTTCATCTTTAAGTCGGTTCCCCTTTCTGCTATCGCGACGAAGCTTTCCTGCGCACAGCTTCGGCTATGCATCATCCTTCGTAGAGCTTGGTAATCAGCCCGTCCTCCATTTCAATCCCCCTTCGTCTGGTTCAGGCTTCGTCCTGACCGTACTTCATGTTCATAATTCTGAGTCCGAAGGTACCTGTTCATATAATCCACTTGGAAAACATTGTCAAATCATGTTTTTGAGGACCTTCGGAGGACGAAGGCCCCCAACAGCACGGGCACTCACCTAGTATATACTATATATGCATAACTTTTTGGCAAATGTATCTATGCATTCAGCTAAGTCTACCCTGTCATGGGTTGCTGTTTGACACAAAGCAAGAATTTTAGATTATAGACGTGTTTTGATAGGTTATGGTTCTAGTTTGTTTGAATGACTGACAGACATTGTGTAATGGCTAGTCTCATTTCATATTTTTGAATAGAAAATCTACACTAATCTAACAGAACCTTAATCTGGAGGTTGGGAATGGACTATGCATTAAAAGATAGTGTTGCAGCTTCTTTGTAACCAGACCTACCACATCGTAATCAAATTGGCAATGCATACCTAATAACATAAACATTAGTTGACCAGTGATCAAAATAACAACATATTTCCCTTTTCTGAGTTAACTACTACCTGCTTTGCTTCCCTAAGTTTTTGAGTCAGCCACAACAAACTCTCCTACCTATGATTCAACGGCTGTTGTTTGGGAAAAATCCATATAAAAAGGTACCACGGATGCAAGGAAAACAAAATAATAGAAAACTGATTAGCGCTGGTGTTATGTTTCAGAAAAGGTATCGATTTGCTATCATGTAATTTTTGCATTAAAAATAAACAAGAAAAGGCAAGAACTTACTATGGATGAAATCTATGGCTTGAGAAATATCCTAGAGTGAAGGTTCAAAGAGGTAATCTGTTGCTGGAATTACCAGGTGCTCAATCTCATTAGCCTAGGATGACAGAGTGTCACTATCCCAGGTCTTTTGTAACCATCTCCTCCATATTTAAATCCAAATAAATTGTCTGAGGCCTAAAGCAACAAAAAAACACATCTTCCAAGTGCAAGGAATGTTTCATCCAAAAAAATAGATGTTTAAATCAACCCCAAATCACGTCATGAATGACAAGAATATGCACGACAGATACAGGAATCGAAGAGAAATTTTATTGAATGCACCTGGTTGATAGGTCGTCGTCGATGATAGAACAGCTGATCTTGTAGAGCTCAAAGAGGGCCTCGACTAAATTTTAGTGGCTGAATCCAAACACCCCTGAGCAGTTTTAGCTTTTCAGCAAGCAAAGTGTTAATTAACATATGTAGCAGACTAAGTAAGAGTACCCATGGTCACAATAAAAGCAGAACTCTCTCAGATTGCTCAGCAGAAATAAGTTCAATGTGGTTAAGGGTGACAATACATGATGATCTCACACTGACAGGATTGGCTAATGAACATTCAGCCGCCACTATGTGCAGATGCACACATGGAATGGAACAAAGGGATGATATCAATTGGACGGTCAGTGTAAGTGAGCAGAGGCTGAGGCGCTTACATTGGTAGGAACCAGCACGGAGAGGCGGTAATGGTAGACGATGAGCCTGCACCCCATGGAGCGAGCATTGCAGGACCCTGTCCAGCTGCTGCTACAAGTACAAGCTGATTTGCAACTGACAAAAGCAAGATTCACAAATAGTGAACTGAGTCACAAGCAGAATAAGAACCAGATCCCAACAAAGAAATATGTATACTGGCATGCAAACATAAAGGCACTCACTACCCAGAGAAGTCAGTGATATTAGATATCTTTTGTCAGAAATATTGGAAATGATGGGTAAATATAATTAATGAAGTGGAGTTGTCATCTGTCAATTTCTCGCCTCTCCTCGTATGTTTATTAGATAACTCGATAAATATAGAAGGCTCATTCCTACCACAAAAATGTTATTTGTTTACCAGCACTTGTAAGTCAAGATTAAATGTGCATTTGCATTGCTTTGTTGTTGCCACTTAACAAGTGTTGTCGTGCACACTCTGTTGTATGAGTTTAGTGATGTCAAAATTCTTAGGGTGCCCTATTCTAATTCTATATCACAGTTTCATTAAGAAGGTAGAACCCTGAAGCACTAACAAAACATGAAAAATTCATGTATGAGATTTGAATTAGCATGAGAAGTGCCTAACTCATCTGAACACAAGTGTTGCAGTCATGATAACTTGTTCATCATAACCTAGGACTAAACAGGAAAGAATCACAACAATGATGATATAAAAATTTATACAGTCTGGACAATCTGCAACAAAAATAGGAGTAAACAAAAATTGTGTGGCATTACTTACCTAAGCGTGAACACAAATTATAATATAAAAGAAATTATGCAGAAGAAAGGCTGGGAGGATGGGACCGCGGCGAGCGTCGCGGTCAGGAGGAAGAACGGCATTAGGGCATGGCGTGGGACGCAAGGGAGAGGAAATCGCTCGGGTGGTGGGAGACGGAGGATGTTCCGCTAGTTCAAGGGCGAGGATCGCAGGGATATAGATAGACGGTGTGGATTTACGGAAGGCAGAACCAAGGGAGGCAGACTACCCTTTTACAACCTTAATATAGTAGTATATATATAAATTGGACCAAGAAATTAGTGCACAAGAAAATCAAAATGACAACGCAAATACTAAAATTTCAAACAAAAATCTTAGAATAGTAATTACTCCCTCTGCTATACAAGTTATGGAGTCAATCACTTTAGCTTTATCCTAAGTCTAACTTCTCTAGCTCTGACCAAGTTCACAGAAAATAAACCGATATATACAACATCAAATTAGTTTCATTAAATTATCCATAAAGTATGTCTTGAATGCCCGTGCATATATTTCAACTCTTTTTAGCGAAAGATACAGCAGGGGAGACCCCCACACACATATATTGTAAGAGAATTTTATTAATATAAAAGAAGAGAAGCCTGTGTAAAGAGGTCTCAAACTATACCAAAAAAACAACCAGAAAGAGAGGAACAACAAGACTGAGGGAGGCAAAAGGGAAAGCTAAGATAGAGAGTCTAAATAGAGCAAGACTGACAATTTTAGCCAGTTAAACTTTTCTAAATTTCATTCTGGCTAGCATACTGATCAATTGATTCAAGTGCCCAAGGTATACTACTACCACCTCCGTTCCAAATTCTAGGTCATTTTAACTTTTCTAGAGTGTACAGTAAAAACTATGTACCTTGAAAAGCCAAAACAACTTAATAGTTTGGAATGGAAGTATTTCACAAGGTGCACATGCTCTGCCAAACGTGTAATTAACGTCATTGGCATCACTATGCAGTTTAGAGCTACTGATTATGGGCGTAAGGCATAAGACTTATGCATGTTTATCTTCACAAATGTTGAAGTGCAGAAAAGAAGAGCTACTCATTATGTTTATCTTCAGCCAAAAATCTATAACAATGATCTGAATTTATACATGTAGTTAGGCACTCCCCACTCTTCAAATAAGGGGAAAAGGAAAATAAGACTATAAATGCCTTATGATGGTCATATGTAAGATAAGATATGCAAGGCTGCATATGATCTATGGGCCACAGCAATACTGAGTACATCAAGCGACATGGCCTTGATCCACGGAAAAACCTGGCACAGGGCACAAGTTGTCTCTAGAACATATGGCTACAGAAATGATGGGACAAAGTTTTGACCAAAATGTATGGATTTGTTTAATAGTACAACTGGAACACCATACTAAATAGTTCTGATGATGTCAGAGATGTGTGAATATAGCAGCTTTGACATAATTAGATGCCACAGCATTTGAACATGCAATGGAAACATAAATACATCAGAAAAAATGATACGATGGTTAAAGAAACAAACCAATTGACCGATAGACGCAGATGAAGTCGTGTTGCTAGGTGCAGTAACAAGGGCGAGTTCCCATCCTGTAGGATCAAACCCCTTATCTTGAAATGCAGTGTTACCAGTTGTGGAAGCCCCATCTGATGAAGATGCAAAAAAGAACCGACTGGTTAACCAAAGATACTTGACAGGTACTTCACATGTGCTAGGAATTCAGTGGTAACAGACTACCTGTTGGAACAATAGCCAAGGCAAGAGCATTGCTTTCCTCTATAGCTGATACAACAGGATTTGGATCATTTAAGCCCTATGAGCAAACAAAACTTCAGAGTTTAGATTGTAGAAACAAGCACATAAGGTTTAGACCATAATATTAACATGTTAGTTTACCCACCAGTAAGTCACCAGTATCAGCCACCTCGGTCTTGGGAGGTGAAACAACTTCAGTAACAGGTGGTACCAGAACAGGCTCTTCAACTGGTGCATTTTCCTCTTCAACAGAAGCAGGCTCAGGAATGTCCTCCGATTCTTCAGGTTTGTATGTAAGAAGAAGCATCTCAGGAAGTTCCTAATGAAAAAAATGACCTTATTCCAGTACTCAGAAGAATACCTAATGCGAGAAATAAACCATAATACCTCAAGGTAGTTAACACAAGGCTGAGTGTGAAATTTAAGTTTAGTAATAGAAGCAAATGCAAAAATTAGTTGTGTAAACCAATAATTGGGTAAAAGGAAGTTATGCTGTTTAAAAGACATGTGGTACCTCAAAAATGAAAACTGTTATAACTGGTGAAGAAATTATGAAGGTTAAAGCTATGTGTGCTTGAATTGATATATCTTCACATCAACAGTCTCATCACAGAAAACAGGAAATATAAGCAACCATGTGATTTCCCTATTGCATAAATATGAGCCCAGGCGCTAGGTTTTTTTCAATTATTATAAAACTGAAAGTGCTTCATGCTAGTGCTAGCACTATCCATGGCAAGGTCCCGCGCGGTGGATGGGGCTGCGCTAGCACTATCCATGGGAACAGTCATCATCCATCAACAGTACACGAGTTTCAGCACCTGCAGCCAAATTACGAGCCCATGGGTCACCGACGGAAAGCAAACATCGCGCCAGAAAAGTACCAATCCAATCTCGAAAGTGAGTATCCGAGTCCCGACCCGAGCAAACGAAACCCTAATTCCCCTCCTAAACGCGTAGAAGAATGAATCTACGCGCCCGACTACAATCCCCGTCGACCAGCAACAAATCCGCGGTTCTCCTCAAATCCCGGTCAACCCGAGGCGGGTGACCGCGAAATCTCGGCTCAAAATCCAAGGTTCCGCACCGGGAAAACTCGCGATGGGGTCGACGAGGAGGAAGAATCCAAGGAAATCGCGAGTTCTGGGGAGGAATTCGTACCTGCGCGTTGCTTGCTATCGCGACGCGAGCGAGCGGGGAGGGGAATTTGGGGGCAGATGGCAGAGCGAGGGAAAGATCATGGCGAGGAGATCATGGTGAGGAGATCTACGGGGAAACGCGTAGCTCGATGCGAGAGGTTGGCAAGGCTCATGGCGAGGAGATCAAGCTGGAGGTTGGCGCGGAGCTCGGCCGGCCGAGCTCGTCGCGGCGAGGAGGGTGGAAGTTGCAGAGCGCATCGAGGACGGGAAGGGCTGGTGGGCGAGGGGGAGAGCGATGTGGGGATCGTGGGAGGGTGGGCGTCGGTGGAGGACTGGAGAGAGCGCATCGGACGGGGGAGGAGCTCCACGATATATTGGACGACCGAGATAGCTAGATGGCAGAACGGCAGAACAGATAGAGGCAGACTACTCTTACATACTTAATAGGTAGTAGAGATTATCTGTAGGATAGATGAACCGTTCTGGTTTATGAAATTTTTGCTGCCCACGTTCCAAGCTGGTTGAATTGAATGTTCTTAAGAACCAATGTCAATTAGAAAAAACTAAAACATCTATAATTTGGAACGATCTTACCACATGGATTTAACATATTATAGTGATATTTGTCTTTCTGTATCTATATTTTATACTAAATTTTAACTCCGGTGACAACCCACAGGCTTCCACCTAGTTACTGCCTATTAAATCAATAGTTTACTAGGTCGCTACCATCACTCCGCCCTCCCCACACCCGCGCCCACACACACGCCACTCGCCCATCCAACCGACCCTTCCGCGCAGGTACTCGCACGCCCCATGTCGCGCATGGTGGGCCCGCACCCCCCTCCGCCCTGCTGCCGGCCATCTCTTGCCGTTAGGCCCCAGCCGAACACTGCATCCACCTTCGCGTCGCGTCAGGAGCTAGGGTAGTTTGTCGCCGCCACCGGTTCTTCGTACACACCATACATGCCTCCACACTCGCTTCCGATTCCTCATCCCAACCTCTCTGAATCTATCGATACCGGTGTCCCAGAATCTATCGGGTAGGGAGCTTCTTGCAATACAGAGTGAGAGAGAGGTGATTTTGCATGCCTAAATTCCAATGCTTTTATTGCTTCTTTATGCTTTTGGCATGCCATTTTAATAAAATATTGTTTTACGTGTCCATACATTTCAGTCCAGAGCTCTAAGAAGTGAAAATTGGCATCACTATCCTATGTGTTCTTTTACACTAAGCCCTAGGACATCTTTCAGTTTCTTACCCTCGGTTTGTTGACTTCCTTGCTGAGTAGATTGACTTGCAAGCTTCAAGCCAACAAGGAACGGGCATCATCCTTATTGGATCTAGATCAGAACTATTCTCCAACTTCTTACCATAGTTCCGATGGCTGGTGCGATGTTGTTTGGGGCTTGGACCATCTACAATCCTGCAACGGTAACCATCTTCTCCCATGAAATCTAAAGTTGATCGCTTTCTGTATATACCTAATCCAAATAATTCCGGTAGACTTGCGCACAGCAATAGATAAGTCTGAGTCCAAGGTGATCTGTCCATCCGTGTCTTAATTCCTAGAAGCAGTTGTTGATGCAACATTACTGCTCCCTGCATAGTCCTCCTATGGCAGTAAATAACCATACAATGCACTGGGTGCTGCGCTTCTCATGATTGAATCGATCTTCAACATATGCTGATATTTTTTGTTTTTAATCATTCATTCTAAATGCTTACATGTTACTTTCTTTGTATGTTTCTACTACTACCATCAATACTATGAGGGAGCATATTCTAAATGTGCTAATTAGAATCACTTATGATGTGTTTGGTTGCGGGACAGCCGGGAACAGGCAGGACAGGGATGTCGCCTGGTGTCCTCTCTCGTCCCTCTAATTTTGAGGGACAATTGGAAACAACACTGGGATAGTCCTATCCCAACCCCTGACCCTGAACCAAATAAACTTATTTAAGAGATCGTCATATCTCATCCCATACGGGCCATTACTTTGGATCAGGGATGGCAACGGGTCGGATTCGGATCGGATATTGGAAATATCCGCCCGCAGTCATATCCACGATCATAGATAATATCCGCCCGTGACTATATCCGCGGGTAGAAATTTATATCCATATCCATGTCCATAGGGTTTCGGATATCCATTGGATATCCATCGGATATGATAAAGAACCATTTTCAGCAATTGAATAACATAATTAATTAAATTTCTTCCCAATTTAACATCATACACAACTTAAAATTTAATAAAAATATAAACAAATATACATATCCTTCGACAAGCAACATTCTCAATATGACAAAAATACATGTCTGCATGTCTCAAAATGAAAACAAATACATGACAATCAATATTGATCTGATCCAAGTGTAGTGTTGAGCACTTGAGCTAGCGCTATAGTAGCTGTGTTTGAATTTTTTAGTCAATGATAGTAGAATCATATTCATCCCGGCAATAATGGACTAATGGTTAATTTCGGATATCCAACGGATTACCCGCGGGTGAGATTTAATATCGAAATCCATGCCCAATTTATCTCGGATCGGATACGGGTCTAACCCGCTGGTCAAAAAACATATCCATATCCTTATCCGTCGGATCGGATATCCGACGGATATCCAAATCCACGGATTAAATTGCCATCCCTACTTTGGATATAATCATTATGTAATTTTTGAACATGACCATTTTAAAGGATTTGTGGATATCGTGGCATATGTTAATTTTGTTCGGACTAAAACTTTTACACCGGATCAAATGATCTAAACTTAATACGAATTTAACTCTTAAGAGTGACAGCAGGGCCATGTCTGTTCTGTCATACTGAACTTGACTACTTTATTTTGAAGTAAACTTTGCAAAGCTTTGTACAAGGTTACTTTAAATTCTGGTTCAGTCTGATTCGAAAAAATTATGTTATTGTCAAGTAAGGCATTTGCTGCTCCTGTTGCTCAATGCTATATTTTTGTGCTATAGCCAGCCTGTAACATCCCGTCCAATCCCTGGACTGGCGGTACTTACTCCTGGCAGCTCACTAGGATCATATATTGTCCCCACAGATCAACACGAGTCTTTTGTGCGCACTTTGTCCTCACTCATGCGCACTCGAGAAAAACTTCCCGGTCGGTCACCCATCCCAAATTGCTCCAAGCCAAGCACGCTTAACTTGAAGGTTCTTTCCAGGTAGGCTTCCAAAAAAGAAGATGCACCTTATTGATATGAGTATTCTATTATTCTGTTAAGCCTTGGGCCAGGATATCACAATCCACCCCCTTAGAATACCGACGTCCTCGTCGGTTAACCCCAATCCAGGAACCTCCCCTCTTAGCCACGCCTGTGTGTCTAGTGTCGTCATATACCATGTGACCACTCTGGGCTCACATGTGCCATATAACCGAACCCCCTAGCTCACACACGCCCGTGAAACCTCGAGGGTCAGCTCTGATACCACTTGTAACACCCCGTCCAATCCCTGGACTGGCGGTACTTATTCCTGGCAGCTCTTTTGTGCGCATTTTGTCCTCACTCATGCGTACCCGAGAAAAACTTCCCGGTCGGTAACCCATCCCAAATTGCTCCAAGCCAAGCACGCTTAACTTGAAGGTTCTTTCCAGATATGCTTCCGAAAAAGAAGATGCACCTTGTTGATATGAGTACTCTATTAATTCTATTAAGCCTTGAGCCAGGATATCTCATCCACCGGGGCCAGGATATCATACTTCATCGTATCCTATTGTAGGGTTCACGTTGGACAATCTGAGACTGGAGGTGCAACACGCCCTCGAGAAAAAGAGAAAAGGGAGGCGACCGCGACAGCGGTGACCCCGACCTCCACATGACTACCCCCTTCTTCCATTTTCGTTTTGACGTCTTGAACAGGTACTGAACGTTCTTCTCCACAGCGCGTCCTTCAATCTACCCCTATCAAACGCTGTCGCGTGCTCCTGTTAACGATGTTCACAATAGTATACTTTACAGTGACTATCATATGATTTCACACAGAAATACACAGAAAAGGAGGGCGATTTAAAAGACTAAAGTTACCTCTATGATTTAATCGTGAAGATCTTAGTCAGAACCGAACATAAGCATTTGATTTTCATCACTTACATATAGGGAATCATACCCCTTCTCGCTGCACCCAGTGATCTCATCTCTACGAGAGTAGGAAAACACAATAAGACAAAATCAAACAATCAAATAATCTAGAGTAACAGAAGCCCACTCACCAAACTTATTTTGGTGATGAGGTCACATTGGTCTCATGTGGGACAGCCTGCCAAACGCTTAACACTTGGTTGTAGGCACCCACCATGAAGGAATGCTCGAGTGTAATACCCAACTTCTATGCAAAATAATAATAATAATAAGGTTCATGTTTGTACATAATTATGCCCCTCCTTTTTGACCATAAGCAAAGTAAAATATAGAAATGCATGTCATGCTGATTTTCTTATGTGGTGCATCTTAATGGAAACTTATGTATTCAAATCCACTTAAATACAAAATTAAAGTAAGAAATTGGAAAGGATTATGAATTAGAAAGAAAATTCGAATTAAGTCAAATATTCCCTAACTATAGAAAGAAGAGTTAAACAAAATGTAAACAGTAGAACAATTTATTCACTTTAGGACTGTGTTTGGAGTTTGGAATCTGAAGTTCAAAACATGAATTTAGATTTTGTTTGAATATTTGAAATTGGGAAAAGGAAATAGAAAGAAGTGAACAGGAAATTACAAAAGAATAAAACAAAAGGGACTTTACCACGTCACTTGGGCTGAATGCTCACTGCAGGCCCATCTAACTTCACCATCCAACCGAATCTGGTGCACGCTCGGCCCACTTGGCTTTACTTCGCGCGGCCCAGTGCTAGCAATTCCAGTCCGCAGGCGCGCTTGTTCCTCGGATTGGCTGACCGCATGGGCCCTCTGCTCAGCCCCTCCATCGACGCTTACACGTGGGTCCGGATGCGCAGCTCTCTCTTCCAACGAGCGCCGTGCATGGCGGAATCGCTACGGAGTCACGCGAGCTGTTACTGCGCTCGATCCCACTACCCGCCTATTTAGGAAGCCACGGCCAAAACCTCCTTTCTACCCCCTTTTCTGCCTCTCGCGACCAAGTCCTGGCTGCGGCAACAAGCGTGGCCACCAATGCCCTGGGGCGTGCGAAGGAGAGAGATTAAGTGTGCGCATCGCCGGCCGGGGACATCCACCGCCTTCGAGTCGGGAGAGCGACAGGGAGTTCGGGCGCGGCAAGAACTTCTGGTGCGCGTACCCGGGATCACGGAGCGGTGAACCGGCGAATCGCCGTCACTGCTGGACCGCGCGACGCCATAGCCACGAAGGGTCACGCCATTTCTTGAGGTACGGTGTTCTCCTCCGGTCTCGTCCTTCTATACGCTTCTGGTAGCACCCTAAGGATCGTTCTTTTGTGCGCAATACTCGGGTTCTAGTGTAGGCAGTCATGGTGTGCCGTGGGGAGAAGTCCCACGCCGCCAGGCACGGCCGCCTGGACGAAGAAGACGACTCACCGTCCATTGATTAGGGAACCAACGGCTGTGATTCATCCGGTGCCCCCTTCTCCGCAGTGGTAGAGGTAGGTAGCGTCGTGGACCGTTAGATCATGAGATAACGGCCCGGATTAGAATAGCAATAACGTTTCACCTCGTTTCGATCCGAGCCGTTGATCGCGCATCGTTCGGTAAGGACTGGGTCTGGGGATAATTAGATCTGAGTCATCGGATTTGGATCTGATGGTGGTACTGGCGTGCAACTTCTGTTAGGGCGCGATCAAATCCTGGCCTCTGGATCTGATCTGAACGACCAGAATTGAAGCATACCCCTTCGTCGTGCGTTTTTGTTAAAGAGACCTCGCCAAATATTGAAATCAACCCGCACCCCAAGCGCCAGTGGTCTGTGTCTTGGGAAACTTCGGATTTGCCCCTGCGCTTCTCTATTTTTAAGCCCCACTCCAGAAAACTCGAAAACCAGATAAAATAAAATAGAAATGGATTTTTAATGTATAAATAATAGCTAGAAACTTGATTAATTCATAGAAAATGCATATGAACTCCAAATTGGTCCATTCCAATTCCTAAATTTTTGTAATATTATTGTCTATCCATTCATGCCACTGTTTTGACATGAAAGACTCATTTAAATTTATTTAATACTTAATCTTGTATTAAGTACATAAAAGCTTCAGAAATTCATATCTTAAAATCTGTAACTCCAAAATTAATAATTCGAGTTCCTATGATCTCATTTTAGTGTCTAGATTATTACTGTGTATTTTATTTATATGTTTGGTGTAATGTTAATTTTGCTATACTATGTATGTATTGTGTTGATGCGAGTAGACGAGCAAGCTACAGAGGATCCTAAGGTTTAGCTGATAGAGACTGCTGAGCAGGAGCTCGTTGAAGGCAAGTTGTGCCCTTGATCACTTTCTTTTACCCATTCATGTTCTTATTAATCATAATGATCTGCATAGGTTAATTTTGATGGGACCCAATAGGTTACCCTAGATTTTGACTATCTTTATACCTTGCTTCACCACTGGTTTTACTACTAAAGTTTTGGGTAGTTTATACTATTGCTTTATGTGGATTTGGGTATAGAGATATTCATCACTCATTGTTATACTTCTTATTATCTGTTTTATTCTTTACTGTTCATGTTAAGATCATTATGTTAATGGGAACATGGAGAACCACCCGGGAAAACAGTGCTACCACAAGGGTTTAATGGGACGCCCTTGGCTGATTAACTAGGAAAGCTAGTAGAGGGCTACCTTACCCGAAAGGGGCAAGGGCAGTAGGGGAGTGGTCAGTGTAGGGAGGTCCTTGGGTTGATTTTGCTGCGATGGCGGTCAGGCAAGAACCCTGCACTGGAGCTTCCTATAAACTGTAGCGGGTAGTCTGAAGATAGTGGAACTCTGTAAAGGCCTCGTAGTGGTACCCTGCCTCGCTTCCTTGGTAGAGGTGTATGGATTCTGATCAACTCCGTGGCAAATGGGTAACACGACTTGTGGGTAAAGATGCGCAACCTCTGCAGAGTGTAAAACTGGTATACTAGCCGTGCTCACGGTCATGAGCGGCTCGGACACTCACATGATTAACTTATGGAACCTAAACTTAATCCGTCATTTCATTGCATTTGGGATTATTTTATTATTACTTTTACTTATTATTACTATGGTTTGGTATTTACTTACACTTAGTAACTGCTAATAAAATTTTGACCAACTTATAAAAGCAAAGCTCAGCTTCAGCCTTTATTTCATTGATCAGCCTTACACTACATGAACTCCCGCCTTTGGTGAGTTCATGCCACATTATTCCCCACGACTTGTTGAGCTATGAACGTATGTGAGCTCACTCTTGCTGTCTCACACACCCCCCCACAGGAGAAGAATAGGTGGTTCAGGAGGAGCCACAAGGTGAGGAGTATGATCTGATCTAGGTGGCATTTCTCAGTTGACATTGGCGCCGACGATCCTTAGTTCGTTTTATATTTATTCTTTTATTTTGTAATAAGTCTTCCGCTATGTAATAAGTACTCTGATTTTATTGTGACATTTATCTCTATACACTCTGTTATTATATATGTTGTCTTCTTTGGCGCATGTATGAGATGCACCCGGCTTGTCCTTTATAGCCCGGGTGTTACAGAAGTGGTATCAGAGGAAATGTTGATTGTAGGACGAAACCTAGATAGAAATGGACAAGACCCTTACCTACTTACCTTATTCTGATTCATTCTATACTTACCTTACTCTGATTCTTCCTATACTTAACTTGTTCCTGTCTCACCTTCTACTGTTCTACTCTGATCATTCTTACCTTTTCTACTCTGAGACAAGATGGATTTCATACCTTGGAATCCTACATTTATGACCTTTTTAAGAGATAGGAGACCTAAGACAAAAAAATAAAAATTATTTTCCCCATTAAAAATGTTGGTTGATTGTTCTGATGATCAATGCTTGATTTGCTTCTTTGATTGATTGAAACATTATAGTCGGGCATCTTAGCATGTACCACTATAAGGTAATGTATTAGCTTTAGTGGGTGACACACTATTCTACTTAGCTACTAAATCCCCCGCAGTAACATTCCTCGTAATTACTCGCCTTGCCTACAATCCTTTCTTTCGTACCCTGTGCTCCTAACCCAGATGGGCTACCCCTATAGTGTTAGAAGAGAGCACTATAGACGTGATCCTTGGTATGTCATGGTTAACAAAGGCTAAGGCAATTTATTCACTGTGCTAAAGGAACCATAGAACTCACCAGTTCCAAAGGAGAAAGATTTGAAGTTGGAATTACAGTAACTACCGCCACCAGACTAGCGGCATTCTTAGTAGATGGGAAGTTTGTTGGTGTCAACATCCGTGTGGATAGAGATTTTTCGGATGTCTTCCCAGAAGAGTTACTAGGGATGCCACCATATAGGGAAGATGAGTTCGTCATTGATCCCTTACCTGGGACTGCCCTTATTTCTAAACGGCCATACAGGACGTCCGTAGAAGAACTAAAGGAACTTAAGAAGCAATTAACAGAGTTACAAGAGGCTAGGTACATTCATTCGAGTTCCTCACCTTGGGGAGCACCGGTGTTATTCGTACAGAAGAAGGATGGATCGCAACAGATGTGTGTGGACTATAGATCTCTTAATGATGTTACTGTGAAGAGCAAATATCCATTACCCTGTATTGAAGATTTGTTTGATCAGATAAGAGAAGCTAGAGTATTCTCGAAGATTGATCTTCGATCGTGTTACCATCAGATGAGGATTAGACCATCGGATATTCCCAAGACAACATTCTCGACTCGGTATGGATTATATGAGTTCACTGTTATGTCGTTTGGACTAACCAATGCACCAGCCTATTTTATGGATCTGAAGAATAAGGTGTTCATGGTCTGGACAAATTTGTCGTGGCTTTTCATCGACGATATTTTTATTTCAAGAGTGATAGTGATCATGAGGAATATCTGAGATTGGTGCTACAGAAGCTACGAGATAAACAACTCTACGCCAAGTACAGTAAATGCGAGTTTTGGATTGGCGAGGTGCCATTCCTTGGATATATCATTTCTAATGGAGGGATACCAGTGGATCGTGCTAAAGTCAAGGAGATAGTGATGTGGAGCATACCCACTACAGTTACAGAGATTCGGAGTTCTTTAGGACTTGCAGGATATTATCGGAGATTTGTTGAAAGATTTTCTAAGATTGCTAAGCCTATGACCTCACTTCTGGAGAAGGGAAGAGAGTTCAAGTGGGATGAGAAGTGCCAAGACAACTTTGATCAGCTAAAGAAGAGGTTAATGTCACCACCAGTGTTGGTTATGCCAGATCTACAGAAGGGGATTTGACATTTATTGTGTTGCCTACGGCTAAGGCTTGGGATGTGTACCTATGCGAGAAGGACACGTGATTGCCTACGTGTCTCGTCAGTTGTGGAAACACGAATTGAACTACCCCACTCATGACTTGGAACTAGCAGCAGTTGTGCATGCACTTAAGATCTGGAGACACTACGTTATGGGAACTAAGTGACAAGTATATACGGATCATAAGAGTTTGAAGTATATATTCACTCAGAAGGATCTCAACCTTAGGCAACGCCGTTGGTTGGAGCTCATTAAGGATTATGATTTGGAGATTCACTATCACCCGGGCAAGGCGAATTTGGTTGCAGATGCCTTGAGTCGGAAGGAGCATGTTCACTCCGCTTTTGTCGTCCAGCTACCCGATGAATTAGCAAAAGACTTTGAGAGACTCAATTTGGGAATTGTTACTCATACCGAAGGAGTCACCATCGAGTTGGAACCTACCTTGGAGCAAGAGATTCGTAAAGGTCAGGTTGGTGATGCTAAGATTCAAGAGATTAAGGATCTGATTACGGAAGGTCGAGTTCCGAAATTCACGGAGGATGAGCAAGGTACTATATGGTTCAAAGATCAGATATGTGTTCCAGAGATCGATAGCCTCCGTGAGGCTATATTGAAAGAAGCTCATGATTCTGATTACTCCATCCACCCTAGAAGCACTAAGATGTATCAAGATTTGAAGCAAAAGTATTGGTGGTATGGACTAAAAAGAGATGTTGTTGCTCATGTGGCTAAGTGTGATGTGTGTCAAAGAGTTAAGGCCGAACATCAAAGACCAGCTGGATTATTGCACCCATTGAATATTCCTGAGTGGAAATGGGAAGAAATTGGTATGGATTTCATTGTTGGACTACCCGCACCCCTGCTGGGTATGACTCTATTTGGGTAATTGTGGATAGATTGACAAAAGGGGCTCATTTTATACCTGTGAGGACTAATTACACGGGAGCCAAGCTAGCAGAATTGTATATGACTCGGATAGTTTGCCTACATGGAGTGCCTAAGAAGATTGTGTCTGATCGAGGATCGCAGTTTACTTCTCGATTTTGGAAGAAGTTGCATGAGAGCTTGGATACAAAGTTGAATTTTAGCTCAGCCTACCACCCCCAGACTGATGGACAGACAGAGAGGACTAATCAAGTGCTGGAAGATATGTTAAGAGCTTGTGCTCTCAAGCATGGTGGAAGTTGGGAGAAGAGCTTACCATATGCGGAGTTCTCTTATAATAATAGCTACCAGGCCAGTTTGAAGATGTCACCATTTGAGGCTCTATATGGCAGAAAGTGCAGGACTCCACTGTATTGGGATCAAACTGGAGAAAGACAGTTCTTTGGGCCTGAACTTATACAAGAGGCAGAAGAACAAGTTCGAATGATAAGAAAAAATTTGAGAATTGCACAATCTAGGCAAAAGAGCTATGCTGATAATAGAAGGAGACTACTGGAGTTTAAGGAGGGTGATCACGTGTATCTGAAGGTGTCACCGATCCGGGGTATGAGGAGATTTAAAGTTAAGGGAAAATTGTCCCCTCACTTTATTGGACCATTCGGGGTTTTTAGGCAAGTTGGAGAGGTGGCCTATTAACTCGAGCTACCCGATAATCTATCTGATGTACATAACGTATTTCATATATCTCAACGTAAGAAGTGTCTCCGTGTCCCTGAGGAACAGTTACCAATGGAAGAGCTCAGTGTTCAAGGAAATTTGGCTTAAACGGAATGTCCTACCAATATTCTTGATACGATGACTCGAGTTATGAGAAATAAGGTTATAAAGATGTGCAAAGTGCAATGGAGTCACCACGGAGAAGATGAAGCTACTTGGAAAAGAGAAGAAGTACTTCGTATAGATTTTCCCCATCTTTTCCCTAGTCTTTCCTAAATCTCGAGGACGAGATTCTTGTTAAGGGGGGTAGGATTTGTAATACCCAACTTCTATGCAAAATAATAATAATAATAAGGTTCATGTTTGTACATAATTATGCCCCTCCTTTTTGACCATAAGCAAAGTAAAATATAGAAATGCATGTCATGATGATTTTCTTATGTGGTGCATCTTAATGGAAACTTATGTATTCAAATCCACTTAAATACAAAATTAAAGTAAGAAATTGGAAAGGATTATGAATTAGAAAGAAAATTCGAATTAAGTCAAATATTCCCTAACTATAGAAAGAAGAGTTAAACAAAATGTAAACAGTAGAACAATTTATTCACTTTAGGACTGTGTTTGGAGTTTGGAATCTGAAGTTCAAAACATGAATTTAGATTTTGTTTGAATATTTGAAATTGGGAAAAGGAAATAGAAAGAAGTGAACAGGAAATTACAAAAGAATAAAACAAAAGGGACTTTACCACGTCACTTGGGCTGAATGCTCACTGTAGGCCCATCTAACTTCACCATCCAACCGAATCTGGTGCACGCTCGGCCCACTTGGCTTTACTTCGCGCGGCCCAGTGCTAGCAATTCCAGTCCACAGGCGCGCTTGTTCCTCAGATTGGCTGACCGCATGGGCCCTCTGCTCAGCCCCTCCATCGACGCTTACACTGTGGCGGAACTGCCCGAATTATTCCAACTTAAGTGCCTAAGCCCTGCCTTAGAGGCTAGACCACACTTAAATGGGAATAACCCGTCAATCCCTCGGATCTAGTCCGACACGGCCACTGACAGGATCAAGTACCACAGTCTCACTCGATGGTGAGTCACAGAGCAAATACAATAAAACATAAAACCATGCATGTGAGAGTATTAAATTATTACATCATCATCATCATCGAAGTTTTTGCAAAAGCAACCATCATTGTTCGAAGTGCAGCGGAATAAAACTAACGGCAAATAAACGGAGAGATGGGGAAGCCTGTCCCATCACTCCTCGTGCTCCTCCTCAGCCGAGGTAGGGTCCCACTCGACAGTCCAACCCGGTGGTAAGGTGGACGGCCAAGTCACTCCAGCAACCATGTCCTCCAGAGAACCTGTAAAATTATGCCACAAGCAAGGCTGAGTATACTAATACTCAGCTAGACTTACCCGGTGTGAGGAGTCTACTCCTCTACCTCTAGACATGCAGCTGTTTGGCTGTGGGGTTTGGTTGCCAAAAGCACTAGCTGAGTTTCTAAATCAAGTTTTTAACTTTGTCAAAATTAAGTGTGACTCTCTTAAGGCTAAAAGTGTACTATCTACTCATACATGGTAGCAAGCATTATTAGCAATCAACATCTTATCAACTCATCATATTTCCACTTGTTACTCAATGCAGTACAATGGATCAAGCAGTCTCATTAGCTGCGAGAAGCAGACGATTCGAATCGAGTTTTTTAAACCTTGCAAGGTAAACCTAAACACACGACGTGGCGAGGCACTCCGTCCCCACACACATCAATCGTCCCCATCGATTCCCTGGCAGCAGATCAGGGCTCACCGCCTTGGCGTACAATGCCTCACTGACCCCGACTGGCCGTCGTGCAGTGACCGCACTTGTACCCACCATAACCGGAATGGGAGACCACGTCTCAGGTCGCGTGAGGGGATATGTCCGCTGGCAGGTTCAATCAGGTACTAGGCTTACCGATTTACCATATTTCTCGGCATATGTTTAGTACGTTCAAACGCTTGACACAGGTATCCGCACGTTAATCCTTATTCCCATTTTACCTCGTAGACCACGTATCCCCATGGATCCGTGTCCACCAACCAACTATCAATGTGATAAGAAAAGTGGTTACAACCAATTCCTGACCTCGCGCGAGTGCTAGGAAAATCACTCGACTTCTACCGAGATCCCTAATTAGTAAGGCAGCTACTCGACCTAGCATACTAGTATCCATCTCAAAAAGGAATCCTAAGTTTATGCAACTAGGGTTTCAATCAACTCCTACACCTAAGTGCACAGTCAATCCTACAATCATTAAGTGAAGTAAAATAGCATAAATAACAGGTTATGCATAAACCGGGGCTTGCCTTCCAAAGCTGTGGCAGGCAGATCCTCTGGTGCAGACTCGGGTGCTGGATCTGGGGCTACCTCCTGAGCAGCTCCTTGCTCCGGCATGAGGATGTACTCTCCGTCAGCAAGGTTACAGTCTATCGAAATGCAATGAACATGTATGTCATGATTATGCAGGATTTAATAATATTATGCTAAAGAGAACTGAGTTAAGAAGTAACTTAGGGTTTCTAGTGTAGGTTTGAACTACGACAGTGTTTTAATAATTTCCAAAAATTCTGTAAAAATTACAGTGGGTTGTCCTTTGCTATTCTAGCTTGTTTTAAGAATTTGAGGCTTAAAGTACAAGGCTAGGCTTTAAACAAAAATAACAAGAGTTATGCAAAAGGGGGCCACTTTACACTACATCTCTTAGTTAGGGTAGGTTTTGTCCTAAAGGTCATTTTTGCTGGCATCCCATGGTAGTAATAGGCTCCTGTGCTAAAAATCACAGAAAACTAAGGGGTGGTTATTTAGTTATGATTTTCTTAAGTTTAATGTCAAAAAGGTGCTTATAACTAACTTGTCATTTGAAAAATATCAAACAACAGATTTTGGTATTTTTCCTATGTTCATAATAACCAAATATTAGTTATCCTAAGGTTTGAGGGGTTTTCACCTTAGAGTTATTTTTGTAGGGTTTTTCTAAGTTATCCTTAGTTTATTCAAATAAAAGGTTTCCTACTTATTTTTTTACTAAACCAGGGTATGATATATTTTTCCAGTGAACTACATTAAACAAGTATCCTAACAAAAATAGAGGTGCTCTCTGGTTCATTGTTTAAATTACATTTTCTATTTTTCTTAATCTTAAGCATATTATAAAATAATGGGTAAAAACTGACTTAGTGGAGTGGACAGAGGGATTCAACATTTTTACTTGGGTCAGTAGGTAGATATAAACTTCTCCAAATTTTTCTAACCCTAGTCAATTAGTATAACTATTTTTCTTTCTATTATTGAGCTTTTGGCCAAAACTATAATTAAATCAGAGCTTTAAAGTTTTCTATAGTACATAGGGGGTTTTATATTTTTCTTAAGTAGGCTACATTATTTAGAGTCTGACAAAATTGGTTTGACCAAATTTGGATGAGTTAAACAGAAGTTAGGGATTTTCAAAGTTTCTGTTCAATTTAAAAACAGATTTGATAAAGGTTTTCTGGAAAAACAGTTTACACCGAGGTCCCTGGGTTTAAACTAAATCAACCTTCGCAAATCTACCCTCGCGCCACTATTCCCTTGTGTCTCTGACATTTCACAAAACCCCCCGATCTTCTCTCCCTCTCACCCGCAGTCCTTCCCCTTACGCAAACAGTAACCGCGAGAAAGAAAAAAGTGGCGCGGCTTACCGGCGGCGAGGGAGGTCCGGCGAAGGGTGGGGTTGGCTCGGGGAGACTCTGGCGGTCACGACGAGGTGCGGCTCGACGACGGGGATGGCCGGAATCGCCCGGTCCACGCGTGCAGGCGGGTGTTCTCGTCGGCGGCGAGTGTACCGGCCAAACCACGGCGAGCTGGTTCAATCCAAGGGCATGGTGAGCTTTACGGGGTAACGTAGCGACTGTATGCACAAGGAATCGAAGGATGGTTGAGTGGATTACCCGGTCCACGTACTCCGGCGGGGTTGAGAGCTCCGGCGACCGTGGGCCGGCCTCTCCGGCGAAGCAAACTTCAATTCCTCGCTCGGGGAGCTTTACCGGGGTGTGCTTAGTCTTCTCCGAGGGCTGGCCGGGGTTGGGAAGGGCTCCACTGGCCGGTCTACGGTGGCAGGGGGATCGGGCGGCCGTGGACACGCTGCGCACGGGCAAACGGCGGCGAGCTGAGCTCCGGTGAGGTTTGAGTGTGCGCGGAAGAGTACAGTCGAAGTCTGGGAGGGTTTTATAGGCGCGGGCGCGGGCCATGGCGCTGGCTTGGCTCGGGCGCGGCGCTGGGCATGCGGGGGCGCGCGCGAGCGTGCTCTGGCGCGGGCAGAAGGCGTCGAACACATGGAGGTGTGTTTCTTCCATTGTTCAAACGTCTCCAGAGATCACAAACGTGCGAATCTTGCCATGAATCCGGCGCAGACCTCTTCCTGGCACCTAGGGCTATCTCTCATGTGTGAGTTCCAATGGAGGATACGCCCTAGATCAGGAGATAGACGGGCGCCAAATCTGGCTTGTCTCACTGCCCACCTCGCGACAAAACTGATGCCAAATCCTATCAAACGTCCAAGTCTCGGTGTCCACTTTTTCCAGGGGGTGCCTTAGGTGGTATGCCACATTTTTGGTATAGAACCTAAGTAGTTTTGGTGCCATCATTAAGGTGAACACGGTTGATCTTTAGATTAGGGTTAAAAATTGGACTTAGAGAGAAATAGAGAGCTCTAGCTCTCCCTCCACTTGGAGATTTGAATAGGGGTTTCTCCAGGGGTCTTTTTGCAATATTCCCCCCTAATTGATGGTTGTAAGGTTACTTAAGGTTTGGTTAACAATTACCCATGTTTTGCACATTTGCTCACTCTCTTTCCCTTTTTAACCATGGTTTTGGAAGATAGAGTTTAAGAGAGGTCTAGGGTTCTTCCCCCCTCTCCCTTCCAAGGTGGTAAGGGTATAAAGATTTGAGTAACAACTCTTAAGTCATTAACAAACTTTGATTAACACATGAGCTCCAAAGTTCTTATGTAGTTTCTTAAGTCTCTACCACATATGATCACAGCTCTTAATGCCAAGGTGGGTTCTAACCATGGTAACACCTGAGGTGTTACAGCCCTCCCCCCTTAAAGGAATCTCGTCCCGAGATTTTCGGTAGAGTCCCTTGGAGGGTGCTTGAAGGTGTGCTGGTGTTGTTTTCCCTTTATACTTAAGTTTCTCCCATTAACTGCTCTTCGAATGTCATCCTCTTTGCAACTTCAGAAGGAAGCCCTTCTTAAGTTAATTCCACAACTTAGACTATCCTTGTTATCTAAGTTTTTCTTATAATTGAATTCAAAGGGCAGGTGGGGGTGGGGTTTTGGGGTTACGTACCGATCCCTTGGGGCAGAAAGTCGGGGAAGCGAGAGCGTAGAAAATCCTCAGTCTCCCATGTAGCTTCTTCTGCTGAATGGTGACTCCACTGAACTTTATACATTTTAGTTGATCTTGCCCGAGTCGATCTTTCCTTTTGATCTAATATCTTGACGGGGTACTCCTGGTAGGACAAGTCTGGTTCTATCTCAATCTCTGGTTCCGGTAGCATTTCCGTGGGTAGGCGGACACATTTCTGCAGCTGAGATACATGGAACACATCATGAATGGCTGACATGCTGGGGGGCAACTTCAGTTGATATGCTACAGGTCCACAAGTCTCCTTGATCTCGTAGGGTCCAATGTAACGAGGAGTTAACTTGCCCTTGATCCCGAATCTCTGGACACCCTTGGTGGGTGACACCTTAAGGTAAACATGATCTCCCACTGCAAACTGGAGAGGTTTCTGCCTCTTATCATGATAGCTCTTTTGCATGGCCTGAGCAGCTTCTAAGTTCTTCTTGATGATCCTGACCTTTGCCTCTGCTTCAAGTACCAAATTTGGCCCAAAAATTTCCCTCTCTCCCGCTTGAGACCAATTTAGCGGGGTCCTACACCTTCTCCCATATAAGGCCTCAAAAGGTGCCATCTTCAGACTGGACTGATAGCTGTTATTGTAAGAAAACTCTGCTAAAGACAGACACTTGTCCCAATCCTTCCCATAGTGTAGAGCACATGCTCGCAACATGTCTTCCAAAATCTGATTCACCCTTTCTGTCTGGCCATCTGTTTGAGGGTGATATGCTGAGCTTCGGATTACTTGGGTCCCAAGTGATTCTTGCAGTTTCTCCCAAAAGCGTGCCACAAACAGTGCTCCTCTGTCAGATACAATGGTCTTTGGAATACCATGCAACCTTATTATCTGATCAACATAAATTTCTGCGTACTTCTCTGTCTTGTGGGTGGTGTGCACCGGCAAGAAATGAGCAGTCTTGGTCAACCTATCCACAATAACCCAAATGGAATCATGGTGCCTGGAGGTATTGGGCAATCCCACTATGAAGTCCATGCAAATGTCCTCCCCATTTCCAAGATGGTATGGGAAGGGGTTGCAGAGGGCCTGCTGCCTTCAAATGACTAGCTTTGATCCTCTGGCAGGTGTCACACTCGGATATGTACTTGGCAATTTCCCTCTTCATTCTGGTCCACCAATATAAAGATCGGAGATCATGGTACATCTTGTTGCTACCAGGGTGCATGGAGAACTTGGAAAGGTGAGCTTCATCCAGTATCTTCTTTCTGAGCTCAGGGTCCTTGGGAACAACCAATCGATCTCCAAACCATAGAATTCCCTTGCTGTCCTGTCGGAAACACTTGTACTTTTCCACTTTCTGTTTGAGCATGTCTTTGATAACCTGTACACCCTTATCCCCAATCTGTGCCTGGATTATTTGTTCTTGCAATGTGGGCTCCACCGAGATATAACTTAACTCACCGGAGGGAACAACTTCTAGGTTCAGCTTACACAACTCATCGCACAAGGTGGTGACTCGTTCATACAATTGCACTGGGCCTTTCTACTCAAAGCATCTGCCACAACATTGGCCTTGCCCGGATGGTAATGTACTTCCAAATCATAATCCTTGATTAACTCTAACCATCTCCTTTGCCTCATGTTCAGGTCTACCTGAGTGAAGATGTATTTGAGACTCTTGTGGTCCGTGTAGATGTTACAGTGAGCTCCCATCAGGTAGTGTCTCCATATCTTGAGAGCATGAACCACAGCTGCCAACTCCAGATCATGTGTAGGGTAGTTCTGCTCATGGGGTCTGAGTGCTCGGGAAGCATAAGCAATCACTCTGTTCTCTTGCATCAAGACACATCCCAATCCTGTACCAGAAGCATCACAATAAACTTCAAATGGCTTGGTGTTGTCAGGTTGAGCCAGCACTGGGGCTGTTGTCAAATGCTGCCTCAAGGTATGAAAGGCATCTTCACACTTTTGGTTCCAATCATACTTGACTCCCTTCCTCAACAGTTCAGTCATTGGTTTGGCAATTCTGGAGAAATCCGGAATAAATCGTCGATAATACCCTGCCAATCCTAGAAAACTCCGAATCTGCCTCACTGTTGTCGGGGGTTTCCAGTCCATCACCTCTTGTACCTTCTCAGGATCAACTGATATTCCTTCCTGAGAAATTGTGTGACCCAAGAATTTAATCTCCTTTAGCCAAAATTCACATTTAGACAACTTGGCATACAACCGATGGTCACGTAGCCTCTGAAGTACAGTATGCAAATGCTTAGCGTGTTCGGCTTCATTCTTGGAATAAACTAGGATATCATCGATGAAAACGACCACGAACTTGTCCAACTCTGGCATGAATACCGAGTTCATCAAGTACATGAAATAAGCCGGGGCATTGGTCAGCCCAAAAGACATCACCAAAAACTCGTAAAGCCCATATCTGGTTGAGAAGGCTGTCTTGGGAATGTCGCTGGCACGGATCTTGATCTGATGGTAACCTGAGCGAAGGTCTATCTTGGAAAATACCTTGGCTCCTACCAACTGATCAAACAGAACATCAATGCGGGGCAGTGGGTACTTGTTCTTGACGGTCACCGCATTGAGAGGGCGGTAGTCAACACACATCCTCAAACTTTCATCCTTTTTCTTCACAAATAATGCTGGGCATCCCCATGGTGAAGTACTTGGGCGAATAAACCCCTTGTCCAACAGTTCTTGCAGTTGCTTCTTTAGTTCTGCCAGTTCCGCGGGAGGCATCCTATAGGGTCTCTTGGAGATAGGAGCAGTCCCGGGTTGCAATTCGATTGCAAACTCAATGTCTCTATCAGGTGGCATTCCTGGCAATTCATCCGGAAAAACATCGGGGTAGTCACAGACTACTGGGATCTTCCTTACTGGGGATTCTGTCATGATATAGGCACAAGAACGGGTACAACCTTGATCGGGCAAATATAATGTGGTTTCACCACAGGTTGGTGAGTGCACTTCGATGGCCCTAGCTGCAATGTCAATCACTGCCTGATGTTTGGTCAACCAATCAGTTCCCAATATGATGTCCACACTATCCAGTCCCAAGATAAGAAGGTTGGTTTTAATTATCAAACTACCAAACTTTATAGGCACATTCTTGTTGATTTGATTGGTGGCAATCCTGCCTCCTGGTGTTGAAATTGTGATACCCCCATGGGTGTGATGAAAAGGCAATTGACACTTGGCACTAAATTTGGCACTAATAAAGCTATGCGATGCACCAAAATCAAAAAGAGTGATAGCAGGATAATTTAAAACTGTAAAGATACCAGTCATGACGGGTGCTCCCTCTGGAATATCAGCCATGGTGGTGAAGTTTAGCCTGCCCTGCCTCACTTGCACCTTCTGCCTCTTGCCCTGGTTCTGGTTGACATTTTGCCCCTGCCTCTGCTGATTCCTAGGGCAATTTTTGGCATAATGCCCAGTGTTGCCACAGGTGAAACACATGTTGTCATTAGCTTGGCGGTACTGCTGCTGCTGATTGTTCCTCTGAGCTGGAAACTGGGTGCGGTTGGGTGCCTGCTGCTGCTGCTGCTGTGGTGGTCTGATCACCCATCTCCCTTGCTGCTACTGGGGTCCCCTGTTCTGCGTGTCGGACACAATCCTGAAGCGCTGTGGCTGAGCTGAGGGTCCTGCCACAGGGGTCTTCCTCTTCTTCTCTGCCTGTCGAGCTGTAATGCAGTCCTCCTGGGAGATAGCCATGTTGACCAACTCATTGTAGCTGTTGGCCCTGACGGTGTTGAGACGATCACGGAGCTTAGTGCTGAGCCCCCGTCTGAACCTGTCCCTCTTCTTCTCGTCCGTGTCTGCATGGTACCCAGCATACTGGCACAAGTCATTAAAGGCCTGGGCATACTGCAACACTATCCTGTTGCCCTGAGTGAGTGCCAGAAACTCGTTGAGCTTTCAGTCCATGATGCCTGCAGGTATATGATGTCCCCTGAAAGCTGCCTTAAACTCTCTCCATTCCACTTCATGGTCAGCCGGTTGCATAGCAAGATAGTGGTCCCACCATGTCCGCGCGGGTCCGCGAAGCTGCTGAGTGGCGAACCGGACCTCAGTGACTTCTGAGCAAGCTCCATGGAGTAGTGGGAATTTGGATTCCACTACTCACAACCACACATCTGCATCAAGGGGATCCTCTGCCCTTCTGAACAATGGGGGCTAGGTGCTGAGGAACTCCTGATAGGTAGCCACCGCGGGGTGACGCTGATGGTCTCCACCACCATAGTGCTGAGGTGGTGGCTGACGCTGAGCCAGCTGCCTCAAGATCTCATTCTGCTGAGCCATGAGCTCCTGCAGAGTGGGAGGCGGTGGCGGTGGAGGAACGTGCTCATCCTGGCCACGACGCTGCCTCCCGGCCATCTGAAAAAACCACATACATGCTTAACACCACATCTCCAAGTTCAAGATTTCATTTTACGAAGGAAAAAGTTAAAACAACATGATAGACTCCGGCTTCAACAAAAGGATTTTAAAAGGCACAAATTCTTCCTTCCAAATTTAAACTGATGACAGCATCCATCAAACAAGCTTTCAAGAGAGTTTAGCATGATTACATCAATTGTCCCAAAATGACTCAACTCTATCTAGCCTAGTACCCCAAGGGTGCAAAAGCTAAGCTAGCTACGAGGAGTCCGACCATCCAACTTCTAATCCTATCCTGAAACCTAGTGAGCGAACGAAGCAACACTCGACTCGGGGGAAGGTGGTCTTCCCGAGCCAGCAGTGTCCACACTGGAGGCAGGCTCATCTCCTCCCTCAATGTCGACGTCCTCATTGGCCTCCTGGTCCTGGATCTCCTGGTGATGCATGTCCAGGTGCTCGTTAGCCTCAGCAAGCTGCTGCTGAGTGTTAATGAGCTGATCCTCTAAAACCTCGATGGTGTTCTCCCTGGTGCCCACTAGCTCCTCCAACTCATGAATCTCATCAGACAACTGCTCCACTTGTAAAACTTTTTCTACCAGCTCCTGGGACAAGTCAACCACGAGCTCCTCCCTGTTGTCCAGGGTGATCTTGGTTGCCTCCAATAGTGCCATCAAATGAGACATTGCCTCTCCACGCATCACTTGCAGACGATACAGGGCGTTCATGCATCGCACCGACAAGTGAGCCGTGTGGCCTGGGTAGAGAGCCCAGATGTCCTTGGCATGCTCCACCCGATCCATCCACATCGGGTCGTCCTCCTTTTCCGCGGGGAACAACCCAATGGGGTGGGTAGAGAGCTCCAAGGGATGGAACCCACAAAAAGTCGTCAACCCGTGCAGAGCGATCGCCTCGATCGCGTCCTCCGCCCGGTATCCGAAAGACTCGGAGTCCAGCGAACGCCAGCCTGGCTGCAGGGGATGAGGCTCCAAGATCATCCTCACCCTACAGCGGGGCACCCGGTGCTTCTCAAACTGCTGCACCGTGTACTGAGGGGGTGTCAAGTACCCGCCCCCCTGAAGTACCTCCCATAAAATACGGGGAAAGCCCTCTCGTGCAAGTCCGTCAGTGTGGGTCAGTGTATTTCCGTCATCGAAGGATCCGTGGGAAGTCATCTGTGTACGATTAAGCGTAAGTAAAGGAAAAAGAATTATAAAAAGAACAAGGAAAAATAAAACTCAGCCTTTCTCTAGTTAAATGAAAAGGCACTGGGGACCTAGTTGGTTGTTATCTTGTTTTTAAATCCTTTTACTCAGTTATCCATTTGCTTAAATAAGAATGCATGCATGCCCGTCCTGAACGACCTCACAAGAAGAAAAAAAAGGAATAGGGAAGAACCCCCATCCTGTAAAAGTGGCCTGTAGGGCCTAGTTACTTAGCCACCTAGCTACCCTTCTATCATCCTAAGGCTTCACGTCCTAGGTCTATCCTGCTCGTCCTACTATCTATCCAACATTGTTTCTACCAAATTTTACTTGGAAAATTGATGGTATTTACATTTTATTGATTCCTCTGTGGTGGTACAAGCTCCGATACCAGCTATGGCGGAACTGCCCGAATTATTCCAACTTAAGTGCCTAAGCCCTGCCTTAGAGGCTAGACCACACTTAAATGGGAATAACCCGTCAATCCCTCGGATCTAGTCCGACACGGCCACTGACAGGATCAAGTACCACAGTCTCACTCGATGGTGAGTCATAGAGCAAATACAATAAAACATAAAACCATGCATGTGAGAGTATTAAATTATTACATCATCATCATCATCGGAGTTTTTGCAAAAGCAACCATCATTGTTCGAAGTGCAGCGGAATAAAACTAACGGCAAATAAACGGAGAGATGGGGAAGCCTGTCCCATCACTCCTCGTGCTCCTCCTCAGCCGAGGCAGGGTCCCACTCGACAGTCCAACCCGGTGGTAAGGTGGACGGCCAAGTCACTCCAGCAACCATGTCCTCCAGAGAACCTATAAAATTATGCCACAAGCAAGGCTGAGTATACTAATACTCAGCTAGACTTACCCGGTGTGAGGAGTCTACTCCTCTACCTCTAGACATGCAGCTGTTTGGCTGTGGGGTTTGGTTGCCAAAAGCACTAGCTGAGTTTCTAAATCAAGTTTTTAACTTTGTCAAAATTAAGTGTGACTCTCTTAAGGCTAAAAGTGTACTATCTACTCATACATAGTAGCAAGCATTATTAGCAATCAACATCTTATCAACTCATCATATTTCCACTTGTTACTCAATGCAGTACAATGGATCAAGCAGTCTCATTAGCTGCGAGAAGCAGACGATTCGAATCGAGTTTTTTAAACCTTGCAAGGTAAATCTAAACACACGACGTGGCGAGGCACTCTGTCCCCACACACATCAATCGTCCCCATCGATTCCCTGGCAGCAGATCAGGGCTCACCGCCTTGGCGTACAATGCCTCATTGACCCCGACTGGCCGTCGTGCAGTGACCGCACTTGTACCCACCATAACTGGAATGGGAGACCACGTCTCAGGTCGCGTGAGGGGATATGTCCGCTGGCAGGTTCAATCAGGTACTAGGCTTACCGATTTACCATATTTCTCGGCATATGTTTAGTACGTTCAAACGCTTGACACAGGTATCCGCACGTTAATCCTTATTCCCATTTTACCTCGTAGACCACGTATCCCCATGGATCCGTGTCCACCAACCAACTATCAATGTGATAAGAAAAGTGGGTACAACCAATTCCTGACCTCGCGCGAGTGCTAGGAAAATCACTCGACTTCTACCGAGATCCCTAATTAGTAAGGCAGCTACTCGACCTAGCATACTAGTATCCATCTCAAAAAGGAATCCTAAGTTTATGCAACTAGGGTTTCAATCAACTCCTACACCTAAGTGCACAGTCAATCCTACAATCATTAAGTGAAGTAAAATAGCATAAATAACAGGTTATGCATAAACCGGGGCTTGCCTTCCAAAGCTGTGGCAGGCAGATCCTCTGGTGCAGACTCGGGTGCTGGATCTGGGGCTACCTCCTGAGCAGCTCCTTGCTCCGGCACGAGGATGTACTCTCCGTCAGCAAGGTTACAGTCTATCGAAATGCAATGAACATGTATGTCATGATTATGCAGGATTTAATAATATTATGCTAAAGAGAACTGAGTTAAGAAGTAACTTAGGGTTTCTAGTGTAGGTTTGAACTACGACAGTGTTTTAATAATTTCCAAAAATTCTGTAAAAATTACAGTGGGTTGTCCTTTGCTATTCTAGCTTGTTTTAAGAATTTGAGGCTTAAAGTACAAGGCTAGGCTTTAAACAAAAATAACAAGAGTTATGCAAAAGGGGGCCACTTTACACTACATCTCTTAGTTAGGGTAGGTTTTGTCCTAAAGGTCATTTTTGCTGGCATCCCATGGTAGTAATAGGCTCCTGTGCTAAAAATCACAGAAAACTAAGGGGTGGTTATTTAGTTATGATTTTCTTAAGTTTAATGTCAAAAAGGTGCTTATAACTAACTTGTCATTTGAAAAATATCAAACAACAGATTTTGGTATTTTTCCTATGTTCATAATAACCAAATATTAGTTATCCTAAGGTTTGAGGGTTTTCACCTTAGAGTTATTTTTGTAGGGTTTTTCTAAGTTATCCTTAGTTTATTCAAATAAAAGGTTTCCTACTTATTTTTTTACTAAACCAGGGTATGATATATTTTTCCAGTGAACTACATTAAACAAGTATTCTAACAAAAATAGAGGTGCTCTCTGGTTCATTTTTTAAATTACATTTTCTATTTTTCTTAATCTTAAGCATATTATAAAATAATGGGTAAAAACTGACTTAGTGGAGTGGACAGAGGGATTCAACATTTTTACTTGGGTCAGTAGGTAGATATAAACTTCTCCAAATTTTTCTAACCCTAGTCAATTAGTATAACTATTTTTCTTTCTATTATTGAGCTTTTGGCCAAAACTATAATTAAATCAGAGCTTTAAAGTTTTCTATAGTACATAGGGGGTTTTATATTTTTCTTAAGTAGGCTACATTATTTAGAGTCTGACAAAATTGGTTTGACCAAATTTGGATGAGTTAAACAGAAGTTAGGGATTTTCAAAGTTTCTGTTCAATTTTAAAACAGATTTGATAAAGGTTTTCTGGAAAAACAGTTTACACCGAGGTCCCTGGGTTTAAACTAAATCAACCTTCGCAAATCTACCCTCGCGCCACTATTCCCCTGTGTCTCTGACATTTCACAAAACCCCCCGATCTTCTCTCCCTCTCACCCGCAGTCCTTCCCCTTACGCAAACAGTAACCGCGGGAAAGAAAAGGGTGGCGCGGCTTACCGGCGGCGAGGGAGGTCCGGCGAAGGGTGGGGTTGGCTCGGGGAGACTCTGGCGGTCACGGCGAGGTGCGGCTCGACAGCGGGGATGGCCGGAATCGCCCGGTCCACACGTGCAGGCGGGTGTTCTCGTCGGCGACGAGTGTACCGGCCAAACCACGGCGAGCTGGTTCAATCCAAGGGCATGGTGAGCTTTACGGGGTAACGTAGCGACTGTATGCACAAGGAATCGAAGGATGGTTGAGTGGATTACCCGGTCCACATACTCCGGCGGGGTTGAGAGCTCCGGCGACCGTGGGCCGGCCTCTCCGGCGAAGCAAACTTCAATTCCTCGCTCGGGGAGCTTTACCGGGGTGTGCTTAGTCTTCTCCGAGGGCTGGCCGGGGTTGGGAAGGGCTCCACTGGCCGGTCTACGGTGGCAGGGGGATCGGGCGGCCGTGGACACGCTGCGCACGGGCAAACGGCGGCGAGCTGAGCTCCGGTGAGGTTTGAGTGTGCGCAGAAGAGTACAGTCGAAGTCTGGGAGGGTTTTATAGGCGCGGGCGCGGGCCATGGCGCTGGCTTGGCTCGGGCGCGGCGCTGGGCATGCGGGGGCGCGCGCGAGCGTGCTCTGGCGCGGGCAGAAGGCGTCGAACACGTGGAGGTGTGTTTCTTCCATTGTTCAAACGTCTCCAGAGATCGCAAACGTGCGAATCTTGCCATGAATCCGGCGCAGACCTCTTCCTGGCACCTAGGGCTATCTCTCATGTGTGAGTTCCAATGGAGGATACGCCCTAGATCAGGAGATAGACGGGCGCCAAATCTGGCTTGTCTCACTGCCCACCTCGCGACAAAACTGATGCCAAATCCTATCAAACGTCCAAGTCTCGGTGTCCACTTTTTCCAGGGGGTGCCTTAGGTGGTATGCCACATTTTTGGTATAGAACCTAAGTAGTTTTGGTGCCATCTTTAAGGTGAACACGGTTGATCTTTAAATTAGGGTTAAAAATTGGACTTAGAGAGAAATAGAGAGCTCTAGCTCTCCCTCCACTTGGAGATTTGAATAGGGGTTTCTCCAGGGGTCTTTTTGCAATATTCCCCCCCTAATTGATGGTTGTAAGGTTACTTAAGGTTTGGTTAACAATTACCCATGTTTTGCACATTTGCTCACTCTCTTTCCCTTTTTAACCATGGTTTTGGAAGATAGAGTTTAAGAGAGGTCTAGGGTTCTTCCCCCCTCTCCCTTCCAAGGTGGTAAGGGTATAAAGATTTGATTAACAACTCTTAAGTCATTAACAAACTTTGATTAACACATGAGCTCCAAAGTTCTTATGTAGTTTCTTAAGTCTCTACCACATATGATCACAACTCTTAATGCCAAGGTGGGTTCTAACCATGGTAACACCTGAGGTGTTACATACACATGGGTCCGGATGCGCAGCTCTCTCTTCCAACGAGCGTCGTGCATGGCGGAATCGCTACGGAGTCACGCGAGCTGTTACTGCGCTCGATCCCACTACCCGCCTATTTAGGAAGCCACGACCAAAACCTCCTTTCTACCCCCTTTTCCACCTCTCGCGACTAAGTCCTGGCTGCGGCAACAAGCGTGGCCACCAATGCCCCGGGGCGTGCGAAGGAGAGAGATTAAGTGTGCGCATCGCCGGCCGGGGACATCCACCGCCTTCGAGTCGGGAGAGCGACAGGGAGTTCGGGCGCGGCAAGAACTTCTGGTGCGCGTACCCAGGATCACGGAGCGGTGAACCAGCGAATCGCCGTCACTGCTGGACCGCGCGTCACCATAGCCACGAAGGGTCACGCCATTTCTTGAGGTACGGTGTTCTCCTCCGGTATCGTCCTTCTATATGCTTCTGGTAGCACCCTAAGGATCGTTCTTTTATGCGCAATACTCGGGTTCTAGTGTAGGCAGTCATGGTGTGCCGTGGGGAGAAGTCCCGCGCCGCCAGGCACGGCCGCCTGGACGAAGAAGACGACTCACCGTCCGTTGATTAGGGAACCAATGGCTGTGATTCATCCGGTGCCCCCTTCTCCGCAGTGGTAGAGGTAGGTAGCGTCGTGGACCGTTAGATCATGAGATAACGGCCCGGATTAGAATAGCAATAACGTTTCACCTCGTTTCGATCCGAGCCGTTGATCGCGCATCGTTCGGTAAGGACTGGGTCTGGGGATAATTAGATCTGAGTCATCGGATTTGGATCTGATGGTGGTACCGGCGTGCGACTTCTGTTAGGGCGCGATCAAATCCTGGCATCTGGATCTGATCTGAACGGCCAGAATTGAAGCATACCCCTTCGTCGTGCGTTTTTGTTAAAGAGACCTCGCCAAATATTGAAATCAACCCACACCCCAAGCGCCAGTGGTCTGTGTCTTGGGAAACTTCGGATTTGCCCCTACGCTTCTCTATTTTTAAGCCCCACTCCAGAAAACTCGAAAACCAGATAAAATAAAATAGAAATGGATTTTTAATGTATAAATAATAGCTAGAAACTTGATTAATTCATAGAAAATGCATATGAACTCCAAATTGGTCCATTCCAGTTCCTAAATTTTTGTAATATTATTGTCTATCCATTCATGCTACTGTTTTGACATGAAAGAATCATTTAAATTTATCTAATACTTAGTCTTGTATTAAGTACATAAAAGCTTCAGAAATTCATATCTTAAAATCTGTAACTCCAAAATTAATAATTCCAGTTCCTATGATCTCATTTTAGTGTCTAGATTATTACTGTGTATTTTATTTATATGTTTGGTGTAATGTTAATTTTGCTATACTATGTATGTATTGTGTTGATGCGAGTAGACGAGCAAGCTACAGAGGATCCTGAGGTTTAGCTGATAGAGACTGCTGAGCAGGAGCTCGTTGAAGGCAAGTTGTGCCCTTGATCACTTTCTTTTACCCATTCATGTTCTTATTAATCATAATGATCTACATAGGTTAATTTTGATGGGACCCAATAGGTTACCCTAGATTTTGACTATCTTTATACCTTGCTTCACCACTGGTTTTACTACTAAAGTTTTGGGTAGTTTATGCTATTGCTTTATGTGGATTTGAGTATAGAGATATTCATCACTCATTGTTATACTTCTTATTATCTGTTTTATTCTTTACTGTTCATGTTAAGATCATTATGTTAATGGGAACATGGAGAACCACCCGGGAAAACAGTGCTACCACAAGGGTTTAATGGGACGCCCTTGGCTGATTAACTAGGAAAGCTAGTAGAGGGCTACCTTACCCGAAAGGGGCAAGGGCAGTAGGGGAGTGGTCAGTGTAGGGAGGTCCTTGGGTTGATTTTGCTGCGATGGCGGTCAGGCAAGAACCCTGCACTAGAGCTTCCTATAAACTGTAGCGGGTAGTCTGAAGCTAGTGGAACTTTGTAAAGGCCTCGTAGTGGTACCCTGCCTCGCTTCCTTGGTAGAGGTGTATGGAGTCTGATCAACTCCGTGGCAAATGGGTAACACGACTTGTGGGTAAAGATGCGCAACCTCTGTAGAGTGTAAAACTGGTATACTAGCCGTGCTCACGGTCATGAGCGGCTCGGACACTCACATGATTAACTTATGGAACCTAAACTTAATCCGTCATTTCATTGCATTTGGGATTATTTTATTATTACTTTTACTTATTATTACTATGGTTTGGTATTTACTTACACTTAGTAACTGCTAATAAAATTTTGACCAACTTATAAAAGCAAAGCTCAGGTTCAGCCTTTATTTCATTGATCAGCCTTACACTACATGAACTCCCGCCTTTGGTGAGTTCATGCCATATTATTCCCCACGACTTGTTGAGCTATGAACGTATGTGAGCTCACTCTTGCTGTCTCACACACCCCCCCCACAGGAGAAGAACAGATGGTTCAGGAGGAGCCACAAGGCGAGGAGTATGATCTGATCTAGGTGGCATTTCTCAGTTGACATTGGCGCCAACGATCCTTAGTTCGTTTTATATTTATTCTTTTATTTTGTAATAAGTCTTCCGCTATGTAATAAGTACTCTGATTTTATTGTGACATTTATCTCTATACACTCTGTTATTATATATGTTGTCTTCTTTGGCGCATGTATGAGATGCACCCGACTTGTCCTTTAAAGCCCGGGTGTTACATCGAGCTCTACTACATGCTTGGTGCAAGGATGCTTAAGTGCCTTGACAGGTAAAAGTTCCAGCTCAGTGTGGAATTCGTAATTCTATTCTGAACCAACAACCTTAGAAGACAATCCCAAAATTGGGTACTCCTCTGGCGATGGGGAACTATGCCACTACATAAATAAATATCACTTGGTGTCAAATTTATAATGTTTAGCATAATACAATCCTGGCATGTTCCTAAAAATACCCTGGAGGTAATGTTTGATTCTATCCATAGTTACTAATGAATATGTTTTAGTCCTAGAAAGGCAAGGCTGCACACAGTTTCCAATTTGACCGTATCTGAAGGCATTTGTGGGGAGATACGTGCATATGAGATTGGAGATGTGAGGATTTGGGATAGAGAGAGACAGAGAGATGAACAACGACAAAAAAGATTTTTAGGTTTGTTCCTTTGTTTTCTGCCAATATAAAAATTTGTGGGAAATCCTTTAGGTGTTTCAGTTTATTATTCTTCCATAGTTTGAAAAATAGCCGAGCTGACTCATCGTTGCATTCTCTTATGACTGTTTACCTGCTTGTCTGTAGTTCTTATTCATTTTTTTGACGAAGGGCCAGAGCCCCCTATTTCATTAAAAAATAGGATAAGAGTCATTACATGAAGGAAGATGAGCCGCAACCCATCGACAATAGAGATCCTAGTGATGCTAGCAACCTTACACTATCAAACTAGACAAGCAAGGATCAGCAAATACTAAACTCTATCCAGACACGACCAGAGTTTTTAAGCAAGGCTTATTACAACGACTTAGGATAAAAGCATAGCAACGAGGCTAACAAACTAGTTTAACCAGTTTAACAAAAGAACAACCCAGAAATAAGCGTCGGCCAACCACAGATAAAAGCCAAAATCACCATTCATCCAGAAATGCGACGATCTCTCGGACACCACCCGAACGACCGACACATCACTTCACTTGCTATCTTTCTGGTTAGCCTGCTTCCTTGGACCACCATATTTTTTTCCTTCTCTTTCTGACGAATAGCCCAAGAATCCAACCAAAAGCAACAGAGAAATATTATGTTAGCAGGATCAAGGAGAATTTTATCACCAAAAAACCAATCATTTCTGGTTCTCCAGCCCAAAAAACAACTCCACAACCGAATAACATCAAATTGGAGATTCTGTCTTTAGAATTGTTCAACCATCTATCACATAATTCTCCAATGCTTTTTGGAATGAATTCAAGATTTAAGGCAATTTGAATCACTCTCCACACAAATCTAGCAATGGTACATTTAAAGAACAAATGTTCAACCGATTCAAGACCCCACAAAAATAGCACTCACCAGAACCATGCAAATTCCTTTTTTTAGATTATCTTTTGTAAGAATTATATTCCTTACAACCAGCCAGATAAAGACTTTGATTTTTTGTGGTAACTTTGATTTCCACAAGAACCTGTGAGGAACATCCACTGATCATTCGTATTTTTCTTATATAAAGAATTAACAGAGAAACCTTTGCTGCCAATACACCACCTCACTCTGTCCTCTTGACTGATAAATTATGATGAGCACACAATCTTACTAATTCCTCATATAACACTTGTAGATTACCAACCATTCTTCTTCTAAAGGACAGAGCATCAAAATTCGAGGCCAAGACCTTATTTACCGAAATATCCTTATCAAGAACCAAATCAAACAGAACAGGGAATTTATCTGCCAAAGGACAATCACCTATTCAATTTTTTTCCAGAAACTAGTTTTACAACCATTACCAACAACAACATTACAATATTTAAAGAAAACTTCTCTGAGACTTAGAAGTTTTTTCCAAAACTGAGAGTCATTCTGTCTTTGCTTAACCGAGATAAGAGGTTTTCCCTTAATATATTTTTTCGCAATACTCTTTTGCCATAAACCATTTGAATTTTCAATATTCCAAAGCCATTTCGTCAACAGGGCGTCATTCCTATATTCTAGATTCAAAACACCTAAGCCACCTTGATTTTTAGGCGTACAGACAGAATTCCAGTGAACCGGGTGAAATTTTTTTGATTGCGAACCTCCTTGCCATAAAAGTCTCTTCATGTACAAATCCAGTTTCCTAATAATAGATTTAGGAGCTAGATAAATCGATAACATGTAAAGAGGAACATTAGAAAGACAACTATTTAATAACGTCAATCTACCCCCCAAGCTTAAAAATCTTCCTTGCCAGCCAGCAAGCCTTTTATCCATCTTTTCCATCATAGGACACCAAAGAGGCTTACTGATTTTTTTGTTATCAATTGGAACACCAAAATATTTCATCGGAAGATGCCCCATAGGACAAGTAAAAATATCAGCATACACATTATCAAACTCTTTAGCAACCCCCAAACAGAAGATTTCACTTTTGTGAAAACTGTAGTTCTTATTCATGCCTCATATTTTTTTGAAGAGAACCAGTCACGGGTACAAACTATTGTTGCAGAATGGCTGGAAGCCAGAAAGCTATAGCGGGCCATGCTCGAGTGTTGGAACTTCGACATCGTCACCGACACCAAGGTTGTCGAGGAGGGGTGTGCCACGCACACTATCTTATCCCCCATCTTACAGCGACCCTAACCAATCCTAAGTAGTTGTTGTACATTGTGTCAACCATCTCCACCGTGTCGCCTTCTGCTGTTCGTCAGTGCTATCAATGAGAAGAGCGACAAGGAGATCATGAGGGAGATTTAGTCCATCATGCACAAGATCGCGTCTTGCATCACCTACCTCCCCTGCCTCGACAAGCCGTGTAAGCACCGCAACCAACATTCAATCGTTCCTGTATTTCACCTTCCTTTTGGAATTGTTGTTGTAAGCCTGCAACTGCAATGGTGGCTGGCTCTGTTCTCCTATCATCCTGTGCCAAACTGGTCAAGCATGTTCGACATGCTGGCCTGTTATTGATGTCTTGTGTGTTTGTGCTGTTTTGCTATTTAATTGATCCTGAGTTAAGGAAATATTACCTAATCTATGTAATAATTAGTCCATAATATGTTTCTTAATTGACATCCTTTCTTGCTGTCGTTATATATTGAGCTGTTTATTGTTGTTGTACTTTGTAGCCGTATCTCCGTATAAACTTACATGTTTTACTTGCAGCCTGTAATTGACCTTCAAATATTATTTATCTATAGGTTTACAACAATAGGGCCGCCTGTTACACTAAGTTAGGAGCCATGCCTGAAGTTCTTAAAGACACAAAAAAGTGTATTGAACTTGAACCAACTTTCACCAAAGGGTATACCAGGAAAGGTGACAGTTCTTCATCAAAGAATATGACAAGGCCATGGAAACCTACCATGCTGGCTTGAAGCATGACCTAAACAACTAGGAATAGCTTCATGGTGTTAGGAGGTATTAAAGCTTATGCAATCCGTATTGCAAGAAAGACAAACCATATCTCTACTATATTAAAGCACCAGTTTCAACGGCCTTCCCGCATCACCCTTCCCTCTTAATGTAAAAAATAAAATAAAATAATGTATAAATAGGGGTTTGAACCTTAGTTGTTGGCTCAACATCCCAACCACTTAACCAAAAGAACACACATGTTATGTGTCCTAATAAAATGAAGTCTACTCATACGATATATAGAAACCGTGGCAATATATGAGCAACTGCCTAGTACTAGCACCAGTTTCAAAGGCCTTCCCGCATCACCCTTCTCTCTTAATACAAAAAATAAAATAAAATTATGTATAAATGAGAGTTTGAACCTTAGTTGTTGGCTTAACATCCCAACCACCTAACCAATAGAACACACATGTTTTGTGTTCTAATGAAACAAAGTCTACTCATAAGATATATAGAAACCGTAGCAATGCATGAGCAGCTGGCTAGTACTAGCTTATGCTTCTGTTGGTTCGTGACAAAGCCAGTCGCACCGTGAAGCTTTCTAAGAATAAAAACATAGCAAAGCTTCTGATCTTCATACATTCTTTTGTTGTTGACATTGGATGTTTCTTTTTGTTTTTTCCGCCACCCGGTTCTTTTCATATGGATTAAGAAAACCCAAAGCACAAGGCATTAGCGTCGGCTACTCTTAAAGTTGTTTCTGGCAAGAAAGATAGAAAGACAAGTATATATAGATAGTTTTTGAGATATAGTGAAAGAAAGAGAGAGAAAGACACAAACAAAAAGAAAATCATTATTTTTCGTTCCCTTTACACTTTACTGTTTTCTCCCCAATTTCAGTTAGTTATTTACTTATTTATGTAAGATGTGCGCATCTTGCTTGCTGCTCGTATCTGTCTCGAGTGTCACAATGTCATATCATGATCAGAAGTGTCCTCCATGTTGACTAACAAAATTAATATATGACTAGAATCATAAATAGACTATGAAACTTTTTCTCATAACAACATAATACATAATTTATCATGTTATTATATATTTCCGTTGCAACACACAACACACATTTAGTTGATAATAGAAAATTGAGAAGAAAAGGTTCTAACCGTTCGCAACATGTTTTTCTTAAAGCTCCAAGCACGTTTTTTTAACATGTAGCTTGCTCGAGGAAGGAAATGGAATATGCAAATTGGCAGAACTTTGATCGGCTCAAAGCCTCAAACTCAACCCAACACCTAGATGTTCCGACACATGCATCAGTAAACAAACCCATTAATTTCCTGAAAAGATATCAATGAACTTTTTCCACACAGTTTTACTGTACCAACTACTCTGTGGTTTATGCATCAGCCACGCACTTGTCAGCTCCACCTAGTAGCGTGTCCTCTATTTGTGCGTGCGCTCATCACCATGCCATGAGCCATGAGGGAGCGAGACCCGGTTCTAGCGCAACAAGTGAACGATCTCCGACGCGATGCCCAGCTTCTCCTCAGTCTCCCGGTTCACCTTCTCCAGCGGCGACGCGATCCCCTGCGCGTCGAAGAGGCCCTGGCACTTCTCGGGGAACACGCGCAGGGAGCTCACAGCGACGGCCACGCGCTTGTCGTACGCCGGCATGTAGGTCACCCTGGCCAGCGCGCTCGCCGCGGCGCGGAGGCAGTCCAAGTACAGCGCGTTGCACCTAGCCACCAGGCGGTCCGCTGGCGTCCCTCGCGCCCCGTAGCTGAGGTCCAACGCGCGCAGCCTAGCGCGGAGCGCCGATCTCCTGGCGGCCTTCAGCCCGATGATGGCGAGCTCCCGGACCGTCGTGGCGCTGCGGCTCTGGTTGCTGGACTCGAGCAGGGACACGCAGAGGCGCTGGTTGGACGTCCTGCCACAGGTCTGGGCGACCAGTGACGTGCAGGCGGACGATCCGGGGAGGAAGGAGGCTGCGGCGGCGATGCCGAGCAGAGCGGCGAGGAGAACCTTGTGGTTTCCGGGTGATGTTCTGCTCGTTGAAGCCGCCATTGCCGTGGCCCGTGGTGGACCTGAAAACTGAAAAGAGACCCTGGAGTCCTGGACGTGTGTGTGCAAGCACTCTTGTCTCTACGTCCTGCATTTATATAGTTGTACTGCACATATACGATCAAGATGCATGGGATCGGAGTTCATCGAGCTTAACTGGCACTGATCGCAGTAAATGTTTTTTAACGAACATTAATTACTTTAACGCACACCAAAATTAAGACGTATGGAATCATCAAGTTGAACACAGTCGATGAGAATGGTTTTTTTTCCCATGTACCTAGTTTTTTTTAAAAAAATCAGGATTATAGGTCAAGAAGAATGCACTAAAGCACTTTTACATTGCATACTTATGTATTTCAACGTTTTATTGCTAGATATGTTTCATTTTACAATAGCAAAATCAATTAGCTTGGTCGTATGTTTTTCAACAAAACAAAAAATACATATGTTGTAATGTTTTAAATGTTGAAGGCAATGATACCTAAAACCTAATGCATGCGATCTTACCCTATTAATTAGTAGATACGCACTTGCGACATGCCCATGTTTATCTTGACATAGTACCAAAAGTTTTGTGATTCTCATCTTAATACGTAGAAAGAACGTATACACTACCATTGAATTGAAAGGTAGTAGCCATATGATTGTTTTCCCCTTGCTATGTAGTTTGTTTGTGAGGTGTGGTACTAACGGTGCATTTGATTCAGCTTTTTGAATCTCTTCTTGCTTTGAATAAACATAAGTTGAATCACCGTTCAGTTTTTTTTGCAGCTGCTTTGAATAATCAACTTTTATGTAGTATAAATTTTAAAAACAGTTGGACCCTGCTTTTGTTGCTTATCCAAATTCTTTATATTAATAAATAAATATGGTAAATACAAACTAAAATAGAATTTAAAATAATTAAGTGTTATAATAAACAAAATAAAAATGTTTTAAATAAAAATGTAAAAATGAAATTGTATAATTGATTTATTTATAAAAATATCATGAACACAAATCTAAAATCGATTTTTAAATTACATATATTGATTAAAAGATATAGTTAGACAAAGTACATATAAACAATATAATGTTTGTTTTCGTGGACAATTCAACCGAATGACTTTCATTTTTTTCTCACGACAATTTTTTTTACGACAACTCATCACTAGTACACAGAAGCTCCATAGTGACGGTTCTCAATCTATTTGTAGTGGCGTTTTCAGAACAGCCGGTGCTATGGGCCAGCAGAGACAATCTTTTTTACAGTGTCTTCCCATGACACTCGGTAAAGTATATTTGTTTTTTTTCTTTTTTCTCTAAATTTTTATGGTGTGTTCCTATAGTATACAGACCTACATGTTTAATTTTAGCACAACTATCAAAGTGTTTGCTATAACTATTAGATTTAGTTCGTTTAATTGAATTTTTTTGGATAGTTCAGATTTGGACTGCAAGCCACTCAAAAAATAGAAAATAGTGGATGCAAAAATGATATTCATATTATTGAGCACAAGTTATGGCCTATTTCAGAAACATACCAGAAATTTAGAACACCATGTTCATGAAACATGACCGCAAACTTGCGATCCAGTTGTTTTAAAAGTGTATAAAACACTAGCAAAGTTAGAAAATCATGAAACTTGTCAACATATCATGATATCATATGTAGAGATTGTGATAAACATTTGACACAGTTTCGTGAAAGTTGTCAGGCACTATGTGTACAAACCTAGCTAGCCTTCATAAGTTTCATGATTTCATGTAAAGGCCAGCCTTGCTCCATCTTCTCGGCGTATGCTATGGCCCATAAGGGCAAGACGATGTCCGACATCACCTACAACCCAAATGACGACCTTGAGGCATACATCACGAGGACCAAGGACATCGATGAAGATGTCCCCATGAGAGTCGGAGGAGGCAAGAGGCATGGGTGGTCCTGGATTGCCGACGGGGCAATCGACTCGTCCTCCACTCCCACTCTATCTCAGGTACGAGCAAGGAGCATGAGCGCGAGCCTAACCATACGACCTCGGCAAGACAACTCATAACATCGCATACAAGAACTTCAGGTTATTCCTTACATATTCGTCGTTCATTATATATATCTTTTCTTTGCATTATCGTAATATTAGGGAAAATATTACAAACTCAGCTAGAAGAAGAGAGGAGACAACATTTGGAGTTGGAGGCAAGGATGATGGCCGAGTAGACGGCTCGCTTGTCCGATCAGTAGAGGATGACAGAGATGTTTCAGTACATGCAAGCCTTGGAGCCGCATCGTGTTTTGCTCCACCACCTCTGTTGTTCTCTGCAGTTGACCCTGCTTAATTAGCTATCCCTGTGAGTATTAAAATTTTAGTCGTGTATGGTATATATTCATCTAGTCTCACACATGCAATCTCTTTTCTGTGTAGAATCAACCGACAGCATCAAACAACTCTCATGGTTCGCACAACCCTTCGCCGAACCAGTCCAACCGGCAACCTCGCTAATCTTTTGAACTTAGCGGTGATTTGTGAAAACTATGTTTGTGAAACTTGTGATACTTATTTTTGTGTGTGTTGGTAATACTTATGTTTATGAAACTTGTTGATGTTTGTGATACTTGGTCTAAACTTAGTGATGTTTGTGAAAAACTTGTGAGATTTTATGGTCTTTGTGAGATATGTGGTCTCTATGATATGTATGTGATGATTCTGCAAACTCTGTGATGTATATGTGATGATTATGTGATATATCTTTTGTTTGTTTGGATGAAATAATAAAAACAAATAAAAAGGGGTCTATGGTCACTTTGCCGAGTGTAATATTCCGCAAAGAGTGTCTTGCCAAGTGTAATGACCATAACACTTGGCAAAGAGAGCACACATGGGAACCGGTAAAGCCTCTTTACCGAGTGCTATGGTCCTGGCACTCGACAAAGAAGCTCCATTTGCCGAGTGCCAGCCAGAGCACTCGATTGCGGGTGAGGCACTGGAGCTCCCTTTTGAAAGGGAAATGTGCCTTTGGGCCATTTCTAAGTATTTTGGTGATTTAGTGTCCAACACAAGTGCTTGAGTGTTAATCTATGCCAAGTGATGGACTAAGTGCAAATCAAGATTGAAGGTATGTTTCTAAACTTAGTACATTGTTTTAAGAGCTAATGCATTGTGTCTAAGTGCTGGAAACAGGAAAAATCTCTTTGGAAAGGAGATAGCTTCTTTCAGCCGAAGTCTGCTAAGTCTGGGTGCACCGGACAGTGTCCGGTGGTGCATCGGACAGTGTCCGGTGCGCCAGGCTGGCGACTGTCAACTGGCTGCTCTCGGAAGGCGATCAACGGCGTACGACTATAAATCATCGGACTGTCCGGTGAGCCATTCACAAGCGAAGTCGTCGCTCTCGGGAAGTGATTAACGGCGTACGGCTATAAATCACCAGACTGTCCGGTGGTGCACCGGACTGTCCGGTGAGCCAACGGTCGGCCGGGCCAACGGTCGGCCGTGTAATCTGCGCGTGACGCGTGGCCGAGCCAACGGTCAAAAGGGGGCAACGGACTGTCCGGTGTGCACCGGACAGTGTCCGGTGCGCCAACGGCTCTAAATCTGCAACGGTCGGCTTCGCCAAATAAGGAAAGAGATCCGCACCGGACAATGTCCGGTGGTGCACGGACTGTCCGGTGCACCAGGCGACAGAAGGCAAGAATTGCCTTCCTGGAATGCTCTCAACGGCTCCTAGCTGCCTTGGGGCTATAAAAGGGACACCTAGGCGCATGGAGGACCATACTAAGCATTCTCTAAGCATTCCTAAGCACCAAGACTTCAATTCCGCGCATTCGATTCTTTGTGATAGCAACTAGAGCTCCATTTGAGTAGTATACTCTTCGGGTTGTGTTGAGAGCTCGTGTTGCGACCTGTGTGCGTGTTGTTACTCTGATTTTGTGTCTTGTGTGCGTTGCTCATCCCAACCTTACTTCCGTGATTCTTTGTGAACATCTTTGTAAGGGCGAGAGGCTCCAAGTTGTGGAGATTCCTCGCAAGCGGGATATAGTAAAGCAAAGCAAAACACCATGGTATTCAAGTGGGTCTTTGGACCGCTTGAGAGGGGTTGATTGCAACCCTCGTCCGTTGGGACGCCACAACGTGGAGTAGGCAAGTGTTGGACTTGGCCAAACCACGGGATAAACCACTGTGCCATCTCTGTGTTGATCCCTTTGTGGTTATTGTGTTTTGCTAAGACTCCTCTCTAGCCACTTGACCTTATTGGTTCTAACTTCTAATCAAGTTTTTGTGGCACTAAGTTTCAAGTTTTATAGGATCACCTATTCACCCCCCTCTAGGTGCTCTCAATTGGTATCGGAGCCATTCTCTTCAAGAAAGGGACTAATCGCCCGAAGAGATGGATCCTAAGGGCAAGGGGATTGTGATCAATGATAAGGAGAAGGAGTCCTTCGTCAACGAGCCAAAAGATGACAAGCCTACCGACTCGGGCTCGGGCCACAAACGAAAAGATGGGAAGAAGAAGAAGACGAGGCGCATCAAGGAGATCGTCTACTACGACGACAGCGACGAGTCGTCTTCTTCCCAAAAGGACAACGACGACAACGACTACGAGAAAAAGAAAACGGTCAATTCGAACTTTTCTTTTGATTACTCTCGTATTCCGCAAAGTACCAATGCTCATTTACTCTCCATTCCACTTTGTAAACCTCCTCACTTTGATGGAGAGGACTACGGATTTTGGAGTCACAAAATGCGTAGTCACTTGTTCTCTCTCCATCCAAGCATATGGGAGATAGTAGAGAGTGGAATGAAATTTGATAGTACTGATAGTCCCATGTTCATCAATGAACAAATTCACAAAAATGCACAAGCTACTACTGTTCTTCTAGCTTCTTTGTGCAGGGACGAATACCATAAGGTGAGCGGCTTGGATAACGCCAAGCAGATCTGGGACACCCTCAAGATCTCACATGAGGGGAACGACGTCACCATGCTCACCAAGATGGAATTGGTGGAGGGCGAACTTGGGAGATTCGCAATGATCAGGGGCGAGGAGCCAACCCAAACGTACAACCGGCTCAAGACCCTCGTCAACAAAATAAGGAGCTATGGAAGCACGCGATGGACAGACCACGACGTCGTCTGCCTAATGCTAAGGTCTTTTACTGTCCTCGATCCACATCTTGTGAACAATATTCGTGAGAATCCTAGTTACACCAAGATGTCGCCCGAGGAGATACTTGGAAAGTTCGTAAGCGGGTGGATGATGATCAAGGAGGCTAGATACGTTGATGATGCGTTGAATGGCCCAATCCAAGAGCCTCAAATCATTGCTCTCAAAGCAACGAGGAGCAAGGAGACGCTACCTAGCAAGGTGGCGCAAGTTGAGGCGGCTGGGCTTAATGATGAAGAAATGGCCCTCATCATCAAGTGCTTCAAGACAGCGCTAAAGGGTCGCAAGGAGCATCCCAACAAGACCAAGACGAAGGGGAAGCGCTTATGCTTCAAATGTGGTAAGATTGGTCATTTTATCGCTAATTGTCCCGATAATGATAGTGACCAGGAACAAGGGAACAAGAGGGAAAAGAAAAAGGCATACAAGAAGGCTAAGGGCGAGGCACACCTTGGCAAGGAGTGGGACTCGGATTGTTCGTCGTCCGACTCCGACAACGAAGGACTCGCTGCCACTGCCTTCAATAAGTCATCTCTCTTCCCCAATGAGCATCACACTTGCCTCATGGCAAGGGAAAAGAAGGTAAGCACTCGTAATACTAGTACTTACGCTTCCTCGAGTGATGAAGAATCTAGCGATGATGAAATAAACTATTCATGTTTATTCAAGGGCTTAGATAGAACTAAGGTTGATAAGATTAATGAATTGATTGATGCCTTGAATGATAAGAATAGATTATTAGAAAAGCAAGAGGATCTTTTGTATGAAGAACATGATAAGTTTGTAGAGGCACAAAAATCCCTTGCTTTAGAAATTAAAAGGAATGAAATGCTCTCTTGTGAATTGTCTACATGCCATGACTCTATTTCTAGCTTAAAGAGCATAAATGATGATTTGAATGCTAAGTTAGAAATAGCAAATAAATCAACATCTTGTGTAGAACATGTTGCAATTTGCAATAGGTGTAAAGATTTTAATGTTGATGCTTGTGGTGAACACCTAGTTTCAATTTCTAAATTGAATGATGAAGTGGCTAGTCTTAATGCTCAACTTAACACTAGCAAGAGTGAATTTGATAAAATAAAATTTGCAAGGGATGCCTACACGATTGGTAGACACCCCTCAATTAAGGATGGTCTTGGCTTCAAGAGGGAAGTCAAGAACTTAACAAGCCATAAGGCTTCCATCTCCACCAAGGAGAAAGGGAAGGCCCCTATGGCTAATAGTGCTCAAAAGAATCATGCATTTATTTATAGAAAAATTTCTAGAAATATTCATCATGATAGGAGTTGTAATGCTTATGATTCAAATACAATGTTTCCTTCAAATTCTTCCTATATGCATGGTAGAGATATGCCTAGGAGAAATGTCATTCATCATATGCCTAGGAGAAATGTTGCTCATGTTCCTAGGAAGATTAATGAACCTTCTACAATTTATCATGCTTGCAATGCTTCCTTTGCAATTTGTAGAAAGGATAGAAAGGTGATTGCTAGGAAATTAGGGGCAAAATGCAAGGGAGATAAGACTTGCATTTGGGTCCCTAGGGATATTGTCACTAACCTTATAGGACCCAACAAGAGTTGGGTACCTAAGACCCAAACCTAAATTTGCCTTGCAGGTTTATGCATCTGGGGGATCAAGTTGGATTATCGACAGCGGATGCACAAACCACATGACGGGGGAGAAGAAGATGTTCACCTCCTACGTCAAGAACAAAGATTCCCAAGACTCAATCATATTCGGTGACGGGAATCAAGGCAAGGTGAAAGGGTTAGGAAAAATAGTTGTTTCATCCGAGCACTCCATTTCCAATGTGTTTTTAGTTGAGTCCCTTGGATATAACTTGTTGTCTGTGAGTCAGCTTTGTAATATGGGATATAACTGTTTATTCACAAATGTAGATGTGTCTGTCTTTAGAAGAAGTGATGGTTCATTAGCTTTTAAGGGTGTATTAGACGACAAACTCTATTTAGTTGATTTTGCAAAAGAGGAGGCCGGTCTAGATGCATCCTTAATTGCTAAGACTAGCATGGGCTGGTTGTGGCATCACCGTTTAACTCATGTGGGGATGAAGAACCTTCACAAGCTTCTAAAGGGAGAACGCGTGATAGGTCTAACTAATGTAACTTTCGAAAAAGATAGACCTTGTGCAGCTTGTCAAGCAGGTAAACAGGTGGGAAGCTCTCATCATACCAAAAATGTGATGACCACATCAAGACCTTTGGAGTTGCTTCATATGGACCTCTTCGGACCCATCGCCTATCTAAGCATAGGAGGAAGTAAGTATGGTCTTGTTATAGTTGATGATTTTTCCCGCTACACTTGGGTATTCTTTTTGCAGGATAAATCTGAAACCCAAGGGACCCTCAAGCGCTTCCTAAGAAGAGCTCAAAATGAGTTTGAGCTCAAGGTGAAGAAGATAAGGAGCGACAACGGGTCCGAGTTCAAGAACCTTCAAGTGGAGGAGTACCTTGAGGAGGAAGGGATCAAGCATGAGTTCTCCGCTCCCTACACACCACAGCAAAATGGTGTGGTAGAGAGGAAGAACAGGACGCTCATAGACATGGCGAGGACGATGCTTGGAGAGTTCAAGACCCCCGAGCGGTTTTGGTCGGAAGCCGTGAACACAGCTTGCCACGCCATCAACCGGGTCTACCTTCACCGCCTCCTCAAGAAGACTTTGTATGAGCTTCTAACTGGTAACAAACCCAATGTGTCTTACTTTCGTGTATTTGGGAGCAAATGTTATATTCTAGTAAAGAAAGGTAGAAATTCTAAGTTTGCTCCCAAAGCTGTAGAAGGGTTTTTGTTAGGTTATGACTCAAATACAAAGGCGTATAGAGTCTTCAACAAATCATCGGGTTTGGTTGAAGTCTCTAGCGACGTTGTATTTGATGAGACTAATGGCTCTCCAAGAGAGCAAGTTGTTGATCTTGATGATGTAGATGAAGGAGACGTTCCAACGGCCGCAATACGCACCATGGCGATTGGAGATGTGTGGCCACAGGAACAAAAGGAGCAAGATCAACCTTCTTCCTCAACAATGGTGCATCCCTCAACTCAAGACGATGAACAGGTTCATCAAGAAGAGGCATGTGATCAAGGGGGAGCACAAGATGATCATGTGATGGAGGAAGAAGCACAACCGGCACCTCCAACCCAAGTTCGAGCGACGATTCAAAGGAATCATCACGTCGACCAAATTTTGGATGACATTAGCAAGGGAGTAACTACTCGTTTTAGATTAGTTAATTTTTGTGAGCATTAGTCCTTTGTCTCTTCTATTGAGCCTTTCAGGGTAGAAGAGGCCTTGCTAGATCCGGACTGGGTGTTGGCCATGCAGGAAGAACTCAACAACTTCAAGTGTAATGAAGTTTGGACACTGGTGCCACGTCCCAAGCAAAATGTTGTGGGAACCAAGTGGGTGTTCCGCAACAAACTGGACGAGCACGGGGTGGTGACGAGGAACAAGGCTCGACTTGTGGCAAAAGGTTATGCCCAAGTCGCAGGTTTGGACTTTGAGGAGACTTTTGCTCCTGTGGCTCGGCTAGAGTCCGTATTTTGCTAGCATATGCCGCTCACCATTCTTTCAGGTTGTTCCAAATGGATGTGAAGAGCGCTTTCCTCAACGGGCCAATCAAGGAGGAGGTGTACGTGGAGCAACCCCCTGGCTTCGAGGATGAACGGTACCCCGACCACGTATGTAAGCTCTCTAAGGCGCTCTATGGACTTAAGCAAGCCCCGAGAGCATGGTATGAATGCCTTAGAGACTTTTTAATTGCTAATGCTTTCAAGGTTGGGAAAGTCGATCCAACTTTATTCACTAAGACTTGTGATGGTGACTTATTTGTGTGCCAAATTTATGTCGATGACATAATATTTGGTTCTACTAACCAAAAGTCTTGTGAAGAGTTTAGCAGGGTGATGACTCAAAAGTTTGAAATGTCGATGATGGGCGAGTTGAACTACTTCCTTGGATTCCAAGTGAAGCAACTCAAGGACGACACCTTCATCTCCTAAATGAAGTACACGCAAGACTTGCTAAAGCGGTTTGGGATGAAGGACGCCAAGCCTGCAAAGACTCCGATGGGAACTGACGGACACGTCGACCTCAACAAAGGAGGTAAGTCCATTGATCAAAGAGCATACCGGTCCATGATAGGTTCCTTGCTTTATTTATGTGCTAGTAGACCGGATATTATGCTGAGTGTATGCATGTGTGCTAGATTTCAATCTGATCCAAGGGAGTGTCACTTAGTGGCTGTGAAGCGAATTCTTAGATATTTAGTCGCTACGCCTTGCTTCCAGATCTGGTATCCAAAGGGGTCTACCTTTGACTTAATTGGATATTCAGACTCCGATTATGCTGGATGTAAGGTCGATAGGAAGAGTACATCAGGGACGTGCCAATTCTTAGGAAGGTCCCTGGTGTCATGGAGTTCTAACAAAACAAACTTCCGTTGCCCTATCCACCGCTGAGGCCGAGTACGTTGCCGCAGGACAGTGTTGCGCGCAACTACTTTGGATGAGGCAAACCCTCCAGGACTTTGGCTACAATCTGAGCAAAGTCCCACTCCTATGTGATAATGAGAGTGCTATCCGCATAGCGGACAATCCTGTCGAGCACAGCCGCACAAAGCACATTGACATCCGGCATCACTTTTTGAGAGACCACCAGCAAAAGGGAGATATCGAAGTGTTCTATATTAGCACCGAGAACCAGCTAGCCGATATCTTTACCAAGCCTTTAGATGAAAAGACCTTTTGCAGGCTGCGTAGTGAGCTAAATGTCTTAGATTCGCGGAACTTGGATTGATTTGTAGCATACATGTGTATTATGCTTTGATCATGTTCCTTATGTATTTTGTTGTTTATTTATGGTGCTCAAGTTGTACAAACACTCACCGAACCTCAAAAGTCCATGTGTGAGTGATGCACATATTTAGGGGGAGATGTGCTACAACTTGACCCTTTGAGACTAACCGTGTGCTTGAGTTTGCTTGATTTAGTCTCAAAGGTGGATTGAAAGGGAAAGGTGGACTTGGACAATGAAAGACTTCCACTGCACTCCGATGAGAGGGTAACTCACTCCAAGTTCATCCCCATCTTCTTATTGCCTTTGTACTCTTATGTGAAGATTTTGGTGAGGCAATGAGGTTTAAGGGCCAAGATTGATCCCGTTTTGGTGCTTGATGCCAAAGGGGGAGAAAATAAGGCCAAAGCAAGAAATGGATCACCTACCACTTGAGAATTTTGAAAACAGTAGAGTAGAGCTTTTGTTTTGTCAAAATCCTCTTATTGTCTCTCTTTGTCAAAAGTTGGTCTCTTGTGGGGAGAATGTTTGATTATGGGAAAAAGGGGGAGTTTTTGAATCTTTGATCAATTTCTCTTGGAATACCTCTCTTTATGTCTCTACAAGTGAATTTGACTTAGAAATAGGAAATTGAGTTTGATTTGCAAAAACAAACCAAGTGGTGGCAAAGTATGATCCAAATATGCCAAAGTTGAATCAAACAATTTGTGTTCTTATTTGCATTGATATTGCACTTGTTCTAGTTGCTTTGTGTTGTGTTGGCATAAATCACCAAAAAGGGGGAGATTGAAAGGGAAATGTGCCTTTGGGCCATTTCTAAGTATTTTGGTGATTTAGTGTCCAACACAAGTGCTTGAGTGTTAATCTATGCCAAGTGATGGACTAAGTGCAAATCAAGATTGAAGGTATGTTTCTAAACTTAGTACATTGTTTTAAGAGCTAATGCATTGTGTCTAAGTGTTAGAAACAGGAAAAATCTCTTTGGAAAGGAGATAGCTTCTTTCAGCCGAAGTCTGCTCAGTCTGGGTGCACCGGACAGTGTCCGGTGCGCCAGGCTGGCGACTGTCAACTGGCTGCTCTTGGGAGGCGATCAATGGCGTACGGCTATAAATCACTGGACTGTCCGGTGGTGCACCGGACTGTCTGGTGAGCCATTCACATGCGAAGTCGTCGCTCTCGGGAAGTGATTAACGGCGTACGGCTATAAATCACCGGACTGTCCGGTGGTGCACCGGACTGTCCGGTGAGCCAACGGTCGGTCAGGCCAACGGTCGGCCGCGTAATCTGCGCGTGACGCGCGGCCGAGCCAACGGTCAAAAGGGGGCACCGGACTGTCCGGTGCGCCAACGGCTCTGAATCTGCAACGGTCGGCTTCGCCAAATAAGGAAAGAGATCCGCACCAGACTGTGTTCGGTGGTGCACCGGACTGTCCGGTGCACCAGGCGACAGAAGGCAAGAATTGCCTTCCTGGAATGCTCTCAACGGCTCCTAGCTGCCTTGGGGCTATAAAAGGGACCCCTAGGCGCATGGAGGACCATACTGAGCATTCTTTAAGCATTCCTAAGCACCAAGACTTCAATTCCGCGCATTCAATTCTTTGTGATAGCAACTAGAGCTCCATTTGAGTAGTATACTCTTCGGGTTGTGTTGAGAGCTCGTGTTGCGACCTGTGTGCGTGTTGTTACTCTGATTTTGTGTCTTGTGTGCGTTGCTCATCCCAACCTTACTTCCGTGATTCTTTGTGAACATCTTTGTAAGGGCGAGAGGCTCCAAGTTGTGGAGATTCCTCGCAAGCGGGATATAGTAAAGCAAAGCAAAACACCGTGGTATTCAAGTGGGTCTTTGGACCGCTTGAGAGGGGTTGATTGCAACCCTCGTCCGTTGGGACGCCACAACATGGAGTAGGCAAGTGTTGGACTTGGCCGAACCACGGGATAAACCACTGTGCCATCTCTGTGTTGATCTCTTTGTGGTTATTGTGTTTTGCTAAGACTCCTCTCTAGCCACTTGGCCTTATTGGTGCTAACTTCTAATCAAGTTTTTGTGGCACTAAGTTTCAAGTTTTACAGGATCACCTATTCACCCTCCCTCTAGGTGCTCTCACCTTTATCGAGTGCCAGGCAGACGGTCACTTGACAAAGGGACCTTCTTTGTCGAGTGCCAGCTTACGACACTCGGCACAGAGCTCCCTTTACCGAGAGCCAGGCCAGCAGGCATTCAGCAAAGTCTCTTTTCTTTGTTGAGTGCCTTTCTGCACACCTGACAAAGGGTCTGTCATCGTCACTTGGCACCGTCACGATGACTTTTCTTTGACGAATGGCTGACATAAAATACTCGGCAAAGAGAACGTTGTCGATGCACTGTTCTCTTAGTCCTTTTTACTAAGTACCACACTCGGCAAAGTGTTTGCCGAGTGTTACCGAGCCTTTGCCGAGTGCCTGGGGCACTCGACAAAGAACTTTGTTCCGGTAGCGGTGGTTATCTTGTTGCGGAATCCGTTGATCAACGTTATTTTTTACCGTTTTCGTCTTAATTTTATCTCTTGACATTGTTACAATTTTCATTTATGCTTAATTATATAATATAAAACACAAAAATATGTATATTATGTTGGCTAGGTGGGTATGATTGTGGGTTTAGAGCCAACAACCATGATTTGAATCTCCATTTGTGTATAGTTTTAACATTTTTACTATTTAAATGCGGGAGAGCGCAATGACGTAGAAATCTGGGAAAATGGAAAACTGATCCTTTAATAAAATAGAGAAAATACATTATGTAGTTGTTGGGCACCGAATTGAGCGGCGGACGGTCCGGCCCTGAGGCCGGACGGTTCGCGGTCCAGACAGACTGCGCCTATGGGCCGGATGGTCCGCGCGTGCGCAGAGCAGATTAGGGTTCCGAGCTTTGTGCTACGGTTGTTAGCTAGATTCGCGGAATTAGCTCGAGAGATTAGTTTGTAAAGGGTTCAGCCCTCCTCCTCTATAAATAGAGAGGTATATGGCTGATTTGTAATAATGAATCGAACCATTAATCAATACAATTTATATTTATTCTTAGGAGTAGTTCTAGTCTAGTTCTAGGTTAGTCTTCCAATCTCCAAATCCTCCGCTTCTCTTCGACTCTATGTCGATTAGAGGAGTCTAGGTCGGTCTACCCAAGCCTAGACACCACCTATGATCTCTACTCCCCGACGAGGTCCCTCCCGGAAGCGAGATCCAGGCGTCGCCGGCGACCTTCCGTCGCCCCTGCGCACGCGCAGACCGTCCGGCTCCAGGGCGCGGACCGTCCGGTCGTTAGGCAGGAAACCCTAGCCCTGTGCCAGGCCGTGGACCGTCTGGCCCCTGGCCGCGGACCATCCGCCCCTGCGCAGAGAGCACCGCCGCTGGTTCTTGTGTAGTGTTTGGCGCCCGAAAAAGGTGCCAACACACTTTTTGGTGACTCCGCTGGAGATTATTTCATATAGACCTATTGAGATTGGCCCTCAATGGCCGGTTCAAAAGATAGCTCTGAAGTTTCCACCAGCAATATCATCATGCCGACATGGGAAACCTTACCGGCTGAAGAACAGCTCCCGTTCGAGGAGCGCCAGGAGCAGCTAATCCGAGAAGTAAAGGCGAAATTCCTGGCTGACTTCAAGGTGGATAGGAACAACAAAGTCGTTTGGCAACGGGCAATAGATCTAGCTTCGCTCCGACCTACTACGATTATCCCCAATGTAAGTAGCACCAATGAACTCCAATCTCTTAAAGCTTACATAGACGGACAACGAGAGTAGATGCAACGTATCGTAGGGGATATACAAAATGATCATAAAAGGCTAGTGCGTGCACTTAATAAGTCTACTATTGCAAATCTTCCTTCGCACGAGGTTGAACTGAGGGAATATACACGTAATTCATCGGCTACAGGTTGTCACGACCAGTCACAACCCCTTTATGGGATGCCGATAGACATGTACCTTGGGCAACAACAGTCTCCCACGCACATCGACGATAAATTTGCCAATCTGCGCATGTCTGGACCATCTGCACATGAGCGCGGACCGTCCGGGCCAGTGGCGACCGATCCCATTTTTAGAAACAAATTACCGAGGCCTACACCTAAGCCGCCACATACCGTGCAAACCCTAGATAACCCATTCGTACCATCCGCGTATGGCGCTAGACAGTCCGAATATAATGTCGGACGGTCCGACCACATGGCCGGACAGTCCACGCATGGAGCCGGATGGTCCACGTATTTAATCGGACGGTCCGGCACAGAGTTTTTTTTGAGGAGAATGGATATCCAACTCCGTATCCATCCCAGCTAGACTCCGCATCTCACCATACGATACAACAACACCATAATATAATCTACCAAACCCATGAGAGTGAGTACTTTTCGGCCCCCAGAAGGCCAGAAAGGAACGGCCAGTCCTATGAGCCTCATAGGGCATGTATTAACGCACCGCAAACCCTAAGCCAATGGGGAGGAAAGCAACATACCAACATCCAAACAAACTCACCCATATTCGACCAAAGAGCCGGTGGTCTCCCACCGGCTGCCATCGATATAGTAAGAGAGGAAATAGCTGGGGCGTTTCGAGATAAGCTTGGAGTTAGTATAGTCTCCGGGGGGCAGTCATATCGGAGACCTTATATTAGCTAGTTTGACCGTCTCCCATACCCACAGGGGACCAGAATACCTGAATTCGCAAAGTTTTCGGGTGACCAAGGAAAGAGCACGCGTGAGCACATAGACCAGTTCTTAGCACAGTTAGGAGAATTGGCCGACATCGAAGCATTCCGTGTACGTTTATTTTTATTATCTTTAACAGGGACTGCATTCACATGGTATGCCATGCTCCCTCCTAATTCCATTTTGTCATGGGGAGACTTAGAACAAAAATTTCATGAACATTTCTTCTCTGGCGATTATAAGCTAGATTTAGTAGACTTAGTGGCCCTACAACAAGAAAAGGATGAATCAGTTAGTGATTACATCCAGAGATTTAGGGATACAAGAAACCGATGCTTTCAAATTCATTTAACAGATAAACAACTGGCGGGAATAGCCTTTGATGGATTGCGCTATTATTTAAAGGAGAAATTAGAAGGCATCCAGTTCTTTACGCTAGCACAATTACATCAGAGAGCTTTAGCTTGTGAAAGCTGAAGCAAAGAACTAGTCAAAACGGTTCATCATAATATCCATATGGTAGAACACAATCAAAGTAGTTCGGACGATGAACCAAAGGAAGTTTACACTGCCGAAATAGTTTGGCCTAAGCAGGCCAAATCTTCGGCTTGCTCCTCCTTGCAGTCAGTTCAAAAGATTCGGCAGGAGGAGGTTAAATTTACATTTAATGTCGGCAAATGTGATAAGATATTCGATGAATTACTAAAAAATGGTAACATTAAGATCGATTATACCGTTCCACCCACCGACGAACTAAAGCGTCTCGCATATTACAAGTGGCACAACTCATTTTCCCATGCCACTAATGATTGTAATGTGTTTCGACGACAAATCCAATCAGCCATTAACGAGGGACGATTGAAATTTCAGGAGGACACGGAGCCCTTCCCAATGAATGTGATCGACTTCAATGGAAAAAAGGTCCTAATTCGGCCCAGCACAACCGATAAGGGCAAAGACAAAGAAGTCTTCATCGGCAATACACAGGAGGCCGATGGAAACAACAAAATCTCTTGCAGGAAAGTGGTGGCCGAGAAGACTCCTGATGGAGGAGAGACACTGAAGGTGACCATCACAACCTCCGGCACTGGAGGGCAAGCATAGACAAGGGGACATGCACGAGAACCCATACTATGCATCGAGGATAGTCTGGTGCCCAGGCGCGGATGGTCCGTAACATCACCGGACGGTCCGGAGCATTTCAGCGGACGATCCGACAACACCAAGGAGCCACGACGACAACGTACCTTCAAACCACGACGACCAGAAATAGGTACGTGGAAAACTAACACGTTCAGGGCAGTTGGTCGATTGGTAAAATCCAGCTCGAGTTTTGATCAATTATTGTCTAAATATGTGAAAAATAAGGCCGGCCCCAATGACCGGCCACCAAAGCGACCTCGCTTACCCACCCAGGAGCGACAACAGGTTAGGCCGATTGTCCACCTCACCAATCGAAAAGGATAGGAGGTCATAATGTTCAATTAAGACCTAACTTACCTGCGTGGACACCTCCACTCCCATACACACTTATGTCATATCATTATACATACATACCACCATCACCATATATCCCAAATCAGATGTGTGGTATGCCACCATATCCTTTTGGAGCACCACAATACTCCGCTTGGGGGGCACCCCAATCATCTGTTTTTGATAGGTTGACGCCTCTAGTACAAGACCGATTGAGAGCCCCTCAATCTGGTTCGCGAGCATAGGCCTAGCAAGATTGCCAAACCACTCGGCCTCCAACAGTACGATGAAAGGGGACGTCATTGAAATAGGAACAACAGATGTCATTGTACAACAAAATAACGAAGGGCCGATGATTTCTGGTAAATCGGCCAACATAAACAAAGAAGAAGATATGACTGTCAACAAAACGGTCGATTCAAAATACTCCATGCCCTAATTATGCCCATCGGGATTGACGCGATCGCAAAAGCGAAAATTACAGCGCCTAAGAGCAAAGGAAAACCGGGAAAAGGAGGCGGAAAAAATATTCAATGACATGCATCCGCAGTATCCGCCACCACAAAAGAGATGGAGACAAAAGGCCGTTGAGGAAAATCAAACGGCCACAAAGACAGAAAATAAAACAACAATTGTGCAGTTCTTTGCAGGTATGACAGACAGTCCGGCTATAAAGACCAGACCAATCGTACAGGGCACAGATCGTCCCGAACCATCCGCACTACACCAAGACACCTCCAACGATGTACCGACACCCATGGAGGAAGATGACCTGCAAGGAGAAGACCTGGTCGACTACGGAGCTACGCCAGAACACTAAGAAAATTAGGAAGGCAAGATGATGAATTGGTCAGGACTAGTACGACACTTGGCGATGTTGAGACTGACAGTCCGATCAAAGCTAAATGGGTCACGTCCATTGAGTCAACCATCGGGACCAAGGCCCTTGCGTACTATCCTAGTAGGTGGCAAGATGCCTAAGAAAACCGATGTGATCACATCGAGTTAGTTGCTTTTGGTTCGCTCAGCTCCACCAAAAGGCAGGGGGCATATGTTGGGCACCGAATTGAGCGCCGGACGGTCTGGCCCTGAGGCCGGACGGTCCGCGGTCCGGACGGTCCACACCTGTGAGCCGGACGGTCCGCGCGTGCGTAGAGCAGATTAGGGTTCCGAGCTTTGTGCTACGGTTGTTAGCTAGATTCGCGGAATTAGCTCAAGAGATTAGTTTGTAAAGGGTCTAGCCCCCTCCTCTATAAATAGAGAGGTATACAGCCGATTTGTAATAATGAATCGAACCATCAATCAATACAATTTTACATTTATTCTTAGGAGTAGTTCTAGTCTAGTTCTAGGTTAGTCTTCTAATCCCTAAATCCTCTGCTTCTCTTTGACTCTACGTCGATTAGAGGAGTTTAGGTCGGTCTACCCGAGCCTAGACACCACCTAGGATCTCTACTCCCCGACGGGGTCCCTCCCGAGAGCGAGATTCAGGCACCGCCGGCGACCTTCCGCCGCCCCTGCGCACGCGCGGACCGTCCGGCTTCAGGGCGCGGACCATCCGGCCGTCAGGCAGGAAACCTTAGCCTGCGCTAGGCCATGGACCGTCCGGCCCCTAGCCATGGACCATCCGCCCCTGCGCAGAGAGCACCACCACTGGTTCTTGTGTAGTGTTTGGCGCCCGAAAAGGTGCCAACAGTAGTAGTAGAGAAATATGAAGGAAGCTTTATTCTCTGGTTCGCAGTACGCAGAATTGGTGGCACTCAATTAATATTCTTTCTAACATTGGGACTGCCCTTTGGACAACGTTAATTAGTAACGGCAATGAAATTTCTCTCTATTTGTTCTTGCGTGCGTTAGCTCAACCGACGTTCTCGAGAAACCCATTTTAGTTTAGCTCCACCCATGAATACTACCCATGAATATCTCTTCTCGTGACTTGAGCCTGAGTCGGTAGGCTTGTCGTCTCTTGGCTCGTTGAAGAGGGACTCCTTCTCCTTGTCGTTAATCATCATCCCCTTACCCTAAGAATCTATCTCTTCGGGCGGTTAGTCCCTTAAATAAAGAGTACAGCTCTGATACCAATTGAGAGCACCTAGAGGGGGGTGAATAGGTGACCCTGTAAAATCAAACACTAAATAGCCACAAACTTGATTATTAAGGTGTTAGTGAAATCAAGTGGCTATGAAACACGCTCGTGCTGTCAAAACAATCACAAGAAGCAACACACGAGACATGCGATTTTTATCCCATGGTTCGGCCAAGTATCACTTGTCTACTTCCATGTTGTGGCGTCCCAATGGACAAGGGTTGCACTCAACCCCTTTCAAGTGATCCAATGATCGACTTGAATACTACGGTCTTTTCCTTTAGAGTATTTGTAACACCATAAAAGCCATCAACTAAAAATAATGAATTTAGTTATTATAATAATTAGGATAATAATTTTTATTCAAGTGTTTATTATTATTTATGTGCATTCGTAATAAATTTTTTACTGCGCATGATTGGTTTGTGAGGACTTGATCGCAATTCTTCTTAAGAAAATCCTAGTAAATAATATAATAATTAAATAATATAATAGTTATTAGTCTAAAAATAAATATTATATTTATAAATTATTTTGGTGAATTTCTATGAATTTTTGAGCTATTTAAAAATGTGATTCGAAATAAAAAAGACAAAATCCTAACCTAACCCTAAGGCCCAACTAGGGGCCCATATCCACTGTCGCGCGTGCCCCTGCTCCTCTTCCCAGGCGCCGCCGCCACTCTCTCCCCCTATTCTCTCTCTCCCCTACTCTCTCTCCTCCTCTCCCTCGCTTCTCTCTGCCAGCGCGCACATCAGGCCGACCGAGCCGCCCTCCCCCACCCGCCATAGCCAGCCGCGATGGTCTGTGTGACCCACGCGCCCAGGCCACTCGCCGAGCCGGCCCCCTATGCCTTGCACCCACCCCGCTGCGACCGATCGAGCAGCAACCCGACACCAACGCACGTCACGACCGAGCCCGACATGACCGAAGTCCTCGACGTCCGCGCCTGTCCTGCTACTCGCACCCCGAGCAAACCAACCGCCGCGATCGAGCCGTTTCCTCGCTCCGTGTCCTTGCGTAATGGAGGCATCGAACGGATGCCCATTTCCTTCCCTCTCCCTGATTTCTCTCTGGTAACGTCTCCATTGATGGCCATGAAGCCCAGACGACGCCTCCTCTGCTCTCGTCTCTCTATAAATCTCTCGCCCTCGCCTCGTGGAGCCAGTACTCGACCACCTTGCCCCTCTCCCTGTGCCCCTGTTCGCTGTCCGCGCGAAGCCACCGCCGATGCTGCTGTTCGCCGACGCCAGGACGCCCCGGTCGACTGTCGCCGTTGGTGACTGCCCCGACAAGCTCCTCGGTCGCGCCTCTGTCGATTTTCCTGCTGACGTCCTTCTCTGCCACCGTAGCCGAGGCCCAAACGACCAACACCCTCCATTTTTCTCCTGCCCGTTCGTCACGTGCAAGCTCAAGGTAGAAGATGACTCAATCACGATCTACCCTCTGCAGACTACATTTTATTTCATTGAGATCCCTGCAACAACTTCTCTATTTCAAAAATATGTATTTAAGCTCAGATGAAATGATGTTTGTGGTATTAGCATTGTAATTATTTGATAAGAAAATTTTAGTTTGTAATTCTGTTATGTCTATACTTCCTTTTATGCAATTCAAATTATGCTTGTTTGGTTTGAGCGTAGTTCTCCAAATAAAAGGTAGATCAAATTTTGATTAGCCAGAAATAAAATATAATTACCTTTGCTCTTAAGGCGTGATTTAGAATCAAGGATCATATGTTCATGCGCAGTATATGCATATTGACCATTCGCTTAGAAATAGTAAAGTTTCTATTACAATTGAAATAATATTATTTTGTGACCATATCCACCGTAATCTAAATAGTAGAGTTAATTAGTAGTTTAAGTTAGTTCTCTTAAATATTAAGGTTATGTGATTTTTAAATAATATTGTAACGTCGGCTATCATTTCCTTTTAGAAAGAAGGAAATAAAAATAAACCCCCATACTATCCGGTAGAAATAGTTGATTATCTAATTAAACTAAATCCATAGAGTTTGGTTTAGCGCTATATCGATATTAATGAATTTATATAGTACACACTTCCATAGTTAAATTTGCCACATAGATCTCTCTAGTGAATTATATAAGCAGAATAAATAGTATGTTGTAGCAAATATGATGATCGTTGATGTGCTTTATTTTATATTATAGTTACAAATTAAGTTTCCTTTTTGGAATGTTTTTTCTTTACAAGTATAATTTATAAAGCGTATGTTTCGTTGTTTGATGATTGGTGTATGTTTATGTAATGGTGCGTGTTTATTTATTGGTGAATGATTTCTTTTGTATGTACGATATGCGAATCGATATTAGAAGCTGACTGTGTGGTAGAGGATTTGTATCTGTTTGAGGACGATCCGCAGGACGCTTTCGAGCAAGGCAAGTGGATTCTCCTTCTGCATATTCTTTTTGTACCCAATCAATGCATATAATAATGTTTACTTTTTGATATATTGCATAATTTGATGGGTTTACCTAATTAAGGATTTCTTAGATTTACCAACTGTATTCCTTGTTTACCATAGGAGATTATTAAGCTTTGCAAATTTGTGCTACCGCTCAACTTAATAATTTTGATGTCACTCATTAATTGGTATTAATGTTTCAAAATTGAAATTGGCAATTATGACATTAACCCGATGGTTAAAACAACATTATTTCAAATTAATTGGAACATGGAGTGACCACCCAGGATAACCGTGCAACCATGAGTGCTATCATGGCTCTGGCTTTGGTAATTAGCTTTATATGCTTAGTGCCTAGCAACCTTACCTGGAATATGGGCAAGAGGGGGAGCGGTGGTGTTGGCAGCCCACGTTAACATGGGGACATATTCTTGGCTAAAGTACCTCACCCAGGGGGCCTCCACCATCGACTTTAAAAACCTTAGCGGGTTGCTTCGTATTAAGTGTATTTTGTGAAAACCTCATAATGGATCCCTAGCCATTCACCTCGGCAGTGTTTAAGGGTCCGATCAACCCAGGCTAGATGGGATATATGACTTGTGGGTAAAGTTGTACCACCTCTGCAGAGTGTAAAACTGTTATATCAGTCGTGCTCCCGGTTATGAGCAGTCTGGACTTCTCACATGATAATTGAACTTGAAGATGGAATTAAATTGAGATCCGATGATCTACTAATGATTTGCTTAAGTGATTTCACTTAAGTGTTTTTGTTACACTCATATTCCTTTGTTTAAATGGGATATTTGGGCTTCACACTTATTAGTAAAACAGGTATTGTTAATAAAATATTGACCAACTAAAATGCTTACTGCTCAACCTTAGCCTCACCTTGTTATACCTGCATTAATTTTTCCCCCACTTGCTGAGCCCCGACCATAAGTGAGCTCACCTGCTAATATTTTGATCAGAGGGTGATGCCAGAGACTTCGATGAAGATTTTGACGACGATGAATTCTAAGTCTAACGATACGCCGGTCATCTTACTATGGGAGATTGCCCATGTTATTTATTTCCGCCTTACTTTGATGTGATACTTGTTAAAGATACAATGATTCAGATGATGTAATAAAGTATTCTACTCTTTTTACGTCTTTATTGTATTGTCTTTTGATATATTACACTTGTGACGTCAGCATATATGTGGAAATGGATACTAGAACACATATACTCAATTAATATTTTTTCTAACGTTGGGAGTTGGGACTGCCCTTTGGACAGCGTTAATTAGTAACGGCAATGAAATTTCTCTCTATTTGTTCTTGCGTGCGTTAGCTCAACCGACGTACGTTCTCGAGAAACCTCATTTCAGTTTAGCTCCACCTATGAATACTGATCAATGATAATGAATGCTGCTGTAGTACTTAGTAACTCCCAATCCTAGCTGTTTATATAACAGGCACGACACATACGGTCATATGCAGCATGTGCACACAGACAAATCCCAACACGCGCGGCAATGACGATGGCAACGAGCATCTCGGCCGTGGCGCTGCTCTGCGCGGCCATCGTGGCCTCCTTCCTCCCGCTATCGTCGGCCGGCGTCTCCCTCGTCTCCCTGACCTGCCGCAGGACGGCCCACGAGCGCCTCTGCATCTCCATCCTCACGCCCGACAGACGGAGCGACGCCGCCGAGTCGGTCCAGCAGCTCGCCGTCATCGCGCTGACGGTTGCCAGGAACTCCACGCGGGACGCCCTGTGGCGCACGACGGTCCTGGGGGGCCGGGCTCCGACGCCGCTGGAGCGTGACCTACTGGCGCAGTGCCGTGCCCTGTACTCGGAGTGCCTCCGCGAGACGACGAAGACGATAGCCTTGGTGACCGCTGCGAGCTACGACGCCGCGGCCCGCGCCTCGAGCACCCTCCACTGGTACCCGGAGAAGTGCGAGAGCCTCCTGTACATGCAGAGGGTGGAGTCGGCCATGAAGCAAACAAACAAGCAGGTGGAGGAGGAGATGATCGCCTCATCGGATATCGTTCACTTGCTGCTTGCTAGGCGCGGATCAGACAAATTAAACCTAGAATAACTTACCTACGGTGTTGCACCCTGCTCGTGTTGCTTACCACAAATAAATGCATATATGGTTTGTTTCTAAACAGTTATCTATATAGCGAATATTTAATGGACAAAAAAATTCACTGCTCTACCTTTTTCATCTTTCCAGCCCATCTACAATATTTCACTCTCTAACATCTGCATATAATAAGTGTTCTATGAAAGCCTTAAAAGATAGATTTGGAATCATTAGAATGGAAGCCTGAGGTGAAGGTAGGAGAGATTTCATATCGATCTCCTCTCGAGTCGATGAATAATGTTCTGGTGGCGGCCCACCGTGAAGTATGATATGTACTTTTCCTTTGTCTTTTTGCGTCGTTCGGCGAGATATTGGCACACCTCCTCATCCTCCTTGTCGCGTCGTTTGGCAAGCTGTCGCACTGCCTCCTCATCGTGTCTTATGAGGTCATCGAAGGGCTACTGGTCTTCAGCGAGGAGTGCCTCCATGGGTGGCTTGATGATGTTGGTGGTAGAGACGTTGGTGTGATCTTTAGAATCGGTCATTTGGGGGCTGATTTTTGGTAGATCTGTCGGTGTTTCGACCCCGGGGGTCCCTGGACCAACGAGTAAATTGTCGCCGCGTGCCCCAGCCCAGATGGGTCGGCGCGAGGCGGAGCACGAAGGGGGGAGAGACAGGCAAAGGGGAATCCCGCGGCCTCTGTGTTGCCCTGCGCCCAGTTCGGGTGCGCTTGCAGTAGGGGGTTACAAGCGTTCGCGTGGGAGAGAGAGAGAGAGGGGGGGACTGTCCGCCAGCCCGTTCTCCCGCGCGGCCAACCTCCTCGTACGAGTGCCCTGGACTTTCCTTTTATAGGCGTAAGGAGAGGGTCCAGGTGTACAACGGGGGGTGTAGCAGTGTGCTAACGTGTCTAGCAGAGAGGAGCTAGCGCCCTAAGTACATGCCGTCTGAGAGCACCTAGAGGGGGGGTGAATAGGTGATCCTGTAAAAACTTCAAACTTAAGCCACAAAAACTTGTTAAGCGTTAGCACGATTAATGCCAAGTGGCTAAGGTGAAGTCTCAACAAAACACAATACCCCAAGAATCAAGCACAGAGGGACACAGTGGTTTATCCCGTGGTTCGGCCAAGCCAATGCTTGCCTACTTCCACGTTGTGGCGTCCCAACGGACGAGGGTTGCAATCAACCCCTCTCAAGCGGTCCAAAGACCCACTTGAATACCACGTTGTTTTGTTGTTCCTTTCACTATCCCGTTTGCAAGGAATCTCCACAAATTGGAGTCTCTTGCCCTTACAAGTATATGATCACAAAGAAAGCACAGAGTAAGGGAGGGAAGCAACACACACAAATCCACAACAAAAGCGCACACACACGGCCAAGACTCGAGCTCGAATGACTATCTCAGAGTTCACACTAGAACAGAGCTCGAATCACTTAGAATCACAAACGAATGCGCAAAGAACTTGTGTGGATGATCAAGAATGCTCAAGAGTTGCTTGTGTGTGTCCTCCATGCGCCTAGGGGCTCCTTTTATAGCCCCAAGGCAGCTAGGAGCCGTTGAGCGCAAATCCGGAAGGCCATCCTTGCCTTCTGTCGTCGGGGGCACCGGACAGTCCGGTGCACACCGGACACTGTCCGGTGCCCGATTTGTTTCCTTATCTGGCGCTGCCGACCGTTGCAGCCCGTTGGAGATCTGCGAGCCGTTGGCGCACCGGACAGTCCGGTGCACACCGGACAGTCCGGTGCCGTCTTCCGACCGTTGGCTCGGCCACGTGTCTCGCGCGGATTGCGCGGCCGACCGTTGGCCCTGGCCGACCGTTGGCTCACCGGACAGTCCGGTGCACACCGGACAGTCCGGTGAATTTTAGCCGTACGCCGTCGGCGAATTCCCGAGAGCGGCCAGTTCGAGCCGAGTCAGCCTGGCGCACCGGACACTGTCCGGTGCACACCGGACAGTCCGGTGCTCCAGACCGAGCTGGGACTTGGCTGCACACAGCCAAGTCATTCTCTCCCCTTTTCTCTTTTTCTTCTTTCTGTTTCTAACACTTAGACAAATATGTTAGTCCACAAAACCAATGTACTAAGGCTTAGAAACATACCTTCACTTCATGATTTGCACCTTGTTCATCCATGTACACAAATTCACAATTAAACACATGTGTTGGCACTCAATCACCAAAATACTTAGAAATGGCCCAAGGGCACATTTCCCTTTCAATCTCCCCCTTTTTGGTGATTTATGCCAACACTACATAAAGCCACTAGAACAAGTGCAAACTCAATTCAAATAACACTTAAATTTATTTTGAATCAATTTTGGCATATATGGATCATCCTTTGCCACCACTTGGTTTGTTTTTGCAAATCAAACACAAATCTCTATCTCTAAGTTAAACACACATGTTTAAGCATAAAGAGAGTCATTCAAAAAGAGATTGATCAAGGATTTCAAAAACTCCCCCTTTTTCCCATAATTACTACTTCTCCCCACAAGAAGCCAACTTTTGACAAGAGAGACAACAAAAGAGTTTTGACAAACCAAAAGCTCTATTCTACTAATTTCAAAATCTCTCAAGTGGTAGCTGATCCATTTATTGCTTTGGCCTTTATTTTCTCCCCCTTTGGCATCAAACACCAAAACGGGATCAATTTTGGCCCTTTAACCCCATTGCCTCACCAAAATCTTCAATTAAGAGCAAATGGCAATAAGAGGTCATGAGATGAACTTGGAATAAGTTACCCCTCATCGGAGTGCAGTGGAAGTCTTGCATGATCCAAGTCCACCTTTTCCCTTTCAATTCTCCTTTGTGACTAACACAAGCAAACTCAAACATATGGTTAGTCTCAAAGGGTCAAGTTGTAACACATCTCCCCCTAAACATGTGCATCACATTGCAACGGACTTGTGAGGTCCAGGGAGTGTTTGTACAACTTGAGCACCATAATAAGCAACAAAATGCAGAATGAACATGATCAAAGGCATGAATACATGTATGCTACAATTCAATCCAAGTTCCGTGAATCTAAGACATTTAGCTCACTACGCAGCCTGCAAAAGGTCTTCTCATCTAAAGGCTTGGTAAAGATATCGGCTAGCTGGTTCTCGGTGCTAACATAAAACACTTCGATATCTCCCTTTTGCTGGTGGTCTCTCAGAAAGTGATGCCGGATGTCAATGTGCTTTGTGCGGCTGTGCTCAACAGGATTTTCCGCTATTCGGATAGCACTCTCATTATCACATAGGAGTGGGACTTTGCTCAGATTGTAGCCAAAGTCCTGGAGGGTTTGCCTCATCCAAAGTAGTTGCGCGCAACACTGACCTACGGCAACGTACTCGGCCTCAGCGGTGGATAGGGCAACGGAGGTTTGTTTCTTAGAGTTCCATGACACCAGGGACCTTCCTAAGAATTGGCACGTCCCCGATGTACTCTTCCTATCGACCTTACATCCAGCATAGTCGGAATCTGAGTACCCAATTAAGTCAAAGTTAGACCCCTTTGGATACCAGATCCCGAAGCAAGGCGTAGCGACTAAATATCTAAGAATTCGCTTCACCGCCACCAAGTGACACTCCTTAGGATCGGATTGAAATCTAGCACACATGCATACGCTAAGCATAATATCCGGTCTACTAGCACATAAATAAAGTAAAGACCCTATCATTGACCGGTATGCCTTTTGATCAACGGACTTACCTCCTTTGTTGAGGTCGGTGTGTCCGTCGGTTCCCATCGGCGTCTTTGCGGGCTTGGCGTCCTTCATCCCAAACCTCTTTAGCAGATCTTGCGTGTACTTCGTTTGGGAGATGAAGGTGCCGTCCTTGAGTTGCTTCACTTGGAACCCAAGGAAGTAGTTTAACTCGCCCATCATCGACATCTCGAATTTCTGCGTCATCACCCTGCTAAACTCTTCACAAGACTTTTGATTAGTAGAACCAAATATTATGTCATCGACATAAATTTGGCACACAAACAAATCACCATTACAAGTCTTAGTGAAAAGAGTTGGATCGGCTTTCCCAACCTTGAAAGCATTAGCAAGTAAGAAATCTCTAAGGCATTCATACCATGCTCTTGGGGCTTGTTTAAGTCCATAGAGCGCCTTAGAGAGCTTACACACGTGGTCGGGGTACCGCTCATCCTCGAAGCCAGGGGGTTGCTCCACGTACACTTCCTCCTTTATTGGCCCGTTGAGGAACGCGCTCTTCACATCCATTTGGTACAACCTGAAAGAATGGTGAGCAGCATATGCTAGCAAGATGCGAATGGATTCTAGCCTAGCCACAAGAGCAAAAGTCTCCTCAAAGTCCAAACCTGTGACTTGGGCATAACCTTTTGCCACAAGTCGAGCCTTGTTCCTTGTCACAACTCCGTGCTCGTCCTGTTTGTTGCGGAACACCCACTTGGTTCCCACAACATTTTGCTTGGGACGAGGCACCAGCGTCCAAACTTCATTGCGCTTGAAGTTGTTGAGTTCCTCCTGCATGGCCAACACCCAATCCGGATCTAGCAAGGCCTCCTCTACCCTGAAAGGCTCAATAGAGGAGACAAAGGAGTAATGTTCACAAAAATTAACTAATCGAGACCGAGTAGTTACTCCCTTGCTAATGTCACCCAGAATTTGGTCGACGGGATGATCCCTTTGAATCATCGCTCGAACTTGGGTTGGAGGTGCCGGTTGCGCTTCTTCCTCCATCACATGATCGTCTTGTGCTCCCCCTTGATCACACGCCTCCTTTTGATGAACCTGTTCATCGTCTTGAGTTGGGGGTTGCACCGTCGTTGAGGAAGAAGGTTGATCTCGTTCATCCTGTTCCTGTGGCCGAATGTCTCCAATCGCCATGGTTCGTATAGCGGCCGTCGGAACATCTTCTTCATCTACATCATCACAATCAACAACTTGCTCTCTTGGAGAGCCATTAGTCTCATCAAATACAACGTCGCTAGAGACTTCAACCAAACCCGATGATTTGTTGAAGACCCTATACGCCTTTGTATTTGAATCATAACCTAATAAAAACCCTTCTACAGCTTTGGGAGCAAACTTAGAATTTCTACCTTTCTTTACTAGAATGTAGCACTTGCTCCCAAAAACACGAAAGTAGGATACATTGGGTTTGTTACCGGTTAGTAGCTCATATGACGTCTTCTTGAGGAGGCGGTGAAGATAGACCCTGTTGATGGCGTGGCAAGCCGTGTTCACGGCTTCCGACCAAAAGCACTCGGGGGTCTTGAACTCTCCAAGCATCGTCCTCGCCATATCGATTAGCGTCCTGTTCTTCCTCTCTACCACACCATTTTGCTGTGGTGTGTAGGGAGCGGAGAACTCGTGCTTGATCCCTTCCTCCTCAAGAAACTCCTCCACTTGAAGGTTCTTGAACTCGGACCCGTTGTCGCTCCTAATCTTCTTCACCTTGAGCTCAAACTCATTTTGAGCTCTCCTGAGGAAGCGCTTGAGGGTCCCTTGGGTTTCAGACTTATCCTGCAAAAAGAACACCCAAGTGAAGCGGGAAAAGTCATCAACAATAACTAAACCATACTTACTTCCTCCTATGCTTAGATAGGCGACGGGTCCGAAGAGGTCCATATGCAGCAGCTCCAGAGGTCTTGACGTGGTCATCACATTCTTGCTGTGATGTGCTCCTCCAACTTGTTTACCTGCCTGACAAGCTGCACAAGGTCTATCTTTTTCGAAATAAACATTGGTTAGACCTATCACGTGTTCTCCCTTTAGAAGCTTGTGGAGATTCTTCATCCCCACATGTGCTAAGCGGCGATGCCACAGCCAGCCCATGCAAGTCTTAGCCATTAAGCATGCATCTAGACCGGCCTCTTCTTTTGCAAAATCAACTAAGTAAAGCTTGCCGTCTAGTACACCCTTAAAAGCTAGTGAACCATCACATCTTCTAAAGACAGACACATCTACATTTGTAAATAAACAATTATATCCCATTTGACATAATTGACTAACAGATAGCAAATTATATCCAAGACTCTCCACTAGGAATACATTTGATATAGAATGCTCATTAGAAATTGCAATTTTACCTAACCCTTTTACCTTGCCTTGATTCCCATCACCGAATATAATTGAATCTTGGGAATCCTTATTTTTGACGTAGGAGGTGAACATCTTCTTCTCCCCCGTCATATGGTTTGTGCATCCGCTGTCGATAATCCAGCTTGAACCCCCGGATGCATAAACCTGCAAGGCAAATTTAGGCTTGGGTCTTAGGTACCCAACTCATGTTGGGTCCTGCAAGGTTAGCACAAATGTCTTTAGGGACCCAAATGCAAGATTTATCTCCCTTGCATCTAGCCCCTAATTTCCTAGCAACTACCTTCTTACCCTTTCTACAAATAGCAAAGGGAGCATTACAAGCATAATAAATGGTAGAAGGTTCATTCCCTACTTTCCTAGGAGCATGAATAACATTCTTTCTAGGTATATGAGCAATATCTCTCCTAGGCATATGTACAACATTTCTCCTACACATATCTCTACCATGATTATAAGAAGAACTAGAAGCAAACATTGCATGAGAATCATAAACATGTGAATCAAAATGATTATAAGCATTTCTAGCATGTCTCCTATCATAATACATAAAAGCATGATTCTTTTTAGCATTACTAGCCATCGGGGCCTTCCCCTTCTCCTTGACGAAGATGGGAGCCTTATGGCTTGTTAAGTTCTTGGCTTCCCTCTTGAAGCCAAGCCCATCCTTAATTGAGGGATGTCTTCCAATTGTATAGGCATCCCTTGCAAATTTTATCTTTTCAACTTCACTCTTGCTAGTCTTAAGTTGAGCATTAAGACTAGCCACTTCATCTTTTAGTTTTGAAATTGAAACTAAGTGTTTGCTACAAGTGTTAACATCAAAATCTTTACACCTAGTGCAAATTGTAACATTTTCAACACAAGACTTAGATTTATTTGTTACTTCTAATTTAGCATTTAAATCATGGTTAACACTTTGTAAAGTAGCAATGGTTTCATGACAAGAAGATATTTCACTAGAAAGCACTTCATTTCTTTTCACTTCTAAAGCATATGATTTTTGTGCCTCTATAAACTTATCATGTTCATCATACAATAAATCCTCTTGCTTCTCTAAAAGCCTATCCTTTTCATTCAAAGCATCAATCAATTCATTGATTTTATCTATCTTAGATCTATCTAAGCCTTTGAACAAGCAAGAATAATCTATGTCATCATCGTCACTAGACTCACTATCACTAGAAGAAGTATAAGTGGAGTCTTGAGTACTCACCTTCTTCTCCCTTGCCATAAGGCAAGTGAGACGCTCGTTGGGGAAGAGAGCCGATTTGTTGAAGGCAGTGGCGGCGAGTCCTTCGTTGTCGGAGTCGGAGGAGGAGCAATCCGAGTCCCACTCCTTTCCTAGATGCGCCTCGCCCTTTGCCTTCTTGTATTGCTTCTTCTTCTCTCTTTTGTTCCCCTTTTCCTGGTCACTTTCATTATCGGGACAGTTAGCAATGAAATGACCAAGCTTACCGCATTTGAAGCATGAGCGCTTCCCCTTGGCTTTGGTCTTGCTTGGTTGTCCCTTGTGACCTTTAAGCACCGTCTTGAATCTCTTGATGATGAGAGCCATCTCTTCATCATTGAGCCCGGCCGCCTCGACTTGCGCCACCTTGCTAGGTAGCGACTCCTTGCTCCTCGTTGCTTTTAGAGCAATGGGTTGAGGCTCGTGGAGTGGTCCGTTCAACGCGTCGTCGACGTATCTTGCCTCCTTGATCATCATCCGCCCGCTCACGAATTTTCCAAGTACTTCCTCGGGCGTCATCATCGTGTACCTGGGATTCTCACGAATATTGTTCACGAGATGAGGATCAAGTACGGTAAAGGACCTGAGCATTAGGCGGACGACGTCGTGGTCCGTCCATCGCGTGCTCCCGTAGCTCCTTATCTTGTTGATGAGGGTCTTGAGCCGGTTGTATGTTTGCGTCGGCTCCTCGCCCCTTATCATGGCGAACCGTCCAAGCTCTCCCTCCACCAACTCCATCTTGGTGAGCAAGGTGACGTCGTTCCCCTCATGAGAAATCTTGAGGGTGTCCCAGATCTGCTTGGCATTGTCCAAGCCGCTCACCTTGTGATACTCGTCCCTGCACAAAGAGGCTAGCAACACAGTAGTAGCTTGTGCATTTTTATGAATCTGTTCATTAATAAACATAGGGCTATCCGAGCTATCAAATTTCATTCCACTTTCCACAATCTCCCAAATGCTTGGATGGAGAGAAAACAGGTGAGTACGCATTTTGTGGCTCCAAAATCCGTAATCCTCTCCATCAAAGTGAGGAGGTTTGCCAAGTGGAATGGGAAGCAAATGAGTATTTGAGCTATGCGGAATACGCGAATAATCAAAAGAAAAGTTTGAGTTAACCGTCTTTTGTTTGTAGTCGTTGTGGTCCTCGTCCTTTTGGGAAGAAGTAGACTCGTCGCTGTCGTAGTAGACAATCTCCTTGATGCGCCTGGTCTTCTTCTTCTTCCCTTCCTTCCGTCTTTGGCCCGAGCCGGAGTCGGTAGGCCTGTCATCCTTCGGCTCGTTGACGAAGGTCTCCTTCTCTTTATCGTTGATCACTATACCCTTCCCCTTAGGATCCATCTCTTCGGGCGGTTAGTCCCTTTGAGAAGAGAACGGCTCCGATACCAATTGAGAGCACCTAGAGGGGGGGGGGGTGAATAGGTGATCCTGTAAAAACTTCAAACTTAAGCCACAAAAACTTGTTAAGCGTTAGCACGATTAATGCCAAGTGGCTAAGGTGAAGTCTCAACAAAACACAATACCCCAAGAATCAAGCACAGAGGGACACAGTGGTTTATCCCGTGGTTCGGCCAAGCCAATGCTTGCCTACTTCCACGTTGTGGCGTCCCAACGGACGAGGGTTGCAATCAACCCCTCTCAAGCGGTCCAAAGACCCACTTGAATACCACGTTGTTTTGTTGTTCCTTTCACTATCCCGTTTGCAAGGAATCTCCACAAATTGGAGTCTCTTGCCCTTACAAGTATATGATCACAAAGAAAGCACAGAGTAAGGGAGGGAAGCAACACACACAAATCCACAACAAAAGCGCACACACACGGCCAAGACTCGAGCTCGAATGACTATCTCAGAGTTCACACTAGAACAGAGCTCGAATCACTTAGAATCACAAACGAATGCGCAAAGAACTTGTGTGGATGATCAAGAATGCTCAAGAGTTGCTTGTGTGTGTCCTCCATGCGCCTAGGGGCTCCTTTTATAGCCCCAAGGCAGCTAGGAGCCGTTGAGCGCAAATCCGGAAGGCCATCCTTGCCTTCTGTCGTCGGGGGCACCGGACAGTCCGGTGCACACCGGACACTGTCCGGTGCCCGATTTGTTTCCTTATCTGGCGCTGCCGACCGTTGCAGCCCGTTGGAGATCTGCGAGCCGTTGGCGCACCGGACAGTCCGGTGCACACCGGACAGTCCGGTGCCGTCTTCCGACCGTTGGCTCGGCCACGTGTCTCGCGCGGATTGCGCGGCCGACCGTTGGCCCTGGCCGACCGTTGGCTCACCGGACAGTCCGGTGCACACCGGACAGTCCGGTGAATTTTAGCCGTACGCCGTCGGCGAATTCCCGAGAGCGGCCAGTTCGAGCCGAGTCAGCCTGGCGCACCGGACACTGTCCGGTGCACACCGGACAGTCCGGTGCTCCAGACCGAGCTGGGACTTGGCTGCACACAGCCAAGTCATTCTCTCCCCTTTTCTCTTTTTCTTCTTTCTGTTTCTAACACTTAGACAAATATGTTAGTCCACAAAACCAATGTACTAAGGCTTAGAAACATACCTTTACTTCATGATTTGCACCTTGTTCATCCATGTACACAAATTCACAATTAAACACATGTGTTGGCACTCAATCACCAAAATACTTAGAAATGGCCCAAGGGCACATTTCCCTTTCACCGTCGTGGTAGCCAGAGAGGTTTTGGCACCCTGTTCCTGTGATGTCGTGGCCGTCGGAGGAGCGCTGGAGCCTTGCGGAAGGACAGCTGTCGGGGCTGTCAAGTCCTTGCTGACCTCTCCTTGCTTCCGTAAGGGGTTGAGAGCCGCCGTCGTCATAGAGCACGTGGGGCGCCATCATTACTTGTTTACCGGGGCGAGCTGGATGAGACGCCGGTCTTGTTCCCCATAGCCTGAGCTAGCTAGGGGTAGGGTAATGATGGCCCCTCCTGTGGCGTGGTCGGTCCGAGCCCTGGGTCGGGCGAGGCGGAGGCTCCTCAGAGGTCGAGGTCGAGTCTGTCTTCTGAGGTTGGAGTCGAGTCCGAGCCCTGGGGTCGGGCGAGGCAGAGTTCGTCTTCTTCCGGGGCCGAGGCCGAGTCCGAGCCCTGGGTCGGGCGAGGCGGAGTCCGTCGTCTTCCGGGGCCGAGGCCGAGTCTGAGCCCTGGGTCGGGCGAGGCGGAGTTCGTCGTCTTCCGAGGCCGAAGCCGAGTCCGAGCCCTGGGTCGGGCGAGGCGGAGTTTCCTATGGTGCCCGAAGCCGGTCTTGGCTGCTGTCAGTCTCACTCTGTTGAGCGGCACAGCAGTCGGAGCGACGCAGGCGGCGCTGTCCCCTTGTCAGGCCATTCAGTGGAGCGGCGAAGTGACTGCGGTCACTTCGGCTCTGTCGACTGAGGGGCACGCGTCAGGATAAGCTGTCAGGCCACCTTTGCATCAAATGCTTCTGCGATTCGTTCGGTCGGTGTGGCGATCTGGCCAAGGTTGCTTCTTGGCGAAGACTGGGCCTCGGGCGAGCCGAAGGCGTGTCCGTTGCTTAAGGGGGTACCTCGGGCGAAGCGTGAATCCTTCGGGGTCGGCTGACCTTGCTCGAGGCTGGGCTCGGGTGGGGCGGGATCGTGTCCCTTGAGTTAATCGCACCCATCAGGCCTTTGCAGCTTTGTGCTGATGGGGGTTACCAGCTGAGATTTAGGAGTCTTGGGGGTACCCCTAATTATGGTCCCCGACAATAGCCCCCGAGCCTCCAAGGGAGTGTTAATACTCGCTTGGAGGCTTTTGTCACACTTTTTTGCAAGGGGACCGGCCTTTCTCGGTTGCGTTTTGTTCCGGTGGGTGCGTGCGAGCGCACCCGCCATGTGTAGCCCCCGAGGCCTCGGAGGAGTGGTTAGACTCCTTCGAGGTCTTAATGCGTTTTGTGATGCTTCGGCCGGTCTGGTTGTTCCCTCATGCGAACTGGCCGTAGCCTGGGCGCACCGTCGAGTCCCAAGTTCTCGGGCTGGTATGTTGACGTTGTCAACGGTTTGGCCGGAGCCGGGTTTGCGAGAGCAGCCCCCGAGCCTCCGCACAGAGCGAGAGGACGATCAAGGACAGACTCGACTTTTTTACATACGCCCCTGCGTCGCCTTTCCGCAAGGAGGAGGGGTGGAAAGCGCCATGTTGCCCTCGATGGGCGCCGAACATGGTGTCTCCAGTGAGTTGCTAACGGGTGATCCGAGTGGGCGCCCGTTCCCCGTCCGTTAGGGGTCGGCTGTGGCCCGGAGGCACGCTCCAAAAGTACCTGCGGGTGATTTGCCGGACCCGGTCCCCTTTCGACGGGGTCCGAGGGCTTGATGCCTCCCTCTGGTGGGATTCCGTTACAGAATCGTTCCCGTCGGTCTCGGAAATGTCCTAGGGTACCTCGGGAGCGTAGCCCGAGCCTCGGTTATGTATCGAACGTACCCAGGGTCATCCCTCACTCTGTGTCTGAGGCGGCTGTGAACCCTTCGGGGGCCAGCCTACGAACCCCTGATTAGTAGTGGGCGCGGAGCCCGAGTAGCCTGAGGCGGCCGTTGAACCCTTCCGAGGGACCAGCCATCGAACCTCTGACCAGTAGTGGGCGCGGAGCCCGAGTGCTCTGAGGCGGCTGTTGAACCCCTCCGAGGGGCCAGCCTTCGAACCTCTGATCAGTAGGGGGGCTCGGGGCCCGTTTCCTTCACGGAGAAGGATCCCATGTATCCCCTTTCCCGGTCCTTGTCGTAAGAGAGAGAAAGAGAAAAAGAGAAAAGATATGAAATCGAACGACGTGGCGCACCTTTTTTGACGCAGTCATTATAGCAGAAACGAAGCGTCGCCTGCTTCGCCTGCCAAAGGTGCCGCCTGTCCTGCCGCAGAGTTAATGCGACAGGACGAGTGGTTCGCGGGGCAGCCGTTGCGCGCACGTGAGCCGTTTGAGGAACGGATCACGGGTGCATCGTCTTCACGCCGTGGGAGAGGGTTCTCTTGCTGTCCCAGGAGGGGGCATGAGCTTGGCTGACGACGTGACCGCTGCTTCCGCCTGCCTGCCACCGCCATTACTGCCGGCCTATTTCTGGCCGTATCGACCGTCACGCCTTCTCCCGCGGCTGGCTGACCCGTGACCGATGTGCCTGGTTGGCACTGTTGGGTCATGCGCGGGGTTGCCTCGAGTCGCGGTACTGGTTCCGCAGTCGAGGAGGCACGGCAGTGGCGCGAGTGGCGGTGCAGTTTCTTGCACGTAGTAACCGGCGCGCCGGTTACATGACGTGTGGGCCTGGGCCCCCATGCTGGACGCGTTGAAGTCGAAAGGGTGCGCCCCCTTGGTGCGGTTGTATGCCGCCTACGTGGCGGTTCGCCCTTTCGCCCGCTGGTCTGGGCGAAAGTGGAGGAGCACTTGTAACCGCTGGGCAGTTACGCGCGCCACGCGCGGCGGTTTGGCTTCTTCCACCTTGGGCCAGCTTGCATGACGCGTGGGGCCCAGCCCCCGTGTCGTAGGGGGAGGACCTTGGAGCGTGTTGGAGAAGACTCAGCCCACGACGGCTGAGAACGCAGGTGGGGAGAGTTGCCCTTAAAAGGAGGGTGACCCCCTTGAAAGGCAACCATGTCTTTGCGCTCCCCTCATGCATCGAGTCTTTCCTCCTTCCGAGCCCCCGGGTGGGGGGCGCCCGCGGTTCTTCCGCCTTGTCGTAGTTGGAGGAGCACAACTTCACGGAAGTTGGTACCTTTCAGCCATCGTTCGGCTTCAAGGATTTTCGTCAGGCAGCCCGGCCGCATCCCCTCGCCAGTGGTCACCCAAGACGGTGACCACCAGCTCGATGGTGGGGAGAAGCGAGCCGGGCTGCGATCTTGGTCCCGCCCTCAGCTTCAAGGATCTTCGTCATCCTTGCTGGGGCGGAGCGTGGGCTGAGCCGGAGCTCTACCTCCTGCACGGGTCGGCTGGCCACCTCTTCCTCCAGCTTCTGGTGGTGGAAGTCGTCCTCCAGCTCTGCGGAGGTGGCATCCTCCAGCCATGTCGGGGAAGGCGAACTGTTGCTGCCCAGCTAGGATGCAACATTCCATCCTTTGTCCTCGCTTTCGTGGCGAGGACAGGAGTGAGGACCTGCCGGTGCGCCTCGGAACGGCCGGCGCATGTTGGTGCGAAGTTGGTGGACAGGCGAACGCCGCCGTTGGTGCTGACGTGGTGGCGGCGGGAGAAAGCTTCTCCGCCGTTGAGGTCATCAGCGCCGCCTGCGGACCAACCTCCGGCACTTTGGCTTTAATGTCTGGTTCGCGTCCCTTGAGTGGGGACGCGAGCGAGAGCCTTCCGGTGGCCGCGTCCGTCCTGGGACCATGGCTGTTGCTGCAGGGGTCGCTGGCGAGTCGCCCGGAACTTGTCGCCCCGTAGGCTCTCCGGTACGGAGGTTGTTCATACCCGCGGGGGCGGAACCGGAGTTCCGTTTGTAATGGCACCTTGAGTGCTGGCGTCTGTTCATTGTGGCTGTCGGGGCCTGAACATGTATGTATTTTTGGCGCGGAGCCGTGTTTTTTCCTCATTTTGAGCACTAGGACTCGCCTGTCGGCCAACTGAACCGCTTAACCAAGTGTGAGTTGCCTCGTGCGAAGGTGACGAGTGAGGTATCCGTATCCCGGAGGCGTAGGAGTCCCTCGGCTCGGTCGGCTTTGCCGCCCGAGGCTTCTCTTGTTTAGTTAAAGGAAACCCTCGGCCGCTCTTCGATGAGCCAAAGCCGGAGGCAGCGGTGTTAGCATGGACAGAGGCAGAGTTGGCTCGAAAAGAAGACTTCGTCGGCCGGAGCCTGGCCGGGCCGTCCACTGGTGGGGTCGGCGCCGGAGTCGAGTTGCCGAAACCACGAGCCGGGCCGGTGTCCTCGGAGGACAGCTGGCTGAGGCTTCGATGCGGTCGGCCGAGCCGTCTGCTCGGGCTGGATTTCTGAAGGAGATCCTGGCGGCGATGGCCCGGGCGCGGTGCTGACGTCATCCTTCGGAGTGGAGATCCTCCGACCGCGTTGCCGTGCGAGGCTCGGTCGGACTTCGCCGAGGGTGGAGTTGACGCCAAGGGTGCTGCTGCTCCCCCTTCGTTGATGCCTGAGCCTGCAGGACCGGTTCATCTTGTAGTGTGCGTATGTTTTCTGCGGCCGTCGAGGCCCAAACATACTGTCGTCGTGTTGTAAAGCTGCGTTTCTTTCCCTCTTGTTTCGAGTATCTGGACCTATTTGTCGGTAACAGAATTGTTTGTCCGAGCGAGAGTTACTTTTCACGGAAGGTGATGAGTGAGGTATCCGTATCCTGGTGGCGTAGGAGTCCCTCGGCTCGGTCGGCCTTGCCGCTTACATGTACTCTTACTCGTCTGTAGGATTCTGCTCCCGATATAGTCAAGAAGGCACGAAAATCGTTTTGGCAGAAGAGTTTTCGAGCATGAAGACTTGTTCGGTCCACGGAATCGCTTATCCGAGCGTGAGTTACTTATCGTAGAAGGTGATGAGTGAGGTATCCGTATCCCGGAGGCGTAGGAGTCCCTCGGCTCGGTCAGCCTTGGCTGCTTACGTGTACTCCGTCGTTTTCAGGATCCCAATTTCGAAGTAGTCGAAAAGCACGAAAGACGTTCTGGCAGAAAAGATCTTTTCCGAGGAAAAATTTGACGCGGAGGAGGTTCCCCCCTTCTAGCCCCCGAGGGAGGGTCAGGCTTTGCCGAGGCAAGGCTGACCCTTCCTTGATGGTTAGACTTTGTGCGTGAAACGAGGTGTGCAAACGACTTGAAAGTATCTTAAGGGTAGAAACGACGTAGCTGTCGGATGTTCCAAGCGTTGCTATAGACCTCGCCTTGACTGTTGGCCAGCTTGTACGTCCCAGGCTTTAGAACCTTGGCGATGACGAATGGCCCTTCTCAGGGAGGCGTTAGCTTGTGCCGCCCTCGGGCGTCTTGTCGCAGCCGAAGCACCAAGTCGCCCACCTGGAGGTCTCGGGACCGAACCCCTCGGGCGTGGTAGCGTCGCAGGGACTGCTGATACCGCGCCGAGTGTAGTAAGGCCATGTCCCGAGCCTCTCCCAGCTGGCCCAGTGAGTCTTCTCGGTCGGTCCAGTTGCGTCGGTCGTCGTAGGCCCTCATCCTCGGGGAACCGTATTCTAAGTCCGTGGGCAAGATGGCCTCGGCCCCATAAACTAGAAAAAACGGTGTGAAGCCCGTGGCTCGGCTCGGCATCATCCTCAGACTCCAGACCACCGAGGGGATCTCCTTCATCCATCGCTTACCGAACTTGTTGAGGTCGTTGTAGATCCGCGGCTTGAGTCCTTGCAGAATCATGTCGTTGGCACGCTCTACTTGCCCATTCGTCATGGGGTGAGCCACGGCGGCCCAATCCACCCAGATATGGTGATCCTCGTAGAAGTCCAGGAACTTTCTGCCGGTGAACTGGGTGCCATTATCGGTGATGATGGAGTTCGGGACCCCGAAGCGATGGATGATGTTGGTGAAGAAAGCCACCGCTTGTTCGGACCTGATGCTGTTTAGGGGTCGGACCTCGATCCACTTGGAGAATTTGTCGATGGCGACCAGCAGGTGCGTGTAGCCCCCGGGTGCCTTCTGCAAGGGACCGACGAGGTCCAGGCCCCACATAGCAAACGGCCAGGTGATGGGTATTATCTACAGAGCCTGAGCGGGCAGGTGGGTCTGCCTTGTGTAGAATTGACACCCTTGGCGGGTGCGGACAATCCTAGTGGCATCGGCCACCGCGGTCGGCCAGTAGAAACCTTGTCAGAAAGCTTTTCCGACAAGGGCTCGAGGCGCTGTGTGATGACCGCAAGCCCCCGAGTGTATTTCTTGTAATAACTCCTGACCTTCGGCGATGGATATGCATCGCTGGAGGATGCCTGAGGGGCTGCGGTGGTAGAGCTCCTTCCCATCCCCCAGTAGGACGAACGACTTGGCACGCCGTGCCAATCGCCGAGCTTCGGCTTGGTCGAGTGGTAGCTCTCCTCGGTGGAGATATTGCAGGTACGGGGTCTGCCAATTTCGATTAGGTGTGACCCCGCTCCGCTCTTCCTTGACGCGCAGTGCCTCACCCTCGGGGGTCGAGGGTGCCTTGGGCCGAGCCGAGAGTACCTCGGACAGGGCCGAGGGTGCCTCGGGCTGGGCCGAGGCCTTCTCGGGCTCGGGCATGTCGTCGGTCTTGACTGAGGGTCGATGTAGGTCTCAGGAGAAGACGTCCGGGGGAACCGTTGTTCACCCCGAGGCTATCTTAGCTAGCTCGTCTGCAGTCTCGTTGTATCGTCGGGCGACGTGGTTGAGCTCGAGCCCGTAGAACTTGTCTTCCAGGCGCCAAACCTCGTTGCGGTAGGCTTCCATCTTCAGGTCGCGACAGTGGGAGTTCTTCATGACTTGGTCGATGACAAGCTGCGAGTCACCGTGAGCATCGAGGCGTCGGACCCCTAGCTCGATGGCGATGCGCAACCCGTTAACCAGAGCCTCGTACTCGGCCATGTTGTTGGACGCCGGGAAATGGAGGCGCAACACGTAGCGGAGGTGTTTCCCGAGGGGTGAGATGAAGAGCAGGCCCGCGCCCGCTCCTATTTTCATCAGCGACCCGTCGAAAAACATGGTCCAGAGTTCCGATTGGATCGGAGCCTCTGGAAGCTGGGTGTCGACCCATTCAGCCACAAAGTCCGCCAGGACTTGGGACTTGATGGCCTTCCGAGGGGCGAACGAGATTGTCTCGCCCATGATTTCCACTGCCCACTTTGCAACCCTACCCGAGGCCTCTCGGCACTGGATGATCTCCCCCAAGGGGAAGGATGACACCACAGTCACCGGATGAGACTTGAAGTAGTGTCGCAACTTTCGCCGCGTCAGAATCACCGCGTACAACAGCTTCTGAATTTGTGGGTAGCGGATCTTAGTTTCGGATAGTACCTCACTGATGAAGTAGACCGGCCTCTGGACGGGCAATGCATGCCCCTCTTCCCGTCTCTCTACCACGATCGCGACGCTGACCACCTGAGTGGTAGCGGCGACGTAGATTAAGAGGGCTTCTCCGGCAGCGGGGGGCACCAAGATGGGCGCGTTCGCGAGGAGCGCCTTCAGGTTCCCGAGGGCTTCCTCGGCCTCGGGGGTCCAAGTGAAGCACTTAGCCTTTCTCAAAAGGCGGTACAGTGGTAGGCCTCTTTCACTGAGGCGCGAGATGAAGCGGCTCAGAGCCGCAAGGCATCCCATGACCCTCTGTACGCCCTTCAAGTCCTTGATGGGCCCCATGTTGGTGATGGCCGCGATTTTCTCTGGGTTGGCCTCGATACCCCGCTCGGAGACGATGAACCCCAAGAGCATGCCTCGGGGTACCCCGAAGACGCACTTCTCGGGATTGAGTTTTACGCCTTTCGCCTTGAGACACCGGAATGTCGTTTCAAGGTCGGAAAGGAGGTCGGAGGCTTTCCTCGTCTTGACTACGATGTCATCGACGTAAGCCTCGACCGTTCGACCGATGTGTTGGCCGAACATGTGGTTCATGCACCTTTGGTATGTCGCACCCGCATTCCTCAAACCAAACGGCATAGTAACGTAGCAGTACATGCCGAATGCTGTGATGAAAGAAGTCACGAGCTGGTCGGACTCTTTCATCCTGATTTGATGATAGCCTGAGTAGGCATCGAGGAAAGACAGGGTTTCGCACCCAGCAGTGGAATCCACGATTTGATCGATGCGAGGCAGAGGGTAGGGAACTTTTGGACATGCTTTGTTTAGACCAGTGTAGTCTACGCACATCCGCCATTTCCCACCTTTCTTTCTCACAAGCACAGGGTTGGCAAGCCATTCGGGATGGAATACCTCTTTGATGAACTCTGCTGCCATCAGCTTGTGGATCTCCTCGCCTATGGCTCTGCGCTTTTCTTCGTCGAATCGGCGCAGTGGCTACTTCATGGGTTGGGCTCCAGCTCGGATATCCAGCGAGTGCTCGGCGACCTCCCTCGATATGCCAGGCATGTCCGAGGGACTCCATGCGAAAACATCGGCGTTTGCGTGGAGGAAGTCGATGAGCACTGCTTCCTATTTGGGATCAAGCTCGGAACCGATCCGGAGCTGCTTGGAGACGTCGTTGCTGGGGTCGAGAGGGACGGGTTTGACCGTCTCTGCTAGCTCGAAATTGCCGGCATGGCGTTTCACGTCGGGCACCTCCTTGGAGAGGCTCTCCAGGTCGGTGATGAGGGCCTCGGATTCAGCGAGGGCCTCGACGTACTCCACGCACTCCACGTCGCATTCGTACGCGTGTCAGTACGTGGGGCCGACGGTGATGACCCCGTTGGGGCCCGACATCTTGAGCTTGAGGTAGGTGTAGTTGGGGACGACCATGAACTTGGCGTAGCATGGCCTCCCCAGCACTGCGTGGTAGGTTCCTCGGAACCCAACCACCTCGAACATGAGGGTTTCCCTTCGGAAGTTGGAGGGTGTCCCAAAGCAGACGGGTAGATCGAGTTGCCGAGGGGCTGGACGCGTTTCCCGGGGATGATCCCGTGGAAAGGCGTCGCGCCCGCCCGGACCGAGGACAGGTCGATCCGCAGGAGCCCGAGGGTCTCGGCGTAGATGATGTTGAGGCTGCTGCCTCCGTCCATGAGGACCTTGGTGAGCCTAACGTTGTCGATGACGGGGTCGACAACGAGCAGGTACTTCCCTAGGCTCGGCATGCGGTCGGGATGGTCGCCCTGGTCAAAGGTGATGGGCTTGTCGGACCAGTCTAGGTAGACTGGCGCCGCCACCTTTACCGAGCAGACCTCCCGGCGCTCTTGCTTGCGGTGCCGAGCCGAGGCGTTCGCCACCCGCCCGCCGTAGATCATGAAGCAGTCATGGACCTTGGGGAACTCTCCTGCCTTGTGATCTTCCTTCTTGTCGTTGTTGGGGGCTCTGCCACCTTCCGCAGGTGGCCCGGCCTTGTGAAAGTGGCGCCGAAGCATGGCGCACTCCTCAAGGGTGTGCTTGACGGGCCCCTGATGATAGGGGCACGGTTCCTTGAGCATCTTGTCGAAGAGATTGGTGCCCCCGGGAGGTTTCCAGGGGTTCTTGTACTCAGCGGCGACGACAAGGTCCGCGTCGGCGGCGTCGCGTTTCGCTTGCGACTTCTTCTTGCCTTTCTTCTTGGTGCCACGCTGAGTAGACGCTTCGAGGACATCTTTCGGCTGGCGGCCCTGGGGCTGCTTGTCTTTCCGGAAGATGGCCTCAACCTCCTCCTAGCCAGAGGCGAACTTGGTGGCGATGTCCATCAGCTCGCTCGCCCTGGTGGGGGTCTTGCGACCCAGCTTGCTCACCAGGTTGCGGCAGGTGGTGCCGGCGAGGAACGCCGATGACATCCGAGTCGGTGACGTTGGGTAGCTCGGTGCACTGCTTTGAGAATCGCCGGATGTAGTCCCGGAGAGACTCTCCTGGCTGCTGGCGGCAGCTTCGGAGATCCCAGGAGTACCCAGGGCGCACGTACGTGCCCTGGAAGTTGCCGGCGAAGGCTTGGACCAAGTCGTCCCAGTTGGAGATCTGCCCCGGAGGCAGGTGCTCCAACCAGGCTCGAGCGGTGTCAGAGAGGAACAGGGGGAGGTTGCGGATGATGAGGTTGTCGTCGTCCGTTCCACTCAGTTGGCAGGCCAGCCGGTAGTCCGCGAGCCACAGTTCCGGCCTCGTCTCCCTCGAGTACTTTGCGATGGTACTCGGGGTTCGGAACTGGGTCGGGAACGGTGCCCGTCGTATGGCTCGGCTGAAAGCCTGCGGACCGGGTGGTTCGGGCGAGGGACTCTGATCCTCCCTGCTGTCGTAGCGTCCCCCACGCCTGGGGTGGTAGCCTCGGCGCACCCTCTCGTCGAGGTGGGCTCGACGGTTGCGGTGGTGGTGCTCGTTGCCGAGGCGTCCCGGGGCCGCAGGCGCTGTGTTGCGCGTGTGCCCGGTGTGGACCGAGGCTTCCCGCACGAACCGGGAAGTCGCGACGCGATGTTCCGAGGGGTACCCCTGCCTTCGGGAGGCAGAGCTTTTGGCCCGTCGGACCGCGGCGTCCTACAGGAGATTCTTGAGCTCTCCCTGGATGCGCCGCCCCTCGGTGGTTGATGGCTCCGGCATCGCATGGAGAAGTATGGCCGTTGCAGCCAGGTTCTGACCGACCCCACTGGAAGCCGGGGGCGGCCTCGCCCTGACATCATCGGCGATGCGGTGCTGGATGCCCTGGGGTAGACGACGTGCTTCTCCGGCCGGAGCTTGGCCTGCCCATTCCTGCCCGATGTCCCGGCGGAACGGCTCAAGTGTTCCTACTCCCTCGTCGAGCCTGGCCTGCACCTCGCGGATTTGCTCGAGCTATGTGTCCTGACCCCTCGCAGGGACTGGGACCACAGCTAGCTCCCGCAGGATGTCAACGCGAGGCGCAAGCCTAGGGGGATCCCCGTTTTCTGGTATACCAAGATGGTTGCCTTCGCCGGGACCCCCTAGATCGACGTGGAAACATTCACGACTTGGGCCGCAGTCTTCGTCACCGAAGCTGCGGCTACCGTCAGAACAGTCGGAAAGGCAGTAGTCACATGCGGTCATGAAGTCCCGCATGGTACTGGGGTTACCAAGTCTGGAGAAATCCCAACAAAAGTCGGGCTCGTCATCTTCCTTAGGACCCGAGGGCTCGTAGGTCGAGACGGCTGTTAGCTGGTCCCAGGGTGACCGCATACCGTACCCCGGAGGGCTTGGACGTGCCTCTACGAAGGCTTCCACCGAAGCGAAGTCGCTTGGTGGGTCGAGGCTGAATCCAAAAGGCACGAGATGGGAATCGGTCGATACCTCCTGGTCGACGGGCGGTGACGAAGTCGCGTCGGGAGCAGACTACACCATCGTCTCGGGTACGAGGGTGACGCCCAGCAAGTCCTTCGCGAGCGTGCTGGCGTCGTCCATCCGCTTGGAGTTGGCGTGTCACGGGGAAACGACGCTCATCTTCGTCTCAGACGCGAGGGCGAGGCTCGACGTGTCCCCCGTTGGGGCGCCGTCGACTCGCTTGACAGCCGACGAGGTGCCGCCTCCTGCTTGGCCTTGGTTGCCCCGCCTCCTCCTCCGTCGGCGGAGGGGGTGACGGGACAAACCCGAATGTTATTCTTCCGCCACGTGGGGAAGACGTCATCGATTCCGCCGCCGGCGAGCGGGTTGTCGGCTGCCATTGTCGCCGTCGCGCGGCGGAGGAAGGAGTATCATGTCGTAGCTGCCGTCGAGGGACATGAACTCGAGGTTCCCAAAATGGAGCACCGTCCCAGGCTGGAAAGGTTGCTGGAGACTACCCATCTGGAGCTTGACGGGAAGCTGTTCGTCAACACGCAGCAGGCCCCTACCTGGCGCGCCAACTGTCGGCATTTCGACCCCGGGGGGTCCCTGGACCGATGAGTAAATTGTCGCCGCGTGCCCCAGCCTAGATGGGTCGGCGCGAGGCAGAGCACGAAGGGGGGAGAGACAGGCAAAGGGGAATCCCGCAGTCTCCGTGTTGCCCTGCGCCCAGGTCGGGTGCACTTGCAGTAGGGGGTTACAAGCGTTCGCGTGGGAGAGAGAGAGGGGGGGACTGTCCACCAGTTCGTTCTCTTGCGCGGCTAACCTCCTCGTACGAGTGCCCTGGACCTTCCTTTTATAGGCGTAAGGAGAGGGTCCAGGTGTACAACGGGGGGTGTAGCAGTGTGCTAACGTGTCTAGCAGAGAGGAGCTAGCGCCCTAAGTACATGCTGTCGTGGCAGCCGGAGAGGTTTTGACACCCTGTTCCTGTGATGTCGTGGTCGTCGGAGGAGCGCTGGAGCCTTGCGGAAGGACAATTGTCGGGGCTGTCAAGTCCTTGCTGATGTCTCCTTGCTTCCGTAAGGGGTTGAGAGCCGTCGTCGTCATGGAGCACGCGGGGCACCATCATTACTTGTTTACCGGGGCGAGCTGGATGAGACGCCGGTCTTGTTCCTCGTAGCCTGAGCTAGCTAGGGGTAGGGTAATGATGGCCCCTCCTGTGGCGTGGTCGGTCCGAGCCCTGGGTCGGGCGAGGCGGAGGCTCCTCCGAGGTCGAGGTCGAGTCTGTCTTCTGAGGTTAGGGTCGAGTCCGAGCCCTGGGGTTGGGCGAGGCAGAGTCCGTCGTCTTCCAGGGTCGAGGCCGAGTCCGAGCCCTGGGTCGGGCGAGGCGGAGTCCGTCGTCTTCCGAGGTCGAGGCCGAGTCCGAGCCCTGGGTCGGACGAGGCGGAGTTCGTCGTCTTCCGAGGCCGAAGCCGAGTCCGAGCCCTGGGTCGGGCGAGGCGGAGTTCATCGTCTTCTGAGGCCGAAGCCGAGTCCGAGCCCTGGGTCGGGCGAGGCGGAGTTTCCTATGGCGCCCGAAGCCGGTCTTGGCCGCTGTCAGTCTCACTCTGTTGAGCGGCACAGCAGTCAGAGCGACGCAGGCGGCGCTGTCCCCTTGTCAAGCCAGTCAGTGGAGCGGCGAAGTGACTGCGGTCACTTCAGCTCTGTCGACTGAGGGGCGCGCGTCAGGATAAGGTGTCAGGCCACCTTTGCATCAAATGCTTTTGCGATTCGGTCGGTTGGTGTGGCGATCCGGCCAAGGTTGCTTCTTGGCGAAGACTAGGCCTCGGGCGAGCCGAAGGCGTGTCCGTTGCTTGAGGGGGTACCTCGGGCGAAGCGTGAATCCTTCAGGGTCGGCTGACCTTGCCCGAGGCTGGGCTCGGGCGAGGCGGGATCGTGTCCCTTGAGTTAATCGCACCCATCAGGCCTTTGCAGCTTTGTGCTGATGGGGTTACCAGCTGAGATTTAGGAGTCTTGGGGGTACCCCTAATTATGGTCCCCGACAAGATCTAAACACTCTTGTCCCAGCGGAGTCGCTAAAAAGTTTGTTGGCGTCGTTCTGGCACAAACACTGAGAAGAACCACATGGCGGTGCTCTCTGCGGGGTGCGGACGATCCGCGGCACGGGGTCAAATGGTCCGCAACATCGTTGTAGGAACGACTCCTCCTTTGCACTCTTCTAGGACGGTCCGCACCTGGGGCCGGACGGTCCGCGACAGTGCAGAGGGTCTTCTTCTCCGTGAAGAACCAGAATTTTGCCTCCCGAGAGGGGCCCTGTCACGAAGGAGAGTTCCAAGGGGTATCTTGGGGTCGGCGAGCCACTCAAGATGCCTCTAATCAACATAGAGTCAAACAACGGCGGAGAAAAGAGGTCAAGGAAGGCTAATACTAGGCCTAGACTAAGGCTAGATTACTCGTACTCCTAAGGAATGGAAAGAACAGTGTAAATAAGATAAATTTGATAAGTAGATTTGATTGAATCGATTGCGGGGGCTTCAATCGGTCGTACTCCTTCATTTATATAAAGGGAAGGTTTGGATCCATTACAAGACGGTTCTAGAGCTTATCCCACATGTTTTGCTATCAAATCCCGCAAGAAATTTAGAACCCTAACTGATTCTGCACACACGCAGAGAGTCTACGCCGCTATGGTGGATAGTCCGGACTGTGGACAGTCCAGCCCTGAGACCTGGTCGTTAGTGCTACCATTTTCAATGCTCAATGGCTGCAAAGATCATTACCGCCAACCTTTTAGCCTACCTGCATAATAGTTATATCTTTATTACTAATGTATACCCCACTTGTCTCTCTTATAAGATTTTTTTATTCTCATGTCTAAGTCAGCTATAAGTTTACATATCGCTTATTCTCTCTCCTCTTGTCTCTCTTTCAATTCAGCATTTAGCCTTATTCTAGCCTGTTATTGTGCTTGCTCTGAGGCTATGATCAGCAGATCGTGTATACGACCATGCAAAAACATCGGTTTACACTATAAACGGTACTATTTACAAAGTGAAGTTTGAAATGAGAGATGTGGATGGGTGCATGGTGACAGCACGTGATGAGTAGGCGACGCATCAAAAGTTTGAAGTGGAGATAAACTTTTATATCAAAACCGTAGAAATTGCCGAGGTATAAAATTTTATAAGGGCTAGTTTGGGAACCTCAATTTCCCAACGGATTTCTATTTTCCCATGGGAAAATGAACTAATTTTCCTTGCAAAAATAGAAATCCCTTAAAAAACTGGGGTTCCAAACTAGCCCTAAATGATATTTTTTACCTATGTTGGTCACTTGTTCTCAAATGCTATGAGTTAAGAACAAGACAACATAAGTGTTAATAGTTAAAGACATTCGTCATTTGAAGCATTATCTCCCTTAGGATATAATGATTTTAAGACGAAGGTCATGAAGGAATATCTTCATCATTTTAGTATGAATGAATATAAACAGGGACATATAAAACATAGAAAGAGTATGAATAATTATATTAAATCTCTAGATTATTCATACTGTCCTTATATAAGCATGCAAACATTAATGATAGTAAATTACATTTGTACCTTCGGCTTAACAGAAGGTAAAAGTCCAAGAATGACGTGTGAGTGATTATAAGTCAGCGTGAACAATACTGTGCTACTGTTCATTTATTTATAGGCACAGGACGCAGCCTAGATGAAATTACATTCATGTCCTTGATATTTACTGTTGACCATTGGATAAGCTGTCGAGGACTAAACAGTCCTTTCCCCTTTAAGTCGGTTTCTCCTTTCAACATCGTCAATCGTGCTGAGCCGAAGCTCCTTGGCCACAGCTCGGAGCTAGCTTGCCCTTCGTTCAGACTGCACCTTCATATGACGCACACCTTCATCTCAAAAACGAAGCCTTCTATATCAATATATGTTATACTAAAAATATGTTAGTTAAGTTTTTGAAAACCTTTAGAAAACAAAGACCCCCAACAGTTAACTTTTGATTATCTCGCTCACAACTTGTGGAAAACCAAACTATTCGATGCAGCATGGGCGAAGAGCCATTGCCATGCAGACAACTTCCTGACCGAAGAGAGCATTATTGTGTGTTAATTAGGCTCCGTGAGGAAGGCAAGACATGATCCTGCAGCAGTGCAGCTATAGTAGTATAGTAGTGGATGCCGTGCGACCATTGCGGCGTGAACCGCGCGCAGCAGGATACACGCAATAAGATCGGGCCGCCACGTATTCGTTGAGAAAGGTTCCGTTGCTGGGCTTCGCAAATAAAGGTATCCACAGAGTCAGCCAGCCAGCCCAAGTCTCAACAGCGCAACACCTTTATTTTTTTCCCCGTTAAAAGTCGAGAACAAGTACCGAGTCTTGGCAATTAAGTTTTTTCACGAAGTTAGCCGATACTTCTCCATCGATTTTTTTTTTAAAAAAACAAGTAACTGCATTGCTTCTTCTCTTAGAAATCCTCGACAATCATCGTGTTTCTGAACCAAAGGCCTCAATATGTATGTTGTGTTGGCTATGTAGGTATGATTTTAGATTTTGATCCAACAACCATGATTGGAATCTCTATTTATGTATAGTTTTAATATTTTTACTATTTAAATGTGGGAGGCGCAACGAGCCAACGACATGGAAAGCTAGGAATCTGGAAAACTGATCCTTTGAAAACAGAGATAGAAATAGAGAAAATACATTATGTAGTAGCAGATAAATATGAAGGAGAAGCTTTATTCTCTGGTTCCTGAACTCTATTCCATTTAACAAGATTGGTTTAGTCTTTGCAGCACGCAGAATTGGTGGCAGTCAATTAATATTCTTTCTAACGTTGGGACTGCCCTTTGGACAGCGTTGATTAGTAACGGCAATGAAATTTCTCTTTATTTGTTCTTGCGTGCGTTAGCTCAACCGTTCTCGAGAAACCCATTTCAGTTTAGCTCCACCCATGAATACTGATCAATGATAATGAATGCTGTAGTACTTAACTCCCAATCCTAGCTGTTGTATATAACAGGCACGACACATACGGCCATATGCAGCATCTGCACACAGACAAATCCCAACACGCGCGGCAATGACGATGGCAACGAGCATCTCGGCAGTGGCGCTGCTCTGCGCGGCTATCGTGGCCTCCTTCCTCCCGCTATCGTCCGCCGGCGTCTCCCTCGTCTCCCTGACCTGCCGCAGGACGGCCCACGAGCGCCTCTGCATCTCCATCCTCGCGCCCGACAGACGGAGCGACGCCGCCGAGTCGGTCCAGCAGCTCGCCGTCATCGCGCTGACGGTTGCCAGGAACTCCACGCGGGATGCCCTGTGGCGCACGACGGTCCTGGGCGGCCGGGCTCCGACGCCGCTGGAGCGTGACCTCCTGGCGCAGTGCCGTGCCCTGTACTCGGAGTGCCTCCGCGAGACGACGAAGACGATAGCCTTGGTGACCGCTGCGAGCTACGACGCCGCGGCCCGCGCCTCGAGCACCCTCCACTGGTACCCGGAGAAGTGCGAGAGCCTCCTGTACATGCAGAGGGTGGAGTCGGCCATGAAGCAAACAAACAAGCAGGTGGAGGAGGAGATGATCGCCTCATCGGATATCGTTCACTTGCTGCTTGCTAGGCGCGGAGCAGACAAATTAAACCTAGAATAACTTACCTACGGTGTTGCACCGTGCTCGCGTTGCTTACCACAAATAAATAATGCATATGGTTTTTTTTCTAAACAGTTATCTGTATAGCTAATATTTCCAGCCCATCTACAATATTTCACTCTCTAACATCTGCATCTGAGGCTTATAATAAGTGTTCTATGAAATCCTTAAAATATAGATTTGGAATACTTAGAAGGGGAGCCTGAGGCGAAGGCAGGAGAGATTTCATATCGATCTCCTCTCGAGTCTCGATGAATAATATTCTAGAGGCGGTCCACCGTGAAGTATGACATGTACTTTTCTTTTGTCTTTTTGCGTTGTTCGGTGCCTCCTCCTCATCCTTGTCGCGTCGTTCGGCGAGCTGTCGTAGCACCTCCTCCTCATCGTGCCTTATGAGGTCATCGAAGAGCTACTGTGGTCATCAGCCAGGAGTGCCTCCGTGGGTGGTTTGATGATGTTGTTGGTGGAGGCATTAGTGTAACCTTTGGAACCGGCCATCTGAGGGCTGATTTTTGATAGATCTAAACACTCTTGTTCCCAGCGGAGTCGCCAAAATGTATGTTGGCGTCGATCTGGCACAAACACTGGGAAGAACCACATGGCAGTGCTCTCTACGGGAGTGCGGACGGTCCACGACATGGGATCAAATGGTCCGCAACCTCGCTGCAGGAACGGCTCCTCCTCTGCACTCTTCCCGGACGGTCCGTACCTGGGCCCGAACGGTCCGCCATAGCACAGAGGGTCTTCTTCTCCGTGAAGAACTAGAATCTCGCCTCTCGAGAGACCCTGTCAGGGAGGAGAGTTCCAAGAGTTGTCTTGGGGCCGATGAGCCGCCCAAGACGCCTCTAGTCAACATAGAGTCGAACAGCGGCGGAGAAAGAGGTCGAGGAAGACTAATACTAGACCTAGACTAAGGCTGTACTCCATCTATATAAAGGGAAGGTTCGGATCTATTACAAGTCGGTTCTAGAGCTTATCCCGCATGTCAAGAAGTCTGGAACCCTAACTGATTCTGCACACACGCAGAGGGCCCACGCCGCTATGGCGGACAGTCTAGCCCTGAGACCTGATCGTCTGTACTGTTATTTTCAATGCTCAATGACTACAAAGATCATTACATCCAACCTTTTAGCCCACCTGCATAATAGTTATATCTTTATTACTAATGTATACCCCACTTGTCTCTCAAGGTTTCTTGATTCTCATGTCTAAGCCAGCTATAAGTTTACATATCGCTTCTTCTCTCTCCTTTTGTCTCTCTTTTAATTCAACATTTAGCCTTATTGTAGCCTATTATTATGCTTGCTCTAAGGCTATGATCAACAGATCGTGTATATGACCATACAAAAACATCGTTTTACACCGTAAACAGTACTATTTACAGAGTGAAATTTGAAATGAGAGACATGGATGGGTGCATGGCGACAACACGTGACAAGTAGGCGACGCATCAAAAGTTTGAAGTGAAGATAAACTTTTATATCAAACCCGTAAAAAATTGTTGAGGTATAAAATTTTATAAATGACGTTTTTTACCTGAAACATTAACTTTTGATTATCTAGCTCACATCTTGCGGAAAACCAAACGATTCGATGCAGCATGGGCGAAGAGCCATTGCCATGCAGACAACTTTCCTGACCGAAGAGAAAGCATTATTGTGTGTTAATTAGGCTCCGTGAGGAAGGCAAGACATGATCCTGCAGCCATAGTAGTATAGTAGTGGATGCGACCATTGCGGCGTGAACCACACGCAGCAGGATACACGCAACAAGATCGGGCCGCCACGTATTCGTTGAGAAAGGGATCCGTTGCTGGGCTTCGCAAATAAAGGTATCTATTGTAACTCAGTGGTAAAACCAGTAGAGAGATAGAGAGAATGACAAATGACAGAACTGTTGTCGTCTTTATTGCAGAGGAGTAGTTTATATACAAGTGTATACATGGTTCCCCAAGGGGTGTGACCCTTGGGCAGGAACTGCCAATGGATGGGCTTGATCACATGTGCATAATGTTTTGTAACACTCCCCCTTGATCAATCCAAGTCCATTTGATCATCTACAATCTGTTCTCCAAAATATTATCTCCTTAAAAACCCTGTGGGAAAAATAAGGAGTACACAATGCTTTTTGGACCCTGAGAGAATCTCACTTGAACTCCAAAAGGCAAGTATGCTTGTAATCATCATGCATAAAAACCCCTGTGGGGAAAAATCAATGATGAAGCATATAGCTTAGTTGATATTATCTCGTTAAAAACTTTGGATGAGAAAACCTTAAAAAGGCAAAACTCATACAAAGAAAAGAGTGTAATATGATGATTCAAAACAGGTTAAACATCATAGAGAATTTCTCCCCCTGATCCTTGCAAGTTAATACACCTTTTCTACCAATCCCCTCAACATATTTCTGAAACATGGAGTATGGTAGAGATTTGTGAATAAATCAGTATGATTATCACAAGACTTTGTTTGCAAGATGTTTATATCTCCATTTTCTTGAAGATCATGGGGATAAAACAATTTAGGAGCAATATGTTGCTCCTGATATAACTTGTTTTCATCTGAACAACACAAGCTCAATTATCTATACAGATAATGGTCGGTGGTTCAATTGAACCATGGTACGACATTGTTCTCCAATGGACTTCTAGCCCAAAGAACAATAATATGTCTATAGCCATCATCTCAAAACCCCCGTGGGGAAAATAAATGATGAGACATATAACTCAGGCTAATATTTCTCCAAGATAATCTAGTCAGAAAATGTGAGAAATCAACATATCAGCCGAGTCTCCTTAAAAACCCAATGGGAAAAATAAGGATAATAGTCATACTCTATTGTTGATCCATTTGAATTCTAGGGAGATAAACTCATAACCTAGTTCAAATATAACAATAGCTATGTCATAATGTATCATCCTTAAAAACCTCTACGGAAAAAATAGATGATACGACATGGGCCTTCTGTTGATGTTGCCTCGTTAAAAACTTTGAATGAGAAACCCAAACAGGGGAAAAACTCATGCAAAGAAAAGAGTACAACATGATAAACAACACAAAGTATAATTATCTTTATAGATAATAAGGTCAATGATATAAAATCATGACCACCACATACCCTCAGTATGTAGTATATCATTCTGTACAATCCCACAAAGTGTGCTACAGAATGATTAGTGTAAGTGACCATTAATCTCTGTTGATCGATATTTATCAAACAGTAGGTCCAACTTATTAGAAGTGTGTCATTGATCTTGTACCTGGGGATCTTCTATAGATATCCAAGATCAGTATATCCAAACATAAGGAGAGCATGAGTACACCTGGAGATCATAACTCGATCTCATGTGCTGTTAGCTAGCAAATAATTGCGAAGCAATATCCGGCCGGATGCTCTTGCAAGATACAATAGCACATCTCATGATCTGAAAGAATCAAATAACAATGATTCCCTCATATTGAATTTCTTTAATATATGTTGGATATAGACAACTCTGTATCCAAGATACTCAAGATAGTTTACTTTGAATTGAAAATTTCTTTCAATTCATATTCTCTATCTTGAACTCCGTCGATAAGTAATGTATGTTTAGAAATATGCTGCTCATATTTACTCTAAACATACCATTTTTCGTGTATCCCCTCGAAAGGAAGAATTCACTAGGTCACTTGTACCATATTTGACCGGGATGCTCTAAGTCACAAAGATTTTCCAAGCATTGCAAATTTGTGATTGGTGATTATGTATTTGGAATCCTTCAAGACTCCACAAATACCATAATCCAGTGACCACATATGTATATGTTGTCACTACATCTATCAACTGCACAGATAGATGATTTACTGCCCATAATATTGTATCGGAATTTTACCACTCACAGTAGAGGAGAATTTATAGCATTAAAATAATGCTTGGGTTTGTGTATAAAACCCAGTTGCTACTAGCCATGCTTTCTCACCACCTCATTGTTTTCAAGTCCATGAAAACAAACTTATATCCACAGTAAGATACATGAAGTGGAAATAATTAAACACTTCTTTCTGGTGAGCAAGGCTATCTCTACAACATTGTATCACTCAACAAGATCCAGTTTGAGCATACTCGTGCTCTGCTATGGCCATAGTTTTTTTGGATCACTTGGAGCGCATATACAATTGCTGAGATGTATGTGTCGACACTTGTAGCTTTCAAATAACACAATTCTCTAGTTGACATAAAGTCATTTTCTTATGCACCCTTATGATTTCTCATGAAATCCCAAAACGAGAATAAAGGGCTTCCGATAACCTAGCCTCATCAGTGCGCACTGAGCTAGGTAGTGAATGTCTTTCATTCACAGGATAATCCATATCCTCTAGGTGTCCACCAATAGTATGTTGGTTACCAACGAATAGTTGGTCTGCATTTACTATCTCAGAAGGTCTAGCCTTCAGCTGCTTGCAAGCATCTTAATCCCAATTTGTGACCATACTTCTCCCCTTCTTATTTACAACAACGTTGCAATAGGGAGTTGAGTGGTGTTCCATTTAACCACTCTTTCTGGCACTTCCACATAGGATTACTTTGAGTGACACCTCATAGTAAAAGCTCATGGCAGTTAATTTACAACATCTTGCAAATCATTCGAACCCAAAGGTTCAGTTTTAGTATGTGATCCTGAGCCTGAATGGTCACTGCATTCATTATAATTTCCTGGCATTCTTTTTGGTACTTGAAATCTCCCCTAATGCCCGAAAAAGCTCATGATTCAAGCAAGCGTACGGGCCGTAAATAGATTCTCACGAAGAGATTCTAAAACTTAATGATCGACGGAGAATGAATTCTCACATAGATCCCCAGCTTTTTGTGTGCCCATATATGTACGCTGTGGTGGTGACATTGGGAACATACCCAATGTACGCATGGGAAATCTTTCACGGATTCCCACGTACTAAAAACCATAGGGTTACTTGTACATGCAGTATATGCAGTTAATCACAAGTCAAGAGCATGCAAAACTTCCTGATTCCAACCATAACTAGTTGGAAATGACAATTCATTACTGATGGTCATTAATGATCTGAAATTTTCAAATCTATCACAGATTCATCATATCCTTTATGGATATCATTCTAAATACCAAGGTAAATAATCATCATTGTAAGCACATTTGGTAAATTTAGTAGCGTGGAGGCTAATATGCTCAAGCTTGAGACATTATTACTTAATGGTCATGTTGAAAGTCGTCTAGAGGGGGGTGTGAATAGGCGAAACCTGAAAATTAAAACTTTATCCCCCATCTAGATCCCTTGATTAGTGGTTAGAACAAGATATACAATTATCGGAGTATAAAAACTAAGTCCTTGCTTGTAAAGAGTATTGCTTTCAAATAATGCGAAATTGATAAAACAATACAACTAATAGGTCTATGAGAATAAAGCAAAGGGGCTTAGATAAGAAGAGCAATGACACAAGTTCTTTCTTGCAATGTGTTGCTTCACTAAATGAGAATTTAACTTAAAGCAACACCAAATAATATTAGCAACGAATAGTGCAAGAAAAACTTGGAAAGGGAAAGAACAAACAAATCACAAGCAATAAGCACACGAGACACGGGTGATTTGTTTTGCCGAGGTTTGGCCCTCGAAGGCCTAGTCCCCGTTGAGGAGTCCACTAAGGACGGGTCTCTTTCAACCCTTTCCCTCTCTCCACCGATCACGCAAGACCGGCGAGCTCTTCTTCTTCTCAAGGATCACTTAAGACCCCGTAAGGACCACCACACACTTTGGTGTCTCTTGCTAGCTTTACAAGCCTCCAAAACTTTGGAGGAAGTTCAATGGGAGTCAAAACTCCACGCACAAATGAACACAAAGATGTAGTACACACTATCTCTCAATGAATCTCACAAGGCACTAGAGCTAAATTGCACGAGAGGTTTTCTTTTGCTTGCTCTCGCTTTTGTGGCACTTGTGTGGGTTGTAGTGGTCTAAATCTTGTGTATAGGATGAATCAATGAATATATGTGGTTGGGAGGGCTTGAGTATGTCAACTAGATGACTTGGAATGTTGCTTGGTCTCCCACACCTTGAAGTGGCCGGTTGGGGTGGTATTTATAGCCACCAACCAAATTGTAGCCGTTGGAGAAGATGCTGGCGATGGGCGCACCGGACAGTGTCCGGTGTGCCGCCACGTCATCCTCCCGTTAGGGCTTGGAGCTGGTCGACCGTTGGAGGCTTTGTCCTCATGTGGCACCGGACAGTCCGGTGTGACACCGGACAGTCCAGTGCCTCTCTGACCGTCTGCTCTGACATCTGATTTGCTCTATTCACTTTACAGAGTCGACTGTTGCACGCAGATAGCCGTTGCTCCGCTGGCACACCGGACAGTCCGGTGGTGCACCGTACAGTCCGATGAATTATAGCGGAGCTGCACCTGAGAACCCCGATGCTGAAGAGTTTGAGGTCGATCCTCCCTAGTGCACCGGACACTGTCCGGTGGCACACCAGACAGTCCGGTGCACCAGACCAGGGAGCACTTCGGTTTCCTTTGCTCCTATCTTTTGAGACCTTTCTTTTGACTTTGTATTGGTTTGATGTGAACCTTTGGCACCTGTAAAACATTTATTCTAGAGCAAACTAGTTAGTCCAATTATTTGTGTTGGGCAATTCAACCACCAAAATCATTTAGGAAAAGGTTTGACCCTATTTCCCTTTCAATCTCCCCCTTTTTGGTGATTGATGCCAACATAAACCAAAACAAATATATAAGTGCAGAATTGAACTAGTTTGCATAAGGTAAGTGCAAATGTTGCTTGGAATGAAACCAATATAGTCATTTCTATTAGATATGCATGAATTGTTTTGCACCACGCTTGCACCACAGTTTTGTTTTGCAAATTTTTGTAAGATTCTTTTTCAAAAAGTTTTACAAATAGTCAAAGGTAAATGAATAAGATTGAAAGAAGCATTTTCAAGATTTTAAAATTTTCTCCCCCTGTTTCAAATGATTTTCCTTTGACTTAAACAAAACTCCCCCTCAATGAAATTCTCCTCTTAGTGTTCAAGAGGGTTTTACAAATTTTTGAAGATGCTAGAACTTTCTCCCCCTTTTTGAACACAATAAGATATCAATTTGAAAAACTTCATTTTTAAAATTCGGTGGTGGTGCGGTCCTTTTGCTTTGGGCTCATACTTTCTCCCCTTTTGGCATGAATCGCCAAAAACGGATGCTTGTGAGTGAAATATAAGCCCTTTTTACTTTCTCACAATGGTAAACAAACAAATATGAGTGAAGATTATACCAAAGTGGAGAACTATGCGGAATACCGGCAAAGAGTGGATAATATCGAAGGAGTTGAGTGGAAGCGTCGTCTTTGCCGAATACTCCATTTCCCTTTCAATTCTATGACTAAGCATGAGAACACACTTGAAAACACATTAGTCATAGACATATGATCAAAGGATTTATCAAATTAAGCATGATCATAGTTCTATATAACACAGATTGCTCCCCCTAAATATGTGCATGGAGAGAAACACATATTTTGGCCTTAAATGCTAATTGCACATTATTAGATTAATGAGAACATATCTATATCATACAGAACATGTAGTGCATTGTGTCATAGTATAAGTGTGATGCTCATGACAGTTTATGCACTTATGAAAGCATGTTATAAACATTTTAAGCATTTTCCCTTAAGGATTTCAAAGAGGCTTAAGGACCATCCACCTTTGAAACAAAGGTAGCTTATCCTCGTTACAAGGTTAAGCTTTAAGCTCTTTGACAATAAAATTACTTCATCTAGTTTCAACAAAGATGCATTAATGCAGGAATGAAATTTTAGGAGGTTAAACTAGGTATGAAGCAGGGATAATGCATTGACATACTTTCTCTTCCTTTTATACAAGATATGCAAAGAAAGTATAGAAAAGGAAGGTTTAGGTACAAGTTTAAATGAAAGGAGGTAGTTTTACCATTTTGTACCTTCACATAGAGACGCTCTCTTCATTGTGCTTTGTCCTTAGTCTTAGTTGCTTAAGACCTATACTCAAGACAATATATGAAAATGTTTTGCACAAGAGAGAGTTCTACAACTAGTGATCCTTCTCCAAGCCATTGTTAGCATATATCAAATGGATCACAAATTACATAAATGTATCATGAATTCTCCTTTTAACTTAGTGCATATCAAGAGAGATATGGATTGATAGAATATGTTGCACTAAGAAGCATAAGTGTTAATTGAAGTTATTCAATGATCAAACAAATAACAGATGTGATCAAAAGAACAACATATGCATTAGAATAGGAGAATCCAGTAAATATGCTACTTTAGCAATGAAGGCAACAATCCTTGATAAGAGCGACATCATTTTAACAAGTTGGATTGATATGTAGTAGCATACATCATGAGAAACTTATTCTCATGCAAGAGACTATATGAGATTACTAGGATAAAGCGATAGTCTCAACATAATCAAGATATAGAAATAGGCTCCCCCTAGAGATATGCATCAAGAATTTGAATGAGATGAATAGATGCATTCATTTTAGAGACGAGTAGGGAGAAGCATCATACATCTTGATCAAGGCTTATAAAATTTGCAATAAACACCTTATGCCTGATATTCTCATAATTAAAAGGATTTAGAATACTCACAACCACACCATTGATTGTTTTGTAGAAGTAGGTGGTGTTGTTGTTGATGTTCTCCTCTTTTATTTGAGAGTCCTCCCTTTGCAGTGGCTTTTTTTTCCTTTCAAACTTATTGAAAATACTCAAGAAAGATGTTAATAACACAAGGGAGTATATAGTGAAGGATGATTTCTTTAGATAGGAAATAAACACAATTCATCATCCATAATTCATATACATGATGTAAATTCCTTAACGTTAGTGCACATCATTAGAAAAGAGGAATATGCACCCTTTAAACATTTTGATCAATCATAGGAAATTTAGTTCTTCATATTGAATTTAGTAATCACTACTTGGAAGCAAGTCAATATGAGAACACACACACACACACACACACACACACACACATATATATATATATATATAGCAAAGGCATGAAATAGATCCTATTGGACTAGTGCATTTATGAGAACGAGATTGAATGCATACTTAGCGAAAATCAAGTCCAATAAAGAATCTATCCTTCACATAGGTAGAATAAGATAATTTAGAGTGAATAACCATTGATGGGAAAAAGAGTTCCCATACCTTTGCTTTTAACTTTCTTCCTTTGGGCGAAGAGAAACCCTTGAAGCTTGTGGCTTGCACTTACTCTCTTGTCGATTTTAATAAGTAAGCTCAAAAGACATGTCATTAGTAGCACAAGCACTAGTTTCCCTTTTAGTAATCATTTTTGAAGGTAATGAAAGATAGAATACTAAAACATGGAAACTTCATAGCATAAATTGGATTATCCATAGATGATGTCATGCTCAATTTAACTCATAAAACAAGCATAGATAATTTCTTAAGATTATGGAACAAATCAAATTCATAACATGGAGAGTGATGAATGTAGAAGAATCATATCCAATTTTAAGCAAGAAGCACAACAACATATATCATTGGATTGATTTTTTTTCTTTTTATGTTAGATTACGCACTTCCAAAGAGAAACTTATTCTCTACAAGAGAGACTACTTGAGTTACTTTAGATAAAATCATTAGTCTCACTATTCTAGTTATAGAGAGAGTTTTCCTTTTATAAGTGTCCTAAGGATTTGAATTCCTTATATGACACCTTATTCCTTTAAGAACATGAAATATCTCTCTATTTCTAGAAGCATGTCAATAATAGAATGACTAGCGAAAAACAAGCCATGAGGTATTTACAATAACTAAAAGCATGTAGATTGCCAAAGTATAGAAATGATGAATATGCAATCTACCATATGAGAGGAATTCCTTCAAAGAATGGTGACTTTTCTATGTGACTACACAAGACACATAAGAAATGATAATTTAAAGACATTTGAAGTTCTTCTTTATCTATGTGACTACACAAGACACATGAGAAATCATAAATTAAGATACTTGCACTTAAAAACACAAGTGTTACCATTCTTCGGCTTTCCTCCATGTTGTAGGCCTTGATTTTTCCGCACAAGATAATTCTTTGTTTCCTACAACATCAATATATTCCCCAAGATGATATGAGTTTTAGACATAACAATTTGAAATAACTTTGGGTCAATCTTGGATATATAGATCATTGAAGATTGATAGCTTGAGTTAAATTGAATTAACTTTTTCAAGCACCCCAAAGCTTCATATCATCTCCTTCTCCTACAAAGCTTGTCAAGCATATTTTGGTACCCATCTCTTGATGGGTCCATCAAGGTTAGTTAATAAAGATCTAGGAACCCAAACGTCCTTTGTGTTAGCACTAGGTAAACTCATTACCTTTCTAGCACAAGTTGCAATTTTTGGTTGCCTAGTTATATGAGAAATAATTGACAAGCTAGGAGTGGGATTGTTACCAATGGAACAATCCTTGCATTGATGTCCCTTCTTTCGGCATATGTAGCATAGGCGATCCTCAAGTCTTGAAGATTTCTTCTTTCCTTGTTTTCTTTCTTGCTACATGGTTAGTGAATATTTTCTTTTCTAACACTATGCCTTTTTGTTTTAAATGGGGACAAGACCTAAACAAGTGTCCCTTCTTGGAGCATTTAAAACAAATTTTATCATCCTTGTTAATAATCAAGTCATTTTTAATATAGGGACATGACCTAATAGAGTGCCCCTTTTCAAAGCATTCACTACACTTCTTACTTTTCTTAGTGTGAAGTGTGACTTGATTATTACCTTGGATGTTACCTTTTATGGAGGCGTGGTTGAGGCTTTTGGAAGAGGTATTGATTTTCTTGTTTTGTTCCTTCCTCTTGACAATCCTCAAGTCCTTAACATTTTCTTCAAGGGATTTAGTGCGTGCCACGGTTGTTGTCACACCCGGTTTTTAGAAGGTAAACCGAATGCGAACCATGTACGTGCCAGGATCAGTTATTCACGTACACAGCAGTTACATAACATGGACATCATCACACAGTGCTCAAATAGTATTAAAAGGGAAATAATAGTCGATTACATCATACGTCTGAGACGTCCATATAGTTCTTACAATAAATCAAAGTGCGGAAAAGAAACGTAGATAACGCGGCCTTCACAGGCAGCCGACTGGGGGTTGCCGCTAACCCACACCTAGAACTCGTCGTAGTCTTGGAACTCCTGGAAGTCTCCTTCCACAGCTTCATCTTCTCCTGAGCAGTGGTTGCAATGCTGACAACCTAGGGGGGATTGGTGTGTAGAGCAAGGGTGAGTACACATCAACATACTCAGCAAGCATCCCGTTTGGCTGTAGTGGACTAGCTTTATGTGGGGATAAGTCAAGCAGTTGCTTTTAGTTGGTCAGGTTATTACTTACTAGTAGAGAGCCAGGTTTTAACATTAACCCAAGTTATTAGCCCAATGTATCCTTTCCAAACGGAAAGAATACCACTTACCAATACCATAATCATAATCAGAACCATCAATCTCATTGCCACCTGTACCAAAATATCTCTGATCAAGTATCACTAATCTCTGGAGCTCCCTTGGCCGCTCATAACCGCGAGCACGGCTGATATATCAGTTTCATAACACTCTGCAGAGGTTGTGCACTTTACCCACAAGCCGTGATTCCCTTTCTGCCCGGAGAGAGCGACTCCCCATTGACCACTACCTAGGTGGTCCAGTAGGGCATCACTACGTAGCCTTTACAAAGATTCCCCGAGGCTGTAGCCGCCCGTTAGGTTTCCTAAATGTACCGCACTCCTCCCCAAGGGACAAATCAACCTTGGCAGAGCGAGCCGCATACACCGAGCCCCATTGACGGCACAACGGCTAAGCGAACTACACCCCGGTTCCTCCAATTATTCAGCTAAGGGCGTCCCATTCCACCCTCATGGTTGCACTGTTTTCCCGGGCGGTCATCCATTGAACAGGTCCTTACGGAGAGGCACTCGAGAAACCGCTCGAGTCCCCTTAAAGGTCACAAATATAATCATAAATAAGAAGGGGAAAACAGCGTATCATAGATAATCACATCATGTTCATTGATTAGAGTTGAGCAATAGCATCAGACTAAGCAGTAATAATCCGACCCAAATAGGTAAACAAGGACATGGATAACAAAAGCTAGTCAATTCTTAGGTATAAATGTGTAATGCGGGAGGTGAATTAAAGAATGAATAGGACAAAGATAGGTCAAAGGACACTTGCCTCCACCAACCGACTGCTGCTCAGGGGCTTCTCCTGCGAATTCCTCGGGCTCTTCGACCGGATCGTTCTCTATGCGAGCGCAAACATACATACATCCATATATTTAATACAAAAGAACAGTACACCATACAAGGGAACAAATAAAGTGAATATGCATCAAGTATGACATTCGATATCGCATTTGTTATGGTTAGAAAGAAACGGGAGAGGGTCTCGCAGGGGTTAAATCTTATGCACTAATGATTAGTTACAATTGGTTCTTAACAAAAGAATTCTGTTATATACACTAATGGAAACCTAATCATTTTAAGTTGATCAACATTGAACGAGATAAACAATTAACTAAATGAATCAACTAGCGCAACGAAATTCTAAATTAAACTTCCTATTTCAATAGCATGAACAATGATTAGCCTACCTAAAATAAAATAGCTATGATAACAGAAAGTAAAATAAAATAAAATAAAATAAATAAAAAAAAACAGGGGGGCGGTTGAACCGGCCCTAGGGGCGGTTGAACCGGCCGAGCAGGGGCGGTCGAGCGCGGGGGGGGGGGGGGGGCGGCGGCTGAGCCGGGGCGGTTGAACCGGCCCGGGGGCGGTTGAACCGGCCGGCTGGGCGAGTGGCTGGGCCGGCCAGGGGCGCGGCCGAACCGGCGGGCAGGGGGCGGCTGGGCGGGCGGCCAGGGGCCAGGCGCGGCCGAGGGCGCGGCCAGGGCGGGCCGGGGGCGCGGCTGGGCGCGGCTGGGCGCGGCCGGGGACGCGGCTGGGCGCGGCTGGGCGCGGCCGGGGCCGGCCAGGGCGCGGCCAGGCGGGCCGGGGAGCGCGGCCAGGGGCCAGGCGCGGCCGGGCGGCTGGGGGAAAGGGGAGGGGAGAGGAGAGGAGAGGGGAGAGGGAGGAGGGGGGGGCTCACCGGGGCGGGCGGCCGACGGTGAGGGCGGCGGTTGGGCAGGGGCGGCGCTAGGGGCGGCGCTAGGGCAGGGGGTAGGGGTGGCGGCTAGGGAGAGAATGAGAGAGAGAGGGAGGGAGAGGGAGAGGGAATTTGGGAAAAAAAGGAGGGGGTGGGGGGCGGTTGGGCCTACCAAGGCCCAAGAGGGGGCGCGGGGGGGGCGGCTGGGCCGGCCAAGAGGCCCACGGCGCGGGAGAGAGAAAGGGGAAGAGGGAGAGAGAAAGAAAGAAAAAGAAAAAGAAAAAGATTATCTCCTTTTCGAAATCCGATTTTCCTACATGAATGCATTCACGTTCTCAATCAATCCAAAAGAATGCACGGTTCGGCATGGTGCATCAAACAATATAAAGCAACTCTAGAGTTTTTCTTTACACGGGAATCCCAAACCGAATCCCGCTAAAGCTTTGGAAAAGGTCAAGGTCTAGCGAGGGGAAAAAGAAAAAGAAAAGGTAACGCCCGAATTTTGGCGAGTAAAGAAAAGAAAAAAAAATTCAACTGCAAAAATTCGGGGCGTTACAAACCTATCCCCCTTAAAAGAATCTCGCCCTCGAGATTCAGGGTTGGCTAGCAAAGAGCTCTGGGTACTTAGCCATCAAATCATCTTCACGCTCCCAGGTTGCTTCTTCCTCAGAGTGGTGATTCCATCTGACTTTGCACATTCTGATGGTCTTCCTTCGGGTGACTCTATCTGCAACCTCAAGGATCTGAGCTGGCTTCTCAACATAGGTCAAGTCCTCCTGGACTTCAAGACCTTCCACTGGCAACTGCTCTTCTGGCACACGCAAACACTTCTTCAACTGAGACACATGAAAGACATCATGCACAGCAGACAAATTCTCTGGCAGGCTGAGCTGATAAGCCACTTCTCCACGCTTTGCAAGAATCTGATACGGACCAATGTAGCGGGGTGCTAGCTTGCCTTTCACTCCGAATCTTCTGACTCCTCTGATCGGTGACACTTTCAGATAGACAAAGTCTCCGACTTCAAAACTCAGCTCTCTTCTTCTTGTGTCTGCATAGCTTCGCTGCCTCGATTGCGCTATCTTCAGATTCTCCCGGACCATCTTGATGTTCTCTTCGGCTTCAAGCAAAATGTCTGGCCCAAACACTTGCTTCTCTCCAGGCTGATCCCATTGCAACGGAGTTCTACAACTCCTTCCATAGAGCGCTTGAAACGGTGACATCTTCAAACTGGCCTGGTAACTGTTGTTATAGGAAAACTCTGCATAAGGCAATCGCTTGTCCCATCCGGACTGATCTTGCAACGCACAGGCTCTCAACATGTCTTCAAGAATTTGATTGGTTCTTTCAGTCTGGCCATCTGTCTGCGGGTGATAAGCTGAACTGAAATTCAGATGTGTGCCCAAAGCTTCATGCAACTGCTGCCAGAAATGAGAGGTGAACTGCGTTCCTCTGTCTGACACTATCTTCTTTGGCACACCATGAAGACAAACGATCCGAGACATGTACAACTCTGCCAATACTGCACTGTTGTAGCTGGTCTTGACAGGTATGAAGTGGGCTGACTTGGTCAAACGGTCCACTACTACCCAAATAGAATCGTAGCCGGCTCGAGTGCGAGGCAATCCGACTATGAAATCCATACCGATTTCATCCCATTTCCACTGAGGAATCTGCAATGGTTGCAACAATCCAGCAGGTCTCTGGTGCTCTGCCTTAATTCTTCGACAACTATCGCACATAGCCACATGCTCTGCGATTTCCCTCTTCATTCCGTACCACCAGAATTTCTTTTTCAGATCCTGATACATCTTCTCACTGCCAGGGTGAATCGAATAAGCTGTCTCATGAGCTTCCTTGAGAATCAACTCCCGAATGGACTGGACATTGGGAACACACAAGCGGTCTTTGAACCATATCACGCCTTCTGCATCTTCTCGAAAATCTTTGCCTCTGCCATCTAGAATCAGTCGCCGAATCTCATTGATCTTCTCATCATTCTTCTGCGCCTCTTTGATCTCGCGCTCCAAGGTAGGTTCCAATTCAACTGTGACTCCTCGCGAATTGTTCAGAAATCCGAGACTCAACCTGTCAAACTCCTTGGCTAACTCATAAGGCATCGGACGAGCGACCATCAGATTGACTTGACTCTTTCTGCTCAAAGCATCTGCCACTACGTTTGCTTTGCCTGGATGGTAATGGATCTCCAACTCATAGTCTTTGATCAACTCTAACCATCTTCGCTGCCTCATGTTCAATTCTAACTGAGTGAATATGTACTTCAGACTCTTGTGATCTGTGTAAACATTGCATTTTTGTCCATACAGATAGTGCCTCCATGTCTTCAGTGCGTGAACCACTGCTGCCAACTCTAGGTCATGGATTGGGTAATTCTTCTCATGAACCTTCAGCTGTCGGGACGAGTAAGCCACAACTCTTCCCTCTTGCATCAACACGCATCCCAAACCTGTGTAACAAGCATCACAGTACACAGAGAAGGGCTTGTGCACATCAGGCAAGACTAGGACAGGCGCTGTTGTCAACTTCTCTTTCAGCACTTTGAAGGCCTCTTGGCATTTCTGGGTCCACTTGAACTCAACCTTGTTGCCTAGCAACGCTGTCATTGGTTTCGCAATCTTCGAAAACCCTTCAATGAATCGCCGATAATATCCGGCCATTCCAATGAAGCTCTTGATTCCTCGAGCATCCGTTGGCGCTTTCCAGTTCAGAATATCTGCCACTTTCTTCGGATCCACAGCCAATCCTTCTTTGTTGATTATGTGACCCAAGAACAGGACTTCACTGATCCAGAACTCACACTTGCTCAACTTTGCATACAACTGGTGTTCTCGCAATCTCTGCAATACCATCCTCAAATGATTTGCATGCTCTTCTTCACTTTGAGAATAAACCAGAATGTCATCAATGAATACCACCACAAACTTATCGAGATAATCCATGAATACACTGTTCATCAGATTCATGAAGAACGCTGGTGCATTGGTCAAACCAAAAGACATCACTGTGAACTCATACAAACCATACTTGGTAATGAATGCCGTCTTCGGAATGTCCGAAGGTCGGATCCTGAGCTGATGATAACCTGACCTCAGATCAATCTTGGAGAACACACTGGCTCCTCTCAACTGGTCGAACAGGTCTTCTATTCTGGGCAAAGGGTACTTGTTCTTGATCGTGACTTCATTCAAAGCTCGATAATCGATACACATCCTCTTGGTGCCATCTTTCTTCTCCACAAACAGGACAGGGGCGGCCCAAGGCGAGGTGCTTGGCCGGATGTAACCTTTCTCTGATAGCTCATCAATCTGCTTCTTAAGCTCAACCAACTCTGGTCCAGATATTCTGTAAGCTCTCTTAAAGATAGGGGCGGTTCCAGGAAGAAGCTCTATGGCAAACTCAACTTTCCGCTCTGGTGGCATACCCGGTAAGTCCTTTGGAAACACATCCGGGAATTCAGACACAACCTTGATATTCTCAATTGGGTCTGCTTCACTGCTATCGACAGCCATCTGATAACAACTTCCTCTCTTTGGCTCAGGCGGGACTAACTCGGTCACCACTTCCTCTCCTAGTGGGGACACCAACTTGATTGTCCTTTTATCACAACTGATAACTGCCTGATACTTATCTAGCCAATTCATCCCTAGGATGACATCTATTCCCTGAGTACCCATTACTATAAGGTTAGCGGGAAACGCTATCCCCCTTATTTCCACACTTACATTCAAACATATGCTATCAGCTCGAATTCTACCACCGGCTGAGTCAATTTGAATGGGGGTTGACATGGCAGTAATTGGAAGATTATGTGCTTCTACCCATGATGCAGTAATAAAAGAATGCGTTGCTCCAGTATCAAATAACACTTCTGCAATATGGGAGTCGACTGGGAACATACCTACTGTCATGCCGGGGGTCTCCTGAACTGCTTCAGCCTCCAAGTGGTTCAGTCTCCCATGATTATAGCGCTGCTGAGGGCGGTTGCCTGATCCAGGCTGAGACACATTCTGCTTTGCTGGGGCATTGGGGCCTGACTGCTGCTGGGCTGCCTTCTTCAGACATTGCATCACCCAGTGGCCTTGCTCTCCACAGTGGAAACATGCTCTATTTCCAACCTGAGCTGGTGCTGCCTGACTGCTCTGCTGAGTTGCTGGGGCAGGAAGACGAGGTGCCTGCTGATTCTGCCTCTGAAACTGACCTCCTGATTGATTGCTCTGACGGTTCTGGTACTGATGCTGAGGGTACTGCCTTTGGAACTGCTGATACTGCTGACGCTGCTGATGCTGCTGAGGTGGACGCTGGTTCTGCCTGAACTGCTGAGGTTGATTGCCTGAAAAACGAGGGCGACTGCTGCTTCCAGGCTGGGGTCCACTGATCTTGCGCTTACGATCTTCCATCTCCTTACGCTTCCTTTCTGTCATGATTGCTCTGTCAATCAGGTGCTGGAATGTCGGGAAGGTATGATTCATCAGCTGATACTGCAGAGGGTCGACCAAGCCTCTCAGAAAACGGTACTGTCGCTTGGCGTCGGTGTTGACATCTTCAGGAGCATAGCGGGACAACTGCAGAAACCTGTCTCGATACTCACTGACAGATGATGACCCTTGCTTAAGGGCCAGGAACTCCTCCTTCTTCACTGTCATCAGACCTGCAGGCACATGGTACTGACGAAAGCTACCTCTGAATTCTTCCCAGGTGATGGCATCGGGGTTGGCATGGGTGGCGAGGTAAGACTCCCACCAGGATTGGGCTGCTCCTCTCAACAGACGGGGACCATACAAGACTTTCTCCCTGTCGTCACACTGAGCGGTATGCAACTCCCGCTCCACAGTGCGCAGCCAATCTTCAGCATCCATGGGGTCAGAAGAGTGAGCGAACGTTGGGGGATGACCTCTCATGAATTCAGCACGCTTGTCTCTAGGCATCTGAGGCATCTGAGGCTGGGGTGGTGCTTGCTGCTGCTGCTGCTGAATGGCGGCCAGAGTCTGACCGATGGCCTGAACTGCCTGAGTCTGCATCAGAAACATCTGCTCGATCGACATCGGGGGCGGGGGCGGCAGGTGCTGCTGCTGGGGCACCTCATCCTGCGGGGCGGCTTGCTCCTGCTGAGCACGCCTTCCTCCTCTACGCCTGTTCTCTGACATCTGCAGAACGCAACCACACATCAGAACTGATCTGGCAAATCTTGCAGCATAAGAAAAGAGTATAGAATTCTCCAACAGCACTGAACAGATGAGCATCTTCACTGATCTCCAACACAGACCACACAGCTTCTCAGATAAAGAGGAAAGTAGAATAAAGGTTTTCCCAACTATATAACTAACTCCATTAACATAATATGTAAACCAAAATGCAGGGGATACCTACACTCTGGTGACAATCATTACAAAGATCCAAACCAAACATAGTTCATCATGACAAACATAAATGCACAGGATATAGCAAACTACCCTGTCTAACTAAGACTAACTAAGACCGAGACTAACGCTAAGACTGAAGCTTCTATGTATATATTTTGTATTAATTACAAGATCCAACTCTAACGATCTATGGTTCTAGATTTATCTTGGTCTTGCAGTCGGGATTGCCATAAGACTGGAGTCCACGCCGAGGTGAGCGGTACGGGTGCTGAGTCCCAACGGGAGCGGGGGAACCATCATCCAAGTGACGACGCTCCGCGCGCTCAGCCCGCAGCAGGGCGATCTCAGCACAAGCCCTACTCAGCTCGTCTAATGCATGGTCCAGCTCCGTGTTTAGCACGGCGGCTAGGTTGACTGTGCTGCTCAACCTAGGATTGTCCTCACCAGCAGGTGAAACAATCACGCCTCCTGTGCTGCCAGATGGACGGCGGGGGTAATACCTCAGGTCGAGGCCGTCAGCTACCCCACTGAGAACCGAGCAGTAGTGCGAAAGCGCACGCCGTGCAGCATCCTGCATGGCTGCCTCAGCTGAGTCCCGCTCAGAGATAGAATAGTGCTCTGAGCAAGCCTCCGCGCCCTGGAGACTGTTCTCCGGACGGCGCACCAAGCAGGTCGCCTCCCAGCGGTCCGGGTAGACCCCGCGACTATGCTGGTAGACCACACAGCGATACTCGATGGACCAAGTACGCCGGTCAAGTGCCCGACGTAGCAGGGTGTCGAGCGCATCGTGGAAGTGACACCCGCGAGCAGCGTCGCGAGTGATGGGTCGAGCAACCCATCCTTCCGGCTCATGGTTAGCAGAGAAGTCGATGTCGTAGCTCGGGCTGTCGTCGCCATCTCCGTCGTCTGGGTCTCCTCCAGCAGCTACTCCAGAAGCTGGGGCGCCCAGTGGTGGTGCAGGGGGCGCCTCCAGGGGAAGCACAGGAGAGCAGCTCCTCACAGACTCTATCTCCTGCTGGAGCGAGAAGGAAGAGCCCTGCTGCTCCTGTCGTCGACGTTCCTGCTCCTCATGCAGGCGGTGGTGCAGTCTCTCCAAGTGGCTGGACTGTCCGGCCACGGGACGGCGAAGCGGACGCTCAGCAAGGCGGGAGGGTAAGAAGGGGATGACGGACTTTCGTGCAGTGTATCTAAGTCGAGCCATCTACAAAAGACATCGCAAGCAAAAGGGTGAGAACAGAATTAATATGACTAGCAAATAATGAATCATAAATAAATGAAGGATCAGAATAAAACATAATTTTCAGCAAGGTATAATATATAGTAGAACATAGGTTTGGTCAGTATGACCAACTTTTGAAGGGGTACCAAAGTCAAGGCAAGGACAGAGGTCTATAATCCTTAGAACGACCATTCTACTCTAGGTTAGCGGTCCTACAGTCAACCTGGCTTTGATACCACTTATGTCACACCTGGTTTTTAGAAGGTAAACCGAATGCGAACCATGTACGTGCCAGGATCAGTTATTCACGTACACAGCAGTTACATAACATGGACATCATCACACAGTGCTCAAATAGTATTAAAAGGGAAATAATAGTCGATTACATCATACGTCTGAGACGTCCATATAGTTCTTACAATAAATCAAAGTGCGGAAAAGAAACGTAGATAACGTGGCCTTCACAGGCAGCCGACTGGGGGTTGCCGCTAACCCACACCTAGAACTCGTCGTAGTCTTGGAACTCCTGGAAGTCTCCTTCCACAGCTTCATCTTCTCCTGAGCAGTGGTTGCAATGCTGACAACCTGGGGGGGGGGATTGGTGTGTAGAGCAAGGGTGAGTACACATCAACATACTCAGCAAGCATCCCGTTTGGCTGTAGTGGACTAGCTTTATGTGGGGATAAGTCAAGCAGTTGCTTTTAGTTGGTCAGGTTATTACTTACTAGTAGAGAGCCAGGTTTTAACATTAACCCAAGTTATTAGCCCAATGTATCCTTTCCAAACGGAAAGAATACCACTTACCAATACCATAATCATAATCAGAACCATCAATCTCATTGCCACCTGTACCAAAATATCTCTGATCAAGTATCACTAATCTCTGGAGCTCCCTTGGCCGCTCATAACCGCGAGCACGGCTGATATATCAGTTTCATAACACCCTGCAGAGGTTGTGCACTTTACCCACAAGCCGTGATTCCCTTTCTGCCCGGAGAGAGCGACTCCCCATTGACCACTACCTAGGTGGTCCAGCAGGGCATCACTACGTAGCCTTTACAAAGATTCCCCGAGGCTGTAGCCGCCCGTTAGGTTTCCTAAATGTACCGCACTCCTCCCCAAGGGACAAATCAACCTTGGCAGAGCGAGCCGCATACACCGAGCCCCATTGACGGCACAACGGCTAAGCGAACTACACCCCGGTTCCTCCAATTATTCAGCTAAGGGCGTCCCATTCCACCCTCATGGTTGCACTGTTTTCCCGGGCGGTCATCCATTGAACAGGTCCTTACGGAGAGGCACTCGAGAAACCGCTCGAGTCCCCTTAAAGGTCACAAATATAATCATAAATAAGAAGGGGAAAACAGCGTATCATAGATAATCACATCATGTTCATTGATTAGAGTTGAGCAATAGCATCAGACTAAGCAGTAATAATCCGACCCAAATAGGTAAACAAGGACATGGATAACAAAAGCTAGTCAATTCTTAGGTATAAATGTGTAATGCGGGAGGTGAATTAAAGAATGAATAGGACAAAGATAGGTCAAAGGACACTTGCCTCCACCAACCGACTGCTGCTCAGGGGCTTCTCCTGCGAATTCCTCGGGCTCTTCGACCGGATCGTTCTCTATGCGAGCGCAAACATACATACATACATATATTTAATACAAAAGAACAGTACACCATACAAGGGAACAAATAAAGTGAATATGCATCAAGTATGACATTCGATATCGCATTTGTTATGGTTAGAAAGAAACGGGAGAGGGTCTCGCAGGGGTTAAATCTTATGCACTAATGATTAGTTACAATTGGTTCTTAACAAAAGAATTCTGTTATATACACTAATGGAAACCTAATCATTTTAAGTTGATCAACATTGAACGAGATAAACAATTAACTAAATGAATCAACTAGCGCAACGAAATTCTAAATTAAACTTCCTATTTCAATAGCATGAACAATGATTAGCCTACCTAAAATAAAATAGCTATGATAACAGAAAGTAAAATAAAATAAAATAAATAAAAAAAAATAAAAAACAGGGGGGGCGGTTGAACCGGCCCTAGGGGCGGTTGAACCGGCCGGGGCAGGGCGGCCGAGCAGGGGCGGCCGAGCGCGGGGGGGGGGGGGGGAGGGGGGGGCGGCGGCTGAGCCGGGGCGGTTGAACCGGCCCGGGGGCGGTTGAACCGGCCGGCTGGGCGAGCGGCTGGGCCGGCCAGGGGCGCGGCCGAACCGGCGGGCAGGGGGCGGCTGGGCGGGCGGCCAGGGGCCAGGCGCGGCCGAGGGCGCGGCCGGGGACGCGGCTGGGCGCGGCTGGGCGCGGCCGGGGCCGGCCAGGGCGCGGCCAGGCGGCCGGGGGCGCGGCCAGGCGGGCTGGGGAGCGCGGCCAGGGGCCAGGCGCGGCCGGGCGGCTGGGGGAAAGGGGAGGGGAGAGGAGAGGAGATGGGAGAGGGAGGAGGGGGGCTCACCGGGGCGGGCGGCCGACGGCGAGGGCGGCGGTTGGGCAGGGGCGGCGCTAGGGGCGGCGCTAGGGCAGGGGGTAGGGGTGGCGGCTAGGGAGAGAATGAGAGAGAGAGGGAGGGAGAGGGAGAGGGAATTTGGGAAAAAAAGGAGGGGGTGGGGGGGCGGTTGGGCCTACCAAGGCCCAAGAGGGGGCGCGGGGGGGGCGGCTGGGCCGGCCAAGAGGCCCACGGCGCGGGAGAGAGAAAGGGGAAGAGGGAGAGAGAAAGAAAGAAAAAGAAAAAGAAAAAGATTATCTCCTTTTCGAAATCCGATTTTCCTACATGAATGCATTCACGTTCTCAATCAATCCAAAAGAATGCACGGTTCGGCATGGTGCATCAAACAATATAAAGCAACTCTAGAGTTTTTCTTTACACGGGAATCCCAAACCGAATCCCGCTAAAGCTTTGGAAAAGGTCAAGGTCTAGCGAGGGGAAAAAGAAAAAGAAAAGGTAACGCCCGAATTTTGGCGAGTAAAGAAAAGAAAAAAAAATTCAACTGCAAAAATTCGGGGCGTTACAGTTGTTCCCGTCTCAAGCTTCTTCACCATGTGATCACGGTTATCTTGAGAAGGTTGAGCAATGCACTTCCCTTTTAGTTGTGTCAAGCTCATTTTTAGCCTCTCATTTTCTTCTTTGAGCTTTTGATATGTATCATCGTTTGTTCCTGCAAATTCTAGCTCAAAGGAAGATTTGCTTGTCGACGGACAACAAGCATTAGCACATGTTAATGTAGTTTCAATTTGAATACATGTGCATGAGTGAGGTTGTTGGGATTTTAAGTTTTCTATCTCAACCTCATGAGCAATATTTAATATGATATGATCATCCATAAGATTTTCATGAGAACATAGGAGCATATCATATTTTTCTTGAAAAGCTAGATTTTCATCTTTTAGCTTTTCTACTTGTTCCTTAAGCAAGGCATTCCTATTTACTAATTGAGCGATACAATGTAAAGCGTTATCTTGCTCAATTGAAATAGTTTCATACCTTTGGACCAAATCAACATGAGAGCACTTTAGCTCCTCATGTTCTTTAGTCAACTCATCAAAGTGTAGCATTTTCATGGAGAGAACATTTTCTAGCCTTTGACGAGCTTCGCTTTGCTCTCTCGCTCTTTCTAGAAGTTTGAGCATGACCACCTTATCTTCTTGGCTTAGGCGAGCGTAGAGTTGCATGAAGCTTCTTTCTGACTCCTCATCCTCGTTTGTGCTTCCGCTGTCATTTTCATTAGCCACACAACATATGTGGGAATCGAAATAGGAAGACAAACCTCTTGGAGAGGTGGATTCATCGTTTGGTCTCCATCGGTCATTTTCTTCTTCTTCCTTGCAAGAGTTAGTATCACAAAAACCAAAGGAAGTAGAAGCACAAAATGAACTATCATGTTTGGACTCATCAAATTTGCTTTTAATTCTAGTCCAAATATCATGCACATCACAAATAGGTTTATCATATTTTATTATGAAGGCATGATAATCTTCTTTGCTAAGGGATTTACTTAAGATGTCATAAGCTAGATAGTTTAAGTGTATACATCTTAAATCTTCTTCAGAGGCATTTTCCCTAGCATAGTTAGAAGGAATGATACTCTTGTCTAAAATTTGTTCTAATTGAGGATCTACGGTCCTAAAAGCGTTTATCACCCTAGTAGACCATGAATTATAATTAGAACAATCGGAAAGTAATATCTCAAGAGTTACCTCCTTGTTCTCCTTGGTCTTCTTGTTCTTTTGGGATCTTCTTCGAGCCATCACTTCGAGTTGTTAGACTCAAGATGAAGTGCCTAACTCCGATACCAATTGAAAGTCGCCTAGAGGGAGGGGGGTGAATAGGCGAAACCTGAAAATTAAAACTTTATCCCCCAACTAGATCCCTTGATTAGTGGTTAGAACAAGATATACAATTATCGGAGTATAAAAACTAAGTCCTTGCTTGTAAAGAGTATTGCTTTCAAATAATGCGGAATTGATAAAACAATACAACTAATAGGTCTATGAGAATAAAGCAAAGGGGCTTAGATAAGAAGAGCAATGACACAAGTTCTTTCTTGCAATGTGTTGCTTCACTAAATGAGAATTTAACTTAAAGCAACACCAAATAATATTAGCAACGAATAGTGCAAGAAAAACTTGGAAAGGGAAAGAACAAACAAATCACAAGCAATAAGCACACGAGACACGGGTGATTTGTTTTACCGAGGTTCGGCCCTCGAAGGCCTAGTCCCCATTGAGGAGTCCACTAAGGACGGGTCTCTTTCAACCCTTTCCCTCTCTCCACCGATCACGCAAGACCGGCGAGCTCTTCTTCTTCTCAAGGATCACTTAAGACCCCGTAAGGACCACCACACACTTTGGTGTCTCTTGCTAGCTTTACAAGCCTCCAAAACTTTGGAGGAAGTTCAATGGGAGTCAAAACTCCACGCACAAATGAACACAAAGATGTAGTACACACTATCTCTCAATGAATCTCACAAGGCACTAGAGCTAAATCACACGAGAGGTTTTCTTTTGCTTGCTCTCGCTTTTGTGGCACTTGTGTGGGTTGTAGTGGTCTAAATCTTGTGTATAGGATGGATCAATGAATATATGTGGTTGGGAGGGTTTGAGTATGTCAACTAGATGACTTGGAATGTTGCATGGTCTCCCACACCTTGAAGTGGCCGGTTGGGGTGGTATTTATAGCCACCAACCAAATTGTAGCCGTTGGAGAAGGCTGCTGGCGATGGGCGCACCGGATAGTGTCCGGTGTGCCGCCACGTCATCCTCCCGTTAGGGCTTGGAGCTGGTCGACCGTTGGAGGTTTTGTCCTCATGTGGTACCGGACAGTCCGGTGTGACACCGGACAGTCCGGTGCCTCTCTGACCGTCTGCTCTGACATCTGATTTGCACTATTCACTTTGCAAAGTCGACCGTTGCACGCAGATAGTCGTTGCTCTGCTGGCACACCGGACAGTCCGGTGGTGCACCGTACAGTCCGGTGGTGCACCGTACAGTCCGGTGAATTATAGCGGAGCTGCGCCTGAGAACCCCGAAGCCGAAGAGTTTGAGGTCGATCCTCCCTGGTGCACCGGACACTGTCCGGTGGCACACCGGACAGTCTGGTGCGCCAGACCAGGGAGCACTTCGGTTTCCTTTGCTCTATCTTTTGAGCCCTTTCTTTTGACTTTGTATTGGTTTGATGTGAACCTTTGGCACCTGTAGAACATTTATTCTAGAGCAAACTAGTTAGTCCAATTATTTGTGTTGGGCAATTCAACCACCAAAATCATTTAGGAAAAGGTTTGACCCTATTTCCCTTTCACATGTGTTGTCCAAAGGACACACTTGAGGTCATCATATAGATGCACCAAAGAACCATATAAAGCCTTCAATGTCCATACAATCTCTATAATGGACCACACTCGTTTCTTTGAAACAATTCAAAGAACTTAACCAATTTAGATCAGATTTTAATATAAGAGGGACTTAAAATCTCATTCCCAATGATACTCATCAAGTATCTATCTTATGGGAAAAACATGACCAATAGAATTGTCCATAACTTTTCATTTCATCCCAATAATGGAATTACCAATTCAGTCTTACCCAACATGGTAAGTATCATCACATGAAAAGTTATAACAAATGCAACACATTGTACGGGGGGATGTATGTAGAATACATTCCATAAGAAATGTTTCCAAGAAACACATGCAATATCCATCACTATCACCTTGTGTTTCCACATGATAGAAATTTTATGGATATCTCTATAATTTGGTAAGATAAATTAGGATATATCAACACATCCTTGATACTTCCATTACCAAAAGGGGACTAGATATTAACATATCATGATATCGCGCGAAGCAATTGTTAAAATATTCTTTCCTCTTTTCAAAGGAATATGAAAATATTTTGTTTCCCCACTTATAGAGTTTGTGGCTCAATTCTCCACATTGCATGTTTCTTCCTCAATTGGAAGAATCCTTGTACAAGTTTGCACAACTCAAATCAATGAGTCTTCAACTCCCTTGATGAGTTGGTTCAACTCTAATCGATGAGCTTGTTCAACTCAAATCACATGAGTGATTAACTCCAATCGATGAGTTTGTTTAACTCAAATTCATATGAGTTTTTACACTCAAATCACATGAGTGTGTTCAACTCACATCGCATGAGTTGAACCTATCACAACATCAATTATGAGATTATACCAAATCTCATGCATCATTTATATAGTACTCAAAAGCAAATCATCTAACAAAGTGGTCTTCTCTTAGAAAAAAAGAAGTGTCGTTACATGATTAGTCCAAATCACAATTTACATAACTAACCACTGTTATCATGTGAGATGGAAGATTGAAGTACACTTCATATCTTAGCTTTCATGAGTAGTATGCATATATTGGGATTTCATATACAAGATTAGATGCCTGGGCATACAACACTATATCATGTATAGTGTAATGACAAAAGAGTTTGTCATACTCATTGCCCTTCCCTTTTTAATGTGCTTATATATTTGCTTTCAAGCAAAATATATGAATACAAAGTGTTAGTCTACAACATAATGTAGACACATACTCATAAGTCCACAAGTCTTATGATTTTCTTTGCTATTCATTTTGCGCTTGCATATAAAGCCGCAAAAGCACATAAGTTCTTTTCATAAGAACCGTAAGAGAAAGAGAGCATCTCATTTCCTCCAAAATAAAGAGGTGAATTCCCATATCATGCAAAAATGAAATAAACATATTCAATGAACATTGAGGATAATTAAGCCCATTAGGCGAGTTCATCAAACTCTATTAAATAATTATCCTCCAAATGGCTTAACCATTTTCGTTTGCTATTACAACTTTGCCGCAAAATATATCATATCTTTATATTTTGGAGAAATTCTGGTATCACTTAAAGTGTACCAACAGATTTTTGAAAAAAATGGTGGACACAACGTAGATAATCTTCATGTCATGAAACAATGGAGTAGATCTCCCAGTATTGGGCAAAACTTTTGCTGCCTGAAAGCATGGTCTCTGGGCTGATATATTCAAAGAACATACCGCAGCCAATGCTTAGGACTCCACTACCCTGTGCTTGACCAAAATTTCAAAAATAAAATGGAAATCACCATAAAGGTGAATAACCAATATCACATCTCCTAGTTATTTACTTGGGAGAACACATAGGTGATCATCATCCTCATATGATGTAGACCTCTTACTGATGGGCAAATAACATTTTGTTGTCTAAAAGCTTGGTCTTAGGGCAAATAAATTCCAAGAACTTATTGCAGCCAAAGCCTAGATCTCCATCATGTGTTGAATAATACCAAGTTAAATATATGGATCATATTTTACAAGGATTCATCTTTCATTAAGTAGAACTTAATTAAAAGAACTCTTTGAGTTACCAGCATGACCGAAGCGTCCAGCCTGGCTCCATAGCCCGTGAAGACTGTGGTCCATGATTATTTTTTGGGTTAGCACGTATAGGTAATCATCTCGAGAGATGTAGACCTCATAGTGATAGGCATTTCAAATGCGGCCTAAAGCACGGTCTCTGGGCTACTAAATTCAATAAAGAATTTAGCGCAGCCAGTGCTTAGGACTTCATCACCCTATGCTTGTCCAAAAAATGCAACCTTGTTTTGTATGAGGATCGTTAATTTTCAACTTAATTATGTGCTATATTTTTCATGCAAACATAAAAGAATGCAAAATAAAAGCACATAGATATTTGTGGATTATAAATACAAAAACAAATATAATTCAGGAATGAGTCTATAATTTTATAATAAAAACAAACAAATGTATACAATTACATATATTATCAGGAGTCTAATTATTCAAATTTGATACTCAAAACTGATAGTAATTGTATGAACACACATGTCCTCTCACTATAATTGCAAAAAATAACAGACAAAAATGATAAAATTCATAGATCCAAATGGCCAATGATGTCCAACCAAGCCAAAACAGCCCATCAGGAGTTAGGGTTGAACCCTAACCGGTCACCCCATCTCCTGGCGGCGACGCCCGGGCGCGGCGCGGTAGCCCCCGGCGGCGCAACGACGCACGGGCGCGCGGCCTAGCACGGCGTCTCGGCCACGGTCGTCCCGGCCTGCGAGCGCAGACACCAGTGCGTGGCCTCCGGGGACAGCGCGGGCGCTCGGCGCGGGCGGGCGGTGGCTCCGACGCGCGGGGCCATGGCGGTGCAGGCGAGGCCCTCCAGCCGCGGCGCGAGGCACGTTGTGCCAGCCAGGCTCGGGCGTGGCTGCGGCCACGGCCCGCCGGCGGGCGGCCCCGGCGCGACGCCATGGTGGTGCGGTCTTCTCTGGCGGGCGTGGCCTCCCGGCCTAGCCTCCGGCGGCACAGCCATCAGCGCGGGCACGACCCCTGCGATGGCGTGGTCGCGAGGTTCCCTTCATGACAGCGTGGGCGCGAGGCCCCATGCGCGAGGCCCCTGCGCGACGGTGTGCGCGCATGGGCAGGCGGCCCCGGCAGGCGTCTCTCCCGTCCAGGCCTCGGCGGCCTCTGCGGTGTGGCCCCACCATCCTGTGGCCTCGTGGCCATGGCATGAGTGTGCTGCCACGGCTGGGCGGCCGGGCACGGGCGTGGGCACAGCCTGGCACGGGCGCCATAGCCATGCCGCTTGCACCTTGGCCGTTGTCGCTGTTCACTTGGATGCAGGCAAGCAAAAGCTTGCAGGTCTCGAGCGTAGGAGTGGCAAAAATGTTCATTAATTATAAACTTGTAAGTGTGCAGTTCGTACCTTGTAAAATCAGACTTCTCTGATTTGTTTATTTGAACGAATGCTCTTATAAAATTGGTGAATTTGTCTAAAAGAACACCAAGGAGCACTGCTTGTGCGTGCGGCAATTGGACAGGGACTTCATGCAGGAACCGTTTGTTGATGGCAGCGCCCTAGCCTTCTCGCTCTCGGTGGAGAGCACGTGCTGATAACGTGTTGTAACTCAATGGTAAAACCAGATGAGAGAGACAGAGAGAATGACAAATGACAGAACCGTTGTCGCTTTTATTGCAGAGGAGTAGTTTATATACAAGTGTATACATGATTCCTCAAGAGGTGTGATCCTTGGACAGTAACTGCTAACAGATAGGCTTGATCACATGTGCATAATTGTCGGTGTCTCGGACCCGGGGGGTCCCTTGGACCGACCAGTGAAATCGCTGTGTATCCCTGCCTAGATGGGTTGGCGCGGGATGGAACACAGGAGGTGGGACAAGCCTTGTATTATCCTGCACCAAGGGTGCCGCTCGCAGTAGGGGTTACAAGCGTGTCACGTGAGAGAGGGAGGGACACAGAGTTTGTCCGCCGCTTCCCCCACGCGAACCCCCCTCAGGGTGGCAAGGAGAGGATCCAGACGTACAACGGGGGGCATAGCTATGCGCTAACGTGTCCGGCAGTGGAGTGCCTAAGCCCTGTGTACATGCCAACGTGGCCGTTGGGGAAGAGCTTGGGCCCTGTACATGTGATGGCGTGGCCGCCGGAGGAGCGCCTGAGTCCTGTAGGAGCACAGCTGGCAGCGCGGCGAGGATCCTGCTGACGTCTCCTTGCTGTCGTAAGGGGCTGATAGCCACCGGCGTCATGGTGCACGTGGGGCACCATCATTACTCGTCGCCGGGGTAAGCCAGATGGGACGCCGGTCTTGTTCCTTGTAGTCTGAGCAGGCTAGGAATAGGAAAATGATGCATCCCTTATTAGCGCGGTCAGTCCGAGCCCAGGGTCGGTCGAGGCGGAGACTTTTCTTGAGGCCGAGGCCGGGGTCGGGCAAGGACACGATTCCTCCCGAGACCGGGGGTCGAGGCTGAGTCCGGGGGTCGGGCGAGGCAGAGACCTCCTCCCGAGGCTGGAGCCTGAGGTCGGGCGAGGGGGAGACCTCCTCCCGAGGCCGGAGCATGAGGTCGGGCGAGGCGGAGCTTCCTGTTGCGCCCGAGGCTGAACTCGGTGGTTGATCGTGACTTGTTGTCAGTCGTTGCCGGGGTGGCTGACACGGCAGTCGGAGCGGAGCGAGCGGCGCTGTTTTCCTGTCATATCGGACAGTAAAGAAGAGGGGCGAAGTGACTACGGTCACTTCGGCCTGCCCGTCTGAGGCGCGTGTGTCAGGATACGGCGTCAGGCATCCCCTACATTTAATGCGCCTACGAAGCGGTCGGTTGGTGAGGCGGTCTGGCCAAGGTTGCTTCACAACGAAGCCTGCCCGAGCCAGGCCTTGGGAGTGCCGAGGGGGCGCCCGCTGCCTGAGGAGGCCCTCGGGCGAGGCGTGAACTCGTCTGGGACTACTGTTCCAACCCGAGGTTGGGCTCGGGTGAGATCGCGTCCCTCGGGTAGACGAAGTCTTGGCTTGAACCGCACCCGTCAGTTGGTCTGAGGGTGTTTACCAGCCATGATTAGGAGCGTTGGGGGTACCCCTAATTATGGTACCCAACAGTAGCCCCCGAGCCTCGAAGGGAGTGATGGTACTCGCTTGGAGGCTTTTGCCGCGTTTTCGGTGAGGGGACCGGCCTTTCTCGGTTTTTGCCTTGTTCTGGTGGGTGCGCGCGAGCGCACCCGCTGGGTGTAGCCCCCGAGGCCTCGGAGGAGTGGTTTGACTCCTTTGAGGTCTGAATGCTTTTCGTGGTGCTTCGGCCGGTCTGATCGTTCCCTCATGCAGCCCGGCAGTAGCCCGAGTGCGTGGTCGGGTTCCAAGTTATCAAGCTGGTTTGTTGACGCTGTCAACAGTTTTGGCCGTAGCCGGGTGCGAGAGCAGCCCCCGAGCCTCTGCACGGAGCGAGGGGACGATCAAGGACTTTCCCGACTTTTATTATACGCCCCTGCATCGCCTTTCCGCAAGGAGGAGGGGGGGAAAGCGCCATGTTGCCCTCGGAGGGCGCCGAACATGGTGTCTCCAGTGAGTTGCTAACGGGTGATCTGAGTGGACGCCCATGCCCTGTTCGTTAGGGGTCGGCTGGTGGCCTAGAGGCACGCTCCAAAAGTACCTGCGGGTGATTCGCCGGACCCAGACCCCTTCGACAGGGTCCGAGGGCTCGATTCCTCCCTCCTGTGGGATTCCATTACAAATCATTCCCGTCGGTCTCGGAAATGCCCTAGGGTACCTCGGGAGCGTAGCCCGAGCCTCGGCTATGTATCGAACGTACCCAGAGTCATCCCTCACTCTGCGTGCTCTGGGGCGACTGTCGAACCCTTCCGAGGGGCCAGCCTACGAACCTCTGATCAGTAGTGGGCACAGAGCCCGAGCGCTCTGGGGCGGCTGTCGAACCCTTCCGAGGGGCCAGCCTTCGAACTCCTGATCAGTAATGGGCTTGAAGTTCGAGCGCTCTGGGGAGGCTGTCGAAACCCTTCCGAGGGGCCAGCCTTCGAAACCCTGATTAGTAGGAGGGCTCGGGGCCCACTTCCTTCGCCGGGAAGGATCCTTTCCACAACATCCCCTTTCCCGGTCCCTGTAGCAAGAGAGAGAGAGAGAGAGAGAGAGAGAGGAGGAGGGGAAGGATATGAATTTAAATAAGGTGGCGCACCTTTTTTGACGCGGTCATTATGACGAAGGCGAAGCGACGCCCGCCTCGCCTGCCAGAGGTGTTGCCTGCTCCGTCGGGGAGTTAATGCGATGGGACGGGCGATTCGTGTGGCGCCCGTTGCGCGTGCGAGCCGTTCAAGGAACGGGGCACGGGCGCGTCGTCTTCACGTCGTGGGAGAGGGCTCTCCCGTCGCTTCAGGAGGGGACGCGAGCCTGCAGGCGACTTGACCGCTGCCTCCGCTCGTCTGCCGCTGCAGTTACTGCCGGCCCGCTTTTGACCATGCCAACCGTCGTGCCTACCCCGCGACTGACCGGCTCGTGGCCGTCACCTTTAACTAGCACTGTTGGGTCCTGCGCAGGGCTACCTCGAGTCGCGGTACCGGTTTCGTAGTCGAGGAGGCGCAGCATTGGCGCGAGTGGTGGTGTAACTTCTCGCACGTCGTAACCGGCGCGCCGGTCACATGACATGCGGGCCCACTTCCTTTGCGCTGGTCTGCCGGATGTGGACAGAGCCGAAGGGGCGCACAGTTGCGGTGCAGCTGGATGCCTGTCGCGTGGCAGTCCACCCTTTTGACCACCGGTTTCTGCGAAGATGGGAGAGCGCTTGTAACCGCGGGATGGTTACATGCCTCGCGTGCGGCGGATCGCCTTCTTCGTGCTTTGGATCAGCTCGTATGACATGTGGGTCCTAGTCCCCGTGTCGCAGGGGGAGAACCCTGGAGGATGTTAGTGGGGATTTCGCCCGTGACGCTAAGGGGTGCAAGTGAGGAGGTCTGCCTATAAAAGGGGGATCGATCCCCTGGGCAGTGGCCATGCCTTCGTCCTCCCCTCATGCATTGCACCCTTTCACCTTTTAAGCCCCCGGATGGGGTGCTCCAGCGTCGCCTTGCTCTTGCTGTCGTTGGAGGAGCGCGACCTCGTGGAGATTGACACCTTTCAGCCATCGCTCTGCTTCAAGGATTTTCGTCGTGCAGGCGGAGGTGGAGAGCGAGCTGAGCCGGGTTTTGCCTCCCGTGTGGGCCGGCGACCCGCTTCTTCCTCCAACATTTGGGGGAGAAAGGTATCCTCCAGCCTTGCAGAGGTGACGCCCTCTAGCCATGCAGGGGGAAGGCGAACCGCTGCTGCCTGGCCAGGGCGCAGCCGTCCGTCCTCCACCTGGGCAACGGTTGTGCCGTACGCCGGTGGCTGCTGTCACCGCCCTCGTGGAGAAGGCGGACTTCGACAATGCAGGTTCGGTCGGCCGTAGACGTTGTCATCTGCAGCGTGTCCGGCTCGCTGGCCCAGCTGGCTCTAGCGCCGCTCCCGATGCTGCCTCCTGCTGCTTGGTCCTCGTGGGGACCGGTGCTGGCCGGTCCTCGAGGATTTGAGTGGGGATCTGCCGGCGAGCCACTTGGAGTTTGTCATCCCGCTGGCCCCCCGGTGTGGAGGTTGTTCGTACCCACGGGAGCAGAACCGGAGTCCCGTTTGTAAGGAGATATACTGGGTTTTTGCCGGAGCAAAATGTAACCGCTTCAAGTACTTAGACACTTGTCGTAGGTCGGGAGAACCACCGAGGGTTCTGCCGATGTCTAAGTCTGTGTAGCATAGTTACCCTAGGTATATGTGTTTGTTCTTTGTGGCTGTCGAGGCCTGAACATTTGGGTATTCGAGAATGAAGCTGTGTGTCTTCCTCATTCCGAGCGCTGGGACTTGCCTGTTGGCTAGCCGAACCACTTAACCGAGCGTCGGTTGCCTTTCGCGGAAGGTGACGAGTGAGGTGTCCGTATCCCGGAGGCATAGGAGTCTCTCGGCTCTGTCGGCCTTGCCGCTCTAGGCTTCCCTTGCTCAGTTTTTGGAACCCTCGGCTGCTCTACGATGAGCCAGAGCCGGAGGCAGCGGTGTTAGGGCGGACAAACGCGGAGTCGGCTCGGAAAGAGTCTTCGTCGGTCCGGGAGATGGCGGTTTCCTAGGCCGAGGAAGATGTGGTAGCAGCCGCTGGAGCTTGGCCAAGACATCTGCTGGCGCGGTGCTGGCGTCCTCCCTTAGGTGGAGGTCCTTTTGCCCGGGTCACCGTCCGAGGCCGGGCCGGGTTCCGCCGAGGGTGGAAACAACGTCGAGGGTGCTGCTGCTCCCCCTGCCGATGCCCGAACCTGCAGGAACAGTTTGTCTGTAGCATGCGCATGCTTTTTCGTGGCCGCCGAGGCCTAAACACTTTATCGTCGTGTTTAAAAAGTTGTGTCTTCTCTCTTGTTTCGAGCATCACGACTTGTCTGTCAATAGCAGAATCGTTTATCCGAACGAGAGTTACTTTTCACGGAAGGTGATGAGTGAGGTATCGGTATCCCGAAGGCGTAGGAGTCCCTCGGCTCGGTCGGCCTTGCCGCTTACGTGCGCTCTCATTTGGTCGAAGGATTCCATTATTGGTACAGTCAAGAAGGCGCGAAAGTCGTTTTCTACCCGAGTGTTAGGACTTGTTCGGTAGCAGGATCGCTTATCCGAGCGTGAGTTACTTCTCGCTGAAGGTGATGAGTGAGGTATCCGTATCCCGGAGGCGTAGGAGTTCCTCGGCTCGGTCGGCCTTGCCGCTTACGTGTACTCTCGCCGTTCTCAGGATCCCGCTATCGATACGGAAGTCGAAAGCACAAAGGTTGTTTTGGTAGAAAATTTTTCTGAGGAAAATTTTGACGCTGAGGGGGTTCCCCCCTTCTAGCCCCCGAGGGAGGGTCGGGCTTTGCCGAGGCAAGGCCGACCCTTCCTTGACGGTTAGACTTTGTGTATTACTACTGCAGATCATGCTATATGAGATAGTTAATTTTCAGTTATTAAGACGCTTATGAAGTGTCCAATTTTGATGGAGTCGCAAAAGATGTCCCACATTTAAGATGGTTATAAACCGTCTTAAAAGATATTACATAAGACAGTTTTTAATTTATAACCGTCTGAAAAAGGTATTTGTTTAAGTCATTTTGTTCGATAAACCGTCCAAAAAAGGTATTTGTTTAAGTCATTTCGTCCGATAAACCGTCTTGAATTAGGTTTTTTTAAGACACTGCTTCTAAAGAATCGTAGAGAATACAAACATTAAAAGTCATAAAGTATTTATCAAACCGTCTCGAATATCCTACAATAATAGACGATTACAATAGGAAAACCATCTTATTTAGATGACTAATAATGGACGTTTTAGAAACCGTCTTATTTAGGAGACTGATATTAGACATTTTGGTAACCGTCTTATTAAGATTTAAATAAAATGACTTACACGGCAGTACATTCTTCAATTTATAATCATTTTTTCAGATATCATGTTATAATAATTTGAAAGAGAAATATACATACACATATATTGAACAACATTATAATTAATATAATATAAATAAGTACCATTCAATATATCATAAATAAGCATTGTCAAACAACGCATACATAAGTGTACTCTAAATCTAAACTAAAATACAACTGTTTGCACTAATGTTAAGCCTAACTTTATATGAATTAAAGTCTCCACACTTTTGCGACCACCAAATTTAAATTCTATTCTATGTTTTCCTATACAACAAATAGGAGAAAACTAGACATAGCAAAAAGCTCCAAGCAGCACATGGATGGTCTCAAAGCTGCCCTTGTGCTTCTCCCTGTTCTTGATGACTCCTACACGCCCGGTGTTCCTCCCGCCAGTCACCATGACCACGTTGCCGACGTCAAACTTGATGAAGTCCATGATCTTGTTGGTCTCCAGATCGATCTTGATGGTGTCGATGGCCTTGATGAGCGGGTCGGGGTAGCGGGAGATAAGTCATTGGTAGAAAACTTGATGAAGACCATAGCAAAAAGCTCCAAGAAGTTCCATATGCCACAAAGTCTTTACAAATATGTAACAATGTAGGGACAAAGGGAGATAAGTCATGCCCAAAATATTATTTTTTGTAATAAATTACAGAAACGAAACGCTGCCAGAACAATTTTTTCAGAGGGGAAAACAACAAATAATAAAGAATTAGCTGCAATCCCTACCTCCAGGCATGATGCCCGTCCCTCCAACAATACCTGCAGTCGTGTTAGCCACCAAATTGCCATAAAGATTAGGCGTAACCTACAAAAAAAAAGATTGAAACCCACAGGTAATCCTAATCCATGGTGTATTTGCAAAGAAGCATTCGAGAAAATTAGGAAAGCAGAAAAAAAATGTGATGACGAATAGAAAAGACGTTCAACAAGCACATGCTTTATATATTGCATCAATACCAATTTCCGTTCCTTAGGAAAAATGGGATTTTGGTCAGCCCAATATATGTTTGATTGTTTTCATATATGCCTCAGAACAAGAAATGTTATCTTTATCATATGGCAAGCATGGTACTCAAGCAGAGCATTCCCATAAAAATCTCTCACATTCTGAAGGAAGTTCCTCAAACTCCCAAGAGTGCCGACGTCAAACTTTGAAGTGAAAACTGAGTAAGACCAAACTTACCAGTAGCATCATAATCTTCACAACCCGTAAGCCTACCCATTTTGGAGTAAGAATCGGCTTGCAAGCTGGCAACTCCTGTTGTGTGAACTTGGAATCTGTACACAAGAATTTCTGAGTAAGAATAGGTTTGCAATCCGCAAATGCAAGTCACTTCACAGTCTTAGCATTTTTCAAGCAGGTGATCACAATTTCTGACCTCATAATGGCATTGGAACCCAGTGTCCAAAGTCCAAACACATGTACTATAAACAATACCACCATTCCACAACTAGTTTGACGCTTTTCATCTTTACTGAACTAGCTACACCACTAAGAAACTTATGGAAATTAGCTTCTTAAATAGTAATATAGCTCAAAGATTGAATGGAGGATGGAAACTTATATGCCCACCTTCTCCAGCATGCGGTGAAGCCTCTCAGTCTCCTTCTTAGTGTAGTCAGAGCCCTTGTCCATGATCTTCTTTGCAGCTGTCACATATATCTTTCCATGCCTGGTTTAGAAGCAAAATAGTTAGTACTTGTAATTTGACAATGGCACTGCCTACATAATAAGAATGTTAAATCAATCGAGTAGCTTGCAAACATAGTGTAGGGGAAGGTGGAAGAAAGTACTTGGCTGTAGAACCGCTGAGCTTAGCAACATCCTCTTCTATTTTAGAGAGGACTTCCTTCCACTTGTCATCAACAGCATTGAGAAACTCCTTCACAAGAGGATTCAAGCTTGGCACAAGCCTAGCCTACACAGCAACAAATGAACAGAATGCATCAGATCCAGAATTCATCAACTTGATTCCAAAGCGATTTCGCTTGGCTTTATAAACAACCTCTGAAGTCAGGTGGCCCTTTGGATCCCAGCTGGTGCCACACTTCTCATTAATGAACTTGACAAAGTCATCCAAGTCTCGGCCACCATCATAATCTTCACCGGCTTTGTTTCCCTTAGGGAAGAACTTCAATGTAGGGAAACCAGAAACACCATATCTGCAGAGGTATATTATTATTAAAGATGCTGTGAACATGGAAGAAAGGACAAACGTAGTTATTATAAATTGTCATAGGTATATTATTAAAGATGCTTTTGGATATTGATTCTTTCTTTTTTCTAGAGCAAACATTTGATGATTCGTCTATGCATATATCTTAAGTCTTATTGACGGTTGATGGTTTTGTCAGGGGTTATGTTGCTATGCTTCAGAAGAAGGATCCAAAACTTTGCTCTCATATTTTCCATAACCAGCCACAATATGATGAGCACCATGATTCGTCCCTAGTTTTAGTGTCGAAGTATCATCGATGGGATTGCTCAAGATGTCTTGATAGTGTGGAAGTTTCAGGCCATAGGCCAACATCGGAAAATGTTTCTATGCAGCAGAATGGAATGAATGATGGCTGCTCTATTTCAATTGTTCGGATTTTGCCTAATAGTGTTGATTCCAAAAGACTGTTTTCTTGCACACAGCAATCATCTCAAGGGAATGATCGATTGACCCTTTCAAAGACTGCCAAGAATGCAATTCAAAATGCAGTTCTCCTGGCAACAAAGAAATTACTGCGATGAATGTTCCAGTAGCTGAAGAAAATGTTCTAGAGGCACTCGTTGATACGAGGGTTCCATCTATAGAAGGTATGGCTGAGCATGTTGAATTCTTAATTATTACTTTTTGTTGTATACAACAAGCTAATATGACAGTATTTTCTCAGTTTTACAGGCATCTCCCAATAGTATTGATTTGTCAGCAAATATCTTGAATGTTGTCTCGAAGAATGTCAGCGATCTACCTGATGATGTTGAAGAAAATGGCACACAGAATCCACACAGTCTAAAACCTTGTGTGACGCCAAATGAAGATGAGAATAACATAGCTAATGATGACCTCAATGAGCCTAATGTATGTAAACCAGTATCTAGGCACAAAAGCAAACAAGTCTGCAACATGGGTCCACACCGAGCATCGTCAAAAAGAAATGTTGAATCTGATGGTAAGAGGAAAAGGAATAAATCTACTAAACTGCCTAGTATTTCAGATCTCAAATTTTGTCAGAGAAAGCCAAAAAAGACAAGGCTGTTATCAGAACTCATAGGTTCTGAACAGGTAGGGGTTTCTGCAGATGCCGTTCAAGTGGACCATACTAACAGTGTTGATCTCTGTGAGGGTGGTAAAAGAAAAATGCACCTTGAGGTTGGAAAAGGTAATGACACTACTAATCAGCAAGTGGACGAAATCCAGTCAAGAGCTGTCAAGAACAAGGCAAAATACACAGGAGTAGACAAGTTAGAAGATGGATCCTCTCTAATGAACTGGCTGAAAAAGCACTAATAAGGAAGTTAGAACAAAGAAAAAAGACTCAGAACACAAGAATCTTGATTCCTCTTCTATTTCAAGGTCTTACCCAGATATAGTTGCTTCTAATGATATGCATCATGATTTTCTACCCTCAGTTGGGGATGTGGGCCAGGCAAATGTACCATCTACTACCAGTGCCAAGCATGGGAATGGAAATGCACAGAATGACAAACTGGAGCAAAATATGCAGAAGATGGATGGCCTGTGTGAAAATGAATCTAGAAACTTGAAACAGAGGTTCTTCTCAAATGAAAAATCAACGATTTTGCTAAAGAGAAAGGTACTGTCCACTTTGGTTGTCCATGATGAGAACATTGAGAACAGTAATATAAAGAGAGATATGCTCAGGTCAGATGATTTGCCTCAAAAGGAACCTGAAGTCTCTGTACAAAGATATTTGGCAAAGGTATGATTAAACATAAAGAATTCTACTGAAAATTTATAATTAGATTATTACATTCATTTACGTGTTTTACCTACTTTTGCTGACTTGAATTGGGGACCTTTGTCCAGCATAGGATTTTTAATCCCTTTAATGTTAATGCATTTGTGTCTCTGCCACTTTGCTCCCATACCATCCATACTTTCCGTTGTGTACACCACTAGGATTTTTTGACACTTTTTATGACATTTGAGTTCACAAGTTTGCACGCATGCCAACTGAACTAGTTATTTGTGTGTGACTAGTTTGGGATGTCATGAGCAAATTAGCGAATCCCAAATGACATTTACTTCTTTATAAACTATATATATATATACACACACACATAATGGTGCAAGCAATAGGAAATCCGTACTGAATTTACTCTGCTTGTATACAAATATTGTACTCTCTTCTCGTTACCACAAGTTTCTCTTGGTAAACAAAAGATCCAGAATGTGTCTGGCCTCCACAAGAAGAATATACCAAAGAATAAGAAAGGAAAGCAGAAGGTGCACGAGAAACAGAATGTGATAGATGACTTCCCCATGGACATTGTTGAACTTCTCGCCAGAAATCAGCATGAGAGACAGTTGATGACTGACAGCAATTCTTTGGAAAACTGTCATACTCAACCCAAGGTAGCTCAAGTTGATTGTGCTGCATTTGCAGCCAAGGGTTGTCCCACCAATGCATCAAATGAGTTCAACACTAATTTCCAAAAATCTTTGGCATCGGAAAGTAAGCAGAAGTCCTTACAGTCTGTCAAACGACGAGAGAATCACTTCTGTGATTCCTGAGGAAATTTTTTCATCACAATCGCAGTATAAGAAAATCTAGTGGTGTTAAACTAAAGGCTGAAAGCTAATGTGCATAACAACCACTGAAATAGACAAGTCAGAATGCATACTTTTCAGCCAAGTCAGTGTGCTTGTCAGCATCAAGATTGGCAATCACAACACTGTCGTCCTGCTTGAAAACTGAAGCCAGCTTCTCATAAATCTAAATTCAAGTACATGTTCAGTCCACAAAAAAAATGAAGACCGCTGCAATAATTTGGAAACTTTCAAGCTAATACTCTACTAACCGGAGCAAGATGCTTGCAGTGACCACACCTGTAAACAGAAGGGTCAACAATGCAGTTCAATTTTAGTAAAGTAGCATGATGGAAATAATTTAGGTGGACATAAGTTGAACATGATAACCAACCATGGGGCATAAAACTCAACAAGGACATCTTTGGTTTCATCAAGGACAATTGAGTCAAAGGTCTCTGAAGTCAGAACCACGACGCTTGAAGGAATGGTAGCTATCTTGACATTGGTACCTGAAACAATGTGCATTAGTTGACAACAGTCGATTCTTCAACAGGTAGCACTTGATAGGACTTCAATCAAAATAAAGATAACATCATGTGCATAAAACATAATTAATTGAGGAGCTTTCGCATGATAGCAAATGGCTTACGGGCTTATCCATAGCAAAAACAAACTACTCACCACAAAGGTTAGTTGGAGGTTATTTGGCTGTGTTTCTCATCGGCCCTCTCAAACGACGTCTCCAGTCTTGCTATGTTAAACTTCATAATTACATTTAGACTCGAGTCCAAAAATCACAAATCGGTAGATAACATTAACTTTTTAGTTACTAGCATTCCTAAAAACACCAGAAGTAATCATGTTTTCTTGTCTTATTCATAAATGCACAAAGCATCTCCCAACTGTCTTAATGGTGTCAAGGGAATAGGCATCATTCGGGCAAATACCAACACATTACATGATTTATCATTTGTAATTAATATACGCACAAAAATCAAATGCCCTATTTCCCTGTGTTATGAGTGGAAGAAAGAACATTTTTTGCTTGCTAAATTAAACGACGTTGATGCATCATATTTTAATACCTTAGAGTTGTGTACTGTGAATCTGCGATGCACGCCTGCTCTTGGTGACCACATCCATGATGACCCTACAGTAGAGCATCTGTGCCAGGTAGGAGCACTCCTCCTTGATGATCATTTTAAGAGAGGAATTCTTTCAGATTACACAGCAATTGGCACTGCTCGGGGTTCTGGTTTTCTAATTCAAATGCACCCAAACCACCACGACAGGAAAACACAGACGCATGCGGCGGCGAATTGTCGGTCTTACCGGCTTTCATGGGGAGCGCGCTCCAGTAGCCGTGGCCGTGGAGGAGAATGTAGTCGCGGAGCTTCTGGTCCTCCTCCAGCGACCACAAGCCCTTGCGGTAGTTGGGCTTGGGCTTGTCGCACGCCTTGCACCCCATTGCCGGAGAATGCCGCCGCCTCCAAGCTACGAGCAGGGCCGACGCAGCGGAAGCGCAGAGGAGAGGGTCAGAGGGAGACCAGCTACAGGAGGCTGGGGCTTCTTCGCTCTGTGGTCTCAGCAGGACGCGCGTGGTGGCGAGGAAGCATGGGCGCGCGGCGGCGCGCACCGAGGGGGTGAGGGCTGCGCACCGAGGAGGACGGGCGTGCGGCGGTGCGTGGCCGAGGAGGAACGGCGCGGCGGCGCGTGGTCGAGGAGGCAAGGGCGGGGCACACTAGGATGCCATGGCCACCAGCGGTGGCCCGGCCTACCATTCCTCCTCCTCCTGCCCGTTGGCGCCTAACAAGGAGAGCGGTAGTGGAGGCGCAGAGGACAGAGCGGCCGTCGGAGCGGAGGCGCCCATGTCGGATCTATGCCCGCTTGCCATGAAATCGCCCCAATTGGAGAAGTGGAGGCCTAGGGATTGGGGGATGAGGGCGAGCGAGCGGCGGCACTAGGGCCACGATGCAGTAGTGAGATCTAGAGTTGAGAGAAGTGGTCGAGTTTTTAAGTTTGACAATGTAAATGTAAAGTACTGATATATCCAGTTAGAATGGATATATCTTTCTAAATATCTAGGTACGTAAATGATAGAAATTGAAGTAAAATGGCGATTTAGATCTGTTGCGTGACACATTATTGATTGGGTCACATGTGGGTCTATTCTACCATCTATGTCAAGCTGCAGAGATAAGTTTTAGATTATATATATATATATATATATATATATATCATCAAACTAAGCCAAATTCATTATTTACTATATTTTTTCACAATACTTCTTACCAGAAAAATCCTACGAAGACGGTTTCATATTTAGAAGTGTCTAGTATACTCACTAACATCTAAGACAGTCCTTATAGTCTAGACGACTCTAATAACATCTTTATTTTAGATAGTTTCATATACAGAAGTGTCTAATATAGTAACCAAAGTCTAAGACAATTCTTGCAATGTTAATGACTCAAAAGGTATATTTATTTAAGACAATTTTCAATAACAATCTGTCTTAAATCAATATAAGACATTTCTTATGATGTAATTGTCTCAAAACACTTCTTTATTAAAGACGGATCTCCAACAAACCGTCTTAGCTTACTCATCGCCATATAATAAAAGACGCTTCTATAAAATGCACTAATATCTGTCTTAAAATGTGCATCTTAAATAAGCATATTTCTAGTAATGTATGTAAACGAGGTACATGAACGACTTAAAACATCTTAAGGGTAGAAGCGACGTAGCTGTTGGATGTTCCAAGCGTTGCTGTAGACCTCGCCTTGGTCGTTGGCCAGCTTGTATGTTTTGGGCTTCAAGATCTCGGCGATGATGAAGGGCCCTTTCCAGGGAGGAGTGAGCTTGTGGCGCCCTCGGGCGTCCTGTCGCAGGCGAAGCACCAAGTCTCCCACTTGGAAGCCTCGGGACCGAACGCTTCGGGCGTGGTAGCGCCGCAGCGACTGCTGGTACCGTGCCGAATGTAGTAAGGCAACGCCCCGGGCCTCCTCGAGTTAGTCCAGCGAGTCTTCTCGGCTGGTCTGGTTGCTTCGGTCGTTGTACGCCTTGGTCCTCGGGGACCCGTATTCTAAGTCCGTGGGGAGGACGGCCTCGGCCCCATAGACTAGAAAGAACGGCGTAAAACCCATGGCACGGCTCGGCGTCGTCCTCAGACTCCAGACTACCGAGGGTAGCTCTTTCATCCACCGCTTGCTGAGCTTGTTGAGGTCGTTGTAGATCCTTGGTTTGAGCCCCTGCAAAATCATACCGTTGGCACGCTCCACCTGCCCATTCGTCATGGGATGAGCTACGGCGGCCCAGTCCACACGGATGTGGTGGTCGTCGCAGAAGTCCAGGAACTTTTTTCCGGTGAACTGCGTGCCATTGTCGGTGATGATTGAGTTTGGGACCCCGAAGCGATGGATGATGTTGGTGAAGAACGCCACCGCCTGCTCGAACCTGATGTTGTTTAGGGGTCGAACCTTGATCCACTTGGAGAATTTGTCGATAGCGACCAGCAGGTGCTTGAAGCCCCCGAGTGCCTTCTGCAAGGGATCGACGAGGTCTAGACCCCACACAGCAAATGGCCAGGTGATGGGTATCGTCTATAAGGCCTGAGCGGGCAGATGCGTCTGCTTTGCGTAGAATTGACACCCCCGGCAGGAGCGCACAATCCTAGTGGCGTCGGCCACCACGGTTGGCCAGTAGATACCTTATCGGAAGGCATTCCCCACGAGGGCTCGAGGCGCTGCATGGTGGCCGCAAGCCCCCGAGTGTATTTCTTGCAATAGTTCTTGTCCTTGGGTGATAGATATGCATTGTTGGAGGATGCCCGAGGGGCTGCGGTGATAGAGCTCTTTTTCATCACCCAGCAAGACGAATGACTTGGTGCGCCGAGCCAGCCGCCGAGCTTTGGTCTTGTCGATGGGAAGCTCTCCTCGGAGGGGATATTCCAGGTACGGGGTCTGCCAGTTCGGATCTGGCATGACCCCATTTTGTTCCTCCTCGACGGGCAAGGCCTCTTCCTCGATGGCCGAGGGTGCCTCGGGTTCGGCCGAGGGTACCTCGGGCTCGGCCGAGGGTACCTCGGGCTGGGCCGAAGCTTCCTCAGGCTCGGGCGCGTTGTCGATCTTGACGAATGGTTGATGTAGGTCTATGGAGAAGACGTCCGGGGGAACCGTCGTTCGCCCCGAGGCTATTTTCGCCAGCTCGTCCGCAGTCTCGTTGTACCGTCGGGCGATTTTGTTGAGCTCCAGCCCGTGGAACTTGTTTTCCAGGCACCGGACTTCGTCGCAGTAGGCTTCCATCCTCCGGTCACGGCAGTGGGAGTTCTTCATGACTTGGTCGATGACAAGCTGCGAGTCGCCTCGAGCGTCGAGGCGTCAGACCCCTAGCTCGATGGCAATGCGTAGCCCGTTAACCAGTGCCTCGTACTCGGCCATGTTGTTTGATGCCATAAAATGGAGGCGAATGACGTAGCGGAGATGCTTTCCAAGGGGTGAAACGAAGAGCAGGCCAGCGTCTGCTCCTGTTTTCATGAGTGACCCATCGAAGTACATGGTCTAGAGCTCGGGCTGCATTGGAGTTGTTGGTAACTGGGTGTCAGTCCACTCAGCCAGGAAGTCTACCAAGACCTGGGATTTTATGGCCTTCCGAGGAGCGAATGATAGCGTTTCGCCCATAAGCTCCACTGCACTCCACGTCGCATTCGTACGCATGGCTGTACGTGGATCCGACGGTGATGATCCCATTCGGGCCCGGCATCTTGAGCTTGAGGTAGGTGTAGTTGGGGACGGCCATGAACTTGGCGTAGCACGGTCTTCCCAACACCGCATGGTAGGTTCCTCGAAACCCGACGACCTCAAAGGTGAGAGCTTCCTTTCGGAAGTTAGAGGGAGTTCTGAAGCAGACGGGTAAGTCGATCCGTCTGAGGGGTAGGATTCGCTTCACGGGCGCGATCCCGTGGAAGGGTGCTGCACCGGCCCGGACCTCGGACCGATCAACCCCTAAGAGTTCCAGGGTCTCGGCGTAGATGATGTTAAGGCTGCTGCCTCTGTCCATGAGGACCTTGGAGAGCCTAACGTTGCCGATGATCGGATCGACAACGAGCGGGTACCTTCCTGGGCTTGGCACGAAGTCGGGGTGGTCACATTGGTCGAAGGTGATAGGCTTGTCGGACCAGTCTAGGTAGACCGGCGCCGCCACCTTCACCAAGCAGACTTCCCGGCGCTCCTGCTTGCGGTGCCGAGCCGAGGCATTCGCCGCCTACCTGTCGTAGATCATGAAGCAGTTATGGACTTCCGGGAATCCCTCTTCCTTACCGCCCTCCTTCTTGTCGTTGTCATGGCCCTTGCCATCCTCCGCCGGGGGCCCGGTCTTATGGAAGTAGTGCTGGAGCATGACACATTCTTCGAGGGTGTGCTTGACGGGCCCCTGGTGATAGGGGCACGGCTCTTTGAGCATCTTGTCGAACGCATCGGCCCCTCCAGGAGGTTTCCGAGGGCTCCTGTGCTCGGCCGCAACGACGAGATTCGCGTCTGCGGCGTCGCTCTTTGCTCGCGACTTGTTTTTAGCCTTCTTCTTCGTGCCCCGCTGGGCGGACGCCTCAGGGGCATCTGTCTTCGGCTCTCCCTGAGGCTGCTCATCCTTTCAAAAGATGGCTTCGACCGCCTCTTGACCCGAGGCGAACTTGGTGGCGACGTCCATCAGTTCGCTCGCACGGGTGGGAGTCTTGCGCCCCAGTTTGCTCACCAGGTCTCGGCAAGTGGTGCCGGCAAGGAAAGCCCCGATGACATCTGAGTCGGTAACGTTGGGCAGCTCGGTGCGCTGCTTTGAAAACCGCCGGATGTACTCTCGGAGGGACTCCCCTGGCTGCTGGCGGCAGCTTCGGAGGTCCCACGAGTTCCCAGGGCGCACGTACGTGCCTTGGAAGTTTCCCGCGAAAGCTTTGATCAGATTGTCCCAGTCGGAGATCTGCGCAGGAGGCAGATGCTCCAGCCAGGCTCGGGCGGCGTCGGAGAGGAAAAGGGGTAGATTACGGATGATGAGGTTGTCATCATCCGCCCCTCCCAACTGGCATGTCAGTCGGTAGTCTGCGAGCCACAGCTCCGGCCTCATCTCCCCCGAGTACTTGGTGATGGTAGTCGGGGCTTGGAAACGGGCAGGGAACGGCGCTCGTCGTATGGCCCGGCTGAAGACTCGCGGACCGGGTGGTTCGGGCGAACGACTACGATCCTCCTCACTATTGCAGCGTCCCCCACGCCTGGGATGGTAGCCTCGGCACACCTTCTCGTCGAGGCGGGCTCGATGGTCAAGATGGTGGTGCTCGTTGCCGAGGCGTTCCCGGGCGGCGGGCGCCTCGTCCTGTGTACGCTTGGGATGGACCGAGGCTTCTCGAATGCGCCAGGAGGACACCGCGTGATGCTCCGAGGGGTCAGCTCGCCTGCGGGAGGCGGAGCTCTCGGCTCGTCGAACCGCGACGCCTTCTAGGAGGTTCTTGAGTTTGCCCTGGATACGCCGTCCCTCGGTAGTGGATGGCTCCGGCATGGCTCGAAGTAGCATCGCCGCTGCAGCTAGGTCCTGGCCGGACCCGCTGACGGCCGAGGGCAGCGCTGCCCTGTCATTGTCGATGATACGGTGCCGGATGTCTTGGGGCCGGTGACAGGCTTCTTCGGCGAGTGTTCGGCCTGCCCACTCCTGTTCGATGTTCTATCGGAGCTATACAAGCCGGCCTGCTTCCCCGTCGACCCGGGCCTGCATCTCACGGATTTGCTCGAGCTGTATGTCCTGAACCCCCGCGGGGATTGGGACCATAGCTAGCTCCTGCGGCATGTCAACGCGAGATGCGGGCCCAGGGGGATCGTCAACCTCTGGCATACCGAGGTGGTTGCCTTCGTTGTGATCTCCCAGATCGACATGGAAACATTTGCGACTTGGGCCGTAACCCTCGTCGTCAAGGTCATGGCCATCGTCAGAACAACCGGAGAGGCAGTGGTCACATGCGGACATGAAGCCCCGCATGGCACCGGGGTCATTGAGGGCAGAGAAATCCCAACCAGAGTCGGGGTCGTCCTCTTCCTTAGAACCCGCCGGTCCGAAGGTTGAGACGGCTGTCAGTCGGTCCCAGGTCTGTTGGGGACTTGTTCTCAAATGCTTCGGATTAAGAACAAGGCAACATAAAAAGTGTTAAATGTTAAGGCCCTTCGTCCTCCCAAACATTATTCCCCTTCGGGGATAATGAGTTCCGGACGAAGGTCACAAAAAACATACCTTCGTAGATTCAACAAGTAGTAATGAAGGATTCATATGAAACATGAATTGTAAATCATAGAATCATTTCTATTTTATTAACACAGAAAAATAGAAATGATTACAAATTACAAATGTACCTTCGGTCCTGAGAGAAGGTAAAAGTACAAGCGTGACGCAAATGCCAATGCCCGGTCAGCGTGAACAGTACGGGAGTACTGTTCATCTATTTATAGACGTGGGACGCAGCCCACGTAAAATTACATCCATGTCCACTACATTTGTTAGTGACTTATGGAAATCTGTCGAGGCCCACGTAGTCTTTTCATCTTTAAGTCGGTTCCCCCCTCTGCTGTCGCGACGAAGCTTCCCTGCGCACAGCTTCGGCTGCGCTCGTTCTTCGTCTAGTTCAGGCTTCGTCCTGGCCGTGCTTCATATTCATAGTTCTGAGTCCAAAAATACCTGTTCACATAATCCACTTGGAAAACATTGTCAAATCATGTTTTTGAGGACCTTCGGAGGACGAAGGCCCCCAACAGTAGCCCCTCGCAATATTAATTTGTTAATAATAAATTCAGATTGCGATATGGACGAAGGCCTTGAGCCGAAGGTCCGAAAAAAACACCTTCCCTTTGCTAGAATAGCAACCTTCACTGACAAGCGGGACCTTTCAATTTTCAACGCCCTGGGCGTATAAATAAGATCGCACCGCAAACTCATTTGGTACGCGCACTTGCCATCTGCTTCGGCCCACTAAAAATTTTTAGCTCTTGTGCATTAAGATTGGTGACCTTTTTGAGTTTGAAGCTTCGGCCCCGAAAACAGCTTTTTAGGTTTTTTAGCATTTCCGAAGATGTCAGAAGGCAAGAAGATCCCTGCGGATACGAAGCTGAGCCTCGAGGAAGAGAAGAATCTGGGGTTCCTGATTGCAATGGCGGAGACCAATACAGAGAAAATTACCAAGGAGATTCTCGAAGGTTTGTCCGAAGATACTGGTGACAGCGACAGCTATGATGTAGAAAGTGGCGGGGAGGAGGCCGAAGATCGTCCATGGCGGCCAAGTCACACGGTTTTCGGGAAAACTACTATTAAGCAGAGCCATATTGATAATATGAGGGGGCGATATTTTCGAGATGTGTCTATTGTGAGGGCTGATGCTGGAGAAAAAACTTCTCCCACCCCCGAAGAAGATGAAGTTGTGATTTTCCGAAGCTTTCTCAAGGCTGGGCTTCGATTCCCCCTGAGCAACTTTGTTGTCAGGGTACTGAAAACATTTCAAGTCTACCTTCATCAACTTACTCCCGAAGCTATCATAAGAATGGGGATATTTGTCTGGGCTGTGAGGAGCCAAGGTTTGGATCCAAACGCTAAAAGCTTCTGCAACATTCATGAGTTATTATACGAAACAAAGCCCTGGGGAAAAGAACAATACCACAACAATTTTGGGTGTTATAGCTTCGGTGCCCGCTCCGGGTCAAGCTGCCCTGTGCCGACCTTTCGGAAAAGGTGGCCCAGAGCCTAGATGTCAGAGTGGTTCTATGTAAAGAATGACTTATCAGTACAAGAAGATGTCAAAAGTATCATTATGCACCCCATCTGGCAACGCTTCGGACTTCGAAGGCCGAAGGTTGAAATGGACGAAGCAGCCGAGGAATGCCAAAGAGCTTTCGGCATAGTCTGCTCTTTCATTGGGACAAGGGACTTGGTCCAAGAGCACATAGCCTTCAGGGTATGGCCACTTGCAGAAAAATGGGAAATGCCGAAGGATACTATCAAAGAGTCCGACGAAGGCGGACTCGTCAGACTGAAGTACACATTCAAATATGCAGATAAATTTATTGAACCTGATGACGACTGGTTGAAAAGCATTGAAACATTAAGTGACGAACTGCTTGGGGCATACTCGAAGGCTGAGAACACTGCGTTATCAGCAGCCTTCGGAGGCCGAAAAAAGAAGAGACTCAACCGGGTGTTTGATGCAGTTGGGTTCTTCTACCCTGATTATCGTTATCCCATTCGAGGGCAAAAAAGGAAAATCACAACCTCTGAAAAAGAAGAAGCCGCAACTGCTCCTAGCGAGCCAGAACCGAAAGGAAAAAGGTTAAAGGTCCTCACACACCGGCCACGCCATATTGAACCAGCTTCGGTGCCTGAGTTTACCGGAGAAACATCTTCGGCCGCCGAAGCTGAACAGCCAACCTTGCTGCCAGAAATTGCAGTGATGGCCGAAGCGCCATCCACAGTAAAAATGGAAGAAGTGAAAAAACCGACTAAGGAAAAAGCATCAGAAGTTTTGAGTCCTGCAGCAAATGCCGAAACAGCAAAAAACCAAAAGGGTCCAATGGTGACCCCAAAAAGGAAAAGAATGGTAAATGTACTAGATGTCTTGGAGACAATTAAGTCTTCAAGCACAACTCCAAAAAAGAGTGTTGAGATTGCTGAAGCAACTTCTGAAGCTCCAACACAACAGGTTGAAGCTGAAGCTGGGCCTTCAGAGCCCTTCAAGGAGCAAAGTTTGGAGGCCGAAGCAATAAAAATACCAGAACCAATTTCAGTTGAAGAAACTGACACTGCCATCCCCGAAGCGCCTGCCAGCATGTGTGATTACATCATACGACATGCTTCGGGGAAAAAACTATCTGAAGAAGAAACTCATGAGGCTAACCATTATGCGAAGGAGCTAAAATATCCGAAGGGGGCAGTAATATTCAATGGGACAAATGAAGATGATTTCTTATACTGCCTGCCTGACAACAAAGAGCTATCTGTCTGCCGAGAGATGGCCAGGAGTATTGGTTTCCCGAAGCTTGAATCTGGATTAAGCGCCATGACGAAAGAAGATCTCGCAGACAGTCTTGCGTACAACAGCCTGAAGGTATGGGAATTAAATGCTTGAAAAACCCCCTTATTATTTTTTACGCAACTCATTCCTTTTATTCTTATATGGATTCTTTTTTCGTATAGGGCCTGATCCTAAGCAACGCACTAAGAGCCCAAAAGAGCGCCGAAGATGAAAGCTATGAAATTGCGTTTAACAATTTACGTTCCGAAGTCATAAAGCTGAGGAACGAAGCTCTAGAAAAAGACAAAATTCTGGTTACTCTAGTAGACAAGATAAAAAAGGACGAAGCTGCTGCAAAGATTCAGGCCGAAGCTCAGAAACACGAGATCAAAGATCTTCAGAAACAATTAGCCCGGGCGAAAGAAGAACGTGTTCTTGAGGAAACAAAACGAGAACTTAGTGATCATATGGTGGATAAGTTGGAGTTAAGGGTTAAGGAGCTTCGTGCCTTTCAAAGAAAATGCTATGTTAAATCTGTAGAATGCGTGAATAAAATTAAAAGCAGCTTCGCCAGCGTGGGCGCCTTTTCCAGCGAAGAGAATTTCTCTCGAGGTAATCCCGAAGGTCCACTGGAATGGATAAGTCACGAAGCAGAGGCCTTCGAAGAGATCCTGAGCAGTCGTGGCGACATCTGCGCTTTTTCGGGCGCCAGAGGAATTGCTTCTGTCTTAGAGAAGAAAGGTTGCGGGCATGTAAAATTTTTAGCTCAGTCCGAAGCTGCCTTATCTTCCGAAGACATCAAGGACCCCTCGGCCGAAGCAAGCGTTGTTGGTGGCAAATTTTTTACTGATATCTGGAACGACGGTGGCCGAGGAATGGCGCAAGAAATCATCCAAAGGAGCGAAAAAGGCATCCATGATGCTAGGAAAGTGGCAGAAGCTGCCGAAAGAAGTACAGAGCCCGAAAGGCAATTAGGTATTAATTAGCCGTTCTTATTGTGTTGTAATTTTTATTTCAAATTTTGCTCACGATTTGTAATAGTAATGAAGAAATGTTCTCTCCCCTCAGATGCTGTTGGATCGACTGCCGACCCCCACACAGAAGGGGATGATGCAATTAAACAAATGGCCGAAGCTATCATGGACAAAGTTGTTGATGAACTTTTAAATGAAGCCGCCGAAGCAGTATTAAGAGAAGACTAGATGCTATTTAGAAAAACAGTTAAAGTGTGATCTATGTAACATTTTGTACATTTGAATGTAATATACAAGTTTCTTTCCATTATTCAATTCTTTACGATGCATGAAACTTTAAATACATACCATTTTTGAGCCTTCGGCGAAAAAACACCTTCCCTTCTTTTCATGCTTCGTGAAGAAGACATTCTTCGTTAAAATTATTCTAATGAATCACATCCGTGCTTCGTGAAATCATTATCCGAAGCTGTATTCCGAAGCTATACAATTTCGATGTCACTTTCTCAAAGCATCCTTCCGAAGGTTGAGAGTGTCACCTTCTTTTGCCAAATGCAATATGATGTATGATGCTTATGCTATGCAAAATGATGTGATGATGTTATGCTATGCATGTGACATTTGTTCCGAAGATACACATAAAATATATTCGTAAGCTCTGCATTCCCTTAGGAACGTCTTTGGAGCTTCTTCGTCTTTTACTTAGACGATCTCAGCGTTGACTTTTCGCTGTAAGCCTCCCTTAGGAGCTTCTTCGCCCTTTACTTAGGCGGTATCAGCGTTGACTTTTCGCTGTAAGCCTCCCTTAGGAGCTTCTTCGCCCTTTACTTAGGCGGTATCAGCGTTGACTTTTCGCTGTAGGCTCTGCATTCCTTTAGGAACGACTTCTGAGCAGAAAACTTACACTGCGCTCCCTTTGGAACGACTTTTTGTGACTTCACAAACTTACTCTGCGTTCCTTAGAACGACTTTCTGTTACTCCGAAGGATTTTTAATTCGAAGGTCCTCCTTGGTAACGGAAAAAAAAAATTTTAAGCTTCAGCAACTTAAGCTTGTGGAGCAAATAGATCTTCCTCGTGGAAAACAACGAAATTATTACATGAAAACTATCAATGTTTTTTGCTTCACAGAAAATAAAACTGAATAGGAAAGACTGCTATCAAAGGTAGGATATGTGTCAATAAATGTGCTTCGACTCTGGCACAGTGCTGTTGACTGTGCGAGCTTCGGACTGCTCTCTGAAGTCCCTCTGATGTGGAGCGTATTGACTCCCTTCTGGCTGTTGACCTTGCTGCAATGGAGGTGGGGGCGGAAGCTGTTGCCAGGAAGCTTGAGGTTGACTTGCCGAAGCTACAGAAGCTGCAGGGTGGTTGTCTATGTATTGTGGGATATAAGGCGGATGATACGAAGCAGTATGCATGACCTGCTTCGGCTGAGCTTGTTGGGATGCAGCTTCGGCAATTTCCTTTTGCTTCTGGATTGTAATATGGCACGACCTAGTGGTATGGCCCTTGCCTTCTCCACAGAACAAGCAAAACAGTCTCCTTGGCTGATCTCCGAATCTTCCGCCGAAGCCCCTGGCGCCTCTGCCTCTTGGAGCTGGTGGCCAGAAGGAAGTTTGTTGTTGCCCCGAAGCCTGTGAGGAGCACTGCGGTCTGTTCTGCTGACTCCCCTTATCATCATTCTGAGTGTTGTGGATGGACCGGACATGCCTCGGGTAGTATCTCCCTCCGAAGCCCCTGGTCATTTCAGAAAATCTGAAGGCCTCCTCCCTTCTTTGGCGAAAGTCATTGTCAGCCCGAATGTACTCATCCATCTTTTGGAGCAGTTTCTCCAAGGTCTGAGGAGGCTTCCGAGCAAAGTATTGAGCTGCAGGTCCAGGACGAAGCCCCTTAATCATGGCTTCGATAACAATTTCATTGGGCACCGTTGGTGCCTGCGCCCTCAATCGTAAGAACCTTCGGACATACGCCTGAAGGTATTCTTCGTGATCCTGAACACACTGGAACAAGGCTTGAGCTGTGACCGGCTTTGTCTGAAATCCTTGAAAGCTGGTCAGTAACATGTCCTTCAGCTTCTGCCATGAAGTGATTGTTCCTGGCCGAAGGGAGGAATACCAGGTTTGAGCAACATTCCTGACGGCCATAACGAAAGACTTCGCCATGACTGCAGCATTGCCCCCGTACGAAGACACTGTTGCTTCGTAGCTCATCAAGAATTGCTTCGGGTCGGAGTGGCCGTCAAACATGGGAAGCTGAGGTGGCTTATAGGATGGAGGCCAAGGTGTAGCCTGCAGCTCAGTGGACAGAGGAGAAGCATCATCAAAAACAAAATTTCCCTGATGGAAATTGTCATACCAGTCATCTTCGTTGACGAAGCCCTCCTGATGAAGGTCTTTCTGATGAGGCCTTCTGTTCTGCTCATCGTGAGTAAGATGGCGAACTTCCTCAGAGGCTTCGTCTATTTGCCTCTGCAACTCAGCTAGGCGGGCCATCTTCTCCTTCTTCCTCTACACTTGTTGATGTAGCATCTCCATATCCCTGATTTCTTGGTCTAGCTCTTCTTCCTCGAGCGTCGGGCTGACGGCCTTTCTCTTCTGGCTTCGGGCCTCCCGAAGAGAGACGGTCTCCTGGTTGTGGTCCAGCGGTTGCAGTGCTGAAGCCCCAATCGCTGAAGCTTTCTTCGGCGCCATAGCGAAGGTCTATAGCTTCCGAAGGTGTTCAAAAAAGCTCGAAGTGGAAGTGAGTTCACCGGAGGTGGGTGCCAATGTTGGGGACTTGTTCTCAAATGCTTCGGATTAAGAACAAGGCAACATAAAAAGTGTTAAATGTTAAGGCCCTTCGTCCTCCCAAACATTATTCCCCTTCGGGGATAATGAGTTCCGGACGAAGGTCACAAAAAACATACCTTCGTAGATTCAACAAGTAGTAACGAAGGATTCATATGAAACATGAATTGTAAATCATAGAATCATTTCTATTTTATTAACACAGAAAAATAGAAATGATTACAAATTACAAATGTACCTTCGGTCCTGAGAGAAGGTAAAAGTACAAGCGTGACGCAAATGCCAATGCCCGGTCAGCGTGAATAGTACGGGAGTACTGTTCATCTATTTATAGACGTGGGACGCAGCCCACGTAAAATTACATCCATGTCCACTACATTTGTTAGTGACTTATGGAAATCTGTCGAGGCCCACGTAGTCTTTTCATCTTTAAGTCGGTTCCCCCCTCTGCTGTCGCGACGAAGCTTCCCTGCGCACAGCTTCGGCTGCGCTCGTTCTTCGTCTAGTTCAGGCTTCGTCCTGGCCGTGCTTCATATTCATAGTTCTGAGTCCAAAAATACCTGTTTACATAATCCACTTGGAAAACATTGTCAAATCATGTTTTTGAGGACCTTCGGAGGACGAAGGCCCCCAACAAGGTCGACCACATGTGGTACCCCAGAAGGTTTGGATACGCCTTTACGAAGGCGCTCACCATAGCGGGGTCGCTAGGTGGATCGAAGCTGAACCGAAAAGGTACGGGATGGAAAACGGACGGTACCTCTTGGTCGTTGGATGGTGGTGAAGTCACGTCGGGGGCAGAGCACACCATCATCTCAGGTACGAGGGTAACGCCCAGCAGGTCCTTTGCGAGGGTGCTGGCGTCATCAGTCCGCTTGGGGCTGACACGTCGCGGGGAAGTGACACCCGCCGTCGCCTCAGGTGCGAGGGAAATGTCCGACATGTCCCCCGGGGGAGTGCCGGCATCGTCGACTCGCTCTGGTGCGACAGCCGACAAGGTGCTGCCTCCTGCGTGGCCATGTTTGCCTCGTCTCCGCCTCCTCTGACGAGGAGGGGGGCGGGGACGACCAGGGTACTCCTCCCCCCCGGGGCGTGACGACTGCCAACTGTCGGCGTCTCGGACCCGGGGGGTCCCTTGGACCGACCAGTGAAATCGCTGCGTGTCCCTGCCCAGATGGGTTGGCGCGGGATGGAACACAAGAGGTGGGACAAGCCTTGTATTATCCTGCACCAGGGGTGCCGCTCGCAGTAGGGGTTACAAGCGCGTCGCGTGAGAGAGGGAGGGACACAGAGTTCGTCCACCGCTTCCCCCGCGCGAACCCCCCTCAGGGTGGCCCTGGACCTCCCTTTTATAGAGGCAAGGAGAGGATCCAGACGTACAATGGGGGGCGTAGCTATGCGCTAACGTGTCCGGCAGTGGAGTGCCTAAGCCCTGTGTACATGCCAACGTGGCCGTTGGGGGAGAGCTTGGGCCCTGTACATGTGATGGCATGGTCGCCGGAGGAGCGCCTGAGTCCTGTAGGAGCACAGCTGGCAGCGCGGCGAGGATCCTGCTGACGTCTCCTTGCTGTCGTAAGGGGCTGATAGCCACCGGCGTCATGGTGCACGCGGGGCACCATCATTACCCGTCGCCGGGGTAAGCCAGATGGGACGCCGGTCTTGTTCCTTGTAGCCTGAGCAGGCTAGGAATAGGGAAATGATGCATCCCCTATTAGCGCGGTCAGTCTGAGCCCAGGGTCGGTCGAGGCGGAGACTTCTCTTGAGGCCGAGGCCGGGGTCGGGCGAGGACGCGATTCCTCCCGAGACCGGGGTCGAGGCCGAGTCCGGGGGTCGGGCGAGGCGGAGACCTCCTCCCGAGGCCGGAGCCTGAGGTCGGGCGAGGTGGAGATCTCCTCCCGAGGCCGGAGCATGAGGTCGGGCGAGGCAGAGCTTCCAGTTGCGCCCGAGGCTGAACTCGGTGGTTGATCGTGACTTGTTGTCAGTCGTTGCCGGGTGGCTGACACGGCAGTCGGAGCGGAGCGAGCGGCGCTGTTTTCCTGTCATATCGGACAGCAAAGAAGAGGGGCGAAGTGACAGCGGTCACTTCGGCCTGCCCGTCTGAGGCACGTGTGTCAGGATTCGGCGTCAGGCATCCCCTGCATTTAACGCCTGCAAAGCAGTCGATTGGTGAGGCGGTCTGGCCAAGGTTGCTTCACAACGAAGCCTGCCCGAGCCGGGCCTTGGGAGTGCCGAGGGGGCGCCCACTGCCTGAGGAGGCCCTCGGGCAAGGCGTGAACTCGTCTGGGACTACTGTTCCAACACGAGGCTGGGCTCGGGTGAGATCGCGTCCCTCGGGTAGACGAAGTCTTGGCTTGAACCGCACCCGTCAGTTGGTCTGAGGGTGTTTACCAGTCATGATTAGGAGCGTTGGGGGTACCCCTAATTATGGTACCCGACAATAATGTTTTGTAATAGTATCCACAGAGTCAGCCCCGAGTCTCAACAGCGCACACCTTTATTTTTTCCCCGTTAAAAGTCGAGAACAAGCAGAGGCGGATCGAGAGGGGGGCAAGGTGGGCTATAGCCCCCCCCCCAATTTTGTACACCCTTTTATATCTAATGATTATTTAGTATTAAGTGTAGAAAAAAATCAAAGTTTTAGATAGTATAAAGTTTTGTTCTAAATCTCTAAAACTAATAGCTACTTGCTAAAATTAGCCGAGAGGTTTAGAATGGATCAACTAATTGTTAGCTATACCCTCAAATAGGTATTAATTGTTAGATGCCCAACCCAGCTAAAACCAGTTAACAGTTAGCTCTAGAGATTTAGAACATGGCCTAAAACAACCATGTTATGAGCCTGCTCGTCGAATCCTCTCGGTTCAGTCCTTGCATCTATCAGTCTGACTCTAACCTTCCGACACCACCTAAATCAGTCTGCTCGCTGCTCTATTTCTGTCGCCGACCCATTGCCGATGCGACGCCATCCGACTTCGCCCCTTCCTAGCGCCTCCGTCCCTTGTCCTGTTTGTCTCGTAACATCGATCCGCTCGACAAGCTAGATCTCGCTCGTCGCAACGGTATGACTTATTCTCTGCGGTTGGTGGACTTGGCGAACTAGAAAATCATGGCTCTTATGTGGTCTTTTCGGCCTCCCCTGAATTTTCGTCCTGCGTCTGCCACAGAACAAGTACTGAGTCTTGGCAATTAAGTTTTTTCACGAAGTTAGCCGATACTTCTCCATCGTTTTTTTTAAAAACAAGTAACTGCATTGCTTCTTCTCTTAGAAATCCTCGACAATCATCGTGTTTCTGAACCAAAGGCCTGAATATGTATGTTATGTTGGCTATGTGGGTATGATTATAGATTTAGAGCCAATAATCATGATTTGAATCTCTATTTATGTATAATTTTAACATTTTTACTATTTAAATGTGGGAGAGCGCAACGACGTGGAAACCTGGAAAACTGATCCTTTAAAAATAGAGAAAATACATTATGTAGTAGCAGAGAAATATGAAGGAAGCTTTATTCTCTGGTTCATGAACTCTATTCCATTTAACAAGATTGGTTTAGTCTTTGCAGTACGCAGAATTGGTGGCAGTCAATTAATATTCTTTCTAACGTTGGGACTGCCCTTTGGACAACGTTAATTAGTAACGGCAATGAAATTTCTCTCTATTTGTTCTTGCGTGCGTTCTCGAGAAACCCATTTCAGTTTAGCTCCATCCATGAATACTGATCAATGATAATGAATGATATAGTACTTAACTCCCAATCCTAGCTGTTGTATATAACAGGCTAGACACATACGGCCATATGCAGCATCTGCACTGACTGCACACACACACTGACAAATCCCAACACGCGCGGCAATGACGACGGCAACGAGCATCTCGGCGGTGGCGCTGCTCTGCGCGGCCATCGTGGCCTCCTTCCTCCCGCTATCGTCCGCCGGCGTCTCCCTCGTCTCCCTGACCTGCCGCAGGACGGCCCACGAGCGCCTCTGCATCTCCATCCTCGCGCCCGACAGACGGAGCGACGCCGCCGAGTCGGTCCAGCAGCTCGCCGTCATCGCGCTGACGGTTGCCAGGAACTCCACGCGGGACGCCCTGTGGCGCACAACGGTCCTGGGCGGCCGGGCTCCGACGCCGCTGGAGCGTGACCTCCTGGCGCAGTGCCGTGCCCTGTACTCGGAGTGCCTCCGCGAGACGACGAAGACGATAGCCTTGGTGACCGCTGCGAGCTACGACGCCGCGGCCCGCGCCTCGAGCACCCTCCACTGGTACCCGGAGAAGTGCGAGAGCCTCCTGTACATGCAGAGGGTGGAGTCGGCCATGAAGCAAACAAACAAGCAGGTGGAGGAGGAGATGATCGCCTCATCGGATATCGTTCACTTGCTGCTTGCTAGGCGCGGATCAGACAAATTAAACCTAGAATAACTTACCTACGGTGTTTCACCGTGCTCGCGTTGCTTACCACAAATAAATGCATGTGATTTTTTTCTAAACAGTTATCTATATAGCTAATATTTAATAGAGAAAAAATTCACTGCTCTAGATTTTTCATCTTTCCAGCCCATCTACAATATTTCACTCTCTAACATATGCATCTCACGCTTATAATCACTAGTACAGAGAAGCTTTATAGTAGCGGTCGTAAACCTATTTACAGTGGCGTTTTTCGTAACCGCCAGTGCTAGGAGCCAGTAGAAATCATCATTTTTACAGGCGGGTAACTGAGAACCGCCAGTGAAAATCGATTTTTACTGGCGGTCGGCGTAATAAAACCGCCAGTGAAAATCGTTTCCAGGAAACAAGAAACTGATTTTAAAAATAGCAAAAAATTATTTTTATTAGGGGAAGGCCTCGGCCCACCCATCCCATGCCTGTCTCCGTCGAAGTCGTAAGTCACGACATTTTTCGTGCACTACGTGGTTGCTAGAAATCGAACCTCTGACCTCACCCTCACGCGTACCCTCGGCCCACCCATCCCATGCCTATCTCCGTCGAAGTCGCAAGTCACGGCATTTTTCGTGCACTACGTGGTTGCTAGAAATCGAACCCCTGACCTCACCCTCACGCGTACCCTCCTCTACCACTCCAGCTATGACATACTTTGTGTCTAGTTTGTAGTTTTGTTGCCCACATATTACAACCAAATGAGTGTAAATTGCTTGTTTAAGACCGTAAAGAAATTCAAATAAAAAAGTTGTCAACTACAAAGTTGAATAATTTTTGAAGTTTTACAACTTTCATTTTGACACTTTTTTCATCCGAGGTTGTTTGCAAAATTTGAATTTTAAATTTGACAAATTTAGATATAATTTTTGAGAGCCAAAATGATTTCAAATAAAAAAGTTGTTAACTATAAAGTTTTATAACTTTCAGAGATCTACAACTTATATTTTGGTGGTTTCATCATACGAGATCGTTTGAAAAACTCGAAAAATTAAGGATAAAAATGATTTCTAGTGGCGGTTCCTTAAGAAAACCGCCACTAGAAATCGATTTTTATAGGCGGTTCCTTAAGAAAACCGCCACTAGAAATCATGGATTTCTACTGGCGGTTTCCATAAGGAACTGCCTCTGGAAATACGATTTCTAGTGGCGGTTTGCTTAAGAAACCGTCACTAAAAATAGTACAGACGGTTGATAACCGAATCCGCCTGTAAAAAATGTATCGCACCGCAGGCTTTGAGTCTTTTTCTAGTAGTGAATAAAACTAGTCGGATACCCATGTAATTAAGATTTTTATTGATTATCTCCGCTATCAGTATAATATTTTTTTAATTTGGCTAATTGATGTTATTATTTACTCTATCCAATATGTCTTGGTACAACACGACCAATGAAGTGAGCGATTAAAAGAGAGTTCACAACGACTGACTGAACGAACAGAGATTATAAAAATGACATAATTTCACCATACAGAGACCAAATAAGAGAAAGTTTGTGAGCTCAAGTTTCTAAAATAAGTCACATGAACTTAAATTTATAAAAAAAGATAGATCAAAATATGGAGCGATTGCTAAACATTACCGGAATCGATGGCTTTGTCGAGTGTCTGAAGCACTCGGAAAAGCCTTTGTTGGAACTTGCGTTCCCGGACAGGTTGATTCCAACAGGGGAGTGGGAAAGATGTGAACACGGTTTAACTTGAGGCAACAATTGCTCTGTTCATCCCGCCTCTCAAGGGCACTGTACGGGGGTATTTATAGGTGCCTGAGTGCCCAACGTTTCAATGTAAGGACGCATGTGCCCTCAGGCACCCTGTCTATCCCCGGAATATTCCCGTAAAGGAGGGTTACAGACTGTCATTACAGAAAATCTGTTACAGATCGGGCCCATAACACATTTATCCGAGCGGGGCCCGTTACAATGGGCCGAATCCCACGTGGGCCTCTAGGCGGAGTGAGGACGTAGGACGGGGCGACATCGCCGTAGGCCTCGTCCTGTATCTTAGAAGACGAAGGGTGGACCTCACCGGTCCTTCTGCTACTTGTCGGTGCAGCGAGACAGACGAAGGGTGGACCTCGCCGGTCCTTCTGCTTCCTGTCGGCGCTGCAAGATAGATGAAGGCTGGAGCGGAGGGTAGCGTCTTCGCCTTCGCCCCAACATTTTCCCTCTGAGGGACCAGTTCGACTAAGTCATCTAGTGCCGAAGACGTCGCTAGATGGTGGAGACGCTGCCCTCGCTCGAAATGGTTCCTCGGGGGTTTTTGATGTGACCGTTGATGGACGCGACACTGTTGGACTGCGGGTTTCCCGAAGCACCGCGTCCTGTGTATAAAAAGGGGAGCGGGGGGCGGCGCGGGTCATGCTCTCTTTCTGCGCGCCGCAAAACCCTAGCCTCCTTTTGAAACCGCTCGTCCGCTCGACTGCCCTCCTTGCTCCTGCTCGTAGGAGATCTGGCCCGCGTCAAGCAGACCGCCCGCTGCCGTCGATGGTACGCAGCCATGCCGTCCTCTTCCTCGTCTGCTGCAAATACACCGCCGGTCGGCGCATCGCCTGAGGACACTCTGAGCGACATGGCGGCGGAGGAGCTCCGTCCTGGTGATATAGTTGAGTTTGGTGTGTCGCGGATTTCCTCGGTCCGTGTCCAGGATATGCAGCAACTTGGATATTTTGGCAGCGGGGTGGGGTGTGTTCCGGGGGCGGAGGAGGTCCCCGAGCCGGAAGGCGAGTTGGTCGTGTTTGAAGTGTTTTTCACCGCTGGCCTTCGCCTGCCTGCACATCAATTCGTGGCGGAGGTGCTGCGGAGATTCGAGGTCCAGGTACACCAGTTGACGCCGAATGCCGTGGTGGCCCTGGCGAAGTATGTTTGGGCGGTGACTTTGTATGGTGGTCAGCCCTCTGTGGAGGTCTTCGCGAAGCATTACTGTCTGCATTGGCAAAAGAGGAAAATTGGACATGAGATTGCACAGTTTGGATCGTGCACGTTTACGCCTAGGACCGGCAAGACTTCGATGGAAGTCGTGGAGTTGGTTCCCTATGCCCGCAATAAATGGGGCAACTGGTGGGATTTCTGGTTTTACGTTTCCGAAGGTGCAGTTGAAGACCACCCAGGACTACCTGTGGCCGTCATGTGTTCCCACTATTATGTGGCGTATCCGCAGTTTGAGGTGGCGGAGGATGATGAAGATGAGGGAGCCCTTCGGTGCACTGCCCGCACGAGTAGCGGGCGCGATTTAGTGGAGGAATTTATCGGGTATGGGGTATGTCCCTTGGCGCATGGCTAGGCGCTGGGCGAAGTATGCCCTCGCGAGATGCCTTCCCGGGGCGGGCAGCAGGTGCGAAGTCCGGCCTTCGCGTTGGATTTGCATGGTCGGGATCCCGCCGCATTCGTGCGTGAAGCGGAAGACAGTGCGGCGAGGATCGTGGGGCGCTATGTGCCTAAGACAGAGGGTGTGCGGAGCTGGGATATCTGTGGGGCCAACGATAGATTGAATCGGGTCTTTGAATTGAACGGCTTGCCATACGGTGGTTATCCCGGGGAAGACGCCGCCGACCGCCGCGGGAAAAGGCCAGTGGCCGTGACTGAAGAAGACCCCTCGCAGGAGGCCGCCCCAGCCGCTAAGAAGAGGAAATTAGGTACTACAGTGGGGGAACTAGGGTTTCCGATAGTTTTGCTGTGGAGTTGATGGGGACGTGCGCAGCCCCCGGGGGAAGGATGTCTTCGCTCGAGCTCCGCGAGTCTTCGGCGCGAATGCTGGAGGTTACCGGGGGTCGATGGCCCAAGAATGTTCCGATCCCCTGCACGGCTGGCGAATACTTATTTTTGTCTCGTATGGCCCGTGACTTGAGGGTGTTTCCTTACAGACGGAATATTGTTGCTGTTGTGTCGGCAGTGATGAACAAGGACCGTCAAGACGTTGTGCAGAAGCGCCGGGCGGTCGTTTGGATCGCAGATCCTAGGCGTGAGGCGAAGAGGGCGCGGGGGAGCGTGAAGGCTGCCGCCTCCGGCAGTAGTCAGCCGATGCCGGCTGCGAAACCGGCAGCGCCTGGATCCAGCAAGGCGTTGGCGAGCGCGAAGACTGCCGCCTCTGGTGGAACTAAGCCTCCCTCGGGCGGATCCGCGAAGGGACGGGAGCTTCCTTCACCGGGGAGTCGTGTTGGCGACTTCGGCACGGACATCAGTGTTGAGGATTATTTTGTTGGTAAGTTTTTTTGACTATTTGTTTAACCAGTGATTTGTCACAGGGTCGGGTGAAGAGCAGCTGGTTGTTGTCCCGCCTTCGGCGGCAACCGCGTTGCCAACGGCGATGGTTGGGGGGAAGGGTGCCGCGCAAGACCCGTGGGCCGCTTTCTGTGCGAGCGGCGAGGTTCCGTCAGCCGCTGCCGCCAAGGAAGTGGCGGGCTCCATGTCCCGGCGGCTGAGGGAGGCGTCGCAGCAGTTGAAGCAAGTAAGTTGTGCTGGACTTCGACATTTGTTGTTTGCATGAGGTTTTGGGGCTCATGTGCTTTTGTTAGGCGGCCGACTTTGCCGACCGCGTGGCGTCGGGTGCCCTGACTGCGGACGTGGCTGCCGAAGTCGAGAGACTTCGGGCGGAACACGCGGATGCCGTCCGGGAGAAGTCGGTGGCGGAAAGCAAGAACCGCAAGCTGGCGGAGAAAGTGGCCGCCTTGGAGGCCGAGAAAACGGACCTCCGGCGCCAGCTGGTGGAGGAGAGGAGGGAGGCGAACCAGGCCATCGCTGAGGCGCAGGCTGTGCAAGCGGAGGCCAAAGTGGCGCGGGCGGAGAGCAGTCTCGCCAGTCAACGCGCCGAAGAGCTGGAGGCAAGGTTCAACGCCTTGCGCAGCCGCGTGGACAAGGCCGAGGCCTCTACACGCTCGGAGGTTGAGCGGACGCACGCACAGTTCGTGGGATCGTACCGCGAGCTGGGTGCGCGGACCGCTGACTTTGAAGTACTCGACTGGGAAGCAGGCCTTCGCTTCCTTGAATGGATGCTGGAGGAACAGCTGGTGCTCCCGACCATTATGGAGGGTTTCATGTCCTTCGCCTCCCTTGTCACCTGCGAGGGGGCCATGAATGCGTTGTCCCGCGAGGGCTGCAGGCACTACGAGGTCTTCGACCAATCAGACAAGAACTTTGAACGCGAGATCTTCAAGGCCGGCGACCCTGTGGTGAAGCAGTCAGCGAGGGCACTTTTCGATAGGATGTGGGGTCCGCATGGTCGGGAGGCGGTCAGGGAGCGATCCGACCGGGCGAGAGAGCAGGTGAGGGTCATTTTTTGTGTGGTAGTGTGTGTGGGTGTGCGTGGTTTTTGCTGAGTGACCGATGTTGCTACAGATGGAGCGTGCTGAGGACGTCGAGGATTTCGGAGCTCTGGCCGGCGCGCCGCCCGAGGCTGCGGAGGTCAACCTGGTGCTGCCCTCGGATGCTGGTGAAGGCCTCTCGGCTGTGCCTATGCCTACTGTGGCTGGGGAAGACCCTGTGTCGGCCTCTGCACCGACGGTCGAAGACGCCTTGAAGGTGGTGGCTGAGCCGGCAGTCGAAGACCCAACGGCTGCGGCCGCGCCTTCGCAGGTGGCTAAATAGGTGGGGGGAGTTTGTAAATCTTGTCTGAGTGTTACTGAACTTCGGTTGCTGCGCAGGTTTAGGATTTTGGGCCTGCGCACGCAACCGCTACTGACAATGCTAACTTTGTGGCTTCAACCGTGGTTGCTGAAGACAATTCTGACGATTCTGTGTCTAAGTTTTTTGAATCTGATGATTCTGGGAGTTCGATTGTGTGGACAGAGGGGTCTTCGGATGAGGACTTAGACTATTTTGTAGCATTGGATGTGGCTGCAGCGGAGACTTCTCTGCGTGTGACGGGTGGGGATATTCCTTGTGCGAGTGCTGGGCGTAGGCGTCGAAGGGCGGTGGCGAAGCGGAGAGTGAGTGAGTTGTCGCGAAGTGATAGGCGTCATGGTGAGGTGGAGGGTGGTCGTCTTCGAGTGGACGGGACTGCCAAACGGGAATTGTTGTCTTCGCCGGCTGGGGCGAGTGTAGGTGAGGGTGAGCTGCGAAATCTTTTTGAGGGTGAGGAATTAAGGATAATGTTGTTCAACTATAGGGAGATGGGTATCATCCCGAAGGTTGAGCCGTTGTAATGTGTAATGCCCTCGGTGTGTGTGTAACTATGATTTGTATGATGAGGTAGCGTGCCTTCGTTGATCCGGCCGCGCCCGTAGGCGGCTTGTGTCCGGGTGCTTTTGGGGAAATCTTCGATTTTGCACGTTTGTTGAGTTAGACCGGCTGCACCCGTAGGCGTATTTTGCGCGGAGTCTTTTGGAGAAGACCTCGATTTTGCGCACTTGTGCTATTCCGGCTGCACCCATGGGCGACTTTTGCTCGGATAATCTTTTGGATAAGACTTGGATTTCGCGCACTTATTGTGCTGTTCCGGCTGCACCCGTAGGCGACTTTTGCGCGGATAGTCTTTTGGAAAAGACTTCGATTTTTCGCACTTATTGTGCTATTCCGGCTGCACCCGTAGGCGACTTTTGCGCGGATAGTCTTTTGGAAAAGACTTCGATTTTTCGCACTTATTGTGCTATTCCGGCTGCACTCGTAGGCGACTTTCGCGCGGATAGTCTTTTGGAAAAAGACTTCGATTTTTTGCACTTATTGTGCTGTTCCGGCTGCACCCGTAGGCGACTTTTGCACGGAATGTCGCACGCGAGGGTAGTAAGCGCTGCCCCTCGCGGTGACTTTGGTGTGGTTGAATGCCGAAGACTGTCGATGCGGTCTTTTTCGACGTGTCTTAATTTTTGCGGGGGATTTTTGTGGGTATATTGCATGGCTCCGCCTCATTAAAAACCTCACCCCCGGGAGGAAAAGAGTACGGGCCAGAATGATAATGTTTGGTTAATTACAAGGGCGTGATGGCCCTGAGGAGTCAAACAAAAAATTTGCGGAGATTATCTATGTTCCAGGAATGCTCCAGGTCTTCGCCAGATTGCGTTGTTAGCTTGTACGTGCCAGGAGACGACTTTGTCTTGATGGTGAATGGTCCTTCCCACTTCGGCTCCAGCTTGCCTCGTGACTCGGTCCAGGTTGTTCGGACGAGTACGAGGTCCCCTTCGTTGAATTCCCTCGGGACGACTGCATGGTCACGCCAGGTCTTCGTTTGGGCTTGATATTTATTGAGGGCCTGCAGGGCGAAGACATGGTCTATATCGATGAGATCTTTGGAGGTTAGCTCGTCTACATCGGGTGAGGCCGAAGCGCTTGTCCTTGGGGACCCATGCTTGATTTCCTGTGGGGTCATGGCCTCCGAACCGTATAGCAGGCGAAAGGGAGTAAATCCGATCGCCCGACACTCGGCCGTGTTCAGCGCCCAGACTGCTTCAGGTAGCAGGTCGGCCCATTTACCCTTCTTGTCGTCGACGAGCATTTTCTTGATCGCCGTGAAGATCTTGCCGTTGGCGCGCTCCACGACGCCGTTGGATTGTGGGTGATATACTGAGGTGAAGGCAAGCTTGGTGCCAATGGAGAAGCAGAAGTCCTTGAAGTCTTGGCTATCAAATTGCTTGCCATTGTCAACTGAGCTCGAACGGAACTCCGAATCGGCAAACAATGTTTTGCCAGAAGAATTTCTGGGCAGTCTTCGATGTTATCGTTGATACTGCTCTTGCCTCGACACTTGGTGAAATACTCGACGGCGACGAAGGTGAACTTGAGGTTTCCTTGGGCCGTGGGTAGTGGCCTGACAATGTCCAGACCCCATCGCTGAAGGGGCCACGTGTGGGCGATTAGCTTTGTGAACTGCGAAGGGCTTCCTGAGCGTGGAGAAAACTTTTGGTAGGCTTCGCACGACCTTGTGACCCGATTCGCGGCGCAGATCATAGCAGGCCAGTAGAAGCCTTGACGGATCACCTTGGCGGCTAGGGCCCTAGGCCCCGCGTGAGAGCCGCAAGTTCTGCTGTGGACTTCGCGCAGGCACTGGACGCCTTCGGTCTCGGTGACGCATTTAAGCATGGGTTGACTGACCCCCTTCTTGTAGAATTGTCCCTCAATGAGAGTGAAGTCCCGGCTTCGGTGTTTGAGGCGCTTGGCCTCGCTGATATCGCTTGGGTGATAATATCCTTGCAGAAACATGGTTATTGGTGCCCGCCAGTCTTCGGTCATGATGAGGTTGACTATGCGGTGGCCCTCGGTGTCGTTGGTTATTTGGAGGCCCTCTAGGCTACGAACGGCTGGCGTGCCGATGACATGGTAGAATACGTCGGAGGGCAGGGCCTCACCTCTGGCGGCTGCCTTGGCCAATGCATCGACCTCCTCGTTCTTGGCTCGGTCCACGTGTTGCAAGGTGAAGCCTTTGAACTGTCTCTCGAGACTCCGGACAGCCGCGAGGTACTACACAAGTGCGGGGTCCTTTGCAGCATAATCTTTCTCGACTTGGCCGGCAACTACTTTGGAGTCTGTTCTGATTATGCAGGTGGTGACACCAAGTGCCTGTAGCTTGTGAAGGCCGAGGATGACCGCTTCGTACTCTGCTACGTTGTTGGTGCATCTGTCGGACTCCAAAGCAAAGCTGAGACGTGCTGCATATATGTGCTTGACCCCTGTGGGTGAAGTAATGACTGCCGCTGCGCTTGCCCCCGCATGGCACCACGCGTCGTCGCAGTGGATGGTTGAAAGTCGCCTAGAGGGGGGAGAATAGGGCGAAACTGAAATTTACAAAGTTAATCACAACTACAAGCCGGGTTAGCGTTAGAAATAGTAATGAGTCCGAGAGAGAGGGTGCAAAACAAATCGCGAGCGAATAAAGAGTGAGACACGTGGATTTGTTTTACCGAGGTTCGGTTCTTGCAAACCTACTCCCCGTTGAGGAGGCCACAAAGGCCGGGTCTATCTCAACCCTTTCCCTCTCTCAAACGGTCCCTCGGACCGAGTGAGCTTCTCTTCTCAAATCAACCAGGAACAGAACATCCCCGCAAGGACCACCACACAATTGGTGTCTCTTGCCTCGGTTACAATTGAGTTTTGATCACAAGAACAAATGAGAAAGAAAAGAAGCAATCCAAGAGCAAGAGCTCAAAAGAACACAACAAATCTCTCTCACTAGTCACTAAAGCCTTGTGTGGAATTGGAGAGGATTTGATCACTTTGGTGTGTCTAGAATTGAATGCTAGAGCTCTTGTGAGGTGTAGAAGTGTGAAAACTTGGATGATTTGAATGTGGGGTGGTTGGGGGTATTTATAGCCCCAACCACCAAACTAGCCGTTGATGAAGGCTGCTGTCGCATGACGCACCGGACAGTCCGGTGCGCCAGCCACGTCACCCGACGTTAGGGTTCGACCGTTGGAGCTCTGACGTGTGGGCCCGCCTGGCTGTCTGGTGGTGCACCGGACATGCCCTGTAGGCTGTCCGGTGCGCCACCACGCGCGTGCCTGACTTCTGCGCGCTCTGGCGCGCATTAAATGCCTCTGCAGGTGACCGTTGGCGCGAAGTAGCCGTTGCTCTGCCGTTACACCGGACAGTCCGGTGTGCACCGGACATGTCCGGTGAATTATAGCGGAGCGAAATCCCGAAGCTGGCGAGTTCAGAGTCGCATCTCCTTGGAGCACCGGACACTGTCCGGTGTACACCGGACAGTCCAGTGTACACCGGACAGTCCGGTGAATTATAGCGTGACGCCTCTGAGTTTTCTCGAAGGTGCGAAGTTCAGCTTGGAGTCCCCTGGTTCACCGGACATTGTCCGGTGGCGCACCGGACAGTCCGGTGTGCCAGACCAGGGTGCCTTCGGTTGTCCCTTTGCTCTTTTGTTTGAACCCTTTTTCTTGGTCTTTTTATTGCCTTATTGTGAACCTTTGGTACCTGTAGAACTTATAAACTTGGACAAACTAGTTAGTCCAATTATTTGTGTTGGGCAATTCAACCACCAAAATTAATTTAGGAAATAGGTGTAAGCCTAATTCCCTTTCAATCTCCCCCTTTTTGGTGATTGATGCCAACACAAACCAAAGCAAATATAGAAGTGCATAATTTGAACTAGTTTGCAAAATGCAAGTGCAAAGGTTACTTAGAATTAAGCCAATAAATATTACTTACTAGATATGCATGGATTGTTTCTTTATTTTTAATATTTTGGACCACGCTTGCACCACATGTTTTGTTTTTGCAAATTCTTTTGTAAAATTCTTTTTCAAAGTCCTTTTGCAAATAGTCAAAGGTAAATGAATAAGATTTTGCGAAGCATTTTCAAGTTTTGAAATTTTCTCCCCTTGTTTCAAATGCTTTTCCTTTGACTAAACAAAACTCCCCCTCAAATAAATTCTCCTCTTAGTGTTCAAGAGGGTTTTAAGATATTAATTTTGAAAGGTGCTACTTTCTCCCCCTTTAGAACACAAAGAGATACCAATTTGAAATTTACCAATTGAAAATCATTAATTTTAAAATTAGGGTGGTGGTGCGGTCCTTTTGCTTTGGGTTCATACTTTCTCCCCCTTTGGCATGAATCGCCAAAAACGGATACTTTGAGTGAGATATAAGCCCTTGGCTAACTACTTTCTCCCCTTTGGCAAATAAAACATATGAGTGAAGATTATACCAAAGACGGAGAGTTGCTCGGAGCGACGGCGAAGGATGAGTTATGGAGTGGAGTGAAAGCCTTTGTTTTCGCCGAAGACTCCAATTCCCTTTCAATATACCTATGACTTGGTTTGAAATTCACTTGAAAACGCATTAATCATAGCATATATAAAAGAGATATGATCAAAGGTATAATATATGAGCTATGTGTGCAGGACATCAAAAGAAATTCCTAGAATCAAGAATATTTAACTCATGCCTAAGTTTGGTAAAAGTTTGTTCATCTAGTGGCTTGGTAAAGATATCGGATAATTGATCTTTAGTGTTAATATATGCAATCTCGATATCCCCCTTTTGTTGGTGATCCCTAAGAAAATGATACCGAATGGCTATGTGTTTAGTGCGGCTATGCTCAACGGGATTATCCGCCATGCGGATTGCACTTTCATTATCACATAGAAGAGGAACTTTGGTTAATTTGTAACCATAGTCCTGCAGGGTTTGCCTCATCCAAAGCAATTGCGCGCAACAATGGCCTGCGGCAATATACTCAGCTTCGGCGGTAGAAAGAGCGACCGAATTTTGCTTCTTTGAAGCCCAAGACACCAAGGACCTTCCCAAGAACTGGCAAGTCCCCGATGTGCTCTTTCTATTAATCTTACACCCCGCCCAATCGGCATCCGAATAACCAATTAAATCAAATATGGATCCCCGAGGGTACCAAAGCCCAAACTTAGGAGTATAAGCCAAATATCTCAAGATTCGTTTTACGGCCGTAAGGTGAGATTCCTTAGGGTCGGCTTGAAATCTTGCACACATGCATACAGAAAGCATAATGTCCGGTCGAGATGCACATAAATAGAGTAATGAACCTATCATCGACCGGTATACCTTTTGATCGATGGATTTACCTTCCGTGTTGAGGTCGAGATGCCCATTGGTTCCCATGGGTGTCTTGATGGGCTTGGCATCCTTCATCCCAAACTTGTTTAGAATGTCTTGAGTATACTTCGTTTGGCAAATGAAGGTGCCCTCTTGGAGTTGCTTTACTTGAAATCCTAAGAAATACTTCAACTCCCCCATCATTGACATCTCGAACTTCTGTGTCATGATCCTACTAAATTCTTCACATGTAGATTCGTTAGTAGACCCAAATATGATATCATCAACATAAATTTGGCATACAAACAAATCATTGTCAAGAGTTTTAGTAAATAAAGTAGGATCGACCTTTCCGACTTTGAAGCCATTAGCTATAAGGAAATCTCTTAGGCATTCATACCATGCTCTTGGGGCTTGCTTGAGCCCATAAAATGCCTTAGAGAGCCTATAGACATGGTTAGGATACTCACTGTCTTCAAAGCCGGGAGGTTGCTCAACATAGACCTCTTCCTTGATTGGTCCATTCAGGAAGGCACTCTTCACGTCCATTTGGTAAAGCTTGAAGCCATGGTAAGTAGCATAGGCTAATAATATACGAATTGACTCAAGCCTAGCTACGGGTGCATAGGTTTCACCGAAATCCAAACCTTCGACTTGGGAGTATCCCTTGGCCACAAGTCGAGCTTTGTTCCTTGTCACCACACCATGCTCGTCTTGCTTGTTGCGGAAGACCCATTTGGTTCCTACAACATTTTGGTTAGGACGTGGAACTAAATGCCATACCTCGTTCCTAGTGAAATTGTTGAGCTCCTCTTGCATCGCCATCACCCAATCTAAATCTTGGAGTGCTTCCTCTACCCTGTGTGGCTCACTAGAGGAAACAAAAGAGTAATGCTCACAAAAATGTGCAACACGAGATCTAGTGGTTACCCCCTTATGAATGTCGCCGAGGATGGTGTCGACGGGGTGATCTCGTTGAATTGCTTGGTGGACTCTTGGGTGTGGCAGTCTTGGTTCTTCATCCTCCTTGTCTTGATCATTTGCATCTCCCCCTTGATCGTTGCCGTCATCTTGAGTTGGCTCATCATTTTGATTTTCTCCTTCATCAACTTGAGCCTCGTCCTCATTTTGAGTTGGTGGAGATGCTTGCGTGGAGGAGGATGGTTGATCTTGTGCATTTGGAGGCTCTTTGGATTCCTTAGGACACACATCCCCAATGGACATGTTCCTTAGCGCGATGCACGGAGCCTCTTCATTACCTATCTCATCAAGATAAACTTGCTCTACTTGAGAGCCGTTAGTCTCATCAAACACAACGTCACAAGAAACTTCAACTAGTCCTGAGGACTTGTTAAAGACTCTATACGCCCTTGCGTTTGAATCATATCCTAGTAAAAAGCCTTCTACTGTCTTAGGAGCAAATTTAGATTCTCTACCTCTTTTAACAAGAATAAAGCATTTGCTACCAAAGACTCTAAAATATGAAATGTTGGGCTTTTTACCGGTTAGGAGTTCGTATGATGTCTTCTTGAGGATTCGGTGTAGATATAATCGGTTGATGGCGTAGCAAGCGGTGTTAACCGCCTCGGCCCAAAACCGATCCGGCGTCTTGTACTCATCAAGCATGGTTCTTGCCATGTCTAATAGAGTTCGATTCTTCCTCTCCACTACACCATTTTGTTGTGGGGTGTAGGGAGAATAGAACTCATGCTTGATGCCCTCCTCCTCAAGGAAACCTTCGATTTGGGAATTCTTGAACTCCGTTCCATTGTCGCTTCTAATTTTTTTGATCCTTAAGCCGAACTCATTTTGAGCTCGTCTCAAGAATCCCTTTAAGGTCTCTTGGGTTTGAGATTTTTCCTGCAAAAAGAATACCCAAGTGAAGCGAGAATAATCATCCACAATAACTAGACAGTACTTACTCCCGCCGATGCTTATGTAAGCGATCGGGCCGAATAAATCCATGTGTAGGAGCTCCAGTGGCCTGTCAGTCGTCATGATGTTCTTGTGTGGATGATGAACACCAACTTGCTTGCCGGCTTGGCATGCGCTACAAATCTTGTCTTTCTCAAAATGAACATTTGTTAATCCTAAAATGTGCTCTCCCTTTAGAAGCTTATGAAGATTCTTCATTCCAACATGGGCTAGTCGGCGGTGCCAGAGCCAACCCATGTTAGTCTTAGCAATTAAGCAAGTGTCGAGTTCAGCTCTATCAAAATCTACCAAGTATAGCTGACCCTCTAACACTCCCTTAAATGCTATTGAATCATCACTTCTTCTAAAGACAGTGACACCTACATCAGTAAATAGACAGTTGTAGCCCATTTGACATAATTGAGATACGGAAAGCAAATTGTAATCTAATGAAACGACAAGAAAAACATTGGAAATGGAATGGTCAGGAGATATAGCTATTTTACCCAAACCTTTGACCAAACCTTGGTTTCCATCCCCGAATGTGATAGCTCGTTGGGGATCTTGGTTTTTCTCGTAGGAGGAGAACATTTTCTTCTCCCCTGTCATGTGGTTTGTGCACCCGCTATCGACGATCCAACTTGTCCCCCGGATGCATAAACCTTCAAAACAAATTTAGTTCTTGACTTTAGGTACCCAAACGGTCTTGGGTCCTTTAGCATTAGAAACAAGAACTTTGGGTACCCAAACACAAGTCTTGGAGCCCTTGTGTTTGCCCCCAACAAACTTGGCAACTACCTTGCTGGATTTGTTAGTCAAAACATATGATGCATCAAAAGTTTTAAATGAAATGCTATGGTCATTTGATGCACTAGGAGTTTTCTTCTTAGGCAACTTAGCACGGGTTGGTTGCCTAGAACTAGATGTCTCACCCTTATACATAAAAGCATGGTTAGGGCCAGAGTGAGACTTCCTAGAATGAGTTCTCCTAATTTTGCTCTCAGGATAACCGGCAGGGTACAAAATGTAGCCCTCGTTATCTGAGGCATGGGAGCCTTGCCCTTAACAAAATTAGACAATCTTTTAGGAGGAGCATTAAATTTGACATTGTCTCCTCTTTGGAAGCCAATGCCATCCTTGATGCCAGGGCGTCTCCCACTATAGAGCATACTTCTAGCAAATTTAAACTTTTCATTCTCTAAGTTATGCTCGGCAATTTTAGCATCTAATTTTTCTATATGATCATTTTGTTGTTTAATTAAGACCATATGATCATGAATAGCATCAATATCAACATCTCTACATCTAGCACAAATAGACACATGCTCAACGGTAGATGTAGAGGGTTTGCAAGATTTTAATTCTACAACCTTAGCATGTAATATATCATTTTCACTTCTAAGGTTAGAAATAGTAACATTGCAAACATCAAATTCTTTAGCCTTAGCAATCAATTTTTCATTTTCACATCTAAGGCTATCAAGAGAAATATTCAATTCATCAATCTTAGCAAGCAAATCAACATTATCATCTCTAAGATTGGGAATTGAAACATTACAAACATGAGAATCAACCTTAGCATTTAATTTTGCATTTTCATTTCTAAGGTTGGCAATAGTATCATGGCATGTGCTTAGCTCACTAGATAATTTTTCACATTTTTCTACTTCTAGAGCATAAGCATTTTTAACCTTAACATGCTTTTTATTTTCCTTGATTAGGAAGTCCTCTTGGGAATCCAAGAGATCATCCTTTTCATGGATGGCACTAATCAATTCATTTAATTTTTCCTTTTGTTGCATGTTTAGGTTGGCAAAAAGAGTGCGCAAATTATCTTCCTCATCACTAGCATTATCATCACTAGAGGATTCATATTTAGTGGAGGATTTGGATTTAACCTTCTTCCTTTTGCCGTCCTTGGCCATGAGGCATTTGTGGCCGACGTTGGGGAAGAGAAGACCCTTGGTGACGGCGATGTTGGCGGCGTCCTCGTCAGAGGAGGAGTCGGTGGAGCTCTCATCGGAGTCCCACTCCTGGCACACATGGGCATCGCCGCCCTTCCTCTTGTGATATCTCATCTTCTCGTTTCTTCTCCCCTTCTTGTCGTTGTCCCTGTCACTATCACTTGATAATGGACATTTAGCAATAAAGTGACTGGGCTTACCACACTTGTAGCAAACCTTCTTGGAACGGGATTTGTAATCCTTCCCCTTCCGTTGCTTAAGGTTACTTGATGTAGACTCCTCCTTCTTTTCCTCCGTCGCCTTGAATGCGACCGGTTGTGCTTCGGACGTGGAGGGGTCATCAAGCTCGTTGATCTTCTTTGAGCCTTTGATCATCAACTCAAAGCTCACAAAATTACCTATAACTTCCTCGGGGGTCATTTGTGTATATCTAGGATTACCACGAATTAATTGAACTTGAGTAGGGTTAAGGAAAACAAGTGATCTTAGAATAACCTTAACCACTTCGTGGTCATCCCATTTTTTGCTCCCGAGGTTGCGCACTTGATTCACCAAGGTTTTGAGCCGGTTGTACATGTCTTGTGGCTCCTCCCCTTGGCGAAGACGGAAGCGACCGAGCTCCCCCTCGATCATTTCCTCCTTGGTGATCTTGGTCACCTCATCTCCTTCGTGCGCGGTCTTTAGCACGTCCCAAATTTCCTTAGCACTCTTCAACCCTTGCACCTTGTTATACTCCTCTCGACTTAGAGAGGTGAGGAGTATAGTGGTGGCTTGTGAGTTGAAGTGCTCGATTTGGGCCACTTCGTCCTCATCATAATCTTCATCCCCTACGGATGGTACCTGTACACCAAACTCAACAATATCCCATATACTTTTGTGGAGTGAGGTTAGGTGATATCTTATCATATCACTCCACCTAGCATAATCTTCACCATCAAATGTTGGTGGTTTGCCTAATGGGACGGAAAGTAAAGGTGTATGTTTAGGAATGCGAGGGTAGCGTAGGGGGATCTTACTAAACTTCTTGCACTCATGGCGCTTAGAAGTGATGGACGGCGCGTCGGAGCCGGAGGTTGATGGTGATGAAGAGTCGGTCTCGTAGTAGACCACTTTCCTCATCCTCTTGTGCTTGTCACCTCTCCGATGCGAGTTGTGGGAAGAGGATTTCTTCCCCTTTCCTTTGTTGGAGGAGTCTTTCTTCTCCTTCCTCTTGTTGCGGGACTCTTCCGATGAAGTCTCCCCGTGGCTTGTAGTGGGCTTGTCACCGGTCTCCATCTCCCTCTTGGTGTGATCTCCGGACATCACTTCGAGCGGTTAGGCTCTAATGAAGCACCGGGCTCTGATACCAATTGAAAGTCGCCTAGAGAGGGGGTGAACAGGGCGAAACTGAAATTTACAAAGTTAATCACAACTACAAGCCGGGTTAGCGTTAGAAATAGTAATGAGTCCGAGAGAGAGAGGGTGCAAAACAAATCGCGAGCGAATAAAGAGTGAGACACGTGGATTTGTTTTACCGAGGTTCGGTTCTCGCAAACCTACTCCCCGTTGAGGAGGCCACAAAGGCCGGGTCTATCTCAACCCTTTCCCTCTCTCAAACGGTCCCTCGGACCGAGTGAGCTTCTCTTCTCAAATCAACCGGGAACAAAACTTCCCCGCAAGGACCACCACACAATTGGTGTCTCTTGCCTCGGTTACAATTGAGTTTTGATCACAAGAACAAATGAGAAAGAAAAGAAGCAATCCAAGCGCAAGAGCTCAAAAGAACACAACAAATCTCTCTCACTAGTCACTAAAGCCTTGTGTGGAATTGGAGAGGATTTGATCACTTTGGTGTGTCTAGAATTGAATGCTAGAGCTCTTGTGAGGTGTAGAAGTGTGAAAACTTGGATGATTTGAATGTGGGGTGGTTGGGGGTATTTATAGCCCCAACCACCAAACTAGCCGTTGGTGAAGGTTGCTGTCGCATGGCGCACCGGACAGTCCGGTGTGCCAGCCACGTCACCCGGCCGTTAGGGTTCGACCGTTGGAGCTCTGACGTGTGGGCCCGCCTGGCTATCCGGTGGTGCACCGGACATGCCCTGTAGGCTGTCCGGTGCGCCACCACGCGTGTGCCTGACTTCTACGCGCTCTGGCGCGCATTAAATGCCTCTGCAGGTGACCGTTGGCGTGAAGTAGCCGTTGCTCCACCGTTACACCGGACAGTCCGGTGTGCACCGGACATGTCCGGTGAATTATAGCGGAGCGAAATCCCAAAGCTGGCGAGTTCAGAGTCGCATCTCCTTGGAGCACCGGACACTGTCTGGTGTACACCGGACAGTCCGGTGAATTATAGCGCGACGCCTCTGAGTTTTCCCGAAGGTGCGAAGTTTAGCTTGGAGTCCCCTGGTTCACCGGACATTGTCCGGTGGTGCACCGGACACTGTCCGGTGGCGCACCGGACAGTCCGGTGTGCCAGACCAGGGTGCCTTCGGTTGTCCCTTTGCTCTTTTGTTTGAACCCTTTTTCTTGGTCTTTTTATTGGCTTATTGTGAACCTTTGGTACCTGTAGAACTTATAAACTTGGGCAAACTAGTTAGTCCAATTATTTGTGTTGGGAAATTCAACCACCAAAATCAATTTAGGAAATAGGTGTAAGCCTAATTCCCTTTCAATGGTCCACACCTTCTCTGCAGACATGTCCGGCTGCGTTATTGGCCCGGTCTAGTCGACGATGAAGTCTGTCCGGACTTGTGACTTGATGGCTATCCTGGGCTCGAAGGTGATATGATAGCCAGAAAGCTCGGCTGCCCACTTGGCGATCCGGACAGATGCCTCCAGATTTCTGAATAATTCGTTGAGTCCCATGTCCGAGGTGACTCGCACCTTGAACGCTTCAAAATAGTGGCGCAGCTTGCGCGAAGCCATAACGACTGCGTAGGCAATTTTTTCCAGTTTCGTCATGTTGCATTTTGATGTCGTGAGTACTTCAAAGACGTAATAAACTGGACACTGCCTGGTCGTGCCCTCTCTGTCCTGCTCTTGAACCAGCGCTGCGCTGACCGCGTGCGACGAGGCTGCGACATAGAGCAACAGGGGTAGCGAGGGGTTGGGGCTTGTAAGAATTGTCAACTCTGACAGGTGCTGCTTTAGTGACGCGAAGGTCGCCGCTTGCTCTGGTCCCCATGCGAAGTCCTTTGCGCCGCGTAGCGTTTTGAGGAAAGGTAGGCTTCGCTCGGCGGACTTGGAAATGAATCTGTTGAGGGCGGCCAATCTGCCTGTCAGTCGTTGGACGTCTCTGGCTGACTGCGGGGGCGTCATGTTGATGATAGCCTGGATCTTGCTTGGGTTGGCTTCGATCCCATGACGCGACACCAGGTAGCCTAGTATTTTCCCCTGGCGAACGCTGAAGACGCACTTTTCGGGGTTTAGGCGAAGTCGTGCGTCCCGCATGTTCGCGAATGTTTCTGCGAGGTCAGCCAGGTGGTCCTCTTTGCTTTTGCTGGCGACGACGATGTCATCTACATACGTAAATATGTTTCTGCCGACTTGGCTCTCGAGCACCGTCTTGGTGAGGCGAGAGAACGTGGACCTGGCGTTCTTTAGTCCCTCCAGCATTTTGATGAAGCAGTACGTGCCGAAGGGTGTTATGAAGCTGGTGCTAGCCTTTGTTGGAACTTGTGTTCCTGGACAGGTTGATTCTAACGGGGGAGTGGGAAAGATGTGAACAAGGTTTAACTTGAGGCAACAATTGCTCTGTTCATCCCGCCTCTCAAGGGCACTGTACAAGGGTATTTATAGGTGCCTGAGTGCCCAACGTTTCAATGTAAGGACGCATGTGCCCTCAGGCACCCGGTCTATCCCCGGAATATTCCCGTAAAGGAGGGTTACAGACTGTCATTGCAGAAAAGCTGTTACAGATCGGGCCCGTAACACATTTATCCGAGCGGGGCCCATTACAATGGGCCGAATCCCACGTGGGCCTCCAGGCGGAGTGAGGACGTAGGACGGGGCGACATCGCCGTAGGCCTTCATCCTATATCGTAGAAGACGAAGGGTGGACCTCGCCGGTCCTTCTGCTCCTTATCGGCGCAGCGAGACAGACGAAGGGTGGACCTCGCCGGTCCTTCTGCTTCCTGTCGGCGCAGCAAGATAGACGAAGGCTGGAGCAGAGGGTAGCGTCTTCGCCTTCGCCCCAACAGCCTTAGAAACACTCGGCAAAATCTTTGCCGAGTGTCACACTCGGCAAAGAGGGCTCGGTACACAGTGCATCGGCAAAGCCTTCTTTGCCGAGTACTTTTTCTCGGGCAATCGGCAAAGACTTTGCCGAGTGCCAGAAAGTACTCGGCAAAGAAAAGTAGCTGTCACGGCGCCGGGTGACGGAGACGGCGTTGTAACACCTACTTTGTAAATAGAGTCTAAGCAGAGAAATTGTATTCCGTATACATCTATGAGTTATCTATGTTTCTCATTTCATGTGAACACCACAATTAAACAAATAAATAATTAATCAAAGACACTCAAATAAATCATGCATCATGCTTGATATTGTTTTTGTACGTGCATTTCGTGATAAGGAATATAGTAACAAGTCCAAAGTGGAATTCAAGACTTAAAAGAGATTCTAAAATTTAAGAAGAGAAGCAAACAAATAATATGTGATATAAAAGTATAAATAATATATGTCTCTAGATGGAAACTTATCATGACACAATATAAAATAAGAGTGAATTGGCCACAAGGTTGAAATTAATTTGGAAATTTGAATTTGAATTGGAAAAAAAAGAAGGAAGAAAAATAAAAAAGGAAAAAAAAGAGAAAGAAGTAAAACTCTAACTGGGCCCAGAACCACCAATTTGGCCCAATGTCCCTTTTTAATCCCGCAGCCCACCACCCATCTCCGGCGCTGACACGTGGGCCCGGCTGTGCAGAACCGCGCACACTTTGTCTGTGTTTCCCGCTGACATGGGGGCTCGTCTAACAAGACACCACGATTCCACAGCGGCTTCCGACTTCTCTGGCGTGCGGGACCCAGTGGCATACACTACTCCTCTTCCCTCTGTTGATACCGAGCGAACGAAGTCGTCGTCGCCGCTAGAATCAGCCATGGAGAATCGCGCACCGCGGCATGCCGTGGGAATCGGCTGGGTGGTTGAGCCCTGGTTACGGACCCGGTGACCAAATCAACCTATATATATGAACGAACTCCCTTCATGGCTTTCTGGGATTTCGGCCGGATGCGATACGCTTGCGCAGAGAGCTGAGTGCCGCCGGGGTTGAGCGAAACGCCGTCGCGGTCAGGAGATTGAGCAGAGCCGAGGCACCAACCGCGTGAGGGTCCGCCGCGGGGGAGCTTCGATTCACTGGCGTGGTGCCTCCGGTGCATGCCAGGGACCGTCCGCAGGATAACCTGGTGAAGAGCAGCGATCGAGGTCTTCTCTGGCGTCACGAAATCACCGTGCGCCATGGCCGGCCGGGTCAGCTCCTCCAAATGCTGGTAAGGCCTCATCCACTCTGCTCGCCTTGATGTCATCTAATCCTAGTATTAAGTGCCATCGACTGCCGCGGGTCGCGTGGTCATGGATTTCCTCGTCGGAGGTTTAGTCTAGCCGCGGATCCGCCTGCGCGTAATGTGTCGTCTTCATGCTTGCTATCGGTGCGTCGTTCCCCGGATTGGGTTCGCTATGATCTTAGACCCAGACCATCACTACCAGTTTAGGGATTAGGCCTTGGGGCACCTGATGGCTTTGCTCCGGCGAACCCGCCACCGTAGTGCAGGGGCGCCGCCGCCTCTGTTCGGCGAGGGGAGGAAGAAGGGCGCGCAGACGTCGGATTCAGCGGGCGGCTGGGATTAGCCCCGTGTACCCTTTCGCGTGGAGTCAATCTGGTCCATTGATCTAGTTTTGACGGACAGGATCGGATCTAGGGTAATAAAATCCAAACCGTCGATGTCCGATCTCGCGGCTGCGATTACATACCGCTTCGGTGTAATGTTGCTCTAATCTGGAGCGTAAATCTGTGATCGGACGGCCAGAATTAAAAGATACCTCTTCGCGGTGCCATTTAGCTAAAGAGTCCTTCCACTTGCCAGAATTAGAACCCGCCGTCCCTCTCCACTGTTCTATGTGTCTAGAAAAACTTACACCGAGCCCCCTGCTGTTATCAAATATTGAGGCCCAGTCCAGTACGGTTTAATATTGATTAAATAAATTAGAAAATAGATTTTTAATATGAAAACAATTGCTAGAACTTTATAAATTCATAGAAAATCCATACTTGGTCCAAATTAGTCCATTCCAGTTCCTAAAATTTTGTAATTTTATTCTTTATCACCTAGATTCTCTGTTATGTCATGAAAACAGTAAGAAATTTATTTATCACTTAGTCTTATTTAAAGCACATAAAGTCTTTGAAAATGCATAACTTAAAATCTATAACTCAGAAAATTATGATTCCAGTTCCTAGGTTTTTATTTTAATATGTAGAATATCTCTGTGTATTTTGTTTACATGCTTGGTGTAATGTTAATTTCCCCTATATCATGTGCTTGTTTGTATTGTGGCGAGTAGAAGAGCCCGTTGCTGAGGATACTGGTGAGCAGCAGGTTGAAGTAGCTGAGCAGGAGCTCATTGAAGGCAAGTTGTGCCCTTGACCACTTTTTACCCAATAATGTTCTTTAATATCACTTAACCATGCATAGGTTAATTTTGATGGGACCCAATAGGTCACCCTAGATTCGTTTATCTCATTACCTTGTTTACCCCTGAATCACTTGGGTAGTTTGCTATTGCTTTATATGGTTTTGGGATAATCATTTATTACTTCTATGCTCCAATTCTTGTTGTTATTCTGTTTATGTTCATGTTGAGATCATTAATGTTAATTGGAACATAGAGCTTAACTTGAGAACCACGTGCCACCACAAGGGTGGAATGGGACGCCCTTAGCTGACTAATTAGGAAAGCTAGTGGAAGACTACCTTACCCGAAAGGGGCAAGGGCAGTAGGGGAGAGGTCAGTGCGGGGAGGTCCCTGGTTGATTTTGCTGCGATGGCGGTCAGCCAGGAACCCTTTACTGGATCTTCCCATAAACTGTAGCGGGTTTTCGGAAGCTAGTGGAACTTTGTAAAGGCCTCGTAGTGTTGCCCTGCCGCGCTTCCTAGGTAGAGGTGTATGGGACTCGCGACCCCTTGGCAGATGGGTAACATGACTTGTGGGTAAAGGGTACAACCTCTGCAGAGTGTAAAACTGGTATACTAGCCGAGCTCACGGTCATGAGCGGCTCAGGACTCTCTGATGTTTAATTATGGAACTTAAATTCAATTTTGTCATTTGCATTGCATGGGTTTATTATAAATTGTGTTCTATTACTTTACTTATGGTTTGGTATTTACTTACACTTAGTAACTGCTAATAAAATTTTGACCAACTACTTAAAAGCAATGCTCAGCTTTAACCCCTATCATTGATTAGCCTTACACATCACATGAGCTCACACCTTTGTGAGTTTATGTCCACTGGTTCCCCACAACTTGTTGAGCTGTGATCATGTGTGAGCTCACCCTTGCTGTCTCACACCCCCCCCCCCCCACAGGAGAAGAACAGGTGGTTTCAAGTGGAGTCAAGTATCGAGGAGTTCGATTCTGATCTAGGTGGCGTTTCCCAGTCGACATTTGCGCCGACGATCCTTAGTTCATTTTATCTTTATTATTTTATTTTGTAATAAGTCTTCCGCTATGTAATAAATACTCTGATGTTAATGACATTTATCTCTATACACTCTGTTATTATATATGTTGTCTTCTTGGCGCATGTATGAGATGCACCCGGCTTTGTTCCTTAAAACCGGGTGTTACAGAAGTGGTATCAGAGGTAATGTTGACTGTAGGACGAAACCTAGACAAAAATGGACAAAACCCTTACCTACTTATCTTATTCTGATTCATTCCACACTTACCTTACTCTGATTCTTTCTACACTTATCTTGATCCTGTCTCACCTTCTACTATTCTACTCTGATCATTCTTACCTTTGCTACTCTAAGACAAGATGGATTTCACATCTTGAAATCCCTACCCCTATGACATTTTTAAGAGATAGGAAGCCTAAGACAAAAGTAAAACTATTTTCTCTATTAAAAATATTGGTTGATTGTTCTGATGATCAATGCCTGATTTGCTTCTTTGATTGATTGGAATAGTATAGATGGACATCTTAGCATGCACCACCATAAGGTAATGTATTAGCTTTAGTGGATAACACACTAACCTACTTAGCTAATAAATCCCCCGCAGTAACATTCCTCATAATTACTCGCCCTGTCTGCAATTCTTTCTTTCTTACCCTGTATTTCTAACCCAGATGGACTACCCCTATACTGTTAGAAGAGAGCAGTATAGACTTGATCCTTGGTATGTCATGGTTAAGAAAGGCAATGGTGGTTTATACACTGCGCTAAGGGAACCGTAGAACTCACCAGTTCCAAAGGAGAAAGATTTGAAGTTGGAATTGCAGTAACTACTGCCACCAGATATGGAAGTTGAGTTGGTCATTAATCTCTTACCTAAGACTGCCCCTATTTCTAAACGGCCATACATGATGTCCATAGAAGAACTTAAGAAACAATTAACGGAATTACAAGAGGATGGATACATTCGTCTGAATTCTTCACCTTGGAGAGCACCAGTTTTGTTTGTAAAGAAGAAAGATGGATTGCAAGGGATGTGCGTGGATTAAAGGTCCCTTAATGATGTCACTGTGAAGAACAAGTTTCGGTTACCCCGCATTAAGGATTTATTTAATCGGATGAGAGGAGCCAGGGTACTCTCGAAGATCGACCTTCGATCGGGATACCATCAGATGAAGACTGGACCATCAGATATTCCTAAGACGGCTTTCTCGACTCGATATGGATTATATGAGTTCATCGCTATGTCGTTTGGATTAACTAATGCACCAGCTTATTTTTTTTTTTGGATTTGATGCATAAGATGTTCTTGGAGTATTTGGACAGATTCGTCGTGGTGTTCATCGACGATATTCTTATCTATTCCAAGAATGAGAGTGACCATGAAAAACATCTAAGGTTGGTGCTACAGAAGCTTTAAGATAATCAACTCTACGCTAAGTACAGCAAATGCGAGTTTTGGATTGGCAAGGTGCCATTTCTTGGACATATCATTTCTAATGGAGGGATATCCGTGGATCCTGCTAAAGTCAAGGAGATAGTGGTGTGGAGCATACCCACTACGGTTACGGAGGACCGAAGTTTCTTGGGACTTGCAGGATACTATTGGAGATTTATTGAAGGATTTTCTAAGATCGCTAGCTTATGACCTCGCTTTTGGTGAAGGAAAGAGAATTCAAGTGGGACGAGAAGTGCCAAGTATATACGGATCATAAGAGTTTGAAGTATATATTCACTCAGAAGGATCTCAACCTTAGGCAACGTCGTTGGTTGGAGCTTAATAAGGATTATGATTTGGAAATTCACTATCACCCGGGCAAGGCAAATTTGGTTACAGATGCCTTGAGTCGAAAGGAACATGTTCATTTAGCTGTTGTTGCCCAGCTACTGGATGAGATTGTTGAGAATTTCAGGAGACTTAACCTGGGGATAGTTACTCACACTGAAGGAGTTACTATTGATGTGGAACCTACCTTGGAGCAAGAATTCCACAAAGGACAGATTGGAGATGCTAAAATAAAAGAGATTAAGGATCTAATTACTAAAGGTCGAGGTCTGGAATTCACGAGAGAATGAGCAAGGCACCGTATGGTTCAAGGATCGGATAAGGGTCCCTGAGATTGATAGCCCTCGTGAGACTATTTTAAAGGAAGCCCATGACTTGGATTATTCTATTCATCCTGGTAGTACCAAGATGTATCAGGATTTAAAGCAGAAGTGCTGGTGATATGGACTGGAGAGAGATATGGCTGCACATGTGGTTATGTGCGATGTGTGCCAAAGAGTTAAGACCGATCACCAAAGACCAGCTGGACTATTACACCCACTAAGGATACCTGAGTGGAAATGGGAAGAGATTGGGTTCATTCTGGATTGCCTCGCACCTCGAAAGAATATGGTTCTATATGAGTTATTGTGGATAGACCGACCAAAGTGGCTCATTTCATCCCGGTTAAGACTACTTATAAGGGATCGCAATTGGCTAAGTTATGCATGTCTCGGATTAAGTCTCTACACAAGTACCAAAGAAGATCGTTTCGGATAAAGGATCACAGTTTACCTCCAGACTTTGGAAAAGTTTCATGAGAATTTGGATACTAATCTGAAGTTTAGTTTGGCCTACCATCCTCAGACTAAAAGGACTAATCAAGTATTGGAAGACATGTTGAGAGCTTGTGCCCTTCAGCATGGTAGTAGTTGGGACAAGAGTCTACCTTATGCTGAGTTCTCATATAATAATAGTTACCAGGCCAGTCTTATGATGTCACCGTTCGAGGCTCTATATGGCAGGAAATGCAGGACTCCTCTATTTTGGACCAGATTAGAGGAAGACAGATCTTTGGACCTGAACTTATTAAAAAGGCAAAAGAGCTACGCTGATAATAGAAGAAGACCACTGGAATTTGAAGAAGGAGATTATGTGTACCTCAAGGTGTCACCACTTCGTGGAATGAGGAGATTCAAAGTTAAGGGCAAATTGTCCCCTCGCTATATTGGACTATTCTTGATTTTTAGGCAAGTTGGAGAGATGGCCCATCAACTAGAACTACAGGATAATCTATTTGATGTACATAACGTATTCCATATGTCTCAACTTAAGAAGTGTCTCCATGTCCCTGAGGAACAATGACCAATGTAAGAGCTCGGTATTCAGGGTGAGTTGACTTACACGGAGTACCCGATCAAGATTTTGGATGCTTTGACTCGAGTTATAAGGAATAAAGTGATAAAGATGTGCAAAGTGCAATGGAGTCACCATGGCGAAGATGAAGCAACTTGGGAAAGAGAAGAAGAGCTTCGCATTGATTTTCCCCACCTTTTCCCTCGTTCTTCCTAAATCTCGAGGACGAGATTATTTTAAGGGGGGTAGGATTTGTAACACCTACTTTGTAAATAGAGTCTAAGCAGAGAAATTGTATTCCGTATACATCTATGAGTTATCTATGTTTCTCATTTCATGTGAACACCACAATTAAACAAATAAATAATTAATCAAAGACACTCAAATAAATCATGCATCATGCTTGATATTGTTTTTGTACGTGCATTTCGTGATAAGGAATATAGTAACAAGTCCAAAGTGGAATTCAAGACTTAAAAGAGATTCTAAAATTTAAGAAGAGAAGCAAACAAATAATATGTGATATAAAAGTATAAATAATATATGTCTCTAGATGGAAACTTATCATGACACAATATAAAATAAGAGTGAATTGGCCACAAGGTTGAAATTAATTTGGAAATTTGAATTTGAATTGGAAAAAAAAGAAGGAAGAAAAATAAAAAAGGAAAAAAAAGAGAAAGAAGTAAAACTCTAACTGGGCCCAGAACCACCAATTTGGCCCAATGTCCCTTTTTAATCCCGCAGCCCACCACCCATCTCCGGCGCTGACACGTGGGCCCGGCTGTGCAGAACCGCGCACACTTTGTCTGTGTTTCCCGCTGACATGGGGGCTCGTCTAACAAGACACCACGATTCCACAGCGGCTTCCGACTTCTCTGGCGTGCGGGACCCAGTGGCATACACTACTCCTCTTCCCTCTGTTGATACCGAGCGAACGAAGTCGTCGTCGCCGCTAGAATCGGCCATGGAGAATCGCGCACCGCGGCATGCCGTGGGAATCGGCTGGGTGGTTGAGCCCTGGTTACGGACCCGGTGACCAAATCAACCTATATATATGAACGAACTCCCTTCATGGCTTTCTGGGATTTCGGCCGGATGCGATACGCTTGCGCAGAGAGCTGAGTGCCGCCGGGGTTGAGCGAAACGCCGTCGCGGTCAGGAGATTGAGCAGAGCCGAGGCACCAACCGCGTGAGGGTCCGCCGCGGGGGAGCTTCGATTCACTGGCGTGGTGCCTCCGGTGCATGCCAGGGACCGTCCGCAGGATAACCTGGTGAAGAGCAGCGATCGAGGTCTTCTCTGGCGTCACGAAATCACCGTGCGCCATGGCCGGCCGGGTCAGCTCCTCCAAATGCTGGTAAGGCCTCATCCACTCTGCTCGCCTTGATGTCATCTAATCCTAGTATTAAGTGCCATCGACTGCCGCGGGTCGCGTGGTCGTGGATTTCCTCGTCGGAGGTTTAGTCTAGCCGCGGATCCGCCTGCGCGTAATGTGTCGTCTTCATGCTTGCTATCGGTGCGTCGTTCCCCGGATTGGGTTCGCTATGATCTTAGACCCAGACCATCACTACCAGTTTAGGGATTAGGCCTTGGGGCACCTGATGGCTTTGCTCCGGCGAACCCGCCACCGTAGTGCAGGGGCGCCGCCGCCTCTGTTCGGCGAGGGGAGGAAGAAGGGCGCGCAGACGTCGGATTCAGCGGGCGGCTGGGATTAGCCCCGTGTACCCTTTCGCGTGGAGTCAATCTGGTCCATTGATCTAGTTTTGACGGACAGGATCGGATCTAGGGTAATAAAATCCAAACCGTCGATGTCCGATCTCGCGGCTGCGATTACATACCGCTTCGGTGTAATGTTGCTCTAATCTGGAGCGTAAATCTGTGATCGGACGGCCAGAATTAAAAGATACCTCTTCGCGGTGCCATTTAGCTAAAGAGTCCTTCCACTTGCCAGAATTAGAACCCGCCGTCCCTCTCCACTGTTCTATGTGTCTAGAAAAACTTACACCGAGCCCCCTGCTGTTATCAAATATTGAGGCCCAGTCCAGTACGGTTTAATATTGATTAAATAAATTAGAAAATAGATTTTTAATATGAAAACAATTGCTAGAACTTTATAAATTCATAGAAAATCCATACTTGGTCCAAATTAGTCCATTCCAGTTCCTAAAATTTTGTAATTTTATTCTTTATCACCTAGATTCTCTGTTATGTCATGAAAACAGTAAGAAATTTATTTATCACTTAGTCTTATTTAAAGCACATAAAGTCTTTGAAAATGCATAACTTAAAATCTATAACTCAGAAAATTATGATTCCAGTTCCTAGGTTTTTATTTTAATATGTAGAATATCTCTGTGTATTTTGTTTACATGCTTGGTGTAATGTTAATTTCCCCTATATCATGTGCTTGTTTGTATTGTGGCGAGTAGAAGAGCCCGTTGCTGAGGATACTGGTGAGCAGCAGGTTGAAGTAGCTGAGCAGGAGCTCATTGAAGGCAAGTTGTGCCCTTGACCACTTTTTACCCAATAATGTTCTTTAATATCACTTAACCATGCATAGGTTAATTTTGATGGGACCCAATAGGTCACCCTAGATTCGTTTATCTCATTACCTTGTTTACCCCTGAATCACTTGGGTAGTTTGCTATTGCTTTATATGGTTTTGGGATAATCATTTATTACTTCTATGCTCCAATTCTTGTTGTTATTCTGTTTATGTTCATGTTGAGATCATTAATGTTAATTGTAACATAGAGCTTAACTTGAGAACCACGTGCCACCACAAGGGTGGAATGGGACGCCCTTGGCTGACTAATTAGGAAAGCTAGTGGAAGACTACCTTACCCGAAAGGGGCAAGGGCAGTAGGGGAGAGGTCAGTGCGGGGAGGTCCCTGGTTGATTTTGCTGCGATGGCGGTCAGCCAGGAACCCTTTACTGGATCTTCCCATAAACTGTAGCGGGTTTTCGGAAGCTAGTGGAACTTTGTAAAGGCCTCGTAGTGTTGCCCTGCCGCGCTTCCTAGGTAGAGGTGTATGGGACTCGCGACCCCTTGGCAGATGGGTAACATGACTTGTGGGTAAAGGGTACAACCTCTGCAGAGTGTAAAACTGGTATACTAGCCGAGCTCACGGTCATGAGCGGCTCAGGACTCTCTGATGTTTAATTATGGAACTTAAATTCAATTTTGTCATTTGCATTGCATGGGTTTATTATAAATTGTGTTCTATTACTTTACTTATGGTTTGGTATTTACTTACACTTAGTAACTGCTAATAAAATTTTGACCAACTACTTAAAAGCAATGCTCAGCTTTAACCCCTATCATTGATTAGCCTTACACATCACATGAGCTCACACCTTTGTGAGTTTATGTCCACTGGTTCCCCACAACTTGTTGAGCTGTGATCATGTGTGAGCTCACCCTTGCTGTCTCACACCCCCCCCACAGGAGAAGAACAGGTGGTTTCAAGTGGAGTCAAGTATCGAGGAGTTCGATTCTGATCTAGGTGGCGTTTCCCAGTCGACATTTGCGCCGACGATCCTTAGTTCATTTTATCTTTATTATTTTTTTTTTGTAATAAGTCTTCCGCTATGTAATAAATACTCTGATGTTAATGACATTTATCTCTATACACTCTGTTATTATATATGTTGTCTTCTTGGCGCATGTATGAGATGCACCCGGCTTTGTTCCTTAAAACCGGGTGTTACAGGCGTCTTTGCCGAGTGTCCTAGGTGACACTTGGCAAAGGAGTTACCTTTGCCGAGTGTCTGCCGGCTAGCACTCGGCAAAGAATCCGCCAGCGGGGTCCCCATGTCAGGTTCCTTGTCGAGTGCTTCTGTATGGCACTCGGCAAAGCGTGCTTCTTTACCGAGTGTCAGAGCCACCACACTCGGCAAAAAACCTGTACTGGTGCCCAGGTCTTGGTTCTTTGTCGAGTGCTATGGTCCTGACACTCGGCAAAGCACCTCTTTGCGGAGTGTCACACTCGGCAAAGAGACTAGTACACACCTTTTTTTGGTTTTCCTATTCTATCCAAACAAACAAAAGATATTTCACAGATACCACATATATACATCACAGATCATCACAGACATATATAGCCAACACAAACATTAATATACAAACATAAGTTCAGAGGTTCTCAACACAAACAGTATCAACACAAGTTCAGAAGTATCAACACAAGTTCACAAGCTTTGACATAAGTATTCAACATAAGTTTTGTAGTCGAAACACTAAAAACATAACTGTCATGGAGGTGGGCGGTTGGACTGGTGCTGCATTGGGTTGTACGCTTCATGAGGGTTGTTCGATGCCGCCCCAGATTGGCCCTGCACAGAGAAGAGATTGCATGTGTTATACCAGATGCATTACCAACATCTAACTACAATTTTGATACTCACAGGAGTATGGAACAGAGCAGGGTCAACTGCAGGGAACAATGGAGGTGGCGGAGCGAAACCCTGTGTGGCGCTAAGGCTCTGCATGTACTGTAACATCTCCGCCATCCTCTGATGATCTGCCAGGCGAGCCTCCCGCTCCACCATCATCCTCGCCTCCATCTCTTGACGTTCCCTCCTCTCTTCTTCTAGTTGGGTCTGTAATATTACAAGCCAACGTTATAGTAACTCAAAGAGAAGGTATATAACTCAAGGAAGGACAAGTTATAGAAGCACTAACCTCGAGTTGCTGTATGCGATGCTGTGAGCTGTCGTGCCGAGGTCGTATGGCTGGACTCGAGCCCGTGCTCCTTGCTTGCACCTGAGACAGAGTGGGAGTGGAGGACAAGTCGATTGCCTCGTCGGCAATCCAGTACCGCCCATGTCTCTTGCCTCCTCCGACCCTCATGAGCACATTGAGGTCGATCTGCTCGGTGCTCGGATCAAATTCTGGGCCATGGACCTACTGCGCCATGGCGGTGTAGTCATGAAGGCGGCTATAGACGGTGGGGTTGGTGTAGGCGTCGGGCCCATCATCCGGGTTGTAGGTGACGTCGGACGTCGCCTTGCCCTTATGGGCCATAGCATAGGCCAAGAAGATGGAGCAAGGCCGGCCACCATATGACACCGACTGTAAGAAAACCAACGAGATAGTTAGAAATAATATCTAATCCAGTGCTATATACCTAAATAAAAAAGAGGGCGTACCCATGCTTCTGCATATTGGCCCAGGCTCTGGCTGCCTTGGTGGTGGGAGGGACCTTGCATCATCAGACGCCGTTCCCGGGTAGCGTTGTGCGCCTCGTCCCACTCAGCCGAACATCACCTATCCACCATCTGCTCCCAGCACAGAGGATGTGCGGCGCACCAATGTGGAATTATCTACAAAGTAAACATGTAAAGTGCATATCAGAAGATAAAATAAAATTCATGCATGGAGTATTGATACCAAACATGCATGACTTTACCTGCAGGTACTGGTCCCTGGTCAACGACATGGTTCGGGCTTGCTGCTTGGTCACCTTCTCCCCAAGGACAGAGCCGTGGTAGCTGACGATGGCCTGGATTCGGGCCTCATAGTGCATGTCCACGACGAGCTTCTTACAGCTTGTGGTGGCCACCACATCCGCCCTAGCCTCGTATTCAGCCTCGCATCTGAAGAAATCCTGCATACAAAAACGATGTATCCATACATTATTTCAAGAATTTGCAACGAATGCGACATATTTTACATTATACTAAGATTTACCCACAGCTCTTGCTTCACCCGCTCCGCCTTGTTATTGAATTCCCGGTCGTCCCGGTCTACTTCATCGGGGGCGACAACGTAGTGGTCGAAGGTATAGGCTGGGCCCGTCACTCTGGCGTACTCAACCAGTTCAAGGAAGTGTTCCCTGCACAGCAGGCCGAGGATGCCAATGGGGAGGCGATGATGACCCCCAGCATAATCCACAACCGTCCAAGATCTGTCCAAGTGATAAATATAAAGTATTAGTTTATATTATGATTTTGAAAACATAATATGAACAAGAATGAAGAACATAAAGTTACATGCCTCTCCCCATCCGGCCGAATCAGCGGCCGCCTGTCCCGAAGTATGGGACGCTGAGGGAGACTCGCGGGACCTCGCAGGTAGATGCTCCTCAAACCTAAGGCGTCAGAACCTGAGGCGGTCTGCTGAGCTTCATCGTCGCCCTGCTGCTGGTCGTCGTCGTCGTCCTGCTGCGCCTCCTGCTGCTGGACAAGGTCGTCCTGCTGCGCCACCTACTCTGCCTCGTCCGCCGTCCTGCTCCTCCTCCTCAGCCAACCATCCACCATATTTGTCTAAAAACCTGCAATTAAGAGTAAACAAATAAACACATATAAAAAGATATATTTAAAAACAGGTGTGAAATAAAAAGTCATATAGCATTACATTGATTAAAAATAATTTTTATATGTGTCGGGGTTAGCCGGATCATAACTCTCATCATCACTATCAACCATTTCATAGTCAACACCATCGGAAGACGTAAGTTTGTCATTAATGTCATTGCCTTCAAGGATTACTAAGTCATTATCATTTTGCACCTCATCATCCTCCTCATCAACACCCATTTCAATATCTACGTCCATTCCGATAGCTTCAGTTAAGCCTATCTCAAATCGCCCTTCTAGTCCATCTTCTTGGAAGAACTCTCCATCATATGTGTCCGGGTCTAAGTTATAATCTTCATCGTTAGGAACAGGTAACCTCCCGTGCGGCGATACCTTATACACAACATCCCCCCTTAAGATGATCTTTCGTTTGGCACGCATATGGGAGATAATACACTTGTGTGGCCTGTTGGGCCATGATATAGACATCGTCTCCTGTTAAGGTGGAATCTTGTCGAATTTCGACTATCCCAAGATTAGAATGTGTCCGTCTCATCTCTTGAGGGTCAAACCAATGACATTTGAATATCACTGGAGTAAGAGGTTTGGAACCATAAAAATTGAGCTCATATATTTCTTCGATTCATCCAAAATAATCGACATCGTCAAGGCCGGGCGTAAAGACTCTAGAACATGTTGTTTTCTGATTGGACCAACTTTTGTCGTAGTTTGTTGTGCGAAAACGGTATCCATTGATGTCATACCCAGAATATTTCTTGACCCTATAAGCAAAGTTGTTGGCTACTTGTCTCAACTAGACACTCATAGAGGATCTCTTTGGCCCTGCAAGTATTCGCAAGTTAAAAGACGCTAAATTGAGTTCATAAACGGATCTCTTTGACAAACTAATCACGTACCTTACGTTTGAACTAGGAAATGAAATCAGGCAACCCGTTTCTCGCACCCTTTCTAAGAAGAGTGTCATATTCCTGTGGAGTGGGGTCCCTTGATCGAAGCCAGAATTCATGAAGAAATTGTTCCATGTATGGTGTCACGTCTTCAAGGTTGGTCAATAGATATAGCATGATATGCCGCCACTCTTCAAGTGCTAGGGTCTTGGTGGTCGAGCCACTTGCGCTTTCGAGTTGGCATCGAAATATGCTAAGGTTCGATTCATTATCGCCATCATTGTAACGAGGGGGTGGATTATGCACGCTCGGCAGTTTGTCACCATAATAAGTTGTTGTGAAGTTTGACACCTCCTCTAGAATGTATGCCTCTGCAATGGAAGCCTCGATTTTGTATTTATTTCTACATTTCTTTCGAATAGTCTTTAGACATCTCTCGATTGGATAGCACCAACGTCCCTGCACGGGCCCCCCCATTCGTGCCTCATAGGGGAGATGAAGAATCAAATGCTACATTGGATTGAAGAAGCCGGGTGGAAATATCTTCTCAAGCTTATATAGTAACACGGGTGCCAATCTTTCCAAGTCTGCAACCATGGTCTGAGATAACTCTTTTGCACAAAGCTGACGGAAGAAATAGCTCAACTCTGAAAGCGCTAGCCAGACATGCTCAGGGACATAGCCTCGAACCATCGCAGGAAGAATCCATTCAATCCATATGTGGAAGTCATGACTCTTCATCCCTAAGACTCGCATAGTAGATAAGTTCACCCCCCTACTTAGGTTAGCTGCATACCCATCAGGGAACATCAACATCTTGATCCACTGAAGTACTTCCTTCCTCTGGGCCCTGCTTAGGACGAAATCGGCCTTAGGCCTTCTCCATGTCTTTCCACCACTTGGTGGCTTCATCTCTTGGTTTGGTCTATCACATAACGCTGCCAGATCCACTCTTGCCTTTACATTATCCTTTGACTTATCAGGAATGTCCATAATTCTTGCCCATAGTGCCTCGGCAACATTCTTTTTAGTGTGCATCACGTCAATGTTGTGTGGAAGGAGAAAGTCGTCATAATAGGGGAGTCGAGTCAAGCTAGACTTATGTGTCCACATATGCTGCTCACCATATCCCACAAAACCACCTTCTGTATTGGCCACGAACCCATCTATCTGTTGACGAATTTCAGCACCAGTCATCGTTGCAGGTGGGCGGTCTGTCACTACGACACCTTTCGTAAAGTTCTTGATGTCTAGGCGGAATGGATGGTCAGGAGGGAGAAATTGTTGATGTTTATCGAAGGACGAATATTTGCCACCCTTTTTCAACCAAATGAACCTGAGAGCTTCCTTACAAACTGGGCATGGGAACTTACCGTGAACACACCAGGCGTAGAATAGCCCATACGCCGGTAAGTCATGCATGGAGTACTGGTACAAAACATGCATTCTGAAGTTTGTCTTTATACCTCGGTCATACGTCTATACCCCTTCCTCCCAGGCACGTACCAATTCATCGATCAAAGGCTCCATGTACACGCCCATTTTATTACCCGAGTGTCCAAGAATTATCAACGACACGAATATATTCTGCCTTTGAAAGCACACACCAGGGGGGATATTGATTGGGATAACAAACACGGGCCAACATGTGTATGGGGCAGCGCTCATTCCATAGGGATTGAACCCATCTGTGGCCAATGCAACACGTACATTATGAGCCTCTTCTGCTTTCTCACGGTGAATGGCATCAAAGTGTTTCCATGCTTCACCATCGGATGTGTGCACCATCTTGTCAGGATTGTATCGTTTTTCCATTTTTGTGCCATGTCATCTGTTTCGCGGATTCCTCTATCATGTACAGACGCTGATCCTCGGTATGAACGGAAGGTGTCGTAGGATTGTCAAGGGGATGTCGAGCTGCCTCTTCTGTCCATCACTAGAGTCTACCTCCATGAACCTAGATGATTTACACTTGGGACAGTACTTTGCCTCCGTGTATTCTTTCCTAAATAGCACGCAACCCTTCGGACAAGCATGAATCTGCTCATACGTCATCTTGAGTGCATGAAGGAGTTTTTGTGCCTCGTACATGCTCTTTGGCAGAACGTGATCATCCAGAAGCAGGCTCCCAATAACCGTCAACAAGCCATCGAATGCGTCTCTACTCATGCTGTACTGCGATTTGAATGCCATTACACGCATGATCTCTTAGGTTTCTACACATAGCGTGTCACAGATTTCTCAAAACTTTCTCAAATTTTTATCACAGCCTTTATATATGATATCATGACACGTGGACAAGTTTCATGATTTTCTGACTTTGTTTGTGTTTTATACAATTTTTAAACATGTGGATGGCAAGTTCACGGCCATGTTTAGTGAGCATGTTGCTCGAAGTTTCCGGTCCACTCCTGAAATCAGTCATAACTTGTGCTAAGTAGCATGGATATCATTTTTGCATGCACGGTTTTTCAAGTTTCGAGTGACCTGCAGTTCAAATCTGAATTTTCCGAAGAAATTCAAATAAACGAACTAAATCTACTACCTATTGAAAACTCTGTTATAATTGTCTCAAAATGGTACATGTAGGTCTACATAGTGTAGGAACATACCACAAAAAGTTTGGTTGCCAAAATTTTAAAAATAAAAATATGCTTTGCCGAGTATCCAAAGAAGACACTCGGTAAAGAGGTCTTTGCCGAGTGCCAGATATTTGGCACTCGGCAAAGAAGCCTCTTTGCCCAGTGCTGACCCTCGGCCCTCGGCAAAGGCTGACGGTCGTCAGCTTTAGAACGGCCGCTGACGGTCCTATGCCGAGCGCCACCTTTGCCGAGTGTTTGCCACTCGGCAAACATGTCTTTACCGAGAGTTGTTCTGTGTCGAGTGTCCTGCACTCGGTAAACCAGCTCGTTACCGAGAGCAGGACTTTGCCGAGTGCGGCTCTCGGCAAAGGCTGCTTTGCCGAGTGCGGCTCTCGGCAAAGGCTGCTTTGCCGAGTGCCCGAGAAAAAGCACTCGACAAAGGTGTTGGCACTCGGCAAAGGCCCGAATTCCGGTAGTGAAAGTCAGGCATCAATAAAAATTGGATGCACTCCATATAAATTATGTTACTTCGTAGCAATTACTAACGTTTAAAACCAACAAATAACCTTTCATTTTATTGTTAGTGTGACAAATCATTGTTGCTCCATCCAATTCAGTAACCTCAAACACCATGGAGTCCATTGCGCCAATATGGTCTCAGAAACGACATAATGCTTGCAAGAGCCAAGAACGTCGTGCCGTGCTTGGGCTGTAGCCTCGGCCCGTAGTGCTGGTCCGGCCCGACACGATTATATTTTTTATTCACAAAAAATGTATATACATATATAACTTATATTCAATATTAAAATATCTGAGCATAATGTTCTACTGGTTAAACAACTTTTCCTATTTTTTAACATTTTATGTTGATTTAATCAAATGGGCCGACAGGGCTAACAGGCTGGCCCGGCACAGTCAGCAGGCCGGCATGACGTGCCTGGGCCAGAGTTGTGGCCCGCGGAAGTCTGGCCTGTGCCGGGCCGTCGTTTGGCCATCTATAGGCGTGCAGCGGATTAATTTGAAATAGTCGTGAGGAGTTATTTATAAAAAGATGACGTGGGACGACCGTTGAAACTGGTGGTTTAAGTATAATTAGTCGGTTGCCTGTGCGTTGCGATGACTTACAACAATACCCACGTAAACTATCCACCAAAAAAATCCAAGATTTTTTATTGATTGTCTCCGCTCTTCGTATAATATTTTTTGATTTGGCTAACTGATGTTATGGTTTACTCCATGCAATATGTCTTGGTACAACACGGTTAATGAAGTGAGCGTTTATAAGAGAGTTCACAACGACTGACTGAATGGACATAGATTATAAAATGACAGAATTTCACCATACAGAGACTAAATAAGAGAAAGTTTGTGAGCTCAAGTTTCTAAAATGATTCACATGAACTCAAACTTACAAAAAAGATAGATCAAAATATGAAGTGATTGTTAAAGTCAGGCATCAATAAAAATTGGATGCGCTCCATATAAATTATGCTACTTCGTTGCAATTACTAACGTTTAAAACCAACAAATAACCTTTCATTTTACTGTGACAAATCATTGTTGCTCCATCTAATTCAGAAACCTTAAACACCATGGTCCATTGCGCCAATGTGGTCTCAGAAACGACCTAATGTTTGCAAGAGCCAAGAACGTCGTGCCATGCTTAGGCTGTAGCCTCGGCCCGTAGTGCTGACCTGGCCCGATACGATTATATAATTTTTATTTTACAAAAAACATATATACATATATACAATTTATATTTAATATTAAAAACATCTGAGTATGATGTTCTATTGGTTAGATAGCTTCACCTAGTGTCTCTCACTCTTTTTCCATCAAGGCATGGGTTCGAACCTCACCTATTGCCTGAGAGATACTAGTCTGTTTTATCTAGAAATTTAATAAAATTTGCTTAGCGAGGCAAGTTAGGAGATACTAGTCTGTTTGGTTGGAAGACTGTGCCTTAGGAATTAATGAAGAAATACAATATATTCATATCTATTATAACTTTGATATTATTTGAGTAATATAGACCAAAATAATATACATCAATATATTTTAAAATTAATAATATGCATAAAAAAGATATTTTCAATAGTTCATTTACCAACGATGCGTACACATATTTAATGAAGGAATGTATAGGAAAATGGAAATACGTTTAGGTCACACCATAATAACCAATGCTCCTGGACTGATCTGTTAACTGAAACAAGAAAAAAAATGTGAAATAAGGAGTGTGTTTGGTAACATTAATTAAACTTTGTTTTATACTTTTTAATGTAATCGAGGACAGCAAGAAAATAAAAATAAAAAACAAAACTTACACAAATCCCGATAACTAGTACTAATAAGCGTCGGTTTCTAGCTTCTGAAACATCGATGTTCGGCTCTAGCTTCGGATTCTAGCGTTGAAGGGCACTGAACAATGAACACCGATTTCTCAGTGAACTACTGTCGTCAGCATGACCAATATCAATCTAGCCCATTAAGACCGAACTCCGAGGCCCAACACGCAGCAGCCACATAAATTTCCACCGTATCCTCATCCGAGCAAGCAGTGGCGCATAAGAGCAAGGCTGATTTTTTTTCCGATAAGGAAGATATTCATTGTATTTAAAAGTTCAATACAAATCGGAAACATATCAAATACAAAACCACGTTTTTATGTAAACTCCATGCAAACCTACTAAAAAAGTTTCAAAAAATTCTGAAAAAAACATAAATGTACATCTCAATTTAACTTATCTATATACAAAATTTCATGGTCAAATTCATCTTACTCTATCAGTTACAAAAAAGACAAATTTTGGTGCATTTGAACTATTACTGTTTGTCAGAAATTTTGTCTTTTTTGTAACTGATAGAATAAGATGAATTTGACCATTAAATTTTGTATATAGTTGAGGTAAGCTGAGATGTACATTCATGTTTTTTTCAGAATTTTTTGCAACTTTTTTTAGTAAGTTTACACGGGATTTGCACAAAAATGTGGTTTGCATTCGATATGTTCCCATATAAATCATCTTCCAACCTATGCAACGATAAGGTGCACGCAACCTAGAAAAAACAAAAAGGAAAAAATATGACAAGCACATTTCTAATGGCTCGATAGCGTCACCCGTGTGTCTAGGATAAGAACTCCATAGCCACCCGCGGTGTGATGCTTCCATCACCATATATATATAATGTTATCCGTGCTTATATAGTACTCCCTCTGTTCATAAATATATGACACCGTTGACTTTTAAAAAACTTTAACCACTCGACTTATTAAAAAATAATGAGTTATCATTTTTTTGATTTGTTTTATCACTTAAGGTAGTTTGTGCTTGACTTAAAATTTTACATTTTTGAATAAATATTTTGAATAAGATGAGTGGTTAAAGTTTTCGAAAAAAGTTAACGGTGTCATATATTTGTGAATGGAGGTAGTATAACCCATGACCACATTCAATGGGTAGTAGTGAAAATAACCTGCAAAGACGACACATTAAGTTTCTTTTGAAAAATAGATCATTTCTACTATGCTAGAGTGACCATGCTACTCCTAGTAGGCTAAATTTACTTTTTTCCAAATTGTGAAAGCCAATTTTCAAACATATTTGAAGTGGAAGTTGGTTTTGGGATTACTAACACTCAAAACACCATGCTCCGAACCATACGAGCAAACCGGTATTCGAAAAACAAGTGCTGGATTGGTTCATTGTCTTGGCAGAAAGTACATGCTTTACATCCCTAGTTCCCTTATAATTATGTTTAGCCAGATTATCTTTGGTGAGCATCACTCTCCTCTTATACAGGTGAAAAATCTTGATTTTGAGGGATTTTTTATTACTTTACATAATCTCTTATTTAGGTTTGGCACATCTTGTTTGATTAGGGTCAGATAGAGTGACTTCACTGAGAATTGTCCATTTAGATGTAAGTTCCAGCGAAAATGTCCTGGTTTTATGTTAAATATATAGTAACAAGCTTGTAGTGTAACTCATTCCAGGCAACAAGCTTTGACCCAACTAGAGATCACCTCCATAGACTTATGTTATGTGATTTTAATACTGTTTCAACTGTTAGAGATAATCGATTGCTCGTTGTTGTTGGCGCCGATCTGGCACCAAACACTAGGAAGAACCACCTGGCGATGCTCTCTACGGGAGTGCGGACCGTCCGCACTGCCATTTTCAGTGCTCAATATATACCCCATACCTTTTGGTAGAGTTAAACCAAAAGCACAAGTATTGTCAGCACTCTTCGAGAAACAATAGATCTTGTGAATTACTTTGTTCTCGAAATGCGAATTAAGCCTGATGTGAGTCACCGGCTTTTCGATCTAATAGGGTGATCATTCAGCGTATAAAGGACATTTAGGATTGCATATTTCTCGGCCATGAATACTTGATCAATGGATCAATAAGTACAAAATTATGGTGCCCCCAGCTCCAATAATCAAAGGGATGATACATATAATATGGGTTCATCGCCACAGTACCCCATGCTTGAACAGGAAAATATGTCAACAATGAATAGGTTGGTGGAAAGTACCATGTTATCATTGGATGAATATGTGACACTTGTTGTGTCACCTTTTGGGCCGTTTTGTTTGGCTGTGCTGCCTTTATGAGTCATCAGAGTTGCTTCGTTGGCTGATTGCAAGGTATGGCCTTTTTAGAAGCACAAACGACTTTAACTAGCCAACCAAAAGTTTTAGATGATTTTTTATTCGACGTATCTATCTCTAGTTGTCGATGCATGAAGGTGTGAGGACGTTGTGGCCTTTGGTCACTACTGGACTGTCCGGCTGAGTCAACCGGACTATCCGGGCACAGACGACAGACCGTCCGGATGCACGAGACATGCAGCTTTAATCGGCTGCCCGATCGCCCTTGCCCCCTGTGTCTCCGGTGTTATTAGTCTTCGTGCCCGAAGACTTCTGAGCAACCACTCCTCGTGATATATTTGATGTGCGAGGATCACCAATGACAATGCTCTTGCCTTTGTCCTTATCAGCCACTTCAGGCCGAACCAAGATTTTTTTATTTGCTAGTTCCATCATATTGATAGGAAATCGTTCCATGTCAATTTGCATCTCCTAAAAACTTAAGTGGTCCTCCTTTATGGTCGATTGTACCTGTCTGCGAAAAATATTACAATCATTTGTGGCATGGGAAAAGGAATTATGCCACTTGCAATAAGCATGTCTCTTTATTTCATCTAGAGGAGGAATAATATGAGTTACCTTTATATTTCCACTTTTTGTTAGCTCGTCAAATATTTTGTCACACTTAGCATCATTAAAAGTAAATTGAACTTTTTCTTGTTGATTCTTTTAAACAGGTTGCAAAGACGAACATGGCGGTATTTGTTGGCCAAACAAGCTCGATAGTATATACATCTGCGAATTCATCATCTGAACTATCTCGCTGCACTAGATGCATCTTATGGTTCGCCCGATTTTGTTGTCTCTCTACTTCAGCTTTCACAAGCCAAAGCCTGTTGGTACAAGTGCACCAATGAAAAGAACTGAGTGCCATCTAATTTCTCTTTTAAGTAAAATCACAACCCATTTAAAACTTGCCCTGCTAGCTATTTTTTCATGACATGGATTTAAAAACATCGATTTCTAGTGTCCCAGAACCTTCGGATATAGTCATTAACCGATTCTTCGGGCCCTTGTCGGATTGAAGCTAAACTAGCTAATTGTAACTCATGTTCTCCTAAGAAAAAGTGTTCATGAAATTGCTACTCTAATTCCTCCCAAGAGTGAATAGAGTTAGGTGGCAAGGTTGAGATGGCAATGGGTACCCGCGACCCGATACCCGATGGGTATTTACTCCATTAGGGTATGTATGTGGGCTAAATACTCTACCCATGGGTCTTTTATTGGGCAAAAATCTTCACCCAATGGGTAAACAGGTATTAGAACGTTCCGCCTTCACCCATACCCGTTAACCCGTGGGTATAAAATACCCAATACAAACTTAGCCCAAGCATGAACTTTGAATTTAGTCATCCATCTTTTTACTATTTAATAATCTTTTAGGCCATAATGTCATAGAAGGCTTAACGACAATTTAATGACCATGTAATGGAACATGTAATGTGCTATGTAGTACTATCCTAGTGTTACTACTTTATCCAATTATCTTTGGTGTGTTGAATGGATGTTTAAATGATGCTAGAAATTTTGTAATGGTGTTTAGATGGATATACTTGACATTTGTATCATATAATATTTTGATAGATGTTTAGCTTTTGTGGGTATGGGTGACCCGATGGGTGACCCATACCCACATGGGTATGGGTATGGGGGTAAATCCATACCCGCCAGTGTATGTGGGTGACCCGATGGGGTTATTTTTGTGTCGTGGGTATGGGTATAGGGTAGTAATACCCGGTGGGTATTTACCCATTGCCATCTCTACAAGGTTGTGTACCATGCAGATGCAGTACCAGCTAGGGATAACGAGAATAAACAGACACGGTAGGCTTCCCCATAAAACAATTCTCCTAGGTGTGTTAAGAGTTGGCTTATGTGTTCGTGCGTGCTTTTCTCGCCTTCACAGAAAAATTTAGAGAAATCCGATATCCTGGTTCCCCGTGGATATGGAATGGCATCAAACCGATGATTGTAAGGTTTTTGATATGACTGCCCTGTGCCCGACACACTAACTCTGAGTTTGCCTCTGAACAACGCAGCTACCTCATCCCTAATCTTTTTCTATCATGTCTGGTGACCATCTATTTTGGGGGCAAAAATCTCAGGCGGTTTGACACTATTTTGTCACCTTTCCTCCTAGGGATGTTCAAGATGCGTGTTATGTGTCCTATTAATGCCACCACCTTCTGTCCTATTTCTCTCAGGCTCTCTAGTGGCCGAAAAGTATTCGACTCTATGTATATGAGGTGTCACGACATGGTTATAATATGCTGCTAGTGGGGTAGCGTAGTGCTGCTACGATGGTTGCAGAAATTGTTCATATGGTGTAGCCTTTGGTTGCGCGTACTCGTACCCGGACAGTCCGATGCAAGGGGCCACACGGTTGGCGCCTGGGCCGAATGGTCCAAGGGTATACCCTGACGGTCCGGCCATATATGGCACTGCCTAGGTGGTTTGCGCACAAGCCTGTATAGGGTCGTATGGTCCGACGAAGGTCGATCGATCCGGGGGTATACCAAGATGGTCCAGCCGTACACTGCGCTACCCAGGTGGTCTACACGTGGGCCTGTGTAGGGTCATATGGTCCAGCGAAATACGCCAGATGATCCGAGATGTAACCGGGCTATCCGAGATGACCCACGAACTGTTCGACTGTATCTAGGGCCGGTCGTGTGCCTGTCGGCGACGACTGTGATGGTGACACAAACACATGCATCGACATACCATACGATGGCTAGGTCAAGGATGACCTATTTGTAGCCACTGTGTTAGGCGCGATCGGGTGAGTGGCTCTGTATTAGAATCATATGAGGGAAAACTAGGGGCAGTAGATTTTTCATAAGAATGCGCCCATCCTTTAACAGATTCATCATATATTGTTTTAACTGATCCCTCATTGTTCTATGAAAGCCTTAAAAGATGGATCTAGAATACTTACAATGTGAGCCTGGGGCGAAGGTAGGAGAGATTATGTATCAATCTCCCCTCAACGAATGATGTTTTGGTGGCGGTCCACCGTGAAGTATGATAGGTACTTTTCCTTTGCCTTTTTGCATCGTTCGGTGAGCTATTGGCGCACCTCCTCATCCTCCACCTCATCGTGCCTATGAAGTCATCGAATGTCTACTGGTTATTAGCTAGGGGTGCCTCCATGGGTCGAACATAGAGTCGAATAGCGGCGGAGAAAGAGGTCGAGGAAGAATAATACTAGGCCTAGACTAAGGCTAGATTACTCATACTCCTAAGAAATGGAAAGAACGGTGAAAATAAGATAAATTTGATAAGTAGATTTGATTGGATCGATTGCGGGGGCTTCAATCGGCTGTACTCCTTCATCTATATAAAGGGAAGGTTTGGATCCGTTACAAGTCAGCTCTAGAGCTTATCCCGCATGTTTTGCTAACAAATCCCGCAAGAAATCTGGAACCCTAACTGATTCTGCACACACGTAGAGGGTCCGCGCCGCTATGGCGGATAGTCCGGACTGTGGATAGTCTAGCCCTGAGACCTGGTCGTCCGTACTATCATTTTCAATGCTCAATGGCTGCAAAGATCATTACAACCAACCTTTTAGCCCACCTGCATAATAGTTATATCTTTATTACTAATGTATACCCCACTTGTCTCTCTTATAAGGTTTCTTGATTCTCATGTCTAAGCCAGTTATAAGTTTACATATCGCTTCTTCTCTCTCCTCTTGTCTCTCTTTCAATTCAACATTTAGCCTTATTCTAGCCTATTATTATGTTTGCTCTAAGGCTATGACCAGCAGATGCAAAAACACCGTTTAACACTACAAACAGTACTATTTATAGAGTGAAGTTTGAAACGAGAGATGTGTGGATGGGTGCATGGCGACAGCACGTCACGAGTAGGCGACGCATCAAAAGTTTGAAGTGAAGATTAACTTTATATCAAAACTATAGAAATTACCGAGATATAAAATTTTATAAATGGCATTTTTTTAACCTGAAACGTTAACTTTTGATTATTTGGCTCACATCTTGCGGAAACCAAACAATTCGATGCAGCGGGACGAAGAACCATTGCCATGCAGATAACTTCCTGTCATGATATCATATGTAGAGGTTATGATAAACATTTGATACAGTTTCGTGAAAGTTATCACGTACTATGTGTACAACCTAGCTAGCCTTCGTAGAAGTTTTATGATTTTATGTGAAGATGAAGTCGTGCCCACACTAGGTTCTTAATGGATTAAGTATAGACATAGATATAGATATAAAACACAAAAATATATATGTTATGTTGGCTAGGTGGGTATGAATGTGAGTTTAGAGCCAACAACCATGGTTTGAGAACTCCTATTTGTGCATAGTTTTAGCATTTTTACTATTTAAATGTGGGAGAACATAAAAACTGATCATTTAATATAGTAGAGATAGAGATAGAAAAAATACATTATGTAATATTGTAGTAGAGAAATATGAATGAAGCTTTATTCTCGGGTTCCCATTTAACAGGATTGGTTTGGTCTTTGCAGTACGCAGAATTGGTGGCACTCAATTAATATTCTTTCTAACGATGGGAGTTGGGACTGCCCTTTGGACAGCGTTAATTAGTAACGGCAATGAAATTTCTCTTTATTTGTTCTTGCGTGCGTTAGCTCAACCGTTCTCGAGAAACCCATTTCAGTTTAGCTCCACCCATGAATACTGATCAATGTTAATGAATGCACCGTTCGGTGAGCTATCACAGCACCTCCACCTCATCGTGCCTTACGAGGTCATCATAGGTCGACTGGTTATCAGCCAGGGGTGCCTCCATGAGTGGCTTGATGATGTTGGTGGTGGAGACACCGATGTGATCTTTGGAACCGGCCATCTGGGGGCCAATTTTTGGTAGATCTAAACACTCTTGTCTCCAGCAGAGTCGTCAAAAAGTATGTTGGCGTCGATCTGGCACAAACACTAGGAAGAACCACATGGCGGTGCTCTCTGCGGGAGTGCGGACGGTCCGCGGCACGAGGTCAAATGGTCCACAACCTCGCTGCAGGAACGACTCCTCTGCACTCTTCCCGGACGGTCCGCACGTGGGGCCAGATGGTCCGCGACAGCGCAGAGGGTCTTCTTCTCCGTGAAGAACCAGGATCTCACCTCTTGAGAGGGACCCTGTCGGGGAGGAGAGTTCCAAGGGTTGTCTTGGGGTCGGCGAGCCGTCCAAGACACCTCTAGTCAACATAGAGTCGAACAACAACGAAGAAATTGGTCGAGGAAGACTAATACAAGGCCTAGACTAAGGTTAGATTACTTCTACTCCTAAGGAATGGAAATAACAGTGCAAATAAGATAAATTTGATAAGTAGATTTGATTGGATTAATTGTGGGCGCTTCAATCGGTCGTACTCCTTCATCTATATAGAGTGAAGGTTTGGATCCGATACAAATCGGTTCTAGAGCTTATCCCGCATGTTTCGCTAACAAATCCCGCAAGAAATCTGGAACCCCAACCGGCTCTGTGCACACGCAGAGGGTCCATGTCGTTATCGCAGACAGTCCAGCCCTAAGACCCGGTCGTCCGTACTGTCATTTTCAATGCTCAATGGCTCCAAAGATCATTACAACTAACCTTTTTGCCCAATTGTATAATAGTTATATCTTTATTACTAATGTAGACCCCACTTGTCTCACTTATAAGGTTTCTTGATTCTCATGTCTAAGCCAGCTATAAGTTTACATATCGCTTCTTTTCTCTCCTCTTCTCTCTTTTTCAATTCAGCATTTAGCCTTATTGTAGCCTATTATTATGCTTGCTCTAAGGCTATGACTAGCAGATCATGTATACAACCATGCAAAAACACCGTTTAACACTACAAACGGTACTTTTTAAAGGATGAAGTTTAAAATAGGAGACATAGATGGGTGAATGGCGACAGCACGTGACGAGTAGGCGACGCATCAAAAGTTTGAAGTGAAGACAAACTTTACATCAAAACTGTAGAAATTGTCGAGATATAAAATTTTGTAAATAACATTTTTAACCTGAAACGTTAACTTTTGCTTATCTGGCTCACCATCTTGTGGAAAACCAAACGATTCGATGCAGCAGGGGGAAGAGCCATTGCCATGCAGATTGTTAAGTAACCCTCGTTATGGTTATATGGGCAAATACCTGTTTTGCCCCTGAAGGGTCTCACATCTCTATATAAGGAACCTGTACGCCCCCTCATAATATAGAGATGAGAAAGGGGCCAGAGGCCCAACCCTACATATTGTGTCTCATGTGTTCTCTGAGTGTATGGATTACTGGGAAAGGGAACATGATTCTACGACTTCTCGCGCCTCTACTGCTGACGGGAGGGAAGAGAGCAGATCTGGTGATCTGCGGCAACGTAGTTCTTAACACGTTATCAGCACGCTCTACCTCAACGTTGCTGCGGGATTGGATCTGCATCAACTCTCCGTCAATTCGGCAGGTCTCCGGCCTAGCCGAACTGTCCTACGCGACAGACTTTGATTCATCTACATAATCGAACGGTATGTAATTTCTGGATTAGATTTGCAATCTACTTCCAATCTGTTGTGTTATCGCGGTGGGAAGAGCACCGTGCCAGAATAGTATTCACCTAGGAGGCGGTTGGTTCCCTCAGAGAGGCAACCGGAAGTTGTTCGACACTCTGTGACAAATGCGGGTGCAAGTCGCGTGCGATGTTGTTTTCGACGCAGACCAGCTTCACGCGGCTGCCGTGGTCTACACCATGCGGGTACCTGGCATCATTTCCTTGAGGCGCGGGCACGACCTTGCGGTGTCATGCGCATGGGAGCATGGTTTATAAAACCGGTAGAAACCGGCGGTAAACCGGTCGGTTTACCGAAACCGCCAGGGTGCGGTTTCGGTAAACCACCGGTTTTTTTTCAAAATTCGTTCTAAATTCAAAAAATTTGAAAAAATTCATAAAACCCGAAAACTGCTGATAAACCGTTTTTTGGGACCGGTAAACCGTTATTTGAGACCGGTAAACCGACAATTTTTACCGGAAAACCGGATTTAATATCAAAACTGAGTATTTAGTGGCCAATTTAGTCATATTAGTCTTGTTTACTATTATATGCTATATGTGAAGATGTTATATGTTATATGTGAAGATAAACCCGTAGCTCAAGTCCAGTTTAGGCATTTAGTGGTTAATTTCGTTTTCATTTCCTGTCCAAGATGGAATCCGTAGATCAAGTAGCTTCATTTCTTCCAATAACTATCCGTCTAGACAAGACTCAATCTAGAAACCTTAGCTCCAGTTCTTCTACATGTGTTTTCTAGATTTGCTGACCAGGAGAAAAGTCTAACACTTGGTGAGGTGCACATGCAATACACAAACACCAAACACACATAGAGATGACAATGGGTAAATACCCACCAGGTATTAGTACCCCATACTCATACCCATACACATGATAAAAAAATAACCTCATTGGATCACCCATATACACTGGTGGGTATGGATTTACTCCCATACCCATACCATGTGAAGGTAGAACGTTCTAATACCCGTTTACCTATTGGGTGAAGATTTTTGCCCAATAACAGACCCATGGGTAGAATATTTAGCCCACATACATACCCTAATAGAGTAAATACCCGTCACTATCGCTATATTTTGTATAGACCTATCAGTATAACAGATTGGAACAATATCACGATCCCTCCAACATGCCTGAGTACTATCACTATGACTCGAGATAAACATGTGAGTATTGTGAAATAAGTCGACCTATGTGTCGTTGCCTCGTTGGAGAGTTGTAAAAGATCTTGTATTTGAGTATTACGAAGTTTGCTAGTTGTTTGTTGCATGAGAACTGGAGTTTGTGGTTGCATATGCATGTTACATGTTATTTTGGTGAACACATGTCGTGTGGATCAATTAATATTTACTATGCAATGTGAATTGAGCAAACTACAAATAAATCTTGTCAACATTTTCCATTTTTTTGTAAAAAACAACAAAAACCGGTTCGTTTCGCGGTTAACCGGCGGTTTAGAGCGGTTTTTTCGTCGGTTTTTCACCGGTAAACCGGTTCGAATTCAAATTGATTTGAATTGGTCAAACCGGTCGGTTTTTACCGGTTTTTACCGGTTTACCGTCGGTAAACCGTTACCGGTGGGTAGCGGTTTTAGTATAGAAAACGGTTTTGTAAACCGTGCATGGGAGCAGGCGCAGCCTGGCAACCTGCAAACCTTCAGCAATGTCGTCATTCTCGGATCATTACTTTGAACGCGCGGGGGCGTGCAGCTGGCGGCAGTTGCCAATCAATCCGGTCAAAGCGGCTGAGATTACAAGCCCACGCTGACGCGTTCCTGGCCGAGAAATGCGTCTGCTCCAGGAGAGCGCTTGCATGAGCATGACCACACCTGTAGCCAAGAAAAGCGGCTCCTGGAAAATGGATTTTGATTGGATGAAAATCCTTTAGAGTTGTGCGGCTTAGAAAGACTCAAGAGAAAAAAAAGGGAAAGTACAAAATATTGCATGCAACATTATTACCCCATGTGTGCAATACATATTCATCTCTATCTATGATTAATGGTCCTCCATACTATTCGTTTAGATATAATATATATACAGTTTTCCCATTGAATGTTTGTTGTATTAATTAATTGTGATACAATTTTAATCTGTATGCATGCTCCATATTATTTATTCTATTTATTTTATGTTGAAAATAACAAATAAAATACGACATATTTTCTACCTTAATTAGTTATTTCCTATCGCAAATAATTAGTACAAAATGTATGCTTAAATATGGAAAATTGCCTTTTACACATGATGTGTTATGTTTATTCATTAATTATTGTGTTTTTCTGCTTTTATTTCCTGTAGTAGATACTTAGCAGAAAATTAAAATACATATGAAGGCTTTATTGTGCATACTTCAATCGCTCTAAATATTTATATTATGTTGAGCTTTTGGACTCACGTCGAGCGATTAAATTATAGAGTGGGTACTCGGACACACCGATCAGGCTACATTGGTAATTGACTGAGTTATGGCATTAGCAGAATATTGACTGCGCCCTGGCAACACGACGCAGTATTTGTGCCTTTCGAACTTGGCTGCGTCATGTGATTGCAATGTCGCGCTCGCCATGAATCGGATTGCTCCCGTTGAGTCGGACCGCCATCGCCGAGTCACACATTTTTTAGCAGGCCCTGTAGGCACTATCCATTTGTCTCAATCATTGAGCCACAATTGCGTCTGTTACGCACGTTGTGTGGATTTATCGTGTACGCCGACTACTGAGACATAATTGTGTCTCTCGCGCCTGTTATAGAGGCTTGTTGCGTTGTCGTGGCCCTGATGGCCCCACACGCATTGACGCCAGATATACTAGAGCTTGTACTCGTGTGGATTATGGTGGGTTGTTCAAACCCCTGAAGTCACATTATGCGCAACCTTCGTAAACAATTTCGTTTGGCTCTATTTTTATTTCATTGTGTTGTGTGGCATCATATATTTATTTATATTGCCAAGTGGCCATAACGACTATATCAAGCTCTATAGTGCTTGGAAATCTGGAAAATTAAATTGAAATACAATGAAACACAGATAAGTTAATTCTTTGCTCTATTCTCATGCTTAAAAGTTTTACCCGAAAATATATAATGCATGAAAGCCTTTTTAGCATAGGAGATATCACACATTGGGATTCTATTAGTAAGCAAAAGATCTTACCAAATGAATAAAGGCTAGAAATCTCAGTTATACATTGCTCAACCTGATGTTGGCACATTGTTATTTGTCGTTGAACGACATGAAGCAAACTTTAAGATAAATGACTAGTACCGTAGCAACATGAAGTTGCGAGTACATCGAAAGGTTATTCTGAGAAAATTTTCACTATGTTGGTATGAAAAACCATTGTGTGTTCTTGTCGAACCACTTTAATCGTCCTATATAGGACATCATGCTTGTGTTGCATATATCTCTCAGAATTGTAAATACTCATAGTCGTTGGATTGACTCGAGATAGTCCCTTGACGATAATGGTATATAGTAAGCCAAATGGTAAAGGTCAGTACTGAATGGAAATAAAATTTGGGTTTATGTAGCAAAACTACATTTGATTCCACTCTTTGACATGCTTACCATAATCTATCTCTGATCTACCAGAAGTAAGAAGAGTAGAAAATAGCCTTAAAATCCCACGTCACCATAGAGCTTGGAACCAAATTGGACATTAATATGTGCTTAGTCCTTGGCGCCGAAAGAGCCATAAATCTTGACCGCGTGAGTGGTAGTGATGGTAATTTGTGATAGAACTATGAAGATCTTGTGGAGACCGAATGACTCCTTCGTATGAGAGCAGTATTATCTGTTGTTGAAGACAGATACTAGGCGGATACCAGTCTTGTTTCATTTTGCCAAACAATTATCATCATTTGCTTCATCAAAAGCTAGTTATATGGTGATTTTTCCCAGATAGAATGAATTCTTGGCCTTATCTGTTCTATTCCAAAGCTTCTCTTTTTGCTAAACAATGAAGAGATCAAAATAATGCTTTATAGAACAAGTTGGTATATATACGAGGAGAATAGTTTGCCCCGCTGGCATCTTACATCACAAATAATTAACTATTTTTATAAGTTCTCTCTAAAAATTATTATACCTAAAAATATTGCATTAATCGATACCCAATTTCAGAGCGGTATGAGTAATTGGGTAAACCATGGGCAGTGATAAAAAAACGAGCTGGACTATACATCTCTGCATATAAAAGTCTTTGCTTGGCAGCATTGGCCTGATGCCGTGCACTTTACTACCAATATAAACACACATTTTTCCTATGTGCCTCAAAGCACAATGCAACCAGTGAATGTCCTTGTGAGCGCTAGACCCTGATGGTCATTTTACTTGTTGATCTGAAGTCAACTAATGGCTCCAAACGACGAATGATATGCATGAGCCCCTGAAGGATCCTTATGGATAAAATAGTGTTGTGCATATTAGTCTAAATCTTAATGATTGACTGTGCATTTGGTAACAATCATAATAAGTTTGAAGAGTTGTAACCACAAAGCAATGTGTCGTTGCGCGTCTCGCTTGAAGTTGAGACTAACCCTTCACATTGAAAGAAAATGATGTAGTATTCATGCCACTGCATTAATCTAAGTCCAAAGCTCACTGCATAAAACCCCTATCGGTAATGTGTGTAATATTTCCCAAATAAATCACCACAATAGCATACATTGGCCACAATTGGATGATTGTGGTTGGGGATTTTATCTATATGCTTTTAGAACATCTCGGCATTAGGGGGAGGAATGCCCATATAGTGTAATGCCTCAATATTCTATTAAATGCACAAAATCCAAATTGAACCTGTCGTTCGGTGTGTACTCCTGTGATTATGGAGTTTGCCCGAAAAACTTTGAGGAGTAACCAAATAGGTTTGAATGCTTCTACCTGATGTAGATGTGGATATACCCGGGATTAATATCATATCCACATTTGACTTATTGGCATTTGATCTATTCTCGGGGACGCCTACGAATATGATCCATCGGCCTTAGTCAAAGCATATGTTGTGATTACAGATTCACGTGGTCTGTAATAACTGTCCTCCGATTAATTTACCCTGATGGTGATTTGCCTCACGAAGAGGTTCATCTTGATGATGAAGTTCCTAGCAATGCGCGCAATATCATTGTGCTGGGAATACAGAATAATGAATCTTTCGTTTTGGAAAATGACAGAGATCATTATTAAATGTGGGAAACAAATATGTCGACACCTATCTTGCCTCTCTAGATTGCAAAAGGATCCAAAACAAAGTCCTAGGCATGAGTGCTTGAAGCTCTCTTATCAGGTCATTGATAAATGCAATTGAGGCTGAACCAATAATCGCAAAATGAAAGTCACGAGCTTGAAGTTCGGACATTTATGGTCACTATTGAAATAATGTGTGGTGAATGCGATGGTTCAAGTGGTCTTGTGAGAGACCCATCCCACATATGTGTTGAATAAACACTATTCTGCTATGTAATATATCTGGCAAATGGCATGAATTAACATATACAGTTAATAGGATTCTAAAGATCTGTCATGAGATCCTAGGAGGACCCATATCTTTGAATTATAAATATGCAGCATATAAATCTCGTACCAAATAATACATTCCTGACGAATGAACACTCTCCTATGAAGACAGAATATCTCCTAGATGAGATTATAGTTCCTTAATGGAACCTTTCCAGAAGAAATAAAGTCTGTGTTAAACACCAAAGTTTGATAATCCCTATAAAGGGATAAAGACCCATATAGACCCGAAAAGGAATAAGATGAGGTACCAAAGGATTTGAAGTTCTCCGAATAAGCGCATGTGCATTCCACGATCTTTACTCATGGTATTTTCCACTAGATGTGGAATTACCGTATCCTCTAAAGCCACGATGGAATAAACCTATATGGTTAGGTGTTACTGGCAAAATATCCCCATTGTGCCAGAATGATAGACTATAATGATATATCTGATCGATGAAAAATCCCTCATGGATTACGATCTTTGATGGACTTTTGTTACACCATCATAGATGTTGCAAAGGATGAATGCTTGGAGCGATGTGTCATATTTAGAATATGTACTATTGCAACTATATTATCCCCTAAGTCCTATTGAAGGACATGTTATTTGCTTTGCACAACTATGTATAAATTGTAGTGGAAGATAGAAAATGATAGCACCCCAACCTCATCCATTCTCGTTATTCCAGATGAACAATGAGACATATATCTTGAAGAATATGCTTGAGCTATGAGGGATAACGACTTTGATAGATGTCATCGTTAGGGGGAGCGAATGCTTATATTGATCACAATCGTGAGACAATAAATGTCATATTCTATGCCCTGAAGGTGAGCTTGATGATCAATATGTGAACCTTATGGAACTTTCTATCAAATATATAGATCCAGTCGATCGAACACCATCAGTCAAAGTGGCTTATTTATATTGATACGTGCACTTACCTCGTATATCCTAGAAGTAAGTAGAGGTAAAGTTCCTGAAATAGTCCTTGCAAGGATACGCAATCCATTTGCTAAATCTTTATGTGCATATACTTCTAGAAGAAGATGTTTTGCCTTATTGATGCGGTTTTGCAAGGATCAGGAGGAGCACATTTCTAAAGTTAGCCCTTGTAGAAGATTCGATACAATCTAGATCCCAGAGGATCGAAATCTGTCACGATGACAGCTGTTGTACTCTTTTTCCCTTGGGGAGTTTTCTTGAAGTTTCTCACATGAGGTTTTTAACGAGGCAACAAAGTGCAAATGCAATTTGTATCACCATGCACTCTTTCTCCACATTTTTTCCACTGGGTTTTTCGGAGTTTTAACGAGGCATGTGTTGGTCGTGGTATTCGCCCAAGGGGGAGCGTTAAGTAACCCTAGTTAGGGTTATGTGGGCAAATACCTGCTTTGCCCCTGAGGGGTCTCACATCTCTATATAAGGAACCTGTACGCCCCCTCATAATACAGAGATGAGAAAGAGGCCAGAGTCCCAACCCTACATATTGTGTCTCATGTGTTCTCTGAGTGTATGGATTACTGGGAAAGAGAATGGGATTCTACGACTTCTCATGTCTCTACTACTGACGGGAGAGAAAGGAGGAGATCTGGTGATCTGCGGCAACGTAGTTCTTAACACAAATAACTTCCTGGCCGAGGCCCGAAGAGAAAGCATTATCCTGCAGCCATACTAGTATAGTAGTGGATGCGATGACGCGACCATTGCGGCGTGTAGGGGTGGGCACATTTTTACCATAAACCGAAAATCGAACCGAACCGTACCGAACCGAACCGAAATTTCGGTTTTTTTGGTAGTTCGGTTCGGTTTCGGTTTTTGTATCTAAGAAGTTCGGTTTTCGGTATCGTAATCGGTTTTCACCGTATACCGAACCGAAAAAACCGAATACCAAACTTTATCAATTCTCAAATTTGACTATTCGATTATGTGAACTAATTGTGTGATACAATTAAATTGTTATTCACTTATTTGTATGTGATGTATGATGTATATCTAAATATTTGTACCTATATAATTTTTACTTTTTAAAATTATGTGTAATCTATCATGTAAACTTGTTATATGTATTGTCTTGATTATAAGTTTGGTATTCGGTTTTTACCGAAAAACCGAACTAAAAAACCGAAACCGAACTTCTCGGTTTTTCATTTTCCAGAAAACCGATCGGTTTCTAATGTTTGAAAAACCGAAGTTTTTTAAAACCGAAAAAACCGAACCGAAGTTTAGAAAAAAACCGAATGCCCAGCCCTAGCGGCGTGAACCGCGCTTAGCAGGATACACGCAACAGGATCGGGCCGCCACGTAATTCGTTGAGAAAGAGATCCTGTTGCTGGGCTTCGCAAATAAAGGTATCCACAGAGCCAGTCCGGCCCAACAGCGCAACACCTTTATTTTTGTTTCCCCATTAAAAGTCGAGAATAAGTACTGAGGCTTGGCAATTAAGTTTTTTCACGAAGTTAGCCGATACTTCTCCATCGATTTTCTTTTTTTTTAAAAAAAAACAAGTAACTGCATTGCTTCTTCTCTTAGAAATCCTGGACAATCACCGTGTTTCTGAACCAAAGGCCTGAACCATACTTTTATACCTACAATATACTTCCCACGATCCGGATCTACTTTGGAAAAGTAGTGGACCCGCTGATGGATACGGTTGCGGAGGCGGGTGGTGTTGGGTAGTGTGCGGCGGCCGGTCCGGCTCCGGCAGGTCATGTGAGTTCCTGACAGTATGATGCATGGCAAGGTACAAGCGTACCATTCCCCCTGACCGGATGGAAGGTTTAGGCTGAGCCCGCTCACCTGCCCTCTGCCGTCCGGTCGATATATAATCCGGGTCTCATCTGGCTCGCCGAGTGGTTTATTTATATATGTCAGCCGGCCTGAGTTCTGCACTGCGTGCAGACGTTTTATCTTCAAGCGATCCAAGTTCCACTGGACCCTGAAAATTCAAAAAAAAAAAAAATACAAAACAACTCCGCACGCTCATAGCATAGAGTGGGGGGGGGGGGGGGGGGGTAGGGGTACAGGTACAGCCCGAAAGGAGCTGGGGAGATGTCATGATTTTCGTCGCACGGCAGCCCTATATAAACGCTCAAGTGCTGATTACTGATCGTCCTGGTACAGTACGTCAGTGCGTACTTACCGGTGTTAATATATAAGATCTATGTGGGCTGAAACTGAGAGAAAGAGAGTATAGTACTAGTAATCTGTAGCGTAGGCTAGCACAACCAGTGGCACTCGGTGATAGGAGCTTCCAGCTTTGGGTGACACGTGGTCGGCGGCGGCGGCATCCACGTACGGCTCCATCCCACACCCCTCCACTCTCTCTGTCCCTGTTGCTGCGGCGTGGCAGCCCATGAACGATGATGGGCCGGGCGGTGGCTCTGCCATGCCATGCAAATTGCAACAACAAAAAAAAAAAACACGTGGATCGAAAATCATGTCGGGTCCCCCCAAGGCAACGCCCCCAACCCCATGGCAGAGCATGCATTTCGCCTCCAACCTCCATCGAGGCCGGTGGCACGACGTGACCCCGCTCGCTCGCTCCGCAGAGTTGTCCCCAATCACATGCGCCGCTCATGTCATGCACCCCCTAGCCTAGCTTCCCTACTACGGCCTACGCTCGCAGTCGCAGCTCGCTCCGCCTGCCCGTCCGTGCTTTGGCAGTGAAAAGCTCCAGACCGCGCTCTGCCGCGATAGATGGTCCGTGGTGGTCCCGTCGCCCGCCCGCCTGCCTGGCTGTTGCAGTCCTGCTAGGCCTAGGCGCGTGCTAGCTCGCCCTCGCCCCCATCTCCCCCCAATGCCAAGGCAATGCAAGGGCTCCTCCACTAGCGGATGCGGAGCAAAAGCGCCATCCCCATCCATCCGATCCGATGCGATCAGCTGCGGCCAGCGCATTTTGCAGGTGTCGTCACTTTGCATCTCGCAGCCCACAGTTCCTCTCGGCATCTACCGTTGCCTCCCCACCCCACCCGGGCCGTGTCCTCCTCAGAGCCGGACCTTCTTTATCCCTTCCCTTCTCGGCTCCACTCCACCAAATCGCTCATGAATACCGTTGGTTGTTGCGTGGCGGGATTCAATTCCACACATGATTGGTCGATCGAACCTCAGAGGCTCGCTGCTTGATTGCTCGGTGTTACTTTCTCTCTCTCTCACGTTCTCTCTCGTGTCCGTAAGCAGAGCCGCTGCCGCAGCCGTCTCTCCGATCCGCGTGTCCGCGGCGCTGTGGCCTGCTGGAAAAGGCGAGGCGAGGCGAGGCCAGGCGTGAATAAACCTCAGAGGCGAAGGACAGCAGCAGTTGCATTGCATATTTGCATGATCCAAGTCCTACCCCACCCTGGCCGCTGCAGCCTGCATGCGGTTGCGGTGGGTGAATCGCGTCTCGCTAGCTGCGGTGTGGTGTGCATTTGCCACCACGTTCGGAAACACATTTGCTTAAACTTTCAAAAATGGTTTCTCGAAACATCACAACACAGAATGTCAACATACGAAAACATGCCGAGCAGGAGAGCTATCTTTTTTTTTATATCTCTCTGAACTTTTCAGTGTCATATATATGCACGACAGAAAGCGGTAAAAAAGAGGGCTGGGGCTGGGTCTGGGGCTGGTCCCGGCTCTCCCCCACCGGCCCACACCTCCCACGGCCCACCGTCCTCTCTCTCTCTCTCTTGTTTGGTCTTTCTGTCCCTGCGCAGCGAGGCCCACCACACCCACGAGCCCCACCACTGCCACCAGCCCAGGCCCAGCTCAGCGCATCACCAGGCCAGAGTCCAGACCAGACACCAGACCACACATGCCGCTAGTGGTACCGTTGCTAGTTGCGGCTATGATACCCATCATCAAGAGTCAATCATTTTCTTCTGAGACGAGGGGGAAAATAAAAAAGAATCATCAAATCCACGAGAGATACACATACCACTCGCAAACGCTAGGACTCTGTGCTGGACTGCTGGGGGCTGGGCAGCGAATGGTGGGTGGGTGGGTGGGGGCAGCGCTCACTGGGATTTTGAATCGCGTCCCTCTGTAGTAGTATGCAGCAGGAGAACCATACATACGGGAGGCCGGGGAGTTGCAGCAGGTCTGCCCTGCAACTGCAACGCCGCAACCGCAACAGCGACGCAGCAGATTCCTCCCACTCCCACTCCCACTCTCACCTCAGGCACGCACGCACAGTCGGCAGAGGCAGTGCAGCGTCGTCTTCTTCTTCGTAGTATCGGTACGAGGCTGTGTACCGCCGCTGATCGCTAATCATGGAGACGGAGCTGGATCGCGGACCTCTCGATCTCACCTCTGCGCAGGGCAGTCCATCGTCCATGGCTCGGTTCAGATGGCCCTGCCCCTGCTGCTGCGACGACGAACTGAGACTGAGAGCAACTGTGCGTGCGCTCGCCAGGCTTGAAGAAAGTTGCAGGATGGATACGGCACAGTGGAGGTGCATGTGGGTTAAAAGGAAGGAAGAGTAGCCTGGCCGCCGTATGCCGACGACTCCTCCACTACACCGGTGTGTGTGTATCAGTGTATGTGTGTGTAAATGACGATGTGCACTTGTGCAGGGCAGGACAGTCCCCGGCCAGCTCCCGCCCGCCGGGCCGAGGTATCTCACAGTGCGCAGCTTTTCAACGAACAACAGACGCGGGATGGACGGCCGTGTCACGCGCCACCGGGGCCGGACGTACGTACGGTTGCCGGCCGCCATGCATGGCCCTGCCCCAGCAGCAGCAGCATCAGCCAATCAAGGCAACGAACCGCCCGAAACCGAAAGCCATGCGCAGGCAGAAAGCGTTGGGAGGAGAGGAGCACACGGAGGAGGAGGCAGCTGTGCCTGTGCGGCTGATCGGACCAGCCTCCAGGTCCGGCGACAGCGGCTGCTAGCTAGCTAGTGCCTCCATCTCCGTATCTCGTGTCCCGCGCGTCCACCTATCTGCAGATTTTTTTTTAAAAAAAATACTTTTGTCAATATTTTAAGATAGTTCGATTATTGCATGGGAGGAAGTTAAAAGGAGATGGAAAGCTTGAAACCATGAATGAAGTTTCTTAGATCTTTGGTACGCCTCCAACTTCTGATATGCTTTGCTTAGCGGATGGCGAGAAAGAAAGAAAAACGAGTGGGAATTAAGTTTGACAGGTCGGTTCGATTGTGGAAAGGGACAGCTTGATATACTGTGGGAAGGAACGACGGCACTGTATTGTAATGAGTTTGTCACGTGAGGGAGGGAGATTGGAGGAACTGTAGAGAAGCTGCGAAGAGTAGACGAGTAGTCATGTTAGCTGCTCGGAAGTTGTCGTGGATATGGGGGTCTATTCCATTGATGGTGCATGTCGGTGACAATGTGGAATGTGAAGCCTATAAAAAACTTAACCCAAGAAGACGTGGAGTAGGCGTAATTTTAGTCCCTAAATTATCAAACGAGTGACTAAATGACCCATCTTAAACTTTAGTTCTTTAGTCACCAAATATGATAAGTATGGGTGTAATTCATTCTGGTGGGGATGGGTATGAGTATAATTCATTTCTCACAGACGTTTAAGATGGTTCGTGGAGAGTTTATCCATAATAGGATTGGTATAGGTGTAATTCATTCCTCACGAAGAATATGATAGGAGAGGGGGAAGGAAACCCATCTCCATCAAGCCCCCTCTTATCCGCTCCCCAAGGGAACCATCACTAGTAGAAAAAGGCTAAAAGCCTGCGGTGCGATACATTTTTTACGGACGGATTCGGTTATCAACCGCCTGTGCTATTTTTAGTGGCGGTTTCTTAAGAAAACCGTCACTAGAAATCGTATTTTCAGAGGTGGTTCCTTATGAAAACCGCCAGTAGAAATTCATGATTTCTAGTGGCGGTTTTCTTAAGGAACCGCCTGTAAAAATCGATTTCTAGTGGCGGGTTTCTTAAGAAACCGCCACTAGAAATCATTTTTATCCTTAATTTTTCGAGTTTTTCAAACGACCTCGTATGATGAAACCACCAAAATAAAAGTTGTAGATCTCTGAAAGTTATAAAACTTTATAGTTGATAACTTTTTTATTTGAAATCATTTCGGCTCTCAAAAATTGTATCTAAATTTGTCAAATTTAAAATTCAAATTTTGCAAACGACCTCGGATGAAAAAAGTGTCAAAATAAAAGTTGTAGAACTTCAAAAATTATTCAACTTTGTAGTTGACAACTTTTTTATTTGAATTCGTTTAAGGTCTCAAACAAGCAATTTACACTTATTTGGTTGTAATATGTGGGCAACAAAACTACAAACTAGACACAAAGTATGTCATAGGTGGAGTGATAGAGGAGGGTACGCGTGAAGGTGAGGTCAGGGACTCGATTTCTAGCAACCACGTAGTGCACGAAAAATGTCGTGACTTGCGAATTCGACGGAGACAGGCATGTTGTGGGATGGGTGGGCCGAGGCCTCCCCTAATAAAAATAATTTTTGCTATTTTTAAAATCTGTTTCTTGTTTCCTGGAAACGATTTTCACTGACGGTTTTATTACGCCGATCGCCAGCACTGGCGGTTATCAGTTACTCGCCTGTAAAAATGATGATTTATACTGGTCCCTAGCACTGTCGGTTACGAAAAACGCCACTGTAAATAGGTTTACGACCGCCACTATAGAGCTTCTCTGTACTAGTGCATGTAAGCAGCCCAAGAAATGCACCACGAAAGAGACTCAGCAAATAATTCGACCTACAAAAATAATACCCAAGAAATGCTAAATAATATGATCTTTCATATGAATTAATTATTTGTGCTTCTAAGCTTATTATATCTTTGGACCTTTACTAAATGGAAGTGTTATACAATTTAATATGTGTACATGTGGATTAGTACATGTATGCACAGTATGCTGATATAATTGATGTTAAGTGAGGACGGGACCCGCGAGGAAAAATTCCTTGCGCAGGGACGACCGTTGCACTTCGCGGGCACAGGGCCGAGGATTTTTCTCTCTGGGTGAACGGGGACGGAGAGTCATTCCTTGACGAGGAATTTCCCATTGCGATATCTAAACTAGACCATATGCATTAAATATGTCAACCTCATCTTTATATACAATATTTAATGCTCTTTAGTCAGTTTTAGTCACTAGCACCAATAAAGGGCTTGTTTGAATCTATGGTGCAGAATGAGAAAAAAGACATCTACTACTTATCTCACCCCCTCTCTCCCCACTTTGCATTAATTAGGGCTATAGATGTCTTTCAATATCCATGTGCTAAACTTTAGCACATGTATCGAAACACTACTCATGTACTAAACTTTAGATCTCCATTTGAGAGCTTTAAACTTTAGCACCAGCTAAAGTTTAGTATATAGGATTTAAATAACCTCAAAATATTGTAGGGCCAAAGTTTAGGAGGATGACTAGAAACCAAACAACATCTAAGTAGCGTCAAAGAGAGCATGCAAAGGGCCAACATTTCTTTAGACCGGTTATCAGGGCTGTGCATAAGGGAGTGCAAAGGACCCCCGTTTTTTGGGTACACGGAGGTCCATTAGTGATTACCGATTAGGTCATAATTTTAGTTTTTTACATTTTAAATGCGAGGAGGACGTCCACGGTAGAAACTGTAGAACTGTGTAAACTGGTGCTTATACAGTACTAGTCGGTTGCCTGTGCATTGCGACGGCTTACAACAATACCCACGTAAACTATCCATCAAAACAAAATTCAAGATTTTTTATTGATTGTCTCCGCTCTCTGTATAATATATTTTTTTTATTTGGCTAACTGATATTATTGTTTACTCCATGCAAATATGTCTTGGTACAACACGACCAATGAAGTGAGCGATTAGAAGAGAGTTCACAACGATTGACTGAATGAACAGAGATTATAAAATGATATAATTCCATCATACAGAGACCAAATAAGAGAAAGTTTGTGAGATCATGTTTCTAAAATAAGTCCCATGAAGTCAAACTTATAAAAAAGATAGATCAAAATATGGAGTAATTACTAAAGTCAGGCATTAATAAAAACTGGATGCGTTCCATATAAATTATCATATTTCATAGGAATTACTAACGTTTAAAACCAACAAATAACCTTTCATTTTGCTGTTAGTGTGACAAATCATTACTGCTCCATCCAATTCAGCAACCTCAAACACCATGTAGTCCATTGCGCCAATATGGTCTCAGAAACGACCTAATGCTTGCAAGAGCCAAGAACGTCGTGCCGTGCTTGGGCTATAGCCTCGGCCCGTAGTGCTGGCCCGGCCTGACACGATTATTTTTTTATTTTACCAAAAAAACGTATATACCTATATACAATTTATATTCAATATTAAAAACATCTTAGCGTGATGTTCTACTGGTTAGACAGTTTCACCCAGTGTCTCCTGCCCTTCTTCCATCAGAGCATGGGTTCAAACCCTACCTCGTGCACCGTTTTTTTAACATTTTACGCTAATTTAATTAAATGGATCGACGGGCTAACTGGCTGGCCCGACACAGTTAGCAGGCCGGTATGACGTGCCTGTGCCATAGTTGTGGCCCGCGTGCATCTTAGCCCGTGTCGGGTGTCGTTACGCTGATTTAATTAAATGGATCGACGGGCTAACGGGCTGGCCCGACACAGTTAGCAGGCCGGCATGACGTGCCTGTGCCATAGTTGTGGCCCGCGTGCATCTAGACCGTGTCGGGCGTCGTTTGACATCTATAGACATGCAGCGGATTAATTTGAAATAACTGTGAGGGGTTATTTGTAAAAAAATGACGCATGACGACCGTTGAAACTGGTGCTTTAAGTATAGTATAGATATAGACTAGTCGGTTGCCCGTGCGTTGCGACGGCTTACAACAATACCCATATAAACTATCCAAAAAAATTTCAAGATTTTTTATTGATTGTCTTCACTCTCCGTATAATATTTTTTAATTTGGATAATTAATGCTATTGTTTACCCCATCTAATATGTCTTGGTACAACACGACCAATGAAGTGAACGATTAGAAGGGAGTTCACAACGACTGATTGAACAAACATAGATTATAAAATGACAATTCCACCATACAGAGACCAAATAAGAGAAAATTTGTGAACTCAAGTTTCTAAAATAAGTCACATGAACTCAAACTTATAAAAAAGATAGATCAAAATATAGAGTGATTGCTAAAGTCAGCATAAAAAAAACTGGATGCGCTCCATATAAATTATGCTACTTCGTAGCAATTACTAACGTTTAAAACCAACAAATAACCTTTCATTTTACTGTTAGTGTGACAAATCATTGTTGCTCCATCCAATTCAGCAACCTCAAACACCATGTAGTCCATTGCGCTAATGTGGTCTCAGAAACAACATAATGCTTGCAAGAGCCAAGAACGTTGTGTCGTGCTTGGGCTGTAGCCTCGACCTATATTACTGGCCCAGCTCGGCCCGACACGATTATATTTTTTTATTTTACAAAAAATTATATACATATATACAATTTATATTCAATATTAAAAACATATGAGCATAATGTTCTACTGGTTAGACAGTTTCACCTCACCTTTTGCACCGTTTTTAACATTTTACGCTGATTTAATCAAATGAGCCGCCGGACTAACGGGCTAGCCCGATACAATTAGCAGGCCGGCATGACGTGTCTGGGCCAGAGTTGTGGCTCGCGGGCGTCTGGCCCGTGCCGGACCGCCGTTTGACCATCTATAGACGTGCAACAGGTTAATTTAAAATAGCCGTGAGAGGTTATTTATAAAAAAATGACGCGGGACGACCGTTAAAACTGGTGCTTTAAGTATAGTATAGATTAGAGATTTCTATGTAATGCATTACATCATCTATATTGCTAGAGTTTATTTTTTAGAGTGATTTAGTGATAAAGACCTTTATTCAATAACATAACTTCGTATAGGGTCTCGGTGTTTTGGCGGGCACGGCCCTACCGGTTACTTTTAAAATATTGATTGAGAAAACAATTACAAATTAAAAATCCCTGCGCCTGCCGAATGTGATGTGATGCTCATGCTCTCTGTCGTGGTTTCGCACCCCATGCCATAGGCCCATAGACACTGCCACTGGAACTAGGTGCAGGAGTAGCCGCCCGGTGAGAGTAGGCATAGGACGGAGCGAGACCGATGGATCCAGTGAGCGTCGGTCTACTGTTACGCTGGACGCATTATCTATCCACTGCAGAGGGCAGATCCGATCAGAGGCAAGGCTGCTGTGTACTAGTTGTAGAGTATTTACCACCTTTACGAGCTACTGCCGCCGTAAAGCCTAACAGCTTATGGCGCTTTATCTCTACGTTGGATTGGGCAACGTGACGGATCAACCGACGGCAAGCAAGCTACCAACGCCAACAACCACTCGCTGCCTTCCTGCAGGTCGGAGTAAGACCGACTCCAACAAGAAACAATAAAGGAGCATATACACTATATGTAGAAAAGATTTGCCCCTCTATACCATTCAACAATGTCCTCTAAAGATAGTGGACACTCATATTCTCTCTCTCTATATTTTTTTACTTCTCTTATCTATCTATTTTAATATTTTAAACAACAGATTAAAGAAAACTAGATTATGAATCTTTTAGAGAAGAACTACAAGAGATATACATATAGAAGGGATATAAGACCGTGTCCATCAGTTTACTCATATGGTCACCAAAAACAGTTTTACACTATATACCGTACTATTTGCAGAGTGAAGTTGAATATGTGGATAAAGATGGATAAACTGCTGGAGATAGTCTGAAGGACGTTCCTCGCGATCTTCACGTCTGTGGCTCATCCTTGCATAGTCTATTCATCACCGATACGCTACTCCTAGGCAACACTTGGTTTCTACATATTATAGGAAATCGGATATTGCATCAAATCCAATACAAATGCAATTATCAACTTATGGGAACAATAGTTAATAGTGAGATTCTAGAATAACATTCTAAAAATAAGCTCTAAACCAAACAGACCCTAGATAGAGTGGGTGGAAGTTTTGGCCCGACACGTCTCGGCCTGTTATGTTGACGGGTCGTACCGGGCTGCTGGGCCACCGTGCCGCATCTCATGCCCAAGCACGACACAAATATAGCCACGTCGTGTCGGCCCCGGCCCGTAGCCCGCTAAGGCCCACCGTGCTTTGACCGGGGTGGGCATGAAAATAAGCAAGGCCCAAGCACGACACAGATATAGACACGTCGTGCCGGCCCGGCCCGCTGTAACACCCTGATTTTGGGGTATAAAATTTCTTTCTAATAATCACCCAAAATCATGTGTTACTCTTCTCTCTCTCACCCTAGGTTCTATCTCTCTCTAGATTCTCTCTCCCTTTTACCTTTTAAGTAGAATTAGCTTAAGTTAGAGAGATTTAATTATTTATTTTTTTCCAAAACATTGTGGGTCATGACATGTAGCATCATGCTGAGCTTAAAATATTCTTTGAAGTGTTGCACATGTTTGAATTCATTTGAATTTGAAACCTAGTTTGAATTTGGAATTGAAAACTCTAGAGAAAAGAAATAAAAAAGGAATTAGGAAATCCAGGGAAAAAGAAAAAAGCCAATTCGGCCCAAACCAGCCCACCAGGCCCAGCCACGCGCCGCGCCCGCACGCCTGCGCCGCCTGACAGGCGGACCCCGCTAATCAGCAGCAGCCCCTCTCCCGCGTGCTCTCTCTCTCGCTCTCTGCCCGCTGGGGACAACCTGCCGGTGTCGGTTTTCTTCACCCGTGCGCTCCCTCTCTCTCTGTGTCTCGTGGGCCCGGTTCGCTAGTCGCCAAGCCGTTGCCCTGCGCGCCCCTTTCCTCTCTCCCTACACCGTGGGCCAGCCCTGTCAGCTCTGCCCCCTCCGCGCTCGTCGTGGACCGACGCGTGCGCACTCGCGCACGTCGCTGGATTTCTCGGCCATGACGCCACCCACGCACCCCAGCTCCCTTGTTAGAGCCCCGCCAGTGCCCCGTGCTCACCCCTGCCTCATTTCGCACACCCTCGCTCCTTCTCGCGCTCTGCCCTCACCGCCAATAGCCGCCGGAGACACGCGCCCGCGTTCCCGACCATCCAGCTCGCTGGAGACCTGTAACACCCGGATTTTAGGGATCCAAAACCCGGGGTTAACATAAACACCAGGTATGCTGGGACCAAGTCTCATACATATGATGTATAGTGGCACAGGATCGAATGTCACATCTTTATATATAACAGGAGTTCTATACAAATAAATAGTTACATTATAAGGAGACAACGGTCCAGCAACCCAAAGTTGACTGGGAGACGACGACCTAGACCTCTCACGAACTCATCACAGCATCCTCCATGAGCATCATCCTGCAGTACCTGTTCTTGACCTGTGGTGTGTGTGAGACAGCAAGAGTGAGCTCACATACGTTCATCGCTCAACAAGTTGTGGGGAATAATGTGCATGAACTCGCCAAAGGTGGGAGCCCATGTGAAGTGTAAGGCTTACCAAAGAAGATGGTTAGAGCTGAGCATTGCTTTTAAAGTTGGTCAAAATTTTATTAGCAGTTACTAAGTATAAGTAAATACCAAACCCAATTAAGTAATAGAACAAAAGTATCAACATCACCTGCCATGCAATGCATATGACAAATTGAATGTAGTTCCATAGATTAATCATGTGAGTGTCCGAGCTGCTCTTGACCGTGAGCACGGCTAGTATACCAGTTTTACACTCTGCAGAGGTTGCGCATCTTTACCCACAAGTCGTGTATCCCATGTCGCCAGGGTTTGCAAGGCCCTTAGACACTTCCGAGGTGAATGGCTAGGGATCCACTACGAGGCCTTTACAAAGTTCCACTAGCTTCCGAAAACCCGCTACAGTTTATAGGAAGATCCAGTTGCAGGAATCCCTTGCAGGACCGCCATCGCAGCAAAATCCTCCCGAGGGCCTCCCTACACTGACCTCTCCCCTACTGCCCTTGCCCCTTTCGGGTAAGGTAGTCTTCCACTAGCTTTCCTAATTAATCAGCCAAGGGCGTCCCATTCCACCCTCGTGGTAGCACTGTTTTCCCGGGTGGTTCTCCATGTTCCAATTAACATAATGATCTTAACATGAACAGTAAATAACAACTGACAATAAAAGTGTAATCATGAATAGTGTAATCTTCATACCCAAAACCACATATAGCACTAGCAAGTACTACCCAGAAAGTTCAGTGGTAACAAGGTATAAAGATAATCAAACTAGGTAACCTATTGGGTCCCATCAAAATTAACTTATGCAGATCATTATGATTAATCAGAACATGGCTGGGTAAAAAGAAGTGATCAAGGGCACAACTTGCCTGGGCCTTGAGAATCCAGGTACCAGGATGATCTTCAGATGACTCGTGACCTCGCACTAGTCGTAGCAATACAAACAAACAGTGTATAGGCAAAATTAACATTACACCAAACATGTATGCCAAAATACATATTAATAACCTACATATTAAAATAAGATCACAGGAAAAAGAATTATTAATTTTGGAGTTGTAGATTTTAAGTTATGATTTTCCAAAGATTATATGTGCTTATTACAAGATTAGTTAGGATAACAATTTTAATGTGACTTTTATGTAAAACCAGAGGCACTAATTGATAAACAATAATATTACCAAATTATAGGAAGTGGAATGGATTAATTTGGAGTTCATATGCATTTTCTATGAATTATATAAATTCTAGGAATTATTTTTTATATTAAAAACTCATTTTCTAATTCATTTTCCTGATTTTATAACTCTCTGGACTGGGCCTCAATTAAACAGAAGCGCAGGGGGCTAGGCGCAAGATACCCGAGACTCAGGCTACACCCGCGGTGGACGGCGGGTTCATATAGATATTTTTCAGGGTCTCTTTAACAAAAGTACATGGCGGAGGGGTATAGTGTACTCTGAGCCGCTGGATTAGAAATCAAGGGCTCAGATCATAAGTCCGAAGGGTTACGTGACCAGAGCCGTGCAACCCCCGATCTGTGGTCTGGATTTTATTATGCCGCGATCCGATCTTGTCCCTTGGATCCAGATCGGATGGACCACCAAACATTGGCCGTACCGTTACCAAGTTTCTAATCTCAGCCGACCACGGGAGAATCCACGGCTAACGCGCTACTTCTTCCTCCAGCATACGGTCACGGCGGCGGATGCGCCCCACGGCGATGGGCTCGCCGGAGCAGCATGCATCAAGGCGCCCGCGTGTACTAGACCCGACTCTGTTAGTAGATACGCAAAACTGAGACGGATGCAAACCTCGGTAGAAGACTCTCACCTCGATTGGCGCGCGCAGAAGCTCTGTCCGCGGTACAGGGCGGATCCGCCGCGAGTAAATTGCTCCGATGAGCAATTCCGGCGGCTCCAAGGGGATTCGCGCACGGATCAAGCCTCCCTCGGACTTCACTGGTCCCGTAGAAGTTCCTGGACGACTCGCCTGGGACGAACCGGCGGCGTTCTCGCGGGTCGTCGACAGCAGCATCTCCCCCAATCGATTCACGACGGCGGCCGCCAGACTACGAGGACGAGAGGGACAATCGGGTCCTAGGGCTACGGTTTTATACTCCCTGGAGGCCACCTGGGTGCCCGCAACAGCTAGCACCGAAATCCCGGCGGGGTTCGTTGAAGCTCCGCAGAAGTCGCGGCCGAGAAGAAGAAGTCCGAGCGCGTGGAAGAAGCTCCTGACGTCCGGGCCCCACGCGGCAGGGAGTTGAGAGGAGGCGCGTGAGAGTGACGAGCGGGGTCCACCAGTCGGCGACTAAAACACCCAGGCGCGCGCGCAAATGACTGACGAAGGGAAGCCCCGGCTGACATGGGTGGCCCGCATGTCGGCGCCGAAACCCAGCTGGGCCAGCGCGCAGGGGTGGGTTAGGTGGGCCGAAATCAGGTATTCCAGCCCAGGTAAGGGTTTTCTCTTTTTCTTTTTATTTTCTTTCCTATTTTCCCATTCCAATTATCCAACTCAATTCAAATTTAAATTCCAATTTAAATCCAAAGTTTGTGGCGAATTTGTCTTCATTTAAACATTCAATGTGAACATAGCTTGGATAAATTTTATTTATTTACAGATTTATTTTGCTTCTCTTGCCTTATATATATTATTTCCCTTTTCCTTTTTCAAACCCTAATCCCCAATTTAGGATTCAAACTTCTTCTCAAGTCATTGTTTTATTTTCTACTAGCATTATTATTGTTATTGTTTTAATGCCCAAGCAAACAAAACTCCAAATGATGCACAAGTTATTTAAGTGTCTCTTGTTAATTATTTATTTGTGTAAGTAAGGGGTTCACATGAAATGATAGATAGAGAGGACACACACATATGTATAAAGGAATATAATCCCCTTTTTAGATTTTCTTACAAAGTGGGTGTTACAAATCCTACCCCCCTTAAAAATAATCTCGCCCTCGAGATTTGTAAGAAAAGGGAATACAAAAAGGATTGGTTTGTAATTTAGCTTTTAATTTCTAAATCAAGGGTCTCTCTTTTTATTATTAGTAAGTGATAGGAGAGCATGGGTATTATATGTATGTCCACATAATTATGTAGGATTAGAAGATGTCTTTAAATCATAGATGGGTTTAGGTAAGAAAGTGTAGGGTAAGGAAAGACTCCATCCAAGATTTGTGGCTTTTGACTCATCTGGTGATCTCACTTGATCCTTGAAGACTTGAGTTGGTGCCCATCCTTCCTTGATGAAGTTGATCATCTTCTTCGGTCTTGTCTCATTGATTAGGAGTTAGTGTATATTATCTGGCTGGGGAATATGGTTAATATAGGTATGGATGAGATAGACTACATGATGTAGGTCAAAATTTGGTTTGATGTCAGGTGGTGGTTGATAGATTATGCAATCCATTAAGACTCTATTGATTGGGTAAGTTATGTAACTTGTTATATAGGTCGAGTTGTTGTGTATGGCCAAGTTGATGTAAGTCTCCAAATTAGGCTTAAGTGATTTAGGAGTATGGCCTTATTTTTTTCTACCAGCATTAAGTAACTCACACTAAATTAGACCATATTAAATTAGATATGATCTAGATTAGACTAGTTTAAGTTAGATAGATTTATCAGGGTAAGATATATCTTGTTAGGATATGTTAGAATCTTTTGAGATAGGATGGGGTATATGGTGTAGGTAGGTCAGAAGCTCTATTAGGTTAACACAGAGGGATTATGCAACTATCGGATGGGTAAGGTAGTTGCATATGTATATGGTCAAGTTAATCTAGGGCATCAATTTAGCTTAAATCATTTTTATAGGAGTGAGGTCTAATCCATTTCACTAGTATTACCTAACATCTTTGATAAGTCACTTTAGATTAGATCATATTAGGTTAGATGAGACCTAAATTAGATTGGTATGACTAGTTTAACTAGATAAGGTCTAATTAACTTGCATTAGATCATGGTTGATAAACTAGGGTGGATAAGTATGCCTATTAGGATATGTCAGAATCTTTAGAAGTTAGTTAGATTTATTAGGACCAGATGAAATCTTTTTAAGGTAAGATGAATCTATTAAGGTAAGAGAGAATCTTATTAAGATAAGATGAATTGGTGAGATCTTTTAGGATATGATAAATCTCTTAGGCTAGATATGTTCCAATGGGGATAATCTAGGTTGTCTAGTTATTTTATAAATATATTTTAATACCTATGTGTATATGCAGATGCAATTGTGGACATTACTCCACAACTCATCACACTCAAACAAAGATCCAAATCAGACAAGTATCATAAGAACAAACATTCAAGTTCATAGATATTTATAAAAATAGTTTTGTTTTTGTTCCTGGGATTAGGTCTCCTATTCCTAAAGTCACTTTAGGCACAGGATTTCAAAGTGTGAAATCCACATTTGTCTTTAGAATGAAAAGGTAAGAATAATCAGAGTAAAGCGGAAATAGATGAGAAAAGATTAAGAAAAGTTTAGAAAGAATCAAAGTAGCAAAGGTAAGTAGATAGTGGTTGTCCAGCTCTATCTAGGTCTCGTCCTACAGTCAACATTCCTCTGATACCACTTCTGTAACACCCGGATTTTAGGGATCCAAAACCCGGGGTTAACATAAACACCAGGTATGCTGGGACCAAGTCTCATACATATGATGTATAGTGGCACAGGATCGAATGTCACATCTTTATATATAACAGGAGTTCTATACAAATAAATAGTTACATTATAAGGAGACAACGGTCCAGCAACCCAAAGTTGACTGGGAGACGACGACCTAGACCTCTCACGAACTCATCACAGCATCCTCCATGAGCATCATCCTGCAGTACCTGTTCTTGACCTGTGGTGTGTGTGAGACAGCAAGAGTGAGCTCACATACGTTCATCGCTCAACAAGTTGTGGGGAATAATGTGCATGAACTCGCCAAAGGTGGGAGCCCATGTGAAGTGTAAGGCTTACCAAAGAAGATGGTTAGAGCTGAGCATTGCTTTTAAAGTTGGTCAAAATTTTATTAGCAGTTACTAAGTATAAGTAAATACCAAACCCAATTAAGTAATAGAACAAAAGTATCAACATCACCTGCCATGCAATGCATATGACAAATTGAATGTAGTTCCATAGATTAATCATGTGAGTGTCCGAGCTGCTCTTGACCGTGAGCACGGCTAGTATACCAGTTTTACACTCTGCAGAGGTTGCGCATCTTTACCCACAAGTCGTGTATCCCATGTCGCCAGGGTTTGCAAGGCCCTTAGACACTTCCGAGGTGAATGGCTAGGGATCCACTACGAGGCCTTTACAAAGTTCCACTAGCTTCCGAAAACCCGCTACAGTTTATAGGAAGATCCAGTTGCAGGAATCCCTTGCAGGACCGCCATCGCAGCAAAATCCTCCCGAGGGCCTCCCTACACTGACCTCTCCCCTACTGCCCTTGCCCCTTTCGGGTAAGGTAGTCTTCCACTAGCTTTCCTAATTAATCAGCCAAGGGCGTCCCATTCCACCCTCGTGGTAGCACTGTTTTCCCGGGTGGTTCTCCATGTTCCAATTAACATAATGATCTTAACATGAACAGTAAATAACAACTGACAATAAAAGTGTAATCATGAATAGTGTAATCTTCATACCCAAAACCACATATAGCACTAGCAAGTACTACCCAGAAAGTTCAGTGGTAACAAGGTATAAAGATAATCAAACTAGGTAACCTATTGGGTCCCATCAAAATTAACTTATGCAGATCATTATGATTAATCAGAACATGGCTGGGTAAAAAGAAGTGATCAAGGGCACAACTTGCCTGGGCCTTGAGAATCCAGGTACCAGGATGATCTTCAGATGACTCGTGACCTCGCACTAGTCGTAGCAATACAAACAAACAGTGTATAGGCAAAATTAACATTACACCAAACATGTATGCCAAAATACATATTAATAACCTACATATTAAAATAAGATCACAGGAAAAAGAATTATTAATTTTGGAGTTGTAGATTTTAAGTTATGATTTTCCAAAGATTATATGTGCTTATTACAAGATTAGTTAGGATAACAATTTTAATGTGACTTTTATGTAAAACCAGAGGCACTAATTGATAAACAATAATATTACCAAATTATAGGAAGTGGAATGGATTAATTTGGAGTTCATATGCATTTTCTATGAATTATATAAATTCTAGGAATTATTTTTTATATTAAAAACTCATTTTCTAATTCATTTTCCTGATTTTATAACTCTCTGGACTGGGCCTCAATTAAACAGAAGCGCAGGAGGCTAGGCGCAAGATACCCGAGACTCAGGCTACACCCGCGGTGGACGGCGGGTTCATATAGATATTTTTCAGGGTCTCTTTAACAAAAGTACATGGCGGAGGGGTATAGTGTACTCTGAGCCGCTGGATTAGAAATCAAGGGCTCAGATCATAAGTCCGAAGGGTTACGTGACCAGAGCCGTGCAACCCCCGATCTGTGGTCTGGATTTTATTATGCCGCGATCCGATCTTGTCCCTTGGATCCAGATCGGATGGACCACCAAACATTGGCCGTACCGTTACCAAGTTTCTAATCTCAGCCGACCACGGGAGAATCCACGGCTAACGCGCTACTTCTTCCTCCAGCATACGGTCACGGCGGCGAATGCGCCCCACGGCGATGGGCTCGCCGGAGCAGCATGCATCAAGGCGCCCGCGTGTACTAGACCCGACTCTGTTAGTAGATACGCAAAACTGAGACGGATGCAAACCTCGGTAGAAGACTCTCACCTCGATTGGCGCGCGCAGAAGCTCTGTCCGCGGTACAGGGCGGATCCGCCGCGAGTAAATTGCTCCGATGAGCAATTCCGGCGGCTCCAAGGGGATTCGCGCACGGATCAAGCCTCCCTCGGACTTCACTGGTCCCGTAGAAGTTCCTGGACGACTCGCCTGGGACGAAACGGCGGCGTTCTCGCGGGTCGTCGACGGCAGCATCTCCCCCAATCGATTCACGACGGCGGCCGCCAGACTACGAGGACGAGAGGGACAATCGGGTCCTAGGGCTACGGTTTTATACTCCCTGGAGGCCACCTGGGTGCCCGCAACAGCTAGCACCGAAATCCCGGCGGGGTTCGTTGAAGCTCCGCAGAAGTCGCGGCCGAGAAGAAGAAGTCCGAGCGCGTGGAAGAAGCTCCTGACGTCCGGGCCCCACGCGGCAGGGAGTTGAGAGGAGGCGCGTGAGAGTGACGAGCGGGGTCCACCAGTCGGCGACTAAAACACCCAGGCGCGCGCGCAAATGACTGACGAAGGGAAGCCCCGGCTGACATGGGTGGCCCGCATGTCGGCGCCGAAACCCAGCTGGGCCAGCGCGCAGGGGTGGGTTAGGTGGGCCGAAATCAGGTATTCCAGCCCAGGTAAGGGTTTTCTCTTTTTCTTTTTATTTTCTTTCCTATTTTCCCATTCCAATTATCCAACTCAATTCAAATTTAAATTCCAATTTAAATCCAAAGTTTGTGGCGAATTTGTCTTCATTTAAACATTCAATGTGAACATAGCTTGGATAAATTTTATTTATTTACAGATTTATTTTGCTTCTCTTGCCTTATATATATTATTTCCCTTTTCCTTTTTTAAACCCTAATCCCCAATTTAGGATTCAAACTTCTTCTCAAGTCATTGTTTTATTTTCTACTAGCATTATTATTGTTATTGTTTTAATGCCCAAGCAAACAAAACTCCAAATGATGCACAAGTTATTTAAGTGTCTCTTGTTAATTATTTATTTGTGTAAGTAAGGGGTTCACATGAAATGATAGATAGAGAGGACACACACATATGTATAAAGGAATATAATCCCCTTTTTAGATTTTCTTACAAAGTGGGTGTTACAAGACCGCGCCAAGCCTCCCCGAGCTCCGCCCCGAGGTGAGACACCTGTCCCCATGCCCAATTTCCCCTATTGCGCACTGTGCTCGGCCAATTTCACCATTGCCAGTGCTCGGCCGCGGTGGTCCGCCGTGCTCGCGCGGTGGCCGGCCGATTTAGCTCGGTCTAGTTCCCCGGTGTTAGTCCCTGAGGTGTCCCTGTCTCTGCTGAAGTTAGTCAAGGCCTTAGCGCGCCTTAAGCCCCCTCCCCGTGGCCAGAATCCCTCACCGGAGTTCCTCCGGCCCGCCCGAGACATTCTCAACGCCGTTCTCCCCTCTCTGCCTGTGGATACATGGCTTCTTCCTCGCCATTGAGTTTGCCGTGGCGTTCTCTCCCTCTCTGCCCAACTCCGGCGACCCCGGAGCCACCCTAGCTCGCGCCAGCCTTAACTCCAGCGACCTCACCACCGCGGAGAGGAACAACGCCGCCCGCAGCCGTCTATTTCCCCTGGTCTGATCCCCTCCGTCCGATTCAGATCGAACGGCTCAGATCACGGTTAACGCTTCGCGCACGCGCTCCCTGACGCCCTAGCCCGCCTGTCAGCGCCCAAACCCTCTGGCGCTAGGCCCGCTCCGTCAGCGCGCTATCTCCCTCTGTCGCTGACACCCCCTGGCCTGCCTGTCAGCGCTCGCCCGCTCTCGCGCGCGCGCCCTCGGCCGCAAATCTAATCGCAACCATTGGTTTTAGATCTAACGGTTAGATTCACCCGATACCCCTTCGCGCGGTAGTTTTCTTAAAGAGACCCTCGGTTTGTTGAAAATCAACCCACCGTCCCTGGTTTTCACGCACAGGCCCCTGTAATCTTGCAGATTTAACCTTGGACTTTTAAATATTCACAGAATTAGACCTAATTTCATATTTTGAATTCGCAAACTTGTTTATTTCATAACTTTTGCATATGAACTCCAAATTTAGTGATTCAAATTGCAAAATGTTCATAGAATTATTCTCTGTTTAAATAAAATGGTTTCACTTACTGTCTACACATTCTAATTTTTATGATTAAGTATGAACTAATGTAGATGTAGTTTTATTTATTTAATAAAATAATTAAAAGGAGAACCTTAGAGATTTAATCTTGTTTAAACTTGTGAGACTAATAATGTGTATTACAAGAATTCACCTCTGTTCTAAATTTTTGGTCACAATAAAATAAATTGAACTATGATTATGTACTTGTAAGTAACACTTAGGGAAATAATAATTGATTTCCAAATGAAGTTAAATTATGTTATAGTTCATGTTATACTTTGAATTCATTATCCCTTATGTAGTATTATGCCTTTTTAAGATGTGTTCCAATGCTTGTACATGTTTGGTGTGATGTTCATTTGTACTTTCCAAATGTATTGAATGCATGCTCGCTTTATTTAGACAACGAGCAGTCCGAGGTTCCTGAGTGTGTTGTTGGAGACCTCTCTGAGCAACAACCTGGTGAAGGCAAGTGTCCTTTGACCCAATATGTCCTACTTACTTTATACTTCACTGTCCCGCATTACTTTATGAAACCTAAGGATTGACTAGTCTGTATTCACTTATCCTTCTTTACCTTTTGGGTTATCATGGTTAGCATTTTGCTATTGCCTTAACTTCAATCAATGAACATGATGTGAACATTTATGATACGATACTGTTATCCTGATTATGTTGATGAACTTGTGATACCCTAGGGGGCTTAGGCCTTTTTTCCTGAGTACCTCTCCGTAAGGACCTATTCGTGGAGTGACCACCCGGGATAACAATGCAACCATGAGAGTGGAATGGGACGCCCTTAGCTGATTAATTAGATGAACTTGGGGGTGTAGTTGGCTTTGCCTGAGGGCCGTCAATAGGGGTCGGGCGTAGTGCTCGCTCTGCCAAGGTTGGGGTGCAGAGGTTCATTCGATTTGGTTTTGTTAGTCACCCACCTTGGGGAGGTGTACTGCGTTTGTACGACTAGCGAAACCTAATGAGCAGCTATGCACCAGGAGAGTTTTTGTAAAGGCTACGTAGTGAAACCTTGCCGACTCACCTTGGTAGTGTTTGAGGGTTTGATTGACCCGAGGCATAAAGGGATCATGACTTGTGGGAAAAGTGTACAACCTCTTTAGAGTGTTAAAAAACTGGTATATCAGCCGAGCTCACGGTTAAGAGCAGCTTTGGGATCCTCTTTGATTAGAAGAACTTTAGATACTTTTATGATGATGATTAAGAATGTTGGTTATAAAATCTGATCTCTGGTATTCCCTCGTTTGAGGAAGTACTTTTGGGTAATAACTGGGTTTATTACTAAAAGTTGGCTCTACTACTAATAATAAATACTTGACTAACCTAAAAGCAACTACTTAACCTCAACCCCACATACAGCTAGTCCACTTTAGCCAAACGGGACATTTGCTGAGTACATTGATGTGTACTCACTCATGCTTTACAAATCACCCCACCCCAGGTTGTCCCCACTGTACCCAGTGCTCAGGAGGTGATGCTAGCAACATGGATGACTTTGAGGAGTTCCAGGAATATGACGAGTTCTAGTTCTTTCTTAGTGGCAAACCCCTAGTCAGCTGCCTATGTAGGCTTAACATCTACGTTTCGTAATTCCGCACTTTGATATTTATGTTGAACAATGGTTATGTATTAGACTCTGTGGATGTCTTGGACATCTTGATGTAATAAAGTACCTTTCCGCTATTTATTTCGAGCATGGTGCGATGATGTCCAATTATGTAATCGCTGTGTACGTGAGTTTCTGATCCTGGCACGTACATGGTTCGCATTTGGTTTGCCTTCCAAAACCGGGTGTGACATATGTGGTATCAAAGCCCTTGTTGACTGTAGGACCGCTAACCTAGACTAGAATGGTCGCCCTAAGGACTATAGACCCCTACTCTTACCTTGACCTCAGTGTCTTTTCAAAAGTTGGTCATCTTGACCAACTCTATGTTGTTTACTTATCTCAAAAGTTTTATCTCACTTTTCTTTCTGTTTACTTTCTGGTCTCATAGTTCTACTCTTACTCTTGTGCTTATGATGTCTTTTGTAGATGGCTCGTCTTAGGTGCACTGCACGTAAGTCTGTGATCTCCCTTTTGCCTTCTCGCTTGGCGGAGCGTCCACTGCGTCGCACAGTGTCAGGTCAGTCCAGTCAACTGGAGAGACTGCATCGTCGCCTGCATGAGGAGCAGGAGCGCCAACGCCAGGAGCAGGAGCAGCAGGACTCTTCCCCCTTGCCTCAGCGGGAGGTGGAGTCTGAGAGGCCGCCTTCCCCTGCACCTCAGCCAGAGATGCCCCCTGCACCACCATAGGGCATCCCGGCTGCTGGAGGAGACCCTGACGGAGATGGAGACGACGACGACGCTGGTGGCAGTTCGAGCCACGACACGGAGCTTTCGGAGGAGCCGGAGCCGGAGGGATGGATCGCTAGACCCATCACTCGTGACGCTACTCGCAGGTGTCACTTCCACGACGCTCTCGATACCTTGTTGCGTCGGGCCTTCGATCGACACACCTAGTCTATCAAGTACCGTTGTGTAGTCTACCAGCATCGTCGCGGGCTATACTCGGACCAGTGGGAGGCTACTTGCCTGGTGCGTTGTCCAGACGATGATCTCTGGGGTGCAGAGGCCTTCTTAGAGCACTATTCTATTACTGAGAGGGATACTGCCGAGGCATCCATGCAAGATGCAGCATGACGAGCACTTTCTCAGTATTGCTCGTTGTTCAGCGGGGTAGCTGATGGCCTTGACCTGAAGTACTACCCTCGCCGTTCGACTAGTAGTGTTGGAGGTGTGATTGTCTCGCCAGTGTGTGAGGGCAATCCCAGGCTGAACAGCATGGTCAATCTGGTCGCCGTGCTCAACACAGAGTTCGACCACGCCATTGACGAGTTGAGCAAGGTTCAGACGGAGGTTGCGGAATTGCGTGCTGAGTGCGCAACACACCACTATCTGGATGGTGGTTCTCCCACAACTATCGGGATTCAGCACCCTTACCGTTCACCGCCCCGTGGTCGCTTTGACTATGGTACCCCAGACTGTAGGACCTAGATAGATTTGGATCCTTAGATCGATAGAGTCAGAGTCTGTAATAATGCTTAGTTCAGTGTCTTACTCTAGCCAGTCTTAGTTAGAGTTAGTTTGGTTATCTTTTGTTGGATGCTTGTTATGATGGACATGTAATGAAGTTGGATCTTTGTAATGATTGTCACCAAGGTGTGGGTATCCCCTGCAACTTGGTGTAGTTATTAATAAAGTCAGTTATATTAGTTGGGTAATCCATTTATTTCCACTTTCCTCTTTATCTGAGAAGCTGTCAGTGAAGATGGTCATTTGTTCAGTGCTATGAAGATTCTCTATACATCTTTTCTTATGCTGAAAGACTACAGAGTCAGATTTGATATATATGTGTGATTTCTATAGATGTCTGAGAACAAGCGCAGAGGTGCGAGGCGTGCTCAGCCAGAACAGCAGGCACCCCAAGAGGAGGCAGCCCCACAGCAGCATTTGCCACCGCCACCACCGATGACCATTGAGCAAATGTTCTTGATGCAGACCCACGCGGTTCAGGCAATTGGTTAGACCTTAGCAGCTATGCAGCAGGTGCAGCAGCAGCCACCACCGCCTCAGCCTCTAGTGCAAGTCCAGATGCCTCAAGTGCCCAGAGACAAGCGGCCAGAGTTCATGAGGGGCCATCCCCCAGTCTTTGCCCACTCTGCTGATCCCATGGACACAGAAGATTGGCTGCGTATCATGGAGCGTGAGTTGCACACTGCCCAGTGCAACGATCGAGAGAATGTGTTGTATGGTCCCCGACAGCTGAGGGGAGCAGCATAGTCTTGGTGGGAGTCTTACCTCGCCACCCATGCCAACCCTGAAGCCATCACTTAGGAGGAGTTCAGGGATAACTTCTGTCGCTACCATGTGCCCGGGGGACTGATGATAGTGAGGAAGGAGGAGTTTCTCGCTTTGAAACAAGGTCCCTTGTCCGTCAGTGAGTATAGGGATAAGTTTCTGTAGCTGTCACGTTATGCCCTAGAAGATGTCAACACGGATGCCAAGAGGCAGTATCGCTTCTTGAGAGGATTGGTTGATCCCCTCCATTACCAGCTCATGAACCACACTTTCCCTACCTTCCAGCATCTGATCGACAGAGCAATTATGACTGAAAGGAAGCGTCGGGAGATGGAGGACAGGAAGCGTAAGAATGGCGGACCTCAGGTCAGGAGTAGCAGCCGTCCCTGCTACTCAGGCAATCCACCTCAGCCATTCAAGCAAGGTCACCAGCACCAGCATCAGCGTCAGAACCAATAGCTGCAGTACCAGAGGCAGTTTCCTCAGCAGCAGCAGCAGTGCCGTTAGAATAACCAGTAGGGAGGAAATCAATACCAGCGTTAGAGCAACCAGGCAGCCCGTCTTCCTGCCCCAGCAACCAACCAGAGCAACCAAACTGCGCTAGCGCAAGGAGGAAGTCGTGTATGTTTCCACTGTGGGGAACAAGGCCATTGGGTGAACCATTGCCCAAAGAAAGCAGCTCAGCAGCAGCCAGCCCCCAATGCCCCAGTTAGGCAGAATGCAATGCAGCAAGAAAGCAACAACTATGGGCAACCTCGTGCCCAGTATGGAAAGGTGAACCACTTGCAGGCCGACACAATCCAGGAGACTCCAGGAGTGGCACTAAGTACGTTTTCAGTCGAGTACCATTCTGCAAATGTCTTATTTGATACTGGAGCAACACATTCTTTTGTGACTGCATCATGGGTAGAATCACATAATATACCAGTAGCACCCATGTATCCACCTATGAGGGTTAGTTCAGTTGGTGGAAGAACCCAAACAGATAGATTTTGCCCTAGTGCAAGAGTCCAAATAAGGGGATAGAGTTCTTCGCTGATTTAATAGTTATGGGTAACCAGGATACAACTATAGATGTCATCCTAGGGATGAATTGGCTAACCAAGTATCAGACTAGTCTTAGTTGTGATAAGAGAATAGTGAAGTTAGTGTCCCTATCAGGAGAAGAAGTGTTAGTAGAGTTGGTCTTGTCAGAACCCAGAAAAGGGAGTTGTCACCAAGTCACCGCTCACATTGAGGAGATTAAACCATCAGAGGCTATCAGTGTAGTATCAGATTTCCCAGATGTGTTTCCCGAGGAGTTACCAGGTATGCCACCTGAAAGGAAGGTTGAATTCGCCATAGAGTTTATACCAGGCACCGCCCCTATTTCTAAGAGAGCCTATCGAGTGTGCGGACCAGAGTTGGTGGAACTCAAGAAGCAGATTGATGAGTTGTCGGAGAAAGGCTACATCAGACCAAGTACCTCGCCTTGGGCAGCCCTAGTGCTATTTGTGGAGAAGAAGGATGGCACAAAGAGGATGTGCATTGACTATAGATCCTTGAATGAAGTTACTATCAAGAACAAGTACCCCCTGCCTAGAATCGAAGATTTATTTGATCAGTTGAGAGGAGCCAGTGTGTTCTCGAAGATAGATCTAAGGTCAGGCTACCATCAGCTTCGAATCCGACCTTCGGATATACCAAAGACAACATTCATCACCAAGTATGGACTATATGAGTTCACGATTATGTCATTTGGTTTGACAAATGTGCCAGCTTATTCTTGTACTTAATGAACAGTGTGTTCATGGACTACATCAACAAGTTCGTGGTGGTGTTCATTGATGATATCCTTATATATTCCCAGAATGAGCAAGAGCATGAGGAGCATTTGAGGAAGGTACTTCAGAGGCTACGAGATTGTCAGTTGTATGCCAAGCTTAGCAAGTGCGAGTTCTGGATCAGTGAAGTCCTATTCTTGGGTCACATTATAAACCGAGAGGGTTGGCTATAGATCTGAAGAAGGTAACAGCTATCTTGGACTGGAAAGCACCAAAAGATGTCCGAGAAATCAAGAGTTTCATCGGAATGACCGGTTATTATCGGTGTTTCATTGAAGGTTTTCCAAGATTGCCAGGCCAATGACAACCTTGTTGGCAAAGAAGGTTGAGTTCAAGTGGACCCCAGCATGCCAGAAGTCCTTTGAGACATTGAAGGAGAAGTTGACAATGACACCAGTACTGATTCTGCCAGACGTTCACAAGCCGTTCTTAGTATATTGCGATGCTTCGTACACCGGACTGGGATGTGTGTTGATGCAGGAAGGGAGAGTAGTAGCATACTCATCCCGCCAGTTGAAGATTCATGAGAAGAATTATCCTACTCATGATCTAGAATTAGCAGTCGTGGTTCATGCATTGAAGACCTGGAGGCATTACCTGTACGGGCAGAAGTGTGATATCTACACGGATCATAAGAGTCTCAAGTACATATTCACTCAGTCAGAACTGAACATGAGGCAGCGAAGATGGCTAGAGTTGATCAAAGACTATGAGCTGGAAATTCATTATCACCCAGGCAAAGTAAATGTGGTTGCAGATGCTCTTAGCCGGAAGAGTCAAGTCAATATGTTGGCCGCTCACCTGATGTCGTATGAGCTAGCAAAGGAATTCGACAGATTGAGTCTCGGATTTCTGAACAACACCCAAGGAGTGACAATTGAGTTGGAGCCCACTCTAGAGCAAGACATCAGGAAAGGTCAGAAGGATGATGAGAAGATCAACGAGATCCGGCAGCTAATCATAGATGGAAAAGGCAAGGATTTCCGCGAAGATGCAGAAGGGGTGGTATGGTTCAAGGACAGACTGTGTGTTCCCGATATCAAACCAATCCAGGAACTGATTCTCAAGGAAGCTCATGAGACAGCATACTCTATACACCCTGGTAGTGAGAAGATGTACCGAGACCTGAAGAAAAGATTTTGGTGGTACGGTATGAAAAGGGAGATAGCAGAGTATGTGGCTGTATGTGACAGTTGTCAGAGGATTAAAGCAGAACATCAGAGACCTGCAGGTTTGTTGCAACCGTTGCAGATTCTTTAGTGGAAATGGGATGAGATCCGAATGGACTTTATAGTTGGTTTGCCCCGCACTCGTACTGGTTATGACTCCATCTGGGTAGTAGTGGACCGTTTGGCAAAGGCGGCCCATTTCATACCAGCCAAGACCACTTACAACAATGCAGTGTTGGCCGAACTATACATGGCTCGGGTTGTGTGCTTGCATGGCATTCCGAAGAAGATAGTATCAGATAGAGGCACCCAGTTCACCTCTCATTTTTGGCAGCAGTTACATGAAGCCTTGGGCACACACTTGAAGTTCAGCTCAACTTATCACCCACAGACAGATGGTCAAACAGAGAGAACCAATCAGATTCTGGAGGATATGGTGAGGGCTTGTGCTTTGCAAGACAAGATGGGTTGGGACAAGAGATTACCATATGCAGAATTATCAGGCCAGTCTGAAGATGTCACCATTCGAAGCGCTTTATGGGAGAAATTGCAGAACTCCATTGCATTGGGACCAACCTGGGGAAAGACAGGTGTTTGGTCCAGATATTTTGCTTGAAGCCGAAGAGAACATCAGAATGATCCGAGAGAATTTAAAGGCAGCATAGTCCAGGCAACGAAGCTATGCTGACACCAGAAGAAGGGAACTCGGTTTTGAAGTGGGAGACTACGTCTACTTGAAAGTGTCACCCATCAGAGGAACCAAAAGGTTTGGAGTCAAAGGCAAGCTAGCACCTTGTTATATTGGACCATATCAGATTCAAGCCAGATGTGGAGGAGTGGCTTATCAACTCAGCTTACCAGAAAATCTGTCCGCTGTACATGATGTGTTCTATAGGTGTACATTTGGGCCGGGCCTGATGGGTCGGCCCGAAGCACGGAAAAAAGCACGGCCCAGGCACGGCACGACCCGAAATAATTTAGTGCCGGGCCGGCACGGCCCGATATATCGGGCCGGGTTTGGGCTGAGGTCGCGGCCCATGGGCGGGCACGAGCACGACCCATTTAAGGCAGGCACGAAATGGCCCATATAGAGGCACGAAAAGGCCCATATATTTATTAAAACCACACTTCATTCCACACTTTCATGTACTTGATAAAGAACATAAAGCTAGAGATAATGTTAGTTAGATGTTTTTTGTAGCTTTGAATTAGAGTATGTGATGTAATTTTATTTTTGTTATGAACATTAGATAATGAAATAAACTTACGAACTATATATAGAGCTGATTATACTCTTTTTCTTTCTAACAAAATGATTTGTAAACGAGGTAGTCATTGCATAGCTCTGATAACTTAATACAAATATTAAGTTTGCTTTTGGTCAAATTTATTTGTCTTATCTCTTATTTGTTTTAATAAATTTGTTTGAATTTCGGGCTCTGATGTGAATTTCGGGCCCTGATGTGAATTTCGGGCTAAAAACTAAATTTTGGGCCAAAAATTGAATTTCAGGCTTTTATAATTTCGGGCCGCCCGAAATAAGCCCGGCACGTTTAAGCAATTACGGGCCGGGCCGTGGGCCGAGGGCTAGGCCCGTGGGCCGGCCCGGCACGACCCGAAATTCAAACAATGCGGGCTTTTTCGGGCTTGGGCCGGGCCGGGCGGCCCGAATGTACACCTATAATGTGTTCCATGTGTCTCAGTTGAAGAAATGCTTGAGAGTGCCAGAAGAGCAGTTGCCAACAGAGGATCTGACCTATATTGAGAAGCCAACTCAAATTCTGGAGACAACAGATCGGGTCACTCGGAGAAGTATCATCAGGATGTGCAAAGTCAAATGGGGTCATCACTTAGAAGAAGAAGCAACCTGGGAACGAGAAGATGATTTGAAAGCCAAGTACCCTGAGCTCTTTGCTAGCCAGAAAAGAATCTCGAGGGCGAGATTCTTTTAAGGGGGATAGGTCTGTAACACCCTGATTTTGGGGGTATAAAATTTCTTTCTAATGATCACCCAAAATCATGTGTTACTCTTCTCTCTCTCACCCTAGGTTCTATCTCTCTCTAGGTTCTCTCTCCCTCTTTCCCTTTTAAGTAGAATTAGCTTAAGTTAGGGAGATTTAATTATTTATTTTTTCCAAAACATTGTGGGTCATGACATGTAGCATCATGCTGAGCTTAAAATATTCTTTGAAGTGTTGCACATGTTTGAATTCATTTGAATTTGAAACCTAGTTTGAATTTGGAATTGAAAACCCTAGAGAAAAGAAATAGAAAAGGAATTAGGAAATACAGGGAAAAATAAAAAAGCCATTTCGGCCCAAACCAGCCCACCAGGCCCAGCCAGGCCGCACGCCCGCGTGCCCGCGCCGCCTGACAGGCGGACCCCACCTGTCAGCAGCATCCCCCTCTCCCACGCGCTCTCTCTCTCGCTCTCTGCCCGTTGGGGCCAACCTGTCGGTGTCGGTTTTCTTCACCTGCGCGCTCCCTCTCTCTCTGTCTCGCAGGCCCGGTTCGCCGGTCGCCAAGCCGTTGCCCCACGCGCCCCTTTCCTCTCTCCGTGCGCCGTGGGCCAGCCCTGTCAGCTCTGCCCCCTCCGCGCTCGCCGTGGACCGGCACGTGCGCACTCACGCACGTCGCCGGATTTCTCGGCCACGACACCACCCACGCACCCCAGTTCCCTTCTTAGAGCCCCGCCAGTGCCCCGTGCTCACCCCTGCCTCATTTCGCACACCCTCGCTCCCTCTCGCGTTCTGCCCTCGCTGCCAACAGCCGTCGAAGACCCGTGCCCGCGTTCCCAGCCATCTAGCTCGCCGCAGACCGCGCCAAGCCTCCCTGAGCTCTGCCCCGAGGTGAGACACCTATCCCGGTGCCCAATTTCCCCTATTGCGCCCTGTGCTTGGCCAATTTCACCATTGCCGATGCTCGGTAGTGGGGGTCCCCCATGCTCGTGCGGTGGCCGACCGATTTAGCTCGGTCTAGTTCCCCGACGTTAGTCCCTGAGGTGTCCCTGTCTCTGCTGAAGTTAGCCAAGGCCTTAGCACGCCTTAAGCCTCCTCCCCGTGGCCGGAATCCCTCACCGGAGTTCCTCTGGCCCGCTCGAGACATTCTCACCGCCGTTCTCCCCTCTCTGCTCGTGGATTCATGGCTTATTCCCCGCCATTGAGTTCGCCGTGGCGTTCTCTCCCTCTCTGCCCAACTCCGGCGACTCCGGAGCCACCCTAGCTCGCGCCAGCCTCAACTCCGGCGACCTCACCACCGCGGAGAGGAACAGCGCCGCCCGCAGCCGTCTGTTTCCCCTGGTCTGATCCCATCCGTCCGATTCAGATCGAATGGCTTAGATCACGGTTAACGCTTTGCGCACGCACGCCCTGATGCCCTGGCCAGCCTGTCAGCGCCCAAACCCTCTAGCCCTGAGCCCACTCGATCAGCGCGCTCTCCCCCTCTGTCGCTGACACCCTCTGGCCCACCTATCAGCGCTCGCCCGCTCGTGCGCGCGCCATCGGCCGTAGATCTAATCTCAGCCGTTGGTTTTAGATCTGACGGTTAGATTCACCCGATACCCCTTCGCGCGGTAGTTTTCTTAAAGAGACCCTCGGTTTATTGAAAATCAACCTGCCGTCACTGGTTTTCGCGCGCAGGCCCCTGTAATCTTGCAGATTTAACCCCGGACTTTTAAATATTCACAGAATTAGACCTAATTTCATATTTTGAATTCCTAAACTTGTTTATTTCATAACTTTTGCATATGAACTCCAAATTTAGTGATTCAAATTGCAAAATGTTCACAGAATTATTCTCTGTTTAAATAAAAAGGTTTCACTTACTGTCTGCACATTCTAATTTTTATGATTAAGTATGAACTAATGTAGATGTAGTTTTATTTATTTAATAAAATAAATAAAAGGAGAACCTTAGAGATTTAATCTTGTTTAAAATTGTGAGACTAATAATGTGTATTACAAGAATTCACCTCTTTTCTAAATTTTTGGTCACAATAAAATAAATTGAACTATGATTATGTACTTGTAAGTAACACTTAGGGAAATAATAATTGATTTCCAAATGAAGTTAAATTGTGTTATAGGTCATGTTATACTTTGAATTCATTATACCTTATGTAGTATTGTGCCTTTTTAAGATGTGTTCCAATGCTTGTACATGTTTGGTGTGATGTTCATTTGTACTTTCCAAATGTATTGAATGCATGCTCGCTTTATTTAGACAATGAGCAGTCCGAGGTTCCTGAGTGTGTTGTTGGAGACCTCCCTGAGCAACAACCTGGTGAAGGCAAGTGTCGTTTGACCCAATATGTCCTACTTACTTTATAATTCACTATCCCACATTACTTTATGAAACCTAAGGATTGACTAGTCTGTATTCACTTATCCTTCTTTACCTTTTGGGTTATCATGGTTAGCATTTTGCTATTGCCTTAACTTCAATCAATGAACATGATGTGAACATTTATGATACGATACTGTTATCCTGATTATGTTGATGAACTTGTGATACCCTAGGAGGCTCAGGCCTTTTTCCTGAGTACCTCTCCATAAGGACCTGTTCGTGGAGTGACCACCCGGGATAACAGTGCAACCATGAGGGTGGAATGGGACGCCCTTAGCTGATTAATTAGATGAACCTAGGGGTGTAGTTGGCTTTGTCGGAGGGCTGTCAATGGGGGCCGGGGCGTAGTGCTCGCTTTGCCAAGGTTGGGGTGCAGAGGTTCATTCGATTTGGTTTTGTTAGTCACCCACATTGGGGAGGTGTTCTGCGTTTGTACGACTACCGAAACCTAACGAGCAGCTATGCACTAGGGGAGTCTTTGTAAAGGCTATGTTGTGAAACCTTGCCGACTCACCTGGGTAGTGTTTGAGGGTTTGATCGACCCGAGGCATAAAGGGTACAATCTCTGCAGAGTGCTAAAAAACTGGTATATCAGCCGAGCTCACGGTTAAGAGCAGCCTTGGGATCCTCTTTGATTAGAAGAACTTTGGATACTTTTATGATGATGATTAAGAATGTTGGTTATAAAATCTGATCTCTGGTATTCCCTCATTTGAGGAAGTACTTTTGGGTAATAACTGGGTTTATTACTAAAAGTTGGCTCTACTAATAATAATAAATACTTGACTAACCTAAAAGTAACTGCTTATCCTCAACCCCACATACAGCTAGTCCACTTTAGCCAAACGGGACATTTGCTGAGTACGTCGATGTGTACTCACCCTTGCTTTACAAATCACCCCACCCTAGGTTGTCCCCACTGTACCTAGTGCTCAGGAGGTGATGCTAGAAACATGGATGACTTTGAGGAGTTCCAGGAATATGACGAGTTCTAGTTCTTTCTTAGTGGCAAACCCCAGTCAGCTGCCTGTGTAGGCTTAGCATCTACGTTTCGTAATTCTGCAGTTTGATATTTATGTTGAACAATGGTTATGTATTAGACTCTGTGGATGTCTTGGACATCTTGATGTAATAAAGTACCTTTCCGCTATTTATTTCGAGCATGGTGTGATGATGTCTAATTATGTAATCACTGTGTACGTGAGTTTCTGATCCTGGCACGTACAAGGTTCGCATTCGGTTTGCCTTCCAAAACTGGGTGTGACACCCGCAGCCCACTAAGGCCCACCGTGGTTTGACCGGGGTGGGTAGGAAAATAAACAAAAAGGCCTAAAAACAAGCTTTGCAAGGGCTCGAACCCTGGTTGGGGGCTTTAAAGAGTCTAGCCGCACCCCTTTAGCCAAATAAACCAAATCTATTTTATGTCAAAACTATTAAAGTTGTTTCTAATATACACAGAAATGTGTTGGAAAATTAAAAATAAATAATCAGGCCGTGCTAGGGCCGGCACAGCGTGCCATGGCAGCGGCCCAAGCACTACACGAATAACAGTGTCGGCGTTCCGAGACTGGGGGGTCCCTGGGCCGACGAGTGAATGTTGCCGCGTGCCCCAGCCCAGATGGGTCGAGCGCGAGGGCGAGCGCGAAGGGGGGAGAGCGAGGCGGCCGGAGACCGGCGTGAGAGAGGTGGGAATCCCGCGGCCTTCGTGTTCGTCCCGCGCCTAGGTCGGGTGCGCTTGCAGTAGGGGGTTACAAGCGTCCACGCGGGAGAGGGAGCGAGCGGCTCCAAGCGAGCGCCTGTTCTCGTCCTCGTCCCCGCGCGGCCAACCTTCTCTAAGAGGGCCCTGGTCCTCCCTTTTATAGGCGTAAGGAGAGGATCCAGGTGTACAATGGGGGGTGTAGCAGGGTGCTACGTGTCTAGCGGAGGTGAGCTAGCGCCCTAGGTACATGCCGTTGTGGCAGCCGGAGAGATCTTGGCACCCAGCTGGTGTGATGTCGTGGCCGTCGAAGGAGCAATGGAGCTTGGCGGAGGGACAGCTGTCGGAGCGGTTGAGTCCTTGCTGACGTCCTCTTGCTTCCGTAAGGGGGCTAAGAGCCGCCGTCGTCACAGAGCATGCGGGGCGCCATCATTGCCTATCTGGCGGAGCGAGCCAGATGGGACGCCGGTCTTGTTCCCTGTGGCCCGAGTCAGCTCGGGGTAGGGTGATGATGGCGCCTCCTGTTGACGTGGCTGGTCTGCGCCCTAGGTTGGGCGATGTGGAAGCTCCTCCGAAGTCGAGGTCGAGTCCGAGCCCCCGGGTCGGGCGAGGCGGAGATTATCGGCTGGTGCCGGGGCGGAGTCCGAGCCCTGGGGTCGGGCGAAGCGGAGTTCATCGTCTTCTGGGGCCGAGCCCAAGTCCGAGCCCTGGGTTGGGCGAGGCGGAGATCGTCGTCTTCTGGGGCCGAGCCCAAGTCTGAGCCCTGGGTCGGGCGAGGCGGAGATCGTTGTCTTCTGGGGCCGAGCCCAAGTCCGAGCCCTGGGTCGGGCGAGGCGGAGATCGTCGTCTTCTGGGGCCGAGCCCAAGTCCGAGCCCTGGGTCGGGCGGAGTTCGCCGTCTTCCGGGACTTAGCCCGAGTCCGAGCCCTGGGTCGGGCGGAGTTCACCGTCTTCTGGGACTTAGCCCGAGTCCGAGCCCTGGGTCGGGCGGAGCGGAGTTTCCTATGGTGCCTCTGGCAGGGCCTGATTGCCTGTCAGTCTTACTCTGTCCAGTGGCACTGCAGTCGGAGTGGCGCAGGCGGCGCTGTCCTTCTGTCAGGCCGGTCAGTGGAGCGGCGAAGTGACGGCGGTCACTTCGGCTCTGCCGGCTGGGGGGCGCGCGTCAGGATAAGGGTGTCAGGCCACCTTTGCATTAAATGCTCCTGCGACTTGGTCGGCCGGTGCGGCGGTTTGGTCAGGATTGCTTCTTAGCGAAGGCAGGGCCTCGGGCGAGCCGGGAATATGTTCGCCGCTGAAGGGGGGGCCTCGGGCGAGACGGAAATCCTCCGGGGTCGGCTGCCCTTGTCCGAGGCTAGGCTCAGGCGAGGCGTGATCATGTCCCTCGAATGGACTGATCCCTGACTTAATCGCACCCATCAGGCCTTTGCAGCTTTGTGCTGATGGGGGTTACCAGCTGAGAATTAGGAGCCTTGAGGGTACCCCTAATTATGGTCCCCGACAGTAGCCCCCGAGCCACGAAGGGAGTGTTTGCACTCGCTTGGAGGCTTTCATCGCACTTTTTTGCAAGGGGACCAGCCTTTCTCGGTTGCGTTTTGTTCCGGTGAGTGCGCACGAGCGCACCCGCCGGGTGTAGCCCCCGAGGCCTCGGAGGAGTGGTTTCACTCCTTCGAGGTCTTACTGCCTCACGTATTACTTCGGCTGGTCTGGTCGTTCCCTCATGCGAGCTGGCCGTAGCCCAGGTGTACGGTCGGGTCCCAAGTTCTCGGGCTGGTATGTTGACGCTGTCAACGGTTCGGCCGGAGCCGGGTTTGTGAGAGCAGCCCCCGAGCCTCTGCACAGAGCGAGAGGGTGGTCAGGGGTAGACTCGGCTTTTTTTCATACGCCCCTGCATCGCCTTTCCGCAAGGAGGAGGGGGGGAAGCGCCATGTTGCCCTCGATGGGCGCCGAACATGGTGTCTCCGATGAGCTGCAAGCGGGTAATCCGAGTGGACGTCCGTGCCCCGTTCGTTAGGGGTCGGCTAGGGGCCCAGAGGCACGCCCAAAAGTACCTGCGGGTGTTCTGCCAGACCCGGTCCCCTGGCGACGGGGTCCGAGGGCTTGATGCCTCCCTCTGATGGGATTCTGTTACAAGATCGTTCCCTCTGGTCTCGGAAATGTCCTAGGGTACCTCGGGAGCGCAACCCGAGCCTTGGTTATGTATCGAACGTACCCATGGTCATCCCTCGCTCGACGTCTGAGGCGGCTGTGAACCCTTCGGGGGCCAGCCTTCGAACCCCTGATCAGTATTGGGCACGGAGCCTGAGTAGCCTGAGGCGGTCGTTGAACCCTTTCGAGGGGCCGGCCTTCGAACCTCTGACCAGTAGTGGGTGTAGGGCCCACGCGATCTGAGGCGGCTGTTGAACCCTTCCGGGGGGCCAGCCTTCGAACCTCTGATCAGTAGGGGGGCTCGGAGCCTGGTTCCTTCTCGGGGAAGGATCCTTTTCGGGGTATTCCCCTTTCCCGGTCCCTGTTGCAAGAGAGAGAAAGAGGAAAAACGGAAAAGGATACGAAATCGAACGACGCGGCGTACCTTTTTTGGACGCGGTCGAAGGCGAAGCGTCGCCTGCTTCTTCTGCCAGAGGTGCCGCGTGTCCCGCCGCGGAGTTAATGCGACGGGGCGAGTGGTTGGAGGGGCGACCGTTGCGCGTGCCCGAGCCGTTCGAGGGACGGCTGTTTCGCTTCGCGTTTTTGAATCCCACGTGCGGTCTGGGCGGATCGTTTGAACCGGTCGCGCCTTGGTCTTCATATACTCGGGAGAGGGTCAGGCGATGGTTCTTTGCTCCGCTTCCTGTTTCCCTCTTAGGTTTTTCGCAGCTTGAGAGACTTAGCCAGAGAAAAGGAAACTGCCCTCCCTGTCCTTTGCGCTGCCACCCCTTCCGCTCGGCGATGGCTGACCGGGTGACCATCATCTCGCCGCGCGACCCATGGCCTTTCTCCACGGTGACGGTGAGTGATCTGGAGGATCTCGTTGGCGAGGGTTTACTTCGCCCTCTCACCGATGAGCAGCGACCGGAATGGATCCCCCCCGTGGGCGGAGCCGCTCCATCCCCACCGCCGGGGTACATCGTGAGCTTCGTCTCCTTCCACGAGCGAGGCTTTGGTGTGCCGGCGAGCCGCTTTATGCGGGCGATCCTGCACCACTACGGGGTGGAGTTGCACAACCTCAGCCCCAACTCCATCTCGCAGGCCGCCATCTTCATGGCGGTGTGCGAGGGGTACTTGGGGATTGCCCCCCATTGGGATCTGTGGACCCATCTCTTTTTCGCGGAGCTTTTTGCCTCGCCGACGGGGGAGAGGAAGGTCCACGCAGCGGTGCGGGCCAGCGGCTGCACCCTCCTGCTGAGGCAGTCGCGGGCGTCGCTGTATATTCCCGCCATCCTCGCGTCCTCGAACAAGGGGTGGCAGCGCCGGTGGTTCTACCTCCGGAATGACGGCGAGTTGCTCCCGCCGTTCTCTCAGCGAGTAGTCACCGCCGCCGCTGATGCTTGGCGCCATGGGACCCCTCACGAAAGACAGAAGAACCTTGAACCCCTCCTCAAGGCCTTAGAGGCGTTGCGGAAGGGGGGACTCACCGCTGCCGGGGTGATTGCCACCATCCACCGCCGGAGGGGGCTTCCCTTGGCGGAGCGACGGCTGCCGCTTTGGGAAATGACACCGGAGGCGGACTTGGAGGGCTCGCGGATGTCCTCTGATCCTCTTCCCCTCGACGTCCTCCACGGGCGGGTGTCCGTTGCGTTGGGGAAGCCGGACCCCAGCGCCCTCTCCCAGCCTTTGATGCGCCCTGACCAAGGGTGCGTGACTCTGGTGAGTGTCCACTTCTTTCTTCTAGCGTCGGATTGCCCCTGGTTTCTAAGGTCAGGATTTCCACCTGTCTCCAGGAGGTAGGGTGGCACAAGTCTTCCCTGCCTCGGGTCCCGCAAGATGCGGCGGACTGAGCAGCGCGGCGGGTCGCCGCGGAGGAGAAGAAGAAAAAGAAGGACGCGGAGAAGGCCCGGGCCCACGAGCGGAGGCGGGCTCGGGATGCCTTGGAAAAGCTTCATCGCCGGCAGGAGAGGGAGGGGCTCCCGAGGGAGCCGTTGCCGGAAACGCCCGACGACGATGACGATGATGAAGATGATGACGAGGAAGACGACATGGCTGCCCGCCTTGGCCTCAGCCCCGGCTTGGGGTTAGGCCAGGAGCCATCAATCCAGCCCCCGAGCGGGTTGACGCCGTCAGTCCTCGGAGTCGGGACGCCGGGGTCCCGGCCCGAGGAGCGGGGGCAATCCGAGAGGGTACTTGACCCCTCGGTTGGAGGAGCTGAAGCGACCCCGGGGTGCCAGGCCGGGGCGTCTTCTCCCCGAGAGCCGCCACCCACGCCGGCAGCGCAGGGGAGCGGCCCCCAGGTCGTCGTGGCAGTGCCCGAGCAGCCCGCCTCCCAGGCGTCTAGGGCGCCCAAAGAAAGGGTGATGCCGAAGCCGCCGACGAAGCAGACCTCGGCGGCGTTGCCGGGGGTCGAGATCCGAGAGACCTCCCCCCAGGCACGGTTGATCATGGCCCAAAGCGGGTGAGTATCCTGGAATGTCTTCGTCCTGGTTTTTCATTCGTATGTCGCGGCCGTGATTTTTCTTTTTTCCTCAGCAAGCGAAGCCATGGGCTGACTGACCTGGCGCCCCGGAAGGCCCTTAAGACGACACTGGCTCGCGTGGCCAGCGCCGCCCCGGGCCTTGCCGTTCAGGTGACCTTCTCACAATGCGCTCCACAGCAGGCGGCTCAGGCGGCACCAGTCGCCGTGGAGCGGGTTCCCGAGGCTGGCGCTTCTGCTGGGGCGGCCATCGTGATGGGGGTGGCGGCTGACGCGGATGTGGCCTCGGGCCCACCGGACGTGCCGGTGATGCCGGCACCTGTCGCTACTGAAGTCGCTGCCGTCCCAGTCGGGGAGCGACCGGCCGCTGCCGACGCCAAGACGGCTGAGGCGTCGGCGCTCGGTGCCTCGGAAGAGGGGGGCGTGGAGGCGCGATCCGTCCCACCGGGCGGCAGCCTCGTCGCTGTGTGGCGGAGCTCCAAGGGCCGGCGCCAGTTGCTCCGGTTCCGGACCCGTGAGGCCTCGGATCTCGGCTTTGTCCTTGACGATGAGCGGGAGGACCAGTCCTGGGACGAGCTCCGCGAGTGTGCCGAAGCAACGGTGGGGTCGCTCCGGTCGTCGCTGGAGGTTTTCTGCAGGGACATCCCCAAAATCCTCCAGGTAACGGTTTCAAGCATACCTTTTCTCTTTCATGACCAAGGCGCCTTTCGTGACGCCCCGTTTCCTTCCCTCAGGATCTGACGGATCGAAGCGCCGCCAAGTCGTCGTTCATCCACCGTGAGGTCGACGTCTGGGGCTCGCTGCGATCCCTGAGGACCTCGCTTGCCGGGGCTACTGCGCGCCTCTCTCAGCAGGGTGCCGAGGTGGCGGACCTTCGGTTGCTCTGCACCGATCTGAGAGCCGAGGCGGCAGCGGCGCGCGCGGAGGCGGCCGCGTCGCGTGCAGAAGCGCAACGACAGCAGTCGGAGTTCGACCGGGTCGTCAAGGAGCGGGACCAATCTCGGGGCCGGGCTGCCGAGGCCGAAAGCCAGGCCGAAACCCTTGCGGCCGACCTAGCCGTAGCCTAGGTCGCAGCCTCGGAGCAGCGTGCCCGAGCCGGAGGTACACCTTGGCCATCTTCGGTTTTCGTTTCTGCTTGTTTCCTCTGCTTGTGTTTGAGATCCTTCCTTTGGCTGTTCGCAGAGCTCGAGTCCGCCCTCGATGAGTCCGCCAAGGCGCTTGCCGAGGCGCTTGCCGGGGCGGCCGAGCAGAGGGAAATCGACCACGCGGCCATGTCCGAGGCCGTCTCGGATGTTTACCGGGTCCTTGGCTCCGGCGACGTCCCCTCAGGAAGCTCCCCTCGAAGTCGCCTTCAAGTCTTGGGCGATCATGTGCGCGGCAGGCTCCGCGAGGCGTTACACCACGGCGTCAGGCTGGCCTTCGCCGTACTCGCTTCCCACTATGTTGTGGACCTGGAGCGGGTTAGCGAGGGGTATTGCCTTCCCGACGAAGATGAAGCCGCCCTGGCAGAAGTCCAGAGGCTCGATGCGGCCGCCGTGGGTCCGAGCGCAGTGCTGGCGACCACCTTTGAGGCAGAGATCCTCCCACCTGCGCCGTCGCCGGAAGCCGGGATGGACTTTGCCGATGGTGGGGATGAAGCCGAAGGTGCGGCTCCTTCCCAAGGCGACGCCTAACTCTGTTGGATCATTTTCTGTCGGATGCACGTGTGTCCTTCTGCGGCCGCTGAGGCCTGAACACTTTGTTACCGTTGCATGAAGTCGTACTCCTTTCCTTTTTGCATGTCCGGCTTCGCCTGTTTAGTAACAGGGTGGTTTCCCCAAGTAGGGGTCACTTTTCGTGGCGGGTGACGAGTGAGGTGTTCCTAACCCGAAGGCGTAGGAGTCCCTCGGCTCAGTCGGCCTTGCCACTTACATGCACCCGCGTTCGCTCCTTGGGGCCTTGCTTCCGACATAGCTGGGGGAACGCAAAAGCTTTTTTAATTGAAAATCTTGGACGCAAAGAGGTCCCTCAATCTTGACGCAGAGGGGGTTCCCCCCCCCCTTTTAGCCCCCGAGGGAGGGTCGGGCTTTGCCGAGGCGAGGCCGACCCTTCCTTGATGACTAAACTTTGCATGGGTGCGAGGTATATGACCAACTTGAAAACATCTTAAGGGTAGAAGCGACGTAGCTGCTGGATGTCCCAGGCGTTGCCGTAGACCTCGCCTTGACTGTTGGCCAGCTTGTATGTTCCGGGCTTCAGAACCTTGGCGATGACAAATGGCCCCTCCCAGGGAGGCGTGAGCTTGTGGCGCCCTCGGGCGTCTTGTCGCAGCCGAAGCACCAGGTCGCCCACCTGGAGGTCTCGGCTGACTTGGTTGCTTTGGTCGGTGTAGGCCCTCGTCCTCGGGGAGCCGTATTCTAAGTCTGTGGGCAAGATGGCTTCGGCCCCATAGACTAGAAAGAACGGCGTGAAGCCCGTGGCTCGGCTCGGCGTTGTCCTCAGACTCCAGACCACCAAGGGGAGTTCCTTCATCCATCGCTTGCCGAACTTGTTGAGGTCGTTGTAGATCCGAGGCTTGAGCCCTTGTAGAATCATGCCGTTGGCACGCTCCAGCTGCCCATTCGTCATGGGATGAGCCACGGCGGCCCAGTCCACCCGGATGTGGTGATCCTCGCAAAAGTCCAGGAACTTTCTGCCGGTGAACTGGGTGCCGTTGTCGGTGATGATAGAGTTCGGGACCCCGAAGCGATGGGTGATGTTGGTGAAGAACGCCACCGCCTGCTCGGACCTGATGCTGTTCAGGGGTCGGACCTCAATCCACTTGGAGAATTTGTCGATGGCGACCAGCAGGTGCGTGTAGCCCCCGAGTGCCTTCTGCAAGGGGCCGACGAGGTCCAGACCCCACACCGCAAAAGGCCAGGTGATGGGTATCGTCTGCAGAGCCTGAGCGGGCAGGTGGGTCTGCCTCGCGTAGAATTGACACCCTTCGCAGGTGCGGACAATTCTGGTAGCGTCGGCCACCGCCGTCGGCCAGTAGAAGCCTTGCCGGAAAGCGTTCCCAACAAGGGCTCGAGGCGCTGCGTGATGGCCGCAAGCCCCCGAGTGTATCTCTCGCAGGAGTTCCTGACCTTCGGCGATGGAGATGCATCGCTGGAGGATGCCTGAGGGGCTGCGGTGGTAGAGCTCCTTCTCATCTCCCAGCAAGACGAACGACTTGGCGCGCCGCGCCACCCGCCGAGCCTTGGCTCGGTCGAGGGGTAGCTCTCCTCGGTGGAGATATTGCAGGTACGGGGTCTGCCAGTTTCAATTAGGCGCGACCCCGCTTCGCTCCTCCTCGATGCGTAGTGCCTCACCCTCGGGGGCCGAGGGTACCTCGAACTGAACCGAGGGTGCCTCGGGCCGAGCTGAGGGTACCTCGGGATGAGCCGAGGGTGCCTCGGACTGAGCCGAGGGCGCCTCGGGTTGAGCCGTGGGTGCCTTGGACTGGGCCGAGGGTACCTCGGGCTCGGACGTGTCATCGATCTTGACGGAGGGTTGATGCAGGTCTCGGGAGAAGACGTCCGGGGGAACCGTCGTTCGCCCCGAGGCTATTTTAGCCAGCTCGTCCGCAGTCTCGTTGTAGCGCCGAGCGATGTGGTTGAGCTCGAGCCCGTAGAACTTGTCTTCCAGGCGCTGAACCTCATCGCAGTAGGCCTCCATCTTTGGGTCGCGGCAATGGGAGTTCTTCATGACTTGGTCGATGACGAGCTGCGAGTCACCACGAGCGTCGAGGCGTCGGACCCCTAGCTCGATGGCGATCCGCAACCCGTTGACCAGAGCCTCATATTCGGCCACATTGTTGGACGCCGGGAAGTGGAGGCGTAGCACGTAGCGTAGATGCTTTCCGAGGGGTGAGATGAAGAGTAGGCCTGCGCCGGCTCCTGTCTTCATTAGCGACCCATCGAAGAACATGGTCCAGAGCTCCGGTTGGATCGGAGCCGTCGGTAGCTGGGTGTCGACCCATTCAGCCACGAAGTCCGCCAAGACCTGGGACTTAATGGCTTTCCGGGGAGCGAACGAGATTGTCTCGCCCATGATCTCCACCGCCCACTTTGCAATCCTACCCGAGGCCTCTCGGCACTGGATGATCTCTCCCAGGGGGAAGGATGACACCACAGTTACCGGATGAGACTCAAAGTAGTGTCGCAGCTTCCGTCGCGTTAGGATCACCGCGTACAACAGCTTCTGAACTTGTGGGTAGCGGATCTTGGTTTCAGACAGTACCTCGCTGACGAAGTAGACTGGCCTCTGAATGGGCAATGCATGCCCCTCTTCTTGCCTCTCGACCACAATCGTGGCGCTAACCACCTGGGTGGTCGCGGCGACGTAGACCAGGAGGGCTTCTCCGGCAGCTGGGGGCACCAAGATAGGCGCCTTTGTGAGGAGCGCCTTCAGGTTCCCGAGGGCTTCCTCGGCCTCAGGGGTCCAAGTGAAGCACTCGGCCTTCCTTAAGAGGCGGTACAGAGGTAGACCTCTTTCGCCGAGGCGTGAGATGAAGCGGCTCAGAGCCGCGAGGCATCCCATGACCCTCTGTACGCCTTTCAAGTCCTTGATGGGCCCCATGCTGGTAATGACTGCGATCTTCTCTGGGTTGGCTTCGATGCCCCGCTCGGAGACGATGAACCCCAAGAGCATGCCTCGGGGCACCCCGAAGACACACTTTTCGGGATTGAGCTTGACGCCTTTCGCCTTGAGACATCGGAATGTCGTTTCAAGGTCGGAAAGGAGGTCGGAGGCCTTCCTCGTCTTGACTACGATGTCATCGACGTAGGCCTCGACCGTGCGGCCAATGTGTTCGCCGAACACATGGTTCATGCACCGCTGGTACGTCGCGCCCGCATTCCTCAAACCGAACGGCATGGTGACATAGCAGTACATGCCGAAGGGTGTGATGAAAGAAGTCGCGAGCTGGTCGGATTCTTTCATCTTGATTTGATGATACCTTGAGTAGGCATCGAGGAAAGACAGGGTTTTGCACCCAGCAGTGGAATCCACGATTTGGTCGATGTGAGGCAGAGGGTAGGGAACCTTCGGACACGCTTTGTTGAGACCAGTGTAGTCTACACATCCGCCATTTCCCCCCTTTCTTTCTCACAAGCACAGGGTTGGCAAGCCATTCGGGATGGAATACCTCTTTGATGAACCCTGCCGCCATTAGCTTGTGAATCTCCTCGCCTATGGCTCTGCGCTTCTCCTCGTCGAATCGGCGCAGCGGCTGCTTGACGGGTCGGGCTCCGGCTCGGATGTCCAGCGAGTGCTTGGCGACATCCCTCGGTATGCCGGGCATGTCCGAGGGACTCCACGCGAAGACGTCGGCGTTCACGTGGAGAAAGTCGACGAGCACTGCTTCCTATTTGGGATCGAACCCGGAGCCGATCCGGATCTGCTTGGAGGTGTCGCCGCCGGGGTCGAGGGGGACGGACTTAACCGTCTCCGCTAGCTCAAAGTTGCCGGCGTGACGCTTCACGTCTGGCACCTTCTTAGAGAGGCTCTCCAGGTCGGCAATGAGGGCCTCGGATTTGGCGAGGGCCTCGGCGTACTCCACGCACTCCACGTCGCATTCGAACGCGTGTTTGTACGTAGGGCCGACGGTGATGACCCCGTTGGGGCCCGGCATCTTGAGCTTCAGGTAGGTGTAGTTGGGGACGGCCATGAACTTCGCGTAGCATGGCCTCCCCAGTACCGCGTGGTAGGTTCCTCGGAACCCGACCACCTCGAACGTTAGGGTCTCCCTTCGGAAGTTGGAGGGTGTTCCGAAGCAGACGGGAAGATCGAGCTGTCCGAGGGGTTGGACGCGCTTCCTGGGGATGATCCCATGGAAGGGCGCAGCGCCTGCCCAGACAGAGGACAGATCAACACGCAGGAGCCCGAGGGTCTCGGCGTAGATGATGTTGAGGCTGCTGCCTCCGTCCATGAGGACCTTGGTGAGCCTGACGTCGCCGATGACGGGGTCGACGACGAGCAGGTATTTCCCCGGGCTCGGCACATGGTTGGGGTGATCGTCTCGGTCGAAGGTGATGGGCTTGTCGGACCAGTCTAGATAGACTGGCGCCGCCACCTTGACCGAGCAGACCTCCCGGCGCTCTTGCTTGCGGTGCCGAGCCGAGGCGTTCGCCGCTTGCCCACCATAGATCATGAAGCAGTCGCGGACCTCGGGGAACTCTCCTGCCTGGTGATCTTCCTTCTTGTCGTCGTCGCGGGCCTTGCCACCCTCCGCGGGTGGCCCGGCCCTGTGGAAGTGGCGCCGAAGCATGACGCACTCCTCAAGGGTGTGTTTGACGGGTCCCTGGTGATAGGGGCACGGCTCCTTGAGCATCTTGTCGAAGAGGTTGGCACCTCCGGGGGGCTTCCGAGGGTTCTTGTACTCGGCGGCAGCGACAAGGTCCGCGTCGGCGGCGTCGCGTTTCGCTTGCGACTTCTTCTTGCCCTTCTTCTTGGCACCACGCTGAGTTGATGCCTCGGGAGTACCTTCCGATGGGCGGCCCTGGGGCTGCTTGTCCTTTCAGAAGATAGCCTCGACCGCCTCCTGGCCGGAGGCGAACTTGGTGGCGATGTCCATCAGCTCGCTCGCCCTGGTGGGGGTCATGCGGCCCAGCTTGCTCACCAGGTCGCGGCAGGTGGTGCCAGCGAGGAACGCGCCGATGACATCCGAGTCGGTGATGTTGGGCAGCTCGGTGCGCTGCTTCGAGAATCGCCGGATGTAGTCTCGGAGAGACTCTCCCGGCTGCTGTCGGCAGCTTCGGAGGTCCCAGGAATTCCCGGGGCGCACATACGTGCCCTGGAAATTGCCGGCGAAAGCTTGGACTAGGTCGTCCCAGTTGGAGATCTGCCTCGGAGGCAGGTGCTCCAACCAGGCGCGAGCGGAGTCGGAGAGGAACAGGGGGAGGTTGCGGATGATGAGGTTGTCATCGTCCGTTCCACCCAGTTGGCAGGCCAGACGGTAGTCCGCGAGCCACAGTTCCGGTCTCGTCTCCCTCGAGTACTTTGTGATAGTAGCCGGGGGTCAGAACCGGGTCGGGAACGGCGCCCGTCGGATGGCTCGGCTGAAGGCTTGCGGACCGGGTGGTTTGGGCGAGGGACTCCGATCCTCCCCGCTGTCGTAGCGTCCCCCACGCCTGGGGTGGTAGCCTCGGCGCACCCTCTCGTCGAGGTGGGCCCGTCGGTCGCGGTGATGGTGCTCGTTGCCGAGGTGACCCAGGGCCGTAGGCGCGGTGTTGCGCGTGCGCCCGGTGTAGACCGAGGCTTCCCGCATGAATCGGGAAGTCGCAGCATGAGGTTCCGAGGGGTACCCCTGCCTTCGGGAAGCAGAGCTCTCGGCCCGTCGGACCGCGGCGCCTTCCAGGAGATTCTTGAGCTCTCCCTGGATTCGCCGCCCCTCGGTGGTTGATGGCTCTGGCATCGCGCGAAGAAGCATTGCTGCTGCCGCCAGGTTCTGGCCGACCCCACTGGATGCGGGTGGTGGCCTGAGCCTGACGTCGTCGGCGATGCGATGCTGGAAGCCCTGGGGTAGATGACGTATTTCTCCGGCCGAAGGTTGGCCCGCCCATGCCTGCCCGACGTCCCGACGGATCGGCTCAAGCGCTCCTGCTCCCTCGTCGAGCCCGGCCTGCACCCCGCGGATTTGCTCGAGCTGTGGGTCATGACCCCCCGCCTGAACGGGGACCACAGCTAGCTCCCGTGGGATGTCAACGCGAGGCACCGGCCTAGGGAGGTCACCGTCCTCCGGCATGCCGAGATGGTTGCCTTCGGGGGGAACCCCTAGATCGACGTGGAAGCATTCGCGACTTGGGCTGCGGTCCTCGTCGCCGAGGCTACGGCTACCGTCGGAACAGTCGGAAAGGCAGTAGTCGCATGCGGTCATGAAGTCCCGCATGACACTGGGGTTGCCAAGTCCAGAGAAATCCCAACAGATGCTGGGTTCGTCGTCTTCCTCGGACCCGGAGGGCCCGTAGGTCGAGACGTCCATCAGCCGGTCCCAAGGTGACCGCACACGAAACCCCAGAAGGTCTGGATTTGCCTCTACGAGAGCGCCCGCCAAAGCGAAGTCGCTAGACGGGTTGAGGCTGAAACCGAAAGACGCGGGATGGGAATCGATCGATACCTTTTGGTCGACGGGCGGCGATAAGGTCGCGTCGGGGACTGACTGCACCGTCGTCTCAGGTACGAGGGTGACGTCTAGCAAGCTTTTCGCGAGCGTGCTGGCGTCGTCCGCTTGCTCGGGATTGGCGTATCGCGGGGAGACGGCGCTCGCCTTCGTCTCAAACGCGAGGTCGACGCCCGGTGCGCCCCCCGTTGGGGTGCCGGGGCCGTTGACTCGCTCGACAGCCGACGAGGCGCTGTCTCCTGCTTGGCCTTGGTTGCCCCGCCTCCTCCTCCGTCGGTGGGGGAGAGGACGGGGTGAGCTCAAAGGTTGCTCTTTCACCATGCGGGGAAGACGTCGCCGACTCCGCCGCCGGCAGGCGGGTTGTCGGCCGCCACTGTTGTTGTCGCACGGCGGTGGAAGGAGTATCATGTCGTAGCTGCCGTCGAGGGATATGAACTCAAGACTCCCGAAACGGAGCACCGTCCCGGGTTGGAGAGGTTGCTGGAGACTGCCCATCTGGAGCTTGACGGGAAGCTGTTCGTTAACACGCAGCAGGCCCCTACCTGGCGCGCCAACTGTCGGCGTTCCGAGACCGGGGGGTCCATAGGCCGACAAGTGAATGTCGCCGCGTGCCCTAGCCCAGATGGGTCGAGCGCGAGGGCGAGCACGAAGGGGGGAGAGCGAGGCGGCCGGAGACTGGCGTGAGAGAGGTGGGAATCCCGCGGCCTTCGTGTTCGTCCCGCGCCCAGGTCGGGTGCGCTTGCAGTAGGGGGTTACAAGCGTCCACGTGGGAGAGGGAGTGAGCGGCTCTAAGCGAGCGCCTGTTCTCGTCCTCGTCCCCGCGCGGCCAACCTTCTCTAAGAGGGCTCTGGTCCTCCCTTTTATAGGCGTAAGGAGAGGATCCAGGTGTACAATGGGGGGTGTAGCAGGGTGTTACGTGTCTAGCGGAGGTGAGCTAGCGCCCTAGGTACATGCCGTTGTGGCAGCCGGAGAGATCTTGGCACCCAGCTGGTGTGATGTCGTGGCCGTCGAAGGAGCGATGGAGCTTGGCGGAGGGACAGCTGTCGGAGCGGTTGAGTCCTTGCTGACGTCCTCTTGCTTCCGTAAGGGGGCTGAGAGTCGCCGTCGTCACAGAGCATGCGGGGCGCCATCATTGCCTATCTGGCGGAGCGAGCCAGATGGGACGCCGGTCTTGTTCCCTGCGGCCCGAGTCAGCTCGGGGTAGGGTGATGATGGTGCCTCCTGTTGACGTGGCTGGTCTGCGCCCTAGGTTGGGCGATGTGGAAGCTCCTCCAAAGCCGAGGTCGAGTCCGAGCCCCCGGGTCGGGCGAGGCGGAGATTGCCGGCTGGTGCCGGGGCGGAGTCCGAGCCCTGGGGTCGGGCGAAGCGGAGTTCGTCGTCTTCTGGGGCCGAGCCCAAGTCCGAGCCCTGGGTTGGGCGAAGCGGAGATCGTCGTCTTCTGGGGCCGAGCCCAAGTCTGAGCCCTGGGTCGGGCGAGGCGGAGATCGTCGTCTTCTGGGGCCGAGCCCAAGTCCGAGCCCTGGGTCGGGCGAGGCGGAGATCGTCGTCTTCTAGGGCCGAGCCCAAGTCCGAGCCCTGGGTCGGGCGGAGTTCGCCGTCTTCCGGGACTTAGCCCGAGTCCGAGCCCTGGGTCGGCCGGAGTTCGCCGTCTTCCGGGACTTAGCCCGAGTCCGAGCCCTGGGTCGGGCGGAGCGGAGTTTCCTATGGTGCCTCCGGCAGGGCCTGACTGCCTGTCAGTCTTACTCTGTCCAGTGGCACTGCAGTCGGAGTGGCGCAGGCGGCGCTGTCCTTCTGTCAGGCCGGTCAGTGGAGCGGCGAAGTTACGGCGGTCACTTCGGCTCTGCCGGCTGGGGGCGCGCGTCAGGATAAGGCTGTCAGGCCACCTTTGCATTAAATGCTCCTGCGACTTGGTCGGCCGGTGCGGCGATTTGGTCAGGATTGCTTCTTAGCGAAGGCAGGGCCTCGGGCGAGCCGGGAATATGTTCGCCGCTGAAGGGGGGCCTCGGGCGAGACGGAAATCCTCCGGGGTCGGCTGCCCTTGTCCGAGGCTAGGCTCAGGCGAGGCGTGATCGTGTCCCTCGAATGGACTGATCCCTGACTTAATCGCACCCATCAGGCCTTTGCAGCTTTGTGCTGATGGGGGTTACCAGCTGAGAATTAGGAGCCTTGAGGGTACCCCTAATTATGGTCCCCGACAACAGGTCATGCCAGCCCGAGCCCGTCAACCACCGGGTCATGTCGTGCTCGTGACGGGCCACCGGGCGGGCACGACCCATTTGGACATGTATAGTTTTGTGTTCATAATAGGGTCTTCCAATCTGCTCGTCAATCTCCATTCATCTTCTTCATCGGCCGGGATACATTTGAACTAAGGTGACGTTTCAAACCTAAACTGCTACCGGATATGTGTGCCTTCATTGTGAACATTGAGTGTTATATCTGTTTGCGGTTGGTTTCTAGTTTAGTACTAGTTCTGAAAGTCGCCTAGAGGGGGTTGAATAGGTGGAATCTGAAATTTATAACTTTAAGCACACACTACAAGCCAGGGTTAGCGTTAGAACTTAAATCAAGTCCGGGAGAGAGGGGAAAACAAATCAAATGGAAAACAAGCGAATGAACATGGTAATTTGTTTTACCGAGGTTCGGTTCCAAAGAACCTAATCCCCATTGAGGTGGTCACAATGACCGGGTCTCTTTCAACCCTTTCCCTCTCTCAAACGGTTACTTAGTCCGAGTGAGCTTTCTCCTTAATCAAATGGGTCACTTAGACCCCGCAAGGACCACCACACACTCAGGTATCTCTTGCTTTGATTACAAGTCACTTGGGAACAAGAATGAGGAAGGAAGAAAGCGATCCAAGCAATAAGAGCGCAAATGAACACAGACACACACTCTCTCAAGTCACTAGGTGGTTGGAATGAATTTGGGACTTGGAGAGGCTTTGATTCTTTGATTTGTGTCTAGGAGTGAATGCACTAGCTCTTGTATTGAATGGGAACTTCAGAAAACTTGGATGCTTGGAGTTGTGGTGGTTGGGGGGTATTTATAGCCCTCGACCACCAAGTAGCTGTTAGGGAAGTCTGCTGGCGATGGGCGCAACGGACACTCTGGTGCACCACCGGATAGGTCCTATTCATTGTCCGGTGCGACACAACATCACCCAACCGTTAGGGTTTGGGAGCAGTCGACAGTTGGCGCCGTTGTCTTCTTGTGGCACCGGACAGTCCGGTGTCACACCGGACACTGTCGGATGCGCCTCTGACTTCTGTCACGCACTGTTCACGCGTCAGAGTCGACCGTTGGCGCTGGAGAGTCGTTGCTCCGCTGGTGCACTGGACAGTCCGGTGAATTATAGCGAAGCGCGCCTGCTGAAACCCGAGAGTGGCTGGTTCAGTCCTGTACAGACCTGGTGCACCTGACACTGTCCGGTGGCACACCAGACAGTCTGGTGCGCCAGACCACAACACACTTGGTTCCTTTTGCTCCTTTGAATTGGACCCCTAACTTGTATATTTATTGGTTTGTGTTGAACCTTTATGCACTTGTAGAACATGTATTCTAGAGCAAACTAGTTAGTCCATATATTTGTGTTGGGCATTCAACCACCAAAATTAATTGTGGGAAAAGGTTAACTCTATTTCCCTTTCAATCTCCCCCTTTTTGGTGATTGATGCCAACACAAACCAAAGCAAATATATAAAGTGTATAAATGAACTAGTTTGCATAAGGTGAGTGCATATGTTACTTGGAATTAAACCAATTTATAATTTCACTAGATATGAATGGATTGCTTTCTTCTATTTAATATTTTGGACCACATTTGCACCACTTGTTTTGTTTTTACAAATTATTTTTGAAAATCTTTTCAGTCTTTTTGCAAATAGTCAAAGGTATATAAATAAGATTGCAAGAAGCATTTTCAAGATTTGAAATTTCTCCCCCTGTTTCAAATGCTTTTCCTTTGACTAAATAAACCCCCCTGAATGAAATTCTCCTCTTAGCTTTTCAAGAGGGTTTTTGAAATAGATACCAATAGGAGGAATATTCGTAAATTAGATGTCAATTTTGAAAATCTATCTTTTAAAGATACTAATTCAAGATATTGTCATTACAAGATACCAATTGAAGTTTAAAATAATACCACTTGAGATTTTGCTTTCTCAAGATAAGGATATCAATTGATATATTGCCATGACATAGATACCAATGAAAAATATCAATTAAAGCTTCATTTTGAAAATTTTGAAATTGGTGGTGCGGTCCTTTTGCTTTGGGCTTAATATTTTCTCCCCGTTTGGCATTAATCGCAAAAAACAGAGTCTTTGAGAGCCCTTCTACTTTCTCCTCATTGGTGCAAGTAAATAAGAGTGAAGGATTATACCAATTTGGAGTGTGCGGAGTAACGAAAAAGGGTAAAAGATACCGTTAGAGTGGAGTGAAAGCCTTGTCTTCGTCGAATACTCCATTTCGCTTTCAATCTATGATTTAGTATAGAAATATACTTGGAAACACATTAGTCGTAGCCTTGGTACATAAGAAATATGCATTTGTACCATAGTGAAAAAGATATGATCAAAGGTATATAAATGATCTATGGGTGCAATGTTTCAATCAAAGTTCCGAGAATCAAGAATATTTAGCTCATTCCTAAGTTTGCTAAATGTTTTCTCATCTAATGGCTTGGTAAAGATATCGGCTAATTGATCTTTGGTGTAGACATAAGCTATTTCGATATCCCCCTTTGTTGGTGATCCCTCATAAAGTGATACCGAATATCTATGTGCTTAGTGCGGTTGTGTTCAATGGGATTATCCGCTATGCAGATTGTACTCTCATTATCACATAGGAGAGGGACTTTGCTCAATTTGTAGCCATAGTCCCTGAGGGTTTGCCTCATCCAAAGTAATTGCGCACAACAATGGCCTGCGACAATGTACTCGGCTTCGGCAGTGGAAAGAGCTACTGAGTTTTGTTTCTTTGAAGCCCAAGACACCAGGGATCTCTCCAGAAACTGACAAGTCCCTGATGTACTCTTCCTATCAATTTTACACCCTGCCCAATCGGCATTGGATTAACCTATTAAATCAAAAGTGGATCCCTTGGGGTATCAAAGCTCAAACTTAGGAGTGTAAACTAAATATCTCATGATTCTCTTCATGGCCCTAAGGTGAACTTCCTTACGATCGGCTTGGAACCTTGCACACATGCATATGGAAAGCATAATATCCGGTCAAGATGCACATAAATAGAGTAAAGATCCTATCATCGACCGGTATACCTTTTGATCTACGGATTTACCTCCCGTGTCGAGGTTGAGATGCCCATTGGTTCCCATGGGTGTCTTGATGGGTTTTCCATCCTTCATCCCAAACTTCTTAAGTATGTCTTGAATGTACTTTGTTTGACAGATGAAGGTGCCCTCTTGGAGTTGCTAGATTTGAAATCCAAGGAAATACTTCAACTCCCCCATCATAGACATCTTGAATTTCTGTATCATGATCCTACTAAACTCTTCACAAGTTGATTTGTTAGTAGACCCAAATATAATATCATCAACATAAATTTGGCATACAAACAAATCTTTTACAACAGTTTTAGTAAAGAGTGTAGGATCACTTTTCCGACTTTGAAGCCATTAGTGATAAGGAAATCTCGTAGGCATTCATACCACGCTCTTGGGGCTTGCTTGAGCCCATAAAGCGCCTTTGAGAGTTTATACACATGGTTAGGATACTCACTATCTTCAAAGACGGGAGGTTGCTCAACATAGACCTCTTCCTTGATTGGTCCATTGAGGAAGGCACTTTTCACGTCCATTTGATATAGTTTAAAGCCATGGTAAGTAGCATAGGCAAGTAATATACAAATTGACTCAAGCCTAGCTACGGGTGCATAAGTTTCATCAAAGTCCAAACCTTCGACTTGTGAATAACCTTTGGCCATAAGTCAGGCTTTGTTTCTTGTCACCACACCATACTCATCTTGCTTGTTGCGGAATACCCATTTGGTACCTACAACATTTTGATTAGGACATGGAACTAAATACCATACCTCATTCCTTGTGAAATTGTTGAGCTCCTCTTGCATTGCCAGCACCCAATCCAGATCTCTTAGTGAATCCTCTATCCTGTATGGCTCAATAGAGGAAATAAAAGAGTAATGCTCACAGAAATGTGCAACTCGAGATCTAGTGGTTACCCCCTTATGGATATCACCAAGGATGGAGTTGATGGGGTGATCTCGTTGAATTGCTTGGGGGACTCTTGGGTGTGGCGGTCTTTGACCCTATATTTCTTGATCATCTTCCTTGTCTTTATTAACTTCATCTCCCCTTGATCATTGTCCTCCTCTTGAGGTGGCTCATCCTCTTGATCTTCATTTTCATCATCTTGAGCCTGTTCCTCATCTTGAGTTGGTGGAGATGCTTGGTTGGAAGATGATGGTTGATCCTGAGCTTGTGGAGACTCTTTAGATTCCTTAGGACACACATCCCCAATGGACATGTTGCTTAGTGCGACGCACGGAGCCTCTTCATCATCTAATTCATCAAGATCAGCTTGCTCCACTTGTGAGCCATTAGTCTCATCAAACACAATGTCACAAGAAACCTCAACTAATCTAGTGGATTTGTTGAAGACTCTATATGCCCTTGTGTTTGAGATATCCTAGTAAAAAGCCTTCTATAGCCTTAGGAGCAAATTTAGATTTTCTACCTCTTTTAACAAGAATAAAACATTTGCTTCCAAAGACTCTAAAATATGAAACATTGGGCATTTTACTGGTGAGGAGTTCATATGATGTCTTCTTGAGGATTCGGTGAAGGTAGAGCCGGTTGATGGAGTAGCAGGCGGTGTTAATCGCCTCAGCCCAAAACCGGTCCAGTGTCTTGTATTCATCAAGCATGGTCCTTGCCATGTCCAGTAGAGTTCTATTCTTCCTCTCCACTACACCATTTTGTTGAGGTGTGTAGGGAGAAGAGAACTCATGCTTGATGCCCTCTTCCTCAAGAAATCCTTCAATTTGTGAATTCTTGAACTCCGTCCCATTATCGCTTCTTATCTTTTTGATCCTTAATCCGAACTCGTTTTGAGCCCATCTTAAGAATCCCTTTAAGGTTTCTTGGGTTTGTGATTTTTCTTGCAAAAAGAATACCCAAGTGAAGCGAGAATAATCATCCACAATAACTAGACAGTACTTACTCTGGCCAATGCTTATATAACTTAGCAGGCCAAATAGATCCATGTGGAGCAGCTCAAGTGGCCTGTCCATCGTCATGATGTTCTTGTGTGGATGATGGGCGCCAACTTGCTTTCCTGCTTGGCATGTGCTACAAACCCTGTCTTTCTCAAAATGAACATTTGTTAGTCCCAAAATGTGTTCTCCCTTTAGAAGTTTGTTAAGATTCTTCATTCCAACATGGGCTAGTCGGGGATGCCAGAGCCAACCCATATTAGTCTTAGCAATTAAACAAGTGTTGAGTTCAGCTGTGTTTTCATTAAAATCAACTAAATATAGCTGACCCTCTAACACTCCCTTAAAGGCTATTGAATCGTCACTTCTTCTAAAGACTGTAACACCTACATCTATAAAAAGACAGTTGTAGCCCATTTTGCATAATTGAGAAACGGAAAGCAAATTGTAATCTAAAGAATCTACAAGAAAAACATTGAAAATGAATGGTCATGAGATATAGCAATTTTACAAAGTCCTTTGACCAAACCTTGATTTCCATCCCCGAATGTGATAGCTCGTTGGGGATCTTCGTTTTTCTCATAGGAGGAGAACATCCTTTTCTCCCCTGTCATGTGGTTTGTGCACTCGCTATCGATTATCCAACTTGAACCATCGGATGCATAAACCTACAAAACAAATTTAGGCTTTGTTCTTAGGTACCCAAACGATCTTGGGTCCTTTCACATTAGAAACAAGCACCTTGGGTACCCAAACACAAGTCTTTGAACTCTTGTGTTTGCTCCCAACATATTTGGCAACTACTTTGCCTGATTTGTTAGTAAGTACATAAGAAGCATCAAAAGTTTTAAATGATATGTTATGCTCATTTGATGCAGCAGGAGTTTTCTTTTTAGACATTTTAACATGTGTAGAATGCCTAGAGCTAGAAGCCTCATTTTTATACATAAATGCATGGTGAGAAATGTTATGAGGTTTCCTAGCGTGAATTCTCCTAATTTTTGTGCTCAGGATAATTAGCAGGATATAAAATATAGCTCTCATTATCTTGAACCATGGGAGCCTTGCCCTTAATAAATTAGACAATCTTTTAGGGGCATTTAGCTTGACATTGCTTCCCTATTGGAAACCAATGCCATCCTTAATGCCAGGGCGTCTCCCATTATAGAGCAGGCTTCTAGCAAATTTAAACTTTTCATTTTCAATTTCATGCTCATTAATTTTAGCAGTTAATTGAGCTATATGATCATTTTGTTGTTTAATTAGAGCAAGGTGATCATTAATAGCTTCAATATTAACATCTCTACATCTAGTGCAAATGGAAACATGATCAACAGCAGATGTAAAGGGTTTGCAAACATTTAATTCTTCTATCTTAGCATGTAATATGCCATTCTCATTTCTAAGACAGGAAATAGAATCATTGCAAACATTCAATTTTTAAATCTTAGAAATTAAGCTACCATTTTAAGTTTTAAGCTTAGAGATTGAGTCATGGCAAACATTTAATTCATCAATCTTAGCATTTAGACTAGCATTTTCATTTCTAAGACTAGAAATAGAATCATGACAAATGCTAAGATCCTTAGATAAATTTTCACATTTCTCTACTTCCTAAGCATAAGCATTTTTCAATTTAACATGTTTTTTATTTTCTTTAATAAGGAAGTCCTCTTGGCTTTCCAAGAGATCATCCTTCTCATGAATAGCTTCTATCAATTCATTTAATTTTTTCTTTTGTTCCATGCTAAGGTTGGCAAAAAGAGTAAGAAAATCATCTTCATCTTCACTAGAGCTACCCTCATCACTAGATGTTGTATATTTGGGGGTGGCTCTAGAGTGTACCTTATTTTTCTTGCCGTCCTTAGCCATAAAACATTTGTGGCCGACGTTGGGGAAGAGGAGGCCTTTGTTGACGGTGATGTTGGCGGCGTCCTCATCGGAGGAGGAGTCGGTGGAGCTCTCGTTGGAGTCCCATTCCCGACACAGGTGGGAATCGCTGCCCTTCTTCTTGTAGTATCTCTTCTTTTCTTTCTTCTTCCCCTTCTTGTCGTCGTCCCTGTCACTTTCACTAGACATAGGACATTTTACAATAAAATGACAGGGCTTACCACATTTGTAGCACACCCTTTTGGAGCGAGGTTTGTAGTCCTTCCCCCTTCTATGCTTGAGGATTTGGCGGAAGCTCTTGATGATGAGCGCCATCTCCTCGTTGTCGAGCTTGGAGGCGTCGATGGGAAGTCTACTTGATGTAGACTCCTCTTTATTCTCTTCCGTCGCTTTGAATGCGATGGGTTGCACCTCGGGTGTGGAGGTGGCGCCTTGCTCCATGTTGACAATGTGTTTGGAGTCTTTGATCAAAAGTTCAAAGCTCACAAACTTTCCAATAACTTCCTCGGGAGACATCTGTTTATATCTAGGGTCTCTACGGATTAGTTGCACTTGAGTGGGATTACAAAAAACAAGTGATCTAAGAATAACCTTGACCATTTCATGGTCATCCCACTTGGTGCTCCCGAGGTTGCGCACTTGGTTGACCAAGGTCTTGAGCTGGTTGTACATCGCTTGTGGCTCCTCTCCCTTGGTGAGGACGAATCGACCGAGTTCTCCCTCGATCGTTTCGCGCTTGGTGATCTTGGTCACCTCGTCCCCTTTTGTGCACTGTCTTAAGGACGTCCCAAATTTTTTTGGCACTTTTTAACCCTTGTACCTTATTATACTCCTCTCGACACAAGGAGGTGAGGAGTATAGTTGTGGCTTGGGAGTTAAAATGCCTAATTTGGGCGACCTCGTTCGAGTCGTAGCCCTCGTCCCCCTCCTTAGGTACCTGCGCTCCAAACTCAACAATATCCCAAATGCTTGCGTGGAGTGAGGTTAGGTGATGCCTCATTTTATCACTCCACATACAATAATCTTCACCATCAAAATATGGTGGCTTGCCTAAGGGAACGGAAAGTAATGGAGCGCGCTTAAAAATACGGGGATAACGAAGTGGCATCTTACTATACTTCTTGCGCTCATGGCGCTTAGAAGCGACGGACGAGTCGGAGCTTAAAAATGTGGAGGGCGACGAAGAGTCGGTCTCTTAGTAGACCACCTTCTTCATCATCTTCTTCTTGTCACCCTTCCGATACGTCTTGTTGGAGGAAGAGGATTCCTCCTTATGCTTGTGGCCGGACTCTCTTGAAAGAGTTCTCCCCGAGCTTGCGGGCTTGTCGCCGGTCACGATCTCCCTTTTGGCATGTTCTCCCGACATCACTTCGAGTTGTTAGACTCTAATGAAGCACCAGGCTCTGATACCAACTGAAAGTCGCCTAGAGGGGGTGGATAGGCGGAATCTGAAATTTACAACTTTAAGCACACACTACAAGCCGGGGTTAGCGTTAGAACTTAAATCAAGTCCAGGAGAGAGGGGAAAACAAATCAAATGGAAAATAAGCGAATGAACACGATGATTTGTTTTACCAAGGTTTGGTTCCCAAAGAACCAAATCCCCGTTGAGGTGGTCACAAAGACTGGGTCTCTTTCAACCCTTTCCCTCTCTCAAACGGTCACTTAGACCGAGTGAGCTTTCTCCTTAATCAAATGGCTCACTTAGACCCCGCAAGGACCACCACACACTTAGGTGTCTCTTGCTTTGATTACAAGTCACTTGGGAACAAGAATGAGGAAGGAAGAAAGCGATACAAGCAACAAGAGCGCAAATGAACACGGATACACTCTCTCAAGTCACTAGGTGGTTGGAATGAATTTGGGACTTGGAGAGGCTTTGATCTTTTGATTTGTGTCTAGGAGTGAATGCACTAGCTCTTGTATTGAATGGGAACTTCAGAAAGCTTGGATGCTTGGAGTTGTGGTGGTTGGGAGTATTTATAGCCCTCAACCACCAAGTAGCCGTTGGGGAAGTCTGCTGGCGATGGGCGCACCGAACAGTCCAGTGCGCCACCGGACAGGTCCTGTTCACTGTCCGGTGTGCTGCCACGTCACCCAACCATTAGGGTTTGGGAGCAGTCGAGCGTTAGCGCCGTTGTCTTCTTGTGGCACCGGACAGTCCGGTGTCACACCGGACACTGTCCGATGCGCCTCGGACTTCTGCCGCGCACTGTTCACACGTCAGAGTCGACTGTTGGTGCTGGAGAGTCGTTGCTTCGCTGGTGCACCGGACAGTCCGGTGAATTATAACAGAGCGCGCCGGATGAAATCCATGAGTGGCTGGTTCAGTCCTGTACAGACCTGATGCACCAGACACTGTCCGGTGCGCCAGACCACATCACACTTGGTTCCTTTTGCTCCTTTGAATTGGACCCCTAACTTGTATATTTATTGGTTTGTGTTGAACCTTTATGCACCTGTAGAACTTGTATTCTAGAGCAAACTAGTTAGTCCATATATTTGTGTTGGGCATTCAACCACCAAAATTAATTGTGGGAAAAGGTTAACCCTATTTCCCTTTCAAGTTCTCGTTGGTGTTATCTAGGACACAGATCTGCCTCCTTGTTTGTGTTCGTGCATCTTGATTAGGCAAGCGGGTGTTCCTGAAGTTCACTTCGATCAAACATGTGTTCATGTATGATTCTGTAGTGTGTTATGGTTTAGGGTAAAGGGGATAATCTGGTGCAGGGTTTGTTTACTGTCGGAGAGGAAATTCTCCGGCCGGGTGGTAGAGTGCACCCGCCCTAAGTCCTAAGATGTGTAAGGGGCTTAAGTGTTTTGCTTGTTGCGAGATGTAGGGATGAACACAAGAACACGCAAGAGTTTAGAGTGGTTCGGGCCACCGGAGCGTAATACCCTACTCCACTGTGTGTTGTATTGCTTGAGAGAGCCTAAGCGTGTCCTGGATGACTTGGGTCTAAGAGTCCCCTTGTAATGTTGCATGCTCCCCCTTTTATAGTTCAAGGGGGGCGTGTACAAGAGTGCTGAGCCCTGACATGTTGGCCTAGGAGCACAATGGATGCAAGACTTGGGGCAGCAATAGTTGGTTGCTGCAGCAATCTTCCTGCGCTCTGACATCCGTGGTCCGCATAGTGTTGGTCTGCTGGGGAAGCTTCCCTGGTAATGCACAAGTGCTGGTGGACATAGCGTATCCTACAGCACGGGCATACTGTTCGGATTAGACAGGCACGCCGCCTGCTGCATGGCCTAGGCGTTGTCTGCCAGTAGAGTGGACAGGACGCATTAAATGCCGAAGGGGCACATCACCTGACAGCAGGGTGGACAGGCAGCGCATCCCCTCCGCAATAAATGCGGAGGCCACGCGGCCTAGAGTCCCTATGTCATGCTCCGCCCGCTGGCCTACGTCACGGGCAATAAGCCATGTGGCGGCATTGGGCCCTCGGCCGAGCGGGGAGCGGAGGCACACCAGATAGAGCCCGGACACGCGTCAACACCGGACCCTTGCCTAGGCCACGCCACTTCCTGCCCCGAGACCTTATTATGGGCTGTCTAGAGCTTACTTGGAGGGGTCCGAACTCCATCCAATGGCTCCGGGCTGCCTTACTTCAGGGGTCCCGAGCCGTATTCGAGGGTCCGAGTTGTGCGCATAGGGGTCCTGTGCCTTTTTGAGGAGGTCTGGGCCCGATGATGCTGTCTCCGAGAACACCACCTCAACTGCTCACGAGATATCCTTGGGGTTGTTCTTCGCGCGGCTAGGGATAGTCACATAGGCATAGTGTCTTCATACCGTAGTAAGGGGTACCCTTGATCCGGGGTGCCGACATTTACTTTGTTCGGTGTGTGTACTATCCTTTACTAAGCAAGACAATGATACATGTTCCAGTGTATTGGGTTGTTCCTATTTAGTAATCACGAGTTAGTAGTACATGCACTTTATTTTGTTGTCGATTGACATGCTACTTCGCATGTCAATCGCCAATTTGGTTAGGTCATAATTACCTGCTACAAGAGTTTGTCAATGCAATGGTATACTAACCACATAAACCCACATCAGATGGATTTGACAAACTCCATAGCTGGCAAGGAAATTGGAATGATGCAGGAGATATCCAAGATGCTTTTTTCGTACCAAGGGAAACAATCCGTCTAGGACGAGGTTTGACCTCTTTCGAGGCTACCAGGCTCCGCGTAGCATTAGAGGACATAGCGTGCATGCTGGACCAAGACTATCTGGTGTGCCAAGAGTCTGGTGTGCCAAGAGTGATTGGATAAGGTCAAAATGATAACAACCCTATTGACGACAATTGCGTGCCCTTAGACATGTCCTCACTAACCCCAACTAAAGAACTATTCTGTGAAGACTGGGACTTCGTCGAGCACTTCGAAAACATGTGGGGTGTTGAATACAACTTAGATTAGATGCCAACCTTTAGTGACAATGAGTTCTAAGTTAGTGGGTCAGGATCTATGGTTTTGGTAGCATGCCTACTTTTGAGAACCCTAATGTTTAGGCTATTGATACCTACATTCCAAGGGGTATCTAGGGTACTTCAGTGGTAGACTAATGTGAAATTTGCTAATTATTAGCAAAACTTGTATTAAGGGCACCTATTACTATAATAATACAATTATGTGATCTACAATGTGTCATGTCGTGCACTTATTTTCTTCATATGTGTATTGTGTTCTGTTTTCTTACGCTTCCTTTGCACTTCTAATCTCAGTACCAATTGTTGCATCTCCTTGAGTCGTACCTTTACCATCTGTCCTACCTTTATCCTTGTTTCTTACTAGTATAGTTGTTTTCGGTTAGATGGACAAATCTAGGAAAGTGATAGCAAAGTGGGACACAAGAGCAACTAAGATTTACAATGAAATATGTGTATAAGAGTAGGGATGGCAACAATTCGGGTGAAACGTCCTTGTTGGGGACTTGTCCTTAAATGCTATGAATTAAGAACAAGACAACACAGAGATCGTTAAACGTTAAAGTCCTTCGTCCTTCAAAGCATTATTTCCCTTGGGATATAATGAGTTTCGGACGAAGGTTATGAAGAACGTACCTTCATCGGTATAACAAATGATAAAAAGGGATTCATATAAGGTATGAAAAATGACATAAATAAATATTCAAATATTATTAGCTCATTTTTATTTTTATTATTATAGAAATGACAATAGATTGCAAATATACCTTCGGCTTGAAAGAAAAAGTGCAAGTGTGACGCAAAAGTGAATGCCAAGTCAGCGTGAACAGTACGGGAGTACTGTTCACCTATTTATAGGCACAGGTCGTAGCCCATGTAAAATTACATCTAGGTTCTTTGCTTTTGATAATAACTCTATAGTAATCCATCGAGGTCTAGATAGTCTTTTCCTCTTTAAGTCGGTTTCCTCTTTTCTGCCATCATGCCGAAGCTTCCTTGCGCACAGCTTCGGCTCTGTTCCATCCTTCGTTCTCTTTGTGTTTCTTCATACAGCGATTTTGACTTGTCCGAAGGGTCCATGTTCGAAGGTACCTGTTCATGCATTATACTTCCAGAAACATTGTTAAATCATGTTTTTGAGGACCTTCGGAAGCCAAAGGCCCCCAACAGTAGCCCCTTGCAATATTAATTTGTTAGAATGATAAATTCAGATTGCAATAAGGACGAAGGCCCTGAGCCGAAGGTCCGAAAAAACACCTTCCCTTTGCTAGAATAGCAATAGTCACCGACAAGCGGGCCCTCCAGTATGCAACGCACCAGGCGTATAAATAAGAGCACACCGCAAACTCATTTGGTATGCTTTTTTGCCATCTGCTCCTGCTTACTCAATTTTTAGCTCTTGCACACCAACACTTGCTTGGCTTTTTAAGTTTTTAAGCTTCGACTTCGAGAACAGTTTTAGTATTTCTGAAGATGTCTCAAGATAAAAAAAGTTGTTGTTGAATCGAAGCTGAGCCTTTCTGAGGAAATGAATCTTGGCTTTCTTGAGTCAATAGCAAAGACAAATATGGAGAAGATTACTAGGGAGATTCTGGAGGGTTTATCTGAAGACACTGGTGATAGTGATAGCTATGATGTGGAAAGCGGCGGAGAAGACTCCGAAGATCGACCTTGGCGACCGAGCCATACAATTTTCGGAAAATGAACTATTAAGCAGAGTCATCTTGACAATATGAGGGGAAGGTATTTTCGAGATGTGTCTATTGTGAGGGCTGACAACGGAGAGAAGACTTCTCCTACTCCTGAAGAATATGAAGTAGTGATCTTCCGAAGTTTCTTCAAAGCTGGGCTTCGGTTCCCCCTAAGCAGTTTTGTGGTTGAAGTTTTGAAGACATATGAAATCTACCTTCATCAAATTACTCCTGAAGCAATCGTGAGAATGGGAATCTTCGTCTGGGCCGCGAGGAGCCAGGGCTTGGAGCCAAATGCAAAAAGTTTCTGCAGCATGCACGAACTGGTATATGAGACCAAAGCTTGGGGCAAAGAGCAGTATCACAACAATTTTGGTTGTTATAGCTTCGGAGCCCGCTCTGGGTCAAGCTGCCCTGTGCCGACATTTCGAAAGAGATGGCCCGGGGATTGGATGAAGGAATGGTTCTATGTGAAAAATGATTTAAAGGTACGAGAGGATATTAAGGATATTATCATGCGTCCTATCTGGCAGCGTTTTGGCCTCTGGAAGCCGAAGGTGGAAATTGATGAAGCAGCCGAAGAATGCCGAAAGGCTTTTGGCATAGTCTGCTCCTTCATCGGGACAAGGGACTTAGTGCAAGAACACGTGGCCTACAGGATATGGCCACTAGTAGCCAACTGGGAGATGCCGAAAGAAACTATCAGCAACCCCCTAGAAGGTGGTCTAGTTCGACTAAAGTATACCTTTAGATTTGTAGACCAGTTTGTCGAGCCAAACGATGATTGGCTGGAAAGTGTCGAAGCTACCAGTGATGAATTACTTGGGGTGTACTCCAAGACGGAAGATAATGCGTTATCTGCGGCCTTCGGAGGCCGAAAGAAGAAAAGATTGAACCGAGTGTTTGATGCTATTGGGTTTGTCTATCCTGACTACCGGTACCCGTTACGGGGTTAGAAAAGAAAAGGCACAGCTTCTGTGAAGGAAGTTGCTTCGGCCGCTCCTAGTGAGCCAGCGCCGAAGAGAAAAGAAGATGAGAGTTCTTACGCACCGGCCACGCTATATTGAGCCGGCCACAGTGCCTGAGTTTGTTGGTGAGTCCTCTTCGGCTACTGAAGCCAAAGAGCCTATTCTTCTGCAGAATATTGAAGAGCCGGCTGCAATGCCGAAAATGGAAAAAATGGAAGAACCAAGGGCTGAAGAGACAAAGACATCGGAAGTTTTAAGTCCTTCAGCAAGAGTTGAGGTGCCAATTCCAATGCCGAAGGCACAAAAGGACCTTACAACAACTCCCAAGAGAAAGAGAATGGTTAACGTGCTAGATGTGCTGGAAACAATAAAATCTTCAAGCTCTACTTCGAAGATAGCTGTCGAAGCTCCGAAAACACAAATTGAGGCCGAAGCTGCCAAAAACCAAGTGGAAACCGAAACTGGGCTTTCAGAGCCTGCCAAAAGGGAATTCTTGGAAATTGGTAAAGAAACGGAAAAAGAATCTGTAGAAGAAATTTTATCTGAGAAAACCGCCATCCCTATTCCCGAAGCATCTTCCGAAGCTCCCAACTATGTCTTACGTCATGCTTCGGGTAAAAATCTCACTGAAAAAGAAAAGCGAGAAGCTCAGTTTTATGCGCAAAAATTGAAATATCCAAAAGGGGCGCTGATATTCAACGGCAGCGGAGAAGAAGACTTCTTGTATTGTCTCCCTGACAGCAAGGAGATTTCTGTCTGTCGGGAGATGAGCAAGAGCTTCGGCTTCCCAACATTAGAAGACGGGCTTTCGGTGTTGTCAAAAGACGAGCTGGCCGACAGTTTAGCATACAATAGTTTAAAGGTGAGAAAATGAGATCTTTGTACTATTTTTGAAGCCAAAATTTTTCATTTGCTTAAACTTATTAGCACATTTTTGCAGGGTCTTATACTTAGCAATGCCCTTAGGGCACAAAAAGATGCCGAAGATGAAGGGTGTACCATAGCCTTGAGCAACCTTCGTTCCGAAGTAATTGAACTAAGGAACGAAGGTCTCGAAAAAGATAAAATATTACATTTGTTGGTGAATAAAATAAAAGAAGACGAAGCTGCTTCCAAAGCTCAAGCTGAGGCCCAGAAGCGCGAAATTGAGGATCTTCGGAAACAGCTAGCCGAAGCTAAAGAAAAATGCACAGTTGCAGAAGCTAAACGAGAAATCAATGAACAATGGGCAAATCATTTAGAGAAAAACGTTGAAGAACTTCGTGCATCCAAGGAAAGGTGTTATGAAAGTCTATAGAATGTGTTAAGAAAATAGAAACTAGCTTCGCCGGTGTTGGCGCGTTCTCAAGTGAGGAAAATTTCATAAAGGGCGACCCCGAGGGCCCAATTGAATGGATCGGCCACGAAGCTGAAGCTTTTGAAGAAGTTTTGAGTGGCCGCGGAGACATATGTGCCTTTTCAGGTGCTAGGGGGATTGCCACTATTTTGGAGAGGAAAGGCTGCGATCATGTGAAATCCTTGGCACAAATCGAAGCCGCCTTATCTTTTTAAGACATAAAAGACCCCTCGGCTGAAGCAAGCTTGGTTGGTGGAAAATTTTTCACCGACATCTGGGAAAATGGTGGCCGGGAGATGGCTCAAGAAATTATAAGGAAAAGCGAAAAACGTATTCATGACGCTAGAAAAGTAGCAGAGGTCGCTGAGAAAAGTGCAGATCTCGAGGGGCTAATAAGTATTGATTACTAGCTTTTGACTTTATGTTGTAACTTTATGATTTCGGACATATTTGCACCTTGTAACACGACCGCACTATCTCCTCCCCTAGAGTCCACCGAGCCATTGGCGAACCCCAAAACGAAGAGAGATGATGAAATTAGAAAAATGGCCGAAGCGATTATGGATAAAGTTGTTGATCAACTACTAAACGAAGCTGCAGAAGTAGTCTTAAGAGAAGATTAGCTGTTATTGTAAAGACATTTGGAATGTAATGCTGGACAATATGTGTAATATTCTGTAATTTTGAATGTAATATATAAGTTTTTTTATGATTCAACTCTTTACGATGCATGACACTTTACGTACATACCGTTTTTGAGCCTTCGGCGAAAAAACATCTTCCCTTCTTTTCATGCTTCGTGAAGAATATTCATACTTTCGCAAAAACATCCAATCCTCGTAAAAAATATTATGCCTTGTAAGCAATAGGTCTTTCCACTTTTAGAGTTTGACAAAGGTATGCTTCTTCAATAATTATTTTGTGCCTTGGCACTGCTTCTTTGAAACAATCTCCGAAGATCAACATTGAACCCCCTTCTTGCGTCATTGATGCAATATGATGTATGATGTTATGCTATGCAAATGATGTGATGATGTGATGTTATGCAAAATGATATTTGTGCCGAAGATCAGCGCTGACTTTTCGCTGTAAGCCTCCCTTAGGAGCTTCTTCGCCTTTTACTTCAGCAGAATCAGCATTTATTTTTCGCTGTAAGCCTCCCTTAGGAGCTTCTTCGCCTTTTACTTCAGCGGAATCAGCGTTTATTTTTCGCTGTAAGCCTCCCTTAGGAGCTTCTTCGCCTTTTACTTCTGCGAAATCAGCGTTTATTTTTCGCTGTAAGCTCTGCATTCCCTTTGGAACGACTTTTGAGCAGAAAACTTACACTGCGCTCCCTTAGGAACGACTTTTTGTTGCTTCGGGAAACTTACACTGTGTTCCTTAGAATGACTTTCTATTGCTTCGGCAAAACTTGTAAAGTGATTGTGAACCCCACGCTCTCTTGAGAGCAACTTTCATGCTTCCCCAACTTTTTGGACTTCATGAGTCTGTAAAAGAGATACATTTCCACTGTGGCCAAAACGAAGCTATTACAAGGAATTGAAAACAACAGGAAAAACTGTTGCCAAGAAAAATGATAACGAATGCTAGAACTATTTCAGAAGTACGATATCTTCTAGTAGATGTGCTTCGACAACTTTCTCTGACTCCGTAAGTCTATAGAGAGGACATATTTTCACTATGGTAAAAAAAAGAAGCTGTTACAAGAAATTGAAAATGACAAGAAAAACTTAAGGTTTGATGATTGCTCCTTATTTAAACAAGAAATGATAACGAATGCAAGAACCGTTGCCGAGGTAGGATATCTTCTAGTAGATGTGCTTCGACTCTGGCACAGTACTGTTGACTGTGCGAGCTTCGGACTCCTCTCTGAAGTCTCGTTGCTGATGAGTGTGCTGGCTCCCTTCTGGCTGCTGGCCTCGTTGCATTGGTGGTGGAGGTGGAGGCTGTTGCCAAGACGCCTGGGGTTGGCTTGCCGAAGCAACTGAAGCTGCAGGATGGTTACCCACATACTCTAGAATATATGGTGAGTGATACGAAGCAGTATGCATAACTTGCTTCAGCTGGCTCTATTGGGCCGCAGCTTCTGCTATCTCTTTCTGTTTCTGGATGGTGACATGGCACATCCTGGTAGTATGGCCCTTGTCCTCACCGCAGAATAAGCAATAAATTTTCCTGGGCTGGTCCCCAAATCTTCCTCCGAAGCCCCTGACGCCTCTGCCCCTTGGAGCTGGCGGCCGAAGATAGCTCTGTTGTTGCCCCGAAGCCTGAGAAGAATACTATGGTCGCTGTTGTTGACTTCCTCTGTCGTCATTCTGAGTGGAATGGATTGACCTTACATGCCTGGGGTGAATTCTTCCTCCGAAGCCCCTGGTCATCTCGGAGAACCTGTAAGCTTCCTCCCTTCTCTGCCGGAAATCATTGTCAGCGCGAATGTACTCATCCATCTTCTGAAGCAGTTTCTCCAAGGTCTGAGGGGGTTTCCTGGCAAAATATTGAGCCGAAGGTCCTGGCCGAAGCCCCTTGATCATGGCCTCGATGACAATCTCATTGGGCACTGTTGGCGCTTGTGCCCTTAGTCGCAAGAACCTTCGGACATACGCCTGGAGGTATTCTTCCTGGTCTTGCGTGCACTGGAACAAGGCTTGAGCAGTGACCGGCTTCATCTGAAATCCCTGGAAACTGGTAATTAACATGTCCTTCAGCTTCTGCCATGACGTGATTGTTCCTGGCCGAAGAGAGGAATACCAGGTTTGTGCAACATTTTTGACTGCCATGACGAAGGATTTCGCCATGACTGCAGTGTTGTCACCATACGAAGATATTGTTGCTTCATAACTCATCAGAAATTGCTTCGGATCTGAGTGTCCGTCATACATTGGGAGCTGGGGTGGTTTGTAAGATGGTGGCCAAGGTGTAGCCTGCAGCTCAGCTGACAGAGGAGAAGCATCATCAAAAGCAAAATTTCCATGATGGAAAGCGTCATACCAGTCATCCTCGTTGACGAAGCCTTCTTGGTGAAGCTCTCTGTACTGGGGCCTTCGGTTCTGTTCATCTTGAGTGAGATGACGAACCTCTTCAGAGGCTTCGTCTATCTGCCTTTGTAGGTCAGCTAGCCAAGCCATCTTTTCTTTCTTCCTTTGCACCTGTTGATGCAGCATCTCCATATTTCTGATTTCTTGGTCCAAGTCATCCTCTTGGGGTGTTGGACTAGTGGCCTTCCTCTTCTGGCTTCGGGCCTCTCGAAGAGAAAGAGTATCTTGGTTTGGGTCCAGTGGCTGCAAAGCACCAGCCCCTATCGCTGAAGCTTTCTTTGGCGGCATGACGAAGGTCGATGCTTGCCGAAGGTGGTCGAAGTTCAAAAAGGTGGAAGTGAGTTCACCGGAGGTGGGCGCCAATGTTGGGGACTTGTCCTTAAATGCTATGAATTAAGAACAAGACAACACAGAGATCGTTAAACGTTAAAGTCCTTCGTCCTTCAAAGCATTATTTCCCTTGGGATATAATGAGTTTCGGACGAAGGTTATGAAGAACGTACCTTCATCGGTATAACAAATGATAAAAAAGGGATTCATATAAGGTATGAAAAATGACATAAATAAATATTCAAATATTATTAGCTCATTTTTATTTTTATTATTATAGAAATGACAATAGATTGCAAATATACCTTCGGCTTGAAAGAAAAAGTGCAAGTGTGACGCAAAAGTGAATGCCAAGTCAGCGTGAACAGTACGGGAGTACTGTTCACCTATTTATAGGCACGGGTCGTAGCCCATGTAAAATTACATCTAGGTCCTTTGCTTTTGATAATAACTCTATAGTAATCCATCGAGGTCTAGATAGTCTTTTCCTCTTTAAGTCGGTTTCCTCTTTTCTGCCATCATGCCGAAGCTTCCTTGCGCACAGCTTCGGTTCTATTCCATCCTTCGTTCTCTTTGTGTTTCTTCATACAGCGATTTTGACTTGTCCGAAGGGTCCATGTTCGAAGGTACCTGTTCATGCATTATACTTCCAGAAACATTGTTAAATCATGTTTTTGAGGACCTTCGAAAGCCGAAGGCCGCCAACAGTCCACGAACCCAAACCCGAAACCCGAACTGTAGACCTGACCCGAACCCGAATCTTGTCGTGGGGTGAAAATCTAGCTCCGGACCCGAACCCGCGGGACCTAAAACCTAACGGGGCACCCGTGGACCTGAACTAGATATAGATAAGTATTGCATTTACAACACTATTAAATAACCAAATTTTGTATTAAAGAATTAAAAAGATATGGCACAGAGACATGCAAAACTTACTTAAGCCACTGTTTACAATGGGCCATGTCAGTGCTTCGTACCTCGCTCTGACAAGTAAATTTATTGTACGTGTTCTTGAAAGGGAAATGTGCTTTTGGGCCATTTCTATAAGTGTTTTCGTGATTAGATGCCCAACATATATTGATTGAGTTCTTATGTGCTAAATGAGTGAGAAGTGCAAATCGAAGAACAAGGTATGTTTCTAGACTTAGTAAATTATTTTTAAATACTAACGTGTTTATCTAAGTGCTAGAAACAGTGACAAGAAAAGAAGAAAACAATTGGAGAATAATTGGCCAAGTCAGCCAAAACTAGCACCAGCCTGGCACACCAGACTGTCCGGTGGTGCACCGGACAGTGTCCGGTGCCCCAGGGCTGGCCCGACGGTGAACTGGCTGCTCTCAGGAATCGGCCAGGCGACTTCGCTAAAAATCACCGTACTGTCCGGTGGTGCACCGGACGGTCCGGTGAGTCATCAGTGCCCGTGCCCAACTCTTCGGTGACGAACTCGTCGCTCACGGGAAAAGAATGATGCGCCACGGCTAAAATTCACCGGACCGTCCGGTGGTGCACCGGACTGTCTGGTGAACCAACGACGCTCACGGCCAACGGTTGGCTGCAATCTGCGGGCGACGCATGGCCCACGCCAACGGTCGGTTGGGCACACCGGACTGTCCCGAGGACCAACGGTCGGCTGCGCCTGATATGGAAGGAAATCATGCACCAGACATGAACAGTAGCTGTCCGGTGGCACTCAACAGAAGGCAAGAATAGCCTTCCATGTTGATCTCCAACGGCTCCTAGCTGTCTTGGGGCTATAAAAGGGACCCCTAGGTGCATGGAGCACAACACCAAGCATTCACTAAGCATCCTAAGACTCCCAGACTCCGCCTCCACACGTTTGATCGATTGTGTTAGTGATTTGAGCTCCGTTTGAGTTGTGAACTCTCTATGCTGTGTTTCGAGCTTAAGTCTTGGCTTATGTGCATGTGTGTGCTGCGGATTAAGTCTTGTGTGTGTTGTTTTTCCCTCCCTTACTTCTGTGCTTTTTTTGTGATCATCACTGTAAGGGCGAGAGGCTCCAACTTGTGGAGATTCCTCGCAGACGGGAAGAATACTCTGAAAGGAAAAGACCATGGTATTCAAGTTGATCATTGGATCACTTGAAAGGGGTTGAGTGCAACCCTCGTCCATTGGGACGACACAACGTGGAAGTAGGCAAGTGTTACTTGACCGAACCACAGGATAAAAATCGCGTGTCTCTTGTGTTGCTTTTCTTTGTTGTTGGTTTGTCCACAAGAGATCGCTTCATAATAACTTGATTAACTCGAACTAACATTTCTATAATCAAGTTTGTTGCTATTTAGTGTTTGATTTTACAGGATCACCTAGTCACCCCCTCTAGGTGCTCTTAATTGGTATCAGAGCCGTATTCTTCCTCTAAGGGACTAACCGCCCGAAGAAATGGATCCTAAGGGAAAGGGGATGGTGGTCAACGACAAGGAGAAGGAGTCCCTCTTCAACGAGCCAAGAGACGACAAGCCCACTGACTCAGGCTCAAGTCACAAGAAGAGAGACAGGAAGAAGAAGAGGCGCATCAAGAAGATCATCTAATACGACAGAGATGCCTCCTCTTCTTCACCAAGGGACAACGACGACGACTCCTCGTCCAAGAAAAAGACGGTTAATCAAAACTACTCCTTTGATTATTCCCGTATTCCGTATAATTCAAATGCTCATTTACTTTCTATTCCTCTTGGAAAACCCCAACACTCTGATGGAGAGGATTACTCATTTTGGAGTCATAAAATGTGTAGTCACCTATTTTCTCTCCATCCTAGCATTTGGGAAATTATGGAAAATGGGATGCATTTTGATAGTACGTATAATCCTGTGTTTATAAATGAACAAATTCATAAAAATGCCTAAGCCACTACTGTTTTGCTAGCATCTCTATGCAGGGATGAATATAACAAGGTTAGCGGCTTGGACAACGCCAAACAAATCTAGGACACCCTCAAGATAACACATGAGGGAAATGATGCCACCATGATCACCAAGATGGAACTGGTGGAAGGCGAACTGGGGAGGTTTGCGATCATCAGGGGAGAGGAGCCAACACAGACGTACAACAGGCTCAAGACCCTGATCAACAAAATCCGAAGCTACGGAAGCACAAGATGCATAGATCATGATGTCGTCCGACTCATGCTCAGGTCATTTACCGTTATTGACCCCCATCTTGTCAACCTTATTCGTGAAAATCCTAGGTACACCAAAATGACGCCCAAGGAGATTCTCGGAAAATTCGTGAGCGGGCGCATGATGGTGAAGGAGGCGCGATACGTGGACGATGCTCTAAATGGTCCACTGCCCATCTACGAGCCGCAGCCCGTTGCCCTCAAAGCAACTAGCAGTAAGGAGGCGCTTCCGAGCAAGGTAGCACAAGTGGAGGCTGCTGGGCTCAATGAAGATGAGATGGCGCTTATCATCAAGCGTTTCAAGACCGCGCTAAAAGGACGCAAGGAGTACCCCAACAAGAACAAAACAAGGGGAAAACGCTCCTGCTTCAAATGCGGTAAGACTGGTCACTTCATAGCTCAATGCCCCGATAATGACAATGACCAGGGACAAGAAAAACATAGGAAGAGGGAGAAGAAGAAGAACTACAGGAAGGCCAAGGGCGAGGCGCACATCAAGAAGGAATGGGATTCCGACTGCTCCTCCTTTGACTTTGAGGATGAAGGACTAGCTGCCTCGGCCTTCAACAAATCCTCGCTCTTCCCCAAGGAACATCATACATGCCTTATGGCTAAGGAGAAGATGGTACATATTCAAGATACTCCTAAGTACTCTTCTTCTAGCGATGAGGAATCTTCTGATGATGAAGTAGATTACTCTGATTTATTTAAGGGTTTAGATAGAGCTAAAGTAGAGAAAATTAATGAATTAATCGATGCTCTTAATGAAAATGATAGACTGCTAGAAAAACAAGAGGATATATTATATGAGGAACATGACAAGTTTATTAGTGTTCAAAAATCTCTTGTTTAGAAATAAAGAAAAATGAAATATTGTCATCTGAGCTGTCTTCCTGTCATGAATCCATTTCTAGCCTAAAGAATTTAAATGTAGAATTAAATGCTAAGCTAGAGAAAGTTAATGAAACTAGTTCATGTGTAGAGCATGTCATTATTTGCAATAGATGTAAGGACTTTGATGTTGATGCCTATAATGAACATCTGACTTTTATTGCTAAATTAAACAATGAGGTGGCAAGTCTTAATGCTCAACTTAAGACTTGCAAAGTTGATTATGATAAACTAAAATTTGCTAGGGATGCCTACAATGTTGATAGACAGCCCTCAATTAAGGATGGACATGGTTTTCGAAAGGAAACCAAGAACTTAACAAGCCAAAGGACTCCCGTTCTCAACAAGGAGAAAGGGAAGGCCCCTATGTCTAGTAGTCCTCAAAGGAACCATGCCTATATATATGATAGGAAACTTACTAGTCGTGCTCATAATGATAGATGCTATGATCATGCTGTGTTACCTGGTTATCATATTTCTCATGCTATGGTTGCTTCTAGCTCTACTTATGCTTTTGGTAGAAATAGGCCTAGGCATAATCATGTTGTGTCTCATGCACCTAGGAGAGTGTGCAATGGTCCTACTACTATTTACCATGCTTGTAATGCTTCCTTTGTACTTTTGTGCAAGAATGCAAAAGTAGTTGCTAGGAAGTTGGGATCCAAATGCAAGGGAAACAAAACTTGCATATGGGTTCCAAAAACTGTTGTGACTAACCTTGTAGGACCCAACAAGAGTTGGGTACCTAAAACCCAAGCTTAAATTCCTTACAGGTTTATGCAACCGGGGGCTCAAGTTGGATTATCGACAGTGGATGCACAAACCACATGACGGGGGAGAAGAAGGTGTTCACCTCCTACGTCAAGAACAGGGATTCCTAGGATACTATTGTCTTTGGAGATGGGAACCAAGGCAAGGTCAAAGGTTTGGGCAAGATAGCCATCACTAACGAGCACTCAATATCAAATGTATTTCTAGTAGAGTCGCTCGGGTACAACCTTCTGTTTGTAAGTCAATTGTGTCACATGGGTTACAATTGTCTGTTTACAAATGTTGATGTATCTGTCTTTAGAAGGAGTGATGGTTCATTAGCTTTTAAGGATGTATTAGACGACAAACTCTACTTAGTTAATTTTTCGAAAGAGAATGCCGATCTAGATGCATGCTTAATAGCTAAGACTAATATGGGCCAGCTGTGGCATCACCGTCTAGCACATGTTGGGATGAAGAACCTTCATAAGCTTCTAAAGGGAGATCATGTGTTAGGACTAACCGATGTCTGTTTTGAGAAAGACAGACCTTGTGCAACATGTCAGGCAGGAAAACAGGTGGGAAGCACTCATCACAACAAGAATGTGGTGACGACATCAAGACCACTGGAGCTTCTTTACATGGATCTCTTCGGACCCGTTGCCTACCTCAGCATCGGGGGAAGTAAGTATGGTCTTGTAATAGTTGATGATTTTTCCCGCTTCACTTGGGTATTCTTTTTGTAGGACAAATCAAAAACCCAAGGGACCCTAAAGCGCTTCCTAAGGAGAGCTCAAAATGAATTTGAGCTAAAGGTGAAGAAGATAAGAAGCGACAGTGGGTTCGAGTTCAAAAATCTACAAGTTAAGGAGTATCTTGAGGAGGAAGGCATCAAGCACGAGTTCTCCGCTCCCTACACACCACAGCAAAATGGTGTGGTATAGAGAAAGAACAGGACACTAATCGACATGGCGAGAACAATGCTTGGAGAGTACAAGACGCATGAGCAGTTCTGCTCGGAAGATGTGAGCACAGCTTGCCATGCCATAAATCGGCTCTACCTGCACCGCCTCCTCAAGAAGACCTCCTACGAACTCCTTACTGGTAACAAACCAAATGTTTCTTATTTTTTTGTATTTGGGAGCAAATGCTACATTCTGGTGAAGAAAGGTAAACATTCTAAATTTGCTCCCAAGGCAGTAGAAGGTTTCTTACTAGGATATGACTCAAATACAAAGGCGTATAGGGTCTTCAACAAATCATCAGGATTAGTTGAAGTCTCTAGCGACGTTGTATTTGATGAGACTAATGGCTCTCCAAGAGAGCAAGTTGATCTTGATGATTTAGATGAAGAAGAAGTTCCGACGGCCGCAATGTGCACGATGGCGATAGGTGATGTGCGACCACAGGAACTACCGGAACAAGATCAACCATCTTCCTCGATAATGGTGCATCCCCCAACTCAAGACGATGAACATGTACCTCAAGAAGAGGGGCAGGATCAAGGGGGAGCACAAGAAGAACATGTTATGGAGGAAGAAGCACCACGGGCCCCTCCAACCCAAGTCCGAGCAACAATCCAAAGACATCACCCCGTCGATCAGATTCTGGGTGACATCACAAGGGAGTAACTACTCTCTCACGATTAGCTAATTTTTGTGAGCATTACTCTTTTGTCTATTATATTGAGCCTTTTAGGGTAGAAGAGGCCTTGCAGGATCCGGACTGGGTGTTGGCCATGCAGGAAGAGCTCAACAACTTCAAAAGGAATGAAGTCTGGAGCCTGGTGCCACGTCCAAAGCAAAACGTTGTGGGAACCAAGTGGGTGTTCCGCAACAAGCAAGACGAGCATGGAGTGGTGACAAGAAACAAGGCTCGACTTATGGCAAAAAGTTATGCCCAAGTCACATGTTTGGATTTCAAGGAGACTTTTGCTCCTGTGGCTAGGTTAGAGTCAATTCGAATTTTATTAACCTATGCCGCTCACCACTCTTTTAGGCTATTTCAAATGGACGTAAAGAGCGCTTTCCTCAATGGACCAATCAAGGAGGAGGTATTCGTGGAACAACCCCCTGGCTTTGAGGATGACAGGTATCCTGATCAGTATATAAGCTCTCTAAGGCGCTCTATGGACTTAAGCAAGCCCCAAGAGCATGGTATAAATGCCTTAGAGATTTCCTTATTTCTAATGCTTTCAAGGTTGGGAAAGCCGATCCCACTCTTTTCACAAAGACATGCAATGGTGATCTGTTTGTTTGCCAAATTTATGTCGATGACATAATATTTGGTTCTACTAACAAAAAGTCTTGTGAGGAGTTTAGCAGGGTCATGATGCAAAAGTTTGAGATGTCGATGATGGGCGAGTTGACCTACTTCCTTGGATTCCAAGTGAAGCAACTCAAGAACGGCACTTTCATCTCCCAAACGAAGTACACTCAAGATCTCCACAAGAGGTTTGGGTTGAAGGACGCCAAGCCCGCGAAGACATCGATGGGAACTGACGGACATCTTGACCTCAACAAAGAAGGTAAGTCTGTTGATCAAAAGGCTTATCGGTCAATGATTGGTTCACTACTTTATCTTTGTGCTAGTAGACCGGACATTATGCTTAGTGTATGCATGTGTGCTAGATTTCAATCCGACCCCAAGAGTGTCACCTTGTGGCCGTTAAGCGAATTCATAGGTATTTAGTTTCTACTCCTTGCTTCGGGATCTGGTATCCAAAGGGGTCTACCTTTGACTTAATTGGGTACTCAGACTCCGACTATGCCGGGTGCAAGGTTGATAGGAAGAGCACATCAGGGATGTGCCAATTTCTAGGAAGGTCCCTGGTGTCCTGGAGTTCCAAGAAACAAACATCCATTGCCCTATCCACCGCTGAGGCCGAGTACGTTGCCGCAGGACAGTGTTGTGCACAACTGCTTTGGATGAGGCAAACCCTCCGGGACTTTGGCTACAATCTGAGCAAAGTCCCACTCCTATGTGACAATGAAAGTGCAATCCGCTTGGCGGATAATCCTGTTGAACACAGCCGCACTAAGCACATAGACATCCGGCATCACTTTCTGAGAGACCACCAGCAAAAGGGAGATATAGATGTGTATAGGGATGAAAGTGGTAATCCGAACTGTTAGAACAAATTTAATATTTTAAAATAGATATATATATATAATTTGATGTTGATCTTTTCTTATGTTATCAAGCACATTAGTACAAATATGAATAAAATATTATATAAGTTGTTTTATGTATTATTTGCTCCCTACAACACAAAAAGTTGAAAAAATTACCGAATTTGTTTCCGAATCCATACCGAAGTTTATATCTATTATTTGAGAAAATGTAGGATGAATTTGAGGTTTACATTTTATGAATCTTAACAAGCTAGATGTTAAAAACAAGAATACAAATTTATATTGTATATTCTATATCCTATTTATTCGCAATCAAAGAAAAAACTGATTACCGAATAAATACCGTTTCCGACCGTTTTCATCCCTAGATGTGTACCACATTAACACCGATAACCAGCTAGCCGATATCTTCACTAAGCCTTTAGATGAGAAAAGGTTTTGCAGGTTGCGTAGTGAGCTAAATGTCTTAGATTCGCGTAACTTGGATTGATCTATAACATACATGTATTCTATGCCTTTGATCATGTTACTTTGTGCATTTAAATCAGTTATTGTTTATTTATGGTGCTCAAGGTGTACAAATCATCCCCGGACCTCACAAGTCCATATGCAAATGATGCACATGTTAAGGGGGAGATGAACTACAAATTGACCTTTTCGAGACTAACTTGGTTGTTTGAGTATACTTGAAGTAGTCTTGAAGGAACATTGAAAGGGAATATGAACTTGGATGACGACAAGACTTCCACTGCACTCTGGTATTAGTGTATTTAATTCCAAGTTTATACTAATGCTTTCATTGCCTTTTTGCTCTTATTTGACATTTTGGTGAGGCAATGGGGTTAAAGAGGCCAAAAATGATCCTGTTTTGGTGCTTAATGCCAAAGGGAGAGAAATTAAGGCCAAAGCAAAATGAATCAGCCAATCACTTCTGAATTTTGAAAATAGAAGAGTTAGAATTTGTTTTGTGTCAAAATCCTCTTATTGCAAAATTTGGTCTCTTATGGGGAGAAATTTGATTATGGGAAAAGGGGGAGTTTTTGACACTTGATCAATTTTACACTTGGAATATCTCTCGATTTGCCCAAACAAGTGTGTTTGACTTAGAGACAGGAAAAAGAATTTGACCTGCAAAAACAAACCAAGTGGTGGCAAGAGTGATCCAAATATGCCAAATCCTAAGTAAAGAGAATTTGGTGTTGAATTTGCATTGATATTGCACTTCTTTTGTTGCTTTGTAATTTGTTGTCATAAATCACCAAAAAGGGGGAGATTGAAAGGGAAATGTGCTTTTGGGCTATTTCTATAAGTGTTTTGGTGATTAGATGCCCAACACATATTGATTGAGTTCTTATGTGCTAAATGAGTGAGAAGTGCAAATCGAAGAACAAGGTATGTTTATAGACTTAGTAAATAGTTTTTGAATACTAATGTGTTTATCTAAGTGCTAGAAACAGTGACAAGAAAAGAAGAAAACAATTGGAGAATAATTGGCCAAGTCAGCCAAAACCAACACCAGCCTGGCACACCGGACTGTCCGGTGGTGCACCGGACAGTGTTCGGTGCCCCAGGCTGGCCCGACGGTGAACTGGCTGCTCTCGAGAATCGGCCGGGCGACTTCGCTAAAAATCACCGGACTGTCCGGTGGTGCATCGGACTGTCCGGTGAGTCATCAGCGCCCACGCCCAACTCTTCGGCGACGAACTCGTCGCTCTCGGGAAAAGAATGATGCGCCGCGGCTAAAATTCACCGGACCGTCCGGTGGTGCACCGGACTGTCCGGTGAACCAACGGCGCTCGCGGCCAACGGTCGGCTGCGCAATCTACGGGCGACGTGTGGCCCGCGACAACGGTCGGTTGGGCACATTGGACTATCTAGTGTGCACCAGATAGTGTCCGGTGCGCCAATCGGTCCCGAGGACCAACGGTCGGCTGCGCCCGATATGGAAGTAAATCCTGCACCGGACATGAACAGTAGCTGTCTGGTGGTGCACCGGTTTGTCCGGTGCACCACTCGACAGAAGGCAAGAATAGCCTTCCATGTTGATCTCCAACAGCTCCTAGCTACCTTAGGGCTATAAAAGGGACCCCTAGGCGCATGTAGCACAACACCAAGCATTCATTAAGTATCCTAAGACTCCCAGACTCCGCCTCCACGCATTTGATCGATTGTGTTAGTGATTTGAGCTCCGTTTGAGTCATGAACTCTCTGTGCTGTGTTTCGAGCTCAAGTCTTAGCTTGTGTGCGTGTGTGTGCTGCGGATTAAGTCTTGTGTGTGTTGCTTTTCCCTCCCTTATTTCTATGCTTCTTTTGTGGTCATCACTGTAAGGGCGAGAGGCTCCAACTTGTGGAGATTCCTCGCAAACGGGAAGAATACTCTGAAAGGAAAAGACCGTGGTATTCAAGTTGATCATTGGATCACTTTAAAGGGGTTGAGTGCAACCCTCGTCCATTGGGACGCCACAACGTGAAAGTAGGCAAGTGTTACTTGACCGAACCACGGGATAAAAATCGCGTGTCTCTTGTGTTGCTTTTCTTTGTTGTTGGTTTGTCCACAAGAGATCGCTTCAGAATAACATGATTAACTCGAACTAACATTTCTATAATCAAGTTTGTGGCTATTTAGTGTTTGATTTTATAGGATCACCTATTTACCCCCCCTCTAGGTGCTCTCAGTTCTAGGCTCTGCAGGGTGTGCACAGAGGGTGCAAGGTTTAAACTAGTTCGGGCAGAACGTCCCTACTTCCAGTCATCGGTGGCTTGTGCTACCAGCACCATTGATGATGAAACTCGCAGTAGGGGTTACAAGCAGTTGAGAGAGGGAGTAGAGGCTCCCAAGTCTCTTTATAAGGGTGGAAGCGGAGCTTAGAAGCTACTGGGTGGAGTCAAAGCTAAGTCTTGGCTTGGCATGGCTCGAGCCTCTTGGTCCTTGTCGGCGCTCCTCCTCTTGTTCGTCCTTGTGGGTTTCTGAAGGCGTCTGATTGCCCAAGAGCTCTCTCCTTTCCATCCCCTTGCCCTGAGGCCAGCCTCTCCCTTTTATAGGCTGGGAGAGGGGTCAGCCAGCGATGGCTTTCTTGGGAAGGAGCCACAAGGTAAGGGTAAAACCAATGTTTTACCCCGGGTGTAGCCACACATACTCGTGTGGCCCGAGGCTGCCTGGTTGTTTTGTATTTACCGTGGAAGATGACGTGGGGGCGGCGATGGTCCCATGCACCATCATTATGGCTACATCGACCCCTAGCCTTCGTAGCTTGGGGCTCAACGCAGCCCGTCATGTAGTGCCCTGTGAGAGGTCTATGTACTCAGGCCTAACCCGATAGGCCATAAGTGCACCATCGGTCGAGGGGTGTGTGGGCCATTAATGCGCCACAGTCCGAGGGCTTTGTAGGTCATGAGTGCTATGCAACCTGAGGTGTTCGTAGGTCATTATTGGGAAGTGGACCGACGCCACGTTGTGGCTCGGTGCCAAGCGTGCTTAAGTGCGATCGACTACTTATGGTGAGTCAGTCTAGGGTCGGGCGTGATATCCACTTGAGTGGTTCCCTTCCAACATGCTCGACCTTCTTGTTAGGTTCCGCCACTGATAGATCCTATATGAGGATCACAACCAAGTCCTATGGCCTTTAGCTCGAACAACACTATTTCATCCTATGACAACGACCCAGTGCGTAAGGAGGTTGGTGCTCAATTGAAGCATGTCATCCAAGATGGTGTAACCGAAGGAAGCGACTTGCATTTCTTCGCAACTCAATTGTTAATAGGCAAACATCATCAGGATGTATTTGCAACTCTTGAGACAAAGGAAGGAACGCTTGGCTTCGTCGCGCGTATGAGAAGCATGACAAGTCGAGTTAGGTCATTTATTCCTGTTGGTGCCCTAGAGCTGAAGCAAACTATTTCGTGTTGTCGATAGTCTGTAGACTGTTTGGTGTTGTTGATCGTCTATTTTACTTTTTCTAGGATTGTTGGTCGTTTAAGTTTGTTATCCATTGGAGTACTTTGTTTCGGTTGAGGTTGAGGTCTTTGTTTTGAATAGAAACACTTGAGAGCGATAATGGTTATTTGTATATGCTAGAGCGATAATGATTATTTGTTGTTAAACAGTTTCAGTACTATTTAAACATTTCTAATATGTGTTTGCTTCCATGTGTGCTACTGATAATTAGTATTATATGCCACAATTGTATTCTGGATGAAATAGACACTAGTATACTTCTTGTTTGTTTGTAGATGGTGCAGACCGATGATGAACAAAATTATGATGAAATTCATGAGGAATTTATGGCCGCTCTAGTTGCATTAGAGATGTGGGGGGGGGGCTCCTCAAGTGGGGTTGTACGACAACCAATGGTAGAAACAGGTATACAATTGGTTGAGAGAACCTTAGAGAGCAGTGATGATTGCTATGTCATGTTTTGCATGCACCGTATTGTCTTTTGTTGTCTTCATGACACGTTGGTCAACGATCATGGGCTAGTAGCGAGTCATAGAGTTAGTGAGAGCACCTAGAGGGGGGTGAATAGGTGATCCTGTAAAAATCAAGTCTAAACAACACAAACTTGGTTTATAATAAATGTTAGTGAGATCAAAGCCAAGGTGATGTGAATAGAGAGGAGAGAACTCTTCACTTGATTGTTCCTTTAGAATATGTATTGAACTTAGGAACAATAGCACAAGTGAATATATGAGAACTCTATGGAAGAGAACAATCACAAAGAAAGATGCACAAGTGACATGGTGATTTTATCCTGTGGTTCGGCCAATGCCTACTCCACGTTGTGGTGACCTCCTTCGGTCAAGGATTGCACTCAATCCCTCTCAAGTGATCCAACGATCAAACTTGAGTACCACAGTTTTCTTCCTTTTATCAAGTGTTCCCTTTGTGAGGAATCTCTACTAGTTGGAGTCTCTCACCCTTAGAAGATTGATCACAATTAAACCACAAGAGTAAGGGAGGGAATAGAAACACACACAAGAGCTAGAGTCGTAGCAACGACACACACACAAGTCAAGAAACGAGCACACTAAACAACGCAACGAAGTCACAGCTCAAACAAGTGTTCAAATCTCAATCACAATGAACCAAATGTGTGCTTGCGGAGTCTTGGCGTTGTAGGATGTTCAATAGAGGCTTGGTGTACTACTCCATGTGCCTAGGGGTCCCTTTTATACCCCAAGAGAGCTAGGAGCCGTTGGAGCTCCATTTGGAAGGTCATTGTTGCCTTCTGTCCGCTGGCGCACCGGACTGTCCGATGCACACCGGACAGTGAACAGTACGCACACTGGACGTGGCAAAGAATCACCTGATTTGTTGGTTTCCTCTTCTGGGGGCACCGGACTCTCCGTTGCGCCATGTGACTATTGGCCCGAGGCCGACGTGGTAGCTAGCCGTTGCACGATTCATACACCGGACTGTCTGGCACCACGCGTGGAATGTCCGGTGAATTTTAACCAACATAGACTGAAAACCCCGAGAGCAGAGAGTTGGGCCAGACCGTGCACTAGACTGTCCGGTGGGTGGTGAGCAGCATAGGCCAATAATATGCGTATTGATTCGAGCCTAGCTATAGGAGGAAAAGTCTCCTCAAAATCCAAACCTGCGACTTGGGCATAACCTTTTGCCACAAGTCGAGCCTTGTTCCTTGTCACCACCCCTTGCTCATCTTGCTTGTTGTGGAACACCCACTTGGTTCCCACAGTGTTTTGTTTTGGACATGGAACCAGGCTCCATACTTCATTTCTTTTGAAGTTATTGAGCTCTTCCTACATGGCCAACACCCCATCCGGATCCTACAAGGCTTCTTCTAGCCTGAAAGGCTCAATAAAAGAAACAAACGAGTAATGCTCACAAAAGTTAGCTAAACGTGAGCGAGTAGTTACTCCCTTGATGATGTCACCTAGAATCTGATCCACTGGATGATTCCTTTGGATATTGGCCCAGACTTGAGTTGGAGGTGCTTGTTGTGCTTCTTCCTCTTTATCCTTTTCTTCATGTGCTCCCCCTTGATTCATGCCTTCATCTTGAGGTACCTGTTCCTCATCTTGAGTTGGGGGATGCACCAGTGTTGAGGAAGATGGTTGATCTTGATCTTGTTGCTCCTGCGGTCGCACATGTCCTATTGCCATAGTTCACATTGCAGCCGTTGGAACCTCATCCTCATCTACATCATTAAGATCAACTTGCTCTCTTGGAGAGCTATTAGTCTCATCAACTACAACGTCACTAGAGACTTCAACAAGACCCGATGATTTGTTGAAGACCCTATATGCCTTTGTATTTGAATCATAACCTAGTAAAAACCCTTCAACAGCTTTGGAAGAAAATTTCGAATGTCTACCTTTCTTTACCAAGATGTAGCATTTGCTCCCAAATACACAAAAGTACAAAACATTGGGTTTGTTACTAGTTAGGAGTTCATAAGATGTTTTCTTGAGGAGACGATGAAGATAGAGCCAGTTTATGACATGACAAGTTGTATTTACAGCTTTCGACCAAAACCGCTCACACGTCTTATACTCTCCAAGCATTGTCCTTGCCATGTCGATTAGCGTCCTGTTCTTTCTCTCTATTACACCATTTTGCTGTGGTGTATGCGGAGCGGAGAACTCATGCTTGATGCCTTCCTCCTCAAGATATTCTTCCACTTGAAGATTCTTCAACTCAGATCCATTGTTGCTCCTTATCTTCTTCACCTTGAGCTCAAACTCATTTTGAGCTCTCTTTAGGAAGCACTTTAAAGTACCTTGGGTTTCTGATTTATCTTGCAAAAAGAATACCCAAGTGAAGCGAGAAAAATCATCAACAATTACAATACCATACTTACTTCCTCCGATGCTAAGATAAGCAATGGGCCCGAAGAGATCCATATGGAGGAGTTCCAGTGGTCTTGATGTTGTCATTACGTTCTTGCTTTGATGAGTAGTTCCCACTTGCTTCCCCATCTGGCATGCTGCACAAGGTCTGCCTTTCTCAAAACATACATCGGTTAGTCCTAACACATGTTCTCCCTTTAGAAGCTTATGAAGATTCTTCATTCCAACATGTGCTAGACGGCGGTGCCAGAGCCAGCCCATATTAGTCTTAGCTATTAAACATGCATCTAGATCGGCATTCTCTTTTGAGGAAATCAACTAAATAGATCTTGTTGTCTAATACACCTTTAAAATGTAATGAACCATCACTTCTTCTAAAGAAAGATACATCAATATTTGTAAATAAACAATTATAGCCCATATGACATAATTGACTTACATAAAGTAAATTGTAACCAAGCGATTCTACTAAGAACACATTAGAAATTGAATGCTCTGTAGTGATGGCTATTTTACCCAAACCTTTGACCCTGCCTTGATTCCCATCTCCAAATATGATCATGTTGTGGGAGTCCTTGTTCTTGACGTAGGAGGTGAACATCTTCTTCTCCCCCATCATGTGGTTTGTGCATCTGCTGTCAATGATCCAGCTTGTGCCCCCAGATGCATAAACCTGCAAGGTAATTTAAGCTTGGGTTTTAGGTACCCAACTCTTGTTGGGTCCTACAAGGTTAGTCACATAAGATTTTGGAACCCAGTGCAAGTTTTGCATCTCTTGCACTTAGGTCCCAAATTTCTAGCAACTACTTTATCATTTTTACACATAAGATCAAATGAAGCATCATAAGTTTTATAAAGCATGGTTGGTCCATTTGATGCATTCCTAGGCTCATGAGAAGCAACATAATGAACATGGCGCCTTGTTAAGTTCTTGGTTCCCTTTTGGAAACCAAGTCCATCCTTAATGGAGGGGTGTCTACCAATGGTGTAGGCATCCCTAGCAAATTTTAATTTTTTATAATCACTCTTGCAAATTTTAAGTTGAGCATTAAGATTAGCAACATCATTATTCAACTTAAGAATAGTGGAAGCATGTGCATTACAAGCATCAATATCAAAATCTTTACACAAATTACAAATAGACACATGCTCTATAGAAGAACTAGAGATATTCACTTTATCTAGCTTAACATTTAAATTTTTAAGACTAGACATAGATTCATTACAAGAAGATAATTCAGAAGAAAGAATTTCATTTCTCTTAACCTCTAAAGCAAGAGATTTTTAAGCATTAACAAGTTTATCATGTTCTTAATAAAGAATATCTTCTTGTTTCTCTAGCAGCCTATCCTTCTCATTAAGGGCATCAATTAATTCATTGATTTTATCTACTTTAGATCTATCTAATCCCTTAAAAAGATTACTATAATCTACTTCATCATCAGAAGATTCTTCATATCTAGAAGAAGTGTATTTAGGAGTATCTCGTGTACGTACCTTCTTCTCCTTAGCCATGAGGCACGTGTGATGTTCGTTGGGGAAGAGGGAGGACTTGTCGAAGGCGGAGGTAGCTAATCCTTCATCGTTAGAGTCGGATGAAAAACAGTCGGAGTCCCATTCCTTGCTAATGTGCGCCTTGCCCTTCGCTTTCCTATAGTTCTTCTTCTTCTCCTCCTTCTTCCATTTCTTCTTCTCCTCCTTCTTCCATTTCATTATCGGGGCATTGTGCAATAAAATGACCGGACTTACCACATTTGAAGCAGGAGCACTTTTCCTTTGATTTGTTCTTGTTGGGACACTCCTTGCGTCCCTTCAAAGCGGTCTTGAAGCACTTGATTACAAGCGCCATTTCCTCCTCGTTGAGCCCAACAGTCTCCACTTGTGCCACCTTGTTAGGTAGTACCTCCTTGCTGCTTGTTGCCTTGAGAGCAACGGGCTGCGGCTCGTAGAGTGGGAGTGGTCCGTTGGCGATGGCATCAACGTATCTTGCTTCTTTTATCATCATGCGCCCGCTTACAAATTTTCCAAGAATTTCCTTGGACATCATCTTGGTGTACCTAGGATTCTCACAAATAAGGTTTACAAGATGAGGGTCAATAACAGTAAATGACCTTAGCATGAGTCGAACGACGTCATGATCCGTCCATCTTGTGCTCCGATAGCTTCGAATTTTCTTCACCAGGGTCTTGATCCTGTTGTACGTTTCGGTTGGCTCCTCTCCTCTTTTCATGGCGAATCTCCCAAGCTCACCTTCCACCAATTCCATTTTGGTAATCATAGTGACATCGTTTCCCTCATGAGAAATCTTGAGGGTGTCCCAAATTTGTTTAGCATTGTCCAAGCCGCTGACTTTGTTATACTTATCCCTGCATAGAGACGCTAGCAAAATAGTAGTAGCTTAGGCATTTTTATGAATTTGTTCATTAATCAATACATGATTGTCGCTACTATCAAATTGCATTCCATTTTCTACAATTTCCCAAATACTAGGATGAAGAGAAAATAAATGTGAAAGGGAAATAGGGTTTAACCTTTTCTTAAATATAATTTTGGTGGTTGAATGCCCAACACAAATATTTGGACTAACTAGTTTGCTCTAGATTATATATTTTATAGGTGCTAAAGGTTCAACACAAACCAATAAAAAGTTCAAGTTAGGGTTGAAAAGAAAGGAGCAAAAAGAAACCGAAGAGAATCCTGGTCTGGCGCACTGGACTGTCCGGTGCACCACCGGACAGTGTCCGGTGCACCAGGGGCAAGCAATTCCAAACTCTTCACCTTCAGGTTTCTGAGGCCGCGCTCCGCTATAATTCACCGGACTGTCTGGTGTGCCATCGGACTGTCCGGTGTGCCAGCGGAGCAACAGCTGGGCAGCGCAACGGTCAACTCCAACGGTCACATGCAAACGTGAATAGTGCGTGGACAGTTCACGTAGAGTCAGAGCAGCGCCAGAAGGCGCACCGGACAGTAAACAACACCTGTCCGGTGCACCAAGAAGTTAGAGCTCCAACAGTCGAAACCGTCAGAACCCTAACGGTTGGGTGACATGGCTGGCGCACCGGACTATCCGGTGCGCCCATCGATAGACAGCCTCCCCAACGGTTGAATTCTTGGTTGGGGCTATAAATACCCCCCAACCACCTCCACTCCAACCATCCAAGCATTCACTCCTTCACATTCAATACAAGAGCAATAGACACCACTCCAAAGACACAATTCAAGAGATCGATCCGCTCAAAGTCTCAAAATCCACTCTAGCACATTTAGACTTGTGAGAGGATCATTTGTGTTTTCTTGTGCTCTTGTTTGCTTGGCTTGGCTTTCTTCTTCCCCATTCTTATTCTTAAGACATTTGTAATCAAAGCAAGAGACACCAAGTTGTGGTGTTCCTTGTAGGGGTCTAAGTGACCCATTTGATTAAGGAGAAAGTGAAAGTCGCCTAAAGGAGGGGTGAATAGGCGGAATCTGAAAATTATAAACTTAAGCACAACTACAAGCTGGGGTTAGCGTTAGAAATATAATCGAGTCCGAATGAGAGGGCAAAAACAAATCACAAGCAAATGAAGAGTGAGACGTGGTGATTTGTTTTACCGAGATTCGGTTCTTGCAAACCTACTCCCCATTGAGGTGGTCACAAAGACTGGGTCTCTTTCAACCCATTCCCTCTCTCAAACGGTCACCTAGACTGAGTGAGCTTCTGTTCTCAATCAATCGGGACACCAAGTCCCCACAAGGACCACCACACAATTGGTGTCTCTTGCCTTGATTACAATTGAGTTGGGAACAAGAAAGAAAGAAGAAGAAAAGTGATCCAAGTGCAAGAACTCAAAAGAACACAAATGTCGCTCTCGCTAGTCACTATTTGATTGGAATGATCTTTGGACTTGGGAGAGGATTTGATCTCTTGTTTGTGTCTTGAAATGAAGTCTAGAGCTCTTGTATTGAATGCAAATGGCTGAAACTTGGATGCAATGAAGTGTGGTGGTTGGGGGGTATTTATAGCCCCAACCACCAATATGGCCGTTGGTGAAGGCTTCTGTCGTATGGCGCACCGGACACTATCCGGTGCGCCAGCCACGTCACCAAGCCGTTGGGTTCTGACCGTTGGAGCTCTAACAATTGGGGCCACCAGACAGTCCGGTGGCTCACCGGAAAGTCCAGTGGCTCACCGGACATGTCCTGTAGACTGTCCGGTGTGCCTTCTAGCGCCTACTCTGACTTCTGCGCGCGCAGGCGCACACTGTTTGCTTTTACTGTTCACTTGCAGGCGACCGTTGGCGCGAAGTAGCCGTTGCTCCGCTGGCACACCGGACAGTCCGGTGTTGCACCAGACAGTCCGGTGAATTATAGCGGAGCGGCCTTCCAAATTCCCGAAGCTGGCAAGTTCAGAGTCATTCCTCCCTGGTGCACCGGACACTGTCCGGTGGTGCACCGGACAGTCCGGTGCGCCAGGCTAGGGCTGCCTTTGCTATACTTTGCTCCTTTGTTTTGAACCCTTTCTTTTGACTTTGTATTGGTTTGTTGTGAACCTTTGGCACCTATAGAACTCATAATCTAGAGCAAACTAGTTAGTCCAATTGTTTGTGTTGGGCAATTCAACCACCAAAATTCATATAGGAAAAAGTTTGACCCTATTTCCCTTTCAATCTCCCCCTTTTTGGTGATTGATGCCAACACAAACCAAAGCAAATATAAAAGTGCAGAATTGAACTAGTTTGCATAAGGTAAGTGCAAAGGTTGCTTGGAATTGAAACCAATATAATTATTTCAATAGATATGCATGGATTGTTTTCTTCTTATTTAAAATTTTGGACCTCATTTGCACCACGAGTTTTGTTTTTGCAAATCATTTGTAAAATTCTTTTCAAAACATCTTGCAAATAGTCAAAGGTACATGAATAAGATTGAAAGAAGCATTTTCAAGATTTTGAATTTTTCTCCCCCTGTTTCAAATGCTTTTCCTTTGACTTAACCAAAACTCCCCCTAAATAAAAATTCTCCTCTTAGTGTTCAAGAGGGTTTTGCAAGTTTTTGAAGATACTACTTTCTCCCCCTTTTTGAACACAATGAGATATCAATTTGAAAAACTTCATTTTTAAAATTTGGTGGTGGTGCGGTCCTTTTGCTTTGGGCTCATACTTTCTCCCCCTTTGGCATGAATCGCCAAAAATGGATACTTGTGAGTGAAATATAAGCCCTTTTTACTTTCTCCCCAATGGCAAATAAATAGAGATGAGTGAAGATTATACCAAAGTGGAGAATGATGCGGAATACCGGCAAATATTGATGGAGTTGAGTGGAAGCGTCTTCTTTACCGAATACTCCATTTCCCTTTCAATTCTATGACTAATCATAATATTACACTTGAAAACATATTAGTCATAGACATAAAAGAGATATGATCAAAGGTATATAAATGAGCTATGTGTGCAAAGAATCAATTAAAATTCCTAGAATCAAGAATATTTAGCTCATTCCTAAGTTTGGTAAAGGTTTTCTCATCTAAAGGCTTGGTAAAGATATCGGCCAATTGATCTTTGGTGCTTATATAGGCTATCTCGATATCCCCTTTTGTTGGTGATCTCTCAAAAAGTGATACCGAATGGCTATGTGCTTAGTGTGGCTGTGTTCAACGGGATTATCCACCATGTGGATTGCACTCTCATTATCACATAGGAGAGAGACTTTGCTAAATTTGTAGCCATAGTTCCTAAGGGTTTGCCTCATCCAAAGAAATTGCGCGCAACAATGGCCTGCGGCAATGTACTCGGCTTCGGCGGTAGAAAGAGCGACTGAGTTTTGTTTCTTTGAAGCCCAAGACACCAGGGATCTCCCCAGAAACTGACAAGTCCCTGATGTGCTCTTCCTATCAATCTTACATCCTGCCCAATCAGCATCGGAATATCCTAATAAATCAAAAGAGGATCCCTTAGGGTACCAAAGACCAAACTTAGGTGTTTGAACTAAATATCTCAAGATTCACTTCACGGCCCTAAGGTGAACTTCCTTAGGGTCGGCTTGGAACCTTGCACACATGCATACAGAAAGCATAATGTCCAGTCGAGATGCACATAAATAAAGTAGAGATCCTATCATCGACCGGTATACTTTTTGATCTACGGATTTACCTCCCGTGTCGAGGTCGAGATGCCCATTGGTTCCCATGGGTGTCTTGATGGGCTTGGCATCCTTCATTCCAAACTTGGTGAGTATATCTTGAATGTACTTTGTTTGGCTGATGAAGGTGCCCTCTTGGAGTTGCTTGACTTGAAATCATGATCCTACTAAACTCTTCACAAATAGATTTGTTAGTAGACCCAAATATGATATCATCAACATAAATTTGGCATACAAACAAATCATTTTCAATAGTTTTAGTAAAGAGAGTAGGATCAGCCTTGCCGACTTTAAAGCCATTAGTGATAAGAAAATCTCTTAGGCATTCATAACATGCTCTTGGGGCTTGCTTGAGCCCATATAGCGCCTTAGAGAGTTTATAGACATGGTTAGGGTACTCACTATCTTCAAAGCCGGGAGGTTGCTCAACATAGACCTCTTCCTTGATTGGTCCATTGAGGAAGGCACTCTTCACGTCCATTTGGTAAAGCTTAAAGCCATGGTAAGTAGCATAGGCAAGTAATATACGAATTGACTCAAGCCTAGCTACGGGTGCATAGGTTTCACCAAAATCCAAACCTTCAACTTGTGAATAACCTTTGGCCACAAGTTGTGCCTTGTTCCTTGTCACCACACCATGCTCATCTTGTTTGTTGCGGAAGACCCACTTGGTTCCTACAACATTTTGGTTAGGACGTGGAACTAAATGCCATACCTTATTCCTTGTGAAATTGTTGAGCTCCTGTTGGAGACTTGTTCTCAAATGCTATGAGTTAAGAACAAGGCAACACAGAAAATGTCAAACATTATAGTCCTTCGTCCTTCGAAGCATTATTTCCCTTGGGATATAATGATCTTCGGATGAAGGTTGTGAAGGGCATACTTTCATCGATACAACATATAATGATGAAGAAAGAATAATATAAAACATCAAAGATAATATAAACAGTCGTATATTATTATCAGCTCATTTCTATTTTATTACTATGGAAAAATAGAAATGATAACAAATTACAAGTGTACCTTCGGCTTGAAAGAAGGTAAAAATACCAGCGCGACGCGAAAGCAAATACCCAGTCCGCGTGAACAGTACGGGAGCACTGTTCATCTATTTATAGGCACGGGACGCAGCCCATGTAAAATTACACCCATGCCCTTTACATTTGCTAATAACTCTATAGTAACCCGTCGAGGTCTAAATAGCCTTTTCATCTTTAAGTCGGTTTCCTTTTCTGCTATCATGTCGAAGCTCTTCTGCGCACAGCTTTGGCTCCGCGCCATCCTTCGTATTTCTTTTGTACTTCTTCACACTGTGGTTTTAACTCAAGTCCAAAGATACCTGTTCATGCATTATACTCCAGAAACTTTGTTAAATCATGTTTTTTAGGACCTTTGGAAGCCGAAGGCCCCCAACAGCTCCTCTTGCATCGCCAACACCCAATCTGAATCTTGAAGTGCTTCCTCTACCCTATGTGGCTCAATAGAGGAAACAAAAGAGTAATGTTCACAAAAATGAGCAACACGAGATCGAGTGGTTACCCCTTTATTAATGTCTCCTAGGATGGTGTTCACGGGGTGATCTCATTGGATTGCTTGGTAGACTCTTAGGTGTGGCGGCCTTGGATCTTGTTCATCCTCCTTGTATTGATCATTGGCATCTCCCCCTTGATCATTGCCATCCTCTTGAGGTGGCTCAGCTTCTTGATCTTCTTCTTCATCATCTTGAGCCTCATCCTCATCTTGAGTTGGTGGAGATGCTTGTATGGAGGAAGATGGTTGATCTTGTGCTTGTGGAGGCTCTTTAGATTCCTTTGGACACACATCCCCAATGGACATGTTCCTTAGCGCGATGCACGGAGCCTCTTCATCATCTAGCTCATCAAGATCAACTTGCTCCACTTGGGAGCCATTAGTCTCATCAAACACAATGTCACAAGAAACTTCAACTAGTCCAGTGGACTTGTTAAATACTCTATATGCCCTTGTGTTTGAATCATATCATAGTAAAAAGCCTTCTACAGCCTTAGGAGCAAATTTAGATTTTCTACCTCTTTTAACAAGAATAAAGCATTTGCTACCAAAGACTCTAAAATATGAAACATTGGGCTTTTTACCAGTGAGGAGTTCATATGATGTCTTCTTGAGGATTCGGTGTAGATATAACCGGTTGATGGCGTAGCAAGCGGTGTTGACCGCCTCGGCCCAAAACCGATCCGAAGTCTTGTATTCATCAAGCATAGTCCTTGCCATGTTCAATAGAGTTCTATTCTTCCTCTCCACTACACCATTTTGTTGTGGCATGTAGGGGGAAGAGAACTCATGCTTGAGGCCCTCCTCCTCAAGAAAGCCTTCAATTTGAGAGTTCTTGAACTCCGTTCCATTGTCGCTTCTTATTTTCTTGATCCTCAAGCCGAACTCATTTTGAGCCCCTCTCAAGAATCCTTTCAAAGTTTCTTGGGTTTGAGATTTTTCCTGCAAAAAGAATACCCAAGTGAAGCGAGAATAATCATCCACAATAACTAGACAGTACTTACTCCCGCCGATGCTTATGTAAGCTATCGGGCCGAATAAATCCATGTGGAGTAGCTCCAGTGGCCTGTCAGTCGTCATGATGTTCTTGTGTGGATGATGAACACCAACTTGCTTCCCTGCTTGGCATGCGCTACAAATTCTATCTTTCTCAAAATGAACATTGGTTAGTCCCAAAATGTGTTCTCCCTTTAGAAGCTTGTGAAGATTCTTCATTCCAACATGGGCTAGTCGGCGATGCCAGAGCCAACCCATGTTAGTCTTAGCAATTAAGCAAGTGTCGAGTTCAGCTCTATTGAAATCAACTAAGTATAGCTGACCCTCTAACACTCCCTTAAAAGCTACTGAATCATCACTTCTTCTAAAGACAGTAACACATGTATCCGTAAAAAGACAGTTGGAACCCATTTTGCATAATTGAGAAACAGAAAGCAAGTTGTAATCTAAAGAATCTACAAGAAAAACATTGGAAATAGAATGGTCAGGTGATATAGCAATTTTACCAAGTTCTTTGACCAAACCTTGATTTCCATCCCCGAATGTGATAGCTCTTTGGGGATCTTGGTTTTTCTCGTAGGAGGAGAACATTCTTTTCTCCCCAGTCATGTGGTTTGTGCACCCGCTGTCGATGATCCAACTTGAGCCCCGGATGCATAAACCTACAAAACAAGTTTAGGCCTTGTTCTTAGGTACCCAAATGGTCTTGGGTCCTTTTACATTAGAAACAAGCACCTTGGGTACCCAAACACAAGTCTTGGTGCCCTTGTGTTTGCCCCCAACATATTTGGCAACTACCTTGCCTGATTTGTTAGTTAGCACATAAGAAGCATCAAAAGTTTTGAATGAAACATTATGATCATTTGATGCAGTAGGAGATTTCTTTTTAGGCATTTTAACATGTGTAGAACGCCTAGAGCTAGAAGCCTCATTCTTATAAATAAAAGCAAGGTGAGAATGAGTCTTCTTGGCATGAATTCTCCTAATTTTATCCTCAGGATAACCAGCAGGATATAAAATATAACCCTCGTTATCCTGAGCCATGGGAGCCTTGCCCTTAACAAAATTAGACAATCTTTTAGGAGGGGCATTAAGCTTGACATTGTCTCCCTGTTGGAAGCCAATGCCATCCTTAATGCCAGGGCGTCTCCCACTATAAAGCATACTACAAGCAAATTTAAATTTCTCATTTTCTAGTTCATGCTCGGCAATCTTAGCATCTAATTTTGCTATATGATCATTTTGTTGTTTAATCATAGCAAGGTGATCATGAATAGCATCAATGTTATTATCTCTACATCTAGTGCAAATAGAAACATGCTCAACGGTAGATGTAGAGGGTTTGCAAACATTTAATTTAACAATCTTAGCATGTAAAATGGCATTCTCATCTCTAAGATTGGAAATAGAAACATTGCAAACATCTAAGTCTCTAGCCTTAGCAATTAATTTTTCATTCTCATTCCTAAGGCTAGCAAGAGAGGCATTCAATTGATCAATCTTAGCAATTAAACTAGCATTATCATTTCTAAGATTGACAATTGAATCATCACAAATATTTGACTTCTCAACCTTAGCAATCAAATTAGCATTCTTAATTCTAAGGTTGGAGATAGTGTCATGACAACTACTTAGCTCACTAGTTAATTTTTCATTTTTCTCTACCTCCTGAGCATAAGCATTTTTAGTCTTAACATGCTTTTTGTTTTCCTTAATAAGGAAGTCATCTTGGCTATACAAGAGTTCATCCTTCTCATGAATAGCACTAATTAATTCATTTAATTTCTCCTTTTGTTGCATGTTAAGATTGGCAAAAAGAGTAAGCAAGTTGTCCTCATCATCACTAGAATTTTCCTCATCACTAGAAGTGGCATACTTAGTGGAGGATCTTGATTTTACCTTCTTCTTCTTGTCGTCCTTCGCCATAAGACACTTGTGGCCGACGTTGGGGAAGAGGAGGCCTTTGTTGATGGCGATGTTGGCCGCGTCCTCGTCGTCGGAGGAGTCAGTGGAGCTCTCGTCGGAGTCCCACTCCCGGCAAACATGTGCATCGCCACCCTTCTTCTTGTAATACTTCTCCTTTTCCTTCCTCTTTCCCCTCTTGTCGTTTTCCCTGTCACTATCACTAGATAATGGACATTTAGCGATAAAAGGACCGGGCTTACCACATTTGTAGCAAACCTTCTTGGAACGGGGCTTGTAATCTTTCCCCTTGCTTTGCTTGAGGATTTGGCGGAAGCTCTTGATGATGAGCGCCATTTCCTCATTGTCGAGCTTGGAGGCATTGATGGGGACCCTACTCGGTGTAGAGTCTTCTTTCTTCTCCTCCGTTGCCTTGAATGCAACGGGTTGTGCCTCAGGTACGGAGGAGGAGGCGCCTTGCTCGATGATCTTCTTGGAGCCTTTGATCATCAATTCAAAGCTCACAAATTTGCCTATCACTTCCTCGGGAGACATTAGTGTATATCTTGGATCACCATGAATTAACTGAACTTGAGTGGGGTTAAGAAATACGAGTGATCTAAGAATAACCTTGACCATTTCATGGTCATCCCACTTGGTGCTCCCGAGGTTGCGCACTTGGTTCACCAAGGTTTTTAGCCGGTTGTACATGGCTTGCGGGTCTTCTCCTTGGTTGAGCATGAAGCGACCAAGCTCCCCCTCGATCATTTCCCTCTTGGTGATCTTTGTCACCTCGTCTCCTTCGTGCGTGGTCTTGAGCACGTCCCAAATCTCTTTGGCACTCTTCAATCCTTGCACCTTATTATACTCTTCTCGACTTAGAGAGGTGAGGAGTATAGTAGTTGCTTGGGAGTTGAGGTGTTGGATTTGGGCGACTTCGTCCGCATCATAGTCTTCATCCCCTACAGATGGTACCTGTACTCCAAATTCAACAACGTCCCATATACTTGTGTGGAGTGAGGTTAGGTGAAATTTCATCATTTCACTCCACCTAGAATAATCTTCACCATCAAAAGCCGGTGGTTTGCCTAATGGGACGGAAAGTAAGGGAGTATTTTTAGGAATGCAAGGGTAGCGTAGGGAGATCTTACTAAACTTCTTGCGCTCATGGCGCTTAGAAGTTACGGACGGCGCGTCGGAGCCGGAGGTGGATGGCGACGAAGAGTCGGTCTCGTAGTAGACCACCTTCTTCATCTTCTTTTTCTTTTCGTCACTCTGATGCGACTTGTGAGGAGGTGAATCCTTCTTCTTCTTGTTGCGGGACTCTCCTGATGGAGCCTTCCCGTGGCTTGTGGCGGGCTTCTCGCCGGTCACCATCTCCTTCTTGGCGTGTTCTTCCGACATCACTTCGAGCGGTTAAGCTCTAATGAAGCACTGGGCTTTGATACCAATTGAAAGTCGCCTAGAGGGGGGTGAATAGGCAGAATCTGAAAATTATAAACTTAAGCACAACTACAAGCCAGGGTTAGCGTTAGAAATATAATCGAGTCCGAATGAGAGGGAAAAAAATCACAAGCAAATGAAGAGTGAGACACGGTGATTTGTTTTACCGAGGTTCGGTTCTTGCAAACCTACTCCCCATTGAGGTGGTCACAAAGACTGGGTCTCTTTCAACCTTTTCCCTCTCTCAAATGGTCACCTAGACCGAGTGAGCTGTAGGATTACGGGGATGCTACACTAGCGCAAAACAAAATTTTTAACCCCATAATACCAAGAACTACTGCGGTTATAGGTCATGGAATTACCACTAGACGCGCAGAGCAGCGGAAGACGTCTCGATGTAGACGAACGCGTCAAGCAGTGCCGTGCAGTCGTCGGCGTCCTTCACGTCCTCGCACGGTTCGTCCAAGTGCTCCAGATGCAGCACCTCCGAGGTATCCACACGTACAGGGAGGAAGCGCCGCGTACCAAACTGCTAGGTTCGTGACGGCGGCTTGGCGAGGGCGAGAGGCGAGCGGCGGCTGCTGGTTTGCAGGTGGCGAATTAGGTTATTTCTTAACCGCGCCCCCGCCCCTCATTATATAGGCGTTATGGTGGGCTTCTGATGCCGAGGCCCATCATTAACCCTAAAGCCCAGTCTAATTTCGGATCTAATCCGAATTAGGCTTCCTTCCCCTTAAGTGTGTGACCCTATAGGTTCACGTACAAATAGACATAGCCCGAGTACTCTTACTTGGTCCAATAATTGACAGCGGCCTCTAGCAAGACATGTCAACTCCTATGTGTACGTAAAGATCATATCAGACGAACCATTGCGACATTACGTACATGCTGTTCCCTTTGTCTCACGATATTTGGTCTGGCTCTAAGCTGACCTCTCTTTCTCGATACTGTGAATTGGAATCCTTTCAATGGTTAACTCTTAACCCTAGCACGGCCATGCATTTCTTGATCCAATCACTCGAGGGGCCTAGAGATATCTCTCTCACAAAGAGAGGGACAAATTCCATCTTGACTGACCATGCCTCAAAGCATGCTTCCTGACAAACCCAAAACTACCTTTATAACTACCCAGTTACGGGATAGCGTTTGATAGTCCCTAAGTAAGTCAATTCACATCTTGAGAACATGCGACAATCTCAGGTCTAAGGATACAGTATTCATGTTGCAAGAAGAGAACTATATTACAATATCTCACGTTGGGTCGGTCCAGCCTCATGTCATACATGCGCCCACATTATTAGTTTAACATCTCCATGTTCATGACTTGTGAAATGTAGTCATCAACTAATACATATGCTAGTCATCGACTCTGACTAGGGACATCATTTAGAATAACCATATAAGTAAAGAATCTCACAAACAATTCACATAATTGCTAATCAATACAAGGTGCCTTCCATGGATATTCAATTAAGCAATATATATATCATGGATACAAAGAAATATGCTCATCTCTATGATTATCTCTAGGGCATATTTCTAACAGTCTCCCACTTGCACTAGAGTTAATCTAGAAGATATCTAATACCCATAGATCTCACGTGTGCCTCATGCTTAGGTTGTGGAAGAGGTTTTGTCAAAGGATCAGCAACATTCAAATCCGTATGTATTTTGCATATCTTTATCTCACCCCGCCTAATGAATTCCCGTATGAGGTGAAACTTCCGCAGTACGTGTTTGTTTTTTTGGTGGTTCCTTGGCTCCTTAGCTTGCGCAATAGCCCCATTGTTGTCATAGTAGAGGTTCAATGGGCTAGATGCATTAGGAAACACACCAAGCTCGATGAGGAACTTTCTTATCCAAACACCTTCCTTCGCAGATTCAGAAGCTGCAATGTACTCGGCTTCTGTTGTAGAATCAGTCACAGTCTCCTGTTTGGAACTCTTCCAACTAACAGCACCACCATTTATTGTGAACACAAAACCTGATTGCGATTTTAACTCGTCTGGGTCAGTTTGGAAGCTAGCATCGGTGTAACCAGTTACAACGAGCTCCTCCTTACCCCCATATACCAGGAACATATCTTTAGTCCTTCTTAAGTACTTAAGAATGCCTTTTACCGCTGTCCAGTGATCCTCACCTGGATCAGCCTGGTATCTACTCGTAGCACTTATAGCGTATGAAACATCTGGGCGTGTACTTATCATGGCATACATGATTGAACCAATTGCTGAGGCGTATGGTACCTTACTCATGCGCTCCCGCTCATTAGCCGTTGCAGGACATTGCATCTGGCTAAGGTGTTTACCATGTGACATAGGTATGAACCCTTTCTTGGACTGTTCCATGTTGAACCGTTTCAAAACCTTGTCAATGTACGTATCTTGACTTAATCCTATAAGCCTCTTCGACCTATCTCTATAGATCCTTATGCCCAAAATATATGCTGCTTCCCCTAAGTCCTTCATAGAAAAACTCTTTTTCAGTGAAGCCTTGACGGACTCCAGCATAGGAATGTCATTCCCAATCAATAATATGTCATCCACATACAAGATCAGAAATACAACAGCGCTCCCACTTTCCTTCTTGTAAACACAAGCTTCTTCTTCATTCTGATGAAAACCAAGCCCTTTGATCACTTCATCAAAACGAATGTTCCAACTCCGAGATGCTTGCTTCAACCCATAAATGGATTTCTGAAGTTTGCATATCTTTCCAGCATTGATCGGATCGACAAAACCCTCGGGCTGTATCATATACACGTCCTCATCTAGGTTTCCATTAAGGAAAGCTGTTTTGACATCCATCTGCCAAATCTCATAATCGAAATATGCGGCAATAGCTAGAATGATCCGAATAGATTTAAGCATCGCTACTGGCGAGAATGTCTCGTCATAGTCAGCTCCTTGAACTTGTCGAAAACCCTTTGCAACAAGTCGAGCCTTATAGATGTGAACATTTCCATCCATGTCTTTCTTCTTCTTATAGATCCATTTGCATTCTATAGGTCTAACACCATCAGGCGGGTCAACCAAGTTCCAAACTTGATTTTCTCCCATGGAATCTATCTCGGATCTCATGGCGACATGCCATTTCTCTGAATCTGGGTCCATCATCGCTTCTGAATATGTTGCAGGTTCGTCGTTGTCTAACAACAACACTTCCCCATTGCCCAACAATAGCACTTCTCCTCGTGCCTCGCGAAGCCTTGCTGACCTTCGTGGTTGTGGTGGTGTTTCTCTTGCCATAGACGTCTCAACTTGTTCTGCTACATTAGCATCACTTGTTGAATCTTGTCCCACTGGCTCATCCTGAACTTCTTCAAGATACACCTTTTGTTTACTTTTCTCTCTTTTGAGAAACTCTTTCTCTAAGAACACACCGTTTCGGGCGACAAACACTTTTCCCTCTGACCGGTGGTAAAAGTAATATCCTAAAGTTTCCTTTGGATATCCCACGAACATGCACTTGTCCGATTTTGGAGTGAGTTTATCCGACTGTAGTCGCTTGACGTAAACCTCACAACCCCAAATCTTCAGAAAAGACAAACTGGGAGTCTTCCCAGTCCACATCTCATATGGTGTCTTAACTACGGACTTAGACGGCACCCTATTTAGTGTGAAAGCTGCTGTTTCTAGAGCGTATCCCCAAAACGACAAAGGTAGGTCCGACTGGCTCATCATTGATCGAACCATATCCAATAAAGTCCGATTACGTCGCTCAGACACGCCATTCCTCTGAGGCGTTCCAGGCGGCGTAAGCTGTGGAACAATTCCACAACTCTTTAGATGATTGCTAAACTCATGACTCAAATATTCACCACCACGATCTGATCGCAGTGCTTTAATTTTCTTGCCACGCTGATTTTCTACTTCATTCTGAAACTCTTTGAACTTTTCTAAGGATTCAGACTTGTGTTTCATTAAGTAGACATACCCATATCTACTAAAATCATCAGTGAAGGTTATGAAGTATTGGAATCCTCCCCTAGCTGTCGTACTCATTGGTCCGCACACATCAGTATGTATGAGTTCCAATAAATCTAATGTCCTCTCCGGTAAACCCGTGAAAGGCGCCTTGGTCATCTTACCAAGTAAGCAAGCTTCACATGTCTCGTATGATTCAAAATCAAACGAAGTTAAAAGCCCATCAGAATGAAGCTTCTTGATGCGATTCTCACTTATATGACCCAAACGACAGTGCCACATGTAGGTAGGACTTAAATCATTAGGCCGAGGCCTTTTAGCACTAATATTACAGATAGGTGCATCATCAAGATTTAAAATGAATAACCCATTCATAATGGATGCAAAAGCCACAAACATGCCATTCTTAGAGATCACACAACCATTGTTTTCACTCGCAAATGAATAACCATCCTTCATCAAACATGAAGGAGACATAATGTTTCGACTCATACTAGGAACTAGATAAGAATTATTTAACTCCAAAATAAATCCTGATGGGAGGTGGAGTTGCATCGTCCCGACGTTCAACGCAGCAACTCTTGCATTATTGCCTACCCGGAAATCAACTTCTCCTCTTTTCACGCTTCTACTTCTTATCATTCCCTGCATCGAATTGCAAATATGGGCAACCGATCCGGTATCAAATACCCAAGAATTAATATAAGAATCAGCAAGAAAAATTTCTGTAATGTGAATAGCAAGTGTACCTGCTGCGGCTGTACCCTTACCGTCGTGATCCTTAATAGAGGCCAAGTACTGCTTGCAATTCCTTTTCCAGTGACCAAGTTCTTTGCAATAAAAGCACTCTGCATCTGCAGCTGGTCCAGCCTTGGGCTTTTGATTTGGCTTGGATACTGTATCCTTTGCCTTGCCCTTCTTCTTTTGAGTTTTACCCTTCTTCTTAAAGTTGGGTTTGTTTTGGACCGCCATCACATGGCCGCTGCTGCCAGCGCTTTTCTTTATGTCCCCCTCTGCAGTTTTCAGCATGCCACATAGTTCATTGAGGCCCCTCTCCGCCCCATGCATATGGTAGTTCGTGATGAAGTTTCCATAGCTGGGCGGAAGAGATGCCAAAATGAAGTCAGTGGCCAACTCTTGGCTTATTGGGAAGCCTAGCTTCTCCAACCTCTGACTGTAACCAACCATTTTGATTACGTGTGGCCCAACTGCTGCGCCTTCTGCTAGCTTGCATTCCAGAAAGGCTTTGGACACATTGAACCTTTCAGTCCTAGCCTGAGTCTGGAACATATCCTTGAGCGCCACGATCATATCGTGTACCTCATGGTTTGTCTCAAACTGCATCTGCAGCTCAGGCTCCATGCAAGCAAGCATTAGGCAACTCACTTCAAGATTAGTATCCATTGCTTTCTTGTAAGCGGTTTTAGCTGCAGCAGTTGCATTTTCACCAGGATCCTCTGGTAGTGGGGTGTCTAGAACGTCTTCCTTTTTTCAGCCCTGAGAACAATTCTCAGGTTACGGATCCAATCCGTATAGTTTGTTCCATTTAACTTATCCTTTTCAAGAATTGATCGCAAAGTAAATGTTGGTGTGCTAGGTGCCATTTATCTACAACAAAATAATGCAGAATACTAAGACAAAAATATCCATGACAGAGTAAATCATATTAAACATTTAATAGTCTACTCCCACTAAAATCAATATCCCTCGATTGATACTTAGTGATTCAGAACCCACAACTAACAAGTCTACTAGTGAGCTTTAGCATCACCGCTAGAAGACAAGGTAGATCGGTAAGCAACTCCTTGCTAATCATATCATATATATGACTCCTGTTGTTGGGTGACATCTCTATGTCTCGGCTCCCAACCTTATGCCTCAAAGTCCTTAACCATTAAGCTGACTTTGTTTAAGTTAACCAACCCTTTTTGCAGTTCGTATCCGATACAAACCTATCTAGTCAAGGAAAACTGGTGGCACCCTAATTTCATAGACCCACCACCAATTGTACAAGACTTATGATAGTGCAAGGTTTGGAGAGGCATTAAAGCTTAAACATTTATGAGGGATCGTCCTACTTATAACATCGCACACAAGGACATATATGCAATATAAACAAGTAGAACAATAAGAATGGCATTCACACAACAGTTGTGATTCGGTATGGCTTGCTGTCACATGGTGATCCCCATCTCCAATAATCTGTCCATCACGATGATCTCCATCTCCATGATATAGGTATGCCATCCTCCAGGTGATGAGTCCTTCAAGACCTATCTAACGTATGCTGGTAAACAAATTACATATACGCTTTGGATCATCACATGTTGACACGCAGGTCATTACATTGAATTTGGACAATACATGTGGCTCCAGCCGTATTGCCCTGGTCACGACACGCAGGTCATGAATAATTTATTAACATGCATCATATACACAATAGCCATACCGATCACAAGATGTCCTGCAAAAACAGGTTAGACAAACACGTTTCTATACGTTCGCCACTTCAGCAGATAGCCACGGCGGTCCCATGCATCGTATGTATGGAAATTCCACTGGAAATCTCATGCGGTTGATCAAATCAACCCAAATCCGAGACTTTCGACCCGAAGAAGATTACACTCATGACGTTGATCTGTTACGTCAATCTGCTGGTTGTGTACGCAGTTAGCCCCGATGGTGATTCCAGCCGGTAGGGGCAAGTCGCGCATACAACAGAGAAGGACGAACTGATCTCTCCAGTCATATCCGATGTAATCTACTTCAACCCTTTATTACCAATTGATCTAATCAAACCGTGCATCAAGTAGATCCATCTCATGAACCTAGATCCAGACCTAAAACTACGCAGAACCTCCTCTGATACCACTGTAGGATTACGGGGATGCTACACTAGCGCAAAACAAAATTTTTAACCCCATAATACCAAGAACTACTGCGGTTATAGGTCATGGAATTACCACTAGACGTGCAGAGCAGCGGAAGACGTCTCGATGTAGACGAACGCGTCGAGCAGTGCCGTGCAGTCGCCGGCGTCCTTCACGTCCTCGCACGGTTCGTCCAAGTGCTCCAGATGCAGCACCTCCGAGGTATCCACACGTACAGGGAGGAAGCGCCGCGTACCGAACTGCTAGGTTCGTGACGGCGGCTTGGCGAGGGCGAGAGGCGAGCGGCGGCTGCTGGTTTGCAGGTGGCGAATTAGGTTATTTTTTAACCGCGCCCCCGCCCCTCATTATATAGGCGTTATGGTGGGCTTCTGACGCCGAGGCCCATCATTAACCCTAAAGCCCAGTCTAATTTCGGATCTAATCCGAATTAGGCTTCCTTCCCCTTAAGTGTGTGACCCTATAGGTTCACGTACAAATAGACATAGCCCGAGTACTCTTACTTGGTCCAATAATTGACAGCGGCCTCTAGCAAGACATGTCAACTCCTATGTGTACGTAAAGATCATATCAGACGAACCATTGCGACATTACGTACATGCTGTTCCCTTTGTCTCATGATATTTGGTCTGGCTCTAAGCTAACCTCTCTTTCTCGATACTGTGAATTGGAATCCTTTCAATGGTTAACTCTTAACCCTAGCACGGCCATGCATTTCTTGATCCAATCACTCGAGGGGCCCAGAGATATCTCTCTCACAAAGAGAGGGACAAATTCCATCTTGACTGACCATGCCTCAAAGCATGCTTCCTGACAAACCCAAAACTACCTTTATAACTACCCAGTTACGGGATAGCGTTTGATAGTCCCTAAGTAAGTCAATTCACATCTTGAGAACATGCGACAATCTCAGGTCTAAGGATACAGTATTCATGTTGCAAGAAGAGAACTATATTACAATATCTCACGTTGGGTCGGTCCAGCCTCATGTCATACATGCGCCCACATTATTAGTTTAACATCTCCATGTTCATGACTTGTGAAATGTAGTCATCAACTAATACATATGCTAGTCATCGACTCTGACTAGGGACATCATTTAGAATAACCATATAAGTAAAGAATCTCACAAACAATTCACATAATTGCTAATCAATACAAGGTGCCTTCCATGGATATTCAATTAAGCAATATATATATCATGGATACAAAGAAATATGCTCATCTCTATGATTATCTCTAGGGCATATTTCTAACATGAGCTTCTCTTCTCAATCAATCGGGACACCAAGTCCCCACAAGGACCACCACACAAATGGTGTCTCTTGCCTTGATTACAATTGAGTTGGGAACAAGAAAGAAAGAAGAAGAAAAGCAATCCAAGTGCAAGAACTCAAAAGAAAACAAATGTCGCTCTCTCTAGTCACTATTTGATTGGAATGATCTTTGGACTTGGGAGAGGATTTAATCTCTTGTTTGTGTCTTGAAATGAAGTCTAGAGCTCTTATATTGAATGCAAATGGCTGAAACTTGGATGCAATGAAGTGTGGTGGTTGGGGGGTATTTATAGCCCCAACCACCAATATGGCCGTTGGTGAAGGCTTCTGTCGTATGGCGCACCGGACACTGTCCGGTGCGCCAGCCACGTCACTAGGCCGTTGGGTTCTGACCGTTGGAGCTCTGACAATTGGGGCCACCGGACAGTCCGGTGGCTCACCGGACAGGTCCTATAGACTGTCCGGTGCGCCTTCTGGCGTCTGCTCTGACATCTGCGTGCGCAGGCGCGCACTATTTGCTTTTACTGTTCACTTGCAGGTGACCGTTGGCGTGAAGTAGTCGTTGCTCCGCTGGCACACCGGACAGTCCGGTGTTGCACCGGACAGTCCGGTGAATTATAGTGGAGCAACCTTCCAAATTCCTGAAGCTGGCAAGTTCAGAGTCATTCCTCCCTAGTGCACCGAACACTGTCCGGTGGTGCATCGGACACTGTCCGGTGGCACACCGGACAGTCCTGTGCGCCAGACCAGGGCTGCCTTCGGTATACTTTGCTCCTTTGTTTTGAACCCTTTCTTTTGACTTTGTATTGGTTTGTTGTGAACCTTTGGCACCTGTAGAACTCATAATCTAGAGCAAACTAGTTAGTCCAATTGTTTGTATTGGGCAATTCAACCACCAAAATTCATATAGGAAAAGGTTTGACCCTATTTCCCTTTCAGAAAGCTCACTCAGTCTAGGTGACCATTTGAGAGAGCGAAAGGGTTGAAAGAGACCCGGTCTTTGTGACCACCTCAACGGGGAGTAGGTTTTCAAGAACCAAACCTCGGTAAAACAAATCACCGTGTCATCTGCTTTATTTCTTGGTTGTTTTGTTTTTGCCCTCTCTTTTGGAGTCGATTTTAATTCTAACGCTAACCTTGGCTTGTAGTTGTGTTTTAAGTTTATAAATTTCAGATTCCACCTATTCACCCCTCCTCTAGGTGACTTTCAAAATGACTGTGCATTTTATGGCTCCAAAAAGAATAGTCTTCACCATCAAAGTGAGGAGGTTTACCGATTGGAATAGATAATAAATGAGCATTGGAATTATACGAGATGCGAGAATAATCAAAAGAGTAGTTCTGATTAACCGTTTTCTTTTTCGACGAAGAGTCTTCATCGTCATCATCCCTTGGTGAAGAAGTGGAGGCGTCGCTGTCGTAGTAGATGATCTTCTTGATGCGCCTCTTCTTCTTTCCATCCTTTCTCTTGTTGTTTGAGCTTGAGTCAATGGGACTATCACCTTTTGACTCATCAGCATAGAGGGTCTCCTTCTCCTTGTCGTTGATCGCCATCCCCTTGCCTTTAGGATCCATCTCTTCAGACGGTTAGTCCCTGAATGAAGAGTATGGCTCTGGTACCAATTGAGAGCACCTAGAGGGGGGTGAATAGGTGATCTTGTAAAAATCAAGTCTAAACAACACAAAGTTGGTTTATAATAAATGTTAGAGAGATCAAAACCAAGGTGATGTGAATAGAGAGGAGAGAACTCTTCACTTGATTGTTCCTTTAGGATATGTATTGAACTTAGGAACAATAACACAAGTGAATATATCAGAACTCTACGGAAGAAAACAATCACAAAGAAAGATGCACAAGTGACGGTGATTTTATCCCGTGGTTCGGCCAATGCCTACTCCACGTTGTGGTGACCTCCTTTGGTCAAGGATTGCACTCAATCCCTCTCAAGTGATCCAATGATAAAACTTGAGTACCTCCTTTGGTCAAGGATTGCACGCAGTCCATGTAAACTTGAGCACTCAATCCCTCCTTTGGTTCATTGTGATCTTCCTTTTATCAAGTGTTCACATTGTGAGGAATGTCCACAAGTTGGAGTCTCTCACCCTTACAGGATTGATCACAATTAAACCACAAGAGTAAGGGAGGGAATAGAAACACACGCAAGAGCTAGAGTCGCAGCAACGACACGCTCACGAGTCAAGAAACGAGCATACGAAACAACGCAGCGAAGTCACAGCTCAAACAAGTGTTCAAATCACAATCACAATGAACCAAATGTGTGCTTGCGGAGTCTAGGCATTATAGGATGTTCAATAGAGGCTTGGTGTACTGCTCCATGCGCCTAGGGGTCCCTTTTATATACCCAAGGGAGCTAGGAGCTGTTGAAGCTCCATTTGGAAGGCCATCGTTGCCTTCTATCCGCTGGTGCACCAGACTGTCCGGTGCACACCTGACAGTGAACAGTACGTGCACTGGACATGACAAAGAATCACTTGATTGGTTGATTTCCTCTTCTGTGGGGCATCGGACTGTTCGATGCGCCATGTGACCGTTGGCCCGAGGCTGACTTGGCAGCTAGCCGTTGCACGGCTGGTACACCGGACTGTCCGGCACCACGCGCGAACTGTCCGGTGAATTTTAGCCGACATTGGCTAAAAACCCCAGGAGCAGAGAGTTGGGCTGGACTATGCATCGGACTGTCCGGTGCACATCAGACTGTCCGGTGGGTGGCACCGGACCGTCCGGTGCTACGCAGTCTAGCAGCATTTCCCTGTTCCTTCCTTTGTTTTCTTTTGCTCCTTTTGGACTTGACTTTACTAAGTCTCTGGCACTTAGACAAACATTATTAGCACACAAAACAATTGACTAAGTGTTCGGAGCTTACCTTTTCACTTAGTCCATCTAGATTTTCATTATGACCTCTTGGAGCTCAATTTACTTTGCTCATTCATTATGTTAGTTACACATAATGTGTTATGCATCTAATCACCAAAACAATATAGAAATGGCCCAAGGGCACATTTCCCTTTCAGTTAGTACAAAAGTTGCGCTTGCTATTTTTCTGTGGGCGTGCGGGGGGCCTAATCATTTCGACAGATAAGAAATAAGTTTGACCACTCATTGGAAACTATAAGCCATAAATTTAGTGAAGTACTTGACACAATATATAGGATGTTCAATGACATGATTAAGCCCAAGGATGCCCATTTCACTGATATTCACCCAAGACTACGGGAGGCTCGGTTTTGGCCACATTTTAAGGACTGCATAGGAGCTATTGTTGGAAGCAACTTTCCTGCCTCTGTCCCTTTGTGAGAGCAACCAAAATATATTGGTCGTCACGAGTATGCATTACAGAATATCATGACCATTTGTGAGATTGATATGAGGTACACATTTGTCATCACTGGTTGACCTCGTTCCATGCACGATACTAGAGTTCTACAGGATACTCTCATCATGTACGACGATAGGTTCCCACATCCTCCAGAAGTTATTACTCCAATCTACGTTTGTAGCATTTCGAAGTCACCTCGTTATGTATGACCTTAACCATGATAATTTTGTATTTCAGGGAAATATTATCTTATTGATTTGGGGTACCTCAGCAAGACGGGATACCTTGCACCTTATAAAGGTAAAAAATACCACATTTCCGAATGTCAGGATGGGAGGAAACCTGTTGCTGCCAAAGAGGTTTTCAACTATACGCACTCATCCACGAGGAATATTATAGAATGATCATTTTGGGTGCCGAAGATGAAGTGGATAATTCTTCTCAGCTTGCCTTCATTTTCACTGAGGAACCAATCCAAGATAATTATAACATGCAAGATGTTGCATAACTTCATTTGGGACAGTGCTATACACTTTTGCGGCTGTTGGGGCGAAGGCGAACACGCTACCCTTCGCTCTATGACTTCGCCTGCCCATCGCGCAGATGGTCACATCCACAGAACGCGTCCGAAGAAGCCGAAGGCACCGACCGGACGAAGACCTGCGCGGTCCCCTTCGCGGACGAGTTGCAAGACGAAGGCGCTGTCGAAGTCTACGGGTCTCCCATGCCGTCACCACCCCAGGAGGTACCATGTGGGATTCGGCCCATGGTAATGGGCCCCTCGAGGATAAGCGTGTTAAGGGCTGAGTCTGTAATAGCCTTACCGTAATGACTGCCTGTAACCTCCCCTCGTGGGAATATTCTGGGGATAAACCGGGTACTCGAGGGCATAAACGTCTTTGACAAGGGTCAGGCGGCCACTCGGGTGCCTATAAATACCTCGTACAGTGCCCCCCAATAGTAAGAAGAAGAGTTCTTGGCATTCATACCAAACCTTATAAACACACTTTGTGTTTCCCCGTTGGATTAACCAGCCCGGACGGAAAGGTTCCCAACATTTGGCGCCCACCGTTCGTGCTACGAAAAACAACCCGCGATGGCCCCCAAGCGAGCTAATTTGAAGGCTGTCCCATCCATCGACGACGCGGCAAAGGCAGCGCTTCTGGCAGACAAGAAAGGCAAGTCCCTCGTGGACACCACCCCCAAGAGGCCTTCGAAGACAACGCTGTTAACAGCAAAAGGCAGCGGGAAGACCACCCCGCCCCCAACGGCACCGTACACACGTGCAGTTCCGAAGGCGCACCCCAGGCACCACCGCCAGGCTCCGCTCCACCAGAGGGTGAAGACACCATAGAGGACGGAGAAGTCATCGGCATCTCACCCGAAGACCAGCTAAAGCTACAAGCTCTACGCATCAAAAACCACCACCTCTAGAAGTAGAAAGAAATCCTCGAAGCCAAGCGTCAACGAGTCACCATGCAAGCCAAGGTGCGCCAGATGATACAAGACGAGGAGCAGAGAGCTCGGGAGCTCGAACAAGAGATCGCGCTCATTCAAAGCGAAGGCCAGTACAACCTACAGCGCGGCCCGCCCGCACCGCCAACACCTCTCCAGCAGTACATCCAGGCCAGAGACCCATGCATACCACAACGCGACCCTTTCATCCCACCAGTCACAGCTTTCCAGGGGATCAACTACCTCGACGAGCGAAGCCCCCTAGCTCCACAACTCTAAGCATCACCCTGGCCCACCAACTTCAGGGCCGGCACCTACCCCAAATACTACGGCAGTACCAATCCGGCTCAGTACATCATGAGCTACCAGGTAGCCGTCGCGTCGTCCGGAGGGGACGACGCCACAATGGCCAAATCCTTCATCATTGCACTTGAAGGCCCGGCCTTGACTTGGTACACCAGGTTACCGCCACTGTCCATTGATTCCTGGAAAGGGCTTCGCGACAAGTTCCTGCTCAACTTCCAAGGGTACCGACCTGACACAGACGCTCGGGTCGAGTTATCTCTCTGCAAGCAGCAAGAGAAGGAAACCCTTCGTGAGTACTACAGGAAATTCCTGACGCTCAAATCGCAACTGCCATCAATTGACGATCACATCGCAATCCATTACCCCATCAGCGGTCTTCAGGCTGGTGTTCTGTACAGTCATTGCATCAGGGACCCACCCAAGAATCTACAAGAGCTATACCAATTATTTGAGAAGTACGCCAGGTCCGAAGAACTCCATCAACACAAGGTCGAGTCTCAGCGGAAGCCCAAGGACCATCCGCAGCCCAGCAGAACCTGGACACGACCAGCGCAGCCAGACTCCGGCCGGGTCAACCACAATCATCATCAGGTGCACAACATTGCCAACTAGCAGCCAGCCGGAGAAACCACCTGTCGTCAGGAATACCACACCTAGGGCTGTGGCAACGGCACAAGGAGAAGAGGCCACGAACGGACACAGCAGTCGCGCAGATTCTATTGTTTGTTTCACGGCGAAGACTGTGCTGACCCAACAAGGGATTGTCCGGAGACCAAGGCCACCAGAGACAGAATATCCAGAGCACAACCAGCCAACAACCAGAGGGTAGTAGCGCACACATACCATCAACAGCAACCCTACCACAACGAGCAAATCCAGCATCCACCCAACCACGCTTACCAGCACCAAGAGGTCTAGGTCCTACCACCACAGCCTCCACATCACCAAAACCCACCACACCACCACCACCCACAAGCACCCAAATAGGAGGACTTCGCCGAACCCCCATATCGGAGAGTTATCCATATGATCACTGGGGGATCGAGCATGGACTTCGACACAAAGCGGCAGAAAAAGGACCACTACCGAAGCGTGAACCATGTCACCCTTACTGGCCTAGTAGTGTAGACGAAGTGGTCCCATGTACCGCTCACCTTCGACGCCAGAGACGTCGACCTACGCAGCGCTCCTCACGCAGTCGCCTTGGTGATCAATTGCAGTGTAGCAGGCTGGGATTTACACAAAGTATTGGTCGACAACGGGAGTCAAGCCGACATTATTTTCCTGCACGCCTTTTATCACATGGGAATAAGCCACAACCTACTCAAACCTGTAGACAATCCCCTTTACGGCTTCGGCGACAAGGACACCTTCCCCGTCAGCAAGATCGAGCTCCCATGTCATTTGGTACAGCACCCAATGCGTGAAGTGAGCAGGTCACCTTCGACATTGTCGACATGATCTATCCATACAATGCCATAATGGGTCAAGGCTCAATCAACAAGTTTGAGGTGACCATTCAGGGACTCTACCTTTGCATGAAAATCCAGGCCCACAAGGCGTGATCACTGTCTACGGCAACCAGCAGACAACACGCAACATTGAAAAGGACTTCGTTCCAGGGCAGCGGAACGTACACTACCTCACGGCAAAGCGCGAAGACTTTGAAAGCAGTCACCCGATCATAGACTGAAAAATCAAAGCGCAGCTGCAAAGCAACGACGGAATGAAGGCGGTACCCCTTGACCCAGCAACGCCCAGGCAAACGGTCATAATAAGCGAAGACCTAACCTCGCAATACGAGGAAAAGCTCATTTCATGTCTCTCTCGCAACAAGGATGTCTTCGCTTGGTTGGCCCTCGACCTGGTTAGGGTCAGCCGCTCCATCATCGAGCACAGCCTGGGCATCGACTCCTCGGTGCGCCCAAAAAAGCAGTGACTACGAAAAATGTCCGATGAGAAAACTGAAGCAGCCAAGGCCGAAGTGCACCGCCTGCTAGAAGCCAAATTCATCGAGCCAATTGCCTATCCCACATGGCTCGCCAATGTGGTCATAGTGCAAAAGAAGAGCGACAAGTGGCGCATGTGCATAGACTTCACAAGCCTCAACAAGGCTTGTCCCAAGGATAACTTCCCCTTGCCACGGATCGACAAAATAGTCGATAGCGCAGCAGGCTGCGAAGTCATGTCACTCCTCGATTGAGTCTATGGGTACCACTAGATTTACATGACAGAGCAGGACAAGGCAAGCACAAGCTTCATCACACCCTTCAGCACATACTGCTTCGTAAGAATGCCAGAGGGACTCAAGAATGTCGGATCCACCTTCTATCACCTCACCAAGAGGGTCCTCGAAAGCCAAGTCGGCCGCAACATTTTCACCTACGTGGACGACATTGTTGTTGCGAGCAAAAACAAAAAGGATCACCTGGCTGATCTCGCAGAAACATTCGCCAACATGTGCGACGCACGGCTTCGGCTAAACCCTGAGAAGTGTGTCTTTGGAGTTTGCCAGGGAAAATACTTGGTTACCTGGTGTCGGCGTTTCGAGACCGGGGGGTCCCCGAGCCGACGAGTGAGTGTGCCGCGTGCCCCAGCCCAGATGGGTCGAGCGCGTGAGCGAGCGCGAAGGGGGGAGAGAGCGAGGTGGCCGGAGCCGGGTCGTGAGGGAGTCGGAGATCCCGCGGCCTTCGTGTTTGTCCCGCGCCCAGGTCGGGTGCGCTTGCAGTAGGGGGTTACAAGCGTCCGCGCGGGTGAGGGGAGCGAGCGGCCCCAAGAGAGCGCCTGCCCCTGCCCTCGTTCCCGCGAGGCCAACCTTCTCTAAGAAGGCCCTGGTCCTTCCTTTTATAGGCGTAAGGAGAGGATCCAGGTGTACAAATGGGGGTGTAGCAAGGTGCTACGTGTCTAGCGGGGGAGAGCTAGCGCCCTAAGTACATGCCAAGGTGGCAGCCGGAGAGATCTTGGCACCCAGCTGGTGTGGCGTCGTGGCTGTCGGAGAAGCAATGGAGCCTGGCAGAGGGACAGCTGTCGGAGTGGTTGGGCCCTTGCTGACGTCCCCCTGCTTCCGTAAGGGAGCTGAGAGCCGCCGTCGTCATGGATCTAGCGGGGCGCCATCATTGCCTATCTGGCGGAGCCGGCCAGATGGGACGTCGGTCCTGTTCTCTGCGGCCCGAGTCGGCTCGGGGTAGGGTGATGATGACGCTTCCTGTTGACGTGGCGGACTTGTGCCCTAGGTCGGGCGACGTGGAGGCTCCTCCGAAGCCGAGGTCGAGTCTGTCCTGCATGGCCGAGGTCGAGCCCGAGCTCTGGGTCGGGCGAGGCGGAGGTCGTTCGGCAGAGGCCAGGGCGGAGTCCGAGCCCTGGGTCGGGCGAAGCGGAGTTCGTCGTCTTCCGGGGCCTTAGCCCGAGTCCGAGCCCTGGGTCGGGCGGAGCGGAGTTCGCCGTCTTCCGGGGCCTTAGCCCAAGTCCGAGCCCTGGGTCGGGCGGAGCGAAGTTCGCCGTCTTCCGGGGCCTTAGCCCGAGTCCGAGCCCTGGGTCGGGCGGAGCGGAGTTCGCCGTCTTCCGGGGCCTTAGCCCGAGTCCGAGCCCTGGGTCGGGCGGAGTGGAGTTCGCCGTCTTCCGGGGCCTTAGCCCGAGTCCGAGCCCTGGGTCGGGCGGAGCTTCCTATGGTGCTTTTGGCCAAGCCTGGCCGCCCGTCAGTCTCACTCTTTGCGTTAAAGGCCCCAGTGACTTGGTCGGTCGGCGCGGTGATTTAGTCAGGGTTGCTTCTTAACGAAGGCAAGGCCTCGGGCGAGCCGGAGATGCGTCTGCCGTAAAAAAGGGGGCCTCGGGCGAGACGGAAACACCTCAGGGTCGGCTGCCCTTGCCCGAGGCTAGGCTCGGGCGTGGCGTGATCGAGTCGCTCGTATGAACTGATCCCTGACTTAATCAAACCCATCAGGCCTCTGCAGCATTATGCTGATGGGGGTTACCAGCTGAGAATTAGGCGTCTTGAGGGTACCCCTAATTATGGTCCCCGACAGTAGCCCCCGAGCCTCGAAGGGAGTGTTAGCACTCGCTTGGAGGCTTTCGTCGCACTTTTTTGCAAGGGGACCAGCCTTTCTCGGTTGCACTTTGTTCCGGTGGGTGCGCGCGAGCGCACCCGCCGGGTGTAGCCCCCGAGGCCTCGGAGGAGTGGTTTCACTCCTTCGAGGTCTTAATGCCTTGCGTAATGCTTTGGCTGGTCTGGCGGTTCCCTCATGCGAACAGGCCGTAGCCCGGGTGCACTGTCGGGGCCCAAGTTCTCGGGCTGGTATGTTGACGCTGTCAACGGTTCGGCCGGAGCCGGGTTTGCGAGAGCAGCCCCCGAGCCTCCGCACAGGGCGAGAGGACGATCAGGGACAGACTCGGCTTTTTTACATACGCCCCTACGTCGCCTTTCCGCAAGGAGGAGGGGGGGAGAGCGCCATGTTACCCTCGATGGGCACCGAACATGGTGTCTCCGGTGAGCTGCAATCGGGTAATCCGAGTGGACGTCCGTGCCCCGTTCGTTGGGGGTCGGCTAGGGGCCCGGAGGCACGCCCAAAAGTACCTGCGGGTGACCTGCCGGACCCGGTCCCCTGGCGACAGGGTCCGAGGGCTCGATGCCTCCCTCCGATGGGATTCCGTTACAGGTTCGTTCCCGCTGGTCTCGGAAATGTCCTAGGGTACCTCTGGAGCGCAGCCCGAGCCTTGGTTATGTATCGAACGTACCCCTGGTCATCCCTCGCTCGGTGTCTGAGGCGACTGTGAACCCTTCGGGGGGCCAGCCTTCGAACCCCTGATCAGTAATGGGCGCGGAGCCCGAGTAGCCTGAGGCGGTCGTGGAACCTTTCGGGGGGCCGACCTTCGAACCTCTGACCAGTAGTGGGTGTCGGGCCCACGCGATCTGAGGCGGCTGTTGAACCCTTCGGGGGGCCAGCCTTCGAACCCCTGATCAGTAAGGAGGCTCGGAGCCTAGTTCCTTCACGGGGAAGGATCCCTTTGGGGGTATCCCTTTTCCCGGTCCCTATTGCAAGAGATAGAGAAAGAAGGAAAAGGGAAAAAGGATACGAAATTGAACGACTGGGCGTACCTTTTTTGGTGTGGTTGTTTTGGCGAAGGCGAAACGTCGCCAGCTGTTTCCGCCAGAAGCGCTGCCCGTCGAGCCGCGGAGTTAATGCGCCGGGGCGAGCGGTCGGCGAGGCTGCCGTTGCGTGCGCGAGCCGTTCGAGGAACGGGTCACGGGCGTGTCGTCTTCACACCGTGAGAGGGGGTTCTCTCGCTGCCTCCGGATGGGACGTGAGCTTGGCTGACGGCGTGGCTGCTGCTCCCGCGCGCCTGCCACCGTCATTACTGCCGGCCCACTTTTGACCGCGTTTGACCGCTGCGTCAGGCTGGTGCCGCTGGGTCGCGCGCTGGGTCGCCTTGGGTCGCGGTATTGGTTCCGCAATCGAGGAGGTGCGGCGGTGGCGCAAGTGGTACAGTGGCTTGCATGCAGCATCCGGCGCGCCGGTTGCGCGACGCGTGGGCTTGAGCCTCCGTGCTGGCCTGTCAGGAGTCGGAGAGGCGCGTCCACTTGGCGCGGTTGCATGCCGCCCGCATGGCTGCCCGCCCCTTTCGCCCGTTGGTCTGGGCAAAAGTGGAGGGTCGCTTGTGACCGCTGGGTGGTTGCGCGCGCCGTGCGTGGCGGTTCGGCTTCTTCTGCTCGGAGCCGGTCTGCATGACATGTGGGTCCCAGCCCCCGCGCCGCAGGGGAGGGCTTTGGAGGCGTGTTGGAGAAGACTCAGCCCGTGACGGTTGGGGGCGCAAGCAGGGAGAGTTGCCTTTAAAAGGAGGGCGACCCCTTCCGTAAGGCGACCATGTCTTCTTCCTCCCTTATGCATCGTGTCTTTCCACCTTTCAAGCCCCCAGATGGGGGAAACCGCCGTCTCCGTGCCTCATCGTCGGAGGACACTACTCCGTGGGAGTGGGTACCTTTCAGCCATCGTTCGGCTTCAAGGATTTTCATCACACAGCCCGGCGGCTCCCCTCCGCTGGTGATCACCCAAGACGGTGGCCTCCAGCTCCCGGATGGGGAGAGGCAAACCGGGCTGCGGTCCCGGCCCCGCCCTCAGTGTTGAGGGTGTTCGTCATCCTCGCCGGGGCGGGGAGCGAGGCGAGCCGGGGCTCCACCTCCTACGCGGGTCGGCGGACCACCTCATTTTCCAGCTTCTGGTGGTGGCAATCGCCCTTTAGCCCTACGGCGGAGACATCCTCCAGCCATGCCGGGGAAGGCGAACTGTTGCTGCCCAGCTAGGATGCAACATTCCGTCTTCCTCCTCGCATTCGCGGCGAGGACGGCTGCGAGGATCTGCCGGGGTGCTTAGGGGCGTCCCGCGTTTGCTGGTGGTTCACCCATAGCTTGTCGCTCCACGGGCTCCCCTGGCGGGGAGGTTGTCCGTACCCGCGGGGGCGAAACCGGAGTTTTGTTTGTGATGGCACTTCGAGTGCCGGGTTTTTTTTGTTCATTTCGGCTTTCGGGGCCTGAACATATATGTAACGTCGGCACAGAGCCATGTTTTTTCCTCATTTCCGAGCACTAAGACTCGTCTGCTGATTGCCTGAACCGCTTCACCAAGCATGAGTCGCCCCGTGTCAAGGTGACGAGCGAGGTATCCGTATCCCGAAGGCGTAGGAGTCCCTCGGCTCGGTCGACCCTGCTGTCCGAGGCTCCTCTAGCTTAGTTAAAGAGACCCCTCGGCCGCTCTTCGACGAGCCGAGGCCAGGGGTAGCGTTATCAGCATGAACAGAGGCGAGGTTGGCTCGAAAATGAAACCTGGTTGGCCGGAGCCTAGCCGAGTTGTCCGCTGGCAGGATCGACGCCGGAGTTGGTCAGCCGAGGCTTCGGACCGGGCTGGTGCCCTCGGAAGGTGGTTGGCCGAGGCCCCGGAGGTGGCCGGCCGAGCCGCCCGCTCGGGCCGGATCCCGGAGAAGTCCCGGACAGCGATTGCCCAGGCGTGGTGCTGACGTCGTCCTTCGGAGCGGAGGCCCTCGGACCGCGTCGCCGTCCGCGGCTAGGTCGGGCCTCGCCGAAGGTGCCGTCGATGCCGAGGGTGTCGCTGCCCCCTTCCAGCGTCAAGACCCGAGCCTGCAGGATTAGCTTGTCTTGTAGTGTGTGCTTTGTGCGACCGTCGAGGCCAGAACACACACCCTTGTCGCGTGTTAAGCTGCGTCTCTCTTCCTCTTGTTTCGAGTGTCTGGACCTTTTGTTGGTAACAGGGATGTTTGTGTGAGCGAAAGTTGCTTTTTGCGGAAGGTGAGGAGTGAGGTATCCGTATCCCGGAGGCGTGGGAGTCCCTCGGCTCGGTCGGCCTTGCCGCTTACGCGCACTTTTACTCGTTCATGAGGCCCTATCACCGACTTTGGTCGAGAAGACTCGAAGAATCGCTTCGACAGAAAGGGCTTCCGAACGTAGAGACTTGTTCGATCCGTGGAGTCACCTTATCCGAACGCGAGTTACTTATCGCAGAAGGTGATGAGTGAGGTATCCGTATCCCGGAGGCGTAGGAGTCCCTCGGCTCGGTCAGCCTTGACTGCTTACGTGTACCCCGCCGTTTCCAGGACCCACTTTTCGAAGTAGTCAAAAAGCACGAAAGATATTCTGGTAAAAGAGATTTTCTGTTCGAGGAAAATTTTGACGCAGAGGGGGTTTCCCCCCTTTTAGCCCCCGAGGGAGGGTCGGGCTTTGCCGAGGCGAGGCCGACCCTTCCTTGTTGACTAAACTTTGCGTGGGTGCGAGGTATATGAACAACTTGGAAACATCTTAAGGGTAGAAGCGACGTAGCTGTTGGATGTTCCAGCGTTGCCGTAGACCTCGCCTTGACTGTTGGCCAGCTTGTATGTTCCGGGCTTCAGGACTTTTGCGATGACGAATGGCCCCTCCCAGGGGGGCGTGAGCTTGTGCCTCCCTCGGGCGTCTTGCCGCAGCCGAAGCACCAGGTCGCCCACCTGGAGCTCTCGGGGTCGGACCCCTCGGGCGTGGTAGCGTCGCAGGGACTGCTGATACCGCGCCGAGTGTAGTAAGGCCCTGTCCCGAGCCTCGTCCAGCTGGTCCAGCGAGTCTTCTCGGCTAGCTTGGTTGCTTTCATCGTCGTAGGCCCTCGTCCTCGGGGAGCCGTATTCCAGGTCAGTGGGCAAGACGGCCTCGGCCCCGTAGACCAGGAAGAACGGCGTGAAACCTGTGGCTCGGCTCGGCGTCGTCCTCAGGCTCCAGACCACCGAGGGGAGTTCCTTCATCCATCGCTTGCCGAACTTGTTGAGATCATTGTAAATCCGGGGCTTGAGCCCTTGTAGAATCATGTCGTTGGCACGTTCTACTTGCCCATTCGACATGGGATGAGCTACGGCGGCCCAGTCTACCCGGATGTTGTGATCCTCGCAAAAATCCAAGAATTTTTTGCCGGTGAACTGGGTGCCGTTGTCGGTGATGATGGAGTTCGGAACCCCAAAGCGATGGATGATGTTGGTGAAGAATGCCACCACCTGCTCGGATCTGATGCTGTTCAGGGGTCGGACCTCGATCCACTTGGAGAATTTGTCGACGGCGACCAGCAGGTGCGTGTAGCCCCCGGGCACCTTCTGCAGAGGGCCGACGAGGTCCAGACCCCACACAGCGAAGGGCCAGGTGATGGGTATCGTCTGCAGAGCCTGAGCGGGCAGGTGGGTCTGCTTTGCATAGAATTGGCACCCTTCGCAGGCGCGGACAATTCTAGTGGCGTCAGCCACCGCCGTCGGCCAGTAGAAGCCTTGGCGGAAAGCGTTCCCGACGAGGGTTCGAGGTGCTGCATGATGGCCGCAAGCCCCCGAGTGTATTTCCCGCAGGAGTTCCTGACCTTCGGTGATGGAGATGCATCGCTGGAGGATGCCCGAGGGGCTATGGTGGTAGAGCTCCTTCTCATCGCCCAGCAAGACGAACGACTTGGCGCGTCGCGCTACCCCGCCGAGCCTCGGCTCGGTCGAGGGGCAGTTCTCCTTGTCGGAGATATTGCAGGTACGGGGTCTGCCAATCTTGACCTGGCGTGACCCCGCTCCGCTCCTCCTCGATGCGCAGTGCTTCGCCCTCGGGGGCCGAGGGTTCCTCGGGCTGAACCGAGGATGGCTCGGGCTGGGCCGAGGTCACCTCGGACGGGGCCGAGGGCGCCTCGGGCTCGGGCGTGTCGCCAATCTTGACGGAGGGTTGGTGCAGATCCCGGGAGAAGACGTCCGGGGGAACCGTCGTTCGCCCCGAGGCTATCTTTGCCAGCTCGTCCGCAGTCTCGTTGTAGCGTCGGGCGATGTGGTTAAGTTCGAGCCCGTAGAACTTGTCTTCTAGGCGTCGAACCTCATCACAATAGGCCTCCATCTTCGGGTCGAGGCAGTGGGAGTTCTTCATGACTTGGTCGATGACGAGCTGCGAGTCGCCGCGTGCATCGAGGCGTCGGACCCCTAGCTCGATGGCGATTCGCAATCCGTTGATCAGAGCCTCGTACTCAGCCACATTGTTGGACGCCGGGAAATGGAGGCGGAGCACGTAGCGCAGGTGTTTCCCGAGGGGCGAGACGAAGAGCAGGCCCGCGCCGGCTCCCGTCTTCATCAGCGGCCCGTCGAAAAACATGGTCCAGAGCTCCGGTTGGATCGGAGCCGTCGGCAACTGGGTGTCGACCCATTCGGCTACGAAGTCCGCCAGTACCTGGGACTTGATGGCCTTCCGAGGGGCGAACGAGATTGTCTCGCCCATGATTTCCACCGCCCACTTTGCGATTCGTCCCGAGGCTTCTCGGCACTGGATGATCTCCCCCAGGGGGAAGGATGACACCACAGTCACCGGATGAGACTCGAAGTAATGTCGCAGCTTTCGCCTCGTCAGGATCACTGCATACAGCAGCTTCTGGACTTGTGGGTAGCGGATCTTGGTCTCGGACAGCACCTCGCTGACGAAGTAAACTGGCCTCTGAATGGGCAAAGCATGCCCCTCTTCCTGCCTTTCGACCACGATCGCGGCGCTAACCACCTGAGTGGTAGCGGCGACGTAGACCAGGAGGGCCTCTCCATCAGCTGGGGGTACCAAGACGGGCGCCTGGGTGAGGAGCGCCTTCAGGTTCCCGAGAGCTTTTTCGGCCTCGGGAGTCCAAGTGAAGCACTCGGCCTTCCTTAAGAGACGGTACAGGGGCAGGCCTCTTTCGCCGAGGCGCGAGATGAAACGGCTCAAGGCCGCGAGACATCCCATGACCCTCTGTACGCCTTTTAAGTCCTTGATGGGCCCCATGCTTGTGATGGCTGCGATCTTTTCCGGGTTGGCTTCGATGCCCCGCTCGGAGACGATGAATCCCAAGAGCATGCCTCGGGGCACCCCGAAGACGCACTTCTCGGGATTGAGCTTGACGCCCTTCGCCTTGAGACACCGGAATGTCAGTTCAAGGTCGGAAAGAAGGTCGGAGGCTTTCCTCGTCTTGACTACGATGTCATCGACGTAGGCCTCGACCGTGCGACCGATGTGTTCGCCGAACACATGGTTCATGCACCGCTGGTACGTTGCACCCGCGTTCCTCAAACCGAACGGCATGGTGACATAACAGTACATGCCGAAGGGCGTGATGAAAGAAGTCGCGAGCTGGTCGGACTCTTTCATCTTGATTTGATGATACCCTGAGTAGGCATCGAGGAAAGACAGGGTTTCGCACCCCGCAGTGGAGTCCACGATTTGATCGATGCGAGGTAGAGGGTAGGGGACCTTCGGACATGCTTTGTTGAGACCAGTGTAGTCTACACACATCCGCCATTTCCCCCCCTTTCTTCCTCACAAGTACAAGGTTGGCAAGCCATTCGGGATGGAATACCTCTTTGATGAACCCTGCTGCCATCAGCTTGTGGATCTCCTCGCCTATCACCCTGCGCCTTTCCTCGTCGAATCGGCGCAGAGGCTGTCTGACCGGTCGGGCTCCGGCCCGAATATCCAGCGAGTGCTCGGCGACATCCCTCGGTATGCCGGGCATGTCCGAGGGACTCCACGCAAAGACGTCGGCGTTTGCACGGAGAAAGTCGACGAGCACTGCTTCCTACTTGGGGTCGAGCCCGGAACCAATCCGGATCTGCTTGGAGGTGTCGCCACTGGGGTCGAGAGGGACGGCCTTAACCGTCTCCGCTGGCTCGAAGTTGCCGGCATGTCGCTTCACGTCCGGCACCTCCCGGGAGAGGTTTTCCAGGTCGGCGATGAGGGCCTCGGACTCGGCGAGGGCCTCAGCGTACTCCACGCACTCCACATCGCATTCGAGCGCGTGTTTGTACGTGGGACCGATGGTGATGACCCCATTGGGGCCCGGCATCTTGAGCTTCAGGTAAGTGTAGTTGGGGATGGCCATGAACTTCGCGTAGCATGGCCTTCCCAACACTGCGTGGTAGGTTCCTCGGAACCCGACCACTTCGAACGTCAAAGTCTCCCTTCGGAAGTTGGAGGGTGTTCCGAAGCAGACAGGAAGGTCGAGCCATCCGAGGGGCTGGACGCGCTTCCCAGGAATGATCCCGTGGAAGGGTGCAGCGCCTGCTCGGACGGATGACAGATCGACGCGCAGGAGCCTGAGGGTCTCGGCGTAGATGATATTGAGGCAGCTGCCCCCATCCATCAGGACCTTGGTGAGCCTGACGTCGCCGATGACGGGATCGACGACGAGCGGGTACTTCCCCGGGCTCGGCACGTGGTCGGGGTGGTCATCCTGGTCGAAGGTGATGGGCTTGTCGGACCAGTCTAGGTAGACTGGTGCCGCCACCTTCACCGAGCAGACCTCCCGACGCTCTTGCTTACGATGCCGAGCCGAGGCATTCGCCGCATGCCCTCCGTAGATCATGAAGCAGTCGCGGACCTCGGGGAACTCTCCTGCTTGGTGATCTTCCTTTTTGTCGTCGTCCCGGGCCCTGCCACCCTCTGCAGGTGGCCCGGCCCGGTGGAAGTGGCGTCGAAGCATGACGCACTCCTCGAGGGTGTGCTTGACGGGCCCCTGATGGTAGGGGCACGTCTCCTTGAGTGCCCTGTCGAAGAGGTTGGCGCCTCCGGGGGGCTTCCGTGGGTTCTTGTATTCGGCGGCGGCGACAAGGTCCGTGCTGGTGGCGTCGCGTTTCGCTTGCGACTTCCTCCTGCCTTTCTTCCTGGCGCCGAGCGGAGTAGACACCTCGGGAGCATCTTCCGATGGGCGGCCCTGGGGCTGCTTGTCCTTTCGGAAGATGGCCTCGACCGCCTCCTGACCAGAGGCAAACTTGGTGGCGATGTCCATCAGCTCGCTCGTCCTAGTCGGGGTCTTGCGACCCAACTTGCTCACCAGGTCACGGTAGGTGGTGCCGGCAAGGAATGCGCCGATGACATCGGAGTCGGTGATGTTGGGCAGCTCGGTGCGCTGCTTCGAGAATCGCCGGATGTAGTCCCGAAGAGACTCTCCCGGCTGTTGCCGGCAGCTTCGGAGGTCCCAGGAATTCCCGGGGCGCACGTACGTGCCTTGGAAGTTGCCGGCGAAAGCTTGGACCAGATCCTCCCAGTTGGAAATCTGCCCCGGAGGCAGGTGCTCCAACCAAGCGCGAGCGGTGTCGGAGAGGAACAGGGGGAGGTTGCGGATGATTTGGTTGTCGTCGCCCGTTCCACCCAGTTGACAGGCCAGGCGGTAGTCCGCGAGCCACAATTCCGGTCTCGTTTCCCCCGAGTACTTTGTGATAGTAGTCGGGGGTCGGAATCGGGGCGGAAACGGCGCCCGCCGAATGGCCCGGCTGAAGACCTGCGGACCGGGTGGTTCGGGCGAGGGACTCCGATCCTCCCCGCTGTCGTAGCGTCCCCCACGCCTGGGGTGATAACCTCGGCGCACCCTTTCGTCGAGGTGGGCCCGACGGTCGCGATGAGGGTGCTCGTCGCCGAGGTGGCCCGGGGCCGCAGGCGCGGTGTTGCGCGTGCGCCCGGTGTAGACCGAGGCTTCCCGCATGAGTCGGGAAGTCGCGGCACGAGGTTCCGAGGGGTACCCCTGTCTTCGGGAGGAAGAGCTCTCGGCCCGCCGGGCCGCAGCGCCTTCCAGGAGATGCTTGAGCTCTCCCTGGATTCGCCGACCCTTGGTGGTTGATGACTCCGGCATCGTGCGGAGGAGCATCGCTGCGGCTGCCAGGTCCTGACCGGTTCCGCCGGATGCGGGTGACGGTCTGTCCCTGGCATCGTTGGCGATGCGGTGCTGGAGACCTTGGGGCAGGTGACGTATTTCTCCGGCCGGGGGCTGGCCCGCCCATACCGGCCCGACGTCCCGGCGGATTGCCTCGAGCGCTCCTGTTCCCTCATCGAGCCCGGCTCGCGCCCCGCGGACTTGCTCGAGCTGTGGGTCGTGACCCCCCGCCGGAACGGGGACCACAGCTAGCTCCCGCGGGATGTCGGCGCGAGGCGCTGGCCTAGGGGGATCACCATCCTTTGGCATGCCGAGACAGCTGCCTCCGGAGGGATCCCCTAGCTCGACGTGGAAACATTCGCGGCTCGGGCCGCAGTCCTTGTCGTCAAGGCTGCGGCTACCGTCGGAACAGTCGGAGAGGCAGTAGTTGCATGCGGTCATAAAGTCCCGCATGGCACTGGGGTTGCCAGATCCAGAGAAATCCCAGCAGATGCTGGGATCGTCATCTTCCTCGGACCCAGAGGGCCCGTAGGTCGAGATGTCCGTCAAGCGGTCCCAAGGCGACCGCACATGAAACCCCAGAGGGGTTGCACTCGCCTCAACGTGAGCGCCCGCCAAAGCGAGGTCGCTAGGCGGGTTGAGGCCGAGTCGAAATGACGAAGGATGGGAATCAGCCGGTACCTTTTGGTCGACGAGGAGCGACGAAGTCACATCGGGGGTTGATCGCGCCGTCGTCCTGGGTGCGAGGGCGACGTCCTGCAGGCCCTCCGTGAGCGCGCTGGCGTCGTCCACTTGCTCGGGGTCGGCGTGTCGCGGGGGGACGGCGCTCACCTTCGCCTCAAACGCGAGGGTGATGCCCGACGCGTCCTCCGTTGGGGCGTTGGGGATGTCGATTTGCTCGACAGCCGACTGAGCGCAGCCTCCCGCTCGGCCCTGGTTGCCCCGCCTCCTCCTCCGATGGCGAGGGAGAGGATGGGGCGAGCTCGAAAGTTGTCCTTCCCCCACGCGGGAAAGACGTCGTCGATTCTGCCGCCGGCGGGCGGGCTGTCCGCCACCATTGTCGCTGTCACGCGGCGGTGGAAGGAGTATCATGTCGTAGCTGCCGTCGAAAGACATGAACTCGAGGCTCCCGAAACGGAGCACCGTCCCGGGTTGAAGAGGTCGTTGGAGACTGCCCATCTGGAGCTTGACGGGAAACTGCTCGTCAACACGCAGCAGGCCCCTACCTGGCGCGCCAACTGTCGGCGTTTCGAGACCGGGGGGTCCCCGAGCCGACGAGTGAGTGTGCCGTGTGCCCCAGCCCAGATGGGTCGAGCGCGTGAGCGAGCGCGAAGGGGGGAGAGAGCGAGGTGGCCGGAGCCAGGTCGTGAGGGAGTCGGAGATCCCGCGGCCTTCGTGTTCGTCCCGCGCCCAGGTCGGGTGCGCTTGCAGTAGGGGGTTACAAGCGTCCGCGCGGGTGAGGGGAGCGAGCGGCCCCAAGAGAGCGCCTGCCCCTGCCCTCGTTCCTGCGAGGCCAACCTTCTCTAAGAAGGCCCTGGTCCTTCCTTTTATAGGCGTAAGGAGAGGATCCAGGTGTACAAATGGGGGTGTAGCAAGGTGCTACGTGTCTAGCGGGGGAGAGCTAGCGCCCTAAGTACATGCCAAGGTGGTAGCCGGAGAGATCTTGGCACCCAGCTGGTGTGGCGTCGTGGCTGTCGGAGAAGCAATGGAGCCTGGCAGAGGGACAGCTGTCGGAGTGGTTGGGCCCTTGCTGACGTCCCCCTGCTTCCGTAAGGGAGCTGAGAGCCGCCGTCGTCATGGATCTAGCGGGGCGCCATCATTGCCTATCTGGCGGAGCCGGCCAGATGGGACGTCGGTCCTGTTCTCTGCGGCCCGAGTCGGCTCGGGGTAGGGTGATTATGACGCTTCCTGTTGACGTGGCGGACTTGTGCCCTAGGTCGGGCGACGTGGAGGCTCCTCCGAAGCCGAGGTCGAGTCTGTCCTGCATGGCCGAGGCCGAGCCCGAGCTCTGGGTCGGGCGAGGCGGAGGTCGTTCGGCAGAGGCCAGGGCGGAGTCCGAGCCCTGGGTCGGGCGAAGCGGAGTTCGTCGTCTTCCGGGGCCTTAGCCCGAGTCCGAGCCCTGGGTCGGGCGGAGCGGAGTTCGCCGTCTTCCGGGGCCTTAGCCCAAGTCCGAGCCCTGGGTCGGGCGGAGCGAAGTTCGCCGTCTTCCGGGGCCTTAGCCCGAGTCCGAGCCCTGGGTCGGGCGGAGCGGAGTTCGCCGTCTTCCGGGGCCTTAGCCCGAGTCCGAGCCCTGGGTCGGGTGGAGCTTCCTATGGTGCTTTTGGCCAAGCCTGGCCGCCCGTCAGTCTCACTCTTTGCGTTAAAGGCCCCAGTGACTTGGTCGGTCGGCGCGGTGATTTAGTCAGGGTTGCTTCTTAACGAAGGCAAGGCCTCGGGCGAGCCGGAGATGCGTCTGCCGTAAAAAAGGGGGCCTCGGGCGAGACGGAAACACCTCAGGGTCGGCTGCCCTTGCCCGAGGCTAGGCTCGGGCGTGGCGTGATCGAGTCGCTCGTATGGACTGATCCCTGACTTAATCAAACCCATCAGGCCTCTGCAGCTTTATGCTGATGGGGGTTACCAGCTGAGAATTAGGCGTCTTGAGGGTACCCCTAATTATGGTCCCCGACACCTGGTATCACACCGAGGGATCGAAGCCAACACCACAAAAATACAGGCAATCTTAAACATGGCGCCCCCGCAGTCCACCAGGGACATCCAGTGACTGACAGACAGATTGGCCGCCCTGAACAGATTCATCTCTAAATCCGCAGAGCGGAGTCTACCCTTCCTCAAGACATTGTGTGGTGCAAAAGACTTCGCTTGGGGACCAGAGCAAGAGGCGGCTTTTGAGTCGCTCAAACAACACTTGTCCGATCTGGCCACCCTCACAAGTCCCGACCCTTCGCTACCGCTGCTTCTCTACATCGCGGCCTCACCATGTGCAGTCAGTGTAGCACTAGTCCAAGAGCGGAACAGCGAGGGCAAAAATCAGCAGTGCCCAGTGTACTATGTCTTTGAAGTCCTCATGGCTTCTAAGTGCAACATGACTGAAGTCGAGAAAATATCATACGTAGTTGTCATGGCTTCGCGCAAGCTCCGACACTACTTCGAGGCATTCAAAGTACAGGTCACATTGGACAGGGGTCTGGGAGAATTGTTCAGAAACCCAGAGGCATCTGTCAGAATTGCCAAATGGGCAAATGAGTTATCCGGGTATCACATCACCTTCGAACCCAGGACGACGATCAAATCACAGGTCCTGGCCGACTTCATCGTCGACTGGATAGGACCTGTGCGACCACAAGAGGAGTCTTCGAAAAAAGTCTGGACCATCCACTGCGACGGCGCATGGTGTCATGCGGGGGCAGGCACCGCGGTAATTATCACATCACCCGCCGGCGTCAAGTACAGATATGTCGCGTGCCTCAGCTTTGCTTTAGAGTCTAACAAGTGCACTAACAACATAGCAGAGTACAAAGCTGTCATCATGGGACTTTGCAAGTTACGAGCCCTCGGTGTCACCACGTGCATAATCAGGACAGACTCCAACGTCATCGCCGGCCAGATCGAAAAGCAGTACTCAGCAAAGGAGCCCATGCTCATGCAATATCTCATCACCGTCCGCAGCCTCGAGAAACAGTTCAAGGGTTTCACACTATGGCATGTCGACCGTAGCAAGAACGAAGAGGCCGACGCGTTGGCCAAAGCGGCGGCTAAGGGCGAAGGCCTGTCTTCCGACGTGTTCTACCATGTCATCAGCACGCCAGCGAAGGTTTGCAAATAACTAGGACGCCGAGGGCCACCGAATTGTCAACCTCATTATGGCCGAAGACTGGTGAGCTCCAATAACATTATACCTGCAAGGCCACTATCATCCAGTCGACCGCAATGAGGCCAAACGACTGAAGCACAGGAGCAGAGACTTCACAATAGTCGAGGGTCAGCTGTACAAAAAGGGAATCAACTAACCTATGCTCAAATGTGTAACCGAAACCGAAGGCGTAGACATCCTCCACGAAGTCCACAGTGGAACCTACGGTTCACAATCCGGACCAAGAGCCCTCGCAGCCAAGGTGATCCGTCAGGGATTTTACTGGCCCACGATAATCTGCATGGCCAATCGAGTCACTAGGTCATGCAAAGCATGCCAGAAGTTCTCTCCCCGCTCAGGCAACCCTTCGCAATTCACCAAGCTCATCGCACACACATGGCCACTTCAACGATGGGGGCTGGACATCATCGGACCACTGCCCGCAGCTCAAGGGAACCTCAAGTTCACCTTCATCGCTGTTGAATATTTCACAAAGTGGATTGAGGCCAGGGCAGTCTCCACGATAACATCGAAGACCGCCCAAAAAATCTTCTAGCAAAACATCGTCTGCCGCTTCGGAGTCCCATCTGAACTCACCGTCGACAACGGCAAACAGTTTGACAGCCAAGACTTCAGGGAATTCTGCAGTTTCATTGGCACCAAGCCTGTCTTCGCCTCTATGTACCACCCACAATCCAACGGTGTCGTCGAACGCGCCAACGGTAAGATCTTCAGCACCATCAAGAAAAGGCTCCTTCACGACAAAAAAGGCAAATGGGCCGACCAATTACTTGAAGTCGTATGGGCCCTGAATACGACAGAGTGCAGAGCAACCGGGTTCACACCCTTCCGCTTGATGTATGGATCCAAAGCAATGACGCCACAATAATTAAAGCACGGGTCCCCCCGAACAAACAAGCAAGCCGTCCCGAAGTCGACGAACCAACCTCCAAGGATCTCATCGATGGAGACCGCGTTCCCGCTCTGCAGGCCCTCAACAAGTCATGGTCGGCCCTGAGGGGGTGCGGCGGGTGCGACCGCACCAGGCCCCCAAAAACAGAGGGCCCCTCTGGCCACTGTACGTTACCATTTTTCTCGCTAAGCATATCTAACCTAGACATAAATACGCAAGAGCGATGCACTATCGATCAGTTTCGTTTAGATTGTTAAACTATTGTCTCAATTATTTATCTAATATTCACTTTGTTAAATAGTATTTGTTTTAACTCTTGATTTTTATGTCTATATTCAACTAGATGATGATGATGATGAATCAAGTAGAGAAGCAAAATAAATTCTATTTTGATATAGAGAGATTATTATTTACTATACACATGATGGTTGCATCGATGGAGAGAAGATTTTTAAAATCGAAATAATTTTTGAACTATTTAAGGTCAACAATGACTTAAGAGAGGTTAAATGGTTTGGCGATTATATGTATCTAAAAGAAGTTGTTGGATGAGATTGATCTTAATGGTATAAGCGATGATTTGTATCACAAAATGTTAGAAGATATTTTTAATGACATCGGATAACAAGTATGTGTTTTTCCTATATTTTATATTTGTCATCTTATAAACTTGAAAATAGTGCATAATATATTGTATAGTTGAATATTATATATATTGTGTGTGGATGGGGCCTCCATTTCGGATTTTGCACCAGGCCCCTAAAAAGTCAGGAACAGCCCTGCAACAAGTACCAGGTCTAGACCAAAGCATGGCGCGACAACACAGTCGTCCCAAGAGAATTCAGCGAAGGAGACCTCGTACTCGTAAGAACCGCCAGGACAGAGTCCCGAGGCAAGCTCGAGCCGAAGTGGGAGGGACCATACATAGTCAAGACAAAGGCGTCTCCCAGCGCTTATAGGCTAGCAACATCATCCGGCGAAGACCTAGAACACTCATGGAACATCGACAGTCTTCGCAAGTTTTTCATTTAAGATCCAAGGCCCAAGCGCCTTTGTAATTCTCCAAACTATGTTATTCGGGCCCGCACTCTTATCCTCTCAGGGGTGAGGTTTTTAATGTGGCGGCACCATGTAATACACCAACGAAAACCCCCCGCAAAAAACTCCATGCATCATTACCAACGTGTCAAAAAAGACCGCTACAACGGCCTTCGACATTCGACATATACGAGGTCACCACGACATGTAGCGCAGACTACCCTCGCGTGCGACAAATCCGTGCAAAAGCCGCCTAAGGGTGCAGTCGGACATGCACAACAAGTGCACAACCCGAAGTCTTTAACAAAAGGACATCCGTGCAAAAGTCGCCTAAGGGTGCAGCCGAACAAGCACAACAAGTGTGCAACACAAAGTCTTCGCTAAAGGACATCCGTGCAAAAGCCGCCTAAGGGTGCAGCCGGACAAGCACAACAAGTGCGCAACACAAAGTCTTTCCTAAAGGACATCCGTGCAAAAGTCGCCTACGGGTGCAGCCGGACAAGCACATGTTACGAAGCCTTCACTAATAGGCATCCGCGCAAAAAGCCGCCCAAGGGTGTAGCCGAATATACACCACACGTGTGCCGAAGGCCAAGAATCACCCTAATGGAAAAGGGCACGTTACAATCGCCACTGTCAAACAGAACCACCTACGGATTCAATCAAGCACGTGTCTTCGGCACCCACATATCGCTGCAGCAAGCGAAGTCCCCTTCTCATTTCACAACAAACAATATCATAGTTTACATACACACAGCAAAAGGCCACCGACCACTTTGCACAAATAAATACCCACCGCATTCTGCTGCTCTCCCTCTTTATCGCAAGTCTGGGGAGGGCAGCGTTTTCACTCACTATCGCAATATAAGAGCGAGGGCAGCATAAATGCTACAGTGGCTCACCCTTCGGGATAAGGCCTACTTCACGAAAATTAAACAGCATCATCCTTAACTCCTCACCCTCCAATAGACTCCGCAGATCCCCCTCCCCAATGCATGTCCCGGTCGACGAAGACAACAAATCTCGTTGGCCATCTCGATCTAGCCGAGGGCTGTTCGTTCCATCCCTATCTGACGACGCCTATTACTTCACGACGCACCACCAACATTATACTTCGCCACCACCCTTCGCCGGCGGGACTCCCCGGTCCCCGCCTTAGCTGGGGACTCGGACGCCCCACGCGCTTCCATCCACGACACGGACTCCGCCACGGCCACATCCAACGTAGCAAAATAATCCAAATCCTCAACCGAAGACTCCTCCGTCCATGAAAACGGGCTCCCAAACTCACCCTCATCAGATGACCAAGACCTAGTTCCCGTATGAGACAAATTTTCATTAACAGACATTGCACTCGCAGCCGCCACAAAATTACTATCATCAGTAGGGGTTGCTTGCGCAGGCCCAGATGTCGGAACCTGCGCAGCAACCGACTTTCAGTATCACAAAAATAAAAGTCCTACATCCAACACCGCCAACTCTATCCTGCCACCTACGAAGGGGCAGCCGACGCTGCAGGGTCTTTGGCAGCCGACGCGGCTGCCGCCGAAGTGTCTTCACCAGACGACGTGGCGGCCGCCACAGGGTCCTTGCCAGCACCAGTTGGCGACGCCGGTTGTTCCCCAATCCCCGCCCTCGCATCTTCCGCCAGGGGCACCGCGCTCTCCAGGCCTCCGAAGTCATCGACCACTTCATTGTTCGCTATCTACAGAAACGACACCAAATATAAATACATATTCAAACAAACAAAAAACAACAACAACAACGATCCGCACCTGCTCCATTGCCCGGTCAGACCTCTCCCGGACGGTATCACGGCCGTGAGGGCCCCACATCCTATCATAAAGTGCCCCAGCAGACCGCTTTAGCGCCTCGTCGTCGACCTGGAAATTCCACGGTCGAAGTCTTCGTCAGAACGGTTAAAGACTTCGAAGTGCCTACATCCCTCAGGGACAAGGCATTCGCGGCCCCTTCACAGGTGATGAGCAAGGCAAAGGACATGAGACCCGTCACGATCGCCGGAAGCACCTCCAGTTCCTCCTGCAGCCATCCGAGAAAGCGGAGGCCCACCTCCTCACCGGACGCATCAAAGGGGGCGGTATGCACACCAAGCTGCCGGTACGCGTCCACGAGCAACGCGCGTGCTCGGTCGACCCCTGTGCGGATAGAGGCCTTCGCTTTGTCCAGATAGCCACGCAGGCTCCTATGGCTCGACTCTGCCTCAGCAGCACGTTGGAGAGCAAGCTTGGCCTCGGCACGCGCAGCCTAGGCCTCTGCGCAGGCCCTGTCCGCATCCTCCTTCTCCGCCGCCAGCCGGCCGCCGAGGTCCTCTTTTTCGGCCTCCGCAGCCGACAGCTTCTCCATCAGGTTGTGGCTCTTGTTTTTCATGGTTGATTTGTCTCGCACAGCCTCAGTGTGCTGCGTTCGGAGGCGCTCAATCCTCCCCTCAAGTCGACACCTTTCAGCAACGAACTCCAAGGTCAGGGCCCCCGACGCAATATGCTCGGTGATGGCGGCCGCCTGGCATAAAAAGCTATCAAATTCGAAGTCATATATGATGAGTAAACTGTCGAAGTCAAAGATTACTCACATGCTTCAGCTGCTGCGCAACTGAGCCAGCCATGTCCTTAGTGGCGGCGGCCGAAGTAATTTCGCCGCTGGCGCAAAACCTGGACCATGGGTACTACAAAGACCCTTTCGTCCAAGTCCCCATGGCCATCGACCCATCCGCCGCCAACACCGGGACAACAGCCAGTTGCCCAGACTCCGACCCAGCACCATAGTCACGTCAGACACCCAAACCCCGTTCAAAAAAACTCACCGACAGGTCCCCGCCCTGTATGGGCGTCAAAAATTGTGACCCCGCTCACAAGATAATCCTCCACGGAAACATCCATGGAGACCTCAAACCCACCCACTCCCGCCTCAGTAGTATGTGGCGGGGATGGAGGCCTTCGCTCCTGTCTGGGCACGGAAGGGAGTGACTTGCTGGGGCCGAGGGCGGCAGACTTTGCACCCAGCGGAGGCTTGCTAGAACTGGGGGCAGCAGACTTCATGCTCCCCCGTGCCATCTTGACCTCGTGGCGCGGGTCCCCGACCCTCGTGAACGCCCGACATTTCCACGACGCGTCTTGGTGACCCTTCTCCATCACTGCCGATACAACAGCAGCAACATTTCATCCGTAAGGAAAAATCTTCATCTCATGAGCTAATCGAGACATACACATGTCCTTGCCGGTCGCCCAGGGATCAGAACATTCCTAGGCCAGCGACACCCGGTAACCTTCAGCTTTCGCGCGGAAGATTCCCGGAGCTCGGGCAAAGACATCGTCTCCCCGAGAGCCGCACAAGTTTCCAATAAATCCACAGCAAAACAATCGGAAGCCCCCAACCCCTCAGCTATTGTACCTAATTTCCTTTTCTTGGCGGCCACAGCTGGCACTACTCCCCGCAAAAGGCCTTCGTCAATTGCTGCCACCACCTTTTTCCCCGGTGGCTAGCAACATCGACATCGTTGTCCCCCGGGTAACCAGCATATGGCAGACGGTCCAACTCAAAAATGCGGTTCAACCGAGCATTCAAACCACGAATATCCCAACTCCACAGGGTCTCAGTCTTCGGCACATATCGTCCTACAATCTTCGCGGCCTCGACCTCCACTTCACGCACAAATGCAGCCGGGTTCCGACCCCATACATCCACAACGAAGGCTGGACTTCGCACCAACCGATCGCCTAGGGTCGGCATCCAGCGAGGGCACACTTCGCCAGTACCCAGCCGTGTGCCAAGGGCCACACTCCATAGCCGATAAATTCCTCAACCAAATCGCGCCCACTACTCAAGCGGGCAGCGTACCGAAGAGCCCCTTCGTCCTCATCATCCTCCGCCACCTCGAACCGAAGGAATGCCACATAACAGTGAGAGCATAGAATGGCTGGAGGGAGCCTAGGCAGATCTTCGACTTCACCACAAGACACATAAAACCAAAAATCCCACCAGTTGCCCCACTTGTTCCTGGCACAAGGGTCTATCTCAATGACTTCCGCCGAAGTCTTTCCAGTCCTCGACGTGAAGGTGCATGATCCAAATTGTGCAATCTTATTTCCTATTGCCTTTTTTGCCAATGCAGGCAATAATTCTTGGCGAAGACCTCCACAGACGGCTGCCCACCGTAAGAAGCAAACGCTCAAACATACTTCGCCAGCGCAACCACGGCGTTAGGCGTCAACTGGTGGACCTGCACTTATGTCACACCCGGTTTTGGAAGGTAAACCGAATGCGAACCATGTACGTGCCAGGATCAGAACTCACGTACACACCGATTACATAATTAGACATCATCACATAATGCTTGAATTAAATAGCGGAAAGGTACTTTATTACATCGAGATGTCCAAGACATCCACAGAGTCTAATACATAACCGTTGTTCAACATAAATATCAAAGTGCGGAAATACGAAGCGTAGATGCTAAGCCTACATAGGCAGCTGACTGGGGGTTTGCCACTAAAGTAAACTAGAACTCGTCGTATTCCTGGAACTCCTCGAAGTCATCCATGTTGCCAACTTCACCTCCCGAGCACTGAGAACAGTGGGGACAACCTAGGGTGGGGTGGTTTGTAAAGCAAGGGTGAGTACACATCAACGTACTCAGCAAATGTCCCGTTTGGCTAAGGTGGACTAGCGGTATGTGGAGTTAAGGTTAAGCAGTTGCTTTTAGTTGGTCAAGTTTTATTATTATAAGTAGAGCCAAATTTTAGTAATAACCTAGTTATTACCCAGAGGCACTCCCTCCAAGAGGAAATACCAGAGATCAGGATTATAATCACCATTGTTAATCATCATCATAAAAGTAACCATTGTTCTTCTATTCGAAGAGGATCCCAAGGCTGCTCATAACCATGAGCATGACTGATATACCAGTTTCTAACACTCCGCAGAGGTTGCACACTTTACCCACAAGCCGTGATTCCCATTCTGCCTGGGGTTCTAGCCTCCCCATTGGTCACTACCAAGGTGACCTAGCAGGGTCTCACTACGTAGCCTTTACAAAGATTTCCCAGAGGTCATAGACGTCCGTTAGGTTTCTCCAGTTTGATAAACACAATACATCTCCCCAAAGGAAGGGTGACTAACAAAACCAAATCAAAGAACCTCTGCAACCAACCTCGGCAGAGCAAGTACTGTGCCCGGACCCCATTGACGGCCCTATGGTGAAGCCAACTACTCCTCTGGTTTCTCTAATTATTCAGCTAAGGGTGTCCCATTCCACCCTCATGGTTGCACTGTTATCCCGGGTTGTCACTCCCTAAATAGGTCCATACGGAGAGGTACTCGGGAAAGAGACTGAGCCCCTAAAGTAATCACAAGGACCCGTCGGGATAACATCATCGTATCATAAAAGATCACATCATGTTCATTGATTAAGTTTAAGCAATAGCATAAGCTAACCATGATTAACCCAAAAAGGTAAACAAGGGTAAGGGAAATACAAACTAGTCAATCCTTAGGTTTCAATAAAGTAATGTGGGACAGTGAATTATAAAGTAAAGTAGGACATGATAGGTCTGAGGACACTTGCCTTCACCAGGTTGTTGCTCAGAGGGATCTTCGGCAACACACTCAGGAACCACGAGCTGCTCGTTGTCTAAGTAAAGCGAGCATACATTCAATACATTTGGAAGGTAAAAATGAACATCACATCACACATGTACAAATATTGGCACACAACTCAAGAAGGTACAGTATTAAGTACAGAGGAATGAGGTCAAGTTATAAAAAATGGACTAATCCTAATTGGGGAATTGATTACTCTCTAAATATTTGGAACATAGCTCAAAAAGGTTAAGTAGTGATTAAAACAAATGAAAGCTAGAATTATAAGACAAACTACTCTCGTTTGGAAATTTGATTATCTTTTTAGTATTATCCATAATTACATTCCTAATTCTATTTATGTCATTAAGGCCTAGAGGTTAAGCCAAAAATAATTCCAAGTAATGTATAACACTAATCTCTCAAGATTAAATATGCTTTATTCCTAGGGTTCTCCATTTATTTATTTCATTAAATAAATAAATCAACATATACTTTTATTCTATATCCTAAGTGTAACAGTTAAAGTGTACAAATTACAATTGGTCATATTTTACTTGAACAGAAAATAATTTGGTGAACATTTTGCAATTTGAACCATTAAATTTGGAGTTCATACGAAAAATATATGAATTAAACAAGTTTTGAAGTTTGAAATATGAAATTAGGACTAAATCTGTGATTAAATAAAAGTCCAGGGGTCTAATTAAAACAAACCAGGGACCTATGCGCTAAAACAGAGGACGGTGAGTTGATTTCCAATAAACCGAGGGTCTCTTTAAGAAAACTACCGCGCGAAGGGGTATCGGGTGAATCTAACCGTCAGATCTGAAACCAACGGATGAGATTAGATCTGCGGCCGAGGGCGCGCATGTGCGGGTGGGCGAGCACTGACAAGCGGGCCAGGGGTGTCAGCGACAGGGCAGAGCGTGCTGACCGAGCGGGCCCAGCGCCAGAGGGAAACGGATGGCTGCAGAGGTCCGAGGGGGTCCGAAGGGGTCCGAACCGTTCGATCAAGATCGGACGGAGGGGGTCCGAAGGGGTCCGAACTGTTCGATCAAGATCGGACGGAGGGGGTCCGAGGGGGTCCAAACTGTTCGATCAAGATCGGACGGGGAAAATCAGACCGGGGAAACAAACGTGTGCGAAGCGGCGCCAATCCTCTCCACGGTGGTGAGGTCGCCGGAGTTGAGGCAGGCGCGAGCTAGGGTGGCTCTGGGGTTGCCGGAGTTGGGCAGAGGGGAAGAGGGTGCCACGGTGAATTCAATGGCGGGGAAGAGGCCACGAATCCACGAGCAGAGAGGGGAGAACGGCGGTGAGAAGGTCTCAGGCGACCCGGAGAAACTCCAGTGAGCCATTCCGACCACGGGGAGGGGACTTAAGGCGCGCTAAGGCCTTGGCTAACTTTAGCAGAAGCAGGGTGACATAGGGTCCTACTCCGATGGACTAGACCGGGCTAAATCGGTCGGCCACCGCGCGAGCACGGTAGACCGTCGCGGCCGAGCACCAGCGAAGGCGAAATGACGAACACAGGGCACAATAAGGGAAATTAGGCATGGGCAAAGGTGTCTCACCTCGGGGCGGAGCTCGGGGAGGCTTGGAGCGGTCTCCGACGAGCTAGATGGCCAGGAACATGAGCGCGGGTCTCCGGCGGCGGCTGGCAGCGAGGGCAGAGTGCGAGAGAGGCTGAAGCTGCGGGGAATGGGGTGAGGGGTGTGCGCGGAGCAATGGCGGGGCTTTATGAAGGGAGCTGGGCGCATGGGCGGGTGTCATGGCCGAGGAATTCGGCGACGTGCGTGAGTGCGCATGTGCCGGTCCACGGCGAGCACGGAGAAGGCAGAACTGACAGGGCAAGCCCATGACGCAGAGAGGGGAGAAAGGGGCATGCGGGGCAATGGCTCGGCGACTGCTAGACTGGGCCCGCGAGACAGAGAGAGAGGGAGCGCGGGAGCGAGGGGAAACTGGCGCCGACAGATCGGCCCTACTGGGCAGCGAGCGAGAGAGGGAGGGCGCGCAGGAGGGAGAGCTGTCGCTGACAGGCGGGGTCCGCCTGTCAGGCGGCGCGGGCGCGCGAGCGCAGCCTGGCTGGGCTTAGTGGGCCGACTAGGCTGCTTTCTCCTTTTCTTTTTCTCTGAATTTTTCTAATTCCTTTTCCATTTTTTCTATAGGGTTTTCAAATCCAAATCCAAACTAGGTTTCAAATTCAAATAAATTCAAACTTGTGCAACACTCTAAGGAATATTTTAAACTTAGCATGATGCAACATGTCATGACTCATAAGGTTTTGGCAAAATAAATAATTAACCTCCACTAGTTTAGGCTATCTCTAATCAAAAAGGAAAAAGGAATAATGAATCTAGAGAGAGAAAAAACCTAGAGTGAGAATAAGAAGAGTAACACATGATTTTGGGTGATAAATAGAAAGAAATTTTATACCCCCAAAATCAGGGTGTTACAGACCTATCCCCCTTAAAAGAATCTCGCCCTCGAGATTCAGGGCTGGCTAGAAAAGAGCTCAGGGTACTTGGCTTTTAAATCATCTTCTCTTTCCCAGGTTGCTTCTTCTTCTGAGTGATGGCCCCATTTGACTTTGCACATACTGATGGTGTTCCTCCGGGTGACCCTGTCTGCTGTCTCCAGAATTTGAGTTGGCTTCTCAATATAAGTCAGATCTTCTTGAACTTCAAGATCCTCTGCTGGCAACTGCTCTTCTAGCACTCTTAAGCATTTCTTCAACTGAGACACATGGAACACATCGTGCATAGCTAACAAATTTTCTGGTAAGCTGAGTTGATAAGCCACTTCTCCACGTCTTGATTGGATCTGATACGGCCCAATATAACGGGGTGCTAGCTTGCCCTTGACTCCGAACCTCTTGGTTCCTCTGATAGGTGACACCTTCAAATAGACATAATCTCCCACTTCAAAACTGAGTTATCTTCTTCTGGTGTCAGCATAGCTTCGTTGTCTGGACTGCGCTACCTTTAAATTCTCTCGAACCATTCTGATGTTCTCTTCGGCTTCAAGCAGAATATCTGGACCGAACACCTATCTTTCACCAGGTTGGTTCCAATGCAGTGGAGTTCTGCAATTCCTTCCACAAAGCACTTCAAACTGACATCTTTAGGCTGGCTTGGTAGCTGTTGTTGTAAGAGAATTCTGCATATGGTAATCTCTTGTCCCAACCTATCTTGTCTTGCAAAGCACAAGCCCTCAACATATCCTCCAGAATCTGATTGGTTCTCTCTGTTTGACCATCTGTCTGTGGGTGGTAAGCTAAGATGAACTTCAAATGCGTACCCAAAGCTTCGTGCAACTGCTGCCAAAAATGCGAAGTAAACTGGGTGCCTCTATCCGATATTATCTTCTTTGGAATACCATGTAAGCACACAATCTGAAACATGTATAACTCTGCCAACACTTCACTGCTATAGGTGGCCTTGACTGGTATGAAATAGGCCGCCTTTGTCAAACGGTCGACTATTACCCAGATAGAGTCATAACCAGCTCGAGTGTGGGGCAAACCAACTATAAAGTCCATCCCAATCTCATCCCATTTCCACTAAGGAATCTGCAACGGCTGCAACAATCTTGCGGGTCTCTGATGTTCTACCTTGATCCTCTGACAACTGTCGCATCTGGCCACATACTCTGTTATCTCCCTTTTCACTCCATACCACCAGAATCTTTTCCTCAGGTCTTGGTACATATTCTCACTACCAGGGTGTATAGAATATGCTGTCTCATGAGCTTCCTTGAGAATCAGTTCCCGGATCGATTTGATATCAGGAACGCACAATCTTTCCTTGAACCATACCACTCCTTCTGCATCTTCACGGAAATCCTTGCCTTTCCCTTCTATGATCAGCTGCCGGATCTCGTTGATCTTCTAATCATCCTTCTGACCCTTTCTGATGTCTTGCTCTAGAGTGGGCTCCAACTCAATTGTCACTCCTTGGGTGTTGTTCAGAAATCCGAGACTTAATCTGTCGAATTCCTTTGCTAGCTCATATGGCATCGGGTGAGCGGCCAACATATTGAGTTGACTCTTTCTACTCAAAGCTTCTGCAACCACATTTGCTTTGCTTGGGTGATAATGAATCTCGAGCTCATAATCTTTGATCAATTCTAGCCATCTTTGCTGCCTCATGTTTAACTCTGACTGAGTGAATATGTACTTGAGGCTCTTGTGGTTCGTGTATATATCACACTTCAGTCCATACAGATAATGTCTCCAGGTCTTCAATGCATGAACCACTGCTGCTAGCTCCAAATCATGAGTAGGATAATTCTTCTCATGAACTTTTAACTATCGGGATGAGTATGCCACTACTCTCCCTTCCTGCATTAATACACATCCCAGTCCGGTGTATGAAGCATCACAATATACTGAGAATGGCTTGCGAACATCTGGCAGAACTAACATCGCTGCTGTTGTCAACTTCTGCTTCAACATCTCAAATGATTCTTGGCACGTTGGGGTCCACTTGAACTCAACCTTCTTTGCTAGCAGGGCTGTCATTGGTCTGGCAATCTTGGAGAAACCTTCGATGAAACACCGATAATAACCGGCATTCCAATGAAACTCTTGATTCCTCAGACACTTTTGGTGCTTTCCAGTCCAGAATCGCTGCTACCTTCTTTGGATCCACGGCCAATCCCTCTCAATTTATAATGTGACCTAAGAACAGGACTTCACTGATCCAGAACTCGCACTTGCTAAGCTTGGCATACAACTGACAATCTCTTAGCCTCTGAAGTACTTTCCTCAAATGCTCCTCATGCTCTTGCTCATTCTGGGAATATACGAGAATATCATCAATGAACACCACTATGAACTTGTCGAGGTAGTCCATGAAAACACTGTTCATCAGGTACATGAAGTAACCTGGTGCATTCGTCAAACCGAATGACATGACCGTGAACTCATATAGTCCATACTTAGTGATGAATGTTGTCTTCAGTATATCTGCAGGTAGGATTCGAAGCTGATGGTAACCTGACCTCAGATCTATCTTTGAGAACACACTGGCTCCTCTTAACTAATCAAATAGGTCTTCAATTCGAGGCAGAGGGTACTTGTTCTTGACAGCGACTTCATTCAAAGCTCTGTAATCGATGCACATCCTCTTCGTGCCATCCTTCTTTTCCACAAATAACACTGGGGCTGCCCAAGGTGAGGCACTTGGTCTGATGTAGCCTTTCTCTAACAACTCATCAATGTGCTTCTTGAGTTCCACCAACTTTGGTTCAGACACTCGATAAGCTCTCTTGGAAATAGGGGCGGTGCCTAGGATAGGCTCTATGGCAAATTCAACTTTCCTTTCAGGTGGCATGCCTGGTAACTCTTCAGGGAATACATCAGGGAATTCTGACACAATCCTAATTGCCTCAATTGGATTGGACTCCTTGTCATCTACTGATAAATGGTGACAAGCTCCTTCTTCTAGTTCAGGTGAGTACAGCTTGGTTATTACCTCCTTTCCGGATGGGGACACCAACCTAACTTTCCTCTTGTCACAACTGACAGTGGCTTGATTTCTGTGTAGCCAATTCATCCCTAGGATGACATCTAACCCTTGAGTTCCCATGACTACTAGGCTAGCGGGGAAGGCTATCCCCCTTATTTCAATCCTTAGATTCGGACAAATCCTATCGGACTGAACTTTTCCCCTAACTGAATTAACTCTCAAAGGTGGGATCATTGGTTCTATGGGGATGTTATGTGATTCTACCCAAGATGCAGAAACAAAAGAATGTGTGGCACCAGTATCAAATAGTACTTTTGTTGGGTAGGATTCGACTGGAAACATACCTACTGCCATGTCCTGAGCATCCTGGATTGCTTCGGCTTCTAGATGGTTCACCTTTCCACGGTTGTAGGCCTGACCACGGACTCCTGGTGCTTGCTGTGGTGCTCCTTGTCTTGCTGGGGCATTGACTGTCGGCGGTTGCTGGGCTGCTTTCTTTGGACAATTCTTCGCCCAGTGATTTTGTTCTCCAAAGTAGAAGCATGCACGACCTCCTACTTGTGCTGGGGCTGCTTGGCCATTCTGGGTGTTTGCTGGGGCAGGAAGATGAGTTGCCTGGTTGTTCTGACGTTGGTACTGATTTCCTCCTGGCTGATTGTTCTGACGATACTGCTGCTGCTGAGGAAACTGCCTCTAGTACTGGTGCTGGTGCTGACGCTGATGCTGGTGCTGGTGCTGGTGGCCTTGCTTGAATTGTTGTGGCGAATTGCCTGAGTAGCGGGGACGACTGCTACTCCCGGCCTGAGGTCCACCAATCTTGTGCTTCCTATCCTCCATCTCCTGACGCTTCCTTTCAGTCATGATTGCTCTGTCGATCAAATGCTGGAAGGTGGGGAAAGTGTGGTTCATCAACTGATAATGGAGGGGATCAACCAATCCTCTTAGAAAGCAGTATTGCCTCTTGGCATCTGTGTTGACGTCTTCTGGGGCATAACGTGACAGCTGTAAAAACTTATCCATGTACTCACTAACGGACATGGGACCTTGCTTCAGGGCGAGAAACTCCTCCTTCCTTACTATCATCAGTCCCTCGGGCACATGGTAGCGACGGAAGTTATCCCTGAACTCCTCCCAAGTAATGGCTTCAATGTTGGTATGGGTGGCGAGGTAAGACTCCCACCAAGACTGTGTTGCTCCCCTTAGCTGTTAGAGACCATACAACACCTTCTCTCGATCGTTGCACTAGGCAGTGTGCAACTCATGCTCCACGGTACGCAACCAATCTTCCGCATCCATGGGATCAGCAGAGTGAGCAAAGACAGGGGATGGCCCCTCATGAACTCTGCCCGCTTGTCTCTGGGCACTTGAGGCATCTGGACTTGCACTGGAGGCTAAGGTGGTGGTGGCTGCTGCTGTGCCTGCTGCATAGCTGCTAAGGTCTGACCAATTGTCTGGGCTGCTTGAGTCTGCATCAAGAACATCTACTTGATTATCATTGGTGGTGGCGGTGGCAACTGCTGCTGTTGGGCTGCATCCTCCTGGGGTGCCTGCTGCTCTAGCTGAGCATGCCTCGCACCTCTACGCCTATTCTCAGACATCTGTAGGAATCACACACATATCAGATCTGACTCTGCAGTCTTTCAGCATAAGAAAGGATATACGGAAATCTTCACAGCACTAAACAATTGATCATCTTCACTGACAACTTCTCAGATATAGAGGAAAGTGGAAATAAAGGGATTACCCAACTAAATAACTGACTTTATTAATAACTACACCAAGTTGTGGGAGATACCCACCCCTTGGTGACAATCATTACAAAGATCCAACTTCATTACATGTTCATCATGACAAGCATCCAATAGAAGATAACCAAACCAACTCTAACTAAGATTGACTAGACTATGACACTGAATTAAGCATTATTACAGACTCCGACCCTGTCGATCTAGGGATCCAAATCTATCCGGGTCCTGCAGTCTGGGGTACCATAGTTGAAACAACCACGGGGCGGTGAACGGTAAGGGTGCTGAATCCCTACAGAGGCGGGAGAACCACCATCAAGATAATGACGTGTCGCGCATTCAGCACGCAATTCCGCAACCTTCGCCCGAACCTTGCCCAACTTGTCAAGGGCGTGGTCCAACTCTGTGTTGAGCACGGCGACCAGGTTGACCATGCTGTTCAGCCTAGGATTGCCCTCACCCACTGGCGAGACAATCACACCTCCAGCACTGCCGGTCGAACGGTGAGGGTAGTACTTCAGGTCAAGGCCATCAGCTACCCCGCTGAACAACGAGCAATACTGAGAAAGTGTCCGTCGTGCTGCATCTTGCATGGCTACCTCGGCAGTATCCCTCTCAATAATAGAATAGTGCTCTAAGAAGGCCTCTGCACCCCAGAGATCATTGTCCGGACGGCGCACCAAGCAAGTAGCCTCCCACTGGTCCAGGTATAGCCTGCGACGATGCTGGTAGACTACACAACGGTACTCGATGGACCATGTGTGTCGGTCGAAGGCCCAACGCAACAGGGTATCGAGAGTGTCGTGGAAGTGACACCCGCGAGCAGCGTCACGAGTGATGGGTCTCGCGATCCATCCCTCCGGCTCCAGCTCCTCTAAACGCTCGGTGTCGTGGCTCAAACTGCCACCAGCATCGTCGTCGTCTCCATCTCCGTCAGGGTCTCCTCCAGCAGCCGGGATGCCCTGTGGTGGTGCAGGTGGCATCTCTGGCTGAGGTGCAGGGGAAAGCAGCTTCTCAGACTCCACCTCCTGCTGAGGCGAGGGGGAAGAGTCCTGCTGCTTCTGGTCCTGCTCCTTCTCCTAGCGCCGGCGCTCCTGCTCCTCGTGCAGGCGACGATGCAGTCTCTCCAGGTGACTGGACTGACCTGGCACCGTGCGACGCAGTGGACGCTCCGCCAGGCAAGAAGGCAAGAAGGCAAAAAGGGGATCACAGACTTACGTGCAGTGCACCTAATACGGGCCATCTACAAAGACATCGTAAGCACAAGAGTAAGAGTAGAACTATGAGACCAGAAAGTGAACAGAAAGAAAAGTGAGACTAAACTTTTTGAGATAAGTAAATAACATAGAGTTGGTCAAGATGACTAACTTTTGAAAAGACACTAAGGTCAAGGTAAGAATAGAGGTCTATAGTCCTTAGGTCGATCATTCCAGTCTAGGTTAGCGGTCCTACAGTCAGCAAGGGCTTTGATACCACTTATGTCACACCCGGTTTTGGAAGGTAAACCGAATGCGAACCATGTACGTGCTAGGATCAGAACTCACGTACACAGTGATTACATAATTGGACATCATCACACAATGCTTGAATTTAATAGTGGAAAGGTACTTTATTACATCGAGATGTCCAAGACATCCACAGAGTCTAATACATAACCGTTGTTCAACATAAATATCAAAGTGTGGAAATACGAAGCGTAGATGCTAAGCCTACACAGGTAGCTGACTAGGGGTTTGCCACTAAAGTAAACTAGAACTCGTCGTATTCCTGGAACTCCTCGAAGTCATCCATGTTGCCAACTTCACCTCCTGAGCACTGAGAACAGTGGGGACAACCTAGGGTGGGGTGTTTTGTAAAGCAAGGGTGAGTACACATCAATGTACTCAGCAAATGTCCCGTTTGGCTAAGGTGGACTAGCGGTATGTGGAGTTAAGGTTAAGCAGTTACTTTTAGTAGGTCAAGTTTTATTATTATAAGTAGAGCCAAATTTTAGTAATAACCCAGTTATTACCCAGAGGCACTCCCTCCAAGAGGAAATACCAGAGATCAGGATTATAATCACCATTGTTAATCATCATCATAAAAGTAACCATTGTTCTTCTAATCGAAGAGGATCCCAAGGCTGCTCATAACCGTGAGCACGGCTGATATATTAGTTTCTAACACTCTGCAGAGGTCGCACACTTTACCCACAAGTCGTGATTCCCATTGGTCACTACCAAGGTGACCTAGCAGGCTCTCACTACGTAGCCTTTACAAAGATTTCCTAGAGGTCATAGCCACCCATTAGGTTTCTCCAGTTTGATAAACACAGTACAACTCCCCAAAGGAAGGGTGACTAACAAAACCAAATCAAAGAACCTCTACAACAAACCTCGGCAGAGCAAGTACTGTGCCCGGACCCCATTGACGGCCCTATGGCAAAACCAACTACTCCTCTGGTTCCTCTAATTAATCAGCTAAGGGCGTACCATTCCACCCTCATGGTTGCACTGTTATCCCGGGTTGTCACTCCCCAAACAGGTCCTTACGGAGAGGTACTCAGCAAAGAGCCTGAGCCCCCTAAAGTAATCACAAGGACCCCATCGGGATAACATCATCGTATCATAAAAGATCACATCATGTTCATTGATTAAGTTTAAGCAATAGCATAAGCTGACCATGATTAACCCAAAAAGGTAAACAAGGGTAAGGGAAATACAAACTAGTTAATCCTTAGGTTTGAACAAAGTAATGTGGGACAGTGAATTATAAAGTAAAGTAGGACATGATAGGTCTAAGGACACTTGCCTTCACCAGGTTGTTGCTCAGAGGGATCTTCGGCAACACACTCAGGAACCACGAGCTGCTCGTTGTCTAAGTAAAGCGATCATACATTCAATACATTTGGAAGGTAAAAAATGAACATCACATCACACATGTACAAATATTGGCACACAACTCAAGAAGGTACAGTATTAAGTACAGAGGAATGAGGTCAAGTTATAAGAAATGGACTAATCCTAATTAGGGAATTTATTACTCTCTAAATATTTGGAACATAGCTCAAAAAGGTTAAGTAGTGATTAAAACAAATGAAAGCTAGAATTATAAGACAAACTACTCTCATTTGGAAATTTGATTATCTTTTTAGTATTATCCATAATTACATTCCTAATTCTATTTATGTCATTAAGGCCTAGAGGTTAAGACAAAAATAATTCCAAGTAATGTATAACACTAATCTCTCAAGATTAAATATACTTTATTCCTAGGGTTCTCCTTACATATACTTTAATTCTATATCCTAAGTGTAAAAATTAAAGTGTACAGATTACAGTTGGTCATATTTTACTTCAACAGAAAATAATTTGGTGAACATTTTGCAATTTGAACCACTAAATTTGGAGTTCATATGCAAAAAGATATGAAATAAACAAGTTTTGAAGTTTGAAATATGAAATTAGGGCTAAATCTGTGATTAAATAAAAGTCCAGGGGTCTAATTAAAACAAACCAAGGACCTATGCGCTAAAACAGAGGACGACGGGTTGATTTCCAATAAACCGAGGGTCTCTTTAAGAAAACTACCGTGCGAAGGGGTATCGGGTGAATCTAACCGTCAGATCTGAAACCAACGGATGAGATTAGATCTGCGGCCGAGGGCGCGCGCCCGGGCGGGCGAGCACTGACAAGCGGGCCAGGGGGTGTCAGCGACATGGGGGGAGCGTGCTGACTGAGCGGGCCCAGCGTTAGAGGGAAACGGATGGCTGCAGGGGTCCGAGGGGGTCCGAAGGAGGTCCGAAGGGGTCCGAACCGTTCGATCAAGATCGAACAGAGGGGGTCCGAAGGGGGTCCGAACCGTTCGATCAAGATCGGACGGGGAAAATCAGACCGGGAAAACAGACATGCGCGAAGCGGTGCTACTCCTCTCCGCGGCGGTGAGGTCGCCGAAGTTGAGGCAGGCGCGAGCTAGGGTGGCTCCGGGGTTGCCGGAGTTGGGCAGAGGGGAAGAGGGTGCCACGACGAATTCAATGGCGGGGAAGAGGCCACGAATCCACGGGCAGAGAGGGGAGAACGGCGGTGAGAAGGTCTCGGGTGGGCCGAAGAAACTCCAGTGAGCCATTCCGACCATGGGGAGGGGACTTAAGGCGCGCTAAGGCCTTGGCTAACTTCAGCAGAGGCAGGGGTGACACAGGGGCCTACTCCGGTGAACTAGACCAGGTTAAATCGGTCGGCCACCGCACGAGCACGGCAGACTGTCGCGGTCGAGCACCGGCGAAGGCAAAATTGGCCGAACATAGGGCACAATAAGGGAAATTGGGCACGGGCAAAGGTGTCTCACCTCGGGGTGGAGCTCGGGGAGGCTTGGAGCGGTCTCCGACGAGCTGGATGGCCAGCAACACGGGCGCAGGTCTCCGACGGCGGCTGGCAGCGAGGGCAGAGCACGAGAGAGGGTGAAGCTACGCGGAATGGGGTGAGGGGTGTGCGTGGGGCACCGGCAGGGCTTTATGAAGTGAGCTGGGTGCGTGGGCGGGCGTCGTGGCCGAGGAATCCGGTGACGTGCGTGAGTGCGCACGCGCCGGTCCACGGCGAGCGCGGAGAAGGCGGAACTGATAGGGCAGGCCCACGACGCAGAGAGGGGAGAAAGGGGAGTGTGGGGCAACAGCTCGGCGACTGGTGGACCGAGCCCGCGAGACAGAGAGAGAGGGAGCACGCGGGCGAGGGGAAACTGGTGTCTATGACGGAACCCCCCAAGTCATTAGGCCCACCTACAGTTGTCCTTGTCCAACGAACCTCAGACAACCCTGCAGGTGCCCCTGAATCATTTGACAAGTTCGGTATCTGTACTCCTTACCTTTCCCAAGAGCGTTTCACCCGTCATGCAGACATTACAATACATCGGAGGTACGAAAATGCGGAAGCAGTTATAATAATTTACTTTATTGAAAAGTAAGAAAGAGTAGTATTTATTACAGACCAGATTTAAAATATAAGAGTGCTGAAGTATTATTATTACATCACTGGGAGGAAAAACCCCCTCCCGATAAACATCAAACAAAAGTTTTAATGGAGGATCCTTTCCTCCTGAAGCTTCACTCTTGGTTTTCTTCTTTGGGCACCACCTTTGAACAAAAGCAGCAAAAGTTTGCCGCTTCCTCACCTAAAACAACATGGGACAAAGCCCTGAGTACGAAGTGTACTTTCGCAAGTCTTACCCGTCCAAAATAATGACTCTCAAGGATATGCTGGCCTTTTGGGGATCAAGGTATGGCTTATCAATAATCAAAGACTCTGTTTGCAGAAATGCTTACTAATAGTGGATCCTTAAAAATCCAATTTTATTTGTCAGTTTAAGTGAAGTTACCTGCAGTTAGAGTTCTTTCTACCCTAGTTCAATCACTTGACCTATACTAGCCAATTTCTTATCAACCCTTCATCTTCACTGGATTGCTACGTGTAGGGCAGTGACCAAGTCTTCATATCCGCAAAGTTACGGCGATCCGAATTGATTATACTTAGCTGAGGATCTCCAATCACATGACATATGTAGCACTTAACCCTTGCATATGTCAACTCGCCACCGGGGTTCTTAAGACCAGATCAGGTTCACGCCAACCGAGAGCACAGATACACCACCGTCCAGCCTCTTGCCACGGAGGGTACACGCTACTCTCGCCATCTCTCCACTCCCATTACGTGTTATCTTATTCTGGTATTAGTCTGCCTGAGGCAAAGCTTACCCATGATGAGGCATGTGACTAGTTAAAGGGTCCTCGATCATCAAGCCTACATCGAGAAGGTCCTTAATCGACTCAGACGGAGACACTACACCGAGACTCTCTTCTCGTGCAAGTCACCCACCTGGTCTCAGCTTTATCATTTCAACCCAAAGTTGGGTACCTGGCAGAGGTACATCTTTTTCGATGTTGAACCCATCATGGCCATGATGGATCCACCATTAAGTTTTTTTTTGTTTTTGAAAACATCCCACCCACTTTGAAGCATCATCTTTTGTGAAAACAAAAACATTTTGTTTTTCTAGAGCAAAGCTAAGCATAAGAAAAACCTTTTTGTAAATCAGGGATTCAGGAGAAGTAATCAAATCTAAGGAAGGAAATGCAGCAACGGGTTTAGCACACAACTCCTATCACCTAATGCATCAAGTAAGTGAGAAAGATTTTAAAATAACAAGGAGGTGGTAAATGCACCGGGGCTTGCCTTGTGTTACTGGTGAGTCAGGTTCTGCTCCACTAATATCAAAGTAAAAGCAGTTTCCTGCCTGAGGTTCTTCAGGTGGTGGTGGTGGTGGTGTAGTCCTGGCTTCTTCAATCTCTATCTCTTCTTCGTTTTCTATACATAGCCATATATAATCATGAATGCTCATGTAATGCTTATGGAAATGCAAATATAATAAAATCTTATTATCTAAAGTCTTGAATACAACTTTCCTTCACGGATCTCCGAGAAACTAGGGTTTTCGGAGTCTATAGTGAAGTTCATAGGGCAGGGGGCTAGGGTTTTGGGTTCTAAGTATTAAACATAGTCCAAATCATACCAAACTTTACCTAAGGTTTCTAAATAATATTTAAAGTTCACCTAAAAAGTTTGGTGAATTTTGGAATTACAAATTATTTCCTAAAATTCCAGAAGTATGGATTTTGGCTATTTTAAATGTCACAAAATTCCCTATTGGAACTAAAAATTATGAAACTATTTTTATTAAATTCTATGGAAAATTAGGAGCCTAATAAAATTGGTTTGCTATTTTTAGCATTTTTATATAATTTTCTAGGAATTTTCTAAGTCCAGAAGAAAAAGAAAACGAAAAAGGCGCTACAGGATTGGGCTTAAACTGGCCTGAGTCGGCCCACAAGCTGGCGAAAGCGCGCCCGCGCACGCCCGTGTGCAGACATTGCAACAAGGACCCTGTCCTTTTGAATAACTCAAAAGAGTCCAAGACACTATTTACTGCAGTCGCTGACGTTTGCAAATAAACCCCTGCGTTTCTATCCCTTCACACCCTGAGGTCCATGACGGTGGACGGCAACGCGCAAAGCTTCCGGTGAGCTTGTGCCGGCCGATTTACGCAAGGACCGGACCCCAGGCTCGGCTGGCACCTAATTCTACCTCTGACAACCATTTCCCCTCACTCAATTGCAAGATTCTAACTCCTAATCACTCTGTCCACGGTGACCGCACAATCCGGGGACAAATCAAAGTGTTCCCATCGATCTACTCTGGTTTAGAGCAATTGGTCGGGCTGATGAGCTTTCAGAACACATAGGAATGCTAGAAAAAGAGCAAGGGGAACACGATCGGACCTGTGGAGAGCTGGCCACGGTGAGCTCACTTCTGCGATGTTCTTGATCGATTTGGGGGAAATCCCAAATTGGAGTTCTCTGGTGACTAATCGGAGGCACGGGTGGGTGCGTTGAGTGCTTGACTACATGGTGGAGCCGAAGGCGGGCTTAATTTATAGGATTCGGGGTCGGTGGCTCTCAATTTGGTCACGGCGTGCTGGCGGCCGGAGATAGGGAAGAACACGGGTGGCTGTGTCCGTGGCGTTCACCGGTGCAACGGCTCAAGGATTATACTCCTAAGGGTGCCACGATTACTACCGCACAGTAATAAGCTACGGCGTGGCGCAACCGAGGTCACCGGAGCTTCCATGGCGACGCTGGCGGTCCGGCCACATTGCAACGGCTATTGGCACGGTGATAAACTTCAATCCGCGATCAAATCCATTCCCCCGTGAGATCTTTTACCTTCACATGGATATCCTCTGCGTGCCAAGCACAAATCACGGCGACCAGCGCAAATCCGGGCGCGCGGATCGCCGATGGCGAGGTCTCTGAGCTGGCGGCCCAATCCGGCCATTGTACCATCGCGAAGTTCATTCAGTCGGCCTGACAGACCAAGTTGGGGACGAATTTTCTCTTGATTTCACATGGCAACTAGACCAACATTCTGCAGCAAAGTTGTAGCCTAATGATCCAGCTACAAACTTACAATAGCAACCATAGCCAAATTATGACTAGATTATAGTCGAATTAAAGTCTAAAGATTGCCCAATCACACTGTTAGCCTGAATTCAGACCTAAGACAATCTCACAGCTCGACTTTGGGCACATTTTTCTCCAGATTTTTCATGTGACCATGGTTTAATCCCTATAGCAAAGTTGTTCTCCTTTTATAGGTCTATAAACTTGATGTGTTGACCTAGGGAAAAATCTTCATAATTGGGAAGATATAGGGCCCCAAAGTTGAGCCAATTCCACTGAATTTCAGACTTAACTCATTAAAGCTCAAATGTGGCTTTTTGCAAATAGGCCCAGAACTTAGGGTTTAAGTTGCAAATCCACATACATGTGAATCATATGAGTTAAGATATCCTAATTTCATGGTTTTTGCACTTAGGTCCAAAAATGGGCACATTTTGCATATAACCCCCTTAGGGTTTCAGTCCAGGGTTTCTCAAGGGTCCATTTAGGGTTTTTAGTACTTCTAGGGTTTGGATGCCATTTAAGTCTATTCATGGTGACATTTTATGACTATTTCAATTGAGTTTTGAAGTTTTCTCTTATTAGGCCTTGTTTGTTCTATTAAGCCCAATCTAGGGTTAAGCACTATACCCTAGGGTTTCACTTAAAACATGTCCCATCAATACAACTTTGTTTGAAATTTTTGCCTAGTGAATGCACTCTAGGTGTGACAAACACATGATATGCCAATGCTTATGATGTCATGCTCAAGTTTTAGTGGCAGTAACACTAGGGGTGTTACAGCGTCGACAGATCGGCCCCACTGGGCAGCGAGCGAGAGAGGGAGGGTGCACGGGAGGGAGAGCTGCCGCTGACAGGCGGGATCCGTCTGTCAGGCGGCGCGGGCGCGCGAGCGCGCGGCCTGGCTGGGCTTAGTGGGCCGACTGGGCTGCTTTCTCCTTTTCTTTTTCTCTGAATTTTTCTAATTCCTTTTCCATTTCTTTTTCTATAGGGTTTTAAAATCCAAATCCAAATTAGGTTTCAAATTCAAATAAATTCAAACTTGTGCAACACTTCAAGGAATATTTTAAATTCAGCATGATGCAACATGTCATGACTCATAAGGTTTTGGCAAAAATAAATAATTAACCTCCACTAGTTTAGGCTATCTCTAATCAAAAAGGAAAAGGAAGAATGAATCTAGAGAGAGAGAAAACCTAGAGTGAGAAAAAGAAGAGTAACACATGATTTTGGGTGATAATTAGAAAGAAATTTTATACCCCCAAAATCAGGTTGTTACAACTTCGAACCTCTGCAAAACCTTCGCCACGAAGCGATGCGCCGGGAGACGAAGGCCAGCGATGAAAAAGGCCTCAAACACAACCAATTCGCCCTCAGGCTCAGGGGTCTCCTCTGCGCCCGGAACCCGCCCGACACCATTACCAAAGTATCCAAGCTGCTGCATCTCCAGCACGCGGACCGAGGAAATCCTCGAAATGCCGAACTCCACGGTGTGGCCCGACTGCAACTCCATCACCGTCAAATCACTCAAAGTATCCTCGGACGACGGGACGGTCGACGACGCACTCGCAGCAGACGAAGAAGAAGACATTGCTACGTACCGTTGGCGGCGGGGCGCCGTATGCTTGACACAGGCCAGATTTCCGAAGCGGGAGAGCAAGGAGGGCAGGCGAGCGGTTTGCAAAAGCTAGGGTTTTCCACAGCGTAAACAAGAGTAGGAAACAGAACCAGCCGCGGTCGGCTTTTTATAGGAACGACACGATGCCTCGGGAAACACACGGTCCAACAGTAACACGTCCATCAACGGTCACATTTCAAAAACCCCCGTGGGACCAATTCGAGCGAGGGCAGCGTCTTCACCATCCAGCGGCGGTCTTCGGCACTAGCTGACTTGGTCGAACTGGTCCCTCGGAGGGCAAATGTTGGGGCGAAGGCGAACACGCTACCCTTCGCTCTATGACTTCGCCTGCCCATCGCGCAGATGGTCACATCCACAGAACGCGTCTGAACAAGCCGAAGGCGCCGACCGGACGAAGACCTGTGTGGTCCCCTTCGCGGACGGGTTGCAAGACGAAGGCGCTATCGAAGTCTACGGGTCTCCCACGTCGTCGTCACCCCGGGAGGCCCATGCGGGATTTGGCCCATGGTAATGGGCCCCACGAGGATAAGCGCGTTAAGGGCCGAGTCTGTAATAGCCTTACCGTAATGACTGCGTGTAACCTCCCCTCGTGGGAATATTCTAGGGATAAACCGGGTACTCGAGGGCATAAACATCTTTGACAAGGGACAGGCGATCACTCGGATGCCTATAAATACCCCGTACAGTGCCCCCCAACAGTAAAGAGAAGAGCTCTTGGCATTCATACCAAACCTTATAAACACATTTTCCGTTTCCCCGTTGGATTAACCTGCCCGGACGAAAAGGTTCCCAACAGCGACTTCGATCGGTATGTACCTAGCATGAGGCACGTTCACGATGTAGCTATAGGTGAGAGTAGTAGCAACACGTGAGATGAGTTAGACATGAGTGCCTTTACAGATATAATTGCTAATGCGTTAGTGTCATAGGTAGTTATCTGTACAGGTAAATAAATATGTTGTAATGGACAAAGCATGTGGTAATTTCTAATTAGGTGCTGATTAGTATGTCTGTTTGTCTTTTTTTACATTTTTTCAGTCAAAATCTACGATCTTAAAATCTAGCTATCCAAACACCTAGATTCTTTTCAGTCAGCTTCTCCTCACTAGCAGATTCTCCCAATAACCAGCTTTTCGAAAAGATACCAAAAAAAGCCAAACCAAACAGCCCCATAGACACATGATGTTTATGTCTGTTTTTCTCTTTAGACCAGTTTAACAACTCTATTTTTTAAACGATTTATATTTTCTCGAGAATCTCTTAAAAACAGAGTTACCAAACTAAACCTTAAGAGCTAGTTTGAGAACTTCGTTTTTTTAAAGGATTTATATTTTCCAAAAGAAATGAACTAATTTTTTTTAGAAAATAAAAATAATATAGAAAAATGGGGTCCCAAATTAACCATAATTAAACATTCCTCCCTTCTCGCTTGTGTGTAACACTGTATATCGAACCCACTCCGTGTTTTCCATCAGCGCCACCACGGTAAAGTGCACGCCGTTCCTGCGGGACATTACTACAAAACCAAGCCCCCGTCTCACGAGGTCGCGAGTCTCTCTCCAACTCCGTCCCTCGGGCCTCAGCACAACGCCAGACCGCCTGCCTGTGCTTGCAGCCAGGCCGGCCAGCTGCCTGCCTGCCTGTTGTCGTCTGCGGCGCGACGGCGGCCGCCCGGTCGACCGCCCGCATTGGGATCCCCAGAGCAGCGCTTGGCATAGGGGAATGTCCCGGGTCAGCCACCGTCGCCTCTGCGCTGCGAAAGCCCCGCATTTACTTGCCACCTAGAAGGGGGCACCCCTCGCGAGACCCAGCGCCAGACAGAGCCAGCAATGGCTGCTGCTGCTGCTCCTCCTCCTCCTATATAGCGGGGGCCGTGCCGAGCGCTCGATCCAGTTCTTCTGATCTGACTTCTGAGCGAGGAGTGGACGAGTGGTGTGCCGTCCGGTTCCCGTTGGTTTGGCGATGAGGCGCGCTCGCGGTCGCCGCGGGCTGCTGCTTCTCCTCGGCGTGGCGCTCTCGGCGGCTGCGCTGCTCCGTGGCTGCGCGGGGCAGCAAGGGGAGGACGGCTCGGACGCCCCTGCGGCGGCGGCGGAGACGGCCCCCATGGAGGAGAAGGAGCGCAGGGCGCTGTACGCCGCCATCGAGAGCTTCGTCGGCAAGGGGTGGAACGGCTCCGGGCTCTACCCAGACCCCTGCGGCTGGTCTCCCATCCAGGCGCGTCCCTGCCCTTCCTGCGCTTTCCCTTTCGCATCGATCTATGCTACCGTGCTGTTCGATTTTCTGGCCCGCGTATGTTCGTTCATCATGTTCGTTCTTCAGACGCGCGAAGCTTTCCTCTTTTTTTTTCGGCTTTGCCCGTCCTCGTCACACGCCCTTTCTCCGTGCTCCCCTGCTGCCTGCTTTGAGCTCCAATCCAAAAACCGTTTGCGAGCGAAAGGAGGAGCGAGTCGGTAGCCTCCGAAATGAAATTGGTGTCCTGTTTGGGGACGCAGGACGCACGCCAAGTCGCCACCAAATCTCCTGCCGGATTTTCCCGTGTTAAAAACAAACCTTCCTCGTCTCGCTTCCAGAATTTCTGGCCTTCCGGTAGCCTCTGCTGTTTTTGTCTTGTGTTCGTCCTTCGTCGCACTCGTTCCCTGCTCCTCAACTGTTGCTTCGAGATTGTGGCACTGTTTTGCTGTGCGCCGCTGCACATTCAGTTCACTGTTGGACGAGACCTCTGCTTGATCCCCTTGTGTCTTCGCATCTCAGCCTTTTGCTCGATATGGTAGGAGGATCTGATCTCTTGGGCAGGAACTTTCCACTCACATGAAAAGAACCTCCCATGATTTGAAACGGCATGTTCCGCCCAAGATTTTTCTCATACAGTACAGTAGTACTACTACTCTCTAGTATATATTTTAGTGGTACCTTGACATCTTCTTCCTTTTGCTCGCGCCCGAGAAGGAATCAGTCCTACTACTCCATAGGAGTTTTTGATCTAACAATTACTGGAATTTACCGCATATTTATCTTCCTTCACACGGTACACTGGAATTTCGTTCTGGTTGTTACAGTACCAGTAACGTTAAGAAGGGGCCAAATTTGTACTAGGTGCACCTTTAAGAAATGTCGCCATCTTGGATCATCCTCATCCATGTCTGTTATTACTGCTAGTAGTTACTGTTGAGCCTTCGTTTACTTTCCGCGTAGGACACTCTCAGATTGCAGCGTGCTTGCCTGTTAAAATTAAGGGGATTCAATTTCGGTGGATTGAGCAGATGTGGTTCTTGGATGCCAAAAACCTGTGCAGGGGGTGTCATGTGATCTCTTCAATGGCCTGTGGTACCCAACAGTGATGAGCATTGGCCCAGTCCTTGACAACTCGCTGCAGTGCGGCCCCGACGCCAAGTTCAGCGCCCAGCTGTTCGACCTGAGGCGCCTCCGGACGCTGTCTTTCTACAGCTGCTTCCCGGCGAGCAACCCCACGGCCATCCCGACCGGCAGCTGGGAGAAGCTGGCGGGGACGCTGGAGACGCTGGAGTTCCGCACCAACCCGGGCCTGAACGGCGCCATCCCGGCGTCCCTCGGCCGCCTGGGCAGCCTGCAGTCGCTGGTGCTCGTGGAGAACAACCTGACGGGGCCCGTGCCCGCGGAGCTGGGCGCGCTGTCGAGGCTGAGACGGCTGGTGCTGTCCGGGAACGGGCTGTCGGGGCCGATCCCGGCGACACTCGGTAACGACCGCCGCGCCGACGAGCTGCTGCTGATCGTGGACCTGAGCAGGAACTATCTAACCGGCTCTCTGCCTTGGTCGCTAGGTGGCCTCACGGGGCTCCTGAAGATGGACCTGAGCAGCAACCTGCTGCAGGGCAGCATCCCGCCGGAGCTCGCGGGGCTCAGGAGCCTCACGCTGCTGGACCTCAGGAACAACAGCCTCACCGGCGGGCTGCCCCAGTTCGTGCAGGGCATGGCGTCGCTGCAGGACCTGCTGCTCTCGAACAACCCGCTGGGCGGCGGCCTGCCGCAGTCCGGCTGGGGGGCGCTGGCGGGCCTGGCCACGCTGGACCTGTCCAACGTCGGCCTCGTGGGCGCCATACCGGGGTCCATGGCGGCCCTGACGGGGCTCCGGTTCCTGGCGCTGGACCACAACCGTCTGACGGGGGCCGTGCCGCCCGAGCTCGCCCGGCTGCCCAGCATCGGCGCGCTGTACCTGAACGGCAACAACCTGACGGGGACGCTGGAGTTCTCGGCCGGGTTCTACCAGCGCATGGGGCGGCGGTTCGCGTCGTGGGACAACCCCGGGCTGTGCTACAACGTCGCGGCCGTGGACGCGGCCCACGCGCCGTCGGGCGTGGTGGTGTGCAAGGACCTGCAGGAGCCCAGCGTGGGCGGCGGCGCGCGGGACGTGGACGGGGACGCGGAGGAGGACGGGACGAAGCCCGAGGCGGGCTCCAGCCTCGTGGCCTCCTCGTCGTCCGGCATGCCGGTTGGCAGTGTCGGTGGGCTCCGGTACCTGGTGGTGGTTCGGGGAATGGCGGCTGCGGTTCTTGGTTTGGTGTCCCTCCTACAATAGCATGCAAGCAGGTTCAGAAGAAGAACACGGAGAAACTTGAAGTAATGCTAGGTAGGTTAGCACGAAGTAGTTTCTGCGCGTTCTCTGTGATCTTTTGGCATTTGTTTTTGGCTGGTGGTGGCTTACCATCGTCAGATGGTGAAGGATGAAGGAGGGAACATGGATCTGGATGGTGGCTGTGACTGTGAGCCACAGATTACATTACAGTAGTAGAGTAAACTATGAGAGTTCTTGTGGACTGAAGGTGTGTAGTGGTGGATAGGGTAGCTTCTCCGGGGTTCTTTTGTGTGTAATTAGCCTGTGTCGCCCTGTGGTGTCATGTTACAACAGCAAGTGGAAATCTATGCTGGTTCGTCCGTTGTTGGAGAATCAGAAAAAAAAAATTGTCGTCCTTCATTCACATCACATGGATACACAGTTTCCTGTTCTTGTAGCAGAAGAACTGGAAAGATCTCTCGTTATCTCTATTTGCTATAGAAAGAACATAGCGGCGGTATCGGCAGACGATACAAATGGAAGAAGAGCGGGCAACCAGCACGACAGGATGGAGCGGCGGCGGCGCCGCATATGTCCCGTTGCCGCCTGCCGGCGATCTCGGTCTCTCCTGCTGCCTTTTGCCTTCGCGTGTTCTCGAGTCTGAAAATAAAATCAAAATATGAACCGAGACGCTGATTGCGCAGGGCCCCGCGCTCGCAGAGGAGTCAGAAACAGAAAGGACCTGTCACCTTGGAAAGCTGGCGGCCGGAGCGGAGCCCTCACAGACAGGCTGCGCTCTGCCTCTCTGGCACTGGCAGGCGGCAGCGGCAGTAGCGCTAGTCCTCTACAGGTGGAGGCTGGACTGCACCCCGACGTGTAGGAACTGTAGCGTCATTGTGGTACTCCGGCGTCTGTACCGGTCTACTTTACACTTTTCAATCCCAGTACGCTTTGAAATATTTACAAACACTAAATGTATATTTAATGATGATATCACTAGCTCTAGTTGTCTTTTTTTCATTTTATCTTCTCTTAAAATACAACAGGCACACTATTATAGATATATAATTTATCACTAACATTATCTATTTTGAAAACGAGGGAGCACCGGAGCAGTACTCTGTACTCCTAGTGCTACGCAATGGCGCGGTGGCACCACGCACCAGGCACCAGCCTGCGGGTGCAGGTATAGACGTGCTAGCACCTAGCAGTATGGGGGGTTGGGCTGCACGTCGCAGTACTAGCGCGTAGAAGCAATCGATGCTCTCGCCGAAAAACGAAGGCACAGGATCAGTGGCACAGCTCGTAATACAATTGTCGTTTCCTGCAAATGATTTTGGATTTAGTTAAATTATAAGAAATGCTAACAGTTAGCAAGCTGTTTACTTGGCTTTGATCCAAAATGATCTCTATTGTTTTTACAGGGTTTTATCTCTATATATTACAGTTGCAGTAATTCAAACAACCGGTTTTAATCCGCAGCAAACAACCTATGTACATTTAGATTGGGTCTGATGGACTGGCCCGAAGCACAACAAAAGCACGGACCAGGCATGGCACGATCGAAATATTTTAGTGTCGGGCTGGTACGGCCCGATATATAAGGTCGGGTTTGGACCGAGGTCACGACACATGGGTGACACGAGCACGACCCGTTTAAGTCAGGCACGAAATGACTCATATATAGGCATGAAAAGGCACATATCTATAATAAATTCGCTGCACGCCTATAAATGGCCAAACGACGCCCGGCACGGTCCACACGCCTGCGAGCCACAACTCTGGCCCAGGCACGTCATATCGGCCTGCTGACTGTGTCGGGCCAGCTCATTAACCCATCGGTCCATTTGATTAAATCAGTGTAAAATGTTAAAAAACGGTGCAGGAGGTGGGGTTTGAACCCATGCCCTGATGGAAAAAGGGTGGGAGGCATTGAGTGAAGCTGCCTAACCAGTAGAAAATTATGCTCAGATATTTTTAATATTGAATATAAATTGTATATATGTATATACGTTTTTCTGTAAATAAAAATATATAATTGGGTCGGGTCGGGCCAACACTATGGACCGAGGTTACAACCCAAGTACGGCACGACGTTCTTGGCTCTTACAAGCATTAGGTCATTTTTGAGACCACATTGGCGCAATGGACTCCATGGTGTTTGAGGTTGCTCAATTAGATGGAGCAACAATGATTTGTCACACTAACAATAAAATGAAAGGTTATTTGTTGGTTTTAAACGTTAGTAATTGATACGAATTAGCATAATTTATATGGAGGGCATCCAGTTTTTATTGATGCCTGACTTTAGCAATCACTCCATATTTTGATCTATCTTTTTTATAAGTTTGAGTTCATGTGACTTATTTTAGAAACTTGAGCTCACAAACTTTCTCTTATTTGATCTCTGTATAGTGGAATTATGTCATTTTATAATCTCTGTTCGTTCAGCCAGTCGTTGTGAACTCTCTTCTAATCGCTCACTTCATTGGTCGTGTTGTACCAAGACATATTGCATGGAGTATAACAATAACATCAGATAGCCAAATCAAAAAAAATATTATACGGAGAGCGGAGATCAATAAAAAATCTAGAAATTTTATTGGTGGATAGTTTACGTGGGTATTGTTGTAATCCGTCGCAACGCACGGGCAACCGACTAGTATTTATTAAAATCGCACTTCATTCCACACTTTCATGTACTTAATAAAGAACATAAAGCTAGAGATAATGTTAGTTAGATGTTTTTTTGTAGCTTTGAATTAGAGTATGTGATGTAATTTTACTTTTGTTATGAACAATAGATATTGAACTGAACTTGTGAACTTTGTATAGAGCTGATTATACTCCTTTTCCTTCCAACAAAATGATTTGTAAACGAGGTAGTCATTGCATAGCTCTGGTAACTTAATACAAATATTAAGTTTGCTTTTGGTTAAATTTATTTGTCTTATCTTTTATTGGTTTTATTAAATTTGTTTTGAATTTAGGGCTCTAATGTGAATTTCGGGCCCTAATATGAATTTTGGGCCAAAAACTAAATTTTAGGCCAAAATTTAAATTTTGGTCTATTATAATTTTGGACCGTCCGAAATGAGTTCAGCACATTTAAGTAATTACGTGCCAGACCGTGGGCCAACTCGGCACGGCCCGAAATTCAAACAGGCCAGCCCGACCTGAAATTCAAACGGGATAGGCCTTTTTGGGCCGGGTGGTACGAATATACACCTATAGAACAACCTGTAGATCTTTTAAATTTATTGTGCATCTAACGAGTAATAAAACTTAGGCGGTGAGATCTAGTGCCACTAACCGTCACATCAACTATCGCCTAGTCTGTATCTACCATCATCAGAAGTGGCAAATACAAGCACCGGGTCATCCGGTCCGTAGCTCAAATCCTAAATCCACCCGTAATCGTCAGCCCGTATCCCGTATCTACCGCAACACTCAGTACACAACTTTTATTGTTAGCCTACAGTCATTTTAGCTTTTTTTACAGACTTTTATTTGAAATAAAACACTATATTTTATCGAAATAAAAATTAATGGGAGCATATAACCAAGTAAATACAAAAATATATAGTTCAGAAAAACAAATACATATTAACATAGTTTATAATATGTAAATAAAAGTAACATAATTCATAAAATGTAAAAAAAATATAACACATGGGAATAAAAGTTACATAATTCATAAATATTTTTAGGATTTTTTTAGATTTTTGATTTTTTGGACATCAAAATGACGTGCGCAACAAAAAGATGACAAGTGGCAGCAAGCAGGTGGTATCCAATGCTATGAGTCGTTACCCTCCGATACCGATCGGATGACGGTGCCACTGACCGCGAGCTTTTACCAATCATGGTTGTCATCGGTGGTGCCAATATCGACCGTATGGCCTTAATCGATACTAACCACATTATACCTGGTCTTAAGATCTATACATATCAGGCACTCCTCACATGTGGAAGAACATGTTCTTAAAAATCTTTTAGAGTTGCTATCTTTTAGAAGCTCATATGCATAAAGATAATGTGGGTGGAGGTGCGCTCGACTAGCGCGGACAGGGGAGCAAAACTTACCGGTCGGAAAAAAAAAACGATGACCGACGAGCGCTACTGTCTCTCACGATTATATGGTAGGCATGGAGTCGAGTTGATTACCGCGTCATACATGAGTCCAACTATATGTTTACAAGTTTAACTTTTATTAAGTTGAAATATTTGTCGTATCTCACTTCTAGAAACCTTTTGGTTATGGGCTACGTCTTGGACTTATTGTCGAGTCCTTTGGCTTGTGTTTGAGCCCATGGGCCCCTCTGCTCATACTCTTCTCTACAAAGGTTGTGTATGTACTCTCTCTCCTCTCTTATGCAGTGATATAAGTTGCAAGTTTGATTCTTGTGTATGGCTGCGAGAGACTCGAATTTATGGAGATTCCTTGTGAGGGGGATATAAGTGATATAAGGAAGATCGTGACACTCAAGTTGATCTCTGGATCACTTAAGAGGGATTGAGTACAACCCTTGTCTATTGAGACACCACAACATGGAATAGGCAATCGTTTAAGGGTTGGTCGAACCACGGAAAAAATCACCATGTTTTGCGTGCTTATTTCTTTGTGATTTTTCTTCCTCTTCCTAAGTTCTCTAAACTCACTTGTAATATTTCTCTTAGTCTATTTCATATCTTGAAAGAGCAAATTAAGTGAAGAGAACTTCCTCTCTTCTCTCTTCAAACTTGGTTTAGTTTTGCCTGCTTGCAGTTGTGTTTGGGGTACCACACACCTACCAACTGTGTGAGGGGCCGAAAAGCGGCCACCAAAGTTGGTCACCTATTAAGATTCATGTGAAGAATCAGAACATGACAACACAATTAAAGATGTTGGACCTTCGTCCTTTAGATTTGATCCGTGAGAGCTAGACTGAAGGAAGATAAGGTCCTTTACAAAATTAAAAAGGAGTTGGATATTGTTGGAGGCCTACATTGCCGAAGGTCCTTTGATTGGTCATGTCACATAATTGCCTTACAGGTACAACGACAAGCTTTGCCAAAGATCACTTGAATGTTGAAGATCACTTGTCTAACGTCTCGTTTCGTCGACTAACAAATGTATTTCAGGAATGTCCTCAGTGACGAACAGAGCTAAACTTCGATAGAAAGCAACATACAAAAGCATTCCGTCTTTACACAAGTAATAAAGATAATGTCGAAGGCAGTGACTTCGGCCACAGGTCGAAAGGAAGGAGTAGTTGGTTGACGAAGGCTAGAACTTGTGAAGTCAAGAATGAAGAAAAGTACATTACTGCCCTAATACCATTTGTAAATGACTTATGTAAAAATAGATGTGCATTATTGTAAATCCATACAAAGTTGGTTCGTCTCCCCTATAAATAGAAGAACAGTGCCCTGCATAAAGTACCTTTTGTTAGGTACTACAGCTTCATACCGCTTAGCCTTTGACCTTAGAGTTATCTTGTGTCGAGAAGCCGAATGTATGATTGTGAACTTGTTTCATATGAAAAGAAAAGGAATAAAATACTAAGGCATATGAGATGAGTCATCATACAATGTGTATTCCACTTTACCTTCGTCCTTGGGTTGTTACTCCGAAGGGATAACAAATCAAGGATGAAGATTTCTGCTTTTTTAACTTTTGTGTTGCCTTGTTTTTTATTCCATATAGCAATTGAAAATAAGTGACCAATAGATATGCAAAGATACTTGATTCATCGTTGATACCCATTTTTTATTATTCATTACCGATCACAGGTAATCATATTTATAGCTTCGAAGACTCACAGTGGTACGAAGATATCAAGTTAGTGTATCATGGAGGCGGAGTGGTTCCGTTCTCTGAATGTGTGTCCTTGCATGGCATTGTGGCTCTATTTATAGTAGTGGTTCGATATACAACTTCATATGAATTTACAACCATTTCATATAAACATAAACTACGAAATTCATTAAGGGCATTGTTGTTTTTTCCTTATAGACATGTAGAACAAGCCTTCAGGATCCATCTTCATCTGGTTAGCCGAAGATCTCCTTCATCCATCTGGTCAAGAGCTTCGTTTCTGGACCATGAACCAAAGCTTCTGAACCTTCATTCGTGCACATCGCTAGGGCAGAGGTGGTTGTATAGTCCCTTCGAAGCACCTAAAACAAACTTAGAGATGATTAGTTTTGTTGTCTTTCGAGGACCTTCGGCAAGAGTAGGCTCCCAACAACCACCATCGAGGAGGAAGAGGCACCTGCGACATCTTCCATTGACATAGGCTCTATGGTACGTTGCTTTCATGGGAATGAATGCTAGGGCAAGGCCGCGGATTTATAGTGGGATCGCGTGGAAGAGACAGACGTTTGTGTCATCACCCATTGCATGTGTTTGTGTGTAGAAAGATAAGGCTTATCCAGGTTCCAGCATCATTGCCGATCTCTATTTGTTACTTGAGAAGCGTGGAGACAAACAAACCTACGCGCTTCGAGTGTAACACATGACGATGGAAACTTGTGGTTTATAGGAGTAAAGAAGAGATTGACAGTACAGAAAGGAAAATCCTTCGTGGATCTCCATTTGGGCTTGTTTAGGAGGATATTGGAGGGCTAACTTCTAATGCTGACACGACTTTGCCACACTACGCTAGCTAGTGAGCTACTAATACGATGCCAGAACATCCCACCTTTGAGCGAGCGAGTGAGCTACTAATGTGATAACTTGTCTAATTTTAACACTCCATCTATTTTAATTTATAATTCATTTAACTTTTTTATCCCAAGTTTGACTGAATCGCCTTATTAAAAAATTATAATTTTTATTAATTTTTACTATGATATCGTTTAGTATGGATTCCTGTTTTACATTTTTCAAAAAAAAAGACAAGTAGATTAAATTTATTAAAAAATCAAATAAATTATAAACTGGGACGGAGAGAGTAGTTTTTTTTAAATGTTTTTAAAGAGTTGAGAAATTGACAAGTCAGGGTTCCAGATTACTACAGGCATGTTTGGTTCACTACCTCAGTTGCCACACTTTGCCTAACTTTTCTATCTAAGATTAGTTATTCAATTCGAACAACTAACCTTAGGCAAAGTGAGGCACATTTAGCCACAAACCAAACAGGCCCACATACCTTCCTTTTACGGTTTCCTCGCCCTCCGGTTTTCACTCCCCTGCCATTGCATTGCCTCCCCTCATGAGATGAGAATGAGATCCCCTCTCGTCGCGTAACACACACACACACACAACGAACACACAGTTTCATCTCGCTTCCTCTCCATCTCTCTGTCGATCAATTCATTGCCCACCGATCGATCTCGAGCAGGAGGAACAAGGAAAATAGGAGTACTAGGGGATCGATCAGGATGTTGGACACGACGGACGACATCGCGGAGGGGATATCATTCCAGGCGTTCGAGGACGACTGCCGCCTCCTCGCCAGCCTCCTCCACGACGTCCTTCTCCGCGAGCTCGGCCCCCGCTTCATCAAAATCCTCGAGCGCAACCGCATCCTCGCGCAGGTAGGTCATCATTTGCCTTGCCCATCGCATCGATCGATCTCATCATTGGTTGGGTCGTTGCATGATCGATCTTCCAACGGCGCGCGCGGTCGATGGCCAGAGCGCCGTCTCCATGCGCGCGGCGGGGATGGAGGACACGGCGGCCGTCGTCGAGCGGCAGCTGGAGACCGACCTGGCCGCAATGCCCCTGGAGGACGCGCTCTGCCTGGCCCGGGCCTTCTCCCACTACCTCAACCTCATGGGCATCGCGGAGACCCACCACAGGTATCGTCCACGCAGACTCACGTACCACATTTTCATTTCGATGCTTTTCTATACTCACAGTGCGTTTTGTAAACATGGATACTTTAATTAGGAAATTGATACAAACAAGTGTGTGCGATTTAATGTTCTCTCCAATTAATAGACTATATTGTTAATACTATATGTGTATTGTATAGTAGGAATAATGGCTGTGTTCGCTGCGGCTTGCTGCGGCTTTAATCCGGCTGCGGCTGCGGCTTCTACAGTATTTTGTCTCTACTGATTGCAGCTGCAGCAGTACAAACAGCCGTAACAGTACGGCTTTAAGCCGCAGCGAACACAGCCAATGGCACGTTGCATTGTAGCAACCTCTGAGGTCGTCACAAGTGCCCGTTCTATTTGCACATCGGAATCCAAGAATCTCCGTATATATGATGGGTACGACATTGTAACGCCGGGCCATGGTTAAGGATTTCCATGTGACCCCCTACTCAGACACATTTAACTGTAGGAGTTCTAGGCTTGCACATGCTACATCGACTGTGATCATCATTGAGAATCTTATTTTATATTTCAAAGCGATCGTTTTTTTTTGCAATCTAGTGACACAAATTCTACGTGCTACTACTGATTAAGCAATAGTCAAGAGTCTGTGCAAAAACTGACATCAGTACTATGTTCTGTGGATGGAATTCACATTTATCATGCATGCTATAGATTAAGGGTGTGTTTGTTTCACTACTAAATTATATTAATTAGATTATGATGGAAAGTTAGAAATAAGCTAGTATTGGGTAGTTTATTGTAAGCTTATTTTGTGATACTAAAATGATATTTTACTCTCGTACCCTTCCAACATAATCCAACTTATATAATATAGGAGATATAAGAGAGAAACAAACAAGCCTAAGTAGATATCAGTAACTTTGTACTAATATTATTTTATGGCCAATTAAAATCTGTACTAATTTGACAAATTAGCTAAGTGTTGCAATCTATGATGAACTCTTTTTTTCTTTTTTGCATTGGGAACTCATATTGTTATCCTCTTTGCAGGGTTCGTAAAGCACGCAACATGGAACAGCTCTCAAAATCATGTGATGATATATTCAACAAGCTGATTCAAAGTGGTGTCCCTTCAGAACAACTATATGACACTGTCTGCAAGCAAGTAATTCTCTTAATCGCTTAAGATTGCAATGCACTATCAAGCTTTTAGCTGATGTGTCATTTAATTTCCTTATGCCGCAGGAGGTCGAAATTGTTCTGACAGCTCATCCCACCCAAATAAATCGGCGAACTCTGCAATACAAGCACCTAAGAGTAGCAGTGAGTTTAACATCTGTAGTTTATAAAAAGTACTTTTCCTCGATTTCCTTTCATTGGTTAGTTGCAGAGCTTTATTTCGTAGGATATCAAACACTAATTATACTCTTACACATTTTTTTTTAAAAAAATACTGCATTGGTTGTTTCAATGACTGATGGAACTGCGTTGTAGCATCTCTTGGAGTTCAACGGTCGCCCTGATCTAAGCCACGAGGATAAAGAAATGCTAATTGAAGATCTGGTAACATCAGAATTAAGAGGATTTGCATAGTAATTATTTTCTCTCCTCTTTTCTTTATCGTTTCCAGACCCCACAACTTTGATTATGTAGGTAAGGGAAATCACAGCAATATGGCAGACGGATGAGTTGAGGCGCCATAAACCTACACCAGTTGACGAAGCTAGGGCTGGTAGAAAATTTAAGCATTATGGGCCATGATTTGTCACTTAGGCCATTTATTTACAATTTAATTATTTCCATTGACCTTGTAGGTCTTCATATTGTGGAGCAATCCCTTTGGAAAGCGGTACCGCACTATCTTCGCCGTGTTAGCAGTGCTCTAAAGAAGGTAACATACAGTGATTGCCATTTTTTTAATTTAACATTTGTTTGATTCACAAGAAAATATAAAGCTTTCCCTTTCATGCTTCACATATAGCACACCGGCAGCCCACTACCGCTAACCTGCACACCAATCAAGTTTGGTTCTTGGATGGGTGGTGACCGAGATGGGAATCCTAACGTTACAGCAAAAGTAAGATCTATGTAACAAGATGTCAATGTCTTTGTGCATTTTCACTAATCTTATACTACGGTAATGATGTGATGAAGTCACCTTTTCTATGAGTTCGATGCAACCAGGAGTGCTGAAACAATTTGTCATTTCTACGATGCAGGTGACTAGGGATGTTTCGTTGTTGTCACGGTGGATGGCAATCGACTTATACATCCAGGAATTAGACAATCTCAGCTTTGAGTTGTCTGTCAATAGATGCAGTGACAAGGTTGCAAGCTTGGCTAATGACATTTTGCTCAAAGGTCAGTATATCTACCCGATTATCAAATCTTGATTATTTCCAGTTTCACCAGAAGCTGCTTAGTTACAGTCACCTATGGCAACTGCTATATTGTAAGTTTGTTAATAGTTTGAGATGGTAACACATATCTGTAGTCTAGAAACGATCTAGACCTTTTTATTTTAGCACTTTCCTTATGTGACGTGCACAAATATTCCTTATTGTAGCACATTGTATTATTTTGTGTTGATGTTTTCGTGGGGACTCTACAGCAGCCGAGGACCTAAAGGCCAATACCTGGAACAAAACAGTACCGCAGAACAATGCAAAGCTTCATAACTTGGCTCTGCCTGCACAACTTCCTTCGGGTGCTGATCTTCCTTCATGTACAGGTAGATTTCTCTGTCTGGAGCAGATAACTTTATGTGCACAAGTATTCCTTATTATAGAAGTACCTCAATGAAATTTGATGAATCATATTGTTAGACTGTGTGTAAGTGTGTGTGGGCCGGCATCACTGTTGGGCTGCCGGCCCATTAGGGTTAGGTTGAGTCTATATATTGTAACTCTTTCTCTATGCAATACATCATCCACTTCACTTCATTAGACATGGTATTAGATAAGGGTTTTCCTTCCTCTCCACCCCACAGCCGCCACCCACCCCCAACAGCAGCTACCTGAGCCGCCGCCGCCCCCACCCCCGGGAGGCTCCTCCCTCCCGGGGCGGCACCTGCACTTGTCGCGCCGTCATCAGCCCGCCTCCATCCCCTTCTCCTCTTGGCTCCCTTGCGGCCAGCCCTCTCCCCTGGCCGGTCGTCGCCTTTGTAGCCGCCCCCGCCGCCGTCGCCCCTGTAGCCGCCGCCAGATCAGCCCGCGCGGGCCATCGGGCTTGCTCCATGCCGGCACACGGAGGGCTCGTGCCGCGCACGCGCTTTGTTGGCCATGCCGCGCCGAGCTCGCGCCGTGCTGGGCTCGCCGGTCCGTGCCGCTGCCGGCCCGCACCAGGCCGCTCCAAGGCCAGCAGCGCCGGGTCGCGTCGAGACTGGGCATCCCACGCCGAGACCAGCCGCGCCCGCTGCCTCCCCTTCCCTAACGGCGGCCGGTCGCTGATGGAATAAGTCATGTGGTCTTCGTGTGGAGGACAACATCTTTGCAGCAATCAAAAGCAGCAGTTTTTTACTGCTGTAGTGTGACAGCAGCATGCACTGCAGCAGTGCAGTCTTTTTGACTGTACTGTGGCAGTAGCATAGCAGCAGTGCAGTGCTGTTTTTTGACTGTACTTTAGCATCTAGAGGACAGCAGTAGTGCAGTGCACGCTTTTTACTGCACTTTAGCATCTAGAGGACAGCACATATGTGCTGAAGTGTGTAGTATAGTGTGTAGTGTATTACAGTGCAGCCCCTAGGGCTATAAATATGTGTCCCCAACTATTCTAAGGGTATGGCATTGTGTAGTGTTTGAGAAAAATAAACAGAAAATCGCCCCAACCCATAGTGTCATCCTTTCGATGAGAGTAAGAGTCACGTTGCTTACAGTCGCGCCCCTTCCTCCCTGTCCGGCGGTCGCTCCTGCCTCCCTCCCTCAGTGGCCACTCCCGTCTACTCCCGGCCACGCCCGATGGCCCCTCTCCGGCGTCCGCGCTCACCTGCGCAGGCCCCCCTCAGCGTCCACGCCCCACTCCGCCCTGTTCACCGGCTGCCGCCGTCTCGCACCCGAACTCAGCGTCCACGGCCTTCCTGCGCGCCGCCGCTCCTGCGCGCAGCGCCCTCCCCGGCATCCGCGCCCCTCTTCGGCGTCTGCGCCCCACGCGCAGCGCCCTCCCTAGCCTTCCTGCGCGGCCTGCGCGCTGCCGCCCCCACGCGTAGTGCCCTTCCCGGCCTTCCTGCACGCCCTGCTCACCACTGGCCACCGCCGCGCTGGGCCTCTGCCCACCACCGCCGGCTCCCTCTCCGCTGCGTCCTCCGCCGGCACCCTCGCACGTGCCGCCCCTCCTCATCGAGCTGGCCACCTACTAACTGCCTGCGCTGATGCCCAGCAGCGCGTCACCCTTCGAGCTTCTCCCGTCACCAGTGCCGTCAACACCCCTTGCCAGGTCCGGCACAGGCCTCTACCCGGCTGGACCCGCCCCGCCGCCCACCCCCTTCATCGCCTTCGTTGGATCCGTCGCTGCCGCGGCCTTCCTGACCGGATCCACGTTGCTGCAACCTTCCCGGCTTGATCCACCGTCCCTTTGGCTGGATCGCGTCTTCCCGGCTGGATCTGTCGTTTCCCCTTCTATTCTGCCGCGGGCGCGTAAACCATGACCGGTGCAACCGTGTGCGCTGCTGTCGGCCTCCCTGGCGGGGCTCCTTGATGCCCGAACGATCGCAGAAGGCGAAAGGTCGGCCTGTCGGTGCCCTTTTGTTGTGTAGCCCTGCCGATCGTTGACGCTCGAACGTCGACCCCTCCCGATGATCAGGTTTCTGCTGCGTGTCTCCCGACGGCGGCCACCTCGACTTTGGCTACCTCGGCATCTCGAGGCTATCATCTTCTTGGAGCACACACCGGTCTCTTCTCCAGCCGCAACATTCGCACCATCACGACGCTGCGACTGCGGGGGGATTTCAACCCGTCGGCTCCTACCTTCGGCCTCTATTCCAGTCTCATCGTGTGTGGTGCCCCCGTTGCGACTGCGGGGGGATGTTAGACTGTGTGTAAGTGTGTGTGGGCCGGCACCACTGTTGGGCTGCCGGCCCATTAGGTTTAGGGTTGAGTCTATATATTGTAACCCCTTCTCTATGCAATACATCATCCACTTCATTCTACACATATACTGCCTGACTGTCTTAATCACTATGCCTCAGCCTGAATTGGATCAAATCGGTGTATTGTAGTATTTGAATTTTTTTAGAGCATTCCTTTAAATTTCTATTTGTCGTATGGATCACTGAGTCACGAGGTCACGGATTCTAAACAACCTCTCCATATTTGCGTGGGAAAGACTTGCCTCGGTTTATCCCCTTCCCGGTCCCACATGTGGGAGCCTTCGGCACTAGGTCTTCCCTATCCATATGGATCAGCTCAATCAGATCTTTAATTATCGTGCCTCCTGTTTAACAATGATCTCTGGCTGTGTTCGCTGCGGCTTAAAGCCGTACTGTTACGGCTGTTTGTACTGCTGCAGCTGCAATCAGTAGAGACAAAATACTGTAGAAGCCGCAGCCGCAGCCGGATTAAAGCCGCAGCAAGCCGCAGCGAACACAGCCTCTTTCTCTTATACCACCTGGTTTTCTTCCGTTAGCTTCTAAATGAATTTTTCAGTGGTATATAATCTCCCCATTATTTTGTAACTTAAAGTAATTGCACTTGACACAGAATGCAGTGATGGAGAATCTCAATTTAGGATGATAAATCTTCCAAGGAACTCAAATCGTCCGGTAAGAACAATAAAAATTTGTGAAGTCTGAACATGTTCTTTATTTTATATGTGAAGCTCTCTGAGCAACTGTTAGCAATCCATGAAATTTATGCTTATACATCTGGTCAGATAGGGATACACATCAACACAGGTTTGCTGGATATAACCTGTTCTCACCTAGTTTAAATATTTACAACTAACGTACACAAAATAGCAAAAAAAAATTAAAAAAAAATTGTGCCTCTGGCACAGTTCATTAATCTATATTTTTATCTAGCAAGGCAGTAAGCACTTGCTGTCCAGATAGACTTACTATAAATTTGTTTTCTTGCAGTAAATGTTACTTCATGGTTCATGTTTTTCAGGGGGCTCTTAATTTAACAGAAAAGTTTGAAGACAGTCCATTATCATCTCCTACTGGTCGTCAATCACACATAGCTAGAACTCCAACTGGCCGTCAACCAAGGAAATTGTTCAAAGAATCTAATATAGGTCGATCAAGTAGCTTCCAGAAGCTACTTGAGCCAAGCCTATCTGACAGACCGGGAATTACTCCTTACAGGGTTGTCCTTGGTAATTTGAAAGAAAAGGTCAGAATCGTAATTTTCCATTTATTAGAAAGATATTGTCAATAAAAGAAATGATTATCATATAGATCCTATATTTATCTTGCAAAATTTGCTATACAACAAGAACTATATATCCATTTATTTGGAAAATAGAGTGCTCTATACTCAAATTAGTGGAGTTTTTGTTTATTATGTTTATTGTAATTTCTGTGGTCAGCTGGTGAAGACACGCAGAAGGCTTGAGCTTCTGCTTGAGGATCTACCATGCGACTATGACACTGAAGAATACTGTGAAACATCAGATCAACTTCTGGAACCCTTGCTCTTGTGCCATCAATCTCTGGTTAGTCCTCTTCTATAACCATGCTTGCAGAATGCGGAGTTAGGCCTTTAATGCTTGAGTAATACTTTAAAAATGCAATCACAAGTATCCATGATGGAATATTGGTTAATGCTATACAAAGTTGATTTTGTCAATGATAATATTTTGCTGCATAAACCATAAGTGGTCATGGGCATGATGACAAATACGAAATGCAATCCAATTCTACAAATAACTTTACACGTGGCATATCTTGTTAAATATACAGTGACAGAGGATGCAAATAAGAAAGGCAACTTTTTACTTCAGAAGAATAGAACAAAATTATATGCAATTTAAATTAGTAAAATAGGACATTAGAGTTGAGAGAAACAGTTAAGGTAGGTAAACAATATATCCTTAACTCTTATTCTCTGAATTCCTCTATTATTGAGTACCGCTCAAACTTGTCATTACTCTATGAAGCAATCATGTGGATCTAGCGTGCTAGCTGATGGCCGGTTAGCAGATTTGATACGAAGGGTTGCAACCTTTGGTATGGTTCTTATGAAGCTCGATGTACGCCAGGTATATATACTAATGAAAACTGCATCTGCTTTCGCCTGCTCAAATTCTACTTTTCCTATTGATATAACCTCAGGAAAGCTTAGGTAAAGTCGTTTATTGCTTGCTTTAGGAATCTGGTCGTCACACAGAAGCACTTGATTCCGTCACATCCTACTTGGATCTTGGTGTTTATAGTGAGTGGGATGAAGAAAAGAAGCTGGATTTCTTGACTAGAGAGCTGAAAGGGAAGCGCCCTCTAGTGCCCCAAAACATAGAGGTGTGTCCTTGCATATGTAAATTGAAGCAGCCTTTTCCAATCTCATTGTCTACTTTTCTAAATGTTGTTTAGTATTATTCAATGACACCTAAGCACAATATTCAGAGTAAGAAGTGAGTACATTTGTTCAGGGTATTCCCTGCTAGGTATTTTCCTACAAATCGTTCAGTCACTCTAGTGAGTTTCTTATTCTTATGTTGCAACATCATGTTAGAATGTCATTCTGAAGACGAGATATTATAAAACGGATCAAAGTTATCATGTCTTGTTAGAAATAAGGTAGTACTTTATATGGTGTAGGCCCATAGTGAAGTTACTGCTGCTGATGAGATGCCAACGCCATTGCTAACATCCCTGGATCTGCCAATGATGGGTTTATATATCTATTGTTTCAAATTTTGTTATCACGTCTAACTGCATAACCCTTTAGAATAAGAAATAAGGGGAAATTCTACACTAATTCGTTTACATTTGCATTTATTTGTTTTGTATAGGTTGCTGCTGATGTGAAAGAAGTTCTGGACACCTTCAAAGTTGCTGCAGAACTAGGGAGTGACTCACTTGGAGCATATGTCATTTCAATGGCCTCAAATGTATGAAAAGGCACCATCTGAAATGCAGTAAATGATAAAGAAGTGAAAATCTGCGGCCAATATTTTAGAGTTCTGAGTTCTGACTGATAATCTCCAGCACCGACTTATAGCAGTGCTTTGAAATTGCAAAACATGTCTTCTATGTCATGCTTATTAACACCTTTATGTCTTAGACCAGGGCAAACCATACATGGTTAATAGTTTGCACAGGTGCCTTATGTTAGAATGATACGTGTCCAATCATGTTCTTTGGCTCAGCATTCGGTTACTCTTGTTCCTGCAGGCAAGTGATGTCCTTGCCGTGGAGCTGTTGCAGAAGGATGCAAGACTTGCAGTTAGCGGGGACCTAGGAAGGCCATGCCCTGGTGGCACGTAAGCTGATTTTGTTGGTTGATTTCTCTGAATTTGCACAGCGTAGTGATTAAATATTGACTTGCTAATGATCAACGAAATCATTGAACTTCAAAGTTGAGATCAACTTCCTGTTAATTTGGGTAGATTGCGAGGCATTTTGTAGGGAAAAAACTGTATTTAGTAAACTGGACTGAATCCGATCCATGAACAGAACCATCAATAACAGTCTGTATATATTCGTATGAACTAAAGTTATGCCATTTTTTTGAAACGGAACCGGCGGGAGAGCTAAAGTTATGCCTTTTGAGAAGTAACTAAACTTCGCAGAACTTCAGTAACAAAATAAAACTGGTTCTGTATGCTTTTTCCTACTATGATGATACATCATCTTGTTTCTTACAATATGCTGCTTGTGTTTACTCTCTCAATTCATTCTGTGTGTCAGGTTAAGAGTTGTTCCCTTGTTCGAGACCGTGAAAGATTTGCAGGCAGCTGGGTCAGCAATCAGGAAGCTACTGTCTATCGACTGGTACAGGGAGCATATCATCAAGAACCACAACGGACACCAGGAGGTACGCAGGAGATGGAATGTTGGCACTTGCTGCCAAGTGCTACTAGAATCTTGAGTTGTCACTCGCTTTTTTTTCCCCCTGAAACTCGCGTGTGTACACGTTTGCCGTAACTGTTGCAGGTAATGGTGGGCTACTCGGATTCCGGCAAGGACGCTGGCCGCTTCACGGCGGCATGGGAGCTGTACAAGGCTCAGGAAGATGTCGTTGCCGCGTGCAACGAGTTCGGGATCAAGGTGACGCTGTTCCATGGCCGTGGCGGCAGCATCGGCCGCGGCGGCGGGCCGACGTACCTGGCCATCCAGTCACAGCCTCCCGGCTCAGTGATGGTGAGTGGGATGACTGTTGCTGCGTTTTTAGTTACCCAAGGCCAAGGACTCGGAAAATTTATACATGTGTTCTTGACAAAAAAAGAAATGGTGGCATGGCATGCACAGGGCACTCTCCGTTCGACGGAGCAAGGCGAAATGGTGCAGGCCAAGTTCGGCCTTCCGCAGACGGCCGTGCGTCAGCTGGAGATCTACACGACGGCGGTGCTGCTGGCGACGCTGCGCCCGCCGCATCCGCCGCGCGACGCCAACTGGCGGAACGTGATGGAGGAGATCTCCCGCGTGAGCTGCGCGCACTACCGTTCCACGGTGTACGAGGACCCGGAGTTCATCACCTACTTCCATGAGGCGACGCCCCAGGCGGAGCTGGGGCACCTGAACATCGGGAGCCGGCCCGCGAAGCGGAAGCCCGCGGGCGGCATCTCGAGCCTGCGCGCCATCCCCTGGGTGTTCGCGTGGACGCAGACGCGGCTGGTGCTCCCCGCGTGGCTGGGCGTCGGCACGGGGCTGCAGGACGCGCTGGACCGGGGCCACGGCGAGGAGCTCCGCGCCATGTACGCGGAGTGGCCCTTCTTCCAGAGCACGGTGGACCTGATCGAGATGGTGACGGCGAAGGCGGACGCGCCGATGGCGGCGCACTACGAGGAGATGCTCGTGGCGCGGGAGCGGCGCGGCCTGGGCGCCGGGCTGCGGCGGGAGCTTGCGCGCACGGAGCGGTGCGTGCTGGCCGTGAGCGGCCACAGCAAGCTGACGGCGCACAACCGGAGCCTGCGGCGGCTGATCGAGAGCCGGCTCGCGTACCTCAACCCCATCAACATGCTTCAGGTGGAGGTGCTCCGCAGGCTCCGCCGCGACGACGACAACCGCAGGCTCCGCGACGCGCTGCTCATCACCATCAACGGCATCGCCGCCGGCATGCGCAACACCGGCTGACAGCTGAGTGCTGGTGACCGCGGCTTCCTGCCTCGTTGTTTGATCAACCGAGAAGCCGCCATTTTGGACTTCGTCGTGAGCTCGACTGACAGCTTTGGTTTTTCTTTTCTTTCGTGAACGGCCCACCCAGAGACCAGAGTCGCATTTTTTTGCTGCTCGATCGTCTGCGTTTAAATAATTTTAAGTCTTGTTCGTGGAAATATTTTTGCGCGTCTGTTGCGGTCAACTGTTTCATGCGCGCGGCAAGGGTGGAGCGTGGAGTACTGGAGTTGATTGATGCGCGCCGACACGGCCGTTGCTGGAGCCTGTGTGCGCGCGAGAAATCCCGTGGGCCACCACCGGTGCAGACGGCGACGCGGTTACGTTTATACGTGAGCCCTTGATTCCAGGGAGCAAGGAGACGAGACCCACCGACCAGCTGCCCAGCAATCGTCCGTCGGTGGCTCGGTTCGGTGCACGCTGCTGCCCGCCTGCCCCTCGTCCTATCGCGGCGCAACGGCAATCCGCAACCCATCACCCATGGCCACGGTGGACTGACTGTACTTACTCCTATCGACCTATCCTATTATATACAGTTTGCCCTTGGCTACGCTACGCTTTCGTTGCTAAATTGTTTACTTGTAGCAGTATTACGTATACTTGATTTTTGCCAGGGTCGTCTCGAGCTTCCAACACGGCAACACCTACTTTGTTTATGTTTATTACACACATAAATTTGTTTTTCGTGGCACTACTAGTATACACCAACGAGGAGCCAGCAATGGATGGGCCAAAGACGCGTTTAGGGCTAGGAAAAAAAAAACTCGAGGCGCTCGAATCCGCTCGAGCTCGGAGCGGTTCGAGCGGCTCACGTGCCTTAGAGGAGCCGAGTCAAATCAAGCCGCTCAGGCTCGTGAGCTGACTCACGAGATATACCAAATTAATTAATCTACAAAATAACAATGAATATTGAATTGAATAATTCTATGGATAATAGGGTCGTTTCTTAGCTTTTGATAATAAATTTATGATATTTCATAATTTAGATTACTCATAATATTGAATAATAATTTTATATTCCACATTTATATATTTTTATTATTTTATAATGCAATAATATTTATTAGGGTGTGGTTCGCGAGGAGCTCGGCTCGTTTCTAGCCCTAAACGTGTTAGCTTCAAAAAATAGTGATACCTCACAGTCGCATCTCTGATACTCCCACAAGCACAAACAAAAATTGAAGGATGAAAACAACCGCAGCGTTTCCTGCATTCTCAAACCACTGAGACACATGCTTAATGAATGTAACAAGCCTCCAAAATATCAGGTGACTTAATGTATCCACTTCCTTTTAGACTGTGCGCAGGGCTGCCACGAGCCCTAGCATTGTAGCGACTGTGTCGGCTATAGTTCCATGCTATGCGCCGCAGCAGCGGTGACCTCTAAACAAGCTACAATACTAAGAGAGGCACTCTCTCTCCACAAATTTGGGGGAGCGTCAATCGGCCCCCTTCTCTTGAACCTTGTTCACGACAGTCATTTGTAATAGAGAAAAAAATTGGTAAATGATGATGTATAGGAATGAAAAATAATATTTTACGGTTATAGTGGGGTATCGGGGAAGAATTTAGGGGAAACCATTGCGGGAAGAGTGAATATAGGAGGGGAAAAATCTTGCTGATGTGGCTGTATAGTAGCATATAGGAGGAAATTTAGAGGACACTGTTGCGGATAGCCTTAGTCTATTCTTAGTCTACATTATCTTGTCACAATATCAAAAGTCTTCATGTCATATAAAATTACATAAGGTAGAACTATCCCAATATATGGTATCATATAGTACTTGATCCTCTATAAAATACTAAATCTCTACTTTATTTAAGCAGGAATTATTCCATGCGTTGTTCCTCTCAAAAAAATGAAGTACAGGTCCCCAAACGTATTTGCCGTATTATCTAGGCGACTAGGCCCCAGACTCTCAAAACCAATTTTGGTCGCACCGTCGGACAGTGCTACATACAAATGGTCAAAGGTTCAGCATTTTGGTCGCACCGTCTTTTTAAGCTCACGGCAAGATTTCCGGGTCAAAATCTGAGCAGGCAAGTCCAAGATGTGCAATCCAGCACCTCACCGGGATGCAAAAATCGATTCCAGGCCCACAAAGGAAGCCGCCATATGCACACACCTGTTCGGCACAACTAAAATCCAAACGTGGATTTCTCTTCTTCGTCACTCGATCGTTCTTAAACAGAAAAGGGAGCCTATGCAGTACCTTTTTAGTCTTCTGCCTTGTAACTGTTCCATTTTTTGAAATATTTTGATCAAGATAAGCTAACCCTTGCCATAGTACAGGGAGGACTTAGACTATACCGGTACATGTGGGCCGGCCTAACCCGACACGGCACTGACCATAAAGACACGACCCTCAAAAGCAAACCCCAATTATAGGTTGTGTCGTACCAGCACGTAGGCCCACCCATCGGCCTATACCATGATCCACAATTAGTTATGTGTGTCAGGCCGGCCCAAATAGACTAGAATGACTTAGTGTACTAGACAGGGGCGGACCCAGGCCCATGGCCGCCTGGGCCACGGCTCGGGGCGCAGGTCCAAAATTTTTTTAGAAGAGCTCTGCCTTCTGGCCTCTGACCCCACTGAGTCATAGTTATATATACGTATATCCATCCGACACAGTACAAGCTTCGCAAGCACAGGATAACACACATGCAAGCAAGAGCAGACTACGACCACCTACATGTGTCCTGCAGATTTACATACTAGGCTAGTAGCAAGGCCTCGGGCAGCACATGCTAGGCTCCTGCTAGGTTAGAGAGATGGATAGAGGGAGAGACTAGAGGCCAAACCATCGAGCTAGGATAAGCAAAAAATTCCTAAGCTAGTAAATGATTATAAACCGAAGAGGCAAAAAATTACAAGCCACAGGGCTTAGAAACTACTACCTCCATTTGCTTTTATTTGACCCGGCAAACGTCAAATAAAAAAGATTGGAGAGAGTACGAAACAAGATATTCCGTACAACCATCTAATACCATAATCACCAAATAAAAGAACAAAAGGTTGCAACCAAATAAACAAGATCACATGACTAAAAATTAAGTTTGAAATTGAGCCTCTGTGGAGAGAGCTTTCTCATCTATAAATATCATTAAAACTGAGTTGCGTAATAATACATGAGACGAATGGCTTAACCATCGTATGATTTCCTTCAAGTCGCGTTCTTAATATGATTTCCTTCAAGGTTCTGGAGCAAGAAGCACTGATGTTGATGTTGACATGATACATTCGGAAAGAGCTATATTATAACTTGTATGTTATCTTTAACATCTATGACAATATTGTTTCACCGTACATTTTTCTTTATATGCTACTGTTAGAGTTTATAGTCGCTTCGGCCCGGGTCTTGACCAATTTCTGGGTCCGCCACTGGTGCTAGACCAACCTATATACATGCAACAGTAATACATAAACAGAAAGTATATAATATATATGACTAGAATAAAACTAAGCTGTTTTGTGGCTGCCACGTTAAAAACCTTTGGTCATAAAGAAAAAAAAGAGTACAATTGGCTCAATAATAATATTTAGTTTTCAATTCAGTGTTTAGTCGAGTACTATACACCCATACGGAATGCATATACAATGATCATCACCACTATCCCCCATCTAGATACTGTTCACGAAGGCCAGTTGAAGCTCTGGATTATCCAAGTTGTGCTGGTCTCGTGGGGTTTAACGAACCTTAGTTAAATACTGAATCTATGTTTAGTGGGCTTCGATGGGCCTAGTTAAATGGGTTGTGCCAGACCGACCCGTGGACTTGAATAAAGGTCCAGGCACCTGAAAGGGAAATGTACCCTTGGGCCATTTCTAAGTATTTTGGTGATTGAGTGCCAACACATGTGTTTAATTGTGAATTTGTGTACATGGATGAACAAGGTGCAAATCATGAAGTAAAGGTATGTTTCTAAGCCTTAGTACATTGGTTTTGTGGACTAACATATTTGTCTAAGTGTTAGAAACAGAAAGAAGAAAAAGAGAAAAGGGGAGAGAATGACTTGGCTGTGTGCAGCCAAGTCCCAGCTCGGTCTGGAGCACCGGACTGTCCGGTGTGCACCGGACAGTGTCCGGTGCGCCAGGCTGACTCGGCTCGAACTGACCGCTCTCGGGAATTCGCCGACGGCGTACGGCTAAAATTCACCGGACTGTCCGGTGTGCACCGGACTGTCCGGTGAGCCAACGGTCGGCCAGGGCCAACGGTCGGCCGCGCAATCCGCGCGAGACACGTGGCCGAGCCAACGGTCGGAAGACGGCACCGGACTGTCCGGTGTGCACCGGACTGTCCGGTGCGCCAACGGCTCGCAGATCTCCAACGGGCTGCAACGGTCGGCAGCGCCAGATAAGGAAACAAATCGGGCACCGGACAGTGTCCGGTGTGCACCGGACTGTCCGGTGCCCCCGACGACAGAAGGCAAGGATGGCCTTCCGGATTTGCTCTCAACGGCTCCTAGCTGCCTTGGGGCTATAAAAGGGGCCCCTAGGCGCATGGAGGAGATATACAAGCAACTCTTGAGCATTCTTGATCATCCACACTTAGTCTTTGCGCGTTCATTTGTGATTCTAAGTGACTCGAGCTCCGTTCTAGTGAGAACTTTGTGATACTCTTGTGAGCTCGAGTCTTGGCCGTGTGTGTGCGCGTTTTGCTGTGGATTTGTGTGTGTTGCTTCCCTCCCTTACTCTGTGCTTTCTTTGTGATCATACTTGTAAGGGCAAGAGACTCCAATTTGTGGAGATTCCTTGCAAACGGGATAGTGAAAGGAACAACAAAACACCGTGGTATTCAAGTGGGTCTTTGGACCGCTTGAGAGGGGTTGATTGCAACCCTCGTCCGTTGGGACGCCACAACGTGGAGTAGGCAAGCGTTGGCTTGGCCGAACCACGGGATAAACCACTGTGTCCCTCTGTGCTTGATTCTTGTGGTATTGTGTTTTGTTGAGACTTCACCTTAGCCACTTGGCATTAATCGTGCTAACGCTTAACAAGTTTTTGTGGCTTAAGTTTGAAGTTTTTACAGGATCACCTATTCACCCCCCCTCTAGGTGCTCTCAATTGGTATCAAAGCCGTTCTATTCACAAAGGGACTAACCGCCCGAATAGATGGATCCTAAGGGGAAGGGTATTGTGATCAACGACAAAGAAAAGGAGACCTTCGTCAACGAGCCGAAGGACGACAAGCCTACCGACTCCGGCTCGGGCCATAGACGAAAGGAAGGGAAGAAGAAGAAGACGAGGCGTATCAAGGAGATCATCTACTACGACGATAGTGATGAATCCACTTCTTCCCAAAAGGACGACGACAACGACTACAGGAAGACGGTCAATTCGAACTTTTCATTTGATTATTCCCGTATTCAACATAGTTCGAATTCGCATTTGCTTTCCATTCCTCTTGGCAAACCTCCACACTTCGATGGGGAGGACTACGGATTTTGGAGTCACAAAATGCGTAGTCACTTATTCTCTCTCCATCCTAGCATATGGGAGATTGTGGAGAACGGAATGAAATTCGATAGCTCGGATAGCCCTATGTTTATTAATGAACAGATTCATAAAAATGCACAAGCTACTACTGTGTTGCTAGCCTCTTTGTGCAGGGACGAGTATCACAAGGTGAGCGGCTTGGACAATGCCAAGCAGATCTGGGACACCCTCAAGATTTCTCATGAGGGGAACGACGTCACCTTGCTCACCAAGATGGAGTTGGTGGAGGGAGAGCTTGGACGGTTCGCCATGATAAGGGGCGAGGAGCCGACGCAAACATACAACCGGCTCAAGACCCTCATCAACAAGATAAGGAGCTACGGGAGCACGCGATGGACGGACCACGACGTCGTCCGCCTAATGCTCAGGTCCTTTACCGTACTTGATCCTCATCTCGTGAACAATATTCGTGAGAATCCCAGGTACACGATGATGACGCCCGAGGAAGTACTTGGAAAATTCGTGAGCGGGCGGATGATGATCAAGGAGGCAAGATACGTCGACGACGCGTTGAACGGACCACTCCACGAGCCTCAACCCATTGCTCTAAAAGCAACGAGGAGCAAGGAGTCGCTACCTAGCAAGGTGGCGCAAGTCGAGGCGGCCGGGCTCAATGATGAAGAGATGGCTCTCATCATCAAGAGATTCAAGACGGCGCTAAATGGTCGCAAGGGGCAGCCAAGCAAGACCAAGACCAAGGGGAAGCGCTCATGCTTCAAATGCGGTAAGCTTGGTCATTTTATCGCTAACTGTCCCGATAATGAAAGTGACCAGGAAAAGGGGAACAAAAGAGAGAAGAAGAAGCAATACAAGAAGGCAAAGGGCGAGGCGCATCTAGGAAAGGAGTGGGACTCGGATTGCTCCTCCTCCGACTCCGACAACGAAGGACTCGCCGCCACTGCCTTCAACAAATCGGCTCTCTTCCCCAACGAGCGTCTTACTTGTCTTATGGCAAGGGAGAAGAAGGTAAGTACTCAAGACTCCATTTATGCTTCTTCTAGTGATAGTGAGTCTAGTGATGATGACATAGATTACTCATGCTTGTTCAAGGGCTTAGATAGATCTAAGATAGATAAAATCAATGAATTGATTGATGCTTTGAATGAAAAGGATAGGCTTTTAGAAAAGCAAGAGGATTTATTGTATGATGAACATGATAAGTTTGTAGAGGCACAAAAATCATATGCTTTAGAAGTGAAAAGAAATGAAGTGCTTTCTAGTGAAATATCTTCTTGTCATGAAACTATTGCTACTTTACAAAGTGTTAACCATGATTTAAATGCTAAATTAGAAGTAACAAATAAATCTAAGTCTTGTGTTGAAAATGTTACAATTTGCACTAGGTGTAAGGATTTTGATGTTAACACTTGTAGCAAACACTTAGTTTCAATTTCAAAACTACAAGATGAAGTGGCTAGTCTTAATGCCCAACTTAAGACTAGCAAGAGTGAAGTTGAAAAGATAAAATTTGCAAGGGATGCCTATACAATTGGAAGACATCCCTCAATTAAGGATGGGCTTGGCTTCAAGAGGGAAGCCAAGAACTTAACAAGCCATAAGGCTCCCACCTTCGTCAAGGAGAAGGGGAAGGCCCCTATGGCTAGTAATGCTAAAAAGAATCATGCTTTTATGTATTATGATAGGAGACATGCTAGAAATGCTTATAATGATTTTGATTCACATGTATATGATTCTCATGCCATGTTTGCTTCTAGTTCTTCTTATAAGCATGATAGGGATATGTGTAGGAGAAATGTTGTACTTATGCCTAGGAGAGATATTGCTCATGTTCCTAGAAAGAATGTTATTCATGCTCCTAGGAAAGTAGTGAATGAACCTTCTACCATTTATTATGCTTGTAATGCTCCCTTTGCTATTTGTAGAAAGGGTAAGAAGGTAATTGCTAGGAAATTAGGGGCTAGATGCAAGGGAGATAAATCTTGCATTTGGGTCCCTAAGGACATTTGTGCTAACCTTGCAGGACCCAACATGAGTTGGGTACCTAAGACCCAAGCCTAAATTTGCCTTGCAGGTTTATGCATCCGGGGGTTCAAGCTGGATTATCGACAGCGGATGCACAAACCATATGACGGGGGAGAAGAAGATGTTCACCTCCTACGTCAAGAATAAGGATTCCCAAGATTCAATTATATTCGGTGATGGGAATCAAGGCAAGGTAAAAGGGTTAGGTAAAATTGCAATTTCTAATGAGCATTCTATCTCAAATGTATTCTTAGTGGAGAGTCTTGGATATAATTTGCTATCTGTTAGTCAATTATGTCAAATGGGATATAATTGTTTATTTACAAATGTAGATGTGTCTGTCTTTAGAAGATGTGATGGTTCACTAGCTTTTAAGGGTGTACTAGACGGCAAGCTTTATTTAGTTGACTTTGCAAAAGAAGAGGCCGGTCTAGATGCATGCTTAATGGCTAAGACTTGCATGGGCTGGCTGTGGCATCGCCGCTTAGCACATGTGGGGATGAAGAACCTCCACAAGCTTCTAAAGGGAGAACACGTGATAGGTCTAACAAATGTTTATTTCGAAAAAGATAGACCTTGTGCAGCTTGTCAAGCAGGTAAACAGGTGGGAGGAGCACATCACAGCAAGAATGTGATGACCACGTCAAGACCTCTGGAGCTGCTGCATATGGACCTCTTCGGACCCGTCGCCTATCTAAGCATAGGAGGAAGTAAGTATGGTTTAGTTATTGTTGATGACTTTTCCCGCTTCACTTGGGTATTCTTTTTGCAGGATAAGTCTGAAACCCAAGGGACCCTCAAGCGCTTCCTCAGGAGAGCTCAAAATGAGTTTGAGCTCAAGGTGAAGAAGATTAGGAGCGACAACGGGTCCGAGTTCAAGAACCTTCAAGTGGAGGAGTTTCTTGAGGAGGAAGGGATCAAGCACGAGTTCTCCGCTCCCTACACACCACAGCAAAATGGTGTGGTAGAGAGGAAGAACAGGACACTAATCGATATGGCGAGGACGATGCTTGGAGAGTTCAAGACCCCCGAGTGCTTTTGGTCGGAAGCCGTGAACACGGCTTGCCACGCCATCAACAGGGTCTATCTTCACCGCCTCCTCAAGAAGACGTCATATGAGCTACTAACCGGTAACAAACCCAATGTATCTTACTTTCGTGTTTTTGGGAGCAAGTGCTACATTCTAGTAAAGAAAGGTAGAAATTCTAAGTTTGCTCCCAAAGCTGTAGAAGGGTTTTTATTAGGTTATGATTCAAATACAAAGGCGTATAGGGTCTTCAACAAATCATCGGGTTTGGTTGAAGTCTCTAGCGACGTTGCATTTGATGAGACTAATGGCTCTCCAAGAGAGCAAGCTGTTGATTGTGATGATGTAGATGAAGAAGATGCTCCGACGGCCGCTATACGAACCATGGCGATTGGAGACGTTCGGCCACAGGAACAGGATGAACGTGATCAACCTTCTTCCTCAACGACGGTGCATCCCCCAACTCAAGACGATGAACAGGTTCATCAAAAGGAGGCGTGTGATCAAGGGGGAGCACAAGACGATCAAGTGATGGAGGAAGAAGCGCAACCGGCACCTCCAACCCAAGTTCGAGCGATGATTCAAAGGGATCATCCCGTCGACCAAATTTTGGGTGACATTAGCAAGGGAGTAACTACTCGATCTCGATTAGTTAATTTTTGTGAGCATTACTCTTTTGTCTCCTCTATTGAGCCTTTCAGGGTAGAGGAGGCCTTGCTAGATCCGGATTGGGTGTTGGCCATGCAGGAGGAACTCAACAACTTCAAGCGCAATGAAGTTTGGACGCTGGTGCCTCGTCCCAAGCAAAATGTTGTGGGAACCAAGTGGGTGTTCCGCAACAAACAAGACGAGCACGGAGTGGTGACAAGGAACAAGGCTCGACTTGTGGCAAAAGGTTATGCCCAAGTCGCAGGTTTGGACTTTGAGGAGACTTTTGCTCCTGTGGCTAGGCTAGAGTCCATTCGTATCTTGCTAGCATATGCCGCTCACCATTCTTTCAGGTTGTACCAAATGGATGTGAAGAGCGCTTTCCTCAACGGGCCAATAAAGGAGGAGGTGTACGTGGAGCAACCCCCTGGCTTCGAGGATGAGCGGTACCCCGACCACGTGTGTAAACTCTCTAAGGCGCTCTATGGACTTAAACAAGCCCCAAGAGCATGGTATGAATGCCTTAGAGATTTCTTACTTGCTAATGCTTTCAAGGTTGGGAAAGCCGATCCAACTCTTTTTACAAAGACATGTGATGGTGATTTGTTTGTATGCCAAATTTATGTCGATGACATAATATTTGGTTCTACTAATCAAAAGTCTTGTGAAGAGTTTAGCAGGGTAATGACGCAGAAATTCGAGATGTCGATGATGGGCGAGTTGAACTACTTCCTTGGGTTCCAAGTGAAGCAACTCAAGGACGGCACCTTCATCTCCCAAACGAAGTACACGCAAGATCTGCTGAAGCGGTTTGGGATGAAGGACGCCAAGCCCGCAAAGACTCCGATGGGAACCGACGGACACACCGACCTCAACAAAGGAGGTAAGTCCGTTGATCAAAAAGCATACCGGTCAATGATAGGGTCTTTACTTTATTTATGTGCTAGTAGACCGGATATTATGCTTAGCGTATGCATGTGTGCTAGATTTCAATCCGATCCTAAGGAGTGTCACTTGGTGGCGGTGAAGCGAATTCTTAGATATTTAGTCGCTACGCCTTGCTTCGGGATCTGGTATCCAAAGGGGTCTAACTTTGACTTGATTGGGTACTCAGATTCCGACTATGCTGGATGTAAGGTCGATAGGAAGAGTACATCGGGGACGTGCCAATTCTTAGGAAGGTCCCTGGTGTCATGGAACTCTAAGAAACAAACCTCCGTTGCCCTATCCACCGCTGAGGCCGAGTATGTTGCCGCAGGTCAGTGTTGCGCGCAACTACTTTGGATGAGGCAAACCCTCAGGGACTTTGGCTACAATCTGAGCAAAGTCCCACTCCTATGTGATAATGAGAGTGCTATCCGAATAGCGGAAAATCCTGTTGAGCACAGCCGCACAAAGCACATTGACATCCGGCATCACTTTCTGAGAGACCACCGGCAAAAGGGAGATATCGAAGTGTTTTATGTTAGCACCGAGAACCAGCTAGCCGATATCTTTACCAAGCCTTTAGATGAGAAGACCTTTTGCAGGCTGGGTAGTGAGCTAAATGTCTTAGATTCGCGGAACTTGGATTGAATTGTAGCATACATGTATTCATGATTTTGATCATGTTTCTTTCTGCATTTTGTTGCTTATTATGGTGCTCAAGTTGTACAAACACTCCCTGGACCTCACAAGTCCGTTGCAAAGTGATGCACATGTTTAGGGGGAGACGTGTTACAACTTGACCCTTTGAGACTAACCATATGCTTGAGTTTGCCTGTTTTAGTCTCAAAGGAGAATTGAAAGGGAAAAGGTGGACTTGGACCATGAAAGACTTCCACTGCACTCCGATGAGGGGTAACTTATTCCAAGTTCATCTCATTAACTCTTATTGCCATTTGCTCTTAATTGAAGATTTTGGTGAGGCAATGGGGTTAAAGGGCCAAGATTGATCCCGTTTTGGTGCTTGATGCCAAAGGGGGAGAAAATAAAGGCCAAAGCAATAAATGGATCAGCTACCACTTGAGAGATTTTGAAAATAGTAGAATAGAGTTTTTGGTTTGTCAAAATTCTTATGTTGTCTCTCTTGTCAATAATTGGCTTCTTGTGGGGAGAAGTATTGATTATGGGAAATAGGGGGAGTTTTTGAAATCTTTGTTCAATCTCTTTTGGAATGACTCTCTTTTTGCTTAAACATGTGTGTTTAACTTAGAGATAGAGATTTGAGTTTGATTTGCAAAAACAAACCAAGTGGTGGCAAAGGATGATCCATATATGCCAAAATTGAATAAAACTTAAATTTATTTTATTTGAAGTAAGTTTGCACTTGTTCTAGTTGCTTTGTGTTGTGTTGGCATAAATCATCAAAAAGGGGGAGATTGAAAGGGAAATGTACCCTTGGGCCATTTCTAAGTATTTTGGTGATTGAGTGCCAACACATGTGTTTAATTGTGAATTTGTGTACATGGATGAACAAGGTGCAAATCATGAAGTAAAGGTATGTTTCTAAGCCTTAGTACATTGGTTTTGTGGACTAACATATTTTTCTAAGTGTTAGAAACAGAAAGAAGAAAAAGAGAAAAGGGGAGAGAATGACTTGGCTGTGTGCAGCCAAGTCCCAGCTCGGTCTGGAGCACCGGACTGTCCGGTGTGCACCGGACAGTGTCCGGTGCGCCAGGCTGACTCGGCTCGAACTGGCCGCTCTCGGGAATTCGCCGACGGCGTACGGCTAAAATTCACCGGACTGTCCGGTGTGCACCGGACTGTCCGGTGAGCCAACGGTCGGCCAGGGCCAACGGTCGGCCGCGCAATCCGCGCGAGACACGTGGCCGAGCCAACGGTCGGAAGACGGCACCGGACTGTCCGGTGTGCACCGGACTGTCCGGTGCACCAACGGCTCGCAGATCTCCAACGGGCTGCAACGGTCGGCAGCGCCAGATAAGGAAACAAATCGGGCACCGGACAGTGTCCGGTGTGCACCGGACTGTCCGATGCCCCCGACGACAGAAGGCAAGGATGGCCTTCCGGATTTGCTCTCAACGGCTCCTAGCTGCCTTGGGGCTATAAAAGGGGCCCCTAGGCGCATGGAGGAGATATACAAGCAACTCTTGAGCATTCTTGATCATCCACACTTAGTCTTTGCGCGTTCATTTGTGATTCTAAGTGACTCGAGCTCCGTTCTAGTGAGAACTTTGTGATACTCTTGTGAGCTCGAGTCTTGGCCGTGTGTGTGCGCGTTTTGCTGTGGATTTGTGTGTGTTGCTTCCCTCCCTTACTCTGTGCTTTCTTTGTGATCATACTTGTAAGGGCAAGAGACTCCAATTTGTGGAGATTCCTTGCAAACGGGATAGTGAAAGGAACAACAAAACACCGTGGTATTCAAGTGGGTCTTTGGACCGCTTGAGAGGGGTTGATTGCAACCCTCGTCCGTTGGGACGCCACAACGTGGAGTAGGCAAGCGTTGGCTTGGCCGAACCACGGGATAAACCACTGTGTCCCTCTGTGCTTGATTCTTGTGGTATTGTGTTTTGTTGAGACTTCACCTTAGCCACTTGGCATTAATCGTGCTAACGCTTAACAAGTTTTTGTGGCTTAAGTTTGAAGTTTTTACAGGATCACCTATTCACCCCCCCTCTAGGTGCTCTCAGCACCGCACACAGATTGGGTCGTGACGGCCCAGGCCCAAAATTAGATTGGGTCATGTGAGGTCTAGATCGTGCTCGAAATTGTGTGCTTTGGATCGGCCTGTTAGGTACAACACAAATGTATACCTATAACTTAGGGCCCCTTTGGCACGACTCTTTCAAGCGGCTCTAGTTCAGGTCATCATGAAGCTCTACCAAACGGTCACAAAAAACGACTTCTTGTCGAGCCATTCGAGAGCCAGAGCCGTTTTATTGCTAGGAGCTAGAGCACAAAAAACATGGCTTCTACCGGCTCCTCCTACGTTCTCTTTAATACAACATTCAAAAAACCACGGGAGAAATTGTTTTGCCAAACGAATTGTAAAACAGTTTCGGCTCCTTCAGAGAAGCCAACAAGCTAGAAGAGTATGAGCTGAAACTGTTTTCAAAGAAGCCAACACCTGCCAAAAGAATAGTTAGACCTTCACCCAGTCAAGACCTGGTGGAAATCGGAAATTCCCACCCAACGGACGCAAGAAAGTTAACACCTAGAGATGGCAATGGGTACCTGAAACCTGACTACCTGATATAAAGGTAGGTTTAGGATGATTTCTCTACCCATGGGTATGTTAATGGGAAACCTCTACCCATTGGGTATAGGGGTACGGTACGAGTTGGTACTACCTGTACATGTCTACCTACTCGTATCCGTCTACCCATGGGTAAAATATACCCGCATCAATACCACTATAACCATTTAATATAACCCATCTTAGCTAAAATAAAACTCTTCTCTAGCTATCATTTATATAGCTACCAAGTTATGTAACCATATATTTATGGGGTGTTTGAATGCACTAGAACTAATAGTTAGTTGGCTAAAAATTGTTATTAGAATTAGCTAGCTAATAAATAACTACCCAACTATTAACTAATTTACTAAAAATAGGTAATAGTTGAAATATTAGCTAGTGTGTTTGGATATCTCAACTAATTTTAGTCACTAACTATTATCTCTAGTGCATTCAAACATTCATTCTATGTGAAGCTGAACTTGTTTTTTATGTTAATTTAATATTTTGAGTGATTAATATATCTGAATTTAAGACTTTTCTAGCCGGTACGAGTTATCCGATAGATAAAATTATCTGTGCGGGTCTGAGTATGCGTGACATTTTATATCCGAGAACATATATGAGTAACTCTATAGTTAGATTTTTTTTTTTGATAGATATGGATACGTAACCGTTGCCATCCTAGTAACACCATAGTCACATGCGTCGGATTTCGGTCTGAGCAGGGCAGGAGACGAATACAGGAAAAAAGAGGGGAGAGACATGAGAGCGAGGTCCTTCATGCCTTCGTGTTCGTTTGCTGCTCTCCCCGCTGTTCTTGTGGTTATCTCCTCCTTTTGCCTCCAATGCTGCCGCGTTAATACTGGATCTGACTGACTGACACACTGCGTCCGCCGCCTTGAAGCTAATCTTGGTCCCGGGCTCCCGGCCGGCCTCCCCAAGATTCTCTTGTTCTTTCGGAATTCCGTCATTACTTTGCCGCCTGTCCTTCGCAGCAGAATCCGCGTGGAACAAGGTCGGGATCTTGGCTCAGTTTCTAGATGGTTTGAATTCTTTCCATCCAGCAGGTTTTGGTGTTGAAGAGTCAAGAGAGGCTATCTTTGTTTGCGAATGCAGTGCTGCGCGTGTTGCTGGAGGTGAGTTTTCACCTCCTCCGCGTTCTTCTTCACCGCCAAAGGCCCAAGAGGAATTTCGATTGGTTGAAGCGCGAATCCGCGGGGTTGGCAGGCCGTTCGATCCTCCCTTGGATTGCGGCGTGTGCCATTGTTCTCTCCTCCAATCCCACCAACAAGGCAGCAACTCAGCTGTCACAGCCGGCACTGTAGTGCTTTCTAGCCTGCTGCCGGGCTCCAATGGCGTCCTCACCTTCGCCTTCCCCGGGCACCATCAGGACCCCCTTACCGCCTTCCAGCGCAACCCCGTCGCCGGCAATCACCACGCCCACGCCGGCCTCCCCGGCCCCGGTGACGCAGCCCAATGCTACCCCGGCCGACCCTCCCTCGTCGCCGGCCTCGTCTCCTCCCGTCCCCTCCGCATCCACGCCACCGCCACAGCCCACTTCTCCACCTCCCTCCTTGCCTCCGCCTCCTCCGGACGCCGTGCCACCACCGCCAGCTGTTGCTGCCTCTCCGCCACCCGCTCCAGCAGCCGTATTGCCTCCACCCTCGCCGCCGGTTGCAGTGCCCCCACCACCTATACCTGCTACCCCGCCAATGGCGTCGCCTGTATCTATAGTCCCTCCTGCAGCCGCGTCGCCACCCCAATCCAATCTGCCAACGCCCAACCCGCCGGCTGACCCAACGCCGCCGACAGTAGCGCACCCACCTCCACCACGGCAACGGCCACCAAGAACGCCTCAGAAAGAACCTCCACCCCTGGCACCACCACCTTCTGGAATTCCTGTCAAGCCTTCTCCGACATCAACAGATCCTTTGATCCCCACTCCCTCTAGCCCCTTACCTCCAGGGACGACACCGCCAACTCCAGGCTCTGGTGGCAGTGGCACTCCGTCGGTGCCAGCCCCAGCAACGGCAGCTGATCCAGTTCGCCCGGTAACGACTGGGGGTTCCAACAAGTCGTCTAGTCCAGCCTCACAGAGCAGTGGCTCCTCAGTAGACAGTGGCGGAATGTCTTCTGGTGCAAAGGCAGGCATTGGTGTAGTCGTTGCCATTCTTGTGCTTAGCTTGGTTGGAGCTGCATTTTGGTACAAGAAGAAACAGAGGAGAGTTCATGGATACCATGCTGGCTTTGTAATGCCTTCGCCTGCCTCGACTACTACACAAGTGCTAGGTAATTTGACATATGCAGCAATTACATGCCTGGGATGGGAAGTTAAGGTTATTCTTTATATGTACCTGAGTGATGAACTGAACTGAAACTCATTTTTTTTGTTTGGGGTATTCAGCTAAAACGAATTTCAGTGCTGGGAGTCCTGAATCGAAAGCTTCAATGCCAGAGTTCAGCATGGGTAATTGTCGCTTCTTCACTTATGAAGAATTGTATCAGATCACAAATGGTTTCTCAGCTGAGAACCTGCTAGGGGAAGGTGGGTTCGGATCAGTGTATAAGGGTTGCTTGGCTGATGGAGGAGAGTTCGCGGTTAAGAAACTGAAAGGTGGTGGTGGGCAGGGGGAACGCGAGTTCCATGCTGAGGTGGATATTATCAGTCGTGTGCATCATCGCCATCTAGTATCTCTTGTAGGGTATTGCATTTCAGATGAGCAGAGATTGCTTGTCTATGATTTTGTGCCCAACAACACGCTTCACTACCATCTTCATGGTATGTTATATGTTGTGCAGGAGCATTCTTTTTACCACCTCTGTTCCAAAATATTTGTACTTCTAGCTATGGACCTGGACAAGTATTTGTGTATGTACATAACCAGAGCTGCAATTATTTTGGAACGAGGTAGTTCTTTGTCCGGACTAAACATTTAATGCATACCCATATTGATTTTTCATCATAGGACTTGGAGTACCAGTCTTGGAATGGCCATCTAGGGTTAAAATTGCGGCTGGTTCAGCACGCGGAATAGCCTATCTTCATGAAGATTGTAATGACATTTTTCATTCCTTCACCTGTTTTTGTGATGATTTTCACTACTCTCATCCTTTGTTGTTTAATCCTTTTCCTTGGCAGGTCACCCCAGAATAATCCACAGAGATATAAAGTCCTCTAATATTTTGCTGGATAATAACTTCGAAGCACTGGTAAGAATGCTTTCTACATAACTTCAGTAACATCTTATAATGGAGTCATCAGTCATTGCATTGGTGCCCATTTGCTAGGTTGCTGATTTTGGTCTTGCAAGGATAGCTATGGATGCTTGCACTCATGTAACTACACGAGTGATGGGAACTTTTGGGTTAGTAAAGCAGCGACAAGTTCAAGAGAGCAGTTAAAACATGCTTGTAATCTGACGCATGTTTCTTAATTAGGTACCTTGCTCCGGAGTATGCCTCAAGTGGCAAGTTGACCGAGAGATCTGATGTATTCTCATTTGGTGTTATTCTCTTGGAGCTTATTACTGGTAGAAAGCCTGTCGATGTGTCGAAGCCATTGGGCGATGAGAGCCTTGTTGAGTGGGTAAGCTATATCAGTAATTTGATCCATGAAAAAGGTTTCCAGTTTTCTCACCACCCTTCAGTAGCAAATGAAAACTAGCCATATCTTTAAGTTATTTGCACATTTCAAAATCTTAAGTAGACTTATTCACTGATCACGTCCAATTTAGTATGGGATTTAACAGTGTATCCAGCCCTACTTCACGCTATCGATATCTTCAAATCCCATTCTCGAAGTGTTATTTTTCTGGGAAAAAATAATACTGGGAAACAATGTGGGCCAGCAATTTTTTTTGTGACAGCATAGCCATTTTCAGGCTAGGCCATTGCTCACGCAAGCGCTCGAGACCGGCAATGCTGGGGAGCTGGTGGATGCCCGGCTTAATAGGAACTACAATGAAGTCGAAATGTTCCGTATGGTCGAAGCTGCTGCAGCTTGTATTCGACATTCAGCATCCAGGAGGCCTCGGATGAGCCAGGTATAAGGATAAAAACAAGACAGGCATGCAATGCACATCTCATCAGACAGACGAGAACCTAACACTGCCTTTTCCCACTTGCCTCATCTCAGGTTGTGCGGGTGCTTGATAGTCTCGCCGACGTCGATCTGACTAACGGCGTTCAGCCGGGCAAGAGCGAGATGTTCAATGTCGCGAACACGGCCGAGATCAGGATGTTTCAGCGGATGGCGTTCGGCAGCCAGGATTTCAGGACCGATTTCAGCCAGTCCAGCTGGAGCAGCCAGAGCAGAGGCCTTGACGCATCTGGTTCCAGGCCATTGTAACCCTCGTCGTCGTAGATTCGTACATCTAACTAGCTAGGGTGTTTCGTGATGGGTTTTGTACGTCATGTAATTCTTTTTGATTGGATCAATCGTGTGATTATTCTTTTGCCATCCCTGTCTTGTACGACTGACATAGATCATGTGCTGTGCTGAGGCCCTGCTTGCCTGTGCGAAGACCTGCTAACTGATGAAGAGAGGCTGCTGCGTTTAGTCCCAATTAGTGAATTGCTGTATCGAATTTCCTGTAATTAGCAGTGCTTTTGAAATCAGCGTTTTTTTTACAAGGAACGCTCAGTTCGAGCTGAACTTTTGGGGAAAGATTATTCAGATGTGTGCCTTTTAGACCTTTTTTTTTCTTCTTCCTCTTATCATTTGAAAAAGATGCGCATCAGATTCCTGGCTACCTGGTTGGTTGGGTATCCAATCTCAATCTGTTTTAGAATCCCGGGGCATCCCGGCGAAGAACTCGCGTCTCTAGATCCGACAGAGACATGAAACCGTGCCGAAAATTTTCGTCAGCATCGAGTGCGCCTGAATGAGATGGGAGAAAATGAAACGCAACTGATATTTTGCGATGTGGACAAAATTTAGCTGAAGAGAATGGCATGGACAGACAGCATATCTGAAGCCCTGAACTACCTGGGACATCACATCACATCGTCAAATAGCATCCAACGCTTTTAAAGTTCGTCTATTTTGTTAGAACGGGGTTTGCCGAATCAAGGGATGGCAAGATCGCGGGGCATGCACAATCGGGGACGGCCCTCATCGCTGTCGGCGGGCGTCCTTTTACAGGTGGGTCGCACGCATCGCGGTGCAGGCGAAAGGCGAGACGCGGCAGCGCCGCAGATTTGACCCGGAAACGAAGAAGGATGGATGCTTCATGGCGATGGAGAGTTGGAGACCCCCCCCCCCCCCCCCCCCCCCGACGGCATGGGGCAGCCCCACCTACTCACCATCGTCGTGGGTTCATGTGGCATGTCGCATGCGCAAAGGCGACGGCGCCTGTTCCTGTGACGCATGCCATGACCGAGACCGAGAGGGCAATGCTTCAGTGGATGATAGATTGACACCAGCTGACATGGTAGTAGATCTTTTGCTGGGCAGGAGTGCTCCCAAACAGGGTTAAAAAATAAAAAAAACTTTGAAGGACTGTGGTCTCCCAACCTTTTCCTTTCTGTCACAGCTGCGCTGTCTATTACTACTGCTGAACTTCTACGGTCAAAGCTTGGCGCTTCTGTAAAGAATCTGCGACGCTTCATTCACACGGCTGGGCCAATTTGTAGCGTGCGCACTTAATCATTGACCTGCGCCCTCTTAACGACTTTAACCTTGTCTTAAACTGTGAGCAGCTCATAATCTTCTGCCATCGGAATCTTCCCATCGGATAGATAGCTTTGTTACCTAAAATAAAAGCTGTTCAACAGGAGTGTGTTATACGTCCATACCTGATGATTAGCTCTTCACGCTGGAGCACACGTCGCAGCAACTCAATTCGCTATGCCTGTTGAAGATCTTCTTATCCCCATATCCTGGTGTTGAGCACCAAATTGAGGTGCGGACAGTCCGGCCCTGAGGCCGGACGGTCCGCGCCTGTGGGCCGGACGGTCCGCGCACGCGCAGAACAGATTAGGGTTCCGAGTTTTTCGCTGCGTTTGTTGGCGAAAATCCTGGGATTTGCTCGGAGTTTTGACGGTAAAGGGTCCAGCCCCCCTCCTCTATAAATAGAGAGGTCTACGGCCGATTTGTAATCATCAATCGAATCAATACAACTTCTATTTCGCATTTTATCTTAGGAGTAGTTCTAGTCTAGTTTAGGTTTAGTCTTCCAATCCCCAAATTCTCCGCCTCTCCTCGACTCTACGTCGATTAGAGGAGTCTAGGTCGGTCTACCCGAGCCTAGACACCACCTAGGATCTCTACTCCCCGACGGGGTCCCTCCCGGGAGCGAGATCCAGGCGCCGTCGGCGATCTTCCGCCGTCCCTGCGTACGCGCGGACCGTCCGGCCCCAGGGCGCGGACCGTCCGGCCGTCAGGCAGGAACCCTAGCCGCGCACCAGGCCGCGGACCGTCCGGCCCCAGGCCGCGGACAGTCCGCCCTTGCGCAGAGAGTACCACCGCGCCTCGCACCAGGCCGCGGACCGTCCGGCCCCTGCGCGCGGACCGTCCGCCCCTGTGCAGAAGGCACCGCCACGGTTCTTGTTGAGTGTTTGGCGCTCCGAAAAGGCGTCAACACCTGGTTGTTCTACGGGGTAACCTTCCTCTTATTAATGTTTTTTTAAGGGGACTTGTTTCGTACAACTGTACTCAGTTCACAACTCAGTTCACAGAAAGCTTTAAGGAAAAATCATGTCCATGACGATTGTTCACTATCCATGACCTTTTTCCAGTGATAGTGACTGCTGTAAAATATTCTTCCGTGTTGCAAAACTGATCCTTGCCCACAACTAGTTGCTCACTATTGACGCCGATCTAGTCAGCGCCAATCACTAGGTGGTGTACCGCCTGACGGTGCCCTCTGCGGCGGCGCGGACGGTCCACGGCCCTGGGCCGGACGGTCCGCGACCTGGGCGCAGGAGCGGTATCTTTCCTGCGTCACACCGGACGATCCGCAGCTCTAGGTCGGACGGTCCGCGACTTGGCGACAGGGTCGTCTTCCTCCTTATTGCTGGAATCTAGATCTCGTTCCCTTGGGGAAGATATCTTAAGGTGCTCCGGGTCGACAGGTCACCCGGGGCGTTCCCTGATGACGTGGAGTTGCCTAGGAATTAAGAGATCAATTCGAAGAAGAGGTCTTGAGTGGACAACTAGATCTTGCCCCCGAGAGGGATGAGATCCTAGGGTCGTCTTGGGATCAACAGGCCACCCAAGACGGATCTAGACGACGTAGAGTCGAATAGGGGTGGAGGTGGATATGCGGGAAGCTACAACTAGAACTACGCTACATCTACTCCTAGGGCAGGAAAAGTAAGTAAAGTAATTGGTTCGATTGGAATGTGTTCGGGGGTTCTCAATCGGCCGTACCCCTTTATATTTATAGGGGAGGAGGTCTGGACCTTTTCCTAAGAGATAGCCAACAACTCCCACGCGATTAGATAGATAACCACGCACGGGATAAGGATAAATACCCAAGTTAATCTAATCTCGGGGCACGCGGACTGTCCGGGCCCAAGGGCCGGTCCGTTCGCTCAATTTGGATCCCAACATATGCCCCCTGCCTTTTGGTGGAGCTTGGCGAACCAAAAGCACTAGCGAAAACCTCGGAAACAATTGACTTCATGAGCTACTTTGTTCCCGAAGTAAGGACTCAGCTCGATGCAAGTTATCGGCTCTTGCGATTAGATAATATAAATACTTGATGGAACTTTAATGCACAGAGGCTGTTTCGGATTGCATCCTCTTCGGCCATGTCTACCTGATCAACCTGTCAATAGGCAAAAACTTATGGTGCCCCCCAACCCAAATAAGCAAACGGATTGGGCCAGTAATACGAATTCATCGCCGTACCACCCCACACATGAGCAGGACAACACATCGGCGATGGATAGAACGGGACACACCATGCTATCCCCGGAGGAGGATGACAAGGCGATCTTGGTTGTGCTACCTTTTGGGTCCGTTTAGTTGGCTTTTGCTTTTGCACAGATTGCCCTTTTGACTTCGTCTGTTTTATTGGCCGGTTGTGTGAAACGGCCTTCTTCATATATTTGGCAAGCAACTGATCAAAAGTAGGGCCCACTCTGCTAAGTCGTCTAGACGTCTTAGTAGTACTTTGTTTCCTAACACTTGTTTTGGAACGTTGTGGTCCGATGGTCTAAGGTTGCTGCTTCTGACTGTCTGTGGACCGTCCGACCATTATAGCCGGACCGTCCGCTCCTGTCTCGGACTGTTTGGCCTTAGTACCCGGACCGTCCGGCGCACGCAGGACAGGTGACCGTGATTGGGTGTCTGATCGTGCTTGCCCCCCGGTGCCTTCGGTCTTTCTTTTGTCCGGAGCCTTCCGAGTAACCATCCTACGTGACATATTTAGTGTGCGAGGATCACCAATGACGATATTTTTATCTTTACTTTTATCGGCCGCACAAGGCCGAATTATGGCCTTTTTGCTCGTTGGCTCTAATGTGGTGACAGGACAGGTGGCCTGCCAATTTTCACCTCTTTTTGAAACCTCAACCGGCCTTCATTTATAGCCGATTGTATTTGCCGACGGAAGACGCCACAATCATTGGTGTTATGGAGAAAGGAGCCATGCCATTTGCAATAAACGCGTCCTTTTAATTGTTCAACCAGAGGAATTACATGTGACAATTTAATATTACCATGTTTAAGCAACTCATCAAATATTTTATCAGACTTAGTAATAATGTGAACTTAACTTTTTCCTTTTGTGTCGAGTGCGGGTGAGAGCGAACAGAAGGTTTGGCCTTAGTGGGCCAAACAAGCTCAGGGACATGTGACTTTTTTGGTTCTTGGGGCTTGGGTGGCCGGTTATATTTATGTCGGCCTTCCGCACTAGGTGGATCATAGGTGACTTCTGGTGCTTCGGATGGTCTGACCTGCGCAGTCGGACGGTTTGCGAGTGGATCGGACGGTCCGGTACTATCCCCGAACTGTCTGGTCACATCAGGTAACACCTGTGACCCTTGTGGTGGGCTTTGTGTAACTCTAGACTGTCCAGCGTCGGGTGCCGGACGATCTGACGGAGGGCCAGACGGTCCGTGATTGTGTGCGAACGGTCCGGACGTGCTCAGAGTTGACTCACTATTTAGCGAAGATGGTGGTGACGGTCGTCCTAGATATGAGTCCATCGGCATACCAGAATATGGCTGGGGAAACCCATTTGTTGCCGAGTGTTTGGCGCAATTGTTTTGGCACCTAATTTATGTGATAAAAATTAGGCATGTAAGTTTTTCCTAATGCATGCGCCATCCTTTCTATATCCTCCGTGATACTTTTAATCCTATTATCAAAAGAAATTTTTATAAATGGAATATCATCGGCTGACCTGGCATCACCTATCGTGGGGAGCTGTTGCAGCACAGCTGACATGTACTCGGCGTTTATCTCCCTCTATTGGACGACCTTCTGGTGGCAATCTACCCTGAAGTGTGAGAGGAACCACTTATCCGCCACCTTGAGCACCTGATCTGTTTGTCGCTGGACCTCCTCGTCTATTTTCTTCATGTCATCTTTTAATCTTTCATGCTCAGTGGCCGATAAATTAGTCAGCCTTGTGTTGCTGTTTGGAGAAGCACCGTTGAGATCTTTAGAATCGGCCATGTAAGCCTGATTTTGTAGATCTGCAACCTCGTCCCCAGCGGAGTCGCCAAAAAGTATGTTGGCGCCGATCTGGGCAGCGCCAATCACTAGGAGGTGTACCACCTGGCGGTGCCCTCTGCGGTGGCACGGACGGTCCGTGGCCCTGGGCCGGACGGTCCGTGACCTGGGCGCAGGAGCAGTGTCTTCCTTGCGTCACACCGGACGGTCCACAACTCTAGGCCGGATGGTCCACGACCTGGCAACAGGGTCGTCTTCCTCCTCCTTACTAGAATCTAGATCTCGTCCCCTGGGGGAAGAGATCTTAAGGTGCTCCGGATCGACAGGTCACCCGGGGTGTCCCCAGACGACGTGGAGTCGCCTAAGAATTAAGAGATCAATTCGAGGAAGAGGTATTGAGTCGACAACTAGATCTTGCCACCCGGGAGGGGTGAGATCTTAGGGTCGTCTTGGGATCGGCAAGCCACCCAAGACGGATCTAGACGATGTAGAGTCAAATAGGAGTGGAGGTGGTTATGCGGAAAGCTACAACTAGAACTACGCTACATGTACTCCTAGGACAGGAAAAGTAAGTAAAGTAATTGGTTCGATTTGAATGTGTTCGGGGGTTCTCAATCGGCCGTACCCCTTTATATTTATAGGGGAGGAGGTCTGGACCTTTTCCTAAGAGATAGCCAACAACTCCCACGCGATTAGATGGATAACCACGCACGGGATAAGAATAAACACCCAAGTTAATCTAATCTTGGGGCACGCGAACTGTCCGGGACTAAGGGCTGGACCGTCCGCTCAATTTGGATCCCAACACTCACAATATGGGTCGGACTTTTTGAACCAGCACGAACACGACCTAAAAACAGGAGCCTAAAACACGAAGTGATATGGGCTACACTAGCACGTTCTAAAGATAGTAGCCTCAAACTTCGACACGTTAGACCCTCGATACGACCTGCACGTACGAGTCTAGGCCGAGCTTTGATAGTGAACCTTGCTTCGGCCACATATATTGGGGCATTGGACTTGCTCTCCATGCCACCAGCGACCATGACATCGTTGATCTCCAGTTGGATACTTTGTGCCGCAAACATGACAGCTGCAACGAGTTGGTGGTAAGGTTCCATGATACGGCTGTCACGATGCAAGGTTAATCAATATACAAAAAAATATATATAACTAATTAGTAGCACTAGTACCCTTCATTGCGGAGTAGCAAACTTCATTGACGGTGGCGCATCGACAATGGGACGGAGTTGTGCAAGCCGGCGCCAAAGGGCCGACTGCCTTGCCGAGGCCTGATCGCCTGACCGAGGCCCATGAACACCTACTGCACGAGCGCCAGGTGGACCTTCGCCCTCTTGATGCTGATTCCAACTATTTCGCCTCTTTTATTCCCTTATTTGTACTTTCTATTCATTCTCTTTATTCCTATCTATTCTCTTTGTTCAGCTTCACCTTTACATTTTAAAGGAGCTTGTTGGGCATCAAAAGTGACCTACAGATGGTCCGGCCCTGAGGCCGGATGGTCCGCGCCGGTGGTGCGGACGGTCCACGCGCGCAGAGTCATTTAGGGTTCCGAGTTTCTGAAAGGGAAATGTGCCCTTGGGCCATTTCTAAGTATTTTGGTGATTTAGTGTCCAACACAAGTGCCTCAGTGTAAAAAGGTGGACAAAGTACAAATCAAGAAATAAGGTATGTTTCTCAGACTTAGTACATTGTTTTATGGACTAATGTATTGTGTCTAAGTGCTGGAAACAGGAAAAATCCAATTGGAAATGTCTTGGCTCGAGCAGCCAAGACTCTGCTCAGTCTGGGATCACCGGACTGTCCGGTGGTGCACCGGACAGTGTCCGGTGCGCCAGGCTGGCTCGAGCGAACTGACCACTCTCGGGAATTCACCGGCGACGTACGGCTATAATTCACCGGACTGTCCGGTGAGCCAACGGTCGGCCGGGCCAACGGTCGGCCGTGCGATCTGCGCGGGACACGTGGCCGAGCCAACGGCTAGAAGGAGGCACCGGACTGTCCGGTGTGCACCGGGCATGTCCGGTGCGCCAACGGCTCTCAGACTGCAACGGTCGACTGCGCCATTTTTGGAAGGAAATCGGGCACCGAACAGTGTCCGGTGTGCACCGGACTGTCCGGTGCGCCAGTCGACAGAAGGCAAGATCAGCCTTCCTAGAATGCTCTCAACGGCTCCTAGATGCCTTGGGGCTATAAAAGGGACCCCTAGGCGCATGGAGGAGCACACCAAGCATTCCTACAACATTCCTAAGCACCAAGACCTCGATTCCGCGCATTTGTTTCATTGTGATAGCATATAGAGCTCTAGTGGAGTTGTGAACTCATTGAGTTGTGTTGCGAGCTCTTGTTGCGACTTGTGTGCGTGTTGACACTCTGATTCTTGTGTCTTGTGTGCGTTGCTAATCCTCCCTTGCTCTGTGCTTCTTTGTGAACTTCAAGTGTAAGGGCGAGAGGCTCCAAGTTGTGGAGATTCCTCGCAAACGGGATTAAGAAAAGCAAGCAAAACACCGTGGTATTCAAGTGGGTCTTTGGACCGCTTGAGAGGGGTTGATTGCAACCCTTGTCCGTTGGGACGCCACAACTTGGAGTAGGCAAGTGTTGGTCTTGGCCGAACCACGGGATAACCACCGTGCCATCTCTGTGATTGATCTCTTGTTGGTTATTGTGTTTTGTTAAAGACTCCTCTCTAGCCACTTGGCAATTATTGTGCTAACACTTAACCAAGTTTTTGTGGCTTAAGTTTTAAGTTTTACAGGATCACCTATTTACCCCCCCCTCTAGGTGCTCTCAATTGGTATCGGAGCCGTTCTCTTCACAAAGGGACTAACCGCCCGAAGAGATGGATCCTAAGGGGAAGGGTATCGTGATCAACGATAAAGAGAAGGAATCTTTCGTCAACGAGCCGAAGGATGACAAGCCTACCGACTCGGGCTCGGGCCATAGACGGAAAGATGGGAAGAAGAAAAAGACGAGGCACATCAAGGAGATCGTCTACTACGACGACAGCGATGAGTCTACTTCCCAAAAGGACGACGACCACAACGACTACGAGAGAAGGAAATCGGTTAATTCAAACTTTTCTTTTGACTACTCTTGTATTACGCAAAGTACAAATACTCATTTGCTCTCCATTCCACTTGGCAAACCTCCTCACTTTGATGGAGAGGACTACGGATTTTGGAGCCACAAAATGCGTAGTCACTTGTTCTCTCTCCATCCTAGTATATGGGAGATTGTAGAGAGTGGAATGCACTTTGATAGTACGGATAGTCCCATGTTCATTAATGAGCAAATTCATAAGAATGCACAAGCTACTACTGTTCTTCTAGCTTCATTGTGCAGGGATGAATACCACAAAGTGAGCGGCTTGGATAACGCCAAGCAAATATGGGACACCCTCAAGATTTCTCATGAGGGGAACGACGTCACCTTGCTCACCAAGATGGAGTTGGTGGAAGGCGAGCTAGGATGATTCGCGATGATCAGGGGCAACGAGCCAACCCAAACATACAACCGGCTCAAGACCCTTATCAACAAAATAAGGAGCTACGGAAGCATGCGATGGACGGACCACGACGTCGTCCGATTGATGCTAAGGTCCTTTACCGTTCTTGATCCTCATTTGGTGAATAATATTCGTGAGAATCCTAGGTACACCAAAATGTCGCCCGAAGAAGTCCTTGGAAAATTCGTAAGCGGGCGAATGATGATCAAGGAGGCGAGGTACGTGGACGACGCACTGAATGGTCCAATCAATGAGCCTCAACCCGTTGCTCTCAAGGCAACAAGAAGCAAGGAGGCGTTACCTAGCAAGGTAGCGCAAAGTTGAGGCGGCAGGGCTAAATGATGAAGAAATGGCCCTCATCATCAAGCGCTTCAAGACGGCGCTTAAGGGTCGCAAGGGACAACCAAGCAAGACCAAAGCCAAGGGGAAGCGCTCATGCTTCAAATGCGGTAAGATTGGTCATTTTATTGCTAACTGTCCCGATAATGAAAGTGACCAGGAACACAGGAGCAAGAGGGAAAAGAAGAAAAATTACAAGAAGGCCAAGGGCGAGGCACATCTAGGAAAGGAGTGGGATCCGGATTGCTCCTCCTCCGACTCCGACAATGAAGGACTCGCCGCCACCGCCTTCAACAAGTCATCCCTCTTCCCCAACGAGCGTCACACATGCCTTATGGCAAGGGAGAAGAAGGTATGTACTCGAAACTCTACTTATGCTTCTTCAAGTGAGGACGAATCTAGTGATGAGGATGAAATAGATTATCCATGTTTATTTAAGGGCCTAGATAGAACCAAGGTAGATAAAATTAATGAATTGATTGATGCCTTGAATGATAAGAATAGGCTTTTAGAAAAACAAGAGGACTTGTTGTATGAAGAACATGACAAATTTGTAGAAGCACAAAAATCTCATGCCTTAGAAGTTAAGAGAAATGAAATGCTTTCTTGTGAATTATCTTCTTGCCATGAGACAATTTCTAGCTTAAAGAGCATTAATGATGATTTGAATGCTAAGTTAGAAATAGCTAGTAAATCAACAACTTGTGTAGAAAATGTTGTTATTTGCAATAGATGTAAAGATTTTGATATTGATGCTTGTAGTGAACACATAGCTTCTATTGCAAAGTTAAATGATGAAATGGCTAGTCTTAATGCCCAACTTAAGGCTAGCAAAAGTGATTTTGATAAACTAAAATTTGCTAGGGATGCCTACACGATTGGTAGACACCCCTCAATTAAGGATGGGCTTGGCTTCAAGAGGGAAGCCAAGAACTTAACAAGCCATAAGGCTCCCATCTCCGCCAAGGAGAAAGGGAAGGCCCCTATGGCAAGTAGTACTAAAAGGAACCATGCTTTTATGTACAATGATAAAAGACAGTCTCATAGGAGTTGTAATGCTTTTGATTCACATGCCTATGATTCTTATGCTATATTTGCTCCCAGTTCTTCCTATATGCATGGTAGAGATATGCCTAGGAAAAATATTCATCATGTGCCTAGAAAGAATATTGTTCATGTTCCTAGGAAAGTTATGAATGGACCCTCTACAATTTATCATGCTTTAAATGCTTCCTTTGCTATTTGTAGAAAGGATAGGAAGATAGTTGCTAGGAAATTAGGGGCAAAATGCAAGGGTGATAAAACTTGCATTTGGGTCCCTAAGACAATTGTGACTAACCTTGTAGGACCCAACAAGAGTTGGGTACCTAAGACCCAAGCCTAAATTTGCCTTGCAGGTTTATGCATCCGGGGGTTCAAGCTGGATTATCGACAGCGGATGCACAAACCACATGACGGGGGAAAAGAGGATGTTCTCTTCCTACGTCAAGAACAAGGATTCCTAAGATTCAATAATATTCGGTGATGGGAACCAAGGCAAGGTAAAAGGGTTAGGTAAAATTGCTATTTCATCTGAGCACTCTATTTCTAATGTGTTTTTAGTTGAGTCGCTTGGATATAATTTGTTATCTGTTAGTCAATTATGTAAAATGGGATATAATTGTCTATTTACAAATGTAGATGTGTCTGTCTTTAGAAGATGTGATGGTTCACTAGCTTTTAAGGGTGTAATAGACGACAAACTTTATTTGGTTGATTTTGCAAAAGAAGAGGCCGGTCTAGATGCATGCTTAATGGCTAAGACTTGCATGGGCTGGTTGTGGCATCGCCGCTTAGCACATGTGGGGATGAAGAACCTCCACAAGCTTCTAAAGGGAGAACACGTGATAGGTTTGACTAACGTGCAATTCTAAAAAGATAGACCTTGTGCAGCTTGTCAAGCAGGGAAACAGGTGGGAGGCTCTCATCACACCAAAAATGTGATGACAACATCAAGACCCTTGGAGATGCTTCATATGGACCTCTTCGGACCCGTCGCCTATCTGAGCATAGGAGGAAGTAAGTATGGTCTAGTTATTGTTGATGACTTTTCCCGCTTCACTTGGGTGTTCTTTTTGCAGGATAAGTCTGAAACCCAAGGGACCCTCAAGCGCTTCCTAAGGAGAGCTCAAAATGAGCTTGAGCTCAAGGTGAAGAAGATAAGAAGCGACAACGGGTCCGAATTCAAGAATCTTCAAGTGGAGGAGTTCCTTGAGGAGGAGGGGATCAAGCACGAGTTCTCCGCTCCCTACACACCTCAGCAAAATGGTGTGGTAGAGAGGAAGAACAGGACGCTCATTGATATGGCGAGGACTATGCTTGGAGAGTTCAAGACCCCCGAGCGTTTTTGGTCGGAAGCCGTGAACACGGCTTGCCACGCCATCAACAGGGTCTATCTTCACCGCCTCCTCAAGAAGACTTCATACGAGCTGCTAACTGGTAACAAACCCAATGTGTCTTATTTTCGTGTATTTGGGAGCAAGTGTTATATTCTTGTGAAGAAAGGTAGAACCTCTAAATTTGCTCCCAAAGCTGTAGAAGGGTTTTTATTAGGTTATGATTCAAATACAAAGGCGTATAGGGTCTTCAACAAATCATCGGGTTTGGTTGAAGTCTCTAGCGATGTTGTATTTGATGAGACTAATGGCTCTCCAAGAGAGCAAGTTGTTGATCTTGATGATGTAGATGAAGAAGACGTTCCAACGGCCGCGATACGCACCATGGCGATTGGAGATGTACGACCTCAGGAACAATTGGAGCAAGATCAACCGTCTTCCTCAACTATGGTGCATCCCCCAACCCAAGATGATGAACAGGTACCTCAAATGGAGGCGCATGATCAAGGGGGAGCACAGGATGTTCAAATTGAAGAGGAAGAAGCACCTCAGGCACCTCCAACCCAAGTTCGAGCGACGATTCAAAGGGATCATCCCATCGACCAAATTTTGGGTGTTATTAGCAAGGGAGTAACTACTCGTTCAAGATTAGTTAATTTTTGTGAGCATTACTCCTTTGTCTCTTCTATTGAGCCTTTCAGGGTAGAAGAGGCCTTGCTAGATCCGGACTGGGTGTTGGCCATGCAGGAGGAACTCAACAATTTCAAGCGCAATGAAGTTTGGACACTGGTGCCTCGTCCCAAGCAAAATGTTGTGGGAACCAAGTGGGTGTTCTGCAACAAACAGGACGAGCACGGGGTGGTGACAAGGAACAAGGCTCGACTTGTGGCAAAAGGTTATGCCCAAGTCGCAGGTTTGGACTTTGAGGAGACTTTTGCTCCTGTGGCTAGGCTAGAATCAATTCGTATCTTGCTAGCATATGCCGCTCACCATTCTTTCAGGTTGTACCAAATGGATGTGAAGAGCGCTTTCCTCAACGGGCCGATCAAAGAGGAGGTGTACGTGGAGCAACCCCCTGGCTTCGAGGATGAACGGTACCCCGACCACGTGTGTAAGCTCTCTAAGGCGCTCTATGGACTTAAGCAAGCCCCAAGAGCATGGTATGAATGCCTTAGAGACTTTTTAATTGCTAATGCTTTCAAGGTCGGGAAAGCCGATCCAACTTTTTTTACTAAGACTTGCGATGGTGATCTTTTTGTGTGCCAAATTTATGTCGATGACATAATATTTGGTTCTACTAACCAAAAGTCTTGTGAGGAGTTTAGCAGGGTGATGACGCAGAAATTTGAGATGTCGATGATGGGCGAGTTGAACTACTTCCTTGGGTTCCAAGTGAAGCAACTCAAGGACGACACCTTTATCTCCCAAACGAAGTACACACAAGATTTGCTAAAGAGGTTTGGGATGAAGGACACCAAGCCCGCAAAGTCGCCGATGGGAACCGACGGACACACCGACCTCAACAAAGGTGGTAAGTCCGTTGATCAAAAAGCATACCGGTCCATGATAGGTTATTTGCTTTATTTATGTGCTAGTAGACCGGATATTATGCTTAGCGTATGCATGTGTGCTAGATTTCAATCCGATCCTAAGGAGTGTCACTTAGTGGCTGTGAAGCGAATTCTTAGATATTTAGTCGCTACGCCTTGCTTCGGGATCTGGTATCCAAAGGGGTCTAACTTTGACTTGATTGGGTACTCAGATTCCGACTATGCTGGATGTAAGGTCGATAGGAAGAGCACATCGGGGACGTGCCAATTCTTAGGAAGGTCCTTGGTGTCATGGAACTCTAAGAAACAAACCTCCGTTGCCCTATCCACCGCTGAGGCCGAGTACGTTGCCGCAGGACAGTGTTGCGCGCAACTACTTTGGATGAGGCAAACCCTCCGGGACTTTGGCTACAATCTGAGCAAAGTCCCACTCCTATGTGACAATGAGAGTGCTATCCGAATAGCGGAAAATCCTGTTGAGCACAGCCGCACAAAGCACATTGACATCCGGCATCACTTTTTGAGAGACCACCAGCAAAAGGGAGATATCGAAGTGTTTCATGTTAGCACCGAGAACCAGCTAGCCGATATCTTTACCAAGCCTCTAGATGAGAAGACCTTTTGCAGGCTGCATAGTGAGCTCAATATCTTAGATTCGTGGAACTTGGATTGAATTGTAGCATACATGTGTTTATGCCTTTGATCATGTTCATTCTGCATTTTGTTGCTTATTGTGGTGCTCAAGTTGTACAAACACTCTCTGGACCTCACAAGTCCTTTTTGCAAGTGATGCACAAATTTAGGGGGAGCTGTGCTATAACTTGACCCTTTGAGACTAACCATATGCTTGAGTTTGTTTGTTTTAGTCTCAAAGGAGATTTGAAAGGGAAAAGGTGGACTTGGACCATGAAAGACTTCCACTACACTCCGATGAGAGGGTAACTTATTCCAAGTTCATCTCATGTACTCTCATTGCCTTTGTATTCTTATTGAAGATTTTGGTGAGGCAATGGGGTTCTAGGGCCAAGATTGATCCCGTTTTGGTGCTTGATGCCAAAGGGGGAGAAAATAAAGGCCAAAGCAATAGATGGATCAGCTACCACTTGAGAAATTTTGAAAATAGTAGATTAGAGCTTTTGGTTTGTCAAAACTCTTTTATTGTCTCTCTTGTCAAAAGTTGGCTTCTTGTGGGGAGAAGTGTTGAGTATGAAAAAAGGGGAGTTTTTGAAATCTTGAATCAATTTCTCTTGGAATAACTCTCTTTATGTCTTAACATGTGTGTTTGACTTAGAGATAGAAATTTGAGTTTAATTTGCAAAAACAAACCAAGTGGTGACAAAAAGTGATCCATATATGTCAAATTTGAATCAAAACAATTTGAGTTCTTATTTGAATTGATTTTGTATTTGTTCTACTTGCTTTATGATGTGTTGGCATAAATCACCAAAAAGGGGGAGATTGAAAGGGAAATGTGCCCTTGGGCCATTTCTAAGTATTTTGGTGATTTAGTGTCCAACACAAGTGCTTAAGTGTAAAAAGGTGGACAAAGTACAAATCAAGAATTAAGGTATGTTTCTCAAACTTAGTACATTGTTTTATGGACTAATGTATTGTGTCTAAGTGCTGGAAACAGGAAAAATCCAATTGGAAATGTCTTGGCTCGAGCAGCCAAGACTCTGCTCAGTCTGGGATCACCGGACAGTGTCCGGTGGTGCACCGGACAGTGTCCGGTGCGCCAGGCTGGCTCGAGCGAACTGACCACTCTCGTGAATTCACCGGCGACGTACGGCTATAATTCACCGGACTGTCCGGTGTGCACCGGACTGTTCGGTGAGCCAACGGTCGGCCGGGCCAAAGGTCGGCCGCGCGATCTGCGTGGGACACGTGGCCGAGCCAACGGCTAGAAGGAGGCACCGGACTGTCCGGTGCGCCAACGGCTCTCAGACTGCAACGGTCGACTGCGCCATTTTTGGAAGGAAATCGGGCACCGGACAGTGTCCGGTGTGCACCGGACTGTCCGGTGTGCCAGTCGACAGAAGGCAAGATCAGCCTTCCTAGAATGCTCTCAACGGCTCCTAGATGCCTTGGGGCTATAAAAGGGACCCCTAGGCGCATGGAGGAGCACACCAAGCATTCCTACAACATTCCTAAGCACCAAGACCTCGATTCCGCGCATTTGTTTCATTGTGATAGCATATAGAGCTCTAGTGGAGTTGTGAACTCATTGAGTTGTGTTGCGAGCTCTTGTTGCGACTTGTGTGCGTGTTGACACTCTGATTCTTGTGTCTTGTGTGCGTTGCTAATCCTCCCTTGCTCTGTGCTTCTTTGTGAACTTCAAGTGTAAGGGCGAGAGGCTCCAAGTTGTGGCGATTCCTCGCAAATGGGATTAAGAAAAGCAAGCAAAACACCGTGGTATTCAAGTGGGTCTTTGGACCGCTTGAGAGGGGTTGATTGCAACCCTCGTCCGTTGGGACGCCACAACGTGGAGTAGGCAAGCGTTGGTCTTGGCCGAAACACGGGATAACCACCATGCCATCTCTGTGATTGATCTCTTGTTGGTTATTGTGTTTTGTTAAAGACTCCTCTCTAGCCACTTGGCAATTATTGTGCTAACACTTAACCAAGTTTTTGTGGCTTAAGTTTTAAGTTTTACAGGATCACCTATTCACCCCCCCTCTAGGTGCTCTCAGTTTCGTGCGGGTTTTGTTGACTAGATTCGTGGAATTAACTCGGGAGATTTGTTTGTAACGGATCCAGCCCCCTCCCCTATAAATATAGAGGAATACGACCGATTTGTACATCATCAATCGAATCAATAATCAGTTTATCTCTCATTTTTACCTTAGGCATTAGAAGCAGTTCTAGTTTAGCCTCTCAATCCTCAAATTCTTCGCTTCTCTTCGGCTCTATGTCGATTAGAGGTGTCTAAGTCAGCCTGCTGACCCTAGACAACACCTAGAATCTCTCCTCCCCGACGGGGTCCCTCCTCGGAGCGAGATTCAGGCGCCGTCGGTGAACTCCGCCGCCCCTGCGCACGCGCGGACCGTCCGGCCCGCCAGGCAGGGAACCCTAGCCTGCTACAGGCCACGGACTGTCCGGCCCCTGGCCGTGGACCGTTCGTGCCTCTGCAGAGAGCACTGCCGTCGGTTCTCAACGCAGTGATTGGCGCCCGAATCGGCGCCAACACAGTTTTTGGCGACTCCACTAGGGAACCAGGATACCCGAATTCGCAAAATTTTCGGGTGACCAAGGAAAGAGCACACGTGAACACATAGGCTAGTTTCTAGCACAATTAGGAGAACTGGCCGACACAGAGGCGTTCTGTATGCGTTTATTTTCATTATCTTTAACAGGAACCGCATTCGCATGGTACGCTACATTACCTCCTAATTCTATTTTGTCATGGGGGGTTTTAGAACAAAAATTCCACAATCACTTCTTTTCCGGTGACTATGAGTTAAATTTAGTAGACCTAGTGGCCCTGTGACAAGGAAAAGACGAATCGGTTAATGAGTAGATCCAGAGGTTCCGGGATACAAGAAACCGATGCTTTTAAATTCATTTGGCAGAAAAACAGCTAGCGGGATTAGCCTTTAATGGATTGTGATATTATTTAAAGGAAAGATTAGAAGGTATCCGGTTTTTACGCTAGCACAGTTACATCAGAGAGCTTTGGCTTGTGAAAGCCGAAGCAAAGAAACTGCTAAAATGATTCGTCACAACGTCCATATAGTAGAGTGTGACCAGAGTAGCTCAGACGACGAATCAAAAGAAGTATACACGGCTGAAATGGTTTGGCCAAAGCAGGCCAAATCTTCGGCTTGTTCCTCCTTACAGCCAGTCCAAAAGAAACAACAAGAGGAGGTTAAATTTACGTTTAATGTTGGTAAATGTGACAAAATATTTGACGAATTACTAAAAAAATAGCAACATTAAATAAATCATAATATTCCATCCGCCGACGAACTAAAGTGTCGTGCATACTGCAAGTGGCACAACTCGTTTTCTCGTGCCACTAATGATTGCAATGTATTTCGACGATGGATCCAATCGGACATTAATGAGGGACTATTGAAATTTCAGTAAATGCGGGTGGATACGGAGCCCTTCCCAATGAATGTGATCGACTCTGAGGGCAAAAAAGTCCTGCTTCGGCCCAGCATGGCCGATAAGGTCAAAGGCAAAGAAGTCATCATCGACAACGCACGGAAGGCCGATGAAAATAATAAAATTTCTTGCAGGAAAGTTGTGGCCGAGAAGACTCGTGATGGGGGGAGACTTTGAAAATTTACCAACACTACCTCCAACACTGGAGGCAGGCGCAAGTAGAAAACCAGGCACTGGCACCTGTTCTACGCATCGCGAACGATCTGACACATAGACGTGGATGGTCTGGAACACCGCCACAGTCCGGATCATTCCAGCGGACAATTCAGCAACGCCCAGGAACCATGACGACCACGCACCTTTAAACCATGACGACCGAAAATAGGTACATGGAAAACTAACACATTCAAGGTAGCTGGTCAACTGGTCAGATCTGGCCCAACTTTCGATCAATTATTGTCTAAATATGTAAAAAAGAAGGTCGGTCTAAGTAACCTGCCAGCAAAGCGACCTCACTCACCCACTTAGGAGCGACAACAGATAAGACCGATTGGACCACCTCACCAATCGGAAAAGACAGAAGGTCATATTGTCCAGTTAAGACCTAACGTGCCTGCATGGACACCTCCACTCCCATATTTTTACTTATACCATATCAATATATATACATACCACCACCACATGCCTCGAATCGAATATGGAGCATGCCACCATATCCATTTGGGATGCCATAGTACCCCGCTTGTGGGGCACCCCAAACATCTGTATTCAATAGGTTGGCACCTCCAGTACAAGATTATCGGATAAAGCGAGGGAAATTTCACAATACCGAAAATCTGATAACCGATATAGGGCCAATTCCCTAGGTCGCGGACGGTCTGGGTGAGAGTTCTGGACCGTCCGGGGCTGCCAGGAAGGTTCTCCTGATTGATTCGGCTGGTAATAAAGTCGATGCAAATGATTATGGGACACCCATAATTAATTATCTACAAAATCCCAGTGTTAGGACGAATAGGAACGTTCGGCGTACAACTTTCAAGTATGTTTTAATGAGTGATGAACTCTACCGCCAAATAGTCAATGACGTCCTGCTTAAATGCTTGGGCCCAGGTGATGTTATATTAGCCATGGCCGAAGTACATGAAGGGATTTGTGGTACCCATCAATCGACTCCAAAGATGAAGTGGTTATTGCGAAGGTCTGGCTTCTATTGGCCTAACATGGTAGCTGATTGTTTCAAGTACTACAAAGGATGCCAAGTATGTCAAAAATTCGGTGACTTACAGTTGGTCCCTGCAGCCGAATTACATCCTATTATTAATCCTTGACCTTTCAGAGGATGAGGATTGGACTTTATAGGAGAGATTCATCTTTTATCATCAAAAGGGCATCAGTTCGTGTTAGTTGCCACTGACTACTTTACCAAATGGACTGAAGTCGTTGCTCTGAAGAACATGACACACAGGGAGGTAATTGAGTTTATAACTAAGCATATTATTCATAGATTCGGCATTCCCCAGACTTTGACTACAGACCAGGGGGCTTCTTTTATGTCAAAGAAGGTATGTGAGTTTGCTGAATTATATAGAATTAAGTTACTCAATTCATCTTCGTATTATGCTCAAGCCAATGGACAGGCCAAGTCTAGTAATAGGACATTGATTAGCCTGATAAAAAAGAAGATATCCGATAATCCTAAGCAGTGGCATAAGATTTTGTCCGAAGCTTTGTGGGCTAACAGAATATCTAAACACCATGCTACTAAAGTGTCTCCTTTTGAGCTTGTCTATGGGCAGGAAGCAGTGTTGCCCATGGAAATAAATTTAAATGCCATTAGGCTCGCCAAGAAAAATGATCTAACTGTCGGTGATTATTATAATTCAATGATGGATAATATTGTTGAAGTGACTGACAAGAGAATGACAACATTAGGAGAAATGGAAAAGGATAAGATCATGGTCGCCAAAGCTTACAACAAGAAGGTTAAGGCTAAATCGTTCCAAGCAGGGGATCTAGTGTGGAAGACCATCTTGCCTCTAAGGAGCAAAGACCGAAAGTTTGGAAAATGGTCGCCAAGCTGGGAAGGCTCGTACAAGGTAACACAGGTGATGTCTAGTAACGCCTACTTATTACAAACATTTCAAGGCAAAGTTTTTCCCAAGGCGTTGAACGGACGTTTCCTCAAGCAGTACAATCCTAGTATGTGGCAAGATGCTTAAGAAAACCGATGTGATTACATTGAAATAGTTGCTTTTGGTTCGCTCAGCTCCTCCAAAAGGCAGGGGGCATATGTTGGGCACCAAAAGTGACCTATAGACGGTCCAGCCCTGAGGCCGGACGGTCCGCGCTGGTGGTGCGGACGGTCTGCGCGTGTAGAGTCAGTTAGGGTTCTGAGTTTCGTGCGGGTTTTGTTGGCTAGATTTGCGCAATTAACTCGGGAGATTTGTTTTTAATGGGTCCAACCCCCCTCCCTTATAAATATAGAGGAATACGACCGATTTGTACATCATCAATCGAATCAATAATCAATTTATCTCTCGTTTTTACCTTAGGCATTAGGAGTACTTCTATTTTAGCCTCTCAATACTCAAATTCTTCGCTTCTCTTCGGCTCTATGTCGACTAGAGGTGTCTTAGTCAGCCTGCTGACCCTAGATAACACCTAGAATCTCTCCTCCCCGATAGGGTCCCTCCCGGGAGCGAGATTCAGGCAATGTGGGCAAACTCCGCTGCCCCTGCGCACACGTGGACCGTCCATCCTATAGGCGCGGACCGTCCGACCAGTCAGGCAGGGAACCCTAGCCGTGCTATAGGTCGCGGACCGTCTGACCCCTGGCCGCGGACGGTCCTTGCATGTGCAGAGAGCACCGCCACCAGTTCTCAACGCAGTGATTGGCGTCCGGATCGGCGCCAACAAAGCTATTTGACTTTTATACATCATTTTTCGGAGTTCAAAAAAGTGTACCATATTTGTAGTACTATGATACGTATTGTTAATTGCTAATTAAACTTATATAAGGAAAATGGACCTCGATCCATTTGACTATTTGATTTTGGTATTTGATTATGTTTGTAGTTCAAAGGATTCGAAGAGGATTGGACTGAGGCTCTGATGATGCAACACCTCAAAAGAAGACCTAAAAGATGCGCAGAAGTCCAAGACTCAAGACCAAAAGAAACCCAAGAAAATAGTGAAGAAATTCAAGAAGTGGGTAGTCAACAAGCGCTCTGTTGCCGCACCGTACAGTGCGTAGAGAGCTCCGCAAAACTAGACTCTTGGGTGTTGTAGCATCGGACTATCCGGTGTGCACCAAACAGTTTGCCTAACAATTGGCAACAGATCTTCCAACGGTCGACTGCTACAGCCCACAACGGTCGGCTGATGTGGCCAGGGCATCGGCTGTTCGGTGCCCGACGATAGAAACAACCAGCTTTCTATCCAACGGCTATAATTGAGGCGGAGACTATTTATAGCCGACCATTTGAAGGTATGGGAGTGTGAGCAACATACCAACACATGCTATAAACATTTTCAAGTGCTCAAACACCCAAGTGCTTAATAGAATGACTCGATGATTAGCGTAGGTGCTTTGCGAACTGCTTAGGTTAGTTAGACCGCTTATTCGCTTGCCCTAGGTGAATCCTAGTTAGTTGAGTGAGTTTAGAAAAAACCCACATAACCCCTCGTCTCTTGTGTGAGTCGCTGTAATATTGTACCGAGTGGACCAAGAGTCTTGCGAGATCGTGAGAACTGGGTTTGTGTCACGGCCGCGACCGTGTACCGGTGGGAACGAGGCCCTTGGTGTTTCGGCTGGAAGCTCGATAGTGGAGATGGCGGAGAGCGTATGAGAGGAGCCAGAAGCGGAGTGTAATACTCAAATTGTAAGGGAGGATAAAATGAGGAATTGTTTTCTTTGAATGTATGTGCATCTCCATTTATCATCCCATGTGACTGGTCATGTTTAAAAAAATGAGTAAAACTTCACTACGACACAAATAAACAATTGCATCATTTTGGGATTTTTGTTTGTGCATAAAAAGCAATAATAATATGAATAAAATGTAATGATAATGGGATGAGGATTTAAAGTAAAACCTAAATAAAAAAAATTGATTTGAAAATAGAAAAGGAAGATAGAGATATTATAAAATATAAAACAACGTCTATAAAAATATAAACCCAACCATTCGGGCATGACTAAAGTTTACCTTTAATTTGGGAACTAGATTCACCCTCATATTTGAAGTTCAAATTGGGAATTGAAAAATAAAAAGAAAAAAACAGAAAATAGAAAATAAAAAGAAAAATAAAAAAGACCAAAACCCTGGCTGGGCCGAATCTGCCCCTGGCGGCCCAACTCCCTCCACTCCCGCGCGCACCCACTGCTCTCACTTGGACCATGGCTGGACTCGCGCGCGCCTGCCCTGTAATCTCCCTGTCAGGTGGGGCCCGGACCGAAGCCCCATCGTCTTCAACAGCCTGGGCGAACTTCACGCGCGGCGGCAACAGGAACGACGAGATCCTCGCGGGTGCCTATCAAACAACCCTGCGGGGTGATAAAACCGGTCCACCATTTCGCCGCATGCTGTTCTCCCCTTCCGCTATGCGTATGCGCAGTGAACCCCTTCCTCCACTCGACGTCCAGCCATGGCGCACACCACACATGTCTACTTCCTATTCGAGCTCCTTCATGGGCGCAGGGACCTTCCGCTGCGCAGGGTGCTCCATGGCCAGAGGCTTTTGCTGCAACACCACGAGTCAAACAGAGAGGGTGCCCAGTTCCCTTCCCTCGAGCACCATTCTAGCCGAGAGAGAAAGAACCAGAAAGTGGGCCACCGGCCACCATCCACCGCTGCCTACATCTACCAGCAGTCCTATCACCGGTAAGGACTTCCCTATTGCTTTGATTCCATCCATACCTTGCGCAACCACTATTTTCCGTCATGGATCGCTCGCCGGATATTTGACAGCACGGAAATCCGCCCGCCTACACCTACCGTGTTAGTATTCGTCTTGGATGAACCTCCCCCGAGTTAGATTAGTAGCGATCTCCTCTCCCTGTTACAACCTTCGGGGACCGTAGTTTGACTAGGATGCCAGGTTGTCATCACGGCGGCGGACTGCCGTCAAGACCAGTATGGCCGCCGTGTCCTGGCGGGCGGAGGGTGGAAGATGCTCCATTAGCCGTTCATCTCAGATCAAGGGTCTGGATTAGGTCGGGACGACAGGAGCTTAGTGATAGGTTTGGGGCCGTAGATCGACCTGCGGACGGTTCAGATCAAAACTGGGCGCACTACTTCAGCTAGGCGTGTGGTGGCCATCTGATCGGTGATGGACGGTGCGGATTGATCGCTGCCTTTTTAAAATCCTGGGCGTTGAAACCGGATTGGACGGCAAGATTTCGCCGGTACCCCTTCGGCCATGCGCCTTTACAGTTAGACCCTCCAGTTTATAGAAAATGAACCCGCCGTCCACCCTAGGTTGCCCTGAGTCTTAGGGATTTTTATACCAGACCCCTGCATTTATCTGTTTTTATGTGCGCGATCCAAACAGGGAATTATTCAGGAAATCTATTTAAGAAATGCATTTTTAAGTGTAAAAATAATCCTAGAACTTGTTTAATCCATAGAAAATTCATATGAGGTCCAAATTAGTCCATTCCAGTTGCTAAAATTTTGTAATAATATTCTCTATCATTTAGTATCACTGTTTTGACATGAACTCAGTTAGAAAATTAATTTCTCATCTAATCCTATTTTAATCACATTAAACCTTAGGAAATTCATAACTTGAAATCTATAACCCCAAATTTAGTGATTCCAGTTCCTATGATCTCATTTTAATGTATAGATTTTTACTGTATATTTTATTTACATGTTTGGTGTAATGTTAATTTTTGCTATACTATGTATGTATTGTGTTGATGCGAGTAGACGAGCAAGCCACTGTGGAATCTGAGGTTCAACAAGTAGAGATAGCTGAGCAGGAGCTCATTGAAGGCAAGTTGTGCCCTTGATCACTTACTTTTCCCAGCCATGTTCTTATTAATTATAATGATCTGCATAGGTTAATTTTGATGGGATCCTTTAGGTTACCCCAGTTTTGGTTATCTTTATACCTTGATCACCCCTGAAATATTTTTGGGTAGTACCTGCTATTGCTTTATGTGGATTTGGGTATGAAGATACACTATTCATGATTATTCTGTTATTATCTTGTTATTATTACTATTCATGTTAAGATCATTAAATTAATGGGAACATGGAGCGACCACCCGGGAAAACAGTGCTACCACAAGGGTATAATGGGACACCCTTGGCTGATTAACTAGGAAAGCTAGTGGAGGTCTTCCTTACCCGAAAGGGGCAAGGGCAGTAGGGGAGTGGTCAGTGTAGGGAGGTCCTTGCTTGATTTTGCTGCGATGGCGGTCAGGCAAGAACCCTGCACTGGAGCTTCCTATAAACTGTAGCGGGATTTCTGAAGCTAGTGGAACTTTGTAAAGGCCTCGTAGTGTTACCCTGCCTCGCCTCCTCGGTAGAGGTGTATGGGATTGGCCATCTCTTGGCAGATGGGTAACATGACATGTGGGTAAAGATGCGCAACCTCTGCAGAGTGTAAAACTAGTATACTAGCCGTGCTCACGGTCATGAGCGGCTCGGACCCTCACATGATTAATTATGGAACTTAAAGTTAATTTGACATTTGCATCGCATTTGGGATTATTTTACTATTACTTTTCTTTATTATTATTAAGGTTTGGTATTTACTTACACTTAGTAATTGCTAATAAAATTTTGACCAACTTATAAAAGCAATGCTCAGCTTCAGCCTTTATTTCATTGATCAGCCTTGCACTTCATGAACTCCCACCTTTGGTGAGTTCATGCCACATTATTCCCCACGACTTGTTGAGCTATGAACGTATGTGAGCTCACTCTTGCTGTCTCACACCCCCCCCACAGGAGAAGAACAGGTAGTCGATGAGGAGCCGCCTAACACTGAGGCATTCGACTTGATCTAGGTGGCGTTTCTCAGTCGACATTGGCGCCAACGATCCTTAGTTCATTTTATGGTTATTCTTTTATTTTGTAAGAAGTCTTCCGCTATGTAATAAATACTCTGATGTTTTGTGACATTTATCTCTATACACTCTATTATTATATATGTTGTCTTCTTTGGCGCATGCATGAGATGCACCCGGCTTTGTCCTTTAAAACCGGGTGTTACAGAAGTGGTATCAGAGCAAATGTTGACTGTAGGACGAAACCTAGATAGAAATGGACAACCCTTACCTACTTATCTTACTCTGATTCTTTCTATACTTATCTAGATCCTGTCTCACCTTCTACTGTTCTACTCTGATTATTCTTATCTTTTCTACTTCAAGACAAGATGGATTTCACACTTTGGAATCCTACAACTATGAACTTTTTAAGAGATAGGAGACCTAAGGCAAAAAAATTAAAACTATTTTCTCTATTAAAAAAATGTTGGTTGATTGTTCTGATGATCAATGCCTGATTTGCTTCTTTGATTGATTGAAATAGTATAGACGGGCATCTTAGCATGTACCACCATAAGGTAATGTATTAGCTTTAGTGGATAACACACTAATCTACTTAGCTAATAAATCCCCCGCAGTAACATTTCTCGTAATTACTCGCCTTGTCTACAATTCTTCCTTTCTTACCCTGTGTTTCTAACCCAGATGGACTACCCCTATAGTGTTAGAAGAGAGCACTATAAACGTGATCCTTGGTATGTCATGGTTAAGAAAGGCAAAGGCAGTATATACACTGTGCTAAGGGAACCGTAGAACTCACCAGTTCCAAACGACAAAGATTTGAAGTTGAAGTTGCAGTAACTACCACCATCAGACTAGCGACATTCTTAGTAGATGAGGAGTTTGTGGGTGACAACATCCGTGCAGTTAGAGATTTTTCGGATGTCTTTCCAGAGGAATTATTAGGGATGCCACCAAATATGGATGTTGAGTTGGTCATTGATTTCCTACCTGAGACCGCTCCTGTTTCTAAACGGTCATACAGGATGTCCGTAGAAGAACTAAAGGAACTTAAGAAGCAGTTAACAGGGTTACAAGATGCTGGGTACATTCGTTCGAATTCTTCACCTTATGGAGCGCCAGTTCTATTTGTACATAAGAAAAATGGATCGCAAGGGATGTGCGTGGATTATAGGACCCTTAATGATGTTACTGTGAAGAACAAGTAACCGTTACCCCGCATTTTGGATTTATTTGACCAGATGAGAGATGCTAGAGTATTCTCGAAGATTAAACTCCGACCGGGTTATCACCAAATGAAGATTAGGCCATCGGATATTCCCAAGACGGATTTTTCGACCCGATATGGTTTACATGAGTTCATCGTTATGTCATTTGGACTAACTAATGCACCAGCCTATTTTATGGATCTGAAGAATAAGGTGTTCATAATCTGGACAGATTCATCGTGGTTTTCATCGACGATACTCTTATTTATTCCAAGAGTGAAAGTGATCATGAGGAACATCTAAGATTGGTGCTACAAAAGCTACGGGATAATCAACTCTATGCCAAGTACAGTAAATGCGAGTTTTGGATTGGCGAGGTGTTATTTCTTGGACATATCATCTCTAATAGAGGAATATTAGTGGATCCTACTAAAGTCAAGGAGATAGTGGTGTGGAGCATACCCACTACAGTATGGAGATTCGGAGTATCTTGGGACTTGCAGGATATTATCGGAGATTTATTGAAGGATTTTCTAAGATTGCTAAGCCTATGATCTCGCTTCTGGAGATGGGAAGAGAGTTCAAGTGGGACGAGAAATGCCAAGAAAGCTTGGATCAATTAAAGAAAAGATTGATGTCACCACCAGTGTTGGTTATGCCAGATCTATAGAAGGGATTTGACATTTATTGATGCATGTGGCCAAGGCTTAGGATGTGTGTTCATGCAAGAAGGACATGTGATTGCCTACGCGTCTCGTCAATTGCGGAAACAAGAGTTGAACTACCCCACTCATGACTTGGAACTGGCTGCCGTTGTGCATGCACTTAAGATTTGGAGACACTACATTATGGGAACTAAGTGCCAAGTATACACGGATCATAAGAGTTTGAAGTACATATTTACTCAGAAGGACCTCAACCTTAGGCAACGCCGTTGGTTGGAGCTCATTAAGGATTATGATTTCGAAATTCACTATCACCCAGGCAAGGCGAATTTGGTTGCAGATGCCTTGAGTCGAAAGGAGCATGTTCATTCAGCTGTTGTTGCCCAGCTACCCGATGAGATTGTTGAGGATTTCAGGAGACTTAACCTGGGGATAGTTGCCCACACTGAAGGACTTACCATTGATGTGGAACCTACTTTGGAGCAAGAAATCCACAAAGGACAAATTGGTGATGATAATATACAAGAGATTAAGGATCTGATTACTGAAGGTCGAGGTCCAGAATTTACGGAAGATGAGTAAGGCACCATATGGTTCAAGGACATGATATGTGTTCCTGGTATTGAAAGCCTTCGTGAGACTATTTTAAAGGAGGCCCATGACTTGGATTATCCTATTCATCCTGGTAGTACCAAGATGTATCAGGATTTGAAGCAGAAATATTGGTGGTATGGATTAAAAGGAGATGTGGCTGCACATGTGGCTATGTGCGATGTGTGTCAAAGAGTTAGGGCCGAACACCAAAGGCCAGCTGGACTACTGCATCCACTGAAGATACCTGAGTGGAAATGGGAAGAGATTGTCATGGACTTCATTGTTGGATTACCCCGCACGTCTGCTGGATATGATTCTATATGGGTGATTGTGGACAGGCTAACTAAAGTAGCCCACTTTATTCCAGTGAAGACCATGTATTCAGGAGCCAAGTTGGCAGAGTTGTACATGGCACGGATTGTCTGCCTGCATGGTGTGCCAAAGAAAATCGTGTCTGATCGAGGATCACAGTTTACCTCTCGGTATTGGAAGAAGTTGCACGAGTCCTTGGATACAAGTTGAATTTTAGTTTGGCCTACCATCCTCAGACTGATGAACAGACTAAAAGGACTAATCAAGTATTGGAAGACATGTTGAGAGTGTGCCCTTCAGCATGGTAGTAGTTGGGACAAGAGTCTACCTTATGCTGAGTTCTCTTATAATAATAGCTATCAGGCCAGTTTGAAGATGTCACCGTTTGAGGCTTTATATGGCAGAAAGTGCAGGACTCCATTGTATTGGGATCAAACTGGTGAAAGACAGTTGTTTGGACCTGAGATTATACAAGAAGCAGAGGAACAAGTTCAGCAAATAAGAGAGAATTTGAGAACTGCACAGTCAAGGCAGAAAAGCTATGCTGATACCCGGAGAAGACTGCTAGAGTTTAATGAGGGTGATTATGTCTATTTGAAAGTGTCACCACTCAGGGGTATGAGGAGATTTAAAATCAAAGGAAAGTTGTCCCCTCGCTTTATCGGACCCTTCTTAATCTTAAAGCGAGTGGGGGAGGTTGCATACCAATTGGAGTTACCGGATCATCTTGCGGATGTTCATGATGTATTTCATGTATCTCAGCTGAAGAAATGTCTCAGGGTGCCTGAAGAACAATTACCAATGGAAGACCTTAGTGTTCAAGATGACCTGACTTATGCTGAGTACCCCATCAAGATTATGGATACTTTGACTCGAGTTACGAGGAATAAGGTTATAAAGATGTGCAAAAAGTTCAATGGAGTCACCACGGTGAAGATGAAGCAACTTGGGAAAGAGAAGAAGAGCTTCGTATAGATTTTCCCCACATTTTCCCTAGATCTTCTTAAATCTCGAGGACGAGATTATTTTTAAGGGGGGTAGGATTTGTAATACTCAAATTGTAAGGGAGGATAAAATGAGGAATTGTTTTCTTTGAATGTATGTGCATCTCCATTTATCATCCCATGTGACTGGTCATGTTTAAAAAAAATGAGTAAAACTTCACTACGACACAAATAAACCATTGCATCATTTTGGGATTTTTGTTTGTGCATAAAAAGCAATAATAATATGAATAAAATGTAATGATAATGGGATGAGGATTTAAAGTAAAACCTAAATAAAAAAAATTGATTTGAAAATAGAAAAGGAAGATAGAGATATTATAAAATATAAAACAACGTCTATAAAAATATAAACCCAACCATTCGGGCATGACTAAAGTTTACCTTTAATTTGGGAACTAGATTCACCCTCATATTTGAAGTTCAAATTGGGAATTGAAAAATAAAAAGAAAAAAAACAGAAAATAGAAAATAAAAAGAAAAATAAAAAAAGACCAAAACCCTGGCTGGGCCGAATCTTTGTAACACCCTAAAGTTCGATCTTGTGAAATTAAGGAAAGATTTCCCAAGGGTTTTTAATCAAAACACCTTTCTTTAAATAATCTTCATAATTTCAAAAGTTACTACTCCAATATTAATATAATTTTTTTTATAAATTAAAGTATTCTTGGAATGCAATTATATATAAGAATTATGATTAAACTATTCCTTAATATATAATCTACAATATAATTTATATGTCACTAAAATGTGAACTAGTCCCTATTTTAAGATTGGAATCATGTATAAAATAACTAAAACAACTGTATATAAATAATAATAACAATATAAAGTTTTTCACTCATGCTGATGTTTTATTTGTGCAACTAAAAGTAAAAAAATGTGGAATGTAAACTTGAGTTTGGTTTTTGAAAATAGAAATTAGAAAAGTGAGGGAAATAAATATTATGTAGAGAAAAATAAGTAAGCAAAGATATATGATTCCTACACTAGGATTTGAATTGGTATAATTTACTCAAAGGTGAAGCTCATAACAAAACTTTGAATTTAAATTTGAATTCAAACTGAATTTGGGAATAAGGAAAAATAAGAAAATAAAAAGAAAAAGAAAACAAAAATGGGAAAAACGCTCCTGGGCCGAAACCATCTCTGCTCGGCCCACTCACCACCGCGCCGGCCCAACTCGCGCGGGCCTGCTGGCATCACGGCGCCGACAGGCGGGACCGCCGCGTCAGCCTCGCCTTGGCCTCTCCACGCGCGCCTGGTGTCTTCCGTGTGGGACCGGGGAGTCAGCCCTCACGCGCGGACTCTTCGCCACTCCGTCACTGCTGCTTGGGGCCCGCACGTCATTCTTTCGCGCTTGCACCGTCTTCGCTGTCACCGTGGTGTAACACCCGGATTTTAGGGGTCCAAAACCCGGGGTTAACATAAACACCAGGTATGCTGGGACCAAGTCTCATACATATGATGTATAGTGGCACAGGATCGAATGTCACATCTTTATAAATTTGACAGGAGTTCTATACAAAATAAATAATTACATTATAAGGAGACAACGGTCCAGCAACCCAAAGTTGACTGGGAGACGACGGCCTAGACCTCTCACGAACTCATCACAGCATCCTCCATGAGCATCATCCTGCAGTACCTGGTCTTGACCTGTGGTGTATGTGAGACAGCAAGAGTGAGCTCACATACGTTCATCGCTCAACAAGTTGTGGGGAATAATGTGCATGAACTCGCCAAAGGTGGGAGCTCACGTGAAGTGTAAGGCTTACCGAAGAAGATGGTTAGAGCTGAGCATTGCTTTTAAAGTTGGTCAAAATTTTATTAGTAGTTACTAAGTATAAGTAAATACCAAACCCAATTAAGTAGTAGAACAAAAGTAACAACTTCACCTGCGATGCAATGCATATGACAAATTGAGTTTAAGTTCCATAATTTTAATCATGTGAGTGTCCGAGCTGCTCATGACCGTGAGCACGGCTAGTATACCAGTTTTACACTCTGCAGAGGTTGCGCATCTTTACCCACAAGTCGTGTTACCCATCTGCCACGGAGTTGATCAGACTCCATACACCTCTACCTAGGAAGCGAGGCAGGGTACCACTACGAGGCCTTTACAAAGTTCCACTAGCTTCAGAAAACCCGCTACAGTTTATAGGAAGTTCCAGTGCAGGAATCCCTTGCAGGACCGCCATCGCAGCAAAATCCTCCCGAGGGCCTCCCTACACTGACCACTCCCCTACTGCCCTTGCCCCTTTCGGGTAAGGTAGTCTTCCACTAGCTTTCCTAATTAATCAGCCAAGGGCGTCCCATTCCACCCTTGTGGTAGCACTGTTTTCCCGGGTGGTTCTCCATGTTCCAATTAACATAATGATCTTAACATGAACCATAGATAACAACTGATAACAAAAGTATAATCATGAATAGTGTAATCTTCATACCCAAAACCACATATAGCACTAGCAAGTACTACCCAGAAAGTTCAGTGGTAAACAAGGTATAAAGATAGACAAACTAGGGTAACCTATTGGGTCCCATCAAAATTAACCTATGCAGACCATTATGATTAATTAGAGCATGAGTAGGTGAAAAGAAGTGATCAAGGGCACAACTTGCCTGGGCCTTGAGAATCCAGGTACCAGGATGATCTTCAGGTGACTCGTGACCTCCCACTAGTCGTAGCAATTCAAACAAACAGTGTATAGGCAAAATTAACATTACACCAAACATGTATACCAAAATACATATTAATAATCTACATATTAAAATAAGATCACAGGAAAAAGAGTTATTAATTTTGGAGTTGTAGATTTTAAGTTATGAATTTTCAAAGGTTTAATGTGTTTAAAATGGATTAAATGAGAGATTAAATTTCTAATTGTTTTCATGACAAAACAGAGGCACTAAATGATGAAGAATATTATTACAAATTTTTAGAAACTGGAATGGTTCACTTTGGAGCTAAAATGGATTTTCTATGAATTATCTAAGTTCTAGCAATTATTTTTGTATTAAAAATCTAATTTCTAATTCATTTAATCACTTTAATTCTGCACTGGACTGGGCCTCAATTCCTGGAAAGTCCAGGGGTCTCGGGGAAAGATTTCCAAGACACAGCGCATAGTGACTAAAGGACGGCGGGTTGATTTCACAAAACCCCGAGGGCTCTTTATGAAGATTGCCACGGCGAAGGGGTATTCTCAGATCTCGGCCGTCCGATCTGCATCGACGGCCCAGATTAGATCCCCCGTCTACACTACTGACGCATCCGGTAGCCGTCGGATCTTGAATCAACGGTAAGCTTTTAATGCGGTGAAGGGGGGTATCGCTCGTCTAATCCACACCGCACATCGACAGATCAACGGCCCATAGCCTTACTGACCCAGATCAAATCCCAACCGTTAATCTAGATCCAACGGTTAAATCATCATCTCCCCCCCAGATCTAACATCTACCGTCCAAACTCGGATGAACGGCAGAGAGATCGTCTTCTCCCTTCGCCGGCCTGAGGCGGCGCCAGGACCCTCCCACGGCGGGGTTCCACCGGCGTGTAGTCGATTCGACGCCTAGGTACGCTATACACCACACCGATAGCTCCCACACGCTGCTCTACTCATGGCGAATTGGTTGGGAAGGTTACTCACACGTGACGAGCACCGGAGTAGCCCGACCATGGCGCATGGCGGATTTGCGGTCGTGCCCATACTCCGACGAGGAATTCTTGCATCGACACCATCCAATAACGCCCGATTTGGCCACGAACATCTTTCTGGGGACCAGGTGACTTGCTTGAACCGTGCACCAAGCCCAAAGCAGTACACCGGTGAGCTGTCCACGCGCGGCAGGTTTCTTCATCCGCGGACATGGTGGCGCAGGGCGGAATCCTCGCCAGAGCTCGTCTAGCTCCTAGTCGATGGGTACGGGGGCCACTAGAGCTGGTACTTATACACCCAAAGGGTGGAGTTCTAACCCGAAGATGGGGGTAAGAAGATCGGCAGATCCGTTTGCTAAGTTCGGCGGCACGGAATTAGGTACAGAGGAGGAAGACGGATTTGTGGACATGGCCCACGCTCCAGGCGAACCCGCGGCGAACTGGGCCCCACATGTGAACGCGAGTCCGCGCGCGGACGCGGGGCGAAGCGGTGGTGCGAGCGCGGCGGCTTCGCGCGGGTGGTTCGGCATGCGCTACAGCCGGAAGACGAACGAGCTGACCGGTGGGGTCCCATGGACAGTGAGACGTCCGAGCGTGCGAGAGCGCAGGCCACGGCTGACGCGTACGAGGGAAATGAGTGGGCCGCGCGAAGAGTAAGGTAAGTGGGCCGAAAAGGAGAATGGGCGGCCCAGCTAGGTTTTTTTTCTTTTTCTTTTAAAAATTCCTGTTTTATCCCCAACTCAAAGATTCAAACTAAATTCAAATTCTAGTTTTGAATTTCTAAGTCTTGCAAAAATTTAATAGAATCCCAAATGTGAATATATTTCATACTATTTGCATTATTTATTTATTTTCTTCCCTTTTCATATTCTAATTTCAAATTTTAAACTTGCCTCACTAATTTGGATACAAATGCAAGCATATAAGAACCTCCACATGAGATGCATATTCCTGTACTTAATTGTTTGTTATTGGTCTAATTAAATCCCCTTAATTGAATATGTACAAAGAAAAGATAATCAAATAATTCCCAAAACACCTTTTATGTACATATATATATTTATGTATTTATTATTTTTTTTTACCTGATACAAATTTTAGGGCTTTACAAATCCTACCCCCCTTCAAAAGAATCTCGTCCTCGAGATTTGTAAGAAAGAGGATATAGGAAGAGTGATTTGAAATTTAGCTTTTAGTTTCTAATTAGTTCTAAATCAAGAGTCTCTCTTTTTATTTTTTAGTAAGTGATAGGAGAGCATGGGTATATATAGGTATGTCCACTTTATTATGTAGGATAGAAGATGTCTCTAGGGCATATATAGGTTTGGTTAAGAAAGTGTAGGGTAAGAAAAGACTCTATCCAAGATTGTGGATCTTGACTCATCTTGGTGACCTCACTTGATCCTTGAAGACTTGAGTTGGTGCTCATCCTTCCTTGATGAAGTTGATCATCTTCTTTGGTCTTGTCTCATTGATTAGGAGTTAGTGTATATTATTGGGCTGGGGAATATGGTTAATATAGGTATGGATGAGATAGACTACATGATGTAGGTCAAAATCTGGTTTGATGTCAGGTGGTGGTTGATAGATTATGCAATCCATTAAGACCCAATTGATTGGGTAAGTTATGTAACTTGTTATATAGGTCGAATTGTTGTGTATGGCCAAGTTGATATAAGTCTCCAAATTAGGCTTAAGTGATTTAGGAGTATGGCCTTATCCTTTGTATCAGCATTAAGTAACTCAATCTAGCTTAGATCATGTTGGGTTAGATGGAATCCAGATTAGGTTGGTATGACTAGATTAAACTAGTTAAGATTAGCTAGGTCTACCAGGGTAGAATAAATATTATTAGGATATGGTAGAATCTTTTAAGATAGGATTATATGATATAGGTAGGCCATTGTTCAAGGATGAGTTGGTATAAGTAAGGATGAAAGTGGTAATCCGAACTGTTAGAAAAAATTTAATATTTTAAAATAGATATGTATAAAATTTGATGTTGATCTTTTTTTATGGTATCAAGCACATTAGTACAAATATGAATAAAATATTATATAAGTTGTTTTATGTATTATTTGCTATCTACAACACAAAAAGTTGAAAAATTTACCGAATTTGTTTCCGAATCCATACCGAAGTTGATATCTATTATTTGAGAAAATATAGGATGAATTTGAGGTTTATCTTTTATGAATCTTAACAAGCTGGATGTTAAAAACAAGAATACAAATTTGTATTGTATATTCTATATCCTATTTATTCGCAATCAAAGAAAAAACTAATTACCGAATAAATACCGTTTCCGACCGTTTTCATCCCTAGGTATAAGACATTAATTTAGGTTAAGATATGTTTGTAGAGACAGTGTCTAACCTATATCACCAATTTAACTAACTTGTTAATAACTTACTTTAGATTGGGTCATATTTAGATTAGATAGAATCTGGATTAGGTTGGATATAACTAGATTAGACTAGATAATATCTAATTACTTTGGATTAGATCTTGGTTGTTACTAGGGTGGGGTAAATATGCTTATTAGGACAAGATGGATCCATAAAGATAAGATAGAACCTTTTGAGGTCAGTTAGATCTATTAGGATGAGATAAAATCTTTTCAAGACAAGATGAATCTATTAATAGTAATAGAGTATCTTTTAAGATAAGATGGATCTATATACATTAGGATAAGTTAAGACCTTTTGAAATAAGATAGATTTATGAGTGTAGGATAGAATCTCTTGAGATGAGATGAATCCATTAAGATAAGGGAGATTTTTTTTTTTAAGATAAGATGGGTATTGTTAGGCTAGTTACTTTATTGAAGGATAATTTAGTTTGTCTAGTTATTTTATATATATATTCTTATACCTATGTGTATATGCAGATGCAATTGTGGACATTATTCCACAACCCATCACACTCAATCAAAAATCCAAATCAAACAATTATCATAAGAACAAGCATTCAAGCATATAAAAATAATAGTTTTGTTTTTTTTGTTTTTTTTTTGTCCCTAAGAGTAGGTCTCCTATTCCTAATGGTCACTTTAGACACAGGATTTCAAAATGTGAAATCCACATTTGTCTTTAGAAAGAAAAGGTAAGAATAATCAGAGTAAAGCGGAAATAGATGAGAAAAGATTAAGATAAGTTTAGAAAAGAATCAGAGTAGCAAAGATAAGTAGAAAATGGTTGTCCAGTTCTATCTAGGTTTCGTCCTACAGTCAACATTCCTCTGATACCACTTCTGTAACACCCGGATTTTAGGGGTCCAAAACCCGGGGTTAACATAAACACCAGGTATGCTGGGACCAAGTCTCATACATATGATGTATAGTGGCACAGGATCGAATGTCACATCTTTATAAATTTGACAGGAGTTCTATACAAAATAAATAATTACATTATAAGGAGACAACGGTCCAGCAACCCAAAGTTGACTGGGAGACGACGGCCTAGACCTCTCACGAACTCATCACAGCATCCTCCATGAGCATCATCCTGCAGTACCTGGTCTTGACCTGTGGTGTATGTGAGACAGCAAGAGTGAGCTCACATACGTTCATCGCTCAACAAGTTGTGGGGAATAATGTGCATGAACTCGCCAAAGGTGGGAGCTCACGTGAAGTGTAAGGCTTACCGAAGAAGATGGTTAGAGCTGAGCATTGCTTTTAAAGTTGGTCAAAATTTTATTAGTAGTTACTAAGTATAAGTAAATACCAAACCCAATTAAGTAGTAGAACAAAAGTAACAACTTCACCTGCGATGCAATGCATATGACAAATTGAGTTTAAGTTCCATAATTTTAATCATGTGAGTGTCCGAGCTGCTCATGACCGTGAGCACGGCTAGTATACCAGTTTTACACTCTGCAGAGGTTGCGCATCTTTACCCACAAGTCGTGTTACCCATCTGCCACGGAGTTGATCAGACTCCATACACCTCTACCTAGGAAGCGAGGCAGGGTACCACTACGAGGCCTTTACAAAGTTCCACTAGCTTCAGAAAACCCGCTACAGTTTATAGGAAGTTCCAGTGCAGGAATCCCTTGCAGGACCGCCATCGCAGCAAAATCCTCCCGAGGGCCTCCCTACACTGACCACTCCCCTACTGCCCTTGCCCCTTTCGGGTAAGGTAGTCTTCCACTAGCTTTCCTAATTAATCAGCCAAGGGCGTCCCATTCCACCCTTGTGGTAGCACTGTTTTCCCGGGTGGTTCTCCATGTTCCAATTAACATAATGATCTTAACATGAACCATAGATAACAACTGATAACAAAAGTATAATCATGAATAGTGTAATCTTCATACCCAAAACCACATATAGCACTAGCAAGTACTACCCAGAAAGTTCAGTGGTAAACAAGGTATAAAGATAGACAAACTAGGGTAACCTATTGGGTCCCATCAAAATTAACCTATGCAGACCATTATGATTAATTAGAGCATGAGTAGGTGAAAAGAAGTGATCAAGGGCACAACTTGCCTGGGCCTTGAGAATCCAGGTACCAGGATGATCTTCAGGTGACTCGTGACCTCCCACTAGTCGTAGCAATTCAAACAAACAGTGTATAGGCAAAATTAACATTACACCAAACATGTATACCAAAATACATATTAATAATCTACATATTAAAATAAGATCACAGGAAAAAGAGTTATTAATTTTGGAGTTGTAGATTTTAAGTTATGAATTTTCAAAGGTTTAATGTGTTTAAAATGGATTAAATGAGAGATTAAATTTCTAATTGTTTTCATGACAAAACAGAGGCACTAAATGATGAAGAATATTATTACAAATTTTTAGAAACTGGAATGGTTCACTTTGGAGCTAAAATGGATTTTCTATGAATTATCTAAGTTCTAGCAATTATTTTTGTATTAAAAATCTAATTTCTAATTCATTTAATCACTTTAATTCTGCACTGGACTGGGCCTCAATTCCTGGAAAGTCCAGGGGTCTCGGGGAAAGATTTCCAAGACACAGCGCATAGTGACTAAAGGACGGCGGGTTGATTTCACAAAACCCCGAGGGCTCTTTATGAAGATTGCCACGGCGAAGGGGTATTCTCAGATCTCGGCCGTCCGATCTGCATCGACGGCCCAGATTAGATCCCCCGTCTACACTACTGACGCATCCGGTAGCCGTCGGATCTTGAATCAACGGTAAGCTTTTAATGCGGTGAAGGGGGGTATCGCTCGTCTAATCCACACCGCACATCGACAGATCAACGGCCCATAGCCTTACTGACCCAGATCAAATCCCAACCGTTAATCTAGATCCAACGGTTAAATCATCATCTCCCCCCCAGATCTAACATCTACCGTCCAAACTCGGATGAACGGCAGAGAGATCGTCTTCTCCCTTCGCCGGCCTGAGGCGGCGCTAGGACCCTCCCACGGCGGGGTTCCACCGGCGTGTAGTCGATTCGACGCCTAGGTACGCTATACACCACACCGATAGCTCCCACACGCTGCTCTACTCATGGCGAATTGGTTGGGAAGGTTACTCACACGTGACGAGCACCGGAGTAGCCCGACCATGGCGCATGGCGGATTTGCGGTCGTGCCCATACTCCGACGAGGAATTCTTGCATCGACACCATCCAATAACGCCCGATTTGGCCACGAACATCTTTCTGGGGACCAGGTGACTTGCTTGAACCGTGCACCAAGCCCAAAGCAGTACACCGGTGAGCTGTCCACGCGCGGCAGGTTTCTTCATCCGCGGACATGGTGGCGCAGGGCGGAATCCTCGCCAGAGCTCGTCTAGCTCCTAGTCGATGGGTACGGGGGCCACTAGAGCTGGTACTTATACACCCAAAGGGTGGAGTTCTAACCCGAAGATGGGGGCAAGAAGATCGGCAGATCCGTTTGCTAAGTTCGGCGGCACGGAATTAGGTACAGAGGAGGAAGACGGATTTGTGGACATGGCCCACGCTCCAGGCGAACCCGCGGCGAACTGGGCCCCACATGTGAACGCGAGTCCGCGCGCGGACGCGGGGCGAAGCGGTGGTGCGAGCGCGGCGGCTTCGCGCGGGTGGTTCGGCATGCGCTACAGCCGGAAGACGAACGAGCTGACCGGTGGGGTCCCATGGACAGTGAGACGTCCGAGCGTGCGAGAGCGCAGGCCACGGCTGACGCGTACGAGGGAAATGAGTGGGCCGCGCGAAGAGTAAGGTAAGTGGGCCGAAAAGGAGAATGGGCGGCCCAGCTAGGTTTTTTTTTTTCTTTTTCTTTTAAAAATTCCTGTTTTATCCCCAACTCAAAGATTCAAACTAAATTCAAATTCTAGTTTTGAATTTCTAAGTCTTGCAAAAATTTAATAGAATCCCAAATGTGAATATATTTCATACTATTTGCATTATTTATTTATTTTCTTCCCTTTTCATATTCTAATTTCAAATTTTAAACTTGCCTCACTAATTTGGATACAAATGCAAGCATATAAGAACCTCCACATGAGATGCATATTCCTGTACTTAATTGTTTGTTATTGGTCTAATTAAATCCCCTTAATTGAATATGTACAAAGAAAAGATAATCAAATAATTCCCAAAACACCTTTTATGTACATATATATATTTATGTATTTATTATTTTTTTTTACCTGATACAAATTTTAGGGCTTTACACGTGGTGTGGGCCCGAGTCGTCAGATATCTCTTCTCCGTAGATCTCGCGTGCCACGAACGGGTCATGGTTGACTCCGCGCGGATTTAACGGCTCGGCTTGGGGATGATGGTGCGATTCGCCCGCCAGCTCTTGCGGAATCCGCGGCACTATAAATCCCGAGCCCTGCTCCCTCGCCCGACCCTGTGAACGAACGCCGAAGTCCACCGCCGCCATGAACTCCTCTGGATCCCGCCGCCGTGAGTGAAATCAATGCACGCCGACGTTCGGGGTCCCGACTCGTGGCGGGGAGGCTTCAATGGACCCCGTGGTTGCTGTTTGTGGCCTCGTCATGCTGGATTAGCAACTGGTGATCCGACAATTCCTCGCCGTTGCCAGTGCTCCGCCGCGGAGCCGCCTCCGACGTAGACCGCCCCCGCTTCGTCGCCCCTACCTCTGGTGAGTCCCCCGACAGCTTCGTTGCGTCCGTAGGATCGCGTAGCGCCTATCAGACCTCGTAATAGGGCACCGGAACCCGGAATCGCTGCGCTCCGGCGATGGCTCCGCCGCGCGCGTGGGCGGCGCCGCCACAGCTGGCCACGGATGGAAGACGGGGGCTGTGGGCCGTTTATTGTGGAATGAACGACACCGATAAGGCACCGCTTACCCCCTTCGCGCAATCATATCGCGACCGTTGGATCGCTGGCAAACGACTCGGATCAGATCCAGGAGCCTTTTTGTGTGATTGAATCTGATCCATAGGATTTGGATCCGATGACCGAGATTTCGTACCGATTCGCGCGATGTTGTTCTAATCCTGTGCGTTCGAAGCGGATCGGACGGCTCAGCCCATCCGATACCCCTTCGCCTCGGCTAAATTGATAAAGAGCCCCTCGGTAACTTCAAAATAAACCCGCAGTCCATCTGTAGGTTAATCCTGAGTCTAGGAAAACTTGCGATCTAGCCCCTGCGTTTCTTTTTATTTGACGCGCAGTCCAGATAACAGAGAAATTAGATAATTAATATTAAAAATTGATTTTTAGTATAAAAATAAATCTTAAAACTTGTATAATTCATATTTAATTCATTTTAACTCCAAATTGAGTCATTCCAGTTGCAATAATTTTATTTTAATATTGTATATCAACTAGTAACACTGTTTAGCCATGAAACTTGAAGCAAAATTGATCATTTGAATTAATCTGTTCTAGGTGCTTAATAACTTCAGAAATTCATAACTAAATAACTATAACTCCAAATTTAGTGATTCTTGTTCCTACCATCTCGTAGCAACGCGTAGATTATTATTATTCAGTTTGTACTTATGTTTGGTGTAATGTTAATTTTGCCTATACCATGTTTGTCTGCATTGCTACGACTAGTGTGAGGTCACGAGTCATCTGAAGATCATCCTGGTACCTGGAATCTCAAGTCCTAGGCAAGTTGTGCCCTTGATCACTTCTTTTTACCCAGCCATGTTCTGATTAATCATAATGATCTGCATAGGTTAATTTGATGGGACCCAATAGGTTACCCTAGTTTGTCTATCTTTATACCTTGTTTACCACTGAACTTTCTGGGTAGTACTTGCTAGTGCTATATGTGGTTTTGGGTATGAAGATTACACTATTCATGATTACACTTTTGTTATCAGTTGTTATTTATTGTTCATGATAAGATCATTATGTTAATTGGAACATGGAGAACCACCCGGGAAAACAGTGCTACCACAAGGGAGGAATGGGACCCCTTGGCTGATTAATTAGGAAAGCTAGTGGAAGACTACCTTACCCGAAAGGGGCAAGGGCAGTAGGGGAGTGGTCAGTGTAGGGAGGCCCTCGGGAGGATTTTGCTGCGATGGCGGTCCTGCAAGGGATTCCTGCATTGGAACTTCCTATAAATTGTAGCGGGTTTTCGGAAGCTAGTGGAACTTTGTAAAGGCCTCGTAGTGGATCCCTAGCCATTCACCTCGGTAGTGTCTAAGGGCCTTGCAAACCCTGGCGACATGGGATACACGACTTGTGGGTAAAGATGCGCAACCTCTGCAGAGTGTAAAACTGGTATACTAGCCGAGCTCATGGTCATGAGCAGCTCAGGACTCTCTGATGTTTAAATTATGGAACTTAAACTCAATTTGTCATATGCATTGCATCGCAGGTGAAGTTGTTACTTTTGTTCTACTATTTAACTGGGTTGGTATTTACTTATACTTAGTAACTGCTAATAAAATTTTGACCAACTTTAAAAGCAATGCTCAGCTCTAACCATCTTTTTTGGTAAGCCTTACACTTCACGTGAGCTCCCACCTTTGGCGAGTTCATGCACATTATTCCCCACAACTTGTTGAGCGATGAACGTATGTGAGCTCACTCTTGCTGTCTCACACACACCACAGGTCAAAGAACAGGTACCACAGGATGAGGCGTGGAGGATGCTGCGATGAGTTCGTGAGAGGTCTAGGTCGTCGTCTCCCAGTCAACTTTGGGTTGCTGGACCGTTGTCTCCTTATTATGTAATTATTTATTTTGTATAGAACTCCTGTTATATATAAAGATGTGACATTCGATCCTGTGCCATGATTCATCATATGTGTGAGACTTGGTCCCAGCACACCTGGTGATTATGTTTACGCCCGGGTTTTGGACCCCTAAAATCCGGGTGTTACAATCTGCCCCTGGCGGCCCAACTCCCTCCACTCCCGCGCGCACCCACTGCTCTCACTTGGACCATGGCTGGACTCGCGCGCGCCTGCCCTGTAATCTCCCTGTCAGGTGGGGCCCGGACCGAAGCCCCATCGTCTTCAACATCCTGGGCGAACTTCACGCGCGGCGGCAACAGGAACGACGAGATCCTCGCGGGTGCCTATCAACCAACCCTGCGGGGTGATAAAACCGGTCCACCACTTCGCCGCATGCCGTTCTCCCCTTCCGCTATGCGTATGCGCAGTGAACCCCTTCCTCCACTCGACGTCCAGCCATGGCGCACACCACACATGTCTACTTCCTATTCGAGCTCCTTCATGGGCGCAGGGATCTTCCGCTGCGCAGGGTGCTCCATGGCCAGAGGCTTTTGCTGCAACACCACGAGTCAAACAGAGAGGGTGCCTAGTTCCCTTCCCTCGAGCACCATTCTAGCCGAGAGAGAAAGAACCAGAAAGTGGGCCACCGGCCACCATCCACCGCTGCCTACATCTACCAGCAGTCCTATCACCGGTAAGGACTTCCCTATTGCTTTGATTCCATCCATACCTTGCGCAACCACTATTTTCCGTCATGGATCGCTCGCCGGATATTTGACAGCACGGAAATCCGCCCCCCTACACCTACCGTGTTAGTATTCGTCTTGGATGAACCTCCCCCGGGTTAGATTAGTAGCGTTCTCCTCTCCCTGTTACAACCTTCAGAGACCGTAGTTTGACTAGGATGCCGGGTTGTCATCACGGCGGCGGACTGCCGTCAAGACCAGTATGGCCGCCGTGTCCTGGCAGGCGGAGGGTGGAAGAAGCTCCATTAGCCGTTCATCTCAGATCAAGGGTCTGGATTAGGTCGGGACGACAGGAGCTTAGTGATAGGTTTGGGGCCGTAGATCGACCTGCGGACGGTTCAGATCAAAACTGGGCGCACTACTTCAGCTAGGCGCGTGGTGGCCATCTGATCGGTGATGGACGGTGCGGATTGATCGCTGCCTTTTTAAAATCCTGGGCGTTGAAACCGGATTGGACGGCAAGATTTCGCCGGTACCCCTTCGGCCATGCGCCTTTACAGTTAGACCCTCCAGTTTATAGAAAATGAACCCGCCGTCCACCCTAGGTTGCCCTGAGTCTTAGGGATTTTTATACCAGACCCCTGCATTTATCTGTTTTTATGTGCGCGATCCAAACAGGGAATTATTCAGGAAATCTATTTAAGAAATGCATTTTTAAGTGTAAAAATAATCCTAGAACTTGTTTAATCCATAGAAAATTCATATGAGGTCCAAATTAGTCCATTCCAGTTGCTAAAATTTTGTAATAATATTCTCTATCATTTAGTATCACTGTTTTGACATGAACTCAGTTAGAAAATTAATTTCTCATCTAATCCTATTTTAATCACATTAAACCTTAGGAAATTCATAACTTGAAATCTATAACCCCAAATTTAGTGATTCCAGTTCCTATGATCTCATTTTAATGTATAGATTTTTACTGTATATTTTATTTACATGTTTGGTGTAATGTTAATTTTTGCTATACTATGTATGTATTATGTTGATGCGAGTAGACGAGCAAGCCACTGTGGAATCTGAGGTTCAACAAGTAGAGATAGCTGAGCAGGAGCTCATTGAAGGCAAGTTGTGCCCTTGATCACTTAGTTTTCCCAGCCATGTTCTTATTAATTATAATGATCTGCATAGGTTAATTTTGATGGGATCCTTTAGGTTACCCCAGTTTTGGTTATCTTTATACCTTGATCACCCCTGAAATATTTTTGGGTAGTACCTCCTATTGCTTTATGTGGATTTGGGTATGAAGATACACTATTCATGATTATTCTGTTATTATCTTGTTATTATTACTGTTCATGTTAAGATCATTAAATTAATGGGAACATGGAGCGACCACCCGGGAAAACAGTGCTACCACAAGGGTATAATGGGACGCCCTTGGCTGATTAACTAGGAAAGCTAGTGGAGGTCTTCCTTACCCGAAAGGGGCAAGGGCAGTAGGGGAGTGGTCAGTGTAGGGAGGTCCTTGCTTGATTTTGCTGCGATGGCGGTCAGGCAAGAACCCTGCACTGGAGCTTCCTATAAACTGTAGCGGGATTTCTGAAGCTAGTGGAACTTTGTAAAGGCCTCGTAGTGTTACCCTGCCTCGCCTCCTCGGTAGAGGTGTATGGGATTGGCCATCTCTTGGCAGATGGGTAACATGACATGTGAGTAAAGATGCGCAACCTCTGCAGAGTGTAAAACTAGTATACTAGCCGTGCTCACGGTCATGAGCGGCTCGGACCCTCACATGATTAATTATGGAACTTAAAGTTAATTTGACATTTGCATCGGATTTGGGATTATTTTACTATTACTTTTCTTTATTATTATTAAGGTTTGGTATTTACTTACACTTAGTAATTGCTAATAAAATTTTGACCAACTTATAAAAGCAATGCTCAGCTTCAGCCTTTATTTCATTGATCAGCCTTGCACTTCATGAACTCCCACCTTTGGTGAGTTCATGCCACATTATTCCCCACGACTTGTTGAGCTATGAATGTATGTGAGCTCACTCTTGCTGTCTCACACCCCCCCACAGGAGAAGAACAGGTAGTCGAAGAGGAGCCGCCTAACACTGAGGCATTCGACTTGATCTAGGTGGTGTTTCTCAGTCGACATTGGCGCCAACGATCCTTAGTTTATTTTATGGTTATTCTTTTATTTTGTAAGAAGTCTTCCGCTATGTAATAAATACTCTGATGTTTTGTGACATTTATCTCTATACACTCTATTATTATATATGTTGTCTTCTTTGGCGCATGTATGAGATGCACCTGGCTTTGTCCTTTAAAACCGGGTGTTACACGGAGCACCACTTGCGTGTGGAGAAGGCATGTGACTCTCTATGAAGTTACTCGACCGTGGTGCTTAGGGCTGGGCATTCGATTTTTGAAACTCCGGTTCGGTTTTTCGGTTTTAAAAATTTTTGGTTTTCTAGACATTAAAAACCGATCGGTTTTCTAGAAAATGAAAAACCGAGAAGTTCAGTTTCTGTTTTTTACTTCGGTTTTCGGTAAAAACCGAATACCAAACTTATACTCAAGACAACACATACAACAAGTTTACATGATAGATTACACATAATTTTAAAAGTAACAATTATATAGGTACAAATATTTAGAGATATCTCATACATCACGTATAAATAAGTGAATAACAATTTAATTGCTTCACACATTTAGTTCACATAATTGAATAGTCAAATTGTAGAATTGATAAAGTTTGGTATTTGTTTTTTTGGTATTTTGGTTCGGTATACGGTGAAAACCGATTATGATACCGAAAACCGAACTTCTGAGATACAAAAACCGAACCAAACTACCGAAAAAATGAAATTTCGGTTTGGTTCGGTATGGTTCGGTTTATGGTAAGAAAGTGCCCACCCCAAGTGGTGCTTGGCCCTCGTGTGGCCTACCATTTGCGTAGGGGCACCAACGAGGATTAGTCGAGACCTTGCGTGGTTCTGGATACCTCAGTAAAAATACCGATGTCATCCACGAGAGTTTGCTTTCTATACTAGCTCTTTAATCTTTACTATTCTTAGTGTAAAATATTTAGGATTGGAACTTAGTATGCTTTTGTGGTAGAGATAGCAACACTTAGACAAAACCTAGTTTACACATTCTAGATTGCTTAATTGCATAGGTTTTGTTCTAGGGATTTTTATGGCCTAGCTTAGAAAGAAGTTTTAGGAAGTCTTAATTCACCCCCTTAGGTGTCACCGTTTCCTATAAGTGGTATCAAAGTCGGTGGCAAATTTGAAACATTCTAGCTTCATCGCTAATCGAGCCGATGCTTTTTAGAGGAAGTGGATGGATACCCATAGGCCACCACACTTCGATGGCACTAACTTCCCATACTATAGTGCTAGAATGACTTGTTACCTAGAAGCGGTTGATCTAGCTATTTGGAGAGTCACTCATGACGGGATGAAACCACCTAAGAATCCCAAGAAGCTCACCACAAGTGACAAAAAGGAAATTCATTTGAATGCTAGAGCCAAAAATTGCTTGTATGAATCTCTTACATGGAATTTTTCAATCAAGTATTTACCTTGAAAACTGCTAATGAGATTTGGCTAAAATTGCATGAGCTCCATGACGACACATCCAATGTCCATGAGCAAAAAAATTGCCTTGTCTTAAATGAGTATAACTCTTTTGCTATGAAAGAAAATGAGCTTGTTATAGACATGTATTCTCGCTTAAATCTTGTGATTGATTAGCTCAACTCTATTGGTATTAATAAGTTAGGTGATGCGAATATTGTGAGGAAGATCATCTCTCTCCTACCACAACAAAGATATGGGAGCATCATCATTCTTCACAATCTTGAATACTTGGGCCAAATGACCCCGACTATTGTGATCGGAAAGATTGCGTCATTTGAGATGTCGCAGAAAATGGGTCAAGAAGAGGAGCCAACTTCTTCAAAGCCATATGCTTTTGCATGTGATGAGCGCAAAAAGATGAAAGGCAAGAAGAAGGCTCCAAGCTCAAGTTCCTCAAGTGAAGAAGAGGAAGAAGATGGAAATGATGATGAAGAAAATGATCAGGCCTCAACATCATCCTCAGAGGATGAAGAAATAGTCTGACGCGTTAGAAAAGTAATGGAGATGATTCGCAAGATTAATCTAATGGGTGTGCCATTGTAGGTCGAGGATCTTCTCTTTAACATTGACAGGAAAAGCAAAGAACGAGAGGATGCTTCGCATGCGGGAAGAAGAGCCACTTCAGGGACGACTGTCCAAATATGGCTGAACCCACAAAGAGGAGGATCAAAGGCAAGGCACTCACAAGTGTCAAGACTTGGGATGATTCTTTAAGTGAAGATGATCCTCCAAGGATTTGCAGCCACCGCTCTTCATCACGCTCTTCATGGTCATCTCACAAATGCCTTATAGCAAGAGGTAAAATAAGTATCCCATCCTCTAGTGATGATAGTGATAATGAGTGTGATGGTGTGGGAAAGCCCTCCGTAGATGAACTTGTGCATGTCATTAAGTTGTTTGAGTATGTTTGCACTAAACAAAAGGCTCAACTTAAAACTTTGAAAAATAAGTTTATTAGCTCTCAAAATAATTATAAATGTTTGTTAGAAAAATTGAAACATTTGCAAATTTGAATTCTGAGCTAACAACTAAAATTAAGCAATTAGAGTCTAATGCTCCATCCTTAACTACCGATGATAGCCTTGTCAAAAAGAATGAAAAACTTAAGGCTAAGTTATCTAACTCTCAAGAAGCTATTAAAAACTTGGTAAAGAAAATGGAAATTCTTAGAATACATAGTACTGAGCTAACTAGTAAGCTAGAGAGCATTGGTAGCACCCGAGGAGTATCCTTAGTTGAAATTCCTGAAATTATTAAGAAAGATGCTTCTACTTCTTGCTTTGATTTAATTGATGATTCTAATCCCTACAATTAAGTTCTTGTTAAGAATGTTGTTATAGAAACAAGCTCGGATGAGATTGCAATGTAGAATGAGCAATTAAGGCAAGAGGTGGCTCGCCTTGGCAATGTTTTGTATGACAAGAAAGGCAAAGCCAAACAAACCCAACCTCCTCAGGATAACACCACTGTGAGAGTGAACAAGCCTGTGTAGGGAGAAACTGTGGTTTGTAGGCTATGCCATAAGTCTTACGAATGCAAGGCGATGACTAGGGAGAAGCAAAAGAAAAAACCAACAAGTAAAATCTCTAACACCTACATCAATAAGGTGGAAAAAAAGTCCAATATACCATATTTGATCAAGAAGAAAAAGAATGGAAAAGTGATAGCAATCAAGGCCAATGTAATACTCAAAAATGTATAAAAGGATTATATAGTAATTTCCTTATTTTATGTGCCTCATTTGCATCATAAAAAGAGCATACATAAAATTTAGAGATGAATTAAAACAAATGATAGTTATATGTTTGTGCATTAAATAAAAATAATAAGGATAATAATAATAATAAGATAATAAATACTAGAAGTTGGATTAAACCCTAAATTAAAATTTGGGGTTTTGAAAATGAGAAGAAGAGAAATGATATAAAAATATGAATAATATAATTATATTTCTAAAATTGGTATTTTTAACCTCATAAAAGTAATAGAGAATAATTTGGCACATTTTGAATTCAAAATTCGAAGTCCAAATTTAATTTGGAAATGGAGAACAGAAATTAGAGCATGAATAGAAAAGAAAATAATAAAACCAAAACTACTCTAACTAGGCTCACAGCGCGCTTTCGGCCCATTTCCGAATTTCTTCTGCGCGGCCCACCTCCACGCACTACGCGCGCGCTCGACCGGCTAACTTCGCGGGCCCATCTGTCTGCCACTGCGCTATCCTCCCCGCTCGTGCTCGCTCTTTCCCCCCGTCTCTGGCGTGTGGGCCGATGTCGTCAGTACCGGCTTCAACCACCCAGCCGAAAAGCTCGCCGCCGCCATGGATCCCTCGCGCGCGCTGTCGCCCGTGTCACTAAGCGGCCAGGCCCGCATGGCTGAGACTCTACCCCGCGCACGCTGTCTGGTCGACCGACTGCTAGGTGGGGCCAGGCAGATGCGGTCGCCCTTCAACTGACCGCCCGGCAATGGCGCACGTTCGCCGTCGAATCCGGGGAGGTCGTTGCCCACCTCGGCCACCTCGCAACTATATGGGTCCCCAGAACCCTGGCCGACCTATTCATCCCATTTTGGAGACTCACCTCGCCAAATACTGTGTCGCCGCTGTAGCACCAAGAGGAGTGAGTGCCGCTGCAGCCTACCCTCGGCTATGTTGCCGTTGGGGTCTTGGCGAGGAGTCTTGGAGCTTCGTCGTGTCACCAGGAAGACGTCCTTGGTGGCATCTGGCGGAATTGACCCTCAGGGTGGCCCCAATTCCTCGCCGCACTTCAACCCCGCCGCAGAACCGCATTGCTGCGTGGGCAGAGAAGTCGTCGCCCCGATCCGAGGTAAAACCACTCCTGTTGTGTTTGCGTATGCCTTCTCTACATGTAGGGTTATTTAGAAGGGGTATTGGACACTGGTAGTCCTCACTACGGGGCTCGCCAGCGTTCTTACACCGGGCACAGGGGCGCCGCCACCGTCACCCGTGTCTAGAGGGAGAAGACGATCGTGGGCCGTTGGATGATCCCTGGGCGGTTTAGATCAGGCCGTGTATACCGGTTTGTTCAGATTACACGACGATCATCCGATCGGGATCGGATGGTAAGTTCTCGCACTAGGACTCATTAAATCTCGGCCGTAGATAGTTGATCGTGTGGTCCTCACAGCGTAACGGTTTGGCGCGTATGGGATCTAATCCCGTGCGGCCATCTCAGATCGGGCGACCGAGATCCAATCATACCCCTTCGCGGGTATATTTTATTTAAAAGCCCCCGCCAAACACCGAAAACAACCCGCGGTCCTCTAGGTACTATTCGCTGTGTCTAGGTATTCTTCTGCGCTAGCCCCTGATCTTTCTGAAAATAGACGCCCAGTCCAGAACTTATTTAAAATGAATAAATGAATTAGTAAATGCATTTTTAATAAAAAAATTGCTAGAACTTGTAAAATGCATAGAAAATTTATTTTAGCCCCAAATTGATCCATTCTAATTTCTAAAATTTTGTAATATTATTGTCTATCATTTAGTGTCTCTGTTTTGACATGAAAATAGTAAGAAAATTAATTTCTCATTTAATTCTATTTCAAGCACATTAAACCTTTGGAAAATTCATAATTTGAAATCTAGAACTCCAAAATTAATGATTCCTGTTCCTAGGATTTTATTTTAATATGAAGATTTTTATTGTGTATTTTATTTATATGAATGGTGTGGTGCTAATTTTTGCTATACTATATATGGATTATGTTGATACGAGTAGACGAGCAAGCTACTGTGGATCCTGAGGTTCAGCAGATAGAAGTAGCTGAGCAGGAGCTCATTGAAGGCAAGTTGTGCCCTTAATCACTTACTTTTTTCCAGCCATGTTCTTATTAATTGTAATGATATGCATAGGTTAATTTTGATGGGATCCAATAGGTTACCCCAGCTTTGGCTATCTTTATACCTTGTTGCCACTAAATATTTTTGGGTAGTACTTGCTATTGCTTATTGTGGTTTTGGGTATGGAGATACACTATTCATGATCACATTTTTATTATCTGTTTATTATTACTGCTCATGTTAAGATCATTATGTTAATGGGAACATGGAGCGACCACCTGGGAAAATAGTGCTACCACAAGGGTTTAATGGGACGCCCTTGGCTGATTAACTAGGAAAGCTAGTGGATGAGTTCCTTACCCGAAAGGGGCAAGGGAAGTAGGGGAGTGTTTAGTGTAGGGAGGTCCTTGGGTTGATTTTGCTGTGATGGCGGTCAGGCGAGGGATTCCTGCACTGGAGCTTCCTATAAACTGTAGCGGGATTTCTGAAGCTAGTGGAACTTTGTAAAGGCCTCGTAGTGTTACCCTACCTTGCCTCCTCGGTAGAGGTGTATGTGATTGGCCGTCTCTTGGCAAATGGGTAACATGACTTGTGGGTAAAGTTGCGCAACCTCTGCAGAGTGTAAAACTGGTATACTAGCCGTGCTCACGGTCATGAGCAGCTCGGACCCTCACATGATTAATCTATGGAATTAAAACTCAATTTGACATTTGCATCGCATTTGGGATTATTTTATTATTACTTTATTACTAAGATTTGGTATTTACTTACACTTAGTAACTGCTAATAAAATTTTGACCAACTTGTAAAAGCAATGCTCAGCTTCAGCCTTTATTTTGTGATCAGCCTTACACTTCACTTGAACTCCCGCCTTTGGTGAGTTCATGCACATTATTTCCCACAACTTGTTGAGCTATGATCGTATGTGAGCCCACTCTTGCTGTCTCACACCCCCCATAGGAGAAGAACAGGTGGTCGAAGAGGAGCCGCCTAACACTGAGGCTTTCGACTTGATCTAGGTGGCGTCTCCCAGTCAGCTTTGTGGCGCCAGGGAATAATATTTAGTTCGCTTTATTTTGTTATTTATTTTTGTAAGACTTCCGCTATGTAATAAGTACATTTATGATATTTATGACATTTATCTCTATGCACTCTGTTATTATATGTGTTGTCTTCTCTGGCGCATATATGAGATGCACCCAGCTTTGTTCCTTAAATCCGGGTGTGACAGAAGTGGTATCAAAGCAAATGTTGACTATAGGACGAAACCTAGATAGAAATGGACAGAACCCTTACCTACTTACCTTATTCTGATTCATTCTATACTTACCCTACTCTGATTCTTTCTATACTTATCTTGATCCTGTCTCACCTTCTACTGTTCTACTCTGATCATTCTTATCCTTTCTACTCTAAGACAAGATGGATTTCACACCTTGGAATCCTACACTTATGATCTTTTAAGAGATAGGGAACCTAAGACAAAATTAAAACTATTTTCTTTATTAAAAATGTTGGGTAATTGTTCTGATGTCAATGCTTGATTTGCTTCTTTGATTGAAATAGTATAGATGGACATCTTAGCATGTACCACTATTAGGTAATGAAATAGCTTTAGTAGGTAAAACACCAATCTACTTAGCTAATAAATCCCCCAAAGTAATATGATTCGTAACTACCTGCCTTGTCTACTACCCTTTCTTACCATATGTTTCTAACTCAGATGGTCAATACCAGGAAGGGTGGTGGAATTGATCTACCTCCCAATCGACACACTCGGTGGATATATAGACAACCACAACCACAACCAGCAGAGATGGATCCTCCACCGCCGCCTCCACCAGTCGAAGCTGACCTAATGGTTGCAGCTCAGATGAGGATGATGCAACAAATGGCTGACACCATGGCGGATATGCGTGCGTAGATGCAGCAGGAACGCCAAGAGATGCGCCAGGAGAGAGAAGAGATACACCAGGAGCTACGTCAGGAAAGAGAGGAGATACGCCAGGAAAGGAGGGCGCAACAGCAATAGCAACGGCAGCAAGTACCACTGCCACCACCACCACCTCCACTTCCACCCCGGGACAAGCACTGGGAATTTATGAGTCACAAGCCACCCACCTTCGCCAGTTCGCCAGATCCACTAGATGTTGATGATTGGCTGAAGTCAATTGAGAAGATGCTCAACATCGCCCAATGCTCTGACCGGGAGAAGGTTCTTTATGCTTCTAGTCGTCTCACAGGTCCTGCTGCTGACTGGTGGGATTCTTATGTTGCTGCCCATGATGCTGTCGATACTATTACTTGTGCGGAGTTCAGTACACAGTTCAGAAACTACCACATTCCTGCTGGTTTGATGAAGATAAAGAAGGAGTTTCTGTCATTGAAGCAAGGCAACATGTCTGTCAGCGAGTACAGAGATAAATTCATTCAGTTGTCCAGATATGCTCTAGATGAGGTGGCCGATGATGAAAGGAAGCAAGTGCACTTCATAGAAGGACTCAATGGCCCCCTACAGTATGCACTGGTTGCTCACACATTTCCATCATTCCAGAGGCTGCTTGATAAGGCTCTTGCTATTGAACACAAGCGTGTTCAACTAGGAGACTTGAAGAGGAAGGCTATTTCACAGGGACAGGGTAGCAGCAGTGTTCGTCCTTGCTACGTTCCGCCTTAGGGAGCTCATCTAGGAGGAGGACCACGCCTAGTTCAGTACGCTCCACAGGGGTCTCCATGCACACCTCCCACTCGTCAGGCTGCCCCCACTTTCACCTCGGCGAGGCCTACAGGACAGAAGACTGGCCCTACATGCTTCAAGTGTAGTCAGATTGGGCACTATGCTAATGCTTGTCCGGTGGGGAATTCTGGCACACCAGCTCAGAACAAGCAACAGACTCCTGGCAAGGGATATTCTATTGCCAGGGTTAATCAAGTCAGCGTTGATGCTACTCCTAATGGTGCTGACATCATGCTTGGTATGTTTTACATTAATGCAATTCCTGCAACAATACTATTTGATTCTGGTGCTACACATTCCTTCATGTCTGCTCGATATGCCCACACAAATGAGATACCACTGCTAAATATGAGAAAACCAATGATAGTAATTACACCTAACGGGCCTGTTGAGGCAAATCATATGACACATAGATTGACATTAACAATTATGGGAAGAGAATTCTGGGCTACCGCTATAGTATTAGAGGAAAGCAGTATAGATCTGATCCTCGGTATGTCATGGTTGAGGAAGGCCAAGGCCATTATAGCATGTGGTAGGGGTACAGTAGAACTCACTAGCCCTAAAGGAGAAACATTTCAAGTTCAAATCGCAGTAACCACCTCTTCCAAACGAGTCATGTTCTTTATACCTGAGGAGTTTGTTGGTGACAACATCCGTGTGGTTAGGGATTTTCCCGATGTCTTTCCAGAGGAGTTACCAGGGATGCCACCAGAGAGGGAAGTTGAGTTTGTTATTGATCTCTTACCTGGGGCTGCTCCTATTTCTAAACGTCCCTACAGAATGTCCGTAGAAGAGTTACAAGAACTTAAGAAGCAGTTAACAGAGTTGCAGGAGGCAGGGTACATACGTCCTAGTTCCTCACCTTGGGGAGCATAGGTACTGTTTGTACAGAAGAAGGATGGTTCGCAACGAATGTGTGTGGACTATAGAGCACTTAATGATGTTACCATCAAGAATAAGTACCCGTTACCTCATATTTGAGAGCACCTAGAGGGGGGGGGGTGAATAGGTGATCCTGTAAAAACTTAAGACTTATTGCCACAAAAACTAATGTTAAGTGTTAGTGCAATAAAATCAAGTAGCTAGAGAGGAGTACTTGTGAAACATAGAAACCACATAGAGAAACAACACAGTAGACATAGTGGTTTATCCCGTGGTTCGGCCATGTACAAAACTTGCCTACTCCACGTTGTGGCGTCCCAATGGACGAGGGTTGTACTCAACCCCTCTCAAGTGATCCAACGATCAACTTGAATACCATGGTGTTCCTTTTCTTATCTCTTTTCCCTTTTGCGAGGAATCTCCACAAGTTGGAGTCTCTCGCCCTTATAACAAATATCAATGTAAAAGCACTAGAGTAAGAGAGGGAAGCAACACACACAAATCCGCAGCAATACGCACACACACAGGCCAAGACTTGAGCTCAAATGAAATGCACAAGTTCACCACTAGAACGAAGCTCAAATCACTAAGAAAATCAATCGAGTGTGCTGAGACAGAGTGTGAGAGTCTTAGAATGTTCAAAGTATGCTTGGTGTGCTCCTCTATGCGCCTAGGGGTCCCTTTTATAGCCCCAAGGCAGCTAGGAGCCATTGGAAGCAATCTGGGAAGGCAATTCTTGCCTTCTGTCAAGTGGCGCACCGGACAGTCCGGTGCACCACCGGACAAGCACTGTTCAGTGTCTGGTGCAGATTGCCTTCCAAAAATAGCTCAGTCGACCGTTGCAGAAATGGAGCCGTTGGCGCACCGGACACTGTCCGGTGCACACCGGACAGTCCGGTGCCCCCTGCCGACCGTTGGCGCGCCCACGCGTCACGTGTGGATTGCGCGGCCGACCGTTGGCGCAGTCGACCGTTGGCTCACCAGACAGTCCGGTGCCTCACCGGACCGTCCGGTGAATTATAGCCATACGCCGTTGAACGATTCCCGAGAGCGACGACTTCGCCGCAGACGGCTCACCGGACAGTCCGGTGCACCACCGGACAGTCCGGTGAATTATAGCCGTACACCACCGTCAGTTCCCGAGAGTGGCCTGTTCACCGGAGGCTGGCCTGGCGCACCGGATACTGTCCGGTGCACCACCGGACAGTCCGGTGTGCCAGACTGCGCTGAGTCTTGGCTGTTCTAGCCAAGATCTTTTCTTCTTCTCTTTTCTCTGATTCCAGCATTTAGACAAATATATTAGTACACAAAAACCAATGTACTAAGTCTAGAATCATACCTTCTTGTTGATTTCCACTTCATCAATCATTTGGCACAAGATTATTCAATCAATACGTGTTGGGCACTTAATCACCAACACTATACTAGAAATGGCCCAAGGGAACATTTCCCTTTTAATCTCCCCCTTTTTGGTGATTTATGCCAACACATCAAAAAGCAACTAAAAGGAAGTGCAACATCAAAGCAGTTGAGAACAAGAATTGTTTTTGATTCAAATTTGACATATTTGGATCATTCTTTGCCACCACTTGGTTTGTTTTTGAAATCGACCTGAATTTCCTATCTCTAAGTCAAACACACTTGTTTAGGCATAAAGAGAGGTATTCCATGAGAAAAATTGATCAAGAGCCAAAAACTCCCCCTTTTTCCCATAATCCTACATTCTCCCCACAAGAGGTCAAATTTTGCACATAAGAGTATTTTGTCAAAACAAAAGTTCTAACTCTACTATTTTCAAAATTCTCAAGTGGTAGCTGATCCATTTGCTTTGGCCTTATTTTCTCCCCCTTTGGCATTAAGCACCAAAACAGGATCATTATTGGCCCTTAAACCCCATTGCCTCACCAAAATCTTCAATTAAGAGTAAAAAGGCAATAAGAGCACGGCGATGAACTTGGAGTAAATTACCCTCTCATCGGAGTGCAGTGGAAGTCTTGCATGGTCCAAGTTCACCTTTTCCCTTTCAATCACCTTTGAGACTAGATTAAGAGAACTCAAGCATACGGTTAGTCTCAAAGGGTCAAGTTGTAGCATTTCTCCCCCTAAATATGTGCATCATTCACACATGGACTTGTGAGGTACGGGGATCCCTTGCACAACTTGAGCACCATACATAAACAATGATATGCATAAAAGAACATGATCAAAGGCATAAAACACATGTATGCTCTATATCAATCCAAGTTACGCGAATCTAAGACATTTAGCTCACTACGCAGCCTGCAAAAGGTCTTCTCATCTAAAGGCTTGGTAAAGATATCGGCTAGCTGGTTCTCGGTGCTAACATAAAACACTTTGATATCTCCCTTTTGCTGGTGGTCTCTCAAAAAGTGATGTCGGATGTCTATGTGCTTTGTGCGGCTGTGTTCAACAGGATTGTCCGCCATGCGGATTGCACTCTCATTGTCACATAGGAGTGGGACTTTGCTCAGATTGTAGCCAAAGTCCCGGAGGGTTTGCCTCATCCAAAATAGTTGCGCGCAACACTGTCCTGCGGCAACATACTCAGCCTCAGCGGTGGATAGGGCAACTGAAGTTTGTTTCTTAGAACTCCACGACACCAGGGACCTTCCTAGGAATTGGCACGTCCCTGATGTACTCTTCCTATCAACCTTACATCCAGCATAGTCGGAGTCTGAGTATCCAATTAAGTCAAAGGTAGACCCCTTTGGATACCAGATCCCGAAGCAAGGCGTAGCAACTAAATATCTAAGGATTCGCTTAACGGCCACAAGGTGACACTCCCTTGGGTCGGATTGAAATCTAGCACATATGCATACGCTAAGCATAATATCCGGTCTACTAGCACATAAATAAAGTAAAGACCCTATCATAGACTGGTATGCCTTTTGATCAACGGACTTACCTCCTTTGTTGAGGTCGACATGCCCGTCGGTTCCCATTGGAGTCTTTGCGGGCTTGGCGTCCTTCATCCCGAACCGCTTGAGCAAGTCTTGCGTGTACTTTGCTTGAGAGATGAAGGTGTCGTCCTTGAGTTGCTTCACTTGGAACCCAAGGAAGTAGTTCAACTCGCCCATCATCGTCATCTTGAATTTCTGTGTCATCACCCTGCTAAACTCTTCACAAGACTTTTGGTTAGTAAAACCAAATATTATATCATCGACATAAATTTGGCATACAAATAGATCACCGTCACAAGTATTAGTGAAAAGAGTTGGATCAGCTTTCCCAACCTTGAAAGCATTAGCAATTAGAAAATCTCTAAGGCATTCATACCATGCTCTTGGGGCTTGCTTAAGTCCATAGAGCGCCTTAAAGAGCTTACACACGTGGTCGGGGTACCGTTCATCCTCAAAGCCAGGGGGTTGCTCCACGTACACCTCCTCCTTGATTGGCCCGTTGAGGAAAGCGCTCTATTGGAACTCGCGTTCCCGGACAGGTTGTTTCCAACAGGGGGTTGAGTGAGGTGGGAACACGGTTTGATTGGAGGCAACAATTGCTCTGTTAATCTAGCCCCTCAAGGGCACTGTACGGGGGTATTTATAGGCGCCTGAGCGCCCAGCGTCTCGGTTTAAGGACGCATGTGCCCTCAAGCGCCTAGGTCATTCCCGGAATATTCCCATAAAGCGGGGTTACCGACCGTCATTACATAAAAGCGTTTACAAATCGGGCCCGTAATACAACCGGTCGCGTGGGGCCTGTTACAATGGGCCGAATTCCACGTGGGCCTTTGTGTTCGACGAGGACGCGGGGTGGGGCGACCTCATCGTGGGCCTTCGCCTTGCAATGTGTTCGACGAAGGGTGGGAGCTGCCAGTCGTTTTGCCTCCGTTGAGGCAGCGAGATTGGCGAAGGCTTCGAGCGAGGGGTTGATGTAGCGAGACTGGCGAAGGCTTCGAGCGAGGGGTAGTGTCTTCACCTTCGCCCCAACATTTGCCCTCTAAGGGACCAGTTCGACTGAGTCATCTGGTGCTGAAGACGTCACTAGATGGTGGAGACGCTGCCCTCGCTCGAAGTGGTTCCGCAGGGGGTTTTTGATGTGACCGTTGATGGACGCGGTACTGTTGGACTGCGGGTTTCTCGAAGCGTCGCGTTCTGTGTATATAAAAAGGGGGAGGGACGGCGCGGTTCAGGTACTCTTTCTGCGCGCCGCGAAACCCTAGCCTCCTTTTTGAAACCACTCGTCTGCTCGCTTGCCCTCCTTGCTCCTGCTCGTCGGAGAACTGGCCCGCGTGAAGCAGACCGTCCGCCGCCGCCGCCGGTACGTAGCTATGCCGTCCTCTTCTTCATCTGCTGCCGATACACCACCGGCCAGCGCATTGTCTGAAGATACTTTGAGCAATGTGGCGGCGGAGGAGTTGCATCCTGGTGATATAGTGGAGTTTGGTGTGTCGCGGATTTCCTCGGTCCGTGTTTAGGACATGCAGCAGCTTGGATATTTTGGCGGCGGAGTGGGGCGTGTCCCAGGGGCGGAGGAGATCCTCGAGCCAGAAGGCGAGTTGGTCATTTTTGAGGCTTTTTTCATTGCTGGCCTTCGTCTGCTCGCACATCGATTCGTGTCGGAGGTCCTACAGAAGTTCGAGGTCCAAGTCCACCAGCTGACGCCGAATGCCGTGGTGGCTCTGGTGAAGTACGTCTGGGCGACGACTTCGTATGGTGGCCAGCCCTCAGTGGAAGTCTTCGCAAAACATTACTGTCTGCACTAGCAAAAGAGGAAAATTGGAGATGAGATTGCATAGTTTGGATCATGCACATTCACGCCGAAGTCCGGGAAGACTTCGATGGAGGTTGTGGAGTTGGTTCCCTACCCCCACAATAAGTGGGGTAACTGGTGGGATTTCTGGTTTTACGTTTCAGAAGGAGCAGTCGAAGACCACCCAGGGCTCCCTGTGGCCGTAATGTGCTCCCATCACTATGTAGCATACCCGTAATTTGAGGTAGTGGAGGAAGACGAAGACGAAGGGGCCCTTCATTGCGCTGCCCGCATGAGTAGCGGGCGCGATTTGGTTGAGGAATTTGTTGGGTATGGGGTGTGGCCCTTGGCGCATGGCTGGGCGCTGGGCGAAGTATGCCCTCGCGAGATGCCCTCCCGTGGCGGGCAGCTGGTGCGAAGTCTTACCTTCGCGCTGGATTTGTGTGGCCGAGATCCCGCCGCATTCGTGCGTGAAGCGGAAGACGGGGCGACAAGGATCGTGGGGCGTTACGTGCCGAGGACCGAGGTCCTGTGGAGCTAGGATATCCGTGGGTCCAACAACAGATTGAACCGGGTTTTTGAGTTGAACCGCTTGCCGTACGGTGATTATCCCGGTGTGGACGCTGCCGACCGCCGCGGGAAGAAACCGATGGGTGGGACCGCAGAAGGGCCTTCGTAGGAGGCTGCCCTGGCCGCTAAGAAGAGGAAATTAGGTACTATAGTGGGAGGAATGGGGGTGTCTGATAATTTTATTGTGGAATTGATGGGGACATGCGCGGCCCCCGGGGGAAGGATGTCTTCGCCCGAGCTCCGGGAGTCTTCGGCGCGAATGCTGGAGATTACCGAGGGTCGATGGCCAAAGAATGTTCCAATCCCCTGGGCAGAAGGCAAAGACATGTCTACGTCTCATATAGCTCGTGGCTTGAAGATTTTCCCTTACAGACGGAATATTGATGCTGTTGTGTCGGCAGTGATGACCAAGGACTGTCAGGATGCTGCGCAGAAGCGCCGGGCGGTCATTAGGATGGCGGACCCGAGGCGTGAGGCGAAGAGAGCGTGGGGGAGCGCAAAGGCTGCTGCCTTCGGCAGCAGCCAGCTAGTGCCGGCTGCGAAGCCGGTCGCGCCTGGGTCCAGCAAGCCGTCGGTGGGTGCGACGACATCTACCGCTGGCGTGACCAAGTCTCCCCCGGTCGAAGATGCGAAGGGATGGGAGCTGCCCTCGCCGGGGAAGCGTGTTACCGACTTCGGCACGACCATCAGCATGGAGGACTATTTTGTCGGTAAGTTTTTTTTGGAGGGGGGGCCTTCTGACCGGTGATATGTAGCGTTACAGGGTCCGGCGAGGGACAGATGTTTGTTGTTCTGCCTTCGGTGGCAACCGCTTTGCCATCGGCGGAGGTAAGGGCGAGGGGGACCCCGCAGGACCCGTGGGCCGCCTTCTGCGTGAGCGGCGAGATTCTGACAGCCGCTGCCGCTAAGGACGTGGCGGGCACCATGTCCCAGCGGCTGAGGGAGGCATCGCAGCGGCTGTCGCAGCAGCTAAGTCAAGTAAGTTGAGTTGGACTTCGATGTTTGTTGTTTCCATGAAGATTTGGGTCTCATGTGTTTTTGTCAGGCGGCTGACTTTGTCGACCGCGTTGCGTCTGGCGTCCTGACTGCGGATGTGGCTGCCGAAGTCGAGAGACTTCGGGCACAGCACACGGATGTCGTCCGGGAGAAGTCGACCGCGGAGAGCAAAAGCCGCCGGCTGGCGGAGAAGGTGGCTGCCTTGGAGGCTGAGAAGACAGATCTTTGGCGCTAGCTGGCAGAAGAGAGGAGGGAGGCAAACCAGGTCGTCGCTGAGGCGCAGGCTGAGGCTAAGGTGGCGCGGGCGGAGGGAAGTCTCGCCAGCCAATGCGCCGAGGAGTGGGAGGCGAGGTTCAATGCTTTGCGCGGCCGCGTGGATAAGGCCGAGGCCTCCACACGCTCTGAGGTTGAGCAGACGCTCGCACAGTTCGTGAGTTCGTATCGCGAGCTGGGCGCGCGTACTGCTGACTTCGAAGTGCCCGACCGGGAGGCGGGCCTTCGCTTCCTCAAGTGGTTGCAGGAGGAGTTGCTGGTACTCCCAACCATCATGGAAGGTTTCATGTCCTTTGCCTCCCTCGTCACCTGCGAGGGGGCCATGAATGCGTTGTCTCGCGAGGGCTGCAGACACTATGAGGTTTTCGACCAGGCAGACGAGAGCTTTGAGCTTGAGATCTTCAAGGCCGAAGACCCCATTGTGAAGCAGTCAGCGGGAGCCCTTTTTGATAGGATGTGGGGGGCACATGGTTGGGAGGCTGTCAGGGAGCGATCCGACCGGGCGAGGGAGCAGGTAAAGGTTATTATTTTTGTGTGGTTGGCTGCGTGTGGGTATGTGTAGTTTTTGCTGAGTGAATGTGTTGTTGCTGCAGATGAAGCGTGCCGAGGACGTTGAGGACTTTAGAAGTCTGGTCGGCGCACCGCCCGAGGTTGCGGAGGCCAAACCGGTGCTGCCCTTGGACGCCGGCGAAGGCCCCTCGTCCTTGGCCGTTCCTGCCATGACCGGCGGCGAAGACCCTCTGTTGGCCCCTGTGCCGACAATCGAAGGTGCCTTGGAGGTGGCGGACGAGCCGCCAGCCGAAGACCCCACGGCCGCGGCCGGGCCCTCGCAGGTGGCTAAGTAGCTAAATAGGTGCGGGGGAGTGTGTAAGTTTTGTCTGCGTCTTTACTGAACCTCGGTTGCTGCGCAGGTTCAAGGTTTTGGGCCTGCGCACGCAACCGCTACTGATAGTGGTAATTTTGTGGCGGCTTCGACCGTGGTTGGTGAAGATGTTTCAGATGATTCCGTGTCTAAGTTTTTTGGGTCTGGTGATTCTGGGTATTCGGTTGTGTGGACGGAGGAGTCTTCGGATGAGGACTTGGATTATTTTGCGGCGCTGGATGTGGCTGCGGAGGAGGCTTCTCCGCGCGTGGTAGGTGCTGAAGTTATTCCTAGTGGGCGTAGGCGGCGAAGGGCGGTCGCGAAGCAAAGGGTTAGTGAAGTGGAGGGAAGTCGTCTTCGTGTGGACGGGGCTGGCAAATGAGAATTGTTGTCCTTGCCGGCTGGGACGAGTGTAGGTGAGGGGGAGTTGCGGAATCTTTTTGAGGGTGAGGAGCTGAGGATAATGTTGTTCAACTATAGGGAAATGGGCATTATCCCTAAGGTTGAGCCATTGTAACGTATGATTCCCTCCTGTATGTATGTACCCGTGATTTGTATGAGGCTGTGTGTCTTCGTTGACCCGGTCGTGCCCGTAGACGACTTGTGCGCGGGGAACCTTTTGGGAAATGCTTTCGGTTTTGCGCGCTTGCTGTGCTAGTCCGGCTGCACGCGTGGGTGCCTTTTGCGTAGAGAGTTCTTTGGAGAGGACTTCGATTTTGGGCACTTACTATGCTGGTCTGGCTGCACCCGTAGGCGACTTTTGCACGGAGGATCCGGCTGCACCCTTGGGCGACTTTTGCACGGAGAGTCCTTTGGAGGGGACTTCGATTTTGCGCACTTATTGTGCTTAGTCCGGCTGCACCTGTAGGCGACTTTTGCGTGGAGAGTTCTTTGGAGAGGACTTCGATTTTGCGCACTTATTGTGCTTAGTCCGGCTGCACCCGTAGGCGACTTTTGCGCGGAGAGTCCTTTGGAGAGGACTTCGATTTTGCGCACTTATTGTGCTTAGTCCGGCTGCACCCATAGGCGACTTTTGCACGGAGAGTCCTTTGGAGAGGACTTCGATTTTGCGCACTTATTGTGCTTAGTTCGGCTGCACCCGTAGGCGACTTTTGCGCGGAGAGTCCTTTGGAGAGGACTTCGATTTTGCGCACTTATTGTGCTTAGTCCGGTTGCACCCGTAGGTGACTTTTGCGCGGAGTGTCGCACACAAGGGTAGCCAGCGCTGTCCCTCGCGGTGACTTTGGTGTAGTCGAATGCTGAAGACCGTTGAAGCGGTCTTTTTCGACATTGGCTTAGTTTTTGCGGGGGATTTTTGCTTGTATATTACATGGCTCCGCCTCATTAAAAACCTCACCCCCCTTGGAGGAAAAGAGTGCGGGCCGGAATAATAATGTTTGGCGAATTACAAGGGCGTGATGGCCCTGAGGGTTCAAACAAAAAATTTGCGAAGACTGTCTATATTCCAGGAATGTTCCAGGTCTTCGCCAGATTAAGTTGTTAATCTGTACGCGCTGGGAGATGACTTCGTCTTGACGATAAATGGTCCTTCCCACTTTGGTTCCAGCTTACCTCGTGACTCTGTCCGGGTTGTCCGGATGAGTACGAGGTCCCCTTCGTTGAATTCTCTTGGGACGACCGCGTGGTCGCGTCAGGCCTTCGTTTGGGCTTGATATATGTTGAGGGCCTGCAGGGTGAAGACGCGATCTCCGTCGATGAGGTCTTTGGAAGTTGGCTCGTCGACGTCGGGTACTGCTGAAGCGGTTGTCCGTGGGGACCCATGTTTGATTTCCTGCGGGGTCATGGCCTCTGATCTGTATAGGAGGCGAAAAGGAGTGAATTCAGTCGCCCGACACTCGGTCGTGTTCAGTGCCCAGACTGCTTCAGGTAATAGGTCGGCCCATTTGCCCTTCTTTTCGTCGAGGAGCATTTTCTTGATCGCTGTGAAAATCTTGCCGTTGGCGCGCTCCACGATGCCGTTGGATTGTGGGTGGTAGACTGAGGCGAAGGCGAGCTTGGTGCCAATGGAGAAGCAGAAATCCCTGAACTCTTGACTGTCAAATAGCTTGCCATTGTCAACTGTGAGCTCGGACGGGACTCCGAATCGGCAAACAATGTTTTGCCAGAAGAATTTCTGTGCAGTCTTCGATGTTATTATGGATACCGCCCTCGCCTCGATCCACTTGGTAAAATACTCAACGGCGACGAAGGTGAACTTGAGATTCCCTTGGGTCGTGGGTAGTGGCTCGACAATGTCCAGGCCCCAGCGCTGAAGGGGCCACGTGTGTGCGATTAGCTTTGTGAATTGCGAAGGGCTTCCCGAGCGTGGAGAAAATTTCTGGCAGGCTTCGCATGACCTTGTGACCCGGTTTGCGGCGCAGATCATGGCGGTCCAGTAGAATCCTTGATGGATCACCTTGGCAGCTAGGGCCCTGGGCCCTGCGTGAGAGCCGCAGGTCCCGCTGTGGACTTCACACAGGATTTGGACGCTTTCGGTTTCGGTGACACATTTGAGCACGGGTTGGCTGACCCCTTCTTGTAATGCTGGCCTTCGATGAGAGCGAAGTCCAAGCTTCGGTGTTTGAGGCGCTTGGCCTCGTTGACATCGGTTGGATGGTAGTATCCTTGCAGGAACAGGGTTATTGGTGCTCGCCAGTCTTCGGTCATAATGAGGTTGACTATGCGGTGGCCTTCGCTGTCGTTGGTTATTTGTAGGCCCTCTGGGCTGCAAACGGCTGGTGTGCCGATGACATGGTAGAATACGTCCGAGGGTAGGGCCTCGCCCCTAGCGGCTGCTTTGGCCAACGCGTCGGCCTCCTCATTCTTGGCGCGGTCTACATGCTGCAAGGTGAAGCCTTTGAATTGTCTCTCGAGACTGTGGATAGCTGCGAGGTACTGCATAAGTGCGGGGTCCTTCGCTGCGTAATCTTTCTCGATTTGGCCGGCAACTATCTTGGACTCTGTTCTGACTATGCAGGTAATGATGCCAAGTGCCCTTAGCTTGCGAAGGCCGAGGATGACAGCTTTGTACTCTGCTATATTGTTGGTGCACCTGTCAGACTCCAAAGCAAAGCTGAGGCGTGCGGCATATTTGTGCTTGATCCCTGCGGGTGAGGTGATGACTGCAGCGATGCCTGCCCCCGCATGGCACCATGCGCCGTCGCAATGGATGGTCCACACCGTTTCCACAGACGTGTCCGGATGCGTTATTGGCCCGGTCCAGTCGACGATGAAGTCTACCAGGACTTGTGACTTAATGGCTGTCTGAGGCTCGAAGGTGATATGGTAGCCGGAGAGCTCGGCTGCCCATTTGGCGATCCGGACTGTCGCCTTCGGATTTCTGAATAATTCACTGAGTCCCCTGTCCGAGGTGACCCGCACCTTGAATGCTTCAAAATAATGGTGCAATTTGCGTGAAGCCATGACTACTGCGTAGGCAATTTTTTCCAGTTCTGTCATATTGCATTTGGATGCTGTGAGTACTTTGGAGACATAGTAAACTGGACATTGCCTAGTCGTGCCTTCTCTGTCCTGCTCCTGAACCAGCGCCGCACTGACCGCGTGCGGCGAAGCCACGACATAGAGCAACAAGGGTAGCGAGGGGTTGGGGCTTGAAAGAATTGCCAGTTCTGACAGATGCTGCTTTAGTGAAGCGAAGGCCGCCGCTTGCTCTGGTCCCCATGCGAAGTCTTTTGCGCCTTGTAGTGTTTTGAGGAAAGGTAGGCTTCGCTCTGCGGATTTGGAGATGAATCTGTTAAGGGTGGCCAATCTGCCGGTCAGTCGTTGGACATCTCTGGCTGACTGTGGGGGCGTCATGTTGATGATGGCCTGTATTTTGGTCGGGTTGGCTTCGATTCCACGGTGCGACACCAGGTACCCCAATATCTTCCCCTAGCAAACGCCGAAGACGCACTTTTCGGGGTTTAGACGAAGTCGTGCGTCTCGCATGTTCGCGAATGTTTCTGCGAGGTCAGCCAGATGGTCTTCTTTGCTTTTGCTGGTAACGACGATGTCGTCCACATACGTAAATATGTTTCTGCCGAGTTGGCTCTCGAGCACCGTTCTGGTGAGACGAGAGAATGTGGACCCAGCGTTCTTGAGACCCTCCGGCATTCTAATGAAGCAGTATGTGCCGAAGGGTGTTATGAAGCTGGTGCTGGCCTTGTCTTCCTCCTTCATATAAATTTGGTGGTAATCGAAGAAGCAGTCGAGGAGTGACATGACTTTGCAGCCTGCCGCGCTATCGACGATCTTGTCGATCCGAGGCAGCGGGAAATTATCCTTGGGGCAGGCTTTGTTGAGGCTGGTGAAATCGATACACATCCGCCATTTGTCGTTCTTCTTTTGCACCATGACTACGTTGGCGAGCCACGTAGGGTAGGCGACTGGCTCGATGAACTTGGCCTCAAGCAGGCGGTGTACCTTGGCCTTGGCGGCTTCTGTCTTCTCATCAGACATCTTGCGTAGCCGTTGCTTCTTCGGTCTTACCGAAGGGTCAATTCCCAAGCTGTGCTCGATGATAGAGCGACTGACTCCAACCAGGTCGAGGGCGGACCAGGCAAAGACGTCCTTATTTTTGGACAAACAGGAGAGGAGTCTCTCCTCGTCGTGCGAGGTGAGGTCTTCGCTTATGATGACCGTTTACTTGGGCGTTGACCGGTCAAGGGGGACAGTCTTGGTCCCATCGTTGCTCTGCAGCTGTGCCTTTTCATGTTCTTTGGCGATCGGGCTGTTTGACTTGGGGGCTTCGCGCTGCGCCGTGAGGCATTGTACGTTCCTTTGCCCTGGAACGAAGTCTCTTTCTATGTTGCACGCGGCCTGCTGGTTGCCGTAAACTGTGATTGCGCCTTGTGGACCCGGGATCTTCATGCACAGATAGAGTCCATGAATGGCTGCTTCAAACTTGTTGATGGAGCCACGACCCATGATGGCGTTGTACGGGTACACCATGTCGACAATGTCGAAAGTAATCTGCTCACTTCGGGCATTGGGTGCTACGCCGAAGGAGAGAGGTAGTTCTATTTTGCCGACAGGAAAGGTGCCCTTGCCGCCGAAGCCATACAGTGGGTTGTCCGAAGGCTTGAGCAAGCTGTGGCTGATGCCCACGCGATCGAAGGCGTGGAGGAAAATGATATCCGCCTGGCTGCCGTTGTCCACTAAGACTTTGTGTAGGTCCCAGCCTGCCACGCTGTAGTTGATTACCATGGCGTCGATGTGGGGTGCACTGCGCAGGTCGACGTCTCTGGCGTCGAAGGTCAACGGCACATGGGACCACTTCGTCTGTACGATTGGGCCAGTGACGACGACGTGGTTGACGCTGCGGTAGTGGTCCCTCTTCTGCCGCTTTGTGTCGAAGTCAGCGCTGGATCCCCTAGTGATCATGTGAATGACTCCGTGATACGGCTGATCAGCGAAGTCTTCTTGTTTTGGTGCGTGGGGGTTATGGATGTTTGGCTGTTGCGGGTGCGGAGGTGGGGGTGGGGGAGGCACGATTTGTACCTCCTGATGTTGGTATACGTGGTTGGGTGGGTGCTGAGCGGGGCCATGGTTGTATGGTGGTGGGAGTTGTTGATATGTGTGCGTGACAACTCTTGGGTTGTCGGCTGGTTGCGCCCGAGACATCCTGTCTCTGGTGGCCTTCGTCTCCGGGCAGTCCCTTGTTGGGTGCACGCAGTCTTCACCGTGGAACAAGCAGTAAAATCTGTGCGGTTGCTGCGCCCGTCGTCGGCCTCGGCCGCGGGTCCCTCCGCCGCGGCCCTGGGGGGATAATCTTGGCGGTGAGAGGCCTCACCAGCGGGGTGCTGGTTGGCAATATTGTGTACCTGCTGCTGGCTGCGGCTGTCTCGACCGGGTTCCGTCTATGAAGGCCTTGTCCACGTGCGGCTGGACTGCAGAGGGTCTTTGGGTTTCCTCTGGGACTCGACCTTGCGCTGGTGGAGCTCTTTGGATCTAGCGTACTTCTCGAACAGCTGATACAGCTCTTGGAGGTTCTTGGGTGGATCTCTGATGCAGTGGCTGTAAAGGACGCCAGCCCAAAGGCCACTGATGGCATAGTGAATGGCTATTTGGTCATCGGCCGAAGGCAGTTATGACTTGAGGGTTAGGAACTTGCGGTAGTACTCCCGCAGAGTCACTCTTTCCAGCTGCTTACAGAGTGACAGTTCGACCAAAGCGTCGGTGTCTGGACGGTACCCTTGGAAGTTGAGTAGAAATTTGTCCCGGAGACTTCTCCAGGAGTTGATGGATAGCGGGGGCAATCTGGTGTACCAAGTGAGAGCCGGGCCTTCGAGGGCGATGATGAATGACTTGGCCATCGTGGCGTCGTCCCCTCCGGCTGATGCAACGGCGACTTGATATCTCATGATATACTGTGCCGGGTCAGTGCTGTCATTGTACTTGGGGTAGGTCCCTACCCTGAAATTGGTGGGCCATGGTGACACTTGCAGCTGCGGCGCCAGGGGGCTTCGCTCGTCAAGGTAATTGATGCCTTGGAAAGCTACGGCGTGCGGGATGAAGGGCCCGCGGTGAGGGACGAATAGGTCTTCGACCGGCGCGCGCTGCTGGAGGGGCGGGCCATGCTGCTGCAGATCGTGTTGGCATTCGCGCTGCAGGAGCGCAATCTCTTGCTCAAGCTCCTGGGCCCTCTGCTCTTCATCTCGTATCATTTGGCGCAGCTTGGCCTGCACAGTGACGCGTTGGCGTTTGGCCTCGAGGATTTTCTTCTGCTTCTGAAGATTGCAGTTTCTGAGGCACACGGCTCGTAGCTGTAGCTACTCTTCTGCCGAGACGCCGAGGACCTCGCCGTCCTCTGCTGCGTCCTTGCCCGCTGGTGGTGCAAAGCCTGGGGGTGGCACTTGTGGCTGCCCTTCGGAGCTGCAGGTGCGAAGGGTGCCTTCTGGAGTGTGTTGGTCATTGTGCTGTCTCTTGCTGTGTGCTTCATCTTCACCAGCTCCTTGGTGGGTGTTGTCGGCGAGGGCCTTGCCCTTTTTCTCAGCTAACAGGGCTGCCTTCGCTGCTTCGTCGACGGATGGGGCTGCCTTTGAGTTAGCTCTTTTGGGTGCCATCGCGGGTGATTTTTCGTAGCACGAACGGTGGGCGCCAATGTTGGAACTCGTGTTCCCGGACAGGTTGTTTCCAACAGGGGGTTGAGTGAGGTGGGAACACGGTTTGATTGGAGGCAACAATTGCTCTGTTAATCTAGCCCCTTAAGGGCACTGTACGGGGGTATTTATAGGCGCCTGAGCGCCCAACGTCTCGGTTTAAGGACGCATGTGCCCTCAAGCGCCTAGGTCATTCTCGGAATATTCCCATAAAGCGGGGTTACAGATGGTCATTACATAAAAGCGTTTACAAATCGGGCCCATAATACAACCGGCCGCGTGGGGCCTGTTACAATGGGCCAAATTCCACGTGGGCCTTTGTGTTCGACGAGGACGCGGGGCGGGGTGACCTTGTCGTGGGCCTTCGCCTTGCAACGTGTTCGACGAAGGGTGGGAGCTGCCAGTCATTTTGCCTCCATTGAGGCAGCGAGATTGGCGAAGGCTTCGAGCGAGGGGTTGATGTAGCGAGACTGGCAAAGGCTTCGAGCGAGGGGTAGTGTCTTCGCCTTCGCCCCAACACGCTCTTCACGTCCATTTGGAACAACCTGAAAGAATGGTGAGCGGCGTAGGCTAACAAAATACGAATCGACTCTAGCCTAGCCACAGGAGCAAAAGTCTCCTCAAAGTCCAAACCTGTGACTTGGGCATAACCTTTTGCCACAAGTCGAGCCTTGTTCCTTGTCACCACCCCATGCTCGTCCTGTTTGTTGCGGAACACCCACTTGGTTCCCACAACGTTTTGCTTGGGACGTGGCACCAGTGTCCAAACTTCATTTCGCTTGAAGTTGTTGAGCTCTTCCTGCATGGCCAACACCCAGTCCGGATCTAGCAAGGCCTCTTCTACCCTGAAAGGCTCAATAGAAGAGACAAAAGAGTAATGCTCACAAAAATTAGCTAATCTAGAGCGAGTGGTTACTCCCTTGCTAATATCTCCCAATATCTGGTCGACGGGATGATTCCTTTGAATCGTCGCTCGAACTTGAGTTGGAGGGACCTGTGGTACTTCTTCCTCCTCATCTTGGACATCCTGTGCTCCCCCTTAATCACATGCCTCTCCTTGAGGGACCTGTTCGTCATCTTGAGTTGGGGAATGCACCATCATTGAGGAAGAAGGTTGATCTTGCTCCTTGTGTTCCTGTGGTCGCACATCTCCAATTGCTACGGTGCGAATTGCATCCGTTGGAACATCATCCTCATCTACATCATCAAGATCAACTTGCTCTCTTGGAGAGCCATTAGTTTCATCAAATACAACGTTGCTGGAGACTTCAACCAAACCCGATGATTTGTTGAAGACTCTATACGCCTTTGTATTTGAGTCATAACCTAACAAAAACACTTCTACAGCTTTGGGAGCAAATTTTGAATTCCTACCTTTCTTCACTAGAATGTAGCATTTACTCCCAAAGACTCGAAAATATGAAACGTTGGGTTTGTTACTGGTTAGAAGTTCGTACGACGTCTTCTTGAGGAGGCGATGAAGGTAGACCCGGTTTATGGCGTGGCAAGCTGTGTTCACAGCTTCCGCCCAAAACCGCTCGGGCGTCTTGAATTCTCCAAGCATCGTCCTCACCATGTCTATAAGCGTCCTGTTCTTCCTCTCTACCACACCGTTTTGCTGTGGTGTGTAGGGAGCAGAGAACTCGTGCTTGATTCCTTCCTCCTCAAGAAACTCCTCCACTTGAAAGTTCTGAATTCGGACCCGTTGTCGCTTCTGATCTTTTCACCTTGAGCTCAAATTCGTTTTGAGCTCGCCTTAGAAAGCGCTTGAGGGTCCCTTGGGTTTCTGATTTATCCTGCAAGAAGAATACCCAAGTGAAGCAGGAAAAATCATCATCAACAACAAGACCATACTTACTTCCCCCGATGCTAAGGTAGGCGACGGGTCCGAAGAGGTCCATATGCAGTAGCTCCAGAGGTCTTGATGTAGTCATCACATTCTTGTTGTGATGAGTGCTTCCCACCTGTTTACCTGCTTGACAGGCTGCACAAGGTCTATCTTTTTCGAAAAACACATTTGTTAGACCTAACACATGTTCTCCCTTTATAAGTTTGTGAAGGTTCTTCATCCCAACATGTGCTAGACGGCGATGCCACAGCCAGCCGATGCTAGTATTAGCAATTAAGCATGCATCTAGACCGGACTCCTCCTTCAAAAAATCAACTAAATAGAGTTTGTCGTCTAGTACACCCTTAAAAGCTAATGAACCATCACTCCTTCTAAAGACAGACACATCTACATTGGTAAATAAGCAATTGTAACCCATATTACACAGTTGACTAACGGACAACAAGTTATACCCTAGCGATTCAACTAAGAACACATTAGAAATGGAATGCTTGGATGAAATAGCTACCTTCCCTAGTCCTTTAACCTTGCCTTGATTCCCGTCTCCAAAGATGATCGAATCTTGGGAATCTTTGTTCTTGACGTAGGAGGTGAACATCTTCTTCTCCCCTGTCATGTGGTTTGTGCATCCGCTGTCGATAATCCAGCTTGAGCCCCTGGATGCATAAACCAGCAAGGCAAATTAGGCTTGGGTTTTAGGTACCCAACACTTGTTGGGTCCTACAAGGTTAGTAACAATAGCCTTAGGGACCCAAATGCAAGTCTTATCTCCTTTGCACTTGGCCCCCAACTTCCTAGCAATTACTTTCTTATTCTTACTACAAATTGCAAAAGACGCATTGCAAGCATGGTAAATTATAGAAGGTTCATTACTTACTTTCCTAGGCACATGAACAACATTTTTCCTAGGCATATTTCTACCATGCACAACAGAGGAACTCAAGGCAATCATAGCATGTGAATCATAAGCATAACTTCTATGAGCATTTCTAGAAAATTTTCTATTACTATAGATGAAAGCATGATTCCTTTGAACATTACTAGTCATAGGGGCCTTCCCTTTGTCCTTGGCAGAGATGGGAGCCCTTTGACTTGTTAAGTTCTTGGCTTCCCTTCGAAAGCCAAGCCCATCCTTAATTGTGGAATGTCTACCAACAGTGTAGGCATCCCTTGCAAATTTTAGTTTATCAAAATCATTTTTGCTAGTCTTAAGTTGGGCATTAAGACTAGCCACTTCATCATTTAATCTAGTAATAGAAATTAAATGTTCACTACAAGCATCAACATTAAAATCCTTACACCTATTGCAAATCACAACATGTTCCACACAAGAACTAGATTTATTTACTACTTCTAGCTTAGCATTTAAATCATCATTAATACTCTTTAAATTAGACACAGTTTCATGACAAGTAGATAATTCACAAGAAAGCATTTCATTTCTCTTAACCTCTAAAGCAAGAGACTTTTGCACACTTACAAATTTATCATGCTCTTCATATAAGAGATCCTCTTGTTTTTCTAAAAGTCTATTCTTTTCATTTAATGCATCAATCAATTCATTATTTTTTTCTATCTTGGTTCTATCTAGACCTTTAAACAAGCTAGAATAGTCTACCTCATCATCACTAGACTCTTCATCGCTAGAAGAAGCACATGTAGAGGTATCTTGAGCACTTACCTTCTTCTCCTTTGCCATGAGGCAGGTGTGACGCTCATTAGGGAAGAGAGACGACTTGTTGAAGGCCGAGGTGGCGAGTCCTTCGTCGTCGGAGTCGGACGAAGAGCAATCCGAATCCCACTCCTTGCCGAGGTGAGCCTCGCCCTTAGCCTTCTTATAATACTTCTTTTACTCTCTCTTCCCGCCTTTTTCTTGTCCCTGGTCACTATCATTATCGGGACAATTAGCAATAAAGTGACCAGTCTTACCACACTTGAAGCAGGAGCGCTTTCCCTTTGTCCTGCTCTTATTAGGATGCTCCTTGCGACCCTTTAGCGCCGTCTTGAAGCGCTTGATGATGAGGGCCATTTCTTCCTCTTTAAGCCCGGCCGCCTCAACTTGCGCCACCTTGCTAGGTAGCGTCTCCCTGCTACTAGTTGCCTTGAGAGCGATGGGTTGAGGCTCGTAGATGGGCATTAGGCCATTGAGAGCATCATCCACATAGCGGGCTTCTTTAATCATCATCCGCCCGCTCACAAATTTTCCGAGTATCTCCTCGGGCGTCATCTTTGTGTACCTAGGATTTTCACGAATTGAGTTCACAAGATGAGGATCAATGACAGTAAAGGACCTGAGCATAAGTCGGACGACGTCGTGGTCCGTCCATCTCGTGCTCCCATAGCTCCTGATTTTGTTGACCAGGGTCTTGAGCCTGTTGTACGTTTGCGTTGGCTCCTCACCCCTGATCATAGCGAACCTTCCCAACTCGCCCTCCACCAACTCTATCTTGGTGATTATGGTGGCATAGTTCTCCTCATGCGAGATCTTGAGGGTGTCCCATATTTGCTTGGCATTATCCAAGCCGCTCACCTTGTTGTATTCATCCCTGCATAACGAAGCTAACAAAACAGTGACAGCTTGTGCATTTTTATGAATTTGTTCGTTGATGAATACTGGGTTATCCGTACTATCAAATTGCATTCCATTCTCTACTATCTCCCAAATGCTAGGATGGAGAGAGAAGAGGTGACTACGTATTTTGTGACTCCAAAAAGCGTAGTCCTCTCCATCAAAGTGAGGAGGTTTACCAAGAGGAATAGAAAGCAAATGAGCATTGGAATTATACGGAATACGAGAATAGTCAAAAGAAAAGTTTGAGTTGACCGGTTTCTTCTTCTCGTCGTAGTCGTCGTCTCTTTGGGAAGAAGAGGACTCGTCGCTGTTGTAGTAGACGATCTTCTTGATACGCCTCTTCTTCTTCCCATCCTTCTTCTTACGACTCGAGCCAGAGTCAGTAGGTTTGTCGTCCCTTGGCTCGTTGAAGATGGACTCCTTCTCCTTATCGTTGACCACCATCCCCTTTCCTTTAGGATCCATCTCTCCGAGCGATTAGTACCTTTTGTGAAGAGAACGGCTCTGATACCAATTAAGAGCACCTAGAGGGGGGTGAATAGGTGATCCTGTAAAAACTTAATACTTATTGCCACAAAAACTAATGTTAAGTGTTAGTGCAATAGAATCAAGTAGCTAGAGAGGAGTACTTGTGAAACACAGAAACCACAGAGAAAAACAACACAGTAGACACAGTGGTTTATCCCGTGGTTCGGCCAAGTACAAAACTTGCCTACTCCACGTTGTGGCGTCCTAATGGACGAGGGTTGCACTCAACCCCTCTCAAGTGATCCAACGATCAACTTGAATACCACGGTGTTCCTTTTCTTATCTCTTTTCCCTTTTGCGAGGAATCTCCACAAGTTGGAGTCTCTTGCCCTTACAACAAATATCAATGTAAAAGCACTAGAGTAAGGGAGGGAAGCAACACACACAAATCCACAGCAATGCACACACACAGGCCAAGACTTGAGCTCAAATGAAATGCACAAGTTCACCACTAGAACAGAGCTCAAATCACTAAGAAAATCGATCGAGTGTGCCGAGACGGAGTGTGAGAGTCTTAGAATGTTCAAAGTATGCTTGGTGTGCTCCTCCATGCGCCTAGGGGTCCCTTTTATAGCCCCAAGGCAGCTAGGAGCCGTTGGAAGCAATCTAGGAAGGCAATTCTTGCCTTCTGTCGGGTGGCGCACCGGACAGTCCGGTGCACCACCGGACAAGCACTGTTCAGTGTCCGGTGCAGATTGCCTTCCGAAAATAGCTCAGTCGACCGTTGCAGAAATGGAGCCATTGGCGCACCGGACACTGTCCGGTGCGCATCGGACAGTCCAGTGCCCCCTGCCGACCGTTGGCGCGCCCACGCGTCACGCGTGGATTGCGCGGCCGACCATTGGCGCAGTCGACCGTTGGCTCACCGGACAGTCCGGTGCCTCACCGGACCGTCCGATGAATTATAGTCGTACGCCGTTGAACAATTCCCGAGAGCGACGACTTCGCCGCAGACAGCTCACCGGACAGTCCGGTGAATTATAGCCGTACACCGCCGTCAGTTCCCGAGAGTGGCCTGTTCACTAGAGGCTGGCCTGGCGCACCGGACAGTCCGGTGTGCCAGACTGCGCTGAGTCTTGGCTATTCTAGCCAAGATCTTTTCTTCTTCTCTTTTCTTTGATTCCAGCACTTAGACAAATATATTAGTACACAAAAACCAATGTACTAAGTCTAGAATCATACCTTCTTGTTGATTTGCACTTCATCAATCATTTGGCACAAGATTATTCACTCAATACGTGTTGGGCACTTAATCACCAACACTATACTAGAAATGGCCCAAGGGCACATTTCCCTTTCAGTATTGATGACTTATTTGATCAGATGAGAGGTGCTAGGGTGTTCTCTAAGATTGACCTCAGGTTGGGCTACCATCAAATGAAGATTCGGTCATCTGATATTCCCAAGACGACTTTTTCTACTCGATATGGTCTATATGAGTTCACAGTCATGTCATTTGGCTTAACTAATGCACCAGCTTATTTTATGAATTTGATGAATAAGGTGTTTATGGAGTGTCTTGATAAATTCGTCATAGTATTCATCGATGACGTTCTTATTTATTCTAAGAATGATAGTGAGCATGAGGAGCATTTGCGGATGGTGTTACAGAAGTTACGGGATAATCAGCTTTATGCCAAATTTACCAAGTGTGACTTCTGGCTTGATGAAGTACATTTTCTCGGGCATATCATCTCCAAAGGAGGAATCGCTGCTGATCCGGTTAAAGTAACAGCAATAATGGATTGGAAGACACCCAGTACAGTTTTAGAGATCCGGAGTTTCTTGGGACTCGCAGATTATTACCAGTAATTCATTGAAGGGTTCTCTAAGATTCCTAAGCCTATGACCTCATTGATGGAGAAGGGCAAGTAGTTTAAGTGGACTGAGAAATGTCAAGAGAGTTTCGATCAGTTGAGATCTAAATTGATGGCTGGTCCAGTACTGATTATGCCAGATCTATAGAAGAATTTTGATGTATATTGTGATGCAAGTCATCAGGGCCTGGGATGTGTGCTTATGCAGGAAGGACATGCCATTGCCTACGTGTCTCGCCAGTTGCGGAAACACGAGTTAAACTACCCCACTCATGACTTAGAACTGGCAGCCGTTGTGCATGCTCTCAAGATTTGGAGGCACTATATTATGGGGACCAGGTGTCGAATCTACACCGATCACAAGAGCTTGAAGTACATTTTCACTCAAAAGGATCTTAACCTTAGGCAACACCGATGGTTGGAGCTCATCAAGGATTATGACCTAGAAATTCACTATAATCCGGGCAAGGCGAATCTCGTTGCGGATGCCTTGAGTCGAAAGGGGCAGGTTCATGCAGCTATTGTCACCCAGTTACCCGATGAGTTAGCAAAATATTTTGAGAGGCTCAATCTGGGAATAGTTGCTCACACTAAAGGAATTACCATCGAGTTGGAACCTACCTTAGATCAAGAAATACGAAAAGGTCAGATCGGTGATGCCAAAATTCAAGAGATCAAGGATATGATAACAGAGGGTAGAGGCCCAGATTTCACGTAGGATGAGCAAGGCACGATATGGTTCAAGAACCGGATTTATGTTCCTGATATCGATAGTCTTCGTGAGACCATATTGAAGGAGGCACATGACTCAGTTTATCCTATCCACCCTGGTAGTACTAAGATGTACCAGGACTTGAAGCAGAATTATTGGTGGCATGGACTAAAGAAGGATGTTGCTTCACATGTTGCACTTTGTGATGTTTGCTAGAGGGTGAAAGAGGAACATCAAAGACCTGCTGGTTTACTACACCCGCTTAAGATACCTGAGTGGAAATGGGAAGAGATTGGCATGGACTTCATTGTTGGATTACCCCGCACATCTACTGGGTATGACTCTATATGGGTGATTGTGGACAGGCTAACTAAAGTAGCCCACTTTATTCCAGTGAAGACCACATATTCAGGAGCCAAGCTAGCAGAGTTGTACATGGCACAGATTGTATGCTTACATGGGGTGCCAAAGAAGATTGTGTCAGATCGGGGATCACAGTTTACTTCTCGGTACTGGAAGAAGTTGCATGAGTCCTTGGATACAAGATTGAATTTTAGTTCGGCTTACCATCCTCAGACTGATGGGCAGATTGAGAGGACCAACCAAGTGCTAGAGGATATGTTAAGAGCTTGTGCTCTTAAGCATGGTGGAAGTTGGGATAAGAGTTTGCCCTATGCGGAGTTCTCTTACAACAATAGCTACCAGGCCAGTTTGAAGATGTCACCATTTGAGGCTTTGTATGGCAGAAAGTGCAGGACTCCATTGTATTGGGATCAAACTGGTGAAAGGCAGTTATTTGGGCCAGAGATTATACAAGAAGCAGAGGAACAAGTTCATCAAATAAGGGAGAATCTGAGAACTGCACAGTCAAGGCAGAAGAGCTATGTTGATACCCGCAGAAGACTGCTAGAGTTTAAGGAGGGTGATCATGTCTATTTGAAGGTGTCACCACTCTGGGGTATGAGAAGATTTAAAGTCAAAGGAAAGGTGTCCCCTCGCTTTATTGGACCCTTCTTGATCTTAAAGTGAGTGGGAGAGGTTACATATCAATTGGAGTTACCGGATCATCTTGCGGATGTTCATGATGTCTTTCATGTATCTCAGCTGAAGAAATGTCTCAGGGTACCTGAAGAGCAGCTACCAATGGAAGAACTTAGTGTTCAAGATGACCTGACTTATGATGAGTATCCCATCAAGATTCTTGATACACTGACTCGTGTCACGAGAAATAAGGTGATACAGATGTGCAAAGTTCAATGGAGTCACCATGGAGAAGATGAAGCTACTTGGGAGAGAGAAGAAGAACTTCGCATAAATTTTCCCCATCTTTTCCCTAGATCTCCTTAAATCTCGAGGACGAGATTCTTTGTAAGGGGGGTAGGATTTGTAATACTCAAAATTGTATAAAAGGATTATATAGTAATTTCCTTATTTTATGTGCCTCATTTGCATCATAAAAAAGAGCATACATAAAATTTAGAGATGAATTAAAACAAATGATAAAAAATATGCATCATGTTGGAGTTATATGTTTGTGCATTAAATAAAAATAATAAGGATAATAATTATAATAAGATAATAAATACTAGAAGTTGGATTAAACCCTAAATTAAAATTTGGGTTTTTGAAAATAAGAAGAAGAGAAATGATATAAAAATATGAATAATATAATTATATTTCTGAAATTGGTATTTTTAACCTCACAAAAGTAATAGAGAATAATTTAGCACAAGTTTGAATTCAAAATTTGAAGTCCAAATTTAATTTGGAAATGGAGAAAAGAAATTAGAGCATGAATAGAAAAGAAAAGAATAAAACCAAAACTACTCTAACTGGGCTCACAGCGCGCTTTCGGCCCATTTCCAAATTTCTTCTGCACGCGGCCCACCTCCACGCACTACGTGCGCGCTCGACCGGCTGACTTCGCGGGCCCATCTGTCTGCCGCTACGCTATCCTCCCCGCTCGCGCTCGCTCTTTCCCCCCATCTCTGGCGTGTGGGCCGGTGTCGTTAGTACCGGCTTCAACCACCCAGCCGAAAAGCTCGCCGCCGCAACGGAACCCTTGCGCGCGCCGTTGCCTGTGTCACTAAGCGACCGAGCCCGCATGGCTGAGACTCTACCCCGCGCGTGCTGTCCGGTCGATCGACTGCCAGGTGGGGCCGGGCAGACGCGGTCGCCCTTCAACTGACCGCCCGGCAATGGCGCACGTTCACCGTCGAATCTAGGGAGGTCGTTGCCCACCTCGGCCACCTCGCGACTATATGGGTCCCCAGAACCCTAGCCGACCTATTCATCCCATTTTGGAAACTCGCCTCGCCAAATACTGCATCGCCGCCGTAGCACCGAGAGGAGTGAGCGTCGCCGCAGCCTGCCCTCGGCTACGTTGCCGTTGGGGTCTTGGGGAGGAGTCTTGGAGCTTCGCCGCATCACCAGGAAGAGGTCCTTGGTGGCATTTGGCGAAATTGACCCTCAGGGCGGCCCCAATTCCTCGCCGCACTTCAACCCCGCCATGGAACCGCATTGCTGTGTGGGCAGAGAAGTTGTCGCCCCGATCCGAGGTAAAACCACTCCTGTTGTGTTCGCGTATGCCTTCTCTACGCATAGGGTTATTTAGGAGGGGTATTGGACACCGGTAGTCCTCACTGCGGGGCTCGTCGACGTTCTTACACCGGGCGTAGGGGCGCCGCCGCCGTCGCATGTGTCCAGTGGGAGAAGACAATCGCGGGCCGGTGGATGATCTCTCGGCGGTTTATATCAGGCAGCGTATACCGGTTCGTTCAAATTACATGACGACCGTCCGATCAGGATCAGATGGTAAGTTCTCGCACCAGGACTCATTAAATCTGGGCCGTAGATAGTTGATCGTGCGGTCCTCACAGCGTACCGGTTCAGTGTGTATGGGATCTAATCCCGTGCGCCCATCTCAGATCGGGCGGCTGAGATCCAATCATACCCCTTCGCGGGTATATTTTGTTTAAAAGCCCCCGCCAAACACCGAAAACAACCCGCGGTCCTCTGGGTACTATTCGCTGTGTCTAGGGATTCTTCTTCGCTAGCCTCTGATTTTTCTGAAAATAGACGCCCAATCTAGAACTTATTTAAAATGAATAAATGAATTAGTAAATACATTTTGCTAGAACTTGTAAAATTCTTAGAAAATTCATTTTAACACCAAATTGATCCATTCCAATTTCTAAAATTTTGTAATATTATTGTCTATCATTTAGTGTCTCTGTTTTGACATGAAAACAGTAAGAAAATTAATTTCTCATTTAATCCTATTTCAAGCACATTAAACCTTTAGAAATTCATAATTTGAAATCTATAACTCCAAAATTAATGATTCATGTTCCTAGGATTTTATTTTAATATGTAGATTTTTATTTTGTATTTTATTTACATGAATGGTGTGATGTTAATTTCTACTATACTATGTATGGATTGTGTTGATACGAGTAGACGAGCAAGCTACTGTGGATCCTGAGGTTCAGCAGATAGAAGTAGCTGAGCAGGAGCTCATTGAAGGCAAGTTGTGCCCTTGATCACTTACTTTTTCCCAGACATGTTCTTATTAATTATAATGATCTGCATATGTTAATTTTGATGGGATCCAATAAGTTACCCCAGCTTTGGCTATCTTTATACCTTGTTACCACTAAATATTTTTGGGTAGTACTTGCTATTGCTTATTGTGGTTTTGGGTATGGAGATACACTATTCATGATCACATTTTTATTATCTATTTATTATTACTGCTCATGTTAAGATCATTATGTTAATGGGAATATGGAGCGACCACCTGGGAAAACAGTGCTACCACAAGGGTTTAATGGGACGCCCTTGGTAGATTAACTAGGAAAGCTAGTGGATGACTTCCTTACCCGAAAGGGGCAAGGGCAGTAGGGGAGTGGTCAGTGTAGGAAGGTCCTTGGGTTGATTTTGCTGCGATGGCGGTCAGGCAAGTGATTCCTACACTGGAGCTTCTTATAAACTGTAGCGGGATTTCTGAAGCTAGTGTAACTTTGTAAAGGCCTCGTAGTGTTACCTTGCCTCGCCTCCTCGGTAGAGGTGTATGGGATTGGCCGTCTCTTGGCAAATGGGTAACATGACTTGTGGGTAAAGATGCGCAACCTCTGCAGAGTGTAAAACTGGTATACTAGCTGTGCTCATGGTCATGAGCAGCTCGGACCCTCACATGATTAATCTATGGAATTTGGGATTATTTTATTATTACTTTATTACTAAGGTTTGTGAAAGGGAAATAGGGTCAAACCTTTTCCATATGAATTTTGGTGGTTGAATTGCCCAACACAAATTATTGGACTAACTAGTTTGCTCTAGAAGATATGTTCTACAGGTGCCAAAGGTTCACAACAAACCAATACAAAGATAAAAGAAAGGGTTCAAAACAAAGGAGCAAAGTTTAACCGAAGGCAGCCCTGGTCTGGCGCACCGGACTGTCCGGTGTGCCACTGGACAGTGTCTGGTGCACCACGGAGATCGACGCTGAACTTGCCAGCTTCGAGAATTTGGGACGCCGCTCCTCTATAATTCACCGGACTGTCCGGTGTGTCAGCGGAGCAACGGCAACTTCGCGCCAACGGTCGTCTGCAGAAGACATTTAATGCGCTACAGTGCACGCCTGCGCGCGCAGAAGTCAGAGCAGGCGCCAGAAGGCGCACCGGATAGTCTATAGGACCTGTCCGGTGCACCACCGGACTGTCCGGTGGTCCCAATTGTCAGAGCTCCAACGGTCGGAACCCAATGGCCTGGTGACATGGCCGGCGCACTGGACAATATCCGGTGGCGCACTGGACTGTCCGGTGCACCATAAGACAGAAGCCCTCACCAACGGTTCTTTTAGTGGTTGGGGCTATAAATACCCCCAACCACCACACTTCAATGTATCCAAGTTTTCATCCTTCAAATCTCATACAAGAGCTATAGCATTCAATACAAGACACAAACAAAGAGATCAAATCCTCTCCCAAGTCCGAAATCACTCCAAACATATTAGTGACTAGAGAGAGACTTTTGTGTTCTTTTGAGCTCTTACGCTTGGATTGCTTTTCTTCTTCCTCATTCTTGTTTCCATAACACTTGTAATCAAAACAAGAGACACCAATTGTGTGGTGGTCCTTGTAGTGGACTTAGTGTCCCATTTGATTGAGAAGAGAAGCTCACTCGGTCTAAGTGACCGTTTGAGAGAGGGAAAGGGTTGAAAGAGACCAGGTCTTTGTGACCACCTCAATGGGGAGTAGGTTCGCAAGAACCGAACCTTGGTAAAACAAATCACCGTGCCATCCACTCTTATTTTCTTGTGATTTGTTTTGGCCCTCTCTTTCGGACTCGTTTATATTTCTAACGCTAACCCTGGCTTGTAGATTGTGCTTAAGTTTATAATTTTCAGATTCCGCCTATTCACCCCCCCTCTAGGTGACTTTCAATTGGTATCAGAGCCTAGTGCTTCATTAGAGCCTAACCGCTCGAAGTGATGTCGGGAGAACACGCCAAGAAGGAGATGGTGACCGGCGAGAAGGCAACCACAAGCCACGGGAGGCTCCATCGGGAGAGTCCCGCAACAAGAAGAAGGAGGAATCACCTCCTCACAAGTCGCATCAGAGTGGCAAAAAGAAAAAGAAGATGAGGAAGGTGGTCTACTACGAGACCGACTCTTCGTCGCCATCCACCTCCGGCTCCGACGCGCCGTTCGTAACTTCTAAGCACCATGAGCACAAGAAGTTTAGTAAGATTCCCCTACACTACCCTCGCATTTCTAAACGTACTCCATTACTTTCTGTTCCATTAGGTAAACCACCGATTTTTGATGGTGAAGATTATAACATGTGGAGTGATAAAATGAGGCATCACCTAACCTCACTCCACACTAGTATTTGGAATGTTGTTGAGTTTGGTGTACAGGTACCATCCGTAGGGGATGAGGACTATGATTCGGACGAAGTTGCCCAAATCCGGCACTTCAACTCACAAGCTACCACAATACTCCTCGCCTCTCTAAGTCAAGAGGAGTATAACAAGGTGCAAGGATTGAAGAGCGCCAAGGAAATTTGGGACGTGCTCAAGACGGCGCACGAAGGAGACGAGGTGACCAAGATCACCAAGAGGGAAACGATCGAGGGGGAGCTCGGTCGCTTCATGCTCAACCAAGGAGAAGACCCGCAAGCCATGTACAACCGGCTAAAAACCTTGGTGAACCAAGTGCGCAACCTCGGGAGCACCAAGTGGGATGACCATGAAATGGTCAAGGTTATACTTAGATCACTCGTATTTCTTAACCCCACTCAAGTTCAATTAATTTGTGGTGATCCAAGATATAAACTAATGTCTCCCGAGGAAGTGATAGGCAAATTTGTGAGCTTTGAGTTGATGATCAAAGGCTCTAAGAAGATTATCGAGCAAGGCGCCTCCTCCTCCGTACCCGAAGCACAACCCATTGCGTTCAAAGCAATGGAGGAGAAGAAAGAAGACTCTACACCAAGTAGGGTCCCCATCGACGCTTCCAAGCTCGACAATGAGGAGATGGCGCTCATCATCAAGAGCTTCCGCCAAATCCTCAAACAAAGGAAGGGGAAAGATTACAAGCCCCATTCCAAGAAGGTTTGCTACAAGTGTGGTAAGCCCGGTCATTTCATTGCTAAATGTCCATTATCTAGTGATAGTGACAGGGGCAACGACAAGAAGGGAAAGAGGAGAGAAAAGAAGAGGTACTACAAGAAGAAGGGCGGTGATGCCCATGTTTGCCGGGAGTGGGACTCCGATGAGAGCTCCACCGACTCCTCCGACGAGGACGCCGCCAACATCGCCGTAAACAAAGGGCTCCTCTTCCCCAACGTCGGCCACAAGTGTCTTATGGCGAAGGACGGCAAGAAGAAGAAGGTAAAATCAAGATCCTCCACTAAATATGCAACCTCTAGTGATGAGGGTAATTCTAGTGATGAGGAGGATAACTTGCTTACTCTTTTTGCCAATCTTAACATGCAACAAAAAGAGAAATTAAATGAATTAATTAGTGTCATTCATGAGAAGGATGATCTCTTGGATAACCAAGAGGACTTCCTTATTAAAGAAAACAGCATGTTAAGACTAAAAATGCTTATGCTCAGGAGGTAGAGAAAAATGAAAAATTAACTAGTGAGCTAAGTATTTGCCATGACACTATTTCCAACCTTAGAATTGAGAATGCAAATTTGATTGCTAAGGTTGAGAAGTCAAACATTTGTGATGATTCAATTGTCAATCTTAGAAATGATAATGCTAATTTAATTGCCATGATTGATAAATTGAATGCCACACTTGCTAGCCTTAGGAATGAGAATGAAAAATTAATTGCTAAGGCTAAAGACTTAGATGTTTGCAATGTTTCCATTTCCAATCTTAGAGATGAGAATGCTATTTTACATGCTAAGATTGTTAAATTAAATGATTGCAAACCCTCTACATCTACCGTTAAGCATGTTTCTATTTGCACTAGATGTAGAGATGTTAATATAGATGCTATTCATGATCACCTTGCTTTAATTAAACAACAAAATGATCACATAGCTACATTAACTGCTAAAATCAATGAGCATGACTTGGAAAATGAGAAATTTAAATTTGCTAGAAGTATGCTCTATAGTGGGAGACGCCCTGGCATTAAGGATGGCATTGGCTTCCAACAGGGAGACAATGTCAAGCTTAATGCCTCTCCAAAAAGATTGTCTAACTTTGTTAAGGGTAAAGCTTCCATGGTTCAAGATAACGAGGGTTACATTTTGTACCCTACCGGCTATCCCGAACATAAGATTAGGAGAATTCATTCTAGGAAGTCTCACTCTGGCTCTCATCATGCTTTTATGTATAAGAGTGAGACATCTAGTTCTAGGCAATCCACTCATGCTAAATTGCCTAGGAAGAAAACTCCTATTGCATCAAATGATCATAATGTTTCAAAACTTTTGATGCTTCCTATGTGCTCACCAACAAATCAGGCAAAGTAGTTGCCAAATATGTTGGGGGCAAACACAAGAGGTCAAAAACTTGTGTTTGGGTACCCAAAGTTCTTGTATCTAATGTCAAAGGACCCAAAACTATTTGGGTACCTAAAATCAAGAATTAAATTTGTTTTGTAGGTTTATGCATCCGGGGGCTCAATTTGGATCATCGACAGTGGGTGCACAAACCATATGACTGGGGAGAAAAGAATGTTCTCCTCCTACGAGAAAAACCAAGATCCCCAACGAGCTATCACATTCGGGGATGGAAATCAAGGTTTGGTCAAAGGATTGGGTAAAATTGCTATATCATCTGACCATTCTATTTCCAATGTTTTTCTTGTAGATTCTTTAGATTACAACTTGCTTTCTGTTTCTCAATTATGCAAAATGGGTTACAACTGTCTTTTTACGGATACAGGTGTCACTGTCTTTAGAAGAAGTGATGATTCAGTAGCTTTTAAGGGAGTATTAGAGGGTCAGCTATACTTAGTTGATTTCAATAGAGCTGAACTCGATACTTGCTTAATCGCTAAGACTAACATGGGTTGGCTCTGGAATCGCCGACTAGCCCACGTTGGAATGAAGAATCTTCACAAGCTTCTAAAGGGAGAGCACATTTTGGGACTAACAAATGTTCATTTTGAGAAAGACAGGATTTGTAGTGCATGTCAAGCAGGGAAGCAAGTTGGTGTTCATCATCCACATAAGAACATCAAGACAACTAACAGGCCACTTGAGCTCCTCCACATGAACCTATTCGGCCCGATAGCTTACATAAGCATCGGCAGGAGTAAGTATTGTCTAGTTATTGTGGATGATTATTCACGCTTCACTTGGGTATTATTTTTACAGGATAAATCTCAAACCCAAGAGACTTTGAAAGGATTCTTGAGACGGGCTCAAAATGAGTTCGGCTTGAGGATCAAGAAAATAAGAAGCGACAACGGGACGGAGTTCAAAAACTCATAAATTGAAGGCTTTCTTGAGGAGGAAGGCATCAAGCATGAGTTCTCTTCTCCCTACACACCACAACAAAATGGTGTAGTGGAGAGTAAGAATAGAACTCTATTGGACATGGCAAGGACCATGCTTGATGAGTACAAGACTTCGGATCGGTTTTGGGCCGAGGCGGTCAACACCGCTTGCTACACCATCAACCGGTTATATCTACACCGAATCCTCATGAAGACATCTTATGAACTCCTCACCGATAAAAAGCCCAATGTTTCATATTTTAGAGTCTTTGGTAGCAAATGTTTTATTCTTGTTAAAAGAGGTAGAAAATCTAAATTTGCTCCTAAGGCTGTAGAAGGCTTTTTACTAGGATATGATTCAAACACAAGGGCATATAGAGTCTTTAACAAGTCCACTAGACTAGTTGAAGTTCCTTGTGAAATTGTGTTTGATGAGACTAACGGCTCCCAAGTGGAGCAAGTTGATCTTGATGAAATAGATGATGAAGAGGCTCCGTGCATCGCGCTAAGGAACATGTCAATTGGGGATGTGTGTCCTAAGGAATCCGAAGAGCCTCCACAAGCACAAGATCAACCATCTTCCTCCATGCAAGCATCTCCACCAACTCAAGATGTGGATGAAGCTCAAGATGATGAAGGAGAAGATCAAGAAGATGAGTCACCTCAAGAAGACGGCAATGATAAAGGGGAGACACAAATGATCAAGACAAGGAGGATGAACAAAATCCAAGACCGCCACACCCAAGAGTCCACCAAGCAATCCAACGAGATCACCCCGTGAACACCATCCTAGGAGACATTCATAAGGGAGTAACCACTCGATCTCGTGTTGCTCATTTTTGTGAACATTACTCTTTTGTTTCCTCTATTGAGCCACACAGGGTAGAGGAAGCACTTCAAGATTCAGATTGGGTGTTGGTGATGCAAGAGGAGCTCAACAACTTCACAAGGAATGAGGTATGGCATTTGGTTCCACGTACTAACCAAAATGTTGTAGGAACCAAGTGGGTCTTCCGCAACAAACAAGATGAGCATGGTGTGGTGACAAGGAACAAAGCCCGACTTGTGGCCAAGGGATATTCACAAGTCGAAGGTTTGGATTTTGGTGAAACCTATGCACCTGTAGCTAGGCTTGAGTCCATTCGTATATTATTAGCCTATGCTACTTACCATGGCTTTAAGCTTTACCAAATGGACGTGAAGAGTGCCTTCCTCAATGGACCAATCAAGGAAGAGGTCTATGTTGAGCAGCCTCCCGGCTTTGAAGATAGTGAGTATCCTAATCACGTGTATAAACTCTCTAAGGCGCTTTATGGGCTCAAGCAAGCCCCAAGAGCATGGTATGAATGCCTAAGAGATTTTCTTATCACTAATGGATTCAAAGTCGGTAAAGCCGATCCTACTTTATTCACTAAAACTATTGCAAATGATTTGTTTGTATGCCAAATTTATGTTGATGATATCATATTTGGGTCTACTAACAAATCTATTTGTGAAGAGTTTAGTAGGATCATGATTCAAAAATTCGAGATATCTATGATGGGGGAGTTGAAGTATTTTCTAGGATTTCAAGTGAAGCAACTCCAAGAGGGCACCTTCATCAGCCAAACAAAGTATATTCAAGATATTCTCACTAAGTATGGAATGAAGGATGCCAAGCCCATCAAGACACCCATGGGAACCAATGGGCATCTCGACCTCGACACGAGAGGTAAATCCGTAGATCAAAAGGTATACCAGTCGATGATAGGATCCTTACTCTATTTATGTGCATCTCGACCGGACATTATGCTTTCCGTATGCATGTGTGCAAGGTTCCAAGCCGACCCTAAGGAATTTCACCTTAGGGCCATGAAGCGAATCTTGAGATATTTAGTTCAAACACCTAAGTTTGGTCTTTGGTACCCCAAGGGATCCTCATTTGATTTATTAGGATATTCCGATGCTGATTGGGTAGGATGTAAGATTGATAGGAAGAGCACATCAGGGACTTGTCAGTTTCTGGGGAGATACCTGGTGTCTTGGGCTTCAAAGAAACAAAACTCAGTACTCTTTCTACCGCCGAAGCCGAGTACATTGCCGCAGGCCATTGTTGCGCGCAATTGCTTTGGATGAGGCAAACCCTTAGGGACTATGGCTACAAGTTTAGCAAAGTCCCTCTCCTATGTGACAATGAGAGTGCAATCCGCATGGCGGATAATCCCGTTGAACACAGCCGCACTAAGCACATAGTCATTCGGTATCACTTTCTAAGAGATCACCAACAAAAGGGGGATATCGAGATAGCCTATATAAACACCAAAGATCAATTGGCTGATATCTTTACCAAGCCTTTAGATGAGCAATCCTTTACCAAACTTAGGAATGAGCTAAATATACTTGATTCTAGGAATTTTGATTGATTCTTTGCACACATAGCTCATTTATATACCTTTGATCATATCTCTTTTATGTCTATGACTAATGTGTTTTCAAGTATAATATTATGCTTAGTCATAGATATTGAAAGGGAAATGAAGTATTAGGCAAAGAAGGCGCTTCCACTCAACTCCAATTGTATTTGCCGGTACTCCGCATCGTTCTCCACTTTGGTATAATCTTCACTCATATTTTGTGTGTTTGCCAAAGGGGGAGAAAGCTTGAAAAAAGGGGCATATATTTCACTCAGAAGTATCCGTTTTTGGCGATTCATGCCAAAGGGGAGAAAGTATGAGCCCAAAGCAAAAGAACCGCACCACCACCGAATTTTAAAAAATGAAGTTTTTCAAAAAATGAAGTTTTTCAAATAGATATCTTATTGTGTTCAAAAAGGGAGAAAGTAGTATCTTCAAAACTTGCAAAACCCACTTGAAAACTAAGAGGAGAATTTTATTTAGGGGGAGTTTTGTTTTAGTCAAAGGAAAAGCATTTGAGACAGGGGAGAAAATTTCAAATCTTGAAAATGCTTTCTTCAATCTTATTCATATGCCTCTGACTATTTGCAAAATGATTTTGAAAAGAATTTTACAAAGGATTTGCAAAAACAAAACTCGTGGTGCAAATGTAGTCCAAAATTTTAAATAAGAAGAAAACCATCCATGCACATCTATTGAAATAAGTATATTGGTTTCAATTCCAAGCAACTTTTGCACTTACCTTATGCAAACTAGTTCAATTCAGCACTGTTATATTTGTTTTGCTTTGTGTTGGCATCAATCACCAAAAAGGGGGAGATTGAAAGGGAAATAGGGTCAAACCTTTTCCATATGAATTTTGGTGGTTGAATTGCCCAACACAAATTATTGGACTAACTAGTTTGCTCTAGAAAATATGTTCTACAGGTGCCAAAGGTTCACAACAAACCAATACAAAGATAAAATAAAGGGTTCAAAACAAAGGAGCAAAGTTTAACCGAAGGCAGCCCTGGTCTGGCGCACCGGACTGTCCGGTGCACCAGAGAGATCGACGCTGAACTTGCCAGCTTCGGGAATTTGGGGGGCCACTCCGCTATAATTCACCGGACTGTCCGGTGTAACACCGGACTGTCTGGTGTGTCAATGGAGCAACGGCTACTTCGCGCCAACGGTCGTCTGCAGAAGACATTTAATGCGCTACAGTGCGCGCCTGTGCGCGCAGAAGTCAGAGCAGGCGCCAGAAGACGCACTGGACAGTCTACAGGACCTGTCCGGTGCACCACCAGACTGTCTGGTGGTCCCAATTGTCAGAGCTCCAACAGTCGGAACCCAACAGCCTGGTGACGTGGCTGGCGCACCGGACAATGTCCGGTGGCGCACCGGACTGTCCGGTGCACCATACGACAGAAGCCCTCACCAACGGTTCTTTTGGTGGTTAGGGCTATAAATACCCCCCAACCACCACACTTCAATGTGTCCAAGTTTTCAGCCTTCAAACCTCATACAAGAGCTATAGCATTCAATACAAGACACAAACAAAGAGATCAAATCCTCTCCCAAGTCCGGAATCACTCCAAACATATTAGTGACTAGAGAGAGACTTTTGTGTGCTTTTGAGCTCTTGCGCTTGGATTGCTTTTCTTCTTCCTCATTCTTGTTTCCATAACACTTGTAACCAAAACAAGAGACACCAATTGTGTGGTGGTCCTTGTAGTGGACTTAGTGTCCTATTTGATTGAGAAGAGAAGCTCACTCGGTCTAAGTGACCGTTTGAGAGAGGGAAAGGGTTGAAAGAGACCCGGTCTTTGTGACCACCCCAACGGGGAGTAGGTTCGCAAGAACCAAACCTCGGTAAAACAAATCACCGTGCCATCCACTCTTATTTTCTTGTGATTTGTTTTGGCCCTATCTTTTGGACTCGTTTATATTTCTAACGCTAACCCCGGCTTGTAGATTGTGCTTAAGTTTATAATTTTCAGATTCCGCCTATTCACCCCCACTCTAGGCGACTTTCAGTTTGGTATTTACTTACACTTAGTAATTGCTAATAAAATTTTGACCAACTTATAAAAACAATGCTCAGCTCCAGCCTTTATTTTGTGATCAGCCTTACACTTCACTTGAACTCCGCCTTTGGTGAGTTAATGCACATTATTCCCCACGACTTGTTGAGCTATGATCATATGTGAGCTCACTCTTGCTGTCTCACACCCCCCACAGGAGAAGAACAGGTGGTCGAAGAGGAGCCGCCTAACACTGAGGCTTTCGACTTGATCTAGGTGGCGTCTCCGAGTCAGCTTTGTGGCGCTAGGGAATAATATTTAGTTCGCTTTATTTTATCATTTATTTTTGTAAGACTTTCGCTATGTAATAAGTACATTTATGATATTTATGACATTTATCTCTATACACTCTGTTATTATATGTGTTGTCTTCTCTGGCGCATATATGAGATGCACCCGGCTTTGTTCCTTAAATCCGGGTGTGACAGCCAACAAGCAAGCCAACAAAGGAAAGGGGACCAATCATATCTGGGTGCCAAAGGAGATTATCTCAACCATGAAAAGCACCAAGAAGGTTTGGATACCAAGAGGGAAGTGAGAAGTCCGAAGGGCGTCGAGGAATTCGGGGACATGGCAAAATTAGGATGTATATCATGGGATGCCTCACATCAGATCAAGTCTATTGCCAAGTGGGTTAGTGAATACTTGGGACCCAAATTCCCCACCCATGACTAAGGTAACTAGATTTATTGCATTTTCTTTAGATATACGTATCTTTTTCTGGTATCTAGTTTTTGCCTTACATGCCTAGTTTTACATGTGGTATTTCCTTTTGATTAGAATTGCATGCATACTAGGTATATCATATGATAGGAATGCTTGCTTTCAATTCATATTCTTGAGCAAACCTACATGTTTTAAAATGTTTAGTTAAGCACGATACATAGCTTATTTAATATTCCTAAGTAGATGACGTAATGCTTTGCTTCAAAGTTTATATTCTTCAAGTGATGTCATTTTGACTTATATGTGCCAAAGCTCAAATTATAGATTTTCCCCTCTTGAGTGCATGTCTCCTACAAGTATTTAAAACTTGTATGCACATCTTCAGGGGGCGTTACTCTATAATCTAAGTCTTTGAGACTAATACTTGTTTACAAGCCTATTATGTGTAGTAGTGTCACACCCGGGTTTCGGGGCACCAAGACCCGGGCGCGAACATAATCACCAGGTGTGCTAGGACCAAGTCTCACACATATGATGAATCATGGTACAGAAATAAATGTCACATCTTTGCTATATAATAGGAGTTATGTACAAAATAAATAAATAATTACATCATAAGGAGACAACGATCCAGCCACCCAAAGTTGACTAGGAGACGACGGCCTAGACCTCTTACGAACTCATCACAGCATCCTCCATGCGCCTCATCCCAGGTACCTATTCTTGACCTGTGGGGGGGGTGAGACAGCAAGGATGAGCTCACATAGGTTCATCACTCAACAAGTTGTGGGCAAATAATGTGCATGAACTCGCCAAAGGTGGGGCTCATGTGAAGTGTAAGGCTTACCAAAGAGGATGGTTGAAGCTGAGCATTGCTTTTAAAGTTGGTCAAAAATTTATTAGCAATTACTAAGTATAAGTAGATACCAACCCATATAAGTAATAGATCAAAATTGGTAACAACACCCGCGATGCAATGCATATGGCAAATTAAGTTTAGTTCCATAAATTACTCATGTGAGTGTCCGAGCTGCTCATGATCGTGAGCACGGGTGATATACCAATTTTACACTCTGTAAAGGTTGTACATCTTTGCCCACAAGTCATGTTACCCATCTGCCAAGGGGTCATGAATCCCATACACCTCTACCAAGGAGGCGAGGTAGGGTAACACTACGAGGCCTTTACAAAGTTCCACTAGCTTCAGAAAACCCTCTACAGTTTCTAGGAAGCTCCAATGCAGGGATCCCTCGCCTGACCGCCATCACAGCAAAATCAACCCAAAGACCTCCCTACACTGACCACTCCCCTACTGCATTTGCCCCTTTTGGGTAAGGTAGTCCTCCACTAGCTTTCCTAATTAGTCAGCCAAGGGCATCCCATACCACCCTTGTGGTAGCACTATTTTCCTGGGTGATTCTCCATGTTCCAATTAACAATATGATCTTATCATGAACAATAATTAAACAACAACATAATTGGAACATGATCATAGTGAAACATTAGTTTCCCAAAACCAAGTAGAGCAATAGCAAAACTACCCAATAATTCATGTGCTTGCAAGGTGGGGAATAAACAATGCTAGGGAAACCTATTAGGTCCCATCAAATTAACCTGAGCATGTCACAGTGATTAACAACAAACATTATTAGGTAAAAAGGAGTGATCGAGGGCACAACTTACCTGAGACTCAAGATTCCAAGTACCAAGATGATCTTCAGATGACTCGTAACCTCGAGCTAGTCATAACAATACAAACAAATAGGGTATAGGCAAAATTAACATCACACCAAACATAAGGACAAACTACATAATAATGATCTACACGTTGCTATGAGATCATGGGTTCGAGAATCACTAAATTCGAACCCAACAGTCTTGGCCAACAGCTACCAAGGTGGTTGGGGGCTATAAATACCCCCCAACCACCATAACCTTTGGCATCCAAGTTTTTCAGAGATCACATTCAATACAAGAGCTAGTGCATTCACTCCAAGACACATTTTCAAAGATCAAACCCTCTCCAAGTCTAGAATTCATCTCCAACACTTAGTGACTTGTGAGAGAGTGTGTTTGTGTTCTTTTGCGCTCTTGTTTCTTGGATTGCCTTTCTTCCTTTCTCATTCTTGTTCTCAAGTGACTTGTAATCAAAGCAAGAGACACCTAAGCGTGTGGTGGTCCTTGCGGGGTCTTAGTGACCCGATTGATTAAGAAGAAGGCTCACTCGGTCTAAGTGACCGTTTGAGAGAGGGAAAGGGTTGAAATAGACCCAGTCTTTGTGACCTCCTCAATGGGGACTAGGTTCTTTGGAACCGAACCTCAGTAAAACAAATCATCGTGTTCACTCGCCTTATTTCTTGGTTGATTTGTTTTTCCCTCTCTTCGGACTTGAATTTAATTCTAACGCTAACTCTAGCTTGTAGTGTGTGTTTGAAGTTATAAATTTCAAGTTTCGCCTATTCACCCCCCTCTAGGCAACTTTCAAGAATAATGTTTATGAGCTCACTTACGTTGTGAGCTTATGTACAGTGTAAGGCTTACCAAGGAAAATGGTTAAGGCTGAATATTGCTTTTTAATTAAGTTGGTCAAAATTTTATTAGGGATTACTAAGTGTAAATAAATATCATCCCAATTAAATAATTGATCACAATGATGAATATATCCCACAATATAATGCATTGCATGTCTAGTTAAGTTTAGTTCCATCGTTTAATCATGCGAGAGTCCTGAGCCACTCATGACCGCGAGCACGCCTGATATACCAGTTTTACACTCTACAGTGATTTTGCATCTTTATCCACAAGTCGTGATACTCATCTGTCATGGGGTCATGAATCCCATACGCCCCTACTGAGGAGGTGAGACAATATAGCACAACGAGGCCTTTACAAAGTTTCACTAGTTTGAGAAAACCCACTATGATTTTAGAAAGAAGAAAGCATAGGAATCCCTTGTTCAAAAAGCCATTGCAGCATGATCGACCCGAGAACCTCTCTTGGGGTAGCACTGTTTCTTGAGGTTAAACTCCATGTTCCAATTAATAAAATGATCTTATCATGAACAATAAAGAATCCATTGATAATAATAATAAAGCAAGATCATAATTTATATATAGTATTCATCCCAAAACCAGGTAGCACTGAAAGGGAAATGTGCCCTTGGGCCATTTCTAAGTATTTTGGTGATTTAGTGCCCAACACATGTGCTTAATTGTAAAATGGGACAAAGTACAAATCATGGAGAAAAGGTATGTTTCTAATCCTTAGTACATTGGTTTTGTGTACTAATATATTTGTCTAAGTGTTAGAAACAGAAAAGGAGATGAAAAGAAAAGAGGAGAAAGTCTTGGCTGTGTGCAGCCAAGACCCAGCTCGGCCTGGAGCACCGGACTGTCCGGTGTGCACCGGACAGTGTCCGGTGCGCCAGGCTGCCTCGGCTCGAACTGGCCGCTCTCGGGAATTCGCCGACGGCGTACGGCTAAAATTCACCGGACTGTCCGGTGTGCACCGGACTGTCCGGTGAGCCAACGGTCGGCTAGGGCCAACGGTCGGCCGCGCGATCAGCGCGCGACACGTGGCCGGGCCAACGGTCGGGAAGGAACACCGGACTGTCCGGTGTGCACCGGACATGTCCGGTGCGCCAACTGAGCGCAGATCTGGAGCAGCCAGCAACGGTCAGAAGTGCTGTTTTTGGAAACAAATCGGGCACCGGACAGTGTCCGGTGTGCACCGGACTGTCCAGTGCGCCACGAGACAGAAGGCAAAGATGGCCTTCCAGATTTGTTCCCAACGGCTCCTAGCTGCCTTGGGGCTATAAAAGGGACCCCTTGGCGCATGGAGGAAGAAACACAAGCATTCCTTGAGCACTCTTGATCACTCAAACATCAATCTTGCGCACTTGTTTGAAATTCTAGTGATTTGAGCTCTGTTCTAGTGTGTTAGCCTCTTGAGCTCAAGTCTGGGTTTTGTGTGTGCGTATTCGCTGTGATCTTTGTGTTGTGTGTGAGTTGCTAATCCCTCCCTTACTCCGTGATTCTTTGTGAACATCTTTTGTAAGGGCGAGAGGCTCCAAGTTGTGGAGATTCCTCGCAAACGGGATTGAGATAAGAACAACAAAACACCGTGGTATTCAAGTGGGTCTTTGGACCGCTTGAGAGGGGTTGATTGCAACCCTCGTCCGTTGGGACGCCACAACGTGGAAGTAGGCAAGCATTGGCTTGGCCGAACCACGGGATAAACCACCGTGTCCCTCTGTGCTTGATTCTTGTGGTATTGTGTTTTGTTGAAGACTTCACCTTAGCCACTTGGCATTAACTGTGCTAACGCTTAACAAGTTTTCGTGGCTTAAGTTTGAAGTTTTTACAGGATCACCTATTCACCCCCCCCCCCTCTAGGTGCTCTCAATTGGTATCAGAGCCGTTCTATTCACAAAGGGACTAACCGCCCGAATAGATGGATCCTAAGGGGAAGGGTATAGTGATCAACGACAAAGAGAAGGAGACCTTCGTCAACGAGCCGAAGGACGACAAGCCTACCGACTCCGGCTCGGGTCAAAGACGGAAGGAAGGGAAGAAGAAGAAGACCAGGCGCATCAAGGAGATAATCTACTACGACAGCGACGAGTCTACTTCTTCCCAAAAGGATGAGGACCACAACGACTACGAGAGGAGAAAACCGGTTAACTCGAACTTTTCCTTTGATTACTCTCGTATTCCGCAAAGTTCACATTCTCATTTGCTCTCCATTCCACTTGGCAAGCCCCCACACTTTGATGGAGAGGACTACGGATTTTGGAGTCACAAAATGCGTAGTCACCTATTCTCTCTCCATCCTAGTATATGGGAGATTGTAGAGAGTGGAATGCACTTTGATAGTTCGGATAGTCCCATGTTCATTAATGAACAAATTCATAAAAATGCACAAGCTACTACTGTTCTTCTAGCTTCCTTGTGCAGGGATGAATACCATAAGGTGAGCGGCTTGGACAACGCCAAGCAAATCTGGGACACCCTCAAGATTTCTCATGAGGGGAACGACGTCACCTTACTCACCAAGATGGAGTTGGTGGAGGGCGAGCTTGGACGGTTCGCGATGATAAGGGGCGAGGAGCCAACGCAAACGTACAACCGGCTCAAGACCCTTATCAACAAGATAAGAAGCTACGGGAGCACGCGATGGACGGACCACGACGTCGTCCGCCTAATGCTCAGGTCCTTTACCGTACTTGATCCTCATCTCGTGAACAATATTCGTGAGAATCCCAGGTACACGATGATGACGCCCGAGGAAGTGCTTGGAAAATTTGTGAGCGGGCGGATGATGATCAAGGAGGCAAGATACGTCGACGACGCGTTGAACGGACCACTCCACGAGCCTCAACCCATTGCTCTAAAGGCAACGAGGAGCAAGGAGTCGCTACCTAGCAAGGTGGCGCAAGTTGAGGCGGCTGGCCTTAATGATGAAGAGATGGCTCTCATCATTAAGAGATTCAAGACGGTGCTTAAAGGTCACAAGGGACAACCAAGCAAGACCAAAGCCAAGGGGAAGCGCTCATGCTTCAAATGCGGTAAGCTTGGTCATTTCATTGCTAACTGTCCCGATAATGAAAGTGACCAGGAAAAGGGGAACAAAAGAGAGAAGAAGAAGCAATACAAGAAGGCAAAAGGCGAGGCGCATCTAGGAAAGGAGTGGGACTCGGATTGCTCCTCCTCCGACTCCGACAACGAAGGACTCGCCGCCACTGCCTTCAACAAATCGGCTCTCTTCCCCAACGAGCGTCTCACTTGCCTTATGGCAAGGGAGAAGAAGGTGAGTATTCAAGACTCCACTTATATTCCTTCTAGTGATAGTGAGTCTAGTGATGATGATATAGATTATTCTTGCTTGTTCAAGGGCTTAGATAGATCTAAGATAGATAAAATCAATGAATTGATTGATGCATTGAATGAAAAGGATAGGCTTTTAGAAAAGCAAGAAGATTTACTGTATGATGAACATGATAAGTTTGTAGAGGCACAAAAATCATATGCTTTAGAAGTAAAAAGAAATGAAATGCTTTCTAGTGAAATATCTTCCTGTCATGAAACCATTTCTACCTTAAGAAATGTTAATATTGATTTAAGTGCTAAACTAGAAGTAGCTAGTAAATCAAATTCTTGTGTTGAACATGTTGAAATTTGTACTAGGTGTAAGGATTTTGATGTTAATGCTTGTAGTGAACACCTAGTTCTAATTTCCAAATTAAATGATGAAGTGGCTAGTCTTAATACCCAACTTAAGACTAGCAAGAATGAAGTTGACAAAATAAAATTTGCAAGGGATGCCTACACGGTTGGTAGACACCCCTCAATTAAGGATGGGCTTGGCTTCAAGAGAGAAGCCAAGAACTTAACAAGCCATAAGGCTCCCGTCTTCGTCAAGGAAAAAGGGAAGGCCCCTATGGCAAATAGTGCTAAAAAGAACCATGCTTTCTTATACCATGATAGGAGACATGCTAGAAATGTTCATAATGATTTTGATTCACATGTTTATGATTCTCATGCCATGTTTGCCTCTAGTTCCTCTTATAAGCATGATAGGAGGAATGTTGTATATATGCCTAGGAGAAATATTGCTCATGTGCCTAGAAAGAATGTTATTCATGCTCCTAGAAAATTAGTGAATGAACCTTCTACCATTTATTATGCTTGTAATGCTCCCTTTGCTATTTGTAGAAAGGGAAAGAAGGTTGTTGCTAGGAAATTAGGGGCTAGATGCAAGGGAGATAAAACTTGCATCTGGGTCCCTAAGAATATTTGTGCTAACCTTGCAGGACCCAACATGAGTTGGGTACCTAAGACCCAAGCCTAAATTTGCCTTGCAGGTTTATGCATCCGGGGGTTCAAGCTGGATTATCGACAGCGGATGCACAAACCATATGACGGGGGAGAAGAAGATGTTCACCTCCTACGTCAAAAGTAAAGATTCCCAAGATTCAATTATATTCGGTGACGGGAATCAAGGCAAGGTAAAAGGGCTAGGTAAAATTGCAATTTCTAATGAGCATTCTATATCAAATGTATTCTTAGTGGAGAGTCTTGGATATAACTTGCTATCTGTTAGTCAATTATGTCAAATGGGATATAATTGCTTATTTACGAATGTAGATGTGTCTGTCTTTAGAAGATGTGATGGTTCACTAGCTTTTAAGGGTGTACTAGACGGCAAGCTTTATTTAGTTGATTTTGCAAAAGAAGAGGCCGGTCTAGATGCATGCTTAATGGCTAAGACTTGCATGGGCTGGCTGTGGCATCGCCGCTTAGCACATGTGGGGATGAAGAACCTCCACAAGCTTCTAAAGGGGGAACACGTAATAGGTCTAACAAATGTGCATTTCGAAAAGGATAGACCTTGTGCAGCTTGTCAAGCAGGGAAACAGGTGGGAGGAGCACATCACAGCAAGAACGTGATGACCACGTCAAGACCCCTGGAGCTGCTACACATGGATCTCTTCGGACCCGTCGCCTATCTAAGCATAGGAGGGAGTAAGTATGGTTTAGTTGTTGTTGATGACTTTTCCCGCTTCACTTGGGTATTCTTTTTGCAGGATAAGTCTGAAACCCAAGGAACCCTCAAGCGCTTCCTCAGGAGAGCTCAAAATGAGTTTGAGCTCAAGGTGAAGAAGATAAGGAGCGACAACGGGTCCGAGTTCAAGAACCTTCAAGTGGAGGAGTTTCTTGAGGAGGAAGGGATCAAGCACGAGTTCTCCGCTCCCTACACACCACAGCAAAATGGTGTGGTAGAGAGGAAGAACAGGACGCTAATCGATATGGCGAGGACGATGCTTGGAGAGTTCAAGACCCCCGAGTGTTTTTGGTCGGAAGCCGTGAACACGGCTTGCCACGCCATCAACAGGGTCTACCTTCATCGACTCCTCAAGAAGACTTCGTATGAGCTACTAACCGGTAACAAACCCAATGTATCTTATTTTCGTGTATTTGGGAGCAAATGCTACATTCTAGTGAAGAAGGGTAGAAATTCTAAGTTTGCTCCCAAAGCTGTAGAAGGGTTTTTATTAGGTTATGATTCAAATACAAAGGCGTATAGGGTCTTCAACAAATCATCGGGTTTGGTTGAAGTCTCTAGCGACGTTGTATTTGATGAGACTAATGGCTCTCCAAGAGAGCAAGTTGTTGATTGTGATGATGTAGATGAAGAAGATGTTCCAACGGCCGCTATACGAACCATGGCAATTGGAGACGTTCGGCCACAGGAACAGGATGAACGTGATCAACCTTCTTCCTCAATAACGGTGCATCCCCCAACTCAAAATGATGAACAGGTTCATCAAAAGGAGGCGTGTGATCAAGGGGGAGCACAAGACGATCAAGTGATGGAGGAAGAAGCGCAACCGGCACCTCCAACCCAAGTTCGAGCGATGATTCAAAGGGATCATCCCGTCGATCAAATTTTGGGTGACATTAGCAAGGGAGTAACTACTCGATCTCGATTAGTTAATTTTTGTGAGCATTACTCTTTTGTCTCCTCTATTGAGCCTTTCAGGGTAGAGGAGGCCTTGCTAGATCCGGATTGGGTGTTAGCCATGCAGGAGGAACTTAATAACTTCAAGCGCAACGAAGTTTGGACGCTGGTGCCTCGTCCCAAGCAAAATGTTGTGGGAACCAAGTGGGTGTTCCGCAACAAACAGGACGAGCACGGGGTGGTGACAAGGAACAAGGCTCGACTTGTGGCAAAAGGTTATGCCCAAGTCGCAGGTTTGGACTTTGAGGAGACTTTTGCTCCTGTGGCTAGGCTAGAGTCTATTCGTATCTTGCTAGCATATGCCGCTCACCATTCTTTCAGGTTGTACCAAATGGATGTGAAGAGCGCGTTCCTCAACGGGCCAATAAAGGAGGAGGTGTACGTGGAGCAACCCCCTGGCTTCGAGGATGAGAGGTACCCCGACCACGTGTGTAAGCTCTCTAAGGCGCTCTATGGACTTAAACAAGCCCCAAGAGCATGGTATGAATGCCTTAGAGATTTTTTACTTGCTAATGCTTTCAAGGTTGGGAAAGCCGATCCAACTCTCTTTACAAAGACATGTGATGGTGATTTGTTTATATGCCAAATTTATGTCGATGACATAATATTTGGTTCTACTAATCAAAAGTCTTGTGAAGAGTTTAGCAGGGTGATGACGCAGAAATTCGAGATGTCGATGATGGGCGAGTTGAACTACTTCCTTGGGTTCCAAGTGAAGCAACTCAAGGACGGCACCTTCATCTCCCAAACGAAGTACACGCAAGATCTGCTGAAGCGGTTTGGGATGAAGGACGCCAAGCCCGCAAAGACTCCGATGGGAACCGACGGACACACCGACCTCAACAAAGGAGGTAAGTCCGTTGATCAAAAAGCATACCGGTCAATGATAGGGTCTTTACTTTATTTATGTGCTAGTAGACCGGATATTATGCTTAGCGTATGCATGTGTGCTAGATTTCAATCCGATCCTAAGGAATGTCACTTGGTGGCGGTGAAGCGAATTCTTAGATATTTAGTCGCTACGCCTTGCTTCGGGATCTGGTATCCAAAGGGGTCTAACTTTGACTTGATTGGGTACTCAGATTCCGACTATGCTGGATGTAAGGTCGATAGGAAGAGTACATCGGGGACGTGCCAATTCTTAGGAAGGTCCCTGGTGTCATGGAATTCCAAGAAACAAACCTCCGTTGCCCTATCCACCGCTGAGGCCGAGTATGTTGCCGCAGGTCAGTGTTGCGCGCAACTACTTTGGATGAGGCAAACCCTCAGGGACTTTGGCTACAATCTGAGCAAAGTCCCACTCCTATGTGACAATGAGAGTGCTATCCGAATAGCGGAAAATCCTGTTGAGCACAGCCGCACAAAGCACATTGACATCCGGCATCACTTTTTGAGAGACCACCAGCAAAAGGGAGATATCGAAGTGTTTTATGTTAGCACCGAGAACCAGCTAGCCGATATCTTTACCAAGCCTTTAGATGAGAAGACCTTTTGCAGGCTGCGTAGTGAGCTAAATGTCTTAGATTCGCGGAACTTGGATTGAATTGTAGCATACATGTATTTATGCTTTTGATCATGTTCCCTTCTGCATTTTGTTGCTTATTATGGTGCTCAAGTTGTACAAACACTCCCTGGACCTCACAAGTCCGTTGCAATGTGATGCACATGTTTAGGGGGAGATGTGTTACAACTTGACCCGTTGAGACTAACCATATGTTTGAGTTTGCTTGTGTTAGTCACAAAGGAGAATTGAAAGGGAAAAGGTGGACTTGGACCATGAAAGACTTCCACTGCACTCCGATGAAGGGTAACTTATTCCAAGTCCATCTCATGAACTCTTATTGCCATTTGCTCTTAATTGAAGATTTTGGTGAGGCAATGGGGTTAAAGGGCCACAATTGATTCCGTTTTGGTGCTTGATGCCAAAGGGGGAGAAAATAAAGGCCAAAGCAATAAATGGATCAGCTACCACTTGAGAGATTTTGAAAATTGTAGAATAGAGTTTTTGATTAATTTGTCAAAATTCTTAAGTTGTCTCTCTTGTCAAAAGTTGGCTTCTTGTGGGGAGGAGTATTGATTATGGGAAAAAGGGGGAGTTTTTGAAATTTTTGATCAATCTCTTTCTGAATGACTCTCTTTATGCTTAAACATGTGTGTTTAACTTAGAGATAGAGATTTGTGTTTGATTTGCAAAAACAAACCAAGTGGTGGCAAAGGATGATCCATATATGCCAAAATTGAATAACACCTAAATTTATGTCATTTGAATTGAGTTTGTACTTGTTCAACTTGCTTTATGTTGTGTTGGCATAAATCACCAAAAAGGGGGAGATTGAAAGGGAAATGTGCCCTTGGGCCATTTCTAAGTATTTTGGTGATTTAGTGCCCAACACATGTGCTTAATTGTAAAATGGGACAAAGTACAAATCATGGAGAAAAGGTATGTTTCTAATCCTTAGTACATTGGTTTTGTGTACTAATATATTTGTCTAAGTGTTAGAAACAGAAAAGGAGATGAAAAGAAAAGAGGAGAAAGTCTTGGCTGTGTGCAGCCAAGACCCAGCTCGGCCTGGAGCACCGGACTGTCCGGTGTGCACCGGACAGTGTCCGGTGCGCCAGGCTGCCTCGGCTCGAACTGGCCGCTCTCGGGAATTCGCCGACGGCGTACGGCTAAAATTCACCGGACTGTCCGGTGTGCACCGGACTGTCCGGTGAGCCAACGGTCGGCTAGGGCCAACGGTCGGCCGCGCGATCAGCGCGCGACACGTGGCCGGGCCAACGGTCGGGAAGGAACACCGGACTGTCCGGTGTGCACCGGACATGTCCGGTGCGCCAACTGAGCGCAGATCTGGAGCAGCCAGCAACGGTCAGAAGTGCTGTTTTTGGAAACAAATCGGGCACCGGACAGTGTCCGGTGTGCACCGGACTGTCCGGTGCGCCACGAGACAGAAGGCAAAGATGGCCTTCCAGATTTGTTCCCAACGGCTCCTAGCTGCCTTGGGGCTATAAAAGGGACCCCTTGGCGCATGGAGGAAGAAACACAAGCATTCCTTGAGCACTCTTGATCACTCAAACATCAATCTTGCGCACTTGTTTGAAATTCTAGTGATTTGAGCTCTGTTCTAGTGTGTTAGCCTCTTGAGCTCAAGTCTGGGTTTTGTGTGTGCGTATTCGCTGTGATCTTTGTGTTGTGTGTGAGTTGCTAATCCCTCCCTTACTCCGTGATTCTTTGTGAACATCTTTTGTAAGGGCGAGAGGCTCCAAGTTGTGGAGATTCCTCGCAAACGGGATTGAGATAAGAACAACAAAACACCGTGGTATTCAAGTGGGTCTTTGGACCGCTTGAGAGGGGTTGATTGCAACCCTCGTCCGTTGGGACGCCACAACGTGGAAGTAGGCAAGCATTGGCTTGGCCGAACCACGGGATAAACCACCGTGTCCCTCTGTGCTTGATTCTTGTGGTATTGTGTTTTGTTGAAGACTTCACCTTAGCCACTTGGCATTAACTGTGCTAACGCTTAACAAGTTTTCGTGGCTTAAGTTTGAAGTTTTTACAGGATCACCTATTCACCCCCCCCCTCTAGGTGCTCTCAAGCACAATAGCAAGACTACTCAATAATTCATTTGTATGCAAGGTGTAGGGTAAACAAGACTAGGTAACCTATTAAGTCCCGTCAATTTAGCCTAAGCATGCCACAATGATTATCAGAATCATGAACATTATTAGGTCAAAGAATGTGACAAAGGACACAACTTAACATTTACTTGTGATTCCAGGTGCTCATGTGCTTTCCCAAAAGTTGGGCTTCAGGTTTCTCGTGACCTCGCTGCTACTCGTAGCAATACATGCAAATAAGCAAATAATGGATATACTAAACATTACACGAAAACATGGAAACAAATTGCATACGAATATTTTACAAGTCGAGACAAAACCCTAGGTTCGAGAACCACTAAATTCGGAGTTGAAATCAATTAGTTATGATTTTCTAAGATTATTGATTTAACTTCATACTAATAACTCATTTCTGTTCCTTAATTTTATAAACTTCTATACTGCGGACACAAATCTCTGGAAGTTCAGGGTTCATTTTGAATAAAACTGGACTAATCCGCAAGGATCTTTATATTCATGCGGACTGCGGGTGAATTTGCGAAGAACCTAGGGACTGTTTAACAAAAATAGCACAGCGAAGGTGTATGATCGCACGGGGGGTCGTCCGATTGACAGCAAACACCCCAGATTTAATCCTTGGAACAGTATGGCGCGGTTCAATCTCATCTGCCCACGATTGAATCAACGACCGACACCTTCCCCCTCAACTCCCCTTCTCTGTGTGGACTGCTATGTGGCGCGCCGCCCAGCACCCGCTGGAGCAAACCCCCACGGCGCCACGGTACCCATCCTCCGAGCCACAGTACCCGAAAGGAAAATCCGAGAAGATGAGGGGGGCGATGGGTTAGCACATTCCGGTAACAACGATGTGCCGACCATGTAGACCCATGACCGGTGACCAATTGCACGGCCTCCTGTCCATCACGAGGCTTAGGTTTTACACGGACGGACGAATCACCGACCCCAGGTAATGTTCTAGTATGTATTCATTGGGGGCGAGTGTATGTTCGTCGTGGACGTCTATGTTGTAGTACTATGTAAAATTGAAAAACATTTATTCATTTTTATTATTATTGTACATACTATTGTGCCAGAGGATTAGGCTTGGCCAAGCCATTCTTGCACGACCCCATGGGCTCTAGCTCAGCCTGTCATTGTGGTGTTCCCAGCCCAGCTCATATACAATTTCTTGGGCTGAGGCCCTGATGCCAACTCTTCCGAGTTTAGTTTTTCTTTTTAAAGAAATACTACACGTGTAAAATGGTTCATTCGATCCGATCTTGTTTTTGCGAGTCTCTCTAACACACTCGTAGCCTTCACTCAAAAGTGAGAAAAAGCGAAACCTACTACTAATCTGGCCTTCGAAGGCCTTAAAGTTCCAGAACTATCTGCAGTGCATATAGTAACTAGTAGCAACTAGCAACCATGTAGGACGGATCAGCCACACGCGCAAATAGATTAAACTTTTAATTAGGGCTTGTTTAGAATCTTAAATCCCTAGGGATTCCTGTGGACTGAGTGAAAAATCAGCTTATTTTCTTCTGTGAGAAGTTTAGAGGGGATTTAAGTTTCCAAACTATCCGGTAAATTAAGTTTAGTTTATTTAAAGGGTTAGCTTTCTATCTCTACGATGTTACCGTTCAGTTGTTAATTTCGACAGCTCGACCCATAGCCTGGCTACCTACTAGCCTGCTAGCATTATTTTTTTATATAAATTTTAGCAGGAGCTCTGCTTTTTTTTTAAAAAAACAAAAAGAACGGCAAGAGAGTTGCTAGAATTTTATTAGAAGGGGAAGGGGTATGAGACGAAAACAACAGCGACCACCATAAACAAGCCAGATTTTACAGAGGTTTATTACATGAAAAGCTTGAAACACTCTGGAGAGACGGCCAGACGCAAATGCAACGCTGGCAAACGCACACTCTTTTTTCATGCGTGCTGGAGGAGGACAGTGTTCCCGTGCAGCGCAAGCGAGCGCAGCAGTGCGCAGCGACGTGTCACCTACACATTCACCAAACCGCGAAACGAGGTAGACCTAACACGTCGAGCTAGCTTGCGTTGGTAAGCCTGAGCTGAGCTGGAATTGGAAATATGTGACGCTCGCCACAAGTTTAAATTCGACCGACGTGCAGCGAGAAAGGCGTCTCTCAAACTGTCACTTTTTCGTTTCGGCCTGACCGTGAAATGCAAGCAACTTTTTTGACTAGCTGGCGATGGAGAGAAAAGCTCCGGGTGCTGGTCCCTTGTCACATTGCAGTGTCCCGGCCCCCTTCCTTCTTATATTTAGGAATGACAATAAGTCGGATTCGAATCAGATAGAACAAAATCCCACTTGCGACCATATATGTGAAGACCACCGAAACTCACACACAATCACACTTTTAGGTGCAATTCCAAACCCGCACCTAAACCCATCGGGTTTCAAGTGGGTTTCGGGTCACCCGCGAGTTTTACTAAGCGTACATTTTTAACCAGTAATTTAGCGATAAGCAATTAAATGGCAGGAATAGTTGAGTTATATGTACAAATTTTAACCTTTTTCACGTTGAGCAGCAACAAAACATTTCATAAATCATTAGCCAAGTAAATTATTCAAAATAATTACTATGTCTTCTTAATTATTTTTGCGTAAAATAAAGAATGAACCAAATTTTGGGTAGGGTGTGAGTCACCCACGGATTAAAATAGAAATCCGCAGTCCCGCATCCACACCCGCGAAACTTCGGGCCGGATGCGGGTTGCACCTGTGGATCAAAGTCTATACCCACACCCATCGGGTCGGGTACCCATCAGATTTTAGGTTTGCGGGTTAAAATTATCATCCCTACTTATATATATTTGCTAGTCACAAAGGGGAAATTTGCATTGCACGTTCGAGAGCCAATAATACTGGAACTCGCGGGATGTCATAGTCATATACTTCGTATTATTTTTCAGTCTCGATAGCCAAACCACAATGTACACACACCTACAGGCATACAGTACTGCGTAATCGGGATACATACGGCTACATGCGTCTAGGGATTTAAATCCCGCTCGGGATTTGGCAAAACCCTTCATTTTTTCCTGTACCCGCTGTTTGGCAGAATTGAAATCCGCCGGTATTTTTCAAAAATTCAAAAAAAAAGTAAAACCAAATTTGGCGTTTTTAATCGGAAAAGATCGTTTGACCGTGTAAAAAATCCTATCAATTTTTCCAACATGAGAAATGTTTTTTCGGTCCGAAACAACGAATTTCATCGAATTTCCCCGACAAACACAAAACTTCGTTTTAAAATTTAAAATTCTATCTTGAGCGGATTTGGACGAATCTTAGCAAAATTCGCTCAAATTTCGTTTTCGGTGTATTGCGAGATTTACATTTTCGTCGAAATGATTAACCCTGCATGCGTCACACCAAGAATCCAGGACATCAACCACTGCCATTCGTAACACTTGCATTATCTATACTACTTATTAAGAGTGTAATAGTAGTCTGCCTCCTGCCGTTCTGCCGTTCTGCCATCCTGCAACCTCAACCGTACATTCCATTGTTCTGCAATTTCAACCGTTCGATCACCAGCCGCTCGATCCCCCACCGCCGCCAGTCGTCCGATCCCATCGCCCGATCCCCGCCCCGGAGGTTGGAGATGCGAGGGATGGCCCCTGCCTCGGTGCCCCCTACCCCCGTTACCCTCGTCCGATCCTCTTCCTTCCCCGCAGTCTCCGATCCGCCCGGCTTCACCAAATCCACCCCTCCCCACGCAACAGCCACCGACCGTGTTCGCCGCCCCACCTCCCCGCCTGGCGTCCGTGTTGCTCGCCGCCCTGGAAGGGACGCGTCCACAAGAGGCAAGGTCGTGCCCCCGCCCGCCCCCGCGCAACCGCCGCGGCGCTCGACGTGTGGACGTCCGAGCCGGCGCCCGTGCAGGAGCGGCGCCGGAAGCTGCTCCAGATGCTGGGGCTCGCCGGGGACCCCGCCCTGGCACGCCTCGAGATGGGCTGATCGGTCTCCTACGACGACGGGCCTGTGCCCGTCCGCCCGGCGCCGGCCTCGCCGCCCATCTCCCGATCCAGATCAGACGGCGGTGTCGTGCCGGCCTCGGCGACCAAGCCGCCGCTGGGAGGGCGGTCGCCGGGCTCCTCCGAGGCCACGCCCGAAGGGGAGGAGGAGGAGGCCGACCCGAGGTGTCTGATCCGGAACCTCGACGACGGCAGCGATTTCGTGATCAAGGAGGGGTTCGAGCTCCGCGAGGTCGGCATGGGCCGGCAGCTCACCATGGAGGAGTTCGTTGACCTCTACGTCGGCCGCTCGCCTATCGTCCAGGAGCTCATGCGGCACGAGAACGTTGCGAGCTCCGGCTCGTCCACCCCCGTCCAGCGCTCCAACTCCGACTCCAGCAACGGAGCGACGCGCCACCGCCGCCGGTGGCGGCATAGCAGCTGGCTTCGGGGCATCCGGAACGTCGCCGGCTCCGTGGTGGCCAGCTCCCACGACCACCGCAGCAGCGACGACAAGGACACGTGCTCGAAGAAAGGCGGGCGCCGGTCCAGCTCGGCCACAGACGACAGCCAGGACAGAGCTGGAGCCGTGCGCCACGACCCGGTGCGCGTTAAGGTGAGGCAGTACGGCAAGTCGTACAAGGAGTTCAGTGGCCTGTTCATGAACCAGGAGATTCAGGCTCACGATGGCTCCATCTGGAGCATCAGGTTTAGTCCAGATGGCCGGTACCTCGCGAGTGCTGGGGAAGACTGTGTGATCCATGTCTGGGAAGTGTCAGAGTTCGATAGGAAACGCAAGGAGAACGGAGCGTGCAATCCTTTTTGTTGCGATGGTGTGCAACGGTTCGTCGGAGCCAACATTAGCCGTGGCCAGCAGTGTGGATGGGAGCAATCGTGAGAAGAAGCGTCGGGCAAGGTTCTTGGAGGGTCGTAGGTCTGTGAGCTCAGACCGGCTAATGCTGCCAGAGCATGTGTTTGCGCTGTCAGAAAAACCGATTCAGACCTTCATGGGGCACTCAGAAGATGTGCCTCATGACCAATTTAGTTTGCTGTGAATTTGACGTGTGGGGTCCAATTTAATGGAAGGGGATTTTGTCACACTTTGTGATGATGGCCAAAATTACCTAACCTTAAGCGTGATAAATGGTCACAAGTAGATTTGCTTTGCACATTGTCCACTACTAACGTCCAAAGAAATTTCCTTCTTACTTGACAAGCTAGGGTTCATCCTTGTGTGGCGGGCAGAATTACAGTCATGGCTTGGACCTACATCTGCCACTGAGTTTACATGCTCCTTATCCAACATTTTACCATGCACTGGTTGGGCCTTGAGACTCTTAGCTTCTTTCCACTGTGACATATTCTGAACCGTGTTTAGCACAGGATGAACATACTAGCATCTATCATGGAGTTTCTTTGTCGTAATTAGAGGGATTTATGCCTCTACAGAAGTACCACTGCTCTTGGGTGCAGGGCTGACAACTTCTGCGTTTGTTGGTCTTTATTTTCAGATCAAAGAAACTCCGTGCGTTTGTTGGTTGTTGAAGGTTGTCCATGGAAGGAGAATCAGACGCCCCGGATCGCCGCCCCAGCCTCCATGGAAGGGGAGTCCTCTCAATCCGTGTCCGTGCTGTCCATGGAAGAAACCTTGCTGTCAGCGCGTCTCCACTTGGTGAGTGATCTTTGAGTAGTCTTGCTATGAACAACAATTCGTTGTTGCTGTTGTACTTGTGGAGGGGCTTGCGTTCACTAAAGTGTAGGTGGATGCATTTGTTTATTGTTGCCCCCATCAAGAATCCAGGTTTCAATTCAGCAAGAAATGCTATCCAGAATTCTAGATCACGGAGGAAGCAGTTATTACCTGCACCAATCCATCTTAAGGTATATTCTTAAATTTGTTATAAGCCTGTTAATTGAATAGCAAGCTTTCTATAGCACGGTTCTATTTTTTGTGGCTGAATGCATTGTGAAACACCATTTTTTATTGTGGCCCAGGTTTGTATCGCTCACGGTCCTACATCTCCAAACCCCGTAAGTGTTGTGCTTGATACACAACTGAAGCCTAAAATGTAAAGTGTACGCGTTTTGACTAAAACTGAGGAGCTCTTAAGTAACAACTGCTTGGTATGCAGCATTTTTAGGATATACCTCACAAGTTTCAGGATGCAAGAACACAAGATATACCTGCTGGTTCATTGTATTTTTGCTAACATTTTGACTAGCATCAGTATGTTACTTGGGTCACGAGAATTTCTACGGTGAGCTCATTTTCTTGATTAAGAGAATAAATCTCGGCGCAACCCAGCGTCAAGCAGAAGGTGCCGCACATCACTCCCTCTCCCCCCTTGCAACAACGGCATGCCCCTCTCTCCCCCCTTGGAACAGCGAAATCGAAGGTTCATGCAACAGCGGCATCGACGACCAGTTCCCGGGCCCTCCCCTGAACGTAACAAGCATTCAGGTACATCTTAGCATTTTATTCATGTTAGTAGGTTGGCGCATAGGTAATGACTTTTTTTACATGCCTCAACACAGCTGTACAAATCCATTATTTCTTGGTTTCGGTATCCACCCCAAAACGCCATTCGAACATGAAGTGTGAACCTTGAACCTTGCATAGAGGTTTTGCTTACAAGCTCTAAATTGCTTTACTCTAACATCACTGGAAAGTTATCCGTATGTACACAATGTGACCAAGCATACTACATTTGATACCTTTTAGTGGAATTTAGCTCACACTATAGAGCTCCCCAACAGATTTAGCTCACAGCCTAGATGTACCAAAAAATACTATAGTTAAATTTAAGCGGACCAGCAAGAATAATTTGGTACTTCATTTTTCGTTCTCAATTCACCCCAAATATTACTTGGTTATAGTTTTCGCACACAGTCCTCTATCTACACCCACTACTATTCTATATGATCCTACTGTGGACGTCCACAGTACTCACCATGCCCCCGCCCTTCCCACCGCACATCATATTCTGCCCCGTGCATCCGTAAGTGGCTTTGTTTTCTTTTTCTTACTGAGTAAGCCCACACTATACATTTGACCTTTCATGTAACAAGCCCTTCCCCCTCCCTCAGTATTGTAGTTGTTGTAATAAGTTCAAGAGCAAATTATTTCAGTAACTTCCAGAGAAAGCCCACACTATGGAATGGATTATGATGTAGAGTAGGTGATGTTTTGGTATGCTTTATGTTATTGTTTCGAGTTTCTTAAGAGAAACAAGTCCTAAGTTCATGAAATTCTTCTTTATCATAGCCTAACTTTAAACTCAGAGAGAAATATTGTTGGCCAGTGGCATTAGTAACAGAACGAACTGTGGTTATGTATTGCTTATTCTTTGGTTCAACGGTGTGCAAGACCAACTTCTTTTGTAGTTCTTATTTATGCAGTGCTTTCTGTTGTTTAAAATAATAATTGGCAATACCATGTCCTCATGACCGTAGCTGGTGGACAGGTAACACATGTTTAGGAATCAGGGGATTTCATCACCTCGCTAGAGGTGAGCCAAATGTTTGGAGAGGTAAAACTGGTTCTCACTGATCAATTATGTTGTCAACACTATTTTGAAGAACATTGCACTGTGCTTTAATCACGATCCAATAATGAACTTTATGTTTCAAGTATAGCATTGGATCCATAAGATGTGCTCTCTCTTTTTCCAAACCAACAAGACATTAATGAGATTCATGAACCGATGGTGCTGCTATTGCATTTCTTTGGCACAAATGATAGGTGTATGGGCAATGTGCCTCTAGGAGCAAATGGGAAAGCCAACAAAGCTGAATCTAATTGAGCTTGGTCTAGGACGGGGAACACTCTTGATCTGATATCGGTTCAACACGACTACAATGCTCTACAACGTCCAAACCATTACTATAACTATCCATAAGTAGCAAATGATCCATCTGTTTAATGAGGAGTTGATCAAGGTCTAGGTCTTACTTACCAACCTCTTATTTTGTTTCTGGATCCAGGATCTTATGCTGGTCCTACAAGTAACATGAAAGCACTCCACTCCCCATTGGCATTAAAGCCCCCAACGTGGTTGTTGTGTTGTATTGTATTGTTGTTTGTACTAGGCGAGCATCACTTCCAGTTTGTTGTAGTTGCTTTTGCTTGTTGCTTCATGGGTCTTGGATCTTTGGTTGTTCAGTTATTTGCTTCAGCAATTGGGCTTCTGAATTTGTAGGCATTGCTGGTTGTCTTGAAGAAAGTAATGAGCTCTTCCCACCACTAGCTGCAGAGGAAGGGGAAGTCTGTGGTTGACAAGGGCCCCACCGCCGTGACTGTGGTGGCAGAGAAGGTGGTGGTCACGGTGAGGGCAGCCACAAGGCGCCCATCTTCTCGGCGCTCACGCATGTCGTGCAGCGCAGCGGAAGCATCATACTTGTCATCATCCCATCAGGCCGTCACACAGCTTGGTATTGTTTCTGGTTTTTGGCTCATGTGTACGTTTGCTGGTACTACTATCATTTTCACTTTAGTTACAATGATCACCTGAATCAATGGTTTTTATTGCCTAGAGTTTTTTATGTTTCTCTGGTTTTGGAGTAGTTGCCTGAAAACTGAAAGTACCTACATGCTTCTCTATTATTATAGATAGAAAGTTCAGGGGCTTTCTGCTATTCGTTGGAGATTGTGCAAGTGGCCATAAGTCTATGTTGGATCAGAAAATGTGGTTTATCAGAGTTAGGAAAATTGTTGTGTTTCCTAGGTTGTTTTCCCGTATGTATATTCCATTTGGTTGAACACATGTTCCTTTCTCTAAATTTTTGCACTAATCTTTTTCTTCAGAACATGTGTTCAGGCTAATGATACAGATGTTGAATTGAACAATGCTCTCTTTGTATATGAACAATGCTCTGTAAATATATGTTTGTGATAATTTTGTATGATATTTAAAAAATAGTAGCTATTGTGATTGTTTTATTTTTTTCTTAGGTTGTTAGTTCTCGTGAATGTCCTGTTATCTCGAAATACAGAGCTGTTGTCCACACCTAATCGCCTAAAATGGAAATGATTGACCATTGTTTAAGTCGGGGGAAGCTGAAGATGATGGTCTGATCCGGTAAGAGATCTTAATCTGCATTTCATTTGTTAAGTTATGTATTAATGACATGATTTCTCCCATTATATCAAATTAGTACTACAAACTATAATAACATAACGAAAATGCAATGATACTTTATCTAAACAGTAACAACAAATGTCTGCTTACAGATTTGGCTTGTCCTCAAATGGTTTCACCTAATATATTTTTCTACCCTTACTGGCCTTTAATCTCTCTCTACTAATTTGTTTCATGCATGTCGAATTGTTGATGCAGTGATTCCCTCACGGTTGTGTCCTTCACAAAGGAAGGATGTGGAGCCACACTATTATCAAGCAACAAAACCAGAGTTGTGTGACACAATTATAACAAAAGAATCATCGCCCATTAGCACACTAAAATTGGAGAAGAGGCTCGATGAGTGGAGGAGAGGCTCGATGAGCTCACCGACATTTTTTCACCATTTGGTGAGAGAGTCGTGTCATCCAGAGAGATGAGCATACAACGATGTTTGACCATGAGCCTGATGACTCCACTGAAGTTTTGAGAGTCCCCAACAATGCTTTTGTAGCAGCGATTCGTTTCAGCATTTTTTTTGTTTTTCAAATACCATTTCGAGAGTGTAAATAACTTCAACAGAATTCAAAATTGATGTACTTAGGTAGGCCTGAGCCCTGTTTATCTTCGATGTATATGGTTTGCATGTCACCAACCGTTGTGAGCGATGATTGATTATTTATCGTCTTGTTTTATCTGTTTGTACTCCTTTAATACAGCACCTTCGTGTGTCATGTGTCGTCTCTCTTGTAAGATGTTGATTAATATTTGTTATATCATTGTTTATTTTTTTAGCAATGAAAAAATACGTGTATAATCTTATATATTTTTAAGGTATGTAAACATATACTTTACAAATGATCGTTGAAACAGTATAGAATAACAATTAGGGTTTTTACAAATCAACGTATTTTATCATATTGATTCCGTAGCAACGCACGGTTATATACCTAGTCATGTTCTAAAACAAGGACTTGATAAAAGCCACTAGTATCCAAAGGCTTGGTGTCCTTGTTCTCTTTCTGCGTGGACACCTTTGCATGAAAGCCTATATGTTCAAAGAAAGCAAATGCCGTTTTTATAACCATATATACCAAGTTTCAACTTTCAGGTTTTGTTTTGAGAGTAAGGGAAATGGAGCGGATTGAATAAGGTAAAATCTTCTTGCTATTTAATTTTGAATAGCAAATAAATTTTAGCACATTCAATCTCATTTATGTCCTTACGTTGAACCGGGTGCCTCCAAACATGTCTGTAAACCAGATGCCCCACCTCAGATAGTACTATACGTAGTATGCTACGGATGGAGTAACAGTAGCATAAAAATTGCTCGCAACGTTGTACGTTATATTCCACTATAGTTCTATAGCTACATTATTCTGCTAAATATATATAGCGTAAGCAAGTCGTTAACGCGTTACTACCGGAATCGCGTTCTATAGGGCAACACTAGTACCGTCGGTACTAGTGTTGCCCATACCAAAATCTTGTATTATATAGTGAAAAATATAGTAATCGGATTAGAATTAATAGAATATGTAGTAGTAGTTGATATATAGGTATATGAGTGCGGAGGTTTGTAATTTACAGTAAAATATTGGTGACTACACTAGAAATAGTGATATAGAGTAACATGTACTGTGAATAGCCTCATGAAGCAAATCTGCATTCAATATCTTTTTTATCGTTTTATATCTTATATATGACTACTTTACTGTGTTAAATTGTGATAGAATTTTATTAATAAATAAAATTATATGTGCTTATCATGTAATATATAGGGATAAAGGAAGCCTAGAGCTTTAATAGTTATAGGACGTCCCGACCCATCAGTGCAGCAGTTTCGGTTTAGCTTGCGAGGGTGGGGCGAGCTCTGTGCTTTTAGTGGATTCGTAAAATGCAATAAGAAATATTATAGAGTTCAACTAGAAATGAATAAACCACGATGGTCAGGTACAATTTTAATAGGCAATTGATGCAATCATAAAATCCCATTAAGCAGTGTAATGAGCAGGTAAGTTTGGCAAATATGCATTTATTCAATGGCACATGAATATAGCAGGAACATCTTATTATTTGTACGCTGCAATCATATGTGGATCATAAGAACCTCAATTTTTAACGTGACCCCGTGCAAGATAGATGCATGAACCAAGACAGTTGCTGCATGTAAATACCAAACCAATATGGATGACGTGGATAGCTTCTAACGTGATAAACAAGATCTCACAAAAACATATCGCAAGTCGTCCTCGTGGTAATTCATCCTGAGATCTTTAGGAGAACAATGGCGACGTCAGAGGTTTCATCGTCGGTGGGTGCTCGACGATCGCCGGCGTGTCCAGCAGTGGCGGATGCATCACCAGATCAGTTGACCGTCAATCCCTCGTGGCGCTGCGAGCATGTGGGGGGCTATTTAATTAAATGGCAAGGGAATTTCTTCCTATGGATTCCCTTGTGATCCCTATCCACTAAATCAACCCTAGATACAATGGATCAATACAGGTAGAAATACTAGTGAACGCGATGGTACGAGCGCCTATGGCCTATGCCAATTATAAGTGATCGTGAGATGGACACACCGCATATCTTGTAGTCTCATGTAAGTATTCGAATCTGATGTTGTCGGGACCATAATTAGGGGTACCCCCAAGACTCCTAATCTCAGCTGGTAACCCCCATCAGCATAAAGCTGCAAAGGCCTGATGGGTGCGATTAAGCCAAGGCTCGGTCCACTCAAGGGACACGACCTCGCCTCGCCCGAGCCCAGCCTCGGGCAAGGGCAGCCGACCCCGGAAGATTCACGTCTCACCCGAGGACCCCCTCAATCGGCGTACACACCTTCGGCTCGCCCGAGGCCCAGTCTTCGCCAAGAAGCAACCTTGGCCAGATCGCCACACCAACCGACCGAATCGCGGGAGCATTTAATGCAAGGATGACCTGACATCTTATCCTGCCATACGCCCTTCAGTCGACAGAGCCGAAAGTGACCGCAGTCACTTCGCCGCTCCACTGACCGGCCTGACAAGAAGACAGCGCCGCCTGCGTCGCTCCGACTGCTGTGCCACTCGACAGAGTGAGGCTGACAGCAGCCAAGTCTGGCCTCGGGCGCCATAGGAAACTCCGCCTCGCCCGACCCTAGGGCTCGGACTCGGGCTCGGCCCCGGAAGACGACGAACTCCGCCTCGCCCGACCCCAGGGCTCGGACTCGGGCTCGGCCCCGGAAGACGACGAACTCCGCCTCGCCCGACCCCAGGGCTCGAACTCGGCCTCGGCCTCGGAAGACCAACTCGACCCCGACCTCGGAGGAGCCTCCGCCTCGCCCGACCCAGGGCTCGGACTGACCACGTCACAGGGGGGCCATCATTACCCTATCCCTAGCTAGCTCAGGCTATGGGTAACAGGACCGGCGTCCCATCTGGCTCGCCCCGGAAAACAGATAATGATGGCGCCCCGCGTGCTCCATGACGACGGCGACTCTCAAACCCTTACGGAAGCAAGGAGACGTCAGCAAGGACTCGACAGCCCCGACAGCTGTCCTTCCGCAAGGCTCCAACGCTCCTCCGACGGCCACGACATCACATGAACAGGGTGCCAAAACCACTCTAGCTGCCATGACGGCATGTACTTAGGGCACTAGCTCCTCTCTGCTAGACACGATAGCGCACTGCTACACCCCCATTGTACACCTGGACCCTCTCCTTACGCCTATAAAAGGAAGGTCCAAGGCTCTCTTACGAGGAGGTTGGCCGCGCAGGAGGACGGGGCGACGCGTAGAGTCCCTCGCTCTCCCCCCCCCCCACGCGGACACTTGTAACCCCCTACTGCAAGCGCACCCGACCTGGGCGCAGGACAAACACGGAGGCCGCGGGCTTTCCCCTCTCTCTTATACCCCCCTTCGTGCTCCGTCTCGCGCCGACCCATCTGGGCTGGGACACGCGGCGACAATTCACTCGTCGGTCCAGGGACCCCCCCGGGGTCGAAACGCCGACAGTTGGCGCGCCAGGTAGGGGCCTGCTGTGTGTTGACGAACAGCTCCCCGTCAAGCTCCAGATGGGTAGTCTCCAGCAACCTTTCCAACCCGGGACGGTGCTCCGTTTCGGGAGTCTTGAGTTCATGTCCCTCGACGGCAGCTACGACATGATACTCCTTCCTCCGCCGCGCGACGGCGACAATGGCGGCCGACAACCCGCCCGCCCGCGGCGGAATCGACGACGTCTTCCCCACGAGGCGGAAGAACGACGTCCGAGTTTGTCCCGTCACCTCCCCCGCCGGAGGAGGAGGAGGCGGGGCAACCATGGCCAAGCAGGAGGCGGCACCTCATCGGCTGTCGAGCGAGTCGACGGCGCCGGCGCCCTGACGGGTGACACGTCGGGCGTCGACCTCGCGTCTGAGACGAAGACGAGCGTCGTTTCCCCGCAACACGCCAACTCCGAGCAGACGGACGACGCCAGCACGCTCGCGAAGGACTTGCTGGGCGTCACCCTCGTACCTGAGATGATGGTGCAGTCCACCCTGACGTGACAACGTCACCACCTGTTGACCAAGAGGTATCGACCGACTCCCGTCTCATGCCTTTTGGATTCGGCCTCGACCCACCAAGCGACCCCGCTTTGGTGGAAGCCTTCATAGAGGCATGCACCAACCCTCCGGGGTATCATATGCGGTCACCCTGGGACCGGCTGACGGCCGTCTCGACCTACGGACCCTCGGTTCCGAGGAAGATGACGAGCCCGACTTTGGTTGGGATTTCTCTGGGCTCGGTAACCCCAGCGCCATGCGGGACTTCATGACCGCATGCGACTACTGCCTTTCCGATTGTTCCGACGGTAGCCACAGCTTTGGCGACGGAGACAGTGGCCCAAGTCGTGAATGTTTCCACGTCGATCTAGGGGGTCCCGACGAAGGCAACCATCTTGGTATACCGGAAAACTGTGATCCCCCTAGGCCTGCGCCTCGCGTTGACATCCTTCGGGAGCTAGCTGTGGTCCCAGTCCCTGCGGGGGGTCAGGACGCACGGCTCGAGCAAATCCGCGAGATGCAGGCCAGGCTCGACGAGGGGGCAGGAACACTTGAAAGGGAATTAGGCCTACACCTAGTCCCTAATTAATTTTGGTGGTTGAATTGCCCAACACAAATATTTGGACTAACTAGTTTGCTCTAGTGCATAAGTTATACAGGTGCCAAAGGTTCACACTTAGTCAATAAAAAGACCAAGTATTGGGTTCAAATTAAGGAGCAAGGGTCAACCGAAGGCTCCTCCGGTCTGGCGCACCGGACTGTCCGGTGTGCCACCGGACATGTCCGGTGCACCAGGGGACTCCGACTTCAAACTCTTCACTCTCGGGAATTTCCGAAGGCCACTCCGCTATAATTCATCAGACTGTCCGGTGTACACCGGACATGTCCGGTGCTCCAAGGAAGAGCGGCCTCAGGAACTCGCCAGCCTCGGGTTTTCACTTCGGCTGCTCCGCTAAAATTCACCGGACTGTCCGGTGTACACCGGACTGTCCAGTGTAACAGCGGGGCAACGGCTATTTCGGCGCCAACGGCTACCTGCGACGCATTTAATGCGCGCCAGAAGCGCGCAGTCGTCAGGCACGCGAGAGCAGGCGCACCGGACAGTCTACAGTTCATGTCCGGTGTGCACCGGACATCCAGGCGGGCCCAGAAGACAGAGCTCCAACGGTCGACCCAACGACTCTTTGGTGACGTGGCTGTCGCACCGGACATGTCCGGTGTGCACCGACTGTCCGGTGCGCCATCAAACAGACAACCCTCACCAACGGCTAGATTTTGGTTGGTGGCTATAAATACCACCCCAACCGGCCACTTCAAGTGTGGGAGCCCAAGCAACATTCCAAGTCATCTAGTTGACATACTCAAGCCCTCCCAACCACATATATTCATTGATCCATCCTATACACAAGATTTAGACCACTACAACCAACACAAGTGCCACAAAAGAGAGAGCAAGCAAAAGAGAGCTACTCATTTGAGTTTAGCACTAGTGCCTTGTGAGATTCATCGATAGATAGTGTGTGCTTCATCTTTGTGCTCATTTGTGCGTGGAGTTTTGACTCCCTTTGAACTTTCTCCAAAGTTTTGGAGGCTTGTAAAAGCTAGCAAGAGACACCAAAGTGTGTGGTGGTCCTTGCGGGATCGAGAGTGATCCTTGAGAAGAAGAAGAGCTCGCCGATCCTTGTGTGATCGGGGGAGAGAGGGAAAGGGTTGAAAAAGACCCGTCCTTAAGTGGACTCCTCAACGGGGACTAGGCCTTCGAGGGCCGAACCTCGGTAAAACAAATCACCCTTGTCCATTGTGTTTATTGCTTGTGATTTGTTTGTTTTCCCTTGCTCTAAGTTTTTCTTGCCCATTATTTGCTTATATCATTTGGTGTTGCTTCAAGTTAAATTGCCATTTAGTGAAGCAACACGTTGCAAGAAAGAACCTGTCCTAAGTGCTCTTCTCATCTAAGGCTTCTTGCTTTGTTATTCTATAACTTATTAGTTGTATTGATTTATCACTCCCGCATTATTTAGCAATACTCTTTTCAAGCAAGAACTTAGTTTCTATTCTCCGATATTTGTATATCTTGTTCTAACCACTAATCAAGGGATCTAGTTGGGGGATAAAGTTTTAATTTTTAGGTTCCGCCTATTCACCCCCCCTCTAGGCGACTTTCAACACTTGAGCCGCTCCGCCGGAACATTGGGCAGGAATGGGTAGACCAAGCTCCGGCCAGAGAAGCGCGTCATCTACCCCAAGGCGTCCAGCTCCGCATCGCCGACGACGTCAGGGCAAGGCCTCCACCGGCTTCCAGTGGGGTCGGCCAGAACCTGGCTACAGCAGCAATACTTCTCCGCGCGATGCCGGAACCATCAACCACCGAAGGGCGGCGGATCCGGGGAGAGCTCAAGAATCTCCTGGAGGATGCCGCGGTCCGACGGGCCGAGAGCTCTGCCTCCCGAAGGCAGGGATACCCCTCGGAGCACCGCGCCACAACTTCCCGATTCGTGCGGGAAGCCTCGGTCCACACCGGGCGCAAGCGCAACACAGCGCCTGCAGCACCGGGACGCCTCAGCAACGAGCACCACCACTGCAACCATCGAGCCTGCCTCGACAAGAGGGTTCATCGAGGCTACCACCCCAGGCGTGGAGGACGCTACGATAGCGGGGAGGATCGGAGCCCCTCGCCCGAACCGCCCGGCCCGCAGGCTTTCAGCCGAGCCATACGACGGGCGCCGTTCCCGACCCGGTTCCGAACCCCGACTACCATCACAAAGTACTCGGGGGAGACAAGACCGGAACTGTGGCTTGCGGACTACCGGCTGGCCTGCCAACTGGGTGGAACGGACGATGACAACCTCATCATCCGCAACCTCCCCCTGTTCCTCTCCGACTCCGCTCGGGCCTGGCTGGAGCATCTGCCTCCGGGGCAGATCTCCAACTGGGACGACCTGGTCCAAGCCTTCGCCGGTAATTTCCAAGGCACGTACGTGCGCCCTGGGAACTCCTAGGATCTCCGAAGCTGCCGCCAGCAGCCGGGAGAGTCTCTCCGGGACTACATCCGGCGATTCTCAAAGCAGCGCACCGAGCTGCCCAACGTCACCGACTCGGATGTCATCGGCGCGTTCCTCGCCGGCACCACCTGCCGCGACCTGGTGAGCAAGCTGGGTCGCAAGACCCCCACCAGGGCGAGCGAGCTGATGGACATCGCCACCAAGTTCGCCTCTGGCCAGGAGGCGGTTGAGGCCATCTTCCAGAAGGACAAGCAGCCCCAGGGCCGCCAGCCGGAAGATGTTCCCGAGGCGTCCGCTCAGCGCGGCACCAAGAAGAAAGGCAAGAAGAAGTCGCAAGCGAAACGCGACGCGGCCGACGCGGACCTTGTCGCCGCCGCTGAGTACAAGAACCCTCGGAAACCTCTCGGAGGCGCCAATCTATTCGACTAGATGCTCAAGGAAACGTGCCCCTATCATCAGGGGCCCATCAAGCACACCCTTGAGGAATGCGCCATGCTTCGGCGTCACTTTCACAGGGCCGGGCCACCTGCGGAGGGTGGCAGGGCCCCCCACGACGACAAGAAGGAGGATCACAAGGCAGAGGAGTTCCCCGAGGTCCGTGACTGCTTCATGATCTACGGTGGGCTAGTGGCGAACGCATCGGCTCGGCACAGCAAGCAAGAGCGTCTGGAGGTCTGCTCGGTAAAGGTGGCGGCGCCAGTTTACCTAGACTGGTCCGACAAGCCCATCACCTTCGACCAGGGCGATCACCCCGATCGCGTGCCGAGCCTAGGGAAATAATCGCTCGTTGTCGACCCCGTCATCGGCAACGTCAGGCTCACCATGGTCCTCATGGATGGAGGCAGTAGCCTCAACATCATCTACGCCGAGACCCTCGAGCTCCTGCAGATCGATCTGTCCTCAGTCCGGGCCGGTGCGGCGCCTTTTCACGGGATCATCCCCGGGAAACGCGTCCAACCCCTCGGACGACTCGATCTGCCCGTCTGCTTCGGGACTCCCTCCAACTTCAGAAGGGAAACCCTCACGTTCGAGGTGGTCGGGTTCCGAGGAACCTACCACGCGGTACTGGGGAGGCCATGCTATGCCAAGTTCATGGCCGTCCCCAACTACACCTACCTCAAGCTCAAGATGTCGGGCCCCAACGGGGTCATCACCGTCGGCCCCACGTACCGACACACGTACGAATGCGACATAGAGTGCGTGGAGTACGCCGAGGCCCTCGCCGAATCCGAGGCCCTCATCGCCGACCTGGAGAGCCTCTCCAAGGAGGCACCAGACGTGAAGCGCCATGCCGGCAACTTTGAGCCAGCAGAGACGGTTAAGTCCGTCCCACTAGACCCCAGCAACGACGCCTCCAAGCAGATCTGGATCGGCTCCGAACTCGACCCCAAATAGGAAGCAGTGCTCGTCGACTTTCTCCGCGCAAACGCCGAAGTTTTCGCGTGGAGTCCCTCAGATATGCCTGGCATACCGAGGGATGTCGCCGAGCACTCTCTGGATATCTCAGCTGGAGCCCGTCCCGTGAAGCAACCTCTGCGCTGATTCGACGAAGAAAAGCGCAGAGCCATAGGCGAGGAGATCCACAAGCTGATGGCCGCAGGGTTCATCAAAGAGGTATTCCATCCCGAATGGCTTGCCAACCTGAAAGGGAAATGTGCCCTTGGGCCATTTCTAAGTATTTTGGTGATTTAGTGCCCAACACATGTGCTTAATTGTAAAATGGGACAAAGTACAAATCATGGAGAAAAGGTATGTTTCTAATCCTTAGTACATTGGTTTTGTGTACTAATATATTTGTCTAAGTGTTAGAAACAGAAAAGGAGATGAAAAGAAAAGAGGAGAAAGTCTTGGCTGTGTGCAGCCAAGACCCAGCTCGGCCTGGAGCACCGGACTGTCCGGTGTGCACCGGACAGTGTCCGGTGCGCCAGGCTGCCTCGGCTCGAACTGGCCGCTCTCGGGAATTCGCCGACGGCGTACGGCTAAAATTCACCGGACTGTCCGGTGTGCACCGGACTGTCCGGTGAGCCAACGGTCGGCTAGGGCCAACGGTCGGCCGCGCGATCAGCGCGCGACACGTGGCCGGGCCAACGGTCGGGAAGGAACACCGGACTGTCCGGTGTGCACCGGACATGTCCGGTGCGCCAACTGAGCGCAGATCTGGAGCAGCCAGCAACGGTCAGAAGTGCTGTTTTTGGAAACAAATCGGGCACCGGACAGTGTCCGGTGTGCACCGGACTGTCCGGTGCGCCACGAGACAGAAGGCAAAGATGGCCTTCCAGATTTGTTCCCAACGGCTCCTAGCTGCCTTGGGGCTATAAAAGGGACCCCTTGGCGCATGGAGGAGACACACAAGCATTCCTTGAGCACTCTTGATCACTCACACATCAATCTTGCGCACTTGTTTGAAATTCTAGTGATTTGAGCTCTGTTCTAGTGTGTTAGCCTCTTGAGCTCAAGTCTGGGTTTTGTGTGTGCGTATTCGCTGTGATCTTTGTGTTGTGTGTGAGTTGCTAATCCCTCCCTTACTCCGTGATTCTTTGTGAACATCTTTTGTAAGGGCGAGAGGCTCCAAGTTGTGGAGATTCCTCGCAAACGGGATTGAGATAAGAACAACAAAACACCGTGGTATTCAAGTGGGTCTTTGGACCGCTTGAGAGGGGTTGATTGCAACCCTCGTCCGTTGGGACGCCACAACGTGGAAGTAGGCAAGCATTGGCTTGGCCGAACCACGGGATAAACCACCGTGTCCCTCTGTGCTTGATTCTTGTGGTATTGTGTTTTGTTGAAGACTTCACCTTAGCCACTTGGCATTAACTGTGCTAACGCTTAACAAGTTTTTGTGGCTTAAGTTTGAAGTTTTTACAGGATCACCTATTCACCCCCCCCCCCTCTAGGTGCTCTCAATTGGTATCAGAGCCATTCTATTCACAAAGGGACTAACCGCCCGAATAGATGGATCCTAAGGGGAAGGGTATAGTGATCAACGACAAAGAGAAGGAGACCTTCGTCAACGAGCCGAAGGACGACAAGCCTACCGACTCCGGCTCGGGTCAAAGACGAAAGGAAGGGAAGAAGAAGAAGACCAGGCGCATTAAGGAGATCATTTACTACGACAGCGACGAGTCTACTTCTTCCCAAAAGGATGAGGACCACAACGACTACGAGAGGAGAAAACCGGTTAACTCGAACTTTTCCTTTGATTACTCTCGTATTCCGCAAAGTTCACATTCTCATTTACTCTCCATTCCACTTGGCAAGCCCCCACACTTTGATGGAGAGGACTACGGATTTTGGAGTCACAAAATGCGTAGTCACCTATTCTCTCTCCATCCTAGTATATGGGAGATTGTAGAGAGTGGAATGCACTTTGATAGTTCGGATAGTCCCATGTTCATTAATGAACAAATCCATAAAAATGCACAAGCTACTACTGTTCTTCTAGCTTCCTTGTGCAGGGATGAATACCATAAGGTGAGCGGCTTGGACAACGCCAAGCAAATCTGGGACACCCTCAAGATTTCTCATGAGGGGAACGACGTCACCTTACTCACCAAGATGGAGTTGGTGGAGGGCGAGCTTGGACGGTTCGCGATGATAAGGGGCGAGGAGCCAACGCAAACGTACAACCGGCTCAAGACCCTTATCAACAAGATAAGAAGCTACGGGAGCACGCGATGGACGGACCACGACGTCGTCCGCCTAATGCTCAGGTCCTTTACCGTACTTGATCCTCATCTCGTGAACAATATTCGTGAGAATCCCAGGTACACGATGATGACGCCCGAGGAAGTGCTTGGAAAATTCGTGAGCGGGCGGATGATGATCAAGGAGGCAAGATACGTCGACGACGCGTTGAACGGACCACTCCACGAGCCTCAACCCATTGCTCTAAAGGCAACGAGGAGCAAGGAGTCGCTACCTAGCAAGGTGGCGCAAGTTGAGGCGGCTGGCCTTAATGATGAAGAGATGGCTCTCATCATTAAGAGATTCAAGACGGTGCTTAAAGGTCACAAGGGACAACCAAGCAAGACCAAAGCCAAGGGGAAGCGCTCATGCTTCAAATGCGGTAAGCTTGGTCATTTCATTGCTAACTGTCCCGATAATGAAAGTGACCAGGAAAAGGGGAACAAAAGAGAGAGGAAGAAGCAATACAAGAAGGCAAAAGGCGAGGCGCATCTAGGAAAGGAGTGGGACTCGGATTGCTCCTCCTCCGACTCCGACAACGAAGGACTCGCCGCCACTGCCTTCAACAAATCGGCTCTCTTCCCCAACGAGCGTCTCACTTGCCTTATGGCAAGGGAGAAGAAGGTGAGTATTCAAGACTCCACTTATGCTTCATCTAGTGATAGTGAGTCTAGTGATGATGACATAGATTATTCTTGCTTGTTCAAGGGCTTAGATAGATCTAAGATAGAGAAAATAAATGAATTAATTAATGCATTGAATGAAAAGGATAGGCTTTTAGAAAAGCAAGAAGATTTATTGTATGATGAACATGATAAATTTGTAGAGGCACAAAAATCATATGCTTTAGAAGTGAAAAGAAATGAAATGCTTTCTAGTGAAATATCTTCCTGTCATGAAACCATTTCTACCTTAAGAAGTGTTAATATTGATTTAAGTGCTAAACTAGAAGTAGCTAGTAAATCAAATTCTTGTGTTGAACATGTTGAAATTTGTACTAGGTGTAAGGATTTTGATGTCAATGCTTGTAGTGAACACCTAGTTCTAATTTCCAAATTAAATGATGAAGTGGCTAGTCTTAATACCCAACTTAAGACTAGCAAGAATGAAGTTGACAAAATAAAATTTGCAAGGGATGCCTACACGGTTGGTAGACACCCCTCAATTAAGGATGGGCTTGGCTTCAAGAGAGAAGCCAAGAACTTAACAAGCCATAAGGCTCCCGTCTTCGTCAAGGAGAAAGGGAAGGCCCCTATGGCAAATAGTGCTAAAAAGAACCATGCTTTCTTATACCATAATAGGAGACATGCTAGAAATGTTTATAATCATTTTGATTCACATGTTTATGATTCTCATGCCATGTTTGCCTCTAGTTCCTCTTATAAGCATGATAGGAGGAATGTTGTATATATGCCTAGGAGAAATATTGCTCATGTGCCTAGAAAGAATGTTATTCATGCTCCTAGAAAATTAGTGAATGAACCTTCTACCATTTATTATGCTTGTAATGCTCCCTTTGCTATTTGTAGAAAGGGAAAGAAGGTTGTTGCTAGGAAATTAGGGGCTAGATGTAAGGGAGATAAAACTTGCATCTGGGTCCCTAAGAATATTTGTGCTAACCTTGCAGGACCCAACATGAGTTGGGTACCTAAGACCCAAGCCTAAATTTGCCTTGCAGGTTTATGCATCCGGGGGTTCAAGCTGGATTATCGACAGCGGATGCACAAACCATATGACGGGGGAGAAGAAGATGTTCACCTCCTACGTCAAAAGTAAAGATTCCCAAGATTCAATTATATTCGGTGACGGGAATCAAGGCAAGGTAAAAGGGCTAGGTAAAATTGCAATTTCTAATGAGCATTCTATATCAAATGTATTCTTAGTGGAGAGTCTTGGATATAACTTGCTATCTGTTAGTCAATTATGTCAAATGGGATATAATTGCTTATTTACGAATGTAGATGTGTCTGTCTTTAGAAGATGTGATGGTTCACTAGCTTTTAAGGGTGTACTAGACGGCAAGCTTTATTTAGTTGATTTTGCAAAAGAAGAGGCCGGTCTAGATGCATGCTTAATGGCTAAGACTTGCATGGGCTGGCTGTGGCATCGCCGCTTAGCACATGTGGGGATGAAGAACCTCCACAAGCTTCTAAAGGGGGAACACGTAATAGGTCTAACAAATGTGCATTTCGAAAAGGATAGACCTTGTGCAGCTTGTCAAGCAGGGAAACAGGTGGGAGGAGCACATCACAGCAAGAACGTGATGACCACGTCAAGACCCCTGGAGCTGCTACACATGGATCTCTTCGGACCCGTCGCCTATCTAAGCATAGGAGGGAGTAAGTATGGTTTAGTTGTTGTTGATGACTTTTCCCGCTTCACTTGGGTATTCTTTTTGCAGGATAAGTCTGAAACCCAAGGAACCCTCAAGCGCTTCCTCAGGAGAGCTCAAAATGAGTTTGAGCTCAAGGTGAAGAAGATAAGGAGCGACAACGGGTCCGAGTTCAAGAACCTTCAAGTGGAGGAGTTTCTTGAGGAGGAAGGGATCAAGCACGAGTTCTCCGCTCCCTACACACCACAGCAAAATGGTGTGGTAGAGAGGAAGAACAGGACGCTAATCGATATGGCGAGGACGATGCTTGGAGAGTTCAAGACCCCCGAGTGTTTTTGGTCGGAAGCCGTGAACACGGCTTGCCACGCCATCAACAGGGTCTACCTTCATCGACTCCTCAAGAAGACTTCGTATGAGCTACTAACCGGTAACAAACCCAATGTATCGTACTTTCGTGTATTTGGGAGCAAGTGCTACATTCTAGTGAAGAAGGGTAGAAATTCTAAGTTTGCTCCCAAAGCTGTAGAAGGGTTTTTATTAGGTTATGATTCAAATACAAAGGCGTATAGGGTCTTCAACAAATCATCGGGTTTGGTTGAAGTCTCTAGCGACGTTGTATTTGATGAGACTAATGGCTCTCCAAGAGAGCAAGTTGTTGATTGTGATGATGTAGATGAAGAAGATGTTCCGGCGGCCGCTATACGAACCATGGCGATTGGAGACATTCGGCCACAGGAACAGGATGAACGTGATCAACCTTCTTCCTCAACTACGGTGCATCCCCCACCTCAAGACGATGAACAGGTTCATCAAAAGGAGGCGTGTGATCAAGGGGGAGCACAACACGATCAAGTGATGGAGGAAGAAGCGCAACCGGCACCTCCAACCCAAGTTCGAGCGATGATTCAAAGGGATCATCCCATCGACCAAATTCTGGGTGACATTAGCAAGGGAGTAACTACTCGGTCTCGATTAGTTAATTTTTGTGAACATTACTCTTTTGTCTCCTCTATTGAGCCTTTCAGGGTAGAGGAGGCCTTGCTAGATCCGGATTGGGTGTTGGCCATGCAGGAGGAACTTAATAACTTCAAGCGCAACGAAGTTTGGACGCTGGTGCCTCGTCCCAAGCAAAATGTTGTGGGAACCAAGTGGGTGTTCCGCAACAAACAGGACGAGCACGGGGTGGTGACAAGGAACAAGGCTCGACTTGTGGCAAAAGGTTATGCCCAAGTCGCAGGTTTGGACTTTGAGGAGACTTTTGCTCCTGTGGCTAGGCTAGAGTCTATTCGTATCTTGCTAGCATATGCCGCTCACCATTCTTTCAGGTTGTACCAAATGGATGTGAAGAGCGCGTTCCTCAACGGGCCAATAAAGGAGGAGGTGTACGTGGAGCAACCCCCTGGCTTCGAGGATGAGCGGTACCCCGACCACGTGTGTAAGCTCTCTAAGGCGCTCTATGGACTTAAACAAGCCCCAAGAGCATGGTATGAATGCCTTAGAGATTTCTTACTTGCTAATGCTTTCAAGGTTGGGAAAGCCGATCCAACTCTTTTTACAAAGACATGTGATGGTGATTTGTTTATATGCCAAATTTATGTTGATGACATAATATTTGGTTCTACTAATCAAAAGTCTTGTGAAGAGTTTAGCAGGGTGATGACGCAGAAATTCGAGATGTCGATGATGGGCGAGTTGAACTACTTCCTTGGGTTCCAAGTGAAGCAACTCAAGGACGGCACCTTCATCTCCCAAACGAAGTACACGCAAGATCTGCTGAAGCGGTTTGGGATGAAGGACGCCAAGCCCGCAAAGACTCCGATGGGAACCGACGGACACACCGACCTCAACAAAGGAGGTAAGTCCGTTGATCAAAAAGCATACCGGTCAATGATAGGATCTCTACTTTATTTATGTGCTAGTAGACCGGATATTATGCTTAGCGTATGCATGTGTGCTAGATTTCAATCCGATCCTAAGGAGTGTCACTTGGTGGCGGTGAAGCGAATTCTTAGATATTTAGTCGCTACGCCTTGCTTCGGGATCTGGTATCCAAAGGGGTCTAACTTTGACTTAATTGGGTACTCAGATTCCGACTATGCTGGATGTAAGGTCGATAGGAAGAGTACATCGGGGACGTGCCAATTCTTAGGAAGGTCCCTGGTGTCATGGAACTCTAAGAAACAAACCTCCGTTGCCCTATCCACCGCTGAGGCCGAGTACGTTGCCGCAGGACAGTGTTGTGCGCAACTACTTTGGATGAGGCAAACCCTCAGGGACTTTGGCTACAATCTGAGCAAAGTCCCACTCCTATGTGATAATGAGAGTGCTATCCGCATAGCGGAAAATCCTGTTGAGCACAGCCGCACAAAGCACATAGACATCCGGCATCACTTTTTGAGAGACCACCAGCAAAAGGGAGATATCGAAGTGTTTTATGTTAGCACCGAGAACCAGCTAGCCGATATCTTTACCAAGCCTTTAGATGAGAAGACCTTTTGCAGGCTGCGTAGTGAGCTAAATGTCTTAGATTCGCGGAACTTGGATTGAATTGTAGCATACATGTATTTATGCCTTTGATCATGTTCATTCTGCATTTTGTTGCTTATTATGGTGCTCAAGTTGTACAAACACTCCCTGGACCTCACAAGTCCGTTGCAAAGTGATGCACATGTTTAGGGGGAGATGTGTTACAACTTGACCCTTTGAGACTAACCATATGTTGAGTGTGTCTGATTTAGTCTCAAAGGAGAATTGAAAGGGAAAAGGTGGACTTGGACCATGCAAGACTTCCACTGCACTCCGATGAGGGGTAACTCATTCCAAGTTCATCTCATGACCTCTTATTGCCATTTGCTCTTAATTGACGATTTTGGTGAGGCAATGGGGTTAAAGGGCCACAATTGATCCCGTTTTGGTGCTTGATGCCAAAGGGGGAGAAAATAAAGGCCAAAGCAATAAATGGATCAGCTACCACTTGAGAGTTTTTGAAAATAGTAGAATAGAGCGTTTGGTTTATCAAAACTCTTTTGATGTCTCTCTTGTCAAAAGTTGGCTTCTTGTGGGGAGAAAGGGGGAAAAAGGGGGAGTTTTTGAAATTCTTGATCAATCTCTTTTTGAATGACTCTCTTTATGCTTAAACATGTGTGTTTAACTTAGAGATAGAGATTTGTGGTTGATTTGCAAAAACAAACCAAGTGGTGGCAAAGGATGATCCATATATGCCAAAATTGAATAACACTTAAATTTATGTTATTTGAATTGAGTTTGCACTTGTTCTAGTGGCTTTATGAAATGTTGGCATAAATCACCAAAAAGGGGGAGATTGAAAGGGAAATGTGCCCTTGGGCCATTTCTAAGTATTTTGGTGATTTAGTGCCCAACACATGTGCTTAATTGTAAAATGGGACAAAGTACAAATCATGGAGAAAAGGTATGTTTCTAATCCTTAGTACATTGGTTTTGTGTACTAATATATTTGTCTAAGTGTTAGAAACAGAAAAGGAGATGAAAAGAAAAGAGGAGAAAGTCTTGGCTGTGTGCAGCCAAGACCCAGCTCGGCCTGGAGCACCGGACTGTCCGGTGTGCACCGGACAGTGTCCGGTGCGCCAGGCTGCCTCGGCTCGAACTGGCCGCTCTCGGGAATTCGCCGACGGCGTACGGCTAAAATTCACCGGACTGTCCGGTGTGCACCGGACTGTCCGGTGAGCCAACGGTCGGCTAGGGCCAACGGTCGGCCGCGCGATCAGCGCGCGACACGTGGCCGGGCCAACGGTCGGGAAGGAACACCGGACTGTCCGGTGTGCACCGGACATGTCCGGTGCGCCAACTGAGCGCAGATCTGGAGCAGCCAGCAACGGTCAGAAGTGCTGTTTTTGGAAACAAATCGGGCACCGGACAGTGTCCGGTGTGCACCGGACTGTCCGGTGCGCCACGAGACAGAAGGCAAAGATGGCCTTCCAGATTTGTTCCCAACGGCTCCTAGCTGCCTTGGGGCTATAAAAGGGACCCCTTGGCGCATGGAGGAGACACACAAGCATTCCTTGAGCACTCTTGATCACTCACACATCAATCTTGCGCACTTGTTTGAAATTCTAGTGATTTGAGCTCTGTTCTAGTGTGTTAGCCTCTTGAGCTCAAGTCTGGGTTTTGTGTGTGCGTATTCGCTGTGATCTTTGTGTTGTGTGTGAGTTGCTAATCCCTCCCTTACTCCGTGATTCTTTGTGAACATCTTTTGTAAGGGCGAGAGGCTCCAAGTTGTGGAGATTCCTCGCAAACGGGATTGAGATAAGAACAACAAAACACCGTGGTATTCAAGTGGGTCTTTGGACCGCTTGAGAGGGGTTGATTGCAACCCTCGTCCGTTGGGACGCCACAACGTGGAAGTAGGCAAGCATTGGCTTGGCCGAACCACGGGATAAACCACCGTGTCCCTCTGTGCTTGATTCTTGTGGTATTGTGTTTTGTTGAAGACTTCACCTTAGCCACTTGGCATTAACTGTGCTAACGCTTAACAAGTTTTTGTGGCGTAAGTTTGAAGTTTTTACAGGATCACCTATTCACCCCCCCCCCCCCTCTAGGTGCTCTCACAACCCCGTGCTTGTGAGAAAGAAAGGAGGGAAATGGCGGATGTGTGTAGACTACACTGGTCTAAACAAAGCATGCCCAAAAGTTCCCTATCCTCTGCCTCGCATCGATCAAATCGTGGATTCCACTGCGGGATGCGAAACCCTGTCTTTCCTCGATGCCTACTCAGGGTATCACCAAATCAGGATGAAAGAGTCCGACCAGCTCGTGACTTCTTTCATCACACCTTTTGGCATGTACTGCTATGTTACTATGCCATTTGGTTTGAGGAATGTGGGTGCAACGTACCAAAGGTGCATGAACCACGTGTTCGGCGAACACATTGGTCGAACGGTCGAGGCTTATGTCGATGACGTCGTAGTCAAGACGAGGAAAGCCTCTGACCTCCTTTCTAACCTTGAAACGACATTCCGGTGTCTCAAGGCAAAGGGCGTAAAACTCAATCCCGAAAAGTGTGTCTTCGGAGTCCCCCGAGGCATGCTCTTGGGGTTCATCGTCTCCGAGCGGGGCATCGAGGCCAACCCGGAGAAAATCGCGGCCATCACCAACATGGGGCCCATCAAGGACTTGAAAGGCGTACAGAGGGTCATGGGATGCCTTGCGGCTCTGAGCCGTTTCATCTCGCGCCTCGGCGAAAGAGGCCTACCTCTGTACCGCCTCTTAAGAAAGACCGAGTGCTTCACTTGGACCTCTGAGGCCGAGGAAGCCCTCAGGAACCTGAAGGCACTCCTTACGAACGCGCCCATCTTGGTGCCCCCCGCCGCCGGAGAAGCCCTCTTGATCTACGTCGCCGCTACCACTCAGGTGGTCAGCGCCGCGATCGTGGTTGAGAGACAAGAAGAAGGGCATGCATTGCCCGTCCAGAGGCCGGTTTACTTCATCAGCGAGGTACTATCCGAGACCAAGATCCGCTACCCGCAAATTCAGAAGCTGCTGTACGCGGTGATCCTGACGCGGCGAAAGTTGCGACACTACTTCGAGTCTCATCTGGTGACTGTGGTGTCATCCTTCCCCCTGGGGGAGATCATCCAGTGCCGAGAGGCCTCGGGTAGGATTGCAAAGTGGGCGGTGGAAATCATGGGCGAGACGATCTCGTTCGCCCCTCGGAAGGCCATCAAGTCCCAAGTCCTGGCAGACTTTGTGGCTGAATGGGTCGACACCCAGCTCCCGGCGGCTCCGATCCAGCCGGAACTCTGGACCATGTTTTTCGATGGGTCGCTGATGAAAACAGGGGCAGGTGCGGGCCTGCTCTTCATCTCGTCCCTCGGGAAATACCTACGCTACGTGCTGCGCCTCCATTTCCCGGTGTCCAACAACGTGGCTGAGTACGAAGCTCTGGTCAACGGTTTGCACATCGCCATTGAGCTAGGGGTCCGACGCATCGACGCTCGCGACGACTCGCAGCTCGTCATTGACCAAGTTATGAAGAACTCCCACTGCCGCGACCCGAAGATGGAAGCCTACTGCGATGAGGTTCGGCGCCTGGAGGGCAAGTTCTACGGGCTCGAGCTCAACCACATCGCCCGACGACACAACGAGACTGCAGACGAGCTGGCTAAGATAGCATCGGGGCGGACAACGGTTCCCCCGGACGTCTTCTCCTGAGACCTACATCAACCCTCAGTCAAGACCGACGACGCGTCCGAGCCCGAGAAGGCCTCGGCCCAGCCCGAGGCGCCCTCGGCTCGACCCGAGGCACCCTCGGCCCCCGAGGGTGAGGCACTGCGCGTCGAGGAAGAGTGGAGTGGGGTCCAGCCTAATCGAAACTGGCAGACCCCATACCTGCTATATCTCCTCTAAGGAGAGCTGTCCCTCGACCAAGCCGAGGCTTGGCGACTGGCGCGGCGCGCCAAGTCGTTCGTCTTACTGGGTGACGGAAAGGAGCTCTACCACCGCAGCCCATCTGGCATCCTCCAGCGGTGCGTATCCATCGCCGAAGGCCAGGAGCTCTTACGAGAAATACACTCGGGGGCTTGCGGTCATCACGCAGCGCCCCGAGCCCTTGTTGGAAACGTCTTCTGACAAGGTTTCTACTGGCCGACCGCGGTGGCCGACGCCACTGGGATTGTCCGCGCCTGCCAAGGGTGTCAGTTCTACGCAAGGCAGACCCACCTACCCGCTCAGGCTCTGCAGACAATACCCATCACCTGGTCGTTTGCTGTGTGGGGGCTGGACCTCGTCGGTCCCTTGCAGAAGGCACCCAGGGGATACACGCACCTGCTGGTCGCCATCGACAAATTCTCCAAGTGGATCGAGGTCCGACCCCTAAACAGCATCTGGTCCGAACAGGCGGTGGCATTCTTCATCAACATCATCCATCGCTTTGGGGTCCCGAACTCCATCGTCACCGACAACGGCACCTAGTTCACCGGCCGAAAGTTCCTGGACTTCTGCGAGGATCACCATATCCGGGTGGACTGGGCTGCCGTGGCTCACCCCATGATGAATGGGCAAGTGGAACGTGCCAACGGCATGATTCTGCAAGGACTCAAGCCGAGGATCTACAACGACCTCCACAAGTTCAGAAGGCGGTGGATAAAGGAACTCCCCTCGGTGGTCTGGAGTCTGAGGACAACGCCGAGCCGGGCCACGGGCTTCACACCGTTCTTTCTAGACTATGGGGCCGAGGCCGTGTAAAGCCTAAAAATCTATGTAAAAAAATAACAAGACAAATAAATAGGTATGCTTATATGTTAGTGTTGTGTGAATTATTCTCCCATGGATTATGCATATAGAGACATTTATTTAGGCGGATAAATAAATAAAATAAATTTTGCCTGACATTATGGATCTGATAGTCGCCTAGAGGGGGGGTGAATAGGGCGAAACTGAAATTTACAAAAAATGATCACAACTACAAGCCGGGTTAGCGTTAGTAATAACGAAACGAGTCCGCGAGAGAGGGCGCAAAAACAAATCACAAGCAAATAAGAGTGTGACACAAGGATTTGTTTTACCGAGGTTCGGTTCTCGCAAACCTACTCCCCGTTGAGGAGGCCACAAAGGCCGGGTCTCTTTCAACCCTTCCCTCTCTCAAACGATCCCACGGATCGAGTGAGCTTTCTCTTCTTCTCAATCAACCGGGAACAAAACTTCCCCGCAAGGGCCACCACACAATTGGTGCCTCTTGCCTTGGTTACAATTGAGTGATGATCTCAAGAACAAATGAGAAAGAAAGAAAGCAATCCAAGCGCAAGAGCTCAAAAGAACACGGCAAATCTCTCTCGCTAGTCACTAAGGGTTTGAGTGGAATTGGAGAGGATTTGATCTCTTTGTATGTGTCTAGAATTAAATGCCTAGCTCTTGTAAGTGGTTGAGAGTTGGAAAACTTGGATGGCAATGAATGTGGGGTGGTTGGGGTATTTATAGCCCCAACCACCACAAGTGACCGTTGGCTGGAGTCCTCTGTTCGATGGCGCACCGGACAGTCCGGTGCACACCGGACAGTCCGGTGCCCCTGCCACGTCACGGTTGCCGTTGGATTCTGACCGTTGGAGCTTCTGACTTGTGGGCCCTCCTGGGTGTCCGGTGCACACCGGACATGCACTGTTTGATGTCCGGTGCACCGGCATGGGCGATCCTGACGTCTGCGCGCGCTGCGCGCGCATTTAATGCACCGCAGGGAGCCGTTGGCGCGGCAGGGAGCCGTTGCTCCGCTGGTACACCGGACAGTCCGGTGCACACCGGACAGTCCGGTGAATTTTAGCGGAGCGGCTGCTGAGCAAACCCGAGGCTGGCGAGTTCCGGAGGCCTCGTTTCCTTGGAGCACCGGACATGTCCGGTGTACACCGGACAGTCCGGTGAATTATAGCGCGCCGGCTTCCGAGAAATCCCGAGGGCGAATAGTTTGAAGTCGAAGTCCTCTGGCCGCACCGGACAGTCCGGTGCACACCGGACAGTCCGGTGCCTTCGGCCAGAGGAGCCCTCGGTTGCCTTGCTGCTCCTTTGTTGAATCCAACACTTGGTCTTTTTATTGGCTGATTGTGAACCTTTTGCACCTGTATAACTTATGCACTAGAGCAAACTAGTTAGTCCAATATTTGTGTTGGGCAATTCAACCACCAAAATTATTTAGGAACTAGGTGTAAGCCTAATTCCCTTTCAATCTCCCCCTTTTTGGTGATTGATGCCAACACAAACCAAAGCAAATATAGAAGTGCATAATTGAACTAGTTTACTTAAAGTAAGTGCAAAGGTTGCTTGGAATTGAGCCAATATAAACTTATATGATGCGCATGGATGGTTTCTTTGTTTTTGACATATTGGACCATATTTGCACCACGAGTTTTGTTTTTGCAAATTCTTTTGTAAATTCTTTTCAAAGTACTTTTGCAAGATAGTCAAAGGTAAGTGAAAAAGATTTTGCAAAGCATTTTCAAGATATGGAATTTTCTCCCCCTATTTCCAAAGCTTTTCCTTTGACTAAGCAAAACTCCCCCTCAAATAAGGTCTCCTCTTAGTGTTCAAGAGGGTTTTGAGACATCAATTTTGAAAATATTAGTTGCTCCCCCTTTAGAACACAAAGAGATACCAATTTTGAAATTTACCAATATAAAATCATTAAATTTATAAAATTAGGTGGTGGTGCGGTCCTTTTGCTTTGGGCTCATATTTTCTCCCCCTTTGGCATGAATCGCCAAAAACGGAATCATTAGAGCCCAATGAAGTACTTTCTCCCCCTTTGGTCATGAAATGAATGAGTGAAGATTATACCAAAGTTGGAGAAATGATGCGGAGCGACGGCGAAGGATGAGTAGTAGAACGGAGTGGAAGCCTTTGTCTTCGCCGAAGACTCCTATTCCCTTTCAATATACCTATGACTTGGTTGAAATACACTTGAAAACACATTAGTCATAGCATATATAAAAGAGACATGATCAAAGGTATATGTATGAGCTATGTGTGCAAGACTAGCAAAAGAAATTCCTAGAATCAAGAATATTAAGCTCATGCCTAAGTCGGGTAAAAGATTGTTCATCAAGTGGTTTGGTAAAGATATCGGCTAATTGATCTTTAGTATTAATATAAGAAATCTCGATATCCCCCTTTTGTTGGTGATCCCGAAGAAAATGATACCGAATGGCTATGTGCTTAGTGCGGCTATGCTCGACGGGATTGTCGGCCATTTTGATTGCACTCTCATTGTCACATAGCAAAGGGACTTTGGTTAATTTGTAACCGTAGTCCCGCAGGGTTTGCCTCATCCAAAGCAATTGCGCGCAACAATGGCCTGCGGCAATATACTCGGCTTCGGCGGTAGAAAGAGCGACCGAATTTTGCTTCTTTGAAGCCCATGACACCAAGGATCTTCCCAAGAACTGGCAAGTCCCCGATGTGCTCTTTCTATTAATCCTACACCCCGCCCAATCGGCATCCGAATATCCAATCAAATCAAAAGTGGATCCCCGAGGGTACCAAAGCCCAAACTTAGGAGTAAAAGCCAAATATCTCAAGATTCGTTTCACGGCCGTAAGGTGTGATTCCTTAGGGTCGGCTTGGAATCTTGCACACATGCAAACGGAAAGCATAATGTCCGGTCGAGATGCACATAAATAAAGCAATGATCCAATCATCGACCGGTATACTTTTTGATCCACGGACTTACCTCCCGTGTCGAGGTCGAGATGCCCATTTGTTCCCATGGGTGTCTTGATGGGCTTGGCATCCTTCATTCCAAACTTGCTTAGAATGTCTTGAGTATACTTCGTTTGGCTAATGAAGGTGCCTTCATGGAGTTGCTTGACTTGGAACCCTAGAAAATACTTCAACTCCCCCATCATAGACATCTCGAATTTCTGTGTCATGATCCTACTAAATTCTTCACATGTAGATTTGTTAGTAGACCCAAATATAATATCATCAACATAAATTTGGCATACAAACAAATCATTGTCAAGAGTTTTAGTGAATAAAGTAGGATCGGCCTTGCCGACTTTGAAGCCATTTGCAATAAGGAAATCTCTAAGGCATTCATACCATGCTCTTGGGGCTTGCTTGAGCCCATAAAGCGCCTTAGAGAGCCTATAAACATGGTTAGGGTACTCACTGTCTTCAAAGCCGGGAGGTTGCTCAACATAGACCTCCTCCTTGATTGGTCCATTGAGGAAGGCACTCTTCACGTCCATTTGGTAGAGCTTGAAGCCATGGTAAGTAGCATAGGCTAATAATATACGAATTGACTCAAGCCTAGCTACGGGTGCATAGGTTTCACCAAAATCCAAACCTTCGACTTGTGAATACCCCTTGGCCACGAGTCGAGCTTTGTTCCTAGTCACCACACCATGCTCGTCTTGCTTGTTGCGGAAGACCCACTTGGTTCCTACAACATTTTGATTAGGACGTGGAACTAATTGCCATACCTCGTTCCTTGTGAAATTGTTGAGCTCCTCTTGCATCGCCATCACCCAATCCGAATCTTGTAGTGCTTCCTCTACCCTGGTTGGCTCAATAGAGGAAACAAACGAGTAATGTTCACAAAAATGAGCAACACGAGATCGAGTAGTTACCCCCTTATGAATGTCGCCGAGGATAGTGTCGACGGGGTGATCTCGTTGTATTGCTTGGTGGACTCTTGGGTGTGGCGGCCTTGGTTGTTCATCCTCCTTGTCTTCGTCATTTGAATCTCCCCCTTGATCGTTGCCGTCATTTTGAGGTGGCTCATCTTCTTGATTTTCTTGTTCAACATCTTGAGCCTCATTCTCAACTTGAGTTGGTGGAGATGCTTGCATGGAGGAGGATGGTTGATCTTGTGCATTTGGAGGCTCTCCGGATTCTTTAGGACACACATCCCCGATGGACATGTTCCTTAGCGCTATGCATGGAGCCTGTTCTTCACCTACATCATCAAGATCAACTTGCTCTACTTGAGAGCCGTTAGTCTCATCAAACACAACGTCACAAGAAACTTCAACAAGTCCTGAGGACTTGTTAAAGACTCTATATGCCCTTGTGTTTGAGTCATATCCTAGTAAAAAGCCTTCTACAGTTTTAGGAGCAAATTTAGATTTTCTACCTCTTTTAACAAGTATAAAACATTTGCTACCAAAAACTCTAAAGTATGAAATATTGGGCTTTTTACCGGTCAGGAGTTCATAGGATGTCTTCTTGAGGATTCGATGAAGATATAACCGGTTGATGGCGTAGCAGGCGGTGTTGACCGCTTCGGCCCAAAACCGATCCGGTGTCTTGTACTCATCAAGCATGGTTCTTGCCATGTCCAATAGAGTTCGATTCTTCCTCTCCACTACACCATTTTGTTGTGGGGTGTAGGGAGAAGAGAACTCATGCTTGATGCCCTCCTCCTCAAGAAAGCCTTCTATTTGAGAGTTCTTGAACTCCGTCCCATTGTCGCTTCTAATTTTCTTGATCCTTAAGCCGAACTCATTTTGAGCCCGTCTCAAGAATCCCTTTAAGATCTCTTGGGTTTGTGATTTTTCCTGCAAAAAGAATACCCAAGTGAAGCGAGAATAATCATCCACAATTACAAGACAATACTTACTACCGCCGATGCTTATGTAAGCGATCGGGCCGAATAGATCCATATGTAGGAGCTCCAGTGGCCTGTCGGTAGTCATGATATTTTTGTGTGGATGATGGACACCAACTTGCTTCCCGGCTTGGCAAGCGCTACAAATCCTGTCTTTCTCAAAATGAACATCGGTTAGTCCTAAAATGTGTTCTCCCTTTAGAAGTTTGTGAAGATTCTTCATTCCAACATGGGCTAGTCGACGGTGCCAGAGCCAACCCAAGTTAGTCTTAGCAATTAAGCATGTGTCGAGTTCAGCTCTTTCAAAATCTACCAAGTATAGCTGACCCTCTAACACACCCTTAAATGCTATTGAATCATCACTCCTTCTAAAGACAGTAACACCTGTATCAGTAAAAAGACAGTTGTAGCCCATTTGACATAATTGGGATACGGAAAGCAAATTGTAATCTAATGAATCTACAAGAAAAACATTGGAAATAGAATGGTCAGGAGATATAGCAATTTTACCCAAACCTTTGACCAAACCTTGATTTCCATCCCCGAATGTGATAGCTCGTTGGGGATCTTGGTTTTTCTCATAGGAGGAGAACATCCTTTTCTCCCCGGTCATATGGTTTGTGCACCCGCTGTCGAGTATCCAACTTGAGCCCCCGGATGCATAAACCTACAAAACAAGTTTAGTTCTTTGTTTTAGGTACCCAAACGGTTTTGGGTCCTTTGGCATTAGATACAAGAACTTTGGGTACCCAAACACAAGTCTTGGAGCCCTTGTGTTTGCCCCCAACAATTTTGGCAACTACCTTGCCGGATTTGCTAGTCAAGACATAAGATGCATCAAAAGTCTTAAATGAAATAGCATGATCATTTGATGCATTTGGAATTTTCTTTCTAGGCAACTTGGCATGGGTTGGTTGCCTAGATCTAGATGTCTCACTCTTATATATAAAAGCATGATTAGGGCCAGAGTGAGACTTCCTAGAATGAATTTTCTTAATTTTACTCTCAGGATACCCGGCAGGGTACAAAATGTAACCCTCGTTATCCTGAGGCATGGGAGCCTTGCCCTTAACAAAGTTAGACAAGTTCTTAGGAGGGGCATTAATTTTGACATTGTCTCCCCTTTGGAAGCCAATGCCATCCTTAATGCCCGGGCGTCTCCCATTATAGAGCATGCTTCTAGCAAGTTTAAATTTTTCATTTTCTAAGTCATGCTCTCTAATCTTATCATTAAGTTGTGCTATGTGATCATTTTGTTTCTTAATTAAAGCTAGGTGATCATGGATAGCATCAACATTAATATCTCTACATCTAGTACAAATGGAAACATGCTCAATAGTAGATGTAGAGGGTTTGCAAGATTTAAGTTCAACAACCTTAGCATGTAACAAATCATTTTTAGTTTTAAGGTCGGAGATAGTAGCATTGCAAACATCAAAATTTTTAGCCTTAGCAATTAATTTCTCATTTTCATTTCTAAGGCTAGCAATGGAAGCATTCAATTCATCAATCCTAGCAAGCAGATCAACATCATTATTTCTAGGATTAATGCAAACATGAGAATCAACCTTAGCTAACAAATTTGCATTTTCATTTCTAAGGTTGTCTAAAGTTTCATGGCAAATACTTAGCTCACTAGACAATTTTTCACATTTTTCTCTTTCTAGAGCATAAGCATTTTTAACCTTAACATGTTTTTTGTTTTCCTTGATTAGGAAGTCCTCTTGGGAGTCCAAGAGATCATCCTTTTCATGGATGGCACTAATCAATTCATTTAATTTTTCTTTTTGTTCCATGTTAAGGTTGGCAAAAAGAATACGCAAATTATCCTCTTCATTTTTATCAATATCCTCATCACTAGATGTTTCATATTTAGTGGAGGACTTTGATTTTACCTTCTTTTTGCCGTCCTTGGCCATGAGGCACTTGTGGCCGACATTGGGGAAGAGGAGGCCCTTGGTGACGGCGATGTTGGCGGCGTCCTCGTCGTCGGAGGAGTCGCTTGAGCTTTCGTCGGAGTCCCACTCCCGACAAACATGGGCATCGCCGCCCTTCTTCTTGTAGTACTTCTTCTTCTCCTTCCTCTTGCCCTTCTTGTCGTTGTCCCTGTCACTATCACTTGATAATGGACATTTAGCAATAAAGTGACCGGGCTTACCACACTTGTAGCAAACCTTCTTGGAACGAGATTTGTAGTCCTTCCCCTTCCGTTGCTTGAGGATTTGCCGGAAGCTTTTGATGATTAGGGCCATCTCCTCGTTGTCGAGCTTGGAGGCGTCAATTGGTTGTCTACTTGGTGTAGACTCCTCCTTCTTTTCCTCCGTTGCTTTGAAAGCCACGGGTTGCGCCTCGGATGTGGAAGGTTCATCAAGCTCGTTGATCTTCTTGGAGCCCTTAATCATGCATTCAAAACTAACAAAATTCCCGATGACTTCCTCGGGGGTCATTTGTGTATATCTAGGATTGCCACGAATTAATTGTACTTGAGTAGGGTTAAGGAAAATAAGGGCTCTTAGAATAACCTTAACCACCTCGTGGTCATCCCATTTTGCGCTCCCGAGGTTGCGCACTTGGTTCACCAAGGTCTTGAGCCGGTTGTACATGTCTTGTGGCTCCTCCCCTTGGCGAAGACGGAAGCGACCGAGCTCCCCCTCGATCGTTTCCCTCTTGGTGATCTTTGTGAGTTCATCACCCTCGTGCGCCGTCTTGAGTAGGTCCCAAATCTCCTTGGCGTTCTTCAACCCTTGTACTTTGTTGTATTCCTCCTTGCTTAGTGAGGCAAGGAGAATGGTTGTGGCCTGGGAGTTGAAGTGCTCGATTTGGGCCACTTCGTCCGTGTCGTAGTCTTCATCCCCTACGGATGGTACCTGTACACCAAACTCAACAACATCCCATATACTTTTGTGGAGAGAAGTTAGATGAAATCGCATCAAATTACTCCACATAGCATAATCTTCACCATTAAAAGTTGGTGGTTTGCCTAATGGGACGGAAAGTAAAGGTGTATGTTTAGGAATGTGAGGGTAGCGTAGGGGAATCTTACTATACTTCTTACGCTCTTGGCGTTTAGAAGTGACGGACGCCGCGTCGGAGCCGGAGGTGGAGGTTGATGAAGTGTCGGTCTCGTAGAAGACCACCTTCCTCATCCTTTTGTGCTTGTCCCCACTCCGATGCGGCTTGTGAGAAGAAGATTTTTCCTTCTTCTCCTTGTGGTGAGAAGAGGAAGATCTTTTCTCCTTCCGCTTGGAGGATCTCTTCTTCTTCTCCCTTCTCTTGGTGCGGGACTCTTCCGATGAAGATGAGGTGCTCCCTTGGCTTGTAGTGGGCTTGTTATCGCCGGTCTCCATCTCCTTCTTGGCGGGATCTCCCGACATCACTTCAAGCGGTTAGGCTCTAATGAAGTACCGGGCTTTGATACCAATTGATAGTCGCCTAGAGGGGGGGTGAATAGGGCGAAACTGAAATTTACAAAAAATGATCACAACTACAAGCCGGGTTAGCGTTAGTAATAACGAAACGAGTCCGCGAGAGAGGGCGCAAAAACAAATCACAAGCAAATAAGAGTGTGACACAAGGATTTGTTTTACCGAGGTTCGGTTCTCGCAAACCTACTCCCCGTTGAGGAGGCCACAAAGGCCGGGTCTCTTTCAACCCTTCCCTCTCTCAAACGATCCCACGGATCGAGTGAGCTTTCTCTTCTTCTCAATCAACCGGGAACAAAACTTCCCCGCAAGGGCCACCACACAATTGGTGCCTCTTGCCTTGGTTACAATTGAGTGATGATCTCAAGAACAAATGAGAAAGAAAGAAAGCAATCCAAGCGCAAGAGCTCAAAAGAACACGGCAAATCTCTCTCGCTAGTCACTAAGGGTTTGAGTGGAATTGGAGAGGATTTGATCTCTTTGTATGTGTCTAGAATTAAATGCCTAGCTCTTGTAAGTGGTTGAGAGTTGGAAAACTTGGATGGCAATGAATGTGGGGTGGTTGGGGTATTTATAGCCCCAACCACCACAAGTGACCGTTGGCTGGAGTCCTCTGTTCGATGGCGCACCGGACAGTCCGGTGCACACCGGACAGTCCGGTGCCCCTGCCACGTCACGGTTGCCGTTGGATTCTGACCGTTGGAGCTTCTGACTTGTGGGCCCTCCTGGGTGTCCGGTGCACACCGGACATGCACTGTTTGATGTCCGGTGCACCGGCATGGGCGATCCTGACGTCTGCGCGCGCTGCGCGCGCATTTAATGCACCGCAGGGAGCCGTTGGCGCGGCAGGGAGCCGTTGCTCCGCTGGTACACCGGACAGTCCGGTGCACACCGGACAGTCCGGTGAATTTTAGCGGAGCGGCTGCTGAGCAAACCCGAGGCTGGCGAGTTCCGGAGGCCTCGTTTCCTTGGAGCACCGGACATGTCCGGTGTACACCGGACAGTCCGGTGAATTATAGCGCGCCGGCTTCCGAGAAATCCCGAGGGCGAATAGTTTGAAGTCGAAGTCCTCTGGCCGCACCGGACAGTCCGGTGCACACCGGACAGTCCGGTGCCTTCGGCCAGAGGAGCCCTCGGTTGCCTTGCTGCTCCTTTGTTGAATCCAACACTTGGTCTTTTTATTGGCTGATTGTGAACCTTTTGCACCTGTATAACTTATGCACTAGAGCAAACTAGTTAGTCCAATATTTGTGTTGGGCAATTCAACCACCAAAATTATTTAGGAACTAGGTGTAAGCCTAATTCCCTTTCAGGATCTTAGATTGAGCTATGAGTGAAGTTTGAAATTCAAACCGTGTCTAAATCTATTTTAGAGTTTGAAATTTAAGAATAGAAATGAAATAAGAAGAAAGGAAAAGAATTAGAAAAGAAAAAGAAAAAGGTTACCTGCACGCTTGGGCCACCATTCGTTCGGCCCAAAATCCCTTCCACGCCAGCCCAACTCTCGCGCCAGCCCTTTCTGTCGCTGTCATGGTGGGACCCGGGTTGTCATAGTCTCTTGTGTGCCCTCGTTCCACTATGGTGTGGGCCAACCTTGTCAGGCTTATCCCCTTTGTTGTTCCTGCACGCCCGGTAACAGAACGCATGTAGCTCGTGCAATCTCAACCACATCCTGCTTTGTTGGCTTCGTGGCCTGGTGCATAAGGGCGGAGTCTTGTTCCCCTAACTCGTCCATCGGGTCTAGAAATAGATGGAGTTCTCGAGCCCCTGCGACCGTGAACAATGGCGGGTATGGCGGGAATCATTGCTGAACCTTGGGTCAATCCCGAACAAATCGGTGGCCATAACAGACCTCCGCTCCGGCTCGGACTCCAGGCGCCGCCTGGGTATAAAAATCGTGTCGCCGCTTCTTTCCTCTGGCTCCTTGGATTGCAGAAGATAGGCGAGGGCGGTCGCACCACCATTGTAGCAGTACATGCGGAGCAGGTTGGGGAGAGAGAGAGACAAACTCACCGCGTGCCTCGCGTGCGTTGGGGGGTCTGCGAGGATCACCAGTATACACCTCTTCGGGATTGGAACCTACCGTGGCGGATCGTGGGCGGGGCGCTGTACAATGTCGTACCGGCACTCCTGCTCCGCCGCAGAACCATCACCGTGGCCAGGCACCATCTCGGTACAATTGCCGGTAAGTACCCTCAAACCGTGTTCGCAATAGCATAATCATCGCGTAGTCCTATCCGATTTGGTTTTGTCGCTCGGGGTTGGTCATTCGCCGTCGCACTCACGTGCTCCGCCGTGTGAGCCTGGCGGCGGCGACTCTACTCGGTGTTGGTTGAAGAAGGGCTGGAGACCGCTCGATTGATGCTAAACGGTTGAGATTGGGCGGGGTGGGTCTGGACCATTGATCCCCACGCAGATGGCTATGTGCCCGTGCGCCGATGGTCATGTGATGGACGGTGGAGATCAGATCTCCAGTCGTCGCATTCAAGCTAAAATCCAGACCATCCATCTGGAGTTCAACGGGGTAGAATAGATCGCCTTAAATAAAATCGTAGCCGTCCACGTTCGATCCAGTGGCCCAGATCGTGTACCGTTTCGGGTGAGATTTGATCTAATCCGGACGGTCGGATTTTGATCCAACGGTTGATAGATTGTACCGGTTCACAGGATTCGTGATCTAATCTGGGCCCTCGTCTTTAGATCGGACGACCCTGATTAACTTATACTCCTTCGCGGGCAAAGTTTCAAAGAGACCCCTTGGTTTTCTTCAAAATAACCCGCCATCCTTTCCAGACCCTGGAATATTGCTCAGAGCTCCCTAGACTTTGTTAAAATGGTGTCCCCAGTCCAGAACTCTCGAGAAATTCAGAATTTATTTAGAAAATGATTTTTAATGTGAAAATAAATGCTAGAAACATGTAAAATTCATATTTAATTCATTTTAGCTCCAAATTGATTCATTCCAGTTGCAATAGTTTTGTTTTAATATTATCTATCAACTAGTAGTACTGTTTAGCCATGAAACTTGAATTAAAATTGTTCATTTGGATTAATCTATTCTAAGCATTAAATAATTTCAGAAATTCATAACTTTATAACCGTAGCTCCGAATTCAGTGGTTCTTGTTTCTACGATCTCATAGCAGCGCGTAGATTATTATTATGTAGTTTGTTCTTATGTTTGGTGTAATGTTAATTTTGCCTATATCATGTTTGTTTGTATTGCTACGACTAGCAGTGAGGTCACGTGTCATCTAAAGAGCAAGTTGGTACCTGGAATCTCAAGTCCGAGGCAAGTTGTGCCCTTGATCACTTCTTTTTACCCACTCATGTTCTAATTAATCATAATGATCTGCATAGGTTAATTTTGATGGGACCCAATAGGTTACCCTAGTTTGACTATCTTTATACCTTGTTCACCACTGAATCTTTGGGTAATACTTGCTATCGCTTTATGTGGTTTTGGGTATAGAGATACATATTACTATTCATGATTATACTTTTATTGTCAGTTGTTATTTACTATTCATGATAAGATCATTATGTTAATTGGAACATGGAGCGACCACCCGGGAAAACAGTGCTACCACAAGGGAGGAATGGGACCCCTTGGCTGATTAATTAGGAAAGCTAGTGGAAGACTACCTTACCCGAAAGGGGCAAGGGCAGTAGGGGAGTGGTCAGTGTAGGGAGGCCCTCGGGAGGATTTTGCTGCGATGGCGGTCCTGCAAGGGATTCCTGCATTGGAGCTTCCTATAAACTGTAGCGGGTTTTCTGAAGCTAGTGGAACTTTGTAAAGGCCTCGTAGTGTTACCCTGCCTCGCCTCCTCGGTAGAGGTGTATGGGAAGTCGCGATCCCTTGGCAGATGGGTAACATGACTTGTGGGTAAAGATGCGCAACCTCTGCAGAGTGTAAAACTGGTATACTAGCCGTGCTCACGGTCATGAGCAGCTCGGACCCTCACATGATTAAATTATGGAACTAAATTCAATTTGTCATATGCATTGCATCGCAGGTGATGTTGTTACTTTTGTTCTACTACTTAATTGGGTTTGGTATTTACTTATACTTAGTAACTGCTAATAAAATTTTGACCAACTTTAAAAGCAATGCTCAGCTCTAACCATCTTCTTTGGTAAGCCTTACACTTCACGTGAGCTCCCACCTTTGGCGAGTTCATGCACATTATTCCCCACAACTTGTTGAGCGATGAACGTATGTGAGCTCACTCTTGCTGTCTCACACCCCCACAAGTCAAGAGCAGGTACCGCAGGATGATGCGCTCGGAGGATGCTGTGAAGTGTTCGTGAGAGATCTAGGCCGTCGTCTCCCAGTCAACTTTAGGTTGCTGGACCGTTGTCTCCTTATAATGTAATTATTTATTTTGTATAGAACTCCTGTTATATATAAAGTTGTGACATTCGATCCTGTGCCACTATACATCATATGTATGAGACTTGGTCCCAGCATACCTGGTGTTTATGTTCGCGCCCGGGTCTTGGTGCCTCTAAAACCCGGGTGTGACAGGCCGTCTTGCCCATGGACTTAGAATACGGTTCCCCGAGGACGAGGGCGTACGACGACCGAAGAAACCAGACCGACCGAGAAGACTCACTGGACCAGCTCGAAGAGGCTTGGGACATGGCCTTACTACACTCGACGCGGTACCAGCAGTCCCTGCGACACTACCACGCCCGAGGGGTTCGGTCCTGAGACCTTCAAGAAGGCGACCTGGTGCTTCGGCTGCGACAAGACGCCCGAGGGCAGCACAAGCTCACGCCTCCCTGGGAAGGGTCGTTCATCATTGCCAAGGTTCTGAATCCCGGGACATACAAGCTGGCCAACGGCCAAGGCGAGGTCTACAACAACGCTTGGAACATCCGACAGCTACGTCGCTTCTACCCTTAAGATGCTTTCAAGTCGTTCGTACACCTCGTTCACGTTCAAAGTCTAACCATCAAGGAAGGGTCAGCCTTGCCTTAGCAAAGCCCGACCCTCCCTCGGGGGCTAGAAGGGGGGGGGGGAACCCCCTCTGCGTCAAAATTTTCCTTGGAAAAAATCTTTCTGCCAGAACGTCTTTCGTGCTTTTTGACTACTTCGAAAGTGGGGTCCTAAAAAGACGGAGTACACATAAGCAGCCAAGGCCGACCGAGCCGAGGGACTCCTACGCCTCCGGGATACGGATACCTCACTCATCACCTTCTGCGATAAGTAACTCACGCTCGGATAAGCGATTCTGCTGACCGAACAAGTCTCAATGCTCGGAGACCCTTCTGCCGAAACGATTTTTTCGGGCCTTCTTGACTACATCGTTAGCAGAATCCTGCGGACGAGTAAGAGTGCACGTAAGCGGCAAGGCCGATCGAGCCGAGGGACTCCTATGCCTCCGGGATATGGATACCTCACTCATCACCTTCCGTGAAAAGTAACTCTCGCTCGAACAAACAATTCTGTTATCGACAAATAAGTCTTGATACTCGAAACAAAGGGAAAAAGAAACGCAGCTTTACAACATATCGACAGCATGTTTGGGCCTCGGCGGCCGCAGAAAACATACGCACACTACAAGGTAAACCGATCCCGCAGGTTCGGACCTCGATGGAGGGGGAGCGGCAGCACCCTCGGTGTCAATACCACCTTCGGCGAAGTCCGACCGAGCCTCGAACGGCAACACAGTCGGAGGATCTCCGCTCCGAAGGACGACGTCAGCACCACGCCTGGGCCATCGCCGCCAGGATCTCCTCCAGGAGTCCGGCTCGAGCAGACGGCTCGGCTGGTCGCCCCGAAGCCTCAGCCGGCTGCCCCCAAGGACATCAGCCCGGCCCATGGCCTCGGCAACTCAACTCCGACGCCGGTCCCGCTAGTGGACGGCCCGGTCAGGCTCCGGCCGACAAAGTCTTCTTTCCGAGCCAATTCTACCTCTGTCCACGCTGATACCGCTGCCTCCGGCTCCGGCTCATCGAAGAGCGACCGAGGGTTTCCTTTAACTAAGCAAGAGAAACCTCGGGCGGCAAGGCCGACCGAGCCGAGGGACTCCTACGCCTCCGGGATACGGATACCTCACTCATCGCCTTCGCACGAGGCAACTCACACTTGGTGAAGCGGTTTGGTTAGCTGGCAGGCGAGTCCCAGTGCTCGGAATGAGGGAAAAACATGGCTTCACGCCAAAAGATACATACACGTTCAGGCCCCGACAGCCACAATGAACAAACGCCAGCACTCAAGGTGCCATCACAAACGGAACTCCGGTTCCGCCCCCGCAGGTACGAACAACCCCCCACGTTGGAGGGCCTGCGGGGCGACAGAACTCCAAGCGGCTCACCGCCGCCCGCTCTGACCGCAGCGGCAACGACCTCCATCCCGGGCGGCAAGACAGCTGCAGCAACGGCTTCCGGGCAGACGCTGCGGTAGAAAGGCTCTCGCCCACAAAGGACGAGAAACAGCCATTCAAGCCAGGGGGATGGAGGTCCAGGAGTGCAGGCGGAGTTGGCAATCTCGTCGGCAGAGAAACCTTCTCCGACTGCTGCTACCTCAACACCGCAACAACGGGCGTCGGCCGCCCCAAAGCGCACCGGCAGGTCCTCGCTCCCGCCCTCGCCGAGGCCACCCCAGAACTTGAGCACCGCCCTTGCGGTGCACGACGTGCTGGGCAACCCTCTAGCGCGACTGTCGGCGCAAGGAAGACCTGGTCCACATGGCCGGCCCGTACGCGGCGCGACCATCGCCCGGACAGAGGACGGAATGCTGCACCCTGGCTGGGCGGCAGCAGTTCGCCTTTCCCCGGCATGGCTGAAGGAAGCCTCCGCGGGGCTGGAGGATGCCTTTCCCCCCAAATGCCGGGGGAAGTAAAGGGTTACCGACCCAGGCGGGGGGAACCCCCCACTCGGTGCGCTCCTCCGCCTTAGCCCGGATGACGAAAATCCTTGAAGCTGAGGGCGGGGCGGAGGCCGCAGCCCGGCTCGCTTCTCTCCACCAAATTGCCCATTGGTGGGGGAAGGCGGCCGAGCTGCCTGACGAAAATCCTTGAAGCCAAACGATGGCTGAAAGGTACCAACTTCCGCGAAGTTGCGTTCCCCCAACGACGACAAGCGGAAGAACCGCGGGCGCCCCCCATCTGGGGGCTCAAAAGGTGGAAAGACACAATGCATGAGGAGAGCACGAAGACATGGTTGCCTTTCAAGGGGGTCGCCCTCCTTTTAAAGGCAACTCTCTCCACTTGCGTCCTCAGCCGTCGCGGGCTGAGTCTTCTCCAACACGCTCCAAGGTCCTCCCCCTACGACACGGGGGCTGGGCCCCACGCGTCATGCAAGCTGGCGCAGGGCAGACAGGGCCAACCCGCCGCCCACGGTGCGCGCGACTGCCCAGCGGTTACGAGCGCTCCTCCACTTTCGCCCAGGCTAGCGGGTGAAAGGGCGGGCCGCCATGCAGGCGGCGTGCAACCGCACCTAGAAGGACGCACCCTTTCGACTTCGACACATCCAACATGGAGGCCTAGGCCCACACATCATGTAACCGGCGCGCCGGTTACTACGTACAAGAAACTGCACCGCCACTCGCACCAGTACCGCGCCTTCTCGACTGCGGAACCTGTACCACGACTCGAGGCGACCCTACGCATAACCCGACAGTGCCAACCGAGCACATCGATCACAGGCCGGTCAGCCGCGAGAGAGAGCGCGACGGTCGATACAGCCAGAAATGGGCCGGCAGTAATGGCGGTGGCAGGCGGGCGGAAACGGCAGTCGAGTCGTCAGCAAGCCCACGTCCCCTCCTGGGATAGCGAAAGGACCTTCTCCCACGGGGAAGACGACACGTCCGCGTTCCATTCCTCGAACGGCTCACGCACGCGCAACGGCCGCCCCGTGAACCACTCGTCCCGTCGCATTAACTCTGCGGCAGGACAGGCGGCACCTTTGGCAAGCAAAGCAGGCGACGCTTCACCTCCGCCATAATGACTGCGTCAAAAAAGGTGTGCCACGTCATTCGATTTTGTATCCTTTTCACTTCCTCTTTCTCTCTCTTGCCTCAGGGGTCAGAAAAGGGGATACTCCGAAAGGGATCCTTCTACGCGAAGGAAGCGGGCCCCGAGCCCCCTACTGATCAGAGGTTCAAAGGCTGGCCCCTCGGAAGGGTTCAACAGCCGCCTCAGAGCGCTCGGGCTCCGCGCCCACTACTGGTCAGAGGTTCAAAGGCCGGCCCCTCGAAAGGGTTCAACGGCCGCCTCAGGCCACTCGGGCTCCGCGACCACTACTGATCAGGGGTTCGAAGGCTGGCCCCCGAAGGGTTCGACAGCCGCCTCAGACGCAGAGCGAGGGATGACCCTGGGTACGTTCGATACATAACCGAGGCTCGGGCTACGCTCCCGAGGTACCCTAGGACATTTTCCGAGACCAACGGGAACGATTTTGTAACGGAATCCCACCAGAGGGAGGCATTGAGCCCTCGGACCCCGTCAAAAGGGGACCCGGTCCGGCAAGTCACCCGCAGGTACTTTTGGAGCGCGCCTCCGGGCCACTAGCCGACCCCTAACAAATGGGGCACGGGCGTCCACTCGGATTACCCGTTAGCAACTCACTGGAGACACCATGTTCGACGTCCTCCGAGGGCAACATGGCGCTTTCCCCCTCCTCCTTGTGGAAAGGCGACGCAGGGGCGTATGTAAAAAAAGTCGAGTATGTCCCTGACCGTCCTCTCGCTCTGTGCGGAGGCTCGGGGGCTGCTCTCGCAAACCCGGCTCCGGCCAAACCGTTGACAGCGTCAACATACCAGCCTGAGAACTTGGGACCCGACTGTTCACCCGGGCTACGTCCAGTTCGCATGAGGGAGCGGCCAGACCGGCCGAAGCGTTACGAAACGTACTAAGACCTCGAAGGAGTCAAACTACTCCTCCGAGGCCTCGGGGGCTACACCCGGCGGGTGCGCTCGCGCGCACCCATTGGAACAAAAAGCAACCGAGGAAGGCCGGTCCCCTTGCAAAAAAGTGCGACAAAAGCCTCCAAGCGAGTATCAACACTCCCTTCGAGGCTCGGGGGCTACTGTCGGGGACCATAATTAGGGGTACCCCCAAGACTCCTAATCTCAGCTGGTAACCCCCATCAACACAAAGCTACAAAGGCCTGATGGGTGCGATTAAGCCAAGGCTCGGTCCACTCAAGGGACACGACCTCGCCTCGCCCGAGCCCAGCCTCGGGCAAGGGCAGCCGACCCCAGAAGATTCATGTCTCGCCCGAGGACCCCCTCAAGCGGCATACACACCTTCGGCTCGCCCGAGGCCCAGTCTTCGCCAAGAAGCAACCTTGGCCAGATCGCCACACCAATCGACCGAATCGCGGGAGCATTTAATGCAAGGATGGCCTGACATCTTATCCTGCCATACGCCCTTCAGTCGACAGAGCCGAAAGTGACCGCAGTCACTTCGCCGCTCCACTGACCGGCCTGACAAGAAGACAGCGCCGCCTGCGTCGCTTCGACTGCTGTGCCACTCGACAGAGTGAGGCTAACAGCAGCCAAGTCTGGCCTCGGGCGCCATAGGAAACTCCGCCTCGCCCGACCCCAGGGCTCGGACTCGGGCTCGGCCCCGAAAGACGACGAACTCCGCCTCGCCCGACCCCAGGGCTCGGACTCGGGCTCGGCCCCGGAAGACGACGAACTCCGCCTCGCCCGACCCCAGGGCTCGGACTCGGCCTCGGCCTCAAAATATCAACTTGACCCCGACCTTGGAGAAGCCTCCGCCTCGCCCGACCCAGGGCTCGGACCGACCACGTCACAGGGGGGCCATCATTACCCTATCCCTAGCTAGCTCAGGCTACGGGTAACAGGACCGGCGTCCCATCTGGCTCGCCCCGGAAAACAGATAATGATGGCGCCCCGCGTGCTCCATGACGACGGCGACTCTCAAACCCTTACGGAAGCAAGGAGACGTCAGCAAGGACTCGACAGTCTCGACAGCTGTCCTTCCGCAAGGCTCCAACGCTCCTCCGACGGCCACGACATCACATGAACAGGGTGCCAAAACCTCTCTGGCTGCCACGACGGCATGTACTTAGGGCACTAGCTCCTCTCTGCTAGACACGATAGCGCACTGCTACACCCCCCATTGTACACCTGGACCCTCTCCTTACGCCTATAAAAGGAAGGTCCAAGGCTCTCTTACGAGGAGGTTAGCCGCGCGGGAGGACGGGGCGACGCGTAGAGTCCCTCGCTCTCCCCCCACGCGGACGCTTGTAACCCCCTACTGCAAGCGCACCCGACCTGGGCGCAGGACAAACATGGAGGCCGCGGGCTTTCCCCTCTCTCTTCTACCCCCTTCGTGCTCCGTCTCGCGCCGACCCATCTGGGCTGGCACACGCGGCGACAATTCACTCGTCGGTCCAGGGACCCCCCGGGGTCGAAACGCCGACAGATGTGCATATGCAATTAGTTAGAATTGGATGTGTTGTAGTCCCATGTAAGTATCCCTAATAAGAAAAATATGAACTTAAAATTTAACTTTACCTAAAGAAACGAAAAAACGAAGTTTATATTTTTCTGAGATGATTGAGGATATCAAAACTTATGTTGTATATTAAGAATTTTAATCATTATTTTATATTTAATTTTATACCATCTAACATATCAAAATAATTATAAAAATAATAATATATTTTTCTAGGCTAAATTATACCGTTAGTTACCAACCATTAAAATTTGAACTAAAAACTTATTTTGTATATAAAGAAATAAAAAACAAATTTGTTAAGGGATAAATAGAACGAACTTAAAGGAGTGAAGAGGTAAAATAAACTAAAAACACTTTTTATAAAACATTATCCATAGGCTAGGGAAATTTGAACTTTTTTCTAAAACATAATTATAAAAATAGATCCACGTGCTGAGAGGAAGATGAAATGATGGTACAACTAACTAGTACAAATGAATTGTTTTTTATAATTTATGGTTTACCTTTGTATTCTAATAAAATCAAAATTTTGTTCTTCTAGCTAAAAAAATAACTGTAAATTTATAATTACTGTTATGTCAACATAAAATATTTACTTCATGATTTTACCTAATAGATTTTTATTCTCGGAACCGAAAATTGCGAATTACATCTAACGAATTTAATCTATAATTTTAATACAAAACATATACAGTAAGTGTAGTGCGAAAGAGAACTAAATTTCAGACAGTAAAGTTTAGCAAATTTCTTTTTTAAAAGCAAAAAAGGAAGCTCAGGTTGCCCGTTTAATTGGTTTGGTTAAACAAGGAAGAAAAAAAAGGATATTAGAAACTAGAACAAGACAGTCGGTTAGCATGGCAAGGCAGTTGTCGTGTCGCCGTTCGAGTCGCGCTGCACGCTCACCCAACTCCCTTCACTCCCAAGCCACTACCATACCATACTTCCCGCGAGCCCGCGCACGCTCAGGCCTCCTATATACTCTGCTCGCGTGCTACGCTCCTCATCGCCCCGAGATCCATCACTCGCATTCTCACCGGCGAGCTCAGCATCCGCGCGCCTCCTCTCCAAGCAGACCACCACCGCCGGAAGCATGGCCGCGCCGCTGCTTCGGCAATGGCGCAGCCTCGCCGTGCTCGGCGCCCTCCTCGGGCTCCACCTCATCGCCGCCGTGGCGCAGTCGCCGCCAACTGCACCCACGACCCCTGCCGCACCAACGACTCCGGCCGCACCCACGACCCCTGCCGCACCCACGACTCCGGCTACACCCACGACCCCTGCCGCACCAACGACTCCGGCCGCACCCACGACCCCTGCCACACCCACGATTCCAGCTGCACCGACGACCCCTATCGCACCCACGACTCCGGCTGCACCGACGACCCCAGCTGCCACCCCGGTCGCGCCAGCAAACCCGCCGCCGGCTCCGACAACGCCAGCGCCCACCGCCACCCCAGTCGCGCCAGCGAAGCCGCCGCCGGTCGCGCCCGCGGTCGCGCCGGCCAAACCCCCGCCGGTGACGCCGCCACCAGTGACGCCTCCTCCCGCGACGCCTCCACCCGCGACGCCGCCCGCGGTGCTCCCACCCGCCGTGCTGCCGCCCGCCGCGGCGCCTCCGCCGACGGCCACGCCTCCGGCCGAGGCGCCCGCGTCGCTGCCTCCCGCGACGACGCCCCCGCCCGTGGCCGAGGCCCCCGCGGAGCTGCCGCCCGCCGAGGCGCCGTCCAAGGGCAAGAACAAGCACAAGAGGAGGAGGAAGCAGCACGGCAAGAAGGAGGCGCCCGCGGAAGCGCCGCAGCCGCTGAGCCCGCCAGCTCCCGCGGCGCCGTCGCCGGCTGATCTGGAGGACGTGTCCGGCCCTGCACCGTCAGCCGATGTGGTAATACCCGACTCACTACCCTATCAGGATTCAGACGAGACCATCTGACATTTTCAGTAGGGATGATCACACATTTTTTTGTTCTTTGCTTATTTCCTGCAGAATGCGAGCTGCCGGCAGCACCAGCACTGGGCCTCCGTCGTCGTGCAGACCGCCATGGCGGCGCTTTTGTTATCGCTAGCGTGGTAAACTAATAAATCCCAGAGAGAGACGAGAGATCCATATATCAGCGTACCAGCTCAGCTCATGGTTTAATTATTTCCGCATTATTTCCGCCCTTTCTGTTCATGCCGCACCATCATACATAGGCCGGTGAGATTGTCTGCGGGATTTGTTATAGGAACCGTTGGATTGTGGCTTGTGGTATTTGTTTTCGGTTTTTTAAGATGGTGCCCATTTGTTTTTGACACATTCTGTATCCATTTTTTCGTTAATTTTTGGAATAAAGACGCACACTTGCTCACACAAACTACTGCGAGATGCGATTGCGATGCCTCTTATTTACACCTTGACGCATCTAGGAACGAACAAATGATTCAAGCATCTTCGTTTACATAGAGACGCCACTCCCTGAAGGAACGAATTACACGCAAGAACAGGCGAACAGCTAAGGATCTGAACAATTCTCCACGTCTTGAGTTCAAAAAAATCCAGCAGAGTGTTGAAGGAACAAAGCTGTTCGATCTAGCAGTAGCAGTGACGGTCAGATGGTTCAGTAGCTGTGCATTTAGTCGTCGTCCACTTCATGAAAAGGCAGCGGAACCGTCTTCACCGCACGGAACTTGCCAGCGTTGTTCAGATGCTCATTCTCCAGCCTGAAATTTTCAGTGCTTGGTTCAGTCTCTGGCTCGATGGGTTTGCTGTTCAAGAACGGGACCGTGCAGAGATGTAGTATTAATTATAGGGTTTTTTTTACCTATAGAAGTTCCAATGCCCTCGCCGGATCACCTCGAGGGCCGCTAGGAAGAAGGAAGTGACCCTAGAATCCAAGCTCCCAAAATTTGGATGGATTATGGTCTGCAGCCAAGCCAGCCTCAGCACAAGGTTCAGTCCCTGCAAAAAAGGAAAAAGTTCAGACAGGAATCAGAACATTTCACTCCAGCCATTGTTTCTTCTGGAACGTGATGCTTCGCTAGTGCAGAACAAATAGCATGCTCGTCCATCTAGATATTATGGTCGAAATTTTAACGTTAGATACTGAGTCGAAAATCTATTTTTTCCCCCAATCTTCGTGCGTGACCAGAGTTCTGTTTTGATCCTTGATATCGCTCAGTCCAGTCGGTCAGACTGAAACTCTGAACGAGCAAGCACTTTGTTCTGCAAGACACTGCAACTGAACCTTCCTCAGCACGTACGGCGATTAGCTGAGGGACGGACGTACCATTGACAGGTAGTATATGGATTTCCTCCTGAGGATGAGGTCGTTCCTGAGCCAGGGGTTCTTGGAGTTGGGCTGGAGCAGGCCCCAGTCCTTGACGAAGTCCCAGTACAGCTGGTACACCGTCGCGCCGCTGGACACGGCGACGAGGAGCGACAGCGACGCCAGGCTCCTGTCCTTCTCGTACGCCACCTTGGCGCCGGCGGCGAGCATGGCGGAGACGTACTTGCCCAGGTTCACCAGGTGGCTCGTGTCCCCCTCGTCGAACCACCTCCGTGCGCACTGCCCACCCAACGATCACGTTTCAGACATTCAGAGTTCAGACAGACCCATAAACTGATGAGTCTGCACTCTGGATGCAGCGGGGAAGAACGAAGAACTCGTCACCTGCATGGCTCTCCAGTAGTAAGGCAGGAAGGAGACGGCGTAGGCCAGGTCTCTGATGTGCTTGGTGTTGGTGCAGTAGCCGTACTCCTGCGTCCAGTAGCTCCCACTGATGTAATAGCACGCCAGGTACTCCAGGCTCCGTAGCATTGGCACCTGCACGTTTTGCCATCTCTTTTGTCAGACTCCCTAGATGTTCATCTTTATATAGATTCGTTTAAAGCGATCGACACGAATTCTTGAACTGACTAGTTGTGGACTGGTACCTGGCTGCAAAGCTGATCGGCCATGAAGAAGTCTACCATTACAACCTGCAAAAAATCCAGAAACAATCAGGTCCCAAGAAGATAATGCAAAGACTCGTGTCACAGAATAGCTGGTCAGAACAATGAACAAGCGCACAGTGCTGCTGATGCTGTACCTTGTAGAGCGGTGACAGCACAATGTTCCTCAGTATCCTGAGGAACTGAAACCGACTGGACCGGTACACGACGTTGATCGGGCAGAACAGCAGCAGCAGGAACACCTGCAACGCATCGAACACATTCCATGATCCTCATTCTCGATCAGGGAGCATATGCAGAGCATGTCCTTTGGTTCTCCGGCAGCCAGGACACCGATCGAGGGGCATCAGAACAGCAATTATTGCAGCAGTCCAGTAGCCCCAGATCAGACAAAAGGGCTCACCAGGAGCAAGAACGCGGGGATGGCCTCCACGTGCGGCGACGCGTGGTAGCCCCACCTGAGCACGAGGGCGAGGTGCGCGAACATGACGCCGGCGACGGCGGCCATGGACGCGGCGCAGACGAGGAACACGTCCCGGGGCCCGAGCTCCCCGCCGGCGGGCGACGGCGACGACTCGAAGATGAAGCCGTAGTTGACGCGGCACCTGCGCCACGCCACCATGTTGCAGCCGTAGAGGAGCAGGTGCAGGAACAGCAGCGCGAACATGCTCAGCACCGGGTACGCGGTCTCCATGTACACGGACACCGACACCGACACCGAGCCGCCGGTACCGCGGGCGCGAGGCGGCGGCGCCGGGGTGGAGTTGTAGTAGTACATCCCCGCCATGTGCGCCATGACGCAGTAGCCCACGAACAGCGCGGCGAAGCAGCCGGCCATGAGCCCCGTGAAGAAGGTGGCGGCGTGCGAGTCCCTGCGCTGCGCGGGCCTCAGGTACTTCATGGCCTTGCGCCGGTTGTCGCCGGCGAAGTGCCGGACGAAGATGTCCTCGACCTCGTCCATCAGCTTCAGCGCCTGCAGTGCAGCGCAGCGCGGCGCAGCGAATCGGACGGAAGAGCAGCGTCGTCAGCTTCAGTGCTGCAGAATACTCGACAGAGAGACGGCGCAGAATGTATAGATATGTGAGGGACAAGATCGGAGGACACATGCCTCATCAGAGCTGTTGAAGTAGGAGGTCTCGACCACCTTGAGATATATGGACAGGACCTCCTTCCCGGTGATCTTCTCGAACTTCTTCAGAATCTTCACGAATGCCATCATGTTCAGGCTCCTGCACATTGCCAAAACAAACAAGAATTCAGCGTTTGTCACTTCCCATTCCCAGGGAGGGATCTATCTTCTCTGCAGGAGAAGGATGGATTACCGGTAGGTGGCGAGGTAGCCCAGTCCCTTGTAGAGCTCGACGAAGGCGCGCTTGATCATCTTCTCCGCGTGCCGGAGCTTGGTCTTGCTGACGCTCTGCTTCCCGTCCGGGATGCATTTCTTGGAGGAGGAGGAGAAGTGGCTGATGGCGAGCTCGTCCCACAGGATGTCCGTCAGCGCGGAGATCGTCCTGGAGGGGGTGGTCAGTGGGATGGTGACCTTCAGGCTCTTCCTCCCGCACCCGCTCAAGGGCGGCCTCACCGCGAAGGTTCCGGAGCCTTCTAGATCCTGCTGCTGGTGGTGGTCCTCCTGAGCCGTGACGCCGGGGCCGTCGGTCGGCGGCGGCGTGGCTTGTTCTTCTTGCTCGCTCAGCTGCAGCGCGTCCGTGTCTGATGCTGACGTCATCGCATACCTTGTGTACTCATCCTCTGTTTTTGAGTAGCATAGGAAAAAAAAGAAGATGATGTATATGAAATAAAGGAATTATTATTGTATATATTACTCACTCAGTCTCAAAATATAGTTCTTTTTAGTCCATTTTTCCTTGTCCACATTCAATAATAACTATAGATATATATATGCAAACTACCTACGTTCATATGTTACTTAGTAAATATATGATTAATTTAAAACGAATTTTATTTTGAAACGAAGGTACTAAGGAACCACGATGATAAACCAGAGATGCTCCCTACTAGTACTAGTATTATTGTGAGGAAGCATTTCTCTGCGCTTTCAGGAGTCATGGTTTACTAGCAGCACAAATAATGCATGGAATCATGTTTGATGCTTCTTATCTTTCTAGAATCACGGAGGCATCCAGATGTTATCTATCTACAATATTAGTAGTTTTTATTTGCTCATGTGCCTAGCTAACTACTCGTGAACGCATGCAGCAGGTCATCCGCGATTTTCTTTTTCTATATGCAGACTATATATAGCTGGCAAAGACTCAATTAAAGAAGTTACAAAAGCCAAGGCAGCAACACTAAATAAAGTCGAGAGATGAGATAAAACCATACGACAATGTTAATGTGGTTGTGTCAAATACCGACACACAACTAACTAAAGCGTAAAGACACTCCCACACGATGAGACGATAAAAAGGCCGGCCGGGTGGGGCCCGGTATTCATATGGGCAGGGCTTAGTGGCTCCTTGCTCACCAGGCACGAGCATTCGACATGGACGGTGGACCTGACCTCACCTGTCATCAGTCACCTCGCCGGGCCACTCAGCTCAGCGCCACCATTCGCCGCGCGCGTTGGCTGCGACTACGAGCCTAGCTAGCTGCTAGCTGCGTGACATGCCGTCTCACTCTCACAGTCTCACGTAGCCTGGCGCTCTGGCCACGGCCCACCACGTGCCATGCGACACGAGGACGATCGCATTATGCTAGCTACGCCGGCCGCCATCCTTAGCTAGCGCTACCGGCGTCGTCGTCGGGTCGATCAGGGACGAACACGTGTGTACTCACCGGAGGCGGCGAAGGCGGAGGCGACGGAGGGGTCCTCCCTGGCCCTGGCCGCCCTGAGGTCGGCGAGTATGTCCATCTGTCGCCGCAGGGACCGGCCCCGCTCCAGGAACTCCTGCTCCTTGCCCCTGTAGAACTGGTTCACCTTGTTGAGCTGCGCGTCCAGCCGCGCGAAGAACTCCCGCGCCGCGGCCGCGTCGTCGTCGTCGTCGGCCAACGGCTCCAGCAGCTCCGTCTCGTACACGTCGCCGCCGCCGCCGCCTCTGCTCGCCGACCCCGCCAGCTTGCGGCGGTGCACCTGCAGCAGTGACTAGGTGTGTGAGTGTGACGAACTGAACGCGCGCGAACACGTAGAAGATATTATTTTTGACGTGAGGTCTAGCTAGCTAGCAGGATGGAGACAGACAGAACATGGACTATGTGTGCTGCGTGGACGGTGCGTGTAGCAACAGGTGTTAGTTCGCATCGTGTACGTACGTGAATGACCCCATGACGATCCCTGTTGGGAGCATTGGAGCCGAAGAGGCCAGCGGGGAGCCTGTCCAGGAGCCACTGGGACAGAGAGAGAGAGGCCCGTTCCGCGTGGTGGCCGGCGGCAGTTTCTTGCGTGTCGGTTAGGCCTGCTGCTTGGCGACGGTCGGCAGCAGCATGGTGCCGGGCGTGCTGCATCCTCTTGAGATCCTTTTTGAGCAGGCAGTAGTCCAGGAAGGCATGCTTCCACTCGGGGACAAGCTGCCCCTCAAACTGCTTGGAGAACTTCACCATCTTCCCTGCCCTGGCCTGGTTATTATATTATTATGCCGTCGTCGACGACGCCGCGACGACGACGGGTACCGATCGACGGTCGTCGGTCGAGCTCGATGACAGTGATGCCGCTAGCTCTGGTGGGGGTTGGGAGGGGGAGCCATGGAGATGGTTATATAGGCGGCTCGAGGTCGAGGGTGAGGGGAGAATCGCTTCGCGGCTGTTGGGAGCCAGCACATTCCGAGATATACTGCGCGCCCTAGGCTTCTCGCTGATGTAGCTCGCTGCCAACCTCTCACGAGGACGCCACTTGGGGCGGTGGTGGTGGCCGCCGCATCGGATTGGATTCTAGGAGGGAATCGATGGATGAGAGATATCAAAGCTATGGAGGTGGTAATCCAGGAGGGTGGTACTGGTACGTACGACGGAAGAACGAGAAGAAGCAGCTGGTGTGTTTTCTATGGAGAGACGAAGGACGACGACGATGAAACTGAGTGCTCATTCATGTGCGTAGAGAAGAGAGAGATACCCATACCCTGCATATATGGTGGCATGCGAGCAAGAGCTTAGACTCTTAGAGAGTTTGTGGTGAGTGAGTGGACAAAGGCACTGGCACAACAGAGATGAATAGTTTAGCTAGTGGGTGGGCCTCTTCATGCTAATTGCATGGTGCTCAACAATCCTATCATTTGGTCCAGACACCAACCATTACCTGGGTATATGTGTAGGTGTATAGCACAAGTGCGTACTCTACCAGGAAACATGGTGGCGCACACAAAGGAGCCAATTATCCACCTACTTCCACCTTTTGTTCTATGGTTGTGTTGTGGGGGCTCACCGCAAAAATTCTCTTTTTCATGAGTAGAAAGCCATGTTAGAGATACGCTCGAGACACAATCATAAACAATTCGGATTAATATTCAACTGAGATTAGAGGTTTTAATGCGTTGTAGCATATTAACACGCTCTATAAATACATGGAAAGGGGTTGGCACGTCTAGATTTAAGGATAAATTCATATGCACCTCATATGTGTGTTAGGAGCAAGTTTCACATATATGATGGCTCAGTGTACAGAAATTAATGTCACAACTGTTTTATTACATAATAAAATTTCGGTACAAAATAACTAAATAAAATAAATCATATGATGACAACAATCCCCCACAGGCATAGTTGACTGGGAGACGGTAGCCTAGATCTCTCCGAACTCATCGTAGTAATCTTCCTTCGATGGTACCTGCTCCTGAACAAAATCCCACATCGATTGAGCTCACTTATGGTGGTGGCTCGACAAGTGTGTAGGAAAAATGAGCGTAAAGCTTACCAAGGGATATGGTTGAGGTTGACCATAAGCTTTTAATTAAGTTGGTCAAAAATTTATTAGCAGTTACTAGATATAAGTAATACTAATTTAATTAAATAAGAGATCATAAATGAAATTCTCACAATGTAATGAATGTCAAGTTTAATTTAATATCACAAGTTACTCATGCGAGAAGCCCGAGCTGCTCTTGACCGTGGGCACGACTGATATACCAGTTTTACTCATGCGAGAGGTCGCACATCTTTACCTACAAGTCACGTAAAAATTTAGAGAACTTTGCACCCAACCACGCATGTGCCGGCCAAGCACAATACCACACTACAGATGTGTGATTGCATAGGGACGCTATGAGACCTTTACAAAGTTCTACTAGCATGAGAAAACCCGTTACGAATTCAGGCAGAGAGGGAATAGGAATCTTTTGTCCGAAAAGCTATCACATACATATCAGCTCTAGAACATCACTATATTTGCGCAACTCCTCCCCACTTGCCCCTTTCGAGTAAGGTCCTCACACACTAGCTTCCCTAATTAATTAGCCAAGACCAGAGTCATAATAGTCCTTATGGTTGCACAAGTTTCTCGGGTTGGCACTCCATGTTCCAATTAAACAAAATGATCTTATAATGCATAATAATAAATCATAATAAAACATGATCATGACTTATATATACCATTAATCCATAAACTAGGTAGAGCACTAGCAATTCCACTCAACAATAAACAACCTAGGTGTAAACAAGGTATGGATAAAACAAATCTAGATAAGCTATTAGGTTCCCACATTTTAACATAACAGTGCATGCACAGGTGAGAACATAACAGTTAATATTATTAGGTCAAACAATGTGATCAAGTACACACTTGCCTTTTTGGTGTAACTCTATATGCATCTCAAAGTTGGGCTTTAGGTTCCTCCTAACCTCACTTTTCTATTCGCACCAAAGCAAACAAATAGACAAAAAAATAAATAAAAATAATATTACACCAATCATGAATAACATTTGCGTAATAATATTCTATGCATTGAGGCGAATCTATAGGTTTGAGAACCACTAAAATCAGAGCTAAAATGGAGAAGATATGAATTATACAAGTTTATGGATCATTTTAATATAGATTTAATATTTAAAATAGTTGCTAGGAACCGATTTGAAAAGTCTAAGGACCTATTTGTAATTTTAAAAGTTGGTTCTGAGGGCCTCGGTGTAAACTTTCCTTCTATCGACGATGTTGATCACTTGTTCTCAAATGCTGTGAATCAAGAATAAGGCAACACAATTGTAAGTCGCCTAGAGGGGGGTTGAATAGGCGAAACCTGAAATTTATAAACTTTAAACACACACTATGCTTGAGGTTAGCGTTAGAATTAAATCGGAGTGCGAAAAATAGTTCTCCTTGCTTAGAGTTGCTCAATCAATGCGGATGACTTTGGAAGCAAACTCAAATCAATATGAGCAAGGGAACTTTAGAGAGAGGGAGGGAGGGGAAACGAATCGAGTGAAGATCAATACAAATGAACACGACGATTTGTTTACCGAGGTTCGGTTCCAAAGAACCTAGTCCCCGTTGAGGAGGCCACAAAGGCCGGGTCTATTCCAACCCTTTCCCTCTCTTAATCGTTCACTCAGACCGGTCGAGGCTTCTCCTTAATCACTTGGGTCACTAAGACCCCGCAAGGATCACCACACACTTAGGTGCCTCTTGCTAGCTTTACAAAGCACTTAGAGAATAAGAATGAGAAGGAGAAAGCAATCTAAGCAACAAGAGCAATAGAAGAACACAAAAACACCCTCTCTTAAGTCACTAAGCAATTGAGTTGATTTGGAGCCTTGGAGAGGATTTGATCTATTGAATGTGTCTTGGAGTGTAGTATTTTGCTCTTGTATTGAATGTGAAGTTCAGAAAACTTGGATGGCTTGAACGGTGGTGGTTGGGGGTATTTATAGACCCAACCACTATTCTAGCCGTTGCTGTCGATGGCGCACCGGACAGTCCGGTGGTGCAGCGGACAGGGCACTATTCACTGTCCGGTGCGTGCCATGTCAGCACACCGTTGGGGTTTGGAGTGGTTGACTGTTGAAGTCTTCTGTCCTTTAGCGGCACCAGACAGTCCGGTGGCACACCGGACATGTCCGGTGCGTTCTGACTTTGCTGCTTTGACTTCTGACTGCGCACTGTTCACTTTTACTGTTCACAGCAATCGACCATTGAGTGTAGGTTACCGTTGCTCCATCGGCTCACCGGACATGTCCGGTGCACACCGAACAGTCCGGTGAATTATAGCGGAGCGACCCTAGGAGACACCCGACGGTGGCCAGTTCATCTGGTGCTCAGTCTGGGCACCGGACAGTGTCCGGTGCGCCACTAGCAGCACCATTTCTAGCCTTGCTCCAATCTTTGGTTGAGTCCCCAACTTAATTTATTTCTTGGTTTATTGTGAACCTTGCACCTGAGATAATTGACAACTAGGCAAACTAGTTAGTCCACGTGGTTTTGTGATGGACATTAAACACCAAAATCGATTATAGGAAATGTTTTAGGTCCATTTCCTTTTCAATCTCCCCCTTTTTGGCGATTGATGCGAACACAAACCAAAGCAAATACAAAGTGTAGAAATGTAACTAGTTTGCAATTATGACAGATGTGCATAGGTTACTTAGAATTAAACTACTTGAAAGAATTTCTACATATGACTAAGTAAATATGATTGCTTTCTTCTATTTAATATTTTGGACCACATTTACACTACTTTGCTTGTTTTTGCAAATCTTTTGGAAAAGTCTTTTCAAATTCTTTTGCCAATAGCCAATGGTATAAGAATATGATTTTAAAAAGCATTATCAAGATTTTGAAAATTCCCCCCTGTTTCAAATGCTTTTCCTTTGGCTAAACAAAAGCTCCCCCTGAAAAAGTTCTCCTCTTAGCTGTCAAGAGGGTTTTTAATTGAAATGATTTCCATTTTTGAAACAGATACGAAATGAAATTATACCAATTGAAATTTTTGAATTTAAAATGGTGGTGCGGTCCTTTTGCTTTGGGCCTAATACTTTCTCCCCCTTTGGCATTAAGCTCCAAAAAATGGAGAAACGTGATAGGCCTTTGAATTTTCCCACCTTGGGGCCTATTTTCTCTCCCTTTGGTAAAAAATATGAGTGAAATTTACCATTTGGAGGTTTTATGAGTAGGGCAAAAGATAAATGATACGACAGAGTTAGAGTGGAAGCCTTGCCTTTGCCGCATATTCCATTTCTCTGTCAATCTAAGACTAATCATAGAGATACTCATGGAAGCACATTAGTCTTAGTCTTGGCGCAAGAAAAATAAGAAATATGCATTTTGTACCAAATGAAAGATACATGTAACACCCTAAAGTTCAATCTTGTGAAAATGAGGAAAATTCCCCAAAGGTTTTGAATCAAAACACCTTTCCTTAAAGGTATTCATAATTTCGAAGTTACTACTCCCAAAATTAATATAATTTTTTTGACTAAAATAAAAGACACCTAGATAAACTAAAACATCCTTGGATTGAAATTATATAGATGAACTATTATTAAACTATATTGTTAATATATAATCTACACTATAAATTATAATTCCCTAAAATTCATGAGATATAAACTATTCTCTATTTTCATGGTTGGAGCATGTCTAAAAGAACTAAAATAAAATAAATATATAAAATATGTTTTTGCACTTCATGCTGAAGTTTTTGAACTGTGCATTCTAAATGGATTTGAAATTTAAAACTACATTTGAATTTAATTGGATATGAGAATAAAGAATAGAAAACAAGAAAGAAAAAAGACCTCGTTGCGCCATGGGCCATATCCTCCCCGTGCCGGCCCATTTGCGTCTCATCTGCGCAGCCCTGTTCCTGCAAATAGCGCCGACACGCGGGCCCCACCATTCAGCCTCACGCATCCGCCATGCGCGCGCCAGCCCTGGTTTCTCTGACGCACGGGCCTTGGTCGTAGGTCCTTCACCCATACTCGCGCGGACTACCGATCTGTGCGCCTGGCGCCACTGACGTGTGGGACCGGTTTGGCTGGGTCGTCTTTCCCCTTTTCTGCACGCTCCATGAACGGAATCCGCGTGTTCTTCGCCGCCGGGATCTCCGACCGGCCGTTGTGGCGCTGCTCCCTGGCGCATAAGTAGCAGGCCCCTAGCCATAAAGCATCCAGTCGAGACTTCCCCTCTCCCCGTTGAGCAACCAGAAGAACACTTGCGCCGGGATCCATGGCGGCAAACAGAGAAAAGAGACAGAGTGAGTTGGCGTCGTGCGTCTTCAAGCGATCCAGCGCGCTCCGGTTCGCCAACCCCGCCAGCCCGCTCTGCAATCCCGAGCGCCGCAACCTCCTCGTCCTCCGAATCCATGGCGTTATGCCCAACCCGGATCCCGCCGCGGGTGAAGTTGGGATAAACACCACCGCCCAGGAAACTCACTGCGCTACCGTTCAGTGCGCCTGATCGGGCCGTGGTGCGTCGCGGGTGAATGGTGGAGTTGTTCCTCGGCTCGGCGATCAGCATTAACCACCGGAGTTGTGGCTAATTGCTCATCTAAACAAAGGGTCCCCGGCGGTGTCGCCATGCGTCGTGGCCGAAGCTGTGGGCGTTGCGATTCTTGGTATGTCGCCCACCCTCTTGTTCGCACGGTTACCCGCTTCGTTTTGCGCATTGCTATGCTCGTGTTTACCACCGGAATCCGGCTCGGGGGTGCTCATCGGTGGTCCATCGCTGCTCGGAGGCCGCCGCTCAGCTTACCGGGCGTTGGGGGCAGAAGAAAGGGTGTTTACCGTTCGATCGTGGTGAACGGTAGTGATTGGGTCGTCACTGGTGTTCGGCCAAATCCGATCTGTGCCGTTGATTGGGTGATGGGCGGTTCTGATTAGAAGTCGCGTGCCCCTTCGTTCGTGTGATCTGAACCATGGATCCTCCTGTGTGCGATGGGGATTTAATCCCGGCACTTTAAATCCGTATCATCGATGTGCGATCCGACGGCTGGATCTCGTACCAGTACACTTGAGGACTGGGGCTAATCTGAACCATCCAGTGGTGAGCCAACGGCCATAATTCGCGAATACCCCTTCGCGGCTGCAGATTTTCTAAAGAGCCCGTGCACTTTTATACAATCAACCCGCCGTCCACCAGCAGGTTGTCTGAGTCTGGGGAAAACTTCTGGTTTTGCCCCCGGGGTCCTCTGCAATTAGTGCTCGGTCCAGAGAACAATGAAAATGGATAATTAATTACAGAAATTGATTTTTAATACAAAGATAAATGCTAGAAACTTGTATAATTCATATTTAATTCATTTTAACTCCAAATTGAGTCATTCCAGTTGCAATAATCTTGTTTTAATATTGTATATCAACTAGTAGCACTATTTAGCCATGAAACTTGAATTAAAATTATTCATTTGGATTAATCTAATCTAAGCACTAAATAATTTCGGAAATTCATAACTTAATAACCGTAGCTCCGAATTTAGCGGTTCTCGAACCCACGATCTCGTAGAATCGCGTAGATTATTATCAGGCAGTTTATTATTATGTTTGGTGTGATGTTAATTTTTCCTATACCATGCTTGTTTGTATTGCTACGACTAGCGCGAGGTTACGAGTCACCTGAAGATCATCCTGGTACCTGGATCCTCAAGTCCCAGGCAAGTTGTGCCCTTGATCACTTCTTTTACCCACTCATGTTCTAATTAATCATAATGATCTGCATAGGTTAATTTTGATGGGACCCAATAGGTTACCCTAGTTTGACTATCTTTATACCTTGTTTACCACTGAATATTTGGGTAGTACATGCTATTGCTTTATGTGGTTTTGGGTATAGAGATACATTTTATTCATGGTTATATCTTTATTATCAATTGTTTATTACTGTTCATGACAAGATCATTATGTTAATTGGAACATGGAGAACCACCCGGGAAAACAGTGCTACCACAAGGGTTTAATGGGACACCCTTGGCTGATTAATTAGGAAAGCTAGTGGAGGACTACCTTACCCAAAAGGGGCAAGGGCAGTAGGGGAGTGGTCAGTGTAGGGAGGTCCTCGGGTTGATTTTGCTGCGATGGCGGTCAGACGAGGGATTCCTGCATTGGAGCTTCCTATAAACTGTAGCGGGTTTTCTGAAGCTAGTGGAACTTTGTAAAGGCCTCGTAGTGTTACCCTGCCTTGCCTCCTCGGTAGAGGTGTATGGGATTGGCCGTCTCTTGGCAGATGGGTAACACGACTTGTGGGTAAAGATGCGCAACCTCTGCAGAGTGTAAAACTGGTATACTAGCCGTGCTCACGGTCATGAGCAGCTCGGACACTCACATGATTAATTTATGGAACTAAATTCAATTTGTCATATGCATTGCATCGCAGGTGATGTTGTTACTTTTGTTCTACTGCTTAATTGGGTTGGTATTTACTTATACTTAGTAATTGCTAATAAAATTTTGACCAACTTTAAAAGCAATGCTCAGCTCTAACCATCCTCTTTGGTAAGCCTTACACTCCACGTGAGCTCCCACCTTTGGCGAGTTCATGCACATTATTCCCCACAACTTGTTGAGCTATGAACGTATGTGAGCTCACTCTTGCTGTCTCACACCCCCCCAAAGGTCAAGAACAGGTACCGCAGGATGAGGCGCATGGAGGATGCTATGACGAGTTCGTGAGAGGTCTAGGCCGTCGTCTCCCAGTTAACTTTGGGTTGCTGGACCGTTGTCTCCTTATAATGTAATTATTTATTTATTTTGTATAGAACTCCTGTTATGTAGTAAAGATGTGACATTCGATCCTGTGCCATGATTCATCATATGTGTGAGACTTGGTCCCAGCACACCTGGTGATTATGTTTGCGCCCGGGCTTTGGACCCCTAAAACCCGGGTGTGACAATACATGATCAAAAGTATATAAATGAGCAATGTTTCAATCAAAGTTCCGAGAATCTAGTATATTTAGCTCATTCCTAAGTTTGCTAAAAGTCTTTTCATCTAGTGGCTTGGTAAAGATATCGACTAATTGGTTATGGGGGCTAACATAAGCAATTTCGATATCCCCCTTTTGTAGGTGATCTCTCAAAAAGTGATACCGGATGTCTATGTGTTTAGTGCGGCTTTGTTCAATGGGATTATCCGTCATGCGGATTGCACTCTCATTATCACATAGGAGAGGGACTTTGCTCAATTTGTAGCCAGTCCCTAAGTGTTTGCCTCATCCAAAGTAATCGTGCACAACAATGTCCTGCAGCAATATACTTAGCTTCGATGGTGGATAGAGCTACTGAGTGTTGTTTCTTTGAAGCCCAAGACACCAGGGATCTCCCCAGAAACTAACAAGTCCCTGATGTGCTCTTCCTGTCAATTTTACATTCGGCATAATCAGCATCGGAATACCCAATTAAATCAAAGGTAGATCCCTTGGGGTACCATAGCCCAAACTTAGGAGTGTAAAGTGAAAGGATCACGATGCCCAAGAGGGGGTGAATTGGGCTTTTCTAAAATTCAACAGTAATTAAAACCTAAACAAGAGCCCAACTTCACCCCAACAACTAGCAACAAGCGAATAATACTAGAAATACAACAATGCTAAGACAATACTTCAAATACTTGCTAAACAAATACACAATGTAAAATGCTTGAATTAAGTGTGGAATGTAAAGCAAGGTTTAGAAGACTCCTCCAATTTTTCCTGAGGTATCGAAGAGTCGGCACTCTCCCCTAGTCCTCGTTGGAGCACCCGCACAAGGTTATCACTCCCCCTTGGTCCTTGTAAGAACCAAGTGCTCACTATGAGATGATCCTTTGCCACTCCGGCGCGGTGGATCCCTCACGACCGCTTACAATCCTGAGCCAGGTCACCAACAAGATCTCCAAGGTGATCACCAAGCTCCCAACACCACCAAGCCGTCTAGGTGATGCCGATCACCAAGAGTAACAAGCCATAGACTTTCACTTGACCAAGAGAAGCCTAATGCATGCAGTGTGTGCTCTAGGTGGCTCTCGCTAGCACTAATGAGGTCCAAATGCGAGATTAAGATTCTCTAATCACCTCACTAGGCTTTGTGGTGCTTGCAATGCTCTACCAATGTGCAGGAGTAAATGTGGGCAGCAAGACAATCGATATGGTGGGTGGAGGGGGCATAAATAGCCCTCACCCACCAACTAGCCGTTACACAAACTCTGCTGCGCATGGGCGCACCGGACAGTCCGGTGTGCCACAGGTGCGCCAACGGTCGTCTCCAACGACTAGTTCTGACAGCTAGCCATTGGGCAGATGGCACACCGGACAGTGAACAGTCACTGTCCGGTGCGCACCGGACAGTTCAGTGTGCTGTCCGGTGAGCCGGCTATAATTCAACTCTGAACTCCACGCTCTCGGGTTTCTGGAGGGGAATAGGGCTTCCCCTGGGCCAGGCTGGCCCCACTGGCAGAGGGCGCACTGGACAGACCGGTGCCCCAAAGACAGAAACCCTAATTTCTATTTTCTGCTGATTTTCAAATTGATTTTCGTTCTAACTCGTTAGTATGTTCTAGAGTGACACCTAGCACTATATGTGAGTGTGAATATGCACCAACACTACACTAGAACTCTCTTGGTCAAACTACTCATTGACAACCCCTCTTTATAGTACGACTAAAACAAAATAAAATACCTAACTATATAATGAGTGTCACAACCCTTGACACTCGGAATACGAAGACCTTCACCTTTTGCTTCGTCGCTTTAGCCGTCGCTTCAAGTTCTTATCTCCAGGATTGTTTTCACCTTTGTAGTACATCTTTCTGTAATGCGACCTAACTTACATTTGTTTCTGCAAAACACACGTTAGTCACATATAATATTACGTTGTCATTAATCACTAAAACCAACCAGGGGCCTAGATGCTTTCAATCTCCCCTTTTTGGTGATTGATGACAACCCTACAAGAGTGTGAGAGTAGTTTGTTTAAAATTTCTATCAATAGAGAAGATGATTAGTTATACTCAATAATTTTTGATAGAAAGAGTGTGTAACATAATAATAAGAATGAGCGCATACACAACATAGGTTTCTTGTTCATATAAAAATGAAATGAAATCGATGAACAAGAACTAGAAGACTGGTGATAACATATTAGGTGAAACCACAATACACACACAATCAACATAAGCATCGAGAGCATATAATAGAGTTTGTGAGCCAAAATCATCATATAAAAGTGGAGCTAGTACAGAGAGTATCAAGCACATATATTACATCAAAGTATACAAGACTCTCTACTAACTCCCTAACTCCCCCTAGCTCTCACAACTCTCATATCTCTCCCCCTTTGGCATCAAACACCAAAAGGGAACCCGAACCTACAGACCAGAAGAGGAAGGAGGAGGCGGGGGTGCATCCGGTCGCGGTCGTGGCAGAAGAGAAAACACCTGCTGAGGGTCAGAGTCAGTCTCGGATCTAGGATCTGCCGTAGAAGCTAGAGCTGGTACTAACTCGGACTGAGGTTGCGCTGCAGGAGCTGCAGGAGCTGCCGGAGCTGAAGAGGTCACAGACACCGCCACAGCAGCAGTGGTAACAGCAGGAGCTGGTGGCACTGGCGGCTGAGAAGACCAGGGTGACGAGAAGACTTGGGTGACCGGCCAGAGCGGAGAGGAAGAAGGACCAAACGAAGGAAGAGGGGGTCCTGCCTGAATGGCTGGCACAATCGCTGCCTAAAGAGCTGGAGGGGGTGCAGACTGAACATAAGGAAGCTAAACACCGGTATGCTGAATAATGTGAGTCATGAAAGCCCGGTGCTCAACCCTATCTGCTAGAAGCTGCTGCTGCAGAGTGTCCTGTCTGTCCTGAATTGTCTGAAACATGGAAAGCATTCTCTCGAACATCTACTGCTGGACCGCTACCTGTTGTGCCTGCTCGGCTGCCAGATGAGCCTGCTGCTGGGTAAGGGACTAGAGTGTCACAGCCAAAGCAGGGTCAATGGTAGGGGGGCCAGCAGGGGTAGCACTGGAACTCCCAGCCTCATGATCATGTGAGCGTGGAGGCATAGGAGGCGGAGGCGGAATCCCAAAATCATCATCATCATCATCAGGAACGGTTGTGCCCTGAGTCTCGAACTGATGGAATGCCGTATCCTCTGCCTGAGTGTCTATCACTAGATCTGGTGCTGGTACTGGGTCCTCAGGGGCTGGACGATAGGAGCCAAAATGGAGGCGTGAGGCCTCAAGAGTGCCCTAGAACTGCGGTGGCTGGATCAGCTGTGCAAAAATGTAGTGGAGATAATGAGCATACAACAGCTGTCGGCGGGCACGAAGACCATCCAATACCATGTCCTCGATCTCACATATAAGAAAATCAACCACATCAAACTCTGAATGTGAGATCAGGGCACCAAGTGGCCAGAGCTGGATGTGAGTGGTAGCCTCTCTTATAACCCATCCAGGGCAGTAGTGTCTGTCTCATGAGCTAATAAAGATACTTGGCCGCTAGAGTGAAATATGTCGGAGAGCGTCGCGACCCATCTGTGAAAGGCAGACGGAACAGGGCCGCGATGTGAGCTGTAGCTAGAGCGACTCCGCCATGAGGGAGACGAGGAGGATCAAAGGTACCATAGCACAAGCTGTGAAGGCGAGTCAACGACTTGGTAAATCCAAACAGCCAGCGAATCTAGCTAGCATGAATAGTAACATCCTCTCGCTCAAAGCAGAACCTCATCCACTGGTGATTGGGGTCGATCCATATAGAAGCATAGAACACTCGGACCCACTCCTCAACATATCTACCGCTGGTAGTTAGAAGAGTGAGTAGACTAGACAGATAGGAAAGGTGCACCTCAGAATCCGCACCGACAGCTAGCAGAAACACAGGGAGATCCAATAGCCGGTGCGCTCACAGAGCTATCTGGGCTGACATCTGAGCTCGAAAGAATGACTCCTGGATCCTGGTGCTGAATAGATCTGCCGCTGCAGGGTCCCTCTGAGCAGGTAGCCAAGACTCCACGGGTACGTGTCTTAACCGACATACTCGGGCCACTGTAGCACGCTGAAGATCGATCAAACGAGGATCGGTAGCCAATGGTCGCACCTCGGTCTCATCTCGCTCCCGGAAGCAGGCAGGTGGAATGGGTGGAGCAGAAAAGGGAGCGAGAGGAGGAGCAGTGGAAGTGGGAGTGGTGGAGGTGGTAGGTATGGCTAAGGTGGTGGATGGCTCAAGAGTGACTGGAGCAGGCGAAGTGGGAGGTGGAGTGGTAGCAGTGGTGGGTGTAGAGGGAGCGGAGGAGCAAGGCCGAGAGGCGAGTCGACGAACTCTGTATGCAATCTGATCTGATGATATCTGTAGCTGACCACCTCTCTCTGCCTGCTCAGCTGCTGCTACCGCTGCTAGAGCTGCTCGGGCTGCTCTATCCAAACGTCGCTTCTTGCAGCCTTCTTGCTGCTCCAAGTATATGGTCTTCCCCTTGACCTGCCTGAAGGGGCGAGGAGGGTCCTTGTCGTCTCCTCCCCTGGCACTGACACATTCTTCGTGCGCACCATCCTGACCTGAAGACGACATAGTAGAGAGAAAAACTGAGCACGAGAAGATAGAAGCCGATAGGATTACAAAAGAATGTATAACTATCTGCAAATCTCACGAGAGAGGGAGGGAATCCAGGCAGGACAGGAGACGGGCTCACGGGCAGGCGAGATCACTGAAATAATAGAAGAGGTGAGCATGTATTAGTCACATAGTCATAAGTATATGAAATGTGAATAAATACATTCACAGAGAATTATGACATAGAAAACAAGTGATTTGACGATATAGAGGTCAAACGACGCAAAACGGCGTTTGAACGAGGAATAGTGCCACAGGAGGTTTGAAATTGGAATTGAGGCATGAAATGATTTGGAATTGAGCCAATACTTCACGAATAGGTTTATATGGGTAAATATGAGTGAAGTGTGTGCTTGGTTTGAATTTTGGCAAAGGAGATGGAATTGTGGCACTCGGCTCGGAATCAATGGCTATAAAGGGGAATTTGTGAGAAAACGGTGCCTGGGATATTGGATTGGCGTGAAAATTGGCGAAGAAGTTACTATAGATGATATGAAGGTGCCCGAAAAATTTGGGATCAATTGGAGCAAATTTGGCTGGTTTGAACATTTTATCGAGCACCTGGCGTGTGGGATTCTAGGGTTTAGGAGAAATGGCCATTTGAGGAGATGAAACCCTCCCTGAGGAGCTAAAAACCTACAGATAAACTCAATGGAGCTCAAGTCACACACATGACCACTTGGAGTCACAAGATTTTGCATAGAATTTGATTTGAGCACAAGAGGTGGGAGGTGAGCTTACTGGACAGAGAAACAGAGAGGGGGAGGAAGAGCTGCTCACCAGGGGAGAAGAGCAGGAGCGCAGGCACACAGGTGGAGAAAGCTTGTCGCCGGAGTATGGCTGGAGCTTCGCCGGTGGTGAGATGGAGAAGGGTGAGCGCCAGAGAGAAGAGAGCCAGAGCACAGAGAAGAAGAACAGGCCTCTGGCTCGGGCTCGGGCTCGGCTGGATGCCATTTTTTAAAACGCATTATGGGTGCACTGGACAGCTTACAGTGCATGTCCGGTGCACACCGGACAGCGCACAGCAGTTGTCAGGTGGCGGCGAGGGCAGAGCGTGAGAGAGGGTGAGGGTGTGTGAAATGAGGTGAGGGGTGTGCGTGGGGCACCAGCGGGGCTATAAGAAGGGAGCTAGGCGCATGGACGGGCGTCGTGTCCGAGAAACCCGACGACGTGCGCGAGTGCGCATGCGCCGGTCCACAGCGACGCGCGGAGAGGGCGGAGCTGACAGGGCTGGCCCACGACATAGAGAGAGAAAAGAGGGACGCTCGGGGCAATAGCTCGATGACTGGCGATCCGGGCCCACGAGACAGAGAGAGAGAGAGCACGCAGGCGAAGGAAAACTGGCGTCGACAGATCGGCTCCACTGGGCAGCGAGCGAGAGAGAGAGGGCGCGCGCGAGGGAGAACTGTCGCTGACAGGCGGGGTCCGCCTGTCAGGGGCGGCACGCACGCGGGCGCGCGGCTTGGCTAGGCTTAACTGGGCCGGATGGGCTGCTTTCTCCTTTTTTTCTCTGGATTTTCTAGTTCCTTTTCTATTTCTTTTTCTATAGGGTTTTTCAAATCTAAATTAAAACTAAGTTTCAAATTCAAATAAATTCAAACTTGCGCAACACTTCAAAAATATTTTAAGCTCAGCATGATGCAACATGTCACGACTCAAAATGTTTTAGCAAAATAAATAATTAAATCTCTCTAACTTAAGCTAATTCTACTTAAAAGGGAGAAAGGGAGAGAGAATCTAGAGAGAGAAAACCTAGAGTGAGAAAAGGAAGAGTAACACCTGATTTTGGGTGATAATTAGAAAGAAATTTCATGCCCCCAAAATCAGGGTGTTACAGACCTATTCCCCTTAAAAGAATCTCGCCCTTGAGATTCAGGGCTAGCTAGAAAAGAGCTTAGGGTACTTGGCTTTCAATTCATCTTCTCTTTCCCAAGTTGCTTCTTCTTCTGAGTGATGACCCCATTTGACTTTGCACATCCTGATGGTACTTCTCCGAGTGACCCGATCTGCTATCTCCAGAATTTGAGTTGGCTTCTCAATATAAGTCAGATCTTCTTGAACTTCAAGATCCTCTGCTGACAACTGCTCTTCTGACACTCTTAAGCATTTCTTCAACTGAGACACATGGAACACATCGTGCACAGCTGACAGAATCTCTGGTAAGCTGAGTTGATATGCCACTTCTCCACGTCTTGCTTGAATCTGATACGACCCAATATAACGAGGTGCTAGCTTGCCTTTGACTCTAAACCTTTTGGTTTCTTTGATGGGTGACACCTTCAAATAGACATAATCTCCCACTTCAAAACTGAGTTCTCTTCTTCTGATGTCAGCATAGTTTCGCTGTCTGGACTACACTGCCTTTAAATTCTCTCGGACCATTCTGATGTTCTCTTCGGCTTCAAGCAAAATATCTGGGCTGAACACTTGTCTTTCACTAGGTTGGTCCCAATGCAATGGAGTTCTGCAATTCCTTCCATAAAGCGCTTCAAACGGTGACATCTTTAGACTGGCTTGGTAGCTGTTGTTGTAAGAGAATTCTGCATATGGTAATCTCTTGTCCCAACCCATCTTGTCTTGCAAAGCACAAGCCCTCAACATATCCTCCAGAATCTGATTGGTTCTCTCTGTTTGACCATCTGTCTGTGGGTGATAAGCTGAGCTGAACTTCAAGTGTGTGCCCAAAGCTTTATGCAACTGCTGCCAAAAATGAGAGGTGAATTGGGTGCCTCTATCTGATACTATCTTCTTCGGAATACCATGCAAGCACATAATCCGAGACATGTATAGTTCGGCCAACATTGCACTGTTGTAGGTGGTCTTGACTGGTATGAAATGGGCCGCCTTTGTCAAACGGTCCACTACTACCCAGATGGAGTCATAACCAGTACGAGTGCGGGGCAAACCGACTATAAAATCCATTCCGATCTCATCCCATTTCCACTGAGGAATCTGCAATGGTTACAACAAACCTGCAGGTCTTTGATGTTCTACTTTAATCCTCTGACAACTATCACACACTGCCACATACTCTGCTATCTCTCTTTTCATACCGTACCACCAGAATCTTTTCTTCAGGTCTTGGTACATCTTCTCACTACCAGGGTGTATAGAGTATGCTGTCTCATGGGCTTCCTTGAGAATCAGTTCCCGGATCAATTTGATGTCGGGAACACAGTCTATCCTTGAACCGTACCACTCCTTCTGCATCCTCACGGAAATCCTTGCCTTTTCCATTTATGATCAGCTGCCGGATCTCGTTGATTTTCTCATCATCCTTCTGACCTTTCCTGATGTCTTGCTCTAGAGTGGGTTCCAACTTAATTGTCACTCCTTGAGTGTTGTTCAGAAATCCGAGATTCAATCTATCGAACTCCTTCGCTAGCTCAAACGACATTGGGTGAGCGGCCAACATATTGACTTGACTCTTTCTGCTAAGAGCATCTGCAACCACATTGGCTTTGCCTGGGTGATAATGAATCTCTAGCTCATAATCTTTGATCAACTCTAGCCATCTTCGCTGTCTCATGTTCAGTTCTGACTGAGTAAATATGTACTTGAGACTCTTGTGGTCTGTGTAGATTTCACACTTCTGCCCATAAAGATAATGTCTCCAGGTCTTCAATGCATGAACCACGGCTGCTAATTCCAGATCATGAGTAGGATAATTCTTCTCATGAATCTTCAATTGTCGAGACGAGTATGCCACTACTCTCCCTTCCTGCATCAACACACATCCTAGTCCGGTGTACGAAGCATCGCAATATACTGTGAATGGCTTGTGAACATTTGGCAGAATCAGTACTGGTGCCGTTGTCAACTTCTCCTTCAATGTCTCAAAGGACTTCTGGCATGCTGGGGTCCACTTGAACTCAACCTTCTTTGCCAGCAAGGCTATCATTGGCCTGGCAATCTTGGAGAAACCTTCAATGAAACGTCGATAATAACCGGCCATTCCAATGAAACTCTTGATTCCTCGGACATCCTTTGGTGCTTTCCAGTCCAAGATAGCTGCTACCTTCTTCGGATCTACAGCCAATCCCTCTCGGTTTATAATGTGACCCAAGAATAGGACTTCACTGATCTAGAACTCGCACTTGCTAAGCTTGGCATACAGTTGACAATCTCGTAGCCTCTGAAGTACTTTCCTCAAATGCTCCTCATGCTCTTGCTCATTCTGGGAATATACAAGAATATCATCAATGAACACCACTACGAACTTGTCGAGGTAGTCCATGAACACACTGTTCATCAGGTACATGAAATAAGCGGGCGCATTCGTCAAACCGAATGACATGACCGTGAACTCATACAGTCCATACTTGGTGATAAATGTTGTCTTCGGTATGTCTGAGGGTCGGATTTGAAGCTGATGGTAACCTGACCTCAGATCTATTTTTGAGAACACACTGGCTCCTCTAACCTGATCGAATAAATCTTCAATTCTGGGCAGGGGGTACTTGTTCTTGATAGTGACTTCATTCAAGGATCTGTAATCGATGCACATCCTCTTTGTGCCATCCTTCTTCTCCACAAACAACACTGGGGCTGCCCAAGGCGAGGTACTCGGTCTGATGTAGCCTTTCTCTAACAACTCATCAATCTGCTTCTTGAGTTCCACCAACTCTGGTCCGGACACTCGATAGGCTCTCTTGGAAGTTGGGGCGGTGCCTGGAATAAGCTCTATGGCAAATTCAACCTTCCTCTCAGGTGGCATACCTGGTAACTCTTCGGGAAACACATCTGGGAAATCTGATTCTACACTGATAGCCTCTGATGGTTTAATCTCCTCAATGTGAGCGGTGACAACTCCCTTTTCTGGGTTCTGACAAGACCAATTCCACTAACACTTCTTCTCCTAATAGGGACACTAATTTCACTGTTCTCTTATCACAACTAAGGCTGGCCTAATACTTGGTTAGCCAATTCATCCCTAGGATGACATCTATAGTTGTATCTTGGTTACCCATAACTATTAAATCGGCGGGGAACTCTATCCCCCTTATTTGGACCTTTGCACTAGGGCAAAATCTATCAGTTTGGGTCCTTCCACCAATTGAACTAACCCTCATAGGTGGATACATGGGTGCTACTGGTATATTATGTGATTCTACCCATGATGCAATCACAAAAGAATGCGTTGCTCCAGTATCGAATAAGACATTTGCAGAATAGTACTCGACTGAAAATGTACCTAATGCCACTCCTGGACTGTGTCGGTCTCCAAGTGGTTCACCTTTCCATACTGGGCACGAGGTTGCCCACGACTGTTGCTTCCTTGCTGCATTGCATTCTGTCTGACTGGGACATTGGGAGCTGGCTGCTGCTGAGCTGCTTTCTTTGGGCAGTGATTCGCCCAATGGCCTTGTTCACCATAGTGGAAACATGCACGACTTCCTCCTTGAGCTGGCGCTGCTTGATTGTTCTGGTTGGTTGCTGGGGCAGGAAGACAGGCTGCCTGGTTGCTCTGACGCTGGTATTGATTTCCTCCTTGCTGGTTGTTCTGACGGTACTGCTGCTGCTGATTCTAACGCTGACGCTGATGCTGGTGCTGGTGACCTTGCTTGAATTGCTGAGGTGGGTTGCCTGAGTAGCGGGGACGACTACTACTCCCAACCTGAGGTCCATCAAACTTGCATTTCCTGTCCTCCATCTCTCGACGCTTCCTTTATGTCATGATTGCTCTGTCAATCAGATGCTGGAAGGTGGGGAAAGTGTGGTTCATCAGCTGGTAGTGGAGAGGGTCAACCAATCCTCTCAAGAAGTGGTACTGCCTCTTGGCATCTGTGTTGACATCCTCTAGGGTATAACGGGACAGCTGCAAAAACTTGTCCCTATACTCACTAACGGACAAGGGACCTTGCTTTAGGACTGATTTGGTGATTAGGGATCCCTAGGGGATCCATGGGGGAGGAATCCCCTTGCAATTCAATTTTGAATAGCAAGAGGATTTCTTCCCCTCGGGATCCCCGGTCACCAAATCAGTCCTTAGGGTGAGAAACTCCTCCTTCCTCACTATCATCAGTCCCTCGGGCACATGGTAGCGACGAAAGTTATCCCTGAACTCCTCCCAAGTGATGGCTTCAGGGTTGGCATGGGTGGCGAGGTAGGACTCCCACCAAGACTGTGCTGCTCCCCTCAGCTGTCGGGGACCATACAACACCTTCTCACGATCGTTGCACTGGGCAGTGTGCAACTCACGCTCCATGGTATGCAGCCAATCTTCGGCGTCCATGGGGTTAGCAGAGTGGGCGAAGACTGGGGGATGGCCCCTCATGAACTCTGCCCGCTTGTCTCTAGGCACTTGAGGCATCTGGACTTGCACCTGAGGCTGAGGTGGTGGTGGCTGCTGCTGTGCTTGATGCATTGCTGCTAAAGTCTGACCAATTGCCTGAACTGCCTGGGTCTACATCAAGAACATCTGCTCAATGGTCATTGAGGGTGGCGGTGGCAACTACTGCTGCGGCTGAGCTGCATCCTCCTGGGGTGCCTGCTGCTCTGGCTGTGCACGCCTTGCACCTCTGCGCCTGTTCTTAGACATCTGTAGAAATCACACCCATATATCAAATCTGACTCTGCAGTCTTTCAGCATAAGAAAAGATGTATAGAAGATCTTCATAGAACTGAACAATTGACCAACTTCACTGACAGCTTCTCAGATAAAGAGGAAAGGGGAAAATAAAGGGATTATCCAACTAAATAACTAACTTTATTAATAACTACACCAAGTTGCAGGGGACACCCACACCTTGGTGACAATCATTACAAAGATCCAACTTCAGTACATGTCCATCATAACAAGCATCCAACAAAAGATAACCAAACTAACTCTGACTAAGACTGGCTAGACTAAGACATTGAACTAAGCATTATTACAGACTCCGACTCCATCGATCTAGGGATCCAAATCAATCCGGATCCTGCAGTCTGGGGTACCATAGTCGAAGCGACCATGGGGCGGTGAACGGTAAGGGTGCTGAATCCTGACAGGAGCGGGAGGACCACCATCCAGATAGTGGCGTGCAGCGCACTCAGCACGCAATTCTGCAACCTCCACCCGAACCTTGCCCAACTCGTCAAGGGCGTGGTCCAACTCTGTGTTGAGCACGACGACCAGATTGACCATGCTGTTTAGCCTGGGATTTCCCTCACCAACTAGCGAGACAATCACACCTCCAGCACTGCCGGTCGAACGGCGAGGATAGTACTTCAGGTCAAGGCCATCAGCTACCACGCTGAACAACAAGCAATACTAAGAAAGTGCCCGTCGTGCTGCATCTTGCATGGCTGCCTCAGCAATATCCCTCTCAGTAATAGAATAGTGCTATGAGAAGGCCTCTGCACCCCGGAGATCATCGTCCAGACGGTGCACCAAGCAAGTAGCCTCCCACTAGTCCGGGTATAGCCCGCGACGATGCTGGTAGACTACACAATGATACTCAATGGATCATGTGTGTCAGTCAAAGGCCCGACGCAACAGGGTATCGAGAGCATCGTGGAAGTGACACCCGCGAGCAGCGTCCCGAGTGATAGGTCTAGCAATCCATCCCTCCAGCTCTGGCTCCTCCGAGAGCTCCGTGTCGTGGCTCGAACTGCCACCGGTGTCATTGTCTCCATCTCCGTTGGGGTCTCCTCTAGCAGCTGGGATGCCCTAAGGTGGTGCAGGGGGCATCTCTGGCTGAGGTGCAGGGGAAGGCGGCCTCTCAGACTCCACCTCCTGCTAAGGCAAGGGGGAAGAGTCCTGCTGCTCCTGCTTTGCTCCTACTCCTGCTCTTGGCGTCGACGCTCTTGCTCCTCGTGCAGGCGACGATGCAGTCTCTCCAGGTGACTGGACTGACCTGGCACTGTGTGACGCAGGGGACGCTCCGCCAGGCGAGAAGGCAAAAAGGGGATCATAGACTTACATGCAGTGCACCTAAGACGAGCCATCTACAAAAGACATCGTAAGCACAAGAGTAAGAGTAGAACTATGAGACCAGAAAGTAAACAGAAAGGAAAGTGAGATGAAACTTTTGAGATAAGTAAACAACATAGAGTTGGTCAAGATGACGAACTTTTGAAAAGACACTGAGGTCAAGGTAAGAGTAGGGGTCTATAGTCCTTAGGGTGACCATTCTAGTCTAGGTTAGCGACCCTACAGTCAGCAAAGGCTTTGATACCACTTATGTCACACCCGGTTTTGAAAGGCAAACCGAATGCGAACCATGTACGTGCCAGGATCAGAACTCACGTACACAGTGATTACATAATTGGACATCACCACACAATGCTTGAAATAAATAGTGGAAAGGTACTTTATTACATCAAGATGTCCAAGACATCCACATAGTCTATTACATAACCATTGCTCAACATAAATATCAAAGTGCGGAAATACGAAACGTAGATGCTAAGCCTACACAGGCAGCTGACTGGGGGTTTGCCACTAAAGTAAACTAGAACTCGTCATAGTCCTGAAACTCCTCGAAATCTTCCATGTTGCCAGCTTCACCTCCTGAGCACTGAGAACAGTGGGGACAACCTGGGGTGGGGGTGGTGTGTAAAGCAAGGGTGTGTACACATCAATGTACTCAGCAAATGTTCCATTTGGCTAAAGTGGACTAGCTATATATGGAGTTGAGGTCAAGCAGTTGCTTTTATGTTAGTCAAGTATTTATTATTATTAGTAGAGCCAACTTTTAGTAATAAACCCGGTTATTACCCAAAAGTACCTCCTCAAAAGAGGAAATACCAAATATCAGATTTTATGACATCATAGTTAATCATCAACATAAAAGTATCCAAAGTTCTTCTAATCAAAGAGGATCCCAAGGCTGCTCTTAACCGTGAGCTCGGCTGATATACCAGTTTTTAACACTCTGCAGAGGTTGTACACTTTACCCACAAGCCGTGATTCCCATTCTGCCCGAAGATCATGACTCCCCATTGATCACTTCCAAGGTGACCTAGCAGGGTCTCACTACGTAGCCTTTACAAAGACTCCCCTGGTGCATAGCTGCTCGTTAGGTTTCATCAGTTGTACAAACATAGTACACCTCCCCAAGGTGGGTGACTAACAAAAACCAAATCGAATGAACCTCTGCAACCCAACCTTGGCAGAGCAAGCACTACGCCCCGACCCCCATTGACGGCCCTCCGGCAAAGCCAACTACACCCCTAGGTTCATATAATTAATCAGCTAAGGACGTCCCATTCCACTCTCATGGTTGTACTGTTATCCCGGGTGGTCACTCCATGAACAGGTCCTTACGGAGAGGTACTCAGAAAAAAGGCCTCAGCCCCCTAAGGTAACACAAAATCATCCACAAATTCAGGATAACAGTATCATATCATAAATGTTCACATCATGTTCATTGATTAAGTTAAGGCAATAGCAACATGCTAACCATGATAACCCAAAAGGTAAACAAGGATAAGTGAACACAGACTTGTCAATCCTTAGGTTTCATAAAGTAATGCGGGACAGTGAATAATAGAGTATGTAGGACACAATAGGTCATAGGACACTTGCCTTCACCAGGTTGCTGCTCAGGGAGGTCTCCAACAACACACTCAGGAACCTCGAGCTGCTCGTTGTCTAAGTAAAGCGAGCATGCATTCAATACATTTGGAAAGTACAAATGAACATCACACCAAACATGTACAAACATTGGAACACATCTTAAAAAGACATAATACTACCTAGGGGATAATGAATTCAAAGTATAACATAAACTATGGCATACATTAACTTTATTTGAAAATAGATTATTATTTCCCTAAGTGTTATTCACAAGTACATAAGCATGGATCAATCAATTTATTTGATTGTGACCTATAGTTTAGAACAGAGATGAACCTATCATTAATCTCACAAGTTTAAACATGATTAAATCTCTAGGGTTCTCCTTTTATTTATTTTATTAAATAAATAAAACTACATCTATATTAGTTCATATTCAATCATAAAAATTAGAATGTGCAGACAGTAAATGAAACCATTTTATTTAAACAGAGAATAATCCTATGAACATTTTTGCAATTTGAATCACCAAATCCGGAGTTCATATGCAAAAGATATGAAATAAACAAGTTTGGAAATTCAAAATATGAAATTAGGTCTAATTCTGGGAATATTTAAAAGTCCAGGACTAAATCTGCAAGATTACAGGGGCCTGCGCACAAAAACCAGGGACGGCAGGTTGATTTCCAGTAAACCGAGGGTCTCTTTAATAAAACTACCGCATGAAGGGGTATCAAGTGAATCTAACCGTCAGATCTAAAACCAACGGCTGAGATTAGATCTGTGGCCGAGGGCACGCGCGAGGGCGCGGGCGAGCACTGACAAGCAGGCCCGGGAGTGTCAGTGACAGAGGTGTAGAGTGCGCGCTGACCGAGCGGGCCTAGCGCTAGAGGGAAACGGATGGCTGCAGGGGTCCGAGCGGATTTGAGCGGGTCTGGGCGGGTCCGAGCGGGTCCGAAGGGGTCCGAGCGGGTCCAAGCGGGTCCGAGGGGGTCCTAGCGGGTCCCAGGGGGTCTGAGCCATTCGATCAAGATCGGACGGGGGAAATCAGACCGGGAAGGATGAGCGGCTGCGGGTGGCGCTGATAGGCGGGCCAGGGCGTGTCAGGCGCGCGTGCGCGAAGCGGTATCTCGCGGTCCGGGCCGTTCAATCTGAATCGGATGGAGGGGGGTCACACTAAGGGAAAACAGATGGCTACGAGCGGTGCCGCTTCTCTCCGCGGCGGTGAGGTCGCTGAAATTGAGGCAGGCGCGAGCTAGGGTGCCTCCAGGGTCACCGGAGTTGGGCAGAGGGGAAGAGGGCGCCACAGCGAACTCGATGGCGGGGAAGAGGCCATGAATCCATGGGCCGAGAGGGGAGAGCGGTGGTGAGGTGGCCTCGGGCGGGCCAGAGAAACTCCAGTGAGCCATTCCGACCACGGGGTAGGGACTTAAGGCGCGCTAAGGCTTAGGCTAGCTTCAGCAGAGACAGGGGTGACATAGAGACCTACTCCGGTGAACTAAACCGAGCCAAATTGGCCGGCCACCGCACGAGCACGGCGGACCGCCGCGGCCGAACACTAGCGAGGGTGAAATTGACCGAGCACAGGGCACAATAAGGGAAATTGGGCACGGGGACGGGTGTCTCACCTCGGGGCGGAGCTCGAGGAGGCTTAGCGCGGTCTCCGGCGAGCTGGATGGCCGGGGACGCGGACGCGGGTCTTCGGCGGTGGCTGGCGGCGAGGGCATAGTGCGAGAGAGGGTGAGGTTGTGCGAAATGAGGTGAGGGGTGTGCGTGGGGCACCGGCGGGGCTATAAGAAGGGAGCTGGGTGCGTGGACGGGCGTCGTGGTCGAGAAACCCGGCGACGTGCGCGAGTGCGCATGCGCCGGTCCACGGCGACGCGCGGAGAGGGAAGAGCTAACAGGGCTGGCCCACGACGTAGAGAGAGAAAAGAGGGACGCTCGGGGCAATGGCTCGACGACTGGCGATCCGGGCCCGCGAGACAGAGAGAGAGTGCAGGCGAAGGAAAACTGGCACCGACAGATCGACCCCACTGGGCAGCGAGCGAGAGAGAGAGGGCGCACGCGAGGGAGAACTGCCGCTGATAGGCGGGGTCCGCCTGTTAGGGGCGGCAGGCGCGCGGGCGCGCGGCCTGGCTGGGCTTAACTGGGCCAGATGGGCTACTTTCTCCTTTTCTTTTTTCTCTGGATTTTCTAATTCCTTTTCTATTTCTTTTTCTATAGGGTTTTTCAAATCTAAATTCAAACTAAGTTTCAGATTCAAATAAATTCAAACTTGCGCAACACTTCAAAAAATATTTTAAGCTCAGCATGATGCAACATGTCACGACTCAAAATGTTTTAGCAAAATAAATAATTAAATCTCTCTAACTTAAGCTAATTCTACTTAAAAGGGAGAAAGGAAGAGAGAATCTAGAAAAATAAAAACCTAGAGTGAAAAGGAAGAGTAACACCTGATTTTGGGTGATAATTAGAATGAAATTTTATGCCCCCAAAATCAAGGTGTTACATGGTAAGATACAATAAACTACCAATCATAGAACGGTAGAGAGTTTGATCAATCGGGTTACCTCCCTCATCTAGGTCGAGATGTCCATTTGTAGGCATAGGTGTCTTGATTGGTTTGCACTTCTCCATGTTGAATCTTTTCAACAAGTCTTTGGTATACTTCTCTTGTGAGAGGAAGTTACCATCTTTCATTTGCTTGACTTGAAAGCCGAGGAAGTACGTCAGCTCACCAATCATAGACATCTCGAACTTCTTCGACATCAACTCACCAAATTCCTTGCAATGATAGTCATTTGTCGAGCCAAAGATTATATCATCAACATATACTTGACAAATGAAAATATCACTGTTATGTTTCTTTGTGAATAAGGTTGTGTCGACGGTCCCGATCTTGAAGCCCTTTTCAATGAGGAAGTCATGAAGACGCTCATACCAAGCCCTTGGAGCTTGCTTTAATCCATATAGCGCCTTGGACAACCTGTAAGCATGGTTAGGATATCTAGGGTCTTCAAACCCGGGTGGTTGCTCAACATATACAAGTTCATTTATGAAGCCATTTAAAAATGCACTTTTTACATCCATTTGGTATAGTTTTATGTCATAGCATGATGCATATGCGAGTAGGATACGAATGGCTTCAAGTTGAGCAACCGGTGCAAAAGTCTCTCCAAAGTCTAAGCCTTCAACTTGAGAGAATCCCTTTGCAACAAGTCTTGCCTTGTTCCGCACAATCACGCCTTGATCATCTTGTTTGTTTCTGAACACCCATTTTGTTCCTATGATCCTTGCATCTTGTGGAGGCTTCTCCAGGGTCCAAACTTGGTTACGGGTGAAGTTGTTTAGTTCTTCATGCATGACGTTCACCTAGTCCGGATCTTGTAGCGCCTCATCTATACATGTAGGCTCAACACAAGAAACAAATGAGTGATGTTCAATAAATGAAGCATGTTTATGTGATCAAGTAATAACCCCTTGTGAAGGACTCCCAATGATTTGATCTTGTGGGTGTGCTTGAAGTAGTGATGAGTTTCTCCTATCAACCACTTGGGAAGAAGGTCCTGGAGCATCAACATCTTCGGCTTGTACTCTTGCTTGTTCATGAGAGACAAATGTATCTTCATTTGCATGCCTCTCATCTTTTTCATCATCTTATGGTACACTTGAAGAAGGTCTGTCAATATTTTGCACCTCTTCTTCATCTTATTTTGGTTTGATAGCTCCAATTGGCATGTTTTTCATGGCTTCCCTAAGTGGCTCATCACCTACATCATCAAGATTTTCAAGTGCTCCTTGGGAGCCATTAGTCTTATCAAACTCCACATCATATGTTTCTTCTACCACGCCAGTGGCATGATTGAATACTTGATATGCTTTGGACTTTGATGAATAGCCAAGTAGAAAACCAATGTCACAACGTCTTTGAAACTTCCCTAGGTGATGGTGTTTCTTGTAGATGTAGCATTTGCATCCAAACACCTGAAAGAAGGAGACGTCTGGCTTTTTCCCATTTAGCAGTTCATAGGGAGTCTTCTCAAGTAGCCGGTGTAAGACCTAAAATTGTATAAAAAAAATAAATAAATACATATATAACACATTAATGAAATAAGGAAATAAGAATATCAATGATAGTATTTATAGGATATTTGAAACCTGGGGAATTCAACAAGACCTTTCCTCTTCATAATAAATTGAGAATATAAAATTAATTAAACTATTTTTAATGGATAGAATGGCTAATTCATTTTATGTGAACTACATATTTTCATATATATAAAAAAACGTGTATATCGAGAAGTATTTACATAAAGGGGTAAAGTAATAAATAACAAATAAAAGTGACTTGCATTTTCATGCTGGATATTTTGGAGTGTTGCATATTGGGTATTAAAATCAATTAGAAACTAACACATAGACTACAAACAATTTTTTTGTTTTCTACATCCTTTCTCTTACAAATCTCGAGGACGAGATTTCTGTTATGGGGTAGAGTTTGTAACACTCTAAAATCCTATTCTAGAATTTAGTGTAACTTTTCAAATGATCTAAACCAAGATGTCTTTTCATAGAATATTCTCACCTTTAAAAAAAATATATATTTTTTTTCTAAAACAAACAAATGGTAATGTTAATGTTTGAGCGTTCATTTTTTTTTGAAACTCAGAAAATAAGTAATGGATTAAACCTTCATTAATTATTGGTCTTTTATAAATCGTGTATTATAGAAGCAATTATTTAAATAAAAAAATAAGTAAGTAAATAAAATATGTACTTACATCACGTCGGGTCTTTGAGTGGTGTATTTGGTGCGAATTTAAATATCAAAACCCGGTTGAATTTGAAAACTTTTAGTGCGACACTGAACACAAGAAAGAAAGAGAAATAGGAATTAAAAAAAATGAAGAAGAAATCAGCTTATCTTCTCCACGGATGGGCTCCTGCTGTGTCCGTACTCCTAGCCAAGAATTCCGGGAGCAACCAAACTCCGCAACAACCGCCGGACTCCTGACTGATTGCGGGGTCTCTGGGGAGCATTTATACCGCGCCGCAACACGCTATGTTCTCCCTAGGTGCGAGTCCCGATAAAAGCTTGAGCGCATATAGTGAGAGATCGACTTAGGGGAGTTTGCCGCCGCTGTTGAAATCGAGCAGGACGTGGCGTTATCCTCAGGTAGAGTCCAAGGATATTGTCGAGCCTTGTGGGGCATGTCGGCAGCCTTGATTGTGGGGAAGGGGGCACCCGAGCTCGGGATTCTCCCGCTGGAATACCAACCTCGTCACAGGACGGCGCCGTGGCGTGGGCAGCTTCACGGCCGCCTTAATTTCGGGTAAGCTGTGGTCCAGTAGTATGGGAATGATATGAGCAGTATGTTCAGCTCTCGAATCGAGTTTTTTTTGCGCGGAAATTGATGGCCGGTTGGTCCAGCCATGGCCACCGCCGCGCTGGCTCGCACGCAGCCATGCCCAGGCCGGTGGAGGGAGAAGAAAAGGCTCTGGTCGTTGATCCGGTAATGAGCGGTCCAGATTAGTTCTGGCATACCGCTTGGGGCATTATGGATCTGTGGCGTCTAATCGACATCCTACGGCTAGAATCAGATTACGATCTATTAAGTTGTAGGCATCAGATCTCGATCCGATGGTCTGTATCGCGTACCGGTTCAGGATAATTTGATCTGATCTGGACCGCCAGATTTCGATCGGGTGGCTGACATGGCCCGATACCCCCCCTTCATCGTTTACATTTTATAAAAGAAACCCTCTGTTTTTATAAAACTAACCCGCAGTTCATCTCGTGTCTGGGAAAAATTTATAGCGTGGCCCCTGACCTTTCTGGAATTTGACGCGCAGTTCAGGAATTAAAGAAAATAGGAAAATAGATTTAGAAATCGATTTTGTGTATAAAAATAATTCCAGAACTTATTTAATTCATAGAAATTCCATTTTTACTCCTTTTTAACCCATTCCAGTTGCAATAATTTTGTATTAATATTATCTATCAACTAATAACACTGTTTAGCCATGAAACTTGAGTTAAAATTGTTCATTAGGATTAATCTATTCTAAGCACTAAATAATTTCGAAAATTCATAACTTAATAACTGTAGCTCCGAATTTAGTGGTTCTTGTTTCTACGATCTCGTTATGGCGCGTAGATTATTATTATGCAATGTATTCTTATGTTTGGTGTAATGTTAATTTTGCCTATACACTGTTTGTTTGCAATGCTACGACTAGCGTGAGGACACGTGTCCTCTGAAGATCATCCTGGTACCTGGAAATCTCAAGTCCCAGGCAAGTTGTGCCCTTGATCACTTCTTTTTACCCACTCATGTTCTGATTAATCATAATGATCTGCATAGGTTAATTTTGATGGGACCCAATAGGTTACCCCAGTTTGTCTATCTTTATACCTTGTTTACCACTGAACTTTCTGGGTAGTACTTGCTAGTGCTATATGTGGTTTTGGATATGAAGATTACACTATTCATGATTATACTTTTGTTATCAGTTGTTATTTATTGTTCATGATAAGATCATTATGTTAATTGGAACATGGAGAACCACCCGGGAAAACAGTGCTACCACAAGGGAGGAATGGGACCCCTTGGCTGATTAATTAGGAAAGCTAGTGGAAGACTACCTTACCCGAAAGGGGCAAGGGCAGTAGGGGAGTGGTCAGTGTAGGGAGGCCCTCGGGAGGATTTTGCTGCGATGGCGGTCCTGCAAGGGATTCCTGCATTGGAACTTCCTATAAACTGTAGCGGGTTTTCTGAAGCTAGTGGAACTTTGTAAAGGCCTCGTAGTGTTACCCTGCCTCGCCTCCTCGGTAGAGGTGTATGGGAAGTCGCGATCCCTTGGCAGATGGGTAACATGACTTGTGGGTAAAGATGCGCAACCTCTGCAGAGTGTAAAACTGGTATACTAGCCGTGCTCACGGTCATGAGCAGCTCGGACACTCACATGATTAAATTATGGAACTTAAATTCAATTTGTCATATGCATTGCATCGCAGGTGATGTTGTTACTTCTGTTCTACTATTTAATTGGGTTGGTATTTACTTATACTTAGTAACTGCTAATAAAATTTTGACCAACTTTAAAAGCAATGCTCAGCTTCAACCATCCTCTTTGGTAAGCCTTACACTTCACATGAGCTCCCACCTTTGGCGAGTTCATACACATTATTCCCCACAACTTGTTGAGCGATGAACGTATGTGAGCTCACTCTTGCTGTCTCACACCCCCCCACAGGTCAAGAACAGGTACTGCAGGATGAGGCGCTTGGAGGATGCTGCGATGTGTTCGTGTGAGATCTAGGTCGTCGTCTCCCAGTCAACTTTGGGTTGCTGGACCGTTGTCTCCTTATAATATAATTATTTATTTTGTATAGAACTCCTGTTATATATAAAGATGTGACATTCGATCCTGTGCCATGATTCATCATATGTGTGAGACTTGGTCCCAGCACACCTGGTGATTATGTTCGCGCCCGGGTTTTGGACCCCTAAAATCCGGGTGTGACAGAAGTGGTATCAGAGGAATGTTGACTGTAGGACGAAACCTAGACAGAAATGGATAACCCTTACTTACTTACCTTTGCTACTCTAATTCTTTTCTAAACTTTTCTTACTATTTCCTCATATATTTCCGCTTTACTCTGATTATTCTTACCTTTTCTTTCCAAAGACAAATGTGGATTTCACACTTTGAAATCCTGTGCCTAAAGTGACTTTTAGGAATAGAAGACCTCATCTTAGGGACAAAATCAAAACTATTTTTGTAAATATTTGTATGCTTGAATGCTTGTTCTTATGATACTTGTCTGATTTGGATCTTTGATTGAGTGTGATGAGTTGTGGAGTAATGTCCACAATTACATCTGCATATACGTATAAAAAATGCTTATAAAAATAACTAGGTAAACTAGATTATCCCTCATTAAAGTATCTAGCCTAACAATATCCATCTCATCTTAAAATATTCTATCCTACACTCAAAGATCCATTCTATCTCAAAAGATCCTAGCATATCCTAATAATATGTATTCTACTTTGTAGATCTATCTAACCTAAACTAGTATAATCTAGTCATATCCAACCTACTCTAGATTCTTTCTAATCTAATGTGATCCACATAAACGGTTTAGTGATACTAGTAGAAGAAATTGGACCCTACAAGCCAGGTGTTAACTTAACTTGGTATAGTAAACCAACTCAGTCACATACATGAGATCTGACCCAACCAATAGTGTCATGATGGATGGCATAATCTGTCTATTCCCACCTAACATCAAATGAACTTTAGACCTACATCATGTAGCCTATCTCATCCAAATCTATCTTAAACACATTCCCCCACCCCCGATGATATGCACTCACCGCGAATCAATGAGCTCAAGACCGGAGAAGAAAATATCAACCTCGTCAAGGAAAGAGAGGCGTCAAACACGATCTTCAGATGCATTAACACTCAACACGGAATTCTTTCACATCATAAACTTGCTTATCCTAGGCTTTTCTTGCCCTAACCTATCTTTTATCCCACACAATAAGATGACTATACATATATATACCCATGCTTCCATAACCACTTTCTGAATAACATGAAACTTCTTATTCTTAAACTAATTAGAAGTTAAAGGCTAAACTACAAATAAAGCTTTTTGTATTCTTTTCCTTACAAATCTCGAGGGCGAGATTTCTGTTAAGGGGGGTAGGATTTGTAAGACCTAAAATTGTATAAAAAAAATAAATAAATACATATATAACACATTAATGAAATAAGGAAATAAGAATATCAATGATAGTATTTATAGGATATTTGAAACCTGGGGAATTCAACAAGACCTTTCCTCTTCATAATAAATTGAGAATATAAAATTAATTAAACTATTTTTAATGGATAGAATGGCTAATTCATTTTATGTGAACTACATATTTTCATATATATAAAAAAACGTGTATATCGAGAAGTATTTACATAAAGGGGTAAAGTAATAAATAACAAATAAAAGTGACTTGCATTTTCATGCTGGATATTTTGGAGTGTTGCATATTGGGTATTAAAATCAATTAGAAACTAACACATAGACTACAAACAATTTTTTTGTTTTCTACCTCCTTTCTCTTACAAATCTCGAGGACGAGATTTCTGTTATGGGGTAGAGTTTGTAACACTCTAAAATCCTATTCTAGAATTTAGTGTAACTTTTCAAATGATCTAAACCAAGATGTCTTTTCATAGAATATTCTCACCTTTAAAAAAAATATATATTTTTTTTCTAAAACAAACAAATGGTAATGTTAATGTTTGAGCGTTCATTTTTTTTTGAAACTCAGAAAATAAGTAATGGATTAAACCTTCATTAATTATTGGTCTTTTATAAATCGTGTATTATAGAAGCAATTATTTAAATAAAAAAAATAAGTAAGTAAATAAAATATGTACTTACATCACGTCGGGTCTTTGAGTGGTGTATTTGGTGCGAATTTAAATATCAAAACCCGGTTGAATTTGAAAACTTTTAGTGCGACACTGAACACAGGAAAGAAAGAGAAATAGGAATTAAAAAAAATGAAGAAGAAATCAGCTTATCTTCTCCACGGATGGGCTCCTGCTGTGTCCGTACTCCTAGCCAAGAATTCCGGGAGCAACCAAACTCCGCAACAACCGCCGGACTCCTGACTGATTGCGGGGTCTCTGGGGAGCATTTATACCGCGCCGCAACACGCTATGTTCTCCCTAGGTGCGAGTCCCGATAAAAGCTTGAGCGCATATAGTGAGAGATCGACTTAGGGGAGTTTGCCGCCGCTGTTGAAATCGAGCAGGACGTGGCGTTATCCTCAGGTAGAGTCCAAGGATATTGTCGAGCCTTGTGGGGCATGTCGGCAGCCTTGATTGTGGGGAAGGGGGCACCCGAGCTCGGGATTCTCCCGCTGGAATACCAACCTCGTCACAGGACGGCGCCGTGGCGTGGGCAGCTTCACGGCCGCCTTAATTTCGGGTAAGCTGTGGTCCAGTAGTATGGGAATGATATGAGCAGTATGTTCAGCTCTCGAATCGAGTTTTTTTTGCGCGGAAATTGATGGCCGGTTGGTCCAGCCATGGCCACCGCCGCGCTGGCTCGCGCGCAGCCATGCCCAGGCTGGTGGAGGGAGAAGAAAAGGCTCTGGTCGTTGATCCGGTAATGAGCGGTCCAGATTAGTTCTGGCATACCGCTTGGGGCATTATGGATCTGTGGCGTCTAATCGACATCCTACGGCTAGAATCAGATTACGATCTATTAAGTTGTAGGCATCAGATCTCGATCCGATGGTCTGTATCGCGTACCGGTTCAGGATAATTTGATCTGATCTGGACCGCCAGATTTCGATCGGGTGGCTGACATGGCCCGATACCCCCCCTTCATCGTTTACATTTTATAAAAGAAACCCTCTGTTTTTATAAAACTAACCCGCAGTTCATCTCGTGTCTGGGAAAAATTTATAGCGTGGCCCCTGACCTTTCTGGAATTTGACGCGCAGTTCAGGAATTAAAGAAAATAGGAAAATAGATTTAGAAATCGATTTTGTGTATAAAAATAATTCCAGAACTTATTTAATTCATAGAAATTCCATTTTTACTCCTTTTTAACCCATTCCAGTTGCAATAATTTTGTATTAATATTATCTATCAACTAATAACACTGTTTAGCCATGAAACTTGAGTTAAAATTGTTCATTAGGATTAATCTATTCTAAGCACTAAATAATTTCGAAAATTCATAACTTAATAACTGTAGCTCCGAATTTAGTGGTTCTTGTTTCTACGATCTCGTTATGGCGCGTAGATTATTATTATGCAATGTATTCTTATGTTTGGTGTAATGTTAATTTTGCCTATACACTGTTTGTTTGCAATGCTACGACTAGCGTGAGGACACGTGTCCTCTGAAGATCATCCTGGTACCTGGAAATCTCAAGTCCCAGGCAAGTTGTGCCCTTGATCACTTCTTTTTACCCACTCATGTTCTGATTAATCATAATGATCTGCATAGGTTAATTTTGATGGGACCCAATAGGTTACCCCAGTTTGTCTATCTTTATACCTTGTTTACCACTGAACTTTCTGGGTAGTACTTGCTAGTGCTATATGTGGTTTTGGATATGAAGATTACACTATTCATGATTATACTTTTGTTATCAGTTGTTATTTATTGTTCATGATAAGATCATTATGTTAATTGGAACATGGAGAACCACCCGGGAAAACAGTGCTACCACAAGGGAGGAATGGGACCCCTTGGCTGATTAATTAGGAAAGCTAGTGGAAGACTACCTTACCCGAAAGGGGCAAGGGCAGTAGGGGAGTGGTCAGTGTAGGGAGGCCCTCGGGAGGATTTTGCTGCGATGGCGGTCCTGCAAGGGATTCCTGCATTGGAACTTCCTATAAACTGTAGCGGGTTTTCTGAAGCTAGTGGAACTTTGTAAAGGCCTCGTAGTGTTACCCTGCCTCGCCTCCTCGGTAGAGGTGTATGGGAAGTCGCGATCCCTTGGCAGATGGGTAACATGACTTGTGGGTAAAGATGCGCAACCTCTGCAGAGTGTAAAACTGGTATACTAGCCGTGCTCACGGTCATGAGCAGCTCGGACACTCACATGATTAAATTATGGAACTTAAATTCAATTTGTCATATGCATTGCATCGCAGGTGATGTTGTTACTTCTGTTCTACTATTTAATTGGGTTGGTATTTACTTATACTTAGTAACTGCTAATAAAATTTTGACCAACTTTAAAAGCAATGCTCAGCTTCAACCATCCTCTTTGGTAAGCCTTACACTTCACATGAGCTCCCACCTTTGGCGAGTTCATACACATTATTCCCCACAACTTGTTGAGCGATGAACGTATGTGAGCTCACTCTTGCTGTCTCACACCCCCCCACAGGTCAAGAACAGGTACTGCAGGATGAGGCGCTTGGAGGATGCTGCGATGTGTTCGTGTGAGATCTAGGTCGTCGTCTCCCAGTCAACTTTGGGTTGCTGGACCGTTGTCTCCTTATAATATAATTATTTATTTTGTATAGAACTCCTGTTATATATAAAGATGTGACATTCGATCCTGTGCCATGATTCATCATATGTGTGAGACTTGGTCCCAGCACACCTGGTGATTATGTTCGCGCCCGGGTTTTGGACCCCTAAAATCCGGGTGTGACAGCCGGTGAGGAAATAGCATGTTTGATGCATAACATGCAGTGTTGATAGATTTGGCCCAAAACCTCTCCGGTGTGTTATACTCATCAATCATTATCCTTGCAAGTGTGATCAAGGTCCTGTTCTTCCTTTCAACAACTCCATTTTGTTGAGGTGTATATGTTGCTAAAACTTCATGCTTGATCCCAATCTCATCTTAGTATTCATGTATGTTGGTGTTACCAAATTCTTTTCCATTATCACTTCTAATCTTCTTGATCTTGCAGTCAAATTCATTTTGAGCTTTCTTGGCAAACTTCTTGAATATAGATGCAACTTCAGATTTATCATGGAGAAAGAACACCCAAGTGTATCTTGAGAAATCATCAACTATAACTAGACAGTAGAGGTTGCCACCAGCACTTGCATAAGTTGTTGGTCCAAATAGATCCATGTGAAGTAGTTCTAGTGGCCTTGATGTTGACATGAAAGCTTTTGTAGGATGTGTGTTAGCAACTTGTTTTCCAGCTTGACATGCACGACAAGGCTTGTCCTTTTCAAATACAACACCCTTTAGTCCTCTAACCATGTCCTTCTTTAGTACCTTCTTGAGTGTGCTCATTCCAACATGTGCAAGCCTTCTATGCCATAGCCATCCAAGTGATGCTTTGGTAAAGAGGCAAGTTCTTAAGTCTGCATCTTCAGAGGTGAAATCCATTAAGTAGAGATTGTTGTATCTAAATCCTTTGAACACCATTGATTCATCATCCAATTTTGATACAATAACCTCTGTAGGAGTGAATAAGAATTGAAGTCCAAGATCACAAAGTTGACCCACTGATAATAAGTTGAAGCTCAAAGGTGCAACCAAGAGAACATTTGAAATTGATAGATCATTTGAAATTGCCACCTTGCTAAGACCTTGAACTTTTCCCTTAGAATTATCCCCAAAAGTGATTTTGTCTTGTCCATCAACATTCTCATCAAGTGAGGTGAACATCTGTGGGTTGCCTGTCATATGTTGAGTGCATCCACTATCAATAACCCAATGGCTCCCACCGGTCTTGTAGTTCACCTACATCACAGACAAATCAAGCTTGAATTTTGAGGGCCCTATATTGCATAGGACCAGTGACTTTCTCAATCAATGACTTTGCAACCCAAATTTGTCTAGGTCTACTCTTGCATGGTGGACCTAGGAATGTAACTTTGACTTTTCCATTTGCTACTTTTCTTAGAACATAATGAGCATTGAAGGAAAATGGTCTTGAGTGCTTTGGCAAGGGAGTTGGTGGTTTGGCTTTGCAGTTGTGGGGAAAATGACCTTCTTTTCCACACTCAAAACATTTGATAGGCTTATGAGTCTGCTTTGGCTTGTATTGAATTGTAGGAGTAGCAACTGAAAGATCCATCTGATACAGCACTGTGACAATGTGTCCATATTTGTCAATTGGGAGGACACTGAGAATCTTCCTCACAACATCCGGTTGTGAAATTTGTGTAAGCCCCAAGCCATTTACTTCCTCTACAAGAATATTGAGACGTGAGTACATAGCATTGGCATTTTCATTAGCGAGCATCTCAAAAGAATTTAACTTTCTCATAGCAATATGATATCTCTCCTCACGCTCACTTCTAGTACCTTCATGTAGAGCACATATATACATCCACAAATCATGAGCATTTTTATGGTTTCTTACTCTATTAAAGACATCTTTGCAAAGGCCTCTAAAAAGAGTGTTTTTGGCCTTAGCATTCCATTTCTCATAGTTAAACTCTTCTCCTACAAGATTTGTGGGATCTCTAGGTTCGGGGAACCCTTGTGTGGTGGCTTTGTAGACACCAATGTCTATAGCCTCTAAATAAGCTTCCATACGAATTTTCCAATATGGAAAATTGTCACCATCAAAAACGGGAGGAGGTCCATCCCCACCGGACATCATTACTCTAGCGGTTAGGCTAATCTAAGAGCAACAAGGCTCTGATACCAATTGAAAGGATCACGATGCCCAAGAGGGGGGGGTGAATTGGGCTTTTCTAAAATTCAACAGTAATTAAAACCTAAACAAGAGCCCAACTTGACCCCAACAACTAGCAACAAGCGAATAATACTAGAAATACAACAATGCTAAGACAATACTTCAAATAGTTGCTAAACAAATACACAATGCAAAATGCTTGAATTAAGTGCGGAATGTAAAGCAAGGTTTAGAAGACTCCTCCAATTTTTCCTGAGGTATCGAAGAGTCGGCACTCTCCCCTAGTCCTCGTTGGAGCACCCGCACAAGGTTATCGCTCCCCCTTGGTCCTCGCAAGAACCAAGTGCTCACTATGAGATGATCCTTTGCCACTCCGGCGCGGTGGATCCCTCACGACCGCTTACAATCTTGAGCCGGGTCACCAACAAGATCTCCAAGGTGATCATCGAGCTCCCAACGCCACCAAGCCATCTAGGTGATGCCGATCACCAAGAGTAACAAGCCATAGACTTTCACTTGACCAAGAGAAGCCTAATGCATGCAGTGTGTGCTCTAGGTGGCTCTCGCTAGCACTAATGAGGTCCAAACGTGGGATTAAGATTCTCTAATCACCTCACTAGGCTTTGTGGTGCTTGCAATGCTCTATCAATGTGCAGGAGTAAATGTGGGTAGCAAGACAATCGATATGGTGGGTGGAGGGGGCATAAATAGCCCTCACCCACCAACTAGTCGTTACACAAACTCTGCTGCGCATGGGCGCACCGGACAGTCCGGTGCGCCACCAGTGCGCCAACGGTCGTCTCCAATGGCTAGTTCTGACAGCTGGCTGTTGGGCAGATGGCACACCGGACAGTGAACAATCACTGTCCAGTGCACACCGAACAGTTCGGTGTGCTGTCCGGTGAGCCGACTATAATTCAACTCTGAACTCCACGCTCTCGGGTTTCTGGAGGGGAATAGGGCTTCCCCTGGGCCAGGCTGGCCCCACTGGCAGAGGGCGCACCGGACAGACCGGTGCCCCAAAGATAGAAACCCTAATTTCTATTTTCTGCTGATTTTCAAATCAGTTTTCGTTCTAACTTGTGAGTATGTTCTAGAGTGACACGTAGCACTATATGTGAGTGTGAATATGCACCAACACTACACTAGAACTCTCTTGGTCAAACTACTCATCGACAACCCCTCTTTATAGTACGGCTAAAACAAAAATAAAAGACCTAACTATATAATGAGTGTCGCTTCCTTGACACTCGGAATATGAAGACCTTCACCTTTTGTAGTACATCTTTCTATAATGCGACCTAACTTACCATTTGTTTCTGCAAAACACACGTTAGTCACATATAATATTACGTTGTCATTAATCACTAAAACCAACCAGGGGCCTAGATGCTTTCATAAACTAAATCTCTCATGATTCTTTTCACGGCCATAAGGTGAACTTCCTTAGGATTTGCCTGTAACCTTGCACACATGCATACAGAAAGCATTATGTCCGGTCATGAAGCACATAAATAGAGTAAAGATTCTATCATCGACCAGTATACCTTTTTATCTATGGATTTACCTCCCGTGTTGAGATCAAGATGTCCATTGGTTCCCATGGGAGTCTTGATGGGTTTGGCATTCTTCATTCCAAACTTTTTAAGTATATCATGAATGTACTTAGTTTGATAGATGAAGGTGCCTTCTTGAAGTTTCTTGATTTGAAATCCAAGAAAATACTTCAACTCCCCCATCATAGACATCTCGAATTTCTGTATCATAATCCTACTAAACTCTTCACAAGAGGACTTGTTAGTAAACCCAAATATAATATCTTCAACATAAAGTTGGAATATAAACAAGTCTTTAGCAATTGTTTTAGTGAAGAGAGTAGGGTCAGCTTTTCCAACTTTGAAGCCATTAGCGATAAGAAAGTCTATTAGGCATTCATACCATGCTCTTGGGGCTTGCTTGAGCCCATAAAGCGCATTTGAGAGCTTATAAACATGAGAAGGATACTCACTATCTTCAAAGCTGGGAGGTTGCTCAACATATACCTCTTCCTTGATAGGGCCATTGAGGAAGGCACTCTTCACATCCATTTGATACAACTTAAAGCTATGGTAAGTAGCATAGGCAAGTAATATTCGAATTGACTCAAGCCTAGCTATGGGTGCATAGGTTTCATCAAAATCCAAACCTTCGAATTGTGAATAACCTTTGGCTACAAGTCGGGCTTTGTTCCTTGTCACCACACCATGCTTGCCTTGCTTGTTGCGGAATACCCATTTGGTACCTACAACATTTTGGTTAGCACGTGGAATTTAATGCCATACCTCATTCCTCGTGAAGTTGTTGAGCTCCTCTTGCATTGCCACTACCCAATTCGGATCTCTTAGTACATCCTCTACCCTATATTGCTCAATAGAAGACACAAAAGAGTAATGTTCACAAAAATGAGCAACTTGAGATCTAGTGGTTACCCCCTTGTGAATGTCACCAAGAATGGAGTTGACAGGGTGATCTCTTTGAATTGCTTGGTGGACTCTTGGGTGTGGCGGTCTTTGATCCCGAATCTCTTGATCATTTTCCTTGTCTTCATTATCATCATCTCCCCCTTGATCAATATCCTCCTCTTGAGGTAGCTCATCATCTTGATCTTCATTCTCTTCTTCTTGAGCCATGTTTTCATCTTGAGTTGGTGGAGATGCTTGTATGGAAGATGATGGTTGATCTTATGTTTGTGGAAGCTCTTTGGATTCTTTTGGACACACATCCCCAATCGACATGTTCCTTAGTGCGACGCATGGAGCCTCTTCATCATCTAGTTCATCAAGATCAACTTGCTCCACTTGGGAGACATTAGTCTCATCAAACACAATGTCACAAGAAACCTCAACTAATCTAGTGGACTTGTTGAAGACTCTATATGCCCTTGTCTTTGAGTCATAACCAAGTAAAAAAATCCTTCCACTGCTTTAGGAGCAAATTTGAATTTCTACCTCTCTTAATAAGAATAAAGCATTTGCTCCCAAAAACTCTAAAATAGGAAACATTGGGCTTTTTACCGGTGAGGAGTTCATACGATGTCTTCTTAAGGATTCGGTGAAGGTAGAGTCGGTTGATGGAGTAGCAAGCAGTGTTAATCGCTTCCGCCCAAAACCGATTCGGTGTTTTGTATTCATCAAGCATGGTCCTTGCCATGTCTAATAGAGTTCTATTCTTCCTCTCCACTACACCATTTTGTTGAGATGTGTAGGGAGAAGAGAACTCATGCTTGATGCCCTCCTCCTCAAGAAATCACTCTATTTGTGAGTTCTTGAACTCCGTTCTGTTGTCGCTTCTAATCTTTTTGATTCTCAATCCGAACTCATTTTGAGCCTGTCTTAAGAATCTCTTCAAGGTCTCTTGGGTTTGAGATTTTTCCTGCAAAAAGAATACCCAAGTGAAGCGAGAATAATCATCCACAATAACAAGATAGTACTATCGGTACCCTGAAACTAGGGTACCCCCTGCTACTATACAAAGACGAAGAACCCACGTGGCTATCCCTTAGTCACGTGGTAGAAGTGCTGTGTGTGGGACCAAGCCACGGCTCGCCCCAATCTTAGGCGGCTATTCTGGGACCACAGCAGCGCCCGACCCCGTCACATGGGTGGGTCCGAAGCCGCCACGTGTCCAGAGAAGGTGGCATACTCCAAGGCGTCAACAGTGGTCCGGACCCCCACGGGAGAGCGTCGGACCCCCGGATGTACAGTACGGACCCCAAGGTCAGCACCGAACCACTGGATATACAGCCCGGACCCCCGAGGTTGGTCCCGGACCTCCACGTGTGCAAGCTGGACCCCTGAAATGGGATCCAAACCCCCCGTATGGGGTTCGGGTCGCCCTCAGGGGGGTCCTAAGGTCCCAGGACAGTACATACCTAGGCCTTGAACCGGACCCAGGCGGGGGTCTGGTGTCGACACGTGTCCAGACCCAGTCTGGTGTGGACCTGACCGCATGCGCTACTGCTCCCCGCCCAGGCGGGGGTCCGGTGTCGACACGTGTCCAGACCCAGTCTGGTGTGGACCTGTCCGCATGCGCTACTGCTCCCTGTCCAGGCAGAGACACGATGCTGCTACGTGGCCTACCACGCGTGACGTAAGCCAACGGGCGGAGCCTGATGTAAGGCCTCCGGGTTATGCGGCCCCTGCATTTATTGTAGATAAGGCGCGCCACCTGACAAGCGATGTGTCGCCTCGGCATTTAATGAGGCCTGTCCACTCTGCTGTCAGGTGGCGACCTGTCCATTCCACTGGCAAGCAGTGTGCCGCCTCAACATTTAATGAGACCTGTCCATTCCGCTGGCAGGCGGCATGCCTGTCCATTCCATTGGCAGGCGGCATGCCCATGCTGCCGCATGCACTATACTCATCATCACTCGTACATACCAAGGAAGCTTCTGTTGTGTATCAACACTGCACGGGCTGTGGACATCTGGGCACCAGAAGATCTCTCAGGCGTCACTTGCATTAGTTGCTCCATGTGTTTCTTCCATTATGTCCCTGGGCCCACATGTCGGGGCTCAGCAACCTTGTATGTGCCTCCCTTGGGCTATAAAAGGGAAGGCACACAACGTTACAAGGCAAGTCATTCAGATTCACTTACACGCTCAAACTCACAAGTCACTTAGACCCTCGGGAAGTTCTCCAAGCTCTCGAGCACCAGCAATACAACACATAGTGGAGTAGGGTATTACGCTCCGACGGCCCGAACCACTCTAAATCCTCGTGTCATCTTGTGTGTTCTTCCACAATCTAGCAGACAGGCAAAACGCTTAGGCCCCTCCACATCTTAGGATTTAGGGCGGGTGCGTTCCGCCACCCGGCCAGAGAATTTTCTCTCCGATAAGTACTTACTCCCGCCGATGCTTATGTAAGCAATCGGGCCGAATAGATCCATGTGGAGTAGTTCAAGTAGTCTATCGGTCGTCATGATGTTCTTGTGTAGATGATGCACTCCAACTTGCTTCCCTGCTTGACACGCGCTACAAATCCTGTCTTTCTCAAAATGAACATTTGTTAGTCCTAAAATGTGTTCTCCCTTTAGAAGCTTGTGAAGATTCTTCATTCCAACATGGGCAAGTCGGTGATGCTAGAGCTAGCCCATATTGGTCTTAGCAATTAAGCAAGTGTCTAGTTCAGCATTTATTGGGGGGCCTTCTTCTTCACCGAAAGTCCTCTAAGCAAAAACACCTCCGGCAGGACGATATGCAAGAAGACATAACACGAAGGTATATGCCGAAGCTATAATTCAGGGAGCTTCATCATGACGACACGCCTTGAGACGAAGGGCAACACCGACTTAAAGAGGAAAAGACCATTTAGTCCATGATAACTTGTGTCATGCTTATAATTAGTTATTAAGGACATAAATGTAATTTTGATCGGGTTGCATCCCGTGCCTATAAATAGGTGAACAGTACCCCTGTACTGTTTACGCTGACTTGTATTCACTCGCACATCATACTTGGATTCCTACCTTCAGTCAAGCCGAAGGTACAAATGTAATTTACTGTTATTAATATTTGTCCATGATTAGATAATGAGAATATAAAATAATCTGATGAATTAATATGATTATTCATATTCTTTATGTGGAACGCATACTTCTGTGTTTACATTACATATTGAATTGATGAAGGTATAAACCTTCATGACCTTTATCTGAAGATCATTATACCTAAGGGAGATAATGCTTCGAAAGACGAAGGCCTTTAACCATTAACATTTGTGTTGCCTTGTTCTTAACTCATAGCATTTGAGAACAAGTCCCCAACATTGGCGTCCACCCTTGATGAACTCACTTCCACTGTTGAGACGATGGCTTCGTTCAACAACCAAGCTGTAGCACCTTCGGTCACGAAGCTGGTGCTCCCAATCACGGGCGGTTCAAGTTCAGAGCCAACCAACAAGAAGCAGAAGAAGGAAGCATAGAGAAGAGTGCAACATGTTGGGGTGCAAGGACCCTTCGTCAGATCCAAGTGGTCCCACATCCCAATCACCTTCTCCCAGGAGGATCTTCAGCTCAAAGATTACCCTCACAATGATGCCATGGTCATATCTTGTGTCATCAAGGGATTTCTAGTCCACAATGTTCTGGTTGACACAGGCAGTGCAGCGGACATCATATTTGCAAAGGCTTTCAAACAGATGCAAGAACCAGAGGACAAGATTCATGATGCTACACACCCTCTTTGTGGCTTTAGAGGCAGACAGATTGTGGCACTTGGCAAAATCACAATGTCAGTTACCTTCGGTTATGTCCACAATACAAGAACTGACCAAGTTGTTTTTGACATTGTCGACATGGAGTACCCGTACAATGCAATCATTGGTCGAGGGACACTTAATGCCTTCGAAGCAATACTTCATCCAGCATACTTATGTATGAAGATACCTTCAGAGCAAGGGCCCATTGCTGTCCATGGAAGTCAAGAAGCTGCCAGAAGGGCTGAAGGGAGTTGGACAGATTCAAAGGTGATCCATAACATAGATGGAGCCGAAGCTTGTCAACAATATAAACACAAGAGAGAGAAGGCTGCTTCGGTAGATCAGCCAAAGCCTATGCTCTTATGTGAAGATATAGCAGATCAAAGGGTGCTGCTGGGATCTCAGCTATCTGATGAGTAAGAAAAGACTCTGCTAAGATTTTTGTTCAACAACAAAGATTTCTTTGCTTGGACAACCAATAATCTTTGTGGTGTCAACAGAGATGTCATTGAACATTCACTTAATGTTGACCCATCTTTCAGGCCAAGGAAGCAAAGGCTTCGGAAGATGTCTAAGGATAAAGCTGAAGGTGCTCGGAACGAAGTAAAGAGACTTCTCAGTGCTGGTGTTATCAGAGAAGTAACATATCCAGAATGGCTAGCTAACACTGTTATGGTGAAGAAGGCTAATGGCAAATGGAGAATGTGTATTGATTTTACAGATCTCAACAAAGCATGTCCAAAGGACGAGTTCCCATTACCAAGAATAGACTCCCTCATAGATGCAGTAGCTTCTTCGGAGCTCATGAGTTTATTGGAGTACTACTCAGGTTATCATCAAATTTGGATGAAGAAGGAAGATGAGCCAAAGACTAGCTTCATAACTCCCAGTGGTACTTATTGCTACCTTCGGATGCCTGAGGGGCTCAAGAATGCTGGAGGAAGCTTTAGCATAATGACAGCCAAGGTCCTTCACTCTCAAATAGGTAGGAATGTGCTGACTTATGTTGATGACATCATAGTAAAAAGCACGAAGCAAGAGAATCATATTGCTGACTTGCAAGAAACATTTGCCAATTTCAGGCAAGCTGGTCTGAAATTAAATCCAGAAAAGTGTGTTTTTGGAGTAAAAAAGGGCAAGTTCCTTAGCTGTCTGGTATCAATGAAGGGAATTGAAGCTAACCCAAATAAGATCAAAGCTATCCTTCGGATGGAGTTGCCAAATTCAAAGAAGGGGGCCCAACGGTTGGCAGGAAGGCTGGCATCGTTAAATAGATTTATATCCAGATCAGCAGAAAGGAATCTACCATTCTTTGAAATACTAAAGTTAGCCGAAGTTTTCCAATGGGGTCCGGCTCAGCAAAGGTCTTTCGAAGAGTTAAAGCAATACTTGATAGACTTGACAACTCTAACTCCACCTTCGCCAGGGGCTCCGTTACTCCTATATGTAGCAGCCTCTCACTCTGTAGTCAGTGCGGCGCTTGTACAAGAGAAGCAAGATGGTCAAGTTAAAAGACAAGCACCAGTATATTTCATCTCCAAAGTTTTAAGCTTATCAAAGAAAAATTGTATAGAATTGGAGAAGGTATTATACGCTGTGTTGATGGCCTCAAGGAAGCTTCGGCATTATTTTTAAGCATATCATATAATTGTTCCTTCATCACAACCTTTGAAGGACATAATGAGGAATAGAGAAGCTACTGGGAGGATCAGAAAATGGGTTGCCGAGCTCAATGAATTCTCTATTGACTATGTACACAGATCCTCAATTCAGTCTCAGGCGTTAGTGGATTTCATTGCTGATTGGACGCCAGGGGCTCAGGGAGAAGAAGTAACAAAAGACGCCGAAGCCTAGACAGTCTTCTGTGATGGTTTTTAGGGAACCTTCGGCGCAGGAGCGGCTGCTGTTCTAGTAGCACCCTCTAAAGTTAGAACATACTATGCAGCAATACTGGACTTTAGTTGTACAAATAACATTGCTGAGTACAAAGCCCTTCTGTTGGGGCTTTGGAAGCTAAAAGCAATGGGAATAAGAAGAGCAGTCCTTAAAACTGATTCTTAGGTCATTGTTGGCCATGTAGACAAAAGCAGTAAGGCAAGGGATCCAAAGCTTGAAAAATATTTGGACATAGTCTGAAGGTTGGAGGCTTCTTTCGAAGGTTTTTCTGTAAAAAATATTCCAAGAGGGGAAATGAGCATGCAGATCTGCTAGCCAAATCAGCGGCATAGGGGCTCCCTCTACCTTCGGAAGTATTCTTTGAGACAATAAAAGCATCTTCGGTTGAACTTCTGGAGAGAGCAGCGCTTGCAATATCACCTGTACATAGAGAAGATTGGAGGACTGAAATCATATCTTTCCTCCAAGGTAACTGTCTTTTGGATGACGAAGTCTATAATAAAAGAATGGAAGCAAGGACAAGACCATATGTCATAATAGAAGGAGAGTTATACAAACATGGAGTCTGCTCTCCACTTCTCAAATGTTTATCGAGAACCGAAGGTATAGAGCTGATGAAGGAAATACATGCAGGTTTGTGTGGATCTCACATTAGGTCTAGACCTCTACTGGAAAAGGTTTTCAGACAAGGATTTTATTGGCCGAAGGCAGCTTCGGATGCAGCAGATCTGGTTCAAAAGTGCGAAAATTGTCAAAAATGTGCAAGAGACCAGAAACAACCTTCGTCGCTGACCCAGTTAATACAACCAACCTGGCCATTGCAAAGATGGGGCCTAGATTTGTTAGGCCTACTACCACCAGCACAAGGCAACTTGAAGTATGTTGTAGTGGCAGTAGAATATTTTTCTAAGTGGATTGAGGCAAAGCCCTTGGCTACGATAACTTCGGTCACGGTCCAAAAATTCTTCTGGCAAAATATTGTTTGTCACTTTGGTGTGCCAAAGGAAATAACTGTGGACAATGGCACACAATTTGATGCCGAAACATTCAAAAATTTTTGTGACCGAATTGGTACGAAGATTCATTTTGCATCAGTCAGACATCCAGAATCAAATGGGCTGGTAGAACGAGCAAATGGCATCATAATGACAGGAATAATGAAGCTAATCTTCAACCAACCCAGAGGAAAGTGGCCAGATGAGTTGATTAAAGTAGTGTGGAGCCACAACACAACTACATCAAGGTCAACAGGATTTACACCCTTCAAGCTCTTATTTGGTGACGAAGCAATAACTCCAGAAGAAGCAAAGACAGGGTCAATAAGAACAACAGCTTTGGCAGAAGACGAAGCTGATTATCAAATAACAAAAGATACTATAGAAGGGACCAGACTTCAGGCTATAGAGCATATCAATAAATATCAGGCCGAAACAATAAGGTGGAGTGATAGAAAAGTTCGATTGAAAAACATCAAGCCAGGACATCTGGTGCTTCGGAGAGTGGCCAACCCAGATACAGTAGGCAAGTTGCAACTGAAGTGGGAAGGTCCTTTTCTGGTAATATATTTGTCAAGACCCAGTTCTTATAGATTGATGGATATGGATGGCAACGACATACCCAGATCATGGAATGCGGATGAGCTTCGACGATACTATGTGTAACTAGATGTAATCTTTTTTCATTTTCTCTATGGCACCCTTTTCCTTTCAAGAGGGGAGAAAGGTTTTTAATGGGGCCATGGCTTGTAATTTTTCATTCTTACTTAGCCCTACGAGGGCCAAATCCCCCAAAAATGTAACATGTAAAATCTGAACCTGTACCATCAAGTGCAAAAAGAAAAACAAGGAGAAGCTCAAAAGACGTCCCCAAGGGGATGCAGAGCATGACGAAGCTACAAAAAAGTCATTCCTAAAGGAGCGCAGTGTAAGTTTTCTACTCAAAAGTCGTTCCTAAGGGAATGCAGAGCCAAAAGTTTGACGAAGATGCAAAAGTCGTTCCTAAGGGAGCGCAAAGTTTTCTGCTCAAAAGTTGTTCCAAAGGGAATGCAGAGCCAAATTCCACCAAAATATAAGGTGAAGAAGTTCAAAAGTTGTTCCTAAGGGGATGCAGAACTTAAATGCCACCGAAATAGAAGGTGAAGAAGCTCAAAAGTCGTTCCTAAGGGGATGCAGAGCTTAAAAGACTCAAAAGTCGTTCCTAAGGGGATGCAGAGTCTGGGTGTGGTTTCGTGTGTGTGTTCGAGACATTCATTTGCACATTACATTACATCATTCATTGCATTCATATACATTCATGTAGACATTCGTAGGATCGTCATCATTATAACATAAAACACAAACAGATACTTCAACTTTGATAACAATGCTTCGATGAGCACGAAGAAGCAAGCATATGCTTCGTTGTGTACGAAAAGAAGGAAAGGTGTTTTTCGCCTTCGGCTCAAAATATACAAGTCTCGTCCACAGCAAAGCAATTTATGCATGAATGAAAAGGTAAAAATATATTACAAGGTATGGACAAATATACAGAGTAATATTCAATTCTCGATTACAATGTCTTTTAAAAAGATAATACAAATGCTTCTAAGATCTTTGCAGGCAGGCCTAAAAAATAGCTTCAGCAGCCTTCAGAGTGTGCTTCGGGCTATTAATCTTCGGCACCATCATCCTACACACAAAAAAGCCGTATAAGGTAAAAAGTAATTACAAGAAAAGGTAAGCAATAGGTATAAGTTTCATACCGGCTTAAGCAAGCTTCGAGCCTCGTCACCAGCCAAATCTCGACCACCCTTTGCCCAAATTTGTGTTATAAATATGCTCCCTATGCTCCAGGCTTCGCTGGGGATATCAACCAAATCTGTTGAAGATAGACTGAAGGTTGGTCTATTCACAATTTTTGCGTGTGTATAGCCAGCTTTCAGAAATGCTGCAGCTGTGGCATGAGAAGCTAGCAAGGCACAGAAATCACCGTGCCCTGCTATTACTTCATCAAGCACCTCGACTTCGCCTTCAATGTATTCGAAGGTGCTTGATATGTTTTTGGCCGAAGGGGTAAATTTTTCAGCACTGGCTCCAACCGAGTTGAAAACTTTTTTCAATCGCTGTACGCATCGGCTGCCAAAACCCAAACACATGTTTCGAAGCTCTTTCAAAGATTTTTGCAGCTTCGTATTTTCGACAACTTCAGCTTCGTATTTTGTCTGCAAGTCTTTTCTCTCTTGTTCGAAGCTCTCTGATTTTTGGAGAAGTTCCCTGTTTAATCTAGTATTTTCGGCTTGGGCCTCTGCAAGGGAACCCTCCATTGCATGAAGCAGGAAATCTTTCTTCTCAAGAGAAGCTTCGTAGTCTTTAATTTTGTTTTCTAAGCCCTCGATTATAATTTCGTTCTTTTTGTCTTCGAGGTCTTGCTGCATTTGCAGTGCTTTGCTTAGCAGCATACTCTGTAGAAATAAACCTTCATTAGCATGCTTGCTTCATCGTAGAAATAAAAAGAAAAATTTTGCTCCATTACAAGAATTTTACCTTGAAGTTGGAATAAAACAAACTGCCGACGATATGTTGTCGCTGGTAGCTACTAATATCAGCTTCGAGCTTCGGAAAACCGACACTCTTCGATAGAGTGCTAGTTATCTTTGCCCTGGTACGGCCGCGAATGCATCCTAAGGCCCCTTCATCAATCCCACCAAAGAGCATGGCTCCTGGTTGGTAGCCACAGGAAATGTCATATTCATGTACCTCTTTCTTTTCGGCCTCGGATAATTCTTGGCCGACCAGGTTCCGAAGGTCGAAGTTTTTTTCCTCCGAAGCAACATCGACAATCTTCTTTCCTTTGTCAGGCACTGGGCCATGACCTCCTCTGTAGCCGCAGCTGTTTCTTCTGCAGCCATATCCAATAGTAATTTATCAATTCCAGATAGTGTACTTTCCAAGTTGGTAGCTTCGGCAGAGATGTTTGCTTCGGTAGTGGCTAAGGCCGATGGTGGCGTCCGTTCAATGGCTTCCATTACAGTACCGATCCTTCGCTTTTTCTGCCCATCCACCTTTTTTGTAGCCAAAGGCTCTTCCTTCTTCTGTAAAAGCTTCGTCAGTTCCGGTCCCAGAGAACTTAGCAGCTTGATAGGTAGAGATTCAGTCATTACCTTTAAAATTTCTGCCACTTCGGCAGCAGGAGGTGTCGAAGGAGTCTCATCTTCTACCTCAGTCACCTTCGACTCTAGAGTTGCAGCTTTTATTTTCTTCAAAGCTGCCACCTTCAGCTCAGGAGTGGATTTTCTCTTCTTTAAAATCTTCTCATCCTCCTTCACCATTCTGGCAGCTTGTCTGTTCAGAACGCTAACAATCCTTTTCCTTTTTGCTCCTTCTGCACCCTTGCTAAGCTGCTCATAATCAGGGTATTCCAATTTTAGAGCATCCATCACCCGGTTTAACCTTCGTTTTGGCCGGGTGTCGAAGGCTGCTGTCATCAATTGGTCTTTTTTCTTGGTATAGTTTCCCAATATTTCATTACACATAGTTTCAATCATTTTTAGCCATTCTTGGCAAGGTTGCTTGAACTGTTTTTCAAATTTGAAGTGATAAGGTAATTGAACAAGTTCATATTTCTTCTTTGTTCCCTTCATCTTCGGCATCCCCCAGTCACTTGATGTTGGATACGTCCGGTTGGCTAGGTATCCCTGCACCAAGTCCCTGGTGCCGATTTGTTCAGCCACTACCATAAATTCTACATTAGCTAGCTGGCATGCTGACCCTAGATACATGTTGCACAGGGGCCTGGCCATTCCGAAGTTTAAGGACAACACGCACATGACCATCGTCATCAGTTTCCCCCTCTTCTTCTCATCAGCCTTGATGTAAAACCATTCACCTTTCCAGCCGGTTGGCCATTTGGTGTGGTAACTGAGAACTAGAGCCTTCGTATCCTTTTGATATGCAAAATTGTAGCAACCAAAATTTTCATGAAGACCGTCTGCCCTGGCCTTCGTCTGGTAGTGCAACTCGTGCACTCGGCAGAATGCTTTGGCATCCGGGCTCATCCCTTGGCTTCGGAGGGCCCAGATGAAGACACTAAGCCTAACAATGGTGTTAGGGGTCAGCTGATGAAGATATATTTCAAAATTTTTCAAGACTTCCTCTATCATCTCATTCAGAAGAAGTCACAGTCCTGCTCTGAAAAAGCTCTTGAAAACCACTACTTCATCATTCTTCGGTGCTGGGGAGGTCTCTTCTCCAGCAAATCGGACAAGTTTCCTTTCAGCTTCCCCAAAGTATCCCAACTTCATCATCATGGGCATGTCGGCTTCAGACACAGTAGATTTCTCAAAATCTAGATGGCTGGGTTTTGATGGGATCAAAATACTATAATCTTCTTCATCCTCTTCAATATCTTCTTCTTCAGCAACGGTCTATTCAGCTTTGGTAACTGGAGTACCTTCGTTAGTCACAACTAGACCTGATTGTTTCATGACTTTGGAAATTGGTGCTGTCTCGGTGACCTCGGTCTCTTCTCCTTCACAAGTCACCCTTGCAGTCGAACGCACTCTGACCATCTGATGGATTTTTTGCGGTTTTTATGAAGTTGATGTTTCTTTTTGCAGTTTTGACGAAGCTCACCCTTTTGACGAAGTTAACTCTAAATGATGAAGTGTTTGCTTGAGAGCATAGTGAAAAAGCTTCGGCTATGGTTAAATTTTTTAACAACACAACAGTGCAATGGCAATGAATGCTGTGGTAACTCTGCACCAACCCGTCTGTTTATATAGTGCTGGAGGTGGGAAGGTAAACTGCCAAATCACCCACACCCGCTGAACGGTGGACCACTCAGCGCTTGGAAGGTGAACCACCAGATCGCTTGTATCCGCTGAACGGTGGACCACCCGACGATTTGAGTATTTTAATCGTTTCTCGACAACGAGCTCAGGGAAGGTGTTTTTCGGACCTTCGGCATTTCGAAGCCTTTGAGATTTTTCATGGATCGAGCTCGTTACGAAAAATGATCTAGCACCGCGAAGGGGCTACTGTTGGGGGCCTTCTTCACCGAAGGTCCTCTAAGCAAAAATACCTTCGGCAGGACAATATGCAAGAATACATAACGCGAAGGTATATGGCAAAGCTACAATCCAGGGAGCTTCGGCATGACGACATGCCTTGAGACGAAGGGCAGCACCGACTTAAAGAGGAAAAGACCATTTAGTCCACGATAACTTGTGTCATGCTTATAATTAGTTATTAAGGACATAAATGTAATTTTGACCGGGTTGCATCCCATGCCTATAAATAGGTGAACAGTACCCCTGTACTGTTCACGCTGACCTGTATTCACTCGCACGTCATACTTGGATTCCTACCTTCAGTCAAGCCGAGGTACAAATGTAATTTACTGTTATTAATGTTTGTCCATGATTAGATAATGAGAATATAAAATAATCTAATGAATTAATATGATTATTCATATTCTTTATGTGGAACACATACTTCTATGTTTACATTACATATTGAATTGATGAAGGTATAAACCTTCATGACCTTTGTCTGAAGATCATTATATCCTAAGGGAGATAGTGCTTCAAAAGACGAAGGCCTTTAACCATTAACATTTGAGAACAAATCCCCAACAACATTGTTATCATTAAAATCAACTAAGTATAGCTGACCATCTAACACTCCCTTAAATGCTATTGAATCATCACTTCTTCTAAAGACAGTAACACCAACATCATTAAAGAGACAGTTGTAGCCCATTTTGCATAATTGAGAAATAGAAAGCAAATTGTAGTCTAAGGAATCTACAAGAAAAACATTTGAAATGGAATGGTCAGGTGATATAGCAATTTTACCCAAACCTTTGACCAATCCTTGATTTCCATCCCCGAATGTAATAGTTCTTTGGGGATCTTCATTTTTTCTCATATGAGGAGAACATCCTTTTCTCCCCTGTCATGTGGTTTGTACACCCGCTATCAATTATCCAACTTGATCCACCGGATGCATAAACCTACAAAACAATTTTAGGCCTTGTTCTTAGGTACCCAAATGGTCTTTGGTCCTTTAACATTAGAAACAAGCACCTTGGGTATCCAAACACAAGTCTTGGTACTCTTGTGTTTGCCCCCAACATATTTGGCAACTATTTTGCCTGATTTGTTAGTTAACACATAAGATGCATCAAATGTCTTAAATGAAATATTATGCTTATTTGATGCATTGACAATTGTTGGGGGCTTGTTCTCAAATGCTAAGAATTAAGAACAAGGCAACACAGAAAATGTTAAATATTAAGGTCCTTCGTCCCCCATTACATTATACCCCTTCGGGATATAAGGAACTTCGGACGAAGGTCACGAAGGACGTACCTTCGTAAACATAATAACGAGGGACGAAGCATTCATATGAATCATGAGGTATAGAATAGACATTCAAATGTTAACATAGAATCATTTCTATTTCTACTAATATGAGTGAATACAAATGACTTTAAATTACAAATGTACCTTCGTTCCTGAGGAAGGCAAGAGTATAAGCGTGATGCGAAGGCAAATGACAGGTTCGCGTGAACAGTACAGAGGTACTGTTCATCTATTTATAGGCACAGGTCGCAGCCTGTGACAAATTACAACTATGCCCCTTACAAATGTTTACAACATTGACTCAGACCTATATGTATAAAAAGGTCATTCTATCTCTATGTCGGTTTGAAACGCCGAAGCTCCATGAAAAGGAACCTTCGGCCATCTCTTGGAGACGACTTCAGCCGAAGCTGCTTCTTCGTGTGAGACCTTCGGCGCACCGAAGCACGACCCCAACAGTAGCCCCTTTCGCGGTGCTAGATCGTTTTTCGTAACGAGCTTGACCCGTGAAAAAAGCCTCTTCAGCTTCGGGAAGCCGAAGGTCCAAAAAACACCTTCCCTGAGCTCGTTGCGGAGAAACGATCCGGCTTCCGAGCGCGTGCCAGGCCCACCCTGCAGAGTTACTGTTTGATCTTTGCGGTCCACTGCACAGCGAGTACAAGTGATCACCCGTCTGGTGTAAAAATCCTGCCGCTTCGCCTTCTTACCTGCAGCACTATATAAACAAACGGGTAGGTGTGAAGTTACCACAGCATTCATTGCTATTTGCACTGTTTTGCTGCCAAAATTTTCCACCATAGCCGAAGCTTGACTCTCAGAATCGAACGAAGGTCAGTCTCGACGTCTGCTTCGTCAGAAAGGAGAGCTTCGGAGAAAAGAAAAAAGTTTCTGACTTCCCCAGACTCAGAATTAAATGGCGAGAGTGCGATCTACTGCCAAAGTTGTTCGTGAGGGAGACGAAGCCGAAGGTTCGGACACTGTGCCCATCTCCGAAGCGATGCAGCGCTCCGGTCTAGTGACTGCGGAAGAAAGGCCTGCTGCCGAAGCAAACCCGACAACAGCCGAAGAAGAAGAAGAAAACATTGAAGGGACTGACCCCGAAGATGACTACCACATTGCCATGCCCAGCAAGCCCAGTCACCTGGATTTTGGGAAATCAACTGTTTCAAAAGCTGATCTTTCGAAGATGGTGAAAGCAGGTTATTTCAATGAAGATCAGAAGAAGCTACTCCGCTTCGGGGGAGAAGAAACCACCCCGAAGCCAGGGAAGGATGAGATTGTTATCTTCAAGAGCTTTTTAAAGGCCGGGCTGAGATTTCCTCTGCACAATATTATTGCAGAGATACTGAGGAGGTTTGGTATCTACTTTCATCAATTAACTCCTAACGCCATCGTTAGGCTCAATGTTTATATCTGGGCCCTCCGAAGCCAAGCTGTGGAGCCGTTTGCCGACAGCTTCTGCCGAGTTCACGAATTACATTATCAAACAAAGGCCAGAAAAGATGGGCTACATGATAATTTCGGTTGCTATAATTTTGCCTACCGGAAAACAACAAAGTGTCCTGTCATCAGCTACCGAAGCAAATGGCCAGCAGGCTGGAAATCTGAGTGGTTTTATGTAAAAGTTGACGAAGACAGAGAAAAATTGGTACAAAGCCCTCTGGAGCTAATCTTCGGAGAGACGAGGCCACGTTGCCGCATCGGCGATCTAAAAGGTCCTACCTGGGCTGCTCTGGGTGAATTTGAAATTATTTCAGAACATATTGGCACCAGGGATCTAGTTCAGGAGTTCTTGGCATTCAGAGTTTTCCCTACTCTAAAAGAGTGGGAAATGCCGAAGCTGGAGGGAGAGAAGAAGAAGGGGGAGCTTGTCCGGCTGCCCTACCACTTCAAGTTTAAGAAGTACTTTAAAAAACCCTGCAAAGAATGGCTAGACACAGTTGAGGTGATGTGCAACGAAATCCTGGGGAATTACTCCAAAAAAGAGGATCAACTAATGACAGCGGCCTTCGGCACCCGACCGAAGCGAAGGCTAAACCGAGTGCTTGATGCCCTGGGCTTCGAGTACCCAGACTATGAGCAGTTGAACAAGGGTGCCGAGGGCCACAAAAGAAAAAGAGTGGCCGAAACTCTGGTCAAAGATGAAGAAAGACCAGCAAAGGAGAAGAAAATTCCCAAGAAAAGAAAAATATCTACTCCGAAGCGCAAATCACCCGAAGAAGAAAGGACCCCCACACCGCCTTCTGCCAGCGACGTGGAGGAAATTTTAAAGGTAATGACTGAACCCATGCCCACGAAGCTAAGTCCATTAGGGCTCCAACTGACGAAGCTTTTTCAAAAGGTGGACGAGCCGGATCAGACGAAGATAAGCAAACCCAAGCGGCAAAGAATTATTGCGGTAACTGAAGTTATCGACAAGACGCCGCCTAGGGCGTCAACTCAGAAAACGGCAGCTGCTGAAGGCACAACAATCGTCGAAGGCGCACCTTCGGAGATCGCGGCTACCGAAGCCGCTACAGCCGAAGATACAAACTTGGAAACTACCATTGAGGACATTAACAAGATTTTGGAAGATATAGCTGCAGAAGAAGCTGGTGCTACTACTGAAAAAACCATGGCCACAGTGCCTGAGAAAGGAAAAGAAATAGCCGAAGACACTTCGGACGACGAAGCCTACTCTTTCCAGAATTTAGTTGGGCAAAAACTGACGAAGGACGAAATAGAAGAGCTCAAGGACTATGCCAAATCTTGTGGCTACAAGCCCGGAGCCCTTCTATTTGGAGGCATTGACGACGAAAAATTGGGCTGCATTCGAGACCAGACTGGAGCTAAGGTAATCGGTACTCTATCAAAGAGTATCGGTTTTCCGAAGCTAGAGACAGACATCAGCCGCTACCGACGACAACACATCGTCGGCAGCTTATTTTACTCCAACTTCAAGGTAAACAACCTTTTCTCTGGTTTTCATTGCTGTTAATAATGAAAATGTTACCAACGTAAATTTTTCTGTGCAGAGCATGCTACTGAGCAAAGCTCTGAAGATGCAACAAGATCTGGAAGACAGAAAACACGAAGCTATAATTGAAAACTTAGAAAACAAGATAAAAGAACAATCTGCCATCATTGAAAAGAAAGACTTTGAGCTCCAATCGACCGAAGGCTTGCTGGCTGAGACTGAGGCTAAGGTAGCAGAGTTGAATTCGAAGCTTATCAATCAATCAAAACAATTCGATCAGGAGAAGCTAGAGCTTAATTCGAAGCTTGAAGCCGAAGTCCAGACCAGCTCAGAGTTGAAGAAATCTTTAGCAAGCCTTCAAGACAAATGCTTAAAATTTAGCAACAATTGTATTGGTCGATTAAAAAAGATATTTTACTCTGTTGGAGCCAGCAGCGGGAAATTTAACCCCTCAGCGGAAAATTTACCACAGGCCTTCGATCATATTGAAGCCGAAATTGAAGAACTTGACGAAGTTATAGCCGGGCACGGCGACTTCTGTGCCTGGGTAGCTTCTCGGGGTACCGCTGCTGCATTCCTGAAGGCCGGCTGCGAACATGGAAAAATAGTCAACAGGCCCAACTTCACCCTATCTCCATCAATCCTGGATGATATACCTGACCTCGCCCGAAGCATCTCAAATAGATTTGTAAAAATGATATGGACAAAAGGCGGGCGGGAGAAGGCTGGAGACGAAGCACGAAGTCATCTTGAACCAGTAAGAAATGATACTTCGTACTTACCTTTTCCTTTGCTCTTGATTTTTACTCATAATTCCTTGATTTATGTAGGATGACGAAGGTGAAGATGATGCCTAAGTTATGTCGCCGAAGCTGTCGCCGAAGCTGAAGCTTAATGAAGATCAGTAGAAGTATACTATAGAAAAACTCAGGATATTTTTGTAACAATTCTTGTAAATACAATTAGACTGTCCTCAAGGAACTTTGTACATACCTTGTAATATATTCTTACCCTTTGATTGAGGCGCTTTGATGTGGACGAAATCAGTATTTTGAGCCGAAGGCGAAAAAACACCTTCCCTTCTTTTCGTACACAACGAAGCATAAAAGCAATTCTTCCTTTTGCCGAGCAACGAAGCTTTTCTCTTTTGTATACAACAAAGCATAAGAGACCAATTCTTCTTTTTATCGAAGCTTCTCTTTTTTGTACACAACATAGCATAACGAATCATAAAAAACCACTTCTCCGAAACTTTTCTTTTACACAACGATTCATAAAAAAGCCAATTCTCCCTTCTGCCGAAGCAACCACTTTGGTACACAGATGCTATGAATGAATGCTTATGCATGCAAATGTTATGATGTAATGTAATGCGGGAATGAATGTCCGAAGCATATGTCCGAAGCCACATTGTCAGCCATTACTTAGAAACAACCACACATTAGCTCTGCATTACCTTAGGAACGACTTTGGAGCCTCTTCGCCTTTTACTTAGGCAGTATCAGCGTTGACTTTTCGCTGTAAGCTCTGCATCCCCTTAGGGACGTCTTTGGAGCCTCTTCGCCTTTTACTTAGGCGGTATAAGCTCTGCATTCCCTTAGGAACGTCTTTGGAGCTTCTTCGCCTTTTACTTTCGGCGGAACCAGCGTTGACTTTTCGCTGTGAGCTCTGCATCCCCTTAGGGACGTCTTCGGAGCTTCTTCGCCTTTTACTTTCGGCGGAACCAGCGTTGACTTTTCGCTGTGAGCTCTGCATCCCCTTAGGGACGTCTTCGGAGCTTTTTCTCTTTTTCAGTTTCGGCACTCGATGGTGCGCTCTCAGCTTTTACATTTACATTCTTTGGGGGATTTTGCTCTTATAAAACTAAAAAGGGAAATTACATATGATGGCCCCATTAAAAACCTTTCTCCCCCTTTAGAAAGGAAAAGGGTGCCATGAAAAAGAAAAGAAAAGACAAAATTACATCGAGTTATACATAAAACCGCCGAAGCTCATCCGCATTCCAAGATCTTGGAATTTCATTGCCATCCATGTCCTTCAGTCTGTACGAACCAGGCCTTGACGAAGATGCTACTAAGAAAGGCCCTTCCCATTTCAGTTGCAACTTGCCCACTGTATCCGGGTTGGCCACTCTCCGAAGCACCAAGTGTCCTGGCTCAATATTTTTTAGCCGGACCTTTCTATCTCGCCATTTTACTGTTTCGGCCTGGTATTTATTGATATTCTCCACGGCTTGGAGCCTGATCCCCTCTAAGGCATCTTTTTCCACGAGACAAGTATCTTCGGAACCTGATTCTGCCGAAGCCACCACTCTTATTGATCCAGCTCTGGCTTCTTCCGGGGTTATTGCTTCGTCACCAAATAGCAACTTAAATGGGGTAAAGCCTGTAGACCTTGATGTTGTTGTATTGTGGCTCCACACCACTTTGGTCAACTGATCTGGCCACTTTCCCCTTGGTTGATTAAAGATTAGCTTCATTATTCCTGTCATTATGATACCATTGGCCCTTTCAACAAGCCCATTCGACTCCGGATGCCTAACTGATGCAAAATGGATCTTCGTGCCAATTTGATCACAGAAATTTCTGAAATGTTCGGAGTCGAACTGTGTTACAGTGATGGCCTTCGGCACTCCGAAACGACAGACAATATTCTGCCAGAAAAATTTTTGAACAGTGGCCGAAGTTATTGTAGCTAATGGCTTCGCCTCAATCCACTTGGAAAAATACTCCACAGCAACTATAACATATTTCAGATTGCCTTGAGCCGGTGGTAATGGACCCAGCAAATCGAGGCCCCACCTTTGCAATGGCCAGATGGGTTGTATCAGCTGTGTCAAAGACGAAGGTTGTTTTTGATCTCTTGCACATTTTTGACAACCTTCGCACTTTTGAACTAACTCTGCTGCATCCGAAGCTGCCTTCGGCCAATAAAATCCTTGGCGGAACACTTTTCCAAGTAACGGCCTGGATCCAATGTGGGACCCGCACAGGCCTGCATGTATCTCCTTCATCAACTCTATACCTTCGGCCCTAGACAAGCACTTGAGCAGCGGGGCACAAACTCCCTGCTTGTATAACTCCCCTTCTATCATGACATAGGGACGAGCTCTTGCCTCTATCCTTTTATTATAAGCCTCGTCATCTGATAAGAAGTTACCCTGAAGGTAAGAGATTATTTCAGTTCTCCAATCTTCACTGTACACAGGAGAAATGTTAAGGACTGCTCTTTCAAGTAGCTCCACTGAAGGTGCCTTTATTGTTTCAAAGAATACATCCGAAGGTAGCGGCAGCCCCTGTGCTGCAGACTTGGCTAACAAATCAGCATGTTCATTTTGTCCTCGAGGGATATTCTTAACAGAAAATCCTTCGAAGGAAGCTTCGATCCTTCGGACTGTGTCTAGGTATTTTTCAAGCTTCGGGTCTTTAGCCTTGCAACTTTTGTCAATATGACCCGAAACAACCTGAGAATCAGTTTTAAGGATCGCCCTTCTGATCCCCATTGCCTTTAGTTTCCGAAGACCCAGGAGCAAGGCTTCGTACTCAGCGATATTATTTGTGCAGCTGAAGTCAAGTCTTGCTGCATAGCAAGTTTTAACCTTGGACGGTGAAACCAAAACAGCAGCTGCACCTGCTCCGAAGGTTCCCCAGGAGCCATCACAAAACACTGTCCATGCTTCGGCATCTTTATTCGCTTCTTCGTCCTGAGCCCCTGGCGTCCAGTCGGCAATGAAATCTGCCAATGCTTGAGACTGGATTGAGGATCTATGCACATAATCAATGTAAAATTCATTGAGCTCCGCAGCCCACTTTCCAATTCGGCCAGTAGCTTCTCTATTTCTCATGATATCCTTCAACGGCTGCGAAGAAGGAACAATGATATTGTATGCCTGAAAATAATGCCGAAGCTTCCTGGATGCCATTAAAACAGCATACAACACCTTCTCCAGCTCTGTATAATTTTTCTTTGAGACACTAAGGACCTCAGATACAAAATATACTGGGACCTGCTTCTTGACTTGTCCATCAAACTTCTCCTGAACAAGTGCCGCACTTACTGCTGAGTGCGAAGCTGCCACATACAACAACAGAGGAGCCCCTGGCGTTGGTGGAGTTAATGTTGTGAGATCTATTAAGTATTGCTTGAGCTCTTTGAAGGCTTTTTGTTGACTCGGGCCCCATTGAAAGACTTCAGCTGACTTCAGCACCTCGAAGAATGGTAAGTTTCTTTCTGCTGATCTGGATATAAATCTGTTGAGAGATGCCAGCCTTCCTGTCAATCTTTGGGCCCCCTTTCTTGTGGTTGGTGGCTCCATTCGAAGTATAGCTTCGATTTTATTTGGATTAGCTTCGATTCCCTTTGTTGAAACCAAGCATCCAAGAAATTTGCCCTTCTTCACCCCGAAGACACATTTTTCTGGATTCAGCTTCAGACCAGCTTGTCTGAAGCTAGCGAAGGTCTCCTGCAGATCAGCAATATGATTTTCTTGCTTCGTGCTTTTTACGATGATGTCATCGACATAAGTCAGCACATTTCTGCCTATCTGAGATTGGAGAACCTTCGCAGTCATTCTGCTGAAACTCCCTCCAGCATTCTTGAGCCCCTCAGGCATCCGAAGATAGCAATATGTACCACTTGGGGTGATGAAACTAGTCTTCGGCTCATCTTCCTTCTTCATCCAGATTTGATGATAACCTGAGTAGCAGTCCAGGAGACTCATGAGCTCCGAAGAAGCTGCTGCATCAACTAAAGAGTCTATCCTTGGCAGCGGGAATTCATCCTTCGGACAAGCCTTGTTGAGATCTGTGAAATCAATACATATTCTCCACTTGCCATTGGCCTTCTTCACCATAACAGTGTTAGCTAGCCACTCTGGGTACTTCACTTCTCTGATAACTCCTGCACTGAGGAGTCTTTTCACTTCATTGCGAGCCCCTTCGGCCTTGTCATCAGACATTTTCCGAAGCCTCTGCTTTCGGGGTCTGAAGGATGGGTCAACATTAAGCGAATGTTCAATAACATCCCGATTTACTCCACAGAGATCATTAGCTGACCATGCAAAGACATCTTTGTTGTTGAATAAAAACCTTATCAAGGTTTTCTCCTGGTCTTCAGATAATTGCGAGCCCAACAACACCTTCTGCTCTGCTACATCTTCACACAATAACATAGGCTTCGGCTGATCCGCTGAAGCTGCCTTCTCCCTCCTGAACTTGTACTATTCACAAGCTTCAGCTCCATCTATATTATGGATTGCCTTGGAGTCAGTCCAGCTTCCTTCGGCCCTTCTAGCAGCTTCCTGGCTTCCATGAATAGCAATGGGTCCTTGGTCCGAAGGTATCTTCATGCAGAGATAAGCTGGGTGAAGAATTGCTTCGAAGGCATTAAGAGTGCCACGGCCGATGATAGCATTGTAAGGATACTCCATGTCAACAATATCAAACACAATTTGCTCAGTCCTTGTGTTGTTAACAAATCCGAAGGTTACCGGCATGGTAATCTTCCCAAGTGCCACAATCTGCCGCCCTCCGAAGCCACAAAGAGGGTGCGTAGCATCATAAATCTTGTCTTCGGGCTCTTGCATTTGTCTGAAGGCTTTAGCAAATATAATGTCAGCTGCACTGCCTGTATCAACTAGGACATTGTGGACCAGAAATCCTTTGATCACGCAAGAGATAACCATGGCATCATTGTGGGGATAATCCTTAAGCTGAAGGTCTTCCTGAGAGAAGGTAATTGGAATATGGGACCATTTCGACTTGATGAAGGGTCCCTGCACTCCAACATGCTGCACTCTTCTCTGAGCCTCCTTCTTCTGCTTTTTGTTAGCCGGCTCTGAGCAAGAACCGCCTGTTATCGGGAGCACCAGCTTCGAAACCGAAGCAGCTCCAGCTTGGTTGTTGAACGAAGCCATCAGCTCAGAAAAGTGGAAATGAGTTCACCGGAGGTGGGCGCCAATGTTGGGGGCTTGTTCTCAAATGCTAAGAATTAAGAACAAGGCAACACAGAAAATGTTAAATATTAAGGTCCTTCGTCCCCCATTACATTATACCCCTTCGGGATATAAGGAACTTCGGACGAAGGTCACGAAGGACGTACCTTCGTAAACATAATAACGAGGGACGAAGCATTCATATGAATCATGAGGTATAGAATAGACATTCAAATGTTAACATAGAATCATTTCTATTTCTACTAATATGAGTGAATACAAATGACTTTAAATTACAAATGTACCTTCATTCCTGAGGAAGGCAAGAGTATAAGCGTGATGCGAAGGCAAATGACAGGTTCGCGTGAACAGTACAGAGGTACTGTTCATCTATTTATAGGCACAGGTCGCAGCCTGTGACAAATTACAACTATGCCCCTTACAAATGTTTACAACATTGACTCAGACCTGTATGTATAAAAAGGTCATTCTATCTCTATGTCGGTTTGAAACGCCGAAGCTCCATGAAAAGGAACCTTCGGCCATCTCTTGGAGACGACTTCAGCCGAAGCTGCTTCTTCGTGTGAGACCTTCGGCGCACCGAAGCACGACCCCAACAACAATTTTCTTTTAGGCATTTTGATATTAGTTAAATGTCTAGAACTAGAATCCTCATTTTTATACATAAAAGCACGATGAGGAATATTATAAGGTTTTCTAGTATGAATTCTCCTAATCTTATGCTCAGGATAGTTTTTAGAATGTAAAATGTAACCCTCTCTATCCTGAACCATGGGAGCCTTACCCTTAACAAAATTAGATAATCTATTCTTGGGGGCATTAAGCTTGATGTTGCTTTGGCTCCCTTGTTGGAAGCCAATGCCATCCTTAATGCATGGACGTCTCCCATTATAAAGCATGCTTCGAGCAAATTTAAATTTTTCATTTTCTAATTCATGCTCGACAATTTTAGTATTTAACTTAGCTATGTGATCATTTTGTTCTTTAATCATAGCAATGCGATCATTCATAGCATCAACATTAATATCTCTACATCTAGTGCAAATGGTGACATTTTCAACAGTACATGCAGAAATATTACAAACATTCAATTCTTCTATCATAGCATTTAAACTAGCATTCTCCTCTAGAGCATTTTTAGACCATATTTCAAATAGGAAATTGAATCATTGCAAATGTTAAGCTCTTTAGATAAATTTCTACCTCTAGAGCATAAGCATTTTTCAATTTAACAAACTTTTTATTTTCCTTGACGAGCAAGTCCTCTTGGCATTCCAAGAGATCATCCTTCTCGTTAATGGTTTTTATTAATTCATTTATTTTTTTCTTTTGGTCCTTGGTAAGGTTGGGAAAAAGAAAAGTTAAATCATCATTATCATCACTAGAGCTACCCTCATCATCAGATGTAGTATATTTAGGGGTATCTCTAGAATGTACCTTCTTCTTCTTGCCATCCTTAGCCATTAGGCATTTGTGGCTGACATTGGGGAAGGAAAGTCCCTTGTTGACAGCGATGTTGGCGGCGTCCGTGTCAGAGGAGTCGGTGGAGCTCTCGTCGGAATCCCATTCCCGCCCCATGTGCGCCTCGCCACCCTTCTTCTTGTAATATCTTTTGTTCTCCATCTTTTTCTTCCCCTTCTTGTTGTCGTCCCTGTCCCTGTCACTTGTATATGGATATTTAGCTATAAAGTGACCGGACTTACCACACCTGTAGCACACCCTCTTGGAACGGGGCTTATAGTCCTTCCCCTTCCTTTGTTTGAGGATTTGTTGAAAACTCTTAATGATAAGAGCCATCTCCTCGTTGTCGAGCTTAAAGGCGTCGATTGGGAGTCTACTTGGTGTAGACTCTTCCTTCTTCTCTTCTATTGCTTTGAACGCAACGGGTTGCACCTCGGGTGTGGAGGTGGTGCCTTGCTCCAAGTTGACAATATGTTTGGAGTCTTTGATCATAAGTTCGTAGCTCACAAATTTGCCAATCACTTCCTCGGGGGACATCTGTTTATATCTAGGATCTCCATGGATTAATTGAACTTGAGTAGGATTATGAAAAACAAGAGATCTTAGAATAACCTTGACCATTTCATGGTCATCCCATTTGGTGCTCCCAAGGTTGCACACTTGGTTTACCATTGTCTTGAGCCGGTTGTACATCGCTTGCGGTTCCTCTCCCTTATTGAGGACAAATCAACCAAGTTCTCCCTCGATCGTTTCACGTTTGGTGATCTTGGTCACCTCGTCCCCTTCGTGCGCGGTTTTGAGGACGTCCCAAATTTCTTTGGCATTTTTCAACCCTTGTACCTTATTATACTCCTCTCGACACAAGGAAGCGAGGAGTATAGAAGTTGCTTGGGAATTAAAGTGCCTTATTTGGGAGGTCTCATCCGAGTCGTAGTCCTCTTCCCCTACCTATGGTGCCTGCGCTCCAAACTCAACAATATCGCATATGCTTTCGTGGATTGAGGTTAGATGGTGCCTCATTTTATCACTCCACATACAGTAATCCTCACCATCAAAATATGGTGGTTTGCCTAGGGGTACCAAAAGTAAAGGAGTGCGTTTAAGAAATGCGAGGATATCATAGAGGTATCTTACTATACTTCATGCACTCTTGGTGCTTCGAAGTAGTGGACTCGGCACTGGATGTGGAAGGTGATGAAGAGTCGGTCTCGTAGTAGACCACCTTCTTCATTTTCTTTTTCTTCTTGTCACCCTTCCTATGTGACTTGATGGAGGAAGCAGATTCCTCCTTGTACTTGTCGCTGGACTCTCTTGATGGAGTCCGTTCATTGTTCTTCCTTCCCAAGCCTTTGGCCTTGTCGTCGGTGACTATCTCCCTCTTTGTGTGATCTCCAGACATCACTTTGAGTTGTTAGACTTCTTAATGAAGCACTGGCTCTGATACCAATCGTAAGTTGCCTTGAGGGGGGTGAATAGGCAGAACCTAAAATTTATAAACTTTAAACACACACTATGATCGGGGTTAGCGTTAGAATTAAATCGAAGTGTGAAAGATAGTTCTCCTTGCTTAGAGTTGCTCAATCAATGCAGATGACTTTGGGAGCAAACTCAAATCAATATGAGCAAGGGAACTTTAGAGAGAAGAAGGGAAGGGAAACAAAACGAGTGAAGATCAACACAAATGAACACGACGATTTGTTTATCGAGGTTCGGTTCCAAAGAACCTAGTCCCCATTGAGGAGGCCACAAAGGCCAGGTCTATTCCAACCCTTTCCCTCTCTCAATCGGTCACTCAGACCGGTCGAGGCTTCTCCTTAATCACTCGGGTCACTAAGACCCCGCAAGGATCACCACACATTTAGATGTCTCTTGCTAGCTTTACAAAGCACTTAGAGAATAAGAATGAGAAGGAGAAAGCAATCCAAGCAACAAGAGCAACAGAAGAACACAAAAACACCCTCTCTCAAGTCACTAAGCAATTGAGTTGATTTGGAGCCTTAGAGAGGATTTGATCTATTGAATGTGTCTTGGAGTGTAGTCTTTTGCTCTTGTATTGAATGTGAAGTTCAGAAAACTTGGATGGCTTGAATGGTGGTGGTTGGGGGGTATTTATAGCCCCAACCACTATTCTAGTTGTTGCTGTCGATAGCGCACCGGACAGTCCGATGGTGCACCGGACAGGGCACTGTTTACTGTCCGATGTGTGCCATGTCAGCACACCGTTGGGGTTTGGAGCGGTTGACCGTTGAAGTCTTCTGTCCTTTAGTGGCACCGGTAGTCCGGTGGCACACCAGACATGTCTGGTGCATTCTTACTTTGCTGCTCTGACTTCTGACTGTGCATTGTTCACTTTTACTGTTCATAGCAGTCAATCGTTGAGGGCAGGTTACTGTTGTTCCGTTGGCTCACCAGACATGTCCGGTGCATACTGGACAGTTCGGTGAATTATAGCGGAGCGACGGGGTTTGGAGCGGTTGACCGTTGAAGTCTTCTGTCCTTTAGCGGCAACGTACAGTCTGGTGGCACACCGGACATGTCCGATGCGTTTTGACTTTATTGCTCTGACTTCTGATTGTCCACTATTCACTTCTACTGTTCACGATAGTCGACCATTGAGGGTAGGTTACTATTGCTCCGTTGGCTCACCGGACATGTCTGGTGCACACCGAACAGTCCGGTGAATTATAGCGGAGCGACCCTGGGAGACACCCGAAGGTGGCCAGTTCATCTGGTGCTCGGCCTGGGCACCGGACAGTGTCCGGTGCGCCACTAGCAGCACCAGTTCTAGCCTTGCTCCAATCTTTGGTTGAGTCCCCAACTTAATTTCTTTCTTGGTTTATTGAGAACCTTGTGCACCTGAGATAATTGACAACTAGGCAAACTAGTTAGTCCACGTTGTTTGTGATGAACATCAAACACCAAAATCGATTATAAGAAATGTTTTAGGTCCATTTCCCTTTCAACAATTATGAAAGATTAAGGACCTTTGTCCTCCGAAGCATTATCTCCTTTTGGATATAATGGTTTTCAAACGACGGCCATGAAGGTCACACCTTCATCACTTATAATAATAAGAGTCCATGAAGATAATAGATGTTATTCATTCATCCCTCATTGTCGGGGTTTCGGACCTGGGGGGTCCCTGGACCGACGAGTAAATTTGTCGCTGCGTGTCCCTGCCCAGATGGGTTGGTGCGAGATGGAACACAAGTGGGGGAATGAGCCTTGTATTATCCTGCACCAGGGTGCTCGTAGTAGGGGTTACAAGCATTGTGAGAGAGCGAGGGCGAGAGAGAGCGAGTAGGAGAGAGCGAGAGAGAGAGGGGGTCCGGCCCCTGCTCGTCTTCTCCCATCCCATTGTCGTGCGTCTACTCGTCTCTCCTGCCGTGCGTCCGTGTGTTCATACGCTCGTATGTTCGTTCTTCCCCCTCCCTCCCCTTCGTGGGGCCCTGGACACCCCCTTTTATAGACACAAGGAGATGCCCAGCTGTACAATGGGGTGTAGCTGGGAGCTAACGTGGCTGGCAGGGAAGTGCCCTGAGCCCTGTACAGATAATAACGTGGCCATCGGGGGAACGTCTCGAGTCCTGTAGAGGTAGTATCGTGGCTGTCGGAGAAGTGCCTTGAGCCCTGTAGCAGTACAGCTGTTGGCGCTGCATGGATCCTGCTGACGTCTCCTTGCTTCCGTAGGGGGCTTGAGAACCACCAACGCCATGGTCGCATGCGGGAAACCATCATTGCATGTTACCAGGGTAAGCTGTATGGGTCGTCGGTCTTGTTCCTTCGTAGCCTGAGCTAGCTAGGAGTAGGGTAATAATGTATCCCTTGTGGCGCGGTCGATCCGAGCCTGAGGTCGGGCGAGGTGGTGGCTCCTCCAAGGCCGAGGCTAGGGCCGAGGCCCAGGGTCGGGCGAGGATGTGACTCTTCCCGAGGCCGAGGCCAAGGCCGAGCCCTGGGGTCGGGCAAGGCGGAGATCTCCTCCCGAGGCCGAGGCCGAGGCCGAGCCCTGGGGTCGGGCGAGGCGGAGCTTCCTGTTGCGCCCGAGGCTTAACTTGACCGTTGTCGATTTCGCCCGGGTGGTTGGCACAGCAGCCGGAGCGGGGCGGGCGGCGCTGTTTTCCTGTCAGATCGGTCAGTGAAAGGGCGAAGTGACTGCATCACTTCGACCTTGCCGACTGAGGCGCGCGTGTCAGGATAAGGTGTCAGGCGATCCCAGCATTAAATGTGCATGCAATACGGTCGGCTGGTAAGGCGATTTGGCCAAGGTCGCTTGCATGACAAGGCTTGCCTTTGGCTGAGCCGAGGGTGCGCTCACTGCCTGAGGGGACCCTCGGGCAAGACGTGAATTCGTCCGGGACCACTGTTCTCGCCTAAGGCCGGGCTCAGACGAGGCGAGATCGCGTCCCTTGGTAGACGAAGCTTTGACTTTGACCCGAGCTCTAAGCCTTTATGGTTTGCTCTGAAGGTGTTTACCAGCCGTGATTAGGAGTGTTGGGGGTACCCCTAATTACGGTACCCGACAGTAGCCCTCGAGCCTCGAAGGGAGTGCAGGCACTCGCTTGGAGGTTCTGCTGGATTTTTACGAGGGGCTGCGGTGATACAGCTCCTTTTCATCACCCAGCAATACGAACGACTTGGCGCGCCGAGCCAGTCGTCGAGCTTCGACCTTGTCGAGGGGTAGCTCTCCTCTGAGGAGATATTCCAGGTACGGGGTCTGCCAGTTCGGAACTGGTATGACCCCATTCCGCTCCTCCTCGACACGCAGGGCCTTGCCCTCGGTAGTCGCGGGTACCTCGGGCTGGGCTGAGGCCTCCTCGGGCTTGGGCGCATCGTCGATTTGGACGGATGGCTGATATATATCCTTGGAAAAGACATTCGGGGGAACCGTTGTTCGCCCTGAGGCTATTTTCGCTAGCTCATCCGCGGTTTCGTTGTACCGTCGAGCAACATGGTTGAGTTCCAGCCCGTGGAACTTGTCTTCTAAGCGCCGAACTTCGTCGCAGTAGGCCTCCATTTTTTGATCGCGGCAATGGGAGTTCTTCATGACCTGGTCAATGACGAGCTGCGAGTCGCCACGAGCATCAAGGCGCCGAGCCCCTAGCTCGACGGCGATGCGCAGGCCGTTAACCAAGGCCTTGTACTTGGCCACGTTGTTTGATGCCGGGAAATGGAGGCGTAGTACATAACATACATGTTATCCGAGGGGTGAGATGAAGAGCAAGCCCGCGCCTGCTCCAGTTTTCATCAGCGACCCGTCGAAGTACATGGTCCAAAGCTCGGGTTGGATTGGGGCCGTCGGTAACTGGGTGTCAGTCCACTCAGCGACGAAGTTGGCCAAGACTTGGGATTTTATGGCCTTCTGAGGGGCGAATGAGAGTGTTTCGCCCATGAGTTCCACCGCCCATTTCGCTATCCTACCCGAGGCCTCTCGGCTCTGGATGATTTCTCCCAGGGGGAAAGATGACACCACAGTAACCGGATGAGACTCGAAGTAGTGTCGCAATTTTCGCCATGTCAGAATCACTGCGTAGAGCAGCTTCTGGATCTGAGGGTAGCGGACTTTGGTCTCGGATAGCACTTCGCTGATGAAGTAGACTGGCCTCTGGACGAGCAGTGCATGCCCTTCTTCTCGTCTCTCGACTACGACCGCGGCGCTGACCACCTGAGTGGTTGCGGCTACATAGATCAAGAGGGCTTCTCCCGCAGCGGGGGCACCAAGATGGGTGCATTTGTAAGGAGTGCCTTTAAGTTTCCGAGGGCTTCCTCGGCCTCGGGGGTCCAAGTGAAGTGCTCGGCCTTCCTTAAGAGGCGGTACAGGGGCAATCCTTTTTCGCCAAGGCGTGAGATGAAATGGCTCAGAGCCGCAAGGCACCCATGACCCTCTGTACTCCTTTCAAATGTTTTATTGGTCCCATGTTGGTGATGGCCGCGATTTTCTTTGGGTTGGCCTCTATGCCCCGCTCGGAGACGATGAACCCTAGGAGCATGCCTCGGGGGACTCCAAAGACACACTTCTCGGGGTTGATTTTCGCGCCTTTCGCTCTCAGACACTTGAATATCGTTTCAAGGTCAGAGAGGAGGTCGGAGGCTTTCTTTGTCTTGACAACGATGTCATCGACGTAAGCCTCGACCGTTCTGCCGATGTGTTCTCCGAACACATGGTTCATGCACCTCTGGTAGGTGGCACCCGCATTCCTCAAGCCAAATGGCATTGTAGTATAACAATACATGCCGAAAGGTGTGATAAAATAAGTCGCGAGCTGGTCGGACTCTTTCATCTTGATTTGGTGATAGCCTGAGTAGGCATCGAGGAACGACAGGGTTTCACACCCAGCAGTGGAGTCCACAATTTGATCGATGCGAGGCAGAGGGTAGGGAACCTTCGGACATGCTTTGTTTAGACCAGTGTAGTCTACGCACATCCTCCATTTCCCATCCTTTTTCTTTACAAGCACAGGGTTAGCTAACCATTCGGGATGGAATACCTCTTTGATGAACCCTGCAGCCAGTAGCTTGCGGACCTCCTCGCCTATGGCCCTGCGCTTTTCTTCGTCAAAACGGCGTAGGGACTGCTTCACGGGTCGGGCTCCAGCTCTGATGTCCAGTGAGTGCTCGGCGACATCCCTTGGTATGCCTAGCATGTCCGAGGGACTCCACGCAAAAACTTTGGCGTTTGTGCGGAGAAAGTCGATGAGCACTGCTTCCTATTTGGGGTCAAGCTCGGAGCCGACCCTGACTTTCTTGCTGGCGTCGTTGCTGGGGTTGAGAGCGACGGACTTAACCGCCTCGACTGGTTCAAAGTTGGCGGCGTGCCGCTTCGCATCGGGCACCTCCTTGGAGAGGCGTTCCAGGTCGGCGATGAGGGCCTCGGACTCAGCGAGGGCCTCAGCGTACTCCACGCATTCCACGTCGCATTCGTACGCGTGGCGGTACGTGGAGCCGACGGTGATGATCCTGTTGGGGCCTGGCATCTTGAGCTTGAGGTAGGTGTAGTTGGGGACGGCCATGAACTTGGTGTAGCACGGCCTTCCCAACACCGCGTGGTAGGTCCCTCGAAACCCAACCACCTCGAAGGTGAGGGTTTCCTTTCGGAAGTTGGAGGGTGTCCCGAAGCATACGGGCAAGTCAATCCGCCCTAGGGGCAGGATACGCTTTTCGGGTGCGATCCCGTGGAAAGGTGCCGCACCGGCCCAGACCTCGGACCGATCCACCCCCAAGAGTTCCAGGGTCTCGGCGTAGATGATGTTGAGGCTGCTGCCTCCGTCCATGAGGACCTTGGAGAGCCTAACATTGCCGATGATCGGATCGACGACGAGTGGGTACCTCCCTGGGCTCGGCACAAAGTCGGGGTGGTCGCCTTGGTTGAAGGTGATAGGCTTGTCGGACCAGTCTAAGTAGACTAGCGCTGCCACCTTTACTGAGCAGACCTCCCGGCGCTCTTGCTTGCGGTGCCGAGCCGAGGTGTTCGCCACCTGCCCACCGTAAATCATGAAGCAGTTGTGGATCTCCGGGAACTCCTCTTCCTTGTCGCCCTCCTTCTTGTTGTTGCCTTGGCCCTTGCCATCTTCCGCTGGGGGCCCGGCCTTATGGAAGTAGCACCGGAGCATGACACATTCTTCAAGGGTGTGCTTGATGGGACCCTAGTGATAGGGGCACGGCTCCTTAAACATCTTGTCGAACGCGCCGGCTCCTCCAGGAGGCTTCCGAGGGTTCCTGTGCTCGGCAGCAGCGACAAGATTCGCATCAGCGGCATTGCACTTCGTTTGCGCCTTCTTCTTAGCCTTCTTCTTCGCGCCACACTGGGCGGACGCCTCGGGGGCGTCTTCCTTCGGCTCTCCCTGAGGCTGCTTGTCTTTCCGGAAGATGGCTTCGACTGCCTCCTGACCCGAGGCAAACTTGGTGGCGACGTCCATCAATTCACTCGCCTTGGTGGGAGTCTTGCGCCCCAGTTTGCTCACCAGGTCTTGGCAAGTGGTGCCAGCGAGGAAAGCTACGATGACATCCGAGTCGGTAATGTTGGGCAGCTCGGTGCGCTGCTTCGAAAACCACCGGATGTACTCTCGGAGGGATTCCCCTGGCTGCTGGCGGTAGCTTCGGAGATCCCATGAGTTCCCAGGGCGCATGTACGTGCCTTGGAAATTTCCCACGAAAGCCTTGACCAGGTCGTCCCAGTCGGAGATCTACGCAGGAGGCAGATGCTCCAGCCAGGCCCGGGCGGCGTCGGAGAGGAAAAGGGGGAGGTTGCGGATGATGAGGTTGTCATCGTCCGCCCCTCCCAACTGGCATGCCAGTCGGTAGTCCGAGAGCCACAACTCTGGCCTTGTCTCCCCCGAGTACTTGGTGATGGTAGTCGGGGCTCGGAAACGGGCAGGGAACGGCGCTCGTCGTATGGCCCGGCTGAAGACTCATGGACTAGGTGGCTCGGGCGAGGGACTCCGATCCTCCTCACTGTCGCAGCGTCCCCCGCGCCTGGGATGGTAGCCTCGGTGCACCTTCTCCTCGAGGCAGGCTCGATGGTCGCGATGGTGATGCTCGTTGCCGGGGCGATCCCGGGCGGCGGGTGCGTCGTCCCGCGGGTGCTCGGGATGGACCGAGGCCTCCCGCATGTGTCGGGAGGACGCCGCGTGATGCTCCGAGGGGTCAGCTCGCCTTCAGGAGGCAGAGCTCTCGGCTCGTCGAACTGCGGCACCTTCTAGGAGATCCTTGAGTTCGCCCTAGATACGTCGTCCCTCAGTGGTGGATGGCTCCAGCATAGTTTGAAGTAGCATCGCCGCTGCAGCTAGGTCCTGGCCGGACCCGCTGACGGCCGGCTGCAGGGCTGCCCTAGCATTGTCGACGATACGACGCTGGACGTCCCGGGCCCGATGACAGGCTTCTCCAGTGAGTGTTCGGCCTGCCCACTCCTGCTCGATGTTCTGTCAGAGCTGCACAAGCCGCCCTGCTTCCTCGTCGGCCTTGGCCTGTATCTCGTGGATTTGCTCGAGCTGTGTGTCTCAACCCCCCGCAGGGACTGGGACCACAGCTAGCTCCCGCGGGATGTCAACGTGAGATGCAGGCCCAGGGGGATCGTCAACCTTCGGCATACCGAGGTGGTTGCCTTCGTCATTATCTCCCTAGTCGACGTGGAAACATTCGCGACTTGGGCCGTAACCCTCGTCATCAAGGCCGTGGCCATCGTCAGAGCAACTGGAGAGGCAGCGGTCACATGCAGACATGAAGTCCCACATGGCACCAGGATCACCGAGGCCAGAGAAATCCCAACCGAAGTCGGGTCGTCCTCTTCCTCGGAACCCACCGGTCCGGAGGTTGAGACGGCTGTCAATCGGTCCCAGGTTGACCACATATGGTACCCCGGAAGGTTTGGATACGCCCTTGCGAAAGCGCTCACCGAAGTGGGGTCGCTAGGTGGATCGAAGCTGAATCGAAAGGGAACAGGGTGGAATACGGACGGTACCTCTTGGTCGATGGACGGTGGTGAAGTCGCGTCGGGGACGGAACGCACCGTCATCTCAGGTACGAGGGCGACGCCTAGCAGGTCCTTTGCGAGGTGCTGGCGTCGCAGTCCGCTTGGGGCTGGCACGTTGTGGGGAAGCGGCGCTCGTCGTTGTCTCAGGCGCGAGGACAACACCCGACATGTCCCCTAGAGGAGTGCCGGCATCGTCGACTCGCTCTGGTTTGACAGCCAATAAGGTGCTGCCTCCTGCGTGGCCACGGTTGCCCCGTCTCCATCTCCTCCGGCGAGGAGGGTGACGGGGACGACCGGAGTGTTCCTCTTTCTCCGCGGGGAGATGCCGTCGTGGAGGTCGCCTCCGCCAGGTGAGCCGTTGACTGTCGTTGTTGTCGTGCTGCGGAGGGAGGAGTACCATGTCGTAGCTGCCGTCGAGGGACATGAACTCGAGACTCCCGAAGCGGAGCACCGTCCTAGGCTGAAGAGGTTGCTGAAGTCTACCCATCTGGAACTCAATGGGAAAGTGTTCATTAACACGCAGCAGGCCCCTACCTGGCGTGCCAACTGTTAGGGTTTTGGACCCGGGGGGTCCCTGGACCGACGAGTAAATTTGTCGCTGCGTGTCCCTGCCCAGATCGGTTGGTGCGAGATGGAACACAAGTGGGGGAATGAGCCTTGTATTATCCTGCACCAGGGTGCTTGTAGTAGGGGTTACAAGCGTTGCGAGAGAGCGAGGGCGAGAGAGAGCGAGTAGGAGAGAGCGAGAGAGAGGGGGGGGGGGTCCGGCCCCTGCTCGTCTTCTCCTGTCCCTTTGTCGTGCGTCTACTCGTCTCTCCTGCCGGGCGTCCGTGTGTTCGTACGCTCATATGTTCATTCTTCCCCCCTCCCTCCCCTTCGTGGGGCCCTGGACACCCCCTTTTATAGACACAAGGAGATGCCCAGCTGTACAATGGGGTGTAGCTGGGAGCTAACATGGCTGGCAGGGAAGTGCCCCTGAGCCCTGTACAGATAATAACTTGGTTGTCGGGGGAACGTCTCGAGTCCTGTAGAGGTAGTATCGTGGCCGTCGGAGAAGTGCCTTGAGCCCTGTAGCAGTACAGCTGTTGGCGCTGCATGGATCCTGCTGACGTCTTGTTGCTTCCGTAGGGGGCTTGAGAACCACCGACGTCATGGTCGCATGCGGGAAACCATCATTGCCTGTTACCGGGGTAAGCTGGATGGGACGCTGGTCTTGTTCCTTCATAGCCTGAGCTAGCTAGGAGTAGGGTAATGATGTATCCCTTGTGGCGCGGTCGATCCGAGCTTGAGGTCGGGCGAGGCGGCGGCTCCTCCGAGGTCGAGGCTGGGGCCGAGGCCCAGGGTCGGGCGAGGATGTGACTCTTCCCGAGGCTGAGGCCGAGGCCAAGCCCTGGGGTCGGGCGAGGCGGAGATCTCCTCCCGAGGCTGAGGCCGAGGCCGAGCCTTGGGGTCAGGCGAGGCGGAGCTTCCTGTTGCGCCCGAGGCTTAACTTGACCGTTGTCGGTGTCGCCCAGGTGGTTGGCACAGCAGCCGGAGCGGAGCGGGTGGCGCTGTTTTCCTGTCAGATCGGTCAGTGAAAGGGCGAAGTGACTGCGGTCACTTCGACCTCGCCGACTGAGGCACGCTTGTCAGGATAAGGTGTCAGGCGATCCTAGCATTAAATGCGCATGCAATACGGTCGACTGGTAAGGAGATTTGGCCAAGGTCGCTTGCACGACAAGGCTTGCCTTTGGCTGAGCCGAGGGTGCGCTCACTGCCTGAGGGGACCCTCGGGCGAGACGTGAATTCGTCCGGGACCACTGTTCTCGCCCGAGGCCGGGCTCGAACGAGGCGAGATCGCGTCCCTTGGTAGACAAAGCTTTGACTTTGACCCGAGCTCTAAGCCTTTATGGTTTGCTCTGAAGGTGTTTACCAGCCATGATTAGGAGTGTTGGGGGTACCCCTAATTACGGTACCCGACACTCATATATTTACTTCGTAATATATATATGGACATTAACAGAATTTATATTACATTGCTACCTTCGGCTTGATTGAAGGTGTTATCATGAGAGCAATTACAATCCAACATGAACAGTATGGGGGTATTGTTTACCTATTTATTGGCACGGGATGCAGCCCGAGTAAAAATACATTTATGGCCTTAACATGTACTCATAATTGTAACATAAATCATCAGGGATTAACTAGTCTTTTCCACTTCGGCTCGACATCATGTTTGACCTTTGTCGCCACCTTAAGCCAAAGCTGTCGTCCTTCGGCCGTAGCTTCAACATTCGTCGTTTTCGCTTTCAGACAATGTCTTCGTCTCGAGGACCTTCGGCGAGGAAGAAGATCCTCAATATCACTTTACAAACGATAGCTTCGTCTTGAGGACCTTCGGTGGGGGAGAAGACCCCCAACAGTATCCCCTTCGCGGTGCTAGGTCGTTTTTTCATAATGAGCTCGATCTGTGAAAAAATATGAAGGCTTCTGGATGCCGAAGGTCCGAAAAACACCTTTCCTGAGCTTGCTATTAAAAATGAATATAAAATTCATGGCTCTTACCGGTCCACCGATCAGCCAGTGTTGGGGACTTGTTCTCAAATGCTATGAATTAAGAACAAGGCAACACAGAAAGAAGTTAATGATTAATGCCCTTCGTCCTTCGAAGCGTTATTTCCCTTAGGATATAACGATCTTCAGACGAAGGTCATGAAAGACATACTTCCATCATCACAGTTTATATTGATAAAAGGAGAAGCATATGAAACATGAGAGAATAACATGAATAATCACATAACATTATTACATGTCCTTATTATATAATCATGGAAGAATAAGAACAATATTGAATTACATTTGTACCTTCGGCTTGATAGATGGCAAAAATACAAGCGTGACGCACGAGCGAGTACAAGTCAGCGTGAACAGTACGGGGGTACTTTTCATCTATTTATAGACACAGGACACAGCCTGTGAAGAATTACAATTATGCCCCTCATAAAAGTTTACAACATTGACTCAGACCTTTATGGACTAAAAGGTCACTCTATCTTTAAGTCGGTTTGTAATACCGAAGCTTCATGAAGAGGAACCTTCGGTCATCTCCTGCAGACAGCTTCAGCCGAAGCTGCTTCTTCCTACAAGACCTTCGGCGCGACGAAGCATAGCCCCAACAGTAGCCCCTTTCGCGGCGCTAGATCGTTTTTCGTAACGAGCTTGATCCGTGAAAAAAGTCTCTTAAGCTTCGGGAAGCCGAAGGTCCAAAAAACACCTTCCCTGAGCTCGTTGTCGAGAAACGATTCAGTTTCCGAGCGCGTAGCAGTCCCACCTTGCAGAGTTACTGTTTGGTCTCTACGGTCCACCGCGCAGCGAGTGCAAGCGGCTGTCCGCCTGGTGTAAAAATCCTGGCGTTTCGCCTTCTTACCTGCAGCACTATATAAACAGACAAGTAGGTGTGAAGTTACCACAGCATTCATTGCTATTTGCACTGTTTTGCTGCCAAAATTTTTAACCATAGCCGAAGCATGACTCTCGGAATCAAACGAAGCTCCAGCTTGAAGCCTAATTCGTCAGAAGAAAAAACTTCGGAAGAAAAAGTATTTAATTCCCGCAAATTCAGAATTAAATGGCCAGAGTGCGTTCTATCGCTAGGGTTGAGCGTGAAGGAGGCGAAGCTGAAGGCTCGGAGACTATTCCCATCTCCGAAGCAATGCAACGATCCGGACTGGTAACTTCGGAAGGAATCCCCACTGTTGAAGCAGAACAAGCAACTGCCGAAGCAGAAGAAGAGAACGTTGAAGAAACTGATCCCGAAGATGATTATCGTATTGCCATGCCAAGTAAGCCCAGCCACTTGGACTTCGGAAAGTCTACTGTTTCGAAGGCTGATCTCTCCAAAATGGTAAAGTCGGGCTTTTTCAATGAGAATCAGAAGAAGCTATTACGCTTCGGGGGAGAAGAGACTACCCCAAAGCCGGAGAAGGATGAAATTGTCATTTTCAAGAGCTTTCTAAAGGCTGGATTAAGATTCCCCCTACATGAGATTATTGCAGAGGTACTGAAGAGGTTTGGTATCTACTTTCATCAGTTAACTCCTAACGCTATCGTTAGGCTTAGCGTTTATATCTGGGCCCTCCGAAGCCAAGCGGTGGAGCCGTTTGCAGACAACTTTTGTCGAGTTCACGAACTGCACTATCAGACGAAGGCTAGAAAAGATGGATTGCATGACAATTTTGGTTGCTATAATTTTGCTTATCGGAAAACCACAAAGTTTCCTGTAATCAGCTACCGAAGCAAATGGCCGGCAGGCTGGAAATCGGAGTGGTTCTATGTCAAGGTTGATGACGACAAGGAGAAGCTTGTGCAAAGTCCACTCGAACTAATCTTCGGAGAAACCCGACCTCGCTGCAACATGACACCAGAAGGTCCAACACAACAGGCATTGGATGAATTCAGAATTATTGCAGAGCATATCAGTACAAGAGACCTGGTTCAGGAGTTTTTGGCTTTCAAGGTTTTTCCTAGTTTAAAAGAATGGGAAATGCCGAAGCTAAAGGAGGAGAAGAAAGAAGGTGAACTTGTGCGTTTACCTTACTATTTCAAGTTTAAGAAATACTTTAAAACACCTTGTCAAGAGTGGCTGGATACAATTGAAGTAATGTGCAATGAAATACTTGGAAATTACTCCAAAAAAGAAGATCAATTGATGACTGTGGCCTTCGGCACCCGTCCGAAGCGAAGACTGAATCGAGTGCTGGACGCCCTGGGTTTTGAATACCCTGACTATGAAAATCTGAACAAAGGTGCCGGGGGCCAGAAAAGGAAAAGGACAACTGAAGCCTTAAATGAAGATGAGAAAGAACCATCAAAGAAGAGAATTCCGAAGAAGGGGAAAGCGTCTTCTCTGAAGCAAAAAATATCTGACGAAGAAGAAACCCCCGCATCACCCTCCGCCACTGACGTGGAGGAAATTTTGAAGGTAATGACTGAATCCCTGCCTGCGAAGCTAAGTCCATTGGGGCCTCAACTGACAAAGTTTTTTCAGAAGGAAAGGGAGCCCGAAAAAACGAAGAAGACGACTAAAGCAAAGAGACAAAGAATTATCACTGTGACAGAGGTCATTGACAAGACACCACCAAGAGCTTCGGCTCAGAAGACACCAGCAGCTGAGGAAAGAACAGATATTGAAATCACACCTTCGGAGGTCGCGGCTGCCGAAGCTGCCTCAATTGAAGATGTGAACCTGGAAAGCACAATCGAACACATCGACAAAATACTGCTAGACATAGCCACAGAAGAAGCTACCACTGCCGTCGAAGAGGCCGCGGCCGCAGCGTCGGGGAAAGGAAAGGAAATTGCTGACGAAGCTTCAGAGAACGAAGCCTTCATGTTTCAAAATTTAGTTGGAGAAAAATTGTTAAAACCCGAAATAGAAGAGCTTAAAGAGTATGCCAAATCTTGCGGGTACAAACCAGGAGCACTCCTCTTCGGAGGTATTGATGATGAAAAATTAGATTGTATCCAAAACCAAACTGGAGCCAAAGTTATCAGTACTTTGTCAAAGAATATCGGTTTTCCGAAGCTAGAAACGGACATTAGCCGCTACCGACGACAACATATCGTTGGTAGTTTATTTTATTCCAATTTCAAGGTGAACTACTTTTCCCTTAACTTATATTGTTTTTAATAATGAAAACATGTCTAACGAAGGTTGTTTTCGTGCAGAGTATGCTGTTGAGCAAAGCCTTGAAAATGCAGCAAGATTTTGAAGACAAGAAACACGAAGTTATAATTGAAAATTTAGAAAACAAAATAAAGGAGCAATCAGCTGCTATTGAGAAGAAAAACTTTGAGCTCCAGGCAACTGAAGGTTTGTTGGCGGAAGCCGAAGCAAAAATAACAGAACTGAACACGAAGCTTCTCTGCCAATCTAAGCAGTTTGAACAAGAAAAGCAAGAACTTAAGGCAAAACTTGAAGCCGAAGCTCAACAAAATTCAGATTTGAAAAAACTATTGGCGGACCTTCAAGAAAAATGTTTGGAATTTAGCAACAAATGCATTCAACGACTAAGAAAAATTTTTCACTCAGTTGGAGCCAGCAGTGAGAAATTCACCCCCTCAGCTGAAGATTTACCGAAGACTTTCGAACATATTGAGGGTGAAATTGACGAGCTCGACAAAGTTATAGCTGGGCACGGTGACTTCTGTGCCTGGGTAGCTTCTCGGGGCACTGCTGCAGCTTTCCTAAAAGCTGGCTGCGACCATGGAAAGATTGTCAATAGGCCCAATTTCACTTTATCACCATCAATCCTAGATAACATCCCTGATCTCGCCCGAAGTATTTCTAACAGATTTGTAAAGATGATATGGACAAAAGGCGGGCGAGAAAAGGCTGGAGACGAAGCTTGGAGTCATCTTGAACCAGTAAGAAATCATACCTTGTGCTTACCTCTTCCTTCAAGCTCGATTTTGACTTACAACAACTTAATTCATGTAGGATGACGAAGCCGAAGTCGATGATTAAAAAGAGTGACGCCGAAGCTAAAATCCCTCGAAGATTAAGTAGGAGTAGACTGTAGACAGACTCAGGAAACTTTTGAGATAACTTGTGTAAATGTAACTAAACTTGTCTTTAATGAGTTCTGTTCATACCTTGTATTATGCTCTTACCCTTCTATTAATGTATGTGAAGTGCTTTGTTGTGGACGAAATTATCTTTTTTGAGCCGAAGGCGAAAAAACACCTTCCCTTCTTTTCGTACACAGCGAAGCATAGAAAACAACATTTCCCTTTCTTCCGAAGCTCTCCTTTTTGTACGCGAAGAAGCTCTTCTCTTATGCCGAAGCAACCACTTATGCCATGATGATGATTATCCTATATATGCCTGAATGAATGTTTATGAATGCAAATGCTATGATGTAATGTGATGTGCGAATGAATGTCCAAACACATATCCGAAGCCATACCCTCAGCCATTATTTCCTTAGAAACAATCACACATCAGCTCTGCATTCCCTTAGGAACGACTTTGGAGCTTCTTCGCCTTTTACTTTCGGCGGAATCAGCGTTGACTTTTCGCTGTAAGCTCTGCATTCCCTTAGGAACGACTTTGGAGCTTCTTCGCCTTTTACTTTCGGCGGAATCAGCGTTGACTTTTCGCTGTAAGCTCTGCATTCCCTTAGGAACGACTTTGGAGCTTCTTCGCCTTTTACTTTCGGCGGAATCAGCGTTGACTTTTCGCTGTAAGCTCTGCATTCCCTTAGGAACGACTTTGGAGCTTCTTCGCTTTTTACTTTTCGGCACTCAATGGTGCGTTCTCAGCTTTTACATTTACATTCCTTGGGGGATTTTGCTCTTATAGAACTAAAAAAGGAAATTACATATGATGGCCCCATTAAAAACCTTTCTCCCCCTTTAGAAAGGAAAAGGGTGCCATGAAAAAGAAAAGACATAAAAAGTTACATCAAGTTACACATAATATCGCCGAAGCTCATCCGCATTCCAAGATCTAGGAATGTCGTTGCCGTCCATATCCTTCAATCTGTATGAACCGGGTCTTGACGAAGATGCTACTAAGAAAGGTCCCTCCCATTTCAACTGCAACTTGCCCACTGTATCTGGGTTAGCGACTCTCCGAAGCACCAAATGTCCTGGCTCAATATTCTTCAGCCGAACCTTTCTATCACGCCACTTGATTGTTTCGGCTTGATATTTATTGATATTCTCCACAGCTTGAAGCCTGATCCCTTCTAAAGCATCTTTTTCCACAGAATAAGCATCTTCAGAACCTGATTCTGCCGAAGCTACTACTCTTATTGATCCAGTTTTAGCTTCTTCCGGAGTTATTGCTTCGTCACCGAATAATAACTTGAATGGAGTAAAGCCTGTAGACCTTGATGTTGTTGTATTGTGGCTCCACACCACTTTGGTTAACTGATCTGGCCACTTTCCCTTGGGTTGATTGAAGATTAACTTCATTATTCCTGTCATTATAATGCCATTGGCTCTTTCAACGAGCCCATTTGACTCCGGATGCCTGACTGATGCAAAATGGATCTTCGTACCAATTTGATCACAGAAATCTCTGAAAGCTTCGGAGTCAAATTGTGTTCCATTATCTACAGTGATGGCCTTTGGTACCCCGAAACGACAAACAATATTCTGCCAGAAAAACTTTTGGACAGTGGCCGAAGTTATTGTGGCTAAAGGCTTTGCCTCAATCCATTTAGAAAAATATTCCACAGCCACTACAACATATCTTAAGTTCCCTTGGGCCGGTGGTAATGGACCTAACAAGTCAAGGCCCCACCTTTGTAATGGCCAGATGGGTTGTATGAGTTGTGTTAAGGACGAAGGTTGTTTTTGATCTCTTGCACATTTCTGACAGCCTTCGCACTTTTGAACTAATTCCGCTGCATCCGAAGCTGCCTTCGGCCAATAAAACCCTTGGCGGAAAACTTTTCCAAGTAACGGCCTAGATCCAATGTGAGATCCACACAGGCCTGCATGTATTTCTTTCATCAACTCTATACCTTCGGTTCTAGATAAACACTTGAGTAGCGGAGCGCAAACTCCATGCTTGTACAACTCCCCTTCTATCATGACATATGGACGAGCTCTTGCCTCTATCCTCCTGTTATAAGCTTCGTCATCTGAAAGGAATTTACCCTGAAGGTAAGAGATGATCTCAGTTCTCCAATCTTCGCTATAAACAGGAGATATATTGAGGACTGCTCTTTCAAGGAGTTCCACTGAAGGTGCCGTTATTGTTTCGAAGAACACATCCGAAGGTAAAGGCAGCCCCTGTGCTGCTGACTTAGCTAGCAAATCAGCATGCTCATTTTGTCCTCGAGGGATATTTTTGACAGAAAATCCTTCGAAGGAAGCTTCGATTCTTCGGACCGTGTCTAGATATTTTTCAAGCTTCGGATCTTTAGCCTTGCAACTCTTGTCGATATGACCCGAAACAACCTGGGAATCAGTTTTAAGGATGGCCCTTCTGATTCCCATTGCTTTTAATTTCCGAAGGCCTAAAAGCAGGGCTTCGTACTCAGTAATATTGTTTGTACAGCTAAAATCGAGTCTTGCCGCATAACAAGTTTTAACTTTGGATGGTGAGACCAACACAGCGGCTGCTCCTGCTCCGAAGGTTCCCCAAGACCCATCGCAAAACACTGTCCACACTTCGGCATCTTTATTTGTTTCTTCATCCTGAGCCCCTGGCGTCCAATCGGCAATGAAATCTGCCAACGCTTGAGACTGGATCGAGGATCTATGCACATAATCAATGCAAAATTCATTGAGCTCTGCAGCCCATTTTCCAATCCGTCCAGTAGCTTCTCTATTTCTCATAATATCCTTCAACGGCTGCGAAGAAGGAACAACAATATTGTATGCTTGAAAATAATGCCGAAGCTTCCTAGATGCCATCAAAACAGCATATAATACCTTCTCCAATTCTGTATAGTTTTTCTTTGATACACTAAGAACTTCAGATACAAAATACACTGGAACCTACTTCTTGACTTGGCCATCAAGCTTCTCCTAGACAAGTGCTACACTTACCGCTGAGTGCGAAGCTGCCACGTATAACAACAAAGGAGCCCCTGGCGTTGGTGGAGTTAATGTTGTTAAATCTATCAAATATTGCTTCAGTTGTTCAAAGGCTTTTTGTTGGCTTGGTCCCCATTGAAAGAATTCGGCTGATTTCAGCACTTCGAAGAATGGTAAATTTCTTTCTGCTGATCTGGATATGAATCTATTGAGAGATGCCAGCCTCCCTGTCAATCTTTGGGCCCCCTTTCTTGTAGTTGGTGGCTCCATTCGAAGTATAGCTTCAATTTTACTTGGATTAGCTTCAATTCCCTTTGTTGAAACCAAACACCCAAGAAATTTCCCCTTCTTTACTCCGAAGACACATTTTTCTGGATTCAACTTTAAGCCAGCTTGTCTGAAACTGGCGAAGGTCTCCTGCAAATCAGCAATATGATTTTCCTGTTTCGTGCTTTTTACAATGATGTCATCAACATAAGTTAGCACATTTCTGCCTATCTGAGACTGGAGAACCTTCGCAGTCATTCTGCTGAAACTTCCTCCAGCGTTTTTGAGCCCCTCAGGCATCCGAAGATAGCAATATGTGCCACTTGGGGTTATGAAGTTAGTCTTCGGCTCATCTTCCTTCTTCATCTTCCTTCTTGACCTTCGAGGCTATATAAACAGACGAGCTAATGAGAAGTTACCACAGCATTTATTGCTACTGCGTCATTGTGCTGCTAAAATTTTTTAGTGAAGCCGAAGCTTCCTATTTTCTATGAACTTGTTGTATAAGCTTCGGACAAACATTCAATCATTTAATTGTAGCTTCGTCTGTCAAAAACTAAAATGGCTAGAGTGAGGTCTACTGCTAGAGTAGCACGCGAAGGAGAAGAGGTTGGAACTTCTAAGACAGCCCCCATCTCATAAATTATGAATCGTTCTGGGTTAATTGTTCAAGAAGAAAAAGAACCAGTTCCAACAGAAGATGCTACTGATGCCGAAGCTGACAGTGAAAACAAAGATGTTGATGTCATTTTAAGTCTGAGCAAACCCAGCCATATTGAGTTCGGGAAATCCATGGTTAAAGCAGAAGATCTGGTTTTAATGAAGAAACTAAGATATTTTGAAGAAAATGATGATGAACTAGTTCAATTTGCTGGGAAAGAGGTGATTCTAGAACCAAAAGATGACGAAGTCGTAGTCTTCAAAAACTTCTTCAGAGCAGGACTTTGGTTCCCCCTATACGAAATGATCGGTGAGGTTTTGAAAAAGTTCGAGATTTAACTTCATCAACTCACCCCCAATGCCATAATTAGACTTAGTGTGTATATATGGGCTCTCCAAAGCCAAGGGAAGAGTGCCAATGCTAAAGGATTTTGCTTGGTGCACAATCTCCACTATTAGACGAAGGCTAGAGCTGATGGGCTGCACAAGAACTTTGGATGTTACAACTTCGCATACAGAAAGGATACCAAGGCTCCTGTGATGGTTATCGCACCAAGTGGCCGACTGGCTGGACAAATGAATGGTTTTATGTGAAAACTGACAAGACGAAGACAGAGAAGCTTATGAGTATGGTGAGGAGTGTCGGTGTTTTGGGTCCGACCGCACACCCGGGGTTGCCCCTCAAGGTGTTTTAGGAGTAGGACGGTGTCGATAACTGTAGCAAAATGGTTCGCGCTGATCGCACGAGGGACAGTGGGCAAGTTTTACAGGTTCGGGCCGCTTAGAGATGCATAACACCCTACGTCCTGATGAGTATGCTTGATGGATGTGGCTACAAGGGAGCTCTCTTGATCGAGAATACAGAGAGTTGATATGGGTGGCTAAGTAAAGGGTCGATCGTTCTGAAGGGGTGCCCCCTAGGCCTTATATACTCGACCGTGGGGCAGTACACATGGATAAGATAGCAACGAGTAGCTAAAAGATAGTGAACCTCTTGAGATTATCCCTACGTAACCCTCGCCGACTTATCCTCGCGTGGCTTCGTTGCATGGAGGCTCCGGCGCGGGAAAGTTGGATCTTTGTTGCGGTCATTCGTTCGATGCTGCGGGCCGTCCGGGCTTGTACCTATCTGGCCCCATGTCGTTCTGCTTCGCTGGCTGTTTCTCCCCAGGCCCACGAAAGAATGACCTTACGATTTATTGGGCCCTTGGGCCTTTCGTGAGGTCCTTTACTCTTTTAGTGGACCCGGGGGATATCTATCCCCCACAAGCCCCCGATCTTTGGGTTAATTTAGAGATAATCAACCCGAAGATCTCAGGTCCAGCTTGCAGGTAACTTGAAGAAAGATGGCTTCTGGTTGTCTTCTCCTGCTCCGACCGTTCGTTGACCAAAACCTGGCTTCGTGCCTGTGCCTTAGAGGTCGGCATTCCGATTTGTAGGATTCTGAACTTCATTGGGTGCACCAGAGGTGCACCCAATGGGTGTAGCCCCCGAGCTTCGAGTAGATTTTAGAAAATAATCTACTCGAAGGTCTTCAGTAGAGATCATTTCTATTTGTGTTCGCTCATTTTGGTTGAGGGTTGGCTTTTTTAATCTTGTCCCGTGCTTTAGAAATCGGCACTATCTCGGCTTGGAATGATAATCCATGGGAGGTGCACCCAATGGGTGTAGCCCCCGACCTTCAAGTGGATTTTTGAGGATAATTCACTCGAAGGTCTTCTTTTTATGTCCTTTTGCTGAAGATTATCCTTTCTGCTTGTAAAAAAGTTGGCATGATGTCATCCACGCTATGTCATCAATATTATGCTTCAGAGGTCAGCATGTATTTTGTCTTTTGCAGCCGAGTTTGCAATCCTTCCGTATCTTGCATGGTAATGTAATTTATTTGCTCTGTGACTGATTGGACATTTGATGGACGTTCTCTGTCTAGTCTTCAAGTCGTGTCTGTCGACCATATTTTGCACTCTGCTGGCTATATTTGGCTTCCCTCTAACTCTTGTTGATATCTCATTTTTGTCTTGAGGCATTCACTGCATGCTCTGCACAGATGTGACCATTTTGAAAAATATACTGACAATTCCTGGGCGTCCCCCCCAATGGGTGTGGGCAAGGGAAGGCTTGGTACGCTGAGTGTTTTAGCCGGCTGCTTCTGAGTTGTAATGTGACGGGACAGCGAGTGTAATCATATCCTTTGCGCTGTTGACTGGAGTCCCAATGGGTGTAGTGTTGCATGAAACGGCGTCAGCCGTCTGACGTGTCTCCAGACGGGTGGAAGTGCTTATTGAATGCTTTGCGACTGTTCAGTGACCACGGTTGGAGGTGAGCGGTTGCCTTTCCCTTCTATAAATAAGGCTGTTGCCCCTCTGGTTTCTTCACATCTCCTCGCTGTTCTTTACTGCTTCCTTCTCTTCTCTCCCGCTTGCTTCCACCATGGGCAAAAGCAACAAGCGCAAGCGCGAACCTACTCCTCCATTAGAGGATTTCGGTGACTCGGAATACTCGGAGGAGGAGTTCTCCTCCGAGTCCGAGGGATCTCCGGCTCCCGTCTCTCCCCCGGCGTCGTCCGATGACTCGGACGACTCCCAGGGGATAGCCGCGGAGGTCTGGACGTACATCCGGGCCGTCGAGCGCTCCGGGCTCGAGGGCTCAGATGAGTCGGAGTACTCCTCGGATGAGGAGGACTCGGACGGCGGCGGCGAGGACGAGGACGACGACGACGACGGCGGCGACGACGACGACGGTGGCGACGGCGACGGCAGCGGCAGCGGCAGGAGCAGCGGCGACGGCGGCGGCAGCAGGGGCAGCACCAAAGGCGGCAGCAGCAAGGGCAGCACCAAGGGCGGCAGCGGTGGCGGAGGCAGGGGCAGGGCCAGTGGCTAGACGCCACTGGTCTTCTTAGATATTAGTATAGTTTAGTATAGTTAGAATAATGTAGTAGTAATGTAGAGTAGTGTAGTGTAGTGTAGTAGTAGTGTAATGTAGTATAGTAATAGTAGGGAAGCATCAACTCGCAAAGAGTTGATTTGTAAGCTTATTGTCTTCCCTTAATGAAAGAATGTCGTTGGCTTCTTCTTGTTGACTTTGCTTTGCTTGATTATAAGACTGATTCTTGAGATAGTAGATGAACAATTTGGACATCATACTGACGCTCCCAGAAGTAGTTGCCGAGTAATCTTGTAGTCTGCATCGACGTTTTAGAGGTAATGCTGAGCGACCGAACGCTATACCCGCATTTTAGAGGCAATGCCGAGTGATTGAAGGTCGCCGTCAGCACTTTGGAAGTAATGTCGAGCGATTAAACACAAGATCAGCGTTTTAGAGGCAACGCCGAGTGATTGGATGGTGATGTCGGCACTTTAGAGGTAATACCGAGCGGCTGAGTATGAGATCAGCGTTTTAGAGTCAACGCCGAGTGAGAGCAGGCCGACGTCGGCATTTTAGAGGTAATGCCGAGCAATTGAACATGAGATCAGCGTTTTAGAGGCAACGCCGAGTGATTGAAGGTCGCCATCGGCATTTTGGAAGTAATGCCGAGCGATTGAACACGAGATCGGCGTTTTAGAGGCAACGCCGAGTGAGAGCAGGCCGACGTCGGCATTTTAGAGGTAATGCCGAGCAATTGAACATGAGATCAGCGTTTTAGAGGCAACGCCGAGTGATTGAAGGTCGCCATCGGCATTTTGGAAGTAATGCCGAGCGATTGAACACGAGATCAGCGTTTTAGAGGCAACGCCGAGTGACAGCAGGCCGCATGAGCTATTTTGAGGATAATAGCCGAGTGATGAGGTGGCCCATCGTCTTTTTGGAAATAACTGCCGAATGACCACGTGGCATGCTGGGGTTTTGGAAATAACTGTCGGGTGATGACTGGGCACTTTTTGAAACGGTATCTGGCTCGAGAATATCCCATAAGAGCTGCGCTTTTAGCCGCCTTTGCTTTTCGCGCCCTAGTTCTTGCATTCCCGCTTCCGAATCCTCTCTACGCTTGCCTCCAGTCTGCTCACTGGTAGAATCGAGATGGCTCCCAAGAGGAAAATCGCGAGCTCGTCCGCTGTGGTGATTCCTCCAATCGATCCCAACAGCCAGTTGCCTTTTGCAGGTAACCACATGTCTATCATCTCCGAAGCTGAACTCCTCCACCTCGTGTCCATCAGGGTTCTCCCTCCGCGGGAACTCTATTCTTGGTGGATTTGCCACGGGACTACTGTCCCGACGGAGGATACCCACGAGTCTGTAGTTTACGCTCCTTTTCTTCTCCGCGGCCTTGGCCTTCCCATCTCTCCCTTTTTCCGTGGTCTCCTTGATTTCTACCACATTAACCTGACCCATCTAAACCCTAACTCAATTCTGCAAATCTCCATCTTCGTTCACTTATGCGAAGCCTTTCTTGGCGTGCTACCACATTTTGGTTTATGGAAATATCTGTATCATTGTCGCCCTGGGATGGCCGGGGGACAACATCAGTTGGTCGGAGGTGCCAGTTTGGAGATGCGCCGGGGATGGAAGACTGAATATCTTGAGATTCCCCTTAAAGACAGCATTAAGGGATGGCGTCTAGAGTGGTTTATAGTTGATAATTATGGAAATTCTCTCCCCCCCCGGTCGGGAAGACAGCCAGACGTTCGCACCCCAAGCTGGACCGAGTCTCCCACAGATGAGGAGGTAGCTGAGGCCGGTGTGTTGCTAGCTGAAGTTGGACTGCTGAAAGAGAGAGGTCTAACTGCTGAAGCTGTGGTTGCTGACTTCATTTTCAAGAACATTCAGCCACTGAAAGACAGGGTCCATCCAGCTTATTTGTATCGAGGGCTAGCCGACTCAACTCGGGTTACCAACAGGAGAATCCCTTCTGCAGACTTGGTGAGCCGACTGGAAATGATTCTCAGGGGCAAGGTGTCCAATGTTGGTGCTCCGGTGGCGTACTCGGCCTGGAATTTGCCTCTTGCTAAAGCTTTCACTCTTTTCGTGTCAAATCCACCTGCGACTGACGGCAATTTGGGCCTTAGAACGCGACCCTCTGATGAAGAGGTCAGTGCTTTAGTTGCCTCGCTTGGGGAGATTCCTGATGACGAACGACAAGTCCATTTTGAAGTGCCTTTGGATCCTAATGATGCAGAAATAAGTGCCATGCTTGATATGCTGGCTGAAGATTCTTCTGATGCTGCTCCTGCTGGGACATTGGCGGTGGCGCCTCTCCCCGAAGCTGGTACATCCTTGGATGTTCAGAGACCTGTCCGTGTTCGCCCGAGACGTCCTTGCCGAGCCAATCAAACTGATCTTTCTGCTGATGAGCAGAAAAAGAAAAAGAGACGTCTCCGGCAAGTATCTAGTTTGGATCGGGGCGCTGGTCCATCAGTTCCTGCTGCTGAGGAGGTTCTCGTGCCTGAATTTACTGATGCTGACCCCAATGGGTGTGGTATGTCTGTTGTTGATCCCAATGGGTGTGCTCCATCTGTCGCTGATCCCAATGGGGGTGTTGCCTGTGTTGCTGATGAAGACGACAGGGAGGAAGAGAATGAGGTCCCTCTGACTCGGAAGAACAGTCGGCAATTCCTTGCCAGTGGTGAAAGTAGTGGAGTTCCCTCTCCTGCTTTGTCTGCCCTCATTGGTCTACAAGAGCTGTCCCTGGCCAACTTTGATCAGACTCTTGAGGATATGGTCCCAGAGGACTTGTTATCAGAGCCAGTGGATGATGATGCGATGGAGGTTTGCTGCCATGCCTGATGCTGGGTTGAGGTCATCCCGTGCCTCGTCGACCTTAGAGCGCGATCTCGAGGGTCGGGATGCTAACTTGGATTGTCCTGGTTCCATGGAAGTGGCTGAGGGCCCGTCAACCTTAGAGGTGGTTATTGCGGGGAGTCTGGACCTCAAGAATGGTGCTGACACATGCCCAGCCCCCGAGGATGTCGCCGGGGATGACTTAGCTCAGATGAAGAGTGTAAGCCACTGCCCAGCCCCCGAGGGTGCTGCCGGGGATGATCCGGCTCAAGTGGGCAGTGCTAACTATGACCCAGCCCCCGAGGGTGCCCAAGCAGGGTCTCCTTCATGCACTTCCATGGACGTTCACGTGGGATCACCTCCACACTCTGGCTGCATGGTGGTAGCCCAAACTTTGGACCAGGGGGTCGCTTTAGAGGGCAGCGTCCCCATTGATCGGGCATTTGGCTCTGTTGAAGGCGCTGAGCTGATTCCTACTGGTCCGTTGCAAGCTGCTTCGGGTGGTGGCCTTGCGCCTGATTATCGGCTGATTTCTCCTGATTTGGGGATCCCTTCGTTCTTTTCCAACCTCCAGGTACTGTGCTGTTTTTAGCTTTATCTTTACGTTGCATGAGCTTTTGTCATTATGCTCATCTGTTCTTCTCATCAGGTTTTGGTGGATGGGATGGCCAGCCAGCTGAGATCGCAAGGTGCTTCCGTCCCAGAAGTGGCTTCGTCTCTTACGTGTTAGAATCCAGTGTCACTTCATCGTCGTGTATCCGAGTTGGAGGCGACTAACACTGGTTAGTGCCCTTTTTCTTTTCTTCGCCTTTGTTGTGGACTGTTTTACCTTCTGACCTCGTTTTGTTTGATTACCTCTTGCTAGGAATGACTCGGCAGATTGCAATTCTTGAAGAAAAACATTCTCGAGATCAGGCTGAATTGGCCCAGCGATGCACTGATTTTGAGGAAAAGTACTCTCAAAGCCAGATTGAGCTGAGTCAGGTCTCCGGTGCCTTGGATGATGCCAATGCACTGAGTTGTTCTCTTCACGCTCAGCTCGACTCTGAAAAGGTGATACACGAAACTGTGCTTTGCCTTGCTGTGCTCCTATTACTTGCTTGGTTTTTTGAAGGAACCGACTTGTGTTTGCAGGAAGAAAAACGTATCCTTGCTGCTTCTCGTGACAATGTTGACAGGTTGTATCGAGATTCTAGCAATTCGTTGACCATCTTGGAAAGGAGTCATCGCTTCACCATGGAAGAATTAGACCTCCAACGTCGTAAGCTGCAGGAATCCATGGAGGAGGTAACCCGGCTTAAGCAGTTGATATCAGCGAAAGATGCCACTATCAAAGGGCTCCGAGCTTCCAAAAACTCTATTGCCCAGGAGTTAGAGAGCGCTCGACTGGCTGCTAAAACTGCTGAAGAAACTTCTGTTACTCTCAAGGCCCAACGCGACAAAGCCCTGGACAAGGCTATTCGGGCGGGACGAATCTTGATGAGGAGACCCGGCGTAGTTATTCCTAAAGACATAAGAGCTGACGTGAACGCCGCCCCTGATTCCTCGAGTCGCCCTTCTTCGTCGGTCGCTCCTGAGAAAGACGTTGCAAAATAGAAAAACATTTTGCATGCTCCAAGCGCGCGGTTTGCATGATTGAATATTTGTTAGAGGACACCAGTTTACCATTCGAATGACATAATTACTCTCTCATTGTATCAGAATTTGTTAGTTAATGAGTTCGGCAGTAATGACGCATGATGATTATGAATTTTGTTTGTGGGATATGGAAGTCATCCCCCGAATTATATAGGCGCGAGCATGTTGTACCGGTCTTAAGTTGCTGCCAACTTAAGTCGATTGCTGCGTTTGTAGGGCATAGTGGTCACCCTAAGTTAAGTACGCGTGAGCATGTTGCACCGCCTTAAGTCGTTGCCGACTTAAGTCGATTGCTCCGTCAGCAGGGCATAGTGGTCACCCCGAGTTAAGTAAGCGTGAGCATGTTGCACCGCCTTAAGTCATTGCCGACTTAAGTCGATTGCTCCGCTAGCAGGGCATAGTGGCCACCCCGAGTTAAGTAGGCGTGAGCATGTTGCACCGCCTTAAGTCGTTGCCGACTTAAGTCGATTGCTCCGTTAGCAGGGCATAGTGGTCACCCCGAGTTAAGTAAGCGTGAGCATGTTGCACCGCCTTAAGTCGTTGCCGACTTAAGTCGATTGCTCCGCTAGCAGGGCATAGTGGCCACCCCGAGTTAAGTAAGCGTGAGCATGTTGCACCGCCTTAAGTCGTTGCCGACTTAAGTCGATTGCTCCGTTAGCAGGGCATAGTGGTCACCCCGAGTTAAGTAAGAATGCAAGTCAATCGTGAATGAATTGAGTATCCTTGAGACCTCTTTTTTATTGATGACATATTTCCACTTTACAGAGTACATCTTCATCGTCCCAGCAGTTTTGAGGTACAGCTAGGGATAAAACTTTCTGAGGTGTTCTATGTTTCAGGAGTTCCCAACTTCCGTGCCATCCATCTGAGTGAGGCGATACGATCCGGGCCGAGTGACTTCTGCTACCACGAAGGGTCCTTCCCATAAGGGTGATAACTTGTGTCGTCCCTCCCCCGTTAGAATTTGGCGGAGGACGAGATCTCCTACTGAGAAGAATCGTTGTCGCACAGCCTTGTCGTGATAGCGCCTTAGAGTCTGCTGGTACCTTGCTGATTGGATTACTGCGTTTAACCGTTCTTCCTCGAGTATATCTATGTCCTCCAGCCTGGTGGTCTCAGCTTCTGCTATGCTTTCAAAGATCAGCCTTGGCGCCCCAAACTTGAGATCAACAGGTAGCACTGCCTCCGACCCATAGACCATGAAGAAAGGAGTGTTTTCATGCAAAGCTCGACTAGGTTGGGTTCTTAGGCTCCAAACAACATAGGGTAATTCCCTTATCCACTTTCCTGCGAATTTTTCATTCTTATCGAAGACCTTTTTCCTGAGTGCATCTAATATCATCCCGTTGGCTCGCTCAACTTGCCCGTTGGCTCTTGGATGGGCTACAGATGCATACTTGATCTGAATGCTCTTTTGCTCGCAGAAGTCAAAGAATTCTGAACTTGTGAAGTTGGATCCTAAATCAGTTATGATGCTGTTTGGTATCCCGAATCTGAATATTATGTCTTGTATGAATTCCACGGCCTTAGCAGAGGTTAGGGAGGCAATGGGCTTGAACTCTATCCATTTAGTGAATTTGTCGATTGCTACCAATACATGAGTGTATCCCCCTTGAGCTTTCTTGAAAGGTCCAATCATATCCAGTCCCCAGCATGCGAAAGGCCAAGTTACTGGTATGGTCTGCAGTTGCTGTGCTGGCAGGTGTTGTTGCTTTGACAAGTATTGGCAGGCTTTGCACCTCTGAACTAACTCGGCTGCGTCGTTCTTTGCTGTTGGCCAATAGAATCCTGACTTGAAGACCTTCCCGACTAGTGTTCTGGAGGCTGCATGTATTCCACATTGCCCAGCATGGACTTCCTCCAGAAGTTGCTTTCCAGTGGATGGGAGAATGCACTTCATGAAGACGCCTGATGCACCCCTTCTGTATAATGTCTCCCCAATAAGTGTATAGTGAGCCGACTGTCTTGCAATGCGCTCTGCCAAATTTTTATCGTCTGGTTCCTCTTCATTCTTTATATACTTAATGATCGGCCTTCTCCAGTCATCAGGGTCTGACTCGGGTTGATCTATGACGTTGCACTCTCCTATTTGATCCATTGAGATACTTGGCTGCAGAATTTCTTGCACGAAAACCCCGGGTGGGACCTGAGTTCGACCGGACCCCAGTTTGGACAGTACATCGGCTGCTGTGTTCCGATCTCTTTCTACATGATGAAATTCCAGACCCTCGAATTTATCTTCCAGTTTTCGGACGGCAGTGCAGTATTTTCCCATTGAGTCGCTTGAGCAATCCCACTCCTTGTTTATCTGACTGATGACTACCAGAGAGTCTCCGTATACCATTAATCTTTTGATACCCAACGATATGGCAATGTTCAATCCATGGATCAAAGCTTCATACTCGGCTGCATTGTTGGAGGCTGGGAATAGCAACTGGAGGGCGTACTTGAGGTGTTCGCCTCCAGGCGCAGTGAAGAGAATCCCCGCTCCTGCTCCCTGCAGCTTTAGTGAGCCATCAAAGTACATTCGCCATACTTCTGCAGTCTCCGGGTTGTCTGGTACTTGTTGTTCAGTCCACTCCAATACGAAATCAACCAGTGCTTGAGTTTTGATGGCAGTGCGAGGTCGGAACTCGATGTCATGAGATCCCAGCTCACAAGCCCACTTGGCTATTCGACCGATGGCTTCCTTGTTGTGAAGAATATCCCCTATTGGAAAACTTGTAACTACTATGACTTTGTGGTCGTCAAAGTAGTGACGCAGCTTGCGGGCAGTTAGAAGTACTGCGTACAATAGCTTCTGAACTTGAGGGTACTTTTTCTTTGAGGGGCCGAGGACTTCACTAATGAAGTAGACAGGATGTTGTATTGGATAGGCATGTCCTTCTTCTACTCGCTCGACTACTAACGCGGTACTTACCACGTGAGTCGTGCAAGAGATATACAGTAGCAAATCTTCAGCTGGTTGAGTTGTCGTGGCTCGCCGAGGTGGTTTTAGTACTGGTGGTGTTGTCAAGAATTTTTTCAGAGCATCTAGAGCTTCTTGCGCTTCTGAAGTCCACTGAAATTTATCCACCTTCTTGAGTAACTTATAAAATGGCAGACCTTTTTCTCCCAGCCTGGATATAAATCTGCTTAAAGCTGCCATGCATCCAGTAAGCCGCTGAACCTTCTTCTGCGATCGAGGTGCTTCCATCTTCATGATAGCTTCAATCTTATCCGGATTAGCTTCAATTCCCCGGTGGCTGACAATAAACCCGAGCAACTTTCCGGCTGGTACTCCGAAAACGCATTTCTCGGGATTAAGCTTCCATCTATACCGCCTCAGACTGTTGAAAACCAGTTGCAAATCTTCGATGAAGTCTTTTGAGTCCTGTGTTTTGATTACCACATCATCCACATAGGCTTCCACACGCTTGCCCCAGTGATCGGCTAAACATGTTTGAATGGCTCTCTGGTAAGTCGCTCCAGCGTTTTTGAGGCCAAACGGCATGGAGGTATAACAGAAAGCACCAAACGGAGTAATGAATGCCGTTTTTTCTTCATCTTCCTTTGCCAGACTGATCTGATGGTACCCGGAATAGCAATCCAGGAAAGACAGCATAGAACATCCAGCGGTGGAGTCCACCACCTGATCTATCCTCAGGAGCTCAAAAGGATCCTTCGGACAGTGTTTGTTGAGATCAGTATAATCAACACACATGCACCAATCCACTTTATTCTTTTTGAGTACAAGAACAGGGTTGGCAAACCACTCGGGATGTAATACTTCTCTAATGAATCCGGCTGCGACCAAGCGAGCTAACTCGGCGCGAATGGCCTCTCTCTTGTCAGGCGTGAAACGACGTAGTTTTTGCCGGATCGGCCTTGCCTGGGGGTAAACCTTCAGTTTGTGCTCGGCCAGTTCTCTTGGGACTCCCGGCATATCCGCAGGTTGCCATGCGAATACATCTCGGTTATCTTGCAGAAACTGGACGAGCGCGCTTTCCTATTTGTCATCCAGGCTGGAGCTGATGATAGCCGTCTTGCGCTCATCAGCGAACCCCAGGTTGATTCTCTTGGTTTCTTCAGTCGGCCGCATAGAGGTCGCGGTCTGAGCTTCGCTTGCCGGTACTGTGAGGTCCTCCTCAGGCTTAGAGTTCGCCATTGTGGAGGGAGCTGTCGATGGCTTGGCGGTGAGGGCTGCTTGAATAGCCACTCGGAAACACTCTGCGGCGCCTTGGAAGTCGGCGCGCACAGTTATGATCCCTTGTGGTCCTGGCATCTTCAGTATCATGTATGTGTAATGCGGAATGGCCATGAACTTGGCCAATCCAGGCCTCCCGATGATGGCGTTGTACCCGCAGTCGAAGTTCGCCACTTCAAACCTCAGGAACTCGGTTCTGTAGTTCTCCGGAGTTCCGAAGGTGACTGGCATGTAGATGTGGCCCAGCGGGTATTCCCCTTCCGTCGGCACGATGCCGAAGAAAGGAGTGTCCGACTCGTGTAGCTCTTTGAGGTGAACTCCCAAGCCTTGGAGTGTCCGGGGGAAGGTGACGTTGATGCTGCTCCCCCCGTCCACCAACACCTTCTTCACCCGGCTTTCTCGGATCACCGTATCGACGAGAAGCGGGTATTTGCCCGGATGGTTGAAGTTGAGCCATTGATCTGCCCGAGTGAAGGTGATCGGGTGCTCCGACCATCGGTATGGGGCGGGAGGGCCGGTGGTCGCCACCAGTATTTGGCGATCGTTGAGCTTTTGCTGTCTTCTGCTCTCCTGCGATCCGTGTCCGCCGAAGATGACGTTGACCTCCCTGTCAACGCGTGGAAAAGCTCCTCCTCCTCCTCCCTCCTCCTGCCGATGGGGTTGTCGTGGTTCATCTGGTCCTCCCCTCGGCGGAGGAGGAGGTAGAGGTTGGAAGGGCCGGCCGTGTCCGACGGAGTGCTTGAAGTCTCGGCAGTTACGAAGAGTGTGGCGCATGTCCTTGTGGTACGGGCACTGGGCGTCGAGGATGTCGTCCAACGTGCGTTCGCCTCCACGAGGTCCTCCTCGAGCGCGAGAGGCAGGTGGTCCGGCAGCGTGCACTTCTTCGCGAGGCCTCTTCTCCCATCGCTTGTCGGGTTGTTGGTTTGTGTCGTGTCGCGGTGCTGCTGGTGCGGGCTTTGCTCCTCCAATGAGGTCCTGGGCTCGCTCGTCGGCGGTGATGTAGAGGTCGGCTTCCCGGAACAGTTCCTCGGAGGTAGTCGGTGCCTTCTGTAGTATGGCTCGGACGAAAGCCGAGTCATTAGATCCTCTGTAGAAGTCCTCGATCACGGCCGCTTCCGTGACCTCGGGGATACGATTTCTCATGGTTTGAAACCTCTTGAGGTACGACCGGAGAGTCTCGTCCCCCCGGCGCTTGATGGATTTGAGGTCCCACGGTTGCGCCGGCTTGTCGGAGAGGGACTGAAAGTTGGCGGTGAAGCGTCGACTGAAGTCGCCCCAGACGTCGATGCAGTGTCGGGGTAGATCTCGCAGCCATTGCAGCGCGTCTTGCCCAAGGACAATGGGTAAGTACGCGGTCATCACGTCCTCGGACGCCCCGGCAGCTCGAGCAGCGGTGGTGTAGATGGCTAGCCAACCCCATGGATCCTGCTTAGGTTCATATTTGTCAACGTTGGATACCTTGAAGTTGGGAGGCCATTGGATGGGCCTAAGGCGCGGAGTAAGAGCGGACACTCCGCATGTGTCCTCCTGTCGTCGGGGGCGATGTCTGTCCCGGGGAGGGGAGTTGTGATTGTGGTTCCTCGACCGCCCCCGGGTGATTCCGCTAGTTGAGGCCGTTGCCGACTCAGTTCTGGTAGCTTGGCTCTGGGTCGGGATGCCGTGATCCCGGTCATACTCCTCCCGACGGCGAATCTCGTTCTCATGCCGCCGCTCGCGTGAAGCATTGATGGAGCTTCGCGCGTCTCGGCGACTGTTGATGGCGTGTCGTAGGTCGTTCGGCGGGTGAGCAAGCGGTAGAAGGTGGTTGGCCGCCTGGGTGAACAGTCGTCGGTAGCCATCGGCGTCAGGAGTCCGTGGAAGTCCCTCAGCTATCCGAGCCAGTACCCCTCCGACTTCGCTCGGCGTGTTCATAGCTCGGGCGAAGTCGGGGTTCAGGTTGCGCCCGAAGAATGGATTCTCTCGACGCTGCCTTGCATCCTGTTCAGCCTGTTCCTGAGCTCGTCGGCGATCACGTCGTCGGGAGTTCCTTCGTTCTCTGAAGACGCGTTCTTCCGGAGTTTCTCCTACCTCTGAGACCTCGTCTCGCGAGACAGGCTGTTCCGGATTCCGCTCTCCGGCTGCGTGATGTCGTCGAACGTTCCTGCGCCGGTTCCTCCGTCGACGGGACTCTCGTTGAGGCGGTTCCTCCCCGGGTACAGTCGGCTCGTCGTCGGAGATAATGGGCGACTCCACTCTCCCGATGAAGAGGACGTCGGGGTAGAACGGCGCTGCTGTGGTGGTGATCTTCTTCCCGTCCCCCTTTGAGGCATGAGGGACGGAAAGAGCAACTTGCTTCCCCCTGATTACCTTTTTTCTTGCGATCTGTGTCCACTCTTTTGTCGGAGAAGTAGGCAGCGGAGTTCTCCGGGTCAGCGAGCCCTCGGCTCCCGGCTTTCCGGAGACGATCCTCATCCGGAGAGCTGGAGGTTGTGCTTCTCCGGTATTTTCGGAATTTGTTGGGGGAGACCTTTTTTCTGGCAGATCCGCGATACGGTGCAGAATTCCTTCTTCATCCGCTACAAATGAAATTGTTCCGAAGCAGAGCACGGATCCGGGACGCAGGGTGATCTTGCTGTAGAAGGAGATGGCCATTGAGCTAGCTTGGATTATCGACACACCCCCTACCTGGCGCGCCAGCTGTCGGTGTTTTGGGTCCGACCGCACACCCGGGGTTGCCCCTCAAGGTGTTTTAGGAGTAGGACTGTGTCGATAACTGTAGCAAAATGGTTCGCGCTGATCGCACGAGGGACAGTGGGCAAGTTTTACAGGTTCGGGCCGCTTAGAGATGCGTAACACCCTACGTCCTGATGAGTATGCTTGATGGATGTGGCTACAAGGGAGCTCTCTTGATCGAGAATACAGAGAGTTGATTTGGGTGGCTAAGTAAAGGGTCGATCGTTCTGAAGGGGTGCCCCCTAGGCCTTATATACTCGACCGTGGGGCAGTACACATGGATAAGATAGCAACGAGTAGCTAAAAGATAGTGAACCTCTTGAGATTATCCCTACGTAACCCTCGCCGACTTATCCTCGCGTGGCTTCGTTGCATGGAGGCTCCGGCGCGGGAAAGTTGGATCTTTGTTGCGGTCATTCGTTCGATGCTGCGGGCCGTCCGGGCTTGTACCTATCCGGCCCCATGTCGTTCTGCTTCGCTGGCTGTTTCTCCCCAGGCCCACGAAAGAATGACCTTACGATTTATTGGGCCCTTGGGCCTTTCGTGAGGTCCTTTACTCTTTTAGTGGACCCGGGGGATATCTATCCCCCACAAGGAGTCCCTTAAATCTAAGCTTCGGCATGACACAACCCTTGTGCAACATGCAGCTCGGGTCCCCCTGCCAGTTGGCCGAAGTGAAATTTAGAGTCGTGGCGGAGCATATTAGTACTTGGGACTTGGTGCAAGAATATTTGGCAAATAAGACATTTCCAACTTCTGGTTGGTGGGCAATGCCAAAGAAAAAGGAAGAAGGGAATAAATATGAACTTGTACAACTTCCCTACCGGTTTAAATTTCATAAAAGCTTCAGCAAGCCTTGCACCGAATGGTTGGAATTAATAGAAACAATGTGCAATGAGATTCTTGGGAATTACACGAAGAAAGAAGATCAGTTGATGGCAACTGACTTCGGCACCCGGGAAAATTGAAGACTGAATCAAGTGATGAATGCTCTTAACTTCGGATATCTAGATTATGAAAGGCTTAACGAAGGGGCCAGAGGAGCAAAGAAAAAGAGGGTTGTAAGTATTCTAAAAAGGCAAGCCATGCGGTCCATTGAAGAAGATCAGAGGGCTGGTAAAAAACAGAAAATTTTAGTGGAGCCGAATGATTTGGCTCCCAAGAAACGAAAGTCTACCAAGATAGCTCCTACCGAGACGAAGGTAAAAGGTGTACCAGAAAAGACTACCGGTACTTCTTCGTCTTCCTTTATCGGTGTTTCAGAAATATTGAAGGTAATGACTGAACCCTTCCCATTTGCCATGCTAAGTCCCCTGAGGTCGGATCTGACTAGCCTATTGCAGTCAAAGCAGAAGGGAATTGAACAAAGCTCAGGAGGGAAGGAGACTGCTTAAACAACTGGGGGAAATGATGGGGGTCAGAAGAAACAACGAATGATGAACGTAATGAAAGCTATCCATAAGACCCCGCCCTCAGCCTCGGCGGAAAAAATTATTGTGATTGCTAATGCCAATGGTAATACTGATGCCAAAGCTGAGAGGCCATGCCAGAAGCTGAAAACCTCGGGACCACAATGTTAGAGATTGACAGAATTATAGCTGATGTGGCTCCCGAGAAGGACATAGCTGAAGTAACCACTGATAGGGCTTTGGCCTTAAAATGAAAGTGTTGAAAAAGGCTTCTTTGGAGGACACAAAGTTGGACCTATGGCACTTTAGCGGCCAAGAACTCTTCGATAAAGATATTTCTGAATTTAAAGAACTCGCCATTGCTGGCGGTTATAAGCTCGGATCTGTGCTCTTTGGCGACATCGACGAAGAGATTCTAGGGTGCATCCCCGACCGCGCTGGAGCAAAAATTGTTAATACTCTGTCAAAAAGTATTGGATTTCTAAAGCTCGAGCGGGATCTTAGCAACTATAGAAGGCAACATATTACTGGGAGCTTATTCTACTCGAACTTTAAGGTATAAACTTTGATGTTTGCCTCTTTGACTTTTTAATTTTTAAATTTCTAGATTTTTGGGTTAACTTCTGCTTTTTGAAAGAGCTTACTCCTGAGTAAAGCTTTGAATATAGGAAAAATGAACTCGTTATCAATAACCCGGAGAAGAGAGTGAAAGAACTTGAAAATTTTCTGGCAGAGAAAGATTCAAAGGTTAAAAATATCGAAGTGGACCTAGTTGAAGCTCATCTTTGGATTAAGGATCAAGTTGTTTGCATTTCTGATCAAGATAAATAGCTTCAAGAAGTACATTCACAATTAAAGGAAGTTGAAAACCATTATGAGCATGAGGTCAAAGGTTTAAAAGATAAGGTCAAAGCCGAAGCAGAAAAAATTCTTAAATTATCTGAAGCCCTAACATTGCTTCGGGAGACCTGCTCAGGCTTCGTAGCTTGATGCTCCTCCCGCCTGCATGAGATTTTTAGCTCAGTTGGGGAAATATCAGGAGAAAAGTATTACTCTACCGAAGACATTCCAAAGGCACTTGATTTCGTGGAAAAAGAAATTAATGAATTTAACGAAGTGATGGAAGGGCATGGGGACTTTTGTGCGCTAGTGGCCGCCCATGGAACAGCTAACATTTTTGCAAAAGCTGGGTGCAAACATTTAAGAGATGTTAATAAACCCATCTTCACTATCTCTCTAGCCGACTTAGTTAATATTCTAGCTGAAGCCAGAAGTATAGGTAACAGATTTATTGCTCAAATCTGGACTAAGGGCGGCCGAGAGGCTGCTGGAGATGAAGCTCAAGCTTTGCTTGGCGGTATGGCAATTTTTTTACTTTCGTGTTTTTATTTCAGATTTTTCCTTATTACGCTTCTCAATACCTTTGCCTTGTTTTTAGGGCGATGTTGGTGAAGACTGATGAGCCGAAGCTTACTCTGAAGCTCTGAAGGAAGCTTCGAAAGCTTTTCTTTCTTCTGCTAGTGACTGAAAAAACACTTTTGAAGCTTCTTTGTACAAGAAAAACGTACTATTCAGCAAAGAGTTGTGATTGAATGTAAAAAAAATTGTAAATATTTGTGGATACCTCATAATGTTGCTTTACCTTTTATTCCACTATTGTTTGCTTTGCTATGGACGAAACCAATGCTCCTAGCTTTTTGAGCCGAAGGCAAAAAACACCTTCCCTTCTTTTTGTTCACATCGAAGCACCTTCAAATCAGTATCAAAGAATGGTCCTTTCATACGTAACGAAGCATCTTTGCGCTGAGGGCAAAAACCTTTATTTTCCTATTGTCTCCATTTATAATGAAGCATCTTTGTGTTGAAGGCAGAAACCTTCTCTTCTTCTTTGTTAGTGCCTTATGTGATATGTCATGATGCGATGAAGCTACAAATGTCTAATGTATGTTCGTATGAATGCAGAAGATGATGTGATGAAGTATGCAAACGTATGCTGAAGATAAAAAACTCACATAAATACACACCCAGACTCTGCATCCCCTTAGGAACGACTTTGAAGTCTCTTCACCTTTTACTTAGGTGGTATTTCAGATCTGCATTGCCTTAGGAACGACTTTGGAGCTAAGCTCTGCATCCCCTTTGGAATGACTTTGGAGCTTCTTCACCTTTGACTTTGGTGGTATTTTAGCTCTGCATCCCCTTAGGAACGACTTTGTAGCTAAGCTCTGCATCCCCTTAGGAACGACTTTGGAGCTTCTTCACCTTTGACTTAGGTGGTATTTTAGCTCTGCATCCCCTTAGGGACGACTTTGAAGCTTCTTCATACTTTTTTACACTCGATGGTGTAATCTCAGATCTTTACATTTTACATGTGGGGGAAGCTAGCCCTTGTATTGCACAGGGCCGCGCAAGAAAAAAATGAAGATTACAACCTATGGCCCCAATAAAAACCTTTCTCCCCTCTTGAAAGGAAAAGGGTGCCATAAGAAAAAGGGAAAAAAATACATGGTTTACACATAATATCTCTGAAGCTCATCTGTATTCCAAGATCTTGGAACATCATTCCCATCCATGTCTTTCAACCTGTATGATCTGGGTCTTGACGAAGACACTACCAAGAAGGGACCTTCCCACTTGAGTTGTAGCTTCCCCACTGTGTCTGGGTTGGCTATTCTTCGAAGCACCAAATGTCCTAGCTTAATATTCTTTAGTATTACTTTTCTGTCTCGCCACTTGACTGTTTCGGCTTGATATTTATTGATGTGGTCTATTGCTTGAGGTTTGACTTCTATATTGTCTTTTGTTATTTTGTAAGCATCTTCGTTCTCTGCCGAAGCTAGAGTCCTTATTGATCCTATTCTTGCTTCTTTTGGTGCTATTGCTTCATCCCCGAATAAAAGCTTGAACGGAGTAAACCTTGTGATTTTGAGACAACAGTGTTATGATTCCATACCACTTTTACCAATTCATTTGGCCACTTTCCTTTTGGCAGATTGAAGATTGATTTCATTATTCCTGTGATGATGATTTTGTTAGCTCGCTCTACCAATCCATTGGATTCTGGATGTCTCACAGATGCAAAGTGTATCTTTGTGCCAATCTAATCACAAAAAGTTTTAAATGTTTCATCATCAAATTGGGTTCCATTATCAACCGTGATAGCCTTTGGCACACCGAACCAGCAAACGATGCTCTGCTGGAAGAATTTTTGGACTATGGCCAAAGTGATCATAGCTAGGGGTTTAGCTTCGATCCATTTTGAAAAGTACTCCACTGCTACCACAACATATCTCAAGTTCCCTTGTGCTGGTGGAAGTGGGCCTAGTAAGTCTAAGCCCCACCTTTGCAGTGCCAAGTGGGCTGAATCAGTTGAGTTAGAGATGAAGGTTGCTTTTGATCTCTAGCGCACTTCTGATAGTTTTCACATTTTTGAACTAGATCCAATACGTCCGAAGCTTCCTTCAGCCAATAAAATCCTTGTCTGAAAATATTTTCAAGGAGAGGCCTAGATCCTATATGAGCTCCGCATATCCCTGCGTGTATCTCTGTCATTAGTTCTTGACCTTCGGCTCTAGACAGACATTTCAATAGTGGAGAACAAACTCCTTGTTTGAATAATTCCCCTTCTATGATCATATATGGTCTTGTCCTGGCTTGCATCCTTTTTATGTAAGCTTCGTCATCCGAAGGATAATTGCCTTGGAGGAAAGATACAATTTTAGTTATCCAATCCTCGATGCGCACAGGTGAAATTGTAAGCACCGCTCGCTCCATGAGCTCGACTGAAGGTACGTTGAGAGTTTCGAAGAACACTTCTGAGGGGAGTGGGAGCCCCTGCACCGCTGATTTAGCTAGTAAATCTATCTACTCATTTTCTCCTCTTGGAATGTTTTTCACTGAAAAACCTTCGAAAGAGGCTTCCATTCTTCGGACTATGTCAAGATACTTTTCAAGCTTTAGGTCTCTTGCTTTGCTACTTTTATCAATGTGCCCTGTGATGACTTGTGAATTAGATTTGAGAACTGCCCTTCTTTTATCCCCATTGCCCTAAGCTTTTGAATCCCTAAAAGAAGGGCTTCATACTCTGCAATGTTATTTGTGCAGTTGAACACCAATCTAGCCGCATAGTAGGTTTTGATTTTGGATGGTGAGATTAGAATAGCAGTTGCATCTGCACCAAAGGTTCCCCATGATCCATCATAGAACACTATTCAAGCTTCGGTGTCTGTTATGCCTCCTTCTTCATGAGCCCCTGGCGTCCAATCAACAATGAAGTTTGCTAACGCTTGGGATTGAATCGAGGATCTATGAACAAAATCAATAGTGAATTCATTCAGTTCTGCAGTCCATTTTCCAACTCTTCCTGTAGCTTCTCTGTTTCTTATGATGTCCTTGAGAGGTTGGGATGAAGGTACTATGATGTGGTATGACTGGAAATAATGCAGAAGCTTTCTAGAGGCCATTAGCACAACATATAGTACCTTCTCTAGCTCTGTGTAATTTCTCTTCGACTGACTCAACACTTCGGAGACAAAGTATATTAGGACTTGCTTTTTTGCTTGTTCGTCTTGTCTCTCTTGCACCAGTGTTGCATTGACTACAATGTGGGAAGCAGCCACATACAGTAGCAACAAAGCTCCTGATGAAGGTGGAGTCAATGTTGTTAGTTGTATAAGATATTGCTTCAGATCTTCAAAGGCCTTTTGTTGAACTGGTCCCCATTGGAAAACTTCGTCTGACTTTAGCACTTTGAAGAATGGTAAATTCTTTTCTGCTAATCTTGAGATGAATCTATTCAAAGATGCCAGCCTCTCTGTTAGTCTCTGAGCACCTTTTCTTGTCTTCGGTGGCTCCATCCAAAGTATAGCTTCTATTTTGCATGGGTTGGCTTCAATTCCTTTTGTTTACACTAGGCATCCAAGAAAATTTCACTTCTTCACCCCGAAGACACATTTCTCTGGATTTAGCTTGAGGCCAGCCTTCCTGAAGTTGGCAGATGTTTCTTGCAAATCAGCAATGTGGTTTTCTTGCATTGTGCTTTTGACTATGATATCATCAACATATGTTAAAACATTCTTGCTGATCTAAGTGCTAAGAACTTTGGAAGTCATCCTGCTGAATCTTCCTCTAGCATTCTTGAGCCCCTGGAGCATCCAAAGGTAGTAGTAAGTTCCACTAGGAGTTATGAAGCTTGTTTTGGGCTCGTCCTCCTTCCTCATCCAGATTTGATGATAGCCTGAGTAGCAGTCCAATAGACTCATGAGCTCCGAAGTGGCTACCACATCTATGAGGGAATCTATTCTTGGCAAAGGGAATTCATCCTTTAGGCACGCCTTGTTGAGATCCGTGAAGTCAATACACATTCTCCACTTTCCATTGGCTTTTTTACCATAACAGTGTTGGCTAGCCATTCTGGGTATGTTACTTCTCTGATGACCCCGACATTGAGAAGCCTTTTAACTTCATTTCTTGCCCCTTCGGCTTTATCATCGAACATCTTCCGAAGCTTCTGCTTCCTCGGTCTGACAATTGGGTCTACATTGAGTGAGTGTTCAATAACCTCTCTGTTGACACCAGAAAGATCATTAGCTTACCAAGCAAAAACATCCTTGTTATTGAACAAGAATTTTAACAGAGCTTTTTCTTGTTCATCAGACAATTGGGACCCAAACAACACCTTCTGCTCAGCTATGTCTTCGCACAGAAGCATATACTTTAGTTGATCCGCTGAAGCAGCCTTATCTCTTATATACTTATACTGCTGGTGAGTTTCGGCTTCATCTATATTATAAATGGCCTTTGAATCTGTCCAATTCCCTTTGGCCCTTCTAGCAGCTTCTTGGCTTCCATGCACAGCAATAGAACCTTGGTCAGATGGTATCTTCATACATAGATATGCTAGATGGAGTATTGCTTCAAAGGCGTTCAATGTCCCTCGTCCAATGATTGCATTATAAGGATAGTCCATATCTACAATGTCAAATACAACTTGCTCTGTTCTTGGTTGTGAACATAACCAAAGGTGATTGGCATTGTTATTTTCCCAAGGGCCACTATCTGCCTTCCTCTGAAACCACACAAGGGGTGCGCTGCATCATGTATTTTGTCATCATGTTCTTGCATCTGCCTAAAGGCTTTTGCGAAGTTAATGTCTGTTGCATTGCCCATGTCTACGAGAACATTCTGAACCAGAAACCCTTTGATAACACATGATATGACCATGGCGTCATTATGGGGGTAATCCTTGAGTTGAAGGTCTTCCTAAGAAAATGTGATTGGTACATGAGACAATTTGGATTTGATGAAGGGTCCTTGCACTCCGACATGTTGTACCCTTCTCTGTGCTTCCTTCTTCTGCTTCTTGTTGGTTGGTTCAGAACTTGAGCCACCTGTGATTGGGAGCACCAGCTTCGTAGCCGAAGGTGTCACACCTTGCGAAGCCATTGTTGTGGTCGTGGAAGTGAGTTCACCCACGGTGGGCACCAATGTTGACCACTTGTTCTAAAATGTTATGAATCAAGAACAAGGCAACACAATTGTTAAAGATTAAGGACCTTCATGCTCCGAAGCATTATCTTCTTTTGGATATAATAGTTTTTAGACGAAGGTCATGAAGGTCACACCTTCATCACTTATGAGAATAAGAGTCCATGGAGATAATAGATGTTATTCATTCATCCCTTCATATATTTACTTCGTAATATATATATATATATATATATATATATATATGGACATTAACAGAATTTATATTACATCAATACCTTTGGCTTGATTGAAGGTGTTGACACGAGAGCAATTACAATCCAGCGTGAACAGTATTTATAGGCATAGGACGTAGCCCGAGTAAAAATGCATTTTGACCTTAACATGTACTCATAATCATAATTGTAACATAAATCATCAGGGATTAACTAGTCTTTTCCTCTTCGGCTCGACATCATGCTTGATCTTCGTTGCCACCTTAAGCCGAAGCTAGCGTCCTTCGGCTGTAGCTTCGGCATTCGTCATTATCGCTTTCAGACAATGTCTTCATCTCGAGGACCTTCAGTGGGGAAGAAGATCCTCAATATCACTTTACGAACGATAGCTTCATCTTAAGGACTTTTGGTGGAGGAGAAGACCCCCAACAGACGATAGGTTCCATATTATAGAAGTTTGAGGTTTAATCTAAAAAATCCAGACCCTAGATTAAATTCTTTTTAACTAAGCTCAGACTATAGGTTCATTCTAACTTTTCCTAGAGTTTCTTAAAGAAAAATGCCACAGTCGATGAATGCGGGTCGTCTAGGACCACATAATCTCAAACCAACAGATTGGATTGATCTAGTCGAAGTGGTACGCGGATCTAATCACGACCGCCCCAAAGAAGATCAATGGTCCCACTAATCTCCTCCATCTCTGACCAAGAATACCAGCGGCGCTCTCACCACTCTGGTAGCGCCATGGCCGGCATCCGCACAACCAACCCTTAGGAGCCCCATTTTTGTTCAAACAACTGCTAAGTGAAGTTGGCGGTATGACAAATTCTACGAAGGGCTTCTTACCGATGATCATGCTATGATGCCCTCGGTCCTCGGTGTCTAGCGGCTCCTTGTCTAGCAAGATCTACTCCCTGCGTCGTTGGTCGTCCCCTGCTCTTGAAACCGACGTCCATAAGTCCAGCGCGCTCCAGCGAAGGCACACTGGTACCCCCAGATGCCCAACCGACCATAGCAACCCAATTTCCCCCACGACGGATCTCTCTCCTGCTCTGCTCGACGGCGTAGCGATGGTGCCCTCTGGATTGCTCGGTTTGATAGGATGAGGGGGTCGCATGCTTCATATATACTTGTGGGGCAAATCCTTGGGGGATATGCATGACAACAAATCCCAACTAAACAACGGATGTACTGTTGCTCATTATCAAACAAGTACACAAGCAACTCTAGGAGATGAAGTAGGCCACATAGCCTAACCCATCATACAGTGGTGTAGCCAGGCCAAAATCGAAGCCTAGGTATCACCATTGGGAGGGGAGGGGTAGTGAAGCGTTGTGGATAGGGATGAGACCACCACTAGTCTACACATCTAGTGTTTTGCATCTAGCCCCCTTATTTCCTCAAATTATCCTCTGAACACCCTTCTTCCCCATCCCCGAAATGTAGAGGTAGTGGAGGGATGGACTAGTAGATTCCTGTCTTGGCCGGCCATGTCAGCCTCACCGGGGAGCACTATGGGCCTTTTCTAGTAGAGCCGCACCCATGACAAACGACAACATATGTTTCGAGAGCGCATGCGAGCACTTGTGTGGTTGATAGGGTTGTGGCGACACCCAGTGTGGCATCATTATCTAGCTAGTACTTAATAGGGGAGTGCACTAAGGAAGAGCCTCATGAACGTTGTACATAATTGATTCTAAACAATCTTCTCCTTGCCATTGATTGTGTTCCGTGCCTTCTTTCTTCCTATCCACTATAACGCATTGCTAACATTACCCTACTTATAAAATACAAATTGAACATAACTTGATACATAATTCTAAGTTGCGCAATTTCTTATGATTTGTGAAAATATAACCTATAATACCTCTAACATAGAATTCTAAACTACCAACGTTTATTGTTCTCAAGAAAAACTAGCCAAACAAGTCCAAATAGTTTCTTTTACACACATCTATATCATTATAGCAATAGTAATATAAAGTGACATTATCACACATTGTTTCACTTACATATGCTTTCACCTATGGGATGTTTTATCATAGTTAGATTATTAAAATCCAGATTATACATATAATTATTATAATAATCATTATAAATTATAATAATTAGAGTATTTGAGTCAATGGGTTATGGTTGGTTAAAGTGAAAATTTTCTATCTTACCCTTTGTAGTTTGGTAAGTTGGACAACTCTAAGTGCAATCAAACCCTAATGAGGGTTTTGGCATTGATGACCACCAAATTAGAGGATTAATGAGATTTATCAAGATGACAAGCAGGGAATCGAAAAAGGAAGATGTTGTATAGGTTGGAGGACCCTCCCAATCACTAATCATGGCTTTGTTGACTCATGAAGATTTAAATTATTTTACATTTTGTATCTTGAGTTTAGGAAAAGTCGTACTATCAAGAGAACTCAAGGACAATTATTCAACTATTGAACTAGATGCTTAAAAATCCAAGATTAACATCCTTATACCTAGCCAAATCAGCCACCAAAATTTTGTCTACTATATCCTAGTTTGGCTAGGGCGGCAGTGCCGCTCATAATCTATTCGTTGGACTGAGGGGTATATATAGCCATCAGCTCGACCCCAATGGCTAGAACGTTTTCCTCACATCGTACTATTACAGAACAGACAAGTGGTCAACTCTCTCCTCCATTGTTGCCCCTCAAGCTCTCAAGCCAATCCTTGATTTCCACCACTAAAACTTGAGCGAAGACATCAAACTTCGATTAGAGAGTGTACCTACTGATTCCCCATATCCAAAGAGCATTTTGTTCACGTTTGGTTCGCAGTTCTAGGGTTTATTACTCTTGGAGCTTGCTCCTAACCAACTAGGTGTCTCCCTTGTGGTTGCTAACTTGTGTGGCAGTTTTGGAAGGTTGGTAACTTTCGTTTGCAGCTCAGAAACCATCCCTCATTTAAAGAGTAAACTCCCTTGATTTGAGAACGAGGGTAAGGAAAGCTTTTGTGGCAAGTTTGTATTATTTGTCGAGTACCATAATTAGGGGTACCCCCAATGCTCCTAATCATGGCTGGTAAACACCCTCAGACCAACTGACGGGTGCGGTTCAAGTCAAGGCTTCGTCTACCCAAGGGACGCGATCTCACCCGAGCCCAGCCTCGGGCTGGAGCAATAGTCCCAGACGAGTTCATGCCTCGCCCGAGGGTATCCTCAAGCAGCGGGCGCCCCCTCGGCTCTCCCGAAGCCCGGCTCGGGCAGGCTTCATTGTGAAGCAACCTTGGCCAGACCGCCTCACCAACCGACCTCTTCGCAGGCGCATTCAATGCAGGGGACGCCTGACGCCGTATCCTGACACACGCGCCTCAGTCAGCCAGGCCGAAGTGACTGCAGTCACTTCGCCCCTCTTCTTTACTGTCTGATGTGACAGGAAAATAGCGCCGCTTGCTCCGCTCCGACTGCCGTGTCAACCACCCAGGCAAAGACTGACAACAAGTCACGATCAACCATCGAGTTTGGCCTCGGGCGCAACAGGAAGCTCTGCCTCGCCCGACCTCAGGCTCCGGCCTCGGGAGGATGTTTCTGCCTCGCCCGACCTCAGGCTCCGGCCTCGGGAGGAGGTCTCCGCCTCGCCCGACCCCGGACTCGGCCTCGACCCCGGTCTCGGGGGGAATCGTGTCCTCGCCCGACCCCGGCCTCGGCCTCAAGAGAAGTCTTCGCCTCGCCCGACCTTGGGCTCGGACCGACCGCGCCAACAGGGGATACATCATTACCCTATTCCTAGCCTGCTCAGGCTACAAGGAATAAGGCCGGCGTCCCATCTGGCTTACCCTGGCGACGGGTAATGATGGTGCCCCGTGTGCACCATGACACCGGTGGCTCTCAGCCCCTTACGGCAGCAAGGAGACGTCAGCAGGATCCTTGCCGCGCTGCCAGCTGTGCTCCTATAGGAGTCAGGCGCTCCTCCGACGGCCACGCTATCACGTGTACAGGGCTCAAGCTCTCCCCCGACGGCCACATTGGCATGTACACAAGGCTTAGGCACTCCTCTGCCGGACACGTTAGCGCATAGCTACACCCCCCGTTGTACGTCTGGACCCTCTCCTTGCATCTATAAAAGGGAGGTCCAGGGCCATCCTGGAGGGGGGTTCGCGCGAGGGAAGGAGCGGATGAACGGGCTCCCACTCTCTGCCTCACTCTCCCTCACGCGACGCGCTTGTAACCCCTACTACGAGCGGCACCCTGGTGCAGGATAATACAAGGCTTGCCCCACATCTTGTGTTCCATCCCGCGCCAACCCATCTGGGCAGGGGCATGTAGCGATTTTACTCGTCGGTCTAGGGACCCCTCGGGTCCAAAACATCGACAGTTGGCGCGCCAGGTAGGGGCCTGCTACGTGTTGACGAACACCTTCCCATTGAGTTCCAGATGGGGAGTCTTCAGCAACCTCTTCAGCCCGGGACGATGCTCCGCTTTGAGAGTCTCGAGTTCATGTCCCTCGACGGCAGCTACGACATGGTACTTCTCCCCTCGCGGCGCGACGACAACGATGGTCTCCGTCACGCCCGGCGGTGGCGAGCTCGGCGACAGCATCTCCCCGCGGCAGAGGAGGAGCGCTCCGGTCGTCCTCGCCACCCTCCTCGCCAGAGGAGGCGGAGACGAGGCAACCATGGCCATGCAGGAGGCGGCACCTTGACGGCTGTCGCACCAGAGCGAGTCGACGACGCCGGCACTCCCCCGGGGGACATGTTGGGCATTGCCCTCGCACCTGAGACGACGGCGGGTGTCACTTCCCCACGAAGTGTCAACCCCAAGCGGACTGATGACGCCAGCACCCTCGCAAAGGACCTGCTGGGCGTTACCCACGTACCTAAGATGATGGTGCCCTCCGCCCCCGACGCGACCTCACCATCATCCATCGACCAAGAGGTATCGTCCGTTTTCCATCCCGTACCTTTTCGATTCAGCTTCAATCCACCTAGCGACCCCGCTACGGTGAGCGCCTTCGTAAAGGCGTATCCAAACCTTCCGGGGTACCACATGTGGTCGACCTGGGACCGACTGACAGCCGTCTCAACCTTCGGACCGGTGGGTTCCGAGGAAGAGGACGACCCCGACTCCGGTTGGGATTTCTCTGGCCTCAATGACCCTGGTGCCATGCGGGACTTCATGACCGCATGTGACCACTGCCTCTCCGGTTGTTCTGACGATGGCCATGACCTTGACGACGAAGGTTACGGCCCAAGTCGCGAATGTTTCCACGTCGATCAGGGAGATCACAATGAAGGCAACCACCTCGGTATGCCGGAGGTTGATGATCCCCCTGGGCCCGCATCTCGCGTTGACATCCTGCGGGAGCTAGCTGTGCTCCCAGTCCCTGCGGGGGGTCAGGACATACAGCTCGAGCAAATCCGTGAGATGCAGGTCCGGGTCGACGGGGAAGCAGGCCGGCTTGTGCAGCTCCAACAGAACATCGAACAGGAGTGGGCAGGACGAACACTCGCTGGAGAAGCCTGTCATCGGGCCCAAAACATCCGGCGCCGCATCGTCGACAGTGCCAGGGTAGCGCTGCCCCCGGCCGTCAGCGGGTCCGGCCAGGACCTAGCTGCAGCGGCGATGCTACTTTGAGCCATGCCAGAACCATCCGCCACCGAGGGACGGCGCATTCAGGGCGAACACAGGATCTCCTGGAAGGCGCCGCAGTTCGACGAACCGAGAGCTCCGCCTCCCGGAGGCGAGCTGACCCCTCAGAGCATCACGCGGTGTCCTCCCGGCGCATTCTAGAAGCCTCGGTCCATCTCGAGCGCACGCGGGACGAGGCGCCTGCCGCCCGGGATCGCCTCGGTAACGAGCACCACCATCTCGACCATCGAGCCCGCCTCGACGAGAAGGTGCGCCGAGGCTACCATCCCAGGCGTGGGGGATGCTGCAACAACAAGGAGGATCGCAGTCCTTCACCCAAACCACCCGGTCCGCGGGTCTTCAGCCAGGACATATGACGAGCGTCGTTCCTTGCCCGTTTCCGAGCCCCGACTACCATCACCAAGTACTCAGGGGAGACGAGGCCGGAGCTGTGGCTCGCGGACTACCGACTGGCATGCCAGTTGGGAGGGGCGGATGATGACAACCTCATCATCCGTAATCTACCCCTTTTCCTCTCCAACGCTGCCCGAGCCTGGCTGGAGCATCTGCCTCCTGCGCAGATCTCCGGCTGGGACGATCTGGTCTAGGCTTTCACGGGAAACTTCCAAGGCACGTACGTGCGCCCTGGGAACTCGTGGGATCTCCGAAGCTGCCGCCAGCAGCCGGGGGAGTTCCTCCGAGAGTACATCCGGCGGTTTTCGAAGCAGCGCACCGAGCTGCCCAACGTTACCGACTCGGATGTCATCGGGGCTTTCCTCCCCGGCACCACGTGTCGAGACCTGGTGAGCAAACTAGGGCGCAAGACTCCCAACCGTGCGAGCGAACTGATGGACGTCGCCACCAAGTTCGCCTCGGGTCTGGAGGCGGTCGAAGCCATCTTCCGAAAGGACAAGCAGCATCAGGGAGAGCCGAAGAAAGATGCCCCCGAGGTGTCTGCCCAGCGGGGCACAAAGAAAAAAGCCAAGAACAAGTCGCAAGCGAAGCGCGATGCCGCTGACGCGGATCTCGTCGCTGCGGCCGAGCACAGGAACCCTCGGAAACCTCCTGGAGGGGCCGGCGCGTTCGACAAGATGCTCAAGGAGCCGTGCCCCTATCACCAGGGGCCCGTCAAGCACACCCTCAAAGAATGTGTCATGCTCCGACGCTACTTCCATAAGACCGGGCCTCCGGCGGAAGATGGCAAGGGCCATGACAACAACAAGAAGGAGGGCGGCAAGGAAGAGGAGTTCCCGGAGGTCCACAACTGCTTCATGATGTACGGCGGGCAGGCGGCGAACGCCTCGGCTCGACACCGCAAGCAGGAGCGCCGGAAGGTTTGCTTGATGAAGGTGGCAGCGCCGGTCTACCTAGACTGGTCCGACAAGCCATCACCTTCGACCGAGGCGACCACCCCAACTTCGTGCCAAGCCCAAAAAGGTACCCGCTCATCGTCGATCCGATCATCGGCAACGTTAGGCTCTCCAAAGTCCTCATGGACGGAGCCATCAACCTTAACATCATCTATGCCGAGACCCTAGAACTCTTGGGGGTTGATCGGTCCGAGGTCCGGGCTGGTGCGGCACCCTTCCACGGGATCGCGCCCGAGAAGCGAATCCTACCCCTCGGACGGATCGACTTACCCGTCTGCTTCGGGACTCCCCCCAACTTTCGAAAGGAAGCTCTCACCTTCGAGGTCGTCGGGTTCCGAGGAACCTACCATGTGGTGTTGGGAAGACCATGCTACACCAAGTTCATGGCCGTCCCCAACTACACCTACCTCAAGCTCAAGATGTTGGGCCCAAACGGGATCATCACCGACGGATCCACGTACCGCCACGAGTATGAATGCGACGTGGAGTGTGTGGAGTACGCTGAGGCCCTCGCCGAGTCCGAGGCCCTCATCGCCGACCTAGAACACCTCTCCAAGGAGGCATCCGACGCGAAGCGGCACGCCGGCAACTTCGAACCAGTTGATGCGGTCAAGTCCGTCTCTCTCGACCCCAGCAACGACGCCAGCAAGAAAGTCTGGATCGGCTCCGAGCTCGACCCCAAATAGAAAGCAGTGCTCGTTGACTTTCTCCGCGCGAACACCGAAGTCTTTGCATGGAGTCCCTCGGACATGCCCGGCATACCGAGGGATGTCGCCGAGCACTCACTGGATATCAGAACTGGAGCCCGACCCATGAAGCAAACCTTACGCCATTTTGACAAAGAAAAGCGCAGGGCCATAGGCGACGAGATCCACAAGCTACTCGCGGCAGGATTCATCAAAGAGGTATTCCATCCCGAATGGTTAGCTAACCCTATTCTTGTAAGTAAGAAGGATGGGAAATGGAGGATGTGTGTAGACTACACTGGTCTAAACAAAGCATGTCCGAAAGTTCCCTACCCTCTACCTCGCATCGATCAAATCATGGACTCCACTGCTGGGTGCGAAACCCTGTCATTCCTCGATGCTTACTCAGGCTATCACCAAATCAAGATGAAAGAGTCCGACCAGCTCGCGACTTCTTTCATCACACCTTTTGGCATGTACTGTTACACTACGATGCCATTTGGTTTGAGGAATGCAGGCGCCACCTACCAGAGGTGCATGAACCACGTGTTCGGAGAGCACATCGGCAGAACGGTCGAGGCTTACGTTGATGACATCGTTGTCAAGATGAAGAAAGCCTCCGACCTCCTCTCTGACCTTGAAACGACATTCAAGTGTCTGATAGCGAAAGGCGTGAAACTCAATCCCGAGAAGTGTGTCTTCGGAGTCCCCCGAGGCATGCTCTTAGGATTCATCGTCTCCGAGCAGGGCATCGAGGCCAATCCAGAGAAAATCGCGGCCATCACCAACATGGGACCGATCAAAGATTTGAAAGGAGTACAGAGGGTCATGGGATGCCTTGCGGCTCTGAGCCGCTTCATCTCACGCCTTGGCGAGAAAGGTTTGCTTCTGTACCGCCTCTTAAGGAAGGCCGAGCGTTTCACTTGGACCCCCGAGGCCGAGGAAGCCCTCGGAAACCTTAAGGCGCTCCTTACAAATACACCCATCCTGGTGCCCCCCGCTGTAGGAGAAGCCCTCTTGATCTACGTAGCCACGACCACTCAGGTGGTCAGTGCCGCGATCGTAGTCGAGAGACGAGAAGAAGGGCATGCACTACCCGTCCAGAGGCCAGTCTACTTCATCAGCGAGGTGCTTTCCGAAACCAAAGTCCGCTACCCGCAGATCCAGAAGCTGCTCTACGCATTGATTCTGACACGACGAAAGTTGCGACACAACTTCGAGTCTCATCCGGTGACTGCGGTGTCATCCTTCCTCCTGGGGGAGATCATCCAGTGCTGTGAGGCCTCGGGTAGGATAGCAAAGTGGGCAGTGGAGCTCATGGGTGAAACACTATCATTTGCTCCTCGGAAGGCCATAAAATCCCAGGTCTTGGCAGACTGTGGCAGAACCACCCGAATTATTCCAGCTTAAGTGCCTAAGTCATGCCTCAAGGGTCGTGACACACTTAAATCGGAATAACCCGTCAGTCCTTCAGATCTAGTCTGATAGAGCCACTTAACCAGGATCAAATTCCACAATCTCACTCGAAGGTGAGTCACAGAAGAATTACAATAAAACAGGAAACCTCAAATTAAGTATTGAATTATTACATAAATCGGAGTTCTGGAGTAGCAAATAAAGTTCATAAGGTAAAGTGCAGCGGATAATCGATGTCGTCAGTAATGAGGAAATGGGCAAGGCCTAGCCCATTACTCCTCAGGCTCCTCTCCTGCCGGAGCAACATCCCACTCGACCGTCCAACCCGGTGGCAGGGTGGTAGGCCAAGTCACACCATCAACCAACTCCTGCATGGTACCTGCAAAAATGGTGCCACAAGCAAGGCTGAGTATACTAATACTCAGCTAGACTTACCCGGTGTGAGGAGTCTACTCCTCTACCTCTAGACTATGCAGCTGTTTGGCTGAGGGGTTTGGTTTGCCAAAAGCACTAGCTGTTACTAAAATCAATTTTTAGCTTTTCCAAATTTTACCATCATTAACTTAGCTAGATTTGCTCCTTCTAAGCATACATGGTAACAATCAATTAGTTCAATCAACAAGTTATCTCATGTAACCACATTTCACTTCTTACTCGATGCAGTACAAGGAATCAAGCAGTCTCATTAGCTGCGAGAAGCAGACGATTCGAATCGAGTTTTAACCTTGCAAGGTAAACCTAAACACACGGCATGTCAGGGCACTCCGACCCTACACATGACAACCGTCCCCATCGATTCCCCGTTCGCGTCCAGGCCTCACCGCCTTGGCATACAATGCTCCACTGACCCCGGCTGCCGCCGTGCAGTGACCGCACTTGTACCCACCATAGCTAGCATGGTAGAACCAGTCTCAGGTCGCATGAGGGATAAAGTCCGCGCCCGGCTTCACTCAGGTACTAGGTTTACCGGTTACCATTTTTCCCGGCATGTGCTTAGTACGTTCAAAAGCTTGACTCAGGTATCCACACATTAATCCTTAATTCTTTTTTTTTCCCCGTCTAATAGACAAGGCATCCTCCCTGGATCCAAGTCCATAGACCAACATATATCCCATTATCAAGATGAATACAATCAATTTCTGACCTCGCGCGAGTGCTAGAAAAATCACTCGACTTCTACCGAGATCCTGATTAGCAAGCAGCTACTCGACCTAGTATGCTAGTATTCATCTCAAAAAGGAATCCTAAGTTCATGCAACTAGAGGTTTCAAGCAACTCCTACACTTAAGTGCACATTGCAATCCTACAAGCATTAAGTGTAGTAAAATAGCATAATTAATAGGTCATGCATAAAACCGGGGCTTGCCTTCAATTGCTGGGGCTGCGGGGAGATTCTCAATAGCAGCCTCTGAAGCCTGCTCCTGGTCCTCCTCTTGGACAGGTCCTTGCTCGGGGATGAGCACGTACTCTCTGTCGGCAAGATTACAATCTAATGAATGCAATGCGTAAGATATATGCATGATATGACATGTGCTTTTAGAAATCACAACTTAAAAGGTGTATGATCTTTCTTGAGTTAAACAAAGTTAACTTTACTTATGCAAGTCCCTTGGGTGGTATACTTGGTAAACTGGTTCAAATTTAGCTAAGGTAAAAGGTAGGTTTACTTTTGGGGTTCCTCTGAATTCTTTTTAAGTCTTTAGGGACAAATGATAAGTACTCAAGTTAGACTTATTGAGGTGGGGTTTATTTCTTCTTTCCTTTTCCTTTATTCTCTTTAATGTTTTGAAGTAGGTTTGAACTACAAGTTGCTTTTATAAAATTCTAAAAATTCTGTAAAAATTATAGTGGCTTGCTACTGGTGTGTGTTTCTCTTTCTTAAAATTTGGGGATCAGAAAGTGAATAGTTTTCTCTGCACAAAATTACTAAACTCTAAGGTAGAAGGGGTGCTTTGAACCACAACTACTATTTAACAGTGGGTAATTCTTCAGAACTTATTTTTGCTGGCTTTTAGGTGTTATAACATGACTTGATACAAATTTCTAGTCATTAATACCTTTTAATTATTTTTCTATGGTTTTCTCAAGTTTCTAGCCAAATGGGTGCTTTCTACTACCACTATACTTGAAAAATATCAAACAACAGAGTTCTTATTTTTCTTGGTTATTATTTTGTGCAAGAGCAATCATTCTGAAGTTTGGCATCTTTTTGCTTAAGGGAAGGGGTGGTATGCATTATTTGAATTAAATGGCTTTTCTCTTAAATTATTAGTAATTGGTAAGAGTTTTGCCCCTTTTTATGGGTTTGCATTTTTCTCTGGTAGTTTACCTCATCATGGACTTAGCTAATTTTTAGTTGCCCATTATCACATTATTTGAGGTTGTTCATGATTTAATTGGAAAATGCCTTATTATCACCTTGCATTTATTTCCCTTACTTAAAAAGTTGGGCTGAGGTGCTCTGCATTTTTGTAGTGGGGCTCTGGTGGTTATAAGTCCACTGGATTTTTGTTAAGCATTTTGGTTATAGTTTTTCCTCTTTAATAATTGATTTTCAGTCTTATTTAGGCTAAACAAATCATGTTAATTTAAAATTGATCCAAATTAATGGTCTCTGTATTTTTCCTAAGTTCTCTGTTACATAAGTAAACTAGGAAAAATAATATTAATCACTGTTCATAAATTTTCTAATATCTTTCTGATTTTCTCTAAGTTTTGGACAAAACATCTTTAAATGAGGAACTACATCATAATTTCTAATGATGGGGTTCCTACTATTTTTAAACAGTGTCTAAAAGAGGTTTGAATACCCACAAATTTTCTTAAGTTCAGTACAGAAGAAAAACTAATTTTCCTTAATTAAACTAGGTTTGGTAGGTTTCTGTTTTTAATTTTAAACTCAAAAATTTTGAACAGAAAGCATAGGGTTTATTATTTTTAAATGGTAGTTCATAAAATTTAGGATCCAGCAAAATTGGTTTGACAGCTTTTGACTTCGAATTCAACAAGTTATGAATTTTACAAGTTCTCTGGTTATTTAAAAAGGATTAACAGAATTGATTAAATGGAAAACAACTTTGCACTGGGGTCCTTGGCGGTTTTCTAAGTTTTTCCTCGCGAATCAGTCCTCAGGCTACTATTCACATGAGTCGCTGACGTTACAGAAAACCCCTTGGGTTTTACAAAAACCTAACCCGAGGTCCTTCTTCTACCTCAAACAGTAGCCGCGGCGGGGAAAAGGGCGGAGGGGCTTACCGGCGGCGAGACTGTTCCGGTGAAGTGGTCGAGGATGAAGGGGAGGTCTTGGGGATCACAACGGTGTGCGGAACGCCGTCGGAGATGGCCGGAGTCGGTCGGTCCACGCGCGGAGGCGGGGATGCTCGTCGGCGGCGAGGAGACCGGCCTGGTCACGGCGAGATAGTTCAATCAAATGGGTCAGGGAGGTTCACGGGATGCCAGAGAAGATATGAGCGCAAGGAATTGGGCGGAGACTCACTGGATAGCTCGGTCCACGCGCGGCGGCGGAAGACCGAAGTCCGGTGAGGTCGATCTCGGGCCTCCGGTGAAGTCCAGCTGGGTCCGAGGGCTTGGCAAGCTTCACGGGCTGCTGGTGGAGCTGGCCGAAGCACTGGCTTGACTTGAGGGTGGCTGGAGGGAGCTGGCCACGGTGGCCGAAGCTCGGGCGGCAATGGCGGGCGGAAATGAGCTCGCCGGAGCTAAGGGAAAGGGGCTGGCCGGTGAGGGTGAGTGCGGGGCGAAGTGAGGCGCGCCTGGGGAGGCTTTATAGGCGCGGGCGGGCACGACCGAGGGCGTGAGCGCGCGGCGGTCTTGACCGGACGCCGGGGAGCGCGCGCGCGCGGGTTGGGCGAGCTCTGGCGTGCCGACCAGGGTCGAACACGTGTGAGCGCGCGTTCTGCCCAAGTTCTGGCGCGTGTAGTCGCTCATCCGAGCCTGCTCTCGCCTTGGTCAATGCACAAAACCTCTTCTCCTCCCTACAAGCTACCATTCTTGTGTGGGGGTCATAGGATTTTGCCTACTGGTTGCAGAGATATGGAGCCAGGAAATCTGGTCTGTCTCCCTGCGCAAATCCGAGGCAAATCCAAGGTTTAGTCGTGTCTAGGGCTCGCGTCCCAATGTCATCTTCTGGCACACGACAGAGGGGTTAGTTAGACACATTTTTGTCAATGGGGCCATTAGGATTCGAGTTAGGGATCAAGGTGAACATCCCTGATCTTTGGCTCAAGGTCTGAATTTCAGAAATCTGAATTTCAGAATTCTCATTAAGTCCACACATGGAAAGCTTGATTTGGGGTTTTATTTGAGTTATTTTGGCTAAGCTTTCTCAATCTTTCTTGTTGCCCATTAAATATACTTCAATTTTTATAATTGGCTCAACTCAAAATTTTAAACTTTTCACTCCCTTTTTCTTACTTTTTGAATTTTGCTCATGGGGCTCATTTAGGGTTTTTAAACTAGGGTTGCATAATCTTATCTTTTAAAGGACTCATTTGCTTTGATCATGACACTTTTAGGTATATACTTGGTGACTTCATTATTACTTAAGTTATTTTGATGCTCATGCTTACTTTGGTTCACATAAAATGATGGCTCTTGGTTTGGCATTTGAGAGAAAAGCCCTGAGTGACACTGGGGTGTCACAGCCTTCCCCCCTTAAAGGAATCTCGTCCCGAGATTCGGGCCAGAGTCCTCCCGGGGTAAAGCGAAGGGTGAGACTGATAGGAAAAAGGGGTGATGATTGCCATTATTAGGATAAACTGCTCTTCGAATGTCATTCTCTTTGCAACTTCAGAAGGAAGTCTTTTTAAGTTTTTACTTTATAGTTACTTCATTCTGAATTAAGATCATATTTTTGGAAATTAGATTCGAAAGGCAGGAGGAGGGGTTTGGGGGGGTGATTACGTACCAGCTTCCCTAGGTAGGCAATCGGAAAAGTTGGATCTCAGGAATTCCTCGGTTTCCCAAGTAGCTTCCTCCTCGGAGTGATTACTCCACTGGACCTTGAACATCTTGATCGATTTAGCCCGAGTTGATCTTTCCTTGCAATCCAGAATTTTGGAGGGGTACTCTTGGTACGATAGATCTGGCTCTATCTCCAATTCTGGCTCTGCTAAGATTTCAGTCGGCAATCGAACACACTTCTTCAGTTGAGATACATGAAAAACATTGTGAATGGCAGACATCTTTGAAGGTAACTTCAGCTTGTATGCCACGGGTCCACATGCTTCTATGATCTCATAAGGTCCAATGTAACGAGGTGCTAGCTTGCCTTTGATCCCAAACCTCTGCATTCCCTTGGTGGGTGATACCTTGAGGTATACAAAACTTCCCACCTCGAACTGGAGAGGTTTCCTTCTTTTATCATGATAGCTCTTCTGTCTGGCCTGAGCAGCTTCTAGATTCTTCCTGATTAGCTTGACTTTCCTTTCGGCTTCAGTCACTAAGTCAGGTCCAAAAACTTCTCTTTCACCAGACTGAGACCAATTGAGTGGTGTCCTGCACCTTCTTCCATAGAGAGCTTCAAAAGGTGCCATCTTTAGGCTGGATTGATAACTATTATTATAAGCAAACTCTGCCAAGGAGAGGTGCTTATCCCAGTTCTTGCCGCAATCGATCGCACAAGCTCTCAGCATATCTTCCAGGATTTGGTTTACCCTTTCCGTCTGACCATCAGTCTGTGGGTGGTAAGCTGAACTCCTGATTAGCTTGGTTCCCAAAGACTTTTGCAATTGTTCCCAAAATCTGGCAACAAATTGGGCTCCTCGGTCAGAAACAATGGTCCGAGGTAATCCGTGCAAACACACGATCCGGTCGATATACAATTCTGCATATCTCTGAGCCTTATCAGTGGTGTGCACAGGAAGAAAATGTGCCACTTTCGTCAATCGGTCCACAATAACCCAAATTGAATCATGATGACGAGAGGTGTTGGGCAGACCCACAATGAAATCCATGCTGATGTCGTCCCACTTCCACGAAGGTACGGGTAGTGGTTGCAAAGCTCCAGCTGACTTCAAGTGGCTTGCCTTTACCCTCTGACAGGTGTCACATTCTGATACATACTGGGCTATCTCCCTCTTCATTCTGGTCCACCAGTACAAAGGCTTCAAATCATGGTACATCTTGGTGCTTCCCGGATGCATAGAGAATTTGGAGAGATGAGCTTCATCCAAAATTTTCCTCTTGAGATCCTGATCTTTAGGAATTACCAATCTGCTTTTGAACCATAACACACCCTTCTCATCCTGGCGGAAACAATTATACTTTTCAACCTTCTGATGGAGATTCTTCTTGATAATCTGCACTCCCTTGTCACTGAGCTGGGCCACGATAATCTGGTCTTGCAAAGCTGGCTCAACAGAAATGTGAGACAAAGAACCAGAAGAAATCACTTCAATTTGCATCTTGCTCAACTCATCACACAAGGTGTTAATGCGAGAATCCATCAGAACACAGTTGCACTGCAACTTCCGACTCAAGGCATCAGCTACCACATTAGCTTTCCCTGGGTGATAATGTACCTCCAGGTCATAATTCTTGATCAGCTCTAGCCATCTTCTCTGTCTCATGTTAAGATCAGCCTGAGTAAAAATGTACTTAAGGCTCTTATGATCAGTGAAGATGTTGCAGTGGGTTCCCATTAGATAGTGCCTCCACATCTTCAATGCATGAACCACTGCTGCTAACTCAAGGTCATGAGTGGGATAATTTTGCTCATGAGGCCTGAGTGCTCTTGAAGCATAAGCAATGACTCGGTTGTCTTGCATCAAGACACAACCTAGCCCAGTGCCCGAGGCATCACAATATACATCAAAAGGTTTGCTGCTGTCGGGTTGCGCCAATACTGGTGCTGTGGTCAGATGCTGCCTTAATGCATGGAAGGCATCTTCGCACTTCTGACTCCACACAAATTTGACCTCTTTCTTCAGCAATTCAGTAATAGGCTTCGCAATTCGAGAGAAGTCCGGAATAAATCTTCGGTAATAACCGGCTAATCCCAGAAAACTCTGAATCTGGCGAACAGTTGTTGGTGGCTTCCAGTTCATCACCTCTTGCACTTTATCCGGATCAACAGCTATTCCAGCCTGAGAGATAGTGTGACCCAAGAATTTGATTTCCTTCAGCCAAAAATCACACTTGGATAACTTGGCATAAAGGTGGTGCTCTCGCAGACGTTGAAGCACTACATGCAAATGCCCGGCATGTTCTTCTTCGTTCTTTGAGTACACCAGAATATCATCGATGAAAACCACCACGAACTTGTCCAATTCCGGCATAAAAACAGAATTCATCAGATACATGAAATATGCTGGTGCATTTGTCAGCCCGAATGACATCACCAAGAATTCATATAGCCCATATCTGGTTGAGAATGTCGTCTTCGGAATATCACTTGCTCGTATTTTGATCTGATGGTAGCCAGAGCGAAGGTCTATCTTGGAAAACACCTTGGCCCCGACCAACTGGTCAAAGAGAACATCAATACGAGGCAAAGGATACTTGTTCTTGATGGTTACCGCATTAAGAGGGTGGTAATCTATACACAGCCTCAAGCTTTCATCCTTCTTCTTCACAAATAGTGCTGGACATCCCCAAGGCGAAGTGCTTGGGCGAATAAAACCCTTATCCAGCAACTCTTGCAATTGCTTCTTCAACTCTGCCAACTCAGCGGGTGGCATTCGGTAGGGCCTCTTGGAAATTGGGGCCGTTCCCGGTTGCAACTCGATGGCGAATTCAATATCCCGGTCCGGTGGCATTCCTGGCAATTCATCAGGGAAGACATCTACATACTCGCAGACCACTGGGATCTTCTTCAGGGGTAACTCCGTCATAGAGAAAGCACATGACTGAGAAGAACCCTGACTAGGCAAAATCAAAGTGAAATTCCCGCAGAAAGGAGAATTAACTTCCACGGTACGATTGGCTACATCAAGCACAACTTGGTGCAAGGTCATCCAATTTGCCCCTAGAATAATGTCCACATTCTCCAATCCCAACACAAGAAGAGTGGTTTTGATAATGTGGCTTCCCAGTTGAACAGGCACACTTTGGTTCAATTGATTAGTTGCAATTTTACCCCCAGGTGTGATTATCATGAATGACCCTTTTGAGTGAGAGAATGGCAGTTTGCATTTAGCACTGAACTTTTGGCTAATGAAACTATGGGATGCACCAGAATCAAATAGAATTAAAGCAGGTTGATTATAAACTGAAAAGATACCAGTCATGATAGGAGCTCCTTCTGGCACTTCCTCAAGAGCAGTGAAGTTGAGCTTCCCTTGCCTGACTTGCACCTTCTGCTTTCTTCCCTTGTCTTGATTTGGTGCTGGCATCTGCCTCTGCTGGTTCCTGGGACAATTCTTGGCATAGTGGCCCACATTGCCACAAGTGAAACACTTGTTCCCATTGCCCTGGCGGAACTGCTGCTGCTGCGGAGGCTGATTGTTCCTTGGGGCGGGAGCTGGGTAGCGGTTGGGTGCCGGCTGCTGCTGCTGCTGAGGTGGCCTGATCACCCATCTGCCTGCCTGCTGCTGGAAACCCCTGCTCTGATTGTGGGAAACAATCCGGAACCTCTGAGCCTGAGCAGATGGTGCTGCCATTGGTGCCTTTCTCTTCTTCTCTGCCCGGTGAGCAACAATGCAATCCTCCTGGGAGATGGCCATATTGACCAACTCATTGAAGCTATCAGCCCGGACAGTGTTGAGGCGTTCCCGCAGTTTGGTATTGAGACCCCTGCGGAAGCGATCCCTCTTCTTCTCATCAGAATCAGCATGATACCCTGCATACTGGCATAAGTCGTTGAAGGCTTGCGCATACTGCAGTACCGTGCGGGTTCCTTGATTGAGGGCCAGAAATTCATTCAGCTTCCGATCAAGAATGCCAGCTGGAATGTGGTGTCCTCTGAAGGCAGTCTTGAATTCCTCCCAAGATACCTCACGATCATCAGGGAGCATAGCACGGAAGTGATCCCACCAAGTCCGAGCAGATCCGCGAAGCTGCTGCGCGGCGAAGCGGGTCTTGGTAGCATCAGGGCAGTCTCCCGTGAGGAGGGAAAACTTGGACTCGACGACGCGAAGCCACACGTCGGCGTCCAACGGATCCTCTGCCTTGGCGAACAAGGGCGGCTGCGTGCTCAGAAACTCCTGGTATGTTGCCATAGCCGGAGGTCGCTGAGGCTGGCCTCCACCATGCTGCTGGGGGTGGGGCTGGCGCTGCAAGAGCTGTCGCAGAATCTCATTTTGCTGGGCCATCAGCTCTTGTACTGTGGGTGCTGGAGGAGGTGGCGGGGGAACTTGCTCGTTCTGCCCGCGACGCTGCCTAGCTGCCATCTGAAAACAGAGATTGTCGCCATTGTTATCCCAACTCACAGTTTCGAACGGCAAGATATCATTTCATATGGAAAAAAAATGCCATAATCATAATATTAGGTTCGAAATGAAGGTAACATGGTGACAAAGATCCCACAGATTCCAAAAGTTCACAGGGTTACATTAATCAGGGGAAAGTACCCACAAGCCTAGTCCAAAATGTGATACTACTAAGCTCGCATAGGTTTCTATCCACCTAAAAAATGTCAAGGCGACTGCTTAACCCTGAGCGGTGGAAGCGACACTGGATACGGGTGAAGGGGGCATCGCGGAGGTAGTCCCATTGGCACCAGGGGCTGGTCCTAGCTCCTCGGGAGCCTCTTCTCCCTCGCTTCCTGCTTCATTGGCCTCCATCTCCAGGTGGTGCATGTCCAAGTGGTCATTTGCTTCCTCGAGTTCCCTCTGCACATCGTGAAGCTGGTTCTCCAAGACATCAATAGTGTTGTCTCGGATCTCCACTTGCTGCTCCAGGGTAGCGATACGCTGGCTCAGCCTCTCCACCTGCAGATCCTTCTCCACCAACTCCGTGGATAGGTCGACCACAAAATCTTCCCGACTGTCGAGAGTGAGCTTGGCAGTCCGAGCGGTGTTAGCAAGAAGTGTCATAGCATCGCTCTGAAGGGTCTGAAGGCGGTACAGCGCACTCATGCACTGAACGGTGACCCTCCCAACCAAGTCAGGATACATGGCCCACACATCCTTCACGTGGCTTACGCGGTTACACCACATGGGATCATCCTTCCTCTCAGCAGGGAAGAGTCCTAAGGGGTGCATCACCATCTCCAGGGGATGGTAGCCACAAAAAGTCATCAGAGCCTTCATGGCTGCTGCCTCAACGGTGTCGTCCGTCCTAAGTCCAATCGTCTCAGAGTCAAGAGAACGCCAACCCGGCTGAAGGGGATGAGCCTCCAAAGTCAGCCAGACCCGACAACGAGGTACCCGATGCTCCTCATACAACTGCACCGTGTACAAAGGGGCGTAGGGTAACCGGCGGAGTTAAGCACTTCCCACAAGATGGAAGGAAAGCCATCGCGAGAAAGGAAGTCAGAACTGAAACGAGAGTCTCCTCCACTGGCGGGGGTGGGTGAATTCATCTGCGGAAGGGAATCAAAGATAAAGATTATGGTGGAAGGAAAAAGAAAAAGAGAGCCCGGATGGTTTTAAGGAAAAAGGGGTTAGCTCAAATTTTAATTCCTCTTTATGTTTTATAATGCATGCATGCTAGAAAAAACGTTACCTCTCAAAAAGAAAATAGGGTGCCTTTTTAGGGCATCCTAAAATATAAGTATTGGCCCATGGGGCCTAATTAATTAGCCACCTATTTCCCTCTATGCCTAAGGCCTTTCGTCCTAGGTCTAGCGGTCTAGTCCTGACGATCTTTAGCAGTTTCTAAGCAAGTTTTAGATTTTGAAAATTGGTATTCATGGTTTATTGTCCTTCTCTGTGGTGGAATTTGCTCCGATACCAGCTGTGGCAGAACCACCCGAATTATTCCAGCTTAAGTGCCTAAGTCATGCCTCAAGGGCCGTGACACACTTAAATCGGAATAACCCGTCAGTCCTTCAGATCTAGTCTGATAGAGCCACTTAACCAGGATCAAATTCCACAATCTCACTCGAAGGTGAGTCACAGAAGAATTACAATAAAATAGGAAACCTCAAATTAAGTACTGAATTATTACATAAATCGGAGTTCTGGAGTAGCAAATAAAGTTCATAAGGTAAAGTGCAGCGGATAATCGATGTCGTCGGTAATGAGGAAATGGGCAAGGCCTAGCCCATTACTCCTCAGGCTCCTCTCCTGCCGGAGCAACATCCCACTCGACCGTCCAACCCGGTGGCAGGGTGGTAGGCCAAGTCACACCATCAACCAACTCCTGCATGGTACCTGCAAAAATGGTGCCACAAGCAAGGCTGAGTATACTAATACTCAGCTAGACTTACCCGGTGTGAGGAGTCTACTCCTCTACCTCTAGACTATGCAGCTGTTTGGCTGAGGGGTTTGGTTTGCCAAAAGCACTAGCTGTTACTAAAATCAATTTTTAGCTTTTCCAAATTTTACCATCATTAACTTAGCTAGATTTGCTCCTTCTAAGCATACATGGTAACAATCAATTAGTTCAATCAACAAGTTATCTCATGTAACCACATTTCACTTCTTACTCGATGCAGTACAAGGAATCAAGCAGTCTCATTAGCTGCGAGAAGCAGACGATTCGAATCGAGTTTTAACCTTGCAAGGTAAACCTAAACACATGGCATGTCAGGGCACTCCGACCCTACACATGACAACCGTCCCCATCGATTCCCCGTTCGCGTCCAGGCCTCACCGCCTTGGCATACAATGCTCCACTGACCCCGGCTGCCGCAGTGCAGTGACCGCACTTGTACCCACCATAGCTAGCATGGGAGAACCAGTCTCAGGTCGCATGAGGGATAAAGTCCGCGCCCGGCTTCACTCAGGTACTAGGTTTACCGGTTACCATTTTTCCCGGCATGTGCTTAGTACGTTCAAAAGCTTGACTCAGGTATCCACACATTAATCCTTAATTCTTTTTTTCCCCGTCTAATAGACAAGGCATCCTCCCTGGATCCAAGTCCATAGACCAACATATATCCCATTATCAAGATGAATACAATCAATTCCTGACCTCGCGCGAGTGCTAGAAAAATCACTCGACTTCTACCGAGATCCTGATTAGCAAGCAGCTACTCGACCTAGTATGCTAGTATTCATCTCAAAAAGGAATCCTAAGTTCATGCAACTAGAGGTTTCAAGCAACTCCTACACTTAAGTGCACATTGCAATCCTACAAGCATTAAGTGTAGTAAAATAGCATAATTAATAGGTCATGCATAAAACAGGGGCTTGCCTTCAATTGCTGGGGCTGCGGCGAGATTCTCAATAGCAGCCTCTGAAGCCTGCTCCTGGTCCTCCTCTTGGACAGGTCCTTGCTCGGGGATGAGCACGTACTCTCCGTCGGCAAGATTACAATCTAATGAATGCAATGCGTAAGATATATGCATGATATGACATGTGCTTTTAGATATCACAACTTAAAAGGTGTATGATCTTTCTTGAGTTAAACAAAGTTAACTTTACTTATGCAAGTCCCTTGGGTGGTATACTTGGTAAACTGGTTCAAATTTAGCTAAGGTAAAAGGTAGGTTTACTTTTGGGGTTCCTCTGAATTCTTTTTAAGTCTTTAGGGACAAATGATAAGTACTCAAGTTAGACTTATTGAGGTGGGGTTTATTTCTTCTTTCCTTTTCCTTTATTCTCTTTAATGTTTTGAAGTAGGTTTGAACTACAAGTTGCTTTTATAAAATTCTAAAAATTCTGTAAAAATTATAGTGGCTTGCTACTAGTGTGTGTTTCTCTTTCTTAAAATTTGGGGATCAGAAAGTGAATAGTTTTCTCTGCACAAAATTACTAAACTCTAAGGTAGAAGGGGTGCTTTGAACCACAACTACTATTTAACAGTGGGTAATTCTTCAGAACTTATTTTTGCTGGCTTTTAGGTGTTATAACATGACTTGATACAAATTTCTAGTCATTAATACCTTTTAATTATTTTTCTATGGTTTTCTCAAGTTTCTAGCCAAATGGGTGCTTTCTACTACCACTATACTTGAAAAATATCAAACAACAGAGTTCTTATTTTTCTTGGTTATTATTTTGTGCAAGAGCAATCATTCTGAAGTTTGGCATCTTTTTGCTTAAGGGAAGGGGTGGTATGCATTATTTGAATTAAATGGCTTTTCTCTTAAATTATTAGTAATTGGTAAGAGTTTTGCCCCTTTTTATGGGTTTGCATTTTTCTCTGGTAGTTTACCTCATCATGGACTTAGCTAATTTTTGGTTGCCCATTATCACATTATTTGAGGTTGTTCATGATTTAATTGGAAAATGCCTTATTATCACCTTGCATTTATTTCCCTTACTTAAAAAGTTGGGCTGAGGTGCTCTGCATTTTTGTAGTGGGGCTCTGGTGGTTATAAGTCCACTGGATTTTTGTTAAGCATTTTGGTTATAGTTTTGCCTCTTTAATAATTGATTTTCAGTCTTATTTAGGCTAAACAAATCATGTTAATTTAAAATTGATCCAAATTAATGGTCTCTGTATTTTTCCTAAGTTCTCTGTTACATAAGTAAACTAGGAAAAATAATTTTAATCACTGTTCATAAATTTTCTAATATCTTTCTGATTTTCTCTAAGTTTTGGACAAAACATCTTTAAATGAGGAACTACATCATAATTTCTAATGCTGGGGTTCCTACTATTTTTAAACAGTGTCTAAAAGAGGTTTGAATACCCACAAATTTTCTTAAGTTCAGTACAGAAGAAAAACTAATTTTCCTTAATTAAACTAGGTTTGGTAGGTTTCTGTTTTTAATTTTAAACTCAAAAATTTTGAACAGAAAGCATAGGGTTTATTATTTTTAAATGGTAGTTCATAAAATTTAGGATCCAGCAAAATTGGTTTGACAGCTTTTGACTTCGAATTCAACAAGTTATGGATTTTACAAGTTCTCTGGTTATTTAAAAAGGATTAACAGAATTGATTAAATGGAAAACAACTTTGCACTGGGGTCCCTGGCGGTTTTCTAAGTTTTTCCTCGCGAATCAATCCTCAGGCTACTATTCACATGAGTCGCTGACGTTACAGAAAACCCCTCGGGTTTTACAAAAACCTAACCCGAGGTCCTTCTTCTACCTCAAACAGTAGCCGCGGCGGGGAAAAGGGCGGAGGGGCTTACCGGCGGCGAGACTGTTCCGGTGAAGTGGTCGAGGATGAAGGGGAGGTCTTGGGGATCACAACGGTGTGCGGAACGCCGTCGGAGATGGCCGGAGTCGGTCGGTCCACGCGCGCAGGCGGGGATGCTCGTCGGCGGCGAGGAGACCGGCCTGGTCACAGCGAGATAGTTCAATCAAATGGGTCAGGGAGGTTCACGGGATGCCAGAGAAGATTTGAGCGCAAGGAATTGGGCGGAGACTCACTGGATAGCTCGGTCCACGCGCGGCGGCGGAAGACCGAAGTCCAGTGAGGTCGATCTCGGGCCTCCGGTGAAGTCCGGCTGGGTCCGAGGGCTTGGCAAGCTTCACGGGCTGCTGGTGGAGCTGGCCGAAGCACTGGCTTGACTTGAGGGTGGCTGGAGGGGGCTGGCCACGGTGGCCGAAGCTCGGGCGGCAATGGCGGGCGGAAATGAGCTCGCCGGAGCTAAGGGAAAGGGGCTGGCCGGTGAGGGTGAGTGCGGGGCGAAGTGAGGCGCGCCTGGGGAGGCTTTATAGGCGCGGGCGGGCACGGCCGAGGGCGTGAGCGTGCGGCGGTCTTGACCGGACGCCGGGGAGCGCGCGCGCGGGTTGGGCGAGCTCTGGCGTGCCGACCAGGGTCGAACACGTGTGAGCGCGCGTTCTGCCCAAGTTCTGGCGCGTGTAGTCGCTCATCCGAGCCTGCTCTCGCCTTGGTCAATGCACAAAACCTCTTCTCCTCCCTACAAGCTACCATTCTTGTGTGGGGGTCATAGGATTTTGCCTACTGGTTGCAGAGATATGGAGCCAGGAAATCTGGTCTGTCTCCCTACGCAAATCCGAGGCAAATCCAAGGTTTAGTCGTGTCTAGGGCTCGCGTCCCAATGTCATCTTCTGGCACACGACAGAGGGGTTAGTTAGACACATTTTTGTCAATGGGGCCATTAGGATTCGAGTTAGGGATCAAGGTGAACATCCCTGATCTTTGGCTCAAGGTCTGAATTTCAGAAATCTGAATTTCAGAATTCTCATTAAGTCCACACATGGAAAGCTTGATTTGGGGTTTTATTTGAGTTATTTTGGCTAAGCTTTCTCAATCTTTCTTGTTGCCCATTAAATATACTTCAATTTTTATAATTGGCTCAACTCAAAATTTTAAACTTTTCACTCCCTTTTTCTTACTTTTTGAATTTTGCTCATGGGGCTCATTTAGGGTTTTTAAACTAGGGTTGCATAATCTTATCTTTTAAAGGACTCATTTGCTTTGATCATGACACTTTTAGGTATATACTTGGTGACTTCATTATTACTTAAGTTATTTTGATGCTCATGCTTACTTTGGTTCACATAAAATGATGGCTCTTGGTTTGGCATTTGAGAGAAAAGCCCTGAGTGACACTGGGGTGTCACACAGACTTCCTGGCTGAGTGGTCTGACACCTAGTTACCGACAACTCCAATCCAACCCAAGCTCTGGACCATGTACTTCGATGGGTCACTCATGAAAACAGGGGCAGGCACTGGCTTGCTCTTCGTTTCACCCCTTGGAAAGCATCTCTGCTACGTCATTCGCCTCCATTTTCCGGCATCAAACAACGTGGCCGAGTACGAGGCTCTGGTTAACGGGCTGCGCATCACCGTCGAGCTAGGGGTCCGGTGCCTCGACGCTTGTGGCGACTCACAGCTTGTCATCGACCAAGTGAAAGTCGCCTAGTGGGGGGTGAATAGGGCGAACCTGAAATTTACAAAGTTAATCACAACTACAAGCCGGGTTAGCATTAGAAATAATAATGAGTCCGAGAGAGAGGGCGCAAAACAAATCGCAAGCGAATGAAGAGTGTGACACGCGGATTTGTTTTACCGAGGTTCGGTTCTCGCAAACCTACTCCCCGTTGAGGAGGCCACAAAGGCCGGGTCTATCTCAACCCTTTCCCTCTGTCAAACGGTCCCTCGGACCGAGTGAGCTTCTCTTCTCAAATCAACCGGGAACAAAACTTCCCCGCAAGGACCACCACACGATTGGTGTCTCTTGCCTCGGTTACAAATGAGTTTTGATCACAAGAACAAATGAGAAAGAAAAGAAGCAATCCAAGCGCAAGAGCTCAAAAGAACACAACAAATCTCTCTCTCTAATCACTAAAGCCTTGTGTGGAATTGGGAGAGGATTTGATCACTTTGGTGTGTCTTGTATTGAATGCCTAGCTCTTGTAAGGTGTAGAAATGTGAAAACTTGGATGACTTGAATGAGGGGTGGTTGGGGGTATTTATAGCCCCAACCACCAAACTAGCCGTTTGGTGGAGGCTGTCTGTCGCATGGTGCACCGGACAGTGTCCGGTGCGCCAGCCACGTCACCAGGTCGTAGGGTTCCGACCGTTGGAGCTCTGACTGCTGGGCCCGCCTGGATGTCCGGTGGCGCACCGGACATGTACTGTAGAGTGTCCGGTGCGCCACTTCGCGCGTGCCTGACTTCTGCGCGCTCTGGCGCGCATTTAATGCCGCTGCAGGTGACCATTGGCGCCGAAGTAGCCGTTGCTCCGCCGTTACACTGGATAGTCCGGTGTACACCGGACATGTCCGGTGAATTATAGCGGACTAGCCGTTGGTGAATCCCGAAGCTGGCGAGTTCAGAGTCGCTTCTCCTTGGAGCACCGGACACTGTCCGGTGTACACCGGACAGTCCAGTGAATTATAGCGCTGCAGCTCTGAGTTTTCCCGAAGGTGCGAAGTTTAGCTTGGAGTCCCCTGGTGCACCGGACACTGTCCGGTGGTGCACCGGACAGTCCGGTGTGCCAGACCAGGGCACACTTCGGTTATCCTTTGCTCTTTTTGTTGAACCCTTTTCTTGGTCTTTTTATTGGCTTATTGTGAACCTTTGGTACCTGTATAACTTATAAACTTGGGCAAACTAGTTAGTCCAATTATTTGTGTTGGGCAATTCAACCACCAAAATCAATTTAGGAAATAGGTGTAAGCCTAATTCCCTTTCAATCTCCCCCTTTTTGGTGATTGATGCCAACACAAACCAATGCAAATATAGAAGTGCATAATTGAACTAGTTTGCAATATGTAAGTGCAAAGGTTACTTAGAATTTGAGCCAATAAATATTACTTACTAGATATGCATGGATTGTTTCTTTATTTTTAACATTTTGGACCACGCTTGCACCACATGTTTTGTTTTTGCAAATTCTTTTTGTAAGTCCTTTTCAAAGTCCTTTTGCAAATAGTTAAAGGTAGATGAATAAGATTCTGCGAAGCATTTTCAAGATTTGAAATTTTCTCCCCTTGTTTCAAATGCTTTTCCTTTGACTAAACAAAACTCCCCCTCAAATAAATTCTCCTCTTAGTGTTCAAGAGGGTTTTAAGATATCAATTTTGAAAGGTGCTACTTTCTCCCCCTATAGAACACAAAGAGAAACTAATTTGAATTTTACCAATTGAAAATCATTAATTTTTTAAATTTAGGGTGGTGGTGCGGTCCTTTTGCTTTGGGCTCAATGCTCTCCCCCTTTGGCATGAATCGCCAAAAACGGATATTTGAGTGAAAAATAAGCCCTTTGCTAACTACTTTCTCCCCTTTGGCAAATAAAATATATGAGTGAAGATTATACCAAAGACGGAGAGTTGCTCGGAGCGACGGCGAAGGATGAGTTATGGAGTGGAGTGGAAGCCTTTGTCTTCGCCGAAGACTCCAATTCCCTTTCAATACACCTATGACTTGGTTTGAAATTCACTTGAAAACACATTAGTCATAGCATATATAAAAGAGACATGATCAAAGGTATATTTATGAGCTATGTGTACAAGTGTCGGCGTTCCGAGACCGGGGGGGTCCCTGAGCCGACGAGTGAATGTCGCCGCGTGCCCCAGCCCAGATGGGTCGAGCGTGAGGGCAAGCGCGAAGGGGGGAGAGCGAGGCGGCCGGAGACCGGCATGAGAGAGGTGGGAATCCCGCGGCCTTCGTGTTCGTCCCGCGCCCAGGTCGGGTGCGCTTGCAGTAGGGGGTTACAAGCGTCCACGCGGGAGAGGGAGCGAGCGGCCTCCAGCGAGCGCCTGTCCTCGTCCTCGTCCCCGCGCGGCCAACCCTCTCTAAGAGGGCCCTGGTCCTCCCTTTTATAGCCGCAAGGAGAGGATCCAGGTGTACAATGGGGGGTGTAGCAGAGTGCTATGTGTCTAGCGGAGGAGAGCTAGCGCCCTAGGTACATGCCGTTGTGGCAGCCGGAGAGATCTTGGCACCCAGCTGGTGTGATGTCGTGGCCGTCGGAGGAGCGATGGAGCTTGGCGGAGGGACAACTGTCGGAGCGGTTGAGTCCTTGCTGACGTCCTCTTGCTTCCGTAAGGGGGCTGAGAGCCGCCGTCGTCACAGAGCATGCGGGGCGCCATCATTGCCTATCTGGCGGAGCGAGCCAGATGGGACGCCGGTCTTGTTCCCTGTGGCCCGAGTCAGCTCGGGGTAGGGTGATGATGGCGCCTCCTGTTGATGTGGCTGGTCTGCGCCCTAGGTTGGGCGATGTGGAAGCTCCTCCGAAGCCGAGGTCGAGTCCGAGCCCCCGGGTCAGGCGAGGCGGAGATTGCCGGCCGGTGCCGGGGCGGAGTCCGAGCCCTGGGGTCGGGCGAAGCGGAGTTCGTCGTCTTCTGGGGCCGAGCCCAAGTCCGAGCCCTGGGTCAGGCGAGGCGGAGATCGTCGTCTTCTGGGGCCAAGCCCAAGTCCGAGCCCTGGGTCGGGCGAGGCGGAGATCGTCGTCTTCTGGGACTTAGCCCGAGTCCGAGCCCTGGGTCGGGCGGAGTTCGTCGTCTTCCGGGACTTAGCCCGAGTCCGAGCCCTGGGTCGGGCGGAGCGGAGTTCGCCGTCTTCCGGGACTTAGCCCGAGTCCGAGCCCCGGGTCGGGCGGAGCGGAGCTTCCTACGATGCCTTCGGCAGGGCCTGACTGCCTGTCAGTCTCACTCTGTCAAGTGGCACCCCAGTCGGAGTGGCGCAGGTGGCGCTGTCCTTCTGTCAGGCCGGTCAGTGGAGCGGCGAAGTGACGGCGGTCACTTCGGCTCTGCCGGCTGGGGGGCGCGCGTCAGGATAAGGGTGTTAGGCCACCTTTGCATTAAATGCTCCTGCGACTTGGTCGGTCGGTGCGGCGATTTGGTCAGGGTTGCTTCTTAGCGAAGGCAGGGCCTCGGGCGAGCCAGGAATAAGTTCGCCGCTGAAGGGGGGCCTCGGGCGAGACGGAAATCCTCCGGGGTCGGCTGCCCTTGTCCGAGGCTAGGCTCGGGCGAGGCGTGATCGTGTCCCTCGAATGGACTGATCCCTCACTTAATCGCACCCATCAGGCCTTTGCAGATTTGTGCTGATGGGGGTTACCAGCTGAGAATTAGGAGCCTTGAGGGTACCCCTAATTATGGTCCCCGACAGTAGCCCCCGAGCCTCGAAGGGAGTGTTTGCACTCGCTTGGAGGCTTTCGTCGCACTTTTTTGCAAGGGGACCAGCCTTTCTCGGTTGCGTTTTGTTCCGATGGGTGCGCGCGAGCGCACCCGCCGGGTGTAGCCCCCGAGGCCTCGGATAAGTGGTTTCACTCCTTCGAGGTCTTAATGCCTTGCGTAGTGCTTCGGCTGGTCTGGTCGTTCCCTCATGCGAGCTGGCCGTAGCCCAGGGGTACGGTCGGGTCCCAAGTTCTCGGGCTGGTATGTTGACGCTGTCAACGGTTCGGCCGGAGCTGGGTTTGCGAGAGCAGCCCCCGAGCCTCTGCACAGGGCGAGAGGGCGATCAGGGACAGACTCGGCTTTTTTACATACGCCCCTGCGTCGCCTTTCCGCAAGGAGGAGGGGGGGAAAGCGCCATGTTGCCCTCGATGGGCGCCGAACATGGTGTTTCCGTTGAGCTGCAAGCGGGTGATCCGAGTGGACATCTGTGCCCCGTTCGTTAGGGGTCGGCTAGGGGCCCAGAGGCATGCCCAAAAGTACCTGCGGGTGATCTGCCGGACCCGGTCCCCTGGCGACGGGGTCCGAGGGCTTGATGCCTCCCTCTGATGGGATTCCGTTACAAGATCGTTCCCGTCGGTCTCGGAAATGTCCTAGGGTACCTCGGGAGCGCAGCCCGAGCCTTGGTTATGTATCGAACGTACCCATGGTCATCCCTCGCTCGGCGTCTGAGGCGGCTGTGAACCCTTCGGGGGCCAGCCTTCGAACCCCTGATCAGTATTGGGCGCGGAGCCCGAGTAGCCTGAGGCGGTCGTTGAACCCTTCCGAGGGGCCGGCCTTCGAACCTCTGACCAGTAGTGGGTGTAGGGCCCACATGATCTAAGGCGGCTGTCAAACCCTTCCTAGGGGCCAGCCTTCGAACCTCTGATCAGTAGGGAGGCTCGGAGCCTAGTTCCTTCACGGGGAAGGATCCTTTTCGGGGTATCCCCCTTTCCCGGTCCCTGTTGCAAGAGAGAGAAAGAGGAAAAACGGAAAAGGATACGAAATCGAACGATGCGGCGTACCTTTTTTGACGCGGTCATTGTGGCGAAGGCGAAGCGTCGCCCGCTTCTCCTGCCAGAGGCGTCGCGTGTCCCACTGCGGAGTTGATGCGACGGGGCGAGTGGTTGGAGGAGCGGCCGTTGCGCGTGCGCGAGCCGTTCGAGGAACGGATCACGGGCGCGTTGTCTTCACGCCGTGAGAGAGGGTTCTCTCGCTGCCCCCGGACGGGACGTGAGCTTGGCTAACGACGTGGCCGCTGCTCCTGCCCGCCTGCCACCGCCATTACTGCCGGCCCACTTTTGGCCGCATTGACCGTCGCGCCAGGCTGGTGCTGCTGGGTCGCGCGCTGGGTCGCCTCGAGTCACGGTATTGGTTCCACAGTCGAGGAGGCACGGTAGTGGCGCAAGTGGCGGTGCAGTTGCATGCACGAAGCATTCGGCGTGCCGGTTGCATGACGCGTGCGCCTGGGCCTCCATGCCGGGCATGTTAGGAGTCGGAGAAGCGCGCCCACTTGGCGCGGTTGCATGCCGCCTGCATGGCTGCCCACCCTTTTGCCCGCTGATCTGGGCAAAAGTGGAGGGTCGCTTGTAACCGCTGGGCGGTTGTACGCACCGCGCGTGGCGGTTTGGCTTCTTCTACTCTGAGCCGGCTTGCATGACGTGTGGGACCCAGCCCCCGCGCCGTAGGGGAGGACCTTGGAGCGCGTTGGAGAATACTTAGCCCGCGACGGCTGGGGACGCAAGTAGGGAGAGCCGCCTTTAAAAGGAGGGTGACCCCCTTGGAAGGCGACCATGTCTTCGCGCTCCCTTATGCATCGCGTCTTTCCGCCTTCCAAGCCCCCGGATGGGGGATATCCACCGTCTTTCCGCCTCGTCGTTGGAGGAACGCAACTCCGCGGGAGTTGGTACCTTTCAGTCATCGTTCGGCTTCAAGGATTTTCATCAGCCAGCCCGGCTGCTCCCCTCCACTGGTGGTCACCCAAGACGGTGACCTCCAGCCCCTGGATGGGGAGGGGCAAGCCGGGCTGTGATCTTGGTCCTGCCCTCAGCCTCGAGGGTGTTCGTCGCCCCGCAGGCTCGGGGTTGTTCATACCCGCGGGGACGGAACCAGAGTTCCGTTTGTAATGGCACTTCGAATGCCAGTGTTTTTGTTCATTGTGGCTGTCGGGGCCTGAACATGTAGGTAGTTTCGGCACGGAGCCGTGTTTTTTCCTCCTTTTCGAGCACTAAGACTCGCCTGTTGGTTGTCTGAACCGCTTCACCAAGCGTGAGTCGCCCCGTGTATAGGTGACGAGTGAGGTATCCGTATCCCGGAGGCATAGGAGTCCCTCGGCTCAGTCGGCCTTGTTGTCCGAGGCTTCTCTAGCTTAATTAAAGGAACCCCTCGGCCGCTCTTCGATGAGCCGAGGCCAGGGGTAGCGGCGTCAACATGAACAGAGGCGGAGTTGGCTCGAAAAGAAGACCTGGTTGGCCGGAGCCTGGCCGGGTCGTCCGTTAGCGGGACCGACGCCGGAGTTGACTAGCCGAGCCGCCTGCTCGGGCCGGATTGCCGTCCTTGGAGGGCAACTGGCCGAGGCCCCGGGGTGATCGGCCGAGCCGCCTGCTCGGGCCGGATTCCCGGAGAAGACCCTGGCGGCGATGGCCCGGGCGTGGCGATGACGTTGTCCTTTGGGGTGGAGATCTTCGGACCGCGTCGCCGTCCGAGGCTAGGTCAGACCTCGCCGAAGGTGTCGTCGATGCCGAGGGTGCTGCTGCTCCCTTTAGCCGTAAAGATCCGAGCCTGCAGGATCGGATTGTCTTGTAGCGTGTGTTTCCTGCAGCCGCCGAGGCCAAAACACACCCTCGCCGTGTTGTAAAGCTGTGTCTCTTTTCCTCTTGTTTCGAGTATCTGGACTTTTTTGTCGGTAACAGAAATGTTTGTGCGAGCAAGAGTTGCTTCTCGCGGAAGGTGATGAGTGAGGTATCCGTATCCCGGAGGCGTAGGAGTCCCTCAGCTCAGTCGGCCTTGCCGCTTACGCGCACTCTTACCCGTCCATGGGGCTTTTTCACCGACACAGTCGAGAAGGCTCGAAGGATCGCTTCGGCAGAAAGCTTTCGAACGTGAAGACTTGTTTGGTCCGCAGAATCACTTATCCGAACGTGAGTTACTTATCGCAGAAGGTGATGAGTGAGGTATCCGTATCCCGGAGGCGTAGGAGTCCCTCGGCTCGGTCAGCCTTGGCTGCTTACGTGTACTCCGTCGTTTTCAGGATCCACTTTCGAAGTAGCCAAAAAGCGCGAAAGACATTCTGGCAGAAGAGATTTTTTTTTCGAGGAAAATTTCGACGCAGAGGGGGTTCCCCCCTTTTAGCCCCCGAGGGAGGGTTGGGCTTTGCCGAGGCGAGCCCGACCCTTCCTTGATGACTAAACTTTGCGTGGGTGCGAGGTATATGATCAACTTGAAAACATCTTAAGGGTAGAAGCGACGTAGTTGTTGGATGTTCCAGGCGTTGCCGTAGACCTCGCCTTGACTGTTGGCCAGCTTCTACGTTTCGGGCTTCAGAACCTTGGTGATGACGAATGGCCCCTCCCAGGGGGGCGTGAGCTTGTGCCGCCCTCGGGCGTCTTGTCGCAGCCGAAGCACCAGGTCGCCCACCTGGAGGTCTCGGGACCGGACCCCTCGGGCGTGGTAGCGTCGCAGGGACTGCTGGTACCGCGCCGAGTGTAGCAAGGCCTTGTCCCGAGCCTCCTCCAGCTGGTCCAGCGAGTCTTCTCGGCTAGCTTGGTTGCTTTGGTCGGTGTAGGCCCTCGCCCTCGGGGAGCCGTATTCCAGGTCTGTGGGCGAGACAGCCTCGGCCCCGTAGACTAGGAAGAACGGCGTGAAGCCCGTGGCTCGGCTTGGCGTTGTCCTCAGACTGCAGACCACCGAGGGGAGTTCCTTCAACCATCGCTTGCCGAACTTGTTGAGGTCGTTGTAGATCTGAGGCTTGAGCCCTTGTAGAATCATGCCGTTGGCACGCTCTACTTGCCCATTTGACATGGGGTGAGCCACGGCGGCCCAGTCCACCCGAATGTGATGATCCTCGCAGAAGTCCAGGAACTTTCTGCCGGTGAACTGGGTGCTATTGTCGGTGATGATGGAGTTCGGGACCCCGAAGCGATGGATGATGTTGGTGAAGAACGCCACCGCCTGCTCGGACCTGATGCTGTTTAGGGGTCGGACCTCGATCCACTTGGAGAATTTGTCGATGGCGACCAACAGGTGCGTGTAGCCCCCGGGTGCCTTCTACAAGGGGCCGACGAGATCCAGACCCCACACAGCAAAAGGCCAGGTGATGGGTATCGTCTGCAGAGCCTGAGCAGGCAGGTGGGTCTGCCTTGCGTAGAACTGACACCCTTCGCAGGTGCGGACAATTCTAGTGGCGTCGGCCACCGCCGTCGGCCAGTAGAAGCCTTGCCGGAAAGCATTCCCGACAAGGGCTCGAGGCACTGCGTGATGGCCGCAAGCCCCCGAGTGTATCTCTCGCAGGAGTTCCTGACCTTCGGCGATGGAGATGCATCGCTGGAGGATGCTTGAGGGGCTGCGGTGGTAGAGCTCCTTCTCATCTCCCAGCAAGACGAACGACTTGGCGCGCCGCGCCACCCGCCAAGCCTCGGCCCGGTCGAGGGGTAGCTCTCCTCGGTGGAGATATTGCAGGTACGGGGTCTGCCAGCTTCGATTAGGCGTGACCCCGCTTCGTTCCTCCTCGACGATCAGTGCCTCACCCTCGGGGGCCAAGGGTACCTCGGGCTGAACCGAGGGCGCCTCGGGCCGAGCTGAGGGTGCCTCGGGATGAGCCGAGGGCGCCTCGGGTTGAGCCGAGGGTGCCTCGGACTGAGCCGAGGGTACCTCGGACTGAGCCGAGGGTACCTCGGGCTCGGACGTGTCGTCGATCTTGATGGAGGGTTGATGCAGATCCTGGGAGAAGACGTCCGGGGGAACCATCGTTCGCCCCGAGGCTATTTTAGCCAGCTCGTCCGCAGTTTCGTTGTAGCGCCGGGCGATGTGGTTGAGCTCGAGCCCATAGAACTTGTCTTCTAGGCGCCGAACCTCATCGCAGTAGGCCTCCATCTTCGGGTCACGGCAATGGGAGTTCTTCATGACTTGGTCGATGACGAGCTGCGAGTCACCACGAGCGTCGAGGCGTCGGACCCCTAGCTCGATGGCGATCCGCAACCCGTTGACCAGAGCCTCATACTCGGCCACATTGTTGGACGCCGGGAAGTGGAGGCGTAGCACGTAGCGTAGATGCTTTCCGAGGGGTGAGATGAAGACTAGGCCTGCACCGGCTCCTGTCTTCATCAGCGACCCGTCGAAGAACATGGTCCAGAGCTCCGGTTGGATCGGAGCCGTCGGTAGCTGGGTGTCGACCCATTCAGCCACGAAGTCCGCCAAGACCTGGGACTTGATGGCCTTCCAGGGAGCGAACGAGATTGTCTCGCCCATGATTTCCACCGCCTACTTTGCAATCCTACCCGAGGCCTCTCGGCACTGGATGATCTCTCCCAGGGGGAAGGATGACACCACAGTTACCGGATGAGACTCGAAGTAGTGTCGCAGCTTCCGCCGCGTTAGGATCACCGCGTACAGCAGCTTCTGAACTTGTGGGTAGCGGATCTTGGTTTCGGACAGTACCTCACTGACGAAGTAGACTGGCCTCTGAACGGGCAACGCATGCCCCTCTTCTTGCCTCTCGACCACAATCGCGGCGCTAACCACCTGAGTGGTCGCGGCGACGTAGACCAGGAGGGCTTCTCCGGCAGCTGGGGGCACCAAGATAGGCGCCTTTGTGAGGAGCGCCTTCAGGTTCCCGAGGGCTTCCTCGGCTTCAGGGGTCCAAGTGAAGCACTCGGCCTTCCTCAAGAGGCGGTACAAAGGTAGACCTCTTTCGCCGAGGCGTGAGATGAAGCGGCTCAGAGCCGCGAGACATCCCATGACTCTATGTACGCCTTTCAAGTCCTTGATGGGCCCCATGCTGGTGATGGCTGTGATCTTCTCCGGGTTGGCTTCGATGCCCCGCTCGGAGACGATGAACCCCAAGAGCATGCCTCGGGGCACCCCGAAGACACACTTTTCGGGATTGAGCTTGACGCCTTTCGCCTTGAGACATCGGAATGTCACTTCAAGGTCGGAAAGGAGGTCGGAGGCTTTCCTTGTCTTGACTACGATGTCATCGACGTAGGCCTCGACCGTGCGGCCGATGTGTTCGCCGAACACATGGTTCATGCACCACTGGTACGTCGCGCCCGCATTCCTCAAGCCGAACGGCATGGTGACATAGCAGTACATGCCGAAGGGTGTGATGAAAGAAGTCGCGAGCTGGTCGGACTCTTTCATCCTGATTTGATGATACCCTGAGTAGGCATCGAGGAAAGACAGGGTTTCGCACCCAGCAGTGGAATCCACGATTTGGTCGATGCGAGGCAGAGGGTAGGGAACCTTCAGACATGCTTTGTTGAGACCAGTGTAGTCTACACACATCCGCCATTTCCCCCCTTTCTTTCTCACAAGCACAGGGTTGGCAAGCCATTCGGGATGGAATACCTCTTTGATGAACCCTGCCGCCATTAGCTTGTGGATCTCCTCGCCTATGGCTCTGCGCTTCTCCTCGTCGAATCGGCGCAGTGGCTGCTTGACGGGTCGGGCTCCGGCTCGGATGTCCAGCGAGTGCTCGACGACATCCCTCGGTATGCTGGGCATGTCCGAGGGACTCCACGCGAAGACGTCGGCGTTCGCGCGGAGAAAGTCGACGAGCACTGCTTCCTATTTGGGATCGAGCCCGGAGCTGATCCGGATCTGCTTGGAGGCGTCGCCGCTGGGGTCGAGGGGGATGGACTTAACCGTCTCCGCTGGCTCAAAGTTGCCGGCGTGACGCTTCACGTCTAGCACCTCCTTAGAGAGGCTCTCCAGGTCGGCGATGAGGGCCTCGGACTCGGCGAGGGCCTCGGCGTATTCCACGCACTCCACGTCGCATTCGAACGCGTGTTTGTACGTGGGGCCGACGGTGATGACCCCGTTGGGGCCCGGCATCTTGAGCTTCAGGTAGGCGTAGTTGGGGACGGCCATGAACTTCACGTAGCATGGCCTCCCCAGCACCGCGTGGTAGGTTCCTCGGAACCCGACCACCTCGAACGTTAGGGTCTCCCTTCGGAAGTTGGAGGGTGTTCCGAAGCAGACGGGAAGGTCGAGCTGTCCGAGGGGCTGGACGCGCTTCCCGGGAATGATCCCATGGAAGGGCGCAGCGCCTGCCCGGACAGAGGATAGATCAGCACGCAGGAGCCTGAGGGTCTCGGCGTAGATGATGTTGAGGCTGCTGTCTCCGTCCATGAGGACCTTGGTGAGCCTGACGTCGCCGATGATGGGGTCGACGACGAGCGGGTATTTCCCCGAGCTCGGCACATGGTCAGGGTGATCGTCTCGGTCGAAGGTGATGGGCTTGTCGGACCAGTCTAGATAGACTAGCGCCGCCACCTTCACCGAGTAGACCTCCCAACGCTCTTGCTTGCGGTGCCGAGCCGAGGCGTTCGCCGCTTGCCCACCATAGATCATGAAGCAGTCGCGAACCTCGGGGAACTCTCCTGCCTGGTGATCTTCCTTCTTGTCGTCGTCACGGGCCTTGCCACCCTCCGCGGGTGGCCTAGCCCTGTGGAAGTGGCGCCGAAGCATGACGCACTCCTCAAGGGTGTGCCTGACGGGCCCCTGGTGATAGGGGCACGGCTCCTTGAGCATCTTGTCGAAGAGGTTGGCACCTCCGGGGGGCTTCCGAGGGTTCTTGTACTCGGCGGCGGCGACAAGGTTCGCGTCGGCGGCGTCGTGTTTCGCTTGCGACTTCTTCTTGCCCTTCTTCTTGGCGCCGCGCTGAGTTGACGCCTCAGGAGTATCTTCCGATGGGCGGCCCTGGGGCTGCTTGTCCTTTCGGAAGATAGCCTCGACCGCCTCCTGGCCGGAGGCGAACTTGGTGGCGATGTCCATCAGCTCGCTCGCCCTGGTGGGGGTCTTGCGACCTAGCTTGCTCACCAGGTCGCGGCAGGTGGTGCCAGCGAGGAACGCGCCGATGACATCCGAGTCGGTGATGTTGGGCAGCTCGATGCGCTGCTTCGAGAATCGCCGGATGTAGTCTCGGAGAGACTCTCCCGACTGCTGTCGGCAGCTTTGGAGGTCCCAGGAATTCCCGGGGCGCACATACATGCCCTGGAAATTGTCGGCGAAAGCTTGGACTAGGTCGTCCCAGTTGGAGATCTGCCCCGGAGGCAGGTGCTCCAACCAGGCGCGAGCGGAGTCGGAGAGGAACGGGGGGAGGTTGCGGATGATGAGGTTGTCATCGTCCGTTCCACCCAGTTGGCAGGCCAGACGGTAGTCCTCGAGCCACAGTTCTGGTCTCGTCTCCCCCGAGTACTTTGTGATAGTAGTCGGGGGTCGGAACCGAGTCAGGAACGGCGCCCGTCAGATGGCTCGGCTGAAGGCTTGCGGGCCGGGCGGTTCGGGCGAGGGACTCCGATCCTCCCCACTGTCATAGCGTCCCCCACGCCTGGGGTGGTAGCCTCGGCGCACCCTCTCATCAAGGTGGGCCCGACGGTCGCGGTGATGGTGCTCGTTGCCGAGGCGACCCGGGGCCGCAGGCGCGGTGTTGCGTGAGCGCCCGGTGTAGACCGAGGCTTCCCACATGAATCGGGAAGTCGCGGCATGAGGTTCCGAGGGGTACCCCTGCCTTCGGGAGGCGGAGCTCTCGGCCTGTCGGGCCGCGGCGCCTTCCAGGAGATTCTTGAGCTCTCCCTGGATTCGCCGCCCTTCGGTGGTTGATGGCTCCGGCATCGCGCGAAGAAGCATTGCTGCTGCCGCCAGGTTCTGGCCGACCCCACTGGATGCGGGTGGCGGCCGGACCCTGACGTCGTCGGTGATGCGGTGCTGGAAGCCCTGGGGTAGATGACGTATTTCCCCGGCCGGAGGTTGGCCCGCCCATGCCTGCCCGACGTCCCGACGGATCGGCTCAAGCGCTCCTGCTCCCTCGTCGAGCCTGGCCTGCACCCCGCGGATTTGCTCGAGCTGTGGGTCATGACCCCCCACCTGAACGGGGACCACAACTAGCTCCCGTGGGATGTCAACGCGAGGCACCGGCCTAGGGAGGTCACCGTCCTCCGGCATGCCGAGATGGTTGCCTTCGGGGGGACCCCCTAGATCGACGTGGAAGCATTCGCGACTTGGGCCGCAGTCCTCGTTGCCGAGGCTACGGCTACCGTCGGAACAGTTGGAAAGGCAGTAGTCGCATGCGGTCATGAAGTCCCGCATAGCACTGGGGTTGCCAAGTCCAGAGAAATCCCAACAGATGCTGGGCTCGTCGTCTTCCTCGGACCCAGAGGGCCCGTAGGTCGAGACGTCCGTCAGCCGGTCCCAAGGTGACCGCGTACGAAACCCCAGAGGGTTTGGACTTGCCTCTACGAGAGCACCCGCCAAAGCAAAGCCGCCAGGCGGGTCGAGGCTGAATTCGAAAGACGTGGGATGGGAATCGGTCGGTACCTTTTGGTCGACGGGCGGCGATGAGGTCACGCCGGGGGCTGACTGCGCCGTCGTCTCAGGTACGAGGGTGACGTCTAGCAAGCTTTTTGCGAGCGTGCTGGCGTCGTCCGCTTGCTCGGGATTGGCGTGTCGCGGGGAGACGGCGCTCGCCTTCGTCTCAAACGCGAGGTCAACGCCCGGTGCACCCCCCGTTGGGGTGCTGGGGCCGTCGACTCGCTCGACAGCCGACGAGGCGCTGTCTCCTGCTTGGCCTTGGTTGCCCCGCCTCCTCCTCCGTCGGTGGGGGAGAGGACGGGGTGAGCTCGAAGGTTGTTCTTCCACCATGCGGGGAAGACGTTGCCGATTCCGCCGCCGGCGGGCGGGTTGTCGGCCGCCACTGTCGTTGTCGCACGGCGGTGGAAGGAGTATCATGTCGTAGCTGCCGTCGAGGGACATGAACTCAAGACTCCCGAAACGGAGCATCGTCCCGGGTTGGAGAGGTTGCTGGAGACTGCCCATCTGGAGCTTGACGGGAGGCTGTTCGTCAACATGCAGCAGGCCCCTACCTGGCGCGCCAACTGTCGGCGTTCTGAGACCGGGGGGTCCCTGAGCCGACGAGTGAATGTCGCCGCGTGCCCCAGCCCAGATGGGTCGAGCGCGAGGGCGAGCGCGAAGGGGGGAGAGCGAGGCGGCCGGAGACCAGCGTGAGAGAGGTGGGAATCCCGCGGCCTTCGTGTTCGTCCCGCGCCCAGGTCGGGTGCGCTTGCAGTAGGGGGTTACAAGCGTCCACTCGGGAGAGGGAGCGAGCGGCCTCCAGCGAGCGCCTGTCCTCGTCCTCGTCCCCGCGCGGCCAACCCTCTCTAAGAGGGCCCTGGTCCTCCCTTTTATAGGCGCAAGGAGAGGATCAGGTGTACAATGGGGGGTGTAGAAGAGTGCTACGTGTGTAGCGGAGGAGAGCTAGCGCCCTAGGTACATGCCGTTGTGGCAGCCGGAGAGATCTTGGCACCCAGCTGGTGTGATGTCGTGGCTGTCGGAGGAGCGATGGAGATTGGCGGAGGGACAGCTGTCGGAGCGGTTGAGTCCTTACTGACGTCCTCTTGCTTCCGTAAGGGGGCTGAGAGCCGCCGTCGTCACAGAGCATGCGGGGCGCCATCATTGCCTATCTGGCGGAGCGAGCCAGATGGGACGCCGGTCTTGTTCCCTGCGGCCCGAGTCAGCTCGGGGTAGGGTGATGATGGCGCCTCCTGTTGACGTGGCTGGTCTGCGCCCTAGGTTGGGTGATGTGGAAGCTCCTCCGAAGCCGAGGTCGAGTCCGAGCCCACGGGTCGGGCGAGGTGGAGATTGCCGGCCGGTGCCGGGGCGGAGTCCGAGCCCTGGGGTCGGGCGAAGCGGAGTTCGTCGTCTTCTGGGGCCGAGCCCAAGTCCGAGCCCTGGGTCGGGCGAGGCGGAGATCGTCGTCTTCTGGGGCCGAGCCCAAGTCCGAGCCCTGGGTTGGCGAGGCGAAGATCGTCGTCTTCTGGGACTTAGCCCGAGTCCGAGCCCTGGGTCGGGCAGAGTTCGTCGTCTTCCGGGACTTAGCCCGAGTCCGAGCCCTGGGTCGGGCGGAGTGGAGTTCGCCGTCTTCCGGGACTTAGCCCGAGTCCAAGCCCCGGGTCGGGCGGAGCAGAGCTTCCTACGATGCCTTCGGCAGGGCCTGACTGCCTGTCAGTCTCACTCTGTCAAGTGGCACCGCAATCGGAGTGGCGCAGGCGGCGCTGTCCTTCTGTCAGGCCGGTCAGTGGAGCGGCGAAGTGACGGCGGTCACGTCGGCTCTGCTGGCTGGGGGGCGCGCGTCAGGATAAGGGTGTCAGGCCACCTTTGCATTAAATGCTCCTGCGACTTGGTCGGTCGGTGCGGCGATTTGGTCAGGGTTGCTTCTTAGCGAAGGCAGGGCCTCGGGCGAGCCGGGAATATGTTCGCCGCTGAAGGGGGGCCTCGGGCGAGACGGAAATCCTCCGGGGTCGGCTGCCCTTGTCCGAGGCTAGGCTCGGGCGAGGCGTGATCGTGTCCCTCGAATGGACTGATCCCTGACTTAATCGCACCCATCAGGCCTTTGCAGCTTTGTGCTAATGGGGGTTACCAGCTGAGAATTAGGAGCCTTGAGGGTACCCCTAATTATGGTCCCCGACAACAAGACATCAAAAGAAATTTCTAGAATCAAGAATATTTAGCTCATGCCTAAGTTTGGTAAAAGTTTGTTCATCTAGTGGCTTGGTAAAAATATCGGCTAATTGATCTTTAGTATTAATGTATGCAATCTCGATATCCCCCTTTTGTTGGTGATCCCTAAGAAAATGATACCGAATGGCTATGTGTTTAGTGCGGCTATGCTCAACGGGGTTATCCGCCATGCGGATTGCACTCTCATTATCACATAGAAGAGGAACTTTGGTTAATTTGTAACCATAGTCCCGCAGGGTTTGCCTCATCCAAAGCAACTGCGCGCAACAATGGCCTGCGGCAATGTACTCGGCTTCGGCGGTAGAAAGAGCGACCGAATTTTGCTTCTTTGAAGCCCAAGACACCAAGGATCTTCCCAAGAACTGGCAAGTCCCCGATGTGCTCTTTCTATTAATTTTACACCCCGCCCAATCGGCATCCGAATAACCAATTAAATCAAATGTGGATCCCCGAGGGTACCAAAGCCCAAACTTAGGAGTATAAGCCAAATATCTCAAGATTCGTTTTACGGCCGTAAGGTGAGATTCCTTAGGGTCGGCTTGGAATCTTGCACACATATATACGGAAAGCATAATGTCCGGTCGAGATGCACATAAATAGAGTAATGAACCTATCATCGACCGGTATACCTTTTGATCGACGGATTTACCTCCCATGTCGAGGTCGAGATGCCCATTTGTTCCCATGGGAGTCTTGATGGGCTTGGCATCCTTCATCCCAAACTTGTTTAGAATGTCTTGAGTATACTTCGTTTGGCTAATGAAGGTGCCCTCTTGGAGTTGCTTCACTTGAAATCCTAAGAAATACTTCAACTCCCCCATCATTGACATCTCGAATTTCTGTGTCATGATCCTACTAAATTCCTCACATGTAGATTCGTTAGTAGACCCAAATATAATATCATCAACATAAATTTGGCATACAAACAAATCATTGTCAAGAGTTTTAGTGAATAGAGTAGGATCGGCTTTTCCGACTTTGAAGCCATTAGCAATAAGGAAATCACTTAGGCATTCATACCATGCTCTTGGGGCTTGCTTGAGCCCGTAAAGCGCCTTAGAGAGCCTATAGACATGGTTAGGGTACTCACTGTCTTCAAAGCCGGGAGGTTGCTCAACATAGACCTCTTCCTTGATTGGTCCATTGAGGAAGGCACTCTTCACGTCCATTTGGTAGAGCTTGAAGCCATGGTAAGTAGCATAGGCTAATAATATACGAATTGACTCAAGCCTAGCTACGGGTGCATAGGTTTCACCAAAATCCAAAACTTCGACTTGAGAGTATCCCTTGGCCACAAGTCGAGCTTTGTTCCTTGTCACCACACCATGCTCATCTTGCTTGTTGCGGAAGACCCACTTGGTTCCTACAACATTTTGATTAGGACGTGGAACCAAATGCCATACCTCGTTCCTAGTGAAATTGTTGAGCTCCTCTTGCATCGCCATCACCCAATCCAAATCTTGGAGTGCTTCCTCTACCCTGTGTGGCTCAATAGAGGAAACAAAAGAGTAATGCTCACAAAAATGTGCAACACGAGATCGAGTGGTTACCCCCTTATGAATGTCGCCGAGAATGGTGTCGACGGGGTGATCTCGTTGAATTGCTTGGTGGACTCTTGGGTGTGGCGGCCTTGGTTCTTCATCCTCCTTGTCTTGATCATTTGCATCTCCCCCTTGATTGTTGCCGTCATCTTGAGGTGGCTCATTATTTTGATTTTCTCCTTCATCAACTTGAGCCTCGTCCTTATTTTGAGTTGGTGGAGATGCTTGCGTGGAGGAGGATGGTTGATCTTGTGCATTTGGAGGCTCTTCGGATTCCTTAGGACACACATCCCCAATGGACATGTTTCTTAGCGCGATGCACGGAGCCTCTTCTTCACCTATCTCATCAAGATCAACTTGCTCTACTTGAGAGCCGTTAGTCTCATCAAACACAACGTCACAAGAAACTTCAACTAGTCCTGAGGACTTGTTAAAGACTCTATATGCCCTTGTGTTTGAGTCATATCCTAGTAAAAAGCCTTCTACAGTCTTAGAAGCAAATTTAGATTTTCTACCTCTTTTAACAAGAATGAAGCATTTGCTACCAAAGACTCTAAAATATGAAATGTTGGGCTTTTTACCGGTTAGGAGTTCGTATGATGTCTTCTTGAGGATTCGGTGTAGATATAACCGGTTGATGGCGTAGCAAGCGGTGTTAACCGCCTTGGCCCAAAACCGATCCGGCGTCTTGTACTCATCAAGCATGGTTCTTGCCATGTCCAATAGAGTTCTATTCTTCCTCTCCACTACACCATTTTGTTGTGGCGTGTAGGGAGAAGAGAACTCATGCTTGATGCCCTCCTCCTCAAGGAAGCCTTCAATTTGAGAGTTCTTGAACTCCGTCCCGTTGTCGCTTCTAATTTTCTTGATCCTTAAGTCGAACTCATTTTGAGCCCGTCTCAAGATCCCTTTAAGGTCTCTTGGGTTTGAGATTTTTCCTGTAAAAAGAATACCCAAGTGAAGCGAGAATAATCATCCACAATAACTAGACAGTACTTACTCCCGCCGATGCTTATGTAAGCTATCGGGCCGAATAGATCCATGTGTAGGAGCTCCAGTGGCCTGTCAGTCGTCATGATGTTCTTGTGTGGATGATGAACACCAACTTGCTTCTCGGCTTGGCATGGGATACATATCCTGTCTTTCTCAAAATGAACATTTGTTAATCCTAAAATGTGCTCTCCCTTTAGAAGCTTATGAAGATTCTTCATTCCAACATGGGCTAGTCGGCGGTGCCAGAGCCAACCCATGTTAGTCTTAGCAATTAAGCAAGTGTCGAGTTCAGCTCTATCAAAATCTAACAAGTATAGCTGACCCTCTAACACTCCCTTAAATGCTATTGAATCATCACTTCTTCTAAAGACAGTGACACCTACATCAGTAAATAGACAGTTGTAACCCATTTGACATAATTGCGATACGGAAAGCAAATTGTGATCTAAAGAATCTACAAGAAAAACATTGGAAATGGAATGGTCAGGAGATATAGCAATTTTACCCAAACCTTTGACCAAACCTTGATTTCCATCCCCGAATGTGATAGCTCGTTGGGGATCTTGGTTTTTCTCATATGATGAGAACATCCTTTTCTCCCCTGTCATGTGGTTTGTGCATCCGCTATCGATGATCCAACTTGAGCCCCCGGATGCATAAACCTACAAAACAATTTTAGTTCTTGACTTTAGGTACCCAAACGGTTTTGGGTCCTTTAGCATTAGACACAAGAACTTTGGGTACCCAAACACAAGTCTTGGAGCCCTTGTGTTTGCCCCCAACAAACTTGGCAACTATCTTGCCGGATTTGTTAGTTAAAACATATGATGCATCAAAAGTTTTGAATGAAATGCTATGGTCATTTGATGCACTAGGAGTTTTCTTCTTAGGCAACTTAGCATGGGTTGGTTGCCTAGAACTAGATGTCTCACCCTTATACATAAAAGCATGATTAGGGCTAGAGTGAGACTTCCTAGAATGAATTCTCCTAATTTTGCTCTCGGGATAACCGGCAGGGTACAAAATGTAACCCTCGTTATCCTGAGGCATGGGAGCCTTGCCCTTAACAAAATTAGACAGTCTTTTAGGAGGGGCATTAAGTTTGACATTGTCTCCCCTTTGGAAGCCAATGCCATCCTTGATGTCAGGGCGTCTCCCATTATAGAGCATACTTCTAGCAAATTTAAACTTTTCATTCTCTAAGTTATGTTCGGCAATTTTAGCATCTAATTTTGCTATATGATCATTTTGTTGTTTAATTAATACCATATGATCATGAATAGCATCAATATCAACATCTCTACATCTAGTGCAAATAGAAACATGCTCAATAGTAGACGTAGAGGGTTTGCAAGATTTTAGTTCTACAACCTTACATGTAATATATCATTTTAACTTCTAGATTAGAAATAGTACCATTGCAAACATCAAAATCTTTAGCCTTAGCAAGCAATTTTTCATTTTCAATCCTAAGGCTAGCAAGAGAATCATTCAATTCTTCAATCTTAGCAAGCAAATCATCATTATTATTTCTAAGATTGGGAATTGAAACATCACAAACATTTGAATCAACCTTAGCTAACAAATTAGCATTCTCATTTCTAAGGTTGTCAATGGTCTCATGGCAAGTGCTTAGCTCACTAGACTATTTTTCACATTTTTCAACTTGTAGAGCGTAAGCATTTTTAACCTTAACATGCTTTTTGTTTTCCTTGATTAGGAAGTCCTCTTGGGAGTCCAAGAGTTCATCCTTCTCATGGATGGCACTAATTAGTTCATTTAATTTTTCCTTTTGTTGCATGTTTAGGTTGGCAAAAAGGGTACGCAAATTATCTTCCTCATCACTAGCATTATCATCACTAGAGGACTCATATTTAGTGGAGGATTTGGATTTAACCTTCTTCTTTTTGCCGTCCTTGGCCATGAGGCATTTGTGGCCGACGTTGGGGAAAAGAAGACCCTTAGTGACGGCGATGTTGGCGGCGTCCTCGTCGGAGGAGGAGTCGGAGGAGCTCTCCTCGGAGTCCCATTCGCGGCACACATGGGCATCGCCGCCCCTCTTCTTTTAGTACCTCTTTTTCTCCTTTCTTCTCCCCTTCTTGTCGTCGCCCCTGTCACTGTCACTAGAAATAGGACATTTTGCTATAAAGTGACCGGGCTTACCACACTTGTAGCGAACTTTCTTGGAGCGGGGCTTGTAATCTTTCCCCCTCCTTTGCTTGAGGATTTGGCGGAAGCTTTTGATGATAAGCGCCATTTCCTCATTGTCGAGCTTGGAGGCGTCGATTGGTTGTCTACTTGATGTAGACTCCTCCTTCTTCTCCTCCATCGCCTTGAATGCCACCGGTTGTGCTTCAGGCGTTGAGGAGGTACCTTGCTCGATGATTTTCTTTGAGCCTTTAATCATTAGCTCAAAGCTCACAAATTTTCCTATAACCTCCTCGGGAGACATTAGCTTATATCTAGGATCACCTCGAATTAATTGAACTTGTGTAGGGTTGAGAAATACGAGGGATCTAAGAATAACCTTGACCATCTCATGGTCATCCCATTTTTCGCTCCCGAGGTTGCGCACTTGATTCACCAAGGTCTTCAAGCGGTTGTACATGGCTTGTGGGTCCTCCCCTTGGTGAAGCATGAAGCGACCGAGCTCCCCCTCGATTGTCTCCCGCTTGGTGATTTTTGTCACCTTGTCTCCTTTGTGTGCGGTCTTGAGTACGTCCCAAATTTCCTTCGCACTCTTTAACCCTTGCACCTTATTATACTCCTCTCGACTTAGAGAGGCGAGGAGTATAGTAGTGGCTTGGGAGTTAAAGTGGTGAATTTGGGCCACTTCGTCCGAGTCGTAGTCTTCATCCCCTACAGATGGTACTTGTACACCAAACTCAACAACATTCCATATGCTTGTGTGGAGTGAGGTTAGATGATGCCTCATTTTGTCACTCCACATATTATAATCTTCACCGTCAAAAACCGGTGGTTTGCCTAATGGAATAGAGAGTAAAGGAGTACGCTTTGAAATGTGGGGGTAGCGTAGGGGGATCTTACTATACTTCTTGCGCTCTTGGCGCTTAGAAGTTACGGACGGCGCGTCGGAGCCGGAGGTCGATGGTGATGAAGAGTCGGTCTCGTAGTAGACCACTTTCCTCATCCTCTTGTGCTTGTCGCCTCTCCGATGCGACTTGTGAGAAGAGGATTTCTTCTCCTTCCCCTTCCCTTTGTTGGAGGAGTCTTTCTTCTCCTTCCTCTTATTGTGGGACTCTTCCGATGAAGTCTCCCCGTGGCTTGTAGTGGGCTTGTCGCCGGTCTCCATCTCCTTCTTGGCGTGATCTCCCGACATCACTTCGAGCGGTTAGGCTCTAATGAAGCACCAGGCTCTGATACCAATTGAAAGTCGCCTAGAGGGGGGTGAATAGGGCAAAACTGAAATTTACAAAGTTAATCACAACTACAAGCCGGGTTAGCGTTAGAAATAATAATGAGTCCGAGAGAGAGGGCGCAAAACAAATCGCAAGCGAATGAACAGTGTGACACGCGGATTTGTTTTACCGAGGTTCGGTTCTCGCAAACCTACTCCCCGTTGAGGAGGCCACAAAGGCCGGGTCTATCTCAACCCTTTCCCTCTGTCAAACGGTCCCTCGGACCGAGGGAGCTTCTCTTCTCAAATCAACAGGGCACAAAACTTCCCTGCAAGGACCACCACACGATTGGTGTCTCTTGCCTCGGTTACAAATGAGTTTTGATCACAAGAACAAATGAGAAAGAAAAGAAGCAATCCAAGCGCAAGAGCTCAAAAGAACACAACAAATCTCTCTCTCTAATCACTAAAGCCTCGTGTGGAATTGGGAGAGGATTTGATCACTTTGGTGTGTCTTGTATTGAATGCCTAGCTCTTGTAAGGTGTAGAAGTGTGAAAACTTGGATGACTTGAATGAGGGGTGGTTGGGGGTATTTATAGCCCCAACCACCAAACTAGCCGTTTGGTGGAGGCTGTCTGTCGCATGGTGCACCGGACAGTCCGTTGCACACCGGACAGTGTCCGGTGCGCCAGCCACGTCACCAGGCCGTAGGGTTCCGACCGTTGGAGCTCTGACTGCTGGGCCCACCTGGATGTCCGGTGGCGCACCGGACATGTACTGTAGAGTGTCCGGTGCGCCACTTCGCGCGTGCCTGACTTCTGCGCGCTCTGGCGCGCATTTAATGCCGCTGCAGGTGACCGTTGGCGCCGAAGTAGTCGTTGCTCCGCCGTTACACCGGACAGTCCGGTGTACACCGGACATGTCCGGTGAATTATAGCGGACTAGCCGTTGGTGAATCCCGAAGCTGGCAAGTTCAGAGTCGCTTCTCCTTGGAGCACCGGACACTGTCCGGTGTACACCGAACAGTCCGGTGAATTATAGCGCTACGGCTCTGAGTTTTCCCGAAGGTGCGAAGTTTAGCTTGGAGTCCCCTGGTGCACCGGACACTGTCCGGTGGTGCACCGGACACTGTCCGGTGGCACACTGGACAGTCCGGTGCGCCAGACCAGGGCACACTTCGGTTATCCCTTGCTCTTTTTGTTGAACCCTTTTCTTGGTCTTTTTATTGGCTTATTGTGAACCTTTGGTACCTATAGAACTTATAAACTTGGGCAAACTAGTTAGTCCAATTATTTGTGTTGGGCAATTCAACCACCAAAATCAATTTAGGAAATAGGTGTAAGCCTAATTCCCTTTCACCAAGTCATGAAGAACTCCCACTGTCGCGACCGGAGGATGGAAGCCTACTGCGACGAAGTCCGGCGCCTGGAAGACAAGTTCTACGGGCTGGAGCTCAACCACATCACCCGACGTTACAATGAGACTACGGACGAACTGGTGAAGATAGCCTCGGGGCGGACGACGGTTCCCCCGGACGTCTTCTCCAGAGACCTACATCAACCATCCGTCAAGATCAATGACACGCCCGAGCCCGAGGAAGCCTCGGCCCAGCCCAAGGTACCCTCGGCCGAGCCCGAGGTACCCCCAGCCATCAAGGAAGAGGCCTTGCCCGTTGATGAGGAACAGAATGGGGTTACACCAGATCCGAACTGGCAGACCCCGTACCTGGAATATCTCCTCCGAGGAGAGCTTCCCCTCGACAAGACCAAAGCTCGGCGGCTGGCTCGGCACGCCAAGTCATTCGTCTTGCTGGGTGATGAAAAGGAACTCTATCACCATAGCCCCTCGGGCATCCTCCAACGATGCATATCCATCGCCCAAGGACAGGAGATGTTGCGAGAAATACACTCGGGGGCTTGCGGCCACCATGCAGCACCTCGAGCCCTCGTGGGAAATGCCTTCCGACAAGGTTTCTACTGGCCAACCGCGGTGGCCGACGCCACTAGGATTGTACGCTCCTGCTGGGGGTGTCAATTCTACACAAAGCAGACGCATCTGCCCGCTCAGGCCTTATAGACGATACCCATCGCCTGGTCGTTTGCTGTGTGGGGTCTAGACCTCGTCAGTCCCTTGCAGAAGGCACCCGGGGGCTTCTCGCACCTGCTGGTCGCCATCGACAAATTCTCCAAGTGGATCAAGGTCCGACCCTTGACCAGCATCAGGTCCGAGCAGGCGGTGGCGTTCTTCACCAACATCATCCATCGATTCGGGGTCCCAAACTCCATCATCACCGACAATGGCATGCAGTTCACCAGAAAAAAGTTCCTAGACTTCTGCGACGACCACCACATCCATGTGGACTGGGCCGTCGTAGCTCATCCCATGACGAATGGGCAGGTGGAGCGTGCCAACAGTATGATTTTGCAGGGACTCAAACCGAGGATCTACAACGACCTCAACAAGTTCAGCAAACGGTGGATGAAAGAGCTACCCTCGGTAGTCTGGAGTCTGAGGACGACGCCAAGCCGTGCCACGGGTTTCTCACCATTTTTTCTAGTCTATGGGGCCGAGGCCGTCCTCCCCACGGACTTAGAATACGGCTCCCCGAGGACCAGGGCGTACGATGACCGAAGCAACCAGACCAGCCGAGAGGACTCGCTGGACCAGCTCGAGGAGGCACGGGACGTCGCCTTACTACATTCGGCACGATACTAGCAGTCGCTGCGGCGCTACCACGCCCGAAGCGTCCGACCCCGAGGCTTACAAGTAGGAGACTTGGTGCTTCGTCTGCAACAGGACGCCTGAGGGCGCCACAAACTCACTCCTCCCTGGGAAGGGCCCTTCATCATCGCTAAGATTGTGAAACCCGGAACATACAAGCTGGCCAACGACCAAGGCGAGGTCTACAGCAACGCTTGGAACATCCAACAGCTACGTCACTTCTACCCTTAAGATGTTTTAAGTCATTCATGTACCTCGTTTACATACACAAAGTCTAACCGTCAAGGAAGGGTCGGCCTTGCCTCAGCAAAGCCCGACCCTCCCTCGGGGGCTAGAAGGGGGGAACCCCCTCTGCGTCAAAATTTTCCTCGGAAAAATTTTCTACCAAAACAACCTTTGTGCTTTCGACTTCCGTATCGATAACGGGATTCTGAGAACGACGAGAGTACACGTAAGCGGCAAGGCCGACCGAGCCGAGGAACTCCTACACCTCCGGGATACGTATACCTCACTCATCACCTTCCGCGAGAAGTAACTCACGTTCGGATAAGCGATCCTGCTACCGAACAAGTCCAAACACTCGGGTAGAAAATGACTTTCGTGCCTTCTCGACTATATCAATAACGGAATCCTACGACCAAATGAGAGTGCACGTAAGCGGCAAGGCCGACCGAGCCGAGGAACTCCTACGCCACTGGGATACGGATACCTCACTCATCACCTTCCGCGAGAAGTAACTCTCGCTTGGATAAACGATTCTGCTACTGACAGACAAGTCATGATACTCAAAACAAGAGGAAAGAAGACGTAGCTTTTTAACACGACGATAAAGTGTTTAGGCCTCGGTGGCCGCGAAAAAACATGCGCATGCTACAGACAAACTGTTCCTGCAGGTTCGGGCATCGGTAGGGGGAGCAGCAGCACCCTCGACGTTGTTTCCACCGTCGGCGGAACCTGGCCCAGCCTCAGACGACGACCCGGGTGAAAGGACCTCCACCTAAGGGAGGACGCCAGCACCGCGCCAGCAGATGTCTTGGCCAAGCTTCAGCGGCTGCTGCCACATCTTCCTCGGCCTGGGAAGCCGCCAGCTCCTGGGCCGACGAAGTCTCTTTCTGAGCCGACTCCGCCTCTATCCGCGCTAACACCGCTGCCTCTAGCTCCGGCTCATCGTAGAGCAGCCAAGGGTTCTAAAAGCTAAGCAAGAGAGGCCTAGAGCAGCAAGGCCGACCGAGCCGAGGGACTCCTACGCCTCCGAGATATGGATACCTCACTCGTCACCTTCCGCGAAAGGCAACTCACGCTCGGTTAAGTGGTTCGGCTAGCCAACAGGCAAGTCCCAGTGCTCGGAATGAGGAAGACACACAGCTTTATACTCGAAATACCCAAATTTTCAGGCCTCGACAGCCACAAAGAACAAACGCATATACTTGGGGTAACTATGCTACACAGACTTAGGCGTCGGCAGAACCCTCGGTGGTTTTCCCGACCCACGACTAATGTCTAAGACCTTGAAGCCGAGCGATGGCTGAAGGGCACCGATCTCCACGAGGTCGCGCTCCTCCAATGACAGCAAGAGCAAGGCGACGCTGGTACACCCCATCCGGGGGCTCAAAAGTTGGAAGGGCGCAATGCATGAGGGGAGGATGAAGGCATGGCCACTGCTTGGGGGATCGATCCCCTTTTTATAGGCAGACCTCCTCACTTGCACCCCTTAGCGTCACGAGCGAAGTCTCCACTGACAAACTCTAGGGTTCTCCTCCTACGACCCGGGGGCTGGGACCCCCACGTCATACGAGCTGATCCAAAGCGCAAAGAAGGCGAACCGCCGCACACGAGGCATGTAACCATCCCGCGGTTATAAGCGCTCTCCCATCTTCGCAGAAACCGGTGGCCAAAAGGGTGGACCGCCACGAGACAAGCATCCAACCACACTGCAACTGTGCGCCCTTTCGGCTTCGACCACATCCGGTGGACCAGCGCAAAGGAAGTGGGCCCGCATGTCATGTAACCGGCGCGCCGGTTACAACGTGCAAGAATCTACACCGCCACTCGCGCCAATGTTGCGCCTCCTCGACTGCGGAACCAGTACCGCGACTCGAGGTAGCCCTGCGCATGACCCAACAGTGCCAATTAAAGGCGACGGCCATGGGTCAGTCAGCCGCGGGGTAGGCACGACGGTCGGCATGGTCAAAAGTGGGCCAGCAGTAACTGCAGCGGCAGACGAGCGGAAGCAGCGGTCAAGTCGCCTGCAGGCTCGCGTCCCCTCCTGAAGCGACGGGAGAGCCCTCTCCCACGGCGTGAAGACAACGCACCCGTGCCCCGTTCCTCGAACGGCTCCCACGCGCAACGGGCGCCACGCGAATCACCCATCCCGTCGCATTAACTCCCCGGCGGAGCAGGCGACACCTTTGGCAGGTGAGGCGGGCGTCGCTTCGCCTTCGCCATAATGACCGCGTCAAAAAAGGTGTGCCACCTTATTTAAAATTCATATCCTTCCCCTCCTCTTCTCTCTCTCTCTTGCTACAGGGACTGGGAAAGGGGATGTTGTGGAAAGGATCCTTCTCGGCGAAGGAAGCGGGCCCCGAGCCCTCCTACTGATCAGGGGTTCAAAGGCTGGCCCCTCGGAAGGGTTTCGACAGCCGCCCAGAGCACTCGGACTTCAAGCCCATTACTGATCAGGGGTTCGAAGGCTGGCCCCTCGGAAGGGTCCGACAGCTGCCCCAGAGCGCTCGGGCTCTGTGCCCATTACTGATCAGGGGTTCGTAGGCTGGCCCCTCGGAAGGGTTCAACAGTCCCCCAGAGCATGCAGAGTGAGGGATGACTCTAGGTACGTCCGATACATGGCCGAGGCTCGGGCTACGCTCACGAGGTACCCTAGGACATTTCCAAGACCGGCGGGAACGATTGGTAACGGAATCCCACTAGAGGGAGGCATCAAGCCCTCGGACCCTGTCGAAGGGGTCTGGGTCCGGCGAATCACCCGCGGGTACTTTTGGAGCGCGCCTCTGGGCCACCAGCCGACCCCTAACGAATGGGGCACGGGCGTCCACTCGGATCACCCGTTAGCAGCTCACTGGAAACACCATGTTCGGCGCCCTCCGAGGGCAACATGACGCTTTCCCCCCCCCCCCTCCTCCTTGCGGAAAGGCGACGCAGGGGCGTATAATAAAAGTCGGGAAAGTCCTTGATCGTCCTCTCGCTCCGTGCAGAGGCTCGGGGGCTGCTCTCGCACCTGGCTAAGGCCAAAACTGTTGACAGCGTCAACAAACCAGCTTGATAACTCGGAACCCGACCACGCACCTGGGCTACGGCCAGGCCGCATGAGGGAACGATCAGACCGGCCGAAGCACCACAAAAAGCATTCAGACCTCAGAGGAGTCAAACTACTCCTCCGAGGCCTCGGGGGCTACACCCGGCGGGTGCGCTCGCGCGCACCCACCAGATTAACGCAAAAACTGAGAAAGGCCGGTCCCCTTACCGAAAATGCGGCAAAAGCCTCCAAGCGAGTACCAACACTCCCTTCGAGGCTCGAGGGCTACTGTCAGGCACCATAATTAGGGGTACCCCCAACGCTCCTAATCATGGCTGGTAAACACCCTCAGACCAACTAATGGGTGCGGTTCAAGTCAAGGCTTCGTCTACCCAAGGGACGCGATCTCACCCGAGCCCAACATCGGGCTGGAGCAGTAGTCCCAGACGAGTTCACGCCTCGCCCGAGGGCCTCCTCAGGCAGCGGGCACCCCCTCGGCTCTCCCGAAGCTCGGCTCGGGCAGGCTTCGTTGTGAAGCAACCTTGGCCAGACCGCCTCACCAACCGACCGCTTCGCGGGCGCATTCAATGCAGGGGATGCCTGACGCCGTATCCTGACACACGCGCCTCAGTCGGCCAGGCCGAAGTGACCGCAGTCACTTTGCCCCTCTTCTTTATTGTCTGATGTGACAGGAAAACAGCGCCGCTCGCTTCGCTCCGACTGCCGTGTCAACCACCCAGGCAAAGACTGACAACAAGTCACGATCAACCACCGAGTTCGGCCTCGGGCGCAACAGGAAGCTCCGCCTCGCCCGACCTCAGGCTCCGGCCTCGGGAGGAGGTTTCCACCTCGCCCGACCTCAGGCTCCGGCCTCGGGAGGAGGTCTCCGCCTCGCCCGACCCCCGGACTCGGCCTCGACCCCGATCTCGGGAGGAATCGCGTCCTCGCCCGACCCCAGCCTCGGCCTCAAGAGAAGTCTCCGCCTTGCCCGACCTTGGGCTCGGACCGACCGCGCCAACAGGGGATACATCATTACCCTATTCCTAGCCTGCTCAGGCTACAAGGAACAAGACCGGCGTCCCATCTGGCTTACCCCGGCGACGGATAATGATGGTGCCTCGCGTGCACCATGACGCCGGTGGCTCTCAGCCCCTTACGGCAGCAAGGAGACATCAGCAGGATCCTTGCCGCGCTACCAGCTGTGCTCCTACAGGACTCAGGCGCTCCTCCGACGGCCACGCTATCACGTGTACAGGGCTCAAGCTCTCCCCCGACGGCCACGTTGGCATGTACACAAGGCTTAGGCACTCCTCTGCCGGACACGTTAGCGCATAGCTACACCCCCCGTTGTACGTCTGGACCCTCTCCTTGCGTCTATAAAAGGGAGGTCCAGGGCCATCCTGGAGGGGGGTTCACGCGAGGGAAGGAGCGGACGAACGGGCTCCACTCTCTGCCTCACTCTCCCTCACGCGACGCGGTTGTAACCCCTACTACGAGCGGCACCCTGGTGCAGGATAATACAAGGCTTGCCCTACATCTTGTGTTCCATCCGGCGCCAACCCATCTGGGCAGGGGCACGCAGCGATTTCACTCGTCGGTCTAGGGACCCCCCGGGTCCGAAACGCCGACATTATTGAATTTTCTTTGTGGTTGATCTACTTTATCTCTAGCGATATACTTGTTTTAGCTCTCAATCTGTTACCTATATACCTATAGAAATGCTAGAAAATTACCTGATTCGAGTTCTGATGGTTATATTTTGAATTCTATTCAAAGTTTCCTATGTAGGTCGACATTGCCACCCTTATAGGCCGGCAATGACGCCCTCTATTTTGACAAATCTTCGAGCTTAATTTTTAAAGGCCTATTCACCCCCTCTAGGCCTCCATCCTTGTCAAGGGGATCCCACACAATCAATTGAGGCAAACTGAACTTAGCACCTAATATTATGAAATTATATTAATAAAAAGTTTTAATTATAATAATGAATCATATAATTAGTTCTATGTGGATCAAAAAATTATTATATAATCTTATTATTATAATTAGAAGGGTATCCAACAAGGCCTAAGAGCATCTCCAAGAAGATGCCTCAAAATAGTGCTGCAAAAATTAAAACACTATATCATTTAAAGTGTTTAGGACACTAAAAATATTTTTAAAGAGGACAAACACTAAATCATGTATTTTAGGAAGCAAATTATATTATTAGGAAAGAAAATGTTGAGAATGGTGTTGAAAACAAGGACAAACACTAATCTGAGGTGTAGTATATTTGGGTCACTTCATGGTGCGCCTTATATTTTTTTGATAAAAAACTTGTAAAAGAGGGCACTATTGGAGCTGTTTTTTATAAGTTGAGCCTTAAGTTTCAAGATAGGGCACTTATTTAAGTCACTTTTGGAGGTACTCTAATAGATCTCTCTATGTATTATGTGGTGAGTTCTTGGACAGAAAATGTTATCGAACAAAATAAAAAAATTGCCATATATAGTCACATAATATAATGTAGAATATTGTGAAAGAAACAAAGAAAAATAATTATGTGCAAGACTATGGTCCAATGGATAAACATAGAAAATAATTGTTTTTGTGAAAAAGGGTGAATTGATGTAGGTATTTTTTTATGTTGTATCATATATGAATCTTAACACTATTTTTAAATGTTTTGTGCAATAGTATTTATCACTTTTGGGGATTTGCTTTGGCAATGAGTGATGCTCTATATGTAACATCCTCGCCTGTCTGAAACTTCTAGTGCTTGTCGATGTGTCTTATGTGGCATGTGGCGTTGTAGTTGATGTGTTTAATACTACCTTGGAAGTTTAGGATGTTGAGATCCAGCATGCAGAGGTAGGCTATATGAAGGGGCGAAGCCAGTTCTAAAATTATAGTGCTGCACTACTAAGGAAAGATATATAATTTAATAGAAATATATGCTAAAAAGTATCTAACCAGTGGTGTTTTTTAACATGGTGCCAATTCACCAGGGAAGCTCAACGTAGCGTCGCCCCTGGCCATATGATTCATATCATATTTTGCATGCAATGTGTAACAATATCAATGTTGATTGATGATTGATTTAGTAGTGATACCCCACTTCAACAAATACATTTTTCGGTGGTAAAAAACCTGGTGACTATCATTTAGAGGGGAAGGTCATGCATGTTCATGCCACTCCTCTCTCTCAACACAACCCCCTCTATAATCAGCTCCTACACATGCTCGTCCATCCTCCTACTTGTTTGTATCCATTGACCGGATTCACCATGCCATTGATCAGATCCACCTTTGGGAGTTCAAGTCTATGTCGTCGGTGGTGAAGAGAGGAAACATTGGTCCCTAGTAGGGAGATGAAGGGTCTCCGACCAAAGTGGGGTGAGGGATAGTGACCAAGTGGGGTGTAGGGTGGCGCTTGAAGCATCGTTGGGGAGGAGTGAGGTGAAAATGAGGATGGGTGGGAGAGAATTGTGTGGTGGTAGTTAGGGAGGGAGAAAAGTGTGTAGGGTTTCTCTCACCTCCTCTTATATCTAGAAGTCGATAGTGGGTCAAGACGGGTTGCATGACTAGTAGCGGGTTGGGTCTCACTTTATAGAGGTGGGCCTTTTAAGTATTCCATCTCTAGAAATGTTCTTCATTTTCAAAGATAAACATCTTAAAAGGCTTGCCTCAGTTAATGAGGTGAGGGACAATGGGTGAGTGAGGTATAGGGTTGTGTTTGCGTTGTCATTGATGAGGGTGGGGCAGACGTCACGAGAAGTGGGAAGGAGAGAATTGTGTGGTGGTGGTATGGAGGGAGAAAAGTGTGTAGGGTTTCTCTCACCTTCTCTTATATACTGAAATCGGTAATTGGCCTATACAGGTTGCATGATCAGTAGCGGGCTAGGTCTCATTATAGTTCTATCTCTAAAATGACCTTTAATTCTAAAGATTGATATCTTAAAAGGCATGTCTTAATCAATGCATTTTCAGGGGCGATAATTTATTGGATGCCTCCGTAAATATGTTGATCTTTAAAAATCGTTAGATAATGTTGGTGACATGGATGCCTTTTGAGTGTCTCAAAAGGAGTTTTCTCTTAAAATCATGTTTTAGTAGGGGTCCAATCTGTAGTAGCGTGTTTTCTGTTTTATGTATGACGTTGGTTAGCTTGTATTTGAACTTAGCACCATCATATAATTTATACAAAAAATGGAGGGAGTAGCAGGCCCTATTCTAAGAGCATGTTTATTTCCTTGCAGATTATATAATCCAACTTATTTTATATATATTATATAATCCACTTTATATAATCTTATTAGAAATGTTAGTTTACACAAATTATTAGTGGGTAAAAAGCCAAACAATAATCTAAAATAAGAATCTAATGACCTACTTATGGATTACCATAGTTTAGGTATCTAGATTATATAATCCACTCTAATAATATGTGTTGTTTATTTACCTCTCAGACTTATTTAAGCTAGATTATATAATCTAGAGGGTAAACAAACAGGATATAAGACCCCTCATGTGCTAATTATTAGTCAGCTAGTTAGTTGGTTTTAGCTTGGTTAGAGCATCTAACAATTAATAACTATTTGAGAAGTATAACAAATAACTATTTAGTCTATTAGTTGATATGTTTGAAATCAGACAACTAATTTTAGCCATTAACGGTTAGTTTTAGATGTTTTGGAACATGGTCTAAATATATTCCAGATTGGCTGCTTTTTAGATCGCATCCGTAACATAGCCCTACTCTAAAATACGTTCGTGTAAGATTCCTTGGCTCAAAATGCACGGGAGAGCGAGACGCATACGTCCGTTGCTTCACTCTTTCAGTTTGCCAAATTCTGTCTCTCGCGCTAAAAATATATTAATTCCATGTACACTCACCCATGCACTAGCTGTATGCTGTATATGTGGCGCACATAATAATGGAGATAAAAAAGAACAAGGTGTTCGATCGATGAAAAGAAGCCACCAGATGCCATATGCAAAACATTGCAGCGCATATGTATGTTTATATCTCCATTATTATTCACTCCATGCGTGCATATATTCCCGAAGCATAGTGTATGGAACAAGCTCCACCGCTGCAGAGACCAAACAAGCTCCATGCGCGTGACTGATATGGAATGGTACCCGTCTATATGTAAATAGTTCTCTTTCCACAGCGTGCAAGGCTCGTACTTAGCGAAGAGACCACTACTCGACGACGACACTGAAAGATCGATGCTGATCGAAGGGACAAAGAACATGAATGCATGGTCTGGAATAATTATTCGTTGTGGATTTGGCGCCGTTCCTGCACATTATATATACACACCTGTGTGTTCAGGCATTATATACACATAACCAGAAGCGGGCCCAGACATTTAAGATTGGGTATTCAAAAATTCAAAAGATTAAATAATTCAGGATTCTAATGCTATTTTATGTAATACATTATTGACAAATTAGTGTTCTAACACTATAGATCACTAAAAACATGGATATTCAATGAATACCCATGAATACCCTCTAGGCCCGCCCATGCACATAACACTATCATGGGGTATGGTTTCTCTATGGATTAAGTAGACAAAGCATGCTTGCTTTAGAACTAAAATGTGATTGCGCCACAATATATAATGTACTATTATGCTTTCTGCGAAGGCATGGATTCCTCCCTTTTTTTCGCAAAGGGTGTACACACACGGCACATATGTAGGAAACGAGCATATATACTTGGTTCCTGCCTTTTCAGATAATCTTGTGCCTACTAGGCTAGATATCTAACTTCAGAATACTACTAATCCCTATATAATGTTGGGATGAACGTATCCCTACTAGAGTGAGCTAGGGGTTCAAGCACGACGCAGCTCAGGTGCGTTAAGTCCTTGGCTTTTCAGAGTAAGACTAATTACTGAGGGGATTGTTTGGTCCTGTTTGTTTCGGTTTCTGGCAGCTTCTGGCCACCAAAAGCTGCTGCGGACTGCCAAACGCTCAGCTTTTCAGCCAGCTTCTATAAAATTCGTTGGGGGCAAAAACCATCCAAAATCAACATAAACACATAATCGGTTGAGTCGTTGTAATAGTAGGAATCCGTCACTTTCTAGATCCTGAGCCCTATGAACAACTTTATCTTCCTCCACACGTAATCGTAATGATACTCAGATTCTCCCACAGCCAGATCTTCCTCCACACGCAGCCAGATTTTCCTCCACACGTAATAGTTAGAGGTCTGATGCACTATCAGACTAGTCCAGTTTCCACCACGTCAGATAGCCGTTAGAGCTAGTCGTTGCCTACCATTGAGCTTTTGCTCCAGCGTGCCACCCGTACCTCATCGAATTGGTCTGGTGTGCCAGGTTTAGGACGCAGAAGAACATGCTCTCTACGTATTCAGTCTAGCATGTCACTGATGCCTCACCGGACTGGTCCGGTGCGCCAGCAGGCATAGGGTGCCAAAGTTACGCTCTCTGCATATTGGGTCTGATCCCTAGTCTGGTGCACCACTGAATTGATATGGTGCACCCAGAAATAGCCCAGTCTTCATATCTTCAAGTTCCTTCACTTGGACTTTTCTTGTCTTATGTCTTGGACTTTGCTTGATGTTGGTAAGACTTCAATGAGTCTTCCAATGTCTTCTTTGAGGTGTTACTCCCTCAATGCCTCAATCCAAAACCACTTCATATCGTGTGAACTATAAATATAGATACTAGCAAACACATTAGTCCACATGTTACGTTGATCATCAAGCACCAAAATCACATAATCAAATGGGCTGAGGTCCGTTTTTCCTTACAACATCAAAGGTCAAGGGGGTGTGCTGCAGCCACAAGTGTCCGAGGGGGCGTCATTGAAAGGGAATTAGGCTTACACCTATTTCCTAAACTAATTTTGGTGGTTGAATTGCCCAACACAAATAATTGAACTAACTAGTTTGCTCTAGTCTATAAGTTATACAGGTGCCAAAGGTTCACAAAAGGCCAATAAAAAAGACCAAGAAAAGGGTTCAACAAAATAGCAAAGGGACAACTGAAGGCACCCTGGTCTGGTGCACCGGACTGTCCGGTGCATCACCGGACATGTCCGGTGCATCACCGGACATGTCCGGTGCACCAGGGTTCTCCACAGGCTGAACTCCTCACCCTCGGGAAAACGCAGAGTCGCTCCGCTATAATTCACCGGACATGTCCGGTGTACATCGGACAGTGTCCGGTGCTCCAGGAATGAAGCGACTCCGAACTCGCCAGCCTCGGGAATTCGCAACGGCTACTCCGCTATAATTCACCGGACATGTCCGGTGTAACTGCGGAGCAACGGCTACTTCGGCGCCAACGGTCACCTGCAGGCGCATTAAATGCGCGCCAGAGCGCGCAAAAGTCAGGCACGCGCGAACAGGCGCACCGGACACTCTACAGTACATGTCCGGTGCGCCACCGGACATCCAGGCGGGCCCAGCAGTCAGAGCTCCAACGGTCAGGACCCTAACGGTTGGGTGACGTGGCTGGCGCACCGGACATGTCCGGTGTGCACCGGACTGTCCGGTGCACCATGCGACAGACAGCCTCCACACCAACGGCTAGTTTGGTGGTTGGGGCTATAAATACCCCAACCACCCCACATTCAATTGCATCCAAGTTTTCACACTTCAACACCTTACAAGAGCTCTATCATTCAATTCTAGACACACACAAGTGATCAAATCCTCTCAAATTCCACACAAGGCTTTAGTGTTTAGTGAGAGAGATTTGTCGTGTTCTTTTGAGCTCTTGCGCTTGGATTGCTTTCGTTCTCATTCGTTCTTGAGATCAAACTCACTTGTAATTGAGGCAAGAGACACCAATCGTGTGGTGATCCTTGTGGGAACTTTGTGTTCTAAGTGATTGAGAAGAAAAGCTCACTCGGTCCGAGGGACCGTTTGAGAGAGGGAAAGGGTTGAAAGAGACCCGGTCTTTGTGACCACCTCAACAGGGAGTAGGTTTGCAAGAACCGAACCTCGATAAAACAAATCCGCGTGTCACACTCTTCATTCGCTTGCGATTTGTTTTTGCGTCCTCTCTCTCGGACTCATTATTATTTCTAACGCTAACCCGGCTTGTAGTTGTGATTAATTTTGTAAATTTCAGTTTCGCCCTATTCACCCCCCTCTAGGCGACTTTCAGTCATATGCTGTCATAGAGGACCTCGATGGCGAGGCAGTAGATGTTACTTTTGCTGGAGAGCTAGACACCACCTGTGAGTCTCTAAAGTCTGCCTCTCTCGGTGAAAGCGCGTCGGCGACTACCTTTGCTAAGAAAGTTACTTGTGGTAAGTTTGAGAGAATTTGGAAATGCATAAAGGTTGTTTCATTTGGAACGAACCATTGGGTGGCAAAGAACACTCCAGCGGCATGCAGGTGCATAGACGTTGAACTAGCCTGATTGGTGTAAACTTTAAATAGTTTCTCTTACTCTCATAACATTCCCATTGTTGTGTGAGAAGCCATAAAGGTGTCAAATGGGAAGAAACCAATGATGTTTGCGTGTGGTCAACATGTTAAAACTGAGAAAAACAAAAGGATGACGTGGGCGCCGAAATGGCAAAGGTGACGTCGAGTGCGAAGACTATCGAGGCATCGACAATAGGCATAGGAGAAATTGCATCAGTCCCTCCACGCTCTCACATTGTGGGGGTGGTTGGGTCGGCCCAAAGTCCTTGTCCTAGCTGGGGATGTTGGGGTCTCCGATTACGATGTCTATGGCTTCTGGCTGATGACTGAGGCTGAAATGCCTACACTGGGATCGTTTTTTTAGTTTACGTCATCCTTGACAAGTGACCTTGCAATCGTTTCACAGGAGCCTTCATTGCTGAGCGCACCCACTCCTGATGCTAGAGCATGGGGAAATTCTACCAATTCGTGCGACCTAGTTTGGTGGTGGATTCTGACCTGACAGAGGAGGCCCTCAAGGACATGGCTACCCACCTTCTACTTGAGTCTGTGCATCTTTGCCTTTTGCTTTTGTTGCATGAGTGTTGACTAAGCCTTGCTTAATAGTTGATTATCGTTGTTGAATGATTGACTCCGCTTGCGAAGGCCCAAGAAGTCGCAACCCAACTTCACGTTGAAAAGGACATGATGAGTTTGGAGTTGGAGCGGCTGAAGGCAGAGGCTGTGGAGTAGGAATGCTAGCTTTAGGCTACCAAGGCGGAGGTTGACCGCACGACCCACCTAGCTGAAGAGCTCGAGAAGGAGAGCAAGTTCCTGTGCCAGGCGAGGGTCTCAAGAAGTTGAAGGAAGCTACTGAGAAAGAGTTGTCTAAGAGCAAACTTTGTGAACCGGGTTTAATAGGGTCATGCGGGTGGTTGCGAAGTCAGTCTATGAGGCTTTCCGCAAGGTGTATGAGTCATTAGGCACCGATGTTTGGCCTTTGGAGCTTGAAGGCAACGGGCTCTTCGACTGCATGGTTGAATGGATGGAGTCGGAGGTGGTGGAGGGCCTATCTAGGATTATTGATGGCCTGATGAGCCTTGAGGCATTGGCATGCGAAGGGTGCACACACTTCGAACGACTGTGTGTGAGGACTTCGTTTTCGACCGGAAACTCTACACCAATGCTTGTTCCTCATGTTGTTGAAGCTGCGATGAGTTGTTGCAACGGATGTGGGCGACATTTGGCCCAGAGGTAGCCCACACTCGGTATTTCGCAAAGCTAGACAAGGTTGGGTTTTTTGTTGTTTTTAACTTGTTATCCTTACAGGGGCTTTCTATCTGATGACACTTATTTAGGCATAATGCGAGCTCGAAGGTGCTGTGGAGTCGGAGCTAGAGACTATTGACGTGGAGACGACACAGGTTCTAGCACCTGCTTTGACTTTGAATGGGAAATGGGCAAGATAGTCGTTTCTACCTATTTTGGTGATTGAATGTCCAACACAACATCGTTGACTAACTTTTTTGCTAAGTGTATGAGTATAGGTTCACTCGGATGCAATTTGGAAGATTCTAAGTCCAAATGAGTTCAAAAGAGGCCAGAAAGTGAAACTTTTTGAAAAAGGGTAAAATTATGAGGTTTGAACCTTTAGATATGTTGCATTGACCTATTACAATATTTCTAGCACTTTGGTTTGGTCGCAAACTCAGTTTCTGAAGAGAAGTGCGTTTTGGGACTTAGTTTGAGCCAGAACTGAAGTTCTGACAAAAGGTTGAGAAGGTGGTGAGTTTCCTCAACTTAGTTCACTTGATTACACTCTAGCAATGTTTATCTAAGTCATAGGAAAGCTCTCAAGAAAAGCCAAGTCAAATGGAACAAAACTTGGCCCAAAAAGAGGCCAGAAAGTGCAACTTTGTGAAAAAGGGTAAAACTGTGAGGTTTGAACCTTAAGATATGTTGCATTGACCTATTACAATGTTTCTAGCACTTTGGTTTAGTCGCTAACTCAGTTTTTGAAGAGAAGTGTGTTTTGGGACTTAGTTTGAGCCAGAACTGAAATTCTGGAGAAAGGTTGAGAAGATGGTGAGTTTCCTCGACTTAGTTCAGTTGATTACACTCTAGCAATGTTTGTCTAAGTCGTATGAAGGCTCTCAAGGAAAGCCAAGTCAAATGGAACAAAACTTGGCCTAAAAGCACTTTTGCTCTGTAGTTTGGGACTCACCAGACTGGTTTGGTGGCGCACCGGACCCGGTTCACAGTGAGTCCAGACATAGGCTTTGGAGGCCCGGTGCGCCCAAACCAGTCCAGTGGTGCACGAGACCTCATATGTACGAACTCTACAGTCTCAGGAATTTTAATTATAAAATTCACTAGACCGTCTACAGTGTAGGGTCTAGTAGCGCATCGGACCTCGCTTCCAACGGCTCTTTGGCGACAACGGTCGGGTGACATCACGGTCTAGAGGTGGATCGAACTGGTTCGGTGCTAACCTGACTTGGAAGGCCTCAGTTAAGATCCCAAACTGGACCAGTGCGCCAGCTGAGAGCAGGATTTATACAGGTTTTTGGAGGCAAGTGAGAGCACCTAGAGGGGGGTGAATAGGTGATCCTGTAAAATTAAACACTAAATAGCCACAAACTTGATTGTTAAGGACTTAGTGAAATCAAGTGGCTATGGAACACACTCGTGCGAACAAAGCAATCATAAGAAGCAACACACAAGACACGTGATTTTTATCCCATGGTTCGGTCAAGTAACACTTGCCTACTTCCATGTTGTGGCATCCCAATGGACAAGGGTTGCACTCAACCCCTTTCAAGCGATCCAATGATCAACTTGAATACCACGACTTTCTTCCTTATAGTCTTTCTCCCGTTTGCGAGGAATCTCCATAGATTGGAGCCTCTCGCCCCTACAAGTTTGGCACAAGAGAATCACAGTAGTAAGAGAGGGAGAGCAACACACGCAAGACTCAAATCCGCAGCACACACACGCACACAAGCCAAGACTTGAGCTCAAAACACAGCACATGGAGTACGCAACTCAAACAGAGCTCAAATCATTAACACAATCGATCGAATGCGTGGAGGCAGAGTCTGGGAGTCTTAGAATGTTTCTTGTAAGCTTGGTGTGCTGCTCCATGAGCCTAGGGGTCCCTTTTATAGCCCCAAGGTAGCTAGGAGCCGTTGGGGGTCAACATGGAAGGCTATCCTTGCCTTCTGTCGAGTGGTGCACCGGACAACCACTGTAGCATGTCCGGTGCACGATCCCCTTCCATATCGGGCGCAGCCGACCGTTGCTCCTCCGGGCCAGGTGGCACACCGGATAGTCCGGTGCACTAGCCGACCGTTGGAGCAGGCCATGTGTCACGCGTTGATCGAGCGGACGACCATTGGCGCTGGCGCCGTTGGCTCACCGGACAGTCCGGTGCACCACCAGACAGTCTGGTGCACCACCGGACAGTCCGGTGAATTATAGCCACGTCGCCTTTTCCCTTTTCCCGAGAGCGATGAGTTCATCGCGGATGACTCACCGGACAGTCCGGTGCACCACCGGACAGTCCGGTGAATTATAGTCGTATGACTCCGTCGATTTCCGAGAGCAGCCGGTTCACCGTCGACAGCCTAGGGCACCGGACACTATCCGGTGCACCACCGGACAGTCCGGTGTGCCAGGCCGAGCTGGAGATGGTTGTACACAGCCAACTCTTTTCCAATTCGTTTCTTCTATTCTCAGCACTGTTTCTAGCACTTAGATAACCATGTTAGTACTCAAAACCAATGTACTAAGTCTAGAAACATACCTTGTACCTTGATTTGCACTTTTCACACATTTAGCACATGAGGACTCAAATAATATGTGTTGGCCATCTAATCACTAAAATACTTATAGAAATTGCCCAGGGGACATTTCCCTTTCAATCTCCCCCTTTTTGGTGATTTATGCCAACACATCAAAAGGCAGCAAAAATAAGTGCACCATCAATGCAAATGAGGACCAAATTATTTATTGCACAAGATTTGACATATTTGGATCATTCTTTGCTACCACTTGGTTTATTTTTGCAAATCAAATTCTTTTTCCTATCTCTACATCAAACACACTTGTTTGGGCAAATTGAGAGATACTCCAAGAGTGAAATTTGTCAAGTGTCAAAAACTCCCCCTTTTCCCGTAATCAAAAATTCTCCCCCATAAGAGACTAAATTTTGCAATAAGAGTATTTTGACAAAAACAAATTTCTAGCTCTTCTATTTTCAAAAGTAGTCACAAGTGGTTGGCTGATCCATTTGCTTTGGCCTTAAGTTCTCCCCCTTTGGCATTAAGCACCAAAACGGGATCATTTTTGGCCCTATAACCCCATTGCCTCACCAAAAATGTCAACTAAAAGAAAAAAGGCAATGAGAGCACAAGTATGAACTTGGAATTAAATACACTAATACCGGAGTGCAGTGGAAGTCTTTGTGTCGTCCAAGTTTACTTTCCCTTTCAATGTACCTTTGAGACTACATCAAGTGTACTCAACCAAACAAATTAGTCTCAAAGGGATCAAGTTGTAGCACATCTCCCCCTAAATATATGTAACATTTGCAAACGGACTTGTGAGGTCCGGGGATGACTTGTACAACTTGAGCACCACAAACAACCAATAATTGATTTAAATGCACATAGTAACATGATCAAAGGTATAGAACACATGTATGCTATAGATCAATCCAAGTTACGCGAATCTAAGATATTTAGCTCACTACGCAACATGCAAAACCTTTTCTCATCTAAAGGCTTAGTGAAGATATTGGCTAGCTGGTTCTCGGTGCTAATGTGATACACATCAATATCTCCCTTTTGTTGGTGGTCTCTCAAGAAGTGATGCTGGATGTCTATGTGCTTAGTGTGGCTGTGTTCAACAGGATTATCCGCCAAGCGGATTGCACTCTCATTGTCACATGGGAGTGGGACTTTGCTCAGATTGTAGCCAAAGTCCCGGAGGGTTTGCCTCATCCAAAGTAGTTGCACGCAACACTGTCCTACGGCAACGTACTCGGCCTCAGTGGTGGATAGGGCAACAAGTGTTTGTTTCTTCGAACTCTAGGACATCAGGGACCTTCCTAGAAATTAGCACGTCCCTGATGTACTCTTCCTATCGACCTTGCACCCGGCATAATCGGAGTCTGAATATCCAATCAAGTCAAAGGTAGACCCCTTTGGATACCAGATCTCGAAGCAAGGCGTAGAAACTAAATACATAAGAATTCGCTTAATGGCCACAAGGTGACATTCCTTGGGGTCGGATTGATATCTAGCACACATGCATACACTAAGCATAATGTTCGGTCTACTAGCACAAAGATAAAGTAATGAACCTATCATAGACCAGTATGCCTTTTGATCAACGGATTAACCTCCTTTGTTGAGGTCAATGTGCCTGTCAGTTCCCATCGGTGTCTTCGCGGGCTTGGCATCCTTCATCCCAAACCTCTTGAGAAGATCCTGAGTGTACTTCGTTTGGGAGATGAAGGTGCCGTCCTTGAGTTGCTTCACTTGGAATCCAAGGAAGTAAGTCAACTCGCCCATCATCGACATCTCGAATTTTTGCATCATCACCCTGCTAAACTCCTCACAAGACTTTTGGTTAGTAGAACCAAATATTATGTCATCAACATAAATTTGGCACACAAAGAAATCACCATCACAAGTCTTGGTAAAAAGAGTGGGATCAGCTTTCCCAACCTTGAAAGCATTAGCAATTAAGAAATCTCTAAGGCATTCATACCATGCTCTTGGGGCTTGCTTAAGTCCATAGAGCGCCTTAGAGAGCTTATACACGTGGTCGGGATACCTGTCATCCTTAAAGCCAGGGGGTTGTTCCACGTATACCTCCTCCTTAATTGGTCCGTTGAGGAAAGCGCACTTCACGTCCATTTGGAATAGCCTAAAGGAATGGTGAGCGGCATAGGCTAATAATATTCAAATAGACTCTAACCTAGCCACAGGAGCAAAAGTCTCCTCGAAATCCAAACCTGCGACTTGGGCATAACCTTTTGCCACAAGTCGAGCCTTGTTTCTTGTCACCACCCCGTGCTCGTCTTGCTTGTTGCGGAACACCCACTTGGTTCCCACAACGTTTTGCTTTGGATGTGGCACCAGGCTCCAGACTTCATTTCTCTTGAAGTTATTGAGCTCTTCCTGCAAGGCCAACACCCAGTCCGGATCCTACAAGGCCTCTTCTACCCTGAAAGGCTCAATAGAAGAGACAAACGAGTAGTGCTCACGAAAAATTAGCTAATCGTGAGCGAGTAGTTACTCCCTTGCTGATGTCACCCAGAATCTGATCGACGGGGTGATGTCTTTGGATCGTCGCTCGGACTTGAGTTGGAGGGACCCGTCGTGCTTCTTCCTCCATCACTTGATCTTCTTGTGCTCCCCCTTGATCCTTCCCCTCTTCTTGGGGTACCTGTTCACCATCTTTAGTTGGGGGATGCACCATTGTTGAGGAAGATGGTTGATCTTCTTCATGTGGTTCCTATGGTCGCACATCGCCTATCGCCATCGTGCGCATTGCGACCGTCGGAACTTCTTCTTCATCTATGTTATCAAGATCAACTTGCTCTCTTGGAGAGCCATTAGTCTCATCAAATACAACGTTGCTAGAGACTTCAACCAATCCCGATGATTTGTTGAAGACTCTATACGCCTTTGTATTTGAGTCATACCCTAGTAAAAACCCTTCTACTGCCTAGGGAGCAAATTTAGAATGTCTACCTTTCTTCACCAAAATGTAGCATTTGCTCCCAAATACACGAAAGTAAGAAACATTGGGTTTGTTACCGGTAAGGAGTTCGTAGGAGGTCTTCTTGAGGAGACGATGCAGATAGAGCCGGTTTATGGCGTGGTAGGCTGTGTTCACAGCTTCCGACCAAAACCGCTCGGGCGTCTTGAACTCTCCAAGCATCGTTCTCGCCATGTCGATTAGCGTCCTGTTCTTCCTCTCTACCATACCATTTTGTTGTGGTGTATAGGGAGCGGAGAACTCATGCTTGATGCCTTCCTCCTCAAGAAACTCTTCAACTTGTAGATTCTTGAACTCGGACCCATTGTCGCTCCTTATCTTCTTCACCTTTAGCTCAAATTCGTTTTGAGCTCTCCTTAAGAAGCGCTTTTGGGTCCCTTGGGTTTCTAACTTATCCTGCTGAGAGCACCTAGAGGGGGGTGAATAGGTGATCCTGTAAAAATCAAATACTTGTAGACACAAAACTTGGTTAAGTTTTAGCTCAATAGAATCAAGTGGCTACGGACTAAGCTCTTGTGAAACACAAAGATCACGAAGAACACAAGCATAAGAGACACGGTGATTTATCCCGTGGTTCGGCCAAGTATAACACTTGCCTACTCCATGTTGTGGCGTCCCACTGGACGAGGGTCGCACTCAACCCCTTTCAAGTGGTCCAATGATCAACTTGAATACCACTGTGTTTTTCTTTCTTTTACTATCTCCCGTTCACGAGGAATCTCCACAATTTGGAGTCTCTCGCCCTTACAAATGATGATCACAAAGAAGCACAGAAGTAAGGGAGGGGAGAGCAACACACACAAGACTCAAAGCACGAGCACAAACACGCACACAAGCCACAACTTGAGCTCACAACACAATGCGGGGAGTTCACTACTCAACTAGAGCTCAAGTCACTATCACAAAGAATCAAATGCACGAGAATGGAGTCTTGGTGCTTAGAGATGATCAAAGAATGCTTGGGTGTGTTCCTCCATGCGCCTAGGGGTCCCTTTTATAGCCCCAAGGCAGCTAGCAGCCGTTGGAGGCAATCTGGGAAGGCAATTCTTGCCTTCTGTCGGGTAGCGCACCGGACAGTCCGGTGCACCACCGGACATGCACTGTTCATGGTCCGGTGCAGATCTCCTTCCTAAAATGGCACAGCCGACCATTGCAGAATTGTAGCCGTTGGCGCACCGGACACTGTCCGGTGCACACCGGACAGTCCGGTGCCCCCTGCCGACCGTTGGAGTGGGCCACGCGTCGCCCACGGATTTGGCGGCCGACCGTTGCGCTGGCGGCTGTTGGCTCACCGGACAGTCCGGTGCACCACCAGACAGTCCGGTGAATTATAGTCGTACGCCGCCGATGAATTCCCGAGAGTGGCCAGTTCGCGCGAGCCAGCCTGGCGCACCGGACACTGTCCGGTGTGCCAGACTGAGCTGAGTCTTGGCTGCTTCGAGCCAAGTTCTTTTCTTCTTCTCTTTTCTCTAATTCTAGCACTTAGACAAATATATTAGTACACAAAAACCAATGTACTAAGTCTAGAATCATACCTTCTTGTTGATTTGCACTACATCCACCATTTGGCACATAATTACTCACTCAATATGTGTTGGGCACTTAATCACCAAAACTATACTGGAAATGGCCCAAGGGCACATTTCTCTTTCAATCTCCCCCTTTTGGTGATTTATGCCAACACATCAAAAAGCAACGAATAGAAGTGCAACATCAATGCAATTGAGAACAAAAATTATTTTTGGTTCAAATTTGGCATATTTGGATCATTCTTTGCCACCACTTGGTTTGTTTTTTAAATCAAATTCATCTTCCTATCTCTAAGTCAAACACACTTATTTAGGCATAAAGAGAGGTATTCCATGAGAAAAAATTGATCAAGAGCCACAAACTCCCCTTTTTCCCATAATCCTACATTCTCCCCACAAGAGGCCAAATTTTGCACATAAGAGAATTTTGACAAATCAAAAGTGCTAACTCTATTATTTTCAAATTTCTCAAGTGGTAGCTGACCCATTTGCTTTGGCCTTTAATTTCTCCCCCTTTGGCATTAAGCACCAAAACGGGATCATTATTGGCCCTTAAACCCTATTGCCTCACCAAAAATCGTCAATTAAGAGTAAAAGGCAATAAGAGCATGGAGATGAACTTGGAGTAAATTACCCTCTCATCGGAGTGCAGTGGAAGTCTTGCAATGTCCAAGTTCACCTTTCCCTTTCAATCCACCTTTGAGAGACTAAATTAAGTAAACTCAAGCACAGTGTTAGTCTCAAAGGGTCAAGTTGTAGCATTTCTCCCCCTAAATGTGTGCAACATTCACACATGGACTTGTGAGGTCCGGGGATCCCTTGCACAACTTGAGCACCATAAAGAAGCAATAATATGCATAAAGGAACATGATCAAAGGCATAAAACACATGTATGCTATAGATCAATCCAAGTTACGCGAATCTAAGACATTTAGCTCACTACGCAGCCTGCAAAAGGTCTTCTCATCTAAAGGCTTGGTAAAGATATCGGCTAGCTGGTTCTCGGTGCTAATATAAAACACTTCGATATCTCCCTTTTGCTGATGGTCTCTCAAAAAGTGATGCCGGATGTCTATGTGCTTTGTGCGGCTGTGTTCAACAGGATTGTCCACCATGCGGATTGCACTCTCATTGTCACATAGGAGTGGGACTTTGCTCAGATTGTAGCCAAAGTCCCGGAGGGTTTGCCTCATCCAAAGTAGTTGCGCACAACACTGTCCTGCGGCAACATACTCGGCCTCAGCGGTGGATAGGGCAACGGAGATTTGTTTCTTAGAACTCCAAGACACCAGGGACCTTCCTAGGAATTGGCACGTCCCAGATGTACTCTTCCTATCAACATTGCATCCAGCATAATCGGAGTCTGAATATCCAATTAAGTCAAAGGTAGACCCCTTTGGATACCAGATCCCGAAGCAAGGCGTAGCAACTAAATATCTAAGAATTCGCTTAACGGCCATAAGGTGACACTCCCTTGGGTCAGATTGAAATCTAGCACACATGCATACGCTAAGCATAATATCCGGTCTACTAGCACATAAATAAAGTAAAGACCCTATCATAGACCGGTATGCCTTTTGATCAACGGACTTACCTCCTTTGTTGAGGTCGACATGTCCGTCGGTTCCCATTGGAGTCTTTGCGGGCTTGGCGTCCTTCATCCCAAACCGCTTGAGCAAGTCTTGCGTGTACTTCGTTTAAGAGATGAAGGTGCTGTCCTTGAGTTGCTTCACTTGGAACCCAAGGAAGTAGTTCAACTCGCCCATCATCGACATCTCGAATTTCTGTGTCATCACCCTGCTAAACTCTTCACAAGACTTTTGGTTAGTAGAACCAAATATTATGTCATCGACATAAATTTGGCACACAAATAAGTCACCATCACAAGTCTTAGTGAACAGAGTTGGATCGGCTTTCCCAACCTTGAAAGCATTAGCAATTAGAAAATCTCTAAGGCATTCATACCATGCTCTTGGGGCTTGCTTAAGTCCATAGAGCGCCTTAGAGAGCTTACACACGTGGTCAGGGTACCGTTCATCCTTAAAGCCAGGGGGTTGCTCCACGTACACCTCCTCCTTGATTGGCCCATTGAGGAAAGCGCTCTTCATGTCCATTTGGAACAACCTGAAAGAATGGTGAGCGGCATAGGCTAACAAGATGTGAATCGACTCTAGCCTAGCTACAGGAGCAAAAGTCTCCTCAAAGTCCAAACCTGCGACTTGGGCATAACCTTTTGCCACAAGTCGAGCCTTGTTCCTTGTCACCACCCTGTGTTGTCCTGTTTGTTGCGGAACACCCACTTGGTTCCCACAACGTTTTGCTTGGGACGTGGCACCAGTGTCCAAACTTCATTTCGCTTGAAGTTGTTGAGCTCTTCCTGCATGGCCAACACCCAGTACGGATCTAGCAAGGCCTCTTCTACCCTGAAAGGCTCAATAAAAGAGACAAACGAGTAATGCTCACAAAAATTAGCTAGACATGAGCGAGTAGTTACTCCCTTGCCTATATCACCCAAAATCTAGTCGACGGGATGATTCCTTCGAATCGTCGCTCGAACTTGAGTTGGAGGGGCCCGTGGTGCTTCTTCCTCCACAACTTGATCTTCTTGAGCTCCCCCTTAATCACACGCCTCCTCTTGAGGAACCTGCTCTTCATCTTGAGTCGGGGGATGCACCATCGTTGAGGAAGAAGGTTGATCTTGCACTTGGTGTTCCTATGGTCGCATATCTCCAATCGCCATGGTGCGAATTGCGTCCGTTGGAACATCATCTTCATTTATATCATCAAGATCAACTTGCTCTTTTGGAGAGCCATTAGTTTCATCAAATACAACGTTGCTAGAGACTTCAACCAAACCCGATGATTTGTTGAAGACTCTATACGCCTTTGTATTTGAGTCATAACCTAGCAAAAACCCTTCTACAGCTTTGGGAGCAAATTTTGAATTCCTACCTTTCTTCACAAGAATGTAACATTTACTCCCAAATACACGAAAATAAGACATGTTGGGTTTGTTACCGGTTAGAAGTTCATACGACGTCTTCTTGAGGAGGCGATGAAGGTAGACCCAATTTATGGCGTGACAAGATGTGTTCACAGCTTCCGACCAAAACCGCTCGGGCGTCTTGAATTCTCCAAGCATCGTCCTCGCCATGTTTATAAGCGTCATGTTCTTCCTCTCTACCACACCATTTTGCTGTGGTGTGTAGGGAGTGGAGAACTCGTGCTTGATTCCTTCCTCCTCAAGGAACTCCTCCACTTGAAGGTTCTTGAACTCGGACCCGTTGTCGCTTCTAATCTTTTTCACCTTGAGCTCAAATTTGTTTTGAGCTCGCCTTAGAAAGCGCTTGAGGGTCCCTTGGGTTTCTGATTTATCCTGCAAAAAGAATACCCAAGTGAAGCGAGAAAAATCATCATCAACAACAAGACCATACTTACTTCCCCCTATGCTGAGGTAGGCGACGGGTCCAAAGAGGTCCATGTGAAGTAGCTCCAAAGGTCTTGATGTGGTCATCACATTCTTGCTGTGATGAGCGCTTCCCACCTGTTTGCCTGCTTGACAAGCTGCACAAGGTCTATCTTTTTCGAAAAACACATTTGTTAGACCTAACACATGTTCTCCCTTTAGAAGTTTGTGAAGGTTCTTCATCCCAACATGTGCTAGACGGCGATGCCACAGCCAGCCCATGCTAGTCTTAGCAATTAAGCATGCATCTAGATCGACCTCCTCTTTCGAAAAATCCACTAAATAGAGTTTGCCATCTAGTACACCCTTAAAAGCTAGTGAACCATCACTCCTTCTAAAGACAGATACATCTACATTTGTAATTAGACAATTATAACCCATGTGGCACAATTGACTAACAGACAACAGATTATAGCCTAGCGACTCTACTAGAAATACATTAGAGATAGAGTGCTCATTAGTGATGGCTATCTTGCCTAAGCCTTTGACCTTGCCTTGATTCCCATCTCCAAATATGATTGTATCTTGGGAATCCTTGTTCTTGACGTAGGAGGTGAACATCTTCTTCTCCCCCGTCATGTGGTTTGTGCATCCGCTGTCGATAATCCAGCTTGAGCCCCCGGATGCATAAACCTGCAAGGCAAATTAGGCTTGGGTTTTAGGTACCCAACTCTTGTTGAGTCCTACAAGGTTAGTTATAATAGTCTTTGGGACCTAAATGCAAGCCTTGTCTCCCTTGCATTTGGCCCCCAACTTCCTAGCAATCACTTTCTTATTCTTACAACAAATTGCAAAAGAAGTATTGCAAGCATGGTAAATTGTAGAAGGTTCATTACGTACTTTCCTAGGCATATGAACAACATTTTTCCTAGGCATATTTCTACCATGCACATAAGAAGAACTTGAAGCAATCATAGCATGTGAATCATAAGCATAACTCCTATGAGTATTTCTAGAAAATTTTCTATCACTATAGATGAAAGCATGATTCCGTTGAGTACTATTAGCCATAGGGGCCTTCCCTTTCTCCTTGGCGGAAATGGAAGCCCTTTGACTTGTTAAGTTCTTGGCTTCCCTTCGAAAGCCAAGTCCATCCTTAATAGAGGGGTGTCTACCAACAGTGTAGGCATCCCTTGCAAATTTTAGGGGGTGTTTGGTTTGAGGAATCACTTTATCCAAAATATGGTGGTGCATCATGGATCCATTCCTCAAATTTGGTGGGATGACCTCATTCCTCATATTAGTACTAACTAAATAACTATAAGGAATGGGTTGATGATGGATCAACTCAAATCATTCCACCAACCAAACAAAAAAGTGAGGAGTGAGAAGACGATGGACTGGATCATTCCTCAAACCAAACAGCCTATTAGTTTATCAAAATCTACCTTGCAAGTCTTAAGTTGAGCATTAAGACTTGCAACTTCATCATTTAGTTTAGTAATGGATGTAAGATGTTCATTACAAGCATTAACATCAAAATCTTTGCACCTATTACAAATTATGACATGTTCCACACTTGAACTAGATTTATTAGCTACTTCTAACTTAGCATTTAACTCATCATTAACATTCTTCAAGCTAGAAATAGACTCATGGCACGCGGAAATTTCATAAGATAAAATCACATTCCTCTTAGTTTCTAAAGCAAGAGATTTTTATACACTAATAAACTTATCATGTTCTTCATACAATAAATCCTCTTGCTTTTCTAAGAGTCTATTCTTTTCATTTAATGCATCAATCAATTCATTGATCTTTTTCTACCTTGGCTCTATCTAAACCTTTAAATAAGCTAGAATAGTCTACTTCATCATCACTAGAATCTTCATCGCTAGAAGTAGTATATTTAGAAGTTTCTCGAACGCTTACCTTTTTCTCCTTTGCCATTAGGCAAGTATGGTGCTTGTTGGGGAAGAGAGACGACTTGTTGAAGGCCAAGGCGGCGAGACCTTCGTCATCGGAGTCGGACGAAGAGCAATCCAAATCCCACTCCTTGCCAAGGTGTGCCTCGCCCTTCGCCTTCTTGTAGGACTTCTTTTTCTCCCTCTTCCTGCTCTTTTCTTGTCCCTGGTCACTATCATTATCGGGACAGTTAGCAATAAAATGACCAGTCTTACCACACTTGAAGCAGGAGCGCTTTCCCTTTGTCTTTCTTTTGTTGGGATGCTCCTTGCATCCTTTTAGCACCGTCTTGAAGCGCTTGATGATGAGGGCCATTTCATCCTCGTTTATCCCGGCCGCCTCAACTTGCGCCACCTTGCTAGGTAAGGCCTCCCTGCTGCTTGTTGCTTTGAGAGCAACAGTTTGAGGCTCATAGATAGGCATTGGGCCATTCAATGCCTCATCAACATATCTTGCCTCCTTGATCATCATACGCTCGCTTACAAACTTTCCAAGTATTTCCTCGGGCGTCATCCTTGTGTACCTAGGATTCTCATGGATTGAATTCACAAGATGAGGATCAAGAATAGTGAAGGACCTGAGCATAAGCCGGATGACGTCGTGATCGGTCCATCTCGTGCTTCCATAGCTCCTGATTTTGTTGACCAGGGTCTTGAGCCGGTTGTACGTTTGCGTTGGCTCCTCTCCCCTGATCATTGCGAACCTCCCCAGTTCGCCTTCCACCAACTCTATCTTGGTGATCATGGTGGCATCGTTCCCCAAATGAGAGATCTTGAGGGTGTCCCAGATTTGCTTGGCGTTGTCCAAGCCGCTCACCTTATTGTACTCGTCCCTGCACAAGGATGCTAACAAAAAAGTGGTAGCTTGTGCATTTTTATGGACTTGCTCATTAATGAAAACGGGGTTGTCAGTACTATCAAAAAGCATTCTGTTTTTAACAATCTCCCAAATGCTTGGATGGAGCGAGAATAGGTGACTACGCATTTTGTGACTCCAAAATGGGTAGTCTTCTCCAACAAAGTGCGGAGGTTTCCCAAGTGGAATTGAAAGTAAATGGGCATTAGAGTTAAATGGAATATGAGAATAATCAAAAGAAAAGTTTGAGTTGACCATTTTCTTTTTCTCATCGTAGTTGTCGTCTCTTTGGGAAGAAGAAGACTCGTCGTTGTCGTAGTAGATGATCTTCTTGATGCGCCTCTTCTTATTCCCGTCCTTCTTCTTATGACTCGAGCCAGAGTCAGTAGGTTTGTCATCCCTTGGCTCGTTGAAGATGGATTCCTTCTCCTTATCGTTGACCACCATCCCCTTTCCCTTAGGATCCATCTCTTCGGGCGATTAGTCCCTTTTGTGAAGAGAATGGCTATGATACCAATTGAGAGCACCTAGAGGGGGGTGAATAGGTGATCCTGTAAAAATCAAATACTTATAGCCACAAAACTTGGTTAAGTGTTAGCTCAATAGAATCAAGTGGCTATGGACCAAGCTCTTATGAAACACAAAGATCACGAAGAACACAAGCACAAGAGACACGGTGATTTATCCCGTGGTTCGGCCAAGTATAACACTTGCCTACTCCACGTTGTGGCGTCCCACTGGACGAGGGTCGCACTCAACCCCTTTCAAGTGATCCAATGATCAACTTGAATACCATTGTGTTTTTATTTCTTTTACTATCTCCCGTTCGCGAGGAATCTCCACAATTTGGATCCTCTCGCCCTTACAAATGATGATCACAAAGAAGCACGGAAGTAAGGGAGGGGAGAGCAACACACACAAGACTCAAATCATGAGCACAAACACGCACACAAGCCACAACTTGAGCTCACAACACAATGCGGGGAGTTCACTACTCAACTAGAGCTCAAGTCACTATCACAAAGAATCAAATGCGCGAGAATGGAGTCTTGGTGCTTAGAGATGATCAAAGAATGCTTGGGTGCGTTCCTCCATGCGCCTAGGGGTCCCTTTTATAGCCCCAAGGCAGCTAGGAGCTGTTGGAGGCAATCTGGGAAGGCAATTCTTACCTTCTGTCGGGTGGCGCACCGGACAGTCCGGTGCACCACCAGACAGGCACTATTCATGGTCCGGTGCAGATCTTCTTCCTAAAATGGCACAGCCGACCGTTGCAGAATTGTAGCCGTTGGCGCACTGGACACTGTACGGTGCACACTGGACAGTCCGGTGCCCCCTGCCGACCGTTGGAGCGGGCCACGCGTCGCCCGCGGATTTGGCGGTCGACCGTTGCGCTGGCGGTCGTTGGCTCACCGAACAGTCCGGTGAATTATAGTCGTACGCCACCAACAAATTCCTGAGAGTGGCCAGTTCACCAGAGCCAGCCTGGCGCACTGGACAGTGTTCGGTGCACCATCGGACACTATCTGGTGCACCACCGGACAGTCCGGTGTGCCAGACTGAGCTGAGTCTTGGCTGCTTCGAGCCAAGTTCTTTTCTTCTTCTCTTTTCTCTGATTCTAGCACTTAGATAAATATATTAGTACACAAAAACCAATGTACTAAGTCTAGAATCATACCTTCTTGTTGATTTGCACTTCATCCACCATTTGGCACATAATTACTCACTCAATATGTGTTGGGCACTTAATCACCAAAACTATACTAGAAATGGCCCAAGGGCACATTTCTCTTTCACCTGCAAAAATAACACCCAAGTGAAGCGGGGAAAATCATCAACAATTACAAGACCATACTTACTTCCCCCGATGCTAAGGTAGGCAACGGGTCCAAAGAGATCCATGTGAAGAAGCTCCAATGGTCTTGATGTTGTCATCACGTTCTTGCTGTGATGAGTGCTTTCCACCTGTTTTCCTGCCTGACATGCTGCACAAGGTCTGTCTTTCTCAAAACAGACATCGGTTATTCCTAACACATGATCTCCCTTTAGAAGCTTATGAAGGTTTTTCATCCCAACATGTGCTAGACGGTGATGCCACAGCTAGTCCATATTAGTCTTAGCGATTAAGCATGCATCTAGACCGGCATTCTCTTTCGAAAAGTCAACTAAATAGAGCTTGTCGTCTAATACACCCTTAAACGCTAATGAACCATCACTCTTTCTAAAGGCAGATACATCAACATTTGTAAACAAACAATTGTAACCCATGTGGCATAATTGACTTACAGATAGAAGGTTGTATCCTAGCGACTCTACTAAAAATACATTTGAAATGGAGTGCTCGCTTGTGATGGCTATCTTTCCCAAACCTTTGACCTTGCCTTGATTTCCATCTCCAAATATGATTGTATCCTAGGAATCCTTGTTCTTGACGTAGGAGGTGAACATCTTCTTCTCCCATGTCATGTGGTTTGTGCATCCGCTGTCGATAATCCAGCTTGAGCCCCCGGATGCATAAACCTACAAGGCAATTTAAGCTTGGGTTTTAGGTACCCAACTCTTGTTGGGTTTTACAAGGTTAGTCATAATAGTTTTTGGAACCCATATGCAAGTTTTGTCTCCCTTGCATTTAGATCCCAACTTCCTAGCAACTACATTTGCATTCTTACATGAAAGTACAAAAGAAGTGTTGCAAGCATGAAAAATAGTAATAGGTTCATTGCACATTTTCCTAGAAGCATGAGTAGCATAATTTCTCCTAGGCGCACGAGACACAACATGATTGTGCCTAGGCCTATTTCTACCACAATCATAAGTAGAGCTAGAAGCAATCATAGCATGATCATAGTATCTATGATTATGAGCATTCCTAGTAAATTTTCTATCATAAATGTAAGCATGTTTCTTTTGGGGACTACTAGCCATAGGGGCCTTCCCTTTCTCCTTGTTGAGAACGGGAGTCCTTTGACTTGTTAAGTTCTTGGTTTCCTTTCGAAAACCAAGCTCATCCTTAATTGAGGGGTGTCTACCAACAGTGTAGGCATCCCTAGCAAATTTTAGTTTATCAAATTCAACTTTGCAAGTCTTAAGTTGAGCATTAAGACTTGCCACCTCATTGTTCAATTTAGTAATAGAAGCAAGATGTTCATCATAGGCATCAACATCAAAATCCTTACATCTATTACAAATAACAACATGCTCTACACATGAACTAGTTTTGTTAACTTCCTCTAGCTTAGCATTTAATTCATCATTTTAACTCCTTAAACTAGAGACGGATTCATGGCAAGCAGATAACTCAGAGGATAGCATTTCATTCCTTTTAACTTCTAAAGCAAGAGATTTTTGAACATTAACAAACTTGTCATGTTCCTCATACAAAATTTCCTCTTGTTTCTCTAGCAATCTATCCTTTTCATTTAGAGCATCAATTAATTCATTAATTTTGTCTACCTTAGCTCTATCTAGTCCTTTAAATAAGTCAGTGTAATCTACTTCATCATCAGAAGATTCCTCATCACTAGAAGAAGAGTACTTAGGGGAATCTCGAATACGTACCTTCTTCTCCTTAGCCATGAGGCAAGTATGGCGTTCGTTGGGGAAGAGTGAAGACTTGTCGAAGGTCGAGGCAGCTAAACCTTCATCGTCGGAGTCGGACGAGGAGCAGTCTGAATCCCATTCCTTTCCAAGGTGCGCCTCGCCCTTTGCCTTCCTGTAGTTCTTCTTTTTCTCCCTATTCCCGCTCTTTTCTTGTCCCTGGTCATTATCATTATCGGGGCATTGTGCTATGAAATGACCAGTCTTACTGCATTTGAAGCATGAACACTTTCCCCTTATTTTATTCTTGTTGGGGTACTCTTTGCGTCCTTTGAGCGCGGTCTTGTAGCGCTTGATGATAAGAGTCATTTCGTCCTCATTGAGCCCGGCAGCCTCACTTGTGCTACCTTGCTTGGTAGCGCCTCCTTGTTGCTTGTTGCTTTGAGAGCAACGGGCTGCGGCTCGTAGATGAGTAGTGGACCATTTAGCGCATCGTCCACGTATCGCGCCTCCTTTACCATCATGCACCCGCTCACGAATTTTCCAAGGATTTCCTCGGGCGTCATCTTGGTGTACCTAGGATTTTCACGAATAAGTTTGACAAGATGGGGGTCAATTACAGTAAATGACCTTAGCATGAGTTGGACGACATCATGATTCGTCCATCTTGTGCTTCCGTAGCTTCGGATCTTGTTGACCAGGGTCTTAAGCCTGTTGTAGGTTTGTGTTGGCTCCTCCCTCCTGATCATCGTGAATCTCCCCAGCTCGCCTTCCACTAGCTCCATCTTGGTGATCATAGTGGCGTCGTTTCCCTCATGAGATATCTTGAGGGTGTCTCAGATCTGCTTAGCATTGTCCAAGCCGCTAACCTTGTTGTATTCATCCCTACACAGAGATGCTAGCAAAACAGTAGTGGCTTGGGCATTTTTATGAATTTGCTCATTAATAAACATAGAATTATCGGTACTATCAAAATGCATCTCGTTTTCTACAATTTCCCATATACTAGGATGGAGAGAAAATAGATGACTACGCATTTTATGAATCCAAAACGAATAGTCCTCTCCACCAAAGTGTGGAGGTTTTCTGAGGGAAATTGATAGTAAATGCGCATTTGAATTGTAGGGAATGCAAGAGTAATCAAAAGAATAGCTTTGATTAACCGTCTTTTTCTTGGACGAGGAGTCGTCGTTGTCCCTTGGTGAAGAAGATGCATCGCTGTCGTAGTAGATGATCTTCTTGATGTGTCTCTTCTTCTTCCTGTCCTTCTTCTTGTGACTCGAGCCAGAGTCAGTAGGCTTGTTGTCTCTTGGCTCATTGAAGAGGGACTCCTTCTTGTCGTTAATCACCATCCCCTTACCCTTAGGATCCATCTATTCGGGCGGTTAGTCCCTTAAATGAAGAGCATGGCTCTGATACCAATTGAGAGCACCTAGAGGGGGTGAATAGGTGATCCTGTAAAATTAAACACTAAATAGCCACAAACTTGATTGTTAAGGAGTTAGTGAAATCAAGTGGCTATGGAACACGCTCGTGCGAACAAAGCAATCACAAGAAGCAACACATGAGACACGCGATTTTTATCCCGTGGTTCAGCCAAGTAACACTTGCCTACTTCTAGGTTGTGGCATCCCAATGGACAAGGGTTGCACTCAACCCCTTTCAAGCGATCCAACGATCAACTTGAATACCACGACTTTCTTCCTTATAGTCTTTCTCTCGTTTGTGAGGAATCTACACAGATTGGAGCCTCTCGCCCTTACAAGTTTGTCACAAGAGAATCACAATAGTAAGAGAGGGAGAGCAACACACGCAAGACTCAAATCCGCAGCACACACACGCACACAAGCCAAGACTTGAGCTCAAAACACAGCACAGGGAGTACGTAACTCAAACAGAGCTCAAATCACTAACACAATCGATCAAATGCGTGGAGGCGGAGTCTGGGAGTCTTAGAATGTTTCTTGTAAGCTTGGTGTGCTTCTCCATGCGCCTAGGGGTCCCTTTTATAGCCCCAAGATAGCTAGGAGCCGTTGGGGATCAACATGGAAGGCTATCCTTGCCTTCTATCGAGTGGCGCACCGGACAGTCTGGTGCGCCACCGGACAGCCACTGTAGCATGTCTGGTGCACGATCCCCTTCCATATCGGACGCAGCCGACCGTTGCTCCTTCGGGCCAGGTGGCGCACCGGACACTGTCCGGTGCACACCGGACAGTCTGGTGCACCAGTCGACTGTTGGAGCAGGCCACGTGTCACGCGTTGATCGCGCGGACGACCGTTAGCACTGGCGCCATTGGCTCACTAGACAGTTCGATGAATTATAGCGGCGTCGCCTTTTTTCTTTTCCCGAGAGCGATGAGTTCGTCGCGGATGACTCACCGGACAGTCCGGTGCACCACCGGACAGTCCGATGAATTATAGTCGTATGACTCCGTCGATTCCCGAGAGCAGCCGGTTCACCATCGGCCAGCCTGGGGCATCGGACACTATCCGGTGCACCACCGGACGGTCCGGTGTGCCAGGCCAAGTTGGACAGCCAACTCTTTTCCAATTCGTTTCTTCTCTTCTCAGCACTGTTTCTAGCACTTAGATAACCATGTTAGTACTCAAAAACAATGTACTAAGTCTAGAAACATACCTTGTACCTTGATTTGCACTTTTCACACATTTAGCACATGAGGACTCAAATAATATGTGTTGGGCATCTAATCACCAAAATACTTATAGAAATTGCCTAGGGGACATTTCCCTTTCAGCAAGTTTAATGGCCATATGGGCTCTTGGGGCTATAAATAGACCCATATTTTGACCTCCAACAGACACCAAGCATACCAAGAGCTAGTTTGTCACTCATACGCATTTGAGAGACACACCGAAGCGATCTAAGCACCAGTTCTAGAGAGATAGTGACAATCCGCTGTTGTGTGCTCATGTTGAGTCTTTGCAGTGTTGTTTTTCTACTCTTGTGTGTGTTCTTACTCTCCCTCTTGCTATTCTTTGAGTTTTAACTCACATCAAACTGTGTAGGACCGTAGGAGACTCCAAGTTGTGGAGATCCTTGCAAAGGAAATATATAAGGAAGAACGGTGGCACTCAAGTTGATCATTAGATCGCTTGAGAGGGGTTGAGTGCAACCCTTGTCCGTTGGGACACCATAACATGGAGTCGGCAAGCATTTGAGGCTTGACCAAACCACGGGATAAATCGCCTTGTCTCTTGTGCTTGTTTCTTTGTGATTGATTCTTCCTCTCTACTCTCTAGTTCTTCACTTGTGATATTGCTCAAATGAATTCTGCAATATTGTGAGAGCAATCAAGTGCAAGAATCCCTCCTCCTTATTACTCTGACTTGATCTAATTTTTCTCTAACACTTAATTTGGATCAAGTTTTTGTTTAAGTTGTGTTTTTCAGGCGTAACCTATTCACCCCCTCTAGGTGACTATCAATTGGTATCGAAGTTGACCCTTGCGGTTTCACGATCGTGTGTGTGCTAGGGGTTCGGGTATATGATGCATGGTGGATGTGGGCCTAGAGTGGTCACATGACATGGCATATGATGACACTAGGCATACAGACATGACCAAGGGGGGAGGTTCCTGGCTTGGGTTGATCGACGAGGACATTAATCTTCTAAGGGGGTTGTGATATCTTAGCCCAAGACCTAATAGGATTGATAGAGTACTCATACCAACAAGGTGCATCTTCTTTTTGGAAGCCTACCTCAAAAGAACCTCTAGGTTAAGCATGCTTGGCTCAGAGCAATTTTGGGATGGGTGACCGATCGAGAAGTTTTCTCGGGTGCGCATAAGTGAGGACAAAGTACGCACAAAGGGCTCATGTTGGTCTATAATCCTAGTGGGCTGCCAGTAGTAAGTAATGTAGGTCCAAAAGTGGATGGGGTGTTCCAAATGGTCTAAGAGTGGACTTGGGAGGTTGAGAGCACCTAGAGGGGGGGTGAATAGGTGATCCTGTAAAACTTGAAAACTTAAAGCCACAAAAACTTAATTAAGCGTTAGCACAATAAGGCCAAGTGGCTAGAGAGGAGTCTTAGCAAAACACAATAACCACAAAGATATCAACACAGAGATGGCACAGTGGTTTACCCCATGGTTCGGCCAAGTCCAACGCTTGCCTACTCCACGTTGTGGCGTCCCAACGGACAAGGGTTGCAATCAACCCCTCTCAAGTGGTCCAAAGACCCACTTGAATACCACGGTGTTTTGCTTTGCTTTACTATATCCCGCTTGCGAGGAATCTCCACAACTTGGAGTCTCTCGCCCTTACACTTTGATGTTCACAAAGAAGCACGGAGTAAGGGAGGGATGAGCACCGCACACAAGACACAAAAATCAGAGTAACAACACGCACACAAGTCGCAACAAGAGCTCACAACACAACCCGACGAGTTCGCAACTCAAATGACGCTCTAGTTGTTATCACAAAGAATCAAATGCGCGGAATCGAAGTCTTGGTGCTCAAGAATGCTTAGAGAATGCTTGGTCACCTCCTCTATGCGCCTAGGGGTCCCTTTTATAGCCCCAAGGCAGCTAGGAGCCGTTGAGAGCATTCCAGGAAGGCAATTCTTGCCTTCAGTCGCCTGGTGCACCGGACAGTCCGGTGCACCACCGGACACTGTCCGGTGCGGATTTCTTTCTTCATTTGGCGAAGCCGACCGTTGCAGATGTAGAGCCGTTGGCGCACCGGACACTGTCCGGTGCACACCGGATAGTCTGGTGCCCCCTTGTGACCGTTGGCTCGGCCACGCGTCATGCGCGGAATCCTCGGTCGACCGTTGGCCCGGCTGACCGTTGGCTCACCGGACAGTCCGGTGCACCACCGGACAGTCCGGTGCATTATAGTCGTACGTCGTTAATCATCTCCCGAGAGCGACGAGTTCGCCTGTGAATGGCTCACCGGACAATCCGGTGCACCACCGAACAGTCCGGTGATTTATAGCCGTACACCGTCGTCGAAGTCCCGAGAGCAGCAAGTTCGCCAGAGCCAGCCTGGCGCACCGGACACTGTTCGGTGCACCACCGGACAGTCCGGTGCACCCAGACTGAGCAGACTTTGGCTGAACAAAGCCATCTCTTTTCCAATTTGATTTCTCCTATTTCCAGCATTTAGACACAATACATTAGTTCTCAAAACAATGTACTAAGTCTAGAAACATACCTTTAGACTTGATTTGCACTTTGTCCAACACTTGGCATACTTTAATACTTAAGTACTTGTGTTGGCACTCAGTCACCAAAATACTTAGAAATGGCCCAAGGGCACATTTCCCTTTCAGAGGTTCACCTTGAAGCGGGGCGAAGGGCCACAAGAAATATACAACAGGCTCAAGTCCCTACTGAACTAAGTGCGAAACTACGGGAGCAAGAGATGGACAAACCATGAAGTCTTTTGACTCATGTTGAGGTCATTTACTGTTTTAGATCCTACTCATGTTTCCTTGATCCGTGAAAATCTCAGGTATACTAAGATGATGCTCGAGAAAGTACTTGGCAAGTTTGTTAGCTATTAAATGATGGTTAAAGTTACCAAGTACATCGACAATGTCTCCAATGGGAGCACTCCCTCCAACGAACCACAAGTCGTTGCTTTCAAAGCAACAAATGACAAGGACGTGATCCCCAACAAGGTGGCGCAAGTTGAGGTGGCCGGCATTAACGATGAGTAAATGGCCCTCGTCATCATGCGCTTCAAGAGCACACTGAATGGGTGCAAGAGCTACAACGACAACAAATTAAAGGGGAAGTGTGCCAGCTTCAAATGTGGTAAGACTGGTAATTTCATTGCTAATTGTCCAGAAAATCAAAGTGATGACCAGAAAAAGGCAAAGAAGGGGAAGAAGGTGGAGAAGAAGAAATTATATAAGAAAAAGAAGGGTGAGGCACACATTGGAAAGGTGTGAGATTTCGACTGTAGCTCCTTGACTCTGACTACGAGGGACTCGCCACCATCACCTTCGACAAGTAATCCAACTTCCCCAACTAACGACATATTTGCTTAATGGCGAAGGAGAAAAAAGGTATATCCTAGAATGACACCAAAGTATACTTCCTCTAGTGGTGATGAGGAAGATTATATCAAATTATTTAAGAGCTTAGATAGATATAAAATTAATAAAATTAATGAATTAATTGATTCCGTAAATGAGAAGAAAAACAAGATATCATTTATAAGGAACATGACAAATTGTTAGCGTAGAAAAAGTCCTTGGTCTTGAAATTAAAAAGAGTAAAATTTTGTATAAAGAGTTTGATGATAGTCATTCTTCTATTTCATGTCTTAAAATTCCTAATGATGAATTGATTGTTAAGATAGTGAAATTGAATGAAAGACATGCATCTTATTGACCATTTCAACAGTTAAATAATGAGAAAAATGAATAAATAAAGAGGCCTGCTGCACAACGTGGATGGTTATGTTGATCGGTAAATTTGTGAAGCATATATAATACTCTTCTTTTCTTTTTTTTAAAAAAAGGACACGATGCTTAGCAGAAGGACAGAGAGACGCGCGCGAGCGTTCTAGTAGGGACATGTTTTGAAAATAGTCTCTCGTATATAGGGATGAAAACAGTCGGAAACAATATTTATTCGGTAATCAATTTTTTAGTTGTTTTTCTTTGATTACGAATAAATAGGATATAGAATATACAATACAAATTTGTATTCTTATTTTTAACATCCAGCATGTTAAGATTCATAAAAGGTAAACATCAAATTCATCCTATATTTTCTTAAATAATAGATATAAACTTCGGTATGGATTCGGAAACAAATTCAGTATTTTTTTCAACCTTTATGTTGTAGAGAGCAAATAATACACAAAACAATTTGTGTAATATTTTATTCATATTTATACTAATGTGTTTGATAATATAAGAAAAGATCGACATTAAATTTTATATATATCTATTTTCAAATATTAAATATGTTCTAACAGTTCGGATTACCACTTTCATCCCTAGTCATATCATATCAAACCTTCTCTCAACACATGTCCCTTGTGGAGTTCTGGTCAGCCAAAATCTAGCCTGTTCCGCTCTCTCCGCGAGTCTTGCAACTCCGTGTCTGCAAGTCATCACGACTGGCCTAGCTGACAGCTGGAGTGACTGTAGTCCACGCATGTTCTCCCTTCGTCGCCTAACAAATATTATTTTTAATTTTTTTAAAAAATAATTATAAACTTGTTTAAAATTTAAAATTAACCGGCACAAAAATTATAGCGACACCCTTTTATAGTGTCTCTATGGATATATGGGCCGTGTTTCCATCCCGTCTCTTGGATCACGCGGGCCGCGCAACAAAGGACACGACTAAGCAAAACTATGGGCCATCGAATCTCATCCCGTTCTGAGCTTGGGCCGGGATGTACGTGTCCCTGTCACGAATGTCGTGGAGCTACCAGGCCCATGATCCAAGTGACCTGTCCCCAACTTTTCGTTGACTACCGTATCTCATAATCATAAGAATCATAATAACACGCGCACACCATCTCATGCCCACTTTCCTGCTTTTAGTTTCACTGACATGTGGCCTCCAGCACCGACCCACGACCTGGGGGTCTACATGTCATGGACTAAAATCGCTTTTTTGTACGTGCGCTGGGTCGAAGGATGCCGGCCGCAACGCTTCGTCCTCCGCGTCCGCTTTCGCCTTTCCCCTCCTCCTCCTCTCGACACCACCAACACAACACCACTCCACCGCCGTTCGAATATTCCAAGCTTGAGATTGGAGGAGGGGAGAGGAGCCGAGCGCAGAACCCTAATTACCTCCATCGATTGCTAACAGGTGCGCTGTTTCCTTCGTCTTGGGCCCCATCTTTGCCTGTCCATCCTTAAATACGGGAATTCTAGTTGTTGCTGTTGCGAGCTGGCGGGCTGCTACCCCGCAGATTCGAGTAGCGCTTCTTGACGCACTGTCATTTCCTTGTGCTTGGCTCAAGGTATCTGTCAGTTGTTTGCATTTGGCTTCTAGTTTCGTGAGGTAGTCTCAGTATTTGGTTCAAGCTGGCTGCCAGCTGTTGTGCGAAGGCTGTTTTTTTTCCTTATCCAGTTGTGAATTGTGATTGTGGTCCGTTTGGGGATATATAACCTGCGCCTTCTGAATCGTATCTCAATGCCTTTCGATGCCACGACTGTTCTTCCGCAGTGACAGCAGAGTGTTGCCATCATTGTTATCATGAATTGATTCAGTGCGTGTGCTGCTGCTCTTTAGTTTCGACATTCCTCGATACGCCATCATCGGTTGCAATTCGTTCTAGTTCAAAATCCGTCTTGCTTCCAGATTACTGAACTCGTGCTATACCATTCAGTCTTTTGAATTGTTCCTTGAGATGTTCAAGGCTGCTATTGGCTGGAGTTTTTTTTTTCCAACACTTGTTTGGCACTACGCTCAGTAAGTCAGTTGATTGGTTCATCCTAACGAAATGTCTTGCTTCACACGTTTTGCCTGAGCTTCATTTTTTCTGTTTGGGGAATACTTTTTAATTTTTGAAAAATGGAAATGATTGCCCTTACATCATAATGGAAAGCAGGCGTGGTTGGTGCTTTTGTTATTGTGTTTGGTGTTGTGGTTGGCATGTACTGAAATTCCACTCTAATCTGTTAGCTCTGGCCAATCACATTAAAAAACGTTCGTTACAAGCCTAATGGCACTTCCTGGTAGCTGCTGCTGTTCTGATTTTCTGTTTACACAGTTCAGAAGCAAATTGTAATGTAGTTGTTTGTTGGTCTTAGTTGAGACTGCTTATTTTCTGAGAAAGATGTGGTAACATGCCTTTAATGATGGTAATTTCTTCGTCTTTTGCAGCTCAGATCTCAGAGGCAGGGGAGGTAAAATGCCAAGAGCAAATGAGATGTTCAGGGCAGATTCTAGAATGATGGTGGTTTTTGGTGCCTTGACATCGAAACCAGAGCAGCTGACATTCGAAGAAACCCTCAGATTTGTCAAGAAAGTGAAGGTGAGTTGAATGTTTTAATAATATATTATGTCATTGCATGGTTTTCATCTCCGTGTGATCCAAACGCCTATTCTGAGTCATTGCCTTGTGCCCTTGTCTAGTAAGTTGCGATGATTTTGCTGGTACCATTCACTTACAGTCTAGTACTGAATATCATCTCATGTTTTGATGCATAGAGTTATCAACTGTCTGAAATCTATGTGACTGGAGGCACAATTGTGGGTTTGTAATCTTGGGATTGCGCAATGTGGTGGTGTGTGTGCTCGTGTGCAATCCTTGTGATCGAAAAACAAAAACATCTAAAATGTGGGGTTTACATGTATTCCTACTTGTAAGATCCTGCTGATACCTGAGTCTAGGATTTTGAGTGAACAATTTTGTTGAACTTTTTTTTAAACCTACATTCCCTCTAGTCTAAACTATTATAGTTCACTTTACCTTTGTCCTAAGTCAAACTTATCTAACTTTGACCAAAATTTTTAGAAAAGTGTGTCAACATCGACAAGTTGAAATAAATGCCCTATCAAGACATGTTACAAGGTGAATGTTTTTTTTTAAAAAAAAAAGTGTTGGCAGGAGTTGTGACTAGCTTTTAATGGAACTAGTTCCTTATTATAATTATAAATGTTGATGCATTGTTCAAAGAGAAGTTTGACTTAGGACAAAGCAAAGGTGAACTATAATCTGAAACAGAGGGGAGTAGCACATAGAGTAATCAGCATGATAACTTGCTTGCCCTGCAGGTAGCAGCTTTCTAATGAGTGATTGCTCATCATGTTGTATGTTAGCTCATCACCTGGGAATTGCAACCATAGTTTATAAAATATATATATATATATATATATATATATATATATATATATATATATATATATATATATATACGGCGCTGCTAAAATGCACCTGGGTGCATTCTCTATATTGAATGCACCCAGGCGTTTTCGCGCGCCTCCTAGCCCCCCGCCGCCGCCGCGCGCCTCCTAGCCTCCCGCCGTCGCCGCGCGCATCCCTTTCCCCGCGCCGCCGCCGCCTCCTCGATGCTCCTCCCCTAAATCCCACCGCCGCCGAGCGCCTCCCTGTCCTCGCGCCGCCGAGCGCCTCCCTGTTCTCGCGCCGCTGCGCGTCTCCCTGTCCCCGCGCCGCCGCGCGCCTCTCTGTCAGCGTGTCTCTGTCCCCCGCATTTGAATAACTCTGAGAAATTTTGTTAAAAAATATGATTGCAACTGCTGGTCTGATGTAATTGCAACTGCTGGTCTGGTGTGATTGCAACTTCTATATAACTATGTCCAAAAATCTATTAAATAAACAAGATTGCAACTGCTGGTCTGATGTAATTGCAACTGTGGGTCTGGTGTGATTGCAACTTCTATATAACTATGTCCAAAAATCTATTAAACAAACAAGATTGCAACTGCTGGTCTGGTGTAATTGCAACTGTGGGTCTGGTGTGATTGCAACTTCTATATAACTATGTCCAAAAATCTATTAAACAAACAAGATTGCAACTGCTGGTCTGGTGTAATTGCAACTTCTGGTCTGGTGTGATTGCAACTTTTATATAACTATGTCCAAAAATCTGTTAAACAAACAATGATTGCAACTGCTGTCTGGTGTAATTGCAACGGCTGGTCTGGTGTGATTGCAACTCCTATATAACTATGTCCAAAAATCTGTTAAACAAAACAATGATTGCAACTGCTGCCTGGTGTAATTGCAAATGCTGTCTGGTGTAATTGCAACTGCAAGTCTGGTGTGATTGCAACTTATGTGAAGAGGTTGAGCCGTTCGCGGAGGAGCCGTTCACGGAGGAGCCGTTCACGGAGAAAGAGGGGCGGGGGCGGGAAAGTGAAAATATTCTGTCCGGAGCGTGCGGGAGGGACGAAACCGGTCTGGGTGGGACGGTTGGCTCGGACCTGGTACATAGGTTCGGCCTGGGTGCATTCTCTATATTGAATGCACCCAGGTGTAATATATAAATACAGTATATATATATATATATATATATATATATATATATATATATATATATATATATATATATATATATATATATATATACACTGGAGCTCCCCCCCCCAAAAAAAAATGTGCTAGCTGTTTAAAACAATCAGTGGAAAAGAAATGAGTGAGTTATTAATTAAGAATGCAAAGGTACATTGGGAAGAGAGACTCTACAAAGAGAACTTTTGACCGTGAAACTCAATTCAAAGCTTCTGCTGGTCTCAGTTACTCGTGCTCTTATGACCTTTGCTTCACAGGCCCGCGATTACATGCTATACCTGTCATTATTCGACATTCTTGGCAGAATGGAACTATCCCAGCTCGATGCCTACCGAGAGGTACGAGTGCCATCCTCTTCCCGGCCACATTTGCTGGGAGTGGACCCTTATATCTCTCATTACTGTTTCTCTGTTTGCGTTCCCAGTTACAGCTGCTGTTTGGAAACCACCCGGATCTGTGCGAAGAGCTCGAGAAGTTCAGGCCACCGGTGCCTACAAAGCAGGCAGCAAACAACATCTGGCCCTGGGTCATTGTTTGCGCCGTCCCGTTGGTTGCGGTCAGCCTGATCCCGGCGCTCGGAAACCCAGTGCTGTGGTTCGTTCAGCAAACTGTCGGCGAGAAAATGGCCGTCTGATTGAAGAAACCACTGCAGTACATATGCGTGCAGCGGATGAGCGTGCGGGCCTCCTGTTATTTGCGCCATGGCAACTGAATCAGCATTGTCTTTATATATGTGTGTATATATGTTAGAAGTAGCATTCTGGAAGGATACTCGTCTTCTTGGTCATCAAGTGCCGCTGAGCAAGAAATTTAAGCCGGTACTTTGTCCGGGCGCGCAACCGTGCAAGTGCAAGCCCACCAAACACATATAGCTCGTTTGGACATTTGAGCTGGGTTCTAAGTGCTAAAGATCAAAACTACGCCCAGGAATGTTATTATGCTAATGCGGTTGCCCCCTCCTGCTTTTTTTTCTATCAATGAGCTGATCAACGTTACGTTAGATTTTATTCTGCACTCTGGAAAAGAAACGCTAATGATTAGTTGAGACTATCATTATTTCAAGTGCTAGTTAGAGCAACTCCAGTAGTTCTCTAAAAGACTTCCTAAATCAATAATTTAGGTAGTTAACATGAAAACTATTCTCCAACAGTTCTCTAAATGAACTTTCTAAATTTAACAACTTGTCATCTAATCTCATTTTCTCTCTACATTTGGCAACCATTTAACAACTCCCTAAACAAAAATGTTGACTGCATTATATAGTTTTTGTGACTTATTTTTTATGTGGATAAACACAAAACAAAATTACAACCTATATTTAGAGAACTATTGGAGAACTCACATTTTTTTGCTCCAAAAGTCATTTAGCAACTTCTTAAATCTGTGATTTAGAGAGCTAAAATTTACATAACTATTGGAGTTGCTCTTATTGTACTATATAGAATCTCGATAGAATACGTTGTTGTCTATGTGTGATTTAGGGGCATATTTGGATCACAAGAGTTAACTGCTAGTGGAGTTCCCTAGCTGATTCATCTACTAGTCGTCCTGTTTAGACGCACAGGGGCTAGTTTTTAGCTAGCAAACAATTTGTACAGGCAGGCACTTATCACAGATTCCATATCAGAGTTGATCTTTCTCTGCCTGAAACTGTGACGAACAGGCAGGAGTGTCTGAGACAAACAGCCCTTAATCTGGTAATGGCTCACTGCGGGTACGCTGAGGTCGCTTTGCCGATACACTTTTTATGCCGGATCTATGACAGTACCGACAATGTTTACTTGGGAGGAGAAAGTTTTTTTCGCTGGATTATACAGGTCAAGATCAGGGGGGGCCTTGGACGCGCACGCAGACTCCGTGCTGGCACCAAACACGCTAAGTAAAGCGGTCTGGAACGGGAGGACACATGCGCACTTGTGTTTGAGTTTGACACAGAGCTTTTCATCGGCTCGCTACGCTTTTGGAATCAATAATCAACCGCTTACCAAAACAACTGGATTCTGCGCCCTGCATATACATACATATATGGAGGCGAATTCCGGCAGGCCACGCGCTGGCGTTTGCACCTTGCACGAGTCTTAGGCTTTTCTCAATGGCAATTTTCTAGCACTCTTTTCAACGCTGTTACGTCGTCAAAAGTGATATAAAATTATGAATGAAACAATAACTCTCAATGTAACATTTCGCTTCACTATTTCATACGCTAACATACTAATTAAATGTTGCAACATAATGGCCAATAAAAGTTAGTACAATATATGAAGATGAAACAAATCACACTCAATGTAGGTTTTCCAAGATCTTGGAAATGAGTTGACATAGTTTCATCCCCATGAAACTAATTTTATCTCATTAACTCAATCCTCTTAAATGCTATGTTATATTATTAAAAAATCTAATATGACACACTATTAAATATGCATGAAACCACCACTAAGATCAGGACTAATCCGCTCTCCAAGCTAGGAATTGCGTCCACCGATACACATTTCCCTTCGATCCCCGCGCACCTCTTTCGCTTCTCACTTAAGGTCTTGTTCGGCACGCCAGTATTTAATACATACTGAGATCCCGATACACGGTGGGGTTGAGTGAATCCATCACATGTCACTTAAATCATGTGTGCTTTCAATTACAGTTGGGATTTATTACATGGCTAATTTTCCATTAGTTTTCATTATGTATCTAGACATAGTGTATACCAATGCATATATCAAAAGCTACGTATTTGGATAAGCTAAAACAACTTGTAATTTGGATTAGATGTAGTATATACTTTACATGTTATGACGATACTACATGGATTTTCTGAAATTGATGGTAAAAGGTAGGAACATTGGACTTAGAACAAACTAATATGACATGTAACAAAAACGAAGAGAGTAAAAGTTCCTCACTCTTTTTCAAAGATAAGATGTTTTACATTTTATAGATACATAGATTTTGCTATATGTACTTGGGTATACGTTATTATAAATATATAATAAAATCGATGTATATAAGAAAGCCAAAACATCTCACAATTCATTACTAAGAGAGTATGTATGTTAATATTTATAAGATTTAACCAGGTAAATACCCATGTGTAGCACTGAAAAAACATAATATAATGAAAACATATATATAAGTATATGTTATTCTATTACCTAAAAAGATAATATATCATGATGTTTGAAACATCAATTTACATAAACTTTCACAAAGGATAGATAATCAAAATATAAGTCCAAGTTTTGATGCGAAGTTGTCCATGTCGACCTATTGTACTACTTTATGTCTATGGTACACTAAATATAAGCTTGCACTTCTTTAGATATTAATTTTTTCTAGAATTTCCTTTCTATGATGATAGTTAGATCATAGTCGTTTCGTATTGTTTGGTCACCCTCAATAGTTTGGCTAAGAGAACATGATTTGCATTGCCACCGAGCTTAGTTGGTCACTAATCAAAGATGATCCATAAGATTTTTCAAGTCCAAGATACACTGTCAAACTTCTTGTAGTTGGATCATGTAGATGGTTGAAGCTATAGTTGGAAATATCCTATATATAAGTTGTTTGTTGTTTTTAAAGCTTAAGTGTTGTTGACTATCTTAAAAAGATAAGTATCAATGCATGAGATATTACCTCTTTTGTAGAGTTATAACTTGTTTATATACATTATTCTTCGTGAATATATCCTTTGTCGATTTTTTATCCCCATTTCCTTTTTGTTTCCCTTCCCCCTTGTTCACATCCTTCCAATAGCCGACACATCCAATATCCTAATGTTCAATCTTATCATGGCTCTTGCTAGCGCTACATATAATTAGTCGTGCGAGAACACTAGTTCCAACAAGTGTACCTCAAAGTTAAGGGGTAGCTTGCCCCTGTGCCTTGTTAACGGTCATTACCAAGCTGGGCTAAATAGGAAACTACTTTTGCTTAAATTGAAAAGGGAATGCCTTGTTGTCCAGTAAGCATAAGTGTATGTGAGGTAAAAAAATCTGCTTTCCAGCATGCCATCCTAACACAATTTTTGTGTCTTTTGTTCTTTTGGAAACCCCATATGATAAGCATGGTGTCGTTGCAAAGTTTGTTTGCAGGGTCAATATTCCTAAGCAATATGACTGGACATCCAATCTTAAGCTTTAACACATGTGGAGGTAGACCATTGGGTGTCAAAGTGTTAAGGAATTTCTAATGGTAGTAGTTGTGCAGATTGTCCATCGCGCAGTCTAAGCTTTAGTACACCATATCATCCACTCGGACCTATAATTTTCATACTAATCATACCAACCTAGTCATTGCGTGTAGATAATATTGCTAAGAGGTGATACAAGCTTTGCTTGACATATTTGCATTGAGGTTAGCTAATATGCAATCAATTAGCATATCAAGATCACTATCTTTTTCCAAGTGTGTGGTGCACATATATCATGATGAATAATGATTTCGTCATCATAACTCACCTCTTCAAAACCTCCACCGACATGCAACAGGTATTCTGTAACCCACAAGTCACTCTTTGTCCCCATATTATGCATCGGTTTTAGATATCGCATGGAACCCCAAAGATATGACATCCATAGTGAGGCACTGATTATCTGAGCCATCGACCCTCTTTGTACAAAGGGAAGAACCTATCTAAAATCACCATTGAACAACATGGTTTTCCCTTAAAATAGCATCTCAATTCGATCCATTATTGAAAGTGCATCTAGCCCTTTGTGGGTTTTGGTGGATTGAATGGCAACAACATTAAAGAACTAATCAGGTTGCTAAATGCTGAACAGGAAAGTTAAGTATAAAGGATATACTTGAGTTTGACAATGAAAAGCAATCAAAGGTTCAACACAATGCAATATTGGGGATATTCCTCAAAGAGATAAGATGGATATGTGGATATGGAATATCACAAGCAAGATGAAAAAGCAAACAAGTTGGCAGATTCAGAATGAGACTTGAGATAAGCATGAATTGGAGAAGTCACATGCAAGAAGGTTTGCTATGATAGAAGAAAGAGATTAGGAAATAAAGGACATTGATCATATTTAGAAGAAGACGAATAATCAATGTACACTCAAGGTGGTGTGACTTAAAGAAAGCTTAAAAAGGTAAAGATAACAAAGACAATGACTTCGAGGGACTAAGAAAATGAGAAGGTCAAAAGGACCAAGGTACCAAGGCTAAGGTGAAGAAGGAAGTACTTGCATTTAGTCAAGGGACTAATCAAGCTAGAGAGAAGTAATACATTGATCGAGTGATCTTTGTTGGAAGAAAGATGTGAAGGAAGGATGGACATTGATTATGTTGGTATTCAATGTAATATGACTTGGAGACAACCTGATAAACTGAAGATGAGGCAAGGAAAGGGCTTCGAAGGACCAAGAAGGGTGAAGGTCAAAGCAAAGAGCTTTTGGGACTAAAGGACCACGACTAAGATGACAATGAGTACTTACAGGGGGTCAAAGGTTTGATCAAGACTATAAAGAGTCATGTTCTACTAGAGATCATAACATTAGAAGACGTGATTTTAAGTCATCGGATTAACTCATATATGATGAGGATGGTTCAAGTCATAAGGCTCAAAGGATGCTAGCTCAAGAGAAGAAGCACAATCACATGTTCAAGCAGAAGGTATCAAAGATAAAACATGTTATGGCTCATAGCTGTGCAGACTTTGATAGAAATGACCAAAAGTTAGAAATATAGAAGAAATTGGATTTTGGGTTATTCCAGTGTTTGGATAGGTTCTTGATGACCATAGAAACATATTGGAATTCAATAGAGTAGTAGGTTTGCTTAGATTTGGAGTTCGAGGTTCCAAGTGCTAGTTGGAGCAAAAGGTTGGAGAAAAGATGCAAAATAAGTTGGTGGATTAGATGGAGCAAAATATATGACTTATAATGTTTGAATAGACTCAAGGAACATTTGTATAAATCATAGAGGTGCCAAATAGAAGAACCAAGTGAAGCCGAGAAAGTTGTGACAAGGTTGGACTCTCATCTAGCTGTTGTGTGTGCACCAGACCAGTTCGATGGTGCACTAGACTGAGTTCCCAGAGAGGCTATCTTAAGGACTCAGACAGTTGGTGCATTGGACCAAAGTTTATTATGCACCAGACCAGTTACGCGGAGAGGCTATTGGAGAGGCTTTAGCGGATGGTGCAATGGACATGGGTCTGGTGTGCACCATACCTCCAACGACCAGAAAGTTCAAACAACAATCAAGTGATGTGGTGTTAACATAGCACGATCCGGTGAGGTCTGACAGGGGTATGGTGTGTACTGGACATGCTACAATGAGAGGTTCGGTGCACCTAAAAAGTGTAGAATTTGGACAATGACTAGTTTGACTTTAGGGGTTATAGATACACCCTCCATGCCTCCATGGGTGACAAACAAGTGTTTAGAAGTGTATATACATATCCTAGCTAGTGGAGAACCCTATCTAGTGCATCTCTTTGTGAGATTGAATGATTAACATGTAATCAAGTGATAGTGAGTGTGTATGATCTAGAGTGCTTGTGCTTGTGCTTAGAGCAATAGATCCATGTAAAGAGCTATGAGAGGCAGAGCTTACAAGAGCTAAGCAACCTCATGCAAAGTGTGCGAGCTTCGTCCATTCACTTTAGGAATCCATTGGAGAGCTTCCAAGTTGTGGAGTCTCGGGTTTGTTATAAAGCAAACAAAGAGATAATGAAATTCTCGATTTATCATAAGTGGTGATAAACTTGAGCAAGGAAGAGTGAGTTGAAAATGACTCTGAGCCGATTGGCTACCTCCAATGCGGAGTAGGGAAGCGTTTGAGGCTTCACCGAACCACAAGATAAAAACCGTGTGTCTTGCCCCTGTTTATTTACATTACTTGCACTTCTTATTGTACATTTGGTTTAAGTGTTTGCGAAGTGCAGGTATTTATTGGACTAAAACATTGATCCACTGCTACCGATCAAATCAAGTAAGTTAAGTTCAATTGGGTAAAAAGTTTTTATCTTGGCCTATTCACCCCCTCTAGGCGACATCAAGATATTTAAGTACCGCCAAAAGCACTTCCAATTATATCATCGTGAACATTGTCCAGTGCATCAACAGTCTGCCTCCTTTATCATGGTAGCCTCATCCCAAATAATGAGAGACTATACTCCAAGTAGTTTTGTGGTACCACTTTGTTTTGTGAAGTTGCAAAAGGCCCCATCTCTGATGGTGAGGGTCTTGAAGCGCAAATGGGCAGTTTTGTCATCAAGCATTATAGTGCATCAAACATGTCTAATGTGAGCATCGAACACCACAATGAATAAAGCACTCAAACAACTTGCAAAACATGTGGTTTAGCTCTAATATGCACTAGCATACATGTCTAGTGGCATATTCGATCTGAGCATTAGATGTTCGATAGTGAAAGTCGCCTAGAGGGGGGGGGGGTGAATAGGGCGAAACTGAAAATCTCAAAAATAATCACAACTACAAGCCGGGTTAGCGTTAGAAATAAAATAGAGTCCGCGAGAGAGGGCGCAAAACAAATCGCAAGCGAATAATAAAGTGAGACACGCGGATTTGTTTTACCGAGGTTCGGTTCTCTCAAACCTACTCCCCGTTGAGGAGGCCACAAAGGTCGGGTCTCTTTCAACCCTTCCCTCTCTCAAACGGTCCCTCGGACCGAGTGAGCTTTTCTTCTTCTCAATCAAACGGGAACAAAACTTTCCCGCAAGGGCCACCACACAATTGGTGCCTCTTGCCTTGGTTACAATTGAGTTTTGATCACAAGAACAAGTGAGAAAGAAAAAAAGCGATCCAAGCGCAAGAGCTCAAAAGAACACAGCAAATCTCTCTCGCTAGTCACTAAAGGCTTGAGTGGAATTGGAGAGGATTTGATCTCTTTGGTGTGTCTAGAATTGAATGCCTAGCTCTTGTAAGTGGTTGGAAGTTGGAAAACTTGGATGCAATGAATGGTGGGGTGGTTGGGGTATTTATAGCCCCAACCACCAAAACTGGCCGTTGGTGGAGGCTGTCTGTCGATGGTGCACCGGACAGTCCGGTGCACACCGGACATGTCCGGTGCCCCCGCCACGTCACCAATGCCGTTGGATTCTGACCGTTGGAGCTTCTGACTTCTGGGCCCGCCTGGGTGTCCGGTGCACACCGGACAACCACTGTTCATTGTCCGGTGCGCCGGTATGGGCGCTCCTGACGACTGCGCGCGCAGAGCGCGCATTAAATGCGCCGCAGGTAGCCGTTGGCGCCGAAATAGCCGTTGCCCCGCTGGTACACCGGACAGTCCGGTGCACACCGGACATGTCCGGTGAATTATAGCGGAGCGGCTGCCGCGTGAACCCGAGGCTGGCGAGTTGAGGAGGCCGCGCTTCCTTGGAGCACCGGACACTGTCCGGTGTACACCGGACAGTCCGGTGAATTATAGCGAAGCGGCCTGAGAAATTCCCGAAGGTGGCGAGTTCGAGTTGGAGTCCTCTGGGCGCACCGGACACTGTCCGGTGTACACCGGACAGTCCGGTGCCTCCAGCCAGAGGTGCCTTCGGTTGCCTCTTTGCTCCTTTGTTGAATCCAAAACTTGATCTTTTTATTGGCTGAGTGTGAACCTTTTGCACCTGTATAACTTATACACTAGAGCAAACTAGTTAGTCCAATATTTGTGTTGGGCAATTCAACCACCAAAATTATTTAGGAACTCGGTGTAAGCCTAATTCCCTTTCAATCTCCCCCTTTTTGGTGATTGATGCCAACACAAACCAAAGCAAATATAGAAGTGCATAATTGAACTAGTTTGCATAATATAAGTGCAAAGGTTGCTTGAAATTGAGCCAATATAATACTTACATGATGTGCATGGATTGTTTCTTTATTTTTAACATATTGGACCACATTTGCACCACATGTTTTGTTTTTGCAAATCCTTTTGTAAGTTCTTTTCAAAGTCCTTTTGCAAGATAGTCAAAGGCAAATGAATAAGATTTTGAGAAGCATTTTCAAGATTTGAAATTTTCTCCTATTTGTTTGAAATGCTTTTCCTTTGACTAAACAAAACTCCCCCTCAAATAAATTCTCCTCTTAGTGTTCAAGAGGGTTTTAGGACATCAATTTTGAAAATACTACTTGCTCCCCCTTTAGAACACAAAGAGATACCAATTTTGAAATTTTCCAATTGAAAATCATCAAATTTAAAAATTAGGGTGGTTGGTGCGGTCCTTTTGCTTTGGGCTCATATTTTCTCCCCCTTTGGCATGAATCGCCAAAAACGGAATCAGCAGAGCCCACTGAAGTACTTTCTCCTCCTTTGGTCATAGAATAAATGAGTGAAGATTATACCAAAGTTGGAGAGATGCTTGGAGTGATGGCGAAGGATGAGTAGTAGAGCGGAGTGGAAGCCTTTGTCTTCGCCGAAGACTCCAATTCCCTTTCAATATACCTATGACTTGGTTTGGAATACACTTGAAAACACATTAGTCATAGCATATAAAAGAGACATGATCAAAGGTATTCTTATGAGCTATGTGTGCAAGTTTAGCAAAAGAAATTCCTAGAATCAAGAATATTAAGCTCATGCCTAAGTCTGGTAAAAGATTGTTCATCAAGTGGCTTGGTAAAGATATCAGCTAATTGATCTTTAGTGTTAATGTATGAAATCTCGATATCCCCCTTTTGTTGGTGATCCCGAAGAAAATGATACCAAATGGCTATGTGTTTAGTGCGGCTGTGCTCAACGGGATTATCCGCCATGCGGATTGCACTCTCATTATCACATAGAAGAGGAACTTTGGTTAATTTGTAACCGTAGTCCCGCAGGGTTTGCCTCATCCAAAGCAATTGTGCGCAACAATGGCCTGCGGCAATATACTCGGCTTCGGCGGTAGAAAGAGCGACCGAATTTTGCTTCTTTGAAGCCCATGACACCAAGGATCTTCCCAAGAACTGGCAAGTCTCCGATGTGCTCTTCCTATTAATCTTACACCCGCCCAATCGACATCCGAATAACCGATCAAATCAAATGTGGATCCCCGAGGGTACCAAAGCCCAAACTTAGGAGTATAAGCCAAATATCTCAAGATTCGTTTTACGGCCGTAAGGTGTGATTCCTTAGGGTCGGCTTGGAATCTTGCACACATGCATACGGAAAGCATAATGTCCGGTCGAGATGCACATAAATAAAGCAATGAACCAATCATCGACCGGTATACCTTTTGATCCACGGACTTACCTCCCGTGTCGAGGTCGAGATGCCCATTTGTTCCCATGGGAGTCTTGATGGGCTTGGCATCCTTCATTCCAAACTTGCTTAGAATGTCTTGAGTATACTTTGTTTGGCTAATGAAGGTGCCTTCTTGGAGTTGCTTGACTTGGAATCCTAGAAAATACTTCAACTCCCCCATCATTGACATCTCGAATTTCTGTGTCATGATCCTACTAAATTCTTCACATGTAGATTTGTTAGTAGACCCAAATATGATATCATCAACATAAATTTGGCATACAAACAAATCATTGTCAAGAGTTTTAGTGAACAAAGTAGGATCGGCTTTGCCGACTTTGAAGCCATTTGCAATAAGGAAATCTCTAAGGCATTCATACCATGCTCTTGGGGCTTGCTTGAGCCCATAAAGCGCCTTAGAGAGCCTATAAACATGGTTAGGGTACTCACTGTCTTCAAAGCCGGGAGGTTGCTCAACATAGACCTCCTCCTTGATTGGTCCATTGAGGAAGGCACTCTTCACGTCCATTTGATAAAGCTTAAAGCCATGGTAAGTAGCATAGGCCAATAATATACGAATTGACTCAAGCCTAGCTACGGGTGCATAGGTTTCACCAAAATCCAAACCTTCGACTTGTGAATACCCCTTGGCCACGAGTCGAGCTTTGTTCCTTGTCACCACACCATGCTCGTCTTGCTTGTTGCGGAAGACCCACTTGGTTCCTACAACATTTTGATTAGGACGTGGAACTAAGTGCCATACCTCATTCCTTGTGAAATTGTTGAGCTCCTCTTGCATCGCCATCACCCAATCCGAATCTTGAAGTGCTTCCTCTACCCTGTGTGGCTCAATAGAGGAAACAAAAGAGTAATGTTCACAAAAATGTGCAACACGAGATCGAGTAGTTACCCCCTTATGAATGTCGCCGAGGATGGTGTCGACGGGGTGATCTCGTTGTATTGCTTGGTGGACTCTTGGGTGTGGCGGCCTTGGTTGTTCATCCTCCTTGTCTTCATCATTTGCATCTCCCCCTTGATCGTTGCCGTCATTTTGAGGTGGCTCATCTTCTTGTTCAACCTCTTGAGCCTCATCCTCAATTTGTGTTGGTGGAGATGCTTGCATGGAGGAGGATGGTTGATCTTGTGCACTTGAAGACTCTTCGGATTTCTTAGGACACACATCCCCAATGGACATGTTCCTTAGTGCTATGCATGGAGCCTGTTCTTCACCTATCTCATCAAGATCAACATGCTCTACTTGAGAGCCGTTAGTCTCATCAAACACAATGTCACAAGAAACTTCAACAAGTCCTGAGGACTTGTTAAAGACTCTATATGCCCTTGTGTTTGAGTCATATCCTAGTAAAAAGCCTTCTACAGTTTTAGGAGCAAATTTAGATTTTCTACCTCTTTTGACAAGAATAAAACTTTTGCTACCAAAAACTCTAAAATATGAAATATTGGGCTTTTTACCGGTTAGGAGTTCATAGGATGTCTTCTTGAGGATTCGGTGAAGATATAACCGGTTGATGGCGTATCAAGCGGTGTTGACCGCTTCGGCCCAAAACCGATCCGGTGTCTTGTACTCATCAAGCATGGTTCTTGCCATGTCCAAAAGAGTTCGATTCTTCCTCTCCACTACACCATTTTGTTGTGGAGTGTAGGGAGAAGAGAACTCATGCTTGATGCCCTCCTCCTCAAGGAAGCCTTCAATTTGAGAGTTCTTGAACTCCGTCCCATTGTCGCTTCTAATTTTCTTGATCCTTAAGCCAAACTCATTTTGAGCCCGTCTTAAGAATCCCTTTAATGTCTCTTGGGTATGAGATTTGTCCTGCAAAAAGAACACCCAAGTGAAGCGAGAATAATCATCCACAATAACTAGACAGTACTTACTCCCGCCGATGCTTATGTAAGCGATCGGGCCGAATAGGTCCATGTGTAGGAGCTCCAGTGGCCTGTCACTAGTCATGATGTTCTTGTGTGGATGATGAGTGCCAACTTGCTTCCCGGCTTGGCATGCGCTACAAACCCTGTCTTTCTCAAAATGAACATTGGTTAGTCCCAAAATGTGTTCTCCCTTTAGAAGCTTGTGAAGATTCTTCATTCCAACATGGGCTAGTCGGCAGTGCCAGAGCCAACCCAAGTTAGTCTTAGTAACCAGGCAAGTGTCGAGTTCAGCTCTATCAAAATCTACCAAGTATAGCTGACCCTCTAACACTCCCTTAAATGCTATTGAATCATCACTTCTTCTAAAGACAGTAACACCTACATCAGTAAATAGACAGTTGTAGCCCATTTGACATAATTGGGATACGAAAAGCAAATTGTAATCTAAAGAATCTACAAGAAAAACATTTGAAATAGTATGGTCAGGTGATATAGCAATTTTACCCAATCCTTTGACCAAACCTTGATTTCCATCCCCGAATGTGATAGCTCGTTGGGGATCTTCGTTTTTCTCATATGAGGAGAACATCTTTTTCTCCCCTGTCATGTGGTTTGTGCACCCGCTGTCGAGTATCCAACTTGAGCCCCCGGATGCATAAACCTACAAAACAATTTTAGTTCTTGACTCTAGGTACCCAAACGGTTTTGGGTCCTTTAGCATTAGAAACAAGAACTTTGGGTACCCAAACACAAGTCTTAGAGCCCTTGTGTTTGCCCCCAACAATTTTGGCAACTACCTTGCCGGATTTACTAGTAAGCACATAAGAAGCATCAAAAGTTTTAAATGAAATAACATGATCATTTGATGCATTAGGAGTTTTCTTTCTAGGCAACTTAGCACGGGTGGGTTGCCTAGAACTAGATGTCTCACCCTTATACATAAAAGCATGATTGGGGCCAGAGTGAGACTTCCTAGAATGAGTTCTCCTAATTTTGCTCTCAGGATAGTCGGCAGGGTACAAAATGTAGCCCTCGTTATCCTGAGGCAAGGGAGCCTTGCCCTTAACAAAGTTAGATAAATTCTTTGGAGGGGCATTAAGTTTGACATTGTCTCCCTTTTGGAAGCCAATGCCATCCTTGATGCCTGGGCGTCTCCCATTATAGAGCATGCTTCTAGCAAATTTAAATTTTTCATTTTCTAAGTCATGCTCACTAATCTTAGCATTAAGTTGTGCTTGTCGCCTTTCCGATGCGACTTGTGAGAAGAAGATTTTTCCTTCTTCTCATTGTGGTGAGAAGAGGAAGATCTTTTCTCCTTCCGTTTGGAGGAGCCCTTCTTCTTCTCCCTCTTCTTGGTGCGGGACTCTTCCGATGAAGTGCTCCCTTGGCTTGTAGTGGGCTTGTCGCCGGTCTCCATCTCCCTCTTGGTGTGATCTCCCGACATCACTTCGAGCGGTTAGGCTCTAATGAAGCACCGGGCTCCGATACCAATTGAAAGTCGCCTAGAGGGGGGGTGAATAGGGCGAAACTGAAAATCTCAAAAATAATCACAACTACAAGCCGGGTTAGCGTTAGAAATAAAATAGAGTCCGCGAGAGAGGGCGCAAAACAAATCGCAAGCGAATAATAAAGTGAGACACGCGGATTTGTTTTACCGAGGTTCGGTTCTCTCAAACCTACTCCCCGTTGAGGAGGCCACAAAGGCCGGGTCTCTTTCAACCCTTCCCTCTCTCAAACGGTCCCTCGGACCGAGTGAGCTTTTCTTCTTCTCAATCAAACGGGAACAAAACTTCCCCGCAAGGGCCACCACACAATTGGTGCCTCTTGCCTTGGTTACAATTGAGTTTTGATCACAAGAACAAGTGAGAAAGAAAGAAAGCGATCCAAGCGCAAGAGCTCAAAAGAACACGGCAAATCTCTCTCGCTAGTCACTAAAGGCTTGAGTGGAATTGGAGAGGATTTGATCTCTTTGGTGTGTCTAGAATTGAATGCCTAGCTCTTGTAAGTGGTTGGAAGTTGGAAAACTTGGATGCAATGAATGGTGGGGTGGTTGGGGTATTTATAGCCCCAACCACCAAAAGTGGCCGTTGGTGGAGGCTGTCTGTCGATGGTGCACCGGACAGTCCGGTGCACACCGGACATGTCCGGTGCCCCCGCCACGTCACCAATGCTGTTGGATTCTGACCGTTGGAGCTTCTGACTTCTGGGCCCGCCTGGGTGTCCGGTGCACACCGGACAACCACTGTTCATTGTCCGGTGTGCCGGTATGGGCGCTCCTGACGACTGCGCGCGCAGAGCGCGCATTAAATGCGCCGCAGGTAGCCGCTGGCGCCGAAATAGCCGTTGCCCCGCTGGTACACCGGACAGTCCGGTGCACACCGGATATGTCCGGTGAATTATAGCGGAGCGGCTGCCGCGCGAACCCGAGGCTGGCGAGTTGAGGAGGCCGCGCTTCCTTGGAGCACCGGACACTGTCCGGTGTACACCGGACAGTCCGGTGAATTATAGCGAAGCGGCCTGAGAAATTCCCGAAGGTGGCGAGTTCGAGTTGGAGTCCTCTGGGCGCACCGGACACTGTCCGGTGTACACCGGACAGTCCGGTGCCTCCAGCCAGAGGTGCCTTCGGTTGCCTCTTTGCTCCTTTGTTGAATCCAAAACTTGATCTTTTTATTGGCTGAGTGTGAACCTTTTGCACCTGTATAACTTATACACTAGAGCAAACTAGTTAGTCCAATATTTGTGTTGGGCAATTCAACCACAAAAATTATTTAGGAACTCGGTGTAAGCCTAATTCCCTTTCAGATAGGTTAACGACTAGTTTTAGAGTCATTAGGGAATAACCATTGACAAGGCACCAGACATGTCTGGTGTCTTTGGTGGCTGGCAGAATCTTTATGATGGCTAGTTGTCCCTTCGCCTCTATAAATAGAGGGTGACCGATCATTCAGAGGTAGAGAGCACCTTGGGGATGTGTTGACTAACTACTGTGCTTAACTTTGGGCCTCTACTCAAATACGATTGGTAGAGACCACATCCAATTATGTAAGAGAGCGATCCCTGTTGTGTTGCATTAGGTGATTGGATCAAGTGGTGCTAGGGGATCGTGTTGCAAGATGATATGCTTGTTGCTCTTGGAGGTTATCGCCTCTTGGATGACGTAGAGGTTATGACTCCATAGAAGCATGCATGAAATTGTGTGTGGCTCTAGAGAGTAAAAGTTCTTCCCTCTATTTCAAATTATAAGATGTTTTATCTTTTATAGATATATAGATTTTTTGCCATGTACTTAAATATATATATATTATACTGACTATACAATAAAAGAATTGTATACAAAAAGCTAAAACGTCTCACAATTCATTATGAAGAGTGTATTTATGTTAATGTTTATAAGATTTAACTAGGTAAATACCCATGAGTAGCACCGAAAAACATAATACAATGACAACATATGTATGAGTGTATGCTATACTATTACCTAAAAAGATACTACAATTGTGGTGTTTGAAACATCAATTTACATAAGTCTTCACAAATGATAAATAATTAGAATATAAGTCCAAGTTTTGATGCAAAGTTGTTCGTATTGACCTATTATACTACTCTATGTATATGATACATTAAATATAAGCTTGCACTTCTTTTGGAATTATTTTTTTCTAGAATATCCTTTTTATGCCAATAGTTGGATCATAAAGTTATTTTGTATTCTTTGACCATCCTCGATAGTTTGAATAAGAGCACATGCTTTGCATGGGCACCAAGCTATAGGTTGTCAGTAATCAAAGATGACCCAGAAGATTTTTAAGTACGAGATACACCATCGAAGCATATAGATGGCTGAAGCTACGTTTGGAAATATCCTACATATAAGCTAAAGTGTTGTTGTCTATCTTAAAAAGATATGTATTACCTTTTTTTGTAGAGTTAGAACTTCTTTATATACAATACTCTTCATGAATATTTCATGTCACGATTTATTATCCCCCTTTTCCTTTCCCCTTGTTCACATCCTTCCCAATAGCCGACACAACCAAGATCCTCATGCTCAATCTTTCCAGCACTCTTGATACCGCTACATATAATTAGTCATGCGAGAACACTAGTTTCAGCAAGTGTATCCCAATGTTAGGGACAATCTACCCCTATGTCCTGTTAACGGTCATTGCAATGCTGACCTGAATAGGAAACTACTTTAGCTTAAATTGGAAAGGGAGCGTCTCATTGTCTGATGAGCATAAGGGCATGCAAGGCAGAAAAACCTGTTGGAAAGGGAGTGTCTCATTGTCTGATGAGCATAAGGGTACACAAGACAGAAAAATATGTCTTCCAGCATACTATGCTAACCCAATTTATGTGTTTATGGTATTCTTTTGGAACCCCCGTATGATAATCTTGGTGTCGTTGTAAAGTTTGTCCACATGGTCAATGTTCCCAAGCAATATGACTGGACATCGATCTTAAACTTTAACATATGTGGAGGTAGACCATTGGGTGTCACAATCTATACACGAAGTATTGAATAAACAATATGAATAATAACCTATTTCTTCTTCTAAACCACTGCGAGCCTCCCGAAGGGCACGATACACATTGACTTTCTCCATACTATCTCCTTTTTAGTATCCATGTGTCACCCATGCTCACCTATAGGGAAGGGTAGAAGGTATGGAAGATCATCATAATACCCATGATACATGAACATCATGTCTGCTCTCATCTTTTCCATGTAAAACTATTCTAGAATTGACTAAAGAGTTTGCTTCCCTCGACCCAAACAACTACTACTTATAAAGCTGACGACATGTTATATGTTCTCTGGTCCAACCTTTACCTGCCCTAGTTTGGAAACTCAAACCCCCTCGAGATTGGAGGAGAATGGGGGAGGGATTAGTTTATTTGTCTCTCAATCTCTATCACCCGAAGGGAATTTGACTTTCCAAATTAGCCATCAAGGTTTTAGCGTGACACAATAGTCCTTGAGGTATTCAATTCAATCCACACTCATAAGATGTTGTGAGTGCGGACTATCATGAAGGATATGCTATACATTTCTTTGTGTTTATCTTGTCATATTTAATTCTCAAATATGTTTTGAAAAAAGAAAAGGCGATACTAAATTTTATGTCAAAACATGTCTTAAAACTATTTGGTTATTTCAGTGCTGAGTCGAATTGAATTGTTTGGTCTTTAATAATCTGCAATGTGTTTCAACCTTTCTTAGATGAACGAAATATTGAAAAATTGAACTAAATTCTTAGATATGATCAAACAAACTTTTGTAGATGTGATTCTAAAATGAACTAAGCTAAGGAGTTATGGGATGGAAAACTAGCTTTTATGTGAATCACTTGTTACATAGAATAATTTCTCTACTGAGTTTATTCTCTAGAGTATCACTTTTGTTAAATACTGCTACCTCCACTCTTGAATATTTATCACCGCTAGTTCGTTTTTGAACTAAAACATGACAAATAAAATAAAACGAAGTAGTTTTTATATATAAAAATAGAAGGAGCACATTAAACTAACCGGAAGATCACATAGAAGATAAATAGACAGACAAATATGACCGAAAGGAAAAGTAACGTGAGCAGTGAGCACTTGTGGATTGTATTGAACACTACTAGCACGGACGACATTTTTATGGGGCCCAACTGCAAGGGTACGAGGACCAACAAATATTTATGGTAGAGCTTGCCAAACATTGGAGATTACATTGACGGAGTTCCTTGTGTATTTTCGGATGACTTTGATATTTAGGGCCTGTTTGTTTACCCCCATGGATTATATAATTTGGATTATTTTTGAAGGATTATATAATCTGAATTATATAATCTGGATTATATAATCTGAGTAGTCCTGTTTGTTTACCCAGATTATTTGAGTTGTTAATAGGATTCTTTTGTATGAGGAAGACAAAAATGCCCTCTATATTTGTACTAGGTCGAACCAGACAAGGGCACCTTGAGCCTAGCGGCTAGGGTTAGGAGGAGTCGAGGAGGAATTATGCTGGATTTGCTGGTCGCTGGATGCCGGATAGGCGCAAAAATGATTCGGTAGATTATAATGGCATTGGTGGGTAATTTCTAGGAAACTTGAAAGGGTAGTGGGGAAGTGGGAAAAAAAATAATCTGAAATAAGCACCTCCTCACTTGCTTATGGATTATCATAATCCAAGGGGTTAGATTATATAATCTGGACAAATAAGCTGGACTGTTTGTTTGCCTCTTAGGATTATTTAATCAAGATTATATAATCTGGGGGGTAAACAAACAGGCCCTTAGAGTTAGGTTTTGAGTTAAATTTGTTTGGCTTGGGGTGATGAATTTAGCACATCGGACGGATCGCTCCCCACAATAGACGAATTCGGACACTTCTTTCTATGCGTATACAAGCTATTTGGTCCGTCACCTCCAACTCAAGCAAACCCTAGCGCGGCGCTAAAGGTAGACAATTCATACCAGGAAGTATTTGTATTTGCGGCGATTCTATACGTATACACATCCTCCGTGATGTGAGTGACTTTTGTGACTCATGCAAGACGAGATAGAAAAATTATCAGCGCATTTCTTTCCAAACAACTCTCCGGTGATAGAAAAATTAGGTTAACCTGCAGTGCGAGACGGGCCGCTGCCGGCGCGGTTCACCTCCACTGACGTGTGGGCCTCGAATGGCTAATCTGTCCTAACACGGGTAATCGCCCAGACCGGCACCCGCTGCCGCTGCCGCGTCCGACTGTCCGTGTTAACCACAAGCCTCCCAACGCGGTGAGCTCACCCGAGTCGGGTTCATCTCCGTCGTCCACGTCGCCCTTATCTCGGATCCGGCGGCGTCGGGCGGTGCAAGAACGGCCGCGGGCTGCGTCCCTTGCGCGATAGGTTTACTTTGCGGAGCCCTCACCCGCCCCTGTTCCTCCCAGCCCCCGAGCCGTTCCCTTTCATTTCGTCTCTCCGCCTCGCTCCCTTTTCTCTTCTGGCGCCCCCCCCTGGCGATTAGCTCCCGCCCGCCTCCCGCTCCGCTCCCCACCGCGCTTGCCGTGCTTTCTCGGCGCTGCGCCCAGCGGCGCCGTGAGGGTTGGAGGGTGCTCGTGGCCGGCAGATCCGGCGTCGGCGTCGGCGGACAGGCTCGGAGGTGAGATCGGCGGCGGGGAAGGGCAGAGCGCGCGAGGTGGTCGAGGGAGGAATCGGCTGCGCGCGGAGGCGGGGAGGAGGTCGAGCTCGCCTGGTGCTGCATGGGGGCATGAAGCGCGGCACCAGGGACGACGCCCTCATGGGGTCCCAGCTCAAACGCTCGAACGTTGTCCGATCCGATCCGTGAGTACTCGCCTCTCCGGCCCGTCTTGCTCCGGTTACTCGCCGCCGCGGCTCTCACTTCTGTTGCTATGTTTGTATTTGTTGCCTTTTATTCTCGGTCTGGGTTTCATCGCTTATCGATGGAGTTGCCGAGGAAACGGTCATATTTGAATCTGCTCGACTACTTCATGGTTGTTTCGCGTAATTTTTTTTGTTTGCTGAATTCGTTTTCTTCCGCCCCAATTTCAAGTATAGTATGTGAAAATGTTTTTTTCCTTTTTTTTGGTTCTCCCTACGGTTTTATTATGTGATCCAACGGTCCGTTTTCCTATTGTGTATGTGTCGCAGGTCGGCTCAGCCACAGCATATGTCTGTGCCTGGTTCAGCGTCTGCGGCCGCACCGCCGCCTCAGGCTGGCGCTGCTCCGCCGGCGCAGCCGCAGCAGCCGTCCGGTGCGGCCTTTACCAACCAGAAGCTGACGACAAATGATGCGCTCGTCTACCTTAAGGCAGTTAAGGATAAGTTTCAGGACAAGCGGGAGAAGTACGAGGAGTTCCTCGAGGTCATGCGCGACTTCAAGAGCGAGAGGTCGGTCCATTCTGCTGGCGCTCTGGTCAATCTGATCCATACCGTTTCCAAATGTTCCCCTTGGAGCAAAAATATTAGCTTTTCTGCGCGTTACTATTGTGTTGCCGTTCAACTGTTGGATGCAGGATTGACACCAATGGAGTGATTGTCCGTGTCAAAACGCTGTTCAACGGGTACCCTGAACTGATCCTTGGGTTCAACGCCTTCTTGCCTAAGGGCTATGCGATCAAGCTACAAGAAGAGAAGAAACCTGTCGATTTTGTGGAAGCTATCAATTTCGTGAACAAGATAAAGGTATAACATGCATACATGTATAGCCTTAGCCCAGGTTGATCTATCGTGCACCAAAGGTGTGATATGTAGCAAACTGGTGATTTATTGCACAATTTTACCGTTCACAGAATCGGTTTCAGCATGATGAACAAGTTTACAAGGCATTCTTGGACATCCTCAACATGTACCGCAAGGATAATAAGTCTATCCAAGATGTTTACCATGAGGTTCTACTTTCTCTTACTGGTTTGCCCTTCTATGTCTACGCTTGTGCTAAATTTGTGTGTTTTCTTGTATTTTTCGGGCAGGTTGCTATGCTGTTCAAAGACCATAAAGATTTGCTTGAAGAGTTCCAGCACTTCCTGCCTGATACTTCAGTGGCTCCACAAGCAGTGGCCTCAAAGGGTGGTTTGGTTAAGCGGGAGGACAGGAGCTCTTTAGTGCCTCCTGCAAATAAGATCCTTCACAATGATAAGGTAGAGAAATGACTTGCAGTTACAGGCTCCACTTAATTTCAATTTAAACAGTTACATAGCTTGCATGAAGTAGGATCGTGCAATACTATACTCCCTTTTCTAGACATCTCTTATTCTTAAAAGATAGTTGACATGCCATTTTTCTCTCATTCTTCAGAGGGACAGAGTTTACCTGTCACATGCTGACCGTGATTTTAGTGTTGACCGTCCTGATGTGGAGCATGATCGCCAGAGAAGACGTCTTGATAAAGACAAAGAACGGAAGGTGGAAAGGGACAGAAGGGATTATGAGAGAGAAGACAAGGATGGTGAACATGACAGCAGAGATCTGGAGTTAGGACAGCGTAAGCGAAAGCCTTTTTCAAGGAATATCGAGGATAATGTAGGTGCTGAGACACACCAAGGAGGCCCCAGTGAGAATCATGGAATCCACAGTGTATCTGCTTCATCATATGACGATAAGGATGCGCTGAAGAGTAAGTCTTTTGGAATATTATGATAGTAATTGCACATCATCATTCTCTTTGCTCAGTATGATATGCAAGATACTACACCATCCTTGAAAGTGAAAAATGTGATTTAGGTGCAGGATGACCTTAAACAATGCTGGCTTGTTGATATTAAGAAACAACACCATCCTTGATAGTTAAAAAATGTGATTTGTGTGCTGCAGGACCTTGAAATAATATGGATCATAGATGTTAAGAAATGATGCATAGATGTATTTGTTACTATGTGGCCGAATTGAGGTTGTTTTACTATCATTTATTCATTTTCTGTAAAACCTTGCTCTGGCATTTCAAATACATAAGATGACGTGGCAGAAGTAATGCACAAACATGCTTACTGCTGGATTGTTTATGCTCTCAAGTCAGCTGTTTTCTTTCATATGTTGTAGAACTTGTTTGCCTTCCACTTTTTGGTTACTTAGTATCTGGCCAAATCTTTTTTTGCTATGAAGTGCCATTAGTATCTACAATTGGCGAAATTGTTTGTTCTCTGTTTGTTGGTTATGCCCATGCTTTCTCTTGCAATGTTAGGTGTATACACACATGAGTTCCATTTCTGCGAGAAGGTGAAGGAAAAGCTGGAGCATGAAGCTTACCAAGAGTTTTTGAAATGTCTACACATCTATAGCCAAGAGATTATCACAAGAAGTGAACTGAAGAACTTGGTTGGTTTCTTATTTGTTTATTTTATTTTACGATCATGCTTAATATTTGATTTTTTAAATATTGCCACTCACTTCAGTTATAATATGTCTGAGTATCTTTGCAAGTTTACTTACCATAAAGTGGATCATGAATAAGTTACATTGATTTGTAGGTGAATGATATACTCCAACATTATCCAGATCTTATGGAAGGGTTTAACGAATTCTTGGAGCATTGTGAAAATATAGGTAATTTACAGACTTCATACGTTTGGATGGTAATCTCGTAATATTTCCTTTATCCAAGTTTCATGGTTTTACCTAGTCTTTTGCCCCTTGTCACAGATGGATTTCTTGCCGGTGTCTTCAACAAAAGTATGTGGCTACTAGACTGAAGCTTTTCTTAACAATTTTTAATACTTCCAAAATATCATATTCACATTGATTATCTAATATGAAGGGCCAAGCACGAGGGCTGTTAAAACTGAGGATAAAGAAAAGGATAGAGATCGGGACAGGGAGGACAAGGATAGAGATCGGGAAAAGGAAAGAGAAAAGGAACGAGAAAGGCTCGATAAAGGATCAACATTCAATTCAAAGGAAGGTTCTAGTCACAAACCTTCTATGTTCTCTGGCAAAGAGAAGTACAACCTATCCAAACCAATATCAGAGCTTGATCTCTCAAACTGTCAACGCTGCACTCCGAGTTACCGGCTTCTACCTAAAAATGTAAGCTGATTCATATCATGTAGTTCTTTGTGTACCGTGTTTCATATAACATTTGGTTCAATCATGTTTTCAGTATCCCATGCCCCCAGCCAGCAACAGGACTGATCTTGGAGCTTCTGTTCTGAATGATCACTGGGTATCAGTGACATCAGGAAGTGAAGATTATTCATTTAAACACATGCGGAAGAATCAGTACGAGGAAAGCTTATTTAGATGCGAGGATGACAGGTGCTGATTTATCTTTGTTATACATGTCATTGTGCATTAAGAATCAATAGTTGTGGGCATATGAACTTGAATGAGAACAATCTTCCACCAATGCTATTAGTAAAGGGATAAGGGCTTGAAGAGCTATCACCAATATTCACTGTCATGTTGTTGGCCAGTGTTTACCTTACGTGAGTACTGCAATAGTATTGGTCCTAAACTTATACTTGGTTGGAAGAAAATAAAAACAAACCCATTTGCTAAACTGCTTTTGTGTATTTGATTAGTCAATGTTATATCTGTTATCCATTTTTTTAAAAATCCTTTTTAAACTGCACGCGGAGCATAGTAAATTGTGCTCCCTTAAGGGGCTGACAGATTTCTTGGAGCTTGGGTTTTGTAGCTATGTTGAAAGCATCTAGCTGAGTTATCTTGTCAATAGTTTGGACCAAATATAAACATTTTAAAGCATTTTAATTGTGTGCAAGCAACAGATCCAAACTGGATCTTGGAGTTGAAGCTGAGCAAACCCCCTTACTATTAAGAAATAGTCCATGTTACATGCCATATATTCCAAGCCTACGTTGCTTTTATTTCATGCATTGCATGCTTTTGTTGCTGGACCATTTTGTATAAGGGTATATGTCGATGTGCTACATCTTTCCTCTTTTTTCGGTTACCTTTGTTTTGACAGAATATTATTACTTGTGTGCTTTAAGTGCAGGTTGTAAACCATTAAACACAATACAGAATCAGTGCTAGCGGAAATCTGTGTTTCTTGGTCCAGTTGATTCTCAGAATGATATTGGTTCCTTGTGATCAAAGTGGAAATCAGTTCCTCCTGCACTTATGTATAAATTGAGCAGTTAGGGTGGAGAACAAGTCAACTGCACTTCTTTTGAGATTTTTTTTAAATTGACAATCTTATTAATCATGATGCCCTAAATTGTTTTAGACCCAACTTCAAACCGAGCTTAATGAGCTGAGCCGAAGTTGAAAGTCATTCAAAATCAGTTCATTTTTATTTTAAAAGAAAAATGAGTTCAATTGGAGCATTTTTTAAATGAGCTACTGAGGCGGCTCAATGAGTTTTTTTGTTCAGCCCTTCTAAAAAACTCAGCCGGGGAGGGAATGATCGCCCTCCCTGTATAATGCCTGGGGTCGACACTCAGAGGATGCATACAACCCACCGATGGCTAAGAAGAGACCGAAACATTGGCCCCGATCGAGAAAATCTCTGAACCTTGGCCCCCATTACTAACGGCCGGTGTCAACCGTCCACTCTGCAACGGCCCAACCAGAGGGGTGGTGCACAGGACATCATAACCCGAGAGCGGATGAGGCGCAGCGAGGGGATTTTTTTTAACCAAGCCAGAAAATTCGCCCTTGAGGGGAATCGAACCCTGGGCCTTGGAAGTGCTACTTGGAAGCCTTAACCGCTAGGCTAGAGGTCCTTTCACGTCCAGCCCTACTAGCAGTTGTATTACTGATGTTTATGTCTTAATGACACACTCTTGTAAGCTTGAATAGATTAATAATAGAATCAATGTTAACAAATCTAAATGTTCTGCATGTGTTACGTGTGCACATATTGCCTTATTACCTATAATTATGCCATCTAACCAGCAAAGACTCAAAACCGGGTTACTAAATTTGCCTGTCCAGGCTGTGGTACTACTATAATTAGCTGGTCACTACCAAAATTTCCCGTGCTAAACAGTATCGTTTGTTTTTGTTCATGACCGATCGATATTTTTGTTCTTTATAACCTATACGTGTGATGCTTATGTTGAGTGGCGGAGGACGAACAAAAAATTAGATAGGGCAGAATAATTTGAAGCTAACAAATTGGGAAAGCAAAACACAAAATCAAAAGCTTAGAGTAGAAAAAAAAGAAAATAAAATGACAAGGCAATGCCGTACCTATGGTTTGAACTCAAGATCTAATACTTCAAACACAATGTCACTACCACTGAGTTACGAATGCATGTATGCCTATAAGAAAATAATGCCATACCTATAAAAATAATTTTGCCAAGTTATGGTGGGCGCCATAATGGGTCCTCTGCCCATGCTTACGTTGATTTAATACATGCTGGTTGGAACTTATTTTTAAAATTTCAGGTTTGAGTTGGATATGCTGTTGGAATCAGTTAATGCAGCGACTAAGCGTGTTGAAGAGCTGATAGAGAAGATGCAGGACAACTCAGTCAAACCTGAGAGCCCAATACGCATCGATGAACATTTGACTCGTAAGTATTTGTTCAGGCATAAGTTAAATATTCGAGGATACTTGAACTGAATGAACTTTGACTGTTACTGTTGATTGATACCGTTTTCAGCGTTGAACCTGAGGTGCATTGAGCGACTGTACGGTGATCATGGTCTGGATGTGATGGATGTTCTACGCAAAAATGCTAGTGTTGCATTGCCAGTTATTCTAACTAGGCTCAAACAGAAGCAGGAGGAGTGGTCAAGGTGTCGATCAGATTTCAACAAAGTTTGGGCCGAAATATATGCCAAAAATTATCACAAGTCACTTGACCATCGTAGTTTCTATTTCAAGCAGCAAGATACGAAGAACCTGAGCACAAAGTGTACGTAAAACTTCAATTACATGTGAATGTTTCTTCTGGTTATAGTTGCACCATTTCCTGGTCGCTAAACTATACTATTTATTTCTTGTGTTGTGTAGCTCTCCTGACAGAGATAAAAGAAATTAATGAGAAGAAAAGGAAGGAAGATGATGTGCTCCTTGCCATTGCTGCTGGAAATAGGCGGCCTATAGTTCCCAATATGTCATTCGAGTATATAGACTCGGAAATCCATGAAGATCTACATAAAATCATTAAGTACTCCTGTGCTGAAGTCTGCAATTCTTCAGATCAATTAGATAAAGTGATGAGAGTATGGACAACTTTTCTGGAGCCAGTTTTGGGTGTTCAGCAAAAACATGGGTCTGAGGATCCTGATCTAGTTAAGACCAAGAGCCGAACAACAAAATTGGGTCTTGCAAATGTGAGAGAAAGCAATACCATAGCTGGGATTGTCTCCAAGCAAAGCAATGGCGATGAAAGTGAACAAGGTCCGTCATCTCGGGCTAGATTAGCAAATGGAGTTGCAGCGGGCACTCAAAATGGTTTCCATGATGCAGATCGAATTGCCCGTAAAGGTGAAGAACCATCAAGCGCTATACTAAATGGGAGAGTGCATGGTGCTGTCTCTGCAGATGAAACACTTTCCCTGATCACACAAAACATTGCTTCTACCGAGCGACCAGCAGAAAATGCTGCTGCTGTTAGGACTGAGCAACATAAGGCGAACTTGGTACTTACGCCAGGTTTGTTCTGCTGCTTCAATATTCTTCGTGCCCAAAAACATGTTGATTAGGTTTCATACTGCTAGTTCTTATAATCTGAATTAATTTGTAGGCATGAATGCTTCTAGAAGTTCTCATGATGCAGTTGAGGTGGCTGGTGAAGGCAAGACTGGCAATGAAACATTGCTTTCTGCCGAGGTACAGGATTAAACTTTGAGCTATGCTCAATAGTTGGATATTTATGTATATGTACATTAAATTCTTTCCACAAAAAAGCATCCAGCAAATTCAGTGAGCCATATTTCTATTTTTTCTTTGGCAGGGAGGGGAGAGGTTGGGACCATCTTTAAATGGCACCAGCGAGGGAATTAAAGGGCGCCTAAATAATGATGGTTCTGTGCCCCACACTTCAAAAGTTGAAAGAGAAGAGGGTGAATTGTCGCCTAACGGAGATTTTGAAGAGGACCATTTTGTTACTTTCGAAGATGGAACATCTAAAGGAAAGGAAGATTCTACAAGCAGACCATTCCATGGTAGGCCTGGGGAAGTGGTACCCTCTTCTGCCGAGGCAGCTGGTGAGAATGATGCTGATGCTGATGACGAGGGTGAGGAAAGTGCTCAGAGGTCTACTGAGGACAGTGAAAATGCTTCAGAGGCGGGTGAAGATGCATCGGGTAGTGAATCTGGTGATGGTGAGGAATGCTCTCGTGAAGATCATGATGAGGAAGAAGAGGATATGGATCATGATGATCAGGATGCAAAAGCTGAAAGTGAGGGCGAGGCAGAAGGAACAACTGAAACACATGATGTGGAAGGGGGAATATCACTACCACTTTCAGAACGCTTTCTGTACTCAGTTAAACCACTTGCCAAGCATGTACCTACAGCTTTACATGATCGAGAGTTCTCACGTGTATTTTATGGAAACGATTCATTTTATGTGTTGTTCAGACTACATCAGGTCAGGTTTCAAGGACCTTTTGTTTTATATCTCTGCATTCACTTTCTTTTTGCTAAATAAATGTCTACTGCAGATTTTATATGAGAGACTACTTTCAGCAAAAACTAACTCTTTCACTGCTGAAAAGAAATGGAGGAATTCTAAGGATACAAACCCTCCTGATTTATATGCAAAGTAATATTTGCTTTCCTGCAGTGTTAACAATGCATCATATCCGTACGATGAATAACTGACCAATCTTTCCTATGAAGGTTTATGAGCGCGCTGTACAACTTGCTTGATGGTTCCTCTGACAACACCAAATTTGAGGATGACTGCCGAGCTATTATTGGGACTCAATCATATGTCCTCTTTACTTTAGATAAACTGATTTATAAAGTTGTGAAGCAGGTAAGTCGCTCTACCCCTTTGTACTGTCACTTTTTTTTGTGGGCGTGGATGACAGATCCATTATTCACCTTCCTGATGCCAGCTTCAAGCTATAGCAACAGATGAAATGGACAATAAGCTTCTGCAACTATATTTATATGAAAAATCAAGATCTCCTGGGAGGTTCTTTGACCTAGTTTATCATGAAAATGCCCGTGTTCTACTCCATGATGAGAGCATATACCGATTTGAATGTGTAAGCACCATTTTATGCAGTTTCTGATGGTATCCACGCCTAAAATTTTTCTTGTCTTCTCCTGTACATGTGGTAAACGATAGCTCTTGTCTTGTTTACTACAAATATTTCAGTTGTAGTTTACTGTTGGCAATTCATCATGCTTTTCTTTTGTGCAATGATACTGATTAGTTTGTGATGTTAATGGCAGTGCTCGAGTCCGACAAGGTTGTCTATTCAGCTGATGGAATATGGTCACGAAAAGCCAGAAGTGACTGCAGTATCAATTGAACCAAATTTTTCTTCGTATCTTTTTAGCGAGTACTTGTGTAGTACGCCAGACAAGAAATTATCTGAAGGCGTCTACCTTGGAAGGTATCTTTTTTCCAACCCAGAGCGAAACTCCTGATTCCATTTCCCTTGTTTGTGCCTGATTGTGTGTTGCTCTTCCAGGAATAAGCGGAAATATTCAAATAATGACGAACCTTCAGATTCTTTGAAGGCAATGGATGGTATCAATGTTGTGAATGGTCTTGAATGCAAGATATCCTGCAAGACCTCGAAAGTATGCATTCTTGTTTCGACTGGACATTCCATCACAAGCTTTATTGTAGTTGGGAATAAAACATATCTGGCAATGCCGTGGATGCAGGTCTCATATGTCCTTGATACTGAAGATTTCTTGTTCCGGCTTCGGAAGAGAAGGAAAATTTTGCGGGGCGGGAATGTGCCCGACCGTTTGCAGATTTCATCAATATCTGCTGCAAAAGTGCAGCGCTTCAATAGGTTCCTATCCAAACCATAGGATCATTTGGCATACAAATGGTAATTCAATAGCTTCCAACTCGCAGACCATTTGATGTTATGCTGTGGTTGATACCTGTGGCTATCTAAACCAATTCCTTAAAAAAAGCATCATACTTCTCTATGCTCAATTTTAGCATTTTTTTGTTTGTCTCGGACAAGAATTTTCTATCTATAACAGTCCATTGCCTTTTCACCCTTTGCAGTATCGAAACCTGTTGCTGGGGTCCCAGCTGCTTGGCTTGAACAATGATTCCATCGACGTCGCGGAGTCCCCTTTCGGAATAACAGATGGGAAGACATAGGGTAAATACAGCAAAGCGAAGCGAGCATGTAGGCCACAGTTGTCAGTCTGTTGTTCCGAAAGATGTGTATATATGTATTAGCAGCATGATTGTTCTGATTATCTTTTTACTGATTTTCGATGGTAGGTCTGTTCCATCAAGTATTTAACTAATCATTTGTTGCTGTTGGTATAGGTCTTTTGTTCTTTTAGCCGTCGTTTTGCATTGAAGATATGTAGCCAAAATTAAAAACCTGTGTCGAACAGTTATGTAGTCTTGGCTCCATTAATCAAACGGACACCGTAATTTCTTGGAGCCTTTTGGTGAGGTTGCCAGCAACCTCTCTTGTGTATCCAATTCAATTGAAGTATAGGATGTGTGTTACTTCTTGATGTTGTGTAAGGTGGCCGAAATTAGTGGACGTGTCATCCACTATTTTTACTATTAGATTAGAATATATCTATAAAATCTAGAGAATGTGTAAACCGTTTAGTCTTGTTCGCCATATTGATTATCGATTTAAATGTATTGGCATGGATGGATGGAAATGGATTTTGATTTACTATAAATTTAAATTAACTCAATACCATCTAATCCACATAGCACAGGTCCACATAGCATAGGTTAAGTGTGAAACGAACAAGGCCTTATGTATTCCTTTTAGGAAAGTCTAAATTACTCCCCTAAGTTTGGCACATGTCCAGATAACTCTCTTAACATTTGGTTTAGTTTACTGTAACTATTTTGGTCGGTTTAGTTTATTCTTTAACAGGAGTTATTTTTTTATTCACGTATAAGTTGAGTTTTAATATCATTTTTTGACGTGACATGACATAATAAGTTATGTTTGAAAAATATATCTTAATTTTTTGCCACTAGGTATGGCGCCTGCCATAGTGGGCCCTCCACCACTACCCATCGCCACCGTCACCACCGACAAAAACTGGGTCCCCTTTCCCTCCATACCACTAGTTGTCGTGTGTGGTACTTGCTCCATCGCTACCCCTTCGCACCTCGAGCACCACCATTGCATATTGCTCGCCTATAAAAACCCCACCAGCTTCCTCAGTTTCTATTACACTCAAAGCAAAACACTTATAAAACTCCCTCTATCTAATCGCAAGCAAGTCCGTTTTCCACACTCTCCCCTTGAAATTACTAAGCTTCCACAATGATCGATGATTCATGGGTTGAAGATTGCGCTACATGGTTCATAATCTTTGGTACCCTCCTCTATGTAATGGTAATACTCTTTGATAGAGCCCTCTGGTGGGAAGAACAAAGAGAAAGAAAGAGGTAGTGAAAAGAAAAAAGAATGGGCGAAGAGAAGATGAGAAGAAGGTTGTCCTAAAACCAATCCTGTGCCAGTCATCTCTCCCCAGCCTGCTCAAACAACAACAATAGAAGAAGCCCCCATATCACCCATGCTATGAGGTACTTCAAAGGGATAAAGTCTCCGAGATTCAAGAGTTCTACCCACGTTCATTTTAAGCGGGGTAGTGTTCTAGTAAGGTTGCTACTATGAAGAAAAAGAAGATCTATATATGCAACAAGCTTGTGGAGGACCAGATCATCCGGACATATAAGTTTTTAGATGAGAAGTGATCACCCAAGTTTCATGTATGAAGCATCAGAAGACCAATTGAGGAAAGGATCCATGGGTAAGTTTGTATGAGGAAGGTTTGCGAGTTGGCATCATTGCTTCACCAATAAGTAGTTGCCACACAAAAACTAGAGTTTGAGGGTGAACTTTGAGCGGCCAGAAACAACGCAGAAAAAAAACAAGAAGATGCTTCTGAAAGGACAAATATTGTTGAAGTTCCATCTCCTAGAAGAGTCTGTAGATCGAAGATATGTAGCTAAAGTATAGCTACACCCATAACCCTTCTTGAAAAGGAAATGTGCTATATGCCATTTCTAACTTGGTTTTGGTGATTCATGACAAACACAACCCCAAGTACTAACTAGTTTGCTAAGTATGTACTTGCATGTTCATAAGTGCTAAATTACAAAATCCAACTTAACTTACTGCTCAAACAGAGGCAACATAGGGCAAAACTTGGATGAGGTAAGCTAAGTTCACATGTTTGGATAAGTTCTAAATGCCCTTAGAAATGTTTTTGAGCACTTTAGAGAATTTAGAAAGTCTGTTTTGGGAGAAAGTGTTTTTGGTGCCTGTTTTGAGTTGTAATAGGAATCCTAAGTAAGAGATGAGCTACAAGTATGAATCTATGACTTGGACTAGTCAAACACATTACAAATAAGTTCGTCTAAGTCATAGGAAAGCTCTCAAAGACAGTCAAACTGAATTGGAGAAGAAAATAAAAAATAAGTCAAATTTGAACTGTGTAGAGGTGCACTGGACCAAGTGAGCAGAGAGCTATGTAGAAAGTCTTCGGCGGCCTGGCACACCGGATTAGTCTGGTGGTGCGCCGAAGCACTTTTCTAGAGACGACTATAGAAGTGACCTTGGCTGGCAGGCACACTGGCCTAGTTCATTGGTGCACCAGACCTTGGGTTCAATGACTCTCTTAGCCCGTTAACAGTCATCTCAACGGCTAGCTAACATGTGACCAGTTTGATGGTGCTCCGGATCAGACTGGTGCCCCACAGAGTGGGAAGGCTGGAGAAGACCCCGTTGATAGCGGGCGACCATTGATGTCCGATGGTGCACCAGATCGGTCTGGTGAGCCAACACAGAGCAGATTTTTAGTAGTTTTCTCAACAGCTCTTTAGGGCATTTAGGCTATAAATACCCCTAACTGACCTCCTCGAGTAACCATGTCACTCAAGAGGAACACATTCATTCCTAAGCATTTGAGCAACACTACAGAGAGATCCAAGCACCAAGATTCACAAGAAGTCTAGAAAGTTGTGCTGCAAGTTGTGTGCTTGTGTTCTTGATATTTTGGTGTTTTGTTGTGCTCTTATGTGACCAATGTTTGCTTTGAGAAAGACAAGCCATGTGAAGCATGTCAAATAGGAAAACAAGTTGGAACAAGTCATCATACCAAGAACGTAATGCCTACATCGAGACCATTGGAGCTATTGCACATGGATCTATTCGGCTCCATTGCTTTTATAAGCATCAGTGGGAGTAAATATGGCCTTGTTATTGTTGATGATTATACATACTTCACTCTAGTATTCTTTTTGTAGGACAAAAGTGAAATCCAAGGCAAGCTAAAGAGATTCTTGAGAAGAGCTCAAAATGAGTTCAACTTGAGAATCAAGAAGATTATAAGCGATAATAGAATAGAGTTCAAGAACACACAAGTCCAAGAATATCTTAAGGAGGAAGGGATCAAGCATGGGTTCTCCTCTCCTCATACAACACAACAAAATGGCATGGTGAAAAAGAATAATAGAACTTTGATCGATATGGCAAGAACTATTCTTGAAGAGTACAAGATGTCGAATCAGTTTTGGGAGGAAGCGGTCAACACGGCTTGCCACACCATCAACCGATTATATCTTTATCGACTCCTCAAGAAGACTTCGTATGATCTCCTAACTGGTAACAAATCCAATTTATCTTATTTTATAGTCTTTGGGAGCAAATGTTATATTTTGGTACCAAAAAATAGAAATTCTAAATTTACTCCTAAAGTTGTATAAGGGTTTTTACTTGGATATGATTCAAACATAAGAGCATATATAGTCTTCAAAACATCCACTGATTGTGTTGAAGTTTCTTGTGACATTGTGTTTAATGAGACTAACAGCTCTCAAAGAGAGCAAGTTGATCTTGATGAAATATATGAGGAGGAGGATCCAAGCAAGTCATTGAAGAACATGTCCATTAGAGACGTGCATCTGCAAGAACATCCGCAAGTGCAAGTTCAACCATCCTCCACATAAGCTCAACCTCCAACTTAAGATGAGGAGGAAGAAGCACGAGATGGTAGCAATGATCAAGGAGGAGTTGAGGAATAACAAGAAAAGGAGGATGAAGATGAATTACCACCACTCAAAAGCCAAGTTCCACACCCAAGAGTCCACATTATTCAAAGAGACGTAAACAAGGGAGTAACTACTCGTTCTAGAATTGCTATTTTTTGTGAACAATATTCTTTTATGTCTTCTATTGAGCCTGTCATGATTGAAGATGCTTTGAATGATCTATATTGGGTGATGACCATGCAAGAAGAGCTCAACAACTTCAAGATGAATGAGGTATGGAACTTAGTACCATGTCAAAATAGAACGTTATGGGAACCAAGTTGGTCTTCCACAACAAACAAGACAAACATGGTGTGGTGACAACGAACAAGGCGATACTTGTTGCAAAAGGTTATGCACAAGTTGAAGGTTTGAATATTGATGAAACCTTTGCACTCGTACTAGACTCAAATCTATCCGTATTTTATTGGCCTATGCTACTCACAATGGTCTGAAGTTGTTTCAAATGGACATCAAGAGTGCATTCCTTAGTGGACCTATCAAGGAAGAGGTCTGTGTTGACAACCTCCCGACCTCAAAGATGATAAGTATGACGATCATGTATTTAAACTCAATAAGGCACTCTATGGGCTTAAGTAAGCACCAAGAGCATGGTATGAATGCATGAGAGATTTCCTTATTGCTAATTCGTTCAAGACTGGAAAAGTTGATCCTACTTTATTCACTAAGACGGTTAATGGAGATTTATTTGTATGCCAAATTTATGTTGATGATACTATCTTCGGTTCTACTAATCAATTGTCTTTTGAAGAATTTAGTAGGATAATGGTAAAAAAGTTTGAGATGTCCACGATGAGGGAGTTGAAGTTCTTCTTAGGATTTCAAGTCAAACAACTCAAGGATGGCACCTTCATCTCCCAAACTAAGTACATGCAAGTATCTTGAAGAAGTTTGAGATGAAGGATGTTAAACCCATCAAGACACCAAAGGGAACCAACATACATCTTGATCTTGACACTGGAAGTAAATCTGTAGATCAAACGTGTCACACCCGGTTTTGGAAGGTAAACCGAATGCGAACCATGTACGTGCCAGGATCAGAAATTCACGTACACAACGATTACATAAATGACTTATCATAACACAATGCTTCGAATAACAATAAAGAGTAAATAATAATACTAAAGACTAGAGTCATTTACATAATATGAATCAAAGTGTACATAATAGAAATGTAGCCAACGTAAATAAACCCACCACAGGTAGCCGATTGGGGGAGGTCGCTAGCCTAATCCTCTAACTCGTCGAAGTCCTAGAACTCCTAGAGATCCGCCTCGACGCCTTTCTCCTTCTTTACCTGAGCATAGATTGCACCAAAGGCAACCTGGTGTTTTGTGAAAGCAAAGGTGAGTACACATCAGCGTACTCAGCAAATGTTCCGTTTGGCTGAGGTGGAATAGCTTTATGTGGGGATAGGGTCAAAGCAGTTGCTTTTAGTTCGTCAAGTATTTATTATTAGTAGAAGCCAAGTTTTAGTAATAACCAACCCATGAATCATTTTCTCATCGAGGAACATCATTATCATCAACAAAACCAAAATCATAAATAGAACCATTGTATCTCGAAGCAGCTGTATCTCTAATCAAAGAGGATTCCAAGGCCGCTCTTAACTGTGAGCACGACTAATATATCAGTTTCATTCCTCTGTAGAGGTCACACACTTTACCCATGAGTCGTGATCCCTTCCCAGCCTGGGTTTTGCAAGACCCGATCTTCACTACCAAGGTGAATGGCCAGGGATTCACTACGTAGCCTTTACAAAGACTCCCCTGGTGTATAGCTACTCGTTAGGTTTCACCAGTCATACAAACATTGTATTCCTCCCTAAGGTGGGTGACTAACAAAACCAAATCAAATGAACCTCGGCACCCACCCTTAGCGCGAGCACTATGCCCTAGCCCCTATTGACGGCCCTCCGACAAAGCCAACTACACCCTAGGTTCATCTAATTAATCAGCTAAGGGCGTCCCATTCCACCCTCATGGTTGCACTGTTATCCCGGGTGGTCACTCAAAGAACAGGTCCTTACGGAGAGGTACTCAGGAAAACAGCCTAAGTCCCCTAAAGTATCACAATTTCACCATCATAACCAAGATAACATCATCGTATCATAAATATTCACATCATGGTCATTGATTAAAGTAAAACACTAGCATGGAGCTAACCATAATAACTCAAAAGGTAATCAAGGACAAGGTAAATACAAAGCTAGTCAATCCTTAGGTTTCAATTAAGTACTGTGGGACAGTGAATTATAAGTAGGTAGGACATAATGGGTCAGAGGACACTTGCCTTCACCACACAGATGCTCAGGTTGTTCAATCCCGTAGAACTGGAAGAGGTTGATCACTTGGTCGCCAAAGCTTAATTGTCGATCCCTCGAAGCACGAGAACAATTCACGTTTTATTCGCAACACGCAATGAAGACAAATAGGCACACACAAACATACATATACATGCATAAGAACACTACACCATACAAAGGAAAACATTATAAAAATATGCAATACGAAATAGAGCTCGCTACTACGGTCACGCGAGAAAAAGAAACGCAGTAGTCGAAGCCACGGTCGAGAAGATATCTCATTTATGCCAAACAAGTATTAATTAGAACATTTAATTCAGCATACTCATATTATCAGGAACTTATGAAATGTAAATCAAAACTACTATTTAGTTTTGACTAACTTACTATTTTAATAGTGAACGATTATAGTGAAATGATTTAATAATCCGTGCGCACAACGCGCACGACACGCACGAAACAGCATGCGCCACGCGCGTGTTGGTACTCACCTTCCTCTGTGAGTAGATCCAATGGGTGTGTGGAAAGAATGCTTGCAAGGTTCAATGGGGAGTGGTAATAGCTCTGTTAATCTGCCCCCTCAAGGGTACTGTACGGGGGTATTTATAGGTGCCCAAGTGCCTATCGCCCTGAAACAAGGACGTTTATGCCCTCGAGAACCCAGAGTATCCTCAGAATATTCCCCCATGGGGAGGTTACAGACCGTCATTACAGAAAAGGCTATTACAGATGAAGCCCGTAACACGCTTATCCCTGTGGGGCCCGTTACAATGGGCCGAATCTCACTTAGGCTTCCGGACCCGATGAGGACGTGAGGCTGACAGACATCGTCGAAGTTTTGCCTTCGTCTCGTGATGGATGAAAGCGAAGGGCGCCCGTGAAGTCTAGTCACGAAGTCCTCAATGGACCAGCGTCCTTGGCGTCGTTGGTGGAGCGAGGCGACGAAGGCATCGAGCAAAGGGTAGCGTCTTTGCCTTCGCCCCAACATTTGCCCTTCGAGGGACCAGTTCGACTGAGTCATCTGGTGCCGAAGACGTCGCTAGATGGTGGAGACGCTGCCCTCGCTCAAAGTGGTCCCGCGGGGTATTTTGAGGTGACCTTTGATGGACGTGGCACTGTTGGACTGCGGGTTTCCCGAAGCGCCGCGCCGCGTGTATAAAAAGGGCGACGCGGCTCGGGCTATCATTTACCTTTGCGTGCGCTGAAAAACCCTAAACTTTTGAAACCACTCGCTCGCTCACCTGCCCTCCTTGTTCCTCTGCATCGGAGATCTGGCCCGCGTCAAGCAAACCGCGCGCCGTCACCGATGGTACGTAGCAATGCCGTCTTCTTTTTCCTCTGCTGCGAATGCGCCGTCGGCCGATTCATTGTCTGAAGATACCTTGAGCGGTTCGGCGGCGGTGGAGTTACAGCTGGGCCACACGGTGGAGTTCGACATTTCGAGGATTTCCTCGGTTCTTGTGCAGGATATGCAGCAGTTGGGGTACTTTGGGAACGGTGTTGGGCGCGTTCCGAGGGCGGAAGAGATTCTCGAGCCTGAGGGCGAGTTAGTCGTGTTTGAGGCATTCTTCATCGCCGGCCTTCGCCTACCTGCACATCGTTTTGTGTCGAAGGTCTTGCAGAGGTTTGACGTCCAGGTCCACCAGTTGACACCTAACGCCGTGGTGGCCCTGGCGAAGTATGTCTGGGCGGTGACTTCGTACGGTGGTCATCCCTCCGTAGAGGTCTTCGCTAAGAATTATTGTCTGCACTGGCAAAAGAGAAAAATTGGAAGTAAGATTGCATAGTTTGGATCGTGCACCTTCACGCCGAGGACCGGAAAGACTTCGGCGAAAGTCGTGGAATTAGTTCCCTTTGCTCGCAACAAGTGGGGCAACTGGTGGAATTATTGGTTTTATGATTCGGGAGGTGAAGTCGAAGACCTCCCAGGGCTCCCTACGTCCGTAATGTGTTCCCACTGTTATGTGGCATTCCCACTGTTTGAGCTAGCGGAGGACGATGAGGACGAAGGTGCCCTCCGGTGCGCTGCCCGCATGAGCAGCGGGCGCGATTTGGTTGAGGAATTCATCGGTTATGGAGTGTGGCCCTTGGCACATGGCTGGACGCTTAGCGAAGTATGCCCTCGCCAGATGCCTACCTTGGGCAAGTAGCTGGTGCGAAGTTTGGCCTTCGCTTTGGATCTGCGCGGCCGAGACCCAGCCACGTTCGTGCGTGAAGTGGAGGATGGGGTTGTGAGGATTGTGGGGCAGTATGCGCCGAGGACGGAGACTCTGTGGAGTTAGGATATTCGAGGATCCAGTGTTCTCTTGAATCGTGTCTTTGAGTTAAACCATTTGCCATATGGCGGCTACCCTAAAGACGACGCTGCTGTGGCTGTCGATCGCCGCGGGAAAAAGCCAGCGGCTGCGGCTGAGGAAGGCCCTTCGCAGGAGGCTGCCCCGGCCATTAAGAAGAGAAAACTAGGTACTACAGCTGAGGGGTTGGGGTCTCTGATTGTTTTGCTGTGGAGTTGATGGGGACTTGTGCAGCCCTCGGGGGAATGATGTCTTCACCCGAGCTCCGGGAGTCCTCGGCGTGAATGCTAAAGGTTACCAGGGGTCGATGGCGAAGGAACGTTCTGATTCCCTGGGCGGCCGGTGAGGACATATTTACGTCTCGTTTGGCCCGTGAGATGAAGATTTTTCCTTATGGACGGAATATTGCTGCTGTTGTGTTGGCAATGATGGACAAGGATCGTCAAAATGCGGCACGGAAGCGCCGGGCATTCACTAGGATCGGGGACCCTAGTCGCGAGGTGAAGAGGGCGCGGGGAGGCGCGAAGTCCACCGCCCCTGGCAGCAGCAAACCACCACCGGCTATGAAGCCAGCCGTCCCCGGGCCCAGCAAGTCTTCGACGGGTGCGAGGGCTGTCGCTTCCGGCGCGGGCAAGCCACCCTCGGCTGAGCCCACAAAGGAGCGAAGGCCACCATCGTCGGTGCCACCGACGAAGCGGCGGCGGGTGGTGCCAACTTCGACATGGACATCTGCGTGGATGATTACCGCGTGGGTGGTGTCATGATGTTTGATGCGCACACGGGTCGGGGACTCGTTGGTGAGTTTTTTGATACGGGGACTGGGTCTTGAACAAGATTATGGCGCAGGGTCGGATGCTGGGCAGCTGGCTGTTGTCCTGGCTCTGGTGGCGGCCACTCCACCTGCGGCGGTGATTGGAGCGAAGGGTACTTCGCAGGACCCATGGTCCAAATTATGCGCCAGCGGCGAGATTTCGTTGGCCGCCGCCGCTAAAGACGTGGCGGGCTCTGTGTCGCAGCAGCTGAAGCATGCATCGTAGCAGCTGAAGCATGTAAGTCATCTTGGACTTCGTTAGTTCGTTGTTTTATGTGGTTGCAAATCTGATGGATTTTTTGTGGCAGGCGACCGCCTTCACCGACCATGTTGCGTCGGGCGCTCTGACTTCAGAGTTCGCTGCTGAGAGGCAACGGCTCGAGGGTAGGATTGAGCGCCTCCGGGCGCAGCATACGGAAGCTATTCGGGACAAGTTAGCTGCGGAAAACAAGAGTCGTAGGCTAACAGAGAAGTTGGCGGCTGCGGAGGCCAAGAAGGAGGATCTCAGGCTCCAGTTGGCGGTGGAGAGGAAGGATGCGAATAGAGCCTGTGCTGAGGCGCAGGCTGCACAAACCAAGGCCAAACTTGCCCGTCCGGAGGCCAGTCTCGCCCGCCAACGCATCGAGGAGATGGAAGCGAGCCTCAGCGGCCTGCGCGACCGCGTGGACAAGGCGGAGGCCTCTACTCGCGTAGAGGTCGACCGGACGGATGCACAACTTGTGGAGGCGTATCGGGAGCTTGGTGCATGGACCACTCCCTTTGAAGCGTCTGGGAAGGAGGTGGGCCTCCGCTTCCTCGGGTGGCTGCAGGAGGAGCTGGAGGTGCTACCGACAATTGTGACAGGCCTTATGTCCTTCGCCTCCCTCATCACCTGTGAGGGGGCCATGAATGCCCTGTCCCGTGAGGGATGCGGGCACTTCGAGGTCTTTGACCGATCGAACGAAGACTTCGAGCGCGGAATCTTCTAGGTTGAGGACCTGGTGCTGAAGCGGTCGGCCGAAGCGCTTTACGATAGGATATGGGGCCCTCACGGCCGTGAGACTGTCCGGGAGAGGTCGAACCGGGCGATGGAGCAGGTAAGAGTATATGTGGGTGTGTGTATATTTGTGTGATTGTTTAATGAATGTGTTCTTTCTATAGATGGCACATGATGAAGAGGTCGAGGACCTTAGGGATCTAGATAGCACACTGCCCAAGGCATCAGGGGTGGACCTGGCACCACCACCTCATGCTGGCGAGGGCCCCCTGGTGACCCCCGCGCTGGCTGGTGCCGGCAAGGACCCCATGCCGGATGCTGCGTCGACTGGTGGGGACACTTCGATGGTGGCGGGCGAACCAGCAGCCGAAGACCCTACAATGTCGGCTGGCCCTTCACAGGTGGCGGGATAGAGTCTAGGGTTGTCGGGTGTAATTTTTGTTTTTGTGATACTGAAACTCGGTTGCTGTGCAGGTTCCAACATATGGGCCTGCACACGCAACCGCTGCTGACAATACTAATTTTGTGGTGGCCGCAACCGTAGTGCCTGCCAATGATAATTCGTCTGGTTCTGAATCTGAGTGTTTTGAGTCTGATGGTGAGTCTAGGGGTTCGTTTTCCTGGACCGAAGAGTCCTCGGGTGAAGGCTTGGATTATTTTGCTGCATTATATGTGGCTGCGGCGGAGTCCCCACCATGGGTGGAGGTTGGCGAGGTGGGTGATCTATCTAATGCAAGGACCGAGTGTCGGAGACGAAGGGTGGTTTCGAAGCGTAGCGTGGGCGGGGTTTCGCGAAGCGGTAGGCGCCGTCGTATGGGATTGGAGCGGGATCGTCTTCGAGTAGACCGGTTTGGTAAATGAGAACTATTGTCCTCGCCGGTTGGGACGAGCATTGGTGAGGGGGATCTGCGGAATCTTTTTGAGGGTGAGAAATTGAGAATAATTTTGTTCAATTATAGGGAGTTGGGCATCATCCCGAAGGTTGAACCGATGTAATATGTGGTGCCCTCGCTGAGTGTATGAAAAATACAACTTGTATGTAACTGCAACTTGTGTTGTAATGTGGCCTATTGGCCGTTTTCGCGCGCTTGTGCTGATCCGGCTGCACCCTTAGGCGACTTCTGCGCGGAGTGTCTTTTCGGTAACAGACTTCGATGGCGTGCGTATTGTGCTTGTCCGGCTGCACCCTTAGGCGTCTTTTGCACGGAGTGTATTTTCAATAAAAGACTTCGATTAACGTACTTGTTGTACTATTCTGGCTGCACCCTTAGGCGACTTTTGCGTGGAGTGTCTTTTCGATAGAAGACTTCGGTTGGCGCACTTGTTGTGCTATTTCGGCTGCACCCTTAGGCGACTTTTGCGTGGAGTGTCTTTTCGATAAAAGACTTCGATTGGCGCACTTGTTGTGCTATTCCGGCTGCACCCTTAGGCGACTTTTGTGTGGAGTGTCTTTTCGATAAAAGACATCGATTGGCGCACTTGTTGTGCTATTCCGGCTGCACCCTTAGGCGACTTTTACGCGGATTGTCGCACACGAGGGTAGTCTATGCTACCTGTCGCGGTGACTTCGGAGTGGTTGAATGCTGAAGACCGTTGAAACAGTCTTTTTCGACATGTTGCCTCTTAGTTTTGTTTTTGCGGGGGCTTTTGCTGGTATATTACATGGCTCCGCCTCGTTAAAAACCTCACCCCCAAGAGGAAAAGAGTGCGGGCCGGAATATCATTGTTTGATGGATTATAAGGGCGCATGGGCCCTGATGATTAAACAAAAAATTTGCGGAGGTTGTCAATGTTCCAGGAGTGCTGTAAGTCTTCGCCGGTAGGCGTTACTAGCCTGTACGCGCTGGGTGATGCCTTCGACTTGACAATGAATGGACCTTCCCATTTTGGCTCCAGCTTGCCATGTGATTCTGTCTGGGTGGTCCGGACGAGGCTGGTGAAATCGATGCACATGCGCCATTTGCCGCTTTTCTTTTGTACCATGACTACGTTGGTGAGCCACGTAGGGTAAGCGATTGGTTCAATGAAGTTAGCTTTCAGTAGGCGGTGCACTTCGGCTTTGGCGGCTTCTGTCTTTTCATCGGACATTTTGCGCAGTCGCTGCTTTTTTGGGCGCAACGAAGGATCGATGCCCAGACCATGCTCAATGACGGTGCGGTTGACTCCAACCAGGTCGAGGGAGGACCAAGCGAAGATGTCCTTATTTCGGTAGAGACAGGAGATGAGTTTCTCTTCATCTCGTGAGGTCAGGTCTTCGCTTATGACGACCGTTAGCTTGGTTGTTGCCAGATCGAGTGGAACTGTCTTCGTTCCGTCGTTGCTCTGTAGTTGTGCCTTTGTTTTTTCGACGGCGGCTAGGCGTGTCACTTCAGAGGCTTCGCGTTGTGTTGTAAGGCAGTGTACGTTTCATTGGCCTAGAACGAAGTCTCTCTCGATGTTGCGCGTACTTTGCTAGTTGCCGTAGACTGTGATCACGCCTTGCGGTCCCGGAATTTTCATGCAAAGGTACAGTCCATGGATGGCCACTTCAAATTTATTGATGGAGCCTCGGCCCATTATAGCGTTGTAGGGATAAACCATATCGACGATGTCGAAGGTGACCTGCTCACTCCGCGCATTGGGTGCTACGTCGAATGACATGGGTAATTCTATCTTGCCCATGGGGAAAGTGCCCTTGCCGCTGAAGCCATATAGGGGGTTGTCCAAAGGCTTGAGTAGGCTATGGCTGTTACCCATGCGATCGAAGGCATGCAGGAAGATGATGTCCGCTTGGCTGCCGTTATCAACTAGGACTTTGTGCAAGTCCCAGCCTGCTATGCTACAGTTGATTACCATGGCGTCGACGTGAGGTACGCTGCACAGATCAATGTCTCTGGCGTCGAAGGTTAGTGGCACATGTGACCACCTTGTTTGTACCACTGGGCCGGTGAGGGCGACATGGTTGACACTTCGGTAATGATCCCTCTTTTGCCGCTTCGTCTCGAAGTCGACACTGGACCCCTCGGTGATCATGTGGATGACTCCGCGATACGGCTGATCGGCGAAGTCTTCCTTCTTTGGTGCTGGGGGTGATTTTGGTGGTGTGGGTTCGGGTGATGCGGAGGCGGAGGCGAGGGTGGAAGAACGTGTACTTCCTGATGGTGCTTTTATGCGTGGTTGGGTGGGTGCTGGATGTGGCCGTTGTTGTATGGTTGCTGATGGTGGTGGTGATATGTGTGCGCAACAACTCTCTGGTTGTCGGCTGGTTGTGCCCGAGACATCCTATCCTTGGTGGCCTTTATTTCCGGGCAATCCCTTGTTGGGTGTGCGCAGTCTTCGCCGTGAAACAAACAGTAAAATCTGCGCGGTTGTTACGCCCGTCCCCGGCCCCGGCCTCGCGTGCCATTACCGCGGCCCTGGGGGGATATTCTTGACAGCGAACGGCTTCGCCGGTCGGGTGCTGGTTGGCTATGTTGTGCACCTGCTGCTGGTTGCGGCTGTCCCGTCTGGAGTCTGACTGTGAAGGCCTGGTCCAGGTTCGACTGGACTGCGGAGGGTCCTTGGCTTTCTCTGGGACTCGACCTTTCGCTGATGTAACTCTTCGGATCTAGCGTACTTTTTGAATAGCTGATATAGCTCTTGGAGATTTTTGGGTGGGTCCCTGATGCAGTGACTGTATAGGACGCCAGCCCGAAGGCCGTTGATGGCGTAATGTATCGCGATGTGGTCGTCGACCGATGGCAGTTGTGACTTGAGAGTCAAGAACTTGCGGTAATACTCCCATAGGGTTTCCTTCTCTTGCTGCTTGCAGAGTGATAGTTCGGCCAAGGTGTCGGTATCGGGTTGGTACCCTTGGAAATTGAGCAGAAACTTGTCCCGAAGTCCTTTCCAGGAGTCGATGGACAATGGCGGCAACCTGGTGTACCAGGTCAAGGCCAGACCCTCGAGGGCGATGATAAAAGATTTGGCCATTGTAGCGTCATCCCCTCCGGCCGATGCGACGACGACTTGGTAGCTCAGAATGTACTGTGTTGGGTCGGTGCTGCCATTGTACTTGGGGTAGGTCCCTGCCCTGAAGTTGACGGGCCATGGTGACACTTGGAGTTGCGGAGCCAGGGGGCTTTGTTCATCAAGGTAGTTGATGCCTTGGAAGGCTGTGGCGTGCGAGATGAAGGGTCCGCGCTGGGGGTGCAAATAAGTCTCCGGCTAGGACGCGCTATTGGAGGGGCGGCCAGCTCTACAGTTCATGCTGGCCTTCGCTCTACATGAGCGCGATCTCTTGCTCGAGCTCTCGAGCTCTTTGCTCCTCGTCTCGTATCATCTGGCGCACCCTGGCTTGCGTGGTGACACGTTGGTGCTTGGCCTCGAGGATGTCCTTATGTTTTTGGAGGTTACGGTTCTTGATGCGCAGGGCCCGTAGTTGTAGTTGTTCTTTGGCTGAGATGCCAATGACTTCGTCCTCCTCTGCTACATCTTCGCCCTCTGGTGGAGCGAAGCCTGGGGGTGGCGCTTGTGGTAGTCCCCTAGAGCTGCAGGTGCGCACGGTGCCTTTGGGAGTGGGGTGTTCTTGGCGCTGTCTCTTGCTGAGAGATTCGTTTTTGGAGGCTTCTTAGGGGGTGTTGTCTACGAGGGCCTTGCCTTTTTTCTCAGCCAGGAGCACCGCCTTCGCTGCTTCGTCGATGGATGGGGCCGCCTTCGAACTAGCTCGCTTGGGTGCCATCGCGGGTGATTTGTTCGTAGCACGAACGGTGGGCGCCAAATGTTGGTACTCGCCTTCCTCTGCGAGTAGATCCAACGGGTGTGTGGAAAGAATGCTTGCAAGGTTCAACGGGGAGTGGTAATAGCTCTATTAATCTACCCCTCAAGGGTATTGTACGGGGGTATTTATAGGTGCCCGAGTGCCTATCGCCCTGAAACAAGGACGTTTATGCCCTTGGGAACCCAGAGTATCCTCAGAATATTCCCCCATAGGGAGGTTACAGACCGTCATTACAGAAAAGGCTATTACAAATGAGGCTCGTAACACGCTTATCCCTGCGGGGCCCGTTACAATGGGCCGAATCCCACTTGGGCTTCTGGACCCGATGAGGACGCGAGGCTGGCAGACATCGTTGGAGTTTTGCCTTCGTCTCGCGATGGATGAAAGCGAAGGGCGCCCGCGAAGTCCAGTCGTGAAGTCCTCAACGGACCAGCGTCCTTGGCATCGTTGGTGGAGCGAGGCGACGAAGGCGATGAAGGCATCGAGCGAAGGGTAGCGTCTTCGCCTTCGTCCCAACAACGCGCAAATGACACGCGAATGGACGGTGACGGCGCACGCGTCACGCGAGAAACATTAAATAGATATCGTGTTTATACTAAACAAGTATTATTTCAGAACATACGAGTTGACCTTAACCACATTACTTTGTATTTATAAAAACACAAATAAAACTATAAACTTAGTTTTATTTATGTTGGGTACCATAATTAGGGGTACCCCCAACGCTCCTAATCATGGCTGGTAAACACCCTCAGACCAACTGACGGGTGCAGTTCAGGTCAAGACTTTGTATACCCGAGGGACGCGATCTCACCTGAGCCCAGCTTCGGGTTGGAACAGTAGTCCCAGACGAATTGACGCCTCGCTCGAGGGCCTCCTCAGGCAGCGGGCGCCCCCTCGGCTCTCCTGAGGCCCGGCTCAGGCATGCTTCATTGTGAAGCAACCTTGGCCAGACCGCCTCACCAGCCGACTGCTTCGCAGGCACATTAAATGTAGGGGATGCCTAACACCGTATCCTGACACACGTGCCTCAGACGGGTAGGCCAAAGTGACCGCAGTCACTTCACCCCTCTTCTTTACTGTCTGACATGACAGGAAAACAACGCCGCTCGCTTCGCTCTGACTGCCGTGTCAGCCACCCCAACGATGACTGACAACAAGTCACGATCAACCACTGAGTTCAGCCTCAGGCGCAACAGGAAGCTCCGCCTCGCCCGACCTCATGCTCCGGCCTCGGGAGGAGGTCTCCGCCTCGCCCGACCCTCGGACTCGGCTTCGACCCCGGTCTCGGGAGGAATCGCGTCCTCGCCTGACCCCGGCCTCGGCCTCAAGAGAAGTCTCCACCTCGACCGACCCTGGGCTCGGGCCGACCGCGCTAATAGGGGATACATCATTTCCTTATTCCTAGCCTGCTCAGGCTACAAGGAACAAGACCGGCGTCCCATCTGGCTTACCCCGGCGACGGGTAATGATGGTGCCCCGCGTGCACCATGACGCCGGTGGCTCTTAGCCCCTTACGACAACAAGGAGACGTCAGCAGGATCCTCACCGCGCTGCCAACTGTGCTCCTATAGGACTCAGGCGCTCCTCCGACGGCCACGCCATCACATGTATAGGGCCCAAGCTCTCCCCCAATGGCCACGTTGGCATGTACACAGGGCTTAGGCACTCCACTGCTGGACACGTTAGCGCATAGCTATGCCCCTGCTGTACGTCTGGACCCTCTCCTTGCCTCTATAAAAGGGAGGTCCAAGGCCACCCTGAGGGGGGTTCGCGCGAGGGAAGCGGTGGACGAACTCTGTGTCTCTCTCTCTCACGCGACGCGCTTGTAACCCCTACTACGAGCGGCACCCCTGGTGCAGGATAATACAAGGCTTGTCCCACCTCTTGTGTTCCATCCCGCGCCAACCCATTTGGGCAGGGGCACACAACGATTTCACTGTCGGTCCAAGGGACCCCCCCGGGTCCGAGACGCCGACAGTTGGCGCGCCAGGTAGGGGCCTGCTGCGTGTTAACGAACACCTTCCCGTTGAGTTCTAGATGGGGAGTCTTCAGCAACCTATCCAGCCTGGGACGGTGCTCCGCTTCGGGAGTTTCGAGTTCATGTCCCTCGACGGCAGCTACGACATGGTACTCCTCCCCCCGCGGCGTGACGACAACGACGGTCTCCGACTCGCTCGGCGGCGGTGAGCTCTACGACAGCATCTCCCCGCGGCAGAAGAGGAGCACTCCGGTCGTCCCCGCCACCCTCCTCGTTGGAGGAGGCGCAGACGAGGCAACCATGGCCATGCAGGAGGCGGCACCTTGTCGGTTGTCGCACCAGAGCGAGTCGACGACGCCGGCACTCCTCCGGGGGACATGTCGGACATCGTCCTCTCACCTGAGACGACGGCGGGTGTCACTTCCCCGCGACGTGTTAGCCCCAAGCGGACCGATGACGCCAGCACCCTCGCAAAGGACCTGCTGGGCGTTACCCTCGTACCTGAGATGACGGTGTGCTCTGCCCTTGACATGACTTCACCACCGTCCAACAACCAAGAGGTACCGTCCGTTTTCCATCCCGTACCTTTTCGGTTTAGCTTCGATCCACCTAGCGACCCCGCTATGGTGAGCGCCTTCGTAAAGGCGTATCCAAACCTTCTGGGGTACCACATGTGGTCAACCTGGGACCGACTGACAGCCGTCTCAACCTTCGGACCGACGGGTTCTGAGGAAGAGGACGACCCCGACTCCGGTTGGGATTTCTCTGCCCTCAATGACCCCGGTGCCATGCGAGACTTCATGTCCGCATGTGACCACTGCCTCTCCGGTTGTTCTGATGATGGCCATGACCTTGACGACGAAGGTTACGACCCAAGTCGCGAATGTTTCCACGTCGATCTGGGAGATCACAACGAAGGCAACCACCTCGGTATGCCAGAGGTTGACGATCCCCCTAGGCCCACATCTCGCGTTGACATCCCGCGGGAGCTAGCTGTGGTCCCAGTCCCTGCGGGGGGTCAGGACATACAACTCGAGCAAATCCGTGAGATGCAGTCCCGGGTCGACGGGGAAGCAGGCCGGCTTGTACAGCTCTGACAGAACATCAAACAGGAGTGGGCAGGCCGATCACTCGCCGGAGAAGCTTGTCATCGGGCCCAAGACATCCGGCACCGCATCATCGACAATGCCAAGGCAGCGCTGCCCCCGGCCGTCAGCTGGTCTGGCCAGGACCTAGCTGTAGCGGCGATGCTGCTTCGAGCCATGCCGGAGCCATCCACCACCGAGGTACGACATATCCAGGGTGAACTCAAGAATCTCCTAGAAGGCGCCACGGTTCGACGAGCCGAGAGCTCTGCCTCCCGCAGGCGAGCTGACCCTCGGAGCATCCCGCGGTGTCCTCCCGGCACATTCGGGAAGCCTCGGTCCATCCCGAGCGTACGCGGGACGAAGCGCCCGCCGCCCGGGAACGCCTCGGAAACGAGCACCACCATCTCGACCATCGAGCCCGCCTCGACGAGAAGGTGCGCCGAGGCTACCATCCCAGGCGTGGGAGATGCTGCAACAGTGAGGAGGATCGCAGTCCTTCGCCCGAACCACCCGGTCCGCGAGTATTTAGCCGGGCCATACGACGAGCGCCGTTCCCTGCCCGTTTTCGAGCCTCGACTACTATCACCAAGTACTCGGGGGAGACGAGGCCGGAGCTGTGGCTCGCGGACTACCGACTGGCATGCTAGTTGGGAGGGGCGGATGATGACAACCTCATCATCCGTAATCTACCCCTTTTCCTCTCCGACGCCGCCCGAGCCTGGCTAGAGCATCTGCCTCTTGCGTAGATCTCCGACTGGGACGATCTGGTCAAAGCTTTCGCAGGAAACTTCCAAGGCATGTACGTGTGCCCTGGAAACTCGTGGGACCTCCGAAGCTGCCGCCAGCAGCCAGGGGAGTCCCTACGAGAGTATATCCTGCGGTTTTCAAAGCAGCGCACCGAGCTGCCTAATGTTACCGACTCGGATGTCATCGGGGCTTTCCTTGCCGGCACCACTTGCCGAGACCTGGTGAGCAAACTGGGGCGCAAGACTCCCACCCGTGCGAGCGAACTGATGGACGTCGCCACCAAGTTCGCCTCGGGTCAAGAGGCGGTCGAAGCCATCTTCTGAAAGGACACGCAGCCTCAGGGAGAGCCGAAGACAGACGCCCCTGAGATGTCCGCCCAGCGGGGCACGAAAAAGAAGGCTAAAAACAAGTCGCAAGCAAAGCGCGACGCCGCAGACACGAATCTCGTCGCTGTGGCCAAGCACAGGAACTCTCGGAAACCTTCTGGAGGGGCCAGCGCGTTCGACAAGATGCTCAAAGAGCCATGCCCCTATCACCAGGGGCCCATCAAGCACACCCTCAAAGAATGTGTCATGCTCCGGCGCTACTTCCATAAGATCGGGCCCCCGGCGGAGGATGGCAAGGGCCATGACAACGACAAGAAGGTGGGTGGCAAGGAAGAGGGATTCCCGGAAGTCCATAACTGTTTCATGATCTACGGTGGGCAGGCGGCGAACGCCTCGGCTCGGCACCGCAAGCAGGAGCGCCGGGAAGTCTGCTTGGTGAAGGTGGCGACGCCAGTCTACCTAGACTGGTCCGACAAGCCTATCACCTTCGACCAAGGCGACCACCCCGACTTCGTGCCAAGCCTAGGAAGGTACCCGCTCGTCGTCGATCCGATTATCAGCAACGTTAGGCTCTCCAAGGTCCTCATGGACGGAGGCAGCAGCCTTAACATCATCTACGCCGAGACCCTGGAACTCTTAGGGTTGATCGGTCCGAAGTCTGGGCCGGTGTGGCACCCTTCCACGGGATCGCGCCCAGGAAGCGAATCCTACCCCTCGGACGGATCGACTTACCCGTCTGCTTCAGAACCCCCTCTAACTTCCGAAAGGAAGCTCTCACCTTTGAGGTCGTCGGGTTCCGATGAACCTACCATGCGGTATTGGGAAGACCATGCTATGCCAAGTTCATGGTCATCCCCAACTACACCTACCTCAAGCTCAAGATGCTGGGCCCGAATGGGATCATCACCATCGGATCCATGTACCGCCACGTGTACGAATGCGACATGGAGTGTGTGGAGTACGCCGAGGCTCTCGCCGAGTCCGAGGCCCTCATCACCGACCTGGAACGCCTCTCCAAGGAGGCGCCCGACGCGAAGCAGCACACCGGTAACTTCGAACCAGTTGAGGCGGTCAAGTCCGTCTCTCTCGACCCCAGCAACGACGCTAGCAAGAAAGTTCGGATCGGCTCCGAGCTCGACCCCAAATAGGAAGCAGTGCTCGTCGACTTTCTCCGCGCAGACGCCGAAGTCTTTGCGTGGAGTCCCTCGGACATGCCTGGCATACCGAGGGATGTCACCGAGCACTCACTGGACATCAGAGCTGGAGCCCGACCCATGAAGCAAACCCTGCGCCGTTTTGACGAAGAAAAGCGCAGGGCCATAGGCGAGGAGATCCACAAGCTACTCGTGGCAGGGTTTATCAAAGAGGTATTCCATCGTGAATGGCTAGCTAACCCTGTTCTTGTAAGGAAGAAGGATGGGAAATGGAGGATGTGTGTAGACTACACTGGTCTAAACAAAGCATGTCCGAAAGTTCCCTACCCTCTACCTCGCATCGATCAAATCATGGACTCCACTGCTGGGTGCGAAACCCTGTCATTCCTTGATGCCTACTCAGGCTATCACCAAATCTAGATGAAGGAGTCCGACCAGCTCGCGACTTCTTTCATCACACCTTTTGGCATGTACTGTTACACTACAATGCCATTTGGGTGAGGAATGCAGGCGCCACCTACCAGAGGTGCATGAACCACGTGTTCGGAGAACACATCGGCAGAACGGTCGAGGCTTACGTCGACGACATCATTGTCAAGACGAAGAGAGCCTCCGACCTCCTCTCTGACCTTGAAATGACATTCAAGTGTCTGAGAGCGAAAGGCGTGAAACTCAATCCCGAGAAGTGTGTCTTTGGAGTCCCCCGAGGCATGCTCCTTGGATTCATCGTCTCCAAGCGGGGCATCGAGGCCAACCCAGAGAAAATCGCGGCCATCACCAACATGGGACCGATCAAAGATTTGAAAGGAGTACAGAGGGTCATGGGATGCCTTGCGGCTCTGAGCCGCTTCATCTCACGCCTTGGCGAGAAAGGCTTGCCTCTGTACCGCCTCTTAAGGAAGGCCAAGTGCTTCACTTGGACCCCCGAGGTCGAGGAAGCCCTCGGAAACCTTAAGGTGCTCCTTACGAACACACCCATCCTTGTGTCCCCCGCTGCAGGAGAAGCCCTCTTGATCTACGTAGCCACGACTACTCAGGTGGTCAGCACCGCGATCATAGTCGAGAGACGAGAAGAAGGGCATGCACTGCCCGTCCAGAGGCCAGTCTACTTCATCAGCGAAGTGCTTTCCGAGACCAAAGTCCGCTACCCACAGATCCAGAAGCTGCTCTACACAGTGATCCTGACACGACGAAAGTTGCGACACTACCTCGAGTCTCATCCGGTGGCTGTGGTGTCATCCTTCCCCCTAGGGGAGATCATCTAGTGCTGCGAGGCCTCGGGTAGGATAGCAAAGTGGGCGGTGGAGCTTATGGGCGAAACGCTATCATTCGCTCCTCGGAAGGCCATAAAATCCTAGGTCTTGGCAGACTTCCTGGATGAGTGGACTTACACCCATTACCAACAACTCCAATCCAGCCCGAGCTCTGGACCATGTACTTCGATGGGTCACTCATGAAAACAGGAGCAGGCGCTGGCTTGCTCTTCGTTTCACCCCTCGGAAAGCATCTCCGCTACGTCATTCGCCTCCATTTTCCGGCATCAAACAACGTGGCCGAGTACGAGGCTCTGGTTAACGGGCTACGCATCACCATCGAGCTAGGGGTCCGATGCCTCGACGCTCGAGGCGACTCACAGCTTGTCATCGACCAAGTCATGAAGAACTCCCACTGCCGTGACCAGAGGATGGAAGCCTACTGCGACGAAGTCCGGCGCCTGGAAAACAAGTTCTACGGGCTGGAGCTCAACCACATCGCCCGACGGTACAACGAGACTGTGGACGAGCTGGCGAAAATAGCCTCGGGGCGAACGACGGTTCCCCCGGACGTCTTCTCCAGAGACCTACATAAACCATCCGTCAAGATCAACGACACGCCCGAGCCTGAGGAAGCCTCGGCCCAGCCCAAGGTACCCTCGGCCGGACCCGAGGCACCCTCGGCCATCGAAGAAGAGGCCTTGCCTGTCGAGGAGGAATAGAATGGGGTCACACCAGATCCGAACTGGCAGACCCCGTACCTAGAATATCTCCTCCGAGGAGAGCTTCCCATCGACAAGACCAAAGCTGGGCAGCTGGCTCGGCGCACCAAGTCATTCGTCTTGCTGGGTGATGAAAAAGAGCTCTATCACCGCAGCCCCTCGGGCATCCTCCAACGATGCATATCTATCGCCCAAGGACAAGAACTGTTGCAAGAAATACACTCGGGGGCTTGCGGCTACCATGCAGCGCCTCGAGCCCATGTGGGGAATGCCTTCCGACAAGGTTTCTACTGGCCAACAGCGGTGGCCGACGCCACTAGGATTGTGCGCTCCTGCCGGGGGTGTCAATTCTACGCAAAGCAGACACATCTGCCCTCTCAGGCCTTGCAGACGATACCCATCACCTGGCCATTTATTGTGTAGGGTCTAGACCTCATCGGTCCCTTGCAGAAGGCACCCGGGGGCTTCTCGCACCTTCTGGCCACCATCGACAAATTCTCCAAGTGGATCGAGGTCCGACCCTTGACCAGCATCAGGTCCGAGCAGGCGGTGGCGTTTTTTACCAACATCGTCCATCGATTCAGGGTCTCAAACTCAATCATCACTGACAATGGCACGTAGTTCACCAGAAAAAGTTCCTGGACTTCTGCGATGACCACCACATCCGTGTGGACTGGGCCACCGTAGCTCATCCTATGACGAATGGGCAGGTGGAGCGTGCCAACGATATGATTTTGCAGGGGCTCAAACCAAGGATCCACAACGACCTCAACAAGTTCGGCAAGCGGTGGATGAAAGAGCTACCCTCGGTAGTCTGGAGTCTGAGGACGACGCCGAGTCGTGCCACGGGTTTTACGCCATTCTTTCTAGTCTATGGGGCCGAGGCCGTCCTCCCCACGGACTTAGAATACGGGTCCCCAAGGACCAAGGCGTACGACGACCGAAGCAACCAGACCAGCCGAGAAGACTCACTGGACCAACTCGAGGAGGCTCGGGATGTTGCCTTACTACATTCGGCACGGTACCAGCAGTCGCTGCGGCGCTACCACGCCCGAAGCGTTCGGTCCCGAGGCTTCCAAGTGGGAGACTTGGTGCTTCGCCTGCGGCAGGATGCCCGAGGGCGCCACAAGCTCACTCCTCCCTAGGAAGGGCCCTTCATCATCGCCAAGACCTTGAAGCCCGGAACATACAAGCTGGCCAACGACCAAGGCGAGGTCTACAACAACGCTTGGAACATCCAACAGCTACGTCGCTTCTACCCTTAAGATGTTTTAAGTCGTTCATGTACCTCGTTTACATACACAAAGTTTAACCATCAAGGAAGGGTCGGCCTTGCCTCAGCAAAGCCCGACCCTCCCTCGGGGGCAAGAAGGGGGGAACCCCCTCTGCGTCAAAATTTTCCTCGGAAAAATTTTCTACCAAAACAACCTTTGTGCTTTCGACTTCTGTATCGATAGCGTGTAAAGCCCAAAATTGGTAGAAAAAAAATGATGAGTAGTTCTTTACTAAAACACAAATAAACCATTGCCTCATATTGGATTTTTGGTTTGTGCATTCAAAACAATAATAATATTAATAGAAATACATTAATGTTCACATTTGGATTTAAGCCCTAGTTTGCAAATTAGAATTTGGAGAGGGGGAAGGAAAATACTATAACAGATAAAGAAAATAATTAAATAAATAAATAAAAATCCTTCCATACTTGTTTGTTAATTTGTACATTTGAATCTAGGAACAAAGTTCATAGGAAAATTTGGATTTAAAATAGGTATTCAAATGCAAATCCAAATGGGGGATTTAAATCCTAAATAAACCTAGAATTGAGAAAAGAGAAAAGAAGAGAGATTAATAAGGGAATAAAAATAAGTATATAAAAATATATGCATTATTCTTTTACATATTGGATTTTGAACATTTGACACAAAGGTTAAGTCCACAAAAAGGGATTCAAATTCAAACTAGAAGATTCAAATGTATAAAGAAAAAATAAAAGAAAAATGGAAAAGAATAAAAACAAACCGACTTGGTGGGCTCACGGGGTGAATTTCGGCCCACTACCGATCTCACTCGTCTCGGCCCAACTCCAAATCCTGGCGCCGACACGCGGGCCCCACGGGCAGCCTCTCATCCCCTCACGCGCGCTCTCGCTGTCTCACCGACACGCGGGCCATGCTCGTCAGCCACCTGCGGCCACTCGCTTCGCACCAAGTCGCTTACGCGTGGGACCCCTCTGTCATCTCTTCCCCTCCTTCGCGAATTCGGTCTCGCTTCGCGTCGACAGCTCGCGCGCGGAATCCGACCGTGATCCTCGTCGACGGTTGGCAACAACCTTCCGCGCTTTGCTCCTGATGGTGCGGCTACTGGCCACCCTTCTTTTCCCCCTTCTCGGCTATATAAACGTGCGTCGAGCCCTCAACCGGCGTGCTCGTCGAACGGAATCGGGGAAGAAGGATTGCTTCGTCCGCCACCACGGGGGCGCGTACTCCTTGCCGTTCGGTGCGCAAGCTCGGCCTTGGGAGCATTGCCGTGATCTCCGCGACTCGGATTTGGTGGCATCTGACCCGGAGAGGCCCTGGAGGTCGGTGGATTGCTCGCCGTCATACAAACTCCGCCGTGCGCCGTGGCCAGAGCTGTTCGCGCTACCAACCGTGGTGAGACTTCCTTCCCCGGATTCGCCCTCTCCTCCTCTGCGCGTAGAACCTTTCGAATCGCAACTTGGGGCGCCAGGGCCGCGGGCCACCTATTCGCCGGCGAGCTTCCGCCGTGACGGATTGGCGGCGCCACCCGTGCTGGCCGGGGATAGGGGCGAGGCCGTTGGGCCGTCCGATCTTAGCCAACGGATAAGATTAGATCTGGGGGAGGTGTAACGCACGGCCGTTGATCCGTGCATGTGCGGCTGAGATTAGTCGCGCCTTCATAAAATCGTGGACGTCGATTTTTGATCCGATGGTCTGTATGACATACCGGTTCAATACGCTTGGATCTAATCTGGGCGCTCGGCTTGCGATCCAACGGCTCAGATCTATTGATACCCCTTCGCTGAGCTGTTTTTGTAAAAGAGACCCCGACCTTTTAAGAAAACAACCCGCCGTCCTGGGACCCTGTTCCCAGTGTCTCGGGTTTCTTGCGCCGAGCCCCCTGTGCTTCTGTTTAATTGAGGCCCAGTCCAGAGTGTTATAAAATCAGGAAAATGAATTAGAAAATGAGTTTTTAATATAAAAATAATTCCTAGAATTTATATAATTCATAGAAAATGCATACGAACTCCAAATTAATCCATTCCACTTCCTATAATTTTGTAATATTATTGTTTATCAATTAGTGCCACTGGTTTTACATAAAAGTCACATTAAAATTGTTATCTTAATTAATCTTGTACTAAACACATAAAACATTAGAAAATCCATAACTTAAAATCTATAACTCCAAAATTAATGATTCCTGTTCCTAGAATCTTATTTTAATGTGTAGATTATTATTATGTATTTTGTTCTTATGTTTGGTGTAATGTTAAAATTTGCCTATACAATGTGTGTTTGTATTGCTACGTTTAGCAGTGAGGCCACGAGGATCTGAAGATCATCCTGGTACCTGGAATCTCAAGTCCCAGGCAAGTTGTGCCCTTGATCACTTCTTTTCACCTACTCATGTTCTAATTAATCATAATGATCTGCATAGGTTAATTTTGATGGGACCCAATAGGTTACCCTAGTTTGTCTATCTTTATACCTTGTTTACCACTGAACTTTCTGGGTAGTACTTGCTAGTGCTATATGTGGTTTTGGGTATGGAGATATACTATTCTTGATTACACTTTTGTTATCAGATGTTATTTATTGTTCATGATAAGATCATTATGTTAATTGGAACATGGAGAACCACCCGGGAAAACAGTGCTACCACGAGGGTGGAATGGGACGCCCTTGGCTGATTAATTAGGAAAGCTAGTGGAAGACTACCTTACCCGAAAGGGGCAAGGGCAGTAGGGGAGAGGTCAGTGTAGGGAGGCCCTCGGGAGGATTTTGCTGCGATGGCGGTCCTGCAAGGGATTCCTGCACTGGATCTTCCTATAAACTGTAGCGGGTTTTCGGAAGCTAGTGGAACTTTGTAAAGGCCTCGTAGTGGATCCCTAGCCATTCACCTCGGAAGTGTCTAAGGGCTTTGCAAACCCTGGCGACATGGGATACACGACTTGTGGGTAAAGATGCGCAACCTCTGCAGAGTGTAAAACTGGTATACTAGCCGTGCTCACGGTCATGAGCAGCTCGGACCCTCACATGATCAAATTATGGAACTTAAACTCAATTTGTCATATGCATTGCATCGCAGGTGAAGTTGTTACTGTTGTTCTACTATTTAACTGGGTTGGTATTTACTTATACTTAGTAACTGCTAATAAAATTTTGACTAACTTTAAAAGCAATGCTCAGCTCTAACCATCTGCTTTGGTAAGCCTTACACTTCACGTGAGCTCCCACCTTTGGCGAGTTCATGCACATTATTCCCCACAACTTGTTGAGCGATGAACGTATGTGAGCTCACTCTTGCTGTCTCACATCCCCCCCCCACAGGTCAAGAACAGGTACCGCAGGATGATGCTCATGGAGGATGCTGTGATGGGTTCGCGAGAGATCTAGGTCGTCGTCTCCCAGTCAACTTTGGGTTGCTGGACCGCTGTCTCCTTATAATGTAATTATTTATTTTGTATAGAACTCTTGTTATATATAAAGATGTGACATTCGATCCTGTGCCATGATTCATCATATGTGTGAGACTTGGTCCCAGCACACCTGGTGATTATGTTTACGCCCGGGTTTTGGACCCCTAAAATCCGGGTGTTACAGAAGTGGTATCAGAGGAATGTTGACTGTAGGACGAAACCTAGATAGAACTGGACAACCATTAAATACTTATCTTACTCTGATTCTTTTCTAAACTTTTCTTAATCTTTTCTCGTCTAATTCCGCTTTACTCTGATTATTCTTATCTTTTCTTTCTAAAGACAAAATGTGGATTTCACACTTTGAAATCCTGTGACTGAAGTGACCCTTAGGAATAGGAGACCTAATCTTAGGAACAAAAAAAAACAAAACTATTTTTTATAAGTGTCTATGTATTTGAATGTTTGTTCTTATGATATCTGTCTGATTTGGATCTTTGATTGAGTGTGATGGGTTGTGGAGTAATGTCCACAATTACATCTGCATATACGTATAGGCATAACTAGAATTCATAAGAAAACTAAGCAACTTAGAATATCCTCCATTAAAATGTATCTATCTCATAGAGATCCCTCTAATCTTAAAAGACTCACCCATACCTTAATAGATTCATCGTATCTTATAAGATTCTCTCTTGTCTTACTAGATCCACCTCATCTTAAAAGATTCTTCTTACCCTAATAAATTTACCTTATCTTGAAGAGATTCTAACCTACCTACATCATATAATCCATCTTATCCTAAAAAGATACTCATCTTATCTTGAAGAGATTTTATGTCATCCTAATAGATCTAACTGGCCTTAAAAGATTCTATCTTATCATTATGGATCGATGTTATCCTAATAAGCATACTTAACCACCCTAGATTAACAACCATAATCTAATGCAAATTAATTAGATCATATCTAGTCAAACTAGTCATACCAATCTAATCTAGATCCCATCTAACCTATTATGATCTAATCTAATGTGGTCTACTAAATCAGATTAGTGATACTGGTAGAAGAGATTAGACCCTACTAGCCATGTATTAACTTAACTTATCACATTGGATCAACTCAACTGTGAGCTAACCCAACCCATAGAGCCATGATGAATGGTATAACCTTTCTATTCCCACCTAATAACAAACAAACTTTTAACCTATATCTTGTAGTCTACCTCACCCATATATACCTCTCATCTTGACAGATTCTATCCTACCCTTGGATATTCACCTTATATGACTGGTTACCCCAATCTGAACATAAAACAAAGATCAAGCCCCACTGAAGAATCTTCAGATTATAACCAGCTACTAGCTAATCCATTCCGCCTATTGAATAATGTCCTTTGCAAAACTATTACCATGTGCTTCTAACTTTCATGGTCAATACCAGGAAAGGAAAGATTATCACGTAACAGCAAACAGAGATGAATCCTCCAAATCCTCCACCTGTTGAAATCGATCAAGTGGTTGCTGCCCAAAGACTGGTAATACAACAATTAACAGACCTGGTGACCGAGATGCAAAATCAGATAAGACAAGAACGCGAGGAAATACGTCAGGTCCGCCAAGAAATAAGGCAAGCACGGTTGGAGAGACAACAACAACAACAACCTCCACCACCACCACCAGCTCCACCAAGCTACATAGATATAAATTATGATGATTTGTAAAATCTAGATGTTACTTTAGTTAGTAGATGATATGATATTATTTTAGAAGGAACAATAAGGTCTATTGACCCTATGTTTTGTTAAAGGATTATGCCTCATGCCGAGAATTCTTTGTTTGTGCATATGTTTCGAGAACAATATGAGTAGACATCCCTTTTCTTACAAATCTCGAGGACGAGATTATTTTTAAGGGGGGTAGGATTTGTAAAGCCCAAAATTGGTAGAAAAAAAATGATGAGTAGTTCTTTACTAAAACACAAATAGACCATTGCCTCACATTGGATTTTTGGTTTGTGCATTCAAAACAATAATAATATTAATAGAAATACATTAATGTTCACATTTGGATTTAAGCCCTAGTTTGCAAATTAGAATTTGGAGAGGGGGAAGGAAAATACTATAACAGATAAAGAAAATAATTAAATAAATAAATAAAAATCCTTCCATGCTTGTTTGTTAATTTGTACATTTGAATCTAGGAACAAAGTTCATAGGAAAAATTGGATTTAAAATAGGTATTCAAATGCAAATCCAAATGGGGGATTTAAATCCTAAATAAACCTAGAATTGAGAAAAGAGAAAAGAAGAGAGATTAATAAGGGAATAAAAATAAGTATATAAAAATATATGCATTATTCTTTTACATATTGGATTTTGAACATTTGACACAAAGGTTAAGTCCACAAAAAGGGATTCAAATTCAAACTAGAAGATTCAAATGTATAAAGAAAAAATAAAAGAAAAATGGAAAAGAATAAAAACAAACCGACTTGGTGGGCTCACGGGGTGAATTTCGGCCCACTACCGATCTCACTCGTCTCGGCCCAACTCCAAATCCTGGCGCCGACACGCGGGCCCCACGGGCAGCCTCTCATCCCCTCACGCGCGCTCTCGCTGTCTCACCGACACGCGGGCCATGCCCGTCAGCCACCTGCGGCCACTCGCTTCGCACCAAGTCGCTTACGCGTGGGACCCCTCTGTCATCTCTTCCCCTCCTTCGCGAATTCGGTCTCGCTTCGCGTCGACAGCTCGCGCGCGGAATCCGACCGTGATCCTCGTCGACGGTTGGCAACAACCTTCCGCGCTTTGCTCCTGATGGTGCGGCTACTGGCCACCCTTCTTTTCCCCCTTCTCGGCTATATAAACGTGCGTCGAGCCCTCAACCGGCGTGCTCGTCGAACGGAATCGGGGAAGAAGGATTGCTTCGTCCGCCACCACGGGGGCGCGTACTCCTTGCCGTTCGGTGCGCAAGCTCGGCCTTGGGAGCATTGCCGTGATCTCCGCGACTCGGATTTGGTGGCATCTGACCCGGAGAGGCCCTGGAGGTCGGTGGATTGCTCGCCGTCATACAAACTCCGCCGTGCACCGTGGCCAGAGCTGTTCGCGCTACCAACCGTGGTGAGACTTCCTTCCCCGGATTCGCCCTCTCCTCCTCTGCGCGTAGAACCTTTCGAATCGCAACTTGGGGCGCCAGGGCCACGGGCCACCTATTCGCCGGCGAGCTTCCGCCGTGACGGATTGGCGGCGCCACCCGTGCTGGCCGGGGATAGGGGCGAGGCCGTTGGGCCGTCCGATCTTAGCCAACGGATAAGATTATATCTGGGGGAGGTGTAACGCACGGCCGTTGATCCGTGCATGTGCGGCTGAGATTAGTCGCGCCTTCATAAAATCGTGGACGTCGATTTTTGATCCGATGGTCTGTATGACATACCGGTTCAATACGCTTGGATCTAATCTGGGCGCTCGGCTTGCGATCCAACGGCTCAGATCTATTGATACCCCTTCGCTGAGCTGTTTTTGTAAAAGAGACCCCGACCTTTTAAGAAAACAACCCGCCGTCCTGGGACCCTGTTCCCAGTGTCTCGGGTTTCTTGCGTCGAGCCCCCTGTGCTTCTGTTTAATTGAGGCCCAGTCCAGAGTGTTATAAAATCAGGAAAATGAATTAGAAAATGAGTTTTTAATATAAAAATAATTCCTAGAATTTATATAATTCATAGAAAATGCATATGAACTCCAAATTAATCCATTCCACTTCCTATAATTTTGTAATATTATTGTTTATCAATTAGTGCCACTGGTTTTACATAAAAGTCACATTAAAATTGTTATCTTAATTAATCTTGTACTAAACACATAAAACATTAGAAAATCCATAACTTAAAATCTATAACTCCAAAATTAATGATTCCTGTTCCTAGAATCTTATTTTAATGTGTAGATTATTATTATGTATTTTGTTCTTATGTTTGGTGTAATGTTAAATTTTGCCTATACAATGTGTGTTTGTATTGCTACGTTTAGCAGTGAGGCCACGAGGATCTGAAGATCATCCTGGTACCTGGAATCTCAAGTCCCAGGCAAGTTGTGCCCTTGATCACTTCTTTTCACCTACTCATGTTCTAATTAATCATAATGATCTGCATAGGTTAATTTTGATGGGACCCAATAGGTTACCCTAGTTTGTCTATCTTTATACCTTGTTTACCACTGAACTTTCTGGGTAGTACTTGCTAGTGCTATATGTGGTTTTGGGTATGGAGATATACTATTCATGATTACACTTTTGTTATCAGATGTTATTTATTGTTCATGATAAGATCATTATGTTAATTGGAACATGGAGAACCACCCGGGAAAACAGTGCTACCACGAGGGTGGAATGGGACGCCCTTGGCTGATTAATTAGGAAAGCTAGTGAAAGACTACCTTACCCGAAAGGGGCAAGGGCAGTAGGGGAGAGGTCAGTGTAGGGAGGCCCTCGGGAGGATTTTGCTGCGATGGCGGTCCTGCAAGGGATTCCTGCACTGAATCTTCCTATAAACTGTAGCGGGTTTTCGGAAGCTAGTGGAACTTTGTAAAGGCCTCGTAGTGGATCCCTAGCCATTCACCTCGGAAGTGTCTAAGGGCTTTGCAAACCCTGGCGACATGGGATACACGACTTGTGGGTAAAGATGCGCAACCTCTGCAGAGTGTAAAACTGGTATACTAGCCGTGCTCACGGTCATGAGCAGCTCGGACCCTCACATGATCAAATTATGGAACTTAAACTCAATTTGTCATATGCATTGCATCGCAGGTGAAGTTGTTACTGTTGTTCTACTATTTAACTGGGTTGGTATTTACTTATACTTAGTAACTGCTAATAAAATTTTGACTAACTTTAAAAGCAATGCTCAGCTCTAACCATCTGCTTTGGTAAGCCTTACACTTCACGTGAGCTCCCACCTTTGGCGAGTTCATGCACATTATTCCCCACAACTTGTTGAGCGATGAACGTATGTGAGCTCACTCTTGCTGTCTCACATCCCCCCCCACAGGTCAAGAACAGGTACCGCAGGATGATGCTCATGGAGGATGCTGTGATGGGTTCGCGAGAGATCTAGGTCGTCGTCTCCCAGTCAACTTTGGGTTGCTGGACCGCTGTCTCCTTATAATGTAATTATTTATTTTGTATAGAACTCCTGTTATATATAAAGATGTGACATTCGATCCTGTGCCATGATTCATCATATGTGTGAGACTTGGTCCCAGCACACCTGGTGATTATGTTTACGCCCGGGTTTTGGACCCCTAAAATCCGGGTGTTACATAGCGGGATCCTGAGAACGACGAGAGTACACGTAAGCGGCAAGGCCGACCGAGCCGAGGAACTCCTACGCCTCCGGGATACGGATACCTCACTCATCACCTTCAGCGAGAAGTAACTCACGCTCGGATAAGCGATCCTGCTACCGAACAAGTCCTAACACTCGGGTAGAAAACGACTTTTGCGCCTTCTCGACTGTACCAATAATGGAATCCTTCGACCAAATGAGAGTGCACGTAAGCGGCAAGGCCGACCGAGCCGAGGGACTCCTACACCTCCGGGATACGGATACCTCACTCATCACCTTCCACGAAAAGTAACTCTCGTTCGGATAAAAGATTCTGCTATTGACAGACAAGTCGTGGTGCTCGAAACAAGAGGAGAGAAGACACAACTTTTTAAACACGACGATAAAGTGTTTAGGCCTCGGCGGCCGCGAAAAAGCATGCGCATGCTACAGACAAACTGTTCTTGCAGGTTCGGGCATCGGCAGGGGGAGCAGCAGCACCCTCGGTGTTGTTTCCACCCTCGGCGGAACCTGGCCCGGCCTCGGACGGCGACCCGGGCAAAAGGACCTCCACCTAAGGGAGGACGCCATCACCGCGCTAGCAGGTGTCTTGGCCAAGCTCCAGCGGCTGCTACCACATCTTCCTCGGCCTGGGAAGCCACCATCTCCCGGCCCGATGAAGTCTCTTTCTGAGTCGACTCCACGTCTATCCGCGCTAACACCACTGCCTCTGGCTCCGGCTCATCGCAGAGCAGCCGAGGGTTCCAAAAACTGAGCAAGAGAAGCCTAGAGCGGCAATACCGATCGAGCCGAGGGACTCCTACGCCTCCGAGATACGGACACCTCACTCGTCACCTTCCGTGAAAGGCAACCGACGCTTGGTTAAGTGGTTCGGCTAGCCAACAGGCAAGTCCCAGCGCTCGTAATGAGGAAGACACATAGCTTCATTCTCAAATACCCAAATGTTCAGGCCTCAACAGCCACAAAGAACAAACACATATACTTGGGGGTAACTATGCTACACAGACTTAGACGTCGGCAGAACCCTCGGTGGTTCTCCCGACCTACGACAAATGTCTATGTGCTTGAAGCGGTTACATTTTGCTCCGGAAAAAACCCGGTATATCTCCTTACAAACGGGACTCTGGTCCCATTCCCGCAGATATGAACAACCTCCACACCGGGGGGCCAGCGGGATGACGAACTCCAAGCGGCTCGTTGACAAATCCCCACTCAAATCCTCGAGGATCGGCCAGCACCGGTCCCCATGAGGACCAAGCGGCAGGAGGCAGCATCGGGAGCGGCGCTAGAGCCAGCTGGGCCAGCGAGCCGGACACGCTGCAGATGACGACGTCTACAGCCGACCGAACCCACGTTGTCGAAGTCTGCCCTCTCCGCGAGGGCGGTGACAGCAGCCACCGGCGTACGGCACAACCGTTGCCCAGGTGGAGGACAGACGGCTGCGCCCTGGCCGGGCAGCAGCGGTTCGCCTTCCCCCCGCATGGCTGGAGGGCGTCACCTCCGCAGGGCTGGAGGATACCTTTCTCCCCCAAATGTTGGAGGAAGAATCGGGTTGCCGGCCCACACGGGAGGCGAAACCCGGCTCAGCTTGCTCTCCACCTCAGCCTACACGACGAAAATCCTTGAAGCCAAGCGATGGCTGAAAGGTGTCGATCTCCACGAGGCCGCGCTCCTCCAACGATAGCAAGAGCAAGGCGGCGCTGGAGCACCCTATCCGGAGGCTCAAAAGGCGGAAGGGCACAATGCATGAGGGGAGAACGAAGGCATGGCCACTGCCCAGGGGATCGATCCCCGTTTTATAAGCAGACCTCCTCACTTGCACCCCTTAGCGTCACGGGCGAAGTCCCCACTGACATCGTCCAGGGCTCTCCCCCTACGACACGGGGGCTGGGACCCACACGTCATACGAGCTGATCCGAAGCACAAAGATGGCGAACCGCCGCACACGAGGCATGTAACCGTCCCGCGGTTACAAGCGCTCTCCCATCTTTGTAGAAACCGGGGGTCGAAAGGGTGGACTGCCACGCGACGGGCATCCAACTGCATCGCAACTGTGCGCCCCTTCGGCTTCGACCACATCTGGTAGACCAGCGCAAAGGAAGCGGGCCCACATGTCATGCAACCGGCGCGCTGGTTACGACGTGCGAGAAGTTACACCGCCACTCGCGCTAATGCTGCGCCTCCTCGACTGTGGAACCAGTACCGTGACTCAAGGTAGCCCTGCGCATGACCCAACAGTGCCAGTTAAAGGTGACGACCATGGGTCAGTCAGCCGCGGGGTAGGAACGACGGTTGGCATGGCCAAAAGCGGGCCAGCAGTAACTGCAGCGGCAAATGAGCGAAGGCAGCGGTCAAGTCACCTGCAGGCTCGCGTCCCCTCCTGAAGCGACTGGAGAGCCCTCTCCCACGGTGTGAAGACGAAGCGCCCGTGCCCCGTTCCTCGAAAGGCTCGCGCGCGCAGCGGGCGCCACGTGAATCGTCTGTCCCGTCGCAATAACTCCCCAACGGAGCAGGCGACACCTCTAGCAGACAAGGCGGGCGCCGCTTCGCCTTCGCCATAATGACCGCGTCAAAAAAGGTGCGCCACCTTCTTTAAATTCATATCCTTCCCCTCCTCCTCTATCTCTCTTGCTACAGGGACCGAGAAAGGGGATGTTGTGGAAAGGATCCTTCTCGGCGAAGGAAGCGGGCCCCAAGCCCTCCTACTGATCAGGGGTTCGAAGGCTGGCCCCTCGGAAGGGTTTCGACAGCCGCCCCAGAGCACATGGACTTCAAGCCCATTACTGATCAGGGGTTCGAAGGCTAGCCCCTCGGAAGGGTTCGACAGCCACCCCAGAGCGCTCAGGCTCCGTGCCCACTACTGATTAGGGGTTCTTAGGCTGGCCCCTCGGAAGGGTTCGACAGTCGCCCCAGAGCACGCAGAGTGAGGGATGACTCTAGGTACGTTCAATACATAGCCGAGGCTCGGGCTACGCTCCCGAGGTACCCTAGGACATTTCCGAGACCGGCGGGAACGATTTGTAACGGAATCCCACCGGAGGGAGGCATCGAGCCCTCGGACCCTGTCGAAGGGGTCTAGGTCCGGCAAATCACCCGCAGGTACTTTTGGAGCGCGCCTCTAGGCCACCAGCCGACCCCTAACGAACGGGGCACGGGCGTCCACTCGGATCACCCGTTAGCAGCTCACTGGAAACACCATGTTCGGCACCCTCCGAGGGCAACATAGCGCTTTTGAAAGAGAATTAGGCTTACACCTATTTCCTAATTGATTTTGGTGGTTGAATTGCCCAACACAAATAATTGGACTAACTAGTTTGCCCTAGTCTATAAGTTATACAGGTGTCAAAGGTTCACAAAAATTCAATAAAAAGACCAAGAAAGGGTTCAAGAAGAAAGGAGCAAAGAAAACCGAAGTGCTCCCTGGTCTGGCGCACCGGACTGTCCGGTGCACCACCGGACAGTGTCCGGTGCACCAGGGAAGATCGACTTCAACTCTTCACCTTCGGGTTTTCCAGGCGCACCTCCGCTATAATTCACCGGACTATCCGGTGTGCCACCGGACTATCCGGTGCACCAGTGGAGCAACGGCTACCTGCGCGCAACAGTCGACTCTGAAAGATGAACAGTACCGCGGCAGAAGTCAGAGCAGCGGTCAGAGGGGCACCAGACTGTCCGGTGTCGCACCAGACTGTCCGGTGCCACATGAGGACAAAGCCTCCAACGGTCGACCAGCTTCAACCCTGACGAACAGGCTGACGTGGCGGCTCACCGGACACTGTCCGGTGGCGCACCGGACTGTCCGGTGCGCCCATCGCCAGCAAGCTTCTCCAACGGCTACATTTTGGTTGGTGGCTATAAATACCACCCCAACCAGCCACTTCAAGGTGTGGGAGTCCAAGCAACATTCCAAGTCATCTAATTGACATATTCAAGCCCTCCCAACCACATATATTCATTGATCCATCCTATACACAAGATTTAGACCACTACAACCAACACAAGTGCCACAAAAGAGAGAGCAAGCAATTGAGAGCTACTCAATTGAGTTTAGCCCTAGTGCCTTGTGAGATTCATTGAGAGATAGTGTGTGCTACATCTTTGTGTTCATTTGCGCGTGGAGTTTTGACTCCCATTGAACTTCCTCCAAAGTTTTGGAGGCTTGTAAAAGCTAGCAAGAGACACCAAAGAGTGTGGTGGTCCTTGCGGGATCGATAGTGATCCTTGAGAAGAAGAAGAGCTCACCGATCCTTGTGTGATCGGTGGAGAGAGGGAAAGGGTTGAAAAAGACCCGTCCTTAGTGGACTCCTCAACGAGGACTAGGCCTTCGAGGGCCGAACCTCGGTAAAACAAATTACCCATGTCTCGTGTGCTTATTGCTTGTGATTTGTTTGTCTTTTCCCTCTCTTGGTTCCTCTTGCACTACTCTTTGCTAATTCTATTTGGTGTTGCTTTAAGTTAAACTCTTATTTAGTGAAGCAACACATTGCAAGAGAGAACTTGTGTTATTGCTTTTCTTATCTAAGCCTTCTTGCTTTATTCTCATAAATTTGTTAGTAGTATTGATTTATCACTTCCGCATTATTTAAGCGCAATACTCTTTACAAGCAAGAACTTAGTTTTTATACTCCGATATTTGTATATCTTGTTCTAACCACTAATCAAGGGATCTAGTTGGGGGATAAAGTTTTAATTTTCAGGTTTTGCCTATTCACCCCCCCTCTAGGCGACTTTCAATTGGTATCAAAGCTAGGCACTTCATCTTGAGTCTAACAACTCGAAGTGATGGCTCGTAGAAGATCCCAAAAGAACAAGAAGACCCAGGAGAACACAACTCGGAAGGAGGTAACTCTTGAGATTTTATTTGATGATTGTTCTAACTATGATTCATGGTCTACTAGTGTGCTAAATGCTTTTAGAATCATAGATCCTCGAATAGAACAAATTATAGACAAGAGTATCTTTCCATCAAGTTTTAATAAAGAAATTGTTTCCGAAGAGGATCAAAGATGTTATCGCTTAAATTACCTAGCTTTTGACATCTTAAGCAATTCTCTTAGCAAAGAAGATTATCGTGCCTTCATATCTAATTATGACGAATCCATTCATGATGCGCATGATATTTGGACTAGAATTAAAGGCAAATTTGATGAGTCCAAACATGATAGTTCATTTTATGCTTCTACTTCCCTTGGTCTTTGTGATACTAACGCTTGCAAGGGAGAAGAAGAAAATGAACGATGGAGACCAAACGATGAATCCACCTCTCCAAAAGGTTTGTCTTCCCATTTCGATTCCCACATATGTTGTGTGGCTAATGAAAATGATAGCGGGAGGACAAATGAGGATGAGGAGGAAGAAAGAAGCTTCCTGCATCTCTACGCTCGCCTAAGCCAAGAAGACAAGGCGGTCATGCTCAAACTTCTAGAAAGAGCGAGAGAGCAAAGCGAAGCTCGTCAAAGGCTAGAAAGTATTCTCTCCATGAAAATGCGATGCTTTGACGAGTTGACTAAAGAACATGAGGAGCTAAAGTGCTCTCATGTTGATTTGGTCCAAAGGTATGAAACTATTTCAATTGAGCAAGAAAACTCTTTACATTGTATCGCTCAATTAGTAAATAGGAATGCCTTGCTTAAGGACCAAGTAGAAAAGCTAAAATTTGAAAATCTAGCTTTTCAAGAAAAATATGATATGCTCCTATGCTCTCATGAAAATTTTATGGATGATCATATCATATTAAATATTGCTCATGAGGTTGTGATAGAAAATTTAAAATCCCAACAACCTCACTCATGCACATGTATTCAAATTGATACTATATTACCATGTGCTAATGCTTGTTGTCCATCAACAAGCAAATCTTCTTTTGAGCTAGAAATTGCAGGAACTCATGATGATACATATCAAAAGCTCAAAGAAGAAAAAGAGAGGCTGAAGATGAGCTTGACACAACTTAAAGGGAAATGTGTTGCTCAACCCTCTCAAGATAACTGTGATCACATGGTGAAGAAGCTTGAGACGGGAACAACCGTGGCATGCACTAAATCCCTTGAAGAAAATGTCAAGGACTTGAGGATTGCCAAGAGGAGGAAACAAAAGAAGAAAATCAATACCTCCTCCAAAAGCCTCAACCATGCCTCCATACAAGGTAACATCCAAGGTAATGATCAAGACACACTTCACACTAAGAAAAATAAGAAGTGTAGTGTATGCTTTGAAGAGGGACACTTGATTAAGTCTTGTCCCTACATTAAAAACGGCTTGATTATTAAGGATAATAAACTTTGTTTTAAATGCTCTAAGAAGGGACACTTGTTTAGATCTTGTCCCCATTTGAAACAAAGAGGCATAGGGTTAGAAAAGAAAGTTTTTACTAACCATGTAGCAGGCAACAAACAAGGAAAGAAGAAAGCTTCAAAACTTGAAAAACGCCTGTGCTACACATGCCGAAAGAAGGGACATCAATGCAAGGATTGTCCCATTGGTAACAATCCCTCTCCTAGCTTGTCAATTAATTCTCATATAACTAGGCAACCCAAAATTGCAACTTGTGCTAGAAAGGTAATGAGTTTACCTAGTGCTAACACAAAGGACTTTTGGATTCCTAGATCTTTGTTGACTAACTGTGATGGACCCATCAAGCGATGGGTACCAAAATATGCTTGACAAGCTTTGTAGGAGAAGGAGATGATATGAAGCCTTGGGATGCTTGAGAGAGTCCATTCAATTCTTATCAACTCAGGCTATCAATCTTCAATGATCGATATATCTAAGATTGACCCAAGGTTATTTCAAATTGTTATGTCTAAACTCATATCATCTCGTGGAAGATATTAATGTTGTAGGAAATAAGGAATTATCTTGTGCGGAAAAATCAAGGCCTACAACATGGAGGAAAGTCAAAGAATGGTAACACTTGTGTTTTTAAGTGCAAGTATTTTAAATTATGATTTCTCATGTGTCTTGTGTAGTCGCATAGAAAAAGAAGCACTTCAAATGTCTCTAAATTTATATTACCATTCTTTGAAGAATTTCCTCTCATATGGTAGATCGTGCATTCATTAGTTCCATATTATAATAATCTACTTGCTTTAATTATTGCAAAAACCTCATGGCATGTTTATACACTAATTATCTTATTATTGCCATGATTCTAGATATAGAGAGATATTTCAAGTTCTTAAAAGAATAAGGTGTCATGTAAGGAATTCAAATCCTTAGGACACTTATAAAAGGAAAACTCTCTCTATAACTAGAATGGTGAGCCTAATGATTTTATCTAAGTAACCCAAGTAGTCTCACTTGTAGAAAATATGTTTCTCTTTGGAAAAGCATGTAATCTAACATGAAAAAGAAAAATCAATCCAATGATTTATGATGTGCTTCTACTTGCTTAAATTGGAGTTGATTCTTCACATTTATCGCTTTCCATATCATGAATTAGATTTATTCCCTTAATCTTAAAGGATTGGTTATGCTTGTTTTATGAGTAAAAATTGAGCATAACATCATCTATGGATAATCTAGTTCATGCTATGAAGTTTCCATGCTTTTAGTAATCTAGCTTTTCATTCCTTAACAAAAATGATTACAAAAATGGAAACTAGTGCTTGTGTTACTAATAACGTATCTCTTGAGCCTACTTTTAAATATCCACAAAAGAGAAAGTGCACAAGCCTCATGGGTTGCTCTTCACCCAAAGGAAGAAAGGTAAAAGCAAAGGTATGGGAACTCATCTTCTTAATCAAGTTTAGTTCCCATCTCAATGGGTATTTAATCTAAATTATCATATTCTACCCTTGTGAGGAATAGATTCTTTATTGGACTAAAAATTTATCTAGATGTGCTCTCATTCTTTTAAATGCACTTGTCCATTAGAATCTAATTCATGCCTTTGTTACTTTTGTATTCATATTGATATTATGATGTTAAAATTCAATATGAAGAAGTAAAATTCCTATGACTGGTCAAAAATGTTTAAAAAGGTGCTCATTCCTCTTTTATGATAATAGGCACTAACGTTAAGGATTTTACTTCATGTCTATGTGACTCATGGATGATGAATTATATTTATTTCCTATCTAAAGAAATCATCCTTCATTATATACTCCCTTGCGCTATTAACATCTTTCTTGAGTATTTTCAATAAGTTTGAAAGGAAAGGGAAACAACTACAAAGGGAGGTCACTCACATGAAAGAGGCGAACATCAAGGACAACAACACCTACCTGGACTATAAGGTCTTCACAACAATCAATGGTGTGGTTGTAAGAATTCTAAATCCTCTCATAATAAGATTACCAGGCTTAAGTTGATTATTGCAAATTTTATAAGCCTTGATCAAGATGTATAATGCTTCTCCCTATATGTCTTTAAAAGTGAATGCATTGAATCAATTCTTTCAAATACTCGATGCATATCTTTAGGGGGAGTCTATTCTTATATCTTGATTATGTTGAGAATATCACTTTATCTTAATAATTTCATATAGTCTCTTGCATGATAATGAGTTTCTCATGAAGTATGCTACTATTTTTTAAATTCTTGTGTTTCACTCTAAAGTAGCATATTTGCTGGATTCTCCTACTCTAAACTTAATTGATAATCTAATGCGTATGTTGTTCTTTTGATCATATCTGTTATTTGTTTGATCATTGAATGACTTCAATTAACAATCATGCTTCTTAGTGCCGTATATACTATTTTTCAAATTAATCAATATCTCTCTTGATGGGCACTAAGTTGAAAGGAGAATTCATGATATACAATTGGTGATTCACTTGTTATTTGCCAACCATGAATTAGAAAAGAATCACTAGTTGTAAGAACTCTCTCTTGTGCAAAATATTTCCATATATTGTCGTTAAGTGTAGGTCTTAAGCATCTAAGACTAAGGACAAAGCACAATGAAGAGAGCATCTCTATGTGAAGGTACAAAAGGGTAAAACTACTTCATCTCATTTATACATGTACCTAAATCTTCCTCTTATAAGCATTCTTGGCATATCTTATATAAAAGGAAGAGAAAGCATGTCCTTTGCATTTTATTCCTGCTTCATACCTAGTTTAACCTCTTAAAATTTCACTCCTGCATTAATGCATCTTTGTTAAAACTAGATGAAGTGATCTTATTGTCAAAGAGCTTAAAGCTTAACCTTGTAACGAGGATAAGCTGCCTTTGTTCCAAAGGTGGATGGTCCTTAAGTCTCTTTGAAATCTTTAAGGGAAAATGCTTAAATTGTTCATAATATGCTTTCATAAGTGCATAAACTGTCATGAGCATCACACTTATACTATGACACAAATGCACTTCACATTCTGTATGATATAGATATGTTCTCATTAACCTAATTATGTGCAATTAGCATTTAAGGCCAAAATATGTGTTTCTCTCCATGCACATATTTAGGGGGAGCAATCTATATAGAACTATGATCATGCTTAATTTGACATATCCTTTTGATCATGTCTCTTTTATATATGCTATGACTAATGTGTTCTCAAGTGAATTTCAAACCAAGTCATAGGTGTATTGAAAGGGAATTGGAGTCTTCGGCGAAGACAAAGGCTTCCACTCCGTAACTCATCCTTCGCCGTCGCTCTGTGCCACTCTTCATCTTTGAGGGAGAGAGCATGAAGCAAAAGGACTCCGGCTTTGGTATAATCTTCACTCATATTTTATTTGCCAAAGGGGAGAAAGTAGCTTAAAAAGGACTTATATTTCACTCTAAGTATCCGTTTTTGGCGATTCATGCCAAAGGGGGAGAAAATATTAGCCCAAAAAGTATTAGCCCAAAGCAATAGGACCGCACCACCACCCTAATTTTAAAACTAATAATTTTCGATTGGTATCATGATGTTTCAATTTGGTATCTTATTTTTAAAAAGAGGGGATTTCAAAAATTGGTATCTTAAAACCCTCTTGAACACTAAGAGGAGAATTTATTGAGGGGGAGTTTTGTTTAAGTCAAAGGAAAAGCATTTGAAATAGGGGGAGAAAATTTCAAATCTTGAAAATGCTTCTCAAAATCTTATTCATTTACCTTTGACTATTTGCAAAAGGACTTTGAAAAGGATTTACAAAAGTAGTTGCAAAAACAAAACATGTGGTGCAATCGTGGTCCAAAATGTTAAAATTATAATTAAACAATCCATGCATATCTTATGAATTTCTATTGGCTCAATTCTAAGTAACCTTTACACTTACAATTATGCAAACTAGTTCAATTATGAACTCCTATACTTGCTTTGGTTTGTGTTGGCATCAATCACCAAAAAGGGGGAGATTGAAAGGGAATTAGGCTTACACCTATTTCTTAATTGATTTTGGTGGTTGAATTGCCCAACACAAATAATTGGAGTAACTAGTTTGCCCTAGTCTATAAGTTATACAGGTGTCAAAGGTTCACAAAAAGTCAATAAAAAGACCAAGAAAGGGTTCAAGAAGAAAGGAGCAAAAAAAACCGAAGTGCTCCCTGGTCTGGCGCACCGGACAGTGTCCGGTGCACCACCGGACAGTGTCCGGTGCACCAGGGAAGATCGACTTCAACTCTTCACCTTCGGGTTTTCCAGGCGCACCTCCGCTATAATTCACCGGACTGTCCGGTGTGCCACCGGACTGTCCGGTGCACCAGCGGAGCAACGACTACCTGCGCGCAACGGTCGACTCTGACAGATGAACAGTACCGCGGCAGAAGTCAGAGCAGCGGTCAGAGGGGCACCGGATTGTCCGGTGTCGCACCAGACTGTCCAGTGCCACATGAGGACAAAGCATCCAACAGTCGACCAGCTTCAACCCTGACGAACAGGCTGACGTGGCGGCTCACCGGACACTGTCCGGTGGCGCATCGGACACTGTCCGATGGCGCACCGGACTGTCCGGTGCGCCCATCGCCAGCAAGCTTCTCCAACGGCTACATTTTGGTTGGTGGCTATAAATACCACCCCAACCGGCCACTTCAAGGTGTGGGAGTCCAAGCAACATTCCAAGTCATCTAATTGACATATTCAAGCCCTCCCAACCACATATATTCATTGATCCATCCTATACACAAGATTTAGACCACTACAACCAACACAAGTGCCACAAAAGAGAGAGCAAGCAATTGAGAGCTACTCAATTGAGTTTAGCCCTAGTGCCTTGTGAGATTCATTGAGAGATAGTGTGTGCTACATCTTTGTGTTCATTTGCGCGTGGAGTTTTGACTCCCATTGAACTTCCTCCAAAGTTTTGGAGGCTTGTAAAAGCTAGCAAGAGACACCAAAGAGTGTGGTGGTCCTTGCGGGATCAAGAGTGATCCTTGAGAAGAAGAAGAGCTCACCGATCCTTGTGTGATCGGTGGAGAGAGGGAAAGGGTTGAAAAAGACCCATCCTTAGTGGACTCCTCAATGGGGACTAGGCCTTCGAGGGCCGAACCTCGGTAAAACAAATCACCCGTGTCTCGTGTGCTTATTGCTTGTGATTTGTTTGTCTTTTCCCTCTCTTGGTTCCTCTTGCACTACTCTTTGCTAATTCTATTTGGTGTTGCTTTAAGTTAAACTCTTATTTAGTGAAGCAACACATTGCAAGAGAGAACTTGTGTTATTGCTTTTCTTATCTAAGCCTTCTTGCTTTATTCTCACAAATTTGTTAGTAGTATTGATTTATCACTTCCGCATTATTTAAGCGCAATACTCTTTACAAGCAAGAACTTAGTTTTTATACTCCGATATTTGTATATCTTGTTCTAACCACTAATCAAGGGATCTAGTTGGGGGATAAATTTTTAATTTTCAGGTTTTGCCTATTCACCCCCCTCTAGGCGACTTTCAGCTTTCCCCCCTCCTCCTTGCGGAAAGGCGACGCAGGGGCGTATAATAAAAGTCAGGTAAGTCCTTGATCGTCCTCTCACTCCGTGTAGAGGCTCGGGGGCTGCTCTCGCACCTGGCTACGGCCAAAACTGTTGACAGCGTTAACAAACCAGCTTGATAACTTGGAACCCGACCACGCACCTGGGCTACGGCCAGGCCGCATGAGGAACGATCAGACCGGCTGAAGCATCACGAAAAGCATTTAGACCTCAGAGGAGTCAAACCACTCCTCCGAGGCCTCGGGGGCTACACCCGGCACCAGAACAAAGCAAAAAACCGAGAAAGGCCGATCCCCTCACCGAAAACGCGACAAAAGCCTCCAAGCGAGTACCATCACTCCCTTCGAGGCTCGGGGGCTACTATCGGGTACCATAATTAGGGGTACCCCCAAGGCTCCTAATCATGGCTGGTAAACACCATCAGACCAACTGACGGGTGCGGTTCAGGTCAAGACTTCGTCTATCCGAGGGACGCGATCTCACCCGAGCCCAGCTTCGGGTTGGAACAGTAGTCCCAGACGAATTCACGCCTCGCCCGAGGGCCTCCTCAGGCAGCGGGCGCCCCCTCGGCTCTCCCGAGGCCCGGCTCGGGCAGGCTTCGTTGTGAAGCAACCTTGGCCAGACCGCCTCACCAACCGACTGCTTCGCAGGCGCATTAAATGCAGGGGATGCCTGACACCGTATCCTAACACACGCGCCTCAGACGGGCAGGCCGAAGTGACCGCAGTCACTTCGCCCCTCTTCTTTACTGTCTGACATGACAGGAAAACAGCGCCGCTCGCTTTGCTCCGACTGCCGTGTCAGCCACCCCGGCGATGACTGACAACAAGTCACGATCAACCACCGAGTTCAGCCTCAGGTGCAACAGGAAGCTCCGCCTCGCCCGACCTCATGCTCCGGCCTCGGGAGGAGGTCTCCGCCTCGCCCGACCTCAGGCTCCAGCCTCGGGAGGAGGTCTCCGCCTCGCCCGACCCCCGGACTCGGCTTCGACCCCGGTCTCGGGGGAATCGTGTCCTCGCTCGACCCCAGCCTCGGCCTCAAGAGAAGTCTCCGCCTCGACCGACCCTGGGCTCGGGCCGACCACGCTAACCGGGGATACATCATTTCCCTATTCCTAGCCTGCTCAGGCTACAAGGAACAAGACCGGCGTCCCATCTGGCTTACCCCGACGATGGGTAATGATGGTGCCCCGCGTGCACCATGACGCCGGTGGCTCTCAGCCCCTTACGACAGCAAGGAGACGTCAGCAGGATCCTCACCGCGCTGCCAGCTGTGCTCCTATTGGACTTAGGCGCTCCTCCGACGGCCACGCCATCACATGTACAGGGCCCAAGCTCCCCCCAACGGCCACGTTGGCATGTACACAGGGCTTAGGCACTCCACTGTCACACCCGGTTTTAGAAGGCAAACCGAATGCGAACCATGTACGCGCCAGGATCAGTTATTCACATACACAGCAGTTACATAACATGGACATCATCACACAGTGCTCAAATAGTATTAAAAGGGGAAATAATAGTCGATTACATCATACGTCTGAGACGTCCATATAGTTCTTACAATAAATCAAAGTGCGAAAATGAAACGTAGATAACGCGGCCTTCACAGGCAGCCGACTGGGGATTGCCGCTAACCCACACCTAGAACTCGTCGTAGTCTTGGAACTCCTGGAAGTCTCCTTCCACAGCTTCATCTTCTCCTGAGCAGTGGTTGCAATGCTGACAACCTGGGGGGGGGGGATTGGTGTGTAGAGCAAGGGTGAGTACACATCAACATACTCAGCAAGCATCCCGTTTGGCTGTAGTGGACTAGCTTTATGTGGGGATAAGTCAAGCAGTTGCTTTTAGTTGGTCAGGTTATTACTTACTAGTAGAAAGCCAGGTTTTAACATTAACCCAAGTTATTAGCCCAATGTATCCTTTCCAAACGGAAAGAATACCACTTACCAGCACCATAATCATAATCAGAACCATCAATCTCATTGCCACCTGTAAACCAAAATGTCTCTGATCAAGTATCACTAATCTCTGGAGCTCCCTTGGCCGCTCATAACCGCGAGCACGGCTGATATATCAGTTTCATAACACTCTGCAGAGGTTGTGCACTTTACCCATAAGCCGTGATTCCCTCTCTAGCCCGGGCTTGCAAGACCCTTATTCACTCCCAAGGTGAATGGCTAGGGATTCACTACGAAGCCTTTACAAAGATTCCCCGGGGCTGTAGCCACCCGTTAGGTTTCCTAAATGTACCGCACTCCTCCCCAAGGGACAAATCAACCTTGGCAGAGCGAGCCGCATACACCGAGCCCCATTGACGGCACAACGGCTAAGTGATCTACACCCCGGTTCCTCCAATTATTCAGCTAAGGGCGTCCCATTCCACCCTCATGGTTGCACTGTTTTCCCGGGCGGTCATCCATTGAACAGGTCCTTACGGAGAGGCACTCGAGAAACCGCTCGAGTCCCCTTAAAGGTCACAAATATAATCATAAATAAGAAGGGAAAACAGCGTATCATAGATAATCACATCATGTTCATTGATTAGAGTTGAGCAATAGCATCAAACTAAGCAGTAATAATCCGACCCAAATAGGTAATCAAGGACATGGATAACAAAAGCTAGTAAATCCTTAGGTGTAAATGTGTAATGCGGGAGGTGAATTAAAGGATGTATAGGACAGAAATAGGTCAAAGGACACTTGCCTCCACCAACCGACTGCTGCTCAGGGGCTTCTCCTGCGGGTTCTTCGGGCTCTTCGACCGGATCGTTCTCTATGGGATTGCAAACATACATACATCCATCCATTCAAATTGGGAAACAAACAGTACATCATACAAGGGAACAAACAAGTATGACATTCGATATCGCATTTGTTATGGTTAGAAAGAAACGGGGAAAGGTCTCGCAGGGGTTAAAGCTTATGCACTAATGATTAGTTAAATTATGCGCTCTAGTTCCAATTGGTTCTAACACAAGAATTTAGTTATATGCACTAATGGAAACCTAGTTATTTTTAATTGATCAACATTAAACGAGATAAACAATTAACTAGCGTAACGGAATTCTAAATTAAGTTTCCCATTTTATTAACATGAACAATGATTAGCCTGCCTAAAATAAAATAAATAACAATGATAACAGAAAGTAAAATAAAATAAAATAAAAAAATAAAAAAGGGGGGGGGGGCGGTTGAATCGGCCAGGGGGCGGTTGAACCGGCCTGGGGCAGGGGCGGCTGGGCTGGGCGCGGGCGCGCAGGGGGCGGCCGAGCCGGGGCGGCTGGGCCGGTGGGGCGCGCAGGGGGGCGGCCGAACCGGGCGGCTGGGCCGGCCGAGGCGGGGGCGCGCAGGGGGGCGGCCGAACCGGGCGGCCACAGGGGCGGCCGAGGCGGGGGCGCGGCCGAGCGGCAGGGCGGCTGGGCCGGCCGAGGCGGGGGCGCGCAGGGGGCGGCCGAGCTGGGCGGCCACAGGGGCGGCCGAACCGGCGGGGCGCGGGCGTGGGGCGGCGTCGGCCGAGCCGGCCAAGGGCGGCCGAGCTGGGCTGGGGCGGCTGGGCCGGCCAGGGCGGCCGAGGGCAGGGCGGCTGGGCCGGCCGAGGCGAGGGCACGCAAGGGGGCGGCCGCGGCCGAGCCGGCCGGGAGGGGGCGGCCGAGCTTGGCAGGGGCGGCCGAGCGGCGGCGGCCGAACCGGCAGGGCGGCTGGGCCGGGGAGGGGGGAAGAGGAGGGGAGAGGGTAGGGGAGAGGGGAGAGCTCACCGGGGGATGGGGCGGCCGAGCGACGGCGGCGGCGGTTGGGCCGGCGGCAGGGGGCGGCCGAGCTAGGGCAAGGGGCGGCGGCGGCTAGGGTGGGGAGGGAATGGGAGAAAGGGAGGGAGAGAGAGAGAGATAAGGGGAAGGGAGTGGGGGGGGGGCGGCTGGGCCGGCTAGGCCTAAGAGGGGGGGGGGGGGGCGCGGGGGCGGCTGGGCCGGCTGGGGCGGCTGGGCCGGCCAGGAGCAGCCCACGGCGCGAGAGAGAGAAAAGGGAGGAGAGAGAGAAAGAAAAAGAAAAAGAAAGAAAAGGTTTCTTCTCATTTTCGAAATCCGATCTTCCTAGATGAATGCATTTACATTTTCAAACAATCCAAAAGAATGCATGGTTCGGCATGGTGCATCAAACAACATAAAGCAATTTAGGTTTTTTCTTTACACGGGAATTCCAAGCCGAATCCCGCTAACTTTGGAAAAGATCAAGGTCTAGCGAGGGGAAAAAAAGAAAAGGAAAGGGTAACGCCCGAATTTGGCAAGTGGAGAAAAGAAAAAAAATCAGCTGCAAAATTCGGGGCGTTACAAACCTATCCCCCTTAAAAGAATCTCGCCCTCGAGATTCAGGGTTGGCTAGCAAAGAGCTCTGGGTACTTGGCCATCAAATCATCTTCACGCTCCCAGGTTGCTTCTTCCTCAGAGTGGTGACTCCATCTGACTTTGCACATTCTGATGGCCTTCCTTCGGGTGACTCTATCTGCAATCTCAAGGATCTGAGCTGGCTTCTCAATGTAGGTCAAGTCCTCCTGGACTTCCAGACCTTCCACTGGCAACTGCTCTTCTGGCACACGCAAACACTTCTTCAACTGAGACACATGAAAGACATCATGCACAACAGACAAATTCTCTGGCAGGCTGAGCTGATAAGCCACTTCTCCACGCCTTGAGAGAATTTGGTACGGACCAATGTAGCGGGGTGCTAGCTTGCCTTTCGCTCCAAACCTTCTGACTCCTCTAATCGGTGACACTTTCAAATAGACAAAGTCTCCGACTTCGAAACTCAGCTCTCTTCTTCTTGTGTCTGCATAGCTTCGCTGCCTCGATTGCGCTATCTTCAGATTCTCTCGAACCATCTTGATGTTCTCTTCAGCTTCAAGCAGAATGTCTGGCCCAAACACCTGCTTTTCTCCAGGCTGATCCCATTGCAACGGAGTTCTACAACTCCTTCCATAGAGCGCCTGAAATGGTGACATCTTCAAACTGGCCTGGTAACTGTTGTTATAGGAAAACTCTGCATAAGGCAATCGCTTGTCCCATCCAGACTGATCTTGCAACGCACAGGCTCTCAACATGTCTTCAAGAATTTGATTGGTTCTTTCAGTCTGACCATCTGTCTGCGGATGATAAGCTGAACTGAAATTCAAATGCGTGCCCAAGGCTTCATGCAACTGCTGCCAGAAATGAGAGGTGAACTGCGTCCCTCTGTCTGACACTATCTTCTTTGGCACACCATGAAGACAAACGATCCGGGACATGTACAACTCTGCCAATACTGCACTGTTGTAGCTGGTCTTGACAGGTATGAAGTGGGCTGACTTGGTTAAGCGGTCCACCACTACCCAAATGGAATCGCAGCCGGCTCGAGTGCGAGGCAATCCGACTATGAAATCCATACCAATCTCATCCCATTTCCACTGAGGAATTTGCAACGGTTGCAACAATCCAGCTGGTCTCTGATGTTCGGCCTTGATTCGCCGACAACTATCACACATAGCCACATGCTCTGCGATTTCCCACTTCATTCCATACCACCAGAATTTCTTCTTCAGATCCTGATACATCTTCTCACTGCCAGGGTGAATCGAATAAGCTGTCTCATGAGCTTCCTTGAGAATCATCTCCCGAATAGACTGGACATTGGGAACACACAAGCGGTCTTTGAACCATACCACACCTTCAGCATCTTCTCGAAAATCTTTGCCTTTGCCTTCCGAAATCAGTCGCCGAATCTCACTGATCTTCTCATCATTCTTCTGCGCTTCTTTGATTTCTCGCTCCAAGGTAGGTTCCAACTCAACTGTGACTCCTCGTGAATTATTCAGAAATCCGAGACTCAACCTGTCAAACTCTTTGGCCAACTCATAAGGCATCGGACGAGCGACCATCAGATTGACTTGACTCTTCCTGCTCAAAGCATCTGCCACTACGTTCGCTTTGCCTGGATGGTAATGAATCTCCAACTCATAGTCTTTGATCAATTCTAACCATCTTCTTTGCCTCATATTCAGCTCTGTTTGAGTAAATATGTACTTAAGACTCTTGTGGTCTGTGTAAACATCGCATTTCTGTCCATACAGATAGTGCCTCCATGTCTTCAGTGCGTGAACCACTGCTGCCAACTCTAGATCATGGATTGGGTAATTCTTCTCATGAACTTTCAACTGTCGGGACGAGTAAGCCACAACTCTTCCCTCTTGCATCAACACACATCCCAAACCCGTGTAACAAGCATCACAATACACCGAGAAGGGCTTGTGCACATCAGGCAAGACTAGGACATGCGCTGTAGTCAACTTCTCTTTCAGCGCTTCAAAGGCCTCTTGACATTTCTGGGTCCACTTGAACTCAACCTTGTTGCCTAGCAACGCTGTCATTGGTTTCGCAATCTTCGAAAACCCTTCAATGAATCACCGATAATATTCGGCCATTCCAATGAAACTCTTGATTCCTCGGGCATCTGTTGGCGCTTTCCAGTTCAGAATGTCTGCCACTTTCTTCGGATCCACAGCCAATCCTTCTTTGTTGATTATGTGACCCAAGAATAGGACTTCACTGATCCAGAACTCACACTTGTTCAACTTTGCATACAACTGGTGCTCTCGCAATCTCTGCAATACCATTCTCAAATGATCTGCATGCTCTTCTTCACTTTGAGAATAAATCAGAATGTCATCAATGAATACCACCACAAACTTATCAAGATAATCTATAAATACACTGTTCATCAAGTTCATAAAGAAGGCTGGTGCATTTGTCAAACCGAAAGACATCACTGTGAACTCATACAACCCATACTTGGTAATGAACGCTGTCTTCGGAATGTCTGAAGGTCGAATCCTGAGCTGATGATAACCTGACCTCAGATCTATCTTGGAGAACACGCTGGCTCCTCTCAACTGGTCGAACAGATCTTCTATTCTGGGCAAAGGGTACTTGTCTTAATTGTGACTTCATTTAGAGCTCGATAATCGATACACATCCTTTTGGTGCCATCTTTCTTTTCCACAAATAGGACAGGGGCGGCCCAAGGCGAGGTGCTTGGCCGAATGTAACCTTTCTCTGACAGCTCATCAATCTGCTTCTTAAGCTCAACCAACTCGGGTCCAGATATTCTGTAAGCTCTCTTATAGATGGGGGCAGTTCCAGGAAGAAGCTCTATGGCAAACTCAACTTTCCGTTCTGGTGGCATACCCGGTAGTTCCTTGGGAAACACATCTGGAAACTCAGACACAGTCTTGATCCTCTCAATTGGGTCTGCTTCACTGCTATCGACAGCCATCTGATAACAACTTCCTTTCTTCGGCTCAGGCGGGACTAACTCGGTCACCACTTCCTCTCCTAGTGGGGACACCAACTTGATTGTCCTCTTATCACAACTGATAACTGCCTGATACTTATCTAGCCAATTCATCCCTAAGATGACATCTATTCCCTGAGTACCCATTACTATAAGGTTAGCGGGAAACGCTATCCCCCTTATTTCCACACATACATTCAAACAAATGCTATCGGCTCGAATTCTACCACCGGCTGAGTCAATTTGAATGGGGGTTGACATGGTAGTAATTGGAAGATTATGTGCTTTCACCCATGATGCAGTAATGAAAGAATGCGTTGCTCCAGTATCAAATAACACTTCTGCAATATGGAAATCGACTGGGAACGTACCTACTGTCATGCCGGGGGTCTCCTGAACTGCTTCAGCCTCCAAGTGATTCAATCTTCCATGATTATAGCGCTGCTGAGGGCGGTTGCCTGCTCCAGGCTGGGACACATTCTGCTTTGCTGGGGCATTGGGGCCTGACTGCTGCTGGGCTGCTTTCTTCGGACATTGCATCACCCAATGGCCTTGCTCTCCACAGTGGAAACATGCCCTGTTTCCAACCTGAGCTGGTGCTGCCTGATTGTTCTGCTGAGTTGCGGGGGCAGGAAGACGAGGTGCCTGCTGATTCTGCCTCTGAAACTGACCTCCTCCTGACTGATTGCTCTGACGATTCTAGTACTGATGCTGAGGATACTGCCTTTGGAACTGCTGATACTGCTGACGCTGCTGATGCTGCTGAGGTGGACGCTGATTCTGCCTGAACTGCTGAGGTTGATTGCCTGAAAAACAAGGACGACTGCTGCTTCCAGGCTGGGGTCCACTGATCTTGCGCTTACGATCCTCCATCTCCTTACGCTTCCTCTCTGTCATGATTGCTCTGTCAATCAAGTGCTGGAATGTCGGGAAGGTGTGATTCATCAGCTGATACTGTAGAGGGTCGACCAAGCCTCTCAGAAAATGGTACTGTCGCTTGGCGTCGGTGTTGACATCTTCAGGAGCATAGCGGGACAACTGCAGAAACCTGTCCCGGTACTCACTGACTGACATCGGCCCTTGCTTGAGGGCCAGGAACTCCTCCTTCTTCACTGTCATCAGACCTGCGGGCACATGGTACTGACGAAAGCTACATCTGAACTCTTCCCAGGTGATGGTGTCGGGGTCGGCATGGGTGGCGAGATAAGACTCCCACCATGACTGTGCTGCTCCTCTCAACAGACGGGGACCATACAGAACTTTCTCCCGGTCATCACACTGAGCGGTATGCAACTCCCGCTCCACAGTGCGCAACCAGTCTTCAGCATCCATGGGGTCAGAAGAATGAGCGAACGTTGGGGGATGACCTCTCATGAATTCAGCACGCTTGTCCCTAGGCATCTGAGGCATCTGAGGCTGAGGTGGTGCCTGCTGCTGCTGCTGAATGGCGGCCAGAGTCTGACCGATGGCTTGAACTGCTTGAGTCTGCATCAGAAACATCTGCTCGATGGACATCGGGGGCGGGGGCGGCAGCTGCTGCTGCTGGGGCGCCTCACCCTGCTGACCGGCTTGCTCCTGCTGAGCACGCCTTCCTCCTCTGCGCCTGTTCTCTGACATCTGCAGAACGCAACCACGCATCAGAACTGATCTTGCAAATCTTGCAGCATAAGAAAAGAGTATAGAATTCTTCAACAGCACTGAACAGATGAGCATCTTCACTGATCTCCAACACAGACCAACACAGCTTCTCAGATAAAGAGGTAAGTGGAATAGAAGGTTTCCCAACTAAATAACTAACTCTTTTAATATATAACAGGTAAACCAAAATGTAGGGGATACCCACACTCTGGTGACAATCATTACAAAGATCCAAATCCAACATAGTTCATCATGACAAGCATCAATGCACAGGATATAGCAAACTACCCTATCTAACTAAGACTAACTAAGAGCGAGACTAACGCTAAGACTGCAGCTTCTATGTATATATTATGCATTAATCACAAGATCTAACTCTAGCGATCTATGGTTCCAAGTCTATCTTGGTCTTGCAGTCGGGGTTGCCATAAGGCTGGCGTCCACGTCGAGGTGAGCGGTACGGGTGCTGAGTCCCGACGGGAGCAGGGGAACCATCATCCAAGTGACGACGCTCTGCGCGCTCAGCCCGCAGCAGGGCGATCTCAGCACGAGCCCTACTCAACTCGTCTAGTGCATGGTCCAGCTCCGTGTTTAGCACGGCGGCTAGGTTGACTGTGCTGCTCAACCTAGGATTGTCCTCACCAACCGGTGAAACAATCACGCCTCCTATGCTGCCAGATGGACGGCGAGGGTAATACTTCAGGTTGAGACCATCAGCTACCCCACCGAGAACCGAGCAGTAGTGCGAAAGTGCACGCCGTGCAGCATCTTGCATGGCTGCCTCAGCTGAGTCCCGCTCAGAGATAGAATAGTGCTCTGAGCAGACCTCAGCACCCCAGAGACTGTTCTCTGGACGGCGCACCAAGCAGGTTGCCTCCCAGCGGTCCGGGTAAACCCCGCGACTATGCTGGTAGACCACACAGCGATACTCGATGGACCAAGTACGTCGGTTAAGTGCCCGACGTAGTAGGGTGTCGAGCGCATCGTGGAAGTGACACCCGCGAGCAGCGTCGCGAGTGATGGGTCGAGCAACCCATCCTTCCGGCTCCTGGACAGAAGAGAAGTCGGTGTCGTGGCTCGAGCTGTCGTCGCCATCTCCGTCATCTGGGTCTCCTCCAGCAGCTACTCCCGAGACCGGGACGCCCAGCGGGGGTGCAGGGGGCGCCTCCAGGGGAAGCACAGGGGAGCAGCTCCTCACAGACTCTACCTCCTGGTGGAGCGAGAAAGAAGAGCCCTGCTGCTCCTGTCGTCGACGCTCCTGCTCCTCATGCAGGCGGTGGTGCAGCCTCTCCAAGTGACTGGACTGTCCGGCCACTGGACGACGAAGCGGACGCTCAGCAAGGCGGGAGGGTAAGAAGGGGATGACGGACTTTCGTGCAGTGTGTCTAAGACGAGCCATCTATAAAAGATATCGCAAGCAAAAGAGTGAGAATAGAATCGATATGACCAACAAATAATGAACCATAAATAAATGAAGGAGTAGAATAAAACATAATTTTCAGCAAGGTATAATATATAGTAGGACATAGTTTTTGGTCGGTATGACCAACTTTTGAAGAGATACCAAAGTCAAGGCAGAGACAGAGGTCTATAGTCCTTAAAACGACCATTCTACTCTAGGTTAGCGGTCCTACAGTCAGCACGGCTTTGATACCACTTATGTCACACCCGGTTTTAGAAGGCAAACCGAATGCGAACCATGTACGTGCCAGGATCAGTTATTCACATACACAGTAGTTACATAACATGGACATCATCACACAGTGCTCAAATAGTATTAAAAGGGGAAATAATAGTCGATTACATCATACGTCTGAGACGTCCATATAGTTCTTACAATAAATCAAAGTGCGAAAACGAAACGTAGATAACGCGGCCTTCACAGGCAGCCGACTGGGGGTTGCCGCTAACCCACACCTAGAACTCGTCGTAGTCTTGGAACTCCTGGAAGTCTCCTTCCACAGCTTCATCTTCTCCTGAGAAGTGGTTGCAATGCTGACAACCTGGGGGGGATTGGTGTGTAGAGCAAGGGTGAGTACACATCAACATACTCAGCAAGCATCCCGTTTGGCTGTAGTGGACTAGCTTTATGTGGGGATAAGTCAAGCAGTTGTTTTTAGTTGGTCAGGTTATTACTTACTAGTAGAAAGCCAGGTTTTAACATTAACCCAAGTTATTAGCCCAATGTATCCTTTCCAAACGGAAAGAATACCACTTACCAGCACCATAATCATAATCAGAACCATCAGTCTCATTAACACCTGTAAACCAAAATGTCTCTGATCAAGTATCACTAATCTCTGGAGCTCCCTTGGCCGCTCATAACCGCGAGCATGGCTGATATATCAGTTTCATAACACTCTGCAGAGGTTGTGCACTTTACCCATAAGCCGTGATTCCCTCTCTAGCCCGGGCTTGCAAGACCCTTATTCACTCCCAAGGTGAATGGCTAGGGATTCACTACGAAGCCTTTACAAAGATTCCCCGGGGCTGTAGCCACCCGTTAGGTTTCCTAAATGTACCGCACTCCTCCCCAAGGGACAAATCAACCTTGGCAGAGCGAGCCGCATACACCGAGCCCCATTGACGGCACAACAGCTAAGTGATCTACACCCCGGTTCCTCCAATTATTCAGCTAAGGGCGTCCCATTCCACCCTCATGGTTGCACTGTTTTCCCGGGCGGTCATCCATTGAACAGGTCCTTACGGAGAGGCACTCGAGAAACCGCTCGAGTCCCCTTAAAGGTCACAAATATAATCATAAATAAGAAGGGAAAACAGAGTATCATAGATAATCACATCATGTTCATTGATTAGAGTTGAGCAATAGCATCAAACTAAGCAGTAATAATCCGACCCAAATAGGTAATCAAGGACATGGATAACAAAAGCTAGTAAATTCTTAGGTGTAAATGTGTAATGCGGGAGGTGAATTAAAGGATGTATAGGACAGAAATAGGTCAAAGGACACTTGCCTCCACCAACCGACTGCTGCTCAGGGGCTTCTCCTGCGGGTTCTTCGGGCTCTTCGACCGGATCGTTCTCTATGCGATTGCAAACATACATACATCCATCCATTCAAATTGGGAAACAAACAGTACATCATACAAGGGAACAAACAAAGTGAATATGCATCAAGTATGACATTCGATATCGCATTTGTTATGTGTAGGAAACGGGTGACGCCTAAGAGGGGGGGGGGTGAATTAGGACTTCTAAAACTTTTACTAAACTAGGCCACAATTAAATCCCTAGAGCAAAACCTATGCAAATAATCAAAACTAGAATGTGCAAACTAGGTTTTGTCTAAGTGTTGCTATCTCTACCGCAAAAGGCTAAGTTTCAATCTATACTAAATAAATATGACTACAAGATTGAAACTTAAATGCTTAATATAAATGCGGAATGTAAAGAGCTAAGTAGAGAAGCAAACTCTCGTGGATGACTGCGGTATTTTTACCGAGGTATCCGGAACCACGCAAGGTCCCGACTAATCCTCGTTGGTGCCCCTACGCAAAGGGAAGCCCACGCGAGGGCCAAGCACCACGGTCGAGTAACTCCGTAGAGAGCCGCGGGCCTTCTCCACGCGCAAGTGGTGCTCCGCTTCCGGCTCCTCTCGGACGCTCCCCGCCGTCTCCACTATCGAGCTTCCGGCCGAAACGCCGCGGGCCTCGTTCCCTCCGGTACACGGTGGCGGCCGTGACACAAACGCGGTTGTCACGGTCTCGCAAGACTCTCGCCCCACTCGGTACAATTACAACGACTCACGCAAGAGCCGAGGGGTTGTGAGGTTTATCTAAACTCACTCAACAATCTAGGGTTCACCTAGAGCAAGCGCTAAAGCGGTCTAACTAACCTAAGCACTTCACAAAGCACCTACGCTAATCACCGAGTGATTCTATTAAGCACTTGGGTGTTTGAGCTCTTAGAAATGTGCACTATATGCCTTGGTATGTTGCTTGGGCTCTCACACTTGAGAATGGCCGGTTGGGGTGGTATTTATAGCCTCCACACCCCCAACTAGCCGTTGGACAGAAAGCAGCAGCTTTCTGTCGTCGGGTGCACCGGACAGTCCGGTGCACCACCGGACATCTACTGTGCAGTGTCCGGTGCACGCCACGTCAGCCGACCGTTGGCGCCTGTAGCAGTCGACCATTGGATCCGACCGTTGCCTTCTGCCCGTTGGCACACCGGACAGTCCGGTGCACACCGGACAGTCCCGGTGCTACAGCCAGAGAGCGCCTATCTGCGGCCTCTCTGTGCAGACTGTCCGGTGCCTCACCAGACAGTCCGGTGCACACCGGACACCGATGTCCGGTGCACCACCAGGCGCTGGCTGACAGCCCTCATCTTGGATTTCTTCGCTGATTTCTTCGGGCTTCTTTGTTCTTGAGTCTTGGACTCCTATGCATCTTTTTATGTCTTCTTTTGAGGTGTTGCATCCTCATTGCCTTGGTCCAATTCTCTTCGCATCCTGTGAACTACAAACACAAACACTAGAAAACTTATTAGTTCACGGATTGTGTTGTTCATCAAACACCAAAACTCAATTAGCCAAAAGGCCCGGGGTCCATTTTCCTTACAATCTCCCCCTTTTTGGTGATTGATGACAACACAACCAAAGCAAGCAAATAATACAAGTATTTGAGTGAAAATATGCAATCTACTTGCTAATATGCATGATTTTCCCACAATGTGATATTATGGACTTAAGCCTCCCCCTAACTCCATAATTCACTTACTTCCTATTTTTGGACCAAATAACCAAAACCACTTAAAAAGCCATTTGTAGATATAAAATTTTAAATTGGTGGTGTTTGGTGTTTGATATAGTTTTCATTGCTTTGGTCCCAAAACTTCTCCCCCTTTGGCATCAACCACTGAAAAGGAAGACATTAAAAGCATGTATGAAGTAAATAAAAGCTTGCCCTCATCAAGAATTGTATCAAATGATATCACTAGAAGGATATTAAATTAAATTATGTGAATGATACCACTTGAAGGAGTCCTCAAAAGATTACTCCCCCTAAATGAGTGTTCTCTTTAGAAAGAAGTTTCTCCCCCTTTTTAGAGATGAAGAGATACTCCCCCTGACAGAGATCCTCTACTTAGGAAAAATCATGTGAAAATTAGAGGAGCAAGACATGATTTGAAAAGACTAACTTCCCTTATGCATAGGTAACAGAATATGAGTTAATTACTTATGCATTTTTAGCAACATGGAAGCATATGATATGAAATATAGTCTAATCAAATATTGGAGAAGACATATAAATGATACTGAATGTAGTCTCAAAAGATACCAAATGAAGATCAATGGCGAGCTTGAGAGACATGAGAGTTCTTGGAGATTTTGCAGTGGAAGATTGTTGTCTTTCTCTGGGGACTTTATTTTCCTTACAATGAGACTATCACATGAAATAGACTTGAAAAGATGTTAGTCTCAAAGTGTTATATTATAGAGTAATCTCCCCCTAAAGGTGTGCATACAAGTTTTGAATACTTGTAGGAGACATGCACTTTGATTTGATATCAAGAGGGGCATATTATCCATAATCCAAACTTTGGCACATATAAGTTAAATGATACACTTTGTAGAAATCAAAATTTTCAATTTATGCATCATTTACTATTGAGTGATATAGAAGCTATGTGCCGTGCTTTAAATAAACATTTTAAACCATGTAGGTTTGCTTAAGTATATGAATTGAAAGCAAGCAATCCTACCATGTGATTTACCTAGTATGCATGATTTTAAACAAAAGTACATAACACATGTAATACTAGGCAAGAAAGGTAAACTAGATACAAGGTAAATAGATACGCATATCTAAAAACGAGAAATACAATAAAACTAGTTACCTTAGTCATGGGTGGGAAATTTGGGTCCAAAGTTTTCACTAACCCACTTGGCAATAAACTTGATCCAATATGATGTACCCCATGATATACATCCCAATTTTGCCAAGTCTCCAAATTTCCCGTTGACCTTTGGTCCACTCACTTCCCTTTCGGGATCCAAACCTTCTTGGTGCTTTTCATGGTTGAAATTATCTCTTTTGGCACCCAGATGCGTTTGGCCCCTTTTCCTTTGTTGGCTTGCTTGTTGGCCTTGATTGCTATCACCTTTCCGTTCTTTTTCTTCTTGATCAAATATGGTGTAGCATCCTTTTTGTTCACCTTTTTGATGTAGGTGTTGGAGATTTTGCTTGATGGCTTTTGCTTGAGCTTTTGCCTTTGTTTATCCCCAGTCATCGCCTTGCATTGGAAAGACTTGTGGCCTTCCTTGTGGCATAGCCTACAAATCACAGTTTCTCCCTCTACAGGCTTGTTCACTCCCGCAGTGGTGTTATCCTGTGGAGGTCGGATTTGTTTGGCTTTGCCTTTCTTGTCATACAAAGCCTTGCCAAGGCGAGCCACTTCTTGCTTTAATTGTTCATTTTCCTTTGCAACCTCATCCGAACATGTCTCTACAACAATATTCTCAACAACGACTTGGTTGCAGGGGTTAGAATCGTCAATTAAATCAAAGCAGGAAGTAGAAGCATCTTTCATAATTATTTCAGGTTTTTCAACTAAAGATGCTGCTGGGGTGCTACCAATGTTTTCTAGCTTAGTAGTTAGCTCATTATTGTGTATGCTAAGAATTTCCATTTTCTCTAGCAAATTTTCAATAGCTTCTTGGGAGCTAGCTAACTTAGCCTTAAGTTTTTCATTCTTTTTAATAAGGCTATCATCGGTAGCAGTGGATGGAGCACTAGATTCTAATAGCTCAATTTTAGTTGATAGCTCACTATTTAAGTTTGCAAAAGTTTCAAATTTTTCTAGCAAACCTTTGTAATCATTTTGAGAGCTAACCAACTTATTTTTCAAAGTTTTAAGTTGAGCTTTTTGCTTAGTGCAAACATCCTGGAAAAATTTTACGGCTTCCGCAAGCTCATCTAGAGAGGGCTTTCCCTCACCTTCATCATCACTACTACTTTCATCACTAGAGGATGGAATGCTTTTGTTACCTCTTGCCATAAGGCATTTGTGTGATGACCGTGATGATCGTGACGAGGACCGGTGGCTGCGCGTCCTTGGAGGTTCATCTTCACTTGAAGAATCATCCCAAGTTCTAACACTTGTTAGCGCCTTGCCTTTGCTCCTCTCCTTTTTGGGCTTGGCCATATTTGGACAGTTGTCCCTGAAGTGGCCCTTCTCCCCACATGCGAAGCATCCTCTCTTCCTTTGCTTTTTCCTATCAATGTTAAAGAGAAGATCCTCGACCTGCAGGGGCACACCCATTAGATTAATCTTGTGGATCATCCTCATTACCTTTCCGACGCGTCAGATTGTTTCTTCGTCCTCGGAGGATGATGTGCATGGTTGATTATCTTCATCATCATCACTTTCTTCTTCTTCATCTTCTTCGCTTGAGGAACTTGGAGTGGGAGCCTTCTTTTTGCCCTTTCTTTCATCACATGCAAAAGCATATGGTCTTGAGGAAGTTGGCTCCTCTCCCCGACTCATTTTTCGCGACATCTCAAAAGCCGCGATTTTCCCAATCACGATGGTCGGGGTCATGTTGCTCAAGTCCTCCATGTTGTGAAGGATGGTGATGATGCTCCCATATCTTTGTTGTGGTAGCAGGGAGATAATCTTCCTCACAATGTCCGCATCACCTAGCTTATTAATCCCAATAGAATTGAGCTCATTTATAATTAGATTCAAACGAGAATACATGTCTCTAACAAGCTCATCATCTTTCATAGCAAAGGAATTATACTCATTTAAGACTAGGCAATGTTTTTGCTCACGGACATTGGATGTGCCGTCATGGAGCTCATGCAATTTTAGCCAAATCTCATTAGCAGTTTTCAAGGTAAATACCTGGTTAAAAATATCCATGCTAAGAGATTCATACAAGCAGTTTTTGGCTCTAGCATTTAAATGGATTTCTTTTTCCTCACTCGTGGTGGGTTTCTCGGGATTCTTGAGGGGTTTCATCCCGTCACGAGTGACTCTCCAAACACCTAGATCAACGGCCTCTAGGTAACAAGCCATTCTAGCACTATAATATGGGAAGTTAGTGCCGTCAAAGTGTGGTGGCCTATGGGTATCCATCCCTTCCTCTAAAAAGCGTCGGCTCTTTTAGCGGTGAAGCTAAAGCGTTTCAAATGAGCCAAACCGGGCTCTGATACCACTTGTAGGAAACGGGTGACGCCTAAGAGGGGGGGTGAATTAGGACTTCTAAAACTTTTACTAAACTAGGCCACAATTAAATCCCTAGAGCAAAACCTATGCAAATAATCAAAACTAGAATGTGCAAACTAGGTTTTGTCTAAGTGTTGCTATCTCTACCGCAAAAGGCTAAGTTTCAATCTATACTAAATAAATATGACTACAAGATTGAAACTTAAATGCTTAATATAAATGCGGAATGTAAAGAGCTAAGTAGAGAAGCAAACTCTCGTGGATGACGCCGGTATTTTTACCGAGGTATCCGGAACCACGCAAGGTCCCGACTAATCCTCGTTGGTGCCCCTACGCAAAGGGAAGCCCACGCGAGGGCCAAGCACCACGGTCGAGTAACTCCGTAGAGAGCCGCGGGCCTTCTCCACGCGCAAGTGGTGCTCCGCTTCCGGCTCCTCTCGGACGCTCCCCGCCGTCTCCACTATCGAGCTTCCGGCCGAAACGCCGCGGGCCTCGTTCCCTCCGGTACACGGTGGCGGCCGTGACACAAACGCGGTTGTCACGGTCTCGCAAGACTCTCGCCCCACTCGGTACAATTACAACGACTCACGCAAGAGCCGAGGGGTTGTGAGGTTTATCTAAACTCACTCAACAATCTAGGGTTCACCTAGAGCAAGCGCTAAAGCGGTCTAACTAACCTAAGCACTTCGCAAAGCACCTACGCTAATCACCGAGTGATTCTATTAAGCACTTGGGTGTTTGAGCTCTTAGAAATGTGCACTATATGCCTTGGTATGTTGCTTGGGCTCTCACACTTGAGAATGGCCGGTTGGGGTGGTATTTATAGCCTCCACACCCCCAACTAGCCGTTGGACAGAAAGCAGCAGCTTTCTGTCGTCGGGTGCACCGGACAGTCCGGTGCACCACCGGACATCTACTGTGCAGTGTCCGGTGCACGCCACGTCAGCCGACCGTTGGCGCCTGTAGCAGTCGACCATTGGATCCGACCGTTGCCTTCTGCCCGTTGGCACACCGAACAGTCCGGTGCACACCGGACAGTCCGGTGCTACAGCCAGAGAGCGCCTGTCTGCGGCCTCTCTGTGCAGACTGTCCGGTGCCTCACCAGACAGTCCGGTGCACACCGGACACCGATGTCCGGTGCGCCACCAGGCGCTGGCTGACAGCCCTCATCTTGGATTTCTTCGCTGATTTCTTCGGGCTTCTTTGTTCTTGAGTCTTGGACTCCTATGCATCTTTTTATGTCTTCTTTTGAGGTGTTGCATCCTCATTGCCTTGGTCCAATTCTCTTCGCATCCTGTGAACTACAAACACAAACACTAGAAAACTTATTAGTTCACGGATTGTGTTGTTCATCAAACACCAAAACTCAATTAGCCAAAAGGCCCGGGGTCCATTTTCCTTACATTATGGTTAGAAAGAAACGGGGAAAGGTCTCGCAGGGGTTAAAGCTTATGCACTAATGATTAGTTAAATTATGCGCTCTAGTTCCAATTGGTTCTAACAAAAGAATTTAGTTATATGCACTAATGGAAACCTAGTTATTTTTAATTGATCAACATTAAACGAGATAAACAATTAACTATATGAATTAACTAGCGTAACGGAATTCTAAATTAAGTTTCCCATTTTATTAACATGAACAATGATTAGCCTGCCTAAAATAAAATAAATAACAATGATAACAGAAAGTAAAATAAAATAAAATAAAAAAAATAAAAGGGGGGGGGGGCGGTTGAACCGGCCAGGGGGCGGTTGAACCGGCCTGGGGCAGGGGCGGCTGGGCTGGGCGCGGGCGCGCAGGGGGCGGCCGAGCCGGGGCGGCTGGGCCGGCGGGGCGCGCAGGGGGGCGGCTGAACCGGGCGGCTGAACCGGCCGAGGCGGGGGCGCGCAGGGGGGCGGCCGAGCTGGGCGGCCACAGGGGCGGCCGAACCGGCGGGGCGCGGGCGCGGGGCGGCGGCGGCCGAGCCGGCCAAGGGCGACCGAGCTGGGCTGGGGCGGCTGGGCCGGCTAGGGCGGCCGAGGGCAGGGCGGCTGGGCCGGCCGAGGCGGGGGCACGCAAGGGGGCGGCCGCGGCCGAGCCGGCCGGGAGGGGGCGGCCGAGCTTGGCAGGGGCGGCCGAGCGGCGGCGGCCGAACCGGCAGGGCGGCTGGGCCGGGGAGGGGGGGAAGAGGAGGGGAGAGGGGAGGGGAGAGGGGAGGGGAGAGCTCACCGGGGGATGGGGCGGCCGAGTGACGGCGGCAGCGGTTGGGCCGGCGGCAGGGGGCGGCCGAGCTAGGGCAAGGGGCGGCGGCGGCTAGGGTGGGGAGGGAATGGGAGAAAGGGAGGGAGAGAGAGAGAGATAAGGGGAAGGGAGTGGGGGGGGGGGCGGCTGGGCCGGCTAGGCCCAAGAGGGGGGGGGGGGCGCGGGGGCGGCTGGGCCGGCGGGGGCGGCTGGGCCGGCCAGGAGCAGCCCACGGCGCGAGAGAGAGAAAAGGGAGGAGAGAGAGAAAGAAAAAGAAAAAGAAAGAAAAGGTTTCTTCTCATTTTCGAAATCCGATCTTCCTAGATGAATGCATTTACATTTTCAAACAACCCAAAAGAATGCATGGTTCGGCATGGTGCATCAAACAACATAAAGCAATTTAGGTTTTTTCTTTACACGGGAATTCCAAGCCGAATCCCGCTAACTTTGGAAAAGATCAAGGTCTAGCGAGGGGAAAAAAAGAAAAGGAAAGGGTAACGCCCGAATTTGGCAAGTGGAGAAAAGAAAAAAATTCAGCTGCAAAATTCGGGGCGTTACATCCACTACTGGACACGTTAGCGCATAGCTACGCCCCCTGCTGTACGTCTGGACTCTCTCCTTGCCTCTATAAAAGGGAGGTCCAGGGCCACCCTGAGGGGGTTCGCGCGAGGGAAGCGGCGGACGAACTCTGTGTCTCTCTCTCTCTCATGCGACGCGCTTGTAACCCCTACTACGAGCGGCACCCCTGGTGCAGGATAATACAAGGCTTGTCCCACCTCTTGTGTTCCATCCCGCGCCAACCTATCTGGGCAGGGGCACGCAGCGATTTCACTGGTCGGTCCAAGGGCCCCTAGGTCCGAGACGCCGACAATTTAACTTGCTATTCTAATAAATATCGGATGAACAAATAATTAACTAACCAATTAAAACTTGTGTCATGACAAAATAATGTTACTAATATGAAATTGACGTTGCTATATAGTTGACACGACCAAAACGAGTAGAAACCGATTTACGATGTATAATATATTGAATAAATAACAATTCACGGATTATTAACGACGCGGCATATGAGAGCTACTGAACACATGTCGCGATTACACTAAGTAAGAATCAAATCAAAAGCATTTAAGTTAGTACTAGTCATATTAACATTTATTTATAAAGGGCAAGCTAGAAACCCTAAATAAAATTTGATTAGAACACCAATTTAATAAATATTAGTTAAACAAGTATTTGATGAAATATTTAAAACATGTGCCATGAATAAATAATGTTATTAGCACTTAGACGATATATTACTACGAAACAAACGCAATTGGAACAGACTAAAGTAAACTTTTGACGTAAAAGATATGAATATTTAATAAATGAATGGCCTATTCGTAATTAGTTTTATATTTTGAGGACTAGCAAATAATTTTCACAAGTCTCAGAAAATAGTATATTAATTCTGAAAGTGTAAGGGGACTTTTGCGCAAAAGGATTAGGGCCGTGGTTGTTTGGTGACGTGGCTAATTTATATTAGCTAGAGACCGACCACACCAAAAGTGATAGCAGAAACTCCTCGCACGTAGCCATGTGAGGGGACCGGTTTCCATTTGCTGGTTGCATGCAGCAATGCACCATATCGTGGGGAGATGAGATGAAGTGATGAACGACATGCAAGTGGGGCCTCGCATTTTCTTTTTGACAACATATCTAGTGCATATGGAACATTGGTGCATATGGTGCACATATTAAATTATCATCACTCATTTTAAATCTAACGTCTCTATTTGTTTGGTACATTTTACTAAGGACACCCTTCAACGTGGTGGTGTGTAGTGGTGGAAAGTGTTATTTGTAAATTGAATAATCAACTAGATACGTTAGATCTAAAATGAGTGGTGATGATTTAATATGTATACCATGTGCACCAGTCTTCTATGTGTACCAGATATGTCCCCTTTCTTTTTTTACCTGTGAACGAACCGCATAGGGAGCGGGACCACGTCGGCTGGGCGGTTTCTCCTGTTCCCTTTACGACGCGCGTGCGCGCGTGCAGGCGCCAGGTAGGACCGTTCCTGGCTTTTCAGGATCTACTGCGAAATTCTATATAGAGGTACTATCCACACATAAATATATATAACTATACATATATCACCAAATATTTAGTATATAAAAATTATTATGCACTGCTTTAAAGTTTATAAGATAACATATATAAAATATATCAAAAAACACTTACTTGTTATATGATATTATTAAAAATATCTTCTAACATTTTGTGATACAAAGTCATCGCTTATATCATCGAGATCAATCTAATCCAACAACTTTTTTCGATATATAGAATCACCAAGCCATTTAACATCTCTTGAGTTATTATTGACCATAAATAGTTTATAAAAAAATTTTAATTTTAAAAAGCTTCTCTATACCGAAGCAACCATCATATGTATAGTTTATAATACTCTCTCTATATCAAAATAAAATTTGTTTTACTTTTTTAGTGAATTTATTATCATCAATATAAACATAAAAATTAAGAGCTAAACCAAATATTATTTTAAAACAGACGGAGTATTCGATAAATAATTGAGACACTAGTTTAACAATATAAATAAGACTAGTCGATAACTTGATAGCACATCGTTTTTTTGCGTATTTATGTTTAAAATAAATAAATTTAATAAAAAATGCTATCCAGTGCCCTCTTTTTTTGGGCCCAATACGGCCGCACCCACGGCACCCCTCAGGGCCCGGCCCTGCGTGCAGGCTGGGTGGAGCTCACCGGCGGCCAGGACTGGGCAGCGGCAGCTGCAGCTGCTGCTTGCGGGAAGAGGGCGCGCGGGGCTACTCACCGGCCGAGGCAGCACAGCTTGGTGGCAAAGTGACACGCAACGCAAGGGAAGGGGTGTGGAGGCAGCTCGCCGGGGACGGAGACTGCGGGGGGCTGGCTTCTACCTTTGGAACAGCAAGGGAGGGAGAGGTTTCAGCCACCATGGCTCTTTGGTCGAACAGCAGGTCGTGGAAAGGGGTGGAGGCTGAACCCCACGCTAGTGCGCCGCTCTGGTGGGTACACATGCTAGGTGGAAAAAGGGGGCCTATGGCCAGGGGCTTCGCCGCTGCGGCAGCACATACGAGAGGGCCAAGCCGGTGGCGGGCTGCACGCAGTGGACAAACACAGTTTCTTTACAAGTGCAGTAGGGGAGGCTCGGCGTCGCACGTGAGGATGTAAGGGAAGAATAAACAACGAACCATAAATTGAGAGAGATTAGACGAAAGACTCACCAGGAACGAGGAAGATGGCTGGAGCGCTGAAGCAGACAAGGATCATTAGCGGCTGCACACCGGATGGCACGGGGAATAATAGTTGCTATATGTGCAACACAAGGGAGGAGACCAGGTACGTATTTATAGGGAGAAGGTGTAGGAGGCGGTTACCGATTTTGTCGTGGCACACGTCCTGACCGAATGAGGTGGTTGCACGCAGAGCACGATGCAACATGTGCAATACACACGAATGACGTGCGAATCAGTACGCGACCACACGTGAAACAACAGTATGCGACACGCGCAAGCTCGACAACGAGGGCATGAGCTACGACGCACAACACGAATGCGCTAGTGAGGCGACGATGGGGCTGCGCGTAGGGGTAGACTGGGGATAAACGAGGATCACTGACGCGAGCAGCATGCCATTCATGAGAAGAAGCGGTTCGATGATCTCGCGAAAAATGACACGAGATAAACAACTGAAATCAGATTTTATGCACCACTGAAAATCAGTTGCCATGCTTTTCTGCCCATAATAGAGGATGAGAACTGCTGTTACCCGTCGTGTAAAAGAGCAAGTATCCTCGACAGACATAAGCGAACAGCAGTTCTCATCCTTCTTCCTGTATTTTTTGCTTGAAGGTGATCTGTTTTTTGCCAAAACACAATGAAAACTGAAATCTGATTTCAGTTGAAAAACTGCATTTTCCTTTTAAAGAAATACAATGTTCTTATGTATGTCGAGGATAGATTCTTATGTCTTGTTCTTATGTTCATGTTCTTATGTCTTGTTCTTATTTTTTCCCTAATAAAACTTTTTATATGACATATGTTGAGCTTGTGTGTATTGGGGTTTTTTGTATTGGGGTATAAAGTTTATATGCATTCTTCCGGTATATATCGGTTGATGCTAATTCGTAGAAAAAATGATAGTGGGGAGGCTTGGATGGTAGTATACTTTGAGTTCGGTGCACTTGCATCCGTTCACAATTCTCTTTGTCATCTGCTTCTCTTCATGTTCTTTTCCGAATATACCATTCAACACAAAGGCAAACACTCTTAAGTGCTTATCTTAATGTTCTTCTCCAATTATATCGGTTGCTCTGTGAGACAACCACTCACTTTGAATTTCTTAACAAGCATTTGCAGTTCTCTGTAGCCGTCCCATAGTACCTCTGGCGTCAACAAACATGAAACCAGTTATTCTTACCCATTGATGAACACATGTATATAACAACCTAGGGAGACTGAATGCATAAGCTCGCTTTAAATCAGAACCTCGATGACAACATGATGACTGATTAGATTAAATGGCTTTATAAAGTATACTACATGATAATTGATCAAGTTGCATATGCCAACATCACATTTTTGAACCGCGAAAGTATGACATGTGTTTCATTTAAATTTAAATTTTAAATTTTGTTAAAGGCTACAAGGTTTTGATGGAACCGGTCGTATTGAACCGAGAAAGAGACGCAGCAGACCGCATAAAACGGAAGCCTATGTAAGTTATCACATAAAACTATTTACACAAAATTTGTCTATCAAAGAAATGACCGTTATTTAGTCGTATGTTTAATATAGCTACAGGTTGTTCGACGACTACCGTGATGAAGATTTTTATGGGCTACCTCGGAAATACAGTATTGTCGCTCGGGTAGAAGTTAAATTCCCGATTGAACGACGTTATCGTGATAGACAACATTTCATTTTGTCTGACATCCATGTAAGCCAACAATTATTTAAGTTTCATTTACAAAGTTACACGATCTTCATACCATCGCCTCTTCTCCTACTGAAATCCTGCTGAAATAATATTAGGGAGCCAAGATCGAGGCCATAACATATGTGTCCGTGACAGTGAAACATTTCAACAATTTGCTCCATGAAAAGCATGTTTACAATATGCATAACGTAAAGTTTGGTCTTCATCCGGGTGCATTTAATTTTCGACATCTAAATGGTCCCATGGAATTGTATTTCAACCAACAAACTATCGTGGAGCCATACACTGTTCCAATTCAAATGCCGCCATTCCCAAAACATATATTCTTCAACCTTGACGATATTGCTGAGTTGCCAAACAGGACTTTAGTCGGTAAGAGTATATCGATCTTGGCCCAATTTTTAAAATATCGTTTACACAAAATTTAGTATTAATCCATTTATAAATTGTTATTTTTGTAGACATTATGGCTATTGTAGTCCACATGGATACAATTCATCGCACAATGTGGGGCCCTTTCAGGAAGATTGTTATAATGGATGCTAGGTATATTCCATTAATTGTATATGTCAAATCAATATATATTACTAACCAATTCTTATCAAAATGAATGTCGTAGGGGGTCTTTACATATCATTAAAGTTTGGGGTGACCTACTAAACAAAAATGCACTCCGCTGGGCGTTGGCTAAGGAGGATTATGGCATAATAATTGGGACTATGTTTAGGCGGTTCAGAAGACAAGGTACAACATGTCTTTACGCCTTGCAAACACATCTGTCAATAAGTTTTGCTTTATAATGATTCATAACAGAGATTTAAATGTGTAATTCTAGAGTTCCTCGAGTCTTCGGATCATACCGCAATACACTTCAATCCATTCCATCACTACACCCACTATTTTGGACGTAAGTATATTCTTAAAAATTAGTTACTTTTAAATCGTGATTGTTCTCATTAAATCATGAACTTCGTGTAGATGTGATTAATTGTGCCATTCATTGCAGCAATTCAAAAAGCTTTGGTGGCGCGGAACAATCGTCAGTTTGCTGTTACATTTCTTGAAGAGCAAAGGCGTAGATAGATTCTACAATTTCAAAAAGAGAAATAATGTTTGGAACTATATTTAGGCCTAGATAGATTCTACAATGTAACAATACATGTCGTACTGTTATTGATCAACCAAAAGCAACATGAGGCTGAATTGTAATATCTATGACATGGGTTTAATAAGAGATAGTTTGTGAATTTTTTTGTTCCCATGATTAATAAATATTTTGTGCGAAAAATTGAATTTCCGTAATAATCTGAATGGGTTACAAATATTTATATAATGCAAACAAACACTAAATATGAACAAAATTAATGCATTTTGTTGGACAGCCCTGATCACCTCAAAATTTAATGAATACAGAGTGTGGACGTTAGTGGGAGCCTTTGCAAGTTCGAATTTTCCTTCTTTAAACAGTCTGTTACCCTCAGAAAGTCCTCCAGCTCAGAACTAGATGTTAATCAACTCAAAATAACAAACCAGTCAATGCACAAGGCGAAGTATTTGACAGAAGATACACAATCTACATGTGTCATGTAACTAAGTACTGGTTGAAACACAGGACAGAAACCACCGACAAATTCAGAATCAGCTGACAGACTATGCTTCAATGCTTTCACATATTCACTACTGACATCTTAAACAAAATTGACCATCTTCAGAAACATGGTTGTATTTCTATCAAGCACTCAAAAAGGCAGTTAACAGTTTGCTCAAATGAAAACAAAACAAAAAAAAGTTATATAATTCATATATGGACATTTTGAAGTATAAACATTTAAGCAAAAAAAAGTAGAATGCAAATGGTTGTCTGTGAACCTGTTTGTTCGAATATTCTGTGAACCTTGGTGTGTTTGAGAACTATGTGTACTGTTTATACTGTGTGACAACAACAAATATGTTTATGTGTGTACTGAACATATCACTTTGTAAATGTGTGCAAATTGATACCTATACACAATAGACAAACGATATGTCTAAATTGTGGTTGTACAGAGTACTATGTGAAAACTTATCTAAGCCATTCCACTGTCCATAATAGGGTTTCCTTATGGAGAACGGAGAACCAACAGAAACAGATCAGATTGAACATAATGATGGTCGCACACCATTAACAGACATCTCAAACACTATAGGTAAAGGTTATTACACGCGTGTCGATTAACGTTTCAAACGTAGTCTGTAGGGGAACACTAATACACAAAGTTATATTGTAGCTGATGAAAATGGATCAAAATCGCTTGGTCCAAATGTCGATGCTAAGGAACGTAAGAGGCAAAGGGAAAGGGAAAGATATGCTGCGATGACCGTTGAACAAAGAAACGAGAAAAATAGAAAGCGTCGTGAAGTAAGCCAACGAAATAAAGGACTTGCTATACAGGCAGAGGCATCTAGAGGTGATGAAAAAAGTATAATTTCAAATTGTTATTATTATACCTATATACATGTACCTTATACAAAGTTGACGTGTATTCTTTTGTATATGGGTGATATACAAAGAAGACATTAATATGAAGACATTTGAGACAGTTAGCTTTGAAACAAATGGCTGTAGCGCAATTGATTTCACAAATTTTGCAACACAAGGTAATAGGGTATACCAATCACAATTTTTTTCACCCATCGTTTTTATAATACATATTTGTAGCCATGAAAATCATTTTGCCGCTGTTGATTTGGCAGTTCCAAATAATAACACTTCACCGACCGATAATATTATCGAACGAGAAAGGCAAAGGCATAGAGAAAGACGTGCAAAAATGTCAGTAGACCAAAGGAACGAGTTGAATAGGAAGCGTCGTGAGGCGCGACAACAAAACAAGGGACAACATATGATGTCCACTATGTCAGGAGGTGATGAAACACGTCAAATTTAAATTAATTTTTATGTGCATAAACCTACACTTAGAAAGTAATGTGTTCATTGTTTTTTAGATGTAGACGAAAAAGTAAGTGTGAATCAAGATGATGATAGCGATTGGTTGCATAGGAATGATACATTCAAGGCAGACGATGTTTTCACAACCAGAGACCTTCTGGCACCAGGTACATGACTGTTCACTCAACTAAATTAGCAAAACAGCTGATTTCTGGCGGTTTAACGTATACATGCTTTATTCCAGGCGGTGTTCATGAAACTGTTGGTAACACACCCAACCATAATTTGGAAAGGGTCGCCTACTTTAGAGAGCGGTACAAAAACTTAACTCCCGCCGAGATGGAGTTTAGGCGTGAACGCCTTAGGTTGTGTGATAATACACCAAAGCGGAAAGGGTCAAAGTTAGAGTATATAAGAAAACGTAGAGCACTGTTGGCTGACACATTGAGTCAGGAGTCAATCGCCATGGAGTCCCCAACATATACCCCTGAGGTTGTACACCCTACAACAAATGCAATTGAACCTGATGGATTCGTAGTTACCCCCTGCGACTGGGTTATCCCTGAAATCGCCGGTAACCCGTTCCTGCCAGCTCCAACACAGACTGAGGATGCCGATTCACCGCATATGTCTACTGGACCACTAAGACGTAAACATGTGCCACGTGGTGAAAGACAAGCTATCTTAGCCCGTCGAAACCGGCAATTTGAAGCATCCATTTTAAGGAACATGGCTACTACGACTGAGGATACTATCAGTGATGTTGGTGAAGGGGCTGATTGTACACAACCCCATATGACTACAGAGAACAACAACAATGGTAATTACTATTATTGTTTTCAAGTCGGATGAGTTGTTGGTCATTTTGGCTGACCGACTTGGACGATTAATCGTGACCAGTCTCGATTGATCGGATGACTTGAAAACAATGATTATTATCCTATCTTAAATGGATGCAGCATGACGACGATAGCGTGTAGTTCGACTAAACGTGTGTTTCCATCAGTACAATGTAGGAATCAATGTCATGGTGATATCGTGGCAACAAATGGGGTTGCAAGTATGACCGAACAAGGAAGTGGGGTGGATCATACCCAGTCGAAGCCAAGGGTCATTTCCAATGGTAATTGTTAAGAATCTTTATTCAGTTTACATATTTTTCCCAACCCTGTTATCCTGATGCCCTTGTATTTTATCGGGCTTGTATTTTCACGTTCCAGTTGATGACGATGACGGTGTCGTATTTGAAGACGATGCTGATGAGAATGAGGGATACCTATTCGCTGGGCAATGTACTAATTCCAATCTTTTTATGGTATGATACCAATGCTTATATAGATACATATGTCTTACTCATTGTTTCCAAAAAATATCAGATGAGGATACCGATGAAGATATAGAGATCGATGGTAGTCAAGATGAATCGACTGACACTGATGTTCCTGATCCGTATGACAAGGTGTACAGCAACATCCCTGAAGAAACACATATGCTCAAGACTGTTCCCAACTGCGGTTATTGCACCGCGAAGAAGTTTGAGTATGAGACACCTGGTTTTTGTTGTCGTGGTGGGAAGGTTGAGCTAGCCCCACTGGAGACCCCTCCCCAACTCAAGAGGTTGTGGGATAGTGCAGACTCTGATGCTAGGCACTTTCGTGATAACATTAGGTTTTTTAATGGCCATTTCTCTTTCACTTCCCTATACTGTTGCCTCGATAGTATGACAACTAATGTAAGGGATTCTGGTATATACACGTTCCGAGCACAGGGCATGATGTACCACAATATAAAGTCATTTGGTAAGGAAGGTGGGGCAGAGCATAAACACCTTGAGCTATACTTTTATGATGATGATCCCACACTCGAGCATCGGTACCGTAAGTGTCGCGAAGAGCATCAACAGAAAGACAAAGAGGTTATTCGATAGATAGTCGACATACTACGTGGAAACCCGTACTCCGAGCACCTTAGGACCATGGGTCACGTTGAGAACCTTGATGACTATCGTATCGCGTTGAACCTAGACCAGACGTTGAACCAGAAGACATATAACACACCTCTCACTTCGGAGGTGGCCGCTGTCTGGATCGATGGGAGTGAAGGGCGAGGCCAGTTCAGCAAGAGTGTTATGCTCCATGGGAAGGACAGTTCAAGCCACTGCATCCGCTCATACCATGGATGCTACGATGCACTATCATATCCATTGTTCTTCCCTAGAGGCGAACTTGGCTGGCACGCAAATATCCCAAAGGTTGGAGTATCCATGGACGAAGTGGATGCATATCGTGCGACACATAGGGCAAGTAATGCAAATGATGAAGATGCGGGTTAGTTGTTTGTTTAAATTTTGATATATTTGCGCATTATTAACTATGTTTTCAGCATCACTCACTTTATAATCCTTGCGTTTGCAGAATCTCCTAGCCATTTATGTGTGTCTGTACGTGACTACTACTGCTACAAATTTCAGATTCGCCCCGGGGTATTCAATCCAATACTTCATGGAAAGCGGCTTTTCCAGCAGTTCGCGGTCGACACGTACATAAAGATTGAGAGCTCTCGTTTAGATTACATACGCAATAATCAGGGTCGGTTAAGGGCAGACCTGTACCAGGGCTTGGTGGATATCATGCTAGATGGAGATATTAGAGCAGAGAATGTTGGCAAGCGAACTGTGTTGTCGACGTCGTTTATTGGCGGTCCTCGTGACATGAGACGTCGGTATATGGATGCTATGGCTCTGGTGCGGAAGTTTGGAAAACCAGACATATTTCTTACCATGACATGTAACCCTAACTGGGATGAGATAAGGAGGGAGCTTCTCCCTGGGCAGACGCCGCAAGATCGTTCGGATCTTGTAGTGCGTGTCTTTCATGCGAAGCTACAAGAGTTAAAGCATAGGCTGACTAAACAAGATATTCTTGGTAAGGTCCGAGCCTACGTCTATGTCGTGGAGTTTCAGAAGCGGGGTTTGCCGCATGCCCATTTTCTACTCATAATGCAGAGGAAGTACAAGCTCACATGTCCTGAGCAGTACGACCTTTTGATCTCAGCCGAGATCCCAAGCAACAAGTACCCAGAACTACGAAAGATGGTTATCAAGCATATGATGCATGGCCCGTGTGGGTCGCTAAACCCTAACTGCCCATGCACTAAGGGTCGTAAATCGTGCAAGAATCATTACCCTCGGCCTTTCAGTGACACAACGTTGCAAGGGAAGGATTCGTACCCTATTTACAGACGTCGTGATGATGATCGTAAAGAAAAGGTCCGAGGGTGCGAACTGGACAATAGATGGGTTGTCCCTTATAACCCATACCTCCTTCGTCTCTTCAACTGTCACATCAATGTCGAGGCATGTGGGAGCATCAAGGCTGTTAAATACCTGTTCAAGTACATATACAAAGGCCATGATCGTGCGTCTGTTGTTATGAGAGATGCGAGCAAGGAATACGATGATGTTGATGAGATCAAGCAGTATAGAGATGCAAGGTGGGTGACTCCTCCAAAAGCCTTGTGGAGGATATACGGCTTTGAGCTTAGCCAGATATCTCCACCTGTGATGCAGCTGCAACTCCATCTTCCAAACATGCACATGGTGGCGTTTCACGAGCGGCAAATGGTCGAGTGAGTCGTCAACCGTCCAGGTGTTGATAGGTCAATGCTCACAGCATATTTTGAGGCGAATAGTCTTCACGAGGAGGCTCGTGGCATCCTATATCGTGACTTCCCTGAGTGGTACACTTGGCAGAGTGGTAAGGGTAAAGTATGGCAGCGGAGGAAACGAGATACAGGCGGACAAGTCGGTAGGATAGTCTCTGCTCATCCGGCTGAGGGGGAGCGCTACTATCTTCGTGTTCTCCTAAACCACGTGACTGGTGCCGCCTCCTATGTGGATCTAAGGACAGTTGATGGTGTCACCCTACCCACTTTTCGTGAGGCAGCAGAGAGAAGGGGACTGCTTGAGTCGGACAACACACTAGATGAGTGTCTCACTGAACGTGCTCTTTTCCAGATGCCATCGGCGCTGCGACGGCTTTTTGCCACAATACTGGTGTACTATGAGCCAAGCGATGTGGCTGTACTCTGGCAGAAACACAAAGATTCTATGTCCGAGGACTACCAACACAGGAGTCAGAACAAAACTCATGTTGAGCAGATGGTATTGATTGACATTAGGAACATGCTGCAGTCAATGGGAAAGGACATAAATACATTCCCTCTACCTCCTATCATCGACGCGTATGACGATGCTATTGGTACTGCTAGGGAGGTTTACGAGGAGGAAAGTATCCAACCGACAGCGGGAGATGTGGCTCTTAAAGACTCTCTTAACGAGGAACAGAGGGCCGCCTATGATAAGATTATGTCTGCCGTTGACACCGATCAGGGCGGGTTGTTCTTTGTGGATGGACCTGGTGGCACCGGTAAGACTTATCTATACAGAGTGTTGCTCGCGACGCTACGCAACCAGGGCAAGATCGCAGTGGCAACAGCTACATCTGGCGTTGCGGCTTCCATAATGCCTGGAGGAAGAACCGCCCATTCACGCTTCAAGATACCACTCACTATTGACGATGGCGTTGTATGTAGCTTCACGAAGCAGAGTGGAACAGCAGAGTTGCTACGGAAAGCATCTCTCATTATCTGGGACGAGGCTTCTATGACTAAGAGACAAGCCGTGGAGGCACTGGACAATAGCATGCACGATATAATGGGTCGCCCTGCACTACCATTTGGTGGTAAAACCATTGTCTTCGGTGGAGATTTCAGACAGGTCTTGCCAGTTGTTCGTAAAGGGTCAAGGGCTCAAGTGGTCGCGTCTTCATTACGGATGTCTTACCTATGGGAGTCCATGTCCCACTTAAAGCTTGTTAGCAACATGAGAGCAAAAAACGACCCTTGGTTTGCGGAGTTTTTGTTGCGCGTAGGCGGTGGAACTGAGGACACAAATAGTGACGGCGACATTCGTCTTCCTGACGATGTGTGTGTGCCTTACAGTGGGAGTGATAGCGATCTTGACAACCTAATAGACTTCGCTTTCCCAAATCTCAATGAAAATATGTCTGATTCCACCTACATCACTTCAAGGGCGATACTGTCAACACGTAACGACTGGGTGGATATGATAAATGCTAAGATGATTGATCGTTTTCAAGGGGAGCATATGGTGTACCATAGTTTCGATAGCGCCATGGATGATCCCCATAACTACTACCCACCTGAGTTCCTAAACACATTGACGCCTAATGGGCTGCCACCTCATGTTTTGAAGCTCAAGATTGGATGTCCTGTTATATTGCTCCGGAATATAGACCCTGCAAATGGACTTTGCAATGGCACCAGGCTGGTCGTTCGTGGCTTCCAAAGAAATAGCATTGACGCAGAGATTGTACTGGGTCAACATGTTGGAAAACGGATTTTCCTACCGCGTATACCGTTGTGTCCCTCCGATGAAGAGATGTTCCCTTTCCAGTTCAAAAGAAAGCAGTTTCCTGTACGGCTTAGCTTTGCAATGACGGTTAACAAAGCACAGGGTCAGACTATTCCCAATGTTGGTGTATACTTGCCTGAACCAGTGTTCTCCCATGGTCAACTATATGTTGCTCTATCTAGAGCGACAGCCCGATCGAACATAAAGATTCTTGTCATTCCAGCCGTCGATGGGAGGAAAAAGTCAAGGAAGGGTGTAAAGAAAAACCCCACCGTAGATTGTGGGACATATACCAAGAACATCGTCTACAAGGAGGTCCTAACAAACTAGACCCATATACGAGTGAAACAGAACTCAATATGTTGCATGCTAAATACATGTAAATGCACGATGCCCTTTGGTGTATAACTGATTTCAGAATCGTTTTGTATATATCCTATGTTTTATGATAACTGATTTCATGATCGTTTTGTATTTGTATATATATGTGGCTCATGCTGTTTACCATTGGTTTGCTGCAAATTGAGATTCTGTAAATAGAATTGGCTGATCGTGTTTTTCTACAGAACTATTTAGAACCCATAGCTCTTATTAAATAACAATAATAATAAGGTAACCAATAGATACTAGGTAAGTGCCCGTGCGTTACAACGGGAACATATAATACCACAAAACCCAAGGCTAACCAATACCCATCATATTTGTAGTGTAATTCGACCAACTTATTTAATTTGACAGCTATCGCTATCTGGATGCATTAGCTACTATAACTCAATCATCACGTTAGGTATATTGCGTTAGCTAATATGATATATCTTCACGATTAATGTACATAAAGATTTCTAGCAAAATTCACTGTCATTAGCTACTATGACCCACAAAATTCACTGTTTAGCTAAAACCTCTAGCAACTAAACGATGAATAACTGTCATGATACAAATATATATTGCGTTTAGCTAAAGTCCTAGGAAAATAATACATGTAAGTATTCCCATTCAGACAAATTGGAGTTCTCAGGCAACTTTACCCACACTGGAAACATGAGGAGGGCCACAAGTGCCACCTTTGGTTTGGAACAAATCAAGCACAAGCAGATTTATCTCAGCCACCACCACCACCATCAGCATGGTCAATTTTCAGAGCCTGAGCCCACACTTGGGAGACTCCATCAGACTCAGGCGCTGAACTGGCCGGCTTCCTTGGCTGGGTGCCGCCTTTGTCGAACAGACAGTCCTCACCTTCCTGCCCAGGCAATTCCAGTTTTATTTAGCACTGTTAAGTAGGAGAGATTTGTTTAGAGCAACAATGTAACCCAGTTTTATTTAGTTAGCGTCAGTTTATGAATGCCTTACTTGGATCATGGACTGAGCACATGTAATCCACTGCATATAAGTTGAAGTAATCCCAAGAGGATTAGCAAAGAGTTTTGCAACCCCCATCCATTACCTTAAGGACACCCCGTTGCATGAAGACCACTTCTCCAATCGGCCTTTGATGAAAAGGGAAATGTTCTTCAATAAATTACCAAAGCAACACAAAAACAACATGGATCTGTTCTGTTAAACCTCAATAGAGCTCACACCTTAGTCCAGCAGCAGCACTCCTCTGACTTAGCTCCAAAGCTATTTCATGGCTCAATTGTGTCTGTCCATCTGCTCTGATTGCCTTATAGTATGATAAAAATAATAACCTGGGAGTAGCAAGCCGATGAAGCCACAATTTGCAGCCTCCACCTTGATCTTTTCCATGGGTTCTAGATGCCAGCAGGCTTCACCGTGGAAAACCTTTGCATTCCTGTCTGTCAAGGTCGACCAGCTAGCGAGTAGTAAAATGCAGTAGAATATTGCCATCACAAACAATATGCAACCCAGTAAATCACAGAATAATTTCTGCACTATTAATTTATTGCGTACATAGTCAAATCACTCTCTTGGCTGTTACTATTTGCACTCTTGGTGGCAGTAAAACAAATAATGCTTTTTGCACTGTTAAGTAGGAGAGATTTGTTTAGAGCAACAATGTAACCCAGTTTTATTTAGTTAGCGTCAGTTTATGAATGCCTTACTTGGATCATGGACTGAGCACATGTAATCCACTGCATATAAGTTGAAGTAATCCCAAGAGGATTAGCAAAGAGTTTTGCAACCCCCATCCATTGCTCTTTTGAAGACTTACACACTTCTGAAATTTTTATCTTCAAAGTGGAGGATCTTCCATGCACTCCACAGCTCTCTGATTGATAAGGATTCAGATCACCTCCCATGATGGAGACCTTCTCTAATGAATAGAGCTGGGAGTCCTATTTATGGTCTGGATGGTACTGACAGCCACTACTGTTTACCTTATGATTGCCACTGATCTTCGAAAATGGGTTGTCAAAAATGCAGAACCTCTGGTGGGGACAAGAACACTATAAAATAACAGATTGTAACTGTCTTAAAGTATTGTTGAGTTTTGGATCATTTGCGAAATTAGCAATATTAATTTTTATGCATCTAACAATTTGTAATGCATGGCGAAGCACGGGCACTGACCTATATTATGAATGTAGGTTTTTGTTCCGCGAGAATGGAATCTCTATTTGTAGGCTTGTCTCATAACAAGCCAAAAAATTCGGTGGCAACCGCAATAGTTCGAGAAGGTATTATAATTTTCATAGTCTGTATGGATCAATTTGTTTTTAATGACTGTTTGCTCCTACACTATAACTAATTTTAGTTTTATCTCATGACTGGTTGCTCGTAGACTATATTTGCACGCAAGGTGATCTTGCTCTCATCGATTTTATTAAGGAAATCCCTTGTGAATCAAGGGTAGAAGTCGTGCTTATTGATGATGCCTTTGTTGAAAGGAAGTGGATGGAGTGTTTATTTCAGCCGAACGCATATTTAGGTGACGAGGTAATCCATGCTTAGTTTTTATATTTGGCGACGTTGTTATGTATAAGTTTTTTTACTCATCCTGGTATTTTTAACCACAACTTACACACTTGCAGGTTATAGACTGTTACATTAATTTGATAAAAGCTCAAAAGCATCTAAAGTGCCGATCTGGAGGTCGCGTTCACATAGAAAATGCTTTCCAGTTCAATTTCCTGAAGAGAGATGGTGATGTTGAAATTAAAACAGAAGAGCTATATCCAAATAAAGACATGACACAAATATGTAGCGCTGAACGAAGGGTGTTACTTTACTTAGACCATGACATGGTACATATGAGTTTGCAATCTGAACATTTAGTGTATATATGTATTTTATTCTTATGCAAGTATTTATAACTGTTTTGTAGGTGTTTATTCTGATAAACATTCGAGAGACGCACTGGTATCTTGCCGTGATCCATGCAAGAAATATGGAGATACAAGTGCTCGATTCACTTGGTACTTCACAAGACCGCAAAGACCTCACTGACTCTGTGAGTATGCACAAACTAAACAATTATGAATTCAATATTAACTTATCTCAATTTCTAATTTTGTTTTACAATATATAAAGATTAAAGGACTGCAAAGACAAATAGATATGATATCTCAACGTAAGGAGTTAAAAGACCACAGGTGGCCAGACCTCCAAGTTGCTTCTTGGCCGCTCAGAGAAATAGACATGGGATATGCAAAGCAGACAGATAGGTACGTCCTAAAATCTTCTTTACCAATTTCTTCATTCATACTAAACTTTATGTTGATATTAATGTATATTGTAGCTCTTCATGTGGCCTCTTTCTTTTGAACTATATCGAATACTGGACAGGGGATGAACTGTCTGACAGTTTTACCCAGGTATATTATTACTACTACGACATATATGGACATCTACAGTCAGTGTTACATATATCATGCTAAAATAATTGTTTCTTATTTGTAGGATGACATGTCACACTTTAGGAAAAAAATGGCTGCTATATTACTATCTTCAGACCTGAATAAGAGAAGGGGGTGTCTGTTATACAAAAATGAAAAAGAAGATGACTCTGAAAGCCCATCAGATGTTGAGATATTAGAAAACCCAACAGATTCTAATAAGAGGAAACTACTCCACATGCTTGATGATAGCGAAGTAGTGTATGAAGATGGGGAAGGCCCTATTACTCAAGCAGACTTGCAAAGGTGGTTTGTTGATGATTGGGATAAAAGAGCTCCTGTAAAAGTCTCTACCGATGGGTGCACAAATGACTTTTTAATGGTTGGTCTTTCCACAAAGGACATGCCAGTGACCAAAGCCGATTCAATAGATGTTTTATGTGATTATATCATGGCAATAGAAGACGATACGACACTAGAGTAAGTGCTCATTGATTTATTTATTTTATGTATATCAACTACTTAGATACTTGATATAGACTTTCGTCATGCTACATTACAGGAGAACATGGGTGCGAAGTTTCAATCCTTTTAAGATAGAAATATCTGTCAAAGACCTGCAAAACATATTAACGATAAATCAAGATATGATTATAAGATGTTTTGACATGGCTGTTCGGCTGCTTGCCAATAAAGAGTCACGTAGGCCGAAAGAAGAAATCATAAATAATAGAAAGCATTATATGGACATGCGTTTTTGGGTAAGTTTGTTTCTAATTATTAATGTATTAATATATAGTATCTACATCTAATCCTCATGTGGACATGTATATATACCGTCCAGACAATGGTTGGTTATGGTAAACTTCCAAAGTACCATCAGGATCCTACAATAGAAGAGTTAGCCAAAACACTCGATTGTTGGCCATCAATGAATTATTATATCACGGGTTGTAGATATGTAAGTATGTGTTCATTTCGAATGTATTTATAAAGGACACTTCTGTTGTAGGATCCTAATGACTGATATTTTGCAGGTTCTCATGCCATGGAAATTCAATGGATGTCACGCCCTTTTCGTAATAGATCATGTTAAAAAGCATGTGACTTTTATCGACTTTACACCGACTCAAGATTGGTGTAAACACATGCCATACAAGAGGTTCGCGGAAGCGATTATCATGGCCTCAAAAAAATATAAGATTGCTTACAGCAAGAAACGTTCTGGATGGGCGGAGGATATCTTTAAGTGGGAACATACAATTCAGACTGGTGTTCCAATTGACTTAAGAGGGTATTTTCTTCGTACCACCTTCTCAGCAGTTTAAATTTTTTCTATGATAATCATTGTATAAAACATAGTTGCCCAAATATTATTCTATAGGTTTAATACTAGCTACCTCGTTCTACAAGCTATGGCCATGTGGGGGAATGACAAACGACTGAAATTTGTTGGGGTGAGTGTAATAACGTTCGTTTTATGTTCAAAACTTACATTCCAGCTATCTCGTTCTACAAGATAATATGTTTTGTTCTCTTATGTCTTTGTCTGTAGGATGCAAAGACTCTTCGAAAGAACTTTGTGATTGATCTGTTAAGTTATGAGGATAATTCGTGCCGATATGCCATCCCTGCAAATATACAACAGAGACTTATCGATATCGCTAAAAAGGATTAGCTGATTAGTGTACGGTTGTCGACACATTTGTCTGTAATTAAAAATTCTAAATTAACTTTTTAGAAATAATTTGTGTGACATTGATAATGTTTTTCACATGTATTTTGCATATTATAGTGATGTTTTGTCTTTCGTATCAATGTTTTATACAAATCTTACTTCCCTCGCAACGCACGGACACATATCTATAACAATATAACACATATATGTACATAAGTTTTCATGAATAGATCCTTGGTTTTCATTGCTCTTATACTCTGTCTGGATGTGAGAATGATTTCAGTATGAACTGTTGGCAGCATGGTTTGCTAATTTCTTGCTTGACATCAGTTATTTCATATGCTTTCTCGAGAGCCAAAACCTTGTTGGTTATGATTCATAGTTCGCTGCTTATTTGCTTTATATCGCGTTTATTTCGTTCTTGCTATTGCGGGTATTGTACCTTCATGAATATATGATAACTGAAGATCATTATACTGCATAACCCTCCACTCTTCAGTTTTTCAATGTATGCAACACCTGAATGCCTGATCAGTTTGAGACATGAATTTCAGGACGATATGAGCAGGTTTTGATTTATAACCCGGATCTGCTTGTGATATCTTGTGTGTGATGCCATGATTATACCTGCATATTGTTCCTAATTTCTTGTTGCCATTTTTTTAGTTTCTTTTGTATGAGCACATGCCATTCTCCCTTTACTGCATTTTTTGGGATCATCATGCTATCATTAGATTATAGGTAGTAATATGATAGTTTCTATCTTCTTGCAGATGGTACAGATTTTGCAAGTATATATTGAGAAGAATGTATTGCTATTCCAGGGTTTTGAGCACAGCAATAAAGATTCTACAGGAATAGGCTGTATGTTTTTTTGGGGAAAATACTGCTTTTGCTTGTAGCTCATGGGCAGTAAAGAAATGCATGTCCTCATAAATCATGAATGGTGATTAACCACAGATTTCTTGAGCTAAACATGATGACCATGTTTTTTTCACTTCCTGTAATCTTGCTCTTTGTAGGTGGATCAAGTGCATCATGCCTTAGGGGAAGCTGGTTCTGGTCACTGGTGGAACCAACGGCATCGGTGAGATACCAATATCCCTGCTCTCCGTTCTAGCATTGCGTAGCATTTTCCTTGTTAGAAGTAAATATTTCGTGCTGAATTGCTGTAAGACAGAAAAGCTCATTTCTCTCTGAAGGTGACTATATCTTAGTGCCAATTATCGTGTTTAAAACATGCGAGATATTAAGCATTGGAGAACTAACTTGCTGTGCAATTGCAATGGTTTGTCCTATTCATGGTTTAGGTGTTTCAAAACCAAATGATGTGTAAAATTTTTTACTATTAGCCGTGGAATGTTTTAGTTGTAATGAACATTCAAGTTTGTCTGCAAGCCATTGTTGTTCTATACTGTTGTGTGCTTCTTCACCCTCTTCCTTTTGTTTTCCAAAAAATGTTAAAAATCAATCTGTGACGCTAGATGTTTCTCAATATGTCTACAGATAGACCTTATATGTGTCAATGATACTTAGCACTTTGTGAGTTTACTGAACGGTGCTGTTATCTGTAACAGTTTATGGAGGGAGCCTGATGGGACGTTCTGGGCAAAGGTCAGGTGGTACATTATCCCTGAAGAGACTGCAGCAGGAAGGCAGCTGCATAACTTGAGAAGAGAGCTGTATCGTACCAATGATCTTGCAGACATTGAGGTGATCAGTGTCTTTCTATGTGTATAGTTGGCTCTTTCACGATTTTTCTTTGTTTGTCCATTTGTTGTCTTAGGTTCTTTGTGCTTATGGCCTGTGCAGATGGAAACAATCCTTAGACATTGTTCTATAATGTGCCCCAAAGACTTTAGGGATGCTAACAACGGAGGGGATGATGTATTTTATTGTGAATATGAGTATGATATACATTGGCATAATTTTAAGCGTTTGGCAGATATTGATGATGAGCCAGAGGTAGATGCCCATAATCTCTTGAGATGCAAAACAGTCTTCTTTGAAGCTTGGACACCATTGTGATTTACCCAGTGACCAAGCTTGTTCCTACTAATTTCTTATAGACAAAGGAAGATCTCAGTGACGAGCCCTACAATGCTGGTGATGATTATAACAGTGACACTGATGAAGATTCAGACTATGACGAGGAGGAAGAATCCACATCATCTTTCTATGTCAGAAGGAATCAATCACATGAATTTGCGGCGGTAACAAACAACCTTTCTCCTCATTTCATCTGCTGTTTTATATTGCTTTACTGAAATGACATATTTATACATAGAATTCAAGGAAAGGTAGAATATATGGCCTGCAAAAAATTGGGATACAAAAAATTCCTGAGCATGCTCGGTGCCACCAAAAGACTGAGCTGGAGAAGGCTAAAGCAACCCTGTTATTGGCAACTCTTCCTAAGTCATTGCCTTGCAGAGATAAGTATGTTTATTCATCTTCCTGAGTGTTTGTTGTGTGCCTCACAAAAACTGCTACTTAGCTAAAGTCTCATATCAGAGAAATGGATGAGATATCAATATTTGTAAAGGATGCAATCTGCAACAACCAATGCCTATGACGCTGCCTTTATATACATGGTGTACCTGGCATTGGCAAGGTAACAGACTTATCTTTTCATGGCTGCTTTATGGTTTTATCCCACCTGCTGTGGCTAAACATTAAACCATTTTTTTCTGCATCTAATTTTGTCAACCTACAGACTATGAGTGTACTTGCTGTTATGAGGAGGCTGAGATCTGAATTTGATTCTGGAACTCTGAGGCCATATTGTTTTATCGAAATTAATGGTCTTAAGTTAGCATCTCCAGAGAATATCTACAAGGTACTTCTGCTTTGTGGCATAATGATAAATAAATCTGTCCTACTCAACTGTAGCTTGCACATAGCCCTCGGGATTCAGGAACTGTAATTCATGTATTCTTTTTAAAACTTGCAGGTTGTATATGAACAGTTGAGTGGGCATAGGGTTGGGTGGAAAAAGGCTCTTCACTATTGTTGGAGCGAAGGCAGAAACGCCACCCTTCGCCCGAAGTCTCCACCGCTTAGCCCCTGCCCTGACAGAAAGCAGGCAGGGACGCCCATCGCTTGTCGGCACCAGAGACAACACGGAGACCCTTCGCTCGATTCGGCACCAGACGAAGGCCTGCGGCGACGCCTCCCCACGGCGCGGCCTCGGTCAGCTCCGAGGCCCACATGAGATCTGGCCCATTGTAGCGGGCCAGCCTTCGCAATTCCCCTTCACCTACACCCTCGGCGGTCGGCAGGGACAACAGTTCCTGCCGACCAGCCCCACTCACACGAAGCAGAGCTCGCTCCTCCGCGTTAACCCTACGTTTTGCAACCGCCCTTCGTCGACGGCGCCCGGTGCTAGGGCCTGGCGCGTCCGACGCGTCCGCGGCGTGTGGCGAGGCCTCCGCCGCAGCCACGTCCAAGGCCGCAAAATAATCCAAATTCTCTTCCGACGACTCCTCAGTCCACTCAACCGAGCTCCCGGAGTCAGCAAAGTCAAAAAACTCAGATGCAGACCCACTATATTGATTACCACCTTCCGCGGTCGAGGCCGCCAAAAACTCAGTAGCAGTGGTTGCGTGCGCAGGCCCAAAATCTTGAACCTGCGCAGCAACCAAAGTTCAGTACAACATCCAAAATTCCCTAACCCTAAACAACCACTACGCCACCTGCGAGGGCCCTGACGCTGCGGGGGCCTCCGCCGTTGGCTCCGCTGCCACTTCCGCCATTGTTTCCACCGCCTCCGCCGCCGGATCTTCGACGGTCGGCGCAGCTGCTGCGAGGGCATCGGGAGCGCCTTCGGCCACCTTTAGGGGCAGGTCTTCCACTGTCGCAGCAGATGTGGGGGCGCCTGGCGCGTCTTCCGTGGTCGGCTCCGGGTCAAGCAGGGCGTCGTTCAGTGCTCCGAAGTCGTCCACCCGCTCGCCTCGCTCCGCCTAAAACAAAACATACAAAAAGTCAGCAAACACACGCACAAACCACATTCAGCAAACGCCAAACAAACGACAACGTTACCTGAGCCCTCGCAGCCTCGGCCCGCTCCCTGACCACATCACCACCATACAGACCCCACATCCGGTCATAGAGGGCACCGGCGGACTCCTTCACCATGGGGTCTTCGACCTTATAGATATCTCGCCCAAAGTCTTCATCTGCCCGGTCGAAGGCCACATAGTGCCGGCACCCTTCGCGAGAGAGCGCGTTCATTGCCCCCTCGCAGGTGACCAGGGAGGCGAACGACATTAATCCACCCAAGACAGTGGGGAGCTCCTGCAGCTCCTCTTGCACCCATTCCAAGCAGCGAAGCCCGGCCTCTCGCTCCGGCACCACGAAGTCACCGGTCCGCGCACCCAGCTCGCGGTATGTGGCCATAAGCTATGTGCGCGTCCGTTCGGCCTCCGTTCGTGCCGCGGCTTCGGCCCCCTTCGTGCGGCTCTCCAGAGCGGTGAGCCGCCCCCGCAGGTCTTCGGCGAGATCCTTGGCAAGATTGGCCTCCGCCCGTGCCAGCCTAGCCTCCGCCTGCGCGGCCTGCTCCTTGGCGACGGCCTCGTTGGCCTCCCTCCTCTCCCCCGCCAGCTGGCGCCGGAGGTCAGCCTTTTCCTCCTCCAGGGCGGCCACCTTGTCCGCCAGTTTACGACACTTGCTGTCGGAGGCCGACTTCTCACGGACAGCGTCAGCATGTTGCGTCCGAAGTCTCTCGACTTCGGCGGATAAGGCTGCTGTAAGCGCCCCCGACGCAGTACGGCTGGTGAAGTCAGCCACCTGCAGAGCACACGTAAGGCCATGGCCGAAAAAAAAGAGCTCGGCGGACCTGACTCAGTGCCTCCGTCGCCTGACTCAGCGCCTCCGTCACTCCTTTCAGCCGGCGGGTCGCCGCGCCAGCCTCGTCTCTGACCAACGCGAGGGCCGACACCTCGCCTCCGGCGCCAAGGGCCCCGCCCCTCGCCTTCGACGACAGCGCAGCCGTCGCAATTGCCGCGGCAGGCACAGTCGCAGCAGGCCGGCCTTCGTCCGACCCTGCAACGCGTCAACGAGTGTAAAAAAAAAAGGCGGCCGGGTGACTTACCCCCAAGATAATCGTCCACACTGATATCGGTGCCGAAGTCGGCAACGCGCTTGCCCGGCGGCGGCAACGTTCTGGCCGCCTTCGCAGCCTCCGCCACTCCGCTGGCCGGCGGCACCACCTTCGTCAGTTTGGAGACCCCGGCGCCCGCCGTTGTCTCCGGCGCCTTGCTAGGTGCAGAGGCGCCCGCCTTCGCCGCCAGCGGCGGTTTGCCTCCGCTGGAGGCCGCAGCCTTCGCCGCTCCCCGCTGCCTTTTCGGCCGGGCTTCATGAATCCTGACGGTCGCCTGGCGTTTTTGCGCCGCCCCTTGGCGATCCTTGTCCATCAACGGTCACATCAAAAACCCCCGCGGAACCACTTCGAGCGAGGGCAGCGTCTCCGCCATCTAGCGACGTCTTCGGCACCAGGTGACTTTGTCGAACTGGTCCCTCGGAGGGCAAATGTTGGAGCGAAGGCAGAAAACGCCACCCTTCGCCCGAAGTCTCCACCGCTTAGCCCCTGCCCTGACAGAAAGCAGACAGGGACGCCCATCGCTTGTCGGCACCAGAGACAACACGGAGACCCTTCGCTCGATTCGGCACCAGACGAAGGCCTGCGGCGACGCCTCCCCACGGCGCGGCCTCGGTCAGCTCCGAGGCCCACATGAGATCTGGCCCATTGTAGCGGGCCCTGCGTGGCCGCGTTTGTGTTACGGGCCTAATTTGTAAAGGCGTACTTGTAATTACAGCTTGTAACCCCGCTTTATGGGAATATTCTGGGGATAAACTAGGTACCTGAGGGCACATGCGTCCTTAACGCAAGGCGCCGTGCACTCGGATACCTATAAATACCCCCGCACAGTGCCCGTGAGAGGCTGGATTAACAGAGCTTTTGCCATCACGCGCGAGTGCCCTGTTGCCATCACCATTCACCCGTGTTGGATCTCCTTGCTGTCGAGAGACAGTACCAACAACTATTTAACAGAACATTTTTCAGGTGGTACTAAAATTGGAAAGCAAGCAAACCAGCCAATTGTTTTGCTGATCGATGAACTTGATCTTCTTATGACAAGAAACCAATCGGTAATAATTCATTTCAGAATTAATAAATTATTTATTTTACCCATAGGTTTATATCAGGAAATTAATAAAAAACTAGCCTTTTCGTATTATAATTTGTTTTCTTATCATTTGACACTGGCATTTTTTTATCAGGTGTTGTATAACATTCTTGACTTATATACTCGTAATTATTGTACATTTTTTATATTTCATCTGTTTTGAACAGGGTTCTTCATAAATCCACGGTGGGTTACTGGGTTTACTCTTTAATCACCATGTCATTGATATTCAAACTGAATCTATTGTTGAAGGGCATCCATTTCATCTGTTTGAATAATCCATTTTCAGAAGTTTGCTTCCTTCTTATATTTCATCTGTTTTGAACAGGGTTCTTCATCCATTTCAAGCTCTGATCTTTTTGGCCGTACCAATGTGGACGATTCTAACCTGGACCTAAGCGATGCAGATCTCATCAACAGAATATCTTTCCAGGTAACTTGTTGGCATAACCTGTTGTTTCTTGGAATTTTAGCGTGTAGCACCATAGTTTGCATACGTTTTAAGCCACAATTGAACTATGAGTTAGCGGAAACGTGCTAAGGAAAAACCAATACCATGCAGAGACGTCGTGTGAAAGTTGCATAAAGTCAACAGTCTCATTTCCTGTCATGGTTTTGTAGGCGTCACAGGATCTGTCTTCACTCAAGGACATAGCTGGAGAGACTGGAAAGAAGCTGACATCTTTCGCCTCCAATTTCATCAGCGACCTGGATAGAATCCTTTGAGCAGGCGAGGCCATGCCAGCAAAGCATTTTTCCTACCTTGCACCAGAATTTCCCTTCTAGCTTGGATTGGGTCGCGGACTCGCCGGTGCATCACCGACAGTTGAAAGTAGTTCTTGCACAGCTACAGCTCTGTAGAGGAGTCCTATTATGCGTTTGTATTTTGATCTTTGTTGTGAGAATTGAAGGTATTTTTATTCGTGAATACTTCACAACGGTGAAGCGTACACTACAGTTTACATACGTTGAGTTGCTTGTATCTTGGAAGGAAGGTTCATACTATGTCCTGTGCGTGTGGTAAATGAAAGATGCTCTTGTCAAGGTTGACTGTCATGATAATGGAATTCGTATCTGGTCGTTTTCGTGCCGGTGTGTCTAAAGATTCAGCCAACAGCATGAGAAAGCTGCCTAGATGTTTGCGGCTGTCCTTGAATTGCTTGTTTTCTCGTGAGCCACTGGAACTGGGCGATGACCAATTGAAGATTCTGGGCAGATTTCTGGAGGCTTATGGCCAATAGAAACTCCGTGGTGATTTTATCATTATTATCAGTAGGTTTTGGAATTTTATCATCAGATCAATAAATCATAGACACAATATAGCACGCATTTGTATATAATTTATCGTGGTATTATATATTTCCGTTGCAACGCACGGGCACTCACCTAGTATATATATATATATATATATATATATATGGACGAGCTAAGCCGCGCGCCGTACCAGCGCGCGTTCGATCGTGCATTGGCTCTGGCTCGGACGGATTTTGGTATAAAACGTAAACCAAAACAACGTAAATGAATACAGATTTTAGCGTAAATCATAGATCTGTTTCGTAATAGTGAATGGAGCCTAAAAATTACGGCATGAAAATTGTGACCGTCCGATCATACGTGGGTTCTAGCTCGGACAGATTTTGATGTAAAACATGAACCAGAATAGCGTAAATGACATTGAATTATAACGTAAATCGTCGATGTATTTCATAATGGCAAATGGGGCCTAAAATACGGCATAAAAATTGGGAGCGTTCGATTGTGCGCGTGTTCTGGCTCCTCGAGCGAATTTCGACATAAAACGTGCCAAAACTACGTAAATGCGTATAAATTTTAGCGTAAATCATCAATCTGTTTCGTAACGGCGAATGAGGACCAAATTACGACGTAAAAATCACGGGAGTCCGAGCATGCATAGGTTCTGTCTCGAACGGATTTTAAAATAAAACGTGAACAAAAACAGCGCAAAGGAGTATAAGTTTTAACGTAAATTGCCGATCTTCATTTTGACTTTCATAAAAACTGTACACCTTTGTCATTGATTTTCTATGCATGAGCAAAATAAGTATTACTATGCTTTACAAAAAACATTATACTCATTAAACTATGGAAGGATCGTGATAGAGACATCTAATTGCTGCCTGTTGTGTCCTAAGGTTGGATAGTCTTCACCAGAATCGTTAGTTGCATGAAACGACCTTAGACACCGGCCTTCACAGCTACAAGAACGATAAAAAAAATCATGAATCAGAAACAATGGATAGACATTAGAATAAGGTGTTTATCTAAGATGAGAAGGTAATCATTGTGCATAATTTAATGTGTGTTCTCTTCAAGAAGTACAAAAGATGATGCAAAGATACTAATGCTAGCAATAAATGGCAAAATGCAAGCCTATTGAGACCAAATACAAACAATACAAACATTTTGGGCAACAAAAACGAGTAGTTTCGATCACAACCAAGCATTGTTTAATGAATCACCATTTCCGTTAGCTCACATGTAATATAGTAACTTCAAAAGAGGTTGCAAACAGAGTGCCAAAATCTGTTATGACATAACAAGTATTTTCGAGGCCACTGCATATAATTCTTGTAAAATTGCATGAGTATAGGTGATACTCTAAAATGGAACAAAAAAAACTAGACGGAACCTACAGTTTAAACTGAATGTAAACTTGAGTTGGAACCAACATTACTCTAATATAGTAACTCAAGTTTACATTTAGTTTAGATTGTAGGTTCTGTCTAGAGTAACTCGAGTTTACATTCAGTTTAGACTGTAGGTTCTGTCTAGTTTTTTTTGTTCCATTTTAGAGTATCACCTATACTCATGCAATTTTACAAGAAATATATGCAGTGGCCTCGAAAATACTTGTTATGTCATAACAGATTTTGGCACTCTGTTTGCAACCTCTTTTGAAGTTACTATATTACATGTGAGCTAACAGAACTGGTGATTCATTGAACAATGCTTGGTTGTGATAGAAACTACTCGTTATTGGAATCACAGGACTCTTAATATATATATATATATATATATATATATATATATATATAACCTCATTGCCAAACTAGAAACAAATCAAAAGCATAAAAATAGCAGCTTCAACACAACTTCACCTATGCCATTCTAAAAAATAGCAGATACAACAGTTTCAGTTACAAGCATATAGTATCACCATAGCACATAGTTTCACCTATGGTAGTATTGTTCTCAACTGTTTGTATTTGACCGAATTGCTATTATGTTATTAGCACAAAGTTTCGTATATTTAGTTTTCCGTTATTAGCAAAAGACAGATACTTTTAGTCACAATCACAATTTCATTCACAAGCATGGGCAGCTAAACTCTACTATTAGTAGAGAGCCACATGTGTACTTTACTGTGGACTGGATAACAACATGGAGTGCCAGGACTCTATAGTCGGATCTATAGAATATGGTAATCACTGTAAGCTAAGATCTAATTGATATATTTCAATTTTCAAATATGTTATTCCTAAAAAGAGAAATTGACACGTAGTACATATGACAAGAACCTCAATCATATACCTCAGAGAAAGACATTATATACCCAAGTTGTTCAATAGTTCATAGCTAGTTGAAGGCGGGTTGTTTTGCTATTAGAGAGAACAACTAAAGTTTGATATTCAAAATTCAGCGAATTCCTCCCAGTGGAAGGTTGCCATTGCATATTCAGTTGGAGAGCAACATGTAGTGCACGATCGCTTTACCTCCCCAAGGGCTATCGTGAGGCTAAATCCAGTGAGTTACTAAATGCACAAACAATCAAATGATCAGACACCACTACCCCCAACGCAAAAAATAATAGAAAAAGTAGCAACTAGGAGGTACGTATCCCATGACCATGAGCTAGTCGACGCTGAACCCTAGCGGGCCCATGAGTTGCTTGTCGATCACCGCATCGTCATGTTGCGTGAGGTGCGTCATCACCACTGCGCCGACCATGGCTGTCGATGTCACCAGCGATGCCATGCCTCACCCATGCGGGAGGGAGGCAAAGGAAGCACCCAGAGCAGCCTCGGGGAAGCTAGAGAGGCAGCGTCGACCAACGGTGGAGGACACATAATAGATCTCCGCGTCCCTGGCGCAACTTAGGATCTTGGTGTCCCTGGTGCAGCCATGGATCTCGACGTCACTAGCGCGGCCTCGCCACATGCCCCTCGACGATGCCACCAACATCACAGCCGTCATCGCGCATGAGGGCAACTGAGGCTTGTAGGAGGAAGTGGCCGCGACGGAGAAGAACCACACTAATAGTGCGGCGCCAGTGGCAGGGGCCGAATGGCAGCTCGCCCGCCCAGGAGGTGGAGTGCGAGGAATGAGGCGTCCAACAACGATGTCGCCAATGACGCACGTTGCATGTGCCCCCACGCTACATCCATTCCTCGCGTCCATGAGGGGTGGCGGAGGTGGGAGAGAGGGAGGCGGGTGTGTGTCTACGGTCTTGGGGTGGGTGTAGGTGAGCGCAGCTAGATCTAGGGCTAGGGACGAGCGGCTGTCACCATGTGAGGATAGGAAGGTAAGAGGCGTGGCGGCTCGCACGATTGGGTTTCCTTCCATGTATCTGGGCTACGGGTACGCGTACTTTGCGTGGGATGTGGTTTTTTTGGCCATGGAAGTTTTAGGTGACGGTCGGTCAACATGGTTGGATTAGGCTAAGCCAGATTTGCTTGATTGGCTAAGGCTTTCTCTAGTTAGAGAAAGCCAAGGGCTCCAAATATAGTATGTATATATATATATTATCGAGTTTCCAAAATTTTATGGTCCTAGCAAATACTAAATTTTAGGTATTAATATTAGAAAAACTGAAATTCATATTTAATACTCGAAGAAACGTTCCGAAGATTCCAAAAACTCTTGGGAACATCCTCGAGATACTTTAACCTGTTATGATTACATTTTGCACTCATAAACTCTATGCATCGGCATGAATGCAACCGTCAAAGTTCCTCTAAGATTTTATTTTACTAGGCTTACACATAGATATAAAACAAAATAACTCTTTACTAATTAGGAAAAAGAAAGAAAAGCAAGGAAAAGAGAGGGTAACACCTGAATTTGGTGATTAGACAAGAAATTTTATACCCCCAAATCCAGGATGTTACAAAATGGTATACCGGTCTATAATAGGTTCTCTTCTTTATTTATGTGCATATAGACCAGACATCATACTTTCTACTTGCAAGTGTGAAATATTTCAAGCCACCTTAGGACCGGTCTAAGGAATGCCACCTTAGGATCGTTAAGAGAATCTTATGGTATTTAGTCCACACTCCTAATTTTGGGCTTTGGTATCCAAAGGGTTCAAACTTTGAACTCATTGAGTAATCTGATGCTGACTATGACATATGTTAGACATATAGGAAGAGTACATCTAGGACTTGCTAGTGTTTGGAAGATCCTTAGTGTCTTAAAGTTCAAAGAAACAAAATTCAGTTGTCCTATCCACCGCTAAGGCCGAGTATATTGCTGGAGGACATTGTTATGCACAATTAATCTAGATGAGGCAAACCCTTAAGGACTTTGGCTACAATCTGAGCAAAGTCTCTCTCCTATGTGATAACGAGAGTGCTATCTGAATGGTCGATACCCTGTTGATCACGACCACACTAAACACAAACATCTGATAACACTTTTTGAGAGACCACTCATAAATGGGAGATATCATTATAGACCATGTGAGCACCCATAAATAATTAGTTGATATCTTCACCAAACCTCTTGATGAAAATCAAATTTGTGAGCTTAGGAGTGAGCTAAATGTCCTAGATCCTCGAAACATGGATTGAAGTATTTCACACATTGCATGTTTTTGATATACCTTTGATCATAATTTTTATCTGGTACTTGTCAGGTACCTAGGAACAAGGTACCCAAAATAAGGCCCATAAACCCTTCTTGCCCACCAAAGCCTCCCTACCGAGCAGATCCGCGAGGTAGAGAGACCGACCAGGTCCCCGCTGAATAAGTTCACGAGGCGGAGCGACCGACCAGGTCCTTGCCGAACAAGTCCATGAGGCGAACCGACCGACCAGGTCCCCCATCGAGCAAATCCGCGAGGCGAAGCGATTGATCAAGTTCCTGATGAGCATGGCTGCAAGGCGAAGCAGCTGACCAGGTCCCTATTGAGCAAGTCCGTGGAGTGGAGCGACCGATTAGGTCCCTGCCAAGCAAGACTGTGAGGCAGAGCGACCGATTAGGTCCGTACCAAGGAAGAGAAGCAATATAGAAACCCAAGTCAAACATGGCAAACTGCACGCCAACTAAGACAAGACATGACATTGTGGGCCATGGCCAGTCATCTGAATGGCAGGACGCAGGCACGTCGAGTGGTTGCTAATGACATGACAACACCTCTCTGAGTATGGCCCCAAACGCGCTCCCACACCTTTGAAGGACTAGACGGCCCTATTCATGAAGTACCTCTGCATCGGAGCTTCTATAGTGACCCGAATATCGGGTAGTGCATGACAGACACACCATAGCGGGTGTATGCCTACGCACGCCAACATGTGATGCAGGCTCATGACGACAGGCAAGACCGCACGATGCATGACTGACCTGTGGGACCCCCGCACACTACCATGAGGATGTTAGCAGAAGACCAACAAAATGAACCTGTACGACGAGCGGACGAGACATTACGCTATTTGGAGTGAGTCTGCGCTAAACCCCCACCGAGCACAAATCTTACTGCCCCTGGTTTTTGAAACCATGACAATTGGCGCACTAGGTAGGGCACATTTAGCCTACCAGAAGATACCCATCACTTTGATGGCCCACGCATCGACATTTACTAGTGGTGAAACCTTCACACCGGGGAGCCACATCAAGTTTGGCACCCTTGATTTCCTCACCACTGCCATCAGTGATCTACGCCTCGCTACCCCTGTCGTGCCTATCACTACAGGCACACAACTCACATGCTCCACTAGGAGCAAGGTGGATAAGCGCCGCCTAAAGTGGCACACCACCGCCTTGAAGCACCGCCTCAACAGACACACCGACACCATCAAGAAAAAAGGCGATAGGAGCCTCGCCATCAACTCTAGTGGCCGTCATCGCTCACCAGCCGGCATCCGTACTCTACTTGCTCGAGGAAAATTCGAACCATGGCTCAACCAGGGTCAACTCCGATGCTGACGAAGCACCGGAGAGGGCCTGCTTCGTGGCAACACCACCATGAAATGACAACGGCGGGGGATGATGAACCCCCAACCAGGAGGACTACCAGAGCCAGCGCCAAGCATGTATCCTCGCTTGCGAGAATGCCCTCTGGTAGCAGCAAGAAGAGGTCGACAACCATGTCCATAAGCTTGATCGATTTTACAACAACATAGAGTGGAAATGCCTCGAGATCAAATGACCTCCATGATGCTTTGGTCCATCCACAGGCCTGATGAACCAGAGGTGAGGACAATGTACCAAATCCTCCACAACCTGGTGGAGAAGGCTGCAGTACAACATGCCGTGATCGATCAGCAAGCTTTGATCGGCACAGAAAGATATGACACACGCACGACCTCATCTTGGAGTAAGAGGGCACAACCCTCCCAATCCACAAGAGACCGTGTGCCCACAAAGAACCATATTAGGGAGATCCGTGACGCTTGACACCTCCTCAACAATCGGTGCTAGAAGAAGGAGGTGGAGAAGCTACATGAGTGGAGGCGTGAGTGAATTCCCAGCCCACCTGGGTCGGGGCCGTGCGCATTTGGGCGTGCCATTCGAAAGGTGCAGTTCCGTGTGAAGGTAAGAGCACCAACGAATATCTCCAAGTACGACGAATCCTCGAATATGGGCGTATGGTTAGAAGACTATCACCTTACGTTCCGCATGGCGAAGATCAAGGATGAACACCTCATCATCCAGTCCCTCCGCATCCACCTCACGGAAGGAGCGATGGCTTGGCTCGAGCACCAGCCAGCCAGCACCATCCACAACTAGGTCATCCTTCAAAAGGCCTTCATCAGGAACTTCCAGGGCACCTACAAGTGCCCCGGAAGCTCTTGGGACCTCAAGAGGTGCACCCAGAGAAGTGGGGAAGCCTCTAGGATTACATCTAGAGGTTTTCCTAGAAAAGGAATGAGCTCCACAATGCCAGAGATGCCGATGTGGTAAGTGTCTTCACCTATGGCACAACCAACGAGGCAGTCGTCCAAGAACTTGGGCGACGGAGACCAAGAACAATAGCCGACCTCCTCAACATGGCAACCAAGTTCGCTGACGAGGAGGACGCAATAGGGGTAATTTTGCGTAAAGAGCCCACGCGACGCCGACGAACCAAACAACAAGAAGAGGGAGCATGGGGGCACCCCAATAGGCATCGGAAGAACCACCACCCCCAGTGTGGCGAAGAAGTCGCCATCGCGAATCGACCGTCTAGGCCCCCAGCGAAGAACGACAACGACCACTTCCAAAAGCTGATGGACTCATCGTGTCAAAACCATGGCTTCCCTATCCACCACAAGCTCCAGGAGTGTGAGTTGCTAAAACGCTTCATCTCCAAGCCCCCACCAATAAAGACAAGCCAGAGGAGCTGACCAAGCCAGTGGAGCAAGAGATTCCCACCAAAGATTTCCTTGAGGCAATAGGGTGCCTCATGATCTTTGGTGGGGCCAAAGCATATGGCAACAGGCACCACCTCAAGGCGACCCACCACGAAGTACATGTAGTCGAGCCTGCTATCCCACGATATCTGCGGTGGTCAGAATTCCCCATCGTATTTGACCACCGTGACCACCCGAACAGGATCCCACACCTAGGTGCCTACCCCTCGTCGTCGAGTCCATCATGGGCTCAAAGCACCTCTCCAAGGTGTTAATGGACGGAGTAAGCGGTCTCATAATCATGTATATTGAGACCTTTTACAGCCTAGGAACCACACGCTTCGCTCTGTGGCTTAGCTCATCGATGTTTCAAGGCATCATCCTCGGCTATGAGGCCTACCTGCTCGGGTAGATCACCCTGCTCATCACGTTTGCTGACCCCTCCAACTTCCACACCAAGAAGCTACAGTTTGAGGTGTTGGACTTCCCAAGGTCCTACAATGCCATACTCCGAAGGCCATGTTATGCCAAGTTCATGGCCATACCAAAATACACGTACTCGAAGCTGAAGATGCCTAGGCTACGCGAGATCATCATAGCTTCCACCTAATTCAACGCCACATATACCTGCGAGCGAGCTAACTACATGCTCACCTTGGCACTGGCTGATCGCTAGGAAATCGTCCCAAGAACATCGACGGCGTGGGGGACCCCCTGACCGACATCGTGGACAGCCCCAAGTGACCATAGATTGACATGTAGCCAGGTGTGAGGGACACGGAGGAGGAGCCACACAGATAACATGATTAGTTAGAGAATGACTCCATGTAGTGAAAATCACGAACCCTATGTTCACTACCAAGAGTTGATGAAGATTCAAGGAATGCACGACAACAATTTTACTTAATATGGCACCATTGGTCGGATCATGTCTTTTTCTGATCTAGGCACCTTCCTCCCTTTGGGCTCCACTCTCCCAAAACAGAGCATGCCGACCAAACTACCAGGGCAACCTAGTCACCATGCTCTCCTCGGGAGGGCAGGAAATAGGGAATACGCCTCCAAGAAAGGCATATACCATACGACGGAAGGCCCCAAGTGACGTTGATGAAGCTAGAACAAAAAATTTAAGATAGAAGCAATATTGGCACAACAGTTTCATATAGGCGTTCAAAGAAATTATTACAAAACACCCAAGTAGGCAATCATTCAAGCATCAGTAGGCAGATCACCAACGGACGACGCAAAGACTCCAAGGACTGGTCAGAAGGGTCCTCACATCAACCTGATCCACAAGCGATCGGGCGTGGGAACGGACCTGATCTTCAACTCTATCTAGCTCCTTGTCACTCCGCCGGGCGGCAAAGCCTTTCGTGATCACGACGACATTGATCTCGTTGAAGTGGGAGACCATCTGCCCTAGAGCCATGCTGCCCCCATGAAAGACGCATTCGGCTACGACGTGATCCATGTGGCTAGGTAACACTCGCAACCATTCGATCTGGGGTACCTACATCAGGGGGCGAGGGCGAGTGATGGGCACACATCCTGTCGACGACCAGATGAAAATCCTAGAGCTTGGCGCTCCGTTTCGAGAGCTCAGCCATCACCTGGCTTGTCGTAGCAATGATGTCATCACGAGCATGCGAAAGTTCTCGCGTCTTGGCCTCCACCATCGCCTTTAAGGCCCCCAAGGCTTAGGAGAACATCTTCTGGAGCTCTTGAAAAGGAAAAGGGTTGAACAAACCTCGAAGAATAGATGCAAAGGACGTGTTGCAACGGCCCCTGGCTGTGTTGCGCTCTTTCAAGAGCTCTACGTCTGCCTTCTCCTAGCGAGCATTAGCCTCCTCAAGGGATCACTTGGCCTCATCAGCCCATAGAATCACCTCGCGTTGGGCCCTTGTAGTCGTGATCCTTCTTCCCAAAGGTGGTCAGCTTCACTCCAGGCATTAATGCATTCCGAGGACAAGCGAGTTGCCTTGTCCTCCAGCCGCTCGGCCTTGGAATGAAGCTCATCAATCTCACACTCAGCATAGGAGGCACCCGCAAGAAGCTGCTCCACCTCCTGCTAGGTGGACAACAACGCCTCCGCTCTAGCTGCCGATCGCATGAGGAGACACTGCAAAGGAAAAACCAAGGGGTCAACAGAACATTGGTCAGAAGGAAGGAGGAAAAACAACTAGAAAAGAAACACTCACCTAGCCATAAGGGATGAAGTCCGGCATCATTGATGCCCGGGCAATTGAAACTGCATTGCCAAAGCTACCAAGAATGAGCTTGATAGTCTCCAAGCTTGTATCGGCACAAGAAGAGGCCAATTAAATGCACTCCCACTCTTCCGCATCCGCCCCTGGCGCTTCAAGGGAAAAGAGGGATGGTCCCCACGACCTTCTCCTGGCAGCACGAGCGGTGCAATGAGACGGGCCACTGATCACAGCCATGACCTCCATCCCCCCTGAGGTGGTGGAGGCCATGTCCTCCAAATCAGAGGAAAGGGGCACAATCCCTCTCGGCTCCACTTGAGTAGGGCGGGAGGCCCTCTTCTTTTTCTTCGCTTAGAGGTGCTTCGAAGGTGCCACCACGATCTCCTTCCCCATGTCCCTCTTTCGCTTTCACTTCGCTTCTGCTTCGCTTTGACGGAGACACACTTAGGGACGGCGAAAGACTAGGCGCCAAGGGCCCAATCCCCTGCAGAAACCGCATCAGGTGCAACAAATAGAGAAGGACAAATAAGTAGAAATGCCACATAGAAGAAACTCATTAGGGTTCTCACGACATCCTTAAAAAGGAGAAGGGGTGAGTCCTCATCCATGAAGGATCCAGATGACAATGTTGTGACAACCTTGACCCTAGCCTCAATCATGGTCAATGCAAGCGGCATGGAGGAATGGCGGTCAGGTTTGTCGACGCCAGAATACTGATGCATCGGCCACTGACGGGCCTTCAGAGGCTAAACCCGGCGATGCATAAAGGTGCGCACTAGCCGTGCGCCTGTGAGACCTTATTGCTTCAACATCTGGATTGCCTCAAGAAGATTCTCCACCTCGCCCTTAAGGTTTGCTTTTGCCCCATGGTGACACTCCTTCATCGACATCAGTTCTCGATCGATGAACCACAGGGCGCTTCCAGCCACATTCTTAACAAAGAACCACTCCCCTTTATACCACACAGAGGAAGGAAGAGGCATGTTTAAGTACTCCATCTTCTAGCCATAACGGAGCTGAATGTCGACCGAGCCAACATACAACTGACCACCATGCACGGGGTCACCCGCACATTGAAGAAGTACTACCATTGCTTTGAGTGAGGGTCGATCTCGATGAACGCCTCAATATCTTGGTGAAGCACACTATGTGAAGGACAACGTCGGGATGCAGGTTCTAGACCTCCAGCTAATAGAAGTGGAGGGGCTCCGCGCATGAAGGGATGAAGGGGCAAGTCGAACCCGCACTCATAGAAGGACAATAGCATGACAACCTCCTATCCCCAGGACGGGGCACCTCAACTTCACTTTTCAACCTCCACCTTGACGCCTCTCTTGAGGGGATGAACCCTTTCTTCTCAAGACGAAGAGATGACTCTCCCAGATTAGGGAAACAGGGAACAACACCATGCAAGCTGTGGGCAAATTGGATGGGCACAAGGAGGCAAGGAAGCATAGCAAGGAAGCACAAGCAACCAGAGGGCTTCGAGGGAAGAAAAAGAAGAAAGGGCTCGAGCTCTAGAATACAGTAAGCAAAACCAAACCCGAGCACTTCCCTCTATCTACTTATGCAGGGGATAGGGGCAACGCCTGAAAAGTGAGGCCACCCCAGAAACCACAAGAGGATCCGCCCTTTCAACCAGGGGCCACATTGGGTATCGGGCGAAAAAGACTGTGTGCCTTGCAGGTTCTCACTGCATGGGACAGAGCGCCAGCGGGGCACGCCGTAGATAATGCTCGAGCAATGGGTGGGGAGGTTAACCAAGCCACCATGCCACCCCAACGTGATAAGGCAAGTAGTTTGTTTTGCATCCCATCAAACTGCCCGCGCCGAGCGACGTCATGCTGACAACCCCTTTACCACGCTGCGGCAGAAATTGCATCATGTCAACCAGGTAAAAAGTTTCTTGAACTCAACCTAAATTCTCATGTAGAGCGAGGGGTGGGCCGAGCAAGCTCCGAGTGACCTGCAAGCTAGGTGATTGACCCAAAGGTCATTTGCTCGTACCCTCATCCAAGGTTGTACCTCACATTCTCCTACGGTAACTGAAAGTCGCCTAGAGGAGGGGGGTGAATAGGGCGAAACTGAAATTTATAAATTCAATCACAACTATAAGCTGGGTTAGCGTTAGAAATATAAATGAGTCCGAGAGAGGGTGGAAAACAAATCGCAAGCAAATGAAGAGTGTGACACACAGATTTGTTTTACCGAGGTTCGGTTCTCGCAAACCTACTCCCCGTTGAGGTGGTCACAAAGATCGGGTCTCTTTCAACCCTTTCCCTCTCTCAAACGGCCCCTCGGACCGAGTGAGCTTCTCTTCTCAAATTAAACCGGGAACGAAACTTCCCCGCAAGGACCACCACACAATTGGTGTCTCTTGCCTCGGTTACAATTGAGTTTTGATCACAAGAACAAATGAGAAAGAAAAGCAAGCGATCCAAGCGCAAGAGCTCAAATGAACACGACAAATCACTCTCTTTAATCACTAAAGCCTTTTGTGGAGTTGGGAGAGGATTTGATCTCTTGAGTGTGCTTTGGAATGAATGCTAGAGCTCTTGTAAGGTGTAGAAGTGTAGAAACTTGGATACTATTGAATGTGGGGTGGTTGGGGTATTTATAGCCCCAACCACCACAAAGTGGCCGTTGGAAGTGTGCTGTCGTATGGTGCACCGGACAGTCCGGTGCGCCACCGGACACTGTCCGTTGCGCCAGCCACGTCAGCAGACCGTTGGGGTTCGACCGTTGAGCTCTGACTTGTGGGCCCGCCAGGATGTCTGGTGGTGCATCGGACAGGCACTGTAGGCTGTCCGGTGTGCCACCCGCGCGTGCTCTGCTCCTCTGCGCGCGCTGGAGCGCATTTAATGCTCTGCAGGTGACCGTTGGCGCGCGAACTAGCCGTTGCCCGCTGGCTCACCGGACAGTCCGGTGTGCACCGGACATGTCCGGTGAATTATAGCGGATGAATTTCCAAAGCTGACGAGTTCTAGAGTCGCTCTCCTCTGGGGCACCGGACACTGTCCGGTGTACACCGGACAGTCCGGTGAATTATAGCGGAGCGCCTCTGGATTTTCCTGAAGGTGAGGAGTTCAGCTTGAAGTACCCTGGTGCACCGGACACTGTCCGGTGGTGCACCGGACAGTCCGGTGCGCCAGACCAGGGTGCCTTCGGTTATCCCTTGCTCCTTTTTGTTGAACCCTTTTCTTGGTCCTTTTATTGGCCTTTTGTGAACCTTTGGCACCTGTATAACTTATAGACTAGAGCAAACTAGTTAGTCCAATTATTTGTGTTGGGCAATTCAACCACCAAAATCACTTAGGAAAATAGGTGTAAGCCTAATTCCCTTTCAATCTCCCCTTTTTTGGTGATTGATGCCAACACAAACCAAAGCAAGTATAGAAGTACATAATTGAACTAGTTTGCATAATGTAAGTGCAAAGGTTGCTTTGAATTTGAGCCAATATTAATAATTATAGAATGTGCATGGATTGTTTCTTTCTTATTTAACATTTTGGACCACGCTTGCACCACATGTTTTGTTTTGCAAATTCTTTTGTAAATACTTTTCAAAGTTCTTTTGCGAATAGTCAAAGGTAAAGGAATAAGATTTTGTGAAGCATTTTTCAAGATTTGAAATTTTCTCCCCCTGTTTCAAATGCTTTTCCTTTGACTTAACCAAAACTCCCCCTCTATAGATTCTCCTCTTAGTGTTCAAGAGGGTTTCAAGATACCAATTTTTGAAATCCCCTCTTTTAAACACAATAAGATACCAATTTGAAAATTATCAATCGAAAATTTTTAAAATTAGGGTGGTGGTGTGGTCCTTTTGCTTTGGGCTATATTTTCTCCCCCTTTGGCACGAATCGCCAAAAACGGATACTTAGAGTGAAATATAAGCCCTTGTTAAGCTACTTACTCCCCTTTGGCAAATAAAATATGAGTGAAGATTATACCAAAGCCGGAGTCCTTTTGCTTCATGCTCTCTCCCCCAAAGATGAAGAGTGGCACAGAGTGACGGTGAAGGATGAGTTACGGAGTGGAAGCCTTTGTCCTTGCCGAAGACTCAAATTCCCTTTCAATACACCTATGACTTGGTTTGAAATTCACTTGAAAACATATTAGTCATAGCATATATAAAAGAGACATGATCAAAGGTATATTCATGATCTATGTGTGCAAGATATCAAAAGAAATTTCTAGAATCAAGAATATTGAGCTCATGCCTAAGTTTGGTAAAAGTTTGTTCATCTAGTGGCTTGGTAAAGATATCGGCTAATTGATCTTTAGTGTTAATATAAGCAATCTCGATATCCCCCTTTTGTTGGTGATCCCTAAGAAAATGATATCCATTGGCTATGTGTTTAGTGCGGCTATGCTCAACGGGATTATCCGCCATGCAGATTGCACTCTCATTATCACATAGAAGAGGAACTTTGGTTAATTTGTAACCATAGTCCCGCAGGGTTTGCCTCATCTAAAGCAATTGCGCGCAACAATGACCTGCGGCAATGTACTCGGCTTCGGCGGTTGAAAGAGTGACCGAATTTTGCTTCTTTGAAGCCCAAGACACCAAGGACCTTCCCAAGAACTGGCAAGTCCCCGATGTGCTCTTTCTATTAATCTTACACCCTGCCCAATCGGCATCCGAATAACCAATTAAATCAAATGTGGATCCCCGAGGGTACCAAAGCCCAAACTTAGGAGTATAAGCCAAATATCTCAAGATTCGTTTTACGGCCGTAAGGTGCGATTCCTTAGGGTCGGATTGGAATCTTGCACACATGCATACAGAAAGCATAATATCCGGTCGAGATGCACATAAATAGAATAGTGAACCTATCATCGACCGGTATACCTTTTGATCGACGGATTTACCTCTCGTGTCGAGGTCGAGATGCCCATTGGTTCCCATGGGAGTCTTGATGGGCTTGGCATCCTTCATTCCAAACTTGGTTATAATGTCTTGAGTATACTTCGTTTGGCAAATGAAGGTGCCCTCTTGGAGTTGCTTGACTTGGAATCCTAGAAAATACTTCAACTCCCCCATCATCGACATCTCGAATTTTTGTGTCATGATCCTACTAAATTCCTCACATGTAGATTCGTTAGTAGACCCAAATATGATATCATCAACATATATTTGGCATACGAACAAATCATTTGCAAGAGTCTTAGTAAATAAAGTAGGATCAACCTTTCTGACTTTGAAGCCATTAGCAATAAGGAAATCTCTAAGGCATTCATACCATGCTCTTGGGGCTTGCTTGAGCCCATAAAGCGCCTTAGAGAGCCTATAGACATGGTTAGGGTACTCACTGTCTTCAAAGCCGGGAGGTTGCTCAACGTAGACCTCTTCCTTGATTGGTCCGTTGAGGAAGGCACTCTTCACGTCCATTTGATAAAGCTTGAAGCCATGGTAAGTAGCATAGGCTAATAATATGCGAATTGACTCAAGCCTAGCTATGGGTGCATAGGTTTCACCGAAATCCAAACCTTCGACTTGTGAATACCCCTTGGCCACGAGTCGAGCTTTGTTCCTTGTCACCACACCATGCTCGTCTTGCTTGTTGTGGAAGACCCATTTGGTTCCTACAACATTTTGATTAGGACGTGGAACTAAGTGCCATACCTCGTTTCTAGTGAAGTTGTTGAGCTCCTCTTGCATCGCCATCACCCAATCCGAATCTTGGAGTGCTTCCTCTACCCTGTGTGGCTCAATAGAGGAAACAAACGAATAATGCTCACAAAAATGTGCAACACGAGATCTAGTGGTTACCCCCTTATGAATGTCGCCGAGGATGGTGTTGACGGGGTGATCTCGTTGGATTGCTTGGCGGGCTCTTGGGTGTGGCGGCCTTGTAACTTCCTCATCCTCCTTGTCTTGATTAATTGCATCTCCCCCTTGATCATTGCCGTCATCTTGAGGTGGCTCATCTTTTTGATTTTCTCCTTCATCAACTTGAGCCTCGTCCTCATTTTGAGTTGGTGGAGATGCTTGCGTGGAGGAGGATGGTTGATCTTGTGCATTTGGAGGCTCTTCGGATTCCTTAGGACACACATCCCCAATGGACATGTTCCTTAGCGCGATGCACAAAGCCTCTTCTTCACCTATCTCATCAAGATCAACTTGCTCTACTTGAGAGCCGTTAGTCTCATCAAACACAACGTCACAAGAAACTTCAACTAGTCTTGAGGACTTGTTAAAGACTCTATATGCCCTTGTGTTTGAGTCATATCCTAGTAAAAAGCCTTCTACAGTCTTAGGAGCAAATTTAGATTTTCTACCTCTTTTAACAAGAATGAAGCATTTGCTACCAAAGACTCTAAAATATGAAATATTTGGCTTTTTACCGGTTAGGAGTTCGTATGATGTCTTCTTGAGGATTCGGTGTAGATACAACCGGTTGATGGCATAGCATGTGGTGTTGACCGCCTCGGCCCAAAATTGATCTGGCGTCTTGTACTCATCAAGCATGGTTCTTGCCATGTCCAATAGAGTTCGATTCTTCCTCTCCACTACACCATTTTGTTGTGGGGTGTAGGGAGAAGAGAACTCATGCTTGATGCCCTCCTCCTCAAGGAAGCCTTCGATTTGTGAGTTCTTGAACTCCGTCCCGTTGTCGCTTCTAATTTTCTTGATCCTCAAGCCGAACTCATTTTGAGCTCGTCTCAAGAATCCCTTTAAGGTCTCTTGGGTTTGTGATTTTTCCTGCAAAAAGAATACCCAAGTGAAGCGAGAATAATCATCCACAATAACTAGACAGTACTTACTCCCGCCGATGCTCATGTAAGCTATCGGGCCGAATAGGTCCATGTGTAGGAGCTCCAGTGGCCTGTCAGTCGTCATGATGTTCTTGTGTGGATGATGAACATCAACTTGCTTCCCGGCTTGGCATGCGCTACAAATCCTGTCTTTCTGTCACACCCGGTTTTAGAAGGCAAACCGAATGCGAACCATGTACGTGCCAGGATCAGCAATTCACGTACACAGCAGTTTACATAACATGGACATCATCACATAGTGCTCAAATAGTATTAAAAGGGGAAATAATAGTCGATTACATCATATGTCTGAGACATCCATATAGTTTTTACAATAATCAAAGTGCGAAAACGAAACATAGATAAACGTGGCCTTCATAGGCAGCCGACTGGGGGTTGCCGCTAACCCACGCCTAGAATTCATCGTAGTCTTGGAACTCCTGGAAGTCTCCTTCCATGGCTTCATCTTCTCCTGAGCAGTGGTTGCAACGCTGACAACCTGGGGGAGGGGGGGTGGTGTGTAGAGCAAGGGTGAGTACACATCAACATACTCAGCAAGCGTCCTGTTTAGCTGTAGTGGACTAGCTTTATGTGGGGATAAGTCAAGCAGTTGCTTTTAGTTGGTCAGATTATTATTTACTAGTAGAAAGCCAGGTTTTAGCATTAACCCAAGTTATTAGCCCAATGTACCCTTTCCAAACGGAAAGAATACAACTTACCAGCATCATAGTCATAACCAGAACCATCAATCTCATTGTCACCTGTACCAAAATGTCTCTGATCAAGTATCACTAATCTCTGGAGCTCCCTTGGCCGCTCATAACCACGAGCACGGCTGATATATCAGTTTTCAAACACTCTGCAGAGGTTGTGCACTTTACCCACAAGCCGTGATTCCCTTTCTGCCCGGAGATCATGACTCTCCATTGATCACTACCAAGGTGACCCGGCAGGGCATCACTACGTAGCCTTTACAAAGATTCCCCGGGGCTGTAGCCACCCGTTAGGTTTCCTAAATGTACCGCACTCCTCCCCAAGGGACAAATCCACCTTGGCAGAGCGAGCCGCATACACCGAGCCCCATTGACGGCACGACGACTAAGTGATCTACACCCCGGTTCCTCTAATTATTCAGCTAAGGGCGTCCCATTCCACCCTCATGGTTGCACTGTTTTCCCGGGCGGTCATCCATTGAACAGGTCCTTACGGAGAGGCACTCGAGAAACCGCTCGAGTCCCCTTGAAGGTCACAAATATGATCATAAATAAGAAGGGGAAAACAGCGTATCATAGATAATCACATCATGTTCATTGATTAGAGTTGAGTAATAGCATCAGACTAAGCAGTAATAATCCGACCCAAATAGGTAAACAAGGACATGGATAACAAAAGCTAGTAAATCCTTAGGTATAAATGTGTAATGCGGGAGGTGAGTTAAAGAATGAATAGGACTGAGATGGGTCAAAGGACACTTGCCTCCACCAACCGACTGTTGCTCAGGGGCTTCTCCTGCGAGTTCCTCGGGCTCTTCGACCGGATCGTTCTCTATGCGATTGCAAGCATACATACATCCATCCATTCAAATTAGGAAACAAATAGTACACCATACAAGGGAACAAATAAAGTGAATATGCATAAAGCATGACATTCGATATCGCATTTGTTATGATTAGAAAGAAACGGGGAAAGGTCTCGTAGGGGTTAAGTCTTATGCACTAATGATTAGTTAAATTATGCGCTCTAGCTTCAATTGGTTCTAACAAAAGAATTAGTTATATGCACTAACGGGAACGTAGTCATTTTTAGTTGATCAACATCAAATGGGATAAACAATTGACTATATATGAATTAACTAACGTAACGGAATTCTAAATTAGGTTTCCCATTTCATTAACATGAACGATGATTAGCTTGCCTAAAATAAAATAAATAACAATGATAACAGAAAGTAAAATAAAATAAAATAAAATAAAAAAAATAAAAGGGGGGGGGGGCGGTTGAACCGGCCGGGGGCAGGGGCGGCCGAACTGGCGGCGAGCGGCTGGGCTGGTGGGGGGGGGGGCGAGCTAAGCGGCTGGGCGGTTGAACCGGCCGGGGGCGGGCGGCTGGGCGCGGCCGAGCAGGGGCGCGGGGGCGGCCGAGCGGCGGGCGGCTGGGCGGCCAAGCGGGGGCGGCTGGGCGCGGCCGAGCAGGGGCGGCTGGGCCGGCCGGGCCGGGCGCGCCATGGCCGGGCGGGCGGCCGAACCAGGGGCAGGGGCGGTCGAGCGGCGGGGGCGCGGGGCAGGGGCGGCCGAGCAGCGGTTGGGCCGGCCAGGGGCGGCCGAGCGGCAGGGGGAGAGGAGGGGAGAGGAGGGGAGAGGGAGGGGAGGGGAGAACCTTACCGGGGATGGGGACGGGGCGGCCGAACCGGGGCAGGGGCGGGGGCGGCCGAGCTGGGGCAGGGGGCGGCGGCTAGGGCAGAGGGCGGCGGCTAGAGAGAAAATGGGAGAGAGGGAGGGAGAGGGAGAGGGATTTTGGGGGAAAAAGGGAGGGGCGGCTGGGCCACTTGGGCCCAAAGGGGGGCGGTTGGGCCGGCTGGGGGCGGTTGGGCCAGCCAGGGGCGGCCCACGGCGTGGGAGAGAGAAAAGGGAGGAGAGAGAGAGAAAGAAAAAAAGAAAAAGAAAGAAGGTTTTTCTCCTTTTTGAAATCCGGTCTTCCTAGATGAATGCGCTTACACTTTTAAGCAATCAAAGAATGCATAATTCGGCATGGTGCATCAAACAACATAAAGTATTTTAGGGTTTTGCTTTACATGGGAATTCCAAGCCGAATCCCGCTATAACTTTGGAAAAGATCAAGGTCTAGCGAGGGAAAAGGAAAAAAAGAAAAGGTAATGCCCGAATTTGGCGAGTGAAGAAAAGAAAAAATTCAACTCTAAAATTCGGGGCGTTACAAACCTATCCCCCTTAAAAGAATCTCGCCCTCGAGATTCAGGGTTGGCTAGCAAAGAGCTCCGGGTACTTGGCCATCAGATCATCTTCACGCTCCCAGGTTGCTTCTTCCTCAGAGTGATGATTCCATCTGACTTTGCACATTCTGATGGTCTTCCTTCGGGTGACTCTATCTGCAATCTCAAGGATCTACATCAGCTTCTCGACGTAGGTCAAGTCCTCCTGGACTTCCAGACCTTCCACTGGCAACTGCTCTTCTGGCACACACAAACACTTCTTTAACTGAGACACATGAAAGACATCATGCACAGCAGACAAATTCTCTGGCAGGCTGAGCTGATAGGCCACTTCTCCACGCTTTGCGAGAATTTGATACGGACCAATGTAGCGGGGTGCTAGCTTGCCTTTGACTCCGAACCTTCTGACTCCTCTGATCGGTGACACTTTCAGATAGACAAAGTCTCCGACTTCGAAACTCAGCTCTCTTCTTCTTGTGTCTGCATAGCTTCGCTGCCTCGATTGCGCTATCCTCAGATTCTCTCGGACCATCTTGATGTTCTCTTCGGCTTCAAGCAGAATGTCTGGCCCAAACACCTGCTTTTCTCCAGGCTGATCCCATTGCAACGGAGTCCTACAACTCCTTCCATAAAGTGCCTGAAATGGTGACATCTTCAAACTGGCCTGGTAACTGTTGTTATAGGAAAACTCTGCATAAGGCAATCACTTGTCCCATCCGGACTGATCTTGCAACGCACAGGCTCTCAACATGTCTTCAAGAATTTGATTGGTTCTTTCAGTCTGACCATCTGTCTGCGGGTGATAAGCTGAACTGAAATTCAAATGTGTGCCCAAGGCTTCATGCAACTGCTGCCAGAAATGAGAGGTGAACTGCGTTCCTCTGTCTGACACTATCTTCTTTGGCACACCATGAAGACAAACGATCCGAGACATGTACAATTCTGCCAATACTGCACTGCTATAGTTGGTCTTGACAGGTATGAAGTGGGCTGACTTGGTTAAGCGGTCCACCACTACCCAAATGGAATCGTAGCCGGCTCGGGTGCGAGGCAATCCGACTATGAAATCCATACTGATCTCATCCCATTTCCACTGAGGAATTTGCAACAGTTGCAACAATCCAGCTGGTCTTTGATGTTCGGCCTTGATCCGCCGACAACTATCACACATAGCCACATGCTCTGCGATTTCCCTCTTCATTCCATACCACCAGAATTTCTTCTTCAGATCCTGATACATCTTCTCACTACCAGGGTGAATCGAATAAGCTGTCTCATGAGCTTCCTTGAGAATCAACTCCCGAATAGACTGGACATTGGGAACACACAAGCGGTCTTTGAACCATACCACACCTTCAGCATCTTCTCGAAAATCTTTGTCTTTGCCTTCCAGAATCAGTCGCCGGATCTCACTGATCTTCTCATCATTCTTCTGCGCTTCTTTGATTTCCCGCTCCAAGGTAGGTTCCAACTCAACTGTGACTCCTTGCGAATTATTCAGAAAACCGAGGCTCAACCTGTCAAACTCCTTGGCCAACTCATAAGGCATCGGACGAGTGACCATCAGATTGACTTGACTCTTCCTGCTTAAAGCATCTACCACTTTATTCGGATCCACAACCAATCCTTCTTTGTTGATTATGTGACCCAAGAACAAGACTTCACTGATCCAGAACTCACACTTGCTCAACTTTGCATACAACTGGTGCTCTCGCAATCTCTGCAATACCATCCTCAAATGATCTGCATGCTCTTCTTCGCTTTGAGAATAAATCAGAATGTCATCAATGAATACCACCACAAACTTATCAAGATAATCCATAAATACACTGTTCATCAAGTTCATAAAGAAGGCTGGTGCATTTGTCAAACCAAAAGACATCACTGTGAACTCATACAACCCATACTTGGTAATGAATGCTGTCTTCGGAATGTCTGAAGGTCGAATCCTGAGTTGATGATAACCCGACCTCAGATCTATCTTGGAGAACACACTGGCTCCTCTCAACTGGTCGAACAGATCTTCTATTCTGGGCAAAGGATACTTGTTCTTGATTGTGACCTCATTCAGAGCTCGATAATCGATACACATCCTTTTGGTGCCATCTTTCTTTTCCACAAATAGAACAGGGGCGGCCCAAGGCGAGGTGCTTGGCCGAATATAACCTTTCTCTGATAGCTCATCAATCTACTTCTTAAGCTCAACCAACTCGGGTCCAGATATTCTGTAAGCTCTCTTATAGATGGGGGCGGTTCCAGGAAGAAGCTCTATGGCGAACTCAACTTTCCGCTCTGGTGGCATACCGGGTAAATCCTTGGGAAACACATCTGGGAACTCGGACACAGTCTTGATCCTATCAATTGGGTCTGCTTCACTGCTATCGACAGCCATTTGATAACAACTTCCTTTCTTTGGCTCAGGCGGGACTAACTCGGTCACCACTTCCTCTCCTAGCGGGGACACCAACTTGATTGTCCTCTTATCACAACTAATAACTGCCTGATACCTATCTAGCCAATTCATCCCTAGGATGACATCTATTCCCTGAGTACCCATTACTATGAGGTTAGCGGGAAACGCTATCCCCCTTATTTCCACACTTACATTCAAACAAATGCTATCGGCTCGAATTCTACCACCAGCTGAGTCAATTTGAATGGGGGTTGACATGGCAGTAATTGGAAGATTATGTGCTTTCACCCATGATGCAGTAATGAAAGAATGCGTTGCTCCAGTATCAAATAACACTTCTGCAATATGGGAATCGACTGGGAACATACCTACTATCATGTCGGGGGTTTCCTGGACTGCTTCAACCTCCAAGTGGTTCAGTCTCCCATGATTATAGCGCTGCTGAGGGCGGTTGCCTGATCCAGGCTGAGACACATTCTGCTTTGCTGGGGCATTGGGGCTTGACTGCTGCTGGGCTGCCTTCTTCGGACATTGCATCACCCAATGGCCTTGCTCTCCACAGTGGAAACATGCCCTGTTTCCAACCTGAGCTGGTGCTGCTTGACTGTTCTGCTGAGTTGCGGGGCAGGAAGACGAGGTGCCTGCTGATTCTACCTCTGAAACTGGCCTCCTCCTGACTGATTGTTCTGACGATTCTGATACTGATGCTGAGGATACTGCCTTTGGAACTGCCGATGCTGCTGAGGTGGACGCTGATTCTGCCTGAACTGCTGAGGTTGATTGCCTGAGAAACGAGGACGACTGCTGCTTCCAGGCTGGGGTCCACTGATCTTGCGCTTACGATCCTCCATTTCCTTACGCTTCCTTTCTGTCATGATTGCTCTGTCAATCAAGTGCTGGAATGTCGGGAAGGTGTGATTCATCAGTTGGTACTGCAGAGGGTCGATCAAGCCTCTCAGGAAACGGTATTGTCGCTTGGCGTCGGTGTTGACATCTTCAGGAGCATAGCGAGACAACTGCAGAAACCTGTCCCGGTACTCACTGACTGACATCGGCCCTTGCTTGAGAGCCAGGAACTCCTCCTTCTTCACTGTCATCAGACCTGCAGGCACATGGTACTGACGAAAGCTACCTCTGAACTCTTCCCAGGTGATGGTGTCGGGGTCGGCATGGGTGGCGAGATAAGACTCCCACCATGACTGAGCTGCTCCTCTCAACAGACGAGGACCATACAGGACTTTCTCCCTGTCATCACACTGAGCGGTATGCAACTCCCGCTCCACAGTGCGCAACCAGTCTTCAGCATCCATGGGGTCAGAAGAATGAGCGAACGTTGGGGGATGACCTCTCATGAATTCAGCACGCTTGTCCCTGGGCATCTGAGGCATCTGAGGCTGAGGTGGTGCCTGCTGTTGCTGCTGCTGAATGGCAGCCAGAGTCTGACCGATGGCTTGAACTGCCTGAGTCTGCATCAGAAACATCTGCTCGATGGACATCGGGGGCGGGGGCGGCAGCTGCTGTCGCTGGGGCGCCTCGTCCTGCTGACCGGCTTGCTCCTGCTGAGCACGCCTTCCTCCTCTGCGCCTGTTCTCTGACATCTGCAGAATGCAACCACGCATCAGAACTGATCTTGCAAATCTTGCAGCATAAGAAAAGAGTATAGAATTCTTCAACAACACTGAACAGATGAGCATCTTCACTTATCTCCAACACAGACCAACACAGCTTCTCAGATAAAGAGGAAAGTGGAATAAAAAGTTTCCCAACTAGATAACTAACTCCTTTAACATATAACGGATAAACCAAAATGCAGGGGACACCCACACTCTGGTGACAGTCATTACAAAGATCCAAATCCAACATAGTTCATCATGACAAGCATAAATGCACAGGATATAGCAAACTACCCTGTCTAACTAAGACTAACTAAGAGCGAGACTAACGCTAAGATTGCAGCTTCTACGTGTATATTTGCATTAATTACAAGATCTGACTCTAGCGATCTATGGTTCCAAGTCTATCTTGGTCTTGCAGTCAGGATTGCCATAAGACTGGCGTCCACACCGAGGTGAGCGGTATGGGTGCTGAGTCCCGACGGGAGCGGGGGAACCATCGTCCAGGTGACGACGCTCCGCGCGCTCAGCCCGCAACAGGGCAATCTCAGCACGAGCCCTACTCAACTCGTCTAGTGCATGGTCCAGCTCCGTGTTTAGCACGGCGGCTAGGTTGACTGTGCTGTTCAACCTAGGATTGTCCTCACCGATAGGTGAAACAATCACGCCTCCTGTGCTGCCAGATGGACGGCGGGGGTAATACTTTAGGTTGAGACCATCAGCTACCCCACCGAGAACCGAGCAGTAGTGCGAAAGCGCACGTCGTGCGGCATCTTGCATGGCCGCCTCAGCTGAGTCCCGCTCAGAGATAGAATAGTGCTCTGAGCAGACCTCAGCACCCTGGACGGCGCACCAAACAGGTTGCCTCCCAGCGGTCCGGGTAGACCCCGCGACTATGCTGGTAGACCACACAGCGATACTCGATAGACTAGGTACGCCGGTCAAGTGCCCGACGTAGCAGGGTGTCGAGCGCATCGTGGAAGTGACACCCGTGAGCAGCGTCGCGAGTGATGGGTCGAGCAACCCATCCTTTCGGCTCCTGGACAGAAGAGAAGTCGGTGTCGTGGCTCGAGCTGTCGTCGCCACCTCCATCGTCTGGGTCTCCTCCAGCAGCTACTCCCGAGACTGGGACGCCCAGTGGTGGTGCAGGGGGCGCTTCCAGAGGAAGCACAGGGGAGCAGCTCCTCACAGACTCTACCTCCTGCTGGAGCGAGAAAGAAGAACCCTGCTGCTCCTGTCATCGACGCTCCTGCTCCTCATGCAGGCGATGGTGCAGCCTCTCCAAGTGACTGGACTTTCCGGCCACTGGACGGCGAAGCGGACGCTCAGCAAGGCGGGAGGGTAAGAAGGGGATGACGGACTTTCGTGCAGTGTGTCTAAGACGAGCCATCTATAAAAGACATCGCAAGCAAAAGAGTGAGAACAGAATTACTATGACCAGCAAGTAATGAACCATAAATAAATGAAGGAGTAGAATAAAACATAATTTTCAGCAAGGTATAATATATAGTAGGACACAGTTTTGGTCGATATGACCAACTTTTGAAGAGATATCAAAGTCAAGGCAGGGACAGAGTTCTATAGTCCTTAGAACGACCATTCTACTCTAGGTTAGCGGTCCTACGGTCAGCACGGCTTTGATACCAGCTTATGTCACACCCGGTTTTAGAAGGCAAACCGAATGCGAACCATGTACGTGCCAGGATCAGCAATTCACGTACACAGCAGTTTACATAACATGGACATCATCACACAGTGCTCAAATAGTATTAAAAGGGGAAATAATAGTCGATTACATCATATGTCTGAGACATTCATATAGTTTTTACAATAATCAAAGTGCGAAAACGAAACGTAGATAAACGCGGCCTTCACAGGTAGCCGACTGGGGGTTGCCGCTAACCCACGCCTAGAATTCATCGTAGTCTTGGAACTCCTGGAAGTCTCCTTCCACGGCTTCATCTTCTCCTGAGCAGTGATTGCAACGCTGACAACCTGGGGGAGGGGGGGTGGTGTGTAGAGCAAGGGTGAGTACACATCAACATACTCAGCAAGCGTCCTGTTTGGCTGTAGTGGACTAGCTTTATGTGGGGATAAGTCAAGCAGTTGCTTTTAGTTGGTCAGATTATTATTTACTAGTAGAAAGCCAGGTTTTAGCATTAACCCAAGTTATTAGCCTAATGTACCCTTTCCAAACGGAAAGAATACCACTTACCAGCATCATAGTCATAACCAGAACCATCAATCTCATTGTCACCTGTACCAAAATGTCTCTGATCAAGTATCACTAATCTCTGGAGCTCCCTTGGCCGCTCATAACCGTGAGCACGGCTGATATATCAGTTTTCAAACACTCTGCAGAGGTTGTGCACTTTACCCACAAGCCGTGATTCCCTTTCTGCCCGGAGATCATGACTCTCCATTGATCACTACCAAGGTGACCCGGCAGGGCATCACTACGTAGCCTTTACAAAGATTCCCCGGGGCTGTAGCCACCCGTTAGGTTTCCTAAATGTACCGCACTCCTCCCCAAGGGACAAATCCACCTTGGCAGAGCGAGCCGCATACACCGAGCCCCATTGACGGCACGACGACTAAGTGATCTACACCCCGGTTCCTCTAATTATTCAGCTAAGGGCGTCCCATTCCACCCTCATGGTTACAGGTCCTTACGGAGAGGCACTCGAGAAACCGCTCGAGTCCCCTTGAAGGTCACAAATATGATCATAAATAAGAAGGGGAAAACAGCGTATCATAGATAATCACATCATGTTCATTGATTAGAGTTGAGTAATAGCATCAGACTAAGCAGTAATAATCCGACCCAAATAGGTAAACAAGGACATGGATAACAAAAGCTAGTAAATCCTTAGGTATAAATGTGTAATGCGGGAGGTGAGTTAAAGAATGAATAGGACTGAGATGGGTCAAAGGACACTTGCCTCCACCAACCGACTGTTGCTCAGGGGCTTCTCCTGCGAGTTCCTCGGGCTCTTCAACCGGATCGTTCTCTATGCGATTGCAAGCATACATACATCCATCCATTCAAATTAGGAAACAAACAGTACACCATACAAGGGAACAAATAAAGTGAATATGCATAAAGCATGACATTCGATATCGCATTTGTTATGATTAGAAAGAAACGAGGAAAGGTCTCGTAGGGGTTAAGTCTTATGCACTAATGATTAGTTAAATTATGCGCTCTAGCTTCAATTGGTTCTAACAAAAGAATTAGTTATATGCACTAACGGGAACGTAGTCATTTTTAGTTGATCAACATCAAATGGGATAAACAATTGACTATATATGAATTAACTAACGTAACGGAATTCTAAATTGGGTTTCCCATTTCATTAACATGAACGATGATTAGCTTGCCTAAAATAAAATAAATAACAATGATAACAGAAAGTAAAATAAAATAAAATAAAATAAAAAAATAAAAAAGGGGGGGGGGGCGGTTGAACCGGACGGGGGCAGGGGCGGCCGAACTGGTGGCTGGCGGCTGGGCTGGCGCGGGGGGGGGGGGGGGGCGAGCTGGGCGGCTGGGCGGTTGAACCGGCCGGGGGCGGGCGGCTAGGCCGGCCGAGCAGGGGCGCGGGGGCGGCCGAGCGGCGGGCGGCTGGGTGGCCGAGCGGGGGCGGCTGGGCGCGGCCGAGCAGGGGCGGCTGGGCCGGCCGAGCAGGGGCGGCTGGGGGCGGCCGGGCCGGGCGCGCCATGGCCGGGCGGGCGGCCGAACCAGGGGCAGGGGCGGCCGAGCGGCGGGGGCGCGGGGCAGGGGGCGGCCGAGCGGTAGGGGGAGAGGAGGGGAGAGGAGGGGAGAGGGAGGGGAGGGGAGAACCTCACCGGGGATGGGGATGGGGCGGCCGAACCGGGGCAAGGGCGGGGGCGGCCGAGCTGGGGCAGGGGGCGGCGGCTAGGGCAGAGGGCGGCGGCTAGAGAGAAAATGGGAGAGAGGGAGGGAGAGGGAGAGGGATTTTGGGGGAAAAAGTGAGGGGCGGCTAGGCCACTTGGGCCCAAAGGGGGGCGGTTGGGCCGGCTGGGGGCGGCTGGGCCGGCCAGGGGCGGCCCACGGCGCGGGAGAGAGAGAGAAAGAAAAAAAGAAAAAGAAAGAAGGTTTTTCTCCTTTTTGAAATCCGGTCTTCCTAGATGAATGCGCTTACACTTTTAAGCAATCAAAGAATGCATAATTTGGCATGGTGCATCAAACAACATAAAGTATTTTAGGGTTTTGCTTTACACGGGAATTCCAAGCCGAATCCCGCTATAACTTTGGAAAAGATCAAGGTCTAGCGAGGGAAAAGGAAAAAAAAAGAAAAGGTAACGCCCGAATTTGGCGAGTGAAGAAAAGAAAAAATTCAACTCCAAAATTCGGGGCGTTACACTTTCTCAAAATGAACATTTGTTAATCCTAAAATGTGTTCTCCCTTTAGAAGCTTATGAAGATTCTTCATTCCAACATGGGCTAGTCGGCGGTGCCAGAGCCAACCCATGTTAGTCTTAGCAATTAAGCAAGTGTCGAGTTCAGCTCTATCAAAATCTACCAAGTATAGCTGACCCTCTAACACTCCCTTAAATGCTATTGAATCATCACTTCTTCTAAAGACAGTGACACCTACATCAGTAAAGAGACAGTTGTAGTCCATTTGACATAATTGGGATACGGAAAGCAAATTGTAATCTAATGAATCAACAAGAAAAACATTGGAAATGGAATGGTCAGGAGATATAGCAATTTTACCCAAACCTTTGACCAAACCTTGGTTTCCATCCCCGAATGTGATCGCTCATTGGGGATCTTGGTTTTTCTCGTAGGAGGAGAACATCTTCTTCTCCCCTGTCATGTGGTTTGTGCACTCGCTATCAATGATCCAACTTGTGCCCCCGGATGCATAAACCTACAAAACAAATTTAGTTCTTGACTTTAGGTACCCAAACGGTTTTGGGTCCTTTGGCATTAGAAACAAGAACTTTGGGTACCCAAACACAAGTCTTGGAGCCCTTGTGTTTGCCCCCAACAAACTTGGCAACTACCTTGCCGGATTTGTTAGTAAGCACATATAATGCATCAAAGGTTTTAAATGAAATGGCATGATCATTTGATGCAGTAGGAGTTTTCTTTTTAGGCAACTTAGCACGGGTTGGTTGCCTAGAGCTAGGTGTCTCACCCTTATACATAAAAGCATGGTTAGGGCCAGAGTGAGACTTCCTAGAATGGATTCTCCTAATTTTGTGCTCAGGATAACCGGCAGGGTACAAAATGTAACCCTCGTTATCCTGAGGCATGGGAGCCTTACCCTTAACAAAGTTGGACAATTTCTTAGGAGTGGCATTAAGTTTGACATTGTCTCCCCTTTGGAAGCCAATGCCATCCTTGATGCCAGGGCGTCTCCCATTATAAAGCATACTACGAGCAAATTTAAATTTTTCATTTTCAAGTTCATGCTCGGCAATTTTAGCATCTAATTTTGCTATATGATCATTTTGTTGTTTAATTAAAGCCATATGATCATGAATAGCATCAATATCAACATCTCTACATCTAGCGCAAATGGACACATGCTCAACGGTAGATGTAGAGGGTTTACAAGATTTTAATTCTATAACCTTAGCATATAATATATCATTTTCACTTCTAAGGTTAGAAATAGTAACATTGCAAACATCAAAATCTTTAGCCTTAGCAATTAATTTTTCATTTTCATTTCTAAGGCTAGCAAGAGAAATGTTCAATTCTTCAATCTTAGCAGGCAAATCATTATTATCATTTCTAAGATTGGGAATTGAAACATTACAATCAATAGAATCAACCTTAGCTAACAAATTAGCATTCTCATTTCTAAGGTTGTTTATAGTCTCATGGCAAGTGCTTAGCTCACTAGATAGTTTTTCACATTTTTCTACTTCTAGAGCGTAAGCATTTTTAACTTTAACATGCTTCTTGTTTTCTTTAATAAGGAAGTCCTCTTGGGAGTCCAAGAGATCATCCTTCTCATGGATAGCACTAATTAATTCATTTAATTTCTCCTTTTGTTGCATGTTTAAGTTGGCAAAAAGAGTATGCAAGTTATCTTCCTCATCACTAGCATTATCATCGCTAGAAGATTCATATCTAGTGGAGGATTTGGATTTAACCTTTTTCTTTTTGCCATCCTTGGCCATGAGGCATTTGTGGCCGACGTTGGGGAAGAGAAGTCCCTTGGTGACGGCGATGTTGGCGGCGTCCTCGTCGGAGGAGGAGTCGGTGGAACTCTCGTCGGAGTCCCACTCGCGGCACACATGGGCATCGCCGCCCTTCTTCTTGTGATATCTCTTCTTCTCCTTTCTTCTCCCCTTCTTGTCGTTGTCCCTGTCACTATCACTTGATAATGGACATTTAGCAATAAAATGATCGGGCTTACCACATTTGTAACAAACTTTCTTGGAGCAGGGCTTGTAGTCTTTTCCCCTCCTTTGCTTGAGGATTTGGTGGAAACTCTTGATGATGAGTGCCATCTCCTCGTTTTCGAGCTTTGAGGCGTTGATGGGTGTTTGACTTGGAGTGGACTCCTCCTTCTTCTCCTCCGTCGCCTTAAGTGCCACCGGTTGTGCTTCAGACGTGGAGGGATCATCTAGCTCGTTAATCTTCTTTGAGCCCTTGATCATATACTCAAAGCTCACAAAATTCTCGATTACTTCCTCGGGAGTCATTAGTGTATATCTAGGATTGCCATGAATTAATTGTACTTGAGTAGGGTTAAGGAAAATAAGTGATCTTAGAATAACCTTAACCACCTCGTGGTCATCCCATTTCTTGCTCCCGAGGTTGCGCACTAGATTCACCAAGGTTTTGAGTCGGTTGTACATGTCTTGTGGCTCCTCCCCTTGGCAAAGACAGAAGCGACCAAGCTCCCCCTCGATCATCTCCCGCTTGGTGATCTTGGTTAGTTCATCACCCTCGTGCGCGGAGTATGGTTGTGGCTTGGGAGTTGAAGTGCTCGATTTGAGCCACCTCGTCCTCATCATAAACCTCATCCCCTACGGATGGTACCTGTGCTCCAAATTCAACAACATTCCATATACTTTTGTGGAGTGAGGTTAGATGAAATTTCATTAAATCACTTCACCTAGCATAATCTTCACCGTCAAAGGTTGGCGGTTTGCCTAATGGAACGGAAAGTAATGGAGTATGTCTAGAAGTGCGAGGGTAGTGTAAGGGGATCTTACTAAACTTCTTGCGCTCATGGCGCTTAGAAGTTACGGAGGGCACATCGGAGCCGGAGGTGGAAGGTGATGAAGTGTCGGTCTCGTAGTAGACCACCTTCCTCATCTTATTTTTCTTGTCGCCACTCCTATGCGACTTGTGGGAGGAGACTTTCTTCTCCTTCCCTTTCTTTTTGTTGCGGGACTCTTCCGATGAAGCCTTCCCGTGGCTTGTAGCGGGCTTGTCGCCGATGGGCTTGTCGCCGGTCACCATCTCCTTCTTGGCGTGTTCTCCCGACATCACTTCGAGCGGTTAAGCTCTAATGAAGCACCGGGCTCTGATACCAATTGAAAGTCGCCTAGAGGGGGGTGAATAGGGCGAAACTGAAATTTATAAAGTCAATCACAACTACAAGCCGGGTTAGCATTAGAAATATAAATGAGTCCGAGAGAGGGTGGAAAACAAATTGCAAGCAAATGAAGAGTGTGACACACGGATTTGTTTTACCGAGGTTCGGTTCTCGCAAACCTACTCCCCGTTGAGGTGGTCACAAAGACCGGGTCTCTTTCAACCCTTTCCCTCTCTCAAACGGTCCCTCGGACCGAGTGAGCTTCTCTTCTCAAATTAAACCGGGAACGAAACTTCCCCGCAAGGACCACCACACAATTGGTGTCTCTTGCCTCGGTTACAATTGAGTTTTGATCACAAGAACAAATGAGAAAGAAAAGCAAGCGATCCAAGCGCAAGAGCTCAAATGAACACGACAAATCACTCTCTTTAATCTCTAAAGCCTTTTGTGGAGTTGGGAGAGGATTTGATCTCTTGATTGTGCTTTGGAATGAATGCTAGAGCTCTTATAAGGTGTAGAAGTGTAGAAACTTGGATACTATTGAATGTGGGGTGGTTGGGGTATTTATAGCCCCAACCACCACAAAGTGGCCGTTGGAAGTGTGCTATCGTATGGCGCACCGGACAGTCCGGTGCGCAAGCCACGTCAGCAGACCGTTAGGGTTCGACCGTTGAGCTCTGACTTGTGGGCTTGCCAGGATGTCCGGTGGTGCACCGGACAGGCACTGTAGGCTATCCGGTGTGCCACCCGCGCGTGCTCTGCTCCTCTGCGCGCGCTGGCGCGCATTTAATGCTCTGCAGGTGACCATTGGCACGCGAACTAGCCGTTGCCCGCTGGCTCACCGGACAGTCCGGTGTGCACCGGACATGTCCGGTGAATTATAGCGGACGAATTCCCGAAGCTGACGAGTTCTAGAGTCGCTCTCCTCTAGGGCACCGGACACTGTCCGGTGTACACCGGACAGTCCGGTGAATTATAGCGGAGCGCCTCTGGATTTTCCCGAAGGTGAGGAGTTCAGCTTGGAGTACCCTGGTGCACCGGACACTGTCCGGTGGCACACCGGACAGTCCGGTGCGCTAGACCAGGGTGCCTTCGGTTATCCCTTGCTCCTTTTTGTTGAACCCTTTTCTTGGTCCTTTTATTGGCCTTTTGTGAACCTTTGGCACCTGTATAACTTATAGACTAGAGCAAACTAGTTAGTCCAATTATTTGTGTTGGGCAATTCAACCACCAAAATCACTTAGGAAAATAGGTGTAAGCCTAATTCCCTTTCAGTAACCCGACTGACAGGGTGGCCACGGGACCCTTCTTTGGTCGGCCAGACCGACCACAGGTTCGATACAAGATTGAATAAGGAAGGACTCAATGAGATGCCCCCAGCAGTGCAAGCCCCTAGTGGGACCACTCGCTAAGACCTAACCCTACTGGAGGGTGGTTGGATCTCACTTGGATAACCCATTTGGAGCTCGACGATCACATTCCCTGCGCCGACTAGCTCAGTGGAAGGTGGCCCTCCCCTCGAAAAGAACCTCGAGAAAGCTTCTAGGGGAGAAGCATGCCGACCAAGTATCAAATACTCAGTGAACGATTGACCCAAAGGGGCATCACACAAAGACTACACCTGGGATTTTGATGCCCGTCAGAAATTAGCGAGCAAAAGTGGACCCACGCTCAGTGTATGACAATCACCATAGGCAGGGTCTATCCCTAAACTGCACAATAAACCCTAAAGCAATTCACATGAATTGCTCGAGGGCTAAGAGGCTACATCTAGCTTATGCACTTGCACGCAGCAGAGATTTCAATCATCATTAAGAGTTGAGCAAGCCCAGACTCACGCTCAGCGCGTGACGACCATCGCAGGCAAGGTCCATCCCTATACTGTGCAATAAACCACCAAGCAATTCACACGAATTGCTTGAGGGCTACATCTAGCTGATGCGCTTGTGCACACCTAAGATTTCGAACATCAATGAGAGCTGAGCAAAACTGGACTCATGCTTAGCGCGTGACGACCATCATAGGCAGGGTCTGTCCCTATATTGTGCTATAAACCCCTAAGAAATTCACACGAATTTCTTGAGGGCTTCATCTAGCTGATGCGCTTGCATGCACTCGAGATTTCAGTCATCAATAAGAGCCGAGAAAACCTGGACTCACACTCAGCGCATGACGACCATCGCAGGTAGGGTCCATCCCTATACTATGCTATAAATCCCAAGCAATTCACACGAATTGATCGGGGTTTAGGGGCTACTGTTGGGTACTTAGGAGCAGGGTACCCAAAATAAGGCCCATAAACCCTTATTACCAACCAAAGTAACCCCGTCGAGTAGATCCGCAAGGTGAAGCGACCGACCAGGTCCCCGCAAGCAAGTCTGTGAGGCGGAGTGATTGACCAGGAGCTTGTCGAGCAAGTCCATGAGACGAAGCGACCGATCAGGTCTCGATCGAGCAAGGCTATGAGGAGGAGCGGCCGACCAGGTCCCTATCGAGCATGTTCGTGGAGTGGAGTGACCGATTAGGCCCCCGTCGAGCAAGGTCGTGAGGTAGAGCAGCCAACCAGGTCCCTACCAAGGAAGAGAAGGAAAATATAAACCCAAGTCAAACATCGCAAAGTCCATGCCAACTAAGACAAGACATGACATCCCGGGCCGTGGCTAATCATCTGAACGGCAGGTCGCAGGCACACCAAGTGGTCGATGATGACATGACCGCACCTCCTTGAGTACGGCCCCAAACGCGCTCCCACAACTTCAAAGGACCAAACGACCCTATTCATGAAGTACCTCAGCATCAGAGCTTCTACAGTGACCCAAATACTAGGTAGTCCATGACAGATATACCATACCAGGTGTATGTTTATGCATGCCAACAAGTGACATAGGCTCATGATGACAAGAAACACTGCACGACGTGCGACTCCCTTATGCAACTGACCTGTGGGACCCCCCGCGTACTACCACAAGGATGTCACTGGAAGACCAGTAAAAGGAACCCGTACGACGATTGGATTGGATAGTACGCCATGATGGTAGTACAGGTACGCATGACCCTGCGGATAGCACCAGAGAAACCATGCTGCCCAAGGGCCGCCAGCCGAGCTCTTCCTAGCAGAATACAAGTCCCCATTGTAGAGTCTAGCCCTTGAACTATAAAAGGGAAGGACCCCCTCTTTTTCAAAACATACAAGCACACTAATTGTAACACGCTCTAGAGCAATACTACGATCAACACTACACTGGACTAGGGTCCAACCCTGAACCAGTATAAACCTACCGTCTCAAACCCCACATTTGAATCCATGTGATTCACCATTCGGAGTGAGTCTGTGCTAAACCCCATCGAACACAAATCTTACTACCCATGGGTTTTAGAAACCATGACAATATTGCTTCTTAATTGGTCATCTTTATGCTTGCTTCAAGGTCAAAGTTGTAGAAAATCATCCCCAAACCTCACAAGTCCAAGTATATTGATGCATGCATTTACGAGGAGGATAGTCTACAAGTTGACCTTTTTGAGACTAACAATGCTTTCAAGTTGGTCATGTGTGTAGTCTCAAGTATTGAAACGGAAATGGTGAATTTTGGCAAAGGAAGACGTTTTGACTGCATTTCGGTATCAAAGACTCTTTGCCTTAATTCATCTTTTTGTCTCATTGCTCCTATTTATGCTTTACTTTTCTTTTGGGGAGTAATGTTAAAAACCACTTGATTTTTTGGTGCTTAATGTCAAAGGGGGAGAAGTTTTAGGACAAAGCAAAGGGACCACCCCCACCACTTGAGTTTTAAAAAGTTTTTGAGTTTTTGTGATATTAGCAACTGGTTTGTGAAAACCCTCTTGATAGCTAAGAGAAGACTCTCTTATAACACCTTTTATGCCAAAGGGGGAATCTTAGATTTATAAAAAAATAAGGACTCGTTGTTATTGGGGGAGAATTTTGTAAACCTTGAAAAAGAGTTTGATTTGCAAAAACAAAAGCAAGTGGTAGCTAATATGGTCCAAAATATTAAAATTACTTAAAATTTTAATCCAACTTAATTCTATCATTCAATTTGCATCTTATGAACCTATGCCAAATAGCAAACAAGTTAGAAAATTTAATTGGTTATATTTGCTTTGGTTGTGTTGGTATCAATCACTAAAAGGGGAGATTGAAAGAGAAATGTATTGTATGCCATTTCTAACTTGGTTTTGGTGATTAATGACCAACATAACCCCGAGTACTAACTAGTTTGCTAAGTCTGTACTTGCAGGTTCATAAGTGTCGTATTGCATAATGCAACTTGACTTACTGCTGAAACAGAGGCAAAATAGGGCAAAACTTGGATGAGGTGAGCTATGTGTAGTTCATATGTTTGGATAAGTTCTAAATGCCCTTAGAATTTTTAGCACTTTAGAGAAGTTAGAAACACAATTTTTGAAGAAAGTGCTTTTTGGTGCCTTTTTGAGTTGTAAAAGGAATTCTAAGTAAGAGATGAGCTATAGGTATGCATCTATGGCTTAGGCCACTTAGACATACTCTAAATAAGTTTGTCTAAGTCATAGGAAAGCTATCGAAGATAGTTAAACTGAATTGGAGAAGAAATTGAAAGGAAGTCAAGTTTGAACTATGTATAGGCGCACCGAACTAGTCCAATGATGCACCGGACCGAGCGCGCATAGAGCTCTGGCGAAGGGCTTCTTTTCTAGACCGAGTGCGCACTAGACCAGTACAGTGGTGCACTGGGCCACTTTTCTAGAGAGCACCGCATAAGGGCTTCAGCGACCTGGCGTATTAGACCACATTTCTAGAGACAACTACAGAAGAGACATTGGATGGCTCGCACACCGGCCCAATCCAATGGTACACCGGACCTTGGGTCTAATGATTCTCTCAGCGCGTCAATAGTCATATCAACAACTAGCTGACACATGGCCAATATGGTGGTGCTCTGGATCGGACCAATTCCCCATAGAGTGGGAAGCCTCGTGAAGATCCCGTTGATGTCGGGCGACCGTTGAGGTTCGGTGGTGCATTTAAACATGGCCAGTCCGGTCCGGTGAGTTAGCGTAGAGCAATTTTTTGGCAACTTTCTCAATTGCTCTTTGGGGGGCTTTTAAGCTATAAATACCCCATAATCAGCCTCCTTGAGCCACCAAGTCACTCAAGAGGAACACATTCATTCCTAAGCATTTTACCAACACTCCAGAGAGATTCGAGCACCTAGATTTATGAGAATAGTATAGATGGAGTTGTAATGCAAGTTGTGTGCTTGTGTTCTTGATTATTTGGTGTTATTGTGCACTTATGTGCATTTCTTTCCCTCTTGCTTCCATTGGAGTTCTAAATCCCATTCATTATGTATGGCTAGCAAGAGTCTCCAATCTCTATGGAGTACCTTGTGAGAAGAAACATCAATCAAAAGAACTTAGGGCAAAATCTTGATCCACGGATCGCTTGAGAAGGTCGAGAGACCAAGTCCTTCGGGACACCTCAATGGGGATACAGGTTCTTCAGAGCCAAACCTTGGTAAATAAATTCAAGTGTCTTGTGTTCTTTACTTTCTATAAATTTTTCTCTCTCACTCCCAGTTCTTGCTATAACTTCACTTATGATATTTCTCTTGTATTAATTCCATAATGAAGAAGAGCATCAAGTGCAAGAACTTCCTTCTTTCCTTACTTCATTTGATTTAGGTCTTGAGCTAACATCTAATTTGGGATTAAAGTTTTTTTTAAGTTGTGAAATTTTAGGTGTTGCTTATTCACCCATTCTAAACAACTATCACTTCTAAGCCAAATCTTGAGGATGAGATTCATTTTAAGTGGGGTAGGTTTGTAACACCTCGAAAATTCCATCTAGAAAATTTCTTGAACTTGTTCTAAATTCAAAATGATTTTTAAAGTTTTGTTTCAAAAATTATGTATACAAGTTGAATTCAACAAAGAAAATATAGTGATCTATATTTATTTCCAAAAGTCTCCCAAAATATTTTAACAAATGTTTCCCATGTGATCCTCTTCAAATTCTTCCCAAAAATACTGCCTAAATATTCCACCAAAACTTCTCCAAATATTTTTCCTCTCGAAAAGTGCCCTCAAAAATATTTTTAAAATCCCTAAAAATATTTTCTTGATAATTTCCCTTGCAGCACTTATGCACATACTCATACATACGCCACTGTTGTCATACGATGAGCTCTACAAGCTAGTTACAGTTATCCCCCCTAATAACATGTTTATCTCCCACTAATCCTTAGACTTGCCTCACTAATCCTCTCCCTTGCCTATGAATAGAGGGACAAGGGGAAATGCCCAAGCCATTCCATAGATACCCACTCACTCCCTCCCACTTCAACACAAGCACATGGATCGTTCGTTCGTTCATCTAACTATTCATCGTTCGTTCTTTCAATTGTTCGCTCGTTCATTCATCCAAATTATTCATCATTCGCCCGTTTGTTGATCTAACCATCACAGTTTGTTTGTCCGATCGTCCGATTGTCCATCCGTTCAATTATTCATCGTTCGTCTATTTATTCATCCGATCATTCGACCGTTCATCCATTCGTTCATCCAACTATTCATCGTTCGTCCGATCATTCATCCATTTGTTCATCCAACTATTGATTGTTCATCCGTTCGTTCGTCGGATTATTTGATTGATCGTTCATCCAACTATTCATTGTCTGTTCATTTGTTCATCCGATCGTTCGTTCGTCTGTTGGTTCATCCAACTATTCATCGTTCGTCTATTCATTCCTTCCTCCAATTATTCATTGTTCATCAATTCATCCGTCTATCATGCTATTTGAAAGGGAAATGTGCCCTTGGGCCATTTCTATAATTGTTTTGGTGATTAAATATCCAACACAAATGTTTTGAACTCTTATGTGCTACACGAGCAAGAAGTGCAAATCAAAGACAAGGCATGTTTCTAGACTTAGTGAATTGTTTTTGAGTACTAACATGTTTGTCTAAGTGCTAGAAACAGTGCCAAGAAAAGAAGAAACGAATTGGAAAAGAGTTGGTTGTGTACAGCCAACACCAGCTTGGGTCTGGCGCACCGGACTGTCTAGTGGCGCACCGGATAGTGTCCGGTGGTGCATCGGACAGTGTCTGGTGCCTCAAGCTGGCTCGGCGTCAACTAGGTGCTCTTGGGAAAAGAGAAGGGCGACGTGGCTATAATTCACCGGACTGTCCGTTGGTGCACCGGACTGTCCGGTGAGCCAACGGCGCCAGTGGCCAACGGTCGTCCACACGATCAACGCGCGACACGTGGCTCGGTCCAACGGTCGGCTGGGTTCACTGGACTGTCCGGTGTGCACAGGACAGTGTCCAATGCGCCATCTAGCCCCGAGGAGCAATGGTCGGCTGCGCCCGATATGGAAGGAGATTGCGCACCGGACATGAACAGTGGTTGTCTGGTGGTGCACCGGACTGTTCGGTGCACCACTCGATAGAAGGCAAGGATGGCCTTCCAAATTGATCTCCAACGGCTCCTAGCTGCCTTAGGGCTATAAAAGGAACCCCTAGGCGCATCGAGGAGTACACCAAGCTTTCAAGAAACATTCTAAGACTCCCAGACTCTGTCTCCACACATTTGATTCGCTGTGTTAGTGATTTGAGCTCCGTTTGAGTTGCGAACTACCTATGCTGTGTTTCGAGCTCAAGTCTTGGCTTGTGTGCATGGTTGTGCTGCGGATTTAAGTCTTGTGTGTGTTGCTCTCCAAACCTTACTCTTGTGCTTTCTTTGTGATCTATATTGTAAGGGAGAGAGGCTCCAACTTGTGGAGATTCCTCGCAAACGGGAAGAGTACTCAAAGATAAAAACACCTTGGTATTCAAGTTGATCATTGGATCACTTGAAAGAGGTTGAGTGCAACCCTCGTCCATTGGGACGCCATAACATGGAAGTAGGCAAGTGTTACTTGGCCGAACCACGGGATAAAAATCGTGTGTCTCGTGTGTTGCTTCTTGTGATTGTTTGTTCGCACGAGCGTGTTCCATAGCCACTTGATTTCACTAACACCTTAAGAATCAAGTTTGTGGCTATTTACTGTTTGATTTTACAGGATCACCTATTCACCCCCCTCTAGGTGCTCTCACTATTGAAATTCTCCCTTTTAACTCACCTAAAACCTGTCAGACCAATATCGCAATCATACGAATGACTATGATTTCCTTCAAATGAGAAATTTGTAGCACCTCAAATCCATCAATTAAAATAATACATAATTAGTCATTAAAACTTAGGAGAGAGTAAAGAAAAATTTAAATCAAGTGCTTGATCTCATTTATCTCTAGAGAATGATTTTTGTTTGCTCATAATTGATTGACAATTTTATTCTAAAATCCCTTTTATGCGAAACTCAGTTTATTAATATAGAAACTTTGGTCTAAAATGAATATTTAATTATAAACATTTTGGTATAATTATTATGATTATTTAGAAATATTTACAAATATATTTACTTATATTTTTAATGGATAAAAAAGAAAAAGAAAGAAAAATGAAACCCTAATCGGCCAGCCCGAAATCGGCCCATCAGTGCCCAACCGACCACCGCCTCCCCCACTCCCCCTCTCCCTCATTTAGACGTGGGCCCCACCCACGTCCTTTCCCCTTCCTCCTTCTCGGTCGCGCGCTGGCATTTGGGCGTCCACACCCGGCCCCACGAGGACCGAGCCACTACGACCCCTCGTCTCCTCCCCGATGCCCTCTCTCCTTCATCTCCCCTCCACTCCCTCTCCATTGATGTAGAAACCACCGACGCCATTAATGGCGGCCACCGACCCTCTTCCTCGGAGCCCTCCCTTCTCCTTCTCCCTCTCCGTATAAAACCCGACCCAAGCCCACGGAGCCGACCCTTTGCTGCCGAGCTCGTCCTTATCCCTCTCCCTCTCCTCTCTCTCCCTCGCTCGAAGTCGTCGCCGGAGCTCTACGTGACCGCGCCCTGTCCCCGGTCGCGCCCCTGCTCGCCACAACCGCGCCCTGCTCGACCCCAACCGACCTCCCCATTCTTCGATTCGTCCCTATGTACAGACACGTGAGCAAGGTTGAAGACGACACAGATTTTTATATTTTCAAAATCATGTTTGTTTTAGTTCATGATTTCTGTAACGATTTGATTAAATTTGTATATACTATGATTTAAAGATCTTGTGGATGTTACACGGTTAATATTGAGTGTATGTGATGGACTAATGTCTTATTATTTGTCACATTGTGTATGATAATTTGTTTACAGTTATTTTGGAATTTGTGTTTAGAATGAAGAATGACAGGATTTGGTAGACCACATATTATTGACAAAAATACAAGATGAGTAATTTCACAGTTAAATTTGCTTGTAATGAATTTTAGAGTTTAGTCGAGAGCTTTGTGCTCATAGGCTCATATACTTAATTTATATCTACTAAATAAATAATAAAGTCTCCATTAACACTGAGATAATATAAGTAGTACCCATGACCACAATAATTTAATGTATAGTTATATTGGTGTTTTAATTTATTACTAAAGTTATTTGACCTCTCGTTAACATGGTGTCATTTTCTTTATAAAGAAAAGATAAAACTAAAATGAGACCCATGTTTATGGTAGAAATAGTTAATTAATAATTAATCTATTTCCGTAGAGTTGGTTAAATCACTACATCTAAGTTATGTTATATAATACTTTCATAGTCGAATTGTCATCTAGATTTCACTAGTGACTACCCAAAATACAGTCAATATTTTATGGCGTAGCAAATGAGATGGACGTCAATATGAGTAGACTTATACTATGGTTACGAATTAGGTTTTATTCTAGATGTTTTCTGTTTATAGGTATGATTTGTTCGATATATATGTTTATTCATGTAATGGTGTATGTTTATTCATGTAATGATGTATATTTATTTATTTGGTGTATGTTATCTTTTTGTATGTATGATGTGCGAACCTATATTAGAAGCTGATTTTGTGGTAGAAGACCAAAATACGTTTGAAGACGATCCGCAGGACACCTTTGACCAAGGCAAGTGGATTCTCACTCTGCATTTCTTATTGTACCCAAATAATGCATACAACAATATTTACTTTTGGATATTTGCATAAATTTGATGGGTTTTGCCTACATAGGATTACCTAGAAATTCCAACCCTATTACTTGATTACCCTGGGATAAATATTATGCTTAGTAATTGTGCTACTGCTCAACTTGATCATTATGATGTCACTCTTTAATGATACTATTGTTCTGGAAATGAAATTTGTATTATGATGATAACCTGATGGTTAAACAAGATCATGTTGTATTAAACGGAACATGGAGTGACCACCTAGAAAAACAATGCAACCATGAGTGCTATCATGGCTCTAGCTTTGGTAAATAGGATTATAGACTTAGTACTTAGCAACCCTACCTAAAAGATGGGTAAGAGGGGGCAGCAGTGGTTTGGTGGCAGCTCACGTTACCATGGGGTGGTAGTCTTGGCTAAGTTACCTCGCCTAGAGGGTCACCAATACTGATGTGAAAACCTTAGCGAGTAGCTTTGTACTAAGGATATTTTGTGAAAGCCTCATAATAGATCCCTAGCCATTCACCTCGGTGTTTAAAGGTCCGTACAACCCAGGCTAGATAGTATACATGGCTTGTGGGTAAAGTTGTACCACCTGAAAGGGAAATGTGCCCTTGGGCCATTTCTATAAGATTTTGGTGATTAAGTGCCCAACACACATTAAGGGAATGAGTATATGCCAAATAATGGATAAAGTGCAAATCAACACAAAGGTATGATTCTAGACTTAGTACATTGGTTTTTGTGTACTAACTTATTTGTCTAAGTGCTAGAATCAGAGAAAATACAATTGGAAAAGACTTGGCTCGAGCAACCAAGACTTTGCTCAGTCTGGGTGCACCGGACAGTGTCCGATGCGCCAGGCTGGCGTCTGGTCAACTGGCTGCTCTCGGGTCTCGACGGCGACGTATGGCTATAAATCACCGGACTGTCCGGTGGTGCACCGGACTGTCCGGTGAGTCGGCTGCGGCGAAGTCACTGCTCTCGGGAAACAAGTCAACAACGTACGATTATAATTCACCGGACTGTCCGGTGGTGCACCGGACTGTCCGGTGAGCCAACGGTCGACTGTGCCAACGGTCGGCCGTGCAATCCGCGCGTGACGCGTGGACAAGCCAACGGTCGACAGGGGCACCGAACTGTCCGGTGTGCACCGGACAATGTCCGGTGCACCAACTGCCGCATTTCTTCAACGGTCGGATGCTCCGTTTTAGGAAGGAGATCCGCACCGGACAATGAACAGGGGATGTCCGGTGGTGCACCGGACTGTCCAGTGCACCACCCGATAGAAGGCAAGAATTGCCTTCCTGGAATGCTCCAAACGGCTCCTAGCTGCCTTGGGGCTATAAAAGTGTAATACTCACTTTGTAATATATAATAAAAGGGGAGAAAAGTCATTTTCCCATAATCTTTGTGTGTGTAGAATTTACTTATCATCACATGTGAATACCATATTCGAACAACAAATAAATGATAAAAAGGATATACCACTAAATTATGCATCATGCCGGATTTTATTTTGTGCATTTTGTGGTAACATAAAATAATGGGAAAAGGAATATATTAAACTCCCAAATAGGAATTTAAGGTCTAAAGGAATTCTAGAATTTACAAAAGAGAAGAAAGAAAATATTATGTGGATAAAATAAGTGGATAAAAATATATTATTCTACACTAAAGTGTGAATTGGTATAATTTACTCAGGAGTGAAACTCATGAGGGGATTCAAATTCAAATTTGAGATTCAAAATAAAAAGGAGACATAATAGGAAAATAAAAATATAAAAAGAAAAAGGAAAAAACACTAGAATGGGCCGGAATCCCTGCTTTTGGCCCACTCAAGAAAGCATGCTGCGCGGCCCAACTTTCCCCTCTCACCGTGCGCCGACAGGTGGGCCTTCTCTGCCAGTCGCACTGAATGCATTCGCGTTCCCTCGGCTCTGGCATGTGGCCCCAGGGCGTCGGCATCCTCACGCGCGCCCTCGCCTCCTCACCGACACGTGGGCCTACACCGTCGGTGTCATCCCCAACCCGCCGAAACGGCCTCCCGCTGCTAGCGCGCGCGAAGAGCGGAGTCCGACGACCGGTCGCTCCCTTCAAAAAGCTGAAGCCGAACCTCTCGCCCCACCTCACGTCAACAAAAGCCGCCGTGGTGCTCCCCGCTCCTCCAGTCAACGTCGCACCCAGCCCCTGGTTTCGTCGTCTCGGTTGATCAGCAGTGCCTATACTCACGCGCGTGCCGTCGGGTCTTGCTTCCGTCGCGCTCGTCGTGGTGAGCGGGATCCAACTCATCGTCGCCTCCACTGCCGTCCAAATCACCGGTGAGGTCGCCTACCTTCCCCTTCTGCCTTCCGCGCGCCCGAAGTAGTCGAGTGCCTCAGCCCCCGCGTGTTCTTAGATTGCCAGCGAGACCTCCACTGTAGGAAATGGCATTGTGGCCGAGACCCTGTGTCTGAGAAAGAAGATAGGGTTTGTGGTGTGGGGTGGAGACTTGCGGATGCATCGGCGTGCTCGTTGCCGTAGGGCACTGTGCGCCGCGGGGTCTGGTCGTCTGGGTGCGCGTCGATGATCTCCGTCGCACAGGGATGGCGCGCCGCCATGGCCGGCCGTCGGGATGTAGAAGATGCCCCCTGACCCTGCGATCTGATGCATGCGGTTGAGATTAGAGCTGGGTGGTGTTTTCCTCTCGGAACCATCGTGACCGTTGGATGGCGATCGATGGATCAGATTGGTGATCAGCGTCGATGGTTTCTGGTCATGGGATCCAGATCCAAGGGCTCAGGTTGGGTACCGGTTCGTTTTAATTAAAAATCTAATCCTGGCGGCTGATTTTCGATCGGACGGCCGAGATATAGAGATACCCCTTCGCCTTGGCATTTATGCTAAAGAGCCCCTCTACTTTACTGAAATCAACCCGCCGTCCACCTTGGGATTTCCTGTGTCTCGGGAAAACTTGCAAGCTGACCCCTGCGCTTTGCATAAATTGAGGCCTAGTCCAGAGGAAATTAAAAACAGAGAAATAATATTAGAAATTCGTTTTTAATACAAAAACAAATCTAGAAACTTGTAAAATTCATAGAAATTCCATTTTTGGTCCAAATTGAACCATTCCAATTTCTAAAATTTTGTAATAATATTCTCTATTATTTAGTATCACTGTTTTGACATGAAAATAGTTAGAAAATTAATCTATCATTTAATCCTATTTCAAGCACATTAAATCTTAGGAAATTAATAACTTGAACCCTATAACTCCAAATTTAGTGATTCCAGTTCCTATGAATTCATTTTAATGTGTAGATTTTTACTGTATATTTTGTTTACATGGTTGGTGTGATGTTAATTTTGTATATACCATGTTTGCTTGTATTGCTATGTCTAGTGCGAGGACACGTGTCATCTGAAAAGCAAGTTGGCACCTGGAATCTCAAGTGCCAGGCAAGTTGTGCCCTTGATCACTTCTTTTACCCATTCATGTTCTTATTATTCATAATGATCTGCATAGGATAATTTTGCTGGGACCCAATAGGATGCCCTAGATTTTGACTATCTTTATACCTTGTTTCACACTGGTTTTACTACTAAAAGTTTTGGGTAGTATATGCTATTGCTTTAAGTGGATTTGGGTATAGAGATATTCATCACTCATTGTTATACTATTTATTGTTATCTGTTTTATTCTTCCTTGTTCATGTTAAGATCATTATGTTAATGGGAACATGGAGCGACCACCCGGGAAAACAGTGCTACCACAAGGGTTTAATGGGACGCCCTTGGCTGATTAACTAGGAAAGCTAGGGGAGGGCTACCTTACCCGAAAGGGGCAAGGGCAGTAGGGGAGAGGTCAGTGCAGGGGGGTCCCTGTTTGATTTTGCTGCGATGGCGGTCAGCCAGGAACCCTGTACTGGATCTTCCCATAAACTGTAGCGGGTAGTCTGAAGCTAGTGGAACTTTGTAAAGGCCTCGTAGTGTTACCCTGCCTCGCCTCCTCGGTAGAGGTGTATGGGATTGGCCATCTCTTGGCAGATGGGTAACATGACTTGTGGGTAAAGATGCGCAACCTCTGCAGAGTGTAAAACTGGTATACTAGCCGTGCTCACGGTCAAGAGCGGCTCGGACCCTCACATGATTAATTTATGGAACTTAAACTTAACCTGTCATTTCATTGCATTTGGGATTATTTTTATTACTTTTACTTATTATTACTATGGTTTGGTATTTACTTACACTTAGTAATTGCTAATAAAATTTTGACCAACTTATAAAAGCAATGCTTAGCCTTAGCCTTTATTTCATTGATCAGCCTTACACTTCATTAATTCCCACCTTTGGTGAGTTCATGCCACATTATTCCCCACGACTTGTTGAGCTATGATCGTATGTGAGCTCACTCTTGCTGTCTCACACCCCCCCCCCCACAGGAGAAGAACAGGTGGTTTCAAGTGGAGTCAAGGCGAGGAGTTTGATCTGATCTAGGTGGCGTTTCTCGGTCGACATTGGCGCCGACGATCCTTAGTTTGTTTTATGGTTATACTTTTTGTAATAAGTCTTCCGCTATGTAATAATTACTCTGATGTTTTATGACATTTATCTCTATACACTCTGTTATTATATATGTTGTCTTCTTGGCGCATGTATGAGATGCACCCGGCTTTGTCCTTTAAAACCGGGTGTTACAGAAGTGGTATCAGAGGAAATGTTGACTGTAGGATGAAACCTAGATAGAAATGGACAAACCCTTACCTACTTATCTTACTCTGATTCTTTCTATACTCATCTTGTCTTGATCCTGTCTCACCTTTTGCTATTCTACTCTGATTATTCTTACCTTTACTACTCTAAGACAAGATGGATTTCAAATCTTGGAATCCCTACCCCTATGACATTTTTAAGAGATAGGAGGCCTAAGACAAAAAAAAAATCAAAACTATTTTCTCTATTTAACAATGTTGGTTGATTGTTCTGATGATCAGTGCCTGATTTGCTTCTTTGATTGATTGAAATAGTATAGATGGGCATTTTAGCATGTACCACTATAAGGTATTGTATTAGCTTTAGTAGGTGACACACTAATCTACTTAGCTAATAAGTTCCCCAAAGTAACATGATTGTAATTACTGCCTTGTCTACTGCTCTTTCTTACCTTATGTATCTAACTCAGATGGTCAATACCAGGAAAGGAAAGATTATCACGCAACAGCAAACAGAAATGAATCCTCCAAATCCCCCACCTGTTGACACCGAGCAAGTGATCGCAACCCAAAGGCTGGTAATACAGCAATTGACAGACATGGTGACCGAAATGCAGAACCAGATAAGACAAGAACGCGAGGAAATACGTCAGGCCCGTCTGGAGATAAATCAAGAAATAAGGCAATCACGGTTGGAGAGACAACGACAAGAGCAACCACCATCTCCACCACCACCAGCTCCACCAAGCTACATAAACATATATATAAATTACTACTATTTGTAAGATCTACATGTTCCTTTAGTTAGTATTCGGTATGATACTATTTTAGGAGGAATAAAAAGGTCTATTTGACCCCATGTGTTGCTAATAAGATTATGCGTCATGCTGAGATTTTGGTTTGGGCATATGTGTTGGACAATATGAGAAAGCCCATGAGAGTAATTACACCTAAAGGGCCTGTTGTGGCGAATCAAATGACACGTAGATTGACATTGACCATTATGGGTAGATAATTTGGAGTTACTACTATAATATTGGAGCCAAGCACTATAGACATGATCTTTGGTATGTTATGGTTAAGAAAGGCAAAGACAGTATATACACGGTGCTAAGGGAACCGTAGGACTCACCAGTTCTAAAAGACAAAGTTTTGAAGTTGAAGTTGCAGTAACTACCACCATCAGACTAGCGATATTCTTAATAGATGGGAAGTTGTTGGTGTCAACATCCGTGTGGTTAGAGATTTTTCGGATGTCTTCCCAGAAGAGTTACCAGGGATGCCACCAGATACGGAAGTTGAGTTTGTCATAGATCTCTTACGTGGAACTGCTCCTATTTCTAAACGGCCATATAGGATGTCTGTAGAAGAGTTAAAAGAACTCAAGAAGCACTTAACGGAGTTGCAAGAGGCTGAGTACATTCGTCCAAGTCTTCACCTTGGAGAGCACCAGTTTTGTTTGTAAAAAAGAAAGATGGATTGCAAGGGATGTGCGTGGATTAAAGGTCCCTTAATGATGTCACTGTGAAGAACAAGTTTCTGTTACCCCGCATTAAGGATTTGTTTAATCGGATGAGAGGAGCCAGGGTATTCTCGAAGATTGACCTCCGATCGGGATACCATCAGGTGAAGATTGGACCATCAGATATTCCTAAGACGGCTTTCTCGACTCGATACGGATTATATGAGTTCATCGTGATGTCGTTTGGATTAGCTAAAGCACCAGCTTATTTTATGGATTTGATGAATAAGATGTTTTTGGAGTATTTGGACAGATTCGTCGTGGTGTTCCTCGACGATATTCTTATCTATTCTAAGAATGAGAGTGACCATGAAGAACATCTAAGGTTGGTGCTACAGAAGTTACGAGACAAGCAACTCTACACTAATTACAGCAAGTGCGAGTTTTGGATTGGCGAGGTGCCATTTTTTTGGACATATCATTTCTAATGGAGGGATATCAGTGGATCCTGCTAAAGTCAAGGAGATAGTGGTGTGGAGCATACCCACTACGGTTACGGAGGACCGAAGTTTCTTGGGACTTGCAGGATATTATTGGAGATTTATTGAAGGATTTTCTAAGATTGCTAAGCTATGACCTCGCTTTTGGTGAGGAAAAAAGAATTTAAGTGGGACTAAGTGCCAAGTATACACGGATCATAAGAATTTGAAGTACATATTCACTCAGAAGGATCTCAACCTTAGGCAACGCCGTTGGTTGGAGCTTATTAAGGAATTATGATTTGGAAATTCACTATCACCCGGGCAAGGCAAACTTGGTTGCAGATGCCTTGAGTCGCAAGGAGCATGTTCATTCAGCTGTTGTTGCCCAGCTACCCGATGAAATTGTTGAGGACTTCAGGAGACTTAACCTGGGGATAGTTGCTCGCACTGAAGGAGTTACTATTGATGTGGAACCTACTTTGGAGCAAGAAATCCGCAAAGGACAAATTGATGATACTAAGATACAAGAGATTAAGGATCTGATTACTTAAGGTCGAGGTCCAGAATTTACGGAAGATGAGCAAGGTGCCATATGGTTCAAGGACAGGATATGTATTCCTAAGTTTGATAGCCTTCGTGAGACTATACTGAAGGAAGCCCATGACTCGGATTATTCTATTCATCCTGGTAGTACCAAGATGTATCAGGATTTAAAGCAGAAGTACTGGTGGTATGGATTGAAGAGAGATGTGGCTGCACATGTGGCTATGTGTGGTGTGTGTCAAAGAGTTAAGGTCGAACACCAAAGGCCAGATGGACTATTACACCCACTTAAGATGTTGAGTGGAAGTGGGAAGAGATTGGTATGGATATCATTGCTGGATTGCCTCGCACCCAGAAAGGATAGGATGCTATAAGGGAGATTGTGGATAGACTGACCAAAGTGGCTCATTTCATCTTGCTCAAGACTACTCATAAGGGATCTCAATTGGTAGAGTATATACGGCTTGGATTGTGTCCCTACATGGTGTACCGAAAAAGATCATTTTGGATAAGAGGATCACAGTTTACCCCCAGATTTTGGAAAAGTTTTCATGAGAATATGGATACGAAGTTGAATTTTAGTGCAATCTATCACCCTCAGACTGATGGACAGACTGAAGGACTAACCAAGTATTGGAGGATATGTTGAGAGCTTGTGCCCTTCAGCATGGTTAGTAGTTGGAACAAGAGTCTACATTATGCTGAGTTCTCATATAATGATAGCTACCAGACCAGTCTAAAGATGTCACTGTTCGAGACTATATATGGCAAGAAGTGCAGTAATCCTCTATATTGGGATCAGACTAGAGGAAGACAATTCTTTGGACCTGAACTTATTCAAGAGGCAGAAGAACAAGTCCGTATAATCAAGGATAATTTGAGGGTAGCTCAAACCAGGCAAAGGAGCTACGCTAATAATAGAAGAAAAACCACTGGAATTTGAGGAAAGAAACCATGTGTACCTCAAGGTGTCACCACTTCGTGGAATGAGGAGATTTAAGGTCAAGGGCAAATTGTCCCCTCGCTATATTGGACCATTCTGAGTTCTTAGGCAAGTTGGAGAGATAGCCTATTAACTCGAGCTACTTGATAATCTATCGGATGTACAAAATGTATTCCATGTGTCTCAACTTAAGAAGTGTCTCCGAGTCCCTGAAGAACAGTTACCAATGGAAGACCTTAGTGTTCAAGAGGATTTGACTTATGCTGATTACCCCATCAAGATTTTGGATACCTTGATTCGAGTTACAAGGAATAAGGTTATAAAGATGTGTAAAGTTCAATGGAGTCACCACGGTGAAGATGAAGCAACTTGGGAAAGAGAAGAAGAGCTTCGTATAGATTTTTCCCAGCTTTTCCCTCGTTCTTCCTAAATCTCGAGGACGAGATTATTTTTAAGGGGGGTAGGATTTGTAATACTCACTTTGTAATATATAATAAAAGGGGAGAAAAGTCATTTTCCCATAATCTTTGTGTGTGTAGAATTTACTTATCATCACATGTGAATACCATATTCGAACAACAAATAAATGATAAAAAGGATATACCACTAAATTATGCATCATGCCGGATTTTATTTTGTGCATTTTGTGGTAACATAAAATAATGGGAAAAGGAATATATTAAACTCCCAAATAGGAATTTAAGGTCTAAAGGAATTCTAGAATTTACAAAAGAGAAGAAAGAAAATATTATGTGGATAAAATAAGTGGATAAAAATATATTATTCTACACTAAAGTGTGAATTGGTATAATTTACTCAGGAGTGAAACTCATAAGGGGATTCAAATTCAAATTTGAGATTCAAAATAAAAAGGAGACATAATAGGAAAATAAAAATATAAAAAGAAAAAGGAAAAAACACTAGAATGGGTCGGAATCCCTGCTTTTGGCCCACTCAAGAAAGCATGCTGCGCGGCCCAACTTTCCCCTCTCACCGTGCGCCGACAGGTGGGCCTTCTCTGCCAGTCGCACTGAATGCATTCGCGTTCCCTCGGCTCTGGCATGTGGCCCCAGGGCGTCGGCATCCTCACGCGCGCCCTCGCCTCCTCACCGACACGTGGGCCTACACCGTCGGTGTCATCCCCAACCCACCGAAACGGCCTCCCGCTGCTAGCGCGCGCGAAGAGCGGAGTCCGACGACCGGTCGCTCCCTTCAAAAAGCTGAAGCCGAACCTCTCGCCCCACCTCACGTCAACAAAAGCCGCCGTGGTGCTCCCCGCTCCTCCAGTCAACGTCGCACCCAGCCCCTGGTTTCGTCGTCTCGGTTGATCAGCAGTGCCTATACTCACGCGCGTGCCGTCGGGTCTTGCTTCCGTCGCGCTCGTCGTGGTGAGCGGGATCCAACTCATCGTCGCCTCCACTGCCGTCCAAATCACCGGTGAGGTCGCCTACCTTCCCCTTCTGCCTTCCGTGCGCCCGAAGTAGTCGAGTGCCTCAGCCCCCGCGTGTTCTTAGATTGCCAGCGAGACCTCCACTGTAGGAAATGGCATTGTGGCCGAGACCCTGTGTCTGAGAAAGAAGATAGGGTTTGTGGTGTGGGGTGGAGACTTGCGGATGCATCGGCGTGCTCGTTGCCGTAGGGCACTGTGCGCCGCGGGGTCTGGTCGTCTGGGTGCGCGTCGATGATCTCCGTCGCACAGGGATGGCGCGCCGCCATGGCCGGCCGTCGGGATGTAGAAGATGCCCCCTGACCCTGCGATCTGATGCATGCGGTTGAGATTAGAGCTGGGTGGTGTTTTCCTCTCGGAACCATCGTGACCGTTGGATGGCGATCGATGGATCAGATTGGTGATCAGCGTCGATGGTTTCTGGTCATGGGATCCAGATCCAAGGGCTCAGGTTGGGTACCGGTTCGTTTTAATTAAAAATCTAATCCTGGCGGCTGATTTTCGATCGGACGGCCGAGATATAGAGATACCCCTTCGCCTTGGCATTTATGCTAAAGAGCCCCTCTACTTTACTGAAATCAACCCGCCGTCCACCTTGGGATTTCCTGTGTCTCGGGAAAACTTGCAAGCTGACCCCTGCGCTTTGCATAAATTGAGGCCTAGTCCAGAGGAAATTAAAAACAGAGAAATAATATTAGAAATTCGTTTTTAATACAAAAACAAATCTAGAAACTTGTAAAATTCATAGAAATTCCATTTTTGGTCCAAATTGAACCATTCCAATTTCTAAAATTTTGTAATAATATTCTCTATTATTTAGTATCACTGTTTTGACATGAAAACAGTTAGAAAATTAATCTATCATTTAATCCTATTTCAAGCACATTAAATCTTAGGAAATTAATAACTTGAACCCTATAACTCCAAATTTAGTGATTCCAGTTCCTATGAATTCATTTTAATGTGTAGATTTTTACTGTATATTTTGTTTACATGGTTGGTGTGATGTTAATTTTGTATATACCATGTTTGCTTGTATTGCTACGTCTAGTGCGAGGACACGTGTCATCTGAAAAGCAAGTTGGTACCTGGAATCTCAAGTGCCAGGCAAGTTGTGCCCTTGATCACTTCTTTTACCCATTCATGTTCTTATTATTCATAATGATCTGCATAGGATAATTTTGCTGGGACCCAATAGGATGCCCTAGATTTTGACTATCTTTATACCTTGTTTCACACTGGTTTTACTACTAAAAGTTTTGGGTAGTATATGCTATTGCTTTAAGTGGATTTGGGTATAGAGATATTCATCACTCATTGTTATACTATTTATTGTTATCTATTTTATTCTTCCTTGTTCATGTTAAGATCATTATGTTAATGGGAACATGGAGCGACCACCCGGGAAAACAGTGCTACCACAAGGGTTTAATGGGACGCCCTTGGCTGATTAACTAGGAAAGCTAGGGGAGGGCTACCTTACCCGAAAGGGGCAAGGGCAGTAGGGGAGAGGTCAGTGCAGGGGGGTCCCTGTTTGATTTTGCTGCGATGGCGGTCAGCCAGGAACCCTGTACTGGATCTTCCCATAAACTGTAGCGGGTAGTCTGAAGCTAGTGGAACTTTGTAAAGGCCTCGTAGTGTTACCCTGCCTCGCCTCCTCGGTAGAGGTGTATGGGATTGGCCATCTCTTGGCAGATGGGTAACATGACTTGTGGGTAAAGATGCGCAACCTCTGCAGAGTGTAAAACTGGTATACTAGTCGTGCTCACGGTCAAGAGCGGCTCGGACCCTCACATGATTAATTTATGGAACTTAAACTTAACCTGTCATTTCATTGCATTTGGGATTATTTTTATTACTTTTACTTATTATTACTATGGTTTGGTATTTACTTACACTTAGTAATTGCTAATAAAATTTTGACCAACTTATAAAAGCAATGCTTAGCCTTAGCCTTTATTTCATTGATCAGCCTTACACTTCATGAATTCCCACCTTTGGTGAGTTCATGCCACATTATTCCCCACGACTTGTTGAGCTATGATCGTATGTGAGCTCACTCTTGCTGTCTCACACCCCCCCCCCCACAGGAGAAGAACAGGTGGTTTCAAGTGGAGTCAAGGCGAGGAGTTTGATCTGATCTAGGTGGCGTTTCTCGGTCGACATTGGCGCCGACGATCCTTAGTTTGTTTTATGGTTATACTTTTTGTAATAAGTCTTCCGCTATGTAATAATTACTCTGATGTTTTATGACATTTATCTCTATACACTCTGTTATTATATATGTTGTCTTCTTGGCGCATGTATGAGATGCACCCGGCTTTGTCCTTTAAAACCGGGTGTTACAAAAAGGGATCCCTAGGCGCATGGAGGAGTCACCCAAGCATACTTTAAGCATTCTTAATCTCTCACACTCCGTCTTAGCGCACTCGATTGACATTCTTAGTGATTTGAGCTCTGTTCTAGTGGTGAAGGTGAACTTGTTGCGATTCATTTGAGCTCAAGTCTTGGCTGTGTGTGTGCGTATTGCTGTGGATTTGTGTGTGTTGCTTCCCTCCCTTACTCTAGTACTTTCACTTTGATCCTTATTGTAAGGGCGAGAGACTCCAAGTTGTGGAGATTCCTCGCAAACGTGAAAGAGTAAAGAAAGAAGAATACTATGGTATTCAAGTTGATCATTGGATCACTTGAGAGGAGTTGAGTGCAACTCTCGTCCATTGGGACGCCACAACGTGGAGTAGGCAAGTGTTATACTTGGCCGAACCACGGGATAAATCCTCGTGTCTCTTATGCTTGTTCTCACTGTGTCTATTGTGTTTTACAAGAGCTTGATCCTTAGCCACTTGATTTCATTGTGCTAACACTTAATCAAGTTTTGTGGCTTTAAGCTTTAAGTTTTTACAGGATCACCTATTCACCCCCCTCTAGGTGCTCTCAATTGGTATCGGAGCCGTTCTCTTCACGAGAGGGACTAATTGCCCGAAGAGATGGATCCTAAGGGAAAGGGGATGGTGGTCAACGGTAAGGACAAGGAGTCCATCTTCAACGAGCCAAGGGACGACAAAGCTAATGACTCTGGCTCGAGTGAAAAGAAGAAGGACGGAAAGAAGAAGAGGCGCATCAAGAAGATTGTCTACTACGACAGCGACGAATCTTCTTCTTCCCAAAAGGACGACGAATACGAGGAGAAAAAGAAATCAGTTAATTCGAACTTTTCCTTTGATTACTCTCGTATTCCACAAAATTCTAATGCTCATTTGCTTTCCGTTCCTCTTGGTAAACCCTCACACTTTGATGGAGAGGACTATGGATTTTGGAGTCACAAAATGCGTAGCCACTTGTTTTCTCTTCATCCAAGTATATGGGAGATAGTAGAAAATGGAATGCAATTTGATAGTTCGGATAATTCCATGTTTATCAATGAACAAATTCACAAAAATGCACAAGCTACCACTGTTCTTTTAGCATCCTTATGCAGGGAAGAATATCATAAGGTGAGCGGCCTGGATAATGCCAAGCAAATTTGGGACACCCTCAAGATCTCACATGAGGGGAATGATGCCACCATGATCACCAAGATGGAGTTGGTGGAGGGCGAACTTGGAAGGTTCGCAATGATCAGGGGGAGGAGCCAACCCAAACGTACAACAGGCTCAAGACCCTGGTCAACAAAATAAGGAGCTATGGAAGCATGAGATGGATGGACCACGACGTCGTCCGGCTTATGCTAAGGTCCTTCACTGTCCTTGATCCACATCTTGTAAACTCTATTCGTGAAAATCCTAGGTACACCAAGATGACGCCCGAGGAAATACTCGGAAAGTTTGTAAGCGGGCGAATGATGATCAAGGAGGTGAGATATGTTGATGAGGCGTTGAATGGCCCAATGCCGATCCACGAGCCTCAAACTGTTGCTCTCAAGGCAACAAGTAGCAGGGAGGTGCTACCTAGCAAGGTGGCGTAAATTGAGGCGGCTGGGCTAAATGAGGATGAGATGGCCCTCATCATCAAGCGCTTCAAGACGGCACTCAAAGGTCGCAAGGAGCATCCCAACAAGAACAAGACAAAGGGAAAGCGCTCCTGCTTCAAGTGTGGTAAGATTGGTCACTTTATTGCTAATTGTCCCGATAATGATAGTGACCAGGATCAAGAAAAGAAGAGGGAAAAGAAGAAGACCTACAAGAAGGCGAAGGGCGAGGCACACCTTGGCAAAGAGTGGGATTTGGATTGCTCTTCATCCGACTTCGATGACGAAGGACTTGCCGCCTCGGCCTTCAACAAATCATCTCTCTTCCCCAACGAGAATCACACCTGCCTCATGGCAAAGGAGAAGAAGGTAAGCACTCGAAATACTATTATGTATGCTTCTTCTAGTGATGATGAATCTAGTGATGATGAAGTAGACTCTGCTAGTTTATTCAAAGGTTTATATAGAACTAAAATTGATAAGATCAATGAATTAATTGATGCTTTGAATGAGAAGAATAGATTGTTAGAAAAGCAAGGGGATCTTTTATATGAAGAGCATGACAAATTCATCAGTGTGCAAAAATCTCTTGCTTTAGAAGTTAAAAGGAATGAAATGCTTTCTTGTGAATTATCTACTTGTCATGAGAATGTGGCTAGCTTAAGAAGTATTAATGATGATTTGAATGCTAAGCTAGAAGTAGTTAACAAATCAAGTTCGTGTGTAGAGCATGTTGTAATTTGCAATAGGTGTAAGGATTTTAATGTTGATGCTTGTAATGAACACTTAATTTCCATTTCTAAATTAAATGATGAAGTGGCTAGTCTTAATGCTCAACTTAAGACTAGCAAAAATGACTTTGACAAATTAAAATTTGCAAGGGATGCCTACACTGTTGGTAGACACCCCTCTATCAAGGATGGGTTTGGCTTTCGAAGGGAAACCAAGAACTTAACAAGTCATAAGGCTCCCATCTCCGCCAAGGAGAAAGGGAAGGCCCCTATGGCTAATAGTATTCAAAAGAATCATGCTTTCATTTATAGTGATAGAAAATTCTCTAGAAATGCTTATAGGAATTATGCTTATGATTCACATATTATGTATGACTGCTTCTAGTTCTTCTATTATGCATGGTAGAAATATAACTAAGAAAAATGTTATTCATATGCCTAGGAAAGTAAGTAATGAACCGTCTACTATTTACCATGCTTGTAATGCTTCCTTTGCAATTTGTAGTAAGAATAAGAAGGTGATTGCTAGGAAGTTGGGGGCCAAGTGCAAGGGAGACAAGACTTGCATTTGGGTCCCAAAGTCGATTATAACTAACCTTGTAGGACCCAACAAGAGTTGGGTACCTAAAGCCCAAGCCTAATTTTCCTTGCGGGTTTATGCATCCGGGGGCTCAAGCTGGATTATCGACAGCGGATGCACAAACCACATGACGGGAGAGAAGAAGATGTTCTCCTCCTACGTCAAGAACAAAGACTCCCAAGATTCAATCATATTCGGTGACAGGAATCAAGGCAAGGTTAAAGGACTAGGAAAAATAGCTATTTCATCCGAGCATTCCATATCTAATGTGTTCTTAGTTGAATCGCTCGGGTATAACTTGTTGTCCGTTAGTCAATTATGTAATATGGGTTACAATTGCTTATTTACAAACGTAGATGTGTCTGTCTTTAGAAGGAGTGATGGTTCATTAGCCTTTAAGGTGTACGAGACGACAAACTCTTTTTAGTTGATTTTTCGAAGGAGGAGGCCAATCTAGATGCATGCTTAATCGCTAAGACTAGCATGGGCTGGTTGTGGCATCACCGTCTAGCACATGTGGGGATGAAGAACCTTCACAAACTTCTAAAGGGAGAACATGTGTTAGGTCTAACAAATGTAACTTTCGAAAAAGACAGACCTTGTGCAGCTTGTCAAGCAGGTAAACAAGTGGGAAGTGCTCATCACAATAAGAATGTGATGACAACATCAAGACCTTTGGAGTTACTTCATATGGATCTCTTCGGACCCGTCGCCTACCTCAGCTCGGGGGAAGTAAGTATAGTCTTGTTATATTTGATGATTTTTCTCGCTTCACTTGGGTATTCTTTTTGCAGGATAAATCAGAAAACCAAGGGACCCTCAAGCACTTTCTAAGACGGGCTCAAAACGAGTTTGAGCTCAAGGTGAAAAAGATAAGAAGCGACAACGGGTCCGAGTTCAAGAACCTTCAAGTGGAGGAGTACCTTGAGGAGGAAGGAATCAAGCACGAGTTCTCCGCTCCCTACACACCACAACAAAATGGTGTGGTAGAGAGGAAGAACATGACGCTTTTAGACATGGCGAGGACAATGCTTAGCGAATTCAAGATGCCCGAACGGTTTTGGACGGAAGCTATGAACACAGCTTGTCACGCCATAAACCGGGTCTACCTTCATCGCCTCCTCAAGAAGACGTCGTACGAACTCCTAACCGGTAACAAACCCAATGTGTCATACTTTCGTGTATTTGGGAGCAAATGTTATATTCTAGTGAAGAAAGGTAGAAATTCTAAGTTTGCTCCCAAAGCTATAGAAGGGTTTTTGTTAGGTTATGACTCAAATACAAAGGCGTATATTGTCTTCAACAAATCATTAGGTTTGGTTGAAGTCTCTAGCGATGTTGTATTTGATGAGACTAATGGCTCTCCAAGAGAGCAAGTTGATCTTGATGATGTAGATGAATATAATGTTCCAACGGCCGCAATACGCACCATGGCGATTGGAGATGTGCGGGCATAGGAACAAAGGAGCAAGATCCACCTTCTTCCTCAACAATGGTGCATACCCCAACTCAAGACGATGAACAGGTTCATCAAGAAGACGCGTGTGATCAAGGGGGAGCACAAGATGATCAAGTTATGGAGGAAGAAGCACCACAAGCCCCTCCAACTCAAGTTCGAGCGACGATTCAATGGAATCATCCCATCGACCAAATATTGGGTGATATTAGCAAGGGAGTAACTACTCGCTCTAGATTAGTTAATTTTTGTGAGCATTACTCTTTTGTCTCTTCTATTGAGCCTTTCAGGGTAGAAGAGGCCTTGCTAGATCCGGACTGGGTGTTGGCCATAAAGGAAGAGCTAAATAACTTCAAAAGAAATGAAGTTTGGACACTGGTGCCACGTCCAAAGCAAAACGTTGTGGGAACCAAGTGGGTGTTCCGCAACAAACAAGACGAGCACGGGGTGGTGACAAGGAACAAGGCACGACTTGTGGCAAAAGGTTATGCTCAAGACGCAGGTTTGGACTTTGAGGAGACTTTTGCTCCTGTGGCTAGGCTAGAGTCCATTCGCATTTTGTTAGCCTATGCCGCTCACCATTCTTTCAGGATGTTCCAAATGGATGTGAAGAGCGCTTTCCTCAATGGGCCAATCAAGGAGGAGGTGTATGTAGAGCAACCCCCTGGCTTTGAGGAAGAACGGTACCCCGACCACGTGTGTAAGTTCTCTAAGGCGCTCTATGGACTCAAGCAAGCCCCAAGAGCATGGTATGAATGCCTTAGAGATTTTCTAATTACCAATGCTTTCAAGGTTGGGAAAGCCGATCCAACTCTTTTCACTAAGACATGTGATGGTGACTTATTTGTGTGCCAAATTTATGTCGATGACATAATATTTGGTTCTACTAACCAAAAGTCTTGTGAGGAGTTTAGCAGGGTGATGACTCAAAAATTTGAGATGTCGATGATGGGCGAGTTGAACTATTTCCTTGGGTTCCATGTGAAGCAACTCAAGGACGGCACCTTCATTTCCCAAACGAAGTACACGCAAGACTTGATCAAGCGGTTCGGGATGAAGGACGCCAAGCCCGCAAAGACACCCATGGGAACTGACGGACACGTCGACCTCAACAAAGGAGGTAAGTCCGTTGATCAAAAAGCATACCGGTCTATGATAGGATCCTTGCTTTATTTATGTGCTAGTAGACCGGATATTATGCTAAGCGTATGCATGTGTGATAGATTTCAATCCGACCCAAGGGAGTGTCACCTTGTGGCCGTTAAGCGAATCCTTAGATATTTAGTTGCTATGCCTTGCTTCGAGATCTGGTATCCAAAGGGGTCTACCTTTGACTTAATTGGATATTCAAACTCTGATTATGCTGGATGCAAGGTTGATAGGAAGAGTACATCAGGGACGTGCCAATTTCTAGGAAGGTCCCTGGTGTCTTGGAGTTCAAAGAAACAAACTTCCGTTGCCCTATCCACCGCTGAGGCCGAGTACGTTGCCGCAGGACAATGTTGCGCGCAACTACTTTGGATGAGGCAAACCCTCCGGGACTTTGGCTACAAGCTGAGCAAAGTCCCACTCCTATGTGATAATGAGTGTGCTATCCGCATGGCGGACAATCCTATTGAACACAGCCGCACAAAGCACATAGACATCTGGCATAACTTTTTGAGAGACCACCAGCAAAAGGGAGATATCGAAGTGTTTTATGTTAGCACCGAGAACCAGTTAGCCGATATCTTTACCAAGCCTTTAGATGAGTCAACCTTTTGCAGGCTGCGTAGTGAGCTAAATGTCTCACATTCGCGTAACTTGGATTGATTTATAGCATACATGTGTCTTATGCTTTGATCATGTTCCTTTATGCATATTGTTGTTTATTTATGGTGCTCAAGTTGTACAAGCACTCCCCGGACCTCAAAAGTCCATGTGTGAGTGATGCACATATTTAGGGGGAGATGTGCTACAACCTGATCCTTTGAGACTAACCATGTGCTTGAGTTTACTTGATTTAGTTTCAAAGGTGGATTGAAAGGGAAGTTGGACTTGGACCATGAAAGACTTCTACTGCACTCCGATGATAGAGTAACTAACTCCAAGTTCATCTTCATGCTCTTATTGCCTTTTTGATCTTAATTAAAGATTTTTGGTGAGGCAATGGGGTTCAAGGGCCAAAGATGATCCTGTTTTGGTGCTTAATGCCAAAGGGGGAGAAATTAAGGCCAAAGCAAGAAATGGATCAGCTACCACCTGAGAATTTTGAAAATAGTAGAGTAGAGCTTTTGTTTTATCAAAATACTCTTATTGTCTCTTTTTGTCAAAAGTTGGTCTCTTGTGGGGAGAATGTTTGATTATGGGAAAAAGGGAGAGTTTTTGAATCTTTGATCAACTTCTCTTGGAATACCTCTCTCTATGCCTCAACAAGTGAATTTGACTTAGAGATAGGAAATTGAGTTTGATTTGCAAAAACAAACCAAGTGGTGGCAAAGAATGATCCAAATATGCCAAATTTGAATCAAAACAAATTTGTGTTCTCATTTGCATTGATGTTGCACTTCTTTTAGTTGCTTTTTGTTGTGCTGGCATAAATCACCAAAAAGGGGAGATTGAAAGGGAAATGTGCCCTTGGGCCATTTCTATAAGATTTTGGTGATTAAGTGCCCAACACACATTAAGGGAATGAGTATATGCCAAATAATGGATAAAGTGCAAATCAACACAAAGGTATGATTCTAGACTTAGTACATTGGTTTTTGTGTACTAACTTATTTGTCTAAGTGCTAAAATCAGAGAAAATACAATTGGAAAAGACTTGGCTCGAGCAGCCAAGACTTTGCTTAGTCTGGGTGCACCGGACTGTCCGGTGGTGCACCGGACTGTCCGGTGGTGCACCGGACAGTGTCCGGTGCGCCAGGCTTGCGTCTGGTCAACTGGCTGCTCTCGGGTCTCGACGGCGACGTACGACTATAAATCACCAGACTGTCCGGTGGTGCACCGAACTGTCCGGTGAGTCGGCTGCGGCGAAGTCACCACTCTCGGGAAACAAGTCAACAGCGTACGACTATAATTCACTGGACTATCCGGTGGTGCACCGGACTGTCCGGTGAGCCAACGGTCGACTGCGCCAACGGTCGGCCACGCAATCCGCGCGTGACGCGTGGACAAGCCAATGGTCGGCAGGGGCACCGAACTGTCCGGTGCGCCAACTGCCGCATTTCTTCAACGGTCGGATGCTCCGTTTTAGGAATGAGATCCGCACCGGACACTGAACAGGGGATGTCCGGTGGTGCACCGGACTGTTCGGTGCACCACCCGACAGAAGGCAAGAATTGCCTTCCTGGAATGCTCCAAACGGCTCCTAGTTGCCTTGGGGCTATAAAAGGGACCCCTAGGCGCATGGAGGAGTCACCCGAGCATACTTTGAGCATTCTTAATCTCTCACACTCCGTCTTAGCGCACTCGATTGACATTCTTAGTGATTTGAGCTCTGTTCTAGTGGTGAACTTGTTGCGATTCATTTGAGCTCAAGTCTTGGCTGTGTGTGTGCGTATTGCTGTGGATTTGTGTGTGTTGCTTCCCTCCCTTACTCTAGTACTTTCACTTTGATCCTTATTGTAAGGGCGAGAGACTCCAAGTTGTGGAGATTCCTCGCAAACGGGAAAGAGTAAAGAAAGAAGAACACCGTGGTATTCAAGTTGATCATTGGATCACTTCAGAGGAGTTGAGTGCAACTCTCGTCCATTGGGACGCCACAACGTGGAGTAGGCAAGTGTTATACTTGGCCGAACCACGGGATAAATCCTCGTGTCTCTTGTGCTTGTTCTCACTGTGTCTATTGTGTTTCACAAGAGCTTGATCCTTAGCCACTTGATTTCATTGTGCTAACACTTAATCAAGTTTTGTGGCTTTAAGCTTTAAGTTTTTACAGGATCACCTATTCACCCCCCATCTAGGTGCTCTCAAAAACTGATATGTCAGTCGTGCTCACGGTCAAGAGCAACCTGGACCCTCACATGATAATTGAACTTAAAGATGGAGAATAAATCGCAATCTATGATTTTTAAATGGTTTGCTTAAGTGTTTTCACTTAAGTCCTTTTGAGATATAATCATATGCTTATGATTAATTGGGATGTTGGGATACACTTACAATTAGTAAGTTAGGCGTTGTTAATAAAATATTGACCAATTAAAATGTTTACCGCTTAACCTTAGCCTACCTTGTTGATCTTGCATAATTCCTCTCATTTGCTAAGCCCCCACCATAAGTGAGCTCATCCCTTGCTAAATTTTGATCAGAACCTGATGAGGAAGACTTTGACGATGAGTACTGAGTCTAGCGATGTTACGGTCATCTTTTTGTGTGAGATTATCCTTGATATTTCCATTGTACTTTGATAATATACTGTTTAAGACTTATGTCCAGATGATGTATAAAAGTTACTATACTCCCTTTTACACCTTTATTACATTGTTTTGATATATTACACTTGTGACGTCAACATATGTGTGGAAAATGGATGCTGGCACATATATGTTATGTATTCGGTTTTGCCCTAAAACCAGGTGTGACAAAATTCTTAGTTGACCACCCATCCTAGAATTTCTCCAAGTTAGGCATGCTTAACTTATAGGTTATTTCAAGGCGGGCTCCAAAAAAAAGGTGAACCCTGTTGTATGAGTATGCTGTCAATCCTATTAAAATCTTGGGCCAAGATACCACAACCCACTGGGCTAGGATATCACAATATTCCACCTATCCAGGTCCCACCTAGATGTTGTTTCTCATTTGACATCATAGGCAAGAACAGTTGACACCAACATGAACCTCTCCTCATGAATAGCCCAGAATATTTCCTATTACTCCACTCAAAAATACATTCATGTTTTTATTTTCCAAATATCCCCAGATATTCAAATTTTGGAATATTCTAGAAATACTCCTTTTTCCTTTATTTTTCTAATTCCTATAGTTATAAAATCCAAAACTCCTCCATCCAAACTCTAATTTCGACAATTCTTACTTGCAAGTTCTTATTTCTAAATTCCTATCAAATTATCCCCTACATAACCATGTTATCCCCTAAGCATGGTTCATATTCTAGAAAACTCCAAAAAATATACTTATTCCATGTATCGTCTATAATTCCTTCTCTGAACTGATTCCTTTACCACTAATCTCATAACCATGACATCTACCATACTAAGTGATATGCATCCAGCTATAAATATATTTAGAGAGTTATCATCTTTCTCGTCACACACTCAACACCCCTAAGTCGAGGCAAAATCTGGACCACTCAGTTACTCCGCTCTACCAACTACACCTCTAGTGTTGGTTCACCTCCAATATACCCTTCAGGTAAGCATCTCCACTCCATCGACACAAACTCTACTCAAATCTATATCCACTCATCTACCACCATTCTTGACCACTATAATAAATATTTATTGATATACTCGTCGGTTTGTATGTTTGGTTGTTCTTGCTGTGTAGTTATTGAAGCGTTCGTGTTGTCCTGTGAAGGCCAGTTCCACGAGTATACAACAAATGGTGAAGCCAGAAGCTAATTCCATGAGCTCTAACCCTTTTGCTGATTAAAGCAACTGCAAGCTCACTGAATCCCTTTGATGCATAATTTACCTATATTTCAAACATAATCCCTTAGCTTGTTTTTATATGTGCATCCCTTAGCCTGTTTTTATATGTGCATTATATTATTGCTACTAAGAGACATGATGATATATCTACCCATCCTTAGAACATTGCCGTGAAACATCCATAAACTCTTTACAAGTTGCTTTACAAAGTGATTTGGGAAAAGGTGAGTTTTGCAAAAAGACACTTGATTTCTAAAAAATAAAGTGAATGGTTATCATTGTCACTACCATGAGCGGGATGGTTGGGACTCCCTAGTCATGGGAGGGCCCAAAATGGAGTTGGTTCAGTCGGGTTAGGCGTGTGTAAGGTAGACTTCCCCATCTTTCATATGGACCAGTTTGTCATTACTCCTTACCTAAACTCTCAAAAGTACAACTAGTCGAGGTTGTATGGGCAGCTGCTCGATCCAAGTCTACATGGGCTAAACCCCAAGGTTATCGGTGGCTGGGGAGCACTGGAGGAAAAGGAAGGGGAACATTGTCGTCCTAGTTTGGGAGAGAATGGTGAACTTATTCCTCTCAATATAACTGTAAAGGTAAAGCCATGTAAGAGAGGATGGGTTTCGGTATCGGGTCTTATGGCAGTGGAACTGTAGAACCAAACTAGTAGTTAAATTGCACACGCATAGAGTAAAAATCTATTCGAATAGTATATGTCCACTAGTATGGACGAGTTATGGCTTGGTTCTAACAATTCGTGTTTTGTTTTCTAAAATGGTTTGGAAAGGTCCAATGGTTGAGTCGTGAGCTATAGTGGATGAGAAGTCCAGAGTTGCTTTTGATTTTGAAAATGAAAAATGTTGGGAAACTACCATGGTTTAGTTTAGGGAATTTGATTTGATAATGAAAAACAATCTGCTCCTTTAGGAGAGAATTCACTTTGAAAAAGGTAAAATGTTTTATAAAAATAGCCCTGCACCAAAAATCATTTTCCTGCAAAATACTCTGAGCTCCAGTAACTCAATGCATGTATTCTTGAATCCCCATTCTGTGGATGAAGGTAGCATGCTGAGTACATTAGTACTCACATTTGCTTATTTGTTATTTTTTAGAGAAGAATATTGTTGATCCTGTAAGAGTTACGTCTACTTCCCAACCATGCCAATGTAAAGTGGACTGCTATTTGTTTCGCTATGTATATTAGACTCCTCAAGTCTAACTCTGATGATATGTCACTGGTTGTGGACCAACTCTTAAAGTTGATCGCCACTTGTATAGGTTTATCTAGTTTAAGAAGATCCAAAACCATTTAATGTATAAATGTGTATACTAGGTTCTGGGAACTAGTATCTGTATCACATTTGAGTCCCAAAGGATAGGGACACTTAATGTAGTATCAGAGTTATAGGTTGGTGTGATGGACACATTAATGTTCATCAGATTAGCAAACGAACAAAAAAGTCAAATGACGGTAAAACTTGATAAATCAAACGTTGCTCGCCACTCTAGCATGGGTACATCGATGAGTATTAGAGGTTCACGGCGCTGCCGTTGGCACCTCTGGCACTGTTCCTGCCCGCCAGCACCTTAGCGAGCATGACATGTCCATCCCCTATATCTACCACTAGACCTCCTCGAAGATCATTTATCACATGATGGGCATGAATTCACCGTCATCTTCATGCGTGTTCGGGCTTCAAAGCCAGAGAAGGATGCTGATGGCAAACACAATGCCACTTTTTAGGCGATGGCATCAACACCGGTTCCTCACTGATGTTGTCCTCTAGATTTCCCTACAGGTGAAATTCTCTATCTAAACAAAATCTTTAGAGTAACTAAACAGAACCATATTTTTGTATCTCCCTTGGCAAAATGAGAATATCTAGAATAGCTTAACAAAATGAGCTGCTAAAAAGAATCGAACTACAAAGACAAGGTTGACTTATGCCCATGTGTTTAGGTTGATATGAGTTGTTGTCAACGGGTAGCGCCTTAGGGTGAGTCAGTTGGACTAACCAGGGTGTGAGTTTTGTGTGTGCAAACATGTCTCTTGGCTTGTGGTGTGCAGGTGTGCAGTCAGGAGATGGTGGTCAATAGCGAAGATAAAGGTCATGCGGGTTCGTGCCGATGGACCGGATGCGGTGAAGGACAAGCACTAAGCCTTGACCGAGGGGATTAGAGAAGATGGGTGACTAGCCGTGGTAACTGTCACATGGGGACATTGATAGGTGCGAGGACGTGGCGGATCGGATCGTGTCACCGCGCGATCGTGGACTGACGAGACATGTGTCTAGGATGTGGGGGAAGCGTATGGAGTATGCTACCCGTGGAGGTTTCGGTGGTTGAGCCTCAAGACCACCCAGTGTTACAGTTCGCTGGTTTTGTCGGGTTTGACCTCAAAATCCGGCGGTGTAGTTACAACGGTAATCGGAGGCGACACAGGGCATCATCGCGAAGGGTGCGTTGAGGCGAAGCAACTTCACGAAGAGTGTGTGACCGTCAGATCGATATTCTAGGAGTTGGTTCATTTTGCCCCTAGCTAAGTGAATATGCTCTTTATATCTAGGGGTAGTTTAGACAAGTAGAATAACCCCCTATAATTAGAAGACAGGGCCAGGTGCTTTAGCTGTCTCTTTGGGTTTTATTTCCTTAGGCTTCCTCACTCAGTTGCTCTCTTAGAGTTTTCTATTCTCTAGTTTTGTAATAGCTCTAGCCCGGAGATCCACAAGTGCTTTGACTTCGGCATCTGTGTGCATGATATTTTGAGGAAGTGTGGCCGTAACCAGTAACCACACAGAGACAACGTGCTTTTGCCTTATGTCTCAAATCATATTTGGATTTCCGTGATTGGTGTGTTTTCTTATTCCTCAACCCTTCACCTTTGGATTTGGAGTTAATCTTTGATTTCAATGGTTGAGTGAAGTTTTTGGGGGATACTCTCTGTTTGAGGACTGCCCTAGGATCATCTCATGGCTCTAGTTCGAGCAGATCATGGATTTGTGCAGTTCTTGAGCAATTTTTATTGAAATAGCAAAACCCCTACAAAACTCAATTCAGAACTGAGATTTTGATTCTACTTGCGAAGTTTTGATCTTTTGTTGCTCAAAATTCAAAACTAAATTTCTCTTTGCCTGTGTTTGCTGTTTGAAAATTTGAGAACATTCTGATAAAAAATTGGACGGCGACACTACTACCCTGGTAGATCGCCCTGCCCCCTGCTTTGAAGAATCTTTCTGGAGTAGGTCTTCTACAACTTCCTGAGGTATTTTTCAGCGCAGTCAATCGGCACTGGATTGAGCTATTTCTGTTTATGCTTCTTTTGGGTGTTCCTTTTGAGTTGAATTGAATTCAGGAACCAACTCACGTGCTCTCTAGTTGGAGAAAATTTTGTGGTTCCCATTCACCCCCTGTGGTCGTCTTACCGGTCCTTCAGGAACATAGATAGATAACCTGACCTAAAATCATACTCACACTCATAAGAGAATTCCCATTTTATTAGGCAAGTGACCAACACAATAACGGTGACCAAATCAGAGTTAGATCATTTTGAGCATCAAAGCAACATTCTTTGTCACCCTGATGACATTAGATCATTTGGAGAGCTGGCAACAGCATAGCAACACTCAGGGGTGGTAGAAGCAACACGCAGGAATCGACTCCAGGGGCGTCAGCCTAGGCCTACCCTGCACCACCGACACCACCATTGCCACGAGGAGGCAAACCCTGACGACGAATAGAACAAGGAGTCCAGGAACACTCGGAGGTTATTGTTCGCCGTGGCTATCCTCCATCAATCGGTCTCCACTCTCCAGGGGCAAGGAGCGTCACTGACATGCCAACCCTATCATTTAAAATGGAATAAACCATCTTTGTGAACCTAGGTTTGTGGTTGTTAGAGTGGATGTATTAGCCAGTTTAACCTAAGAACTTAAGCTATTAATTTATAGACGTCAACAACTCCACTCACGTGTAGAAAAAGAAAAAGAAAAATACATAAATATGGAAATAATGAGTGGAGACACAAAATAAATCTATGCCAAGATTCAAACTCAAGACTTCTAGCTCCAATATCATATTAAGGTAGACACAATAAGTTTAATATTAGAGCGGACGCACTAAATTTAATTTAGTATTGATTTTTAGGATTTAGTTCGAATGATGATTCATCTTGAAAAAGGCTCTCAAGTTTATTAGTTTGTTTCCCGAGCACAAAAGCTTGACAATCAATTTGCCAGTCGTGCGTGTGTAGACGCAAAAAAAATGTTTTACAAAAATGGAAAACGCTAGAGAAAAAAAAAAGAATAGCTGGAAGCTAGCCACTGTACACATTCGGGTAGCCAGCTCAAGCTAGCTGCCGCCCGCTAGACACCAGATAAACCAAAGCTGTTCCACTCCTGCGGCGCCGCGCTGGTGAACCGCCGCGTCACGGAACCTCCTCGATGGTGTCCAGCACCGGCTGCCACGACCGGTGCCGCCTCAACCCGGCGCCGCTCGACTTGCCTGCGGGGCCGGCGAGTAATTCATGTTTATTATTATTATCCGCGGCGAGACTTGCGGTCTCGAGCAGCCCGAGCATCGGGTACACCCTGGCGCCATCGCTGCTGCAGTCGTCGTCCTTGGCGTGGGCCCCGGTCGCGCTCCGGTGGGTGGACGTGGCGATCCTCTTCCAGGAGGCGGCGGCGGCCGTGGCGGCGTGGGACTCGGAGAGCGCGGCCATCTCGTCGTCGGTGAGCACGGAGTAGAGCATGTCCATGGGCAGGAGGAAGTAGGCGTGGCGCGGCCGGAGGAGCTCGTCGGCGGCCACGCCGGGGACGCGGCAGCCGACCGCGAGGCGGGCGGAGTCGCAAACGAACCGGCCCGGGTGGTCCAGCATGAGCTCCGACGCGCGCACGGGGCGCGCTAGCCGGGTGACGGTGCCGTCCGCGTGGATCACCGTGGTGGCGTCGGTCGCCGCCGCCGCCGCCGCCGACGACGACGACGAGGAGGCGCCGCCGCCCCCCAGCGGTATGCACGACGGCGTGTTCCCCATGAACACGCACACTCGAACACGCGCGCAGCCAGAGACAGAGGAGGGTCGAGAGACCGGAGGAGAGCGGCTAGGGGACGAGAGCGAGACGGTGGTCGGATGATATGCCTTGGGGTCGGCCAGCGAGAGGGAGGTGGCGAAACGGGCCGGGTGTATATGTATGTATACGGCGCCCGACGACGCGGCCGAATTTTTTGTATTTTGTCCTTTTGTTGAAAAAAAATTCACGTTTAAACCTTAAAAAATTTTAATGTCATTTTTGGACCCTTTGCTCGGCGCCATAGCCTATGGCGCCGAGGTAACACATCTCGGCGCCATAGGCTATGACGCCGAGGTACGTGTTGCGCTGGCACAACCCAGACGACGTGGCGCCGACGTGGCACCGAGCTCGGCGCCAAGATCTATGGCGCCGAGCTCGGATGTATAATGACAAAACTCGTCTAGCTCAGTTGGTAGAGCTCAGGGCTTTTAACCTTAAAGTTGTGGGTTCGAGCCCCATGGTGAGCGTTCAATAGTTTTTTTTGTCTTTGTCACTAATTTGTTTTTTGTTATCCATATTTTTCATTTATGTTGCTGATTTGTCCGTCAAATTTATTTCTCATCTAGATTTTTTTTTGTTTTTGTGACTGATTTGTTTATTCATCTAGATATTTTTTGTTTTTATTTTTGTTTATTCAAACTCCGTGACGCAAGGACCATGCACATAATCTATTGGACCACTCCGTGTATGTACCACTGTGCGCAGAAACTGCTTTCTAGAGAGTAGTTAAATGGTCACTTTGTTTTATGCGTCCTCTACTAGCAGTAGCTAATAACTCAATAAAAACGGGGAAAATCCTGGGGGTACGGATTGGATATGCGAAGGTGTCGAAGTCCACAGCTAGTTTGGACGTTTTCAGATCATTTTTCATGTTTTAGTCTTCAACTACCGACCGTCGTCCTTTGCACAGATTCCGTCGACAGAGAACGCGTCAAAAGAAACAAGAAGAATATGCGCTAACTATATAGTACTGCAGTTGAAATATGACATGTCAAATTTAGTAGCTTCACAATATCTTAATAAGGACACAAATTTAGTAGCATGCATAACTATTTAGATGTTAGGATTACATGGTAGTATTGTTTACATAATTATTTAGATGGTTGTATCAATATTATTTGCCTAATTATTTACTTGACGGTAATGTTAGACGTAAGTGCATTGATTAATTTATGAATTTTTTTAACTGTATTAGATGGTAGTTATTATAATTACTGACATGATAGTTGTTATAAAAAATATGTGGTAGTATTATTTGCAGTGTTATAGGTGAGATGCCGGATCTAACGTGGGAGTATGGAGAGGGAATTAGGGATGGTTTTAGGTGCAAGTATTACCGTAAAGTAAAGAGCTAAAGAGGTGCTAAAAGATTGAAGTAGTAGCATCTGTATATTTGCTTTCGTCGTTTGAAGCTCCGTCCCTTCCTTCCAAGACCTAGCTAGTCCTAGACTACTACCTGCTCGTCAGTCAAAAAATCGTATGAAGCAAAAAAAATCTAAGTATTACCGTATGAAGCAAAAAAAATCTAGATGAAAAATAAATTTTGATGGACAAATCAGCGGCATAAACGAAAAAATCTCGACAACAAAAAAAATCAGCGACGGTGGGGCTCAAACCCACAACCTCAAGGTTAAGAGCCTTACACTCTACCAACTGAGCTAGAGAGCTTTGCAGTTATATATCCGAGCTCGGCGCCATAGATCTTGGCGCCGAGCTCGGTACCACGTCAGCGCCACGTCGTCGGGGTTGGGGCAGCGCAGCACGTACCTTGGCGCCATAGCCTATGGCGCCGAGATGTGTTACCTCGGCGCCATAGGCTATGGCGCTGAGCAAAGGGTCCAAAAATGACATTAAAATTTTTTAAGGTCTAAACGTGAATTTTTTTCCAATAAAAGGACAAAATACAAAAAATTCGGACGCCGCGGCAGGCGCGCGCAGGCCAGGGTGGAAGCGCCGAGTTGGTGCGGTGCATGCATGGAAGAGGACAAGCAAATGATTTTGGTTACTGTGATGATGATGATGATGATGATGCAGCAAGGTTAGGAGCTTAATCAACTCCACCAGAAGTTGCTCCCCAGGATTAACCAACGCCCGCATGCTTGCGCTTGTTGTACGTGGCAGGCAGCGAGAGGATCGCGAGACAGCTATCGCAATGGACAAAACACAAGCGAAGCGAGGAAGCAGTGCATGCATTTGGTCTCGGTGGGAGGGATGTCACTGTATCTGCCGCTCTAGCATGGCATCTGTTAATCACTTGTTAATCCTGCGTCCGGGTCTCTGTCACAGGATCACAGGCTGCTGCTGACCTTAGTGCTTGCTGGCCGGCTAGCTAGCCAGCTTGCTAATTCTAATCAATCACGCTGCTGCATTTTTTTTTCTTCTTCCTTGCTATTGCTTGCCTTTTTCAGACCTACCTTGCGGGAAGCTTTTCTTGCTCGGCTTTTTCAGACCTAACTTGCCGCACTGTAGCCTGCCTGTGCATGCTGCTGCTCAGAATATGGGCTGCCCAGAGAGTCCGGCACCAACGGCCGCTTCGGCAGTTCAGTACGTGCAGTGCTAGCTAGCTAGCCATTGCTGAGTTGGAGGCCACAAACTGGTGATCAGAAGTTAACAAATAACAAAGCCGATTAGTAAGCTAGAGGTCTTTTGTTCTAATAAAGAGGGACGAGGAGAAGTAGACACCAATGAATCGCCTCGTCGATCGTCCACGGTCGTCCACCCAACGACTGAACTAGCAACGGAGAAACAGGGCTCAACAGCAAACTCGGCAGGAGCCCGGGTAGGGCTGCACAGGAGAAGTTGAGCATCGCAGGTCACAGCTCGATCTGAAGAAGAAGGGAAAAAAAATTCAGGTATGGGAACAAACATCTAGGTCTGCTTTAGTAGTTCGAGAAGTTTATTTCTTTTTTTTTTTGATCGTGACGAGCAGTCCAACGGTTAATCAGCATTACTACTACAAAGCTAGCTAGTGTGGAATAACCAAAAACCAACGCAAGACGATAGCCGACGGAGAACAAGCACTAGCTAGCAAGCTTCCTTGACGCAATGCGTTTTCGTTTTCTTTATTGCTAGCTAATTGGCATCTCGTTGTGGTTACCTCATTAAACAAAAGGGGTGGGTACGGTGTTGCGCTGCGACTGCGAGGGCCGGATGGATCGGCGTGGCGATTTTCAGGAGCGCCAAGGCGACAGATCCAGCTCCTCGCAATGCACGCGAGCGAGATGGACCTACTGCAGCCTGCTGCAGATCAGAGGATTCCGGCGTTTTGCCCCCCATATATTCCGCCCAATCTTTGCCCGCCTGTGGCCAGTGAGTCTAGTGTTGGCGGCGACGCCCCCAATATAATCAAGGCACTGGAATCTTTAGGAGCCAAATTACGGTATTTTTATTCATCAGCTTGCTGCTTGCCACGGCACTCGGCCGGGAATGATAATTTTTTTAAAAAAAAGAGTAACCTCCACGTACATATCCTGAGTGTTTCACGTGTTCGCTCGAGAGATGGGTGGGGGGGGGGGGGCATCTTTGCAAGAAAGGTGGGGTTACCATCTGTGCCGCTCCATTGAGCCAACAGCAAGAGAGTAGTTTCCCACGTGAGAAATAAGGAAATATACATCCACATAAACGACCATCTTCGAGGGTATCAAGACGGTAAATGCAAAAAAATATAAGAGACATATTGTGGTAAAGGAACGTTTCTAGCACGTCTATTTAAGACCCTGTTTGGTATGGATGACTAAAGTTTAGTCAATTTTAGTCCCTAAAAAAGCAAACATGAGGACTAAACTTTAGTTCTTTAGTCACAAAGGAGTGACTAAAAGGGACTAAAGTAGTATTTTTACCTTATTTGCCCTCTGCACTTTCTTTTTGCAGCAAACATTCACTAATTAATAGGGACAATACAATCATTATTCACAGCAATTAATGCTCTTTAATTCGGTTTAGTTACTGGAACCAAACATGATACTTTAGCGACTATAATTTAGTCACTAAAGTTTAGTCTAGTGACTAAAGGAACCAAAACAGGGCCTAAGTAAGTCTAGATATGGTTTCACTTGACGAACTACTGAGAAGACTTTCCGGTCGGTCACTCATCCCAAGATTGCTCTATACCAAACACGTTTAACTTAAAGATTCTTTTGAGCTAGGCTTCCGAAAAAGAAGATACACCTTATTGGTATGAGTATTCCAATCCTATTAAGTTTTGGACCACAATATCACATAATCTACTGTGCAGATGATCCGGCTTTTATAGCCGGACTGTCTACCATACCTGCAAAAAGATGCACAGTTGTTGTTTTATTTTCTATCTTTGTGGCCGTTTGATTTTTCTCAACGGCCTTTGGTCTCCATCTCTTTTGTGGTGGCGGATACTGCGGATGCGTGTCATTGAATATTTTTTCCGCCTCCTTTTCCTGATTCTCCTTTGCTCTGAGGCGCTGTAATTTTCGCTTTTGTGATCGTGTCAATCCCGATGGGCACCATCAGGGCATGGAGTATTTTGGATCGGCTGTTTTGTTGATAGTCGTACCTTCTTTTTTGTTTGTGTTGGCCGATTCACCAAAAATCATCGGTCCTTCGTTATTTTGTTGTACGACGATATCTGTCGTTCCTATTTTAATGACGTCCCCTTTTATCGTACTGTTGGAGGTTGTAGTTTATGCCCCCCTGCCGGATTAGTCAGCCTTTGGGGCCGAGTTGTTCGGCAATCTTGCTGGACCTGTGCTCGTGGACCAGATTGAGGGGCTCTCAATCGGTCTTGTACCGGAGGCGTCAACCTGTCAAAAATAGGTGATTGAGGTGCCCCCCAGGCGGGGTATTGTGGTATCCCGAATGGATATGGTGGCGCGCCCCACATCTGATTCGGGATATATGGTAGCGGTGGTATGTATGTATAATAACATGTCATGGGTGTATATGGAGGTGGAGGTGTCCACGCAGGTACGTAAGGTCTTAATTGAATATTATGACCTCCCGTCCTTTTCGATTGGTATGGTGGTCCAATCGGCCTAACCTGCTGTCGCACCTGGGTGGGTAAGCGAGGTCGCCTTAGTGGCCGGTCGCTGGAGCCGGCCTTCTTTTTCACATATTTAGACAATAATTGATCAAAGGTCGGGATGGATTTTACCAACCGACTAGTTGCCTTGAACGTGTTAGTTTTCCACGTACCTATTTCTGGTCGTCGTGGTTTGAAGGTACGTGGTCGTCGTGGCTCTTCGGCGTTGCCGGACCGTCCGCTGGAACGCTCCAGACTGTCCAGTGATGTTACGGACCGTCCGCGCCTGGGCACCAGACCGTCCACGATGCGTAGTATGGGTTCTCGCGCATGTCCCCTTGTCTGCGCTTGCCCTCCAGTGCCGAAGTTTGTGAAGGTCACCTTCAGTGTCTCCCCTCCATCAGGAGTCTTCTCGGTCACCACTTTCCTGCAAGAAATTTTGTTGTTTCCATCGGCCTCCCTGCGTTGCCGATGATGACTTCTTTGTCTTTGTCTTTGCCTTTATCGGCTGTGCTGGGGCGAATTAGTACCTTTTTGCCATTGAAGTTGATCACATTCATTGGGAAGGGCTCTGTGTCCTCCTGAAATTTCAATCGTCCCTCGTTAATGGCCGATTGGATTTGTCGTCGAAACACATTACAATCATTAGTGGCATGGGAAAATGAGTTGTGCCACTTGCAATATGCGCGACGCTTTAGTTTGTCGGCGGGTGGGACGGTATAATCGATCTTAATGTTACCATTTTTTAGTAATTCATCGAATATCTTATCACATTTGCCGACATTAAATGTAAACTTAATCTCCTCCTACCGTTTCTTTTGAACTGACTGCAAGGAGGAGCAAGTCGAAGATTTGGCCTGTTCGGGACAAACTATTTTGGCAGCGTAAACTTCCTTTGGTTCGTCGTCCGAACTACTTTGATTATGTTCTACTATATGGACATTATGATGAACCGTTTTGACTAGTTCTTTGCTTCGGCTTTCACAAGCCAAAGCTTTCTGATGTAATTGCGCTAGCATAAAGAACTGGATGCCTTCTAATTTCTCTTTTAAATAATAGCGCAATCCATCAAAGGCTATCCCCGCCAGTTGTTTATCTGTTAAATGAATTTGAAAACATCGGTTTCTCGTATCCCAGAATCTCCGGATGTAATCATTAACCGATTCATCCCTTTCTTGTCGTAGGGCCACTAAGTCTACTAAATCTAGCTCGTAATCGCTAGAGAAGAAATGTTCATGAAATTTTTGTTCTAAGTCTCCCCATGACAAAATGGAATTAGGAGGGAGCGTGGCATACCATGTGAATGCAGTCCCTGTTAAAGACAATGAAAATAAACGCACACAGAATGCTTCGGTGTCGGTCAATTCTCCTAATTGTGCTAAGAACTGGTCTATATGCTCACGCGTGCTCTTTCCTTGGTCACCCGAAAACTTTGCGAATTCGGGTATTCTGGTCCCTTGTGGGTATGGGAGACGGTCAAAATGGCTACCATAAGGTTCTTGATATGATTGCCCTTCGGGGACTATACTAACTCTGAGCTTATCTCGGAACGCCCCAGCTATTTCCTCTCTTACTATATCGATGGCAGTCGGTGGGAGACCACCGGCTCTTTGGTCCAATATGGGTGAGGTTGTTTGGATGTTGGTATGTTGTTTTCCTCCCCATTGGTTTAGGTTTCGCGGCGCGTTAATACATGCCCTATGAGGCTCATAGGACTGGCCATTCCTTTCTAGCCTTCTGGAGGCCGGAAAGTACTCACTCTCACAGGTTTGGTAGGTTATATTATGGTGCTGGTGTGTCACATGGTGAGATGGGGAGTTTAGCTGGGACGGATACGGAGTTGGATATCCATCCTCCTAAAAAAACTATGTGCCGGACCGTCCGGTTAAAGACGCGGACCGTCTGGCTCCGTGCGCGGACTGTCCGGCCATGTGGCCGGACCGTCCGACATTATATTCGGACTGTCTGGCGCCATATGCAGATGGCCCGAATGGGTTATCTAGGGTTTGCACGGCATGTGGCGGCTTGGGTGCAGGTCTCGGTAATTCGCTTCTAAAAATGGGATCGACCGTCGCTGGCCCGGACGGTCCGCGCTCACGTGCGGACGGTCCGGACATGCGCAGATCAGCAAATTTATCGCCGATGTGCGTGGAAGGCTGTCGTTGCCCAAGGTTCATATCTATCGGCATCCCATAAAGGGGTTGTGACTGGTCGTGACAACCTGTAGCCGATGAATTATGTGTGTATTCCCTCAATTCAACCTCGTGCGAAGGAAGATTTGCATAGTAGACTTATCAAGTGCACGCACTAGCCTTTTATGATCATTTTGTATATCCCCTATGATACGTTGCAACTGCTCTTGCTGTTCGTCTATGTAAGCTTTAAGAGATTGGAGTTTGTTTGTGCTACTTACATTGGGAGTAATCGTAGTAGGTCGGAGCGAAGCCAGATCTGTCGCCCGTTGCCGAACGACTTTGTTGTTCCTGTCCACCTTGAAGTCGGCCAGGAACTTTGCCTTTGCTTCTTGGATCAGCTGCTCCTGGCGCTCCTCGAATAGGAGTTGTTCTTCAGCCGGCAAGGTTTCCCATGTCGGCGTGATGATATTGCTGGTGGAAACTTCAGAGCTATCCTTTGAACCGGCCCTTGAGGGCCGATTTGATAGGTCTATATGTGTTGTCCCCAGCGGAGTCGCCAAAAAGTATGTTGACGCCTTTTTCGGGCGCCAACCACACAACAAGAACCGGCGGCGGTGCTCTCTGGTCAGGCGCGGACGGTCCGCGGCCAGGGGCCGGATGGTCCGTGACCTAGCGCAGGGCTAGGGTTTCCTGCCTGACGGCCGGACGGTCCGCGCGTGCGCAGGAGCGACGGAAGATCGCCGGCGACGCCTGGATCTCGCTCCCGGGAGGGACCCCATCGGGGAGTAGAGATCTTAGGTGGTGTCTAGGCTCGGACAGGCCGACCAAGACTCCTCTAATCGATGTAGAGTCGAAGAGAAGCGGAGAATTTGGGGATTGAGAGGCTAACCTAGAACTAGACTAGAACTACTCTAATTGTACAGGAAATAAATGCGAGATAGAAGTATTATTGATTCGATTGATGATTACAAATCGGTCGTATTCCTCTATATTTATAGAGGAGGGGGGCTGGACCAACAAACACAGTAAGAAAATCAGAACCATAATCTGTTCTGCGCGCGCGGGGACCGTCTGGACCCGCGGCGCGGACTGTCCGGACCGCGGACCGTCCGGCCCTGACCGGACCGCCCGCGCGTTCTTTTTGTGCCCAACACTAGTGTTTGCAGAATCGTAACATATTATCTAGGCTGTGCCATCCCACGAGAGATATTTCCCTGGCCCTAATCAAGAATTCCAGATCTTGGGCCAGCAACCAAGCACCGTGCACGCGTGTTGGAAACGAGCGCCACATTGTCAACTTTTGGCGGCACAACGCAAAGATCACGTTGCAAATGCACAAGACACAGTACATCTAGGGCTCGTACTTTATGATCTATTAGTGGTGTATAAATTTAAGATAGTGTCTAAATTTTCTCAAACTATAGAGCCCTAGCTATAGGCACCGAGACAATGACGTGCACAAGATAATTTATTAGTGTGCCCATAAAAGTAAAATACTCACAGGTGAAGAAATCTTTCCATGCTCACTTCTTTATTTCGGGTACTGTTACCCTTCCTAATCTCTATCATTGCCTCAATTGTCGCATCCAGTCATAAGTTCATCTCTAATATGAGGAATGATAATGGTATTGATTGGGTATATATAGATTTCATGCCCTGTTGATGACGTTCAATTTTGATTTTCATAGGATGGGTGAGAATATTAAGTGCTGACTAGTTTTAAGTGTCAATAGAGTTGATGGGCGCATAGATTAATGATATGATCTTTTCTTTTCTTTTGGCTATAAAAAGGGCTACTAAAAAGGGCTATTGATAGGTAGCTTGACCTAAGTAAATCTATTGACGAATGATGATGTACACTTGTACAGTCTATTACTTGCTAGGTAACCCTAGTAAAGTTAAAGATAATGTTGAGATTATATCCAACTCGAAGTGTTTGAAATAAACGAGTTGGTAGTGCTACAGTGGCACTAGACGTATCCAACATACAATAGGTACATGGCACCAGACATGACTATTCCCTGCTACATATAGAGTTAGCACTATGGTGTTCGGCGTGCATAGGACAGGGCACTATAGAAAGGTACTACCATGTAGGGGAGTCAGTACACTCATTGGATTTGTCTACTGATGCACCAGACTCCCTACTAAACATGGCATTGAGAGAGGGTTGTAGACTAGCATGAGAGGTTCTGTACTTATCAGGCATGTCTGGTGAGGCATCATATACGATAGATAGGACACTCATAGAGGTCTGCAACTGTGCACCTCGAGGCATTATACTCACCAGATATGTCTAGTGAGCACCAATCAGCATGCATCATATACCAGTATAGTAACTGCTAGTTTCTGAACTGCTATAATTTTGGTCAGTACCTTATTTGCCATCACAAATGTTCTAATCCCTTTTATGCCACTCAGATGTAATTTCTTACCCTTCCATGCCATCGCCATGGCATAGAAGGGTAAGAAAATTGCATGTCCTCATCTCTTCTATGCTATTGATGATGACATGGAAGGATAAAAAGTTGTATCTAAGTGGCATATAAGGGAATAAGATATTTGCGATAGCAAATATGGTTCTGGGAAAATTTTAGTGGCGTACAATAAATTGCCCCAAATTCTTGATGAATCTTGTATGCACATATTGTTATTGCTCCTATTAACCCCTCTTGTAGCATTACAATATCATCATTTATGAGTGATAGTATCACTTGTGATACCTCACTTATGATTGAAAATGAGACCCTCAAGAAGGAGGTAAATAAGCTCAATCACCCCTTAGGTAAAGCCTATGATAGCGAGGACCACTTGCTAAACTGCTTGGATAGCCAAAGATTTTATATCAAGAAAGAGGGATTGAGATACTTTCACATCCGGTTTTGGAAGGCAAATCGAATGCGAACCATATATGTGCCAGGATCAGAACCCACGTACACATCGATTGCACAAATGACTCATGATCGCACAATGCTCAAACAACATAATAACATAAAGAGTAGTTAAACTTATTATAGACTGATGTCGAAGACATCCACATAGTCATTAACTTCACATATATCAAAGTGCTTAGAAGTTAAAAGGCCTTACACAAGCAACTGGCTAGGGGATAACGCTAATCTAGTCCCCAAACTCATCATAGTCTTGGTACTCCTGGAAGTCTTCCTCGATGCCTTCTTTTTCTCCTGAGAAATGGTTGCAATAGAGGCAACCTGGCGTTTATGTGAAAGCAAGGGTGGGTACACATCAACATATTTAGCAACTGTCTCATTTAGCTAAGGTGAACTAGCTTTATGTGGAGTTAGGCTAATTGCATGTTGTTTTTACTTCATGAAGTTTTATCATTAATATAAGCTAGATTTTAGCATTAATCTCAAGTTATTAACACATGAGATGCCTCCTCATAGAGAGATCATCAGAGCATGTACTTATGATCATCATAACCAAATTCATCATCATAATTGTAACTAGTGTATCTCTAATCAAATAGGATCCCAAGGTCACTCTTAACCGTGAGCACGATTGTTATACCAGTTTCTTAACTATATGTAGATGTCGCACACTTTACTCATGAGCTATGATCCCTTTTGCCTTGGGTTGTATAGACCCTTAAACACTTCCAAGGTGAGTTAGCAAGGTCTCACCATGTAACCTTTACAAAGATTTCTCAAAGGTATAGTCGCATGTTAGGTTTCTAAAGTTGTATAAACACAGTAACTCTCCCCAAGGGGGCGACTAACAAAAGCAAACGAAAGAACCTCTGCACCCAGTCTCATCAGAGCAAGCAATGTGTCCCGGACCCCATTGATGGCACGATGGTGAAGCAAACTACACCTCAGGTTCCTCTAATTAATTAGATAAGGGCGTCCCATACCACTCTCATGGCTGCACTATTTTCCTGAGTTGTCAGTCCATGAACCGATTCTTATGGAGAAGTACTCGGGGCGTAGCCCGAGTTTCCTTGATATCACAAATCCATAAACAAAACCTTGGAAGCATCGTATCATAAATATATCTCTTCATGTTCATTGATTAAGTTTAAGTGCTAGCATAAAAGTTAATCATCACAGACCAGCCAAAAGGTAAACAAGGATAGGATAAATAGAAAGCTGGTTAATCCTTTGGTTGAATCATGCTATACGAGAATATAAGCTCTCATGTGAGGTAGGACATAAATATGTCAGAGGACACTTGCCTTTACCAAACGAGTGCTTAGGTTCTTCTCCTGCTATTCCTTCGGGCTTGGTAAACGGAACGTTATATGTGCCCTTGCAAACATACACCCAACATACTAGGAATAGAAAAGAAAAATACATCATACAAGGGAAAATATCATTAAAACATGCAACGAGACATAGAGCTCGCGTCTATGGTTATGCGAGAAAAAGAAACGCGGAAATCAGAGCTACAGTTGAAAAGATATAACATCCAAAAGATTTATGTGATTAAACGCGTAAAACTATATCTCTCAGTTGATTTTAATTAATATAAACCATTTCTAGAAAATATATCATAGAAATATCTAATCTAAATTTAATCTGAATTATAACTTGATTAGAAATAACATTTTTAAAATTAGACAAATTTTATTTATAAAATGTCACAGGTTATTCGTAACATCTAATATAATTAATTTTAAAAAGACGTGACACACAAGAATCACCAACTGATATCGTGTTTATACTAAGTAAGTTTTGATTCGAAACACTTGAGTTGGCATTAATCATATTAACGTGTATTTATAAAGCGTAAATTAAAACTATACATTAGGGCATTGAGACGACGATAGTCAACACATAATCTCTAGTCACTGGTTTTCTTGCGAGGTAAGATAATAGGAGAAGCAAAGGGGATGTCGTTGGGTTGTATCATCCCATTCTTAAGGAGTTCATCTATGTGTCTCTCTATTTCGTCCTTTTGAGCTGGGTTGTAATGATAGGGACAAAGACGAAAGGGTACTACCATACGGTTGAGAGGTATAGTGTGGCAATGAGATCTAGGAGCAGGTAGGCCTTTGGGTGGGTCAAATAAGGAGGTAAATTCAGATAGAAGGCGTTGGATCTCCTTAGAAAGCTATTATATGTTGGGAGTTTCCAAAATTGGTTGCATTTCCATAGTACACCATAACTCATCCAACTGTGCCATATGATATAACTGAAAAGCTGACACTTGTTCCAACTTGGAGCAATCAGTTCGATGACCTTATAGAATTACCAGTTGCTGCTCATGGTAAAAACATAACCATTTCTCCTGCCAGTGAACCTGCATCGGGTTGTGAGAATATAGCCAATCCATGCCTAAGATGACATCATAACAATGCAGAGGTAACACCTTGAGGTTAACAAAGAAGGTATGGCCTTGAATATTCATTTGACATCGAGGAATTTGATGAGTGCAACATATAATCTGACCATTCACCACTTTGACAGTAACAGACTGAGATAGAGCTACAAATCCAGGACCAATAGCTGCCAAGGCCTGGCTAATAAAAGATGATGAACTACCTGAATCCACAAGCAGAACCAATGTTTTGGAGAATATAGATGCAATTAATGTCACAATTTGCGGGGCTTCAGTACCTTGCACTGCATTCACTGACAAAACCATTAAATCATCACTAGATTCTTCATTTGGATTTGAAATATCTTCCTGAGTCACAGGTGTATCCAATAGCTGCCAAAGTTCCTCCACCACGTGCAAAGGGACAATAGCACTACATTTGTGTGTTGGACCCCAATGAAGCCCATATTTGTAACAAAGACCCTTAGCTTTTCGAACAACCATCAGAGTTGCAACTTTGTGTTCATCAGGACCAATTTCACTGACTTCTTTGTGACGCATGACATCCCCAACTGAAGAAGTCTGAGACAGAACAATCAGTGGAGGCAATCGAGAAGTAGTTAGATTCCCAATAGTATTGGTTAATCGACGAGTCGTAGCAGTGTTGCCCGAGTGCAGAATTTCCTCCCGTAACATGGCAAGGAAATATCAGTATCCAAATCCAAAGGACGATGGATAAAAACAACTGATCTAATGTTAGGTTCTAAACCATCAATGAAACGGTTGACTATGGCCAAAACATTGAACATAGGGGCATGTGCCAAAATTTGATGCATCAACATATAAAAATTTTCCACATATTCTATAACACTATCAGATTGTCTAATATGAAAGAATTGACGAATGAGATGGTTATGATGGTTGCGCTCAAAACGATCACAGACCGTCGAACAAAAATTTGTCAGGGTGTAAGACGTGTAGCTTGGTCTACTGACTATAACCAGAATGCAGCTGACCCCACAAAATGCATTGTAGAGATTTTAATCCATAATTCCTTAGGAATGGCAAAAACATCAAAATAGCATTCAGACTTTGCCTTCCACATTTTAGGATGATGGCCATCAAATTGAGGAAAGGGTAATTGGGGTAATTAGGGTAATTAGGGTATTGGTGGCCATCAGAAGGCTCTGATACCAAATTGTAAGGGCACTGATATGGATAATAGTAGAGCGTCACTCCTAGCACTCGATCTCCTCTCACGAAGCACTAGATTCCACAGTGGTGAGTTTACACAACAAGGAACGCCGCCACCCGGACGTAGCCGGTTCTATCTTCTTCTCCCGTCCCCCTCACACACATGCACCCTCGAATACATAAAGCAACAAACACACTCTCCTGTAAACCTTACTAGGTCCACTCCGGCCCAACAACAAGCACATTTGGCTTTCTCACCCGATGCGGCCTGTTGGTAATCTGCATGTCCATCTGCTCCCTGATAGGGAAGCTCTCGGCTAGGGGGAGGTCGCGATGAGGGTTGGGAGGGGAGACACACCTTGTAGGAGGACGCTCGGATGGCCGCTCCTAGCCACGCATGGCAGCATCGTGGGAGGGGAGGGGATCTAGGCACGCAGGATAGGAGAGGGTTGGGATCGGCACCTACTGCATGCAGCAAGGGGAGAGGGGGAGGCATGGGGACAGGGGAGAGCGGTGCCAGTAGGGGAGGGCACTCGCATAGCACCCAACACAGTAGGGGAGAGAACACACAAGTCGAGGAAGGAGGAGAAGGGAAAGGAAGGGAAAGAAAGTTAGGGGAAATAGGAGCATGGTAAGATCCAGTTATGGTGAATATGATTAGAGCATCGTTCTTATGATCCAACGAGGGGGTGAGAATTTGGTCACTGGCAACTATATGCTATGAACGATCATTAACACATCGCAGGTAAAGGGAGGGGCTGAGGGTGTTATCACCAAGGGCAAAAGGAATGACCGGGGAACCGTCTTCATAGCAATGAAGTCGATGCTCTGTCGAGGATGGCGAGGAAGATGATGGTGCTCCTCCTCAGTTGTTGCAGAGACGATGATAGTCATTGCTGGGGACGCCTCCTCACCTATTCTCTGTGCACTGGGATGGGAGCAAAGAGGAAACTGGCGAGGTTTGAAGCAAAGGGAACTTGTGGGATGGAAGCGAAGGGGAAACTAGCGAGGGTTGAAGCAAAGGGATCTGGTGTGTGGTGCGAGCGAAGGTGCGCAAACGAGGTGGAAATGCAGAGGGATCGAAAAATCGTCGCTCGATGTGCGTGCAGAGGAGTGGGGCGGGAGGTTATGGAGGGGTATGTTTTTCCAATGTGCACACACATAGTGGAGATTTGGGGAGGTTAGTCTGATATGTGGGATGGAAGATAAGATGGTATGCAGACACAATGTGATACCAATTTTAACCGTTGTGATTTATCCATTGAATATGTAGGGCTGGTCATCTAGATCAGAGGCGCGGACTGTCCGGATGTGGCAGAAAAATAGTTACGGCAAGGAGGCGATTGGTGGCTATAAATACAACCTAGTCACCCCCTTCAGTGACATCTAAGCTTCCCAAGCAACTCAATCAAATTCATTGTGAGAGCAAGCACTCCACTCCAAGTCACACTCAAAGCCATAGAAACTCTCCAAGTGCCACAATTGAGAAGTGTTCAATTAGAGATTAGTGCCTTGAGAGAGATATTTGAGTAGAGTGTGATCTTGAGATTTCTTATTGATCTTTTTGCTTGGTGCTCTTGATCATGCTCATTCTCATTTTCAACCTCATTCTCACACTTTGAAAAACTAGCAAAGGACGCCAAATTGTGTGATGATCCTTGTGGGGACTTTGTGTCCTTTGAAATTGAAAAGAAGCACTCAACTGGTCTAAGTGATCGATTGTGATTGTTTCTTCCTCGCCCTCACTCTTTAGTTCTCTTGCTTGCGCCTGATCCTATATCATTTGAGTTGCTCCTAAAGTAAATCTAGAAATAATTGAGCAACTCTAGCAAGAAGAACATCTATTTCTCACTCTCATCGTTCTATTTCTCGTTCTAACGCCTAACTGGGCTTCTAGTTTTTGTAATTTGTGGTAAATTTCAGGTTTCACTTATTCACTCCCCCTCTAGGTTACTTTCAGTTTTATTTCACTAAAGCTACCACTTATTGAAAGGGAAATAGGGTCAAACCTTTTCCAATATGAATTTTGGTGGTTGAATTGCCCAACACAAATTATTGGACTAACTAGTTTGCTCCAGATTATGAGTTCTACAGGTGCCAAAGGTTCACAACAAACCAATACAAGTCAAAAGAAAGGGTTCAAAACTAAGGAGCAAAGTATACCGAAGGCAGCCCTGGTCTGGCGCACCGGGTTGTCCAGTGCACCACCAGACAATGTCCGGTGCACCAGGGAAATCGACTCTGAACTTGCCAGCTTCGGGAATTTGGGAGGCCGCTCCGCTATAATTCACCGGACAGTGTCCGGTGTAACACCGGACTGTCCGGTGTGCCAGCGGAGCAACGGCTACTTCGCGCCAACGGTCGCCTGCAAGTGAACAGTAAAAGCAAACAGTGCACGCCTCCGCGCGCAGAAGTCAGAGCAGGCGCTAGAAGGCGCACCGGACAGTGAACAGGACCTGTCCGGTGCACCATCGGACTGTCCGGTGGCCCAGTTATCAGAAGCTCCAACGGTCGGAACCCAACGACCTGGTGACGTGGCTGGCGCACCAGACAGTGTCCGGTGGCGCACCGGACTGTCCGATGCGCCATACGACAGAAGCCTTCACCAACGACCATATTGGTGGTTGGGGCTATAAATACCCCCAACCACCCCACCTTCAAGGCGTCCAAGCATTCACTACACCTCATTCAATACAAGAGCAATACACAACACTCCAAGACACAAATCAAAGCCTCCGATCGAATCAAAGTCCCCAATTCAACTCTAGTATTTAGGACTTGTGAGGAGATCGACTTGTGTTCTTTTGTTGCTCTTGTTGCTTGGTTGGCTTTCTTCTTTCTCTCATTCTTACTCTCAAAACCTTGTAAGCGAAGTAAGAGACACCAATTGTGTGGTGGTCCTTGCGGGGTCTAAGTGACCCGGGAAATCAAGGAAGGAAGCTCACTCGGTCTAAGTGACCGTTTGAGAGAGGGAAAGGGTTGAAAGAGACCCGGTCTTTGTGACCACCTCAACAGGGAGTAGGTTTGCAAGAACCGAACCTCGGTAAAACAAATCACCGCGTCTCACTCCTTATTTGCTTGTGATTTATTTTCGCCCTCTCTTTCGGACTCGATTCTATTTCTAACGCTAACACCGGCTTGTAGTTGTGCTTAAGTTTATAATTTTCAGATTCCGCCTATTCACCTCCCCTCTAGGCGACTTTCAATTGGTATCGGAGCCCGGTGCTTCATAAGAGCCTAACCGCTCGAAGTAATGTCGGGAGAACACACCAAGAAGGAGATGGTGACCGGCGAGAAGCCCGCCACAAGCCACGGGAAGGCTCCATCGGGAGAGTCCCGCAACAAGAAGAAGGAGGACTCACCTCCTCACAAGTCGCATCGGAGTGGCGACAAGAAAAAGAAGATGAAGAAGGTGGTCTACTATGAGACCGATTCTTCGTCGCCATCCACCTCTGGCTCCGACGCGTCGTCCGTAACTTCTAAGCGCCATGAGCGCAAGAAGTTTAGTAAGATTCCCCTTCGCTATCCCCGCATTTCCAAACGTACTCCTCTACTTTCTGTCCCATTAGGCAAACCACCTATGTTTGATGGTGAAGATTATAATATGTGGAGTGATAAAATGAGGCACCATCTAACCTCACTCCACACTAGCATTTGGGATGTTGTTGAGATTGGAGTACAGGTACCATCGCCGGGGGATGAAGGCTATGACTCGGACGAAGTTGCCCAAATCCGGCACTTCAACTCCCAAGCCACCACTATACTCCTCGCCTCTCTAAGTTGAGAGGAGTACAACAAGGTGCAAGGGTTAAAGAGTGCCAAGGAAATTTGGGACGTGCTTAAGACCGCGCACAAAGGAGACGAGGTGACCAAGATCACCAAGAGGGAAACGATCGAGGGGGAGCTCGGTCGTTTTATGCTCAACCAAGGAGAAGACCCGCAAGCCATGTACAACCGGCTAAAGACCTTGGTAAATCAAGTGCGCAACCTCGGGAGCACCAAATGGGATGACCATGAGATGGTCAAGGTTATTCTTAGATCACTCGTATTTCTTAACCCTACTCAAGTTCAATTAATTCGTGGTGATCCAAGATATAAACTAATGTCTCCCGAAGAAGTAATAGGGAAATTTGTGAGCTTTGAGTTGATGATCAAAGGCTCCAAGAAGATTATCGAGCAAGGCGCCTCCTCCTCCGTACCCGAGGCACAACCCGTTGCATTCAAAGCAACGAAGGAGAAGAAAGAAGACTCTACACTGAGTAGGGTCCCCATCGACGCCTCCAAGCTCGACAATGAGGAGATGGCACTCATCATCAAGAGCTTCCGCCAAATCCTCAAGCAAAGGAGAGGGAAAGACTACAAGCCCCGCTCCAAGAAAGTGTGCTACAAGTGTGGTAAGCCCGGTCATTTTATCGCTAAATGCCCGTTGTCTAGTGATAGTGACAGGGATAACGACAAGAGGGGGAAGAAGAAGAAGAAGAAGAGATATTACAAGAAGAAGGGCGGCGATGCCCATGTTTGCCGGGAATGGGACTCCGACGAGAGCTCCATTGACTCCTCCGACGACGAGGACGCCACCAACATCGCCGTCAACAAAGGTCTTCTCTTCCCCATCATCGGCCACAAGTGTCTTATGGCGAAGGATGACAAGAAGAAGAAGGTAAAATCAAGATCCTCCACTAAGTATGCAACATCTAGTGATGAAGCCAATTCTAGTGATGATGAGGATGATTTGTTTACTCTTTTTGCCAATCTTAACATGCAACAAAAGGAGAAATTGAATGAATTGATTAGTGCTATACATGAGAAGGATGAACTCTTGGATAGCCAAGAGGACTTCCTAATTAAAGAAAATAAGAAGCATGTTAAGACCAAAAATGCTTATTCTCAGGAGATAGAGAAAAATGAAAAATTAACTAGTGAGCTAAGTACTTGCCATGACACTATCTCCAACCTTAGGATTGAGAATGTTAATTTGATTGCTAAGGTTGAGAAGTCAAATATTTATGATGATTCAATTATCAATCTTAGGAATGATAATGCTAGTCTAATTGCTAAGACTGAAAAATTGAATGTCTCTCTTGCTAGCCTTAATTTTGAGAATGATAAATTGATTGCTAAGGCTAAGGAATTAGATGTTTGCAATGTTTCCATTTCCAATCTTAGAGATGAGAATGCTATTTTACATGCTAAGATTGTTGAATTAAATGATTGCAAATCCTCTACATCTACCGTTGAGCATGTTTCTATTTGCACTAGATGTAGAGATGTTAATGTAGATGCTATTCATGATCACCTTGGTTTAATTAAACAACAAAATGATCATATAGCTACATTAACTGCTAAAATCAATGAGCATGACTTGGAAAATGAGAAATTTAAATTTACTAGAAGTATGCTCTATAATGGGAGACGCCATGGCATTAAGGATGGCATTGGCTTCCAACATGGAAACAATGTCAAGCTTAATGCTCCTCCTAAAAGATTGTCTAATTTTGTTAAGGGCAAGGCTCCCATGCCCCATGAAAGTCGCCTAGAGGGGGGGGGTGAATAGGGCGAAACTGAAAATCACAAAAATAATCACAACTACAAGCCGGGTTAGCGTTAGAAATATAGTAGAGTCCGCGAGCGAGGGCGCAAAAACAAATCGCAAGCGAATAATGAAGTGAGACACGCGGATTTGTTTTACCGAGGTTCGGTTCTCTCAAACCTACTCCCCGTTGAGGAGGCCACAAAGGCCGGGTCTCTTTCAACCCTTCCCTCTCTCAAACGGTCCCTCGGACCGAGTGAGCTTCTCTTTCTCAAATCACTTGGGAATCAAACTTCCCGCAAGGACCACCACACAATTGGTGTCTCTTGCCTCAATTACAAGTGAGTGTTTGATCACAAGAAAGAATGCCAAAGAAAAAGAAGCGATCCAAGCGCAAGAGCTCAAATGAACACTACAAATCACTCTCTCTAGTCACTAGGGCTTTGTGTGGAGTTGGGAGAGGATTTGATCTCTTTTGGTGTGCTTTGCAATGAATGCTAGCTCTTGTATAGTGGTTGGAAGTTGGAAAACTTGGATACAATGAATGGTGGGGTGGTTGGGGTATTTATAGCCCCAACCACCAAACTTGACCGTTGGTGGAGGCTGTCTGTCGTATGGTGCACCGGACAGTCCGGTGCACACCGGACATGTCCGGTGCGACAGCCACGTCACCAAAAAGCCGTTGGGTCAACCGTTGGAGCTCTGTCTCTGGGCCCGCCTTGATGTCCGGTGGCGCACCGGACATGCACTGTAGAGTGTCCGGTGCGCCTGCTCCCGCGTGCCTGACGACTGCGCGCTTCTGGCGCGCATTAAATGCGCCTGCAGGTGACCGTTGGCGCGAAGTAGCCGTTGCCCCAAGGTTGCACCGGACAGTCCGGTGTACACCGGACATGTCCGGTGAATTATAGCGGAGCAGCCTTTGCGAATTCCCGAGACTGGCGAGTTCCTGAGCCGCGTCTCAAATGAGCACCGGACACTGTCCGATGTACACCGGACAGTCCGGTGAATTTTAGAGCGCTGGCTCTGGAAATTTCCCGAGGGCGATGAGTTTGAGCTGAAGTCCTCTGGTGCACCGGACACTGTCCGGTGGCGCACCGGACAGTCCGGTGCGCCAGACCAGAGGAGCCTTTGGTTGCTCCTTTGCCCTTTTGTTGAACCCAACACATGGTCATTTTATTGGCTAAGTGTGAACCTTTTGCACCTGTATAACTTATACACTAGAGCAAACTAGTTAGTCCAATATTTGTGTTGGGCAATTCAACCACCAAAATTATTTAGGGACTAGGTGTAAGCCTAATTCCCTTTCAATCTCCCCCTTTTTGGTGATTGATGCCAACACAAACCAAAGCAAATATAGAAGTGCATAATTGAACTAGTTTGCATAATGTAAGTGCAAAGGTTGCTTGGAATTGAGCCAATATAAATACTTACATGATGCGCATGGATTGTTTTCTTTGTTTTTGACATATTGGACCATATTTGCACCACATGTTTTGTTTTTTTTTTCAAATCCTTTTGTAAATTCTTTTCAAAGTCCTTTTGCAAGATAGTCAAAGGTAAATGAATAAGAATTTTGAGAAGCATTTTCAAGATTTGAAATTTTCTCCTTTTGTTTGAAATGCTTTTCCTTTGACTAAACAAAACTCCCCCTAAATGAGATCCTCCTCTTAGTGTTCAAGAGGGTTTTGATATACCATTTTTGAAATACTACTTCCTCCCCCTTTTGAACATAGAAGATATTAATTTGAAATTGACCAATTGAAAATCTTCAAATTTTTAAAGTTAGGTGGTGGTGCGGTCCTTTTGCTTTGGGCTCATATTTTCTCCCCCTTTGGCATGAATCGCCAAAAACGGAATTATTAGAGCCCAAGAAGTACTTTCTCCTCCTTTGGTCATAAAATAAATGAGTGAAGATTATACCAACGTTGGAGAGTGATGCGGAGCGACGGTGAAGGATGAGTAGTAGAGCGGAGTGGAAGCCTTTGTCTTCGCCGAAGACTCCAATTCCCTTTCAATATACCTATGACTTGGTTTGGAATACACTTGAAAACACTTTAGTCATAGCATATAAAAGAGACATGATCAAAGGTATTCTTATGAGCTATGTGTGCAAGTTTAGCAAAAGAAATTCCTAGAATCAAGAATATTAAGCTCATGCCTAAGTCTGGTAAAAGATTGTTCATCAAGTGGCTTGATAAAGATATCGGCTAATTGATCTTTAGTGTTAATGTATGAAATCTCGATATCCCCTTTTTGTTGGTGATCCCGAAGAAAATGATACCGAATGGCTATGTGTTTAGTGCGGCTATGCTCAACGGGATTATCCGCCATGCGGATTGCACTCTCATTATCACATAGAAGAGGAACTTTGGTTAATTTGTAACCGTAGTCCCGCAGGGTTTGCCTCATCCAAAGCAATTGCGCGCAACAATGGCCTGCGGCAATATACTCGGCTTCGGCGGTAGAAAGAGTGACCGAATTTTGCTTCTTTGAAGCCCATGACACCAAGGATCTTCCCAAGAACTGGCAAGTCCCCGATGTGCTCTTCCTATTAATCTTACACCCCGCCCAATCGGCATCCGAATAACCAATCAAATCAAAAGTGGATCCCCGAGGGTACCAGAGCCCAAACTTAGGAGTATAAGCCAAATATCTCAAGATTCGTTTTACAGCCGTAAGGTGTGATTCCTTAGGGTCGGCTTGGAATCTTGCACACATGCATACGGAAAGCATAATGTCCGGTCGAGATGCACATAAATAAAGCAATGAACCAATCATCGACCGGTATACCTTTTGATCCACGGACTTACCTCCCGTGTCGAGGTCGAGATGCCCATTTGTTCCCATGGGAGTCTTGATGGGCTTGGCATCCTTCATTCCAAACTTGCTTAGAATGTCTTGAGTATACTTTGTTTGGCAAATGAATGTGCCCTCTTGGAGTTGTTTGACTTGAAATCCTAGAAAATACTTCAACTCCCCCATCATAGACATCTCGAATTTCTGTGTCATGATCCTACTAAATTCTTCACATGTAGATTTGTTAGTAGACCCAAATATAATATCATCACATAAATTTGGCATACAAACAAATCATTATCAAGTGTTTTGGTGAATAAAGTAGGATCGGCTTTGCCGACTTTGAAGCCATTTGCAATAAGGAAATCTCTAAGGCATTCATACCATGCTCTTGGGGCTTGCTTGAGCCCATAAAGCGCCTTAGAGAGCCTATAAACATGGTTAGGATACTCACTGTCTTCAAAGCCGGGAGGTTGCTCAACATAGACCTCCTCCTTGATTGGTCCATTGAGGAAGGCACTCTTCACGTCCATTTGATAAAGCTTGAAGCCATGGTAAGTAGCATAGGCCAATAATATGCGAATTGACTCAAGCCTAGCTACGGGTGCATAGGTTTCACCAAAATCCAAACCTTCGACTTGTGAATACCCCTTGGCCACGAGTCGAGCTTTGTTCCTTGTCACCACACCATGCTCGTCTTGCTTGTTGCGGAAGACCCACTTGGTTCCTACAACATTTTGATTAGGACGTGGAACTAAATGCCATACCTCATTACTTGTGAAATTGTTGAGCTCCTCTTGCATCGCCATCACCCAATCCGAATCTTGAAGTGCTTCCTCTACCCTGTGTGGCTCAATAGAGGAAACAAAAGAGTAATGTTCACAAAAATGTGCAACACGAGATCGAGTAGTTACCCCCTTATGAATGTCGCCGAGGATGGTGTCGACGGGGTGATCTCGTTGTATTGCTTGGTGGACTCTTGGGTGTGGCGGCCTTGGTTGTTCATCCTCCTTGTCTTCATCATTTGCATCTCCCCCTTGATCGTTGCCGTCATTTTGAGGTGGCTCATCTTCTTGATCTTCTTGTTCAACATCTTGAGCCTCATCCTCAATTTGAGTTGGTGGAGATGCTTGCATGGAGGAGGATGGTTGATCTTGTGCATGTGGAGGCTCTTCGGATTCCTTAGGACACACATCCCCAATGGACATGTTCCTTAGCGCTATGCATGGAGCCTGTTCTTCACCTATCTCATCAAGATCGACTTGCTCTACTTGAGAGCCGTTAGTCTCATCAAACACAATGTCACAAGAAACTTCAACAAGTCCTGAGGACTTGTTAAAGACTCTATATGCCCTTGTGTTTGAGTCATATCCTAGTAAAAAGCCTTCTACAGTTTTAGGAGCAAATTTAGATTTTCTACCTCTTTTAACAAGTATAAAACATTTGCTACCAAAAACTCTAAAATATGAAATATTTGGCTTTTTACCGGTTAGGAGTTCATAGGATGTCTTCTTGAGGATTCGGTGAAGGTATAACCGGTTGATGGCGTAGCAAGCGGTGTTGACCGCTTCGGCCCAAAACCGATCCGGTGTCTTGTACTCATCAAGCATGGTTCTTGCCATGTCCAATAGAGTTCGATTCTTCCTCTCCACTACACCGTTTTGTTGTGGAGTGTAGGGAGAAGAGAACTCATGCTTGATGCCCTCCTCCTCAAGGAAGCCTTCAATTTGAGAGTTCTTGAACTCCGTCCCATTGTCGCTTCTAATTTTCTTGATCCTTAAGCCGAACTCATTTTGAGCCCGTCTCAAGAATCCCTTTAAGGTTTCTTGGGTATGAGATTTGTCCTGCAAAAAGAACACCCAAGTGAAGCGAGAATAATCATGCACAATAACTAGACAGTACTTACTCCCGCCGATGCTTATGTAAGCGATCGGGCCGAATAGGTCCATGTGTAGGAGCTCCAGTGGCCTGTCACTAGTCATGATGTTCTTGTGTGGATGATGAGTGCCAACTTGCTTCCCGGCTTGGCATGCGCTACAAATCCTGTCTTTCTCAAAATGAACATTGGTTAGTCCTAAAATGTGTTCTCCCTTTAGAAGCTTGTGAAGATTCTTCATTCCAACATGGGCTAGTCGGCGGTGCCAGAGCCAACCCAAGTTAGTCTTAGCAACCAAGCAAGTGTCGAGTTCAGCTCTATCAAAATCTACCAAGTATAGCTGACCCTCTAACACTCCCTTGAATGCTATTGAATCATCACTTCTTCTAAAGACAGTAACACCTATATCAGTAAATAGACAGTTGTAGCCCATTTGACATAATTGGGATACGGAAAGCAAATTGTAATCTAGAGAATCTACAAGAAAAACATTGGAAATAGTATGGTCAGGTGATATAGCAATTTTACCCAATCCTTTGACCAAACCTTGATTTCCATCCCCGAATGTGATAGCTCGTTGGGGATCTTGGTTTTTCTCATATGAGGAGAACATCTTTTTCTCCCCTGTCATGTGGTTTGTGCACCCGCTGTCGAGTATCCAACTTGAGCCCCCGGATGCATAAACCTACAAAACAATTTTAGTTCTTGACTTTAGGTACCCAAACGGTTTTGGGTCCTTTGGCATTAGAAACAAGAACTTTGGGTACCCAAACACAAGTCTTGGAGCCCTTGTGTTTGCCCCCAACAATCTTGGCAACTACTTTGCCGGATTTGCTAGTAAGCACGTAAGAAGCATCAAAAGTTTTAAATGAAATAGTATGATCATTTGATGCATTAGGAGTTTTCTTTCTAGGCAACTTGGCACGGGTTGGTTGCCTAGAGCTAGATGTCTCACCCTTATACATAAAAGCATGATTAGGGCCACAGTGAGACTTCCTAGAATGATTTTTCCTAATTTTGCTCTCAGGATAACCGGCAGGGTACAAAATGTAACCCCCGTTATCCTGAGGCATGGGAGCCTTGCCCTTAACAAAGTTAGACAAGTTCTTAGGAGGGGCATTAAGTTTGACATTGTCTCCCCTTTGGTAGCCAATGCCATCCTTGATGCCAGGGTGTCTCCCATTATAGAGCATACTTCTAGCAAAGTTAAACTTTTCATTTTCTAAGTTATGCTCGGCAATTTTAGCGTCTAATAATGCTATATGATCATTTTGTTGTTTAATTAAAGCCATGTGATCATGAATAGCATTGATATCAACATCTCTACATCTAGTACAAATAGAAACATGCTCAACATTAGATGTAGAGGGTTTGCAAGATTTTAGTTCAATAACCTTAGCATGTAATAAATCATTTTTAGTTCTAAGGTCGGAAATAGTGGCATTGCAAACATCAAAATCCTTAGCCTTAGCAAGCAATTTTTCATTCTCAATCTTAAGGCTAGCAAGAGACTCATTCAATTCCTTAATCTTAGTAAGCAAATCATCATTATCATTTCTAAGATTGGGAATTGAATCAATACAAACATGAGAATCAACCTTGGCAATTAAATTAGCATTTTCATTTCTAAGGTTGGCAATAGTGTCATGGCAAGTGCTTAGCTCACTAGACAATTTGTTACATTTTTCTACCTCTAGAGCATAAGCATTTTTAACCTTAACATGCTTCTTATTTTCCTTGATTAGGAAGTCCTCTTGGGAGTCCAAGAGATCATCCTTTTCATGGATGGCACTAATTAGCTCATTTAATTTTTCCTTTTGTTCCATGTTAAGGTTGGCAAAAAGGATACGCAAATTATCTTCCTCACCACTAGCATTATCATCACTAGAAGATTCATATTTGGTGGAGGAGTTAGATTTAACCTTCTTCCTTTTGCCGTCCTTTGCCATGAGGCACTTGTGGCCGACGTTGGGGAAGAGAAGTCCCTTGGTGACGGCGATGTTGGCGGCGTCCTCGTCGTCGGAGGAGGAGTCAGTGGAGCTCTCGTCGGAGTTCCACTCGCGGCACACGTGGGCATCGCCGCCCTTCTTCTTGTGGTACCTCTTCTTTTCTCTTCTCTTGCCCTTCTTGTCGTTGTCCCTGTCACTGTCACTTGATAATGGACATTTAGCAATAAAGTGACCGGGCTTACCACACTTGTAGCAAACCTTCTTGGAACGGGATTTGTAGTCCTTCCCCTTCCGTTGCTTGAGGATTTGCCGAAAGCTTTTGATGATTAAGGCCATCTCCTCATTGTCGAGCTTGGAGGCGTCAATTGGTTGTCTACTTGGTGTAGACTCCTCCTTCTTCTCCTCCGTTGCCTTGAAGGCCACCGGTTGCGCCTCGGATGTGAAAGGTTCATCAAGCTCGTTGATCTTCTTTGATCCCTTAATCATACATTCAAAGCTCACAAAATTCCTGATAACTTCCTCGGGGGTCATTAGTGGATATCTAGGATTACCACGAATTAATTGAACTTGAGTGGGGTTAAGGAAAATAAGAGCTCTTAAAATAACCTTAACCACCTCGTGGTCGTCCCACTTTTTACTCCCGAGGTTGCGCACTTGGTTCACCAAGGTTTTGAGCCGGTTGTACATATCTTGTGGCTCCTCCCCTTGACGAAGACGAAAGCGACCGAGCTCCCCCTCGATCGTTTCCCGCTTGGTGATCTTGGTGAGCTCATCACCCTCGTGCGCCGTCTTGAGTAGGTCCCAAATCTCCTTTGCATTCTTCAACCCTTGTACTTTGTTGTATTCCTCCTTGCTTAGAGAGGCGAGGAGAATGGTTGTGGCTTGGGAGTTGAAGTGCTCGATTTGGGCCACTTCGTCCGTATCATAATCCTCATCCCCTATTGATGGTACCTGTGCTCCAAACTCAACAACATTCCATATACTTTTGTGGAGTGAGGTTAGATGAAATTTCATTAAATCACTCCACCTAGCATAATCTTCGCCGTCAAAAGTTGGCGGTTTGCCTAATGGAACGGAAAGTAATGGAGTATGTCTAGATGTACGGGGATAGTGTAAGGGGATCTTACTAAACTTCTTGCGCTCTTGGCGCTTAGAAGTTACGGACGGTGCATCGGAGTCGGAGGTGGATGTTGATGAAGTGTCGGTCTCGTAGTAGACCACCTTCCTCATCCTCTTGTGCTTGTCGCCTTTCCGATGTGACTTGTGAGAAGAAGATTTTTCCTTCTTCTCTTTGTGGTGAGAAGAGGAAGATCTTTTCTCCTTCCGTTTGGAGGAGTCCTTCTTCTTCTCCCTCCTCTTGGTGCGGGACTCTTCCGATGAAGTGCTCCCTTGGCTTGTAGTGGGCTTGTCGCCGGTCTCCATCTCCCTCTTGGTGTGATCTCCTGACATCACTTCGAGCGGTTAGGCTCTAATGAAGCACCGGGCTTTGATACCAATTGAAAGTCGCCTAGAGGGGGGGTGAATAGGGCGAAACTGAAAATCACAAAAATAATCACAACTACAAGCCGGGTTAGCGTTAGAAATATAGTAGAGTCCGCGAGCGAGGGCGCAAAAACAAATCGCAAGCGAATAATGAAGTGAGACATGCGGATTTGTTTTACCGAGGTTCGGTTCTCTCAAACCTACTCCCCGTTGAGGAGGCCACAAAGGCCGGGTCTCTTTCAACCCTTCCCTCTCTCAAACGGTCCCTCGGACCGAGTGAGCTTCTCTTTCTCAAATCACTTGGGAATCAAACTTCCCGCAAGGACCACCACACAATTGGTGTCTCTTGCCTCAATTACAAGTGAATGTTTGATCACAAGAAAGAATGCCAAAGAAAAAGAAGCGATCCAAGCGCAAGAGCTCAAATGAACACTACAAATCACTCTCTCTAGTCACTAGGGCTTTGTGTGGAGTTGGGAGAGGATTTGATCTCTTTTGGTGTGCTTTGCAATGAATGCTAGCTCTTGTATAGTGGTTGGAAGTTGGAAAACTTGGATACAATGAATGGTGGGGTGGTTGGGGTATTTATAGCCCCAACCACCAAACTTGACCGTTGGTGGAGGCTGTCTGTCGTATGGTGCACCGGACAGTCCGGTGCACACCGGACATGTCCGGTGCGACAGCCACGTCACCAAAAAGCCGTTGGGTCAACCGTTGGAGCTCTGTCTCTGGGCCCGCCTTGATGTCCGGTGGCGCACCGGACATGCACTGTAGAGTGTCCGGTGCGCCTGCTCCCGCGTGCCTGACGACTGCGCGCTTCTGGCGCGCATTAAATGCGCCTGCAGGTGACCGTTGGCGCGAAGTAGCCGTTGCCCCGAGGTTGCACCAGACAGTCCGGTGTACACCGGACATGTCCGGTGAATTATAGCGGAGCAGTGTGATGCCCAGTTTGCAAAGAAGAGAAGTTGGAGTTTATTCTTTCCTTGTTTCTTTTTTCCTTCTTTCTTTCGGGTGGTACGCTTTTGGGGTTGGGAATTTTTGGGGAAGCATTCACCAGTAAAACAGTAGAATTTTGGTCAGACTCATGCGCTGGGGGTCGGGGGTTGACGTGTGAACGAGTTGGGCTGTGGTTCTTGATCCGGCCCACTAGTTCCCCTAACCCTAGCCGCCCGTCCCCTAATCCCTTGGGATTTTTTTCAGCCGCCCCCTCCCCTTTCTCTTGTGCAGCCGCCCCCCTCTCTAGCCTTGGAGGACGCCCCTCTCACTTCTCCAACCATTTGCAGCCGCCACCCCACCTCCCCCATCAAACCCTAGCCGCCCCCTCCTCAAGCTCTTCTCTCCAAGGTGCCATTCCTTTCCCGCTCGGATCTACGTCGCGTTGGTGCAAGTGTCCAATTGGATTTTGGTGGAGGGAAGAAGAAGGGAGGAAAGGGGGAGGATTTAAGGTGATTTTGAGATTGTATCTTGTTTAATTGTGTTGTAATACAATTGGTTATATGTTTACCTATCCGAATCGGTAGAGGTGCTGTCCTGAAATTTGGTGGGTGGGCGAACAGCAGTAGTTCTAGGGTTTTCTGGGAATTTTTCGTGGGCAATTAGTGGGTATCAGTGAGAGAATCATATAGAGCTTTGTCATACCTTTCCAACGAGTACTTATGCGCTCGATTCGGAGTCATAATTTAGGAGATATCGTTGTTTGAATCCGGTTATGTTGCTGCCCAAAAAAACAGATTTTTCAGGTGGGTGAACAGCAGTAGTATTAGCAGTTTCTGGGAATTTTTCGTGGGTAATTGGTGTTAACCAGTATGATAATCATGTAGGGCTTTGTCTTATCTTTCCAATGAGTACTTATGCGCTTTATTTGGAATTATATTTTAAAAGATATCGCTGTTTGAATCCGGGTATGTCGCTGTCCAAAAGACAAAAAAATAGATTACAGGGTTCATCTTGTGGACTGTTTTGGGCTAATTAGTTTTTGGAATTTAATTAAAAATTGTATACAAAACTTGTGGTGAATTTTATGTAGATGCCTCTGGAGTTTTTGTTTGTTACCACTGCTGTCATAATTTTAAAGTTATGAAATTATTAAACAGCGCCGCCGCAGTTTGGTGGGTGTGGGGAGAGATGTAACCTGCGGCGGGGTTTGAGTTTGTGCGTAGGTGCGGCGTCGTTTATGAGCCTGATTATGTGAAATTGGTGCACTAAGTTGTGTGTCAAAAACAGGTGGTGGACTTCCGGATCGTACTTAGGGATTTGCCCAAACTTCCGGTAAAGGCAAGTAAATACAGTGGTGGTTGCTACCGTTTGGTTTGCATCCTATTCCCTGTCATTGAGTATGCATAAGTTTTAATTATGTTAATCATCGAATTCTATGATGAAGTTTATTTGTTTGGAGGTATGAATTCTCAATTGTCTAATATTGTGGATGATCATAATTTGGTAATGATATATGTGGTTGATTCCCATCTTAGATGAAGTTGAAGTATCTTTTTGAAGCACGTTATAGGGAGTGTTGTAGGCATGACATGCACATCGCATCATCCATCTTGCATTTTGAAGTTATGTCGTGATCTTATGGTCCGACCGTACCGGTACACTTTTAGCATCGTACGTTGCCCGAGGAGGGGTACGATGCGGCTTCATATCCTTAGAGGTATGAAGGCAGAAGTCATCCTTGCATTTGCAGACATTTGCACTCATGAGGTATATATGAAGTGTGACATTACTATGTTACTATTGTGGTTTCTACCTGCGAGGTGTGGTAACTAGGTGTGTTGTACATTGTATTCGTGCTGCACCTACGTAATAAGGAGGTTGTAAAATCAAATGGTGGTAAAACAATGTTCTTATGTGGTTAAACAGTTTGTTATTATTTTGCTTGTTGAGATGTGTCATCTCACTCTTGCATTACTCATAATAATGCTGCCAGGCGCAGCCAGGATATAATTAGAAACTTGTGTCAAAGGATGTTTGTTTTTCAAAACTAGTCGTGTGCGCTGGTTAATTCAGTTCTTGTCGTATGTTTAACTTCTCGTTGCTAGCCGATTAATATTACTTAGTATGTTTTTTTTGTCATGATATATGTTTATACACTGTTGCCCCCCCCCCATTTATGCAATTTTGCAAGGGAGATGCTGCCGAAATTTTATATACGGTTGTTAGAAGTGTAGTTAGTAGCATTCCGGGGTATTTGTGGATCCCGGGGTGTTACAGTTGGTATCAGAGGATAGGCTTTAGATTCTACGCAATTTGAAGATAAATTTGACACACTTGCACCTATAGGAAGGCTATGGGTTCGTATATCTTTCATATCAGTATTTTATTGTATAGATGACTAGAATATTCTTATTCCAAATCCCTTTATGGTTTGATGGGGTATGTCGTTAACGACGTAATGCTTGATATCATATGTTACTTCTATTTAGTATTGGTTTCTTGATGTGGTTGTTATTTAAGTTATTATGCAAGTGAAGCTACTAATGTACTTGTTTTATATACATATCGTCATGATGTTTTTTTGGATGCTATGTTTTCAAATCTTTGAGCTATTACTATCATATATTTCTATATGCTTGACTGTGGATGTTTTTTTCCAAAAGGATTCTTGGGTTCCAGTACTTGTAGGAACGATTGTTTATTGAGCTTGTGTATAGTGGGTCTAATCCGACTTGGTGTAGTGTGAAAACACTGTATAATGTAGTTTTATGGTGTTGTTGAGTTTGATTGATTGTTGGGTTACAACCCAACTTATCAATGTAATATTTCCATGGGTGCAATGCTTTGCGCCTCACTTTTTTTTTGGCTAGTGTGGCTACTTGCTAACTTGATCTTAGTATAAAATTGGTTTGTCTCTAAAGAGCAAAGGCAACGTTGTAATGTCTATGAAATCTTGAGACTGGTAGAACTCAAGTGAATTTGTAAGATGACGTAGATTGATAAGTCCAACCATGTTTATCTGATAGGTTTTCTTATTATGTGCAACCTTATTTTTAACAATAAATAGGGTGGTTTCAAGTGGATTTTATGTCGTGCATGTTTTCCTTCCATGGCTTGTTTCAATAGCCATAAAGGCTATGCATAATTTTTAGTTGTTGCAGGCTAGTCATGTTGATGATATTGACAACCTGTTTTATATATTTTGTTATTGGCCAACGTTGTATGGTAGTTCGATTTTTTATGGTCAGTTTCTCCATTCGTGCTTGTTGAATCATTATTTGGACCGCTTTATCTTAAACGAAGTCAATGCTTAACTGGGAGTTGCTTATGTTTGTTAGTCATTTATCTCTTTAATGATGGGGTTGTTGCATCCGATTGAGATTTTTTTATAATGAATGATGGTTTGATAGATCATGTATGTCTACTACTTTGAATGCATCTTGTGATATCATGAGGTACAAATTGTTCAAGTGCAGTAATAATAGGTTTTGTTGTATGTGAGGTTAATCAAGGTAGTTTGGTTATGTGGATTGTCTTATTGAAGTCCAATTACTCCTGTTGAGCATAGTATCGTGTTATTATTTTAGTATTGAAAGTAATATTTATGAAGCTTTTGCATGAGTCAGTGTCAAGAAGTACATTAGTTTTCTTGTTGTTATCCCTCCATTGCTTTATGAGTATTGTAAATTTTATCTCTTTTGAGAGGAGAAAAAGACGTTATATGACGTGAGCACCATTTGCTTCACGTCAACAGAATAGTTGCGGAGAGCTCTAGTAGTGAGATTCTAGTGTAATAACAACCATGTTTTGTAGTGCTAGAGACGGGTATGCCAGGTGTTTCATACATTGTCGATACATGGATGTTTGACCTTAGTGGCATTAACAAACGAGGTTGTTGAATCCGTTGATTGTTGTGCTTAGTGATCTAACCTATTAGGTAAAGTGTGGTTTAAAGGCTTTGGGGAGTTGCATCCCCATTTGGTAGTGGAAAATCCTAGTGTTGATTGCACCTGCCAATGCCTTGGGTTTTATTTTATATTATTTTTTATGGGTATGGTGTTGTTTGGTTTTGGGAGTCATCTTAACTTAGTTGAAGGCTGAATCAGGCTTCACTTATCTAGAATGTTTTGTAGTAGGTTTCTTCATCTTTGCATAGGATGCTTAATCACCCAGTTTGGTCAAAACATTTGAGAGTTATGGGTTTCCTATAGCAGCCTTAATTTTGTACGGAAGTATAGACATTGAAGACGGTAAATTTTGGTCTTTGCTGGATTATGAAAGTTTTTAGTAATTTCATGATCTTTCCAAAGAGTATTGGTTTGTAATTTTCATTGCATACAATTGGAGTTAGGCTACTCTAAAGTTGTTACACCGTTGTGTCTGAACTTTAGGTGTCGTTGAAACCACCAATAAATCGACCGCGTTTTGATAGTTTCAGAGCCCAAATTTGGGAATTCTCTTTAAGCAAAACTTTTAGTTTTTCTCAGTATCTTTTAATGGGTATTTACTTGTAATTATCTGTTTAATAGATTGGCTGACGTGGTTGTCTGGATATAAGTCGAATCTCTCATGTGCAGTATCTCAGGCTGAGTTTAGCTGTAGGTCATGCAGAGTTGAGGGCTATAAAGATAAATTTGGGTGCAACTTTATTGCAAAAGTCGTGGACAATTTCCATAATTTTCCAACGCGTGATCGTTGTAGTTTTAAGTTGAGTATAGCAGGAGTTATAGGATTTTGAATTTTAGATGTCCATTGTTTCTATCCTATCAGTTTTGCAACAAAGCAGTTTGTATTGTTTTATCGGTTTGGAAACCAATTCCCAGACACTCATTAAAATAAAAGTTTTAGGGAATGTTATAATCTTTCCAATGAGTTTATATTTGCAAAATTTTGTTAGATGCAGAGAGTTATAAGGTTTTGAATTTATGGGTCATGCTCCGTCAGGTTCTGGTGGCAGATCTTGTATGTCGCCTTACAAGTCAAATTAAAAATGGGAGATAAAATAAAACCTTGTTTATCCTTTGAATACGAAAGTTGTAGATCATGAAGTTTAGATGATTTTACAACATTTCTTTGTTATCAATGCTTTTAGAGTGAAAGAGGTAGAAACAGAATGAACATTTATGCTATTGATTGTCAATGTTCTATTTAGGGATATTTCCATGGAAGTTTGGTTTAGTTATAGTGAGCTCTTTCGCAATCCATGTTAATTACGTTGTATGGTGGGAGGGAATAGATGTAGTGGTTGTGATAGTTATCTTATTTATGTATATGCGGAGCGTGGGCTGAAACACAGAGTTAGCGAGGGACATTTGAATAGGCCAGTACGTATTGTTGTGAAGCCATGTTTCCTGGTCTTGGCATGATTGCGTAATTATGAAATAGTTACGTTGTGTGAAGCCTAGGTTGAGATGCAGATTGTGTGAGTTATTGGATGGATATATATGCATAGTATAATTAAAAAAAAGAGTTCTTCGATGGGATGATATAATGTATAGAATGTGCTTGGATAGATATATGGGCAGGCATAGTATGGTTAAATCGATTCTTGCTTGCATGATGTGAGATCAGGCATAAAATGATTTAAAAAGTTAGCACATTGCTTCTATCCTTATGTTGGATCTAAGTGTCTCGTAATGAAGAACCCAAAGTTATTAGTCCTTCGATGAACGCTTAATCTTAGAAGAGTATAGAACCTAAATAAATCTATTGCTTGTTGTTTGGGACTGCATGACCAGTTTTGGTTATGCAGCTAGTTCAATGAAATAAACCATGTTTTCTGTAGAGGTGTTGTATATAAAAGTTGTAGCCAACTTCTTCATATTACTTGTGTAAACATTTCATGACCATAGGTCTAGTAGCTTGGGAGTTATGATTTTCTCAATTCTAGTCTTGGAATCTGTTTGGATTCTGTACAGATTTCAAAACTAACCTTGTTTGCCCAAGTTAAACTTCGAATCAGTCTTATAAATTACAAAGAAGTGGTAGTACTTTCCTTAAGCTTACCAACAAATTTTGGATAACCCTTTTTGGTGACCTGTAAGTTAAGCTACAACTTTTTTAAGTGGAATCTTTGAATCTGTCCAAATATGGACAACAAAGCCTTTCTTATGTCTTTTGATCTTGATATGCATTGAATTAACCTGATATGTTTATAAATGAAATATAGACAATTTTACTAGCTTCCTAAAAAAAGCATAGGAGCGCCAGAATTGGATGACTGAGACTCCAATTATGGATTTTTGAAGTGAGTAGTTGAATTCTGTCCAAGTCTGGACAAAATTTACGTTTTGCATTGTTTGGCCTTTCTAAGTGTCAAATCTTGCGGTGATGATAATACCAAGGGTATAGTGGACTTTGTAAGCTTTCCATAAAGTCCTAGTTTACTACTTTTGGATGCATATTTTGTGAGTCATGGGCAAAACAATTAATCGTTGTGCTGCTGTCCAGAAATATACAAGCATTAAATTGATCTTTTGAAGTTACTCTTGTTTGAATAGGTTTGGTTTAGGCCATAGGAGCACCGTATGTATTGCATTCATATATATATTCATTGAAGTACTTGCATGTGTCAAGGTTGATTTGGTGTCAGGAAAGCGTTGTCCGAGGTATATAGGACCGTCTCTACTATCTTAGCCCGAGTTGGCAGCTTGGCTTAGCATATGCAATTGTCGGAGTCTATGATCAGAGTACACCATGTATTCAATGTCTCTATGTTGAGAAAGTATTTGCGGAATCCAGATCAATAAATCAAGCTAGAGTCGATTCCCATGTAGCAAGACCTAACTCTAGAGTGTCGTCTGCTGCGTATCCTAGAATCCTTGGAGCTCGAGGAGCTGATGCGGCAGAAGTACCCCGAACTTTTCGTTATGGGGTGAGTTTTTGTCATCGCTAATCTTTTCTTTTGTCGTTCTAATAGAAGCGTCAGAATTCGAGGTCGAATTCTTTTCAAGGGGGGTAGAGTGTGATGCCCAGTTTGCAAAGAAGAGAAGTTGGAGTTTATTCTTTCCTTGTTTCTTTTTTCCTTCTTTCTTTCGGGTGGTACGCTTTTGGGGTTGGGAATTTTTGGGGAAGCATTCACCAGTAAAACAGTAGAATTTTGGTCAGACTCATGCGCTGGGGGTCGGGGGTTGACGTGTGAACGAGTTGGGCTGTGGTTCTTGATCCGGCCCACTAGTTCCCCTAACCCTAGCCGCCCGTCCCCTAATCCCTTGGGATTTTTTTCAGCCGCCCCCTCCCCTTTCTCTTGTGCAGCCGCCCCCCCCCTCTCTAGCCTTGGAGGACGCCCCTCTCACTTCTCCAACCATTTGCAGCCGTCACCCCATCTCCCCCATCAAACCCTAGCCGCCCCCTCCTCAAGCTCTTCTCTCCAAGGTGCCATTCCTTTCCCGCTCGGATCTACGTCGCGTTGGTGCAAGTGTCCAATTGGATTTTGGTGGAGGGAAGAAGAAGGGAGGAAAGGGGGAGGATTTAAGGTGATTTTGAGATTGTATCTTGTTTAATTGTGTTGTAATACAATTGGTTATATGTTTACCTATCCGAATCGGTAGAGGTGTTGTCCTGAAATTTGGTGGGTGGGCGAACAGCAGTAGTTCTAGGGTTTTCTGGGAATTTTTCGTGGGCAATTAGTGGGTATCAGTGAGAGAATCATATAGAGCTTTGTCATACCTTTCCAACGAGTACTTATGCGCTCGATTCAGAGTCATAATTTAGGAGATATCGTTGTTTGAATCCGGTTATGTTGCTGCCCAAAAAACAGATTTTTCAGGTGGGTGAACAGCAGTAGTATTAGCAGTTTCTGGGAATTTTTCGTGGGTAATTGGTGTTAACCAGTATGATAATCATGTAGGGCTTTGTCTTATCTTTCCAATGAGTACTTATGCGCTTTATTTGGAATTATATTTTAAAAGATATCGCTGTTTGAATCCGGGTATGTCGCTGTCCAAAAGACAAAAAAATAGATTACAGGGTTCATCTTGTGGACTGTTTTGGGCTAATTAGTTTTTGGAATTTAATTAAAAATTGTATACAAAACTTGTGGTGAATTTTATGTAGATGCCTCTGGAGTTTTTGTTTGTTACCACTGCTGTCATAATTTTAAAGTTATGAAATTATTAAACAGCGCCGCCGCAGTTTGGTGGGTGTGGGGAGAGATGTAACCTGCGGCGGGGTTTGAGTTTGTGCGTAGGTGCGGCGTCGTTTATGAGCCTGATTATGTGAAATTGGTGCACTAAGTTGTGTGTCAAAAACAGGTGGTGGACTTCCGGATCGTACTTAGGGATTTGCCCAAACTTCCGGTAAAGGCAAGTAAATACAGTGGTGGTTGCTACCGTTTGGTTTGCATCCTATTCCCTGTCATTGAGTATGCATAAGTTTTAATTATGTTAATCATCGAATTCTATGATGAAGTTTATTTGTTTGGAGGTATGAATTCTCAATTGTCTAATATTGTGGATGATCATAATTTGGTAATGATATATGTGGTTGATTCCCATCTTAGATGAAGTTGAAGTATCTTTTTGAAGCACGTTATAGGGAGTGTTGTAGGCATGACATGCACATCGCATCATCCATCTTGCATTTTGAAGTTATGTCGTGATCTTATGGTCCGACCGTACCGGTACACTTTTAGCATCGTACGTTGCCCGAGGAGGGGTACGATGCGGCTTCATATCCTTAGAGGTATGAAGGCAGAAGTCATCCTTGCATTTGCAGACATTTGCACTCATGAGGTATATATGAAGTGTGACATTACTATGTTACTATTGTGGTTTCTACCTGCGAGGTGTGGTAACTAGGTGTGTTGTACATTGTATTCGTGCTGCACCTACGTAATAAGGAGGTTGTAAAATCAAATGGTGGTAAAACAATGTTCTTATGTGGTTAAACAGTTTGTTATTATTTTGCTTGTTGAGATGTGTCATCTCACTCTTGCATTACTCATAATAATGCTGCCAGGCGCAGCCAGGATATAATTAGAAACTTGTGTCAAAGGATGTTTGTTTTTCAAAACTAGTCGTGTGCGCTGGTTAATTCAGTTCTTGTCGTATGTTTAACTTCTCGTTGCTAGCCGATTAATATTACTTAGTATGTTTTTTTTGTCATGATATATGTTTATACACTGTTGCCCCCCCCCCATTTATGCAATTTTGCAAGGGAGATGCTGCCGAAATTTTATATACGGTTGTTAGAAGTGTAGTTAGTAGCATTCCGGGGTATTTGTGGATCCCGGGGTGTTACAAGCAGCCTTTGCGAATTCCTGAGACTGGCGAGTTCCTGAGCCGCGTCTCAAATGAGCACCGGACACTGTCCGGTGTACACCGGACAGTCCGGTGAATTTTAGAGCGCTGGCTCTGGAAATTTCCCGAGGGCGACGAGTTTGAGCTGAAGTCCTCTGGTGCACCGGACACTGTCCGGTGGCGCACCGGACAGTCCGGTGCGCCAGACCAGAGGAGCCTTTGGTTGCTCCTTTGCCCTTTTGTTGAACCCAACACATGGTCATTTTATTGGCTAAGTGTGAACCTTTTGCACCTGTATAACTTATACACTAGAGCAAACTAGTTAGTCCAATATTTGTGTTGGGCAATTCAACCACCAAAATTATTTAGGGACTAGGTGTAAGCCTAATTCCCTTTCACCCCAGGATAATGAGGGTTACATTTTGTATCCTGCTGGTTATCCTAAGGATAAGATTAGGAGAATTCATGCAAAGAAGACTCATTCTCACCATGCTTTTATTTATAAGAATGAGGCTTCTAGCTCTAGGCGTTCTACACATGTTAAAATGCCTAAAAAGAAATCTCCTGCTGCATCAAATGATCATAATGTTTCATTCAAAACTTTTGATGCTTCTTATGTGCTTACTAACAAATCAGGCAAGGTAGTTGCCAAATATGTTGGGGGCAAACACAAGGGCTCCAAGACTTGTGTTTGGGTACCCAAGGTGCTTGTTTCTAATGTGAAAGGACCCAAGACCGTTTGGGTACCTAAGAACAAGGCCTAAATTTTTGTTGTAGGTTTATGCATCCGGGGGCTCAAGTTGGATCATCGACAGTGGGTGCACAAATCACATGACTGGGGAGAAGAAGATGTTCTCCTCCTATGAGAAAAACCAAGGTAGTGTTTGGATGGAGGGACGAAGAAAGATGAAGAGGGATGGGATGGGATCATTCTAACTTGACCCGCGTTTGGTTTGAAGGTCCAGAGTCAGGGTCAAGGAATATTCTTAAAAAATGGTGGATAAGACCATCCCTCAAAAAATAAGGGACGGGGCAGCCTAGGGTTAACCCCGTCCCATCCCTCGTTGACACCGAACCAAACACTACACAAGATCCTCAACGAGCTATCACATTCGGGGATGGGAATCAAGGTTTGGTCAAAGGTTTGGGAAAAATTGCTATTTCACCTGACCATTCTATTTCCAATGTTTTTCTTGTAGATTCTTTAGATTACAACTTGCTTTCTGTTTCTCAATTATGCAAAATGGGTTACAACTGTCTTTTTACGGATACAGGTGTTACTGTCTTTAGAAGAAGTGATGATTCAATAGCTTTTAAGGGAGTATTAGAGGGTCAGCTATACTTAGTTGATTTCAATAGAGCTGAACTCGATACTTGCTTAATTGCTAAGACTAACATGGGTTGGCTCTGGCATCGCCGACTAGCCCACGTTGGAATGAAGAATCTTCACAAGCTTCTAAAGGGAGAGCACATTTTGGGACTAACAAATGTTCATTTTGAGAAAGACAGGATTTGTAGCGCATGCCAAGCAGGGAAGCAAGTTGGTGCTCATCATCCACACAAGAACATCATGATGACTGACAGGCCACTCGAGCTCCTCCACATGGACCTATTCGGCCTGATAGCTTATATAAGCATCGGTGGGAGTAAGTACTATCTAGTTATTGTGGATGATTATTCTCGCTTCACTTGGGTATTCTTTTTGTAGGAAAAATCTCAAACCCAAGAGACTTTGAAAGGATTCGTGAGACGGGCTCAAAATGAGCTCGGCTTAAGGATCAAGAAAATAAGAAGCGACAATGGAACGGAGTTCAAAAACTCTCAAATTGAAGGCTTTCTTGAGGAGGAGGGCATCAAGCATGAGTTTTCTTCTTCCTACACGCCACAACAAAATGGTGTAGTGGAGAGGAAGAATAGAACTCTATTGGATATGGCAAGGACCATGCTTGATGAGTACCCAAAGAGCCTCCACAAGCACAAGATCAACCATCTTCCTCCATGCAAGCATCTCCACCAACTCAAGATGAGGATGAGGCTCAAGATGATGAAGGAGAAGATCAAGAAGATGAGCCACCTCAAGAGAAGGACCATGATCAAGGGGGAGATGCCAATGATCAAGACAAGGAAGATGAACAAAATGATTTGTTTGTATGCCAAATTTATGTTGATGATATCATATTTGGGTCTACTAACAAATCTATTTGTGAAGAATTTAGTAGGATCATGATTCAAAAATTCGAGATGTCTATGATGGGGGAGTTGAAGTATTTCTTAGGATTTCAAGTGAAGCAACTCCAAGAGGGCACCTTCATCAGCCAAACGAAGTACATTCAAGATATACTCACCAAGTTTGGAATGAAGGATGTCAAGCCCATCAAGACACCCATGGGAACCAATGGGCATCTCGACCTTGACACGGGAGGTAAATCCGTAGATCAAAAGGTATACCAGTCGATGATAGGTTCTTTACTCTATTTATGTGCATCTCGACCGGACATTATGCTTTCCGTATGCATGTGTGCAAGATTCCAAGCCGATCCTAAGGAAGTTCACCTTAGGGTCGTAAAGAGAATCTTGAGATATTTAGTTCAAACACCTAAGTTTGGTCTTTGGTACCCCAAGGGATCCTCTTTTGATTTATTAGGATATTCCGATGCTGATTGGGTAGGGTGTAAGATTGATAGGAAGAGCATATCAGGGACTTGTCAGTTTCTGGGGAGATCCCTGGTGTCTTGGGCTTCAAAGAAACAAAACTCAGTCGCTCTTTCTACCGTCAAAGCCGAGTACATTGCCGCAGGCCATTGTTGCGCACAATTGCTTTGGATGAGGCAAACCCTTAGGGACTATGGCTACAAATTTAGCGAAGTCCCTCTCCTATATGATAATGAGAGTGCAATCCGCATGGCGGATAATCCCGTTGAACATAGCCGCACTAAGCACATAGTCATTCGGTATCACTTTTTGAGAGATCACCAACAAAAGGGGGATATTGAGATAGCATATATAAACACCAAAGATCAATTGGCCGATATCTTTACCAAGCCTTTAGATGAGAAAACCTTTACCAAACTTAGGAATGAGATAAATATTCTTGATTCTAGGAATTTTGATTTATTCTTTGCACACATAGCTCATTTATACCTTTGATCATATCTCTTTTATGTCTATGACTAATGTGTTTTCAAGTATATTCTCATGCTTAGTCATAGAATTGAAAGGAAAATAGAGTATTCGGCAAAGAAGGCGCTTCCACTCAACTCCACTGATATTTGCCGTCACTCCGCATTGTTCTCCACTTTGGTATAATCTTCACTCATATCTATTTGTTTGCCATTGGGGAGGAAAGTTAAAGGGCTTATATTTCACTCACAAGTATTCGTTTTTGGCGATTCATGCCAAAGGGGGAGAAAGTATGAGCCCAACGCAAAAGGACCGCACCACCACCGAATTTTAAAATTAAGTTTTCAAATTGATATCTTATTGAGTTCAAAAGGGGGAGAAAGTAGTATCTTCAAAAACTTCTAAAACCCTCTTGAACACTAAGAGGAGAATTTTCTTTAGGGGGAGTTTTGTTTAAGTCAAAGGAAAAGCATTTGAAACCGGGGAGAAAATTTCAAATCTTGAAAATGCTTCTTTCAATCTTATTCATGTACCTTTGACTATTTGCAAAATGTTTTGAAAAGAATTTTTACAAAGGATTTGCAAAAACAAAACCCGTGGTGCAAATGTGGTCCAAAATTTTAAATAAGAAGAAAATCATCCATGCACATCTATTGAAATAAGTATATTGGTTTCAATTCCAAGCAACCTTTGCACTTACAATTATGCAAACTAGTTCAATTCTGCACTTTTATATTTGCTTTGGTTTGTGTTGGCATCAATCACAAAAAGGGGGAGATTGAAAGGGAAATAGGGTCAAACCTTTTCCAATATGAATTTTGGTGGTTGAATTGCCCAACACAAATTATTAGACTAACTAGTTTGCTCTAGATTATGAGTTTTACAGGTGCCAAAGGTTCACAACAAACCAATACAAGTCAAAAGAAAGGGTTCAAAACTAAGGAGCAAAGTATACCGAAGGCAGCCCTGGTCTGGCGCACCGGACTGTTCGGTGTGCCACCGGACAGTGTCTGGTGCACCAGGGAGATCGACTCTAAACTTGCCAGCTTCAGGAATTTGGGAGGCCGCTCCACTATAATTCACCGGATCGTCCGGTGTAACACCGGACTGTCCGGTGTGCCAGCGGAGCAACGACTACTTCGCGCCAACGGTCGCCTGCAAGTGAACAGTAAAAGCAAACAGTGCGCGCAGAATTCAGAGTAGGCGCCAGAAGGCGCACCGGACAGTGAACAGGACCTGTCCGGTGCACCATCGGACTGTCCGGTGGCCCAGTTGTCAGAAGCTCCAACGACCGGAACCCAACGGCCTGGTGACGTGGCTGGCGTACCAGACAGTGTCCGTTGGCGCACCGGACTGTCCGGTGCGCCATACGACAGAAGCCTTCACCAACGGCCATATTGGTGGTTGGGGCTATAAATACCCCCAACCACCCCACCTTCAAGGCATCCAAGCATTCACTACACCTCATTCAATACAAGAGCAATACACAACACTCCAAGACACAAATCAAAGCCTCCGGTTGAATCAAAGTCCCCAATTCAACTCTAGTATTTAGGACTTGTGAGGAGATCGACTTGTGTTCTTTTGTTGCTCTTGTTGCTTGGTTGGCCTTCTTCTTTCTCTCATTCTTACTCTCAAAACCTTGTAAGCGAAGCAAGAGACACCAATTGTGTGGTGGTCCTTGCGGGGTCTAAGTGACCCGGGAAATCAAGGAAGGAAGCTCACTCGGTCTAAGTGACCGTTTGAGAGAGGGAAAGGGTTGAAAGAGACCCGATCTTTGTGACCACCTCAACGGGGAGTAGGTTTGCAAGAACCGAACCTCGGTAAAACAAATCACCGCGTCTCACTCCTTATTTGCTTGTGATTTGTTTTCGCCCTCTCTTTCGGACTCGATTATATTTCTAACGCTAACCCCAGCTTGTAATTGTGCTTAAGTTTATAATTTTCAGATTCCGCCTATTCACCCCCCCTCTAGGCGACTTTCACTTATATATAATACAAAATAATTCTCTATTACTTAGGAAAAAAGAGAAAATAGGAGAACAACGAGAGGGTAACACCAGATTTTTTAGTACAGAGCAAAGAAATTTTTATACCCTAAATTTAGAGTGTTACAGATACACCCCAAGAATGGCAAGGCGCCTTTTACCACTCACAAGGCTAGTTTTGTGAGGGGTAATAGTCAACTTTGCTCTAGATGAGCAAATAGGGCACACAGAGCAATAATAAATGAATAGTAAAAATGTTATATCCTACATTAAGTTTTATTCTTATTGTTTTTCTTACTAAGGGTGTTAATAGCATGAAAGTTAAGTTGATTGGAGCACCTATTGTTGGCCTAAAGAAGGGAATTTGGGTGCCTAAGAACCTAGATACTAACCTTAGAGGGCCTAAACGCGTTTGGGTACATAAAATAAATTGATCACTCTTTGTAGGTTAATTATAAGGCATGATTAAGGCATTGGGTGCTTGATAGTAAGTGTACTAAAGACATAACTAGATATTAAGGGATGTTCAATAGATACAAGTGGCAAAGATGAGTTTGAAAGCATCACATTTGGTGATGATGGTAAATGCAATGTAAAAGTGCTTGAAAAACTACAATATCAAATGACATGAGCATATCAAATGTATTGGTAGTGTAATCTCTCAACTTCAACCTACTCTCGGTGGCTCAATTATATGATCTTGGTTTCAAGTGCATATTTGGTGTTGATGGTATGGAGATCATTAGTATAGATGGATCAAATATCATATTCAAAGTTTTTTTTGGTACGAGAACTTATATTTGATATATTTTAATTCAAGATAAGCTCAATTATCTACTTGTATATTCTTGAAATCAAGCTTGGGTTGGCTATGGTATAGAACATTGGCACATGTTCGCATGAGACAAATGGATATCTTATCAGGCATAGTAAACTCAAGGGATTGAAATATGCCAAATTTGAAAACGATAGATTGTGTAACTCTTGTCAAGCAAGGAAACAAGTTTGAAATACTCATCCAAACAAGAGCAAGGTGAGAACTAGTAAGCCATTGAAATTGTTGCATTTGGACTTATTTGAACCAACTACATACACAAACATTGGTGGCAATTAATATGGATTTGTCATAGTGGATTATTCCTCAAGGTTCACATGGGTTTTCTATGTAAATGACAAGAGTGAAGTCTTCACCTTATTCAAATCATTTGTCAAGAGAAGTGAGAATAAATTTGAATTGAAAATCAAGAAAGTGAGGAATGATAAAAGAAGTTAGTTTAGAAACTCAAGAGTTGATGAGTTCTATGATAACATGGGAATTCAAAATGAGTTTTCGGCCAACTACACTCCATAATTAAAATAGTATTGTTGAGAGAAAGAATGGGACTTCCATTGATATGGTAAGGTCAATGTTCAATGTGAGTGATGCATGTTAGGTGGAAGTAATCAACATGGAATGCCATGGTATCAGTTGACTCTATTGTCACCATTTATTGGAGAAGACAACATATGTGACTTTGATTAGAAGAAAGCTAAACATTGATTATTTAGAGTATTTAGTTGCAAATGCTACATTCTCATGAAAGGCATAAAATTGAGTAAGTTTGAAAAAAATGATGAAGGATTTCTACATATATACTATACATCAAGAAAAGCATATAGAGCTAACAACAAGACACCTAAAATTAAATGGAGAAGAAAATAAGAATGGTGACGAAGAAAAATAGTTTCATTTTTTACAAACCATTTATTTTTATGTATTTTGATTGAATTACGAGTTTTAAATTATGTGTTCTACAATTTTTCACAAAACAAAACATTATATTTTATTTTAAATAATAATCTATATCTATATTTTTACCACTATATAATCCACCAGTTTAAACTTTGATATGTTGACCCAAACAAATCACCCTCACACTCATAACCTCACCTATATCCACCAAACAAATTGCATCCATACATAACACACCCACAAAATCAACAATTCATATTGCTAGATAACCCTGTATTCGTTGCCCACTCAAATCCAATGATCAATGTTATTTTGGACCATCCTCTCTTTCTCTCCCTCCATCAGCGACCCGACCGTCCCCTCCCCCTCACTCGCGCCACCTCGCCCCGCCCTCGTGCTATCATCACCCTTCCACGACCCAGCCACCCCTCCCTCCATGACCCTGTTGCCCCCTCCCTCATGTCGTCGATGTTGGCCTCTCTCTCCCCTCTTCTACACCGTAGCGTTAGCACGAGTAATTAGATTAGATAGGAAAGAAAATAAGAATGACAATAAAAATAGTTTCATTTTTACATAGCATTTTTTTTTTTAATTTTTTATGTATTGAATTATGATTTTAAATTATATTCTCTATAATTTTTTACCAAACAAAACATTATATTTTATTTCAAATAATAATTTATAACGAAAAGTGAAGATGACACACCACACCTCCTATCTCATAAAATAGATGGTCTCGGATCAGGCTAGGGATGAAAAAAGTTCAAGACTCACGAGCCAGCTTAAAGTTAGGTTTGGCTCAACTGGACTTAGAGAGACTCATAAGCTTGAACGAGTTCAAGCCGTGTCTACTTTTATGATTCATTTAAGTTGAGCCGAACCGAGCCGAGCCGAGCTAAGTGTTATAGCACTATTAGATTATTATAGCATTGATATTTTTTTTATTGACTCAATACTTGATAGAGTATAGTTTAAAATTTATTGCTGGATTCTTAATGCTGATTTTTTATTTTATATATAATATATATAATTTATGCTTAAATAAGATTTAGTGTGACAGCTCGTAAACCGACAGAGTAGCCTAAACCAAATTTAATCTATCAGCTCACAATGCGATCCGAGCTTGGCTCGTCTCCCGTCCTAGCCCAGGCCAAGTTCCCTTTTTCTTCTCCCAAGTCTGCGACTAGGAGGCGGGGCCAAGTTTCCTTTCTCTTCTCAGTCTGCGACTGGCGGCGGCGACCATCAGTCCATCACGCACAAGCCTTCGTTGCTACCTGCGCTCCGCCAATTCGGTGAGTCGCGCTCTTGCTCGCTTGTTTTGCATTTCCTTTCAACTTTTGTCTGAAAAACCGACGAATTTTGTACTGCGTTTTCTCCCGATTTCCTCCCTGAAAAGATCATCGAATTTTTGAACTATGTTGGTAGCGCGCTTGGGCTCAGATCGCGTCTTGGGCTCCAGAAGGGGTGATTGGAGCCAGATCTGTGAGCTGCAAGGTCTAGAGGTTTTAAAGCGCAGTTAGGGTTTGGGGGCGGTGATTCTCGGGTGTTGGTTCTGTCGCGGTTTGTTGTGTTTTCCAAAATCTCGGGTGCGTCGAATTCTGCGAGCTCTCTGTTTTGCGACGTACCAGTACTGAGAATTGGTATTGGATGCGGCTGGGATTCGAGAATGCCCCTTCCAAATTGTCAACTGTTTTCTGTCGAATTCATATGCGTTTTTTTATGGCTGCTGTTGCAGGTGAATTGCAGTCTAAGCAAAGGGAAAAGGAAGGATCTTTCTCCAGACTTGGTAATTTTGGACGACAAGGTAACAAAGTGTATAATCGTGCATAGTCTGTGTTCGTTTCTTGGTAGCGACTGTCTTAGCTTCTCCTATTGTTAACCTTCTCAGTGTGGTACGGTGGTTTTATAAACATGTAACTACAGCTAGTTTCAAGCTCGTATTACTGTCACTTGGAGATATAAAGATAACATAAAAAAGGGCAGATCTCCGGAGGAGAGTGGTGTTTGGAAAGGGATAAACCAAGGCATGCCTCCCCGCAGATGCGGATAAGCTGCTTTGAACCCGCGACCCAGTTACCTATTGAGACAGCTCTCATACACCAGGCCCACCCTTTTTTATATAAGATAAGATGTTGGGAGTTAAATTAATTTGGAAGTCTGTGTCTCTTCTGCTGCGCCCAGATTCATAACCATAATCATGTTTAAACAAGTGCTGTGTGAAGAGCCATATTTCTCACATAAGTTTTTTAGGATATTGTGTATAGTTGTGATATAATTGTGATACCTGTGAGATCCCTTTTGTTAACAAAGTTTTATGAGCTTGGAAGCTTAGAAGCCATCTAGCTTTGAACATGATTGATTGATAACTCTCCATAGAAAGTTGACTTGAACATTAAGTGAACTGCGTGAGTATTATCTGAGAATACTTTTATTACATTTGATCCTTAAACTAGCTAAAAGCCTCCAAGTAATTTGTCGTTAGGAATTAATTCACTGCATTTTGTTATGTCTGTACATGGAAGTTTGTTGTATAAATCTTTTAATCTATCTGATTAGATGTACATCTCTACTGATGTGCTATATAACTTTAGATGTTAAAAAAACTAACAGTGTTTTTCTCTCTTCTATGAGATGCACTTCCTTGCATCATTTCATGTCCCTACAGGTTTTGTATTATCTGATTTTTCGGGATGGATGCCAAAAGGTTCCTGCATCTGGTCGAGGAGAAGAAAAGAAGGATCCTCGAGAAGAAAGAAGCCCCACTAAAGTGGGAGCAGAAGCTAGAAACAGCAGCTAAGGCCAAGGTTGATGCAGAAGCAAAGGTGAAGAAGCTAAATTCAAGAAAGCACAGGAGGAGAGGAGATTTGTCCTCAGACTCTGATAGTGACTATGGCAACGATGTTGATCGAAAACACTTGAAGAGGAAGAATCACAGAAGGAACAAGAAGCATGGGCATGCTGACTCTGATGATGCCAGGAGACGCAAGCGTAGATCTAGAAGGAGCACCGACTCAAGTGATGAGAGCGACAGTGAATATGAGACCAGGTCTGAAGAAGAACGTCCAAGGAAGAAGCGCTCGCACAGAAGAAGGCATCACCGGCACTCTTCAAGGTCAGACTCTGAAAACTACAGCAGTGATGAGGAAGAAATGAGATCTGCCAAGGACCATACTCAGAGCCGCAGGCGGCACCATCGGTCATCTGATGATGACTCAGGCAAGGACAAGGTCAAGACAAGACATGGGAAGGGTCTGAGTTCTCGTGACGAGGATGCAAGGGCAGATTTCAACAGCCATAAGCATCTCAGGAGCCAATCCTTGGAGGAGTCATCAGATGATAGAGATGCTGATGAATCTGAGAAGATGAGGAATGGCAAAAGGTCTCACAAGAATGGCGGCCACTGTCACCATCGACACCACCATGAATGACATAGTAACTCTGCAGAACCTAATGACAGGAGGCAAGTACTGAAAGATGGCCAGAGGGCCCTTGAAGGTGACAGTGCATACTGAAGATATCCCAGCAAGGTCGAGTTAATTGTCCTTATTAAGGACAGGAAGATCATTTTTTTTTCGTTCCTGATGTTCTCAGATAATTATTGTCTTGCTGACAACATTTCTTTGATTTGTGAATATACTAAACATGTTGGCTTTGAAAATTTGGTGATACGTGATCGCCTATGCATTTGCTTAGATGTCCAATCTCCGAAGGCTGAAGTCGATAAGAACTGTTGGTGGACAGAGATCAAAGGAATTCGCTATTTAATTTTGAATAATAAGAGCATTCCTCCTCTATGTATCCTCTCATGATCTATATCCACCAAATTAGCCCTGAAAGAGAAGGGAACCTAAAAGGGGAGGGAACGGAGACATTTGTGTCACTGTAGTGGTGCAATTTAAGTATTAAATCATTAAGACACCATAGTGCAACAGACTCTTTGAACACGTCTCAATTAAACACCATGCATCGATATGCTACATTCCACTCAATTAATTCAGAATTCTGACGACATACACCGAAATCTGAACGCTGCAAAAGGCACACGGCGCTCACATACGAACTGAACATAATGCTATCCCCTTTTTAAGGTAATTTCTTAGTACATCAGCGCACTACATCTATATCCCCTAATTGATGTGTCAGATGTGTGCTACAAATTACAAAACAATAGCGCCTTACATCTATATCCCCTGATTGGTGTCTCAGATGCTACAAAACAATCTCAACTGCCCAGCGTCCTGTTGACATTTACATCAGGTATTCAGCAATAAGGCAATATGGTAATTGTGGTCACATTACGTGGAAATCAACTGCCCTTATTTGTAAGCATGCAACTGTCTCCCTGTTGCACTTGCAATGCAATGCTTTAAAGAGGAGAGTTGCTGCTCAATAGGCGGTCAGAAGTTAGTTAAGATTCTATCTTTTGACTTTTCTTCCTGTTTTCTTTGTTAACTTTTCAAGATTCAAATATATCTTTTGGAATAATAAAAATATAGTATTATCATTTATTTATTTTAAAAGAATATCTTCAAAGGCATGAAAACCCATATAAACAACCATCCAATCAGTCAGATTGACTCCCACTAGATGCAGGGTGGCTTCTTGATTTTCAATACAATGAATTTACGGCATTGTCACGCAAGGGAATAAACGGGAATAAAACGCCTGCATTTTTTTATGGCACTTGTTGTGGAGTTCACAAACGATCACTGTGGTGTTTCTGACAAGAAGTTGTTTCATCAGGATTTATTTGGTAAAAAACCAAAAAAAAGAAGAAACTTTATAAATAAAACCGGTGCAAAAACAAACAGCTCTGGTAGGTATATCTGTAGCGTGACATGAGCTAGAGCCGTCTACGCACCATTTCTTTTAAGCGACTCCACCTAACGAACCAACTGCCACACTAGCCAGACTCTACGATCGCCCCATTTACAATTGCATTGCAATAATACTATTTATTATAGTTCTATTATTATCTGCTACTAGTGTACTATTAAATATGAAAAAGAAAACCCGGTCTCAGACTCATCACTCATGCACCTGACGCAACTGATGTTCTGACCGTTTCTTGCCATGGCTTCCCTTCCCTGAAGGTTATTACGCGAAGAAGAGCAGCGATTGGCAACACGATTTCCAAAACTAATGCCGTCCGTAATCCACCGCTGGCCTCTATGGCGTGATGCGTGACTGGTAAACGCGTCCTCTGTTTGCGTCGCGTGCACAGCCAGCGCCGAGCCGAGGAAAAAAAAAGGAGGACCATACGCAACGCATGCATGTCCAAACTGCAGCAGCGCCCAAAACACAGTGAATATGCAGGGCTTAGTTACAGACAAGCAGCAAAATGATAAACACCCAAGCAGTAACAGCCAAGCGATAATGCAAGATCGCGCTTGGGCTACGTGCCATAAATACGCTTCGACATGATAGGGCAGGGCAGGGCATGACACGCACGCACGTAGCGTAGTACATACAGGTAGGGATGGATTCGGATGTCTGGAGATCCGAAATATCCGTATTCGTATTCGGATAAAGCGCTAATATGGATATCCGTATTCGTATTTGATTTTAATATGGATGTTAAATAGACATATCCGAATTCTTTTCTTCTCTATCCGATTTAAGATTCGTATTCGACAACATTCGACAAAACCGTGAAATATCCGATACTATTCGTATCCGAAAGAAAAAAGTACTCAATAAAATCAATTTAAACTTACTTTTATTACTAATTACTAATTACAAGTGATTTTAAACATTAAATAATATACTAAAAACTGAAGTACACCATTTAAAATGTTAAAAATATTTATATCATAAACAAATGACTGTGTTAATCGTACAGTACTAGTGATATACAATGATAAATTTTAATAATATTAAAAAGTCTAATTTTGAATACATTAGATTATTGGAGTTTGAGTCCAAAATACAAATATACTTAATATACAAAAAGATTATAATTAGAGTCCAAAATATAAATATACCAGGTATAAATATTTTATTTAAAAATATGATATTCAACTAAGTTTCAACTAAATAATGTATATGTACTATTGTTCATAATTTGCTTGTAATGTGATTTTTATCAGCTATAAATCCATCGATAAAACAAATTAATACTTGTTATGATGCTATGTTCTAAATCAAGTAAGTATCCGAATGTAAATCCGAATTCGAACTATCCGTTTTGTATTCGTATCCGATAGTATTCGTATTTGTATCCGTATTCGGATTAAAATATGGTAAATAGTGACATTCGAATCCGTTTCCATGCGTATCCGATCCGAATCCATCCCTACATACAGGTCACCCGTTTCGATCTCAGTTCGTGTAGTAGTATAATAGTAGTAGCTAGGATTAGGGGGCCGTGTTAAGTTAGCAAGACAGGAGATGTGAGGGGACCTGCCGGTATACTAGTATCTATCTAACCTTGGCTGCAGCTAGCTGCAACCCTCCTCCTACCTTGGTTTCTCTATCCCCTCCTCTGATCGGCTGGTCCCCGTTGCATTGGCCTTGGCCCTTGCCATGCCAACCTCATCAACGCCTCTCAACTCTAGCTAGCCAGCCACACCTCCTCTGCTCTGGTCCTCCCCGCCATTAGCCGGTAGCTGCCTAAGCTGCTAACCTTGCTAGCTACCTACTTCTACTAGTCTAGTGCGTATTTTGTGTCCTGTACATGCTTAGTTCGTCCCCCGCCCCGACCTAACGTGCGAGTGCCGGACTGCTGCGGAAGGAAGGAAGGAAGGGAGGGAGGGAGGGAGGAGGAGGAGGCCGGGCATCAGGGACAAGGAAGACTAGCTCGACATTAATTTCGTTCCGGTAAGGGGAGTCGGTCGGCATGGATAATCAGCGAGCCACCTCAACCTCAAAGGGAATCGGCTGCTAGCTAGGAGCTAGCGAGGAGGAGGGTTATCGGCTCCTCCGGCAATCCTGAGGCCGGCTAGCTGAGGGCGCGAGGCAGCGTCACGCCCGTCCGTCCGTCTGTCCGTATGCATGGAGAGCCAGAGGGTGGTGGTGGTGGTGGAGGACGCGGCCGCCGCGCGGTCGGCGCTGCAGTGGGCCGTCGGCAACTTCATCCGCGGCAGCGACTCCATCACGCTGCTCCACGTGTGCCCGCCGGCGCGGTCGCGCAGGAAGCGCCGCCGCCTCCGCCTCGGCGGCTTCCAGCTCGCGCTCGCCTTCAAGGACCTCTGCAACGGCATCGCCGAGGTACGCACGCACACGCACGCCCGTGGGCTCAGTGAGTCTCACCCACTCACGGGCAAATTAATTAGGAACAAAGGCAGCACAGCAGCACTGCAGCTGGTCGCTGCCCGGTTGGATTTTGCAAGCTGGTGGTAGCGGTAGGTTAAGTTAGCCGCTCGATTGCAATCAATCGGCCGGCGTGGCGTCGCTGTCGCGCCGTCAATTGGCCGCTGCTGTTGTTGATCAGCGTCGTCGGTCGACGCCCGGCCCGGCTGACGATCCGGAGGATGCGCTGCAGGCCAAGGTGGAGATCGTGGTGACGGAGGGGGAGCTCGGGGAGACGGTGGTGGCCACGGTCAACCAGCTCGGCGCCTCCACGCTCGTCGTCGGCCTCCACGACAAGAGCTTCCTCTACAGGTGAACCATGAAAATTCGTATTCCGTTTGCCTTGTGAACTCTGAGCATGCAGCTCGATCCACCACAACCCGTTGTTGGACTGAATCTTTTCGCTTGTTTATTACGGTGCGCGCAGCAGGGCGCCGAGCCAGTACAGCAGAGTCAGGAGCCTGGGCTGCAGAGTCCTCGCCATCCGGCAGCACGCCACGGCGCGGGACGGCTTCCTGAACGCCGAGCTCACCCAGATCGAGACCGTGAACCTGCAGTAAGCAAGCACCACCTGTCTGTTGGCTTGGCTCGTTGGCTAGCTAGCTAGCAAGCAAGTAAAGCATGCGATGCGCCGGGTTTTTTTCTTCTTCTTCTTCTTCGTCAGAATAGAAAACAACGGGCGGGCAATGGGCAATGGGTTGGTTTGGTTCAGCTGCTGAGCATGGCACTGACACCCTTGGATTCCTGGGCTCCGATCGAGATTAGGTAACTCGGACATCGTGAATTTCATGATAAAACTATGCCTAGCCTAGGCGCCTCCAAAATGCAAATGGAGTTGGCCCCGCCCCCGCTCTGACGATTTTTTTGAAATCGATGTTCTTGAGAGGGGGCGGCGTTCAGGGTTGCCGCCGGGCGCCGGCGAGTCGAGCCCTTTTCGGCTGTCGATGTGTTCGCTCACCGACTAAATTCCAAAATGCCGCAGCTTTCGTACTAAAGAAAAAAAAAAGTTTAAAAGCTAAGCAGTTAGCAGTACGCTGATAATGGTACAGCTTTCAGTTTTGAGTATCGTCTGGCTCTCTGGCTGCCAACAACGCCACTGACCTACACCTTTTTTTTTTTTTGCAGCATACCACCGCCAAAGATCCCGTTCCCGATGTTCACGCTCCCCCTTGGCGTGATATGGAGAAGATCGAAGCGGAGAAAGTGATACTCAGACTGCGGAGAAGACGGAGGAGCTCCTCTGTTTGTGTCCAGTGGAACAGGCGAACAGGAACAGCACGGCAGGCATAGCTGAGCCTGTCCTGATGGCTAGTAGATAGTATATATACACGTACACGCACGCGTGCACATCAACGGAGGCGCAGCAAATCTGCGGATTGACGTAACTGTAATGACGACAGCGGCAGGCACAGAATGTTAGAGAGGAAGGGTATACTCCAGCTCCGGGAAAGACGGCCCCGTACTTGTATTCTTAGATGATTAATCGACAGGTTGGTTTACTGGAAACTAGAGGAGCCATTCTGTTTTCTGAAACAAAAAGAAGAAGAATGGAGCAAGGTTAGAGGACTGCCGGTTCTGATGTTAGTCTGTAACCTCTCACGACCTGATGCTTTGTTATCCTTAAAATTGATCAAAGTTAGAAAACTTCAAAACTAGAGAGGTTTTTGGTTTCCAAAGACTAATTTTTAGTCCCTCCATTTTAGTACTTAAATTGTTAAATATGCAAACTAATACTCTATTTTAGTTTCCGTATCAGGGACTAAAATGCAATAAAATAGAGGGACTAAATATTAGTCCCTAAAACCAAACATACCTTAAGTTAAGTTAAAGTGAAGTGGACATTAAAATAGAGGAAGCATATTCTCTGTCACATGCTAAATTGCTAATTATAGCACTACTTACTAGCATATTAAGGGGTGTTCGACATGGCTATAGAGTAAAACTGCAAGGGAGCTTGCCAAAGCCAGCGAAAGCACTTTTAACTTCAGAGTTACAAACACTATGGAGTTTTGAGTGCTACAGTATAAATGTTGGAGTACCTCTTTACCTAATATGTAGTTTGAAGGTATTTATCTGCTACTTCCACGGAAAAAATAATTTAGACTCCGGATGATGATTGTTCGATACCAGATGTGATAGACAAAAACCTTATCTTAGGCCATGTTTGGTTTCAATTAGTCCTAGGACTAAACTTTAGTCCTAGGACTAAACTTTAGTCCCTACATGTTTGATTCTAGGGACTAAATAGATTCTAAAGTCATTAAATATATTGTCCAAAGACTCAAATACCCTTAGAATATATACTCATAATATTAGTTATCTATAAAAAAGGTAAGGGCAACATAATAATTATGAGCTTTTAGTCTCTTTTAGCATCTATGTGAAGGACTAAAGACTAAATCATTTTAGTCCATATTTTAGTCCTAGTGTTTGGTAAAAAAGGGACTAAATAGAACTAAAAACTAGAGACTAATCTTTAGTCCCTCTAACCAAACACCCCTTTAATCGCTAGATGCCACATGTGAGAACTGATGAGGCCATGAGGGCACATGCGGTGCCGAGGCCGTGCTGCCGGAGGATGCGGTATAAGGCCCCCTGCTCATAGGCCTAGAGCCTAGTCACCATCGAGCTTGCCCCCCCTGCGCAGGACTTCAGGAATGACAATGAACTTGGGGGTGTGTTATTTGCCATCGTCGGAGAGTACGCTTTGTTCTGGACGCTGACAATGAACTTAATCACTATAAATCTATAATTAATCATTAAGATTGCAATAACTCCACCTTGTCACACAAACCAGATCTTGATCTAGGGCTTCTATTGATTTCGTTTACTCAACAACTGTTACCACCAGCAGGGTACAACTCACTCTATCCTAAAGCAAACAAAATATAAATTCTTAGAGTGCTAAGGAATACCATAAGGAAATCGGCAGGACAAGTGCTCAGTTGGCATTTCATTCCAAGTCACCTCAAATGATTGCTTGTTGTCTAGCAGTCCAGTCTTACAATAGTCAACATTCACATAATAATATGATGTAACCACAGCAATACAATGTGTACTAGCCAAAATACGCATCTTGCATTACATCACCAGATTTTCTGCTCAATGATAGTACATCAATACTGCAACGGCCCAAACTCCCAACCAATATTTCTCAAAAGGATAACCCCCCATTTCACAAAGTATGAATCTACACATGAAGACCAGCTTCTCCAGCAACTCTTCTTTTCACACGTTCAGTTAACTGGCACGAACAAAATATGCTGCACTATCTACTGCATTATTGCTGAGTTCCACACTATACCTCATAGAACATGTCATCTGAGTCTGAAAACTACACCAATTGCAAACCTATTTCCTATAGGCCAAAGGTATTCTCGCTAATTTACAGCTTTAACTTAGTAGTAAGTACGCTGGTTTGGTGGCATGGAAGGATTTCCTCCTTCCAATTCCCTTGTCACCAAACTAGAGCCTTTAGTGAAGTTAGGTCCAAACAGCTAGCTTAACATTTAACTAAACTTGAAGCCCACGACCAAAGCAACAAAGCGGGCCTCAGTTCAAATATACAGGGGATAAAATGAACCATAAGTTTGCACATACTGCTGTAGGTAGGATCAACTGCATCTATAAGACTATCTTTAGCAACTTATCTATCCCTATATCTATATAAAAACAGTGCAAAATAGTGCTTTAGATAACCATATAGGTTAACTAATATAGGTTAACTACTGGACACGGTCTAAGTACAGGACCAATACGAGACCTCATATATTTCGAGCATAGAGGTCATATAAGTCATCCACACGCAAAGAATGTTCATCATGCAACCGATTAATGACTATTTCAAATGATTTTGTTTCAACTTTTCAACAAATTTAACTGAGTTCAGATATAGCATTACATGCAATTGCAAAGAGATAAAAAACATACGTGCTAGCAGAGTATGTAGGTTAAACATATCCTTTAGTATTCTGCACATCATTTTTGCATGCATGATCAGAAATCATTACCTATTACATTACTGTACCTCAATATTTCTTAGTTGGCCAACCAAGAGTTCTACGCGGGGCTCAGTACCTATCAATCATTGCACACATAACTAGAAACCAATTCCAGCTCCATCATAGTAAATGCATCACAAGTTTTAGTAGGCCAACCTGATAGGACTTCTACTATTCTATGCTGTTAAGGTCCAATTCAAGCAGTGACCTGTCATGTGGGGCTGTTCGTTTTGGATTAAAGTCAGCTGTTTGGACTGCTGTAGCTGCAATCCGTAAAGACAAAAATATTGTAGAAGCAGTAGAAACCGATACGAATTAAAGCCAAGCGAATGATTTATTCCGGGAGGGAGGAGACGGCTAGTGCTGCAGATTGAACTAAATCTCCTTCACAAGTACAGATACTGACATGAGGTTCATAGTGTAAGTTAGCAAGAAGAAACTAAACTTAGCTAACAAGATGAATTGTTATCTCAGTTCTTAACTAAAGTTCTCACATGAATGGGTAGATATAAAGAGCAATGATAATCAACCATGAAAGATAAGGGATATTCATTACAGCTGGGCAAAAGGGCTACAAGTTTCACTGCAAATGCATTTTTGCAGATTTTTACTTAACCTCAGCTCCACTAAAAAACCACATACGAATTATCTGGGAGGTTCCAACTGACACATGACGCAATCAGACTAAGGCCCTGTTTGGAACCCCTAGAGCTAATAGTTAGCCAGCTAATAAATTATTAGCTAGATTGAACCAGCTAATGAACTAATTGTTAGCTGTGAGGTAGCTAACAATTAGCTGTGGTATTAGCTGATGGTGTTTGGAACCCAACAACTAATTTTTAGTAGCTAACTATTAGTTCTAGAGGTTTCAAACAGGATCTAAGGGGTGATCTGCATTGACAGCCAAGTAGCACCATAATAGTAACAAAAAAAAAGAGAAAAGTATAAATGGCAAGAGACTGCATAGCAATTTTAAGAAAGGAGGTGACTGCTAGTATGTAGCACAGTAGCAGGTAAAAAAAACAGCAGTCGTCACTTTAAATTGTGTGCCTACAGCATAATTAAGACTTCTTTTTCGAACCACAATCATGAATCACCATCCAGGGAGTTCATATCTGTCTGTCAAGCTCCTCATCAGCCTTCTTCAGAAAAACATCCCAGCCACTCCCCTCACCCCAATCCAGCATATCATATGGCACAGCTGTCATCAATCCTGGCCTCACTGCACCCTGCTGCATGACCACCCGAAACTCCAGCTCAGAACCTCTCCCCTTCTCCTCAAGCTCCTCCCAAGTAAACAGCAGCGGCAAGGTATAACCACCCCATGGATTGAAATCTATGAGCTTGACTCGCCCATCTGTCCTCACATACACATCAAATGTATAATTGTTTGAAGCAAACTGTGGCTCAATCACTTCGTTGAAGAAAGCCTCAATTTTCGGTTGCACCTCAGAACTCCATCCAGGCAGTGATGGGTAGTAAGCTGAGGGGTCTCTCTGGGACACAGCAACCAGCTTCTGCCCCCGAACGAAGCATCGGAACTCTGACTCAGGGCGTAGGCCTGGGTACCACTTGCGGAGGGCAAGGTAGTACTGGAACCCATCGTCCACCCAAGTATTCTCGTTATGTTCTTCGGTTGCATCTTCAACATCACAGTCCCCATCCTTTGTCTTGCCTCCCTCTTCACCTATCTTGCTTGAATTACTTGGTGCTCCATTGGTGCCTTCGCAGCCACGAATCCCGTCGGCATTCGGTCGAGCACCTTCCTCAGCACCGGCACTAACGTTTTGGGCATTCCGTCGAGCACCCTCCGGGCATACGAAATCCTTGCATGATTGTCTAGCGGAGGCAAGGTCGTGGGCTACACAATCGGAGGAGCGGAGCAGCATGGCAACCTCAGCGAAGCACGTGCACCGACTCGTGCCATCGGCAGACATGAAGGTGGCATCCTTGGGCGCGCTCCAGTTGAGCTTGGGGAGCGCGGCGCCGCCTAGCTCGGCGATGGCGGCGTCGATGGCCGCCTCCAGCTCCGGGAATTCCGGACGGAGCGGGTGGTCGGCGTCGGGGTCGAAGACGTCTTCGCTGCTGGAGCCGAAGAACAAGTCGGAGTTGAGGAGAGAGTCGGGGTCGGGGTGGTGCGCGTGGATGGGCGCGAAGGGCTGGCGGCCGGAAGTTATCGCCGGAAGGAGGAACGGTAGTGGCTCCTCATCAGCGTCATCTTCAGCGTCGGCGTCGGCGTCGGCGTTGGGGTAGGCCCGCTGGCCGGCGAGGTAGCGGAGGAAGGCGGCGGGGAGCGGGATGATGACGGTGGGGATGGAGTGGCGACGGAAGGCCGGGTACCACTCGTGGATTTGGCACCGGAGCAGCTCCTCGAGAAGCATCTCCTTTGCTTCGCTCCTGCAATTCGCGCGGCTTCTCCGTGGCTGTGGCTCGCCGGAGTCTCTGTTCTCCTTGTCGTCGGCTTCGTCTTTGGCTAAAAACCGAGATCGCTGCCCTCCGTCGTGGTCGTTCGTGTCTTGTTGGGTCGGGGGGATTGAGTGTGAGTTTGGTGCAGCATGGTTATGAGGCCTACATGGTTCAACATGGGCCGTTTTGGTATGTCAACAGATTGGGCTGCCCATCACGAGGCTCTGTTTGGTGGAGGTACATCATCTACAAATTCATTAAATATTGATTTACTTTCAATTTTTTCTTCTAAACATTCTAACTTCACCTGCTCTACTAAACATTTTGCACCGATGAAGCTCTATTAAACAGGTCATTATCTCATGGTCTGCTTCTAACCACCCTAGTTCTATCTCATGTATTTTTTTCTTTAACTTCTTTAGATAGATAGATATTTCTTAAGTGTTTAAAAATATATTAAAAATAATCATATGCTACCAATTATGTTTGAATGATTTGATAATATCATGTTTTGTCAATATATATAAATTATTCGGCATTGATGATCAAAGTTGAAAAATTATTTAATACAAATCTAGATGGAGTTATCTTTATGGTCTGCTACATAAACCATTTTAGATCGAGTGACCAAATGCCAATAATGAGGACAATTAGACAATTAGTCATTGCCATCACATGTCACTATATCATCACTGTCATTAACATTACAAATGAGGTCACTAAGATTGAGGAGTGATTTTATATATACATTGGATGATGTGACCCATCAACTCAAGCTAACTTGGCCCTTGGATGCCCCCCCCATTTCAACATCCGCATTGAGGCCTTGTTTGTTTTTACCTCCAAACTAGGGGATTAAAATGGATTGAGGAGAGTTAAATTCTCTATAAGTCAAAACCCTTATTAATCTCCTTCAATCCTCTCCAATATTTATGATTTAGGGTAAAACAAACAAGGCCTGAATGAGTAAAAATTAAAATTGTTCTCTAGCGGCTAGATGCATAGAAAACAATGAATTATACCTTCAGGGTTCGAGAAAGATGCCCATTAGGACGATGAACCTCGACACAAGGACCGAGAGGTAGCGGTTGTGATCTTCTCTTCACAAACCAAGTTCGAGATTATATCAGATCTCATGGGTGTGCGGGGAAGAGGAGGCAACAACGAATATCGGTTCCCATGCTGACTCTCTTCCTCTTTAATTTTCACAGCATGAAAGGAAGCTGCAACCATAAGATTGTTGCGCCTCTAATTAGGGCACATGGATAGAACCTGACTAATGGGGGTGACTCGAGGGTGGTCGATCTTCATGAAAGTAGGTAAACAAATACGAGGTAGATATTACAAATAGTAGCCTAAATGGTTTTATACCTGCCAAGGTTGGATGTGACCAAGCAATGGAGAGAGACACTAAAACCATGATGATCTCGACTCATTTTTCGAACAATTGCAAAACCACAAACTAGAACTAATAGACACAAAAGACTCAAGAGTCTAGAGCATGAACTAAGGGATCTCAGAGATCTCTTTCGTAGGCCCAAGAAATCACAAGAACAATAGAAGCAAGTCCCTCCCAACTCTTGGCTGCAACACCATATGGTAGATTAATTCAATCATAATTATATAAGTTTGGCTTAGATACAACAATTATTTATACTAGGAACAACCCTCCTAGATAGGTGTATAATCCTCATGTATTTCTACTAAATAAATGGATGTGAAAGGTATGAAAACATGAGTCCCAAGAAGCCTTGCGTGACCTCCAGCCTTCCTCATGGTATTCATTAAAATGCTCATAACTCCTTAGGCTTTGTTTGGATACTCTAATATTGACCCCAATCCACGTGTGTTGAGGTGGATTGGGGTATAAATTAGTTTAAGTTACACCTCAATACATATGGATTGAGCTCAATACTAGAATACCCAAACTAGGCCTTAATGGAAAGTTGAAAGTCGCCTAGAGGGGGGGTGAATAGGCGAAACCTGAAAATTTAAAACTTTATCCCCCAACTAGATCCCTTGATTAGTGGTTAGAACAAGATATACAAATATAGGAGTATACAAACTAAGATCTTGCTTGAAAGGAGTATTGCTAAATGATGCGGAAGTGATAAATCAATACAATTGATAAGTTATAGAATAACAAAGCAAGAAGCCTTAGATGAGAAGAGCACTAGGTGAAGTTCTTTCTTGCAACGTATTGCTTCACTAAATGGGAATTTGACTTGAAGCAACACCAAATGATATTAGCAAACAAAGGTGCAAGAAAACTTATAGTAAGGGAAAACAAACAAATCACAAGCAATAAACACAATGGACACGGGTGATTTGTTTTACCGAGGTTCGGCCCTCGAAGGCCTAGTCCCCGTTGAGGAGTCCACTTAAGGACGGGTCTTTTTCAACCCTTTCCCTCTCTCCCCCGATCACACAAGGATCGGCGAGCTCTTCTTCTTCTCAAGGATCACTCTTGATCCCACAAGGACCACCACAATCTTTGGTGTCTCTTGCTAGCTTTTACAAGCCTCCAAAACTTTGGAGGAAGTTCGAATGGGAGTCAAAACTCCACGCGCAAATGAACACAAAGATGAAGCACACACTATCTCTCAATGAATCTCACAAGGCACTAGTGCTAAACTCAAATGAGTAGCTCTCTTTTGCTTGTTCTCTCTTTTGTGGCACTTGTGTTGGTTGTAGTGGTCTAAATCTTATGTATAGAATGGATCAATGAATATATGTGGTTGGGAGGGCTTGAGTATGTCAACTATATGACTTGGAATGTTGCTTGGGCTCCCACCACTTGAAGTGGCCGGTTGGGGTGGTATTTATAGCCACCAACCAAAATCTAGCCGTTGGTGAAGGCTGTCTGTTCGATGGTGCACCGGACAGTCCGGTGCACACCGGACATGTCCGGTGCGACAGCCACGTCACCAAATAGCCGTTGGGGTTGGAGCTGGTCGACCGTTGGAGGCTTTGTCCTCATGTGGCACCGGACAGTCCGGTGCACACCGGACAGTCCGGTGCACACCGGACAGTCCGGTGCCTCTCTGCTCCTCTGCTCTGACTCTGCCGCGAGTACTTTTACTGTCAGAGTCGACCGTTGGCGCCGAAGTAGCCGTTGCTCCGCAGTTACACCGGACAGTCCGGTACACACCGGACAGTTCGGTGAATTTTAGCGGAGCGGCTGCCGCGCGAACCCGAGGCTGGCGAGTTCCGGAGACCGCGCTTCCTTGGAGCACCGGACATATCCGGTGCACACCGGACAGTCCGGTGAATTATAGCGCGCCGGCTTCCGAGAATTCCCGAGGGCGAAGAGTTTGAGTTGGAGTCCTCTGGGCGCACCGGACACTGTCCGGTGCACACCGGACAGTCCGGTGCCTCCAGCCAGAGGTGGCCTCGGTTGCCTCGTTGCTCCTTTGTTGAATCCAAAACTTGGTCTTTTTATTGGCTAAGTGTGAACCTTTTGCACCTGTATAACTTGAGTACTAGAGCAAACTAGTTAGTCCAATATTTGTGTTGGGCAATTCAACCACCAAAATTATTTAGGAACTAGGTGTAAGCCTAATTCCCTTTCAATCTCCCCCTTTTTGGTGATTGATGCTAACACGAACCAAAGCAAATATAGAAGTGCATAATTGAACTAGGTTGCATAATGTAAGTGCAAAGGTTGCTTGGATTTGAGCCAATATAAATACTTATATGATGCGCATGGATTGTTTCTTTGTTTTTGACATATTGGACCTTACTTGCACCACAAGTTTTGTTTTTGCAAATTCTTTTCAAAGTCCTTTTGCAAGATAGTCAAGGGTAAATGAATAAAATTTTGCAAAGCATTTTTAAGTTTTGAAAGTTTCTTCCTTTGTTCCAAAATGCTTTCCCTTTGACTAAACAAAACTCCCCCTCAAATAAAGTCTCCTCTTAGTGTTCAAGAGGGTTTTAAGACATCAATTTTGAAAATACTAGTTGCTCCTCCTTTAGAACACAAAGAGATACCAATTTTGAAATTTACCAATATAAAATCATCAAATTTATAAAATTAGGTGGTGGTGCGGTCCTTTTGCTTTGGGCTCATATTTTCTCCCCCTTTGGCATGAATCGCCAAAAACGGAATCATTAGAGCCTAAGTGAAGTACATTCTCCCCCTTTGGTCATGAAATGAATGAGTGAAGGTTATACCAAAGTTGGAGAGATGATGCGGAGCGACGGCGAAGGATGAGTAGTAGAGTGGAGTGGAAGCCTTGTCTTCGCCGAAGACTCCAATTCCCTTTCAATACACCTATGACTTGGTTTGGAATACACTTGAAAACACATTAGTCATAGCATATAAAAGAGATATGATCAAGAGGATATATCAAATTAAGCATGATCATAGTTCTTTATAACATAGAATGCTCCCCCTAAGTATGTGCGAGAGGAAAACATATTTTTGGCCTCAAATGCCAATTGCACATAATTAGGTTAATGAGAACATATCTATATCATACAGAATGTGAAGTGCATTGTGTCCTATTATAAGTGTGATGCTCATGACAGTTTATGCACTTATGAAAGCATGTTGTAAACATTTCAAGCATTTTCCCTTAAGGATTTCAAAGAGGCTTAAGGACCATCCACCTTTGGAACAAAGGCAGCTTATCCTCGTTACAAGGTTAAGCTTTAAGCTCTTTGACAATTAAATCACTTCATCTAGTTTCAACAAAGATGCACTAAGCAGGAATGAATTTTGGGAAATTAAACTAGGTATGAAGCAGGGATAATACATGGACATGCTTTCTCTTCCTTTCATACAAGATATGCAAAGAATGTATAGAAAAGGAAGATTTAGGTACCAGTTTAAATGAAAGGAGATAGTTTTACCTTTTTGTACCTTTTCATAGGGACGCTCTCTTCATTGTGCTTTGTCCTTAGTCTTAAATGCTTAAGACCTACACTTAATGGAAATATTTTGCACAAGAGAGTTCTACAACTAGTGATCTTTTTCAAGTTATTGTTAGCATATATCAAACGGATCACAAGTTGCATAAATGAATCATGAATTCTCCTTTTTCCTTAGTGCATATCAAGATAGATATCAATTAAAGATAAAATCAAATTGAAATTTCATGAGGCACCAAGAAACATAAGTGATAATTGAAGTTGTCCAATGATCAACTAATATGCGATCAAGAGAACAACATAGGCATTAGATTTTCAATAAAGCTTAAAAATAGGAGAATCCAATACGCATGCTACTTTAGAAATGAAAGCCACAATCCTTGATAAAAACGACATTATTTTTTAACAAGTTGGATTGATGAGTAGTAGCATCCCATATGAGAAACATTATTCTCATGCAAGAGACTATATGAAATTACTGAGATAAAGCAATAGTCTCAACATAATCAAGATAAGAGGCTCCCCCTAAAGATATGCATCAAATATTTGAATGAGATGAATAGATGCATTTATTTTTTTTTAAAGACAAATGGAGGGAAGCATTATATATCTTGATCAAGGCTCACTAAATTTGTAATAAACAACTTGAGCCTAGTATTCTCAATATGAAAGGGTTTAGAATGCTCACAACCACACCATTGATTGTTTCGTAGAAGTAGGTGGTGTTGTTCTTGATGTTCTCCTCTTTCATTTGAGAGTTCTCCCTTTGCAGTGGCTTCTTTTTCCTTTCAAACTTATTGAAAATACTCAAGAAGAGAGTTAGTAATAGAAGGGAGTATATAGTGATGGATGATTTCTTTTAGATAGGTAATAAGCATAATTCATCATCCAAGAGTCACACAGACATGAAGTAAATTCCTTAGTGCATATTAACAGAAAAGAGGAATGAGCACCTTTTTAATCATTTTTGATTAATCAAAGGAATTTTACTTTTTCATATTGAGTTTATTATCATGACTTAGAAGCGCATCAATATGAGAATGGATATAGCAAAGGCATGAATTAGATTCTAATGGACAAGCGCATTTATGAGAATGATATTGAAAGCATACTTAGTTAATTTTGGTCCAATAAAGAATCTATTCCTCACAAGGGTAGAATATGATAATTTAGATTAAATACCCAATGAGATGGGAACCAAACTTAAGGAGATGAGTTCCCATACCTTTGCTTTTACCTTTCTTCCTTTGGGTGAAGATCAACCCATGAGGCCTGTGCACTTTCTTTCTTGTAGATTTTCATGATTTGAACTCAAGAGAAATGTTAGTAGCAACACAAGCACTAGTTTCCATTTTTGTAATCATTTTGATAAGGAATGAGAAGTTAGATTACAAAAACATGGAAACTTCATAGCATGAACTAGATTATCCATAGATGATGTTATGCTCAATTTTAACTCATAAAACAAGCATAAATAATCCTTTGAGATTATAGGAATAAATCTAATTCATGATTTGGAAAGCGATTAATGTGAAGGAATCAAATCCAATTTAAGCAAGTAGAAGCACATCATAAATTATTGGATTGATTTTTCTTTTTATGTTAGATTACATGCTTCCAAAGAGAAACTTATTCTCTACAAGTGAGACTACTTTGGGTTACTTAAATAAAATCAATAGTCTCACTATTCTAGTTATAGAGAGAGTTTTCCTTTTACAAATGTCCTAAGGATTTGAATTCCTTACATGACACCTTATTCTTTTAAGAACATGAAATATCTCTCTATATCTAGAATCATGGCAATAACAAGATAATTAGAGAAAGAATATGCCATGACATTCTTGCAATAAATTAAAACATGTAGATTGCTATAGAATGGAAATGATGAATATGCAATCTACCATATGAGAGGAAATTCTTCAAAGAATGGTAATATCAATTTAAAGACATTTGAAGTGCTTCAATTTTTCTATGTGACTACATAAGACACATACGAAATGATATTCTAAAATACTTGCACTTAAAGCATAGAAGTTACCATCCTTTGACTTTCCTCCATGTTGTAGGCCTTGATTTTTGCACATGATATCTCTTCACTTCCTACAACATATAATATCTTCCTCGAGATGATATGAGTTTAAGACATAGCAATTTGAAAAATAACCTTGGGTCAATCATGTATGTAGATCATTGACGATTGATAGCTTGAGTGGACTCTCTCAAGCATACCAAGGCTTCATATCATCTCCTTCCCCTACAAAGCTTGTCAAGCATATTTTGGTACCCATCGCTTGATGGGTCCATCACGGTTAGTCAACAAAGATCTAGGAACCCAAAAGTCCTTTGTGTTAGCATTAGGTAAACTCATTACCTTTCTAGCACAAGTTGCAATTTTGGGTTGCCTAGTTACATGAGAAGTAATTGACAAGCTAGGAGTGGAAGATTTACCTATGGGACAATCCTTGCATTGATGTCCCTTCTTACGGCATGTGTAGCAAAGGCGTTTTTCAAGTTTTGAAGTTTTCTTCTTTCCTTGTTTGTTGCTTGCTACATGGTTAGTAAAAACTTTCTTTTCTAACCCTATGCCTTTTTGTTTTAAATGGGGACAAGATCTAAGCAAGTGTCCCTTCTTGGAGCATTTAAAACAAAGTCTATCATCCTTGTTAATAATCAAGCCATTTTTTATGTAGGGACATGACCTAATCAAGTGCCCCTCTTTAAAACATTCACTACACCTCTTAATGTGAAGTGTGGCTTGATCATTACCTTGGATGTTACCTTTTGTGGAGGCGTGGTTGAGGCTTTTGGAGGAGGTGTTGAATTTCTTCTTTTGTTTCTTCCTCTTGGCAATCCTCAAATCCTTGACATTTTCTTCAAGGGATGTAGTGCATGCCACGGTTGTTCCCGTCTCAAGCTTCTTCACGATGTGATCACAGTTATCTTGAGAAGGTTGAGCAATGCACTTTCCTTTTAGTTGTGTCAAGCTCATTTTTAGCCTCTCATTTTCTTCCTTGAGCTTTTGATATGTATCATCATTTGTTCCTGCAAGTTCTAGCTCAAAATAAGATTTGCTTGTCGACAGACAACAAGCATTAGCACATGGTAATATAGTATCAATTTGAATACATGTGCATGAGTGAGGTTGTTGGGATTTTAAATTTTCTATCACAACCTCATGAGTCAAATTCAACATGATATGATTATCTATAAGATTTTCATGGGAACATAGAAGCATATCATATTTATCTTGAAAAGCTAGATTCTCAACTTTTAGCTTTTCTACTTGGTCCTTAAGCAAGGTATTCCCATTTTCTAATTGAGCGATACAATGTAAAGCGTTATCTTGCTCAATTGAAATAGTGTCATACCTTTGGACCAAATCAACATGAGAGCACTTTAGCTCCTCATGTTCCTTAGTCAACTCGTCAAAGTGTAGCATTTTCATGGAGAGAATATCTTCTAGCCTTTGACGAGCTTCGCTTTGCTCTCTTGCTCTTTCTAGAAGTTTGAGCATGACCGCCTTATCTTCTTGGCTTAGGAGAGCGTAGAGATGCACAAAGCTTCTTTCTTCCTCCTCATCCTCATTTGTGCTTCCGCTATCATTTGCATTAGCCACACAACACATGTGGGAATCGAAATGGGAAGACAAACCTTTTGGAGAGGTGGATTCATCGTTTGGTCTCCACCGTTCATTTTCTTCTTCTTCCTTGCAAGGGTTAGTATCACAAAGACTAAAGGAAGTAGAAGCATCAAATGAACTATCATGTTTGGACTCATCAAATTTGTTTTTAATTCTAGTCCAAATATCATGCGCATCATAGAAAGATTCGTCATAGTTTGATATGAAAGCATGATAATCTTCTCTACTAAGAGAATTAGTTAAGATGTCAAAAGCTAGATAGTTTAAGCGATAACATCTTTGATCCTCCTCGGAATTAATTTTTCCATTGAAATTAGAGGAAAAAATACTCTTGTCTATAATTTGTTCTAATCGTGAATCTATGGTTCTAAAAGCATTTATCACACTAGTAGACCATGAATCATAATTAGAACAATCATCAAGTAATATTTCAAGAGTTACCTCTTTTTGAGTTACGTTCGATGGAGGAGTCTTCTTGTTCTTTTGGGATCTTTTACGAGCCATCACTTCGAGTTGTTAGACTCAAGATGAAGTGCCTCGCTCCGATACCAATTGAAAGTCGCCTAGAGGGGGGGTGAATAGGCGAAACCTGAAAATTTAAAACTTTATCCCCCAACTAGATCCCTTGATTAGTGGTTAGAACAAGATATACAAATATAGGAGTATACAAACTAAGATCTTGCTTGAAAGGAGTATTGCTAAATGATGCGGAAGTGATAAATCAATACAATTGATAAGTTATAGAATAACAAAGCAAGAAGCCTTAGATGAGAAGAGCACTAGGTGAAGTTCTTTCTTGCAACGTATTGCTTCACTAAATGGGAATTTGACTTGAAGCAACACCAAATGATATTAGCAAACAAAGGTGCAAGAAAACTTATAGTAAGGGAAAACAAACAAATCACAAGCAATAAACACAATGGACACGGGTGATTTGTTTTACCGAGGTTCGGCCCTCGAAGGCCTAGTCCCCGTTGAGGAGTCCACTTAAGGACGGGTCTTTTTCAACCCTTTCCCTCTCTCCCCCGATCACACAAGGATCGGCGAGCTCTTCTTCTTCTCAAGGATCACTCTTGATCCCACAAGGACCACCACAATCTTTGGTGTCTCTTGCTAGCTTTTACAAGCCTCCAAAACTTTGGAGGAAGTTCGAATGGGAGTCAAAACTCCACGCGCAAATGAACACAAAGATGAAGCACACACTATCTCTCAATGAATCTCACAAGGCACTAGTGCTAAACTCAAATGAGTAGCTCTCTTTTGCTTGTTCTCTCTTTTGTGGCACTTGTGTTGGTTGTAGTGGTCTAAATCTTATGTATAGAATGGATCAATGAATATATGTGGTTGGGAGGGCTTGAGTATGTCAACTATATGACTTGGAATGTTGCTTGGGCTCCCACCACTTGAAGTGGCCGGTTGGGGTGGTATTTATAGCCACCAACCAAAATCTAGCCGTTGGTGAAGGCTGTCTGTTCGATGGTGCACCGGACAGTCCGGTGCACACCGGACATGTCCGGTGCGACAGCCACGTCACCAAATAGCCGTTGGGGTTGGAGCTGGTCGACCGTTGGAGGCTTTGTCCTCATGTGGCACCGGACAGTCCGGTGCACACCGGACAGTCCGGTGCCTCTCTGCTCCTCTGCTCTGACTCTGCCGCGAGTACTTTTACTGTCAGAGTCGACCGTTGGCGCCGAAGTAGCCGTTGCTCCGCAGTTACACCGGACAGTCCGGTACACACCGGACAGTCCGGTGAATTTTAGCGGAGCGGCTGCCGCGCGAACCCGAGGCTGGCGAGTTCCGGAGACCGCGCTTCCTTGGAGCACCGGACATGTCCGGTGCACACCGGACAGTCCGGTGAATTATAGCGCGCCGGCTTCCGAGAATTCCCGAGGGCGAAGAGTTTGAGTTGGAGTCCTCTGGGCGCACCGGACACTGTCCGGTGCACACCGGACAGTCCGGTGCCTCCAGCCAGAGGTGGCCTCGGTTGCCTCGTTGCTCCTTTGTTGAATCCAAAACTTGGTCTTTTTATTGGCTAAGTGTGAACCTTTTGCACCTGTATAACTTGAGTACTAGAGCAAACTAGTTAGTCCAATATTTGTGTTGGGCAATTCAACCACCAAAATTATTTAGGAACTAGGTGTAAGCCTAATTCCCTTTCAAAAGTCAAAAAGGTGAGCCATTTATTTAAGGTGAAAATAGATTTGATTATCTTCTGTCTATATACATTATGCACAGGGAAACTTGAACATTTGGTGCTCATGGCCCTTGGAACATGGATCTAATGTCAACAGTCATTGTGATAGTTCAACTTCTATATAACTTCATTAAAATAGTAATAACTCCTTAATGGAAAGTCAAAAAGATGATCCATTTATTGGAGGTGAAAATAGACTTGATTATCTTTCTGTCCATATGTATTATGCATGGGGAATCTTGACCATTTTGTTCTCAAGACCCTTGGAACATGGCTAATGTTTGTCACTTGTTCTCAAATGCTGTGAATCAAGAACAAGGCAACACAATTGTTAAAGATTAAAGACCTTCGTCCTCCGAAGCATTATATCCTTTCGGATATAATGATCTTCAGACGAAGGTTATGAAAGACATACCTTCATTATTCCAATATATATATATATATATATATATATATAAAGGAATACAAAGGAATAAAGGTAATAATTTCATACCAATAATTCATTCATATTTATATTCCATAAACATGTATAAATACCAATAACATTCGTATTACATTGATACCTTCTACTTGCCAGAATGTGAAGACATGAGAATGGCGCGAGAGTGATTACAACCCAGCGTGAACAGTACAGTGTTACTGTTCATCTATTTATAGGCGCGGGACGCAGCCCGAGCAAAAGTACATTTATGTCCTCAACATTTACACATGATTGTAATACAAGTTATTAAGGGCTAAGTAGTCTTTTCTTCTTTCGATCATCATCACTACTCATCGTCTTCATTGCGAGCCAAAGATGTACATCTGGTGATAGCTTCGGCATTTTGCTTTTCGAACCTGTCTTCATCTTGCGTGCCTTCGTCATAAGGGAGAAGCTTGTATCTTGAAGACGAAGTTTCCTGTAACAACTTATACTGAAAACAAATAGTTAATTATGTTTTTGAGGACCTTCGGAAGGAGAAGGCCCCCAACAGTAGTCCATCGCAATATTGCTTTGTTTCTTTGTAACAAATTTAGACTGCCACGTGAACTAAGGCCTTAAGCCAAAGGTCCGAAAAAACACCTTCCCTTCGCTAGAATAGCGAATTTCACTGACCTGCGGGACCCACCGAACTGTGGGGGTCTAATCATATAAATAGGAGCTTATATTGTGGGTATTTTTCGTGCTATTTTAGTTGGTTACATTGCGCTCGTCATTTTAACCTTTCTTGACTCGTCGAGTTCAATTAGATTTCGAGCTTCAGCATTTCAACAACCATCGACTTAATGGCTGATGAGAAGAAGATTGTCGATCCGACGCTAACTAGGTTTTATGAAGCTATGGAGAAAACCAACGCAGAGAAGATTGCACATGAGATGCTAGCTAGGATATCTAAAGATTCTAGTGATAGTGAAAGCTTCGATGTGGAAAGCGAGAACGAAGATGCCGAAGATCGGCCATGGAGACCGAGTCATGTTGTCTTTGGAAGATCAACTATTAAACAAGGACAAATTGATGCAATGAGGGGGAGGTACTTTCGTGATATCTCCATTGTGAGAGCTGGAGGGGAAGATAACGTTCCACTTCTCGAAGCTGACAAAGTGGTAGTTTACAAAAGCTTCATGAAAGCCAGGCTTTGGTTTCCCCTGGACAAATTGTTGGTAGAGGTTCTAAAAACCTTTGAGATTTACCTTCACCAACTTACTCCCGAAGCCATCATCAAAGTGGGGATCTTTATATGGGCCATGAGGAGCCAAGGACTTGAACCAGATGCAAAATGCTTCTGCAACATCCATGAGCTGTCTTATGAGACAAAGGCTACCAGAAAGGAGTAGTACCACAACAACTTTGGGTGTTACAACTTTATGCCTCGCTCTGAGGCTAGTTACCTAGTTCCCACATTTCGGAAGAGGTGGCCAGGCTCTTGGATGCAGGAGTGGTTTTATGTGAAGAATGACCTGAGTGAGAGGGAGGATATTAAGGGGATCATTCAACGTCCTATATGGTCTCACTTCGGCATTAGGAGGCCATCCACTGCCCTTAGGAACGATATACAAGCATGCCAGACGATTTTCAATATAGTGTGTACTTACATAGGCATAAGGGACTTAGTCCAGGAGCACATTGCTTATAGAGTGTGGCCACTTTCAAATGGGTGGGAGATGCCGAAGGAGGCTGCTGATGGCTCTAGCCAAGGTGGTTTAATCTACCTGAAGTACACCTTCAGATACAGGAGCCAGTTTGATGAGCCAAATGATGACTGTCTAGATGCCATTGAAGCAACCAGTGATGAATTGCTTGGAGCCTACTCGAAGGCTGAAGATGATGCCATGACTATGGCCTTTGAGGCTCGAGGCAAAAAGAGGCTGAATAGGGTGTTTGATGTCATTGGATTTGTATATCCAGACTACAGTTATCCTTCGTGGAAGCAAGGAAAGAAAAGAAAGACTGCTACTTCGGTGACTTCTAGCGCACTGAGGTCAAAGAAGGTTAAGTTTTGATGCATTGGCCCAAGCGCATTGAAACGGACAAAGTGCCAAAGCTAGTTGAAGGGTTCGCTTCTATATATGAGCCAAGTCGCTTTGTGCCTGTCGAAGCTAGTACAGAACCGGCTGAAGAGCCAAAACTGAAGAAGGCGGCAGAGCAGCTGAAGGCCCTAAGTCAACCGTGCGAGACGGAATTGCCGAAGGCATCAAGGATTCCTGCAACAACTACGAGGAAGAGGAGAATGGCCAGCGTGCAAGACGCTGTCATAGAATCTGTAAAGGAATCAACTCCTGCTTCTGCTAAAGCGCCTAGTACAGAAGGCAAAATTTTAAAGAAATCTGATGAAGCTAGTACGACACAAGCTGCTTCTAAGGCTGGACCCTCAGTTCCTGCCGAAGCAAGACCTTCGGAAACTGCACCGCTAATCTTGGAAAAAGAAGGTGCCTCTGAGAAATCTAAGTCTCCTGCCCCCGGAGCACCTGCTGAAGAATTGGAGTTCATTGTGCGACATGCTTCGGGGAAGCAACTGTCGGAGCAGATTGCCGAAGCTAGACAATATGCCAAGTATCTGAAGTACCCCTGAGGGTCCTTTATGTACAGCGACAATGATTATGATGATTTTCTCTATTGCCTGCCAGACAATAAAGAAATTTCTATCTGCCGGGAAATAATGAAGAACATGGGATACCCGAAGCTTGAACTTGGCCTATCTACAATGTCGAAGGATGATCTTGCAGATAGCCTTGCTTATAATAGCTTGAAGTTATATATACTTTTATTGTAAAATAAACTATATTCATAGCTTTTCTTATTATCGTTATGTTCTCATATATTTTTATTATTAGGGCTTGATTCTAAGTAAAGCTTTAAAGGCTCAAAAGGAAGCAGAAGACGAGAGCTGTCAAATAGCTCTTGGGAATCTTCGGTCAGAAGTCATTACATTAAGGAATGAAGCCCTCAAAAAAGATAAGATATTGCTTTCTTTAGTGAACAGGCTGAAAACTAGCGAAGCCAAGCTTAGTGCGCAAGCCAAAACTCACAAAGCCAAAGTTGATGATTTAAAGAAGAAGCTTGCAGAAACAAGCGAAAAAATTTTGAAGTTGCAATGGTGAAGCAAGAAATAAGCGAAATTGAGAAATCCAGGGCGCAAAAGAATGTCGAAGAGCTCCGCAACTCTAAAGAGAGATGCTATGAAATATCCTTGGGGTGTGCCATGGCACTCTAAAGGACAGTTTTGCAAAAGTGGGAGCATACTCTTTAGAGCAGAAATTCATCCGCAGTGACCCTGATGGTGTCGTTCAGTGGATCAGCGGAGAGGTTGAAGCCTTTGACGAAATCTTAAGTGATCAAGGAGACTTCTGCATTCGCTGGCGCACGAGGGGTCACAACGACCTTGGAAAAAAACGGTTGTGAGCATGTTAAGGCTGCAGCTCAGCCGGAGTTTGCTTTCTCGGTGGAAGACACTAAGGACCCTTCGGCTGAGGTCTCTACATTGGGCGGTAGATTCTACTCCGACGTGTGGATGAAGGGCGGTCGTGAGATAGCTGATGAAGCAATTAGAAAAAAATGAAAAAGAATCTCACGATGCTCAAGAAGAAGCTAAGCAGGCTGAAGAAGCTATTGAGCGCGCAAGGCTTATAGGTATTTTTACTGAGATTCAGCTTCAGAATTAACCAACATGTTCTTCTTTGCAGCTGAACTTTCACCACCACCGGAGCCATATAATCCTGAAGCTGACCCGACCACGAAGGAAGCATTAGACATAATAAGAATCGCTAATGAAGCTGTTGACAAAGCCATCAATAGTCTACTAAATGAAGCTGCTGAAAAATTACTAAAGGAAGATTAAATTTTTGTATGCTTGGAAGTGTAATGCTTGTGTACGACTGTCGTATTTTGAAAGAAACAAACATCAAGTATTTGTATGTATATTAATATAATATATTTCTTTGTGATGTATGAAACCTTCGTACGTACTGTTTTTGAGGTTTTGGAAAAAAACACCTTCCCTTCTTTTCATGTGTCACAAAGAAAAAGATTCTCATTATGCCCTTGTCGTCGAAGATTTACTTCGTGTAAAAGTAAGCATCTGCTAAAGGCATGACTTGTGCTGTAGTATTCCTTTTCATAATTCGATCAATTCTTTCAAAAGAGCAACTTTCGTTTGTTGCCCCACACTTTTTTGGTGAGGAATGATGTATGATGCGATGCTATGCGATATGATATGATGGTACGATGTAGAATGTTGTTTATGCCGAAAGTAAGAAACCACACGGATATAGACCCAGACTCTGCATTCCCTTGGGAACGACTTTGGAGTCTCTTCACCTTTTACTTAGGTGGTATTTCAGCTCTGCATCCCCTTAGGAACGACTTTGGAGCTAAGCTCTGTATCCCCTTAGGAATGACTTTGGAGCTTCTTCACCTTTGATTTAGGTGGTATTTAAGATCCGCATCCCCTTAGGAATGACTTTGGAGCTTCTTCACCTTTGACTTAGGTGGTATTTAAGCTCTGCATCCCCTTAGGAATGACTTTGGAGGTTCTTCACCTTTTACTTAGGTGGCATCTTTAGCTCTGCATTCCCTTAGGAACGACTTTTGAGCTTTGGAACTTACTCTGCTCTCCCTTGGGAACGACTTTTGAGCTTCAGAACTTACTCTATGCTCCCTTGGGAACGACTTTGGAGCTTCAGAACTTATTCTGTGTCCCCTTAGGAACGACTTTGGAGCTTCAGAGCTTTTTGGAAGGAAATATAAAAGCAAAAAGAATAAAAACATGACAAATTAGGGCTCTCTTTTGGCCAAAACATTGTGCCATCTTTAGTAGATATGCCTGGACTCGGGCACAGTACTGTTAACAGTGCGAGCTTCAGACTGTTCCCGAAGGTCACGTTGTTACTGAGGCCGAAGATGCCCTTCTGGTTGTTGATCATGACTTGGTGCAGGTGCTAGTGGTGTGGGTGGTGGTAACTAAGCCTAGGAAGCTTGAGAGTGACTTGCTAAAGCAGTAGAAGCCATAGGCTGTTGATTGCCTACGTACTCCGGGATATACAGAGAGTAGCATGAAGCAGTATGCAAGACCTGCTTCGGCTGATTCTGTCGTGCTTCGGCTTCAGCAATTTCCTTCTGTTTTTGGATCGTGACTTGGCACGTTCTCGTTGTGTGTCCCTTGTCCTCGCCATAGAAAAGGCAGAACAATTTCCTGGGCTGATTACTGTACCTTCCTCCACTGAAGCTTCTTCCCCCTCTGCCTCTTGGAGCTGGTGGTCTGTAAGAAGTTTGCTGCATGCCCGAAGACTGTGGGTTGTGGTGACTGCTCTGAGCATTGTTGGCCCTTTCATCGTTGGTATTGGAATTGTGGATTGACCTGACATGCCTGGGATGTAGTCTTCCTCCGAAGCCCCTAGTTATTTTAGAAAACCTGTATGCTTTCTCCCTTCTTTGGCGGATATCGTTATCAGCCCGTATGTACTCATCCATCTTCTGAAGGAGTTTCTCCAAGGTCTGTGGTGGCTTCCTTGCAAAATATTGGGCTATAGGTCCTGGCCAAAGCCCCTTAATCATGGCCTCAATAACAATTTTGTTGGGCACTGCAAGCGCTTGAGCTCTCAAACGCAGGAACATTCGGACGTACGCCTGCAGGTACTCCTCATGGTCTTGCATGCATTGAAACAAGGCCTGAGCAGTGACTGGCTTCATCTGAAAACCCTGGAAGCTGGTGACTAGCATGTCCTTCAGCTTCTGCCACGACGTAATTGTCCCTAGCCGAAGAGAGGAATACCATTTCTAGGCCATGCTTCTGACTACCATGACGAATGCCATGATAGCAGCGTTGACCCCATACAAGGATATTGTTGCCTCGTAGCTCAGTAGAAATTGCTTTGGATCCGAATTCCCATCATACATAGGTAACTGAGGTGGCTTGTAGGACGGTGGCCATGGAGTAGCCTACAATTCTGCTGCCAGAGGAGAAGCATCATCAAAAGTAAAGTTACCATGATGATAGTCGTCGTACCATTCATCTTCGTTGATTAGGCTTTCCTGACGAAGCTCCCTGTGCTGAGGCCTACGGTCCTGGTCATCTTGAGTGAGATGACGCATCTCCTCAGCTGCTTCGTCAATCTTCTTCTGAAGGTCGGCCAGCCGAAGCATTTTCTCCTTTTTCCTCTGTACTTGCTGGTGGATTGCATCTAAGTCCCTGATCTCTTGGTCAAGCTACTCCTCATGAAGCGTTGGGCTAGTGGCCTTTCTCTTCTGGCTCCTAGCCTCTCGCAGGGAGAGTGCGTCCTAATTTGTGTCCAGTGGCCGCAGGGCATCCCTTCGCACTGTTGCCTTCTTCGGCGGCATGACGAATGTGAATGCTTGCCGAAGATTGTGGAAGTGAGTTCACCGGAGGTGGGCACCAATGTTGGTCACTTGTTCTCAAATGCTGTGAATCAAGAACAAGGCAACACAATTGTTTAAGATTAAAAACCTTCGTCCTCTGAAGCATTATCTCCTTTCGGATATAATGATCTTCAGACGAAGGTTATGAAGGACATACCTTCATTATTCCAATATATATATATATATATATAAAGGAATACAAAGGAATAAAGGTAATAATTGCATACCAATAATTCATTCATATTTATATTCCATAAACATGTACAAATACCAATAACATTCGTATTACATTGATACCTTCGACTTGCTAGAAGGTGAAGACACGAGAATGACGCGAGAGTGATTACAGCCCAGCGTGAACAGTACGGTGTTACTGTTCATCTATTTATAGGCGCGGGACGCAACCCGAGCAAAATTACATTTATGTCCTCAACATTTACACATGATTGTAATACAAGTTATTAAGGGCTAAGTAGTCTTTTCTTCTTTCGATCATCATCGCTACTCATCGTCTTCATTGACTAGGATGTCCGCATTATCCCTCTTAAAAAATAGTCTTCCTCCACACTTCAGTTCTAAAGAATGGAGAGAGATCTACAATATTGAAGGTTTTGCTCACACCATACTTGCTTGGAAGATCAATCTCACATGTATTATTATTGATTGTTAGGCTATGTCCATCAATACCCATATGGTTACCCAAAACACTGTTTTGCACTATAGACTGCACTGTTTGTAGAGTGGAGTTTGAAAATGAGAATATGGATAGGTAAGCTGGTAGAGATAGCCTTAGAGCACTTTAAAAGGACCATCAGCCTGTGGTTGCAACTTAGACTTGTGTTGCTTCGGAAATCGTTCTTTATGTAGGTGGATCCAAACAACTTGTTCATGTTCGAATACAATATTTTTGACCCTTGTTGGCATAGTTCACATTTGTGTTGGTCAACTTCTCAATGTTTGTTTCAACATCTTCATGAATGTTCTTAAAAAGGTCAACATGTTTACTTGCATCAAGGTTGACATGCTCATGTAAGGGCAAAGGCAAAAGTATGATGGGAGCGGCAAGATTGAAACCATATAAATTTGAAAAGGAGAAAATTTTGTGGGTGAACGTACCACCCTGTCGTATGCAAATTCTACAAGAGATAAACTTTCTTTCCACATCTTTGAATTATCCTTGAGTACTGCATGCAATAACATAGATAATGTGTGATTTACTACTTTAGTTTGGTCGTCCATCTGTTGGTGGCATGTTGTAGAAAAAGTAAATGTGTGCCCAACTTGCTGCCACAATGTTTTCCAAAAGTAGCTCAGGAACTTAGTGTCACGATCAGAATCAATAGTTCATGGTACTACATATAGTCATACAATTTTTATAAAAAAATAAATCAACAGTTTGTGAAGCATCATCGCTCTTATGATAGGGAATAAAATGAGCCATTTTGCTAAAACGATCAACAATAATACAAATTGGGTCCCTTTTACTCTTAGTCTGAGGTTGAAAGTCGCCTAGAGGAGGGTGAATAGGTGAAACTTGAAATTTACAAACTTTAAACACACACTATGCTCGGGGTTAGTGTTAGAAATAATTCAGAGTGCGGAAGATAGTTCTCCTTGCCAAGAACTGCTCAATCAATGTGGATAATTTTGGGAGCAAACTCAAATCAATATGAGCAAGGGAACTTTAGAGAGAGGAAAGAGGATTGGTTACAAAGAACCTAGTCCCCATTAAGGAGGCCACAAAGGCTAGGTCTATTCCAACCCTTTCCCTCTCTCAATTGGTCACACAGACCGGTTGAGTGCTTCTCCTTAATCACTTGGGTCACTAAGATCCCGCAAGGATCACCACACACTTAGGTGTCTCTTGCTAGCTTTAAAAAGCACTTAGAGAATAAGAATGAGAAGGATAAAGCAATCCAAGCAACAAGAGCAACAAAAGAACACAAAACACCCTTTCTCAAGTCACTAAGCAATTGAGTTGATTTGAAGGCTTGGAGAGGATTTGATCTATTGATTGTGTCTTGGAGTATAGTCTTTTGCTCTTGTATTGAATGTTGAGTTCAGAAAACTTGGATGGCATGAATGGAGGTGGTTGGGGGGTATTTATAGCCCCACCCCCTATTCTAGTCGTTGTTGTCGATGACACACCGGACAGTCCGGTGGTGCACCGGATAGAGTACTGTTCACTATCGGGTGCCTGCCACGTCAGCAGACCATTGGGGTTTGGAGCGGTTGACCGTTGAAGTCCTTTGTCTTCTTGTTACGGACAGTCCAGTGGCACACCAGACATGTCTGGTGTGTTCTGACTTCGCAGTTCAGACATGTCTGGTGCGTTCTGACTTTTGACTTCGCAGTTCATGCAGTTGTCCGTTGAGCGCAGGTGACCGTTGCTCCATTGGCTCACCGGACATGTACGATGCACACCGGATAGTCTGGTGAATTATAGCGGAGCATCTCTGTCGGCGTTTCGAGACCGGGGGGTCCCTAAGCCGACGAGTGAGTGTGCCGCGTGCCCCAGCCCAGATGGGTCGAGCGCGTGGGCGAGCGCGAAGGGGGGAGAGCGAGGTGGCCGGAGCCGGGTCGTGAGGGAGGCGGAGATGCCGCGGCCTTCGTGTTCGTCCCGCGCCTAGGTCGGGTGCGCTTGCAGTAGGGGGTTACAAGCGTCCACGCGGGTGAGGGGAGCGAGCGGCCCCAAGAGAGCGCCTGCCCCTGCCCTCGTTCCCGCGGGGCCAACCTTCTCTAAGAAGGCCCTGGTCCTTCCTTTTATAGGCGCAAGGAGAGGATCCAGGTGTACAATGGGGATGCAGCAGAGTGCTACGTGTCTAGCGGGGGAGAGATAGCGCCCTGGGTACATGCCAATGTGGCAGCCGGAGAGAACTTGGCACCCAGCTGGTGTGGTGTCGTGGCTGTCGGAGGAGTAACAGAGCCTGGTGGAGGGACAGCTGTCGGAATAGTTGGGCTCTTGCTGACGTCCCCCCGCTTCCGTAAGGGAGCTGAGAGCCGCCGTCGTCATGGGTCTAGCAGGGCGCCATCATTGCCTATCTGGCGGAGCTAGCTAGATGGGACGTCGGTCTTGTTCTCTGCGGCCCAAGTCGGCTCGGGGTAGGGTGATGATGGCGCCTCCTGTTGACGTGGCGGACTTGTGCCCTAGGTCGGGCGACGTGGAGGTTCCTCCGAGGCCGAGGTCAAGTCTGTCTTCCATGGCCGAGGCCGAGCCCGAGCTCCTGGGTCGGGCGAGGCGGAGGTCGTTCGGCAGAGACCAGGGCGGAGTCCGAGCCCTGGGTCGGGCGAAGCGGGGTTCGTCGTCTTCCGGGGCCTTAGCCCGAGTCCGAGCCCTGGGTCGGGCGGAGCGGAGTTCGCCGTCTTCCGGGGCCTTAGCCCGAGTCCGAGCCCTGGGTCGGGCGGAGCGGAGTTCGCCGTCTTCCGGGGCCTTAGCCCGAGTCCGAGCCCTGGGTCGGGCGGAGCGGAGTTCGCCGTCTTCCGGGGCCTTGGCCCGAGTACGAGCCCTGGGTCGGGCGGAGCGGAGTTTGCCGTCTTCCGGGGCCTTAGCCCGAGTCCGAGCCCTGGGTCGGGCGGAGCGGAGTTCGCCGTCTTCCGGGGCCTTAGCCCGAGTCCGAGCCCTGGGTCGGGCGGAGCTTCCTATGGCGCCTTTGGCAAGGCCTGGCTGCCTGTCAGTCTCACTCTTTGCGTTAAATGCCCCTGCGACTTGGTCGATCGGCGCGGTGATTTAGTCAGGGTTGCTTCTTAACGAAGGCAAGGCCTCGGGCGAGCCGGAGATGCGTCTGCCGTAAAAAAGGGGGCCTTGGGCGAGACGGAAACACCTCAGGGTCGGCTGCCCCTGCCCGAGGCTAGGCTCGGGCGAGGCGCGATCGAGTCGCTCGTACGGACTGATCCCTGACTTAATCAAACCCATCAGGCCTCTGCAGCTTTATGCTGATGGGGGTTACCAGCTGAGAATTAGGCGTCTTGAGGGTACCCCTAATTATGGTCCCCGACAGTAGCCCCCGAGCCTCGAAGGGAGTGTTAGCACTCGCTTGGAGGCTTTCGTCGCACTTTTTTGCAAGGGGACCAGCCTTTCTCGGTTGCATTTTGTTCCAGTGGGTGCGCGCGAGCGCACCCGCCGGGTGTAGCCCCCGAGGCCTCGGAGGAGTGGTTTCACTCCTTCGAGGTCTTAATGCCTTGCGTAATGCTTCGGCTGGTCTGGTGGTTCCCTCATGCGAACAGGCCGTAGCCCGGGTGCACTGTCGGGGCCCAAGTTCTCGGGCTGATATGTTGACGCTGTCAACGGTTTGGCCGGAGCCGGGTTTGCGAGAGCAGCCCCCGAGCCTCCGCACAGGGCGAGAGGGCGATCAGGGACAGACTCGGCTTTTTTACATACGCCCCTACGTCGCCTTTCCGCAAGGAGGAGGGGGGAGAGCGCCATGTTACCCTCGATGGGCACCGAACATGGTGTCTCCGGTGAGCTGCAAGCGGGTAATCCGAGTGGACGTCCGTGCCCCGTTCGTTGGGGGTCGGCTAGGGGCCCGGAGGCACGCCCAAAAGTACCTGCGGGTGATCTGCCGGACCCGGTCCCCTGGCAACGGGGTCCGAGGGCTCGTTGCCTCCCTCCGATGGGATTCCGTTACAGGATCGTTCCCGCTGGTCTCGGAAATGTCCTAGGGTACCTCGGGAGCGCAGCCCGAGCCTTGGTTATGTATCGAACGTACCCCTGGTCATCCCTCGCTCGGTGTCTGAGGCGACTGTGAACCCTTCGGGGGGCCAGCCTTCGAACCCCTGATCAGTAATGGGCGCGGAGCCCGAGTAGCCTGAGGCGGCCGTGGAACCTTTCGGGAGGCCGACCTTCGAACCTCTGACCAGTAGTGGGTGTCGGGCCCACGCGATCTGAGGCGGCTGTTGAACCCTTCGGGGGGCCAGCCTTCGAACCCCTAATCAGTATGGAGGCTCGGAGCCTAGTTCCTTCACGGGGAAGGATCCCTTTGGGGGTATACCCTTTCCCGGTCCCTGTTGCAAGAGATAGAGAAAGAGGAAAAAGGGAAAAAAGGATACGAATTTGAACGACGCGGCGTACCTTTTTCGGCGCGGTTATTTTGGCGAAGGCGAAGCGTCGCCAGCTGCTCCTGCCAGAAGCGCCGCCTGTCCAGCCGCGGAGTCAATGCGCCGGGGTGAGTAGTTGGCGAGGCTGCCGTTGCGTGTGCGCGAGCCGTTCGAGGGACGGGTCACGGGCGCGTCGTCTTTACACCGTGAGAGGGGGTTCTCTTGCTGCCTCCGGATGGGACGTGAGCTTGGCTGACGTCGTGACCGCTGCTCCCGCGCGCCTGCCACCGTTATTACTGCCGGCCTACTTTTGACCGCGTTTGACCGCTGCGTCAGGCTGGCGCTGCTGGGTCGCGCGCTGGGTCACCTCGGGTCGCGGTATCGGTTCCGCAATCGAGGAGGTGCGGTGGTGGCGCAAGTGGTACAGTTGCTTGCATGCAGCATCCGGCGCGCCGGTCGCGCGACGCGTGGGCTTAGGCCTCCGCGCTGGCAGGTTAGGAGTCGGAGAGGCGCGGCCACTTGGCGTGGTTGCATGCCGTCTGCATGGCTGCCTGCCCCTTTTGCCCGTTGGCCTAGGCAAAAGCGGAGGGTCGCTTGTAACCGCTGGGTGGTTGCGTGCGCCGTGCGCGGCGGTTTGGCTTCTTCTGCTCGGAGCCGGTCTTGTATGACATGCGGGACCCAGCCCCCGCGCCACAGGGGAGGGCTTTGGAGGCGTGTTGGAGAAGACTCGGCCCACGACGGTTGGGGGCACAAGCAGGGAGAGTCGCCTTTAAAAGGAGGGCGACCCCTTCCGTAAGGCGACCATGCCTTCTTCCTCCCTTATGCATCGTGTCTTTCCACCTTTCAAGCCCCCGGATGGGGGAAACCGCCGTCTTTTCGCCCCATCGTTGGAGGAACGCAACTCCGTGGGAGTTGGTACCTTTCAGCCATCGTTCGGCTTCAAGGATTTTCATCATGCAGCCCGGCTGCACCCCTCCACCAGCGGTCACCCAAGATGGTGACCTCCAGTTTAGTGGTGGGGGAAAGCGAGCCGGGCTGCGGCCTCTGCCCCTCCCTCAGCCTCAAGGATTTTCATCACTAGTGCTGGGGAGGGGAGTGTGCCGAGTTGGGGTTGGTCCCTGCGTGGGCGGCGGCCCGCTCCTTCCCTCAGTGATCGGGGGGAAGGGCGGGAGTCGTCCGTGGCGCTGACAGCTGCACCGTGCCCGGCTCTCTGAGCCGAGCGGTTTCGGAGCCGCTCCCGGTGCCGCCTCCCGCCACGGCAGCTGGAAGAGGTTCTTCCGCCGGCGCGACAGCCAAGGTTGGCCATGGACCGACCTCCAACTCTACGGTCTTCTGCCCGTCCTTGCCTCTCGAGTTTTGGCAAGGGCGGGGGCCTCCTAGCAGCAGCATCCGCCCTGAGGTCATCACTGCTGCTGTTCGGCCCCCCGGGGCAGGAGTCTTCATCGTCGCTGCTGTCGGGGCGGGCGATGACATGCCGTTCGTCGGTCTTCTGTTGCTCCGCAGGCCCACCCCTATCGAGTTGGGTTGTTCGTACCTGCGGAGGGGGAACCGGAGTTCCATTTGTAATGGCACTTTGGATGCCAGTGTTTTTTGTTCATTTTTGAGCACTAAGACTCGCCTGTTGTTTGTCTGAACCGCTTCACCAAGCATGAGTCGCCCCGCGTCAAGGTGACGAGTGAGGTATCCGTATCCCGGAGGTGTAGGAGTCCCTCGGCTCGGTCGGCCCTGCTGTCCGAGGCTCCTCTAGCTTAGTTAAAGAGACCCCTCGGCCGCTCTTCGTCGAGCCGAGGCCAGGGGTAGCGATATCAGCATGAGCAGAGGCGGAGTTGGCTCGAAAATAAAACCTGGTTGGCCGGAACCTAGCCAGGTTGTCCGTTGGCTGGATTGACGTCGGAGTTGATCAGCCGAGGCTTCGGGCCGGGCTGGCGCCCTCGGAAGATGGTTGGCCGAGGCCCCAGGGGTGACCGGCCGAGCCGCCTGCTCGGGCCGGGTTCTCGGAGAAGTCCCTGGCCGCGATTGCCCGGGCGTGGTGATGACGCCGTCTTCGGAGCAGAGACCCTCGGACCACGTCGCCGTCCGAGGCTAGGCCGGGCCTCGCCGAAGGTGCCGTCGATGCCGAGGGTGTTGCTGCCCCCTTCCAGCGTCAAGACCCGAGCCTGCAGGATCAGATTGTCTTGTAGTGTGTGCTTTGTGCGGCCGTCGAGGCCAGAACACACACCCTTGTTGCGTGTTAAAGCTGCGTCTCTCTTCCTCTTGTTTCGAGTATCTGGACTTTTTTGTCGGTAACAGGGATGTTTGTGCGAGCGAAAGTTGCTTCTCGCGGAAGGTGAGGAGTGAGGTATCCATATCCCGGAGGCGTGGGAGTCCCTCGGCTCGGTCGACCTTGCCGCTTACGCGCACTTTTACTCGTCCATGAGGCCCTATCACCGACTCGGTCGAGAAGACTCGAAGAATCGCTTCGACAGAAGGGCTTCCGAACGTAGAGATTTGTTCGATCCGCGGAGTCACCTTATCCGAACGCGAGTTACTTATCGCAGAAGGTGATGAGTGAGGTATCCGTATCCCGGAGGCGTAGGAGTCCCTCGGCTCGGTCAGCCTTGACTGCTTACGTGTACCCCGTCGTTTCCAGGACCCACTTTTCGAAGTAGTCAAAAAGCACGAAAGATATTCTGGTAAAAGAGATTTTTTTTCGAGGAAAATTTTGACGCAGAGGGGGTTTCCCCCCTTTTAGCCCCCGAGGGAGGGTCGGGCTTTGCCGAGGCGAGGCCGACCCTTCCTTGTTGACTAAACTTTGCGTGGGTGCGAGGTATATGAACAACTTGGAAACATCTTAAGGGTAGAAGCGACGTAGCTGTTGGATGTTCCAAGCGTTGCCGTAGACCTCGCCTTGACTGTTGGCCAGCTTGTACGTTCCGGGCTTCAGAACTTTGGCGATGACGAATGGCCCCTCCCAGGGGGGCGTGAGCTTGTGCCTCCCTCGGGCGTCTTGCCGCAGCCGAAGCACCAGGTCGCCCACCTGGAGGTCCCGGGGTCGGACCCCTCGGGCGTGGTAGCGTCGCAGGGACTGCTGATACCGCGCCGAGTGTAGTAAGGCCCTGTCCCGAGCCTCTTCCAGCTGGTCCAGCGAGTCCTCTCGGCTAGCTTGGTTGCTTTGATCGTCGTAGGCTCTCGTCCTCGGGGAGCCGTATTCCAGGTCCGTGGGCAAGACGGCCTCGGCCCCGTAGACCAGGAAGAACGGCGTGAAACCCGTGGCTCGGCTCGGCGTCGTCCTCAGGCTCCAGACCACCGAGGGGAGTTCCTTCATCCATCGCTTGCCGAACCTGTTGAGGTCATTGTAAATCCGAGGCTTGAGCCCTTGTAGAATCATGCCGTTAGCACGCTCTACTTGCCCATTCGACATGGGATGAGCTACGGCAGCCCAGTCCACCCGGATGTTGTGGTCCTCGCAAAAATCCAAGAATTTTTTGCCGGTGAACTGGGTGCCGTTGTCGGTGATGATGGAGTTCGGGACCCCGAAGCGATGGATGATGTTGGTGAAGAACGCCACCGCCTGTTCGGACCTGATGCTGTTCAGGGGTCGGACCTCGATCCACTTGGAGAATTTGTCGACGGCGACCAGCAGGTGCGTGTAGCCCCCGGGCGCCTTTTGCAGAGGGCCGACGAGGTCCAGACCCCACACAACGAAGGGCCAGGTGATGGGTATCGTCTGCAGAGCCTGAGCGGGCAGGTGGGTCTGCTTCGCATAGAATTGGCACCCTTCGCAGGTGCGGACGATTCTAGTGGCGTCAGCCACCGCCGTCGGCCAGTAGAAGCCTTGCCGGAAAGCATTCCCGACAAGGGCTCGAGGCGCTGCGTGATGGCCGCAAGCCCCCGAGTGTATCTCTTGCAGGAGTTCCTGACCTTCGGCGATGGAGATGCACCGCTGGAGGATGCCCGAGGGGCTGCGGTGGTAAAGCTCCTTCTCATCGCCCAGCAAGACGAACGACTTGGCGCGTCGCGCTACCCGCAGTGCCTCGGCCTGGTCGAGGGGTAGCTCTCCTCGGTGGAGATATTGCAGGTACGGGGCCTGCCAATCTCGATCAGGCGTGACCCCGCTTCGCTCCTCTTCGATGCGCAGCGCCTCGTCCTCGGGGGCCGAGGGTTCCTCGGGTTGAGCCGAGGATGGCTCGGGCTGGGCCGAGGTCCCCTCGGACGGGGCCGAGGGCGCCTCGGGCTCGGGCGTGTCGCTGATCTTGACGGAGGGTTGGTGCAGATCCCGGGAGAAGACGTCCGGGGGAACCGTCGTTCGCCCCGAGGCTATCTTTGCCAGCTCGTCCGCAGTCTCGTTGTAGCGCCGGGCGGTGTGGTTAAGCTCGAGCCCGTAGAACTTGTCTTCCAGGCGTCGAACCTCATCACAGTAGGCCTCCATCTTCGGGTCGCGGCAGTGGGAGTTCTTCATGACTTGGTCGATGACGAGCTGCGAGTCGCCGCGAGTGTCGAGGCGTCGGACCCCTAGCTCGATGGCGATTCGCAACCCGTTGATCAGAGCTTTGTACTCAGCCACATTGTTGGACGCCGGAAAATGGAGGCGTAGCACGTAGCGCAGGTGTTTCCCGAGGGGCGAGACGAAGAGCAGGCCCGCGCCGGCTCCCGTCTTCATCAGCGACCCGTCGAAAAACATGGTCCAGAGCTCCGGTTGGATCGGAGCCGTCGGCAACTGTGTGTCGACCCATTCGGCTATGAAGTCCGCCAGTACCTAGGACTTGATGGCCTTCCGAGGGGCGAACGAGATTGCCTCGCCCATAATTTCCACCGCCCACTTCGCGATCCGTCCCGAGGCCTCTCGGCACTGGATGATCTCCCCCAGGGGGAAGGATGACACCACAGTTACCGGATGAGACTCGAAGTAATGCCGCAACTTTCGCCTCGTCAGGATCACTGCATACAGCAGCTTCTGAACTTGTGGGTAGCGGATCTTGGTTTCGGACAGCACCTCGCTGACGAAGTAAACTGGCCTCTGAATGGGCAATGCATGCCCCTCTTCTTGCCTTTCGACCACGATCGCGGCGCTAACCACCTGAGTGGTAGCGGTGACGTAGACCAAGAGGGCTTCTCCATCAGCTGGGGGTACCAAGACGGGCGCCTGGGTGAGGAGCGCCTTCAGGTTCCCGAGAGCTTCCTCGGCCTCGGGAGTCCAAGTGAAGCACTCGGCCTTCCTTAAGAGACGGTACAGGGGCAGGCCTCTTTCGCCGAGGCGCGAGATGAAACGGCTCAAAGCCGCGAGACATCCCATGACCCTCTGTACGCCTTTTAAGTCCTTGATGGGCCCCATGCTGGTGATGGCTGCGATCTTCTCCGGGTTGGCTTCGATGCCCCGCTCGGAGACGATGAATCCCAGGAGCATGCCTCGGGGCACCCCGAAGACGCACTTCTCGGGATTGAGCTTGACGCCCTTCGCCTTGAGACACCGGAATGTCACTTCAAGGTCGGAGAGAAGGTCGGAGGCTTTCCTTGTCTTGACTACGATGTCATCGACGTAGGCCTCGACCGTGCGACCAATGTGTTCGCCGAACACATGGTTCATGCACCGCTGGTACGTTGCACCCGCGTTCCTCAAACCGAACGGCATGGTGACATAACAGTACATGCCGAAGGGCGTGATGAAAGAAGTCGCGAGCTGGTCGGACTCTTTCATCTTGATTTGATGATACCCTGAGTAGGCATCGAGGAATGACAGGGTTTCGCACCCAGCAGTGGAATCCACGATTTGATCGATGCGAGGTAGAGGGTAGGGAACCTTCGGACATGCTTTGTTGAGACCAGTGTAGTCTACACACATCCGCCATTTCCCCCCTTTCTTCCTCACAAGCACAGGGTTGGCAAGCCATTCGGGATGGAACACCTCTTTGATGAACCCTGCTGCCATCAGCTTGTGGATCTCCTCGCCTATCACCCTGCGCCTTTCCTCGTCGAATCGGCGCAGAGGCTGTCTGACCGGTCGGGCTCCGGCCCGAATATCCAGCGAGTGCTCGGCGACATCCCTCGGTATGCCGGGCATGTCCGAGGGACTCCACGCAAAGACGTCGGCGTTTGCGCGGAGAAAGTCGACGAGCACTGCTTCCTATTTGGGGTCGAGCCTAGAACCGATCCGGATCTGCTTGGAGGTGTCGCCACTGGGGTCGAGAGGGATGGCCTTAACCGTCTCCGCTGGCTCGAAGTTGCCGGCGTGTCGCTTCACGTCCGGCACCTCTTGGGAGAGGTTTTCCAGGTCGGCGATGAGGGCCTCGGACTCGGCGAGGGCCTCAGCGTACTCCACGCACTCCACATCGCATTCGAACGCGTGTTTGTACGTGGGGCCGACAGTGATGACCCCGTTGGGGCCCGACATCTTGAGCTTCAGGTAGGTGTAGTTGGGGATGGCCATGAACTTCGCGTAGCATGGCCTTCCCAATACTGCGTGGTAGGTTCCTCGGAACCCGACCACCACGAACGTCAAAGTCTCCCTTCGGAAGTTGGAGGGTGTTCCGAAGCAGACAGGAAGGTCGAGCTGTCCGAGGGGCTGGACGCGCTTCCCGGGATTGATCCCGTGGAAGGGCGCAGCGCCTGCTCGGACGGAGGACAAATCGACGCGCAGGAGCCTGAGGGTCTCGGCGTAGACGATATTGAGGCAGCTGCCCCCATCCATCAGGACCTTGGTGAGCCTGACGTCGCCGATGATGGGATCGACGACGAGCGGGTACTTCCCCGGGCTCGGCACGTGGTCAGGGTGGTCATCTTGGTCGGAGGTGATGGGCTTGTCGGACCAGTGCAGGTAGACTGGCGCCGCCACCTTCACCGAGCAGACCTCCCGACGCTCTCGCTTGCGATGCCGAGCCGAGGCATTCGCCGCATGCCCTCCGCAGATCATGAAGCAGTCGCGGACCTCGGGGAACTCTCCTGCTTGGTGATCTTCCTTTTTGTCGTCGTCGCGGGCCCTGCCACCCTCTGCGGGTGGCCCGGCCCTGTGGAAGTGGCGCCGAAGCATGACGCACTCCTCGAGGGTGTGCTTGACGGGCCCCTGATGGTAAGGGCACGTCTCCTTGAGCATCTTGTCGAAGAGGTTGGCACCTCCGGGGGGCTTCCAAGGGTTCTTGTACTCGGCGGCGGCGGCGACAAGGTCTGCGTCGGCAGCGTCGCGTTTCGCTTGCGACTTCCTCCTGCCTTTCTTCTTGGCGCCGCGCGGAGTAGACGCCTCGGGAGCATCCTCCGACGGGCGGCCCTGGGGCTGCTTGTCCTTTCGGAAGATGGCCTCGACCGCCTCCTGACCGGAGGCGAACTTGGTGGCGATGTCCATCAGCTCGCTCGCCCTGGTGGGGGTCTTGCGACCCAACTTGCTCACCAGGTCACGGCAGGTGGTGCCGGCAAGGAACGCGCCGATGACATCGGAGTCGGTGATGTTGGGCAGTTCGGTGCGCTGCTTCGAGAACCGCCGGATGTAGTCCCGAAGAGACTCTCCCGGCTGTTGCCGGCAGCTTCGGAGGTCCCAGGAATTCCCGGGGCGCACGTACGTGCCCTGGAAGTTGCCGGCGAAAGCTTGGACCAAATCCTCCCAGTTGGAAATCTGCCCCGGAGGCAGGTGCTCCAACCAAGCGCGAGCAGTGTCGGAGAGGAACAGGGGGAGGTTGCGGATGATGAGGTTGTCGTCGTCCGTTCCACCCAGTTGACAGGCCAGGCGGTAGTCCGCGAGCCACAATTCCGGTCTTGTTTCCCCCGAGTACTTTGTGATAGTAGTCGGGGTCGGAATCGGGTCGGTAACGGCGCCCGTCGAATGGCCCGGTTGAAGACCTGCGGACCGGGTGGTTCGGGCGAGGGACTCCGATCCTCCCCGCTGTCGTAGCGTCCCCCACGCCTAGGGTGATAGCCTCGGCGCACCCTTTCGTCGAGGCGGGCCCGACGATCGCGATGAGGGTGCTCGTCGCCGAGGTGGCCCGGGGCCGCAGGCGCGGTGTTGCGCGTGCGCCCGGTGTAGACCGAGGCTTCCCGCATGAGTCGGGAAGTCGCGGCACGAGGTTCTGAGGGGTACCCCTGCCTTCGGGAGGCAGAGCTCTCGGCCCGCCGGGCCGCAACGCCTTCCAGGAGATGCTTGAGCTCTCCCTGGATTCGCCGACCCTCGGTGGTTGATGACTCCGGCATCGCACGGAGGAGCATCGCCGCGGCTGCCAGGTCCTGACCGGTTCCGCCGGATGCGGGTGGCGGCCTGTCCCTGGCATCGTTGGCGATGCGGTGCTGGAGACCCTAGGGCGGGTGACGTATTTCTCCGGCCGGGGGCTGGCTCGCCCATACCTGCCCGACGTCCCGGCGGATCGACTCGAGCGCTCCTGCCCCCTCGTCGAGCCCGGCCTGCGCCCCACGGACTTGCTCGAGCTGTGGGTCGTGACCCCCCGCCGGAACGGGGACCACAGCTAGCTCCCGCAGGATGTCGGCGCGAGGCACTAGCCTAGGGGGATCGCCATCCTCCGGCATGCCGAGACGGCTGCCTCCGGAGGGATCCCCTAGCTCGACGTGGAAACATTCGCGGCTCGGGCCGCAGTCCTTGTCATCAAGGCTGCGGCTGCCGTTGGAACAGAAGGAGAGGCAATAGTTGCATGCGGTCATGAAGTCCCGCATGGCACTGGGGTTGCCAGATCCAGAGAAATCCCAGAGGATGCTGGGGTCGTCATCTTCCTCGGACCCAGAGGGCCCGTAGGTCGAGACGCCCGTCAATCGGTCCCAAGGCGACCGCACACGAAACCCAAAAGGGGTTGCACTCGCCTTAACGTGAGCGCCCGCCAGAGCGAGGTCGCTAGGCGGGTTGAGGTCGAGTCGAAATGACGAAGGATGGGGATCAGTCGGTACCTTTTTGTCGACGAGGAGCGACGAGGTCACATCGGGGGCTGATCGCGCCGTCGTCTTGGGTACGAGGGCGACGTCCTGCAGGCCCTCCATGATCGTGCTGGCGTCGTCCACTTGCTCGGAGTCGGCGTGTTGCGGGGGGACGGCGCTCGCCTTCGCCTCAAACGCGAGGGTGACGCCCGACGCGTCCTCCGTTGGGGCACTGGGGATGTCGATTCGCTCGACAGTCGACGGAGCGCAGCCTCCCGCTCGGCCCTGGTTGCCCCGCCTCCTCCTCCGATGGCGAGGGAGAGGTTGGGGCGAGCTCGGATGTTGTTCTTCCCCCACGCGGGAAAGACGTCGTCGATTCCGCCGCCGGCGGGCGAGCTGTCGGCCGCCATTGTCGCCGCCGCGCGGCGGTGGAAGGAGTATCATGTCGTAGCCGCTGTCGAAAGACATGAACTCGAGGCTCCCGAAACGGAGCACCGTCCCGGGTTGGAGAGGTCGTTGGAGACTGCCCATCTGGAGCTTGACGGGAAACTGCTCGTCAACACGCAGCAGGCCCCTACCTGGCGTGCCAACTGTCGGCGTTTCGAGACCGGGGGGTCCCTAAGCCGACGAGTGAGTGTGCCGCGTGCCCCAGCCCAGATGGGTCGAGCGCGTGGGCGAGCGCGAAGGGGGGAGAGCGAGGTGGCCGGAGCCGGGTCGTGAGGGAGGCGGAGATCCCGCGGCCTTCGTGTTCGTCCCGCGCCCAGGTCGGGTGCGCTTGCAGTAGGGGGTTACAAGCGTCCACGCGGGTGAGGGGAGCGAGCGGCCCCAAGAGAGCGCCTGCCCCTGCCCTCGTTCCCGCGGGGCCAACCTTCTCTAAGAAGGCCCTGGTCCTTCCTTTTATAGGCGCAAGGAGAGGATCCAGGTGTACAATGGGATGCAGAAGAGTGCTACGTGTCTAGCGGGGGAGAGCTAGCGCCCTGGGTACATGCCAATGTGGCAGCCGGAGAGAACTTGGCACCCAGCTGGTGTGGTGTCGTGGCTGTCGGAGGAGTAACGGAGCCTGGTGGAGGGACAGCTGTCAGAATAGTTGGGCTCTTGCTGACGTCCCCCCGCTTCCGTAAGGGAGCTGAGAGCCGCCGTCGTCATGGGTCTAGCGGGGCGCCATCATTGCCTATCTGGCGGAGCTAGCCAGATGGGACGTCGGTCTTGTTCTCTGCGGCCCAAGTCGGCTCGGGGTAAGGTGATGATGGCGCCTCCTGTTGACGTGGCGGACTTGTGCCCTAGGTCGGGCGACGTGGAGGTTCCTCCGAGGCCGAGGTCGAGTCTGTCTTCCATGGCCGAGGCCGAGCCCGAGCTCCTGGGTCGGGCGAGGCGGAGGTCGTTCGGCAGAGACCAGGGCGGAGTCCGAGCCCTGGGTCGGGCGAAGCGGGGTTCGTCGTCTTCCGGGGCCTTAGCCCGAGTCCGAGCCCTGGGTCGGGCGGAGCGGAGTTCGCCGTCTTCCGGGGCCTTAGCCCGAGTCCGAGCCCTGGGTCGGGCGGAGCGGAGTTCGCCGTCTTCCGGGGCCTTAGCCCGAGTCCGAGCCCTGGGTCGGGTGGAGCGGAGTTCGCCGTCTTCCGGGGCCTTGGCCCGAGTCCGAGCCCTGGGTCGGGCGGAGCGGAGTTCGCCGTCTTCCGGGGCCTTAGCCCGAGTCCGAGCCCTGGGTCGGGCGGAGCGGAGTTCGCCGTCTTCCGGGGCCTTAGCCCGAGTCCGAGCCCTGGGTCGGGCGGAGCTTCCTATGGCGCCTTTGGCAAGGCCTGGCTGCCTGTCAGTCTCACTCTTTGCGTTAAATGCCCCTGCGACTTGGTCGGTCGGCGCGGTGATTTAGTTAGGGTTGCTTCTTATCGAAGGCAAGGCCTCGGGCGAGCCGGAGAAGCGTCTGCCGTAAAAAAGGGGGCCTTGGGCGAGACGGAAACACCTCAGGGTCGGCTGCCCCTGCCCGAGGCTAGGCTCGGGCGAGGCGCGATCGAGTCGCTCGTACGGACTGATCCCTGACTTAATCAAACCCATCAGGCCTCTGCAGCTTTATGCTGATGGGGGTTACCAGCTGAGAATTAGGCGTCTTGAGGGTACCCCTAATTATGGTCCCCGACAATCTCTCTGAGAAACCCGAGAGTGGCCAGCTCGCAAGGTGCTCGGCCTCCGGTGCACACCGGACACTGTCTGGTGCGCCACTGGCAGCACCATTGCTAGTCTTTGCTCCAAACTTGTTTGAGTCTCCAACTTAATTTCTTTCTTGGTTTGAGTTGAACCTTATGCACCTAAGATAAATGACAACTAGGCAAACTCGTTAGTCCACGTGGTTTGTGATGGACATCGAACACCAAAATCGATTATAGGAAATGTTTTAAGCTCATTTCCCTTTCAGTCTCCCCCTTTTTGGTGATTGATGCCAACACAAACCAAAGCAAATATAAAGTGTAGAAATGTAACTAGTTTGCAATTATGACAGATGTGCATAGGTTACTTAGATTTAAACCAATTGAAAGAATTTCTACATATGTATAAGTAAATGTGATTGCTTTCTTCCATTATAACATTTTGGACCACATTTGCACCACTTGCTTGTTTCTGCAAATCTTTTGGAAAAGTTCTTTCAAATTCTTTTGCAAATAGCCAAAGGTCTAGGAGTATGATTTCAAAAAGCATTTTCAAGATTTTGAAAATTCTCCCCCTGTTTCAAATGCTTTTCCTTTGACTAAATAAAAGCTCTCCCTGAAGAGGTTCTCCTCTTAGCTATCAAGAGGGTTTTTGCAATTGAAATGATTTCCCCTTTTGAAACAGATACCAGTTGAAATAATTTTTAAATTTGAAAATGGTGGTGCAGTCCTTTTGCTTTGAGCCTATAAATTCTCTCCCTTTGGCATTAATCGCCAAAAACGAAGAATCTTGAGAGGCCTTTAAATTCTCCCCCTTGGGGCCTATTTTATCCCCCTTTGGAAAATAAAGGATACGAGTGAAAGTTTATACCAATTGTAAGTTTATGAGTAAGGCAAAGGATAAATGATACCGATAGAGTTAGAGTGGAAGCCTTGCCTTTGCCGCATACTCTATTTCCCTTTTAATTTAAGACTAATCATAGAAATATACTTGAAAACACATTAATCTTAGCCTTGGCACAAGAAGAATAAGAAATATACATTTGTACCAAATGAAAGAGACATGATCAAAGGTATATAAATGAGCAATGTGTGTAATGTTTCAATCAAAGTTCCAAGAATCAAGGATATTTAGCTCATTCCTAAGCTCGCTAAAAGTATTTTCTTCTATTGGCATGGTAAAGATATCGGCTAATTGGTTGTGGGTGCTAACATAAGCAATTTCGATATCTCCATTTTGTTGGTGAGAGCACCTAGAGGGGGTGAATAGGTGATCCTGTAAAATTCAACACTTAATAGCACAACTTGGTTATAAAATGTTAGTACGATTATAGCCAAGTTGCTATAGCGAGAACTCTTGAGAAGAAACCAATCACAAAGAAAAGTGACACAGGAGACACGGTGATTTTATCCCGTGGTTCGGCCAAGTATAATACTTGCCTACTTCCACGTTGTGGCGTCTCAATGGACGAGGGTTGCACTCAACCCCTGTAATACCTAATTTGTAAGAGATAATATAAAAGGGAAATTATTTCCTTTATATATGTGCCCTCTATTTCCCATCACATGAGAACACCTCATTAAAAAAACAAATAATTAATAAAAGACATGCCACTAAATCGTGTATCATGCTGGATTTTATTTTGTGTGAATTTACGATAGTATAAAAATAATGTAAAAGAAAAATGTTAATGCTCAAATTAGAATTTAAGTTCCAAAAGGAACTCTGAAAATTAAGGAAAGAGAAGGGAAATACTATGCAAATGAGATAAAATAAATAAATAAATGGGGATATACTTACCTTACATTAATAAATGAATTAATACATTCTTGATCAAGGGTGAATTTCATAACCAAATTCAAATTCAAATTTGAATTGTGAATAAAGAGAGAAGAAATCAAAATAAAATAATTAAAAAAACAGAACTGTACACTTGGGTCCAATCTCCTACCGGCGGCTCAATGCTAGCTTCACCGCGCGGCCCGTCGCTCCTGCACGCGCGTCGCGACTGACCGTGGGTCCCGCCCACAGCCACACCGGTTCGCGTCGCTCGCCTCTGGCACCCGCTGACGCTGGGGTCCCACTAGTCATCCCTTATCTCCCCACAGCTGCCCACCTCGCCGTAAAAACTGCATGCCGCAACAGACGCGCCCGGCGTTGACTCCCTTTGGTAAATAAATTGGGGGCACAGATCTCTTTCCCCCCTCCACAGCCGCCAGCCCTAGCGCGTTCCTTCGCCTCCCATCACCCTCTGCTAGCGCCAACCACAGATCGGAGTCGACCAGAAGTTGGCCGCGTGGACGTCGTTGTGTGCCGCGGTCGACGGGTGTGTGACAGTGCGAGCTCAGTGCACCGGGGGTGAAGTGTGTTCGGGTCACGGTGCGTGTGGCGACTGCGACGATCCCCGTATCGTGGCCGGCGTGTTCTGCGTTGTAAGGCTTGGGCACCGACGGGGCCGCCATGGGAGTTTCACGAAGGGTGGCGTCGGGTTCCCGGTGGGCAGACAAGGTAAGTATCTGCTTTGACTGTCTCCTCCACTGCGTGTAGGTTCGTGCGAACTAGAAGATAGGGCGCGACAGGGTAGATCGGATGCTCCAGTTATGGCTACCACCGTGGTGACACTGTGCACCGCCGAACAGATGACCAGGGGAGGAAGAAAGGGGTAAGTCCGTTGGATTTTGACCCAACGACTAAGATTAGATCGGGTTCAAATTAGATGGGCTCGTTCGATCTGAATGGCTAGGCCCTGTCAAGGACGTGGAACCTCCTCGGCCACGGATCTCGTATCCGAGGGCCTTGAGGGCGTACCCATTCGTAAAGCTGTATGATTTAATCTTGGCCGTCCACTTCACATCCAGCGGTCCAAGCGCAACGATATCCCTTCGGTCGCCATTTTGCAAAAGAGACATCCCTTTTGTCCATAATCAACCCGCAGTATCCCTCACTATGTTTTGAGTCTGTGGGGTTTTGCAGATTAAACCCCCGACTCTCTGGATTTTGATGCGTAGTCCGGATAATAAGGAAAACCACATAAATAATATCAGAAATTGATTTTCAACACAAAAATAGTTATAGAAACTTGTAAAATTCATATAAAATTTATTTTAGCTCCTTTTCAGTTCATTCCAGTTCCTATAATTTTATAACATTATTGTTTATTAAGTAGTGCCACTGTTTTGATATGAAAGTCACATTAAAAATTTATATCCTATTTAATTTTGTACAAAACATATAGAATCATTAGAAATTCATAACTCAAAATCTATGACTTCGATTTGATCCATTCAAGTTGCCTTAGTCTTGTATAAATATTTACTATGAAATAACAACATTTATTATACCATGCCTCATCATTTTATAATTAGATTTAGATGTTGGTTAGTCTGGTTAAACTGCTTATCATTATAAATTACTAGAATATGATCTATGGTCAATTTATAACTTAGATTAAAGTTGAGTTAATTATTTATAGAATAACCTCTTATATGATTTATATTAACCAATTTATAATATAGTTTAACATCTTAATCACATAAATCCTCTATAAAATCATAACTCCTTACTAGTGACTCCGATCGCAGTAGTTCTCGAGCCCGCGATCTCGTAGATTCGCGTAGATCATTATTATTCAGTTTGTACTTATGTTTGGTGTGATGTTAATTTTGTCTATATCATGTTTGTTTGTATTGCTACGACTTGCAGCGAGGTTATGAGTCACTTGAAGAGCAAGTGGTACGTGGAATCTCAAGTGCCAGGCAAGTTGTGCTAATGTTATTTAATATCACATGTTCATGCATAGGTTTAATTTTGATGGGACCCGATAGGTCACCCTAGACTGTTTATCTCTTTACCTTGTTATCCCTGAATCACATGGGTAGTTTTGCTATTGCTTTACTTGGTTTTGGGATTAATATTTCATTATATCCATGTTCCAATTACTCTGTTATGTTATTTATGTTTATGTCAAGATCATTGTATTATTGTTAATTGGAACATGGAGCTTAACTTGAGAAACACGTGCCACCACAAGGGAGGAATGGGACCCCTTGGCTAACTAATTAGGAAAGCTAGTGGAAGACTACCTTACCTAAAAGGGGCAAGGGCAGTAGGGGAGTTGCATGCAAGGAGGTTCTCGGGTTGATTTTACTGCGATGGCGGTCAGACGGGGGATTCTTGCAAGTGCTCTTCCCATAAACTGTAGCAGGTTTTTGGAAGCTAGTGGAACTTTGTAAAGGCCTCATAGTGGATCCCTAGCCATTCATCTTGGTAGTGTCTAAGGGTCTAGCTAACCCTGACAACATGGGAAACACGACTTGTGGGTAAAGGGTACAACCTCTACAGAGTGTAAAACTGGTATACTAGCCGAGCTCACGGTCAAGAGCAGCTCAGGACTCTTGCATGATTAATTTATGGAACTTAAACTCAATTTGTCATATGCATTGCATGGGATTTGTTATTAATTTTGTTCTATTACTATTTATTATGGTTTGGTATTTACTTACTCTTAGTAATTGCTAATAAAATTTTGACCAACTTTAAAAGCAATGCTCAGCTTTAACCATTCTCTTTGGTAAGCCTTACACTTTACATGATCTCCCACCTTTAGTGAGTTCATGTCACATTATTCCCCACAAATTGTTGAGCGATGAACATGTGTGAGCTCACCCTTGCTGTCTTACACCCCCCACAGGTCAAGAACAGGTACCACTAGATGAGGTGCATGGTGGATGTTGCGCTGTGTTCGTGAGCGGTCTAGGTCGTCGTCTCCCAGTTGACTTTCTGGCGCCAAGGATGGATTTTAAATCCTGTTATATTTATCTTTTATTTTGTAAGTCTTCCGCTATGTAATAAGTACTCTGATTATATTGTGACATTTATCTCTATACACTCTGTTATTATATATGTTGTCTTCTTTGGCGCATGTATGAGATGCACCCGGCTTTGTCCCTTAAATCCGGGTGTGACAAACCCTTTCAAGTGATCCAATGATCCACTTGAATACCACGGTTTTCTTCCTTATACTTGTTTTCCCGTTTGTGAGGAATCTCCACAAGTTGGAGCCTCTCACCCTTACACAATTGATCTCAACAAAAGCACAAGAGTAAGGTAGGGAAAGAGACACATGCAAGAATCGCAGCAATCACATGCACACAAGTCAAGACGTGAGCACAAAAACACGGCGCAGGGAGTTTACAACTGAAAGAGTGCTCAAATCTCAAACAAGATGATCCGATTGCGTGGTTGTGGAGTCTAGGCGTCTTAGAATGTTCAATGGAGGCTTGGTGTAGTGCTCCATGCGCCTAGGGGTCCCTTTTATAGCCCCAAGGCAGCTAGGAGCCGTTGCAATTCCATTTGGTAGGCAATTCTTGTCTTCTGTCGGGTGGCACACCGGACAGTCCGGTACACCACAGGACATGAACAGTCCTTGTCCGGTGCCCGATCTCCTTCCTTTTCTGGCGAAGCCGACCGTTGGACCTTTGGGCCACTTGGCACACCGGACACTGTCCGGTGCACACCGGACAGTCCGGTGCAACAAAGTGACCGTTGGCACGGGCCACGTGTTGCCCGTTGATCGCGTTGCCGACCGTTGGCCACGGGCGCCGTTGGCTCACCGGAAACAGTCCGGTGCACACCGGACAGTTCAGTGAATTTTAGCCGCAGCGCCCTCGGTGAATTCCCGAGAGCGACGAGTTCGTCGCCGATCGTTGAGCACGGGCGCTGATGGCTCACCGGACAGTCGGGTGCACCACCGGACAGTCCGGTGATTTTTAGCCACGTCGCCCTCGCCGATTCCCGAGAGCAGCGACTTCACTGCTGAACCAGCCTATGCACCGGACACAGTCCGGTGCACCACCGGATAGTCTGGTGCACCACAAGCTGATCCAAGTCTTGGCTAGACTTAGCCAAACTTCTCCAATCCATTTCCACTTTTCTTTGATACTGTTCCTAGCACTTAGGGAAATATGTTAGTATCAAAAACAATTTACCAAAGGCTAGAGACATACCTTGATTCTTGATTTGCACTTCTTTAGCACTTAATACATATTAACCAAAACAATATGTGTTGGGCATCTAATCACCAAAACATTTATAGAAATGGCCCAAGGGCACATTTCCCTTTCAATCTCCCCCTTTTGGTGATTTATGCCAACACATTTAAAAGCAACTTGAAGTGCAATTCATTCTCAAAAAGTGCAAATTGAAGACCAAATTTTCTCACTTAGAATTGGCATATTTGGATCACTTTTGCCACCACTTGGTTTATTTTCACAAAACAAATTCTTTTTCCTATCTCTAAGTCAAACACACTTGTTTCGGCAAATAGAGAGATATTTCAAGAGTAAATTTGATCAAGTGCCAAAAACTCCCCCCTTTTCCCATAATCAAAATTCTCCCCCATAAGAGACCAATTTTTGCAATAAGAGGATTTTGGACAAAACACAAATTCTACCTCTAATTTTTTGAAATTCACAAGTGGTTGGCTAATCCATTTGCTTTGGCCTTAATTTCTCCCCCTTTGGCACTAAGCACCAAAACAGGATAACTTTTGGCCCTTTAACCTCATTGCCTCACCAAAATGTCAAATAAGAGCAAAAGGCAATGAGAGCACAACAAAGAACTTAGGACAAGATACATTTTATCAGAATGCAGTGGAAGCTCTTTCTATGTCCAAGTTCACTTTTCCCTTTCAATATCCCTTTGAGACTATTTCAAGAGTTTTCAAACAAACAAGTTAGTCTCAAAGGAGTCAAGTTGTAGCACATCTCCCCCTAAACATGTGCATCATTTGCATAGGGACTTGTGAGGTCCGAAGATGACTTGTACAACTTGAGCACCAAATATAAGCAATAAAAGACAATAAAGCTTAAAGTAACATGATCAAAGGCATAGAACACATGTATGCTATAGATCAATCCAAGTTACGCGAATCTAAGACATTTAGCTCACTACGCAACCTGCAAAACCTTTTCTCATCTAAAGGCTTGGTGAAGATATCGGCTAGCTGGTTCTCGGTGCTAATGTGATATATATCGATATCTCAGGAAGTGATGCCGGATCTCTATGTGCTTAGTGCGGCTGTGTTCAACAGAATTATCCACCAAGCGGATTGCACTCTTGTTATCACATAGGAGTGGGACTTTGCTCAGATTGTAGCCAAAGTCCCGGAGGGTTTGCCTCATCCAAAGTAGTTGTGTGCAACACTATCCTGCGACAACATACTCGGCCTCAGCGGTGGATAGGGCAACAGATGTTTGTTTCTTAGAGCTCCAAGGCACCAGGGACCTTCCCAGAAATTGACAAGTCCCTGATGTGCTCTTCCTATCAACCTTGCACTCGGCATAGTCGGAATCTGAGTATCCGATTAAGTTAAATGTAGACCCCTTTGGATACCAGATCCCGAAGCAAGGTGTAGAAACTAAATATATAAGAATTCGCTTAACGGCCACAAGGTGACACTCCTTGGGGTCGGATTGAAATCTAGCACACATGCATACACTTAGCATAATATCTGGTCTACTAGCACAAACATAAAGCAAGGATCCTATCATTGACCAATATGCCTTTTGATCAACGGACTTACCTCCTTTGTTGAGGTCCAGATGTCCGTCCGTTCCCATTGGTGTCTTTGCGGGCTTTGCATCCTTCATCCCAAACCTCTTGAGTAGATCTTGAGTGTACTTCATTTGGGAGATGAAGGTGCCTTCCTTGAGTTGCTTCACTTGAAATCCAAGGAAGTAGTTCAACTCGCCCATCATCGACATCTCGAACTTTTGCATCATCACCCTGCTAAACTCCTCACAAGACTTTTGATTAGTAGAACCAAATATAATGTCATCGACATATATTTGGCATACAAAAAGATCACCATTACAAGTCTTTGTGAATAGAGTAGGATCAGCTTTTCCAACCTTGAAAGCATTAGCAATTAGAAAATCTCTAAGGCAATCATACCACTCTTGAGGCTTGCTTAAGTCCATAGAGCGCCTTAGAGAGCTTGTAGACATGGTCGAGATACCTGTCATCCTCAAAGCCAGGGGGTTGTTCCACGTATACCTCCTCCTTGATTGGTCCATTAAGAAAAGCGCTCTTCACGTCCATTTGGAATAGCTTAAAGGAATGGTGAGCAACATAGGCCAATAAAATCCGAATTGATTCTAACCTAGCCACAGGAGCAAAAGTCTCCTCAAAATCCAAACCTGCGACTTGGGCATAACCTTTTGCCACAAATCGATCCTTGTTCCTTGTCACCACTCCGTGTTCGTCTTGCTTGTTGCGGAACACCCACTTGGTTCCCACAACATTTTGCCTTGGGCCTGGCACCAGGCTCCAAACTTCATTTCTTTTGAAGTTGTTGAGCTCTTCCTGCATGGCCAACACCCAGTCCGGATCAAGGCTTCTTCTACCCTGAAAGGCTCAATAGAAGTGACAAACGAGTAATGCTCACAAAAAATAGCTAAACATGAGCGAGTTGTTACTCCCTTGCTGATATCACCCAGAATCTGATCCACTGGATGATTTCTTTGGATAGTTGTTCGGACTTGAGTTGGAGGGGCCTGTGATGCTTCTTCCTCCTTATCATGTTCTTTATGTGCTCCCCCTTGATCCTGCCCTTCTTCTTGAGGTACCTGTTCATCGTCTTGAGTTGGGGGATGCACCACCATAGAGGAAGAAGGTTGATCTTGTTCTTGTAGTTCCTGTGGTCGCACATCACCTATCGCCATTGTTTGCATTGCGGCCGTCGAAACCTCATCTTCATCTACATCATCAAGATCAACTTGCTCTCTTGGAGAGCCATTAGTCTCATCAAATACAACATCGCTAGAGACTTCAACTAATATTGATGATTTGTTGAAGACCCTATACACCTTTGTATTTGAGTCATACCCTAATAGAAACCCTTCTACAGCTTTGGGAGCAAAATTTGAATGCCTACTTTTCTTTACCAAAATGTAGCATTTGCTCCCAAATACTCGAAAGTAAGAAACATTTGGTTTGTTACCGGTTAAGAGTTCATATGACGTCTTCTTGAGAAGGCGGTGCAGATAGAGCCGGTTTATGGCATGGCAGGCTGTATTCATAGCTTCTAACCAAAACCGCTCATGTGTTTTGTATTCTCCAAGCATCGTCCTTGCCATATCAATTAACGTCATGTTCTTCATTTCTACCACGCCGTTTTGCTGTGTTGTGTAGGGAGCGAAGAACTCATGCTTGATGCCTTTCGCCTCAAGATATTCTTCAACTTGTAGATTCTTGAACTCAGACCCATTATCGCTTCTTATCTTCTTCACCTTTAGCTCAAATTCATTTTGAGCTCTACTTAAGAAGCGCTTTAGGGTTCCTTGGGTTTTGGATTTATCCTGTAAAAAGAACACACAAGTGAAGCGGGAAAAATCATCAACTATAACATGACCATACTTACTTCCCCCGATGTTGAGATAGGCAACGGGGCCGAAGAGATCCATGTGTAGAAGTTCCAGTGGTCTTGATGTAGTCATCACGTTCTTGCTTGGATGAGTGCTTCCCACCTGTTTCCCTACTTGGCACGCTGCACAAGGTCTGTCTTTCTCAAAACAAACATCGGTTAGTCCTAACACATGTTCACCCTTTAGAAGCTTATGAAGGTTCTTCATTCCAACATGTGCTAGACGGTGGTGCCAGAGCCAGCCCATATTAGTCTTAGCGATTAAGCATGCATCTAGATTAGCATTCTCTTTTGAGAAATCAACTAAGTAGAGCTTGTCGTCTAATACACCCTTAAAGGCCAATGAACCATCACTCCAGAAGACAGATACATCAATATTTGTAAATAAACAATTATAGCCCATATGACACAGTTGACTTATAGACAATAAATTATACCTGAGCGATTCTACAAAAAACATATTTGATATTGAATGCTCGGTGGTGATGGCTATCTTGCCCAAACCTTTAACCTTGCCTTGATTCCCATCTCCAAAGATGATGGTGTCTTGGGAATCCATGTTCTTGACGTAGGAGGTGAACATTTTCTCCCCCCGTCATGTGGTTTCTGCATCCGCTATCAATAATACAGCTTGAGCCCCCGGATGCATAAACCTGCAAGGTAATTAAGCTTGGGTTTTAGGTACCCAACTCTTGTTGGGTCCTACAAGGTTAGTTATAATAGATTTTGGAACCCAAATGCAAGTTTTGTCTCCCTTGCATTTTGATCCCAATTTTCTAGCAACTACTTTGGCATTTTTACATGACAATACAAAAGAAGCATTACATGTTTGATACATAGTAGTTGGACCAGTGTGTACTTTCCTAGGTGTATGAGAAACAGTATGATTACGCCTAGGCCTACTCCTACCATGAACATATGTGGTGCTAGATGCAAACATAGCATGTGAATCATGATAAGTAGGTAAAGCAACATGATTATAACACTTATCATGATGAGCAACATTAGAAATTTTCTTGACATGAGCATAAAGATAAGCATGGTTCTTTTGATCATACGGGCTACTAGCCATAGGAGCCTTCCCTTTCTCTTTGTTGAGACTGGAAGCCCTTTGGCTTGTTAAGTTCTTGGTTTCTTTTCGAAAACCAAGTCCATCCTTAATTGAGGGGTGTCTACCAATGGTGTAGGCATCCCTAGAAAATTTAAGTTTCTCATAATCATCCTTGCAAGTCTTAAGTTGAGCATTAAGACTTGCAACATCATTGTTTAACTTAATGATGGTAGAGGCATGTTCATTGCAAGCATCAATATCAATATCTTTACACCTATTGTAAATAACAACATGCTCTATGGATGAACTAGCAGCATTAAATTTTTCTAGCCTAGTATTCAACTCATCATTCAAACTCTTTAGGCTAGAGATAGATTCATGACAGGTAGATAATTCGGAAGACAGTAGTTCATTCTTCTTAATTTCTAGAGCAAGAAATTTTTGAACACTAATAAATTTATCATGTTCCTCATAAAGTATATCTTCTTGCTATTCTAGAAGTCTATCTTTTTCATTAAGAGTATCAATTAATTAATTTATCTTTTCTACCTTAGATCTATCTAATCCTTTAAATAAATCACTATAATCTATCTCATCATCAGAAGATTCCTCATCGCTAGAAGAAGAATATTTAGGAGTATCTCGAATATGTACCTTTTTTTCCTTAGCCATGAGGCATGTGTGTCGTTCGTTGGGGAAGAGTGAAGATTTGTTGAAGGCCAAGGCAGCTAGTCCTTCATCATCAGAGTCGGATGAAGAACAGTCGGAGTCCCATTCATTTCCAATATGCGGTTCGCCCTTCGCCTTCCTATAGTTCTTCTTCCTTTCCTTCTTCCCATGCTTTTCTTATGCCTAGTCATTATTATTATCGGTACATTGTGCTACGAAATGACCAGTCTTACTGCATTTGAAGCAGGATCGCTTTGCCCTTGATTTGTTCTTGTTAGGCTATTCCTTGCGTCCTTTCAAGGCAGTCTTGAAGCGCTTGATGATGAGCGCCATCTCGTCCTCGTTGAGTCCGGCAGCCTCCACTTGTGCTACCTTGCTAGGTAGCGCCTCCTTGCTGCTAGTTGCTTTGAGAGCAACGGGCTGCGACTCGTAGGGAGGAAGCGGTCCGTTTAACGCATCATCTACATACCTTGCTTCCTTCACCATCATGTGCCCGCTTACGAATTTTTCGAGGATTTCCTCAGGCGTCATCTTGGTGTACTTGGGGTTCTCACGAATAAGGTTTACAAGATGACGATCAATAACAATAAATGACCTAAGCATGAGTTGGACGACGTCATGATCCATCCATCTTGTACTCCCGTAGCTTCGGTTTTTGTTGACAAGGGTCTTGAGCATGTTGTATGTTTGTGTTGGCTCTTCTCCCCTTATCATAGCAAATCTCCCTAGCTCGCCTTCCACCAGTTCCATTTTGGTGATCATGGTGGCGTCATTCCCCTCGTGAGAGATCTTGAGGGTATCCCAGATTTGCTTGGCATTGTCCAAGCCGCTCACTTTGTTGTATTCATCCCTGCATAGAGATGCTAGCAAGACAGTAGTGGCTTGGGCATTTTTATGTATTTGCTCATTTATGAATACGGGTTGTTAGTACTATCAAAATGCATTCTATTTTCAACAATCTCCCAGATACTAGGATGGAGGGAAATAAAATGACTGCGCATTTTATGACTCCAAAAAGAATAATCCTCTCCATCGAAGTGTGGGGTTTTTCCAAGTGGAATAGAGAGTAAATGGGCATTCGAATTGTACGAGATGTGAGAATAATCAAAGAAGTAATTTTGATTAACCGTTTTCTTTTTCGACGAAGAGTCTTCGTCGTCGTCATCCCTTGGTGAAGAAGAGGAGGCGTCGTTGTCGTAGGAGATGATCTTCTTTATATGCCTCTTCTTCTTTCCATCCCTCTTCTTGTGACTCGAGCCTGAGTCAGTGGGCTTGCCATCTCTTGGCTCGTTGAAGAGGGACTCCTTCTCCTTGTCGTTGCTCACCATCCCCTTACCCTTGGGATCGATCTCTTCGGGCGGTTAGTCCATTAAATGAAGAGTACGGCTCTGATACCAATTGAGAGCACCTAGAGGGGAGGGTGAATAGGTGATCCTGTAAAATTCAACACTTAATAGCATAACTTGGTTATGAAATGATAGTACGATTACAATCAAGTTGCTATAGCGAGAACTCTTGAGAAGAAACCAATCACAAAGAAAAGTGACACATGAGACACAGTGATTTTATCCCGTGGTTCAGCCAAGTAGTGGCGACCCAATGGACGAGGGTTGCACTCAACCCATTTCAAGTGATCCAATGATCCACTTGAATACCACGATTTTCTTCCTTATACTTGTTTTCCTGTTTGTGAGGAATCTCCACAAGTTGGAGCCTCTCACCCTTACACAATTGATCTCAACAAAAGCATAAGAGTAAGGGAGGGAAAGAGACACATGCAAGAATCACAGCAATCATACGCACACAAGTCAAGACGTGAGCACAAAAACACGGCGCAGGAAGTTTACAACTCAAAGAGTGCTCAAATCTCAAACACGATGATCCAATTATGTGGTTGCAGAGTGTAGGCGTCTTAGAATGTTCAATAGAGGCTTAGTGTAGTGCTCCATGCGCCTAGGGGTCCCTTTTATAGCCCCAAGCAACTAGGAGCCGTTGCAATTCCATTTGGTAGGCAATTCTTGTCTTCTGTCGGGTGGCGCACCGGATAGTCCGGTGCACCACCGGACATGAACAGTCCTTGTCCAGTGCCTGATCTCCTTTCTTTTCTGGCGAAGCCAATCGTTGGACCTTTGGGCCACTTAACACACCGGACATTGTCCGGTGCACACCAGACAGTCCGGTGCGACCAAGTGACCGTTGGCACGGGCCACGTGTTGCCCGCTGATCGCGCTGCCGACCGTTGGTCGTGGGTGCCGTTGGCTCACCAGACAGTCCGGTGCACACCAGATAGTCCAGTGAATTTTAACCGCGGCGCCCTCGGTGAATTCCAAAGAGCGACGAGTTCGTCGCCGAGCGTTGAGAGCGGGCGCTGATGGCTCACCGAACAGTCCGGTGCACCACCGGACAGTCCGGTGATTTTTAGCCACGCCGCCCTCGCCGATTCCTGAGAGCAGCGACTTCGCTGCTGAACCAGCCTGTGCACCACCGGACAGTCTGGTGCACCACAGGCTGATCCAAGTCTTGGCTAGACTTAGCCAAACTTCTCCAATCCATTTCCAGTTTTCTTTGATACTGTTCCTAGCACTTAGGGAAATATGTTAGTATCAAAAACAATTTATTGAAGGCTAGAGACATACCTTGATTCTTGATTTGCACTTCTTTAGCACTTAGTACATATTAACCAAAACAATATGTGTTGGGCATCTAATCACCAAAACATTTATAGAAATGGCCCAAGGGCACATTTCCCTTTCAGTTGGTGATCTCTCAAATAGTGATACCGGATGTCTATGTGCTTAGTGTGGCTTTATTCAACGGGAGAGGGACTTTGCTCAATTTGCAGCCATAGTCCCTAAGTGTTTGCCTCATCTAGAGTAATGTGCACAACAATGGCCTGCAACAATATACTCGGCTTCGGCGGAGTTTTGTTTCTTTGAAGCCCAAGACGCCAGGGATCTTCCCAAAAACTGACAAGTCCTTGATGTGCTCTTCCTGTCAATTTTACATCCGACATAATCAACATTGGAATACCTAATTAAATCAAAGGTAGATCCCTTGGGGTACCAAAGCCCAAACTTAGGAGTGTAAACTAGATATATTATGATTCTTTTCACGGCCATAAGGTGAACTTCCTTAGGATTTGCCCAGAACCTTGCACACATGCATACTGAAAGCATAATATCCGGTTGTGAGGCACATAAATAGAGTAAAGAACCTATCATCGACAGACATACCTTTTGATCTACGGTTTTACCTTCCGTTTCGAGGTCGAGATGTCCATTTGTTCCTATGGGTGTCTTGATGGATTTGGCATTCTTCATACCAAACTTTTTGAATATGTCTTGAATGTACTTAGTTTGGCTGATGAAGGTTCCCTCATGGAGTTGCTTGATTTGAAATCCAAGGAAGTATTTCAACTCCCCCATCATAGACATCTCAAATTTCTGTTTCATTATCCTACTGAACTCTTCATAGGACGACTTGTTAGTAGACCCAAATATAATATCATCAACATAAATTTGGCATATAAACAGGTCTTTAGCAATTGTTTTAGTGAAGCCATTAGTAGGGTCAGCTTTTCCAACTTTGAAGCCATTAGTGATAAGGAAGTCTCGCAGGCATTCATACCATGCTCTTAGGGCTTGCTTGAGCCCATAAAGCGCCTTTGAGAGCTTATAAACATGGTTAGGATACTCACTATCTTCAAAGCCGGGAGGTTGCTCAACATATACTTCTTCCTTGATAGGGCCATTAAGGAAGGCACTCTTTACATCCATTTGATACAACTTAAAGCTATGGTAAGTAGCATAGGCAAGTAATATATGAATTGACTCAAGCCTAGCTATGAGTGCGTAGGTTTCATCAAAATCCAAACCTTCAACTTGTGAATAACCTTTGGCAACAAGTCGGGCTTTGTTCCTAGTCACCACACAATGCTCGTCTTGTTTATTGTGGAATACCCACTTGGTACCTACAACATTTTGGTTAGGATGTGGAACTAAATGACCTACCTCATTCCTTGTGAAGTTGTTGAGCTCCTCATGCATTGCCACTACCCAATCTGGATCTCTTAGTGCATCCTCTATCCTGTATGGCTCAATAGAAGACACAAAAGAGTAATGTTCACACAAATGAGCAACTCAAGATCTAGTGCTTAACCCCTTGTGAATGTCACCAAGTATGAAGTTGATGGGGTGATCTCTTTGAATTGCTTAGTGGACTCTTGGGTGTGGCAGTCTTTGACCTTGAATCTCTTGATCATCTTCCTTGTCTTGATCATCTTCATATCCTCCTTGATCAATGTCCTCCTCTTGAGGTGGCTCATCGTCTTGATCTTCATCCTCTTCTTCTTGAGCCATGTCCTCTTCTTGAGTAGGTGGAGATGCTTGTATGGAAGATGATGGTTGATCTTGTGCTTGTGAAGGCTCTTCAGATTCCTTTGGACACACATCCCCAATGGGCATGTTCCTTAGTGCAATGCACAGAGCCTCTTCATCATCTAATTCATCAAGATCAACTTGCTCCACTTGGGAGCCATTAGTCTAATCAAACACAATGTCACAAGAAACTTCAACTAATCTAGTGGACTTGTTGAAGACTCTATATGCCCTTGTGTTTGAGTCATAACCAAGTAAAAAACCTTCTACTGCTTTAGGAGCAAACTTAGAATTTCTACCTCTCTAAATAAGAAAAAAGCATTTGCTCCCAAAAACTCTAAAATAATAAACATTGGGCTTTTTTACCGGTGAGGAGTTCATATGATGTTTTCTTGAGAATTTGGTGAAGGTAAAGTCGGTTGATGGAGTAGCAGGCGGTGTTAATCGCCTCTGCCCAAAACCGATCTGGTGTCTTATACTCATCAAGCATGGTTCTTGCCATATCCAAAATAGTTCTATTCTTTCTCTCCACTACACCATTTTGTTGAGGTGTGTAGGGAGAAGAGAACTCATGCCTGATGCCCTCCTCCTCAAGGAATCCTTCAATTTGAGAGTTCTTGAACTTCGTTCCATTGTCGCTTCTAATCTTTTTAATTCTCAATCCGAACTCATTTTGAGTCTGTCTTAAGAAACTCTTTAGGGTCTCTTGGGTTTGAGATTTTTCCTGCAAAAAGAATACCCAAGTGAAGCGAGAATAATCATCCACAATTACAAGATAATACTTACTCCCGTCGATGCTTATATAAGCGATCAGGTCGAATAGATCCATGTGGAGTTGCTCAAGCGGCCTGCTGGTCGTCATGATGTTCTTGTTAGATGATAAACTCCAACTTGCTTCCCTGCTTGGCATGCGCTACAAATCATGTCTTTCTCAAAATGAACATTTGTTAGTCTTAAAATGTGTTATCCCTTAAGAAGCTTGTGAAGATTCTTCATCCCAACATGGGCAAGTTGGTGATGCCAGAGCCAACCCATATTAGTCTTAGCAATTAAGCAAGTGTCTAGTTCAGCATTGTTGTCATTAAAATCAACTAAATATAGCTGACCATCTAACACTCCCTTAAATGTTATTGAATCATCACTTCTTCTAAAGACAGTAACTCCAACATCAGTAAATAGATAGTTGTAGCCCAAAATGCATAATTGAGAAACAGAAAGCAAGTTGTAATATAAAGAATCTACAAGAAAAACATTAGAAATGGAATGGTCAGGAGATCTAGCAATTTTACCCAGACCTTTGACCAAACCTTGATTTCCATCCCCGAATGTAATCACTCTTTGGGGATCTTCATTTTTCTCGTATGAGGAGAACATCCTTTTCTCCCCTGTCATGTGGTTTGTGCACCCGCTTTCGATTATCCAACTTGACCCGCCGGATGCATAAACCTACAAAACAAATTTAGGCCTTGTTCTTAGTACCCAAACAGTCTTGGGTCCTTTGACATTAGAAACAAGTACCTTGGGTACCCAACACAAGTCTTGGGACTCTTGTGTTCGCACCCAACATATTTGGCAACTACTTTGCCTGATTTGTTAGTTAGCACATAAGATGCATCAAAAGTCTTAAATGAAATGTTATGCTCATTTGATGCATTTGCAATTTTCTTCTTAGGCATTTTGATATGAGTTGAATGCCTAGAGCTAGATGCCTCATTACTATACATATAAGCATGATGAGAAACAATATGAGATTTTCTAGCATGAATTTTCCTAATTTTATGTTTAGGATAGTTTTCAGGATATAAAATGTAACCTTCTCTATCCTGAACCATGGGAGCTTTACCCTTAACAAAATTAGATAGTTTGTTCTTGTGGGCATTAAGCTTGATATTGCTTTGGTTCCCTTGTTGGAAGCCAATGCCATCCTTAATGCTAGGGCGTCTCCCCTTATAAAGCAGGTTACGAGCAAATTTAAAATTTTCATTTTCTAACTCATGCTCAGCAATTTTAACATTTAATTTAGCTATGTGATCATTTTGTTCTTTAATCATGGCAAGGTGATCATCTATAGCATCAACTTTAGCATTTCTACATCTAGTGCAAATAGTGACATGTTCAACAGTAGATGTAGAAGCATTGCAAACATTCAATTCTTCTATCTTAGCATTTCAACTAGCATTCTCATCTCTAAGATAGGAAATTGAATCATTGCAAATGTTAAGCTCTTTAGATAAATTCTCACATTTTTCGACCTCTAGAGCATAGGCATTTTTCAATTTAACAAATTTCTTATTTTCCTTAACGAGCAAGTCCTCTTGGCATTCCAAGAGATCATCCTTATCATTAATGGATTCTATCAATTCATTTATTTTCTTCTTTTGATCCTTAGTAAGGTTAGCAAAAAGAGAAGTTAAATCATCATTATCATCACTAGAGCTACCCTCATCATCGGAAGTGGTGTATTTGGGGGTATCTCTAGAATGTACCTTCTTCTTGCCATCCTTAGCCATGAGACATTTGTGGCCGATGTTGAGGAAGAGAAGTCCTTTGTTGATGGCGATGTTGGCGGCATCCTCATCGGAGGAGTCGGTGGAGCTCCCGTCGGAGTCCCATTCCCGCCCCATGTGTGCTTCGCCACCCTTCTTCTTGTAGTATTTCTTCTTCTCCATCTTCTTCTTCCCTTTCTTGTCGTCGTCCCTGTCACTATCACTCGTATATGGACATTTTTCTATAAAGCGACCGGACTTACCACACCTATAGCACACCCTCTTGGAACGGGGCTTGTAGTCCTTCCCCTTCCTTTGTTTGAGGATTTGTCGAAAGCTCTTAATGATAAGAGTCATCTCCTCGTTGTCGAGCTTGGAGGCATCGATTGGGAGACTACTTGGTGTAGACTCGTCCTTCTTTTCTTCCGTTGCTTTGAATGCAACGGGTTGCACCTCAGGTGTGGAGGTGGCGCCTTGCTCCAAGTTGACAACATGTTTGGAGTCTTTGATCATAAGTTCAAAGCTCACAAACTTGCCAATCACTTCCTCTGGGGACATCTGTTTTATATATAGCATCTCCAAGAATTAATTGAAATTGAGTAGGATTACGAAAAATGAGAGATCTTAGAATAACCTTGACCATTTCATGGTCATCCCACTTGGTGCTCCCGAGGTTGCACACTTGCTTGACCATTGTTTGAGCCAGTTGTACATTGCTTGTGGCTCCTCTCATTTGTTGTGGACGAATCGATCGAGTTCTTCCTCGATTGTCTCGCACTTGGTGATCTTGGTCATCTCGTCCCCTTCGTGCGCCGTCTTGAGGACATCCCAAATTTCTTTGGCATTTTCAACCCTTGCACCTTATTATACTCCTCTCGACACAAGGAAGCGAGGAGTCTAGAAGTTGCTTAGGAATTAAAATGCCTAATTTGGGCGGCCTCATCCAAATCATAGTCCTCGTCGCCCACCTATGGTGCATGCGCTCCAAACTCAACAATATCTCATATGCTTTCGTGGAGTGAGGTTAGATGGTGCCTCATTTTATCACTCCACATACAATAATCTTCACCATCAAAATATGGTGGTTTACCTAGGGGAACGAAGAGTAGAGGAGCGTGTTTAGGAATACAGGGATAGCGAAGAGGCATCTTACTATACTTCTTGCGCTCTTGGCGCTTCAAAGTAGTAGACTCGGTGTCGGATGTGGAAGGTGATGAAGAGTCGGTCTCATAGTAGACCACCTTCTTCATTTCCTTTTTCTTCTTGTCACCCTTCCTATGTGACTTGATGGAGGAAGCGAATTCCTCCTTGTACTTGTCGTCGAACTCTCTTGATGGAGTCCGTTCATTGTTCTTCATTCCCGAGCCTTCGGCCTTGTCTCCGGTGACTATTTCCCTCTTGGCGTGATCTCCTGACATTACTTCGAGTTGTTAGACTCTTAAGAAGCACTAGGCTCCGATACCAATTGAAAGTTGCCTAGAGGGGGGTGAATAGGCGAAACCTAAAATTTACAAACTTCAAACACACACTTTGCTCGAGGTTAGTGTTAGAAATAATTCGGAGTGCAAAAGATAGTTCTCCTTGCCAAGAATTGCTCACTCAATGTGGATAATTTTGGGAGCAAACTCAAATCAATATGAGCAAGGGAACTTTAGAGAGAGGAAAGAGGGGAATCAAGTGAAGATCAATGCAAGTGAACACGGTGATTTGTTTATCGAGGTTCAGTTCCAAAGAACCTAGTCCCCGTTGAGGAGGCCACAAAGGCCAAGTCTATTCCAACCCTTTCCCTCTCTCAATCAGTCACAGAGACTGGTCGAGTGCTTCTCCTTAATCACTTGGGTCACTAACACCCCACAAGGATCACCACACACTTAGGTGTCTCTTGCTAGCTTTACAAAGAACTTAGAAAATAAGAATGAGAAGGAGAAAGCAATCCAAGCAACAAGAGCAACAAAAGAACACAAAACACCCTTTCTCAAGTCACTAAGCAATTGAGTTGATTTGGAGGCTTGGAGAGGATTTGATCTATTGATTCTGTCTTGGAGTGTAGTCTTTTGCTCTTGTATTGAATGTTGAGTTCAGAAAACTTGGATGGCTTGAATGGAGGTGGTTGTGGGGGTATTTATAGCCCCAACCACTATTCTAGCTATTGTTGTCGATGGCACACCGAACAGTCCGGTGGTGCACCGAACAGGGTACTGTTCACTGTCCAGTGTCTGCCACGTCAGAGACCGTTGGGGTTTGGAGCGGTTAACCGTTGAAGTCCTTTGTCTTCTTCCTGCACTAGACATGTCCGGTGGCGGTGGCACACCGGACATGTCCGGTGTGTTTTGACTTTGCAGTTCTGACTTCTGACTTCTGCACTATGTGCTTTTACTGTTCACGTAGTTGACCGTTGAGCGCAGGTGACCGTTGCTCCGTTGGCTCACCGGACATGTCCGATGCACGTCGGACAGTCTAGTGAATTATAGCAGAGCGTCTCTCTGAGAAACCTAAGAGTGGCCAGTTCGCAAGGTGCTCGGCCTAGGTACCGGACAGTGTCGGGTGCACACCGGACAGTGTCTGGTGCACACCGGACACTATTCGATGCGCCACTAGCAGCGCCATTGCTAGTCTTTGCTCCAAACTTGGTTGAGTCCCCAACTTAATTTCTTTCTTGGTTTGAGTTGAATCTTATGCACCTGGGATAAATGACAACTAGGCAAACTCGTTAGTCTATGTGGTTTGTGATGGACATCAAACACCAAAATCGATTATAGGAAATGTTTTAAGCCCATTTCCCTTTCAGAGGTAGACCAAGAACAAACCCACTGATATATCATCCTAAGGTACATTAGGAATAGTGTTAGTGTTTTATAACCAGCAACTAGTAAATATCGCGCTTTGCGTGTCTTGGAGCGGATGGTGTGCAAAGTGGACACAAATTTATACTAGTTCAGGTGGAATGTCCATATGTCTAGTTGAGTGATTCGTGTTACCCTACACTAGTTCATAGTAGGGTGCTACAAACAGGCGAGAGAGGGATCGAGCTCCCAATTCTTTGGTGAGTGAGGGCTTAATATGATTACAAGTGCTATGTGTTGACTTGTGTTGGCGGTGAGTGCATGTGGTGGCTTGTCCCTTGAACTGTGGTCCTTCCCCTTCTTTTATAGGCCAAGGAGAGAGAAGGGTTCCATTACATGAGTCGAAGGGTTAAGCAAAATGAGTAAAGGTCAGGTGTCGTCATGTAGCTCCTTGTCCTTCGGGGTTCTTGCCGGCCAAAGGATACCATGGATGGCTCTTTCTTCTTCCATTAGGGTACTGTAGTGATGCCAACACCACCCCAAAGCCTATAGTTATGCTTTGTCATGTCCTACATCGGTTTACTCGGTGTCCTTTGTTGACTTTCTAGCTATGAAGTAGTTGAGCTAGAGTTAGTCTGCACGCCATGATAGGTGATTTCTACATCCTAACATACCTAGGGGTGGTAAAGGGCTTTAGATTTTACACTATAAAATTTAAGTATCGAATCAGATTAGGATCAAGCTCTATTCCTATTCATTATTGAACTAAAATTAATTAAGGGCTCTAACTTATTATGAAGAAGAATTTGAATTGTGATCCAATACCATCCCTAGACATACCAACTCCCATGCTGTCATTCAGGCCACATACCAATGTTAGAGTCTGACTTGCACGTTCACATGCTCAGAGTGGTTGTCGTCGTACGATCTTAAGAATTCTGGGTCTATGTTGTTGGGCAAAGTATTGACCCCTCTCCCTCAAGGGTCGAGCAAAGCAGAACTTTAGGGTGAGGTTTTTGAACTCTCAGACCCTTAGTGGTCAGAGGTCAGATGAGGTGAAACTCCAAGGTTTAGTCATTCGCCCTCTGGACTCCATGTGGTCGAGGTTCAAATGAGACAGAACTGCAAGGCAGCATCATCTGTCCCATAGACCCTTAGCTGTCAAGGGTTGACCAGGATAGAAAACATCTATCCCCCATGCTTGGTGGTCAGATGAGATAAGGTCGATCTAGTGAATGCTAGACAGATTCAATCATTTAGATACTTGTTGCTTCTCATTGATCTCGTGCCATATCTTACCCTTGGTATTTGCCCTCGATAGTAGCCTCCGAGCCTCTACATGAGCTTGACGCTCCTTTGGAGGTTTGTTTTGGGTTGACATTACCGTCTGTGTGTTTGTTTCTTCTAAGGACACATGAGTGGACTCAGTGAGTCTAGCCCCTAAGCCTCTGAAAGAATCATAGATTTGTTTAGAGGTCCTTTTTTATTTGAAGGTGGTCGGTCAATTGTTTTGCCGAGGACACACAAGTGGACTCAATGAGTCTAGCCCCTGAGCCTCTGAAGGAATCGTGGATTCATTTAGGGGGTCCATCAATTGAGGACATGACTCATATCGATGGGTTCATTGTTTGCGATCGCGATTTCAATCTCTTTTTGTGATGTCAACCCCTGAGCCTCCACATGTTGTAGAGGACCGATCAAAGGGGTTGTTTTGACTTTTTATATTGTCATCCCTTTCACATCTCATTTGTTATAGATAGAGGGGGTTGGACCATGTCCTAATTTTCCTTGATAGATGAAGTGGGGTGCCCAATGAGTTGGTAACGGGTAAGTTCGAGTGGTGGTCCGACTCCCTATCAAAGAGATCTAATGTAACACCCCTGGTTTACTGTCACTAAAACTTGAGCATAACATCATAAGCATTGACATATCATGTGTTTGTCACACCTAGAGTCACTAGGCAAAGATTTCAAATAAGTTGTATTGATGTGACATTTCATGGGTGAAACCCTAGGGTAAAGTACTTAACCCTAAACTGGGCTTAAAAGAGTAAACAAAGCCTAAACAAAAGAAAACTTCAAAACTTATTAGTAATGATCATAAAATGTCACCATTAATGAACTTAAGTGATATCCAAACCCTAGAAGTACCAAAAACCCTAAATAGACCCCTGGAAAACCCTGGACTGAAACCCTAGGGGGTTATCTACAAAATGTGCACACTTTTGGACCTAAGTGCAAAAATCATGGAAATAGGGTACCTCATGTCAAATGGTTCACATGTTTGAGGATTTATAAGCCAAAAGGTGTGAATTGGGCTTATTTGCAAAAAAGCCATTCAATTCCTTTTACAAGACTAAGTCTGAATTTCAGTGAATGGGATCAACTTTGAAGCCCTGTAAATTCAAAACTATAATTATTTTGCCCTAGGTCAGCGCATCAAATTTGTAGAGCTATGTAAGGGGAACAACTTTTCTATAGGGATTAAGCCTTGGTCATATGAAAAATTTGGAGTAAAATGAGCCCAAAGTCGGGCTATCAGACTGCCCTAAGTCTGAATTCAGACTGACACTGAGATTGGATGAACTTAGGGCTCAATTTTAAGTAAGATTCTGTGACTTTTTATGGATGCACAATGTAACAAAGTTAGAGATGGTTTATTAGGCTTCGACTTCGATGCAGAGTATTGGTTGAGTCATCACATAAAATATAGAGCAAAATCGATCCCAAGCATGCTCTGTTAGGCCAACTGATGAAGCTTCGCGATGGTACAGTGTTTGGATTAGAACGCCGGCGTAGAGAAGCTCGTCGCCGGCGACCTCCGTGCCGCGATTCCCGCCGGCCGCTATGATTCGTAAACAACACAAGTGGATAACTGAGGAGAGTAAAGATCTTGGCGCCTGGATCGACTCAGACTCGGTCACGACTAAGTTCATCGTATCCGCTTGCTCGTCGATCAGTCGAGATAGACCTCGCCGCCGTTGACCGCTTACCGCTGTGCGCCACGTGCTAAAACACGGTACCACGTCGCTGTGAATCACGACATGCATGCCCGGTGATCGCCGGAGAGCCGCCACGGTGAAAGCCACTAATCTCGCACGCCAGTGGCTTTTTTCTTCTCTGACCGCCACCGCGCCAACCCAAATTCACGCGCCACCGCTCAAGCATGCTATAAATTGAGCACACCGACGGGTCCGTAGGGTAGTCAAGCACCAAGCCACTAAGCCATGCCCTCAATTGATCACTAGAGCTCGCCAATTTCCCATTTCCCCCAATTCTATTTTCCACCACCGTGAAAGACGCCTCACCGTGGCTAGCTCATCTTAGGTCTGCTCATACCCTCTGCTCTTTTGTTTCAGTGTACTTGTGTGTCCCTGATGCTCCCCGACCCCGCCAATTAAGCTAGGAACCCTTAGATCGCCAGGAACGCGTTGGATTGTTCATCGATCACACTGTCACCGTGGACAGAGCGCTTTAGAGCTCCGTTAGTGAAATTAATTGAGGGGAAACTCTTGTTAAGGCTTGAATTAGGTTCCAGCCGAAGGAGAGCACCGATCATTGCGTGTTCTGGCCAGTGCAAGCTCGCCGGAGTTCGGTTCTCCATCGTGCGGCGTCGTGGACCATGGATTGTGAAGAGATGAAAGCGCAAGGGTGTTTTTGCAAGTGTCAGTGAGATGTGTGAATAGTGCCGAGGACTGCCGCTCTGATTTTTGAACCGGTAGGGGCGTTTCTGCAAAACCGACAGCGCGGGCGCACACGGGCGCGCTTTTGCCAGCGTATGGGCCGACTCGAGCCAGATTCAGCCCAGAACTGTAGCACCTTTTTCTTTTTCTTTTCTTCTGAACTTAGAGAAATCCTAGAAAATTATAGAAAAATGCTAAAAATACCAGACCAATTTTGTTAGGCTCCTAATTTTCTATAGTATTTAATAAAAATAATTTCATGAATTTTAGTTCCAATAGGGAATTATGGGACATTTAAAACAGCTAAAAACCATATCTCAGGAATTTTAGAGAGTAATTAATAATTCCAAAATTCACCAAACTTTTTAGATAAACTTTAAATATTATTTAGAAGCCTTGGGTAAAATTTGGTATAATTTGCACCATGTTTAGTACCTAGAGCCCAAAACCCTAACCCCCTGCCCTATGAACTTCACTATAGATTCCAAAAACCCTAGTTTCCCGGAGATCCATGAAGGAAAGTTATATTCAAGACATTAGATAATATACTTTTATTATCTTTGCATTTTCATGAGTATTACATGAGCATTCATGATTATATATGGCTATATATATAAAACGAGGAAGAGATAGAAGTCGAAGAAGCGAGGACTACACCACCACCACCACCTGAAGAACCTTAGGCAGAAAACTGCTTTTATTTTGATATCTGTGGAGCAGAGCCTTTCACCTATCACACAAGGCAAGCCCCGGTGCATTTGCCACCTCCTTGTTATTTTGAAATCTTTCTCACTTACTTGATACATTAGGTGATAAGAGTTGTGTGCTAAACCAATTGCTGCATTTCCTTCCTTGGAATTGATTACTTCTCCTTAATCCCCTGTTTTATCAAAAAAGGTTTTTCTTATGCTTAGCTTTGCTCTAGAAAAACAAAATGTTTTGTTTTTACAAAAGATGATGCTTCAAAGTGGGTGGGATGTTTTCAAAAAATAAAACTTGATGGTGGATCCATCATGGCCATGATGGGTTCAACATCGGAAAAGATGTACCTCTGCCAGGTACCAAACTTTGGGTTTGAAATGATAAAGCTGAGACCGGGCGGGTGACTTGCATGAGAAGAGAGTCTCGGTGTAGTGTCTCCGTCTGAGTCGATTAAGGACCTTGTCGATGTAGGCCTGCTGACCGAGGACCCTTTAACTGGTCACATGCCTCGTCATGGGTAAGCTTTACCTCGGGCAGACTAATACCAGAATAAGATAACACACAATGGTAGTAGAGAGATGGCGAGAGTAGCGTGTACCCTCCGTGGCAAGAGGCTGGACAGTGGTGTATATGTGCTCTCGGTTGGCGTGAACCTGATCTGGTCTTAAGAACCCCAGTGGCGAGTTGACATATGCAAGGGTTAAGTGCTACATATGTCATGTGATTGGATATCCTGAGCTGAGTGTAATCGATTCGGATCGCCGTAACTTCACGGACATGAAGACTTGGTCACTGACTTACACGTAGCATTCCAGTGAATAAGAAGGGTTGTTAAGAAATTGGCTAGTATAGGTCAAGTGATTGAACTAGGGTAGAAAGAACTCTAGATGTAGGTAACTTTACTTAACCTGACAAGTAAAACTGTTTTTTAAGGATCCACTATCAGTAAGCATTTCTGCAAACAGTCTTTGACTATTGATAAGTCTTACCTTGACACCCTTAAAAGCCAGCATATCCTTGAGAGTCTTTATTCTAACGGGTAAGACTTGTGAAAGTACACTTCGTACTCATGGCTTTGTCCCGTGTTGTTTTAGGTGAAGAAGCAGCAAATTTCTGTTGCTTCTGCTCCAGGGTGGTGCCTAAAGAAGAAAATCAAGACTGAAGCTGTGGGAGGAAGGGTCCTCCGTTAAGAAAAACTTTTTACTATTTATCGGGAGGGGTTTTGCCTCCCAGGTTATGTAATAATATTACTGCAGCACTCCTATATTTACTCTGGTTTGTAACAATTCTACTCTTTCTTACTTTAAAATAAAGTAAATTATTATAACTGCTTCCGCATTCTCGTACCTCCGATGTGTTGTAATGTCTACGTGACGGGTGAAACACTCTTAGACAAGGTAAAGAATATGGATACCGAACTTGTCAAGTGATCAGGGGCACCTGCAGGGTTGTCTGAGGTCCGTTGGACAAGGACAACTGTAGGTGGGCCTAATGACTTGGGAGGTTCTGTCACATCTAATGGATCAGCTAGTGATCAACCTCAAAACCTTTTTGACTTTTGTCCCCATACTGTTCCCAAGGTCGACTGATCCTAAGGATTTGCTACATTTTTTGATGAAATAACCATGGGTAGGAAGCCATAACTCAAACACTGGATAGGATGCCCTTGACGATCTATTGTTAGGCTACTGATCCCTCAGGTTCATCCTTTCCATCCCTCACCCTTGCTGCACCGGAGAGTGGCCATCAAACCCTTTAGTGGACTGGTCTTTGAATTCCCTAGTGTTTAATGGGTTGTGGAGGCATATTTCAATGTCAGATCCCTTCTTACCTAGCTGGTGCCTAGCCCATGGAGGGAACTGTCACGTTAGCTCGTCCATCGAGGAACGACCAGTCAAGGCATGGAGGCGCATTCCAAGAGACCTAGGATGTCATAAAGATCGTTTCGGACATACTAAGATGGCGATTTGTGTCATTCCCTAAATCCCATTATTTTAGACTGTTCTGCTTCCTTCTCCAACACACTATCAGTCACCTCTGCTTTTTTGTCTATCAGCAACCAAGCGCTCATGCCTTACTACTTCCAAGTAAGGATTTGGAAAACATACCCCACACCTAAGAGCTACAATGGAGTTTTGTTGCCGCTTGGACATCACCGATGCCAAGATTTAGTCCCTAGTGAAGCGCGGTCTCATCCGTTCAAAGATGGGGGCGGAAGAGTAGATTGTGCTAGGGGACAAAGATATGCCATATTCGTTAACTTGCTACATCGTATCCTTCCCCTAGCAACAAAGGCTCCTCGAACGAGCACGGGATGGCCTCCCCTCCTTAATGCTTCCTTCGGGGGCTGTTGCACTACTATGACGTTGAACTGTAGCACCTTAATCCAAATGGGATCCAACACATCTTTGCCTTCGCCACCCGCAACAAAGGCTTTCTAGGGGTCAATGCCCACTTCGAGTTTTGCGACACTTTTTGCCATCATGCTTTAGAAGAAAAAGGATGGGTCAGGCGTCATCATAGCACTGTCGGTGGGGTGCGCTAGCTTCCATCTCTGGGGAACCAAGCCTTAGATTACATACACCTACTGACAACAAAGTCCAACAAGGGTTGGCATGCCAAATGGTTTTGCCTCAAGGGTGCCCCAAGGCACATCTTCCTCTATTCTCTTATCGCATCATCAAAGAGAAGCCCAAGTCTTGGGTATGGGGCACACTAGAAAGTAAGAAGAAAAGGCTTAGGGACCTCAAGAGCACCCTCCTTTGCCTGATCGACCATGTCATGACTGGTGCTGGTGTGATTGGCACGTATCATGCTTGGAGGGTAGCGCCACTGATGGCATGTTTGCTTCATATGTATCAGATGACCCCAAAGCCAAGATCTATGACAAGAAACATCATGACAGCGAGATCACCTAGAGGATCTAGGAGGCAACAAGGGACAACAACTCAATCTTCTCAATGAAGGGGCACCCCCGATGTAGCCCAAGCTTGAGTCTGTTGATCTGATGAGTCCTCACTCGTTCATTTCTGCATTTATATTCGTTAGCTTCTTATGGGCCGCAATTTTGTCACACTTCCATTTCCACTGCTCTTACACGTCATTAGAGGATACGCTAGTGCCTGCGATGAATCATGCCAGGGATCGAGATGAGGAAGAAGTTAAAAGATGATTAGAAGAGAAAGACGGACAAGAAGCTACAGATGGGATAAGAAGAGAAAGAGGGTCGATGGATAATGATGATGATGAAGATGAGTATACAAATGAAGGTGACTCTTGCAACAACGAGGGCGTCAATTAGGATCAGCTCCACCACACCGAGACCGAGGGGGGTCATAATCGTAGGTGGAGGCGTCGATGTCAACTATCATGCCTCCCTCCATAGCCCTCAAGCGTAGAGGGGAGAGGGAATCTCTAGTGCTAGAAGATTATCGGCACTAAGCCCCCACTCTACCAACACCAAGGAAAACATTCAATCTCCTCATCAATGGCCCCAAGGCCAAGGTGTCTGACCCTCCCCATCAATGAAGTCAAGATCAGAGTGGCCTGTTCCACCACCTCTCGATCCAACTCCACCATCGACACCCCAACACCATCCCTATCGACCTTGGTGCAACCCTTGGTGCCTTCGGCACAAATACCTATGGTCTTGGTGGCACCCATGGTGACCTTAGGGTTAGTCTGTCCTATCGTGCCTATGTCCTCCAACTTAAGGGAGGAGCCAAAGCGTATGAGGGGAGACAAGATAAGGTTGAGATTGACCAGTCCACCCATAAAACGCCAATGCCCATCGGCGTGCAGGTAAGCACACTTTAGCAGATGTTTAGTTCTTTTCGTGTGTTGCCTTGATTATAACCTTTGTTCTGTAGCTGCAAGAGGGAGGAGACTTCCTTGTTTGTCGTGTGGGGCACCCACTATAACCCTAGTTTCTGGGGCGGGAGGAGGTGAGTCTTCCGTGATGACCATGGAGAGGTCAGTCGTGCGGACGCAGGAGGTGGTGGTGACACTAGCGTCGCCACCCACAATGGGGGAGCTGAGGCTCTCTCGGTGGGTGCGTCCATGTCGGTGGCGATCGTGCCTTCGGTGACCATGATCGTGCCCGCATGTGGAGCGGGGCTACCCAGCCCGAGCTGTCCCCATATCCTCCTATGAGTTCCCCTTTAGGGCTTATTCAGTTATTTTCAATCCATCAATCCCCCTCAATCCATATGGATTGGGGTAGAACCGAACAAGCCCTTAGGTGTCATGTTAGGGTCAAGAGCGTTCGTTACAACCGTCACCTTCAAGGGCATGAGCAAGGTTGTAGGAGGTGTCGAGGACTCCCGAGGGCTAGTGAGGGTCAAACGTGATCCCTTCACTTGGTGTTGTGCCCCTCTCCATTGGGTTGACTGTCATGACCCTAAGAGGACGGTATTCATGCTAGACGATGACACAAAGGCCAGTGAATGGGGAGCCATACAACAGAGGATTAAAGCAGTGATGGTGACCCTTCGGGATTTGTAACACCCCAAAATATCATTTTGGGTAATTTAGGGAAAATTTATACCGAGTGGTAAATAGTTATGTTTTGAAACAAGTGGTTAAAAAATCCAAATTTGGAAACAAAACCCAATTTAAAACTCAGGAAATTAAATAATATTAATACTCTATTGATTTGTTCTCGTTATAAACTATTAAGTACTTTCTAAATATTCAAGTAACCCTTAATAGAAAGTATACATTACATTCTTATAAAATAAGTAGACAATGGATCTGAATTAACTTTTAATTCTTATTCCACATTCAAAATAAAAGTGTCCTAAAAGAAAAGAATAATATGAGTGAATTTAATATTTCAAACATACACCACACAAATGAATAAACCATTTAATAGAAATATATATATGTATTGCATCATGATGAATTTTTGAGTGTGCATTATGTTTGAGTTTTAAACTTTACTTAAATTCAAAATGGGAATGGGAAACTAAAGTAAGAAAAGAAAACACAAAAAGGAAGAGAACATACCACACCCGGGCCTAATCTACACCGCGGCCCACTTCTCCCACACTCTGCCTAGCCCAACTCGGCCACACATGGGCCTGCTTTCCTCCCCCCGGGTGCGACAGGCTGGCCCCACTGGCCAGTGCACTCTCACCGTCATGGGCGCCGAACCTGTGGCCGACTGGTGGCCCCCCTTCGGCAGTCAGTTCATCTTCCCCGTCGAGCAATCCCCAAAACATAATCCTAACCACCTCCCGACCAAATTGCCCTCCGTCAAATCATCAACATAATTTGGTTGAGGGTAGGGCTCACTGCTCAAGGGTATATAACCATCGACGCCGCTCCTTTCTGAAGCCATCACAAGGAAATCGAACGCGGCCATTGGTAGCAGTAAGATCGAGAGAGAATGCTGCCATAGGTGGAACACTGGCAAGCCCGCGCTGGTGCCTTGGGAGCAAAACAGGGGCATCAGAGGTTTGCGCCGAGGGTGCTCGTGCCCTCGTCGTGCAAGGATGGTGGCTAGGGCAACGATAATTCATCGCCATTGATGCAGCGCCGCCGCGGTGCCGCGCCATCACGTGTCCAGCAACGCTTGGCCATTGCTGGTGGTAAGATATGTTCGATGAAGTCCTTCGTTGAATCTGCATCGTGTAGAACTTTTGGGGCGGGGAATCGATGCTCAGGGCGCAGGATAGATTGCGCGCCGGAGACACGCCACCATGGGGAGCTCGGGTGCTGGCACGGGGAGGGAGAAGACCCCTGATCGTTCATCTGTTGATGGACGGTCACGTTTAGAAGGAAGGTGCCGCTTCGGTCAGATGTGTTCTGAGCCATCGATCTCGTGAAAAATGATCACGAATAGATTAGGTTGTGAAATGTTTGGAGCCGTTAGATCAACGATGGACGAGCGAGATCATAAGTTGGATACCCCTTCGTTCAAGTAATGTGGGTCGTAGACCTCAAGATCTACGATCTCGGGCACATACTGGGTGGGTTATTAGATTGAGGCTATGCTGTTGGATCGAGATTGGGCTTATGGGATCCATCTCAACATTTTAAATCCTGAACATTGATGTTAGATCAGGTGGCCAGGGTGGCGTACCGGTTTGGTGTCAACCTAATATAATCTAGACGTTTAAATAGACATCCAACGGCCAGGATTAAAGCGTACCCTATTGGGCGGCGCCAAATTGCAAAAGAACCCCTGCGTTTAGAAAGAACTAGCCCGCCACCCATGCTAGTGTAAGAAATTCTACAGACCAGCCCTAAAGTTTTTGCAAAAGCCCTTGAGTTCTCAGGTATTAGTTGCCACCGTCCAGATATTAAACAGATCTGAAATTGATTTTTAGTATAAATATAAACCTTGAAACTTGTAAAATTCATAACTAATTCGCTTTAACTCCGATTAGTTCCGTTCGAATTGCTTTAGTTTCGTAATAAAAGTATCTACATAGTAACAACATTATTTGTATTGTATCCCACACTTCTATTAGATAACTGTTAACCTATGTTTAGTAGATTAATCCTTCCAAGTTAATCTGTCTATGGTTATAATCGGACTCGATCATGATCATTACACAAGATATAGATTAGATTAAAATAGAATGACCTATTTCTTTAATATTTTATCACATGATTTATATTAATCAACATAGAATATAATTGTTTAATCACCTAAAACTTCAGAAAACTATATCTTTTCAACCATAACTCCGAATTTAGTGGTTCTCGAACCTACAATCTCGTAGCATCGCGTAGAATATCTTATGTTGTTTGGCAAATGGGTAACACGACTTGTGGGTAAAGATGTGCAACCTCTACAGAGTATAAAGTTGATATATCAGTCGTGCTCACGGTCATGAGCAACTCAGACCCTCACATGAGTAAATTATGGAACTAAACTTAATCTGTCATATGCATTGCATTGTGGGTGTTGTTATTAATTTGATCTCTGATTTATTTGGGTTGATATCTACTTTTACTTAGTAACTGCTAATAAAATTTTGATCAACTCTAAAAGCAATGCTCAACTTTAACCATTCCTTTGGTAAGCCTTGCACTTCACATGAGCTCCCACCTTTAGTGAGTTCATGCACATTATTCTCCACAACTTGTTGAGCGATGAACGTATGTGAGTTCACCCTTGCTGCACTCACATCCCCTAGATCAAGGACAATACCACAGGACGAGGCGCGTGAAGGATGCCGTGCTGAGTTTGTGAGTGGTCTAGTCCATCATCTCCCAGTCAACTTTGTGTTGCTGGATCATTGTCTTTGCATGATGTAATTATTTAACTAGTTTGTACAAAACTCCATTATATATTAATTATGTGACATTCGTTTCTGTACCATGAGTCATCATATGTGTTGGGGGCCTTCCTCTTCTCAAGGTCCTAAAAAACATGACTAACCATATGTTTTCAGCATAATATGGATTATTACAGGGAGCTTTGACTTTAGGATGGAAGTTTTCTCCCATGGCAAAGGCATACGAGGCGAAGATGTCACACCCTGGTTTTAGGGGCACCAAGACCCGGGCACAACATAATCACTAGGTGTGCTGGGACCAAGTCTCACACATATGATGAATCATGGCACAGGATCGAATGTCACATCTTTACTACATAATAGGGGTTCTATACAAAATAAATAAATATTTATATCATATGAAGACAATGATCCAGTAACCCAAAGTTGACTGGGAGACGATGGCCTAGACCTCTCATGAACATGTCACAACATCCTTCAAGCGCCTCATCCTGCGGTACCTATTCTTGACCTGTGGGGGGCGTGAGACAGTGAGAGCACCTAGAGGGGGGGGGGTGAATAGGTGATCCTGTGAAACTTAAACTTATAGCCACAAAAACTTGTTAAGTGTTATCACAATAATTGCCAAGTGGCTAAAGAGGAGTCTCAACAAAACACAATACCACAAGAGATCAGACACAGATATGACACAGTGGTTTATCCCGTGGTTCGGCCAAGACCAACGCTTGCCTATTCCACGTTGTGGCGTCCCAACGGACGAGGGTTGCAATCAACCCCTCTCAAGCGGTCCAAAGACCAACTTGAATACCACAGTGTTTTGTTTTGCCTTTCAATATCCCGTTTGCGAGGAATCTCCACAATTTGGAGCCTCTCGCCCTTACACTTGAGATTCACAAGAAATTCAGAGTAAGGGAGGAAAGCAACACACACAAATCCACAGCAAAATGCGCACGCACACGGCCAAGAATCGAGCTCAAAAGACTATCTCAAAGTTCTCACTAGAACGGAGCTCGAATCACTGAGAATGACAAACGAATGCGCAAAGACTGAGTGTGGATGATCAAGAATGCTCTAAGGTTGCTTGGGTATCTTCTCCATGCGCCTAGGGGTCCCTTTTATAGCTCCAAGGCAGCTAGGAGCCGTTGAGAGCAAATCTGGAAGGCCAATCTTGCCTTCTGTCGTCGGGTGCACCGGACAGTCCGGTGCACACCGGACACTGTCCGGTGCCCGATTTTCTTCCTAAAATGGCGCTGCCAACCGTTGCAGATCTGGGAGCCGTTGGCGCACCGGACAAGTCCGGTGCACACCGGACAGTCCGGTGCCCCCTTCCGACCGTTGGCCCGGCCACGTGTCGCGCGCAGATTCCGCGGCCGACCGTTGGCCCGGCCGACCGTTGGCTCACCGGACAGTCCGGTGAATTTTAGCCGTACGCCGTCGGCGAATTCCCGAGAGCGGCTACTTCACGCCGAGCCAGCCTGGCGCACCGGACACTGTCCGGTGCACCACCGGACAGTCCGGTGCACCCAGACTGGACAGACTTTGGCTGCTCGAGCCATCTCTTCTCCAACTCGATTTTTTCTGTTTCCAGCACTTAGACACAATACATTAGTCCATAAAACAACGTACTAAGTCTGAGAAACATACCTTTATCCTTGATTTGTACTTTGTCCACCATTTTACAATTAGGCACCTGTGTTGGGCACTAAATCACCAAAATACTTAGAAATGGCCCAAGGGCACATTTCCCTTTCAATCTCCCCCTTTTTGGTGATTTATGCCAACACAACATAAAGCAAGTAGAACAAGTACAAAAACACTTCAAATAAGAACTCAAATTATTTTGATTCAATTTTGACATATATGGATCACTCTATGCCACCACTTGGTTTGTTTTTGCAAATCAAACTCAAATCTCTATCTCTAAGTCAAACCCACATGTTGAAACATAAAGAGAGTCATTCCTAAAGAGATTGATCAAAGATTTCAAAAACTCCCCCTTTTTCCCATAATCAATACTTCTCCCCACAAGAAGCCAACTTTTGATAAGAGAGACAACAAAAGAGTTTTGACAAACCAAAAGCTCTATTCTACTATTTTCAAAATCTCTCAAGTGGTAGCTGATCCATTTATTGCTTTGGCCTTTATTTTCTCCCCCTTTGGCATCAAACACCAAAACGGGATTAATCTTGGCTCTATAACCCCATTGCCTCACCAAAATCTTCAATTAAGAGCAAATGGCAATAAGAGTTCATGAGATGAACTTGGAATAAGTTACCCTCTTATCGGAGTGCAGTGGAAGTCTTTCATGGTCCAAGTCCACCTTTTCCCTTTCAATTCTCCTTTGAGACTAAAACAAGCAAACTCAAGCATACGGTTAGTCTCAAAAGGTCAAGTTGTAACACATCTCCCCCTAAAACTGTGCATCATTTTGCCACGGACTTGTGAGGTCCAGGGAGTGTTTGTACAACTTGAGCACCACAATAAGCAACAAAATGCAGAATAAACATGATCAAGGGCATAAACACATATATGCTACAATTCAATCCAAGTTCCGCGAATCTAAGATATTTAGCTCACTATGCAGCCTGCAAAAGGTCTTCTCATCTAGAGGTTTGGTAAAGATATCGGCTAGCTGGTTCTCGGTGCTAACATGAAACACTTCGATATCTCCCTTTTGCTGGTGGTCTCTCAAAAAGTGATGCCGGATGTCAATGTGCTTTGTGCGGCTGTGCTCAACAGGATTTTCCGCTATTCGGATAGCACTCTCATTGTCACATAGGAGTGGGACTTTGCTCAGATTGTAGCCAAAGTCCCTAAGGGTTTGCCTCATCCAAAGTAGTTGCGCACAACACTGTCCTGCGGCAACGTACTCGGCCTCAGCGGTGGATAGGGCAACGGAGGTTTGTTTCTTAGAGTTCCATGACACCAGGGACCTTCCTAAGAATTGGCACGTCCCCGATGTACTCTTCCTATCGACCTTACATCCAGCATAGTCGGAATCTGAGTACCCAATCAAGTCAAAGTTAGACCCCTTTGGATACCAGATCCCGAAGCAAGGCGTAGCGACTAAATATCGAAGAATTCGCTTCACAGCCACTAAGTGACACTCCTTCGGATCGGATTGAAATCTAGCACACATGCATACGCTAAGCATAATATCCGGTCTACTAGCACATAAATAAAGCAAGGAACCTATCATGGACCGGTATGCTTTTTGATCAACGGACTTACCTCCTTTGTTGAGGTTGGTGTGTCCGTCGGTTCCCATTGGCGTCTTTGCGGGCTTGGCGTCCTTCATCCCAAACCTCTTTAGCAAATCTTGTGTGTACTTCGTTTGGGAGATGAAGGTGCCGTCCTTGAGTTGCTTCACTTGGAACCCAAGGAAGTAGTTCAACTCGCCCATCATCGACATCTCGAATTTCTGCATCATTACCCTGCTAAACTCTTCACAAGACTTTTGGTTAGTAGAACCAAATATTATGTCATCGACATAAATTTGGCACACAAACAAATCACCATCTCATGTCTTTGTAAAAAGAGTTGGATCGGCTTTCCCAACCTTGAAAGCATTAGCAATTAAAAAGTCTTTAAGGCATTCATACCATGCTCTTGGAGCTTGCTTAAGTCCATAGAGCGCCTTAGAGAGCTTACACACGTGGTCGGGGTACCGTTCATCCTCGAAGCCAGGGGGTTGCTCCACGTACACCTCCTCCTTGATTGGCCCGTTGAGGAAAGCGCTCTTCACATCCATTTGGAACAACCTGAAAGAATGGTGAGCGGCATATGCTAGCAAGATACGAATTGATTCTAGCCTAGCCACAGGAGCAAAAGTCTCCTCAAAGTCCAAACCTGCGACTTGGGCATAACCTTTTGCCACAAGTCGAGCCTTGTTCCTCGTCACCACCCCGTGCTCGTCATGTTTGTTGCGGAACACCCACTTGGTTCCCACAACATTTTGCTTGGGACGAGGCACCAGTGTCCAAACTTCATTGCACTTGAAGTTGTTGAGTTCCTCCTGCATGGCCAATACCCAATCCGGATCTAGCAAGGCCTCCTCTACCCTGAAAGGCTCAATAGAAGAGACAAAGGAGTAATGCTCACAAAAATTAACTAATCGAGATCGATTAGTTACTCCCTTGCTAATGTCACCCAAAATTTGGTCGACGGGATGATCCCTTTGAATCACTGCTCGAACTTGGGTTGGAGGTGCCGGTTGCGCTTCTTCCTCCATCACGTGATCATCTTGTGCTCCCCCTTGATCACACGCCTCCTTTTGATGAACCTGTTCATCGTCTTGAGTTGGGGGATGCACCGTTGTTGAGGAAGAAGGTTGATCTCGTTCATCTTGTTCCTGTGGCCGCACTTCTCCAATCGCCATGGTTCGTATAGCGACCGTCGGAACATCTTCTTCATCTACATCATCACAATCAACAACTTGCTCTCTTGGAGAGCCATTAGTCTCATCAAATACAACGTCGCTAGAGACTTCAACCAAACCCGATGATTTGTTGAAGACCCTATACGCCTTTGTATTTGAATCATAACCTAATAAAAACCCTTCTACAGCTTTGGGAGCAAATTTAGAATTTCTACCCTTCTTCACTAGAATGTAGCACCTGCTCCCAAATACACGAAAGTAAGATACATTGGGTTTGTTACCGGTTAGTAGCTCATACGACGTCTTCTTGAGGAGGCGGTGAAGGTAGACCCTGTTGATGGCGTGGCAAGCCGTGTTCACGGCTTCCGACCAAAAGCACTCGGGGGTCTTGAATTCTCCAAGCATCGTCCTCGCCATATCGATCAGCGTCCTGTTCTTCCTCTCTACCACACCATTTTGCTGTGGTGTGTAGGGAGCGGAGAACTCGTGCTTGATCCCTTCCTCCTCAAGGAACTCCTCCACTTGAAGGTTCTTGAACTTGGACCCGTTGTCGCTCCTTATCTTCTTCACCTTGAGCTCAAACTCATTTTGAGCTCTCCTGAGGAAGCGCTTAAGGGTCCCTTGGGTTTCAGACTTATCCTGCAAAAAGAACACCCAAGTGAAGCGGGAAAAGTCATCAACAATAACTAAACCATACTTACTTCCTCCTATGCTTAGATAGGCGATGGGTCCGAAGAGGTCCATATGCAGCAGCTCCAGAGGTCTTGACGTGGTCATCACATTCTTGCTGTGATGTGCTCCTCCCACTTGTTTACCTGCTTGACAAGCTGCACAAGGTCTATCTTTTTCGAAATAAACATTGGTTAGACCTATCACGTGTTCTCCCTTTAGAAGCTTGTGGAGGTTCTTCATCCCCACATGTGCTAAGCGGCGATGCCACAGCCAGCCCATGCAAGTCTTAGCCATTAAGAATGCATCTAGACCGGCCTCTTCTTTTGCAAAATCAACTAAGTAAAGCTTGCCGTCTAGTACACCCTTAAAGGCTAGTGAACCATCACTTCTTCTAATGACAGACACATCTACATTTGTAAAAAGACAATTATATCCCATATTGCATAGTTGACTAACAGATAGCAAATTGTAACCAAGAGACTCAACTAAAAACACATTGGAGATTGAGTGTTCATTAGAAATTGCAATTTTACCTAACCCTTTTACCTTGCCTTGATTCCCATCACCGAATATAATTGAATCTTGGGAATCCTTATTTTTGACGTAGGAGGTGAACATCTTCTTCTCCCCCGTCATATGGTTTGTGCATCCGCTGTCGATAATCCAGCTTGAACCCCCGGATGCATAAACCTGCAAGGCAAATTTAGGCTTGGGTCTTAGGTACCCAACTCATGTTGGGTCCTACAAGGTTAGTGCAAATATCCTTAGGGACCCAAATGCAGGTTTTGTCTCCCTTGCATTTTGCCCCTAACTTCCTAGCAACTATTTTCCTATCCTTTCTACAAATAGCAAAGGAAGCATTTAAAGCACAATAAATTGTAGAATGTTCATTCACTACTTTCCTAGGAGCATGAATAATATGCTTTCTAGGCACATGATGAATAGCATTTCTCCTAGACATATTTCTACCATGCATATAGGAAGAACTAGAAGCAAACATGGCATGAGAGTCAAAATCATCATAAGCATTATAACTCCTATAAGCATTTCTAGTTTGTCCCCTATCATGATATATAAAAGCATGGTTCCTTTTAGTACTACTAGCCATAGGAGCCTTCCCTTTCTCCTTGGCGGAGATAGGAGCCTTATGGCCTGTCAAGTCCTTGGCTTCCCTCTTGTAGCCAAGTCCATCCTTAATTGAGGGGTGTCTACCAATCGTTTAGGCATCCCTTGCAAATTTCAGCTTATCAAATTCATTCTTGCTAGTCTTAAGTTGGGCATTAAGACTAGCCACTTCATCATTTAGTTTTGAAATTGAAACTAAGTGTTCACAACAAGCATTAATATCAACATCCTTACACCTAGTGCAAATTTCAACATGTTCAACACAAGAGTTAGATTTACTTGCTACTTCTAGTTTAGCATTTAAATCATTAATTTCACCTTTTAAAGAAGAAATGGTTTCATTACAAGTAGAAAGTTCACAAGAAAGCATTCCATTTCTTTTAACTTCTAGAGCAAGTGAATTTTGTGCACTAACAAATTTATCATACTCTTCATATAAAAGATCTTCTTGTTTCTCTAAGATTCTATCCTTTTCATTCAAGGCATCAATCAATTCATTAATCTTAGCTATCTTAGTTCTATCCAATCCCTTGAATAAACTGGAGTAATCTATTTCATCCTCACTAGACTCATCATCACTAGAAGAATCATAAGTATTAGCATTATGATTGATTACCTTCTTCTCCCTTGCCATGAGGCAAGTGTGATGCTCGTTTGGGAAGAGGGCCGATTTGTTGAAGGCAGTGGCGGCGAGTCCTTCGTCGTCGGAGTCGGACGAAGAGCAATCCGAATCCCACTCCTTTCCATGGTGTGCTTCGCCTTTGGCCTTCTTGTAAACCTTCTTGTTCTCTCTCTTCCCATTTTTCCCTTGCTCCTGGTCGCTATCATTTTCGGGACAGTTAGCAATAAAATGACCAACCTTACCACATTTGAAGCATGAGTGCTTCCCTTTTGTCTTGGTCTTCCTTGGTTGCCCCTTGCGACCATTTAGCGCCGTCTTGAATCTCTTGATGATGAGAGCCATCTCTTCATCATTGAGCCCGGCCGCCTCAACTTGCGCCACCTTGCTGGGTAGCGGCTCCTTGCTCCTTGTTGCCTTGAGAGCAATGGGTTGAGGCTCGTGGATTGGACCGTTCAACGCGTCGTCGACGTATCTCGCCTCCTTGATCATCATCCGCCCGCTTACGAATTTTCCGAGTACCTCCTCGGGCGTCATCATCGTGTACCTGGGATTCTCACGAATATTGTTCACGAGATGAGGATCAAGAACGGTAAAGGACCTTAGCATTAGGCGGACGACGTCGTGGTCCGTCCATCGCGTGCTTCCGTAACTCCTTATTTTGTTGATGAGGGTCTTGAGCCGGTTGTACGTTTGGGTTGGCTCCTCTCCCCTTATCATGGCGAATCGTCCAAGCTCGCCCTCCACCAACTCCATTTTGGTGAGCATGGTGATGTCATTCCCCTCGTGAGAGATCTTGAGGGTGTCCCATATTTGCTTGGCATTGTCCAAACCGCTCACCTTGTTGTACTCTTCCCTGCACAAGGACGCTAAGAGAACAGTAGTAGCTTGTGCATTTCTATGGATTTGTTCATTTATGAGCATAGAGTTATCCGAGCTATCAAACTTCATTCCATTCTCTACAATCTCCCAAATGCTTGGATGGAGAGAGAATAAGTGACTACGCATTTTGTGACTCCAAAATCCGTAGTCCTCCCCATCGAAGTGTGGAGGTTTGCCAAGAGGAATGGAAAGCAAATGCGAATTCGAACTATGTTGAATACGAGAATAATCAAATGAAAAGTTCGAATTGACCGTCTTTTTGTAGTCGTTGTCGTCGTCCTTATGGGAAGAGGAAGATTCGTCGCTGTCGTAGTAGATGATCTCCTTGATGCGTCTTGTCTTCTTCTTCTTCCCTTCTTTGCGTCTGTGCCCCGAGCCCGAGTCGGTAGTCTTGTCGTCCTTTGGCTCGTTGATGAAGGACTCCTTCTCCTTGTCGTTGATCACGATTCCCTTCCCCTTAGGATCCATCTCTTCGGGCGGTTAGTCCCTTTCTTGAAGAGAACGGCTCCGATACCAATTGAGAGCACCTAGAGGGGGGGTGAATAGGTGATCCTGTGAAACTTAAACTTATAGCCACAAAAACTTGTTAAGTGTTATCACAATAATTGCCAAGTGGCTAAAGAGGAGTCTCAACAAAACACAATACCACAAGAGATCAGACACAGATATGACACAGTGGTTTATCCCGTGGTTCGGCCAAGACCAACGCTTGCCTATTCCACGTTGTGGCGTCCCAACGGACGAGGGTTGCAATCAACCCCTCTCAAGCGGTCCAAAGACCAACTTGAATACCACGGTGTTTTGTTTTGCCTTTCAATATCCCGTTTGCGAGGAATCTCCACAATTTGGAGCCTCTCGCCCTTACACTTGAGATTCACAAGAAATTCAGAGTAAGGGAGGAAAGCAACACACACAAATCCACAGCAAAATGCGCACACACACGGCCAAGAATCAAGCTCAAAAGACTATCTCAAAGTTCTCACTAGAACGAAGCTCGAATCACTGAGAATGACAAACGAATGCGCAAAGACTGAGTGTGGATGATCAAGAATGCTCTAAGGTTGCTTGGGTATCTTCTCCATGCGCCTAGGGGTCCCTTTTATAGCCACAAGGCAGCTAGGAGCCGTTGAGAGCAAATCTGGAAGGCCAATCTTGCCTTCTGTCGTCGGGTGCACCGGACAGTCCGGTGCACACCGGACACTGTCCGGTGCACGATTTCCTTCCTAAAATGGCGCTGCCGACCGTTGCAGATCTGGGAGCCGTTGGCGCACCGGACAAGTCCGGTGCACACCGGACAGTCCGGTGCCCCCTTCCGACCGTTGGCCCGGCCACGTGTCGCGCGCAGATTCCGCGGCCGACCGTTGGCCCGGCCGACCGTTGGCTCACCGGACAGTCCGGTGCACACCGGACAGTCCGGTGAATTTTAGCCGTACGCCGTCGGCGAATTCCCGAGAGCGGCTACTTCACGCCGAGCTAGCCTGGCGCACCGGACACTGTCCGGTGCACCACCGGACAGTCCGGTGCACCCAGACTAGACAGACTTTGGCTGCTCGAGCCATCTCTTCTCCAACTCGATTTTTTCTGTTTCCAGCACTTAGACACAATACATTAGTCCATAAAACAATGTACTAAGTCTGAGAAACATACCTTTATCCTTGATTTGTACTTTGTCCACCATTTTACAATTAGGCACCTGTGTTGGGCACTAAATCACCAAAATACTTAGAAATGGCCCAAGGGCACATTTCCCTTTCAGACAGCAAGAGAGAGCTCACATACGTTCATAGCTCAACAAGTTGTGGGGAATAATGTGCATGAACTCGCCAAAGGTGGGAGCTCATGTGAAGTGTAAGGCTTACCAAAGAGGATGGTTGAAGCTGAGCATTGCTTTTAAAGTTGGTCAAAATTTTATTAGCAATTACTAAGTATAAGTAGATACCAACCCAATTAAGTAGTAGAACAAAAGTAATAACATCACTTATGATGCAATGCATATGACAAATTGAATTTAGTTCCATAAATTAATCATATGAGGGTCCGAGCTGCTCATGACCGTGAGCACGGCTAGTATACCAGTTTTACACTCTGCAGAGGTTGTGCATCTTTACCCACAAGTCATGTTACCCATCTGCCAAGGGATCGCGACTTCCCATACACCTCTACCGGGGAGGCGAGGCAGGGTAACACTACGAGGCCTTTACAAAGTTTGACTAGCTTCAAAAAACCCGCTACAGTTTATAGGAAGCTCCAATGCAGGGATCCCTCGCCTAACCGCCATCGCAGCAAAATCAACCCAAGGACCTCCCTACACTGACCACTCCCCTACTGCCCTTGCCCCTTTCGGGTAAGGTAGTCATCCACTAGCTTTCCTAATTAATCAGCCAAGGGATCCCATTCCTCCCTTATGGTAGCACTGTTTTCCCGGGTGGTCGCTCCATGTTCCATTAACATAATGATCTTAACATGAACAGTAATAATAAACAGATAATAAAAGTGTGATCATGAATAATGTATCTCCATACCCAAAACCACGTAAAGCAATAACAAGTACTACCCAAAAAGTTCAGTGGTAAACAAGGTATAAAGATAGACAAACTAGGGTAACCTATTGGGTCCCATCAAAATTAACCTATGCAGATCATTATGATTAATCAGAACATGAGTGGATAAAAAGAAGTGATCAAGGGCACAACTTGCCTGCCACTTGAGATTCTAGGTAACAACTTGCTCTTCAGATGACACGTGTGTCCTCACTGCTAAATGTAGCAATACAAAAAAACATGGTATAGGCAAAATTAACATCACACCAAACATAAGAATAGACTGCGTAATAATATTCTACGCGATGCTACGAGATCGTAGGTTCAAAAACGACTAAAATTGGAGTTATGGTTATAAAGATATGATTTTCTGAAGTTTTAGGTGATTAAATGGCAATAATATATTTTGTTCTATAAATCATGTGAGAAACATATAAAAAATAAATATCTAGTTTAGTTTTAGGCTAAGTTATAACATAATCCTGTTCCATTAAAATTATAGATACTACGAATTGAAATACTATATTGACATGTTAACCCAATAAACATAGGGTGAACAAATTAGTTAACTATTTTTTTAGAACATGTTACAGGATAAAGTAATGTTACTAAAGTGTAGATAATTCTATAAATACCAGGGCTTACGGGACTGCAGATACTAGTATTCAAAAGCTTGTGGTGTAATATATAAATGTTTGGACCTGTTTGTTATATTCTTTAACTGGGAATGGATGCGGTTATTTCCTAAGTTATTCGTGGGCTCTTTTGCAAGATACGCTGGCCGAAAAGGTACGGAGTAACCAGGGCCACCCGATCGAGTTCGGACAGCCAAGATTAGATTCTCATTAATCCGAACGGGTACGCCACCCAAGCGGTCGGATCTAACGCCTATGGTTCAGCTTTCATGTTCGCGAGATGCAACACTAGCTCTATATTTGGCGATCAACGGTCGCGGTTAAGACCCTACGCATACATGAATTGGTATCCATCCACATCCCATCCGATGACCCGCGATGACCGCACTAAAGGGAATGCCGGCGAGGGCGGTGAGCTTCCCACCGCAGCGACGCCATGGCAGGTAGAATTCATGCCAGCATCCTAGCGCATGAATCCGAAATTAACTAGGTGCTTTGCCAAGGGGAGAACGATGCGGACAAGCGGAAAGGGAGACTCACCGGCAACACGCAGTGGGCCCCACATCACACGGAGGAGGGTGGATCCGGGGCGGCGCCTGACGGTCGTTGAGAAATTGATGGTGTCCCCGAGCGTCACACTGCCCGCGACGACCACGCTCCCAACCCGGAAACTCGGGTGAAGCTTCCCAGCGGCACGGCTAGGGTCTTGCTATTCTTTGTGTGCACCAACTTCATCGTGGCGAGTAGCAGCCACAGAGGAAGAGGAGCACCCCCCCGAAGCTAGCCCGTACGCGGCAAACATCAGGTGGGACATCCAGTGGCACTGGCATCGGCAGAGTGGGCCTGTTCAACTTCAACTCATCGGAGGTTGCGCTATGGACGAGCACGTTGCCTTCCGCCGATGTTTGGGCGGGGCGCCTAGCGCCGATGCTATCACCAGAGAAGCCATGCACCCGAGCTGGATCCACGAGGAGACTCAGGAGAGCAACAGAAGCACCTGCCCCTCCCACCGTCGCTCGGGGGTCCCCGAGGGGTGGCCATGGCTAGGTTCGTAGCCGTCCTCTCTATTGGCGTCCGGACCCCGACGGTGCCAGACAGATGCGGCGTCTATTTGTTGGACGAAGAAGGGGCCTCAAATATATACACCCAGGCGGCGCCCAGATTCTGGGCAAACCTAGGAACAACCAGCGAGATTTCGGGGCAGCATCCGTGGCGTGCATAGGTAACTAACGTGAGGATATAAGCGAGTTACTCTATCTGCTCTCAACGATGGTTCCAGGGCTTCTTAGATAACGGCCAGGGGATGCTTAGCTTGCGCGATTTGGTGGTTACGGAAGATTCTGAAGAATCACGAACGTAGCTATATAAGTTTGTTTTTTTTACAAATTCTGTTTCGCAAGGACGCAGACTCCGTTGACAAGATGATCCTGTCCAGCTTAGCCTATGGAACAGCTACTGGAAGCGAGTTCATGCACGACGTGAGGGATTTGCATGATGATGTAATGCGTGATGTCATGCTAATGTCACTTTTGGCTAGAGAATAAATAGAACAAAAAACGACCATGTTGGCTAGCACTTGGCTGTTAGGTTGGAGTGGCATACTGGCATTAGGCCAAATGCGAGTGAATTTGTTTCTTTCTTTTCCTTTTATTTAATTTCTATTTCATTTGCTAATTCAAATTTGCAACTCATATTTAAATAAAGTTTGAATTTCAAACTAAATTGTTAAAGCATACTCCAAAAACTCCAGCATGCCAATGCAAAGTGAAATTTAATTATTTTATTCATGTCGGCAAATGCTTGTAAATATGTAATATTAATGTGTACACACAATGGTTTTATTTTGAGAACATTTGAATGCCTAATCCAATCCAATATTTTTTTTTAATTATTTATATCAAAGTATAGTTTATGAGTTTTTTAATCTAACTCTCTTACTACAAAATACATTTATGTGAAACTTTGGAAGAATTTTAGCATAATCCCAAAATTAAGATTTTGGGTGTTACAAATTCTACCCCCTAAAAATAATCTCGCCCTCGAGATTAGTAGAAAAGGGATATAGAAAGATTGGTTTGTAAATTAGCTTTTAGTTTCTAATTGGTTCCAAGATCAAGATTTTTTTACTAATTAGGTGATGGCTAGAAAAGGGTGGGGTGAGAGAGACTATTGTGGCAAGAGGAAGTTAGGGCAAGGAATATTTTCATCCCGTTATGGTTAATCCCAACTTGTCTGAAGATCTGGCCTTGACTTTTATCCTCATTGATGAGGTTTGGTCTTCTTCGGGTCTTGGTGCTTTCATCCGAGTTTGGGACACGTAGATAAGACAGATTTGTAGGTGAACAAGATAGCTTAGTAGGTAGAGGAGATAGCTTAGTAGCTGGCTATAAGCTAAATGAGATTAGGCAGGATCTAGTTTGGTTATTTGCTTCTAGATTGGTTAGATAGGTTATGTAACCTATTATGTAGACCAAGTTGTTGTTCATGGACGAGTTGGTCTATGGCCCCAAATTTAGGTTAAAACAAGTTTATAGGAGTAGGGTCGAATCTTTTTTTGTACTAACTAACAAGTTTGATTAACTCACATTAGATTAGATCATATTAGATTAGATGAGATCTAGATTAGATTGGTATGACTAGATTATACTAGATAAGATTTAAGTGATTTGGATTAGATCATGGTTGTTACTCTAGGATAAAATAAGTAAAGTGGTTAGGATAAGATGATTCCTTCAAGATAAGATGAATCCATTAAGATAAGAGAGTGTTTTAATTAAGATAAGATGGATCTATTAAACTTAATATATTTTAGTGGGGGATAATCTAAGTTGTCTAGTTACCTTATAGACATAATTATAATTATTGTTATTATTATTTTGCCTATGTGTATATGCAGATGTAATTGCGGATATTACTCCACAACCCATCACACTCAATCAAAGATCCAAATCAAGCAGTTATCATAAGAACAAACAGTCAAGCATATAAATATTTACAAAAATAGTTTTGATTTGGTTCCTAAGATTAGGTCGCCTTTTTCCTAAAGGTTACTTTAGGTACAGGATTTCAAAGTGTGAAATTCACTCTTGTCTTTAGAAGTGAAAAGGTAAGAATAATCAGAGTAAAGCGGAAATAGATGAGAAAAGATTAAGAAAAGTTTAGAAAAGAATCAGAGTAGCAAAGGTAAGTAGACAATGGTTGTCCAGTTTTATCTAGGTTTCGTCCTACAGTCAACATCGCTCTGATACCACTTCTGTCACACCAGGGTTATAGGGGCACCAAGACCCAGGCATAACATAATCACTAGGTGTGCTTGGACCAAGTCTCACACATATGATGAATCATGGCACAGGATCGAATGTCACATCTTTACTACATAACAGGAGTTCTATACAAAATAAATAAATATTTACATCATATGAAGACAACGATCTAGCAACCCAAAGTTGACTGGGAGACGATGGCCTAGACCTCTCACGAACACGTCATAGTATCCTTCAAGCGCCTCATCCTGCGGTACCAGTTCTTGACCTGTGGGGGGTGTGAGACAGCAAGAGTGAGCTCACATACGTTCATAGCTCAACAAGTTGTGGGGAATAATGTGCATGAACTCACCAAAGGTGGGAGCTCATGTGAAGTGTAAGGCTTACCAAAGAGGATGGTTGAAGCTGAGCATTGCTTTTAAAGTTGGTCAAAATTTTATTAGCAATTACTAAGTATAAGTAAATACCAACCCAATTAAGTAGTAGAACAAAAGTAATAACATCACCTGCAATGCAATGCATATGACAAATTGAATTTAGTTCCATAAATTAATCATGTGAGGGTCCGAGCTGCTCATGACCGTGAGCACGGCTAGTATACCAGTTTTACACTCTGCAGAGGTTGCGCATCTTTACCCACAAGTCATGTTACCCATCTGCCAAGGGATCAGGACTTCCTATACACCTCTACCGAGGAGGCGAGGCAGGGTAACACTACGAGGCCTTTACAAAGTTCCACTAGCTTCAGAAAACCCACTACAGTTTATAGGAAGCTCTAATGCAGGGATCCCTCGCCTGACCGCCATCACAGCAAAATCAACCCAAGGACCTCCCTACACTGACCACTCCCCTACTGCCCTTGCCCCTTTCGGGTAAGGTAGTCATCCACTAGCTTTCCTAATTAATCAGCCAAGGGGTCCCATTCCTCCCTTGTGTTAGCACTATTTTCCCGGGTGGTTGCTCCATGTTCCAATTAACATAATGATCTTAACATGAACAGTAATAATAAATAGATAATAAAAGTGTGATCATGAATAATGTATCTCCATACCCAAAACCACATAAAGCAATAGCAAGTACTACCCAAAAAGTTCAGTGGTAAACAAGGTATAAAGATAGACAAACTAGGGTAACCTATTGGGTCCCATCAAAATTAACCTATGAAGATCATTATGATTAATCAGAACATGAGTGGGTAAAAAGAAGTGATCAAGGGCAGAACTTGCCTGGCACTTGAGATTCCAAGTACCAACTTGCTCTTCAGATGACACGTCTGTCCTCACTGCTAAACGTAGCAATACAGACAAACATGGTATAGGCAAAATTAACATCACACTAAACATAAGAATAGACTGCGTAATAATATTCTACGCGATGCTACGAGATCATAGGTTCGAGAACGACTAAAATCAGAGTTATGGTTATAAAGATATGATTTTCTGAAGTTTTAGGTGATTAAATGATAATAATATATTTTGTGCTATAAATCATGTGAGAAACATATAAAAAATATATATCTAGTTTAGTTTTATGCTAAGTTATAACATAATCCTGTTCCATTAAAAGTATAGATACTCCGAATTGAAATACTATATTAACATGTTAACCCAATAAACATAGGGTGAACAAATTAGTTAACTATTTTTTAGAACATGTTAAATGATAAAGTAATGTTACTAAAGTGTAGACAATTTTATTACGAGGATAACGCAACTGAAACGGGTCCATTCGGAGTTAAAACAGAGAAGTTATGTAGTTTACAAGCCTCAAGAATTAATTTTGTACTTAAAACCAATTTCTTTATTAAATTCTATAAATACCAGGGCTTACGGGATTGCAGATACTAGTCTTCAAAAGCTCGTGGTGTAATATATAAATGTTTGGACCTGTTTGTTATATTCTTTAACTGGGAACGGATGTGGTTATTTCCTAAGTTATTCGTGGGCTCTTTTGCAAGATACGCTGGCCGAAAAGGTACGGAGTAACCAGGGCCACCCGATCGAGTTTGGACGGCCGAGATTAGATTCTCATTAATCTGAACAGGTACACCACCCAAGCGGTCGGATCTAACACCTATGGTTCAGCTTTTATGTTCGCGAGATGCAACACTAGCCCTATATTTCGCGATCAACGGTCGCGGTTAAGACCCTACGCCTACATGAATTGGTATCCATCCACATCCCATCTGATGACCCGCGATGACTGCACCAAAGGGAATGCTGGCGAGGGTGGTGAGCTTCCCACCGCGACGACGCCATGGCAGGCGGAATTCATGCCAGCATCCTAGCACATGAATCCAAAATTAACTAGGTGCTTTGCCAAGAGGAGAACTATGCGGACAAGCGGAAAGGGAGACTCACCGGCAACACGCAGTGGGCCCCGCATCACACGGAGGAGGGTGGATCCGCGGCGGCGCCAGACGGTCATTAAGAAATTGATGGTGTCCCCAGCGTCACACTGCCCGCGACGACCACGCTCCCAACTCAGAAACTCGGGTGAAGCTTCCCGGCGGCACGGCTGGGGTCTTGCTATTCTTTGTGTGCGCCAACTTCATCGTGGCGAGTAGCAGCCACAGAGGAAGAGGAGCCCCCCAAGCTGGCTCGTACGTGGAAAACATTAGGTGGGACATCCAGTGGCACTGGCATCGGCAGAGTGGGCCTATTCAACTTCAACTCATCGGAGGTTGCGCTATGGACGAGCACGTTGCCTTCCGTCGACGTTTGGGCGGGGCGCCTAGCGCCGATGCTATCACCAGGGAAGCCATGCACCCGAGCTGGTGTGACGAAACCTCCCAAGTCATTAGGCCCACCTACAGTTGTCCTTGTCCAATGGACTTCGGGCAACCCCGTAGGTGCACCTGATCACTTGACAAGTTCAGTATATGAAATCTTTAACTTTCCCAAGAGCGTTTCACCCATCACGCAGATATTACAACACATCGGAGGAACGAATAAGCGGAAGCAATTACAGTAACTTAATTTACATTAAAAATATAGAAGAGTGTTATTATTAGAAACTAGTCATATAGGAGTGCAGAAGTAATATTATTATAGACCCGGGAGGCAAAAACCCCTCCCGTACACAGGTATAAAGTTTTTAAAGGAGGACACTTCCTCCCGAGGCTTCAATCCTGATTTTCTTCCTTTGGCACCAGCTTAGAACAAAAGCAACAAAAATTTGCTGCTTCCTCACCTACAACAACATGGGTTTGAAAACCCTAAGTACGAAGTGTACTTTCGCAAGTCTTACCCGTCAAAATAAAAGACTCTCAAGGATATGCTGGCTTGAGGGAGTCAAGGTAAGGCTTAATCAAGAATCAAGACTCTGTTCGCAAAAATGCTTACTAATAGTGGATCCTTAAAAATCCAGTTTTATTAACAAGTTAAGTAATTACCTGTTACTAGAGTTCTTTCTACCCTAGTTCAAACACTTGGCCTATACTAGCCATCTTTTATCATCCCTTTTAGTTTAGTGGAAACTACGTGTAAGTCAGTGACCAAGTCTTCATGTCCGAGAAGTAACGGCGATCCGAATCGATTAATACTCAGCTGAGGATCTCCAATCACACAACATATGTAGCACTTAACGCTTGCATATGTCAACTCGTCACCGGGGTTCTTAAGACCAGATCAGGTTCATGCCAACCGAGAGCACAGATACACCACCGTCCAACCTCTTGCCACGGAGGGTACACGCTACTCTCGCCATCTCTCCACTCCCATTGCGTGTTGTCTTATTCTGGTATTAGTCTGCCCGAGACAAAGCTTACCCATGATGAGGCATGTGACCAGTTAAAAGGTCCTCGGTCATCAGGCCCACATCGAGCACGGTCCTTAATCGACTCAGACAGAGACACTACACCGAGACTCTCTTCTCATGCAAGTCACCCGCCCGGTCTCAGCTTTATCATTTCAACCCAAAGTTTGGTACCTGACAGAGGTACATCTTTTCTAATGTTGAACCCATCATGGCCATGATGAATCCACCATCAAGTTTTATCTTTGAAAACATCCCATCCCACTTCAAGCATCATATTTTGTCAAAACAAAACATTTTGTTTTCTAGAGCAAGACTAAGCATCAGAAAAACCTTTTCATAAAATAGGTGATCAAGGAAAAGTAATCAATTTTCCAAGGAAGGGAATGCATCAATTTGTTTAGCACACAACTCCTATTACCTAATGCATCAAGCAAGTGAGAAAGATTTAAAAAAATAGCAAGGAGGTGGCAAATGCACCGAGGCTTGCCTTGAGTTGTAGGAGAGTCGGGCTCTGCTCCACAAATATTAAAATAAAAGCAGTTCCTGGCAGGTGGGTCTTTAGGTGGTGGCGGTGCAACTCCTTCCTCTTCAACTACTACCTCTTCCTCCTTTTCTATATATAACCATACATAATCATGAATTCTTATGTGATGTTATGAAAATGCAATGATAATAAAGGTATATCATATTATGTCTTGAATACAATTTTCCTTCACGGTTTTTAGGAAACTAGGGTTTTTGGATTCAGTATTTTAGTTCATAGGGCAGGCACTACTTAGAAGTTTAGGATTTTGGGGTTTAGATATCAAACAGTGTCCAAATGAAGTCAAACTTTACCCAAAGTTTCTAAATATCATTTGAAGCTTATTAAAAAGTTTGGTGATTTTTGGAGTTACTAATTAATTTCTAAAATTCTAGAAGTATAGGTTTTAGCTATTTTAAATACTTCATAATTCCTAGTTTGGCCTAAAAATCTTGAAACCATTTTTATTAAATACTATAGAAATTTATGAATTCAACGAAATTGGTCTCATATTTTTAGCATTTTTCTACAATTTTCTATGAATCTCCTAACTCCAGTAGAAAAAGAAAAAGGAAAAAGACCAATAGTACTGGGCTGAATTCAGTCCGAGACGGCCCACGATAGGCAAAATGCCCCTGCGTGTGCGCCCGCGCTATCGTTTTGCGAAAAGACCCTCGGTTAATCAAACAACTGGTGAAGAACCCCTAGCCACTGTTCCTTGTCTCTCTGACAAATGCACAGAGGTCCCCCGACTTCTGTTTCTTCTCCAACCCGACCCATGGCCACGACACGCTCGTCGTCGACTACCCAGTTGCTCAGACTGGCGGTGACCGGCATTGGCTGCCTAATTTAACCATCGGGCAAGCATTACTGACCCGAGGCGATCCTAGAACAAGCTTAAATTGAGTTAATATGGCCCTGACTACATCTGACCACGACGATGGTGAATACCGAACACAAACCTAAGCGTTTCGGTTGATTGAGTGTGGTCAAGCCTAAAGGGTTGAGCCGATGAGTATCACAAGCATGTATGGGTGCTAAAACATGATCAAGGAGAGCGGAAGCAGACCTGGGAACGGCTGGCCACGGTGAGGTCACACAGCGCGGTGCTCGGGAGCGATTTGGGGAAAGTCTCGAATTGGCGAGCACTGGTGGATGATTTGAGGCACGAGTTGGTGTATTGGTTGCTTGACTACCTTGTGGAGCCGATGACACACTCAATTTATAGGCTCCAGGGATGGTGGCTCATGAATTGGAGTTAGCGCGGTGGCGGCCGGAGAAGGAAGGGGTCACTGGCGCAAGCAATTCATGGATGCTACCGTGGAAAGACCATCGATGATGAGTGGACATACTAAGGCGATGTACTGTGACATGGTTAATGGCCTAAGGCATGGCACAATCACGGTGAAGGACGCAAACTCCGGTGACGGCCGCTAGGCCATGTCGCCGGTGCAAGTGGTCGAGTGATAGCGAGGCCACAGTACCCCGAACCCATCCGCGACGAGATCTTTTCACGACCGAGCACAATCTACTTACCTGAGGCAGAAATCGCGGCGATCGACGCGAATCCGAGCACACAGTTCATCGGCGGCAAGGTGAACTGACCCTAAAGATATTTTGCTACTGTACCATCACGTTTGTTCTTCAGTCATCCTGACAGCCCACATTGCAGAGCCTAGATCTCAAATTTTCATGTGAACACTTACTAATCTGTCCTTAACAAAGTTGTAGCTTTATAGTCAAGCTACAAATTGACTATAGCAACTATCTTCAATCGATCATTAGATCCACCTCTAATTTGACTCAAAAGTCTGGCCAATGTCACTGATGACCTTAATTCAGTTATCAGTGTGACTGACAGCACAACTTTGAGCTCATTTTTCTCCAAACTTTGTATGTGATCAAAGCTTAGTTACTTAAGAAAAGTTGCACTCCTATTATAGTTCTACAAGTTTGATGTGCTGACCCTAGGCAAATTCCTTGTATTATTAAAAATACAAAGCTCCAAAGTCAGCCCAATTCACTGGTTTTGGACTCAGGCATATGAGGGGTGTAGAGTGGCTTTTTGCAAATAAGCCCAAATCTCATGGTTTGATTTGTAAATCCTCAAATATGTAAACCATATGATTAGAGGTGTCCTAATACCTTGGTTTTCGCACTTGGGTCCAAAAGTGTGCAAAATTTACACTTAGCCCCCTAGGGTTTCAGTTTAGGGTTTTCCAGGGGTCTTTTTAGGGTTTTGACATATCTAGGGTTTTGGTGCTATCAAAGACCACTAAATGTGATATCTTATGACCATTTCTAATGAGTTTTGAACGTTTCTTATGCTTGGGCTTTATTGTCACTCCTAAGCCTAGTTTAGGGTTAAGTACCCTACCCTAGGGTCTCACACACATCAAGTCATTTTATTTCAACATTTTTGAACTTTTTACCTAGTGAATGCACTCTAGGTGTGACAAACACATGACATGCTAATGGTCATGATGTTATGCTCAAGTTTTAGTGACAGTAATACCAGGAGTGTTACATCCTTCTCCCCATAAAAGAATCTCGTCCCGAGATTTAAGGTCTTAGGGTAAGTAATGGAAAAGGAAATGCTTCACATCTTTATTCCCTTAATTATCTTACAAGGTAGGGGTGGTATGGGGTCTACTCCTCATTTACAACAATTGTACATATCTCACAATTGACATGAAGCTAAAAAGTTTGGGAAATTCTTTTCTAAAAAATCTTGGGTTTCCCATGTAGCTTCATCTTTAATGTGTTGGTTCCATTGTATCTTATAAAATTTGAGAGTTCTTCTTTGGGTAACCCTGTCCTTTTGATCCAGGACTTGAATAGGATGTTCTGAATATGTTAAGTCTGGTTCCAAGGTAACATCCGTCACTTCAATGGTTCAATCTAGAACCCGAAGACACTTCTTTAACTGGGACACATGGAACACATTGTGCACTGTAGACAATGTTTTGGGTAGTTGGAGTCAGTACGCCACTGGTCCACATCGTTCAAGAATCGGGAACGGACCAATGTATCGTGGTGCAAGCTTCCCTTTTACACCAAAATGAGATACACCCTTCATTGGTGATACTTTCAGATACACATAATCTTCGGCCTGGAAGTACAAGGGTTGGCGTCGTTTGTCTGCATAACTCTTTTGTGGAGCTTGTGCTTCTTTCAAATTATGTATGATTCGTTGAACCTTTTCTTCCATTTCTTTGACCATATCAGGCCTGAAAAACCATTGTTATCCTGGTTCTGACCAATTTAATGGAGTACGACACCATCGTCCATATAAAGCTTCAAAGGGTACCATCTTGATACTTTCTTGATAGCTATTGTTGTATGAAAACTCCGCCAATGGTAAACATTCATCCCATTTTTGTGGGAATTCCAGAACACATGCCCGTAACATGTCTTCAAGTATTTGGTTCACTCTCTCAGTCTGCCCACTGGTTTGAGGATGATTGGCCGAACTGTGGAGCAACTTAGTACCCAGGGATTTGTGGAGTTATTCCCAGAATTTGGACACAAATTGTGATCTGCGATCTGACACTATGGTCTTTTGGAATTCCGTGCAAACTAAGAATACGGGCAATATATACCTAGGCATAAGTGAGGACTGGATGGGATGTCTTGACTGGTAGAAAATGGGCTATCTTTGTAAGTCGATCAACTATAACCCAGATAGAATCAAATCCTTTTGCCGTCTTGGGTAATCCCACAATGAAGTCCATGCTAATGTCCTCCCATTTCCACGTTGGGATGGATAAAGATTGCAGTGGACCAACAGTTTTCATGTGTATGGCTTTGACACGTCTACAAGTGTCGCATCTCGCCACATAGCGTGCAATTTCGATCTTCATTTTTGTCCACCAATAATGTTGTTTTAGATCATGATACATCTTAGTGCTTCTGGGATGAATGGAATATTGACTAAGATGTGCTTCATCTAAAATTTGCTCGTGGGCATCATCATTCTTGGCACAACTATGCGGTTGTTAAACCATACTATGCCTTGATCATCCTTTCGAAAACAGTTTGCTCTACCGGCCTTCATTCTCTCATGAATGTGTTTCATACCCTTATCACTTCTTTGTGCATCAATAATCTTTTGCAGAAGGACTGACTCAAGCTTCAATTGGTTTAAGGTTTCATGTTGAATCACTCCTAGGTTTAATTTCTCCATTTCTTGGCATAATGTGATGTCAGAAGTCTTCATCGTAAGACAATGACAGGAAGTCTTGCGACTTAGTGCATCTGCCACCACGTTGGCCTTGCCTGGGTGATAGTGGATTTCTAACTCATAATCCTTGATCAGCTCAAGCCATCTTCTCTGCCTCATATTTAACTCTGACTGGGTGAAGATGTACTTCAAACTTTTATGATCTGTGTATATATGACAGATATTTCCCAGCAGATAATGACGCCATATTTTAAGGGCATGAACCACAACAGCTAATTCTAAGTCATGAGTTGGATAATGTTCCTCATGCCGGCGCAACTGTCTTGAAGCATATGCTATAACTCGGCCCTCTTGCATCAAAACACATCTGAGACCACTGCCTGATGTGTCACAATACACATCAAAAGACTTTTCAATGTCCGATTGAGCCAACACCGGAGCAGTGGTCAATAATACCTTCAGCTGCTCGAAGGCTTCGTTGCATCTTGAGGACCAGTTGAATTTTGTATCGTTCTTCAATAGACTTCTGATTGGCTTCACAATCTTGGAGAAATCTAGGATAAATCTACGATAATAGCCAGCGAGTCCGAGGAAACTTCGAACTTGATGTACAGTGGTTGGGGGTTTCCACTCAAGAATATCCTTGACCTTGCTGGGATCAACCGCAATCCCATTTGCAGACAATACATGTCCCAAGAATTAGATTTCCTCCAGCCAAAATGCGCACTTGCTGAATTTAGCATATAATTGGTGTTCTCTTAAGCGTGTTAATATGATTCGTAGATGCTGAGCATGCTCCTCTTCATTCTTGGAATATATCAAGATATCATCAATGAAGACCACCACAAATTTATCCAACTCGGGCATGAATACCGAGTTCATTAGATAAGTGAAGTGGACAGGAGCATTCGTTAAGCCGAAGGACATAACCAAATATTCGAACAATCCATACTGCATTGTGAATGCGGTCTTGGGTATAGCGCCTCGCTATGAGAATGACGCTTCGCTAACGCTCGGCTAAGTCGTCGATATCTTCGGGTCGAATACGGATCTGATGATAGCCCAACCTGAGGTCAATCTTGGAAAATAACCGAGCTCTGGTAAGCTGATCAAATAAAATATCAATCCGGGGAAGAGGGTACTTATTCTTGATTGTGACCTCATTAAGGGGTCTATAGTCCATGCACATTCTAAGCATTTGATCCTTCTTCTTGACAAAGATTGCGAGACATCCCAAGGTGACAAACTAGGCTGGATGAATCCCTTCTACAATAGATCTTGCAATTGAGTCTTGAGCTCTGCCAACTCATTTGGAAGCATTCGGTACGACCTTCTAGAAATAGGAGTCGTACCGAGTTTTAGTTCAATCACAAATTCTACATCTCTCTGGAGGTAATCCAGGCAGATCTTCAGGAAAGACGTCCGAAAACTCACATACTACCGGAATATCTTGGATTTCCGGTATCAAAGCTTCATAGACTCTGCCAAATGGTTTAGCTAGAATAGCTACAGGGATGGACAAGAGAACCTCTTCATGGCCATAGCTCAACCTGATGGTTCTCAAATCAGTGTTGAGGATAGCTTTGTGTTGGGCTAACCAATTCATGCCCAGAATTACATCTATATCTTGGTCTTTCAGAACAATCATATTGGTGGGAAAGTCCTGTTCAGCCAATGTTACGGGCACATGGAAAGCCACTTCTTTAGTGAATATTTGTCCCCCAAGCGAATGAATAATAAACCCTTCCCTTGATTCAATGCAAGGAATGCAATATTTCTCCACAAATTTCTTGCTTATGAATGTATGCGAAGCACCAGAATCAAAGAGAATGACTGCTGGGTGATTGGCCACAAGAAACGTACCCATCATAACCGGCTCTCCCTCCGGTGTAGTGGCCACTTGTGTGTAATATATTCGCCCAGTCTTCTTTATATTCTTGCCCGCTGAATTATTTGTCGTGTTTCCCTTGCCTTGATTTGAGCTCCCTGAGTTCTGCTGATTGTTAGATTTGTTCTGCCTTGGATATGGGCAGTCCTTGATAAAATGTCCAGACTTCCCACAGTTGAAGCAGCCGGTTGAAGAACTAGGGAGGGCGGGGAAACGAGCACCACGGGCACTCAGCTGACTTGTTGAAGTGGGGGCAGTGGCAGGGCGGATGAAGACAAGCTGTTTAAATGGGTAGGAGGGTGGACGAGGGGAAGAACGGTTTTGATTGAAAGGTCGGATTACCAACCTTGGTCGCTTTTCAGGCCCCTGATTGAACCTGTCACCTTCGAACCCCTTTGACTTCCCTGGGCCTGTGTTCTTAGCTTCTACTGCCAGCGCTGTGCTGATAGCCCTGCTGTAGGAGAGATCAAGGCAGGTGGCCATCTTTCTTTGAAGCCGGTCGTTGAGGCCTCTCATAAAGCAATTCTTCTTTTTCAGGTCAGTATTTACCTGATCAATTGCATACTGGGACAAATGATTAGATTTGTTGAGATACTGCATGACAGTATCTCCTCCTTGCTTAAGTCGCATGAATTACTCCTGTTTCATGTGCAGCACTCCTTCTGGAATATAGTGCTCACGAAACGCCAACTTAAATTCATCCCACGTGACCTGATGTCCGGCAGGTTGAATGGCCACAAAATTTCCCCACCATGTACTGGCAGGGCCTCTTAACTGTTGAGTCGCAGACAACAGCTTTTGGGTTTCAGTGCAGCGGGTGAGTCCAAATTTCTGCTCTATAACCCGTATCCATTTGTCGGCTTCTAGCGGGTCTTCAGCTTTAACGAAAAGTGGGGGACGGGTTTCCGAGAAATCCAAGTATGAAGTTTCATGGGGTCCCTGCGGATAAGCCCTTCCGCCTTGTTGCTGAAATTGATTTCCCACCATTTCACGTAAAAAGCGGGTGTTATCGGCGGTCGCATTGACCAAGGCAGCGATAGCCTCGGCCAACGTTGGCGGTACAGGCGGTGGATTGGGCGTGTCTTCCCAACCACGGGAAGTACCGGCACTGTCATACGCACGAGTTCTCGATGGCATCTGAAGCAAAGAAATATTTGGGAAAAATATAACATGCTGACGTATACCATCATTTTACATTACCAAAATGTAATGATACAGGTTCATTTGTACAACATGACTTCATTACCTATTTTACATTAGTATTATAGCTAAGCTACACTACTCTAGTATTTATCGTCTTTAGTTGCTTCGCTGTCTGTTGTAGGGGACCGTTCGTCAGCCAGGTTCATAGGAGGGGGCTTGAAAAGGTCCAATTCCCCACCAAGTGCTTCACCTGTTGTTCCAAAAGGTCCGGCTCCCATTCCAACAGGGTCAGCAGGTACGTCTGGGTGCAGTCGCGAATACAGTAAATGAACTTCCTCATGTAAAGTATTGCAATACACCTACAAGTTGCCAATGGTCATGCTAAGCTCATCCACACGGGCTCGAGCTTTGGCTTCCTGGTCCCAAGCAATTGAACGTGAATTGATAGCCCAATCGATTGCCAAATCCCATTCAGCAAGCTCATGTTGCAGATGCCTGACGTTAGCTCTTAGCTCATTTATACGCTGACCATCTTCTACCCATACCCTGTTCCGATGATGTAGCTCCGTGCGAAGCTGCTCCACTTGGGCTTCTACCGCTGCTGCTCTCTTCATGTCTTGGAGCCAGCTGATGTCGAGGTACACCAATAGGTCCAGTGGACTTACACGCGGTTTTCTTCATGCGCGGCGGCATACCTCCATAAGGGGGAAACTTTATTAATTTTTAAACATGATGCATGCATAATTACATAATCAACTTTCGTTGATTCACAACCATCTATACATTGCACTCTGCTACCTGGTCTTATAAGATGAGTACTTCAGAAAGTAGTAAGATAAGAAGGAAAGAAATTTTCTTTAGATAAGTCTTTGAAAATTCTTTCTGAAATGTCTCATAATATCTGAAGAGATGGGCTTTGCTCCGATACCAGCTGTGACGGAACCTCCCAAGTCATTAGGCCCACCTACAGTTGTCCTTGTCCAATGGACTTTGGGCAACCACGTAGGTGCACCTGATCACTTGACAAGTTCGGTATTTGAAATCTTTAACTTTCCCAAGAGCGTTTCACCCGTCACACAGATATTACAACACATCGGAGGAACGAATAAGCGGAAGCAATTACAGTAACTTAATTTACATTAAAAATATAGAAGAGTGCTATTATTATAGACCAGTCATATAGGAGTGTAGAAGTAATATTATTACAAACCCGGGAGGCAAAACCCCTCCCGTACATAGGTATAAGGTTTTTAAAGGAGGACACTTCCTCCTGGGGCTTCAATCCTGATTTTCTTCCTTTGGCACCACCTTGGAACAAAAGAAACAAAAATTTGCTGCTTCCTCACCTACAACAACATAGGTTTGAAAACCCTAAGTACAAAGTGTACTTTCGCAAGTCTTACCCGTCAAAATAAAAGACTCTCAAGGATATGCTGGCTTGAGGGAGTCAAGGTAAGGCTTAATCAAGAATCAAGACTCTGTTCGCAAAAATGCTTACTAATAGTGGATCCTTAAAAATCCAGTTTTATTAACAAGTTAAGTAATTACCTGTTACTAGAGTTCTTTCTACCCTAGTTCAAACACTTGGCCTATACTAGCCATCTTTTATCATCCCTTTTAGTTTAGTGGAAACTACGTGTAAGTCAGTGACCAAGTCTTCATGTCCGAGAAGTAACGACGATCCGAATCGATTAATACTCAGCTAAGGATCTGCAATCACACGACATATGTAGCACTTAACCCTTGCAAATGTCAACTCGTCACCGGGGTTCTTAAGACCAGATCTAGTTCACGCCAACCGAGAGCACAGATACACCACCGTCCAGCCTCTTGCCACGGAGGGTACACGCTACTCTCGCCATCTCTCCACTCCCATTGCGTGTTGTCTTATTCTAGTATTAGTTTGCCTAAGGCAAAGCTTACCCATGATGAGGCATGTGACTAGTTAAAAGGTCCTCGGTCATCAGACCCACATCGAGCACAGTCCTTAATCGACTCAGATGGAGACACTACACCGAGACTCTCTTCTTATGCAAGTCACCCGCCCGGTCTCAGCTTTATCATTTCAACCCAAAGTTTGGTACCTGGCAGAGGTACATCTTTTCTGATGTTGAACCCATCATGGCCATGATGAATCCACCATCAAGTTTTATCTTTGAAAACATCCCATCCCACTTCAAGCATCATATTTTGTCAAAACAAAACATTTTGTTTTCTAGAGCAAGACTAAGCATCAGAAAAACCTTTTCATAAAACAGGTGATCAAGGAAAAGTAATCAATTTTCCAAGGAAGGGAATGCATCAATTTGTTTAGCACACAACTCCTATTACCTAATGCATCAAGCAAGTGAGAAAAATTTTAAAAAAATAGCAAGGAGATGGCAAATGCACCGGGGCTTGCCTTGAGTTGTAGGAGAGTCGGGCTCTGCTCCACAAATATCAAAATAAAAGCATTTCCTGGCAGGTGGGTCTTCAGGTGGTGGCGGTGCAACTCCTTCCTCTTCAACTACTGCCTCTTCCTCGTTTTCTATATATAACCATACATAATCATGAATGCTTATGTGATGCTTATGAAAATGCAATGATAATAAAGGTATATCATATTATGTCTTGAATACAATTTTCCTTCACGGGTTTTTTAGGAAACTAGGGTTTTTGGAGTCAGTATTTTAGTTCATAGGGCAGGCACTACTTAGAAGTTTAGGGTTTTGGGGTTTAGGTATCAAACAGTGTCCAAATCAAGTCAAACTTTATCCAAGGTTTCTAAATACCATTTTAAGCTTATCCAAAAAGTTTGGTGGTTTTTGGAGTTACTAATTAATTTCTAAATTTCTAGAAGTATAGGGTTTAGCTATTTTAAATACTTCATAATTCCTAGTTTGGCCTAAAAATCTTGAAACCATTTTTATTAAATACTATAGAAATTTATGAATTCAACAAAATTGGTCTCATATTTTTAGCATTTTTGTACATTTTTCTATGAATCTCCTAAGTCTAGTAGAAAAAGAAAAAGGAAAAAGACCAACAGTACTGGGCTGAATTCAGTCCGAGACGGCCCACTATAGGCAAAATGCCCCTGCGCGCGCGCCCTCACTGTTGTTTTGCGAAAAGACCCTCGGTTAATCAAACAACTAGTGAAGAACCCCTAGCCACTGTTCCTTCTCTCTGACAAATGCATAGAGGTCCCCCGACTTCTGTTTCTTCTCCAACCCGACCCATGGCCACGGCGCGCTCGCCGTCGACTACCCAGTTGCTCGGACTGGCGGTGACCAGCATTGGCTTCCCAAATTAACCATTGGGCAAGCATTACTGACCCGAGGTGATCCTAGAACAAGCTTAAATTGAGTTAATACGACCCTGACTACACCTGACCACGGCAACGGTGAATACCGAACACAAACCTAAGCGTTCCAATTGATTGATTGTGGTCAAGCCTAAAGGGTTGAGCCGATGAGTATCACGAGCATGTATGGGTGCTAAAACATGATCAAGGAGAGCGGAAGCAGACCTGGGAACGGCTAGCCAAGGCGAGGTCACACAGCGCGGTGCTCGGGACCGATTTGGGGAAAGTCTCGAATTGGCGAGCGCTGGTGGATGATTTGAGGCACGAGTTGGTGTATTGGTTGCTTGACTACCTTGTGGAGCCAACGACACACTCAATTTATAGGCTCCAGGGACGGTGGCTCATGAATTGGAGTTGGCGCGATGGCGGCCGGAGAAGGAAGGGGTCACTGGCGCAAGCAATTCGTGGATGCTACCGTGGCAAGACCACCGGTGACGAGTGGACATACTAAGGCGATGTACTACGACGTGGTTAATGGCCTGAGGCTTGGCACAATCCTGGTGAAGGACGCAAACTCCGGTGACGGCCGCTAGGCCACGTCGCCGGTGCAAGTGGTTGAGTGACAGCGAGGCCACAGTACCCCGAACCCATCCGTGATGAGATCTTTTCATGACCAAGCACAATCTACTTACCCGAGGCACGAATAGCGGCGATCAACGCGAATCCAAGCGCACGGTTCACTAGCGGCAAGGTGAACTGACCCTGAAGATATTTTGCTACTATACCATCACGTTTGTTCTTTAGTCATCCTGACAGCCCACATTGCAGAGCCTGGATCTCAAATTTTCATGTGAACACTTACTAATCTATCTTTAACAAAGTTGTAGCTTTATAGTCAAGCTACAAATTGACTATAGCAACTATCTTCAATCGATCATTAGATCCCCCTCTAATTTGACTCAAAAGTCTGGCCAATGTCACTGATGACCTTAATTCAGTTATCAGTGTGACTGACAGCACAACTTTGAGCTCATTTTTCTCCAAACTTTGTATGTGATCAAAGCTTAGTTACTTAAGCAAAGTTGCACTCCTATTATAGTTCTACAAGTTTGATGTGCTGACCCTAGGCAAATTCCTTGTATTATTAAAAATACAAAGCTCCAAAGTCAGCCCAATTCACTGGTTTTGGACTTAGGCATATGAGGGGTGTAGAGTGGCTTTTTGCAAATAAGCCCAAATCTCATGGTTTGATTTGTAAATCCTCAAATATGTAAACCATATGATTAGAGTTTCCCTAATACCTTGGTTTTTGCACTTGGGTCCAAAAGTGTGCAAAATTTACACTTAGCCCCCTAGGGTTTCAGTTTAGGGTTTTCCAGGGGTCTTTTTAGGGTTTTGACATATCTAGGGTTTTGGTGCTATCAATGTCCACTAAATGTGATATCTTATGACCATTTCTAATGAGTTTTGAACTTTTCTTATGCTTGGGCTTTATTGTCACTCCTAAGCCTAGTTTAGGGTTAAGTACCCTACCCTAGGGTTTCACACACATCAAGTCATATTTGTCCAACATTTTTGAACTTTTTACCTAGTGAATGCACTCTAGGTGTGACAAACACATGACATGCTAATGCTCATGACGTTATGCTCAAGTTTTAGTGAAAGTAACACCAGGGGTGTTACATCTGGATCCACGAGGAGACTTTGGAGAGCAACAGAAGTAGCTGCCCCTCCCACCGTCGCTCGGGGGTCCCCGAGGGGTGGCCATGGCTAGGTTCGCCGCTGTCCTCTCCGTTGGTGTCCGGACCCCGATGGTGCCAGGCAGATGCGGCATCTGTTTGTTGGACAAAGAAGGGGCCTCAAATATATACACCCAGGCGGCGCCCAGATTCCGGCCAAACCTAGGAATAGCCAGCGTGATTTCCGGGCGGCATCCGTGGCGTGCATAGGTAACTAACGCGAGGATATAAGCGAGTTTTTGTCATGGTGGCGCTACTCTATCTGCTCTCAACGATGGTTCCAGGGCTTCTCAGATAACGGCCAGGGGATGCTTAGCTTGCGCGATTTGGTGGTTATGGAAGATTTTGAAGAATCACGAACGTAGCTAAGTTTGTTTTTTACAAATTCTGTTTCGCAAGGACGCAGACTCCGTTGACAAGATGATTCTGTCCAGCTTGGCCTACAGAACAGCTACTGGAAGCGAGTTCATGCACGACGTGAGGGATTTGCATGATGATGTAATGCGTGATGTCATGCTAATGTCACTTTCGGCTAGAGAATAAATAGAACAAAAAACGACCATGTTGGCTAGCACTTGGCTGTTAGGTCGGAGTGGCATTAGGCCAAATGCGAGTGAATGAGTTTCTTTCTTTCCCTTTTATTTAGTTTTATTTCATTTTCTAATTCAAATTTGCAACTCATATTCAAATAAAGTTTGAATTTCAAACTAAATTGTTAATGCATACTCCAAAAACTCCAGCATGCTAATGCAAAGTGAAATTTAATTATTTTATTCATGTCAGCAAATGCTTGTAAATATGTAATATTAATGTGTACACACAATGGTTTTATTTTGAGAACATTTGAATGCCTAATCCAATCCAATATTTTTTAATTATTTATATCAAAGTATAATTTATGAGTTTTTTAATCTAACTCTCTTACTACAAAATACATTTATGTGAAACTTTGGAAGAATTTTAGCATAGTCCCAAAATTAAGATTTTGGGTGTTACAATATAGTCCGAAGATGATAAGAATAAACGCCAAAGCTATAGCCAAAGAGTAATAGCTCCGGCTTAAAATGGTGATGAAGACCAAACATGATGCTGACCGGAAGGGAAAAATACTAGCTAGTCCCTAATGATTTATGTTATAGTTATAAGTAAATGTCAAGGATACAAATGTACTTTTACCCGGGCTGCGTTCCGTGCCTATAAATAGATGAACAATAGCACCGTACTGTTCACGCTGAATTGTAATCACTCTTGCATCAGCACCTTCGAACAAGCCGAAGGTATCAATGTAATATAAATTCTGTTAATATACATTATGAAATGCATATGTGAATGAGCCAATGGATTACATTCATTATCTTTATGAATTCTCATTCACGCATTAAATGATGAAGGCATGCCCTTCATGACATTCGTCTGAAGATCATTATATCCGAGAGGAGATAATGTTCCAGAGGACAAAGGTCCTTAATTCTTAACAATTGTGTTGCCTTGTTCTTGATCCACAGCATTCGAGAACAAGTGACCAACAATATGTGTGAGACTTGATCCTAGCACACTTGGTGATTATTTTGCGCTCAAGTTTTGGTGCCCCTAAAATCCAGGTGTGACAGGATTACATCCTACCGAGGGTGTGGTAAGGAAGCCCATTCTTTAGCGGTTGTTCCTTTTCATGCGTTTCACCTCTTCTCAGTCTTTTTTCCTCCTACAGTCCATGATGTCTCAGAGCCAGGAGAAGTCCATATTCTTTTATCGTGAGTGGGATGTATGGGATAGCCTCTCAGTAGAGACGACTTGGCAAGCGAGGGTTGGTTGAGGCACTATCACTTGCCACACGACAATCAATGCTAGGGTTGTGGAAGGGACTACCCATTGGCATGCCCATGAAATCGAGAAGAAGGACACCACACTAATTGATGAGGTTTAGGATGGGGACATGATTCTTGACCAACTATATGGTGAGCGTTGTTGAGGACTTGTTCTCAAATGATATGAGTTAAGAACAAGGCAACACAAAATGTTAATGGTTAAAGTCCTTTGTCCTTCGAAGCATTATCTCCCTTAGGATATAATGATCTTCAGATGAAGGTCATGAAAGACATACCTTCATCATCGAATTATGTATTAATGAAAGAAGAAGCGTATGAAACATAAGAAATGACATGAACAATATTATAATATCATTAATATATCTTTTTTATATCATCATGAATGAATATGAACAATATTGAATTACATTTGTACCTTTGGCTTGACAGAAGGCAAAAGTCCAAGTGTGACCCACGAGTGAATACAAGTCAGTATGAACAATACGGTGCTACTGTTCATCTATTTATAGGCATAGGACGCAGCCTGTGTAAATTACAATCATGCCCTTGACATTTACTACTGATCTAGGGATAATCTATCAAGGACTAGACAGGCTTTTCCCCTTTAGGTGGGTTCCATTTTTCGCTGCTAAGCCGAAGCTTCTCCATAGGTAGCTTCGGAACTGGTTCACCCTTCTCCCGATCCGTGCCTTTTACATCATGTACAACTTCATCCCAAGGCCGAAGGTCCCTGTACATGTATTATACATGGAAAACATGTTAGTCGTGTTTTTGAAGACCTTTGGAAGACGGAGACCCCCAACAGTAGCCCCTCGCAATATTAATTCGTTATAATAATAGATTTAAACTGCGACATGGACGAAGGCCTTAAGCCGAAGGTCCGAAAAAACACCTTCCTGTTGCTAGAATAGCAATAGTCAGTGACAGATGGGGCCCGCCAAGTTGCAAACCACTGGGCGTATAAATATGAACCCACAGCGGCAGCATTTTGTACGCTATTTTTGCCATTCACGATATTTTCTCAAATTTCTAGCTCTTGCTCAATAGCTCTTGCCTGATTTTCGAGTTTTAGACCTTCGGTTTAAGGACGCGTTTCATATCTGACCAGTGAGGAGAAGAAGATAACTGAGGAGAAGATGACTGAGGAGAAGAAGGTATCAGAGGAGAAGAAGTTGTTTGAAGAGAAGAAAGTTATGGACCCTTACATTGCTGGATTTTATGAGTCCATGGCAAAAATGAACACAGAGAAAATTACTAAGGAAATCATGGAGGGCTTATCCGAAGATTCTGGTGAGAGCGATAGTTATGACATGGAGAGTGGGGATGAAGATTCTGAGGATCGGCCCTGGCGGCCAAGCCATACGATCTTCGAGAAATCAAGCATCAAACAAAGTCAGATTGATGTCATGAGGGGGAGATATTTCCGTGATATGTCCATTGTGAGGGTTGGAGGAGACAACACTACCCCTGCTCCTGAGGCAAACGAAGTTGTTGTTTACCGAAGCTTCCTGAAGGCAAGTCTCCGGTTCCCACTAAGCAAGTTTGTGGTTGAGGTATTGAAGATTTTTCAGATTTTTCTCCATCAGATTACCTTCGAAGCTATAATTAGGATGGGTATGTTCGTCTGGGCTGTAAGAAGCCAGGGGCTGGAGCCGAGCGCGAAGTGCTTCTGTAGTATGCACGAACTTTTATACGAGACGAAGGCTGTTGGTAAAGAACAATACCACAACAACTTTGGCTGCTACGGGTTCATTGCTCGCTCTAATGCAAGCTACCCAGTGCCGACATATCGGAAAAGATGGCCTAGAGCCTGGATGGAGGAGTGGTTTTATGTTAAAAATGATCTGATTTAGAGAGAAGACATTAAGGAGATTATCCAGCGCCCCATCTGGTCTCGCTTCGGCCTCCAAAGACCGAAGGTGGATATTGATAGTGATGTTGAAGCATGTCAAAAGGTCTTTAGTACTGTTTGTGCCTTCATTGGCATGAGGGATTTAATTCAGGAACACATAGCCTTCAGGGTATGGCCACTTGTGGAGAGCTAGGATATGCCAAAGGAGACTACTGCCAAATCTAGTGAAGGTGGTCTAGTTCGATTGAAGTATACCTTTAGATATAGGGAGAAGTTTAATGAGCCAGATGATGACTAGTTGAAGTGTATTGAAGCTACTAGTGACAAGCTGCTTGGAATATACTGCAAGGCTGAAGATGATGCCTTGTCCGCAGCCTTCAGGGACTAGGGGGAAAAAGGTTAAATAGGGTGTTCGATGCAATCGGCTTCGTATACCCTGACTATCACTACCCGCTACGAAGGTGAGGGAAAAAGAGAAATAGGCTGTTGCTTCGGCGAGCGCTGATGTCACTCCAGCCACCACTGATGTGCCGAAGGGAAAAAGGGTGAAGGTTCTGATCCACCAGCCATGATATATTGAACCGGCCGTAGTGCCTGAATTTGGCAAAGAGGCCTCTTCAACTGCCAAAGCAAGACAAACTGGTCCGACTGCACAGAGTGTTGAAGAGCCAACAGCAGTGCTGAAGGTACCTACAGTCAGGGCAGCCGAAGCTAAGAGTGATAAAGCCGAAGAGCCACAGGTGGAAAAGATGGAAAAAATACTAGAGATTCCAAGCCCAGCAGCAGGAGCAAAATTGCCAAAGGTACAAAAAATTGCTGCCACAACTCCAAAAAGGTGGAGGATGGCTAGCGTACTAGACGCTGTCATAGAGACCACGAAGGCCTTAGCTCCTGCTTCTACTAGGAAAGCTGCCGAAGCTGCCAAAAATCAAGTCGAAGCCGAAGCTGGGCCTTCAACGCCTACTAAGACAAAGGCTGCCGTGCCTGAAGATAAAGTGGGTCAGCAAAGTTCAGATACCGGCAAGACGACAGAGCAAGTCGTGATAGAAGGAGCAAAATTTCCTGTCCCCGAAGCCTTAGCTGAGGATACTGATTACATTGTTCGACATGCTTCAGGGAAGGAATTATCTAAAGAAGAAATCTTGGAGGCCAAACACTATGCCCAAAGACTAAAATATCCGAAGGGGGCCTTAGTGTTCAATGGTAGTAACGAAGATGATTTCGTGTACTGTCTCCCGGATAACAAAGAAATATCTGTTTGCTGGGAGATAGCTAAGAGTATGGGATTTCCTAAGCTTGAAGAAGGCCTTTCGGTCTTATCGAAGGATGATCTTGCTAACAGCCTCGCGTACAACAGTATAAAGGTATAGAGGTTAACTTTGAAACTAGAAAATAAAGTATTTTATTGCCATACTCAACTCTTCTTCTTTTGCAGGGCTTAATTCTTAGTAATGCCTTGAGGGCTTAGAAGAGCGCCGAAGACGAAGGCTGCGCAATGGCTCTTAACAACCTTCGTTCTGAGGTCATTGAACTGAGAAACGAAGGTTTGGAGAAAGACAAAATTTTGATTTCATTGGTGAACATAGCAAAGGAAGACGAAGCTAATTACAAAGCTCAGGCCGAAGCCCAGAAGACCGAAATTGAAGACCTTTGGAGACAACTAGCCGAAGCTAAAGAGAACTGCGCGCTCGCACAGGCTAATCAAGAGATCAGTGAATACTGGAAAAATAAGCTAGAGAAAAATGTTGAAGAACTTCACGAATCCAAGGAGAGGTGCTTTGAGAAATCCTTGGATTGTGTGAAGAAATTAAAAACTAGCTTCGCCAAAGTGGGCGCCTACTCTGCTGAGGAAAACTTCATACGAGGTGACCCCGAGGGCGTCGTTGAATGGATAAGTGGAGAAGCTAAAGCCTTCGAAGAACTTTTGAGTGATCGTGGGGATATTTGCGTGTTTTCCGGTGTGCGGGGAATCTCAGCTATTTTGGAGAAGGCCGGATGTGATCACATTAAGACTGTAGCCCAGGCTGAAGCTGCCTTCTCCGTAGATGATACGAAAAATCCTTCAGCCGAAGCAACTTTAATGGGTGGGAAATTTTATAACGATGTCTGGGTGAACGGTGGCCGAGAGCTGGCCCACGAGATTATAAAAAAGAGTGAAAAAGACACCCACGACACCTGGGCAGAAGCAAAACGAGCTAAAAAAGCTGCGGAACGCGAAAGGCGTATAGGTATTATTTCTTGATTATTTTAACTTTGGTACTTGCTTTGCGGCTTTGATCTAATCTGTTTACCTATTTTAGCTGAACTATCCCCGCCACCGGAGCCATACGATCCCCTAGCTAATCCAGAGATGAAGGAATCATTGGACATCATAAACATGGCTGAATCCATTATCGACGAAGTGGTAAACAAATTACTGAACGAAGTTGCAGAGAAAGTCCTTAGAGAGGAATAAGTTTTATTGTAATAGTCATTTTGAAAGGCTTGATGTATAGTACACAATGAAGGAAGATTAAACCTCTTTTGTAATGAATCTATATAACATTTGATGTATGTAACATTGAATCGAATATGTAAATTATTGTAATTTATTTCTTTGCAATGCATGAAATTTACACATACTGTTTTTGAGCCTTCGGCGAAAAAACACCTTCCCTTCTTTTTATGCTTCGTAAAGAAAGAGATCCCTTATGACAAGGCTGGTAAAACTGTATTTCTCGAAGCTTACTTCGTGCCTTAGCACATTTTCAATTTGACGAAGCATTTGTCAAAGATTAGCTTTGTATTCGATTCTTGTGCCGTTAATGCAATATGATGTATGATGTAATGTTATGTGAAATGATGTGATGATATGATGCAAAATGATGAGGATGCCGAAGACACACACCCACACGCCCACACTGGAATACATAAGCTCTGCATCCCCTTAGGAACGACTTTTGAGCTTCTTCACCTTCTATTTCGGTGATATAAGTTCTACATCCCATTAGGAACGTCTTTTGAACTTCTTCGCCTTCTATTTCGGCGATATAAGTTCTGCATCCCCTTAGGAACGACTTTTGAACTTCTTCACCTTATATTTCGGCGGTATTTGGCTCTGCATTCTCTTTGGAACGACTTTTGAGCAGAAAACTTACACTGCACTCCCTTAGGAACGACTTTTTGTAGCTTCATCAATTTTGGCTATGCATTCCCTTAGGAACGACTTTTGAGCAAAAAACTTACGCTACGCTCCCTTAGGAACGACTTTTTGTAGCTTCGTCAATTTTGCCTCTACATTCCCTTAGGAACAACTTTTGAGCTTCGTAAATCTGTGAAAAGATATATTTCATTCTGGTACAGGCAGAATCTTTGCAAGAAATTAAAACTAAGTTTTAATTGCTTGTTTCTTGTTCAGAAAACAAAATGGCATAGAAAATAAAAGTATTTCAGAAGTAGGATATTGCTCAGTATATGTGCTTTGATTCTGGTACAGTGCTGTTGACTGTACGAGCTTCGGACTCCTCCCTGAAGTCACGTTGTTGCTGGCAGTGCTGGCGCCCTTCTGGCTGCTGGCTTCAGCTATCATCAGGTTGCAATGGTGGTGGTGGTGGAAGCTGAGGCCAGGAAGCTTGTGAATGGCTTGCCGAAGCAACAGAAGATGCGAGTAGATTGGCCACATACTCTGGTATGTAGGGAGAGTGGCACGAAGCAGTATGTAAGACCTGCTTCGGCTGATTCTGCCGGGCTTCTGCTTCGGTGATCTCTTTTTGCTTTTGAATGGTAATCTAACACGTTCTTGTCGTGTGGCCCTTGTCTTCACCACAGAATAAGCAGTAGATTTTCCTGGCCTGATCCCCATTTCTTCCTCCGAAGCCCCTACCGCCTCGGCCCCTTAGAGCTGGTGGCCTGAAGTAGCTTTGTTGCTATTCTAAAGACTGTGAGCTATGATGTGGCCTCTAAAACTGGCCTCCTTTATCATTGTTCTAAGTGGAGCTGTGGATTGATCTGACATGCCTAGGGTGAATTCTTCCTCCGAAGCCCCTAGTCATCTCAGAAAATCTATAGGCTTCCTCCCTTCTTTGGCGAAAGTCATTGTCAGCCCGAATGTACTCATCCATTTTCTGAAGCAGCTTCTCCAGAGTCTGAGGGGGTTTCCTGGCGAAGTATTGAGCCGTAGGCCCTGACCGAAGACATTTGATCATGGCCTCAATGACGATTTCATTGGGCACCATGGGCGCTTGTGCTCTCAGACGCAAGAACCTTCGGACATATGCCTGAAGGTACTCCTCATGGTCTTGAGTGCACTGGAACAAGGCCTGAGCAGTGACTGGCTTCGTCTGAAACCCTTGAAAGCTGGTGACCAGCATGTCCTTAAGCTTCTGCCATGACGTGATTGTCCCTGGCCGGAGAGAAGAGTACCATGTCTGGGCCACACTTCGTACTGCCATGACGAAGGACTTTGCCATGACTGCAGTATTGCCCCCATACGAAGATATAGTTGCTTCGTTGCTCATTAGGAACTGCTTCGGATCTGAGTGCGCATCATACATGGGGAGCTGAGGTGGCTTGTATGATGGGGGCCATGGGGTAGCCTGCAGTTCTGCTGATAGAGGAGAAGCATCATCAAAAGCAAAATTTCCATGATGGAAATCATCATACCAATCATCATCAATGTAGGAATTGTCTTGACGAAGCTCTCTTTGTGGAGGCCTTCGGTCCTGGTCATCTTGAGTAAGATGACGTATTTCCTCAGCAACTTCATCGATCTTCTTCTGTAGATCGGAAAGACGAAGCATTTTCTCTCTCTTCCTTTCGACCTGCTGATGAATAGCTTCGAGATCCCTTATCTCCTAGTCTAGCTCCTCCTCCTGGGGTGTTGGACTTGTAGCCTTCCTCTTTTGAGTTCGAGCTTCGTGCAGTGTGTCCTGGTTGACGTCTAATGGCTGCAGTGCATCCCCTAGCCTTGGAGAAGTTTTCTTCGGTGGCATGACGAAGGTCACGGCTTGCCAAAGGTGGTCGATTGAGTTCACCGGAGGTGGGCGCCAATGTTGGGGACTTGTTCTCAAATGCTATGAGTTAAGAACAAGGCAACACAAAATGTTAATGGTTAAAGTCCTTCATCCTTCGAAGCATTATATCCCTTAGGATATAATGATCTTCAGACGAAGGTCATGAAGGACGTACCTTCATCATCGAAGTATGTATTAATGAAAGAAAAAGTGTATGGAACATAAGAAATGACATGAACAATATTATAATATCATTAATATATCTTTTTATATCATCATGAATGAATATGAACAATATTGAATTACATTTGTACCTTTGGCTTGACAGAAGGCAAAAGTTCAAGTGTGACGCACGAGTGAATACAAGTTAGCCTAAAAAGTACGGTGCTACTGTTCATCTATTTATAGGCACATGACGCAGCCTGTGTAAATTACAATCATGCCCTTGACATTTACTACTGATCTAGGGATAATCTATCAAGGACTAGACATGCTTTTTTTCTTTAGGTCGGTTCCATTTTTCGCTGCTAAGCCGAAGCTTCTCCATAGGTAGCTTCGAAACTGGTTCACCCTTCTCCCGATCCGTGCCTTTTACATCATGTACAGCTTCATCCCAAGGCCGAAGGTCCCTGTACATGTATTATACTTGGAAAATATGTTAGTCATGTTTTTGAGGACCTTTGGAAGACGAAGCCCCCAACAAGCGTGATAAGCTAGTCAAGATTGTCATCGGGCTAACCGCAGAGCGTGATGCGGGTGCATAGAGGCGAGGGTGTGGAAAATGAGCTCATCGATTCGTTATCTCTGCCTTTTTTCTAAAATTCTTTGTCTTGTAGGGGTGTCCAACCCCCTTCCATGTTCTGTAGAAGTCTAGGCAGCGCTTGCTATGAAGCAAGAGAATGAAGAGGCCTAGAGTGTATCTTCTACGCTTGTGGTGGAGGTTGCCCAAAGGAAGGAGTTGGTTCGCGCTCGCTAGAGATGTCTGACGAATACTTGCTTCCATACTTGCCACATTTGCTTTGTTTGACATTGTCCCAACCTACTTGTGATCTACTAATGTGTCCATGTAGGGTTTGAGGACAAGCTGGCCTTGGTGGCGCTAAAGTCCTGTGGCCCGATGGGCATGTTCAATTGGCATGTGATGACCTTGGGGTCGTCCTAGGTGTGGGGACGAGTTTGCTAGTCGGTCAGGTTGTCGATCTTGGAAGTCTGGTGCACCAATTGACCAAATATTTGTTGTACTTAGATGTCCACCGGATGTTCATGGTCACACACTCCCATTATTCCACCATTGACTTGCAAGCGATGGGGTAGGGCTTCATGGAGGGATACACCGACACCAAGCTAAATGAGATCAAAGAACAAGTAGCTCCCATGGCATGGGTCCTCGCTGACTAGTCAGCTATGCTTCTAGGGGAAGGACAAAGGAGTGTTGGCGTCCACCATGATCCTCCAAGTGACATCATGTATCACATGTGATGGCGCGTGCATGCCCTCCATCCTAGCATTGCTCAAGCTTGAGCTCAAGCTCTGCGTGCTCTTGCCCGATTTGACACAGAGCGTCTTCGAGCTCCTTATGACACTCTCGTAGTTGGTCACATCGTAAATAGGATCTAATAGCGGGAGCTTCATCACCCTAAGGATAACCTCAAGGTGGTCTTTGGGTGTCTCGGCTATAAAGCACTCACACGAGGGTTGATGACTCCCCTTACTTGAGTCCTTGTTATAAGATCCTAGTAGCTCATCCATGAGGAGGTCTAGTATTGATTCCAACACATAGGTAGTCGCTCCTATGAATTCAACATCCATAGGGGGTCGACGTGTGTGCCGCTCCAGATCCCCACAAAGGAGCTTCAGAGCATTCATCATGTCATGCAGGAATGTTACAGCGACGTACAATGAGAACTTCCAAAGAGAGTGGTGCTCCCCAGAGAGTTGTGCCCACGTGTTGGTGAGCGAGCAGAATAGGAGGCATATCCTTCTTGATTGCTAGGTGTAGGATCAAGGACACCGACTAGAGGGGATGAATAGATAGTTTTAACTAAAATTAAAGACACTAGGCAAATTTAATTAGAAACACAAGTGGATTGAATCTTATAGCATATGTTGAGCTAAACTTGGTTTGCAACCTAGGATGAACAAGCAATCAAGAAATGCTAAGTATGAAAGATTGCACAAAGTAAATACAAGCATAACATAGAAATAATTTGTCAACGGTACTCAGTTCGACTACAAAACATTATTTGTCACTTCAGAGTCCCAAGTCTATTACCGTCGACAACGGTACTCAGTTCGACTGCAAAGCATTCAGAGAATTCTACAACCAAGTGGGAACAAATGTACACTTTGTGTCAGTTAGGCACTAGGAGTCTAATGGGTTGGTTGAAAGAGCAAATGGGACAATTTTGCTAGGAAACACGAAGTATTTAGTTGGATTACCCAAAGGGAAGTGAACAAAGGAGCTTATCAAAGTTGTCTAGAATCACAGCACATCTGTATCAAGATCTACTAGTTTGACACCATTAAAGCTTCTCTTCGGGGACAAAGCAGTTACCCCCAAAGAAGTTAGGCTAGGTTCAGCAAGAGTAATAGCTTCGACTCAAGATTAGGATGGTGAAAAATGTCGAAGGATATAATAGAAGAATCCAAGTCTCGAAGCAATCGAGCACACAAGGAAGTATCAAGCAGAAACTATTAGATGGAGAGACTAGAAAGTAAAACTAAAGAGCATAGCACTAGGTCACCTCATGCTCTGAAGAGTAGCTAACCCAGACACATCAGGAAAATTGCAAATGAAGTGGGAAGGCTCTTTTGTGGTTTTAGCTTCGAACAGACTAGGCTCATACAGATTGAAGGACATGGAAGGAAACAACATTCCAAGATCATGGAATGCTGACGAGCTCCGAAGATATTACATCTAATGCCAAGCTTCGGCAACCTTTTTCCTTATAAAGGGGACAAGGTTTTTTAATGGGGTCGAAGATGTAATAGTTGGGCAAATAGTACCTTAAGGGCGATAAAGGTGCTATTCCCCGAAAAAGTAAGCTATATTGAAGTCAGCAAGGGATCCGATCTCCAAAAGCCTCCAATACGAAGGTAAGTTTTATCACCAAGTAAAGGTGAAAATGTTCTAAAGTTTTTCCTAAGGGAATGCAGAGCTAAAGTTTTATCACCAAATAAAGGTGAAAAAGCTCTGAAGTGGTTCCTAAGGGAATGCAGAGCTAAAGTATGATGCAAAAGCCCTGAAGTCTCGGGTGAGATTTGTGCGATTTGTTTCGAGTGAAAAGAAGGGAAGGTGTTTTTCGCCTTCAGCTCAAAATACCAGTGACATTTGATTTCACACACAACAAAGCGCTTAGAATTAAAGAAAAAGTAAGAGCAAAGTGTCATATACAACAACAAGTGGTTCAATTACATAAATATTCATCTCCAAAATACAAAGTCTCCTCAGCCTAATAATCAAACTAAGCTTCAGCATTCCTTTACTTCTTCACCTTCATCTTCTTTTTCGCTTCTTTGCTATACACAAGCAATCATTGAGAAAATCCAAAAAAATGTTTAGTAAGGAAAACTCATGAATGAAGCTTCAATTAAACAAAACCTTAGAGACAAAACTTTCTTGTATATTCTTCAGCCTTCGAAGCGGCAAATTATCGGCCACCTTTATCCCACAATTCAAAGAAAAATCTTTTAGCGAGACCAAGCACACTCTTTGAGGGAGTCTTGATATCCTCTATGGTCATGCCGAAGTCATTTTCCTCATGTCCTTAACATGTTCACAGCCAGCTTTCTAAAAAATAGAGGCCATGCCATGAGATCCAATCATGGCACAATAATTGCTTCGGGCGTTGATAATGTTTTCAACTTCACTCAGTTCCTTTTTAATCCAATTAAGTGCCCCTTCGGTGTCACCATTGGCAAAGGAGTTATCCCTCAAGGTTGCACCAACTGGGGAAAATATTTTCTTCATAGTATCACAGCACCGGCACACAAGATCGAAGCAATTACCCCGAAGCTAGTTTAGAGTCTCTAATGATTTTTTATTTTCTTCGACTTTGTCAGCAGTGTTCCATTTTGTCACCTTAAGGCTGATATGAAGTTCTTTAATAGAATTCTCATGTTCTTTTATCTTCATTTTCACTTGTCTTTTTACTTCATCAGCTTTGACTAATTTTTCTTTGAAAGATGCAATCTCACTATCCTTTTCTTGCAAAGAAGTTCGGAGTGTTCTAGCTTCTTTGTGTAGCTTTGTTAGCTCATCGTCTTCTTTTCTTTCTGAATTCTCAGAGCTTTGCTCAACATTAACCCCTACATCACAAAGATAAACATTTTAAGTTAAAAATAGACTTTTTCCAAAGCCGCATCAGAACAAAAAAATTCTCTTACCTTAATGCTAGTATAAGCCAAACTATGAGAAAGTTTTATCTTATTAACTTGACTCGATTGATCTTCAACTTCTGGAAAGCCAATGCTTCGAGTGATATTTCTCACAATCTTTGATTCATCAGGATCGAGTATGCACATCAACATTTGATCTCCTCCCCAAAGAGCAAAGCCCTAGGCCCATACCCCATAGCTTCTCCTTTGCTTTCTATTTCTGAAGCTTCTTTGTCATCAAGTTCGCCCCCACCAAGATGATTCACGAAAAAACCAAGGTCTTCTACCTCTTCACCCGTAGTCTGAGTAGCTTCAGCTATATCTTTCTCAAGAATAAGGCTTGGCCCTTTTAGCTCTCTTTTTGTCTTTTCATGCCCTGTAGACTCGCCTCCTTCAGTGGTCTTCTTCTCTTCTTCTTCGGAAGATGTTCAGCCTCTAAAGGTAGTGCCTCCAACACGAAAATTAGTGGGCTCTTCACTTCTTCCTCAGATGAAATTTCTTTGATCTTCGAGGGATGGTCTCCTTCGTCAGTTCCCTTTGTAGTTGGCACAAACTGAGTCAATGTTGATCCTAAGGGACTTAGAGAGGAAAATGGTAATGGTACCTCGAGAATCCATGTACAGCCCAAAGAAGAGGTTGTTGTAGCACTCCCTTTCCCTTGGTCTTGCCTAGCGACAGATGTTTTTGAAGTCTTTGCTTTCATCTTCCCGGGGCCCCAAGATGGTTCTTCATCGCCCTCTGACTCATCATTTTTTGTGTAAGCTTCAATAGTTTTCTTTGAACATTTTCTAGCGCATTAGCAACCTGAGAGTTCCCTAGTGAAAGGGAAATAGGCTTACACCTTTTCCTAAATAGATTTTGGTGGTTGAATTGCCCAACACAAATAATTGGACTAACTAGTTTGCTCTAGTCTATAAGTTTTACAGGTGCCAAAGATTCACAATAGACCAATAAAAAGACCAAGCAAGGGTTCAAACAAAGAGAGCTAAAGACAACCGAAGTGTGCCCTGGTCTGGCGCACCGGACTGTCCGGTGTGCCACCGAACAGTGTCCGGTGCACCACCGGACAGTGTCCGGTGCACCAGGGAACTCGACGCTAAACTCCTCACCTTCGGGAAAATCAGAGGGCGCTCCGCTATAATTCATCGGACCGTCCGGTGAGACACCGGACAGTGTCCGGTGGCGCACCGGACTATCCGGTGTGCCAGCGGAGCAACGACTACTTCAAGCGCAACGGTCAACTGCAACGCATTTAATGCGCGCCTACGCGCGTAGAGGTCAGAGCACGCGTAGTTGGCGCACCGGACAGTCTACAGGACCTGTTCGGTGCACCATCGGACAGTCTACAGGACCTGTCCGGTGCACCACCGAACAGCCCAGAGGCCCCACAAGTCAGAGCTCTAACGGTCGAACCCCAACGGCTAGCTGACGTGGCTGGCGCACCGGACAGTGTCTGGTGGTGCACCGGACTGTCCGGTGCGCCATGCGACAGCAGACTTCCAATGGCCACATTTTGGTGGTTGGGGCTATAAATACCCCAACCACCCCACATTCAATAGCATCCAAGTTTTCACACTTCTACACCTTACAAGAGCTATAGCATTCAATACAAGACACACAAAAGAGATCAAATCCTTTCCCAAGTCTCTAGTTCAATTCCAATCAATAGTGACTAGTGAGAGAGTGACTTGTGTTCATTTGAGCTCTTGCGCTTGGATTGCTTCTTTTCTTTCTCATTCTTTCTTGTGAATCACTCACTTGTAACCGAGGTAAGAGACACCAATTGTGTGGTGGTCCTTGTGGGGACTTAGTGTCCCGTGTGATTGAGAAGAGAAGCTCACTCGATCTAAGTGACCGTTTGAGAGAGGGAAAGGGTTGAAAGAGACCCGGTCTTTGTGACCACCTCAACGGGGAGTAGGTTTGCAAGAACCGAACCTCGATAAAACAAATCCTTGTGTCTCACTCTTTATTTGCTTGCGATTTGTTTTCCACCCTCTCTCTCGGACTCGTTTATATTTCTAACGCTAACCCGGCTTGTAGTTGTGATTACCTTTGTAAATTTCAGATTCGCCCTATTCACCCCCCTCTAGGCGACTTTCAATTGGTATCAGAACCGGTGGCTCATTAGAGCCTAACCGCTCGAAGTGATGTCGGGAGATCACGCCAAGAAGGAGATGGTGACCGGCGACAAGCCCGCTACAAGCCACGGGAAGGCTCCATCGGGAGAGTCCCGCAACAAAGGGAAGGGGAAGGAGAAGGAATCCCCTTCACACAAGTCGCATCGGAGTGGCGATAAGAAAAAGAAGATGAGGAAGGTGGTCTACTACGAGACCGACTCTTCATCACCATCGACCTCCAGCTCCGACGCGCCGTCCGTAACCTCTAAGCGCCAAGAGCGCAAGAAGTATAGTAAGATCCCCCTACGCTACCCTCGCATTCCTAGACATACTCCATTACTTTCCGTTCCATTAGGCAAGCCGCCAACCTTTGACGATGAAGATTATGCTAGGTGGAGTGATTTGATGAAATATCACCTAACCTCACTCCACAAAAGTATATGGGATGTTGTTGAGTTTGGAGTACAAGTACCTTCCATAGGGGATAAGGATTACGATGAGGACGGGTGTAACACCCAGGTGTTACCCTGGCTAGAGCCACTTTGGCACTAGAAGCTGTGATCACAAAAGATAAAGGCTTAGGGCAGCACATAAGAACTTTGGGGCTCATGTGCTAATTAAGTTGCCCATGACATAAGAAACATTACCCTAAATCCTTGCACACTTGCTATCTTGGACAATAGGGGGAGAAGAACCTTAGATCCCTCCAAAGCCCTACCTTCCAAAACCCTAGGTAAGGGGGGAAAGAGAGTGATCAAGTGGGTAAAGCATGTGTAACTTTTACCCAAACCCTAAGCAACATTATAACCATCAATTAGGAGAGGGAAATATTGCAAAAAGGCCCCTGGAGAAACCCCAATTCAAATCTCCAAGTGGAGAGAGAGCTAGAGCTCTCTATTTCCCTCTAAGTCACATTTTAGCCCTAATTCAAAGACCAGCCGTGTTCACTTTGAAAATGGCGCCAAAACCACTTGAGTTCTATACCAAAAATGTGCTATACCACTTAAGGCACCCCCTGGAAAAATTTGAGACCGAGACTCAGACGTTTGACAGCACTTGACATCGGTTTTGTCGCGGCGTGGGCAGTGAGACAAACCAAACTTGGCGCCTGTCTATCTCCTAACCTAGGGCGTATCCTCCCTTGGAACTCACATGAACTAGGTAGCTCTAGGTGCAGGGAAGAGATCTCCCACAGGCGACATGGCAAGATTCGTACGCTTGGTCGCTCAGCAGAGCGAAGAACACGGGCAGAAGCAACGCGCCACGTGTTCGACGCGCTCTGAGCTCGCCAGAGCACGCCCGCGCGCGCGCCCCTCGCGCCCGCGTCGCGCCAAACGGTCAAGCCAGCGCCCTGGTCCGCGCCCGCGCCTATAAAACCCTCCCAAGCTTCGACCATACCCTTCCGCACCCACCCAACCCTCGCCGGAGCTTGGTTCACCGTCGTTGGCCAGTGCGCCGCTTGTCCGCGGCCACCCAGTCCCCCTGCCACCGTAGACCGGCCCGCCCAGCCATTTCCAGCCCCGTCCAGCCCTCGGAGAAGCTTGTGCACACCTCCGTGAGACTCCCCGAGCAAGGAATCGGAGTTTCCTTCGCCGGAGAAGCCAGTCCACACTCGCCGGAGCACTTAACCTCGCCGGAGTTCGTGGACCGGGTAATCCACTCAGCCATCCTTCGATTCTTTGTGCACACGTTCACTACGTGACCCAGTGAAGCTCACCGTGCCCTTGGATTGGACCAGCTCGCCGTAGTTTGGCCGGTACACCCGCCGCCGACGAGCACATCCGCCTGCGCTCGTGGACCGGGCGACTCCGACCACCTCCGACGACGAGCCGTACCTCGACGTGACCGCCAGAGCCTCCCCGAGCCGACCCCACCCTTCGCCGGACCTCCCTCGCCGCCGGTAAGCCGCGCCGTCCTTTCTTTCCTACGGCTACTGTTCTGTTTAGGGGAGGGACCGCGGGTGTGAGGAAGAGAACCCTGGGGGGTTAAGTGTAAAGCCCAAGACTCACATGAATAGTGGCCCGAGGGTAGATCTGCGAGATTTGAATCAGTTTAACCCCAGGGGTCTCGACGCAAACTGTTTTTCCAGTAAAGCTTTAATAAAATCTGTTTTAAATTCAAACAGAAACTTTAAAAACCCATAACTTCTGTTTGGTTTATCCAAATTTAGTCAAACCAATTTTGCCAAACTCTAAATAATGTAACCTGTCTAAGAAAAATATAAAACCCTATATGAACTAGAGAAAAATATCAGGGTCTGATTTATTTTCAGTTTTGGCCAAAAGCTTAATAATAGCAAGAAAAATAGTTGTACTATTTAACTAGGGTTAGAAAAATTTGGAGAAGTTTATATCTACCCACTGACCTAGTTAAAAATGTTAAACCTCTCTGTCCATTACATTAAGATAATTTTAACCCCTTATTCTATAATATGCTTAAATTTAAGGAAAATAGAAAAAAGTGATATAAATGATGAACCAGAGAGCACACCTATTTTTGTTGAGATACTTAGTCAATATAGTTCATTGAAAAAATGTATCATACCCTGTTGTAGTGTAAGATAAGCAAGATACCTTTTAAATGAAGAAAATAGGGATAACTTAGAAAAACCCTACAAAAATACCCCTAAGGTGAAACCTCCCCAAACCTTAGGATAACAAATGTTTGGATAATAAGAACTTAAGAAAAATCTGAAATCTGTTGTTTGATATTTTTCAAATAACAAGTTAGTTCTAATCACCCTTTGTGCACCAAACTTCACAAATCCATCATTAATTAACTACCATGTTGCTCTCTGCCATTTTTGGTACAAGAGCTTTTTATCACTACTAGAGGCCAACAAAAATAACCCTTAGGTCAGAAACCATTTTAATAAAGGACTTGTAGTGTAAAGTGGCCCATTTTGCCTAACTTTTGTTATTTTTGTTTAAAGCCTAGCTTTTGTACCTTAAGCCTCAAATTCTTAAAACAAGCTAGAATAGCAAAAGGCAACCCACTGTAATTTTTACAGAATTTTTGGAAATTATTAACCCACTGTCGTAGTTCAAACCTACACTAGAAACCCTAAATGGAAAGTAAAGAAAGGAAAATGAATAGTGTAAATTAATGTCACCCTAAAACCTTTATAATTATCCACTGAAATCTATAAAGGCAATACAAATCCAATATGTTATTTTAAAAGAAAACCTAACCCTAAAAGGGTAATAAGTCTATAAATACCACTAGAAGACCCTCGTAGCCAAGAAACCCTAAGTTAACTCTTGACTTACTTTCTGTAGCTAAATATTCTTAAATCTTGCATAATTATAACATACATGTTCATTGCATTCGATAGACTGTAATCTTGCTGACGGAGAGTACGTCCTCGTGCCGGAGCAAGGAGCTACCCAGGAGGTTGCCCCAGACCCAGCACCAGAGCCTACACCAGAGGACCTGCCTGCCACTGCTTTGGAAGGCAAGCCCCGGTTCTATGCATAACCTGTTATTTATGCTATTTTACTTCACTTAATGTTTGTAGGATTGTTTGTGCACTTAAGTGTAGGAATTGTATGAAACCCTAGTTGCATGATCTCAGGAATCCTATTGAGATGGATACTAGTATGCTAGGTCGAGTAGCTGCTTTATTAATTAGGATCTCGGTAGAAGTCGAGTGATTTTTCTAGCACTCGCGCGAGGTCAGGAATTGGTTGTATCCACTTTCCTATCATATTGATGTTGGTTTGTGGGCAACAATCCATGGGGATTGGTTGTCCACGGGATGAAAAGTTGATTAAGGATTAAGGTGTGGTACCGTGAGTCAAGCGTTTGAATGTACTAAACACATACCGAGAAATATGGTAAATCGGTAAGCCTAGTACCTGAGTGAACCTGCCCGCAGACATACCTCCTCACGCGACCTGAGACGTAGTCTCCCATTCCGGTTATGGTGGGTACAAGTGCGGCCACTGCACGACGGCCAGTCGGGGTCAGTGGGGCATTGTACGCCAAGGCGGTGAGCCCTGATCTGTTGCCAGGGAATCGATGGGGACGGTTGATATGTGTGGGGACGGAGTGCCCCTGCATGTCGTGTGTTTAGGTTTACCTTGCAAGGATAAAAACCCGATTCGAATCGTCTGCTTCTCGCAGCTAATGAGACTGCTTGATCCATGCTGCTACATTGAGTAACAAGTGGAACTGGTTGAGATGATACAAACTGTTGATTGCTAATAATGCTTGCTACTATGTATGAATAGATAGTACACTTTTAGCCTTAAGAGAGTCACACTTAATTTTGATTAAGTTAAAATCTTGCTTTAGAAACTCAGCTAGTGCTTTTGGCAACCAAACCCCACAGCCAAACAGCTGCATGTCTAGAGGTAGAGGAGTATAGACTCCTCACACCGGGTAAGTCTAGCTGAGTATTAGTATACTCAGCCTTGCTTGTGGCATAATTTTACAGGTTCTCTGGAGGACATGGTTGCTGGCGTGACTTGGCCATCCACCCTGCCACCGGGTTGGACTGTCGAGTGGGACCCTGCCTCGGCTGAGGAGGAGCATGAGGAGTGATGGGATAGGCTTCCCCATCTCTCCATTTATTTGTCGTTAGTTTATTTCCGCTGCACTCCAAAACAATGATGGCTACTTTTGCGAAAACTCCGATGGTGACAATGGTGATGTAATAATTTAATACTCTTTCATGTATGGTTTTATGCTTTATTGTATTTGCTCTGTGACTCACCATCGAGTGAGATTGTGGTACTTGATCCTGTCAGTGGCCGTGTCGGACTAGATCCGAGGAGTTGACGGGTTATTCCCATTTAAGTGTGGTCTAGCCTCTAAGGCAGGGCTTGGGCACTTAAGTTGGAATAATTCGGGCAGTTCCGCCACAGCTGGTATCGGAGCTTGTACCACCATAGAGGAATCAATAAAACATGAATACCATCCCTTTTCTAAAAGTAAAACCTGATAGAAACAATGTTGGATAGATAGTAGGGCGAGCAGGATAGACCTAGGACGTGAAGCCTTAGGACCATAGAAGGGTAGCTAGGTGGCTAAGTGACTAGGCCCTATAGGCCACTTTTTAAAGGAGGGGAGTCCTTCCCTATTCCTTTTTATCTTTTGGAGAGGTCGTACAGGACGTGCATGCATGCATTCTTAATTAAGTAAATGAATAACCAAGTAAAAGGACTTAAAAATGAGATAACAACCAACTAGATCCCCAGTGCCTTTTTCTTTTAGTTAGAGGCAGGTTGAGTTTTATTTTTTTCTTTATTCTTTTGTGATTCTTTTTCTTTACTTACGCTTAACCGTGCACAGATGACTTCCCACAGATCCTCCGAGGATGGAGATGCCCTGACCCACACTGACGGACTTGCACGAGAGGGTTTTCCCCGCATCTTGTGGGAGGTACTTCAGGGGGCAGGATATTTGACACCCCCTCAGTACGCGGTGCAGCAGTTCGAGAAGCACCGGGTACCGCTGAGAGCACCTAGAGGGGGGGGGGTGAATAGGTGATCCTGTAAAAACTTCAAACTTAAGCCACAAAAACTTGTTAAGTGTTAGCACGATTATTGCCAAGTGGCTAAGGTGAAGTCTCAACAAAACACAATACCACAAAAGATCAAGACAGATGTGACACAGTGGTTTATCCCGTGGTTCGGCCAAGACCAACGCTTGCCTACTCCACGTTGTGGCGTCCCAACGGACGAGGGTTGCAATCAACCCCTCTCAAGCGGTCCAAAGACCCACTTGAATACCACGGTGTTTTGTTTTCCTTTCACTATCCCGTTTGCAAGGAATCTCCACAAATTGGAGTCTCTTGCCCTTACAAGTATATGATCACAAAGACGCACAGAGTAAGGGAGGGAAGCAACACACACAAATCCACAGCAAAAGCGCACACACACGGCCAAGAATCGAGCTCACAAGACTATCTCAGAGTTCTCACTTAGAACAGAGCTCGAATCACTTAGAAACACAAACGAATGCGCAGAGACTTAGTGTGGATGATCAGGAATGCTCAAAGGTTGCTTGTGTGTCTCCTCCATGCGCCTAGGGGCTCCTTTTATAGCCCCAAGGCAGCTAGGAGCCGTTGAGAGCAATTTTAGAAGGCCATCCTTGCCTTCTGTCGACGGGGGCACCGGACAGTCCGGTGCACACCGGACACTGTCCGGTGACCGATTTGTTTCCTTATCTGGCGCTGCCGACCGTTGCAGCCCGTTGGAGATCTGCGAGCCGTTGGCGCACCGGACAGTCCGGTGCACACCGGACAGTCCGGTGCCGTCTTCCGACCGTTGGCTCGGCCACGTGTCCCGCGCGGATTGCGCGGCCGACCGTTGGCCCTGGCCGACCGTTGGCTCACCGGACAGTCCGGTGCACACCGGACAGTCCGGTGAATTTTAGCCGTACGCCGTCGGCGAATTCCCGAGAGCGGCCAGTTCAAGCCGAGTCAGCCTGGCGCACCGGACACTGTCCGGTGCACACCGGACACTGTCCGGTGCACACCGGACAGTCCGGTGCTCCAGACCGAGCTGGGTCTTGGCAGCACACAGCCAAGTCTTTTCTCCTCTTCTCTTTTCTTCTTCTTTCTGTTTCTATCACTTAGACAAATATATTAGTACATAAAACCAATGTACTAAGGCTTAGAAACATACCTTTCTCTCATGATTTGCACCTTGTTCATCCATGTACATAAATTCACAATTAAGCACATGTGTTGGCACTCAATCACCAAAATACTTAGAAATGGCCCAAGGGCACATTTCCCTTTCAATCTCCCCCTTTTTGGTGATTTATGCCAACACAACATAAAGCAACTAGAACAAGTGCAAACTCACTTCAAATAAAACTGAAATTTATTTTGAATCAATTTTGGCATATATGGATCATCCTTTGCCACCACTTGGTTTGTTTTTTGCAAATCAAACTCAAATCTCTATCTCTAAGTTAAACACACATGTTGAAACATAAAGAAAGTCATTCCAAAAGAGATTGATCAAAGATGTCAAAAACTCCCCCTTTTTCCCATAATTGCTACTTCTCCCCACAAGAAGCCAAAAGAGACAATAAAAGAGATTTGACAAACCAAAAACTCTACTCTACTATTTTCAAATTTCTCAAGTGGTAGCTGATCCATTTATTGCTTTGGCCTTTATTTTCTCCCCCTTTGGCATCAAGCACCAAAACGGGATCAATTTTGGCCCTTTAACCCCATTGCCTCACCAAAATCTTCAATTAAGAGCAAATGGCAACAAGAGTTCATGAGATGGACTTGGAATTAGTTACCCTCTCATCGGAGTGCAGTGGAAGTCTTGCATGATCCAAGTCCACCTTTTCCCTTTCAATTCTACTTTGTGACTAAATCAACCAAACTCAAGCATATGGTTAGTCAAAAAGGATCAAGTTGTAACACATCTCCCCCTAAATGTGTGCATCACTTTGCAACGGACTTGTGAGGTCCAGGGAGTGTTTGTACAACTTGAGTACCATAATAAGCAACAAAATGCAGAAAGGAACATGATCAAGAGCATGAATACATGTATGCTACAATTCAATCCAAGTTCCGCGAATCTAAGACATTTAGCTCACTACGCAGCCTGCAAAAGGTCTTCTCATCTAAAGGCTTGGTAAAGATATCGGCTAGCTGGTTCTCGGTGCTAACATAAAACACTTCGATATCTCCCTTTTGCTGGTGGTCTCTCAAAAAGTGATGCCGGATGTCTATGTGCTTTGTGCGGCTGTGCTCAACAGGATTTTCCGCTATTCGGATAGCACTCTCATTATCACATAGGAGTGGGACTTTGCTCAGATTGTAGCCAAAGTCCCTGAGGGTTTGCCTCATCCAAAGTAGTTGCGCACAACACTGTCCTGCGGCAACGTACTCGGCCTCAGCGGTGGATAGGGCAACGGAGGTTTGTTTCTTAGAGTTCCATGACACCAGGGACCTTCCTAAGAATTGGCACGTCCCCGATGTACTCTTCCTATCGACCTTACATCCAGCATAGTCGGAATCTGAATACCCAATTAAGTCAAAGTTAGACCCCTTTGGATACCAGATCCCGAAGCAAGGCGTAGCGACTAAGTATCTAAGAATTCGCTTCACCGCCACCAAGTGACACTCCTTAGGATCGGATTGAAATCTAGCACACATGCATACGCTAAGCATAATATCCGGTCTACTAGCACATAAATAAAGTAAAGACCCTATCATTGACCGGTATGCTTTTTGATCAACGGACTTACCTCCTTTGTTGAGGTCGGTGTGTCCGTCGGTTCCCATCGGAGTCTTTGCGGGCTTGGCGTCCTTCATCCCAAACCGCTTTAGCAGATCTTGCGTGTACTTCGTTTGGGAGATGAAGGTGCCGTCCTTGAGTTGCTTCACTTGGAACCCAAGAAAGTAGTTCAACTCGCCCATCATCGACATCTCGAATTTCTGCGTCATCACCCTGCTAAACTCTTCACAAGACTTTTGATTAGTAGAACCAAATATTATATCATCGACATAAATTTGGCATACAAACAAATCACCATCACATGTCTTTGTAAAAAGAGTTGGATCGGCTTTCCCAACCTTGAAAGCATTAGCAATTAAGAAATCTCTAAGGCATTCATACCATGCTCTTGGGGCTTGTTTAAGTCCATAGAGCGCCTTAGAGAGCTTACACACATGGTCGGGGTACCGTTCATCCTCGAAGCCAGGGGGTTGCTCTACGTACACCTCCTCCTTTATTGGCCCATTGAGGAATGCGCTCTTCACATCCATTTGGTACAACCTGAAAGAATGGTGAGCGGCATATGCTAGCAAGATACGAATTGATTCTAGCCTAGCCACAGGAGCAAAAGTCTCCTCAAAGTCCAAACCTGCGACTTGGGCATAACCTTTTGCCACAAGTCGAGCCTTGTTCCTCGTCACCACCCCATGCTCGTCCTGTTTGTTGCGGAACACCCACTTGGTTCCCACAACATTTTGCTTGGGACGAGGCACCAGCGTCCAAACTTCATTGCGCTTGAAGTTGTTAAGTTCCTCCTGCATGGCCAACACCCAATCCGGATCTAGCAAGGCCTCCTCTACCCTGAAAGGCTCAATAGAGGAGACAAAAGAGTAATGTTCACAAAAATTAACTAGTCGAGACCGAGTAGTTACTCCCTTGCTAATGTCACCCAGAATTTGGTCGACGGGATGATCCCTTTGAATCATCGCTCGAACTTGGGTTGGAGGTGCCGGTTGCGCTTCTTCCTCCATCACATGATCTTCTTGTGCTCCCCCTTGATCACACGCCTCCTGTTGATGAACCTGTTCATCGTCTTGAGTTGGGAGATGCACCGTTGTTGAGGAAAAAGGTTGATCTCGTTCATCTTGTTCCTGTGGCCGAACGTCTCCAATCGCCATGGTTCGTATAGCGGCCGTTGGAACATCTTCTTCATCTACATCATCACAATCAACAACTTGCTCTCTTGGAGAGCCATTAGTCTCATCAAATACAACGTCGCTAGAGACTTCAACCAAACCCGATGATTTGTTGAAGACCCTATACGCCTTTGTATTTGAATCATAACCTAATAAAAACCCTTCTACAGCTTTGGGAGCAAACTTAGAATTTCTACCCTTCTTAACTAGAATGTAGCACTTGCTCCCAAATACACGAAAGTACGATACATTGGGTTTGTTACCGGTTAGTAGCTCATATGAAGTCTTCTTGAGGAGTCGATGAAGGTAGACCCTGTTGATGGCGTGGCAAGCCGTGTTCACGGCTTCCGACCAAAAGCACTCGGGGGTCTTGAACTCTCCAAGCATCGTCCTCGCCATATCGATTAGCGTCCTGTTCTTCCTCTCTACCACACCATTTTGCTGTGGTGTGTAGGGAGCGGAGAACTCGTGCTTGATCCCTTCCTCCTCAAGAAACTCCTCCACTTGAAGGTTCTTGAACTCGGACCCGTTGTCGCTCCTTATCTTCTTCACCTTGAGCTCAAACTCATTTTGAGCTCTCCTGAGGAAGCGCTTGATGGTCCCTTGGGTTTCAGACTTATCCTGCAAAAAGAACACCCAAGTGAAGCGGGAAAAGTCATCAACAATAACTAAACCATACTTACTTCCTCCTATGCTTAGATAGGCGACGGGTCCGAAGAGGTCCATATGCAGCAGCTCCAGAGGTCTTGACGTGGTCATCACATTCTTGCTGTGATGTGCTCCTCCAACTTGTTTACCTGCCTGACAAGCTGCACAAGGTCTATCTTTTTCGAAATAAACATTAGTTAGACCTATCACGTGTTCTCCCTTTAGAAGCTTGTGGAGATTCTTCATCCCCACATGTGCTAAGCGGCGATGCCACAGTCAGCCCATGCAAGTCTTAGCCATTAAGCATGCATCTAGACCGGCCTCTTCTTTTGCAAAATCTACTAAGTAAAGCTTGCCGTCTAGTACACCCTTAAAAGCTAGTGAACCATCACATCTTCTAAAGACAGACACATCTACATTTGTAAATAAACAATTATATCCCATTTGACATAATTGACTAACAGATAGCAAATTATATCCAAGACTCTCTACTAAGAATACATTTGAGATAGAATGCTCATTAGAAATTGCAATTTTACCTAACCCTTTTACCTTGCCTTGATTCCCATCACCGAATATAATTGAATCTTGGGAATCCTTATTCTTGACGTAGGAGGTGAACATCTTCTTCTCCCCCGTCATATGGTTTGTGCATCCGCTGTCGATAATCCAGCTTGAACCCCCGGATGCATAAACCTTCTTCTCCCTTGCCATAAGGCAAGTGAGACGCTCGTTGGGGAAGAGAGCCGATTTGTTGAAGGCAGTGGCGGCGAGTCCTTCGTTGTCGGAGTCGGAGGAGGAGCAATCCGAGTCCCACTCCTTTCCTAGATGCGCCTCGCCCTTTGCCTTCTTGTATTGCTTCTTCTTCTCTCTTTTGTTCCCCTTTTCCTGGTCACTTTCATTATCGGGACAGTTAGCAATGAAATGACCAAGCTTACCGCATTTGAAGCATGAGCGCTTCCCCTTGGCTTTGGTCTTGCTTGGTTGTCCCTTGTGACCTTTAAGCACCGTCTTGAATCTTTTGATGATGAGAGCCATCTCTTCATCATTAAGGCCAGCCGCCTCAATCTGTGCCACCTTGCTAGGTAGCGCCTCCTTGCTTCGTGTTGCCTTGAGAGCAAGGGGTTGCGGCTCGTTGATCGGACCATTCAAGGCGTCGTCCACATACCTCGCCTCCTTGATCATCATTCGCCCGCTAACGAATTTCCCAAGAACTTCTTCGGGCGACATCTTGGTGTACCTGGGATTTTCACGTATATTGTTCACCAAGTGAGGATCAAGAACGGTAAATGACCTGAGCATTAGGCGGACGACGTCGTGGTCCGTCCATCGTGTGCTTCCGTAGCTCCTTATCTTGTTGATAAGGGTCTTGAGCCGGTTGTATGTTTGCGTCGGCTCCTCGCCCCTTATCATTGCGAACCGTCCAAGCTCGCCCTCCACCAACTCCATCTTGGTGAGTAAGGTGACGTCGTTCCCCTCATGAGAAATCTTGAGGGTGTCCCAGATTTGCTTGGCGTTGTCCAAGCCGCTCACCTTATGGTATTCATCCCTGCACAAGGAAGCTAGAAGAACAGTAGTAGCTTGTGCATTCTTATGAATTTGTTCATTAATGAACATGGGACTATCCGAACTATCAAAGTGCATCCCACTCTCTACAATCTCCCATATACTAGGATGGAGAGAGAATAGGTGACTACGCATTTTGTGGCTCCAAAATCCGTAGTCCTCTCCATCAAAGTGTGGGGGCTTGCCGAGTGGAATGGAGAGCAAATGTGAATGTGAACTTTGCGGAATACGAGAGTAATCAAAAGAAAAGTTCGAATTAACCGGTTTTCTCCTCTCGTAGTCGTTGTGGTCCTCATCCTTTTGGGAAGAAGTAGACTCGTCGCTATCGTAGTAGACGATCTCCTTGATGCGCCTTGTCTTCTTCTTCTTCCCTTCCTTCCGTCTTTGGCCCGAGCCGGAGTCGGTAGGCTTATCGTCCTTCGGCTCGTTGACGAAGGATTCCTTTTCTTTGTCATTGATCACAATACCCTTCCCTTTAGGATCCATCTCTTCGGGCGGTTAGTCCCTTTGTGAAGAGAACGGCTCCGATACCAATTGAGAGCACCTAGAGGGGGGGGGGTGAATAGGTGATCCTGTAAAAACTTCAAACTTAAGCCACAAAAACTTGTTAAGTGTTAGCACGATTATTGCCAAGTGGCTAAGGTGAAGTCTCAACAAAACACAATACCACAAAAGATCAAGACAGATGTGACACAGTGGTTTATCCCGTGGTTCGGCCAAGACCAACGCTTGCCTACTCCACGTTGTGGCGTCCCAACGGACGAGGGTTGCAATCAACCCCTCTCAAGCGGTCCAAAGACCCACTTGAATACCACGGTGTTTTGTTTTCCTTTCACTATCCCGTTTGCAAGGAATCTCCACAAATTGGAGTCTCTTGCCCTTACAAGTATATGATCACAAAGACGCACAGAGTAAGGGAGGGAAGCAACACACACAAATCCACAGCAAAAGCGCACACACACGGCCAAGAATCGAGCTCACAAGACTATCTCAGAGTTCTCACTTAGAACAGAGCTCGAATCACTTAGAAACACAAACGAATGCGCAGAGACTTAGTGTGGATGATCAGGAATGCTCAAAGGTTGCTTGTGTGTCTCCTCCATGCGCCTAGGGGCTCCTTTTATAGCCCCAAGGCAGCTAGGAGCCGTTGAGAGCAATTTTAGAAGGCCATCCTTGCCTTCTGTCGACGGGGGCACCGGACAGTCCGGTGCACACCGGACACTGTCCGGTGACCGATTTGTTTCCTTATCTGGCGCTGCCGACCGTTGCAGCCCGTTGGAGATCTGCGAGCCGTTGGCGCACCGGACAGTCCGGTGCACACCGGACAGTCCGGTGCCGTCTTCCGACCGTTGGCTCGGCCACGTGTCCCGCGCGGATTGCGCGGCCGACCGTTGGCCCTGGCCGACCGTTGGCTCACCGGACAGTCCGGTGCACACCGGACAGTCCGGTGAATTTTAGCCGTACGCCGTCGGCGAATTCCCGAGAGCGGCCAGTTCAAGCCGAGTCAGCCTGGCGCACCGGACACTGTCCGGTGCACACCGGACAGTCCGGTGCTCCAGACCGAGCTGGGTCTTGGCAGCACACAGCCAAGTCTTTTCTCCTCTTCTCTTTTCTTCTTCTTTCTGTTTCTATCACTTAGACAAATATATTAGTACATAAAACCAATGTACTAAGGCTTAGAAACATACCTTTCTCTCATGATTTGCACCTTGTTCATCCATGTACATAAATTCACAATTAAGCACATGTGTTGGCACTCAATCACCAAAATACTTAGAAATGGCCCAAGGGCACATTTCCCTTTCAACCGCGCTGTCGGGTGAGGATGACTTTGGAGCCTCATCCCCTGCAGCCGGGCTGGCGTTCACTGGACTCCGAGTCCTACGGATACTGGGCTGAGGACACTATTGAGGCTATCGCTCTGCATGGACTGACCACCTTCTGTGGATTTCACCCCTTGGAGCTGGCTACCCACCCCATTGGGTTGTTCCCTGCGGAGAAGGAGGACGACCCGATGTGGAAGGATCGGGTGGAGCATGCCAAGGACATCTGGGCTCTCTACCCAGGCCACACCGCTCACTTGTCGGTACGATGCATGAACGCTCTGTATCGTCTGCAAGTGATGCGTGGGGAGGCCATGTCCCACCTGATGGCATTACTGGAGGCCACCAAGATCACCCTGGATAACAGGGAGGAGCTCGTGGTGGACTTATCCCAGGAGCTGGTGGAGAAAGATCTACAGGTGGAGCAGCTGACTGACGAGATTCATGAGTTGGAGGAGCTAGTGGGCACCAGGGAGAATACCATCGAGGTCCTCGAGGATCAGCTCCTCAACACTCAGCAGCAGCTAGCAGAGGCTAATGCGCATCTGGACATGCATCACCAAGAGATCCATGATGCGGAGGCTGACGAGGACGTTGACATCGAGGGAGGAGACGAGTCTGCCTCCAGTGTAGACACCGCTGGCTCAGGGAGACCACCTTCCCCCGAGTCCAGCGTCGCCTCGTTCGCTCAGTAGAGGCCAGACTAATGCTAGAAGTTGGTGATAGTTGGACTCCTCGCCGCTAGCTTAGCTTTTGCACCCTTAGGGTACTAGGCTAGGTAGAGTTGAGTCTTTTGATCCTTGATGTAACCAGTGTTAAAACTCTTTTGGATGTTTAGGGATGATTAATGGTAATTTAAATTGGACGGAAGGATTATGTTTTCGTTGTTTTATTTGGAATCTATCAAATTACTTTGACTCCCCTACCATGTTCAAACCTTAAGCTTGGAGATGTGTTATTAAGCAACCATGTGACTTTTTCAGATGGCTGGGAGAGCGCGCCGTGGTCAGAATGAGCATGTTCCTCCACCGCCACCGCCTCCCACTCTGCAGGAGCTCATGGCCCAGCAGAATGAGATTCTGAGGCAGCTAGCTCAGCGTCAGCCACCACCTCAGCATTATGGTGGAGACCATCAGCGTCACCCCGTCGCTGCTACTTACCAGGAGTTTCTCAGCACCCAGCCACCATTGTTTACCAGGTCGGAGGACCCACTTGATGCAGATGTGTGGTTGAGGGTGGTAGAATCCAAGTTCCCACTGCTCCATGGGGCTTGCTCAGAGGTCACCAAGGTCAGGTTCGCCACCCAGCAGCTTCGCGGACCCGCAAGGACTTGGTGGGACCATTTTCTTGCTATGCAGCCAGATGGTAGAGAGGTGGAGTGGAGGGAATTCAAGGCCGCTTTCAGAGGGCATCATATTCCCGCTGGCATCATGGACCAGAAGCTCAATGAGTTTCTGGCACTCACTCAGGGCAGCAGGACAGTGTTGCAATATGCCCAGGCCTTCAACGATTTGTGTCAATATGCCGGATACCATGCAGATACGGATGAGAAGAAGCGAGACAGGTTCAGGAGGGGGCTCAGCACCAAGCTCCGTGACCGCCTCAACACCGTCAGGGCCAACAGTTACAATGAGTTGGTCAACATGGCTATCTCCCAGGAAGACTGCATCTTGGCTCGGCAGGCGGAGAAGAAGAGGAAGACCCCTGTGGCAGGACCCTCGTCTCAGCCACAGCGCTTCAGGATTGTGTCTGACTCCCAGAGCAGGGGACCTCAGCAGCAGCAAGGGAGGTGGGTGATCAGGCCACCGCAGCAGCAGCAGCAGCAGCAGGCACCCAACCGTGCCCAATTCCCAGCTCAGAGGAACAATCAGCAGCAGCAGTACCGCCAGGCCAATGATAACAGGTGTTTCACTTGTGGCAGCACTGGGCATTATGCCAAGAATTGCCCCAAGAATCAGCAGAGGCAGGGGCAGAATGTTAACCAGAACCAAGGAAAGAGGCAGAAAGTGCAAGTGAGGCAGGGCAAGCTGAACTTCACTACAATGGCTGACATTCCAGAGGGAGCACCCGTCATGACTGGTATCTTTACGGTTTTAAATTTTCCTGCTATTGTTCTTTTTGATTCTGGTGCTTCACATAGTTTTGTCAGTGCAAAATTTAGTGTCAAATGCCAGTTGCCTTTCCATCACACCAACGGGGCTATTACCATTTCAACCCCAGGGGGCAGGATTGCCACTAATCAAATCAGCAGGCATGTGCCCATAAAGTTTGGTAGTTTGATAATTAAAACTGACCTTCTTATCTTGGGACTGGATAGTGTGGATATCATCTTGGGAACGGATTGGTTGACCCAACATCAGGCAATATTGGACATTGCAGCTAGAGCCATTGAAATTCATTCCCCTGCTTATGGCGAGACTGTTTTGTATTTACCCAACCAGAGTGGTGCCCGGTCTTGTGCCTTTGTTCTGGCAGAATCCCCAGTAAGGAAGATCCCAGTAGTCTGTGACTACCCCGATGTTTTTCCGGATGAATTGCCAGGAATGCCACCTGACCGAGACATTGAGTTTGCCATTGAATTGCAACCCGGGACTGCTCCTATCTCTAAGAGACCTTATAGGATGCCTCCCGCGGAACTGGCAGAAATGAAGAAACAATTGCAAGAATTGTTGGACAAGGGATTTGTTCGTCCAAGCACTTCGCCATGGGGATGTCCCGCCTTGTTCGTGAAGAAGAAGGATGAGAGTTTGAGGATGTGTGTTGATTACCGCCCTCTCAATGCGGTGACTATCAAGAACAAGTACCCGTTACCCCGCATTGATGTTCTGTTTGATCAATTGGTAGGAGCCAAGGTATTCTCCAAGATAGACCTTCGCTCGGGCTACCATCAGATCAAGATCCGTGCCAGTGACATTCCCAAGACGGCTTTCTCTACCAGATATGGGCTCTATGAGTTTTTGGTAATGTCCTTCGGGCTAACCAATGCCCCGGCTTATTTCATGTACTTGATGAACTCAGTATTCATGCCAGAATTGGATAAGTTCGTGGTTGTTTTCATTGATGACATTCTGGTTTATTCCAAGAATGAGGCTGAGCACACTAAACATCTGCATATCGTGCTTCAGAGACTTCGCGACCATCAGTTGTATGCTAAGTTGTCCAAGTGTGAGTTCTGGCTGAAAGAAATAAAATTCTTGGGTCACACAATCTCTCAGGATGGGATATCAGTCGACCCTGAGAAGGTGCAAGAGGTGATGGACTGGAAACCCCCAACTACAGTAAAGCAGATTAGGAGTTTTCTGGGATTAGCAGGATATTACCGACGATTTATTCTAGATTTCTCCAGAATTGCCAAGCCAATGACTGAACTGTTAAAGAAGGGAGCCAAATTTGTGTGGGGCCAAAAATGTGAGGATGCTTTTCATACCTTGAGGCAACATTTGACAACAGCTCCAGTGCTAGCCCAACCCGACAACACCAAGCCATTTGAAGTTTATTATGATGCTTCTGGTACCGGATTGGGTTGTGTGTTGATGCAAGAGAACAGAGTGATTGCTTATGCTTCCCGAGCACTCAGACCCCATGAGCAGAACTACCCGACACATGATCTGGAGTTGGCAGCAGTAGTTCATGCCCTCAAGATATGGAGACACTACTTGATGGGAGCTCACTGTAACATTTACACGGATCACAAGAGCCTCAAGTACATTTTCACTCAGACAGATCTGAACATGAGGCAGAGAAGGTGGTTGGAATTAATCAAGGACTATGATTTGGAGGTGCATTACCATCCTGGCAAGGCAAATGTTGTGGCAGATGCTCTGAGCCGAAAGGCCCAATGTAATTGCATGAACATGGATGCAAGAATCACCACCTTGTGTGATGAGTTGTGCAAGCTGAACCTGGAAGTTATTCCTTCCGGTGAATTGAGATATATTGCAGTGGAGCCCACATTGCAAGAACAAATAGCTCAGGCACAGTTTGGGGATAAGGGAGTCCAGGTTATCAAAGAAATGATCAAGCTGAAGGCAGAGAAATATAAGTGTTTCCGTCAGGACAGCAAGGGAATTTTATGGTTTGAAGATCGATTGGTTGTTCCCAAGGACCCAGAGCTCCGAAAGAAGATATTGGATGAAGCTCACCTTTCTAAGTTCTCCATGCACCCTGGTAGCAACAAGATGTACCATGATCTCAGACCTCTTTATTGGTGGACCAGGATGAAGAGGGAAATTGCCAAGTACGTGTCAGAGTGTGACACTTGTCAGAGGGTAAAAGCTAGTCATCTGAAAGCAGCAGGCCCTTTGCAACCCCTTCCCATACCATCTTGGAAATGGGAGGACATTTGCATGGACTTCATAGTGGGATTACCCAATACCTCCAGGCACCATGACTCCATATGGGTTATTGTGGACAGATTGACCAAGACTGCTCATTTCTTGCCAGTGCACACCACCCACCGGACGGAGAAGTATGCGGAAATTTACATCGACCAGATAGTTCGTCTGCATGGGATACCAAGGACCATAGTTTCTGACCGAGGAGCACCTTTTGTGGCACGATTTTGGGAGCAATTACAGGAATCACTTGGGACCCATGTAATCCGATGTGGCGGAACCGCCCGAATTATTCCAGCTTAAGTGCCCAAGTCGCACCCTTAAGGGCAGCAACACACTTAAACAGGAATAACCCGTCAGTCCCTCGGATCTAGTCCGATAAAGCCACTTATCCAGGATCGAATACCACTAGCCCACTCGAAGGTGAGGCACAGAGAAATGCAATAAAACATAATACCACAAATTTAATAAGTATCATTAGTGATTACATTATCGGAGTTTCAGAAATAATAATCATAAATTTTAATGCAGCGGAAATAACTATCGGAGAAGAACCGAGCAACATGGCGAAGCCTGGCCACGCTACTCCTCCTGGTCCTCTCCTGCGGAAGCAGTAACCCACTCGACCATCTATCCCGGTGGCAGGGATGGAGGCCAAGTCACACCAGCAACAAATCATCCTAAGGAGTACCTGCAAAAATTGTGCCACAAGCAAGGCTAAGTATACTAATACTCAGCTAGACTTACCCGGTGTGAGGAGTCTATACTCCTCTACCTCTAGACATGCAGCTGTTTGGCTGTGGGGTTTGGTTGCCAAAAGCACTAGCTGAGTTTCTAAATCAAGATTTTAACTTTGTCAAAATTAAGTGTGACTCTCTTAAGGCTAAAAGTGTACTATCTATTCATACATAGTAGCAAGCATTTTTAGCAATCAACAGATTGTATCATCTCAACACAGTTCCACTTGTTACTCAATGTAGCAGCATGGATCAAGCAGTCTCATTAGCTGCGAGAAGCAGACGATTCGAATCGAGTTTTTAAACCTTGCAAGGTAAACCTAAACACACGACATGCAGGGGCACTCCGTCCCCACACACATCAACCGTCCCCATCGATTCCCTGGCAACAGATCAGGGCTCACCGCCTTGGCGTACAATGCCTCACTGACCCCGACTGGCCGTCGTGCAGTGACCGCACTTGTACCCACCATAACCGGAATGGGAGACTACGTCTCAGGTCGCGTGAGGAGGTATGTCTGCGGGCAGGTTCACTCAGGTACTAGGCTTACCGATTTACCATATTTCTCGGCATATGTTTAGTACGTTCAAACGCTTGACTCACGGTACCACACCTTAATCCTTAATCAACTTTTTATCCCGTGAACAACCAATCCCCATGGATTGTTGCCCACAAACCAACATCAATATGATAGGAAAGTGGATACAGCCAATTCCTGACCTCGCGCGAGTGCTAGAAAAATCACTCGACTTCTACCGAGATCCTAATTAATAAAGCAGCTACTCGACCTAGCATACTAGTATTCATCTCAATGGGGTTCCTGAGATCATGCAACTAGGGTTTCAAACAACTCCTACACTTAAGTGCACAATCAATCCTACAATCATTAAGTATAGTAAGATAGCATAATTAACTGGTTATGCATAAAACCGGGGCTTGCCTTTAATTTAACACTTAGATAGTGTTTGCTGGGGGAGGTACTCGCTTGGCGAGCATCCACTGGTTATGTCCATTCATCAGGTCGTCCACCACGGCATCTTGTGGTTGGCACCACATCACTGGCTCGATCATCATCTCTCGGTCCTATATGAGGTGCAAGATGCATATGTATGAATATAATGAAAGTAGCACAAAAATAGCACAAGATATACCAAGACACAGTGGCGAACTAAACATTAATTAGTAAGACACTACAACAACTATACGCAAACACTAGTTATTTATGTGTCATTGGGCACACGTAAACACTACCACTGGAAAGACGACGATCACTACCTACAATTAACTAACGCAACACGATATCACACGTACAAGCATTTATTTAGTTGCTACGGCTTTTCATTAGTTCTTCTATTAAGCACACAAAAAGCATCCCAACACAAGTTTCACAAAGTACCTATGCGTTAATGTCTATGGAACTTCTATATCACAATCCACTAGAGGAAGAAACATATAAACATGATACATATGTCATCTCAAGTTTAGCCATAGCAAGTCTACATTAATTAGGAGCAAACCAAACATTTTTAGCGACAAGGGTGAACTAAACAATCAAAAGCGCACTAGCAGAATTTTTGGACAGCAATACAGCAGTCATTTGTTTCAGTCATAACTTTTCAAATATTAATCCAAAAATAGCAAACTAAGATTTTTTGGAAAGCTTAAAACGTGCTTTACAACTTTGGTATTTTTACCTCCACAGGATTCAGCTGTTAGCAAGGTCAAAAAGTGTAATTACAGCAGCACTGTCCAGATTTGGACAGATTCAGACTTGCAACTTCAAAAATTCACAACTAGAGATTCAGACATCCAAACAAGTTGATCCTAGACTTTCTGGAAAGGTAATAAAATTGTCTACATATCATTTATAAACATCTCAAGGTGATTCAATATTTAACTAAGGATAAAATACACTAAAAGACCTTGCTGTCCTGAACTGGACAGATTCAGTCTTCATAATTGAAACATTCATAACTCAAGTTTCAGACCACCAAAAATAGTGATCCAAGACTTTTTGGAAAGCTTGGGAAAAGTACTACATAACTTTTATAATCACCAAGAAGTGATTCTAGGTTTATTCGAATCAAACATTACAGTTTTTGAAATCTGTTCTGACAGAGGACAGAACACAGCAAGCAGTTTATAAAATTCATAACTCTTAAACCGTCAGGCCTTTAGTTATGAAATTTTAACACAAGCAAGATCAGAAAAGCATCTACAACTTTCTTATAATGGTCATGAACAGATTGTAACATTAAATTGAACAAACAATACAGTTTCTGAAATCTGTACAGAATTTGGACAGATTCAGTTACTGAATTTGTAAAATACATAACTCCTAAACTATCAGACCTGTGGCTGTCAAATTTTAACACAAGTAAGATAATAGAGTTGTCTACAACTTTCTTGTGAACACCAATAACTGATTTCAACATTAACTTAATCAACCATTGCAATTTCTGAAATCTGTTCAGAAATTCGACATATTCAGGTGCTGGGCTTGTGAAAAGCGCAACTCTTAAACGATCAGGTTTATGGCTGCCAAATTTTTGTACAAGCAAGATAATCATGTTATCTACAACTTTTCTATAGCACATACCTACAGAAAACACAATTTAGTTCTTCAAACATACAGCACAACGAAAACAGTGCGTGCAGTCCAAAACAGCAGTCCTCAAAATTCAGCTTCTATTTACTTCTAAAATTGTCGCGTTCTAGGGACTCGAATTATTCTAACGCTTTACTATTTAATTAAGTTAAGACAATCAAATCAGAACCAACACATCAACTTACCAATTTTTATTCAAGTCATTTAGTGCACTAAAACTACTACAACAAATCAACGACGCATTCTCCCCGATAATCACCCAACCATTTGCCTTTTAAATTAGACATCATATGAGCACTAATACTTTTCATCCGCGACCATAACATACGTATTTAGACTACAACAAACAATTCATCGTGATTACGCGCTTAACCCAGTCATCTAACAAGTCGGCTAACTAGAGCAACGGCATAGCCCGCTATACAGCATACACGTCGGCTTGCCTATTATTATCACCATTCGAGACACACATATATAACAAACACTTAACAAAATCGACTCCTATTTAACATGAGTTGGCTAATCACAGTAGAAGACCTAGCGAACCATTCTAGACATCGTAACTCAAGAACATGGGTTGGAGCCGATTGATCAGTGTTTCTCAGCCATTGCTCAACTTGAATTAGTTAACACACAAGTCACCTAAATAGCACATTTTTGGGGTCTATCGTGGAGGCATTTACACATGGCATAAAACTCCATAAGACTACATTTGTTATTGACACCAACAGTTTCCTACCGACCTATTATTCACCATACGAACGCAGTTACACGCCGCCTACTAGTTTCTAACATAATCCTCATATAGCTCGGAATTCCAACTACTCACTAACAATAAATCACGCACGACAACTACCACATCAACCGGTTAATTTATTTGGACACCGCCTGCCTAGCGTACCACTAGTACCCCATATTTTGACTCGACTCATAAACATAGAGGAAGCGATGACTACTTCGGCATGTCACCACCTCTCTATTCAAGCAAAGACAATTTCTACCTGCAACGACCAACATTCATATCTCGCACACTTTATTTTACCTTGTCTCGCATACAACCATATTGTGGCGTGCACTCGAGACATTTACTGTTTAACTTAACGCCGTCACTACTACAGCGCATTTCGGCACACACAATCATCCACCGATTCGCCCTCCGCATAATTGAGATAGACATTTTTAATTCTCGTCGCCACATCAGACAAGCACAACTCGACTATCCTCCAATTTTTCCTACGCAACCATGCCACCTTTTTCTCATACATTCTTCTCTCATGAAAACTCTAATCTACACATGTTCATATCCACGCACATAATTACAAGCGCATCCTAGACATCGATCTCCTCCTTAAAATTTAATCGAGAGACGTGCACACATGTACATACACGAGACCGAACAAATTTTTACAAGTAGAACAAACCACAAGGAAAATAACCTGAGCGAAATGGGACTAGTCGCAGGGGGCTGTCCACATGGCTCATTTCGCCGAACAAGCAAGGCGCGAAGCGCGGCGTCGACCACTAGCTGTGATAACACAAAACATTGTTGACGACAGTTCCTCACACATCATAAACGCCGGAAAAACAGCGAGGACAGCGGGGTTCTCACCGAGGGTCGACGGTGCCGCGGACGGGACTGCGCAGCACAATAAGCATCCAACGGGCCTCATGGCATGCTGTCCACGACATACCGCTTCACCCGAGCATTTCATCGAACACCCGCGAAGCGCCAACGTTGCGGGGCTGCGGGGGAAAGCTCGGCTGCGAGGAGCTGCGCTGTATGGGGTTGGGCATGCCTCAGCCGAAGTGGAGGGAGGGGGGTGGTGCTGTCCAATGGGGGAGCCGAGGAGGGAGACACACGGGGAGGGGCTCACGGCATGGGGACAGGGAGGGGTGCCTGCTTGCTGTACTTGGAGATGAAAGGCGCCGTGGGGAGCTTCAACAGGGGAGTTCGGCCATGGACAGAGAGGGGCGTCCAAGGGTAAAACCCAAGCTGCTGCAGCGCCATGGAAGATGGGGGCGCCATGGATGAAGGGCTGGGCGTAGGGAGGAACTAGACACTGTCGGAGCCATGGCTGAACCTACAGGTGAGCTCGCCGGTGCGAACACAAGGCCCAAGGCGAGGCCTAGCATTGCTCTGTTGACAGATCTCGCCATGGCCTCGATGAAGGAGCATATGGCGCGAAATCCGGATGGAGCAAGGTCCAGCGGCCTGCAGGTGTGCATGGGAGAAGACGCGGGGGAAAAACAAGCACTGGTCTTTGGAGAAGAAGGGTGCGACCTCCTGCAACCCAGCGGCCTAGAGGATAGGGAACTCGGCCATGGAGAACTCCGCCCCTAGCGAGTAGAGCGCGCAGCACAGGGAGGGCAGAGGGAGGCGACGCCATGGATGGACAGGGAGGGAGCTCCCTGCGTGCTTCGTGGGGAAGAAAAAGTGGCTGGCGGCTGTGGGAAGTGTAGGGGTGGGAATGCAAAAATGGCCAAGTGCAAGGAAGGAGCACCCCTATTTATAGAGGAGGCACTAGGGTTAGGGTTTCAATTGGGTCAAATGGGCTGGGTCGGGCTTGGCCCAAAATGCGAAATCGGGTCGCGCTAAATATTTGTCCGGAATAAAAACGCTCGTGCGGAATTCGTATGTACGCAAAACAGAGTGAACGAGAGTTCGGACGATCGGGCGAACGAGCGATTAATTTCAGTCGAGAGTCTAATTAGATTTCGCCTGAAAATAATTCCCTACGCGTAAATCGAAAATAAACCGTCCTGAGATTTGATCGGCATTCGGATTTTTAGTCGGAGAAGGCGAATCGTGGCATTTTAAAATTGTTGTCGATACGGGGTTTTGAATTCGGTTCGGACACGAGATATTTGGCCGAGTCGAGTAAGGATGAATTAGAGGACGATATATTGAGTATTCCGTTTGAGAGTACGGAGTCGGATTAAAATAGTCGGACATCGATCGAGGTTCGAGAAATTTGACTCGGGCTCAGATCAAATAAAGGTCGTTGAGAGTTTGATTTAAAGAGCTTCAGACGAGATTTATAAATCGAGATTGATCATCGAGTTTGCATTCGTGCTGAGAGCAAAAGTTTTAACAGACTCCAAAATTGGCTGTTTCTTGCTATCGATAAACTCTGAATTCGATGAACTTCCGAGAGAAAGCCTGATAAACAGAGATAGACACGATCGAGAAAGAGAAATTTTTACTGAGCGTCCGAGATTAGGATTAATCTCCCGACATAACACGAAACTGACACCTGGGGTGTCACATCCGAAGCTCAGCATATCACCCTCAAACAGATGGTCAGACAGAAAGGGTAAATCAGGTCTTGGAAGACATGTTGAGAGCATGTGCACTGCACTATGGAAAGGACTGGGACAAGTGTCTCTCCTTAGCGGAGTTCTCTTACAATAACAGCTATCAGTCCAGTTTGAAAATGGCACCTTTTGAGGCTTTGTATGGGAGAAGATGCAGAACCCCGTTGAATTGGTCTCAAGCAGGAGAGAGGGAGATATTTGGGCCAGATTTGGTAATTGAAGCAGAGGAAAAGGTCAGAGTCATCAGGAGGAACTTGGAAGCTGCTCAGGCCAGGCAAAAGAGTTATCATGACCAGAGACGGAAGCCACTGCAGTTTGAGGTGGGAGATCATGTCTATCTTAAGGTATCACCAACCAAGGGTATCCAGAGATTTGGGATCAAGGGCAAGTTGGCCCCTCGCTACATTGGACCTTATAGGATCAAGGAAAGTTGTGGACCCGTAGCTTACCAATTGGAGTTGCCACCCCATATGTCAGCAGTTCACAATGTGTTCCATGTATCTCAGCTGCGGAAGTGTGTTCGTCTACCCACTGAAGTGCTACCAGAACCAGACATTGAGATAGAACCAGACTTGTCCTACCAAGAGTACCCCGTCAAGGTATTGGATCAGAAGGAAAGATCGACTCGGGCAAGGTCAATCAAAATGTATAAGGTTCAGTGGAGTCATCATTCAGCAGAAGAAGCTACATGGGAGACGGAGGATTTTCTACGCTCTCGCTTCCCCGACTTTCTACCCAAAGAAGCCGGTATGTAACTCCGAAACCCCACCCCCACCTGCCCTTTGAAGTCAATTATAAGAAAAACTTAGAGAACAAGGATAGTCTAAGTTATGGACTTAACTTAAGAAGGGCTTCCTTCTGAAGTTGCAAAGAGGATGACATTCGAAGAGCAGTTAACAAGAGAAACTTGTGTAAAGGAGAAACACCACCATCACCCCTTCAAGCACCCCTCCAAGGGACTCTACCTAAATCTCGGGACGAGATTCCTTTAAGGGGGGAGGGCTGTAACACCCAGGTGTTACCCTGGCTAGAGCCACTTTGGCACTAGAAGCTGTGATCACAAAAGATAAAGGCTTAGGGCAGCACATAAGAACTTTGGGGCTCATGTGCTAATTAAGTTGCCCATGACATAAGAAACATTACCCTAAATCCTTGCACACTTGCTATCTTGGACAATAGGGGGAGAAGAACCTTAGATCCCTCCAAAGCCCTACCTTCCAAAACCCTAGGTAAGGGGGGAAAGAGAGTGATCAAGTGGGTAAAGCATGTGTAACTTTTACCCAAACCCTAAGCAACATTATAACCATCAATTAGGAGAGGGAAATATTGCAAAAAGGCCCCTGGAGAAACCCCAATTCAAATCTCCAAGTGGAGAGAGAGCTAGAGCTCTCTATTTCCCTCTAAGTCACATTTTAGCCCTAATTCAAAGACCAGCCGTGTTCACTTTGAAAATGGCGCCAAAACCACTTGAGTTCTATACCAAAAATGTGCTATACCACTTAAGGCACCCCCTGGAAAAATTTGAGACCGAGACTCAGACGTTTGACAGCACTTGACATCGGTTTTGTCGCGGCGTGGGCAGTGAGACAAACCAAACTTGGCGCCTGTCTATCTCCTAACCTAGGGCGTATCCTCCCTTGGAACTCACATGAACTAGGTAGCTCTAGGTGCAGGGAAGAGATCTCCCACAGGCGACATGGCAAGATTCGTACGCTTGGTCGCTCAGCAGAGCGAAGAACACGGGCAGAAGCAACGCGCCACGTGTTCGACGCGCTCTGAGCTCGCCAGAGCACGCCCGCGCGCGCGCCCCTCGCGCCCGCGTCGCGCCAAACGGTCAAGCCAGCGCCCTGGTCCGCGCCCGCGCCTATAAAACCCTCCCAAGCTTCGACCATACCCTTCCGCACCCACCCAACCCTCGCCGGAGCTTGGTTCACCGTCGTTGGCCAGTGCGCCGCTTGTCCGCGGCCACCCAGTCCCCCTGCCACCGTAGACCGGCCCGCCCAGCCATTTCCAGCCCCGTCCAGCCCTCGGAGAAGCTTGTGCACACCTCCGTGAGACTCCCCGAGCAAGGAATCGGAGTTTCCTTCGCCGGAGAAGCCAGTCCACACTCGCCGGAGCACTTAACCTCGCCGGAGTTCGTGGACCGGGTAATCCACTCAGCCATCCTTCGATTCTTTGTGCACACGTTCACTACGTGACCCCGTGAAGCTCACCGTGCCCTTGGATTGGACCAGCTCGCCGTAGTTTGGCCGGTACACCCGCCGCCGACGAGCACATCCGCCTGCGCTCGTGGACCGGGCGACTCCGACCACCTCCGACGACGAGCCGTACCTCGACGTGACCGCCAGAGCCTCCCCGAGCCGACCCCACCCTTCGCCGGACCTCCCTCGCCGCCGGTAAGCCGCGCCGTCCTTTCTTTCCTACGGCTACTGTTCTGTTTAGGGGAGGGACCGCGGGTGTGAGGAAGAGAACCCTGGGGGGTTAAGTGTAAAGCCCAAGACTCACATGAATAGTGGCCCGAGGGTAGATCTGCGAGATTTGAATCAGTTTAACCCCAGGGGTCTCGACGCAAACTGTTTTTCCAGTAAAGCTTTAATAAAATCTGTTTTAAATTCAAACAGAAACTTTAAAACCCCATAACTTCTGTTTGGTTTATCCAAATTTAGTCAAACCAATTTTGCCAAACTCTAAATAATGTAACCTGTCTAAGAAAAATATAAAACCCTATATGAACTAGAGAAAAATATCAGGGTCTGATTTATTTTCAGTTTTGGCCAAAAGCTTAATAATAGCAAGAAAAATAGTTGTACTATTTAACTAGGGTTAGAAAAATTTGGAGAAGTTTATATCTACCCACTGACCTAGTTAAAAATGTTAAACCTCTCTGTCCATTACATTAAGATAATTTTAACCCCTTATTCTATAATATGCTTAAATTTAAGGAAAATAGAAAAAAGTGATATAAATGATGAACCAAAGAGCACACCTATTTTTGTTGAGATACTTAGTCAATATAGTTCATTGGAAAAATGTATCATACCCTGTTGTAGTGTAAGATAAGCAAGATACCTTTTAAATGAAGAAAATAGGGATAACTTAGAAAAACCCTACAAAAATACCCCTAAGGTGAAACCTCCCCAAACCTTAGGATAACAAATGTTTGGATAATAAGAACTTAAGAAAAATCTGAAATCTGTTGTTTGATATTTTTCAAATAACAAGTTAGTTCTAATCACCCTTTGTGCACCAAACTTCACAAATCCATCATTAATTAACTACCATGTTGCTCTCTGCCATTTTTGGTACAAGAGCTTTTTATCACTACTAGAGGCCAACAAAAATAACCCTTAGGTCAGAAACCATTTTAATAAAGGACTTGTAGTGTAAAGTGGCCCATTTTGCCTAACTTTTGTTATTTTTGTTTAAAGCCTAGCTTTTGTACCTTAAGCCTCAAATTCTTAAAACAAGCTAGAATAGCAAAAGGCAACCCACTGTAATTTTTACAGAATTTTTGGAAATTATTAACCCACTGTCGTAGTTCAAACCTACACTAGAAACCCTAAATGGAAAGTAAAGAAAGGAAAATGAATAGTGTAAATTAATGTCACCCTAAAACCTTTATAATTATCCACTGAAATCTATAAAGGCAATACAAATCCAATATGTTATTTTAAAAGAAAACCTAACCCTAAAAGGGTAATAAGTCTATAAATACCACTAGAAGACCCTCGTAGCCAAGAAACCCTAAGTTAACTCTTGACTTACTTTCTGTAGCTAAATATTCTTAAATCTTGCATAATTATAACATACATGTTCATTGCATTCGATAGACTGTAATCTTGCTGACGGAGAGTACGTCCTCGTGCCGGAGCAAGGAGCTACCCAGGAGGTTGCCCCAGACCCAGCACCAGAGCCTGCACCAGAGGACCTGCCTGCCACTGCTTTGGAAGGCAAGCCCCGGTTCTATGCATAACCTGTTATTTATGCTATTTTACTTCACTTAATGTTTGTAGGATTGTTTGTGCACTTAAGTGTAGGAATTGTATGAAACCCTAGTTGCATGATCTCAGGAATCCTATTGAGATGGATACTAGTATGCTAGGTCGAGTAGCTGCTTTATTAATTAGGATCTCGGTAGAAGTCGAGTGATTTTTCTAGCACTCGCGCGAGGTCAGGAATTGGTTGTATCCACTTTCCTATCATATTGATGTTGGTTTGTGGGCAACAATCCATGGGGATTGGTTGTCCACGGGATGAAAAGTTGATTAAGGATTAAGGTGTGGTACCGTGAGTCAAGCGTTTGAATGTACTAAACACATACCGAGAAATATGGTAAATCGGTAAGCCTAGTACCTGAGTGAACCTGCCCGCAGACATACCTCCTCACGCGACCTGAGACGTAGTCTCCCATTCCGGTTATGGTGGGTACAAGTGCGGCCACTGCACGACGGCCAGTCGGGGTCAGTGGGGCATTGTACGCCAAGGCGGTGAGCCCTGATCTGTTGCCAGGGAATCGATGGGGACGGTTGATATGTGTGGGGACGGAGTGCCCCTGCATGTCGTGTGTTTAGGTTTACCTTGCAAGGATAAAAACCCGATTCGAATCGTCTGCTTCTCGCAGCTAATGAGACTGCTTGATCCATGCTGCTACATTGAGTAACAAGTGGAACTGGTTGAGATGATACAAACTGTTGATTGCTAATAATGCTTGCTACTATGTATGAATAGATAGTACACTTTTAGCCTTAAGAGAGTCACACTTAATTTTGATTAAGTTAAAATCTTGCTTTAGAAACTCAGCTAGTGCTTTTGGCAACCAAACCCCACAGCCAAACGGCTGCATGTCTAGAGGTAGAGGAGTATAGACTCCTCACACCGGGTAAGTCTAGCTGAGTATTAGTATACTCAGCCTTGCTTGTGGCATAATTTTACAGGTTCTCTGGAGGACATGGTTGCTGGCGTGACTTGGCCATCCACCCTGCCACCGGGTTGGACTGTCGAGTGGGACCCTGCCTCGGCTGAGGAGGAGCATGAGGAGTGATGGGATAGGCTTCCCCATCTCTCCATTTATTTGTCGTTAGTTTATTTCCGCTGCACTCCAAAACAATGATGGCTACTTTTGCGAAAACTCCGATGGTGACAATGGTGATGTAATAATTTAATACTCTTTCATGTATGGTTTTATGCTTTATTGTATTTGCTCTGTGACTCACCATCGAGTGAGATTGTGGTACTTGATCCTGTCAGTGGCCGTGTCGGACTAGATCCGAGGAGTTGACGGGTTATTCCCATTTAAGTGTGGTCTAGCCTCTAAGGCAGGGCTTGGGCACTTAAGTTGGAATAATTCGGGCAGTTCCGCCACAACGGGGTGGCCCAAATCGAGCACTTCAACTCTCAAGCCAACACTATACTCCTCCAATCTCTAAGCCGTGAGGAGTATAACAAGGTGCAAGGATTAAAGAACGCCAAAGAGGTTTGGGACGTGGTCAAAACCGCGCACGAAGGAGATGAGGTGACCAAGATCACCAAGCGGGAAACGATCGAGGGGGAGCTCGGTCGCTTCATGCTTCACCAAGGGGAGGATCCGCAAGCTATGTACAACCGCTTAAAGACCTTGGTGAACCAAGTGCGCAACCTCGGGAGCACAAAATGGGATGACCATGAGATGGTCAAGGTTATTCTTAGATCCCTCGTTTTTCTTAACCCTACGCAAGTTCAATTAATTCGAGGTGATCCTAGATACAAGCTAATGTCTCCCGAGGAGGTTATAGGAAAATTTGTGAGCTTTGAGCTAATGATTAAAGGCTCAAAGAAGATCATCGAGCAAGGCACCTCCTCCACGCCCGAGGCACAACCCGTCGCATTCAAGGCAACAGAGGAGAAGAAGGAAGAGTCTACACCAAGTAGGCTCCCCATCGACGCCTTAAAGCTCGACAATGAGGAGATGGCTTTAATCATCAAAAGCTTTCGACAAATCCTCAAGCAAAGGAGGGGGAAGGACTATAAACCCCGCTCCAAGAAGGTTTGCTACAAGTGTGGTAAGCCCGATCACTTTATTGCCAAATGTCCTATTTCTAGTGACAGTGACAGGGGCGACAACAAGAAGGGGAGAAGAAAGGAAAAGAAGAAGTACCACAAGAAGAAGGGCGGGGATGCCCATGTGTGCCGCGAATGGGACTCCGACGAGAGCTCCACCGACTCCTCCTCCGACGAGGACGCCGCCAACATCGCCGTCAACAAGGGACTTCTCTTCCCCAACGTCGGCCACAAGTGCCTCATGGCAAAGGACGGCAAAAGGAAGAAGGTTAAATCTAAATCCTCCACTAAATATACATCCTCTAGTGATGAAGAAAATTCTAGTAATGAGGAGGATAATTTGTTTACCCTTTTTGCCAACCTTAACATGGAACAAAAAGAAAAGCTAAATGAATTGATTAGTGCTATTCATGATAAGGATGAACTCTTGGATAGCCAAGAGGACTTCCTAATTAAGGAAAATAAGAAACATGTTAAGGTTAAGAATGCTTATGCTCTAGAAAGGGAGAAATGTGAAAAATTATCTAGTGAGCTAAGCACTTGCCATGATGATATTGCCAACCTTAGAAATGAAAATGCTAAATTAGTTGCTAAGGTTGATTCAAATGTTTGTGATGATTCATATGCCAATCTTAGAAATTATCATGCTATTTCTATTGCTAAGATTGAAAAATTGAATGCCTCTCTTGCTAGCCTTAGATTTGAAAATGAAAAATTGATTGCTAAGGCTAAAGACTTAGATGTTTGCAATGCTTCCATTTCCGATCTTAGAAGTGAAAATGATATTTTACATGCTAAGATTGTTGAACTAAAAACTTGCAAACCCTCTACATCTACCATTGAGCATGTTTCTATTTGCACTAGATGTAGAGATGTTGATATTGATGCTATTCATAATCATATGGCTTTAATTAAACAACAAAACGATCATATAGCAAAATTAGATGCTAAAATTGCCGAGCATGAACTAGAAAATGAAAAATTTAAATTTGCTCGTAGTATGCTTTATAGTGGGAGACGCCCTGGCATCAAGGATGGCATTGGCTTCCAAAAGGGAGACAATGTCAAACTTAATGCCCCTCCTAAGAAATTATCTAACTTTGTTAAGGGCAAGGCTCCCATGCCTCAGGATAACGAGGGTTACATTTTGTACCCTGCCGGTTATCCCGAGCACAAAATTAGGAGAATTCACTCTAGGAAGTCTCACTCTGGCCCTAATCATGCTTTCATGTATAAGGGTGAGACATCTAGTTCTAGGCAATCAACTCGTGCTAAATTGTCTACAATGAAAACTCCTAGTGCATCAAAAGAACCTAGCATTTCATTTAAAACTTTTGATGCATCCTATGTTTTGACTAACAAATCCGACAAAATAGTTGCCAAGTATGTTGGGGACAAACACAAGGAATCAAAGACTTGTGTTTGGGTACCCAAAGTTCTTGTCTCTAATGTCAAAGGACCCAAAACTGTTTGGGTACCTAAAATCAAGAACTAAACTTGTTTTGTAGGTTTATGCATCCAGGGGCTCAAGTTGGATCATTGATAGCGGGTGCACAAACCACATGACAGGGGAGAAAAAGATGTTCTCCTCCTACGAGAAAAACCAAGATCCCCAACGAGCTATCACATTCGGGGATGGAAACCAAGGTTTGGTCAAAGGTTTGGGTAAAATAGATATATCTCCTGACCATTCTATTTCCAATATTTTTCTTGTAGACTCTCTAGATTACAATTTGCTTTCTGTTTCCCAACTATGCAAAATGGGCTACAACTGTCTATTTACTGATGTAGGTGTCACTGTGTTTAGAAGAAGTGATGATTCAATAGCATTTAAAGGAGTGTTAGAGGGTCAGCTATACTTAGTTGATTTCAATAGAGCTGAACTTGACACTTGCTTAATTGCTAAGACTAACATGGGCTAGCTCTGGCATCGCCGACTAGCACATGTTGGGATGAAGAATCTTCACAAGCTTCTAAAGGGAGAACACATTTTAGGACTAACCAATGTTCATTTTGAAAAAGACAGGATTTGTAGCGCATGCCAAGCCGAAAAGCAAGTTGGTGTTCATCATCCACATAAGAACATCTTGACGACTGATAGGCCACTGGAGCTCCTCCACATGGACTTATTCGGTCCGATCGCTTACATAAGCATCAGCGGGAGTAAGTACTGTCTTGTTATTGTGGATGACTATTCTCGCTTCACTTGGGTGTTCTTTTTGCAGGAAAAATCTCAAACCCAAGAGACCTTAAAGGGATTCTTGAGACGGGCTCAAAATGAGTTCGGCTTGAGGATCAAGAAAATTAGAAACGATAATGGGACGGAGTTCAAGAATTCACAAATTGAAGGCTTCCTTGAGGAGGAGGGCATCAAGCATGAGTTCTCTTCTCCCTACACGCCTCAACAAAATGGTGTAGTGGAGAAGAAGAATAGAACTCTATTGGACATGGCAAGAACCATGCTTGATGAGTACAAGACTTCAGATCGATTTTGGGCCGAGGCGGTCAACACCACTTGCTACGCCATCAACCGATTGTATCTACAACGAATCCTCAAGAAGACATCTTACGAACCCCTAACCGGTAAAAAGCCCAATGTTTCATATTTTAGAGTCTTTGGTAGCAAATGCTTTATTCTTGTTAAAAGAGGTAGAAAGTCCAAATTTGCTCCTAAGGCTGTAGAAGGCTTTTTACTAGGATATGATTCAAACACAAGGGCATATAGAGTCTTTAACAAGTCCACTAGACTAGTTGAAGTTTCTTGTGACATTATGTTTGATGAGACTAACGGCTCCCAAGTGGAGCAAGTTGATCTAATGAATTAGATGATGAAGAGGCTCCGTGCGTCGCGCTAAGGAACATGTCCATCGGGGATGTGTGTCCTAAGGAATCCGAAGAGCCCATTCAAGCACAAGATCAACCATCCTCCTCCATGCAAGCATCTCCACCAACTCAAGATGAGGATGAGGCTCAAGATGATGAAGAGAAAATGATCAAGAAGATGAGCAACCTCAAGATGACGACAATGATCAAGGGGGAGATGCAAATGATCAAGACAAGGAGGATGAGCAAGTTCCAAGACTACCACACCCAAGAGTCCACCAAGCAATCCAACGAGATCACCCCGTCAACACCATCCTCGGCGACATTCATAAGGGCGTAACCACTAGATCACGTGTTGCACATTTTTGTGAGCATTACTCTTTTGTTTCCTCTATTGAGCCACACAGGGTAGAGGAAGCACTTCAAGATTCGGATTGGGTGATGGCGATGCAAGAGGAGCTCAACAACTTCACGAGGAATGAGGTATGGCATTTAGTTCCACGTCCTAACCAAAATGTTGTAGGAACCAAGTGGGTCTTCCACAACAAACAAGACGAGCATGGTGTGGTGACAAGGAACAAAGCCCGACTTGTGGCCAAGGGATATTCACAAGTCGAAGGTTTGGATTTCGGTGAAACCTATTGTCACACCCGGTTTTAGAAGGTAAACCGAATGCTAACCATGTACGTGCCAGGATCAGTTATTCACGTACACAGCAGTTACATAACATGGACATCATCACACAGTGCTAAAAATAGTATTAAAAGGGAAATAATAGTCGATTACATCATGCGTCTGAGACGTCCATATAGTCCTTACAATAAATCAAAGTGCGAAAACGAAACGTAGATAACCGCGGCCTTCACAGGCATCCGACTGGGGGTTGCCGCTAACCCACACCTAGAACTCGTCGTAGTCTTGGAACTCCTGGAAGTCTCCTTCCACTAGGGATGGATCCGGATATTTATTCGGATGTCAATTTTTTGACTTTCTTTTTTCGATTGTGAATAAATAACATATAGAATTTGCTATGTAAATTTATATTCTTGTTTTTACCATTGAGGCTATTAATCTTCACAAAAAATAAACATTAAATTCGTTCTAGATATTTTTAAATAATTGATATAAAATTCGGATGTCTATCCGAATACGGATTCGGATGTTTTTTCACCTTTTTTGTTGTAGGGAGAAAATAATGTACATAAAAAATTATACAAAAATTTATTTAAATACTTTATAATATTCTTCGTAACATTGCCAAAAATTAGCTTTAAATTATATGTATATCTATGCTAAAATATTAGATTTGTGATACAAATCGGATGTTTTAGGAACATCCCATCCTTCCACAGCTTCATCTTCTCCTGAGCAGTGGTTGCAATGCTGACAACCTGGGGGGGGGTTTGGTGTGTAGAGCAAGAGTGAGTACACATCAACATACTCAGCAAGTATCCTGTTTGGCTGTAGTGGACTAGCTTTATGTGGGGGGGTAAGTCAAGCAGTTGCTTTTAATTGGTCAGATTATTATTTACTAATAGGAAGCCAGGTTTTAGCATTTACCCAAGTTATTAGCCTGATGTACCCTTTCCAAACGGAAAGAATACCACTTACCAGCACCATAGACATAACCAAAACCATCAATCTCATAGCCACCTGTAAACCAAAATGCCTCTGATCAAGTACCGCTAATCATTGGAGCTCCCTTGGCCGCTCATAACCGCGAGCACGGCTGATATATCAGTTTTCAAACACTCTGCAGAGGTTGTGCACTTTACCCACAAGCCGTGATTCCCTTTCTGCCCGGAGATCATGACTCTCCATTGATCACTACCAAGGTGACCCAGCAGGGCATCACTACGTAGCCTTTACAAAGATTCCCCGGGGCTGTAGCCGCCCGTTAGGTTTCCTAAATATACCGCACTCCTCCCCAAGGGACAAATCAACCTTGGCAGAGCGAGCCGCATACACCGAGCCCCATTGACGGCACAACGGCTAAGCGAACTACACCCCAGATCCTCTAATTATTCAGCTAAGGGCGTCCCACTCCACCCTCATGGTTGCACTGTTTTCCCGGGCGGTCATCCATAGAACAGGTCCTTACGGAGAGGCACTCGAGAAACCGCTCGAGCCCCCTTGAAGACCACAAGTACAACATCATAATAAGAGAAGGGAAAACAGCGTATCATATATAATCTCATCATGTTCATTGATTAGAGTTGAGCAATAGCATAAAGCTAAACAATAATAATCCGACCCAAATAGGTAAACAAGGACATGGATAACAAAAGCTAGTCAATCCTTAAGTATAAATGTGTAATGCGGGAGGTGAATTAAAGAATGAATAGGACAGAGATAGGTCAAAGGACACTTGCCTCCACCAACCGACTGCTGCTCAGGGGCTTCTCCTGCGAGTTCTTCGGGCTCTCCAACCGGATCGTTCTCTATGCGATTGCAAGCATACATACATCCATCCATTCAAATTAGGAAACAAACAGTACACCATACAAGAGAACAAATAAAGTAAATATGCATAGAATATCACATACGATGATGAATTTACCATGGTTAGAAAGAAATGAGAAAAGGTCTCGCGAGAGTTAAAGCTTATGCCCGAGACACACTACGGGTTGGTGAATAACTAGACGTCACGTGTTCTAGTTCCAATTGGTTCTAACAAAAGAATTAGCTACATGCACTAATGTAAACGTGACCACTTTTAGTAGATTAACATTGAATAAGATAGACGATTAGCTATACAAATTAACTAACGTAACCAATTTCCAAATTGGGACTCCTATCTTATTAATATAAACAACGTGATTAGCGCATATAGGATACGGGGGGGGGGGGGGGGGGGGGGGTAGACGGGGCTAGGGGGTAGACGATCGTGTCGCGAGCGCGACAGGGCACTATGCGTCGCGTCGCGAGCACGACGAGCTACGCTAGAACGCTGCGCGAACACGTGCACGCGCAAAGCCACACTTAACGTGCCGCGAACGAGTCGCGCACGCGTCAGGGCCGTGCGCTGGCCGAGCTCGAGGCCGCGCGCCGAAGGCACGCTGGGCCGAGCTCGAGGCCACACCGAGGGCCGACGCGACGCGAGCAAGGCACGGCGGGGCGAGCGGGCAAGCACCGCGCACGGGCGGTCGGGGCAAAGCACGGGCAGGGCGGGGGCACGACCGAGGCCGAGAGCGGGGGCGGTCGGGCCGGGGCGGGGGGCGGCCAAGCCGGGGCGGGGAACGCCGGGGCGGGGGCGGCCGAGGCCGGGCGCGGGGCGGTTGGGCCGGGGCCGGGGCCGGGGCGCGGGCGGCCGAGCCGAGGCCGGGGCGGCCGGGCCGTGGCGGGGGGCGGCCGAGCCGGGGCCGGGCGGCCGAGCCGGACGCGGGGAAGGAGGAGGGAGAGGGGGAAAGGAGAAGGGAGGAGGGGGGAGTCTCACCACGGCGGAGGAGGGCGGCACGGCGGGGCACGGGGAAGGGAGCGGCGGCGGCGGCGCTAGGGTTAGGGGAGGGCGGCGGCGGTGCTAGGGTTAGGGAGAGGGTGAGGGAGAGAGAGAGGGAGAGGGAGGGGATTTTTGGAGAAAGAAAAAAAGCGAGGGGGGACGGTTGGGCCGACTGGGCCCAAAGGGGGGAGAGGGGGCGCGCGGCTGGGCCGGCGCGGGGCCCACGCGGGAAGGGGGGGGAGGGGGCGGCTGGGCCGCCAGCTGGGCCGGCCGAAGGGGGGGGGGTTGGGTCGAAAGGGGAGAAAGGGGGGGGGGGAAGAGAAAAGAAAGAAAAAAAAGAAAGAAAAAAAGAAAAAGCTTTTCCTTTTTCTGATTTCTAATTTCCTCTAGATGAAAGCATTCACATTTTTAATCAATCAAGAAGTATGCATGGTTCGGCATGATGCATCACACAAAATAAAGTATTTTAAGGTTTTGCTTTACACGAGGTCTAAAGCCAAAACCCGCTGCGACTTTGGAAAAGATCAAGGCTTAGCGAGGAGAAAAGGGAAAAAGGAAAGGGTAACGCCTGAATTTGGTGAGAGAAAAGAAGAAAAAATTCTACCCCCAAATTCAGGGTGTTACAAACCTATCCCCCTTAAAAGAATCTCGCCCTCGAGATTCAGGGTTGGCTAGCAAAGAGCTCAGGGTATTTGGCCATCAGATCATCTTCACGCTCCCAGGTTGCTTCTTCCTCTGAATGGTGATTCCACCTGACTTTGCACATTATGATGGTCTTCCTTCGGGTGACTCTGTCTGCAACCTCAAGGATTTGCACTGGCTTCTCAACGTAGGTCAAGTCTTCCTGGACTTCAAGACCTTCCACTGGCAACTGCTCTTCTGGCACACGCAAGCACTTCTTCAACTGAGACACATGAAAGACATCATGCACTGCGGACAAATTCTCTGGCAGACTGAGCTGATAGGCCACTTCTCCACGCTTTGCGAGAATCTGGTACGGACCAATGTAGCGGGGTGCTAGCTTGCCTTTGACTCCGAATCTTCTGACTCCCCTGATCGGTGACACTTTCAGATAGACAAAGTCTCCGACTTCGAAACTCAGCTCTCTTCTTCTTGTGTCTGCATAGCTTCGCTGCCTTGATTGCGCTATCTTCAGATTCTCTCGGACCATCTTGATGTTCTCTTCGGCTTCAAGCAAAATGTCTGGCCCGAACACTTGCTTTTCCCCAGGTTGATCCCATTGCAACGGAGTTCTACAACTCCTCCCATAGAGCGCTTGAAATGGTGACATCTTCAAACTGGCCTGGTAACTGTTGTTATAGGAGAATTCTGCATAAGGCAATCGCTTATCCCATCCGGACTGATCTTGCAGCGCATAGGCTCTCAACATATCTTCGAGAATTTGATTGGTCCTTTCGGTCTGGCCATCTGTCTGCGGATGATAAGCTGAACTGAAATTCAGATGTGTGCCCAAGGCTTCATGCAACTGCTGCCAGAAATGAGAGGTGAACTGCGTTCCTCTGTCTGACACTATCTTCTTTGGCACACCATGAAGACAAACGATCCGAGACATATACAACTCTGCCAGTACTGCGCTGCTATAGTTGGTCTTGACAGGTATGAAGTGGGCTGACTTGGTCAAACGGTCCACCACTACCCAAATGGAATCGTAGCCGGCTCGAGTGCGAGGCAATCCGACTATGAAATCCATGCCGATTTCATCCCATTTCCACTGAGGGATCTACAACGGTTGCAACAATCCAGCTGGTCTCTAATGCTCTGCCTTAATTCTTCGACAACTATTGCACATAGCCACATGCTCTGCGATTTCCCTCTTCATTCCGTACCACCAGAATTTCTTCTTCAGATCCTGATACATCTTCTCACTACCAGGGTGAATCGAATAAGCAGTCTCATGAGCTTCCTTGAGAATCAACTCCCGAATGGATTGGACATTAGGAACGCACAATCGGTCTTTGAACCATATCACACCTTCTGCATCTTTGCGAAAATCTTTGCCTCTGCCATCTAGAATCAGTCGTCGAATCTCACTGATCTTTTCATCATTCTTCTGTGCTTCTTTGATTTCTCGCTCCAAGGTAGGTTCCAACTCAACTGTGACTCCTCGCGAATTGTTCAGAAACCCGAGACTCAACCTGTCAAACTCCTTGGCTAACTCATAAGGCATCGGACGAGCGACCATCAGATTGACTTGACTCTTCCTGCTCAAAGCATCTGCCACTACGTTCGCTTTGCCTGGATGGTAATGAATCTCCAACTCATAGTCTTTGATCAGCTCTAACCATCTTCGCTGCCTCATATTCAGCTCCGACTGAGTGAATATGTACTTCAGACTCTTGTGGTCTGTGTAAACATCGCATTTCTGTCCATACAGATAGTGCCTCCATGTCTTCAGTTCGTGAACCACTGCTGCCAATTCTAGGTCATGGATTGGGTAATTCTTCTCATGAACCTTCAGCTGTCGGGACGAGTAAGCCACAACTCTTCCCTCTTGCATCAACACGCATCCCAAACCTGTGTAACAAGCATCACAGTACACAGAGAAGGGCTTGTGCACATCAGGCAAGACTAGGACAGGCGCTGTTGTCAACTTCTCTTTCAGCGCTTCGAAGGCCTCTTGACATTTCTGGGTCCACTTGAACTCATCCTTGTTGCCTAGCAACGCTGTCATTGGTTTCGCAATCTTCGAAAACCCTTCAATGAATCGCCGATAATATCCGGCCATTCCAATGAAACTCTTGATTCCTCGAGCATCTGTTGGCGCTTTCCAGTTCAGAATGTCTGCCACTTTCTTTGGATCCACAGCCAATCCTTCTTTGTTGATTATGTGACCCAAGAACAGGACCTCATTGATCCAGAACTCACACTTGCTCAACTTTGCATACAACTGGTGCTCTCGCAATCTCTGCAATACCATCCTCAAATGATCTGCATGTTCTTCTTCGCTTTGAGAATAAACCAGAATGTCATCAATGAATACCACCACAAACTTATCAAGATAATCCATGAATACGCTGTTCATCAAGTTCATGAAAAACGCTGGTGCATTGGTCAAACCAAAAGACTTCACTGTGAACTCATATAACCCATACTTGGTAGTGAATGCCGTCTTCGGAATGTCCGAAGGTCGGATCCTGAGCTGATGATAACCTGACCTCAGATCGATCTTGGAGAACACACTGGCTCCTCTCAACTGGTCGAACAGATCTTCTATTCTGGGCAAAGGGTATTTGTTCTTGATTGTGACCTCATTCAAAGCTCGATAATCGATACACATCCTTTTGGTGCCATCTTTCTTCTCCACAAACAGGACAGGGGCGGCCCAAGGCGAGGTGCTTGGCCAGATGTAACCTTTCTCTGATAGCTCATCAATCTGCTTCTTAAGCTCAACCAACTCTGGTCCGGATATTCTGTAAGCTCTCTTAAAGATGGGGGCGGTTCCAGGAAGAAGCTCTATGGCAAACTCAACTTTCCGCTCTGGTGGCATACCCGGTAAGTCCTTTGGAAACACGTCTGGAAATTCAGACAACACCTTGATACTCTCAATTGGGTCTGCTTCACTGCTATCGACAGCCATCTGATAACAACTTCCTCTCTTCAGCTCAAGCGGGACTAACTCGGTCACCACTTCCTCTCCTAGTGGGGACACCAACTTGATTGTCCTTTTATCACAACTGATAACTGCCTGATACTTATCTAGCCAATTCATCCCTAGGATGACATCTATTCCCTGAGTACCCATTACTATGAGGTTAGCGGGAAACGCTATCCCCCTTATTTCCACACTTACATTCAAACAGATGCTATCAGCTCGAATTCTACCACCGGCTGAGTCAATTTGAATGGGGGTTGACATGGTAGTTATTGGAAGATTATGTGCTTCTACCCATGATGCAGTAATGAAAGAATGCGTTGCTCCAGTATCAAATAACACTTCTGCAATATGGGAGTCGACTGGGAACATACCTACTATCATGCCGGGGGTCTCCTGAACTGCTTCAGCCTCCAAGTGGTTTAGTCTTCCATGATTGTAACGCGGCTGAGGGCGATTGCCTGCTCCAGGCTAGGACACATTCTGCTTCGCTGGGGCATTGGGGCCTGACTGCTGCTGGGCTGCCTTCTTCGGGCATTGCATCACCCAGTGGCCTTGCTCTCCACAGTGGAAACATGCTCTGTTTCCATCCTGAGCTGGTGCTGCCTGATTGTTCTGCTGGCTTGCTGGGGCAGGAAGACGAGGTGCCTACTGATTCTGCCTCTGAAACTGACCTCCTGACTGATTGCTCTGACGGTTCTGGTACTGGTGCTGAGGATACTGCCTTTGGAACTGCTGATGCTGCTGAGGTGGATGCTGGTTCTGCCTGAACTGCTGAGGTTGATTGCCTGAGAAACGAGGACGACTGCTGCTTCCAGGCTGGGGTCCACTGATCTTGCGCTTACGATCCTCCATCTCCTTACGCTTCCTCTCTGTCATAATTGCTCTGTCAATCAGGTGCTGGAATGTCGGGAAGGTGTGATTCATCAGCTGATACTGAAGAGGGTCAACCAAGCCTCTCAAGAAACGGTACTGTCGCTTGGCGTCGGTGTTGACATCTTCAGGAGCATAGCGAGACAACTGTAGAAACCTGTCTCGATACTCACTGACAGATGATGACCCTTGCTTAAGGGCCAGGAACTCCTCCTTCTTCACTGTCATCAGACCTGCAGGCACATGGTACTGACGAAAGCTACCTCTGAATTCTTCCTAGGTGATGGCATCGGGGTTGGCATGGGTGGCGAGATAAGACTCCCACCATGATTGGGCTGCTCCTCTCAACAGACGGGGACCATACAAGACTTTCTCCCTGTCATCACACTGAGCGGTATGCAACTCCCGCTCCACAGTGCGCAGCCAATCTTCAGCATCCATGGGGTCAGAAGAGTGAGCAAATATTGGAGGATGACCTCTCATGAATTCAGCACGCTTGTCTCTGGGCATCTGAGGCATCTGAGGCTGAGGTGGAGCCTGCTGCTGTTGCTGCTGCTGCTGCTGCTGCTGCTGCTGAATGGCGGCCAGAGTCTGACCGATGGCTTGAACTGCCTGAGTCTGCATCAGAAACATCTGCTCGATCGACATCGGGGGCGGGGGCGGCAGGTGCTGCTGCTGGGGCACCTCATCCTGCGGAGCGGCTCGCTCCTGCTGAACACGCCTTCCTCCTCCGCGCCTGTTCTCTGACATCTGCAGAATGCAACCACACATCAGAACTGATCTGGCAAATCTTGCAGCATAAGAAAAGAGTATAGAATTCTCCAACAGCACTGAACAGATGAGCATCTTCACTGATCTCCAACACAGACCACACAACTTCTCAGATAGAGAGGAAAGTGGAATAAAGGTTTCCCAACTATATAACTAACTCCATTAACATAATATGTAAACCAAAATGCAGGGGGTACCCACACTCTGGTGACAGTCATTACAAAAATCCAAACCAAACATAGTTCATCATGACAAACATAGATGCACATGATATAGCAAACTATCCTATCTAACTAAGACTAACTAAAAGCGGGACTAACGCTAAGACTGTAGCTTCTACGTATATATTTTGTATTAATTACAAGATCCAACTCTAACAATTTATGGTTCTAGATTTATCTTGGTCTTGCAGTCGGGATTGCCATAAGACTGGCGTCCACGCCGAGGTGAGCGGTACGGGTGCTGAGTCCCAACGGGGGCGGGGGAACCATCATCCAAGTGACGACGTTCCGCTCGCTCAGCCCACAGCAGGGCGATCTCAGCACGAGCCCTACTCAGCTCGTCTAATGCATGGTCCAGCTCCGTGTTTAGCACGGCGGCTAGGTTGACTGTGCTGCTCAACCTAGGATTGTCCTCACCAGCAGGTGAAACAATCATGCCTCCTGTGCTGCCAGATGGACGGCGGGGGTAATACTTCAGGTCGAGACCGTCAGCTACCCCACCGAGAACCGAGCAGTAGTGCGAAAGCGCACGCCGTGCAGCGTCTTGCATGGCTGCCTCAGCTGAGTCCCGCTCAGAGATGGAATAGTGCTCTGAGCAGGCCTCCGCGCCCTGGAGACTGTTCTCCGGACGGCGCACCAAACAGGTCGCCTCCCAGCGGTCCGGGTAGACCCCGCGACTATGCTGGTAGACCACACAGCGATACTCGATGGACCAAGTACGCCGGTCAAGTGCCTGACGTAGCAGGGTGTCGAGCGCGTCGTGGAAGTGACACCCGCGAGCAGCGTCGCGAGTGATGGGTCGAGCAACCCATCCTTCCGGCTCATGGTCAGCAGGGAAGTCAGTGTCGTGGCTCGGGCTGTCGTCGCCATCTCCGTCGTCTAGGTCTCCTCCAGCAGCTACTCCAGAGGCTGGGGCGCCCAGTGGTGGTGCAGGGGGCGCCTCCAGGGGAAGCACAGGAGAGCAGCTCCTCACAGACTCTATCTCCTGCTGGAGCGAGAAGGAAGAGCCCTGCTGCTCCTGTCGTCGATGTTCCTGCTCCTCATGCAGGCGGTGGTGCAGTCTCTCCAAGTGGCTGGACTGTCCGGCCACGGGACGGCAAAGCGGACGCTCCGCAAGGCGGGAGGGTAAGAAGGGGATGACAGACTTTCGTGCAGTGTGTCTAAGTCGAGCCATCTACAAAAGACACCGCAAGCAAAAGAGTGAGAACAGAATTAATATGACCAGCAAATAATGAATCATAAATAAATGAAGGATTAGAATAAAACACAATTTTCAGCAAGGTATAATATATAGTAGAACATAGGTTTGGTCGGTATGACCAACTTTTGAAGGGGTACCAAAGTCAAGGCAGGGACAGAGGTCTATAATCCTTAGAACGACCATTCTGCTCTAGGTTAGCGGTCCTACAGTCAGCACGGCTTTGATACCACTTATGTCACACCCGGTTTTAGAAGGTAAACCGAATGCGAACCATGTACGTGCCAGGATCAGTTATTCACGTACACAGCAGTTACATAACATGGACATCATCACACAGTGCTAAACATAGTATTAAAAGGGAAATAATAGTCGATTACATCATGCGTCTGAGACGTCCATATAGTCCTTACAATAAATCAAAGTGCGAAAACGAAACGTAGATAACCGCGGCCTTCACAGGCATCCGACTGGGGGTTGCCGCTAACCCACACCTAGAACTCGTCGTAGTCTTGGAACTCCTGGAAGTCTCCTTCCACAGCTTCATCTTCTCCTGAGCAGTGGTTGCAATGCTGACAACCTGGGGGGGGGTTTGGTGTGTAGAGCAAGAGTGAGTACACATCAACATACTCAGCAAGTATCCTGTTTGGCTGTAGTGGACTAGCTTTATGTGGGGGGGGGTAAGTCAAGTAGTTGCTTTTAATTGGTCAGATTATTATTTACTAATAGGAAGCCAGGTTTTAGCATTTACCCAAGTTATTAGCCCGATGTACCCTTTCCAAACGGAAAGAATACCACTTACCAGCACCATAGACATAACCAAAACCATCGATCTCATAGCCACCTGTAAACCAAAATGCCTCTGATCAAGTACCGCTAATCATTGGAGCTCCCTTGGCCGCTCATAACCGCGAGCACGACTGATATATCAGTTTTCAAACACTCTGCAGAGGTTGTGCACTTTACCCACAAGCCGTGATTCCCTTTCTGCCCGGAGATCATGACTCTCCATTGATCACTACCAAGGTGACCCAGCAGGGCATCACTACGTAGCCTTTACAAAGATTCCCCGGGGTTGTAGCTGCCCGTTAGGTTTCCTAAATGTACCGCACTCCTCCCCAAGGGACAAATCAACCTTGGCAGAGCGAGCCGCATACACCGAGCCCCATTGACGGCACAACGGCTAAGCGAACTACACCCCAGAACATCTAATTATTCAGCTAAGTGCGTCCCACTCCACCCTCATGGTTGCACTGTTTTCCCGGGCGGTCATCCATAGAACAGGTCCTTACGGAGAGGCACTCGAGAAACCGCTCGAGCCCCCTTGAAGACCACAAGTACAACATCATAATAAGAGAAGGGAAAACGGCGTATCATATATAATCTCATCATGTTCATTGATTAGAGTTGAGCAATAGCATAAAGCTAAACAATAATAATCCGACCCAAATAGGTAAACAAGGACATGGATAACAAAAGCTAGTCAATCCTTAAGTATAAATGTGTAATGCGGGAGGTGAATTAAAGAATGAATAGGACAGAGATAGGTCAAAGGACACTTGCCTCCACCAACCGACTGCTGCTCAGGGGCTTCTCCTGCGAGTTCTTCGGGCTCTCCAACCGGATCGTTCTCTATGCGATTGCAAGCATACATACATCCATCCATTCAAATTAGGAAACAAACAGTACACCATACAAGAGAACAAATAAAGTAAATATGCATAGAATATCACATACGATGATGAATTTACCATGGTTAGAAAGAAATGAGAAAAGGTCTCGCGAGAGTTAAAGCTTATGCCCGAGACACACTACGGGTTGGTGAATAACTAGACGTCACGTGTTCTAGTTCCAATTGGTTCTAACAAAAGAATTAGCTACATGCACTAATGAAAACGTGACCACTTTTAGTATATTAACATTGAATAAGATAGACGATTAGCTATACAAATTAACTAACGTAACCAATTTCCAAATTGGGACTCCTATCTTATTAATATAAACAACGTGATTAGCGCATATAGGATACGGGGGGGGGGGGGGGGGTAGACGATCGTGTCGCGAGCGCGACAGGGCGCTATGCGTCGCGTCGCAAGCACGACGAGCTACGCCAGAACGCTACGCGAACACGTGCACGTGCAAAGCCACACTTAACGTGCCACGAACGAGTCGCGCACGCGTCGGGGCCGTGCGCTGGCCGAGCTCGAGGCCGCGCGCCGAAGGCACGCTGGGCCGAGCTCGAGGCCACGCCGAGGGCCGACGCGACGCGAGCAAGGCACGGCGGGGCGAGCGGGCAAGCACCGCGCACGGGCGGGGCGAAGCACGGGCAGGGCGGGGGCACGACCGAGGCCGAGAGTGGGGGCGGTCGGGCCGGGGCACGGGGCGGTCGGTTGAGCCGGGGGGGGCGGCCGAGCCGGGGCACGGCAGGGCCGGCCGAGCCGGGGCGGGGGGCGGCCAAGCCGGGGCGGGGAACGCCGGGCCGGGGGCGGCCGAGGCTGGGCGCGGGGCGGTTGGGCCGGGGCCGGGGCGCGGGCGGCCGAGCCGAGGCCGGGGCGGCCGAGCCGGGGCGGGGGGCGGCCGAGCCGGGGCCGGGCGGCCGAGCCGGACGCGGGGAAGGAGGAGGGAGAGGGGGAAAGGAGAAGGGAGGAGGGGGGAGTCTCACCACGGCGGAGGAGGGCGGCACGGCGGGGCACGGGGAAGGGAGCGGCGGCGGCGGCGCTGGGGTTAGGGGAGGGCGGCGGCGGCGCTAGGGTTAGGGAGAGGGTGAGGGAGAGAGAGAGGGAGAGGGAGGGGATTTTTGGAGAAAGAAAAAAAAGAGAGGGGGGACGGTTGGGCCGACTGGGCCCAAAGGGGGGGGAGAGGGGGCGCGCGGCTGGGCCGGCGCGGGGCCCACGCGGGAAGGGGGGGGAGGGGGCGGCTGGGCCGCCAGCTGGGCCGGCCGAAGGGGGGGTTGGGCCGAAAGGGGAGAAAGGGGGGGGAAGAGAAAAGAAAGAAAAAAAAGAAAGAAAAAAAGAAAAAACTTTTCCTTTTTCTGATTTCTAATTTCCTCTAGATGAAAGCATTCACATTTTTAATCAATCAAGAAGTATGCATGGTTCGGCATGATGCATCACACAAAATAAAGTATTTTAAGGTTTTGCTTTACACGAGGTCTAAAGCCAAAACCCGCTGCGACTTTGGAAAAGATCAAGGCTTAGCGAGGAGAAAAGGGAAAAAGGAAAGGGTAACGCCTGAATTTGGTGAGAGAAAAGAAGAAAAAATTCTACCCCCAAATTCAGGGCGTTACACCTATGCACCCATAGCTAGGCTTGAGTCAATTCGCATTTTACTTGCCTATGCTACTTACCATGGCTTCAAGCTTTATCAAATGGACGTGAAAAGTGCCTTCCTCAATGGACCAATCAAGGAAGAGGTCTATGTTGAGCAACCTCCCGGCTTTGAAGCAAGCCCCAAGAGCATGGTATGAATGCCTAAGAGATTTTCTTATTGCTAATGGATTCAAAGTCGGAAAAGGCCGATCCTACTTTATTTACTAAAACTCTTGCAAATGATTTGTTTGTATGCCAAATTTATGTTGATGATATTATATTTGGGTCTACTAACGAATCTACATTTGAGGAATTTAGTAGGATCATGACACAAAAATTCGAGATGTCAATGATGGGGGAGTTGAAGTACTTCTTAGGTTTTCAAGTGAAGCAACTCCAAGAGGGCACCTTCATTAGCCAAACGAAGTACATTCAAGACATTCTAACCAAGTTTGGGATGAAGGATGCCAAGCCCATCAAGAAACCCATGGGAACTAATGGGCATCTTGACCTCGACACGGGAGGTAAATCCGTAGATCAAAAGGTATACCGGTCGATGATAGGTTCTTTACTCTATTTATGTGCTTCACGACCGGATATTATGCTTTCCGTATGCATGTGTGCAAGATTCCAAGCCGATCCTAAGGAAGCTCACCTTAGGGCCGTAAAATGAATCTTGAGATATTTAGTTTATACTCCTAAGTTTGGCCTTTGGTACTCCAGGGGATCCACATTTGATTTAATTGGTTATTCCGATGCCGATTGGGCAGGGTGCAAAATCAATAGAAAGAGCATATCGGGGACTTGCCAGTTCTTGGGAAGGTCTCTGGTGTCTTGGGCTTCCAAGAAGCCAAATTCTGTGGCTCTTTCAACCGCCGAAGCCGAGTATATTGCCGCAGGCCATTGTTGCGCGCAATTGCTTTGGATGAGGCAAACCCTTAGGGACTATGGTTACAAATTAACTGAAGTTCCTCTTCTATGTGATAATGAGAGTGCAATCCGCATGGCGGATAATCCCGTTGAGCATAGCCGCACTAAACACATAGCCATTCGGTATCATTTTCTAAGGGATCACCAACAAAAGGGGGATATCGAGATTGCATATGTTAGCACCAAAGAACAATTAGCCGATATCTTTACCAAGCCATTGGATGAACAAACTTTTACCAAACTTAGGCATGAGCTAAATATTCTTGATTCTAGGAATTTTTATTGATGTTTTGCACACAATGCTCATACATATACCTTTGATCATCTCTTTCATATGCTATGAATAATGTGCTCTTTCAAGTCCATTTCATGCTAAGTCATAGATTGAAAGGGAAAAGGAGTCTTCGGCGAAGACAAGGCTTCCACTCCGCTCCATCAAATCATTCATCCTTCACCGTCGCTCCGCACCAACTCTCCAACTTTGGTATAATCTTCACTCCTTTATTTTTCGTCCAAAGGGGGAGAGAGTAGTTTCAAAGGGCTTATATTTCACTCAAATATCCGTTTTTGGCGATTCATGCCAAAGGGGGAGAGAGTATTAGCCCAAAGCAAAAGGACCCGCACCACCACCAATTTCAAAAAATATAGTCTTTTATTTGGTATGGAGTCTATTAATTGGTGAAGTTTTTTTAATTGGTATCTTATTTTGATACAATTTCAAATTCGAATACCCTCTTCAAAATTAATATCTAAAACCCTCTTGAACACTAAGAGGAGGATTTTCATTAAGGGGGAGTTTTGTTTAGTCAAAGGAAAAACATTTGAAACAGGGGGAGAAAATTTCAAAACTTGAAAATGCTTCTCACAATCTTATTCATTTACCTTTGACTATTTGCAAAAGAACTTTGAAAAGAATTTCCAAAACATTTTGCAAAAACAAAACATGTGGTGCAAGCGTGGTCCAAAATGTTAATAAGAAGAAAAGACATCCATGCGCATCTAGTAAGTAATATTTATTGGTTTCATTCCAAGCAAACTTTGTACTTACATTATGCAAACTAGTTCAATTCTGCACTTCTATATTTGCTTTGGTTTGTGTTGGCATCAATCACCAAAAGGGGGAGATTGAAAGGGAAATAGGCTTACACCTTTTCCTAAATAGATTTTGGTGGTTGAATTGCCCAACACAAATAATTGGACTAACTAGTTTGCTCTAGTCTATAAGTTTTACAGGTGCCAAAGGTTCACAATAGACCAATAAAAAGACCAAGCAAGGGTTCAAACAAAGAGAGCTAAAGACAACCGAAGTGTGCCCTGGTCTGGCGCACCGGACTGTGTCCGGTGCACCAGGGAACTCGACGCTGAACTCCTCACCTTCGGGAAAATCAGAGGGCGCTCCGCTATAATTCACCGGACCGTCCGGTGAGACACCGGACAGTGTCCGGTGGCGCACCGGACTGTCCAGTGTGCCAGTGGAGCAACGGCTACTTCAAGCGCAACGATCGACTGCAACGCATTTAATGCGTGCCTGCGCGCGCAGAGGTCAGAGCACGCGCAGTTGGCGCACCGGACAGTCTACAGGACCTGTCCGATGCACCACCGGACAGCCCAGAGGCCCCACAAGTCAGAGCTCCAACGGTCGAACCCCAACGACTGGCTGACGTGGCTGGCGCACCGGACTGTCCGGTGCGCCATGCGATAGCAGACTTCCAACGGCCATATTTTGGTGGTTGGGGCTATAAATACCCCAACCACCCCACATTCAATAGCGTCCAAGTTTTCACACTTCTACACCTTACAAGAGCTATAGCATTCAATACAAGACACACAAAAGAGATCAAATCCTCTCCCAAGTCTCTAGTTCAATTCCAATCAATAGTGACTAGTGAGAGAGTGACTTGTGTTCATTTGAGCTCTTGCGCTTGGATTGCTTCTTTTCTTTCTCATTCTTTCTTGTGAATCACTCACTTGTAACTGAGGCAAGAGACACCAATTGTGTGGTGGTCCTTGTGGGGACTTAGTGTCCCGTGTGATTGAGAAGAGAAGCTCACTCGGTCTAAATGACCGTTTGAGAGAGGGAAAGGGTTGAAAGAGACCCGGTCTTTGTGACCACCTCAACAGGGAGTAGGTTTGCAAGAACCGAACCTCGGTAAAACAAATCCTTGTGTCTCACTCTTTATTTGCTTATGATTTGTTTTCCACCCTCTCTCTCGGACTCGTTTATATTTCTAACGCTAACCCGGCTTGTAGTTGTGATTAATTTTGTAAATTTCAGATTCGCCCTATTCACCCCCCCTCTAGGCGACTTTCACCTAGCCTCAGGAACAGGATCTGGATGTCGCCTAGAGGGGTGAATAGGCAATTACAAATTATCACTGTAAAACGTTACTCTACTCAAAGACTGGATCACAGTGGAATGAAGATTGCTTCGAGTAGGTGGCAGCGAAAATGAAGTTCCTATCTCAGAGAGTCTTGCACTTCACAAGCAACTCATACCACAGATAAGAGTATATGAAGTGCACACGGTAAGAAAGATAGAGACTAAGAACAGAAACAGAGACAAGACAAGAGTCACATCACAGAGCTCACAGGACACAAGGATTTATACCGAGGTTCGGCCAAAGCCTGAAATGCTTGCCTAGTCCTCGTTGGAGTTAGCCACACCTTGGCTTAGAGTATCTTACTCCGTCCTCCGATATGCTCAAATCTGTCAATGTGACAGATAGAGCCTTCCAATATGACGATGGTTGTTACAACGTTGTCGTGGCTCCTTACAACCTTCTTGACAGCACTCCGGCAGAGTAACAGTGCTCAAGATCTTGATCTTGCTCTCAGCAGCACTTCCCCTCTCTCTAAAGGCTTATAACTATGCCTCTACACAACCTAGAGAGAAATACACAAAAGAGGGAGAGCAAAATAATTCGCAATGAGTCTACAAAGTGTTGCTGCACTTGGGTGTCTTCCACTCATATAGATGGACGCCTAGGGGGTCCTTTTATAGCCCCAAGGGAGCCCTTAGCCATTGGTTCTTCAAATGGGAAGCAATCAGCCTTCCCTGTCTGCGTGTGCACCGGACTGTCCGGTGCACACCGGACAGTGAATAGTAAATGATTCCCTTCCTTTCCTGGCGAAGCCGACCATTGCCACCCTTCGCCCACTTGGCACACTGGACAGTCCGGTGGCGCACCGGACAGTTCGATGTGACTTGATGACCATTGGCTTGGCTGACATGGCCGCCGCTGATTGCGCAGCCGATCGTTGGTCAAGCACGCGACTGGCGCACTGGATAGTCTGGTGGACACCAGATAGTCCGATGATTTATAGCCGCAGCACCCCCAACTGCTTCCCGAGAGCAGCCTGTTCACCGAGAGCCAATCTGGGCACCGGACACTGTCCGATGCGCACCAGACTGTCCGGTGCTCCCAAACTGGTGCAACTTCTTTACTCCAATTTGTCTTCTTTTGGGATGATCCCTAGCAATTAGACACACATAGTTAGCCACTAAAACAATTGACTAAGTTTTGGGATCATACCTCTTTACTCTAGGATTTCTGATCTACTTTAGACATAGCTTCAAAACTATTAAGTCAACTTGACATGATCTAGATTAATACACATAAGCTCCAACACCTTGCAAAGGTCACATAGAATATATCCAAACATAGGAACAACCCAAACTAAAGGTCAAAGTAAACTTAGCTCTTTTGGACTGCTTCCAGTTCTGGTTTTTGACAATGCTCCTCCTTCTAGTGACCTTGTTCACTTCTCAAGCTTGATCTTGAGCCTTATGACTTACACCACATAACTGTAGATGTTACCTCATTAGTTGTAATTCATGTCCTTATGTAGTGATCCTTGATGCACCATAACTCTTCTTAACTCGATCAACCTTGACTTTGCAAGTCTTCTTCTTTACCCCTGGCTTTAGGTTCCTTGGTCTCTGTAACACCACAAAACCATCAACTAAAAAATAATGCATTTAGATTATTAGTGGTAAATTTTTCTTTCAAGTGCTTGATTTTATTTACCTTAGAATAATTTTGTTTACTCATATTTGATTTATGGTTGTTGCGTAGAATTTCTTTTATATTGAAAATCCAATTAATTAATATAGAAATATTAGTCCAAAAATAAATATTTTAGTCATAAATAATTTTGCTATAATTATTATGATTTTTTTGAAATATTTAAAATATATTTATTTATTTATATTTTTAAATAGAAAAAGAAAAAAGGAAAACCGGAACCCTAGCCGCATAGGCCATTTTGGCCCACCAGGGCCCATCAGCTGTCGCGCCACCTCTCTCCCTCCCCTCTCTCTCACCGACGTGCGGGCCCCACCCGCAGGGGGTCTTCTTCCTCCCCTAGTCGCGCCGCTCGATGACCGAGCCGACCCTGACCCGCGCCCCTGGCAGACTGGTCGTGCCCGTTCGAGTCCCTCCGAACTAGAAACCGACGCCGCCATCTCTTCCTCTCCCTCCCCCTCCCCCTCCCCTCTCCTTCAAGCCGGTAACGGTCGTGGTTATGGCCAACGCCATTAATGGCATCTTGACGACGACGGCCGCCTCTCTCTGTCCCCGGCTCTCCCTCTCCCTTCCTATAAAGCCGATGCCGAGCCTAGGGAACCAGCCTCCTGCAGCCGAGCTCACTCCTCCCCCCCCCCGCGCCCGCTCTTCCTCGCCGAGCCGCGCATGTCGTTCACCGCCCTACCGGACCATCCGCCGTCGACCACGCCCGCGCAGTGCCCCAACTATGTCTCGTTCCTCGTTCGACGCCGAGCCCTTCCCTGCTCCCTGCTCACCGACCTCCCTGCACACAGGCACAAGCCCAAGGTAGAAGATGCACTTTTTGCATTTTAGTCCCTGCGCTTGAATAAAATTTATTCCAAGCTAAGATATATGGTTCAGAAACTATTAAAAAGAGACCCCTGATGTATACGTTTAATTATAGATCAGCCCTATAGAAATATTTTGGATATAAACATTATTTTTTTGTATTTCGAAAATAAATAAGTTATGTCACGATTCTATAATTTTGTGATTAAGTACTAGAATCCTTTTTGATTAACTGATCATTTTAGCATATAAAATAATATTATGTTAGTGATTGTTTAAGTATAGTTTTAATGATATAAGAAATTAAAATAAGTACTAGGTCCCATTTTCTTGGTCATGTTAAAATCTAGATTATTACTAGTCATGATAAATGTGTTCATACATATAACACTTAATTACTTAGAATTAGTAAAATATTTATTTATGTCAAAATCACCATGATTATGTTACTAAAGTCCAAAATTAGTAATCTACATTAATTCTTAGAATATTAATGTTAGGTGATTTGTAAATAAACATTTTTAGCCATACGTATAATTTCTATTTAGAAAGGAAAGGATAAAACTCAAAGGACTATTATTAGTGATAAAGATAATTATTTTTCGTAAAGTTTGTTAAGTCATTTTTAACTACATTATACTAGATAAACTAGTGTCGTAGTCACCTACTCATACTTTCACCAATGATAACTCAAAGTGGAAGATATAGTGGAATAATAAAATATTTATGCTTTAGATATATTTATGAGTATAGTTGTGTGATATATGAATGTGCATGTAATGGTGAATTATTACCCATGTAATGGTGTATGTTTATTTATTTGGCGTATGTATTCTTTTGTATGTACGATATGCAAATCAATGCTAGAAGTTGACTGTGAGATAGACGAACCAAACACGTTCGAGGACGACCCACAGGACACTTTTGAGCAAGGCAAGTGGATTCTCCCTCTGCATTTCTATTTATACCCAAATAATGCATTTAATAATATTTACTTTTTGGATATTGCATAATTTGATGGGATTTGCCTAAATAAGGATTTCCTAGAATTACCAACCCTATTCCTTGAATTACCCTGGGATAAATGTTATGCTTAGAAATTTTTGCTATTGCTCAACTTGATAAATATGATGTCACTCTTTTAATGACACTATGTTTCGGAAATGAAGTTTTATTATGATATTAACCCGATGGTTAAACAAGAACATGTTGCATTAAATGCAACATGGAGTGACCACCGAGGATAACAGTGCAACCATGAGTGCTATAATGGCTCCGGCTTTGGTAATTAGCTCTATAGACTTAGTGCTTAGCAACCCTACCTGAAAGATGGGCAAGAGGGGGCAGCAGTGGTTTGGTGGCAGTTCATGTTAACATGGGGTGGTAGTCTTGGCTAAGTTACCTCACCCAGAGGGTCATCAATACTGACGTGGAAACCTTAGCAGGTGGCTTTGTACTAAGGATATTTTGTGAAAACCTCATAGTGGATCCCTAGCCATTCACCTAGGCAGTGTTTATGGGTCTAATCAACCTAGGCTAGATGGGATACACGTCTTGTGGGTAAAGTTGTACCACCTCTACAGAGTGTAAAACTGATATGTCAGTCGTGCTCATGGTTAAGAGCAACCTAGACCCTCACATGATAATTGAACTTAAAGATGGAAAATAAATTGTGATCCAATGATCTGCCAGTGGTTTGCTTAAGTGATTTCACTTAAGTATTTTTCATATAATCTTATGCCTTTGACTAATTGGGATATTTGGGATACACACTTATTAGTAAGACATGTATTGCTAATAAAATATTGACCAACTAAAATGCTTACTGCTTATCCATAGCCTACCTTGTTAACTTGCATTATTTCCCCCACTTGCTGAGCCCCGACCATAAGTGAGCTCACCCTTGCTAATATTTTGATCAGAGGGTGATGACGAAAACTTCACAGATGATGTTGATGAGTTTTGAGTCTAACGATACGCCAGTCACCTTCCTGTGGAAGAGTGTACATGTTTAATTTCGCTGTACTTTGATTATGATACTTGTTAAGATACAATGTTCTAGATGATGTAATAAAGTTACTCTACTTCCTTTTTTGCCTTTATTGCATTGTCTTTTGATATATTACACTTGTGACATCAACATATGTGGGGAAAATGGATCCTGCCAACATATGCTATGCAGTCGGTTTTGCCCCCAGAACCGGGTGTGACAGTCTCCTTGACCTTCTTCTGTGCACTTAGTACCTCGAAGTTGTAACACCCTGAATTTGAGGGTATAAAATTTCTTTTCCAATATCCACCAAATTCAGGTGTGTCGTCAACGTGCTATGTCGTGTGTGTCCGCGCGTCGTTTGCACGCTGTCGTGTTGGGTCCGTCGTCGTCATGTTGTCTATGCGTGCCGCGCGTGGTGCGCGCGCTAGGTCGCGTGCGGTCGTGCTGTTTCACGCGTTACGTATTTCGTCTCGCTCCGCTAATTCGTCCCGCTTAGAGTCGCTAATGTTATCTGAATTACTTATTTAACTAAGAATTGTTAGTGTGGTCAGCTAATTAAAATTGTGCGATAGCTCTAGTTTCATTTTAAATAAATATCGATTAATATAATCAGGTCAAACTAAATGTTATGATGAATACTCGTTTAGTGTAGACGCGATAACTTCCTGACCGTAGCTCTGCCTGTCGTGTTTCTTTTTCCTCGCGTGGCCGTAGTAACGCGGTCACTATTTTATATTGCTTGTTTTTATATTTGTTTCTTTTGTATGGTGTAATGTTCTTATGCATGTATACATTTGTTTGCTTTTGCTTGTTCGTCTTCGCTGGGTATCACGAATAGATTGCAATCTATTCCAGAGCTTCGAGGAGTCGGCGATCAAGTTTTGGCTACCAAGTGATCAGGCTCTTTGAGTTCTACGAGGCTGAAGATCCTAAGCATCTGTTTGGTGAAGGCAAGTGTCCTCTAACCTATTATGTCCCATTTACTTTATAATTCATCAACTCGCATACCATGAACAACCTAAGGACTGACTAGCTTTCTATTTACCTTGTCCTTGATTACCTTTTGGATTACTATGGTTAGCTTCATGCTATTGTTTTACTTTAACCAATGAACATGATGAGATACAATGATGATAATATGATTTTATTCTGGATATGATGATATACTTGATGTATTTTAGGGGACTCGAGCAGTTTCTCGAGTGCCTCTCCGTAAGGACCTGTTCGTTAGATGACCACCCGGGAAAACAGTACAACCATGAGGGTGGTATAGGACGCCCTTAGTTAATTAATTAGAGGAACTGAGGTGTAGTTCGCTTCGTCGTCGTGCCATCAATGGGGCTCTGTGTATGCGGCTCGCTCTGCCGAGGGTGGATTGCCCCTTGGGGACAAGTGCAGTATATTTAGGAAACCTAACGGGCGGCTACAGCCTCAGGGAATCTTTGTAAAGGCTTCGTAGTGAATCCCTAGCCATTCACCTCGGGAGTGAACAAGGGTCTTGCAAGCCCGAGCTAGAGAGGGAATCACAGCTTATGGGTAAATTGCGCAACCTCTGCAGAGTGTTATGAAACTGATATATCAGTCGTGCTCGCGGTTATGAGCGACCAAGGGAGCTCCATTGATTAGAGACACATTGATCAGAGATGCTTTGTTCACATGTGATGAGGAGGATAATGCTGGTTTCTATTGTGATTATGATTATGATTATGATTATGGTTTTAGTATTCTTTCCGTTCGAAAAGAGTACTTTTGGGTTAACAACTTGGGTTAATGTTAAAACCTGGATTCTACTAATAATAAATACCTAACCAACTAAAAGCAACTGCTTTGAGCTTAACTCCACATAAAGCTAGTCCACCTCAGCCAAACGGGACATTTGCTGAGTACGTTGATGTGTATTCACCCTTGCTTCCACAAAACACTAGGTTCCTTTGCACTACACCAAAATCATACACTTCCTACAGGTTTTTAACTTCCTACAGCTTTTATAACAAACCGTAGGAAATAAATAACTTCCGAGAGGCAATTGGTAGCTCTAGGAAATAAACATAACTTCCTACGGTATTTTATAGAAGTTGTAGGAAGTTAGCTTTCACATGCTGACCCGTGTGTTCGGTCAAACGAGCCGCTAACTTCCTAGAGGCAGTCGTAGGAAGTTAGCATGGGCAGCTAACTTCCTACGACCTCCTCTAGGAAGTTAGCTTTTAGTTACTGATTCGCGGTTGTGGTCAAACGAAAAGCTAACTTCCTACGGCCGACTCTAGGAAGTTAGCATGGACAGCTAACTTCCTACGACCTCCTCTAGGAAGTTAGATTTCAGCTTTTGACCTGTCAAACGAAAAGCTAACTTCCTACGGTCGGCTCTAGGAAGTTAGCCTACGGTCTCCTCTAGGAAGTTAGATTTCAGCTTTTGGCCAGTCAAACGTAAAGCTAACTTCCTACGACCTCGTTTAGGAAGTTAGATTTCAGGTTTTGACCAGTCAAACAAAAAGCTAACTTCCTACGGCCGACTCTAGGAAGTTAGATTTTAGCTTTTGAGCAGTCAAACAAAAAGCTAACTTTCTACGGTCGGTTCTAGGAAGTTATATTTTTTATTTGAAACCTCTCCTCATTCTTATCTCTTCTCTCACCTTTCTCACTCTCGTCTCTCTCTCTCGTGTCTCTCTCTCCCTTGGTTTCTTCTCCCTCGGTCCTGCCCACCACCGACCGCCCCCGCCGTGGCCGCCCCCGCCCGCACCCGCCGCAGCCACCCCCAGCCCCAACCCCGTCCGCCTGCTACGGCTGCGAGATGGAGCGCCTCACCGCCAAGGAGTCATTGCTCCTCACCGTGAGCTCTTCCTCTTCCTCTACTCCCTCTTCTCGCTCTCTTGCCTAGTACTAGTTGCTGACCTTCCTGTGATGGTACCTGCGGGAGGCTCCTGTTCCTCCAGCCTACCAAAAAGGAGGAGCTAGTGCTAAGTTCTAAACCTGCATTCTTCATCCAAATTTCACTATGATATTTTTTTATTCACAACCTCAGCAATTGGGAAACGATGGCTTTCCATGATTTTGTGTCTGAGTTGTGAAATGACAGTTTGAATCAGCTAGTTGATACTGAACTTTTGAGGTATTTCTCGACTAAGGCATGTGACTTTTTTATCACCAATTTCAGTTTAAAGATGCTGGGGGTTTTGAGGCCTTGGTCAGCGGGAAGACCACTGAGATGCAGAGGATCGATGTCAATGAGTGAATCGTTGGACTTGAACGCTTGAATCCCACACCACGCCCCACAACGTAAGTGCTACCCAAAACAAAGACATAATATGTGATGTAGCTTAATTGAGATACTTTTTAAGATTTAGGACCCACTTGAATGCACTTGAGCTAACAATTAGGCGGCTAAAAATTTGCTAGTAAAATTAGCTAACTAACAAATAGCTGGCTAACTATTAGCTAAATTTAGGTAGTCGAGGGTGTAGCTAACAGTTAGCTGGACTATTACTGTAGGTGTTTGGATGTGTCCAACTAAAAGTACCTAATAGGCTAAAGCTAAACTATTAGTTTGGTTGTTTGAGAGTCTTTAGCTAATTATTTTAGCAGCCAACAATTAGTTCTAGTGCATTCAATCATGACCTTAAACACTGAGATAAGATGAACTCATTTGATTCTAACCAAAAACGTTTTTTCTGTGTAAGCTAGCACTGGTGCAGTGCCCAATGATGTTCAAATATACCTTAGGGGGCACAGAGGACCAGATCCTGCAAATCCAAATGTGTTGTGCAGCCAAAAGGCAACAGATCATGTGGTGAGTGTTTTGAAATGTTTGGTAGGTTCTGTTTATATGGATTTTTGTATGTAAGATTGCATTGTTCTTTTGTATGAGGCTACGATGTCTAGTCAGACTATGACTGGAGGACCTCACCTATTGATCCTTAGGCTGTGTATGCAAGTGGTGGAAAAGCTCATGGAAGGTGCGGACTCTACATATCTTATATTGTTTCATTGGTTGAGTGCAATACATGTATTCTTAATCTGTCGTGATGTTACTTGTTTTGTAGGTACATAATGTTTGCTAACGTCATCGACTCGAGCCAGGTGAGGGTTCAGCGTGGAGGTTCATCGAGGTCTGCTGCTCGTGGCTCCCGTCGCTCCACTCAAGATCCAGTAGAAGTGGAGCAACTACGAGAACAACTTAGGCGACATCAAGATTACTTGAAGCAACAAGCTACACAACATGAATATTATGCTACACAGATTCAACAACAGCAAACACTCATACAAGTAAGTTCAAAAGATAATAGCTTTCACTCTAAGATATGTATTGATTTAAAACGCTGATGTGAATGAGTTTGACAAATTTGTAGCAACTAGCACAGGTCCAAGGGATACACGTCCTGGTGCCCCCACCACCACCACCTCCCGTTCATCATCCTTGGTCTTCACCTCCACCTATACCTACATCTCCATCTATCGAACATCAGGTATGCAAATTCATCATCATTTACTTATTGTTAGTTATATTATGATGTAACTCAGCAAATGTCATTTGTACATGTATATTAGACCCCTCTAGCTACCTTGCCGATGCATGAACGAGAAGACGAGTTAGACTTTGTCGAAACCCTCTTCGCTAGTGGAGGTACTGTAACCCGATGGTGATCGGCGACCGTGAGCTTCCATGTTATTGTGTTCTGATACTTGAGACTTTTATTATGACTATGTATGAGATATTGTCTCTTATTAGTACTGGATGATGAGATGAGTCTTATTATGACTATGGATGAGACTTTTGTGATGTAATTGATGAGACTATGGATTTAAATATTGTTATGTGATTGTGTGTGAGATGTTTTATGTGAAAATATGTTGTGCTATATAGCTGTTGATATATTTGTTATGTTGTGGAATGTGGTGTAAAATAAAAATAAACAGCATTTGTAATGCTGGTCAAATTAACTTCCTAGAGGCTTATTGGGCCGTAGGAAGTTAGCCAGCTAACTTCCTAGGGGCTACAGACAGCCGTAGGAAGTTAGTCGTAGGAAATTAGTCAGCTGACGGCGCTGACGGCGTGAAGCTACTAACTTCCGAGAATCTACTAACTTCCGAGAGGCTTCTTTGGATGTAGGAAGTTAGCTAACTTCCTAGAGGGCTCTAGGAAGTTAAGCTAACTTCCGACAAAAAATTTCCAAGAGCCAAACTTCCGACGGGATGGCTTAACTTCCGAGAGTTTAGCTAACTTCCTAGAGTTTAGGCCTAACTTCCTAGGGTTTAGGCTCTAGGAAGTTTACTATGGTGCAGTGTTGGTGCAATCTATGCTCAGGTAAAGAAGGAGAAGAAAGTGTCGAGGCGGATCTCCAGGAGTTCTAGGACTTTGACGAGTTCGAGGATTAGGCTAGCGACCTCCCCCAGTCAGCTGCATGTGGTGGGTTGTTTACATTAGCTACGTTTCTATTATGTGCACTTTGATTTATATCATGTAAATGGCTCTAGTTTGTAATATTATTATTTGCTCTTTATTGTTATTCAAAGCATTGTGCTATGATGAGTCATTTATGTAATCGCTGTGTACGTGAATTACTGATCCTGGCACGTACATGGTTCGCATTCGGTTTACCTTCTAAAACCGGGTGTGACAGAAGCTCTTCTTGCCTCCATCCCTGGCTTGATCGGTTGTCTCTAAGTTATGCACACCGAGTCTCACTTAAGCAATGTCCATCTTACTTGTGATGTCCATTATCTATAGACATTCTAGTGTTTGGACAATCACACTTGTCACTTGTGTTGAACCCTGTTAGCTTTGCATTAAGCACCTGTTCAACACTTAGCACACCTGTTAGTCCTTTAATTGGGTTGTCATCCAAACCACCAAAACCCATAAGAGAGCGTTCACAACCCTTTTTCTCTTCTCCTAGTTTCATTGTCAATAGTAGGATCTTCATAGTATGGGTACTCAAAACCAATGTCATTCATGACTCTATTAAGCTGAAGCTTCCCCCAACTTCCGAAGACAGAGGACATATCTTCGTGCTCCCTGGTAAGATAGTTTCCATAGATATCATTGCACTTCTCCCCTATAAACCTAAGCCATTCAGCCGAAGGAGCTTTATACAAAGATTGTTCCTTAAAACCAGAAGCCAGAGTAACAAGTCCTTCATCCTTTGACTTCACCTCCTTCGACAGCTTCCACCCAGTCCGACTCAGATAAATATTATAAGCAGGTGCCTCTTGAATCAAATCTCGGGACTCAATTTTCTATACAACTGTATTAAAGGCTTTGTAGCACTCTTTAGCAGCATCAGTTAATTCACACTTCGGTCGTTTAAGACCAAAGCTAATCCTTAAAGGACTCATGGGCACACCTTTGAAGTCCTCACGCTGTTCGGAGTCAATTTCAGCATAAAACCACTCTTTTGTCTAGTCCCCATGCCACTTAGTTCAATATGCGAGGACTGGCCCAGCTGTATCCTTATGATACATGAAATTATAGCATCTAAAGTTATTGTGAAGGCATGTCTGATCCTTGGACCTTGTTTGATAGTGCAAATCATGCACCCTACAAAAAGCATCAGTGCTTGTGGAACCCCCTAGCTTCGTATAGCCCAAATTAAAACGCTAAGGTGAACTATGGCATTCGGAGTCAACTGATGCATATATACCTCATAACGCTCTTGTATCTTCGCAATCATCTTGTACATTGGAAGCTGAAGTCCTTCCTTGAAAAAGCTCCTGTATACAACAACATCACCCTTTCCCAACTTCAGGGTTCTCTCATCCCCAGGGAGGCGCACATTAACTTTATTGCGAAAATAACCAAGTCTCTTCTTAGATTGATAATCCTTCTCCCTCAAAGTAGAACGACCAATTTCAATATAGCTTGGCTTCGAAGGTCTGTCCTTCGGCAACTCTAGAGCAGGCATTGATAATGATGAAACCCTCATGGCTTCATAGATAGTCAAGGTATCTTGTTATGCCTCCGAAGAGGTAGGTGTGATCAGTTTTGCGGTGGTCCGGATCCTAGCCATCTGAATGGACTGGAGATTATCTAAAATTTTGGCAATAGGTAGTTGAGGGCAGTAAATGTGATCCACACCCACCCTCTCGGCTACTTTTATATAGAGAAATGGGCGTGAAGTGGCGCGAGTCGCTGAAAACTTTCACACGCATTACCCTCAGCTTTCCCACCTGTTTAACTTCTAGATCACTTGTTTTTATTAAATTGATCTATCTTCTTCATAACAAGCTTTGGGAAGGTGTTTTTCAGACCTTCAGCACAAGGCCTCCCAATTCTATTTTTTGTGATATATGCTTGTTATGAAGGAACTAACTCATCCCGCACGGGGCTACTGTTGGAGGCCTGCCTTTGCCGAAGGTCCTCATTTAACCTTCGCTTCGACATAAACAAGTGTGTTTCAGGTACACTTCAGTCAATAGACGAAGCTGGCCTTCGGCTGAAACTATGTGTAAAGAAGATTCGCCTACGTGTTGGAATAATGAAGGTGTGAGCCGAAGATGATATCTTCTGCGAAAGGAGAAAGGCTTCGAACACAAGCCAGCGAAGAAGCTTTCACGCGATGAAGCCCCAAGCCCTTCGACATGATTGTAATTTTGTATAAATGTGGTTCATCTTCTATATATATATGTGAACAATACCATGTATAAGATACCTTTTTGGGGGCCATAACTTTGTGTTGCTTAGCCTCGAAGAACCTTTGTGCTATTATGTGTCAAAGAGCCAAAGGTATGCTTGTAAAACTCGTTTAATATAAGGGAAATGGAGTAAAATGCTAAGGCATATGAGATGAGTTTCACATAGAGCTTCACACTATCTTTTTCATATCATTTTGCTTACACTTCTCTTTGAAAACCTTCGTCCTTCGTTCAAACACTTCGAAGAGGTGTTATATCAAAGGATGAAGTTCTTAATATTTAACTTGTGTTGCCTTGATTTTCAATACCTTTAGGGAACTGAAATCAAGTCCCAACACTTATCTCTAATCTTACTTTTTTCACCACTCTTTGGGAGAATGGTGAGCCTGACAATCTTGTTTATAGCAAAAAAATGATGCCTCAGGCCAGGGGTTTCACCAAACCTCCTAGCAATTCCAAGCCTGGTAAGCTCATAGAACCGTTCAATCTCCTCATAGCTCTCCTCCTCAACCAAGTTAATTCTAGCTAAAATCCGAGTATAATCACGATGATTTGCTAATGCAAACTCTGCAGAGGCAGCTAGATACATCTTATATCTAGTAATCCACTCAATGTTCTTCGCAAGAAGATCTATTTCAGTAGTGACCAAGAACTGTCTGACCACCATCTCATTATAGTCACACCTACTAGCCAAGAAATCATGTAGTCCTACTGTCTAGAATGCTTGGACAAGAACATTGTCTCCTTCTGCATATAGCTCCAATCTATGGTCTGATGCTTGTGGAAATTTGTAACTAAGATATGGCCCCAAAAGACATCAAGATGGAGTTGTGTGTGGAAGAAGAGCATATTTGTATCCTTTGCAAGTGTATACTTATTTTGACTTCTAAGATATGAAAGTATCCTTTGGAGGTACTAAGGACTTGGATGTTTCCTAGAGGGGATGAATAGGCAAAAATAAAAACATAACTCAATATGATAGGTACCAAGTTATATTCAGTACTAGGGTGGCCCAATCTTCATGGCAGTAGGTCGATAAAAAAGGATAGTTGTCTATAAAGGTAATAGAATAACAAGGTAAATTTGCTAAAGAACAGTGTGTAACTGACTTTATACCTGATCAAGGTCGTAGGTGACCAAGCGACGGGGAGAGAGACACAGAAACCATGTAGACTTCGACTCGATCTCTAAACAGTCGCAGAACCACAACCAGAGCTAATCCACAAAATGCAAGGCAGCCATACTGGAACTTGCAAGGCATGAACTAGAGGATCCCAGAGGAATCGCTTCACAAGTCCAGGAAGAACAAGGGTAGAGTAAGCACTCAGCAGCTCAGCTGCGCTAATCACTTGAATTATCAAATCATCAAAGGTTATCAAAAAGTTCCCTTACATCATAGACATAGAGGGGTATTTATACTAGCTACAACTAGCCTTAGATAGGTATAAACACGAAAAGAAAGTATTTTTAACGTGCTAATGTGAAGGGGCATCTTTGGGAGATCTCTAGAGCTGAATTCCGCGTGGCTGCTTGACTTCTACACAGCCTTTAGTAATTTGATCATAACTTCAACTAGGAGTCTCCAAATGGCGTGGGGCTAGGTGCGGTAGAAAGCTAACTTGATAAGCTTTCTCACCATGTATAGCATGTTCAATGAAACTTCATAGAATGATGCAGTTTAATATAGAAACTTGGTCATCAAGCAGACTGTTGACCTTCTGACTAGTCAGCACTAAAGTAGGTTAGCCGCTTTGCTAGGAGATCTGATTAAGTCGGCCTTAGAAGCATTGGAAACTAGACTTCAAGTGCTTTCCAAAAACTACTTATGGGCCTTCATAGATTTTGGGAATCAAAAGATATGAATGTTTCTTCTGGACGATTCTGTCGCGCTAGACTGACTCGAACATAGCTCTTCTGTCTAATTCACCCTTGATATGTTCTGTCCTTCCTCTTCTTCGATGAACCTAAGAAATATCAACATACACGACTTAGGTAGCATAAAGTTCTCATTAGTGTTTAATTGAAATTCATAAAGTAGCGTGTGCACCTCTTGTTGTATCTTTTTCGCTCGGCTCCGAGTGATAGGTCCAAAAGGAATGGTCGGCAAGGTTGACGACGATGGCATGATCACATCTCAATAAAACATTTTTACTCTAATCGAAGAGTTATATGCAGCGGAATCAAGTCAAGTAGAGCAGATTATAGCAAAAAATTATCCTTGTCCAAAAAAACCTACACTTCACAAAAAAACTTATATGAAATATACGAATAGAAGTGCAGACATAAACTAAATCAAGAGACAGGGACATGGCAATTTCTCCATGGTTTGGTCAAGCCACCAGTGCTTGCCTACATCCACGCTGGAGTTAGCCAACTGCCTTGGAGTCTATTTCAACTCCATCCTCCAGTTGCTCAAGTTTATCACCAATGTGATAAACTAAGACTTCCACGATATCTCGATGGGGTTACAACAGAATAGAGGTTATCCACACCTCTTGGCAGCTCTTTGGGGGTATCACAACCCAAATGAGTTGCTCAAGGTCACCACTCTATCTTCTAGCAGCACTACGCCTCTCTATTTGGCTAGAACACACACCAAACACTTGATTTACATATAATCACACTAGAGAGGAATAGAATATGAGTACGCACTTGTTCTCTACTTGCTTGTTACCTTGGTGTAATCCTTAGAGGCATACAGGGGTCTATTTATACCCCTAAGGGCTAAAATATCTGCTGCTAAAAACTACCCAGATTTGCTCTCCTCGGGGCACCGGACTAGATCTTGTAGCAGCACCTCTAGGATCCTGATTGATGCCTCCTTCTGTGGATGGCACTGGACTTGTCCGATGTACCACCAAAGGGGCCACGTTAGCTAGTTGTTATTATATCTTTTCTTGTTGAGATAGTTGTTGAACCCAGGCGGTCTGGTGCACTGGACCCTCGGTGCCCAATGATTTTTTGGCAAAACTTGAGACTGACATGTTCACTATATGCGGTCTGATGCACCACCGAACCGGTCTGGCACACCAGGCCATCAAACCCATCTTCTGGCACCTCTGGTAAACCGGTTGGTGCAAAACTTTAATACAAATACACTAGACATCTCTTACTCGCACTTTGGATCAAGCACGAGTCAAGAGATGAGTGAAAGGTATTCTTGGATGCTCACAAGTCTGTTAGTTTGCTTAGAATACCAAGATAGCTCCCAAAGAGATGGACAAAAAACTATTTATAAGCCCACTCCAAGAACTAGCCACTGAGCTAACTAACTAGGCACTCTATGTAGGCATTAGATTATTCTGATGCCTAGCATATCCCACCATCATATTATGCATTTGGACTAAACTAAGCCATATCTTATAATATGAGGTTCACCAACAGACACCATTAGGTCAATCCCATGGCTTCATGCTCGTAGTCATAGAAAACTAGTCATTAACTCCCCTAACAACTAGTGTAACACATACTCTAATGTTCATGTAATAGTCAACCATCAAATCAAAGTGATGGTCAAGCAGAAAGTTATGGAAACAATTTTTCTGCATTAGAATGTTCCTAATCCAATGAAGTTTGTTTGTGCACCCTCTTTAAAACTACTAATTCATGGATTACGATTGACCATCATACAATCCAAAGCCGAACCCTAGGCACTATTAAACTTCTCTCTACATGGCTTATACTCTGATGCACTCTATTTGGACCCATCAGATCAATCTTATAGTCACACAGAGGTTGCATTCAGCTTCTTTTCAACCCCATTTTCAAAAGTGCTAACTACTATATGTGTCAAATGTTGGGGTCATGCTTCGTCACCGAAGGTCCTGCAAGAAGAAACAGCTTCGGCTAAAGCTGCTTATACATAATGACCGAAGCTACCACTCATAAAGCTTTGATGTTGCAGCATGCCCGAAGACGAAGGATCGAACCGACTTAAAGATAGAATGACATTTTAGCCCATAAGGGTCTGAGTCAATGTTGTAAACTTTTATGAGGGACATGATTGTAATTCCTCACAGGCTGTGTCCTGTGCCTATAAATAGTGAACAATATTCCTTTACTGTTCACGATTTCCTATAATTGCAAACGCATTACTCAGGAATTATCATCTGTCAAGGAGAAGGTATAATTGTACTCAAACTTTACGTTCTGACATTTTTATGATCAGATAATAAAATATGTAGATAATGTTGCTTATTTCTGATACATTTATCTTCAATGCTTCATGTTTGATATATTAATTCATTTTATTTTATAAGTTTGTTTACGAAGGTATGACCTTCGTAACATTTCACTCATGGTCTTCGTCCGAAGTTCATTAAATCCTTGGGGATATAATGCTTCAGCGGACGAAGGGCATTAATATTTAACATTTTATGTTGCCTTGTTCTTAATTCATAGCATTTGAGAACAAGTCCCCAACATTGGCGCCCACCTCCGGTCAACTCACTTCCACTTGTTTGAGCTGATGGCTTCGGTCAAGAATCAAGCTGGAACTGCTTCGGCCCCGAAGCTAGTTCTCCCGATAACAGGCGGTTCATGTTCAGAGCCGACCAACAAGAAGCAGAAGAAGGAGGCACAGCGAAGAGTACAGCATGTAGGGGTACAAGGACCCTTCATCAAATCAAGATGGTCTCACATCCCAATTACCTTTTCTCAAGAGGATCTTCAGCTCAAGGATTACCCACACAATGATGCTATGGTTATCTCTTGTGTGATCAAAGGATTTCTGGTCCATAATGTTTTGGTTGATACAGGCAGTGCAGCAGATATCATATTTGCTAAGGCTTTCAGACAAATGCAAGAGCCCGAAGACAAGATCCATGATGCTACACACCCTCTTTGTGGCTTCGGAGGGCGGCAGATTGTAGCACTTGGGAAGATTACCATGCCAGTAACCTTTGGATTTGTCAACAACACAAGGACTGAGCAAATTGTGTTTGACATTGTTGACATGGAGTATCCTTACAATGCTATCATTGGTCGCGGAACACTCAATGCTTTCGAAGCAATACTTCATCCAGCATATCTTTGCATGAAGATACCTTCAGATCAGGGACCTATTGCTATTTATGGGAGTCAGGAAGCCGCCAGATAGGCCGAAGGGAATTGGACTGATTCAAAGGCAATCCATAACATAGATGAAGCCGAAGCTTGTGAGCAGTACAAGCATAGAAGGGAGAAGGCTGCTTCGGCCGATCAGCCGAAACCCATGCTTTTATGCGAAGATATCGCAGAGCAGAAGGTGCTGCTAGGATCTCAATTGTCTGAGGAACAAGAGAAAACCTTGATAATATTCTTGTTCAACAACAAAGATGTCTTTGCATGGTTGGCTAATGATATTTGTGGAGTTAACAGGGATGTTATTGAGCATTCGCTTAATGTTGCCATCCTTCAGACCCAGAAAGCAGAGGCTTCGGAAGATGTCTGATGACAAGGCTGAAGGTGCTCGAAATGAAGTGAAAAGACTTCTCAGTGCTGGAGTTATCAGAGAGGTAAAATACCCAGAATGGCTGGCTAACACTGTCATGGTAAAAAAGGCCAATGGTAAATGGAGGATGTGTATCAATTTTACTGATCTCAACAAGGCATGTCCGAAGGACGAGTTTCCATTGCCGAGGATAGATTCCTTAGTTGATGCAGCAGCTTCATCAGAGCTTATGAGTCTGTTGGATTGTTATTCAGGCTATCATCAAATCTAGATGAAGAAGGAGGATGAGCCGAAGACCAGCTTCATAACCCCTAGTGGAACATATTGTTACCTTCGGATGCCTGAGGGGCTCAAGAATGCTGGAGGAAGCTTCAGCAGAATGACAGCGAAGGTTCTTCAGTCTCAGATAGGCAGAAATGTGTTAACTTATGTTGATGATATCATTGTAAAAAGCACGAAGCAAGAGAACCACATTACTGACCTCCAGGAAACCTTCGCTAATTTCAGACAGGCCGGTTTAAAGTTGAATCCAGAAAAATGTGTCTTCAGAGTGAAGAAAGGGAAATTTCTTGGTTGTTTAGTTTCAACAAAAGGGATTGAGGCTAATCCAAATAAAATTGAAGCTATCCTTCGAATGGAACCACCCAGTACAAAGAAGGGGGCTCAAAGATTGACAGGAAGACTGGCATCTCTCAACAGATTCATATCTAGATCAGTAGAGAGAAATTTACCATTCTTCGAAGTGCTGAAGACAGCCGAAGTTTTTCAATGGGGACCGGTCCAGCAGAAAGCCTTCGAAGAGCTGAAGCAATATTTGATAGACCTAACAACGCTAACTCCACCAGCGCCAGGGGCTCCTCTGTTGTTATATGTGGCAGCTTCGCACTCAGCGGTAAGTGCGGCACTTGTCCAAGAGAAGCTTGAAGGGCAAATCAAGAAGCAAGCTCCAATATACTTTGTATCTGAAGTTCTTAGTTTATCAAAGAAAAATTATACAGAATTGGAGAAGGTGCTATATGCTGTTTTGATGGCTTCTAGAAAGCTTCGGCATTATTTCCAAGCATACAATATAATTGTTCCTTCTTCACAACCATTGAAGGACATTATGAGAAATAAAGAAGCTACTGGAAGGATTGGAAAGTGGGCTGGGAACTCAATGAATTCTGCATTGATTATGTACACAGATCTTCGATTCAATCCCAGGCGTTAGCTGACTTCATTGCCGATTGGACGCCAGGGGCTCAAGTAGAAGAGGCAAATAAAGATGCCGAAGCATGGACAGTATTCTGCGATGGTTCTTGGGGAACCTTCGGAGCAGGAGCAGCTGCTGTTTTGGTCGCACCCTCCAAAGTTAAAACTTGCTACGCAGCAAGACTTGATTTTAGCTGCACAAATAACATTGTTGAGTACGAAGCTTTACTTTTGGGTCTTCGAAAGTTAAAGGCAATGGGAATCAGAAGGGCGGTTCTTAAAACTGATTCCCAGGTTATCTCTGGTCATATTGACAAAAGTTGTAGGGCAAGAGACCCAAAGCTTGAGAAGTATCTGGATACTGTCTGAAGGATTGAAGCTTCCTTTGAAGGGTTTTCTGTAAAAAATATTCCTCGAGGAGAAAATGGGCATGCTGATTTGCTAGCCAAGTCAGCAGCACAGGGGCTGCCTTTACCTTCGGAAGTATTTTTTGAAACAATAAAAGCACCTTCGGTTGAACTTCTTGAAAGAGCGGTCCTCAACATATCTCCTGTTTATAGTGAAGACTGGAGAACTGAAATCATCTCTTACCTTAAGGGTAATTTCCTTTCAGATGACGAAGCTTATAACAAGAGAATAGAGGCAAGAGCTCGTCCATATGTAATAATAGAAGGGGAGCTGTACAAGCATGGTGTTTGCTCTCCCTTACTCAAATGTTTATCCAGAGCCGAAGGTGTAGAGTTGATGAAGGAAATACATGCAGGCTTGTGTGGATCTCACATTGGATCTAGCCCTTTGCTGGGAAAAGTCTTTCGCCAAGGATTTTATTGGCCAAAAGCAGCTTCGGATGCAGCGGAACTAGTCCAAAAGTGCGAAGGTTGTCAGAAATGTGCAAAAGATCAAAAACAACCTTCGTCTCTAACTCAGTTAATACAACCCACTTGGCCGTTACAAAGGTGGGGCCTTGATTTGTTAGGTCCGCTACCACCAGCACAAGGAAATTTAAGATATGTTGTAGTGGCAGTGGAATATTTTTCTAAGTGGATTGAGGCAAAGCCTTTAGCCACAATAACTTCGGTTACTGTCCAAAAGTTTTTCTGGCAAAACATTGTTTGTCGCTTCGGAGTGCCGAAGGCTATCACTGTGGACAATGGAATGCAGTTTGACTCCGAAGCTTTTAAAGAATTTTGTGACCAAATTGGCACAAAGATCCATTTTGCATCAGTTCGACATCCCGAGTCAAATGGACTAGTTGAAAGGGCTAATGGCATCATAATGACAGGAATAATGAAGTTAATATTCAATCAACCAAGGGGAAAGTGGCCAGAAGAATTAATTAAAGTGGTGTGGAGCCACAACACAACAGTGTCAAGGTCAACAGGTTTTACACCATTCAAATTGCTGTTTGGTGATGAAGCAATAACCCCAGAAGAGGCTAAGGCAGGATCAATAAGAACAGTGGCTTCGGCGATAGACGAAACTGATTGTTCTGTGGACAAAGATGCTATAGAGGGGATCAGGCTTCAGGCTGTGGAAAATATCAATAAATATCAAGCCGAAACAATAAAATGGCGTGATAGAAAGGTTCGGTTGAAGAACATTAAGCCAGGACATTTGGTGCTTCGAAGAGTGGCCAACCCAGACACAGTGGGCAAACTACAACTAAAATGGGAAGGCCCCTTTCTGGTAGTATCTTCGTCAAGACCCGGTTCCTACAGATTAAAGGATATGGACGGCAACGACATTCCTAGATCGTGGAATGCGGATGAGCTTCGGCGGTATTATGTGTAATTTGATGTAATCTTTTCTATTTTTTATTGTTGTTTTAGTTTTTCCTTATGGCACCCTTTTCCTTTCCAAAGGAGGAGAAAGGTTTTTAATGGGGCCACAACATGTAATTTTTCTTTTCCATATTTCAATTCTATAGGAGTGATATCCCCCAAAAATGTAAATGTAAAGGTTGACGACGCACCATCGAGTGCAATGGAAAAAGAAAAGAAGAAGCTCAAAAGTCATTCCCAAGGGAATGCAGAGCTTACAGCGAAAAATAAATGCTGATTCCGCCGAAAGTAAAAGGCGAAGAAGCTCCTAAGTGAGGCTTGCAGCGAAAAATAAACGCTGATTCCGCCGAAAGTAAAAGGCGAAGAAGCTCCTAAGGGAGGCTTACAGCGAAAAGTCAGCGCTGATACACCGAAAAATAAACGGTGAAGCCAAAAAGTAAACGGCAAAAAGATTTGAGTCATTCTCAAGGAAATGAGGGCTATGATTATGGTTTGCACAATGCATTACATCATGTCATTTGCATTCATAAACATTCATTTAGACATGTATAGAATCATCATCATCATACCACACAAAAAAGACAGATGCTTTGGCGATGAGGAAAAACTCTGAAGAAAGAGGAAAATTTTCATGCTTCGTTGTGTACGAAAAGAAGGGAAGGTGTTTTTCGCCTTCGGCTCAAAAGTGTAGTTTCGTTCACAGCAAAGCAGATTGTACACGGATAAAGGAGACAAGATATATTACAAGGTATGTACAAATTTACATAAGTTTTTTTTTCTATAATTATATCACAAAGATCTCTCCAGAATTTTTTGCAGGAAAGTCTATTATAGCAACTATTAAGCTTCAGGTCGTCATACTTCAGCTTCGTCATACTTCAGCTTCGTCAAACTTCAGCTTCGTCATCCTGCACATATTAAAGAAGCAGAATAAGAAAGGTGCAAATTTCAAGGAGAAGGTAAAAGTAACAAATATAAGTTTCTCACTGGCTTAAGGTGGCTTCGAGCTTCATCACCAGCCATTTTTCGCCCGCCATTTACCCAAATCTGGGTCATAAATCTATTTCCGATGCTTCGGGCTAGGCTTGGTATATCAACCAAATCTGCTGCTGACAAGTTGAAGTTTGGCCTATTTACAATTTTTCCGTGCGCACAGCCAGCCTTCAGAAAAGCGGCAGCTGTGCCTCGAGAAGCTACCAGGGCGCAGAAGTCAGCATGCCCAGCAATAACTTCATCAAGAGCATCAACCTCGCCTTCAATATATTCCAAGGTGCTGGGCAGGTTTTCAGCCGAAGGTGAAAATTTTTCAGAACTGGCTCCGATAGAGTGAAACACATCCTTCAGCCGCTGCACGCATCGGCTACCGAAATTTAGGCATTTCTCTTGAAGTTCCTTCAATAATCTTTGCAAATTTGAATTTTTCTCGATCTCAGTCTTGAGATTGGTTTCAAGGTTCTTCTTTTCTTCCTCAGATTTTTCTGACCTTTGGAGTAATTCATTGTTTAACCTGATATTTTCGGATTGGGCTTCAGCCAACGAACCTTCCAAAGATTGAATGACGAAGTCTTTCTTTTCCATGGCAGCTTCGTAATCTTTAACTTTGGTTTTAAGATCCTGAATAACGGAGTCTTTTTCTGTCAGAGCAGCTTCGTAATTTTTGACTTTGCTTTCTAGATCTTTGATAGTAACTTCGTTCTTTTCATCCTCAAGATCTTGTTGCATTCTTAGCACTTTACTTAGAAGTATACTCTGCCAAAACAACCTTCGTCAGAAAACAACTTAATTCAAAATAAGAAATATATAATAATAAAAAATCGATACTTTTTTACCTTGAAATTAGCATAGAGCAAACTACCGGCGATATGTTGTCGCTGGTACCTGCAAAGGTCCGCTTCTATCTTCGGCAGGCCAACGCTTTTGGAGAAGGTCCTAACAATTTTGGCCTCGGTGCGATTCCGAAGGCATCTTAGCTTCCCTTCGTTGACCCCACCAAATAGCATAGACCCTGGTTTATATCCACAGGATATGGCATATTTTTTCAGCTCTTCTTTTTCAGCACCTGTTAATTCTTGTCCAAGTAAATCTTGAAAGTTAAAATTTCCTTCCTACAAAATGTCTTCAACCTGCTCTTTTCCTTTTTCAGTAGCCGTGCTCACCGCAGCCACAGCAGCTTCTTCTAGGCCATTTTTAGAAGTATATTGTCAATAACTTCAAGTGTGGTTTCTAGGTTTGAATCTTCGGTGGTCCGGCTTCGGCTCCGGTAGCTTCGGCTCCGGTAGTTTCGACGGCTTCGGCTCTGGTAGCTTCGGCTCCGGCGGTTGCAAATTCAGTGGTTTCGGCCCCGGTAGCGGCGTCTGCGGCGGCTTCCGCTTCAGCGGTCTTGGCAGTAACAATTTTTGACGCCGATACCGGTGGCGGTGTCTGATGAATCACATCTATCACTTGGATAATTCTTCATTTTTTGGCTTTGCAGGACTTTCTGCTACCGAAGCTTCTTTGTCCTTCTGAAAAAACTTCGTCAGTACCGGTGTCGGCGTTCCGAGACCGGGGGGTCCCTGAGCCGACAAGTGAATGTCGTCGCGTGCCCCAGCCCAGATGGGTCGAGCGCGAGGGCGAGCGCGAAGGGGGGGGAGAGCAAGGCGGCCGGAGACCGGCGTGAGAGAGGTGGGAATCCCGCGGCCTTCGTGTTCGTCCTGCGCCCAGGTCGGGTGCGCTTGCAGTAGGGGGTTACAAGCCTCCACGCGGGAGAGGGAGCGAGCGGCTCCAAGCGAGCGCCTGTTCTCGTCCTCGTCCCCGCGCGGCCAACCTTCTCTAAGAGGGCCCTGGTCCTCCCTTTTATAGGCGTAAGGAGAGGATCCAGGTGTACAATGGGGGTGTAGCAGAGTGCTACGTGTCTAGCGGAGGTGAGCTAGCGCCCTAGGTACATGCCGTTGTGGCAGCCGGAGAGATCTTGGCACCCAGCTGGTGTGATGTCGTGGTCGTCGGAGGAGCGATGGAGCTTGGCGGAGGGACAGCTGTCGGAGCGGTCGAGTCCTTGCTGACGTCCTCTTGCTTCCGTAAGGGGGCTGAAAGCCGCCGTTGTCACAGAGCATGCGGGGCGCCATCATTGCCTATCTAGCGGAGCGAGCCAGATGGGACGTCGGTCTTGTTCTCTGCGGCCCGAGTCAGCTCGGGGTAGGGTGATGATGGTGCCTCCAGTTGACGTGGCTGGTCTGCGCCCTAGGTTGGGCGATGTGGAAGCTCCTCCGAAGCCGAGGTCGAGTCCGAGCCCCCGGGTCGGGCGAGGCAGAGATTGCCGGCTGGTGCCAGGGTGGAGTCCGAGCCCTGGGGTCGGGCGAAGCGGAGTTCGTCGTCTTCTAGGGCCGAGCCCATGTCCGAGCCCTAGGTCAGGCGAGGCGGAGATCATCGTCTTCTGGGGCCGAGCCCAAGTCCGAGCCCTGGGTCAGGCGAGGCGGAGATCGTCGTCTTCTGGGGCCGAGCCCAAGTTCGAGCCCTGGGTCGGGCGGAGTTCGCCGTCTTCCGGGACTTAGCCCGAGTTCGAGCCCTGGGTCGGGCGGAGTTCGTCGTCTTCCGGGACTTAGCCCGAGTCCGAGCCCTGGGTCGGGCGGAGTTCGTCGTCTTCCGGGACTTAGCCCGAGTCCGAGCCCTGGGTCGGGCGGAGCGGAGTTCGCCGTCTTTCGGGACTTAGCCCGAGTCCAAGCCCTAGGTCGGGCGAAGCGGAGTTCGCCGTCTTCCGGGACTTAGCCCGAGTTCGAGCCCTGGGTCGGGCGAAGCGGAGCTTCCTATGGTGCCTCCGGCAGGGCCTGACTGCCTGTCAGTCTTACTCTGTCAAGTGGCGCTGCAGTCGGAGTGGCGCAGGCGGCGCTATCCTTCTGTCAGGCCGGTCAGTGGAGCGGCGAAGTGACGGCGGTCACTTCGGCTCTGCCGGCTGGGGGGCGCGCGTCAGGATAAGGGTGTCAGGCCACCTTTGCATTAAATGCTCCTGCGACTTGGTCGGTCGGTGCGGCGATTTGGTCAGGGTTGCTTCTTAGCGAAGGCAGGGCCTCGGGCGAGCCGGGAATATGTTCGCCGCTGAAGGGGGGCCTCGGGCGAGACGGAAATCCTCCGGGGTCGGCTGCCCTTGTCCGAGGCTAGGCTCGGGCGAGGCGTGATCATGTCCCTCGAATGGACTGATCCCTGACTTAATCGCACCCATCAGGCCTTTGCAGCTTTGTGCTGATGGGGGTTACCAGCTGAGAATTAGGAGCCTTGAGGGTACCCCTAATTATGGTCCCCGACAGTAGCCCCCGAGCCTCGAAGGGAGTGTTTGCACTCGCTTGGAGGCTTTCATCGCACTTTTTTGCAAGGGGACCAGCCTTTCTTGGTTGCGTTTTGTTCTGGTGGGTGCGCGCGAGCGCACCCGCCGGGTGTAGCCCCCGAGGCCTCGGAGGAGTGGTTTCACTCCTTCGAGGTCTTACTGCCTCACGTAGTGCTTCGGCTGGTCTGGTCGTTCCCTCATGCGAGCTGGCCGTAGCCCAGGTGTACGGTCGGGTCCCAAGTTCTCGGGCTGGTATGTTGACGCTGTCAACGGTTCGGCCGGAGCCAGGTTTGCGAGAGCAGCCCCCGAGCCTCTGCACAGAGCGAGAGGGCGGTCAGGGGTAGACTCGGCTTTTTACATATGCCCCTGCGTCGCCTTTCCGCAAGGAGGAGGGGGGCCCTCGATGGGCACCGAACATGGTGTCTCCGATGAGCTGCAAGCAGGTAATCCGAGTGGACGTCCGTGCCCCGTTCGTTAGGGGTCGGCTAGGGGCCCAGAGGCACGCCCAAAAGTACATGCGGGTGATCTGCCAGACCCGGTCCCCTGGCGACTGGGTCCGAGGGCTCGATGCCTCCCTCTGATGGGATTCTGTTACAAGATCGTTCCCGCTGGTCTCGGAAATGTCCTAGGGTACCTCGGGAGCACAGCCCGAGCCTTGGTTATGTATCGAACGTACCCATGGTCATCCCTCGCTCGGCGTCTGAGGCGGCTGTGAACCCTTCGGGGGCCGGCCTTTGAACCCCTGATCAGTAATGGGCACGGAGCCCGAGTAGCTGAAAGGGAAATGTGCCCTTGGGCCATTTCTAAGTATTTTGGTGATTGAGTGCCAACACATGTGCTTAATTGTGAATTTGTGTACATGGATGAACAAGGTGCAAATCATGAAGTAAAGGTATGTTTCTAAGCCTTAGTACATTGGTTTTATGTACTAATATATTTTTCTAAGTGTTAGAAACAGAAAGAAGAAGAAAAGAGAAGAGGAGAATAGTCTTGGCTGTGTGGTGCCAAGACCCAGCTCGGTCTGGAGCACCGGACTGTCCGGTGTGCACCGGACAGTGTCCGGTGCGCCAGGCCGACTCGGCGCGAACTGGCCGCTCTCGGGAAATTGGCCGACGGCGTACGGCTAAAATTCACCGGACTGTCCGGTGTGCACCGGACAGTCTGGTGAGCCAAACGTCGGCCGGGCCAACGGTCGGCCGCGCAATCTGCGCGGGACACGTGGCGGAGCCAACGGTCGGAAGAAGGCACCGGACTGTCCGGTGTGCACCGGACATGTCCGGTGTGCACCGGACATGTCCGGTGCGCCAACGGCTCCAGATCTTCCAATGGTCGGCAACGGTCAGAAGCGCCTGTTATGGAAACAAATCGGGCACCGGACACTGTCCGGTGTGCACCGGACTGTCCGGTGCCCCCGACGACAGAAGGCAAGGATGGCCTTCCGGATTTGCTCTCAACGGCTCCTAGCTGCCTTGGGGCTATAAAAGGGGCCCCTAGGCGCATGGAGGAGACACACAAGCAACCCTTGAGCATACTTGATCATCCACACTCAGTCTTTGCGCATTTGTTTGTCATTCTAAGTGTTTCGAGCTCTGTTCTAGTGAGAACTTAGTGATACTCTTGTGAGCTCGATTCTTGGCCGTGTGTGTGCGCGTTTCGCTGTGGATTTGTGTGTGTTGCTTCCCTCCCTTACTCTGTGTTTCATTTGTGATCATATACTTGTAAGGGCAAGAGACTCCAATTTGTGGAGATTCCTTGCAAACGGGATAGTGAAAGGAACAACAAAACACCGTGGTATTCAAGTGGGTCTTTGGACCGCTTGAGAGGGGTTGATTGCAACCCTCGTCCGTTGGGACGCCACAACGTGGAGTAGGCAAGCGTTGGTCTTGGCCGAACCACGGGATAAAACCACTGTGTCACCTCTGTGCTTGATTTTCTTGTGGTACTGTGTTTTGTTGAGACTTCACCTTAGCCACTTGGCAATAATCGTGCTAACACTTAACAAGTTTTTGTGGCTTAAGTTTGAAGTTTTTACAGGATCACCTATTCACCCCCCCCCTCTAGGTGCTCTCAATTGGTATCAGAGCCGTTCTCTTCACAAAGGGACTAACCGCCCGAAGAGATGGATCCTAAGGGGAAGGGTATTGTGATCAATGACAAAGAGAAGGAATCCTTCGTCAACGAGCCGAAGGACGATAAGCCTACCGACTCCGGCTCGGGCCAAAGACGGAAGGAAGGGAAGAAGAAGAAGACAAGGCGCATCAAGGAGATCGTCTACTACGACAGCGACGAGTCTACTTCTTCCCAAAAGGACGAAGACCACAACGACTACGAGAGAAGGAAACCGGTTAATTCGAACTTTTCTTTTGATTACTCTCGTATTCCGCAAAGTTCACATTCACATTTGCTCTCCATTCCACTCGGCAAGCCCCCACACTTTGATGGAGAGGACTACGGATTTTGGAGCCACAAAATGCGTAGTCACCTATTCTCTCTCCATCCTAGTATATGGGAGATTGTAGAGAGTGGAATGCACTTTGATAGTTCGGATAGTCCCATGTTCATTAATGAACAAATTCATAAGAATGCACAAGCTACTACTGTTCTTCTAGCTTCCTTGTGCAGGGATGAATACCATAAAGTAAGCGGCTTGGATAACGCCAAGCAAATCTGGGACACCCTCAAGATTTCTCATGAGGGGAACGACGTCACCTTGCTCACCAAGATGGAGTTGGTGGAGGGAGAGCTTGGACGGTTCGCGATGATAAGGGGCGAGGAGCCGACGCAAACATACAACCGGCTCAAGACCCTTATCAACAAGATAAGAAGCTACGGGAGCACGCGATGGACGGACCACGACGTCGTCCGCCTAATGCTAAGGTCATTTACCGTTCTTGATCCTCACTTGGTGAACAATATACGTGAAAATCCCAGGTACACCAAGATGTCGCCCGAAGAAGTTCTTGGGAAATTCGTTAGCGGACGAATGATGATCAAGGAGGCAAGGTATGTGGACGACGCCTTGAATGGTCCGATCAACGAGCCGCAACCCCTCGCTCTCAAGGCGATACGAAGCAAGGAGGCGCTACCCAGCAAGGTGGCACAGATTGAGGCGGCCGGACTCAATGATGAAGAGATGGCTCTCATCATCAAGAGATTCAAGACGGCGCTAAATGGTCGCAAGGGGCAGCCAAGCAAGACCAAGACAAAGGGAAAGCGTTCATGCTTCAAATGCGGTAAGCTTGGTCATTTTATCGCTAACTGTCCCGATAATGAAAGTGACCAGGAAAAGGGGAACAAAAGAGAGAAGAAGAAGCAATACAAGAAGGCAAAGGGCGAGGCGCATCTAGGAAAGGAGTGGGACTCGGATTGCTCTTCGTCCGACTCCGACAACGAAGGACTCGCCGCCACTGCCTTCAACAAATCGGCTCTCTTCCCCAACGAGCGTCTCACATGCCTTATGGCAAGGGAGAAGAAGGTGAGTACTCAAGACTCCACTTATGCTTCGTCTAGTGATAATGAGTCTAGTGATGATGATGACATAGATTATTCATGCTTGTTCAAGGGCTTAGATAGATCTAAGATAGATAAAATCAATGAATTGATTGATGCATTGAATGAGAAGAATAGGCTTTTAGAAAGGCAAGAGGATTTATTGTATGATGAACATGATAAATTTGTAGAGGCACAAAAATCATATGCTTTAGAAGTGAAAAGAAATGAAATGCTTTCTTATGAACTATCTACTTGTCATGAAACCATTTCTACTTTACAAGGTGTTAATAATGATTTAAGTGCTAAATTAGAAGTAGCTAGTAAATCAAATTCCTGTGTTGAAAATGTTACAATTTGCACTAGGTGTAAGGATTTTGATGTTAATGCCTGTAGTGAACACTTAGTTTTAATTTCCAAACTAAGTGATGAATTGACTAGTCTTAATGCTCAACTTAAGACTAGCAAAAGTGAAGTTGATAAGATAAAATTTGCAAGGGATGCCTACACGGTTGGTAGACACCCCTCAATTAAGGATGGTCTTGGCTTCAAGAGAGAGGCCAAGAACTTAACAAGCCATAAGGCTCCCATCTTCGTCAAGGAGAAAGGGAAGGCCCCTATGGCTAGTAGTGCTAAAAAGAACCATGCTTTCTTATACCATGATAGGAGACATGCTAGAAATGCTTATAATGATTTTGATTCACATGTTTATGATTCTCATGCCATGTTTGCCTCTAGTTCCTCTCATAAGCATGATAGAGATATGAGTAGGAGAAATGTTGCGCATGTGTCTAGGAGAAATTTTGCTCATGTTCCTAGAAAAGTTGTAAACAAACCTTCTACCATTTATTATGCTTGCAATACTCCCTTTGCTATTTGTAGAAAGGGTAAGAAGGTAGTTGCTAGGAAATTAGGGGCTAGATGCAAGGGAGATAAATCTTGCATTTGGGTCCCTAAAGATATTTGTGCTAACCTTGCAGGACCCAACATGAGTTGGGTACCTAAGACCCAAGCCTAAATTTGCCTTGCAGGTTTATGCATCCGGGGGTTCAAGCTGGATTATCGACAGCGGATGCACAAACCATATGACGGGGGAGAAGAAGATGTTCACCTCCTACGTCAAGAATAAGGATTCCCAAGATTCAATTATATTCGGTGATGGGAATCAAGGCAAGGTAAAAGGGTTAGGTAAAATTGCAATTTCTAATGAGCATTCTATATCAAATGTATTCCTAGTGGAGAGTCTTGGATATAATTTGCTATCTGTTAGTCAATTATGTCAAATGGGATATAATTGTTTATTTACAAATGTAGATGTGTCTGTCTTTAGAAGATGTGATGGTTCACTAGCTTTTAAGGGTGTACTAGACGGCAAGCTTTATTTAGTTGATTTTGCAAAAGAAGAGGCCGGTCTAGATGCATGCTTAATGGCTAAGACTTGCATGGGCTGGCTGTGGCATCGCCGCTTAGCTCATGTGGGGATGAAGAACCTCCACAAGCTTCTAAAGGGAGAACACGTGATAGGTCTAACAAATGTGCATTTCGAAAAAGATAGACCTTGTGCAGCTTGTCAGGCAGGTAAACAGGTGGGAGGAGCACATCACAGCAAGAATGTGATGACCACGTCAAGACCTCTGGAGCTGCTGCATATGGACCTCTTCGGACCCGTCGCCTATCTAAGCATAGGAGGAAGTAAGTATGGTTTAGTTATTGTTGATGACTTTTCCCGCTTCACTTGGGTGTTCTTTTTGCAGGATAAGTCTGAAACCCAAGGGACCCTCAAGCGCTTCCTCAGGAGAGCTCAAAATGAGTTTGAGCTCAAGGTGAAGAAGATAAGGAGCGACAACGGGTCCGAGTTCAAGAACCTTCAAGTGGAGGAGTTTCTTGAGGAGGAAGGGATCAAGCACGAGTTCTCCGCTCCCTACACACCACAGCAAAATGGTGTGGTAGAGAGGAAGAACAGGTCGCTAATCGATATGGCGAGGACGATGCTTGGAGAGTTCAAGACCCCCGAGTGCTTTTGGTCGGAAGCTGTGAACACGGCTTGCCACGCCATCAACAGGGTCTACCTTCACCGCCTCCTCAAGAAGACGTCATATGAGCTACTAACCGGTAACAAACCCAATGTATCGTACTTTCGTGTATTTGGGAGCAAGTGCTACATTCTAGTGAAGAAGGGTAGAAATTCTAAGTTTGCTCCCAAAGCTGTAGAAGGGTTTTTATTAGGTTATGATTCAAATACAAAGGCGTATAGGGTCTTCAACAAATCATCGGGTTTGGTTGAAGTCTCTAGCGACGTTGTATTTGATGAGACTAATGGCTCTCCAAGAGAGCAAGTTGTTGATTGTGATGATGTAGATGAAGAAGATGTTCCAACGGCCGCTATACGAACCATGGCGATTGGAGACGTTCGGCCACAGGAACAAGATGAACGAGATCAACCTTCTTCCTCAACAATGGTGCATCCCCCAACTCAAGACGATGAACAGGTTCATCAAAAGGAGGCGTGTGATCAAGGGGGAGCACAAGATGATCACGTGATGGAGGAAGAAGCGCAACCGGCACCTCCAACCCAAGTTCGAGCGATGATTCAAAGGGATCATCCCATCGACCAAATTCTGGGTGACATTAGCAAGGGAGTAACTACTCGATCTCGATTAGTTAATTTTTGTGAACATTACTCTTTTGTCTCCTCTATTGAGCCTTTCAGGGTAGAGGAGGCCTTGCTAGATCCGGACTGGGTGTTGGCCATGCAGGAGGAACTTAACAACTTCAAGCGCAATGAAGTTTGGACGCTGGTGCCTCGTCCAAAGCAAAATGTTGTGGGAACCAAGTGGGTTTTTCGCAACAAACAGGACGAGCACGGGGTGGTGACGAGGAACAAGGCTCGACTTGTGGCAAAAGGTTATGCCCAAGTCGCAGGTTTGGACTTTGAGGAGACTTTTGCTCCTATGGCTAGGCTAGAGTCCATTCGTATCTTGCTAGCATATGCCGCTCACCATTCTTTCAGGCTGTACCAAATGGATGTGAAGAGCGCTTTCCTCAACGGGCCAATAAAGGAGGAGGTGTACGTGGAGCAACCCCCTGGCTTCGAGGATGAGCGGTACCCCGACCACGTATGTAAGCTCTCTAAGGCGCTCTATGGACTTAAGCAAGCCCCAAGAGCATGGTATGAATGCCTTAGAGATTTCTTAATTGCTAATGCTTTCAAGGTTGGGAAAGCCGATCCAACTCTTTTCACTAAGACTTGTGATGGTGATTTGTTTGTGTGCCAAATTTATGTCGATGACATAATATTTGGTTCTACTAATCAAAAGTCTTGTGAAGAGTTTAGCAGGGTGATGACGCAGAAATTCGAGATGTCGATGATGGGCGAGTTGAACTACTTCCTTGGGTTCCAAGTGAAGCAACTCAAGGACGGCACCTTCATCTCCCAAACGAAGTACACGCAAGATTTGCTAAAGCGGTTTGGGATGAAGGACGCCAAGCCCGCAAAGACGCCGATGGGAACCGACGGACACACCGACCTCAACAAAGGAGGTAAGTCCGTTGATCAAAAAGCATACCGGTCAATGATAGGGTCTTTACTTTATTTATGTGCTAGTAGACCGGATATTATGCTTAGCGTATGCATGTGTGCTAGATTTCAATCTGATCCTAAGGAGTGTCACTTGGTGGTGGTGAAGTGAATTCTTAGATATTTAGTCGCTACGCCTTGCTTCGGGATCTGGTATCCAAAGGGGTCTAACTTTGACTTGATTGGGTACTCAGATTCCGACTATGCTGGATGTAAGGTCGATAGGAAGAGTACATCGGGGACGTGCCAATTCTTAGGAAGGTCCCTGGTGTCATGGAACTCTAAGAAACAAACCTCCGTTGCCCTATCCACCGCTGAGGCCGAGTATGTTGCCGCAGGACAGTGTTGCGCACAACTACTTTGGATGAGGCAAACCCTCCGGGACTTTGGCTACAATCTGAGCAAAGTCCCACTCCTATGTGACAATGAGAGTGCTATCCGAATAGCGGAAAATCCTGTTGAGCACAGCCGCACTAAGCACATTGACATCCGACATCACTTTTTGAGAGACCACCAGCAAAAGGGAGATATCGAAGTGTTTTATGTTAGCACCGAGAACCAGCTAGCCGATATCTTTACCAAGCCTTTAGATGAGAAGACCTTTTGCAGGTTGCGTAGTGAGCTAAATGTCTTAGATTCGCGGAACTTGGATTGAATTGTAGCATACATGTATTTATGCCTTTGATCATGTTCATTCTGCATTTTGTTGCTTATTATGGTGCTCAAGTTGTACATACACTCCCTGGACCTCACAAGTCCGTTGCAAAGTGATGCACATGTTTAGGGGGAGATGTGTTACAACTTGACCCTTTGAGACTAACCATATGCTTGAGTTTCTTCGATTTAGTCTCAAAGGAGAATTGAAAGGGAAAAGGTGGACTTGGATGATGCAAGACTTCCACTGCACTCCGATGAGAGGGTAATTAATTCCAAGTCCATCTCATGAACTCTTATTGCCATTTGCTCTTAATTGAAGATTTTGGTGAGGCAATGGGGTTAAAGGGCCAAGATTAATCCCGTTTTGGTGCTTGATGCCAAAGGGGGAGAAAATAAAGGCCAAAGCAATAAATGGATCAGCTACCACTTGAGAAATTTAAAAATAGTAGAGTAGAGTTTTTGGTTTGTCAAAACCCCTTTTGTCTCTTTTGGCTTCTTGTGGGGAGATTATGGGAAAAAGGGGGAGTTTTTGAAATCTTTGATCAATCTCTTTTGGAATGACTCTCTTTATGCCTCAACATGTGTGTTTAACTTAGAGATAGAGATTTGAGTTTGATTTTCAAAAACAAACCAAGTGGTGGCAAAGGATGATCCATATATGCCAAAATTGATTCAAAATAAATTTAAGTTTTATTTGAAGTGAGTTTGCACTTGTTCTAGTTGCTTTATGTTGTGTTGGCATAAATCACCAAAAAGGGGGAGATTGAAAGGGAAATGTGCCCTTGGGCCATTTCTAAGTATTTTGGTGATTGAGTGCCAACACATGTGCTTAATTGTGAATTTGTGTACATGGATGAACAAGGTGCAAATCATGAAGTAAAGGTATGTTTCTAAGCCTTAGTACATTGGTTTTATGTACTAATATATTTGTCTAAGTGTTAGAAACAGAAAGAAGAAGAAAAGAGAAGAGGAGAATAGTCTTGGCTGTGTGGTGCCAAGACCCAGCTCGGTCTGGAGCACCGGACTGTCCGGTGTGCACCGGACAGTGTCCGGTGCGCCAGGCCGACTCGGCGCGAACTGGCCGCTCTCGGGAAATTGGCCGACGGCGTACGGCTAAAATTCACCGGACTGTCCGGTGTGCACTGGACTGTCCGGTGAGCCAAACGTCGGCCGGGCCAACGGTCGGCCGCGCAATCTGCGCGGGACACGTGGCGGAGCCAACGGTCGGAAGAAGGCACCGGACTGTCCGGTGTGCACCGGACATGTCCGGTGCGCCAACGGCTCCAGATCTTCCAACGGTCGGCAACGGTCAGAAGCGCCTGTTATGGAAACAAATCGGGCACCGGACACTGTCCGGTGTGCACCGGACTGTCCGGTGCCCCCGACGACAGAAGGCAAGGATGGCCTTCCGGATTTGCTCTCAACGGCTCCTAGCTGCCTTGGGGCTATAAAAGGGGCCCCTAGGCGCATGGAGGAGACACACAAGCAACCCTTGAGCATACTTGATCATCCACACTCAGTCTTTGCGCATTTGTTTGTCATTCTAAGTGTTTCGAGCTCTGTTCTAGTGAGAACTTAGTGATACTCTTGTGAGCTCGATTCTTGGCCGTGTTTGTGCGCGTTTCGCTGTGGATTTGTGTGTGTTGCTTCCCTCCCTTACTCTGTGTTTCATTTGTGATCATATACTTGTAAGGGCAAGAGACTCCAATTTGTGGAGATTCCTTGCAAACGGGATAGTGAAAGGAACAACAAAACACCGTGGTATTCAAGTGGGTCTTTGGACCGCTTGAGAGGGGTTGATTGCAACCCTCGTCCGTTGGGACGCCACAACGTGGAGTAGGCAAGCGTTGGTCTTGGCCGAACCACGGGATAAAACCACTGTGTCACCTCTGTGCTTGATTTTCTTGTGGTACTGTGTTTTGTTGAGACTTCACCTTAGCCACTTGGCAATAATCGTGCTAACACTTAACAAGTTTTTGTGGCTTAAGTTTGAAGTTTTTACAGGATCACCTATTCACCCCCCCCCCTCTAGGTGCTCTCAGTAGCCTGAGGTGGCCGTGGAACCCTTTCGAGGGCCTGGCCTTCGAACCTCTGACCAGTAGTGGGTGCAGGGCCCACGCGATCTGAGGCGGCTGTTGAACCCTTCCGGGGGGCTAGCCTTCGAACCTCTGATCAGTAGGGGGGCTCGGAGCCTGGTTCCTTCTCGGGGAAGGATCCTTTTCGGGGCATCCCCCTTTCCCGGTCCCTGTTGCAAGAGAGAGAAAGAGGAAAAACGGAAAAGGATGCGAAATCGAACAACGCAGCGTACCTTTTTGGACGCGGTCATTTTGGCGAAGGCGAAGCGTTGCCCGCTTCTCCTGCCAGAGGCGCCGCGTGTCCCGCCGCGGAGTTAATGCGACGGGGCGAGTGGTTGGAGGGGCGACCGTTGCGCGTGCGCGAGCCGTTCGAGGAACGGATCACGGGCGCGTCGTCTTCACGCCGTGGGAGAGGGTTCTCTCACTGCCCCCGGATGGGACGTAAGCTTGGCTGACGATGTGGCCGCTGCTCCTGCCCGCCTGCCGCCGCCATTACTGCCGGCCCACTTTCGGCCGTGTTGACCGTCGCGCCAGGCTGGTGCTGCTGGGTCGCGCGCCGGGTCGCCTCGAGTCGCGGTATTGGTTCCGCAGTCGAGGAGGTGCGGTAGTGGCGCAAGTGGCGGTGCAGTTGCATGCACGAAGCATTCGGCGCGCCGGTTGCATGACGCGTGGGCCTGGGCCTCCATGCCGGGCGTGTTGGGAGTCGGAGGAGCGCGCCCACTTGGCGCGGTTGCATGCCGTCTGCATGGCTGCCCACCCTTTCGCCCGCTAGTCTAGGCAAAAGTGGAGGGTCGCTTGCAACCGCTGGGCGGTTGTACGCACCGCGCGCGGCGGTCTGGCTTCTTCTGCTCTGAGCCGGCTTGCATGACGTGTGGGACCCAGCCTCTGCGCCGCGGGGGAGGACCTTGGAGTGTGTTGGAGAAGACTCAGCCCGTGACGGCTGGGGACGCAAGTAGGGAGATCCGCCTTTAAAAGGAGGGTGACCCCCTTGGAAGGAGACCATGTCTTCGCGCTCCCCTATGCATCGTGTCTTTCCACCTTCCAAGCCCCCGGATGGGGGAGATCTGCCGTCTTTCCGCCTCGTCGTCGGAGGAACGCAACTCCGCGGGAGTTGGTACCTTTCAGCCATCGTTCAGCTTCAAGGATTTTCATCGTGCAGCCCGGCTGCACCCCTCCACCGGCGGTCACCCAAGATGGTGACCTCTAGTTTGATGGTGGGGGAAAGCGAGCCGGGCTGCGGCCTCTGCCCCTCCCTCAGCCTCAAGGATTTTCATCACTAGTGCTGGGGAGGGGAGTGTGCCGAGTTGGGGTCGGCCCCTGCGTGGGCAGTGGCCCGCTCCTTCCCTCAGTGATCGGGGGGAAGGGCGGGAGTTGTCCGTGGCGCTGACAGCTGCACCGTGCCCGGCTCGCCGAGCCGGGCGGCTTCGGAGCCGCTCCCGGTGCCGCCTCCCGCCACGGCAGCTGGAAGAGGTTCCGCCGTCGACGAGTTTGCCGGCGCCACCCGCGGACCGACCTCCAACTCTACGGCCTTCTGCCCGTCCTTGCCTCTCGAGTTTGGGCAAGGGCGGGGGCCTCCTGGCAGCAGCATCCGCCCTGAGGTCATCGCTGCTGCTGTTTGGCCCCCCGGGACAGAAGTCGTCGTCGCCGCCGCGGCTGGGGCGGGCGACGACAAGCCGTTCGTCGGTCTTCTGTTGCTCCGCAGGCCCCTCCCCCATCGAGTGGGGTTGTTCGTACCTGCGGAGGCGGAACCGGAGTTCCGTTTGTAATGGCACTTCGAATGCCAGGGTTTTTGTTCATTGTGGCTGTCGAGGCCTGAACATGTATGTGATTTCGGCACGGAGCCGTGTTTTTTCCTCCTTTTCGAGCACTAAGACTCACCCGTTGGTTGTCTGAACCGCTTCACCAAGCGTGAGTCGCCTCGTGTACAGGTGACGAGCGAGGTATCCGTATCCCGGAGGCGTAGGAGTCCCTCGGCTCGGTCGGCCTTGTTGTCCGAGGCTCCTCTGGCTTAGTTAAAGGAACCCCTCGGCCGCTCTTTGATGAACCGAGGCCAGGGGTAGCGGCGTCAACATGAACAGAGGCAGAGTTGGCTCGAAAAGAAGAACCTGGTTGGCCGGAGCCTGGCCGGGTCGTCCGTTAGCGGGACCGACGCCGGAATTGACCAGTCGAGGCCTTGGGTCGTGCTGACGTCCTTGGAGGGCAGCTGGCCGAGGCCCCGGGGTGACCGGCCGAGCCGCCTGCTCGGGCCGGATTGACGTCCTTGGAAGGTGACTGGCCGAGGCCCCGGGGTGACCGGCCGAGCCGCCTGCTCGGGCCGGATTCCCGGAGAAGACCCTGGCGGCGATGGCCCGGGCGTGGTGATGACGTCGTCCTCCAGAGTGGAGATCCTTGGACCGCGTCGCCGTCTGAGGCTAGGTCGGCCCTCGCCGAAGGTGTCGTCGATGCCGAGGGTGCTGCTGCTCCCTTCAGCCGTCAAGATCCGAGCCTGCAGGATCGGATTGTCTTGTAGCATGTGTTTCCCGCGGCCGCCGAGGCCTAAACACACCCTCGCCGTGTTGTAAAGCTGCGTCTTTTTTCCTTTCATTTCGAGTATCTGGACTTTTTTGTCGGCAACAGAAATGTTTGTGCGAGCAAGAATTGCTTCTCGCGGAAGGTGACGAGTGAGGTATCCGTATCCCGGAGGCGTAGGAGTCCCTCGGCTCGGTCGGCCTTGCCGCTTACGCGCACTCTTACCCGTCCATGGGGCTCTGTCACCGACACAGTCGAGAAGGCTCGAAGGATCGCTTCGGCAGAAGAGCTTTCGAACGTGAAGACTTGTTCGGTCCGCAGAATCACTTATCCGAACGTGAGTTACTTATCGCAGAAGGTGATGAGTGAGGTATCCGTATCCCGGAGGCGTAGGAGTCCCTCGGCTCGGTCAGCCTTGGCTGCTTACGTGTACTCCGTCGTTTTCAGGATCCACTTTCGAAGTAGCCAAAAAGCGCGAAAGACATTCTGGCAAAAAAGATCTTTTTTCGAGGAAAATTTCGACGCAGAGGGGTTCCCCCCCCCCTTTTAGCCCCCGAGGGAGGGTCGGGCTTTGCCGAGGCGAGGCCGACCCTTCCTTGATGACTAAACTTTGCGTGGGTGCGAGGTATATGATCAACTTGAAAACATCTTAAGGGTAGAAGCGACGTAGCTGTTGGATGTTCCAGGCGTTGCTGTAGACCTCGCCTTGACTGTTGGCCAGCTTGTATGTTCCGGGCTTCAGAACCTTGGCGATGACGAATGGCCCCTCCCAGGGAGGCGTGAGCTTGTGTCGCCCTCGGGCGTCTTGTCGTAGCCGAACCACCAGGTCGCCCACCTGGAGGTCTCGGGACCGGACCCCTCGGGCGTGGTAGTGTCGCAGGGACTGCTGGTACCGCGCCGAGTGTAGCAAGGCCTGGTCCCGAGCCTCCTCCATCTGGTCCAGCGAGTTTTCTCAGCTGACTTGGTTGCTTTGGTCGATGTAGGCCCTCGTCCTCGGGGAACCATATTCTAGGTCTGTGGGCAAGATGGCTTCGGCCCCATAGACTAGAAAGAACGGCGTGAAGCCCGTGGCCCGGCTCGGCGTTGTCCTCAGACTCCAGACCACCGAGAGGAGTTCCTTCATCCATCGCTTGGCGAACTTGTTGAGGTCGTTGTAGATCCGAGGCTTGAGCCCTTGTAGAATCATGCCGTTGGCACGCTCCACCTGCCCATTCGTCATGGGATGAGCCACGGCAGCCCAGTCCACCCGGATGTGGTGATCCTCGCAGAAGTCCATGAATTTTCTGCCGGTGAACTGGGTGCCGTTGTCGGTGATGATGGAGTTCGGGACCCCGAAGCGATGGATGATGTTGGTGAAGAACGCCATCGCCTGCTCGGACCTGATGCTGTTCAGGGGTCGGACCTCAATCCGCTTGGAGAATTTGTCGATGGCGACCAGCAGGTGCGTGTAGCCCCCGGGTGCCTTCTGCAAGGGGCCGACGAGGTCCAGACCCCACACCCCAAAAGGCCAGGTGATGGGTATCGTCTGCAGAGCCTGAGCGGGCAGGTGGGTCTGCCTCGCGTAGAATTGACACCCTTCGCAGGTGCGGATGATTCTGGTAGCGTCGGCCACCGCCGTCGGCCAGTAGAAGCCTTGCCGGAAAGCGTTCCCGACAAGGGCTCGAGGCGCTGCGTGATGGCCGCAAGCCCCCAAGTGTATCTCTCACAGGAGTTCCTGACCTTCGGCGATGGAGATGCATCGCTGGAGGATGCCTGAGGGGCTGCGGTGGTAGAGCTCCTTCTCATCTCCCAGCAAGACGAACGACTTGGCGCGCCGTGCCACCCGCCGAGCCTCGGCTCGGTCGAGGGGTAGCTCTCCTTGGTGGAGGTATTGTAGGTACGGGGTCTGCCAGTTTCGATTAGGCGCGACCCCGCTTCTCTCCTCCTCGACGTGCAGTGCCTCGCCCTCGGGGGCCGAGGGTACCTCGGACTGAACCGAGGGCGCCTCGGGCCGAGCTGAGGGTGCCTCAGGATGAGCCGAGGGTGCCTCGGGCTGAGCCGAGGGCGCCTCGGACTGAGCCGTGGGTGCCTCGGACTGGGCCGAGGGTACCTCGGGCTCGGACGTGTCGTCGATCTTGACGGAGGGTTGATGCAGGTCTCGGGAGAAGACGTCTGGGGGAACCGTCGTTCACCCCGAGGCTATTTTAGCCAGCTCGTCCGCAGTCTTGTTGTAGCGCCGAGCGATGTGGTTGAGCTCGAGCCCGTAGAACTTGTCTTCCAGGCGCCGAACCTCATCGCAGTAGGCCTCCATCTTCGGGTCGCGGCAATGGGAGTTCTTCATGACTTGGTCGATGACGAGCTACGAGTCACCACGAGCGTCGAGGCGTCGGACCCCTAGCTCGATGGCGATCCGCAACCCGTTGACCAGAGCCTCATATTCGGCCACATTGTTGGACGCCGGGAAGTGGAGGCGTAGCACGTAGCGTAGATGCTTTCCGAGGGGTGAGACGAAGAGTAGGCCTGCGTCGGCCCCTGTCTTCATCAGCGACCCGTCGAAGAACATGGTCCAGAGCTCCGGTTGGATCGGAGCCGTCGGTAGCTGGGTGTCGACCCATTCAGCCACGAAGTCCGCCAAGACCTGGGACTTAATTGCTTTCCGGGGAGCGAACGAGATTGTCTTGCCCATGATCTCCACCGCCCACTTTGCAATCCTACCCGAGGCCTCTCGGCACTGGATGATCTCTCCCAGGGGAAAGGATGACACCATAGTTACCGGATGAGACTCGAAGTAGTGTCGCAGCTTCCGTCGCATTAGGATCACCGCGTACAGCAGCTTCTGAACTTGTGGGTAGCGGATCTTGGTTTCGGACAGTACCTCGCTGACGAAGTAGACTGGCCTCTGAACGGGCAATGCATGCCCCTCTTCTTGCCTCTCGACCACAATCGCGGCGCTAACCACCTGGGTGGTCGCGGCGACGTAGACCAGGAGGGCTTCTCCGGCAGCTAGGGGCACCAAGATAGGCGCCTTTGTGAGGAGCGCCTTCAGGTTCTCGAGGGCTTCCTCGGCCTCAGGGGTCCAAGTGAAGCACTCGGCCTTCCTTAAGAGGCGGTACAGAGGTAGACCTCTTTCGCCGAGGCGTGAGATGAAGCGGCTCAGAGCCGCGAGGCATCCCATGACCCTCTGTACGCCTTTCAAGTCCTTGATGGGCCCCATGCTGGTAATGGCTGCGATCTTCTCTGGGTTGGCTTCGATGCCCCGCTCAGAGACGATGAACCCCAAGAGCATGCCTCGGGGCACCCCGAAGACACACTTTTCGGGACTAAGCTTGACGCCTTTCGCCTTGAGACATCGGAATGTCGTTTCAAGGTCGGAAAGGAGGTCGGAGGCCTTCCTCGTCTTGACTACGATGTCATCGACGTAGGCCTCGACCGTGTGGCCAATGTGTTCATCGAACACATGGTTCATGCACCGCTGGTACGTCGCGCCCGCATTCCTCAAACCGAATGGCATGGTGACATAGCAGTACATGCCGAAGGGTGTGATGAAAGAAGTCGCGAGCTGGACGGACTCTTTCATCTTGATTTGATGATACCCTGAGTAGGCATCGAGGAAAGACAGGGTTTCGCACTCAGCAGTGGAATCCACGATTTGGTCGATGCGAGGCAGAGGGTAGGGAACCTTCGGACATGCTTTGTTGAGACCAGTGTAGTCTACACACATCCGCCATTTCCCCCCTTTCTTTCTCACAAGCACAGGGTTGGCAAGCCATTCGGGATGGAATACCTCTTTGATGAACCCTGCCGCCATTAGCTTGTGAATCTCCTCGCCTATGGCTCTGCGCTTCTCCTCGTCGAATCGGAGCAGCGGCTGCTTGACGTGTCGGGCCCTAGCTCGGATGTCCAGCGAGTGCTCGGCGACATCCCTCAGTATGCCGGGCATGTCCGAGGGACTCCATGCGAAGACATCGGCGTTCGCACGGAGAAAGTCGACGAGCACTGCTTCCTATTTGGGATCGAACCCGGAGCCGATCCGGATCTGCTTGGAGGTGTCGCCGCTGGGGTCGAGGGGGACGGACTTAACCGTCTCTGCTGGCTCAAAGTTGCCGGCGTGACGCTTCACGTCTGGCACCTCCTTAGAGAGGCTCTCCAGGTCGGCGATGAGGGCCTCGGACTCGGCGAGGGCCTCGGCGTACTCCACGCACTCCACGTCGCATTCGAACGCGTGTTTGTACGTAGGGCCGACGGTGATGACCCCGTTGGGGCCCGACATCTTGAGCTTCAGGTAGGTGTAGTTGGGGACGGCCATGAACTTCGTGTAGCATGGCCTCCCCAGCACCGCGTGGTAGGTTCCTCGGAACCCGACCACCTCGAACGTCAGGGTCTCCCTTCAGAAGTTGGAGGGTGTTCCGAAGCAGACGGGAAGGTCGAGCTATCCGAGGGGTTGGACGCGCTTCCCGGGGATGTTCCCATGGAAGGGCGCAGCGCCTGCCTGGACAGAGGACAGATCGACACGCAGGAGCCCGAGGGTCTCGGCGTAGATGATGTTGAGGCTGCTGCCTCCGTCCATGAGGACCTTGGTGAGCCTGACGTCGCCGATGATGGGGTCGACGACGAGCGGGTATTTCCCCGGGCTCGGCACATGGTCGGGGTGATCGTCTCGGTCGAAGGTGATGGGCTTGTCGGACCAGTCTAGATAGACTGGCGCCGCCACCTTCACCGAGCAGACCTCCCGGCGCTCTTGCTTGCGGTGCCGAGCCGAGGTGTTCGCCGCTTGCCCACCATAGATCATGAAGCAGTCGCGGACCTCGGGGAACTCTCCTGCCTGGTGATCTTCCTTCTTGTCGTCGTCGCGGGCCTTGCCACCCTCCGCGGGTGGCCCGGCCCTGTGGAAGTGGCGCCGAAGCATGACGCACTCCTCAAGGGTGTGCTTGACGGGTCCCTGGTGATAGGGGCACAGCTCCTTGAGCATCTTGTCGAAGAGGTTGGCATCTCCGGGGGGCTTCCGAGGGTTCTTGTACTCGGCGGCGGCGACAAGGTCCGCGTCGGCGGCGTCGCGTTTCGCTTGCGACTTCTTCTTGCCCTTCTTCTTGGCGCCGCGCTGAGTTGACGCCTCAGGAGTACCTTCCGATGGGCGGCCCTGGGGCTGCTTGTCCTTTCGGAAGATAGCCTCGACCGCCTCCTGGCCGGAGGCAAACTTGGTGGCGATGTCCATCAGCTTGCTCGCCCTGGTGGGGGTCTTGCGGCCCAGCTTGCTCACCAGGTCACGGCAGGTGGTGCCAGCGAGGAACGCGCTGATGACATCCGAGTCGGTGATGTTGGGCAGCTCGGTGCGCTGCTTCGAGAATCGCCGGATGTAGTCTCGGAGAGACTCTCCCGGCTGCTGCCGGCAGCTTCGGAGGTCCCAGGAATTCCTGGGGCGCACATACGTGCCCTGGAAATTGTCGGTGAAAGCTTGGACTAGGTCGTCCCAGTTGGAGATCTGCCCCGGAGGCAGGTGCTCCAACCAGGCGCGAGCGGAGTCGGAGAGAAACAGGGGGAGGTTGCGGATGATGAGGTTCTCATCGTCCGTTCCACCCAGTTGGCAGGCCAGACGGTAGTCGGCGAGCCACAGTTCCGGTCTCGTCTCCCCCGAGTACTTTGTGATAGTAGTCGGGGGTCGGAACCGGGTCGGGAACGGCGCCCATCGGATGGCTCGGCTGAAGGCTTACGAACCGGGTGGTTCGAGCGAGGGACTCCGATCCTCCCCGATGTCGTAGCGTCCCCCACGCCTAGGGTGGTAGCCTCGGCGCACCCTCTCATCGAGGTGGGCCCGACGGTCGCGGTGATGGTGCTCGTTGCCGAGGCGACCCGGGGCCGCAGGCGCGGTGTTGCGCGTGCGCCCGGTGTAGACCGAGGCTTCCCGCATGAATCGGGAAGTCACAGCATGAGGTTCCGAGGGGTACCCCTGCCTTCGAGAGGCAGAGCTCTCGGCCCGTCGGACCGCGGCGCCTTCCAGGAGATTCTTGAGCTCTCCCTGGATTCGCCGCCCCTCGGTGGTTGATGGCTCTAGCATCGCGCGAAGAAGCATTGCTGCTACCGCCAGGTTCTGGCCGACCCCACTGGATGCGGGTGGTGGCCTGAGCCTGACGTCGTCGGCGATGCGGTGCTGGAAGCCGTGGGGTAGATGACGTATTTCACCGGCGGAGGTTGGCCCGCCCATGCCTGCCCGACGTCCCGACGGATCGGCTCAAGCGCTCCTGCTCCCTCGTCGAGCCTGGCCTGCACCCCGCGGATTTGCTCGAGCTGTGGGTCATGACCCCCCACCTGAACGGGGACCACAGCTAGCTCCCGTGGGATGTCAACGCGAGGCACCGGCCTAGGGAGGTCACCGTCCTCCGGCATGCCGAGATGGTTGCCTTCGGGGGGACCCCCTAGATCGACGTGGAAGCATTCGCGACTTGGGCCGCGGTCCTCGTCGCCGAGGCTACGGCTACCGTCAGAACAGTCGGAAAGGCAGTAATCGCATGCGGTCATGAAGTCTCGCATGGCACTGGGGTTGCCAAGTCCAGAGAAATCCCAACAGATGCTGGGTTCGTCGTCTTCCTCGGACCCAGAGGGCCCGTAGGTCGAGACGTCCGTCAGCCGGTCCCAAGGTGACCGCACACGAAACCCCAGAGGGTCTGGATTTGCCTCTACGAGAGCGCCCGCCAAAGCGAAGTCGCTAGACGGGTTGAGGTTGAATCCGAAAGACGCGGGATGGGAATCGATCGGTACCTTTTGGTCGACGGGCGGCGATAAGGTCGCGTCGGGTACTGACTGCGCCGTCGTCTCAGGTACGAGGGTGACGTCCAGCAAGCTTTTCGCGAGCGTGCTGGCGTCGTCCGCTTGCTCGGGATTGGCGTGTCGCGGGGAGACGGCGCTCGCCTTCGTCTCAAACGCGAGGTCGACGCCCGGTGCGCCCCCCCGCTGGTGTGCCGGGGCCGTCGACTCGCTCGACAGCCGACGAGGCGCTGTCTCCTGCTTGGCCTTGGTTGCCCCGCCCCCTCCTCCATCGGCGGGGGAGAGGACGGGGTGAGCTCGAAAGTTGCTCTTCCACCATGCGGGGAAGACGTCACCGATTCCGCCGCCGGCAGGCGGGCTGTCGGCCGCCACTGTTGTTGTCGCACGGCGGTGGAAGGAGTACCATGTCGTAGCTGCCGTCGAGGGACATGAACTCAAGACTCCTGAAACGGAGCACCGTCCCGGGTTGGAGAGGTTCCTGGAGACTGCCCATCTGGAGCTTGACGGGAAGCTGTTCGTCAACACGCAGCAGGCCCCTACCTGGCGCGCCAACTGTCGGCGTTCCGAGACTGGGGGGTCCCTGAGCCGATGAGTGAATGTCGCCGCGTGCCCCAGCCCAGATGGGTCGAGCGCGAGGGTGAGCGTGAAGGGGGGAGAGCGAGGCGGCCGGAGACCGGCGTGAAAGAGGTGGGAATCCCGCGGCCTTCGTGTTCGTCCCGCGCCTAGGTCGGGTGCGCTTGCAGTACGGGGTTACAAGCGTCCACACGGGAGAGGGAGCGAGCGGCTCCAAGCGAGCGCCTGTTCTCGTCCTCGTCCCCGCGCGGCCAACCTTCTCTAAGAGGGCCCTGGTCCTCCCTTTTATAGGCGTAAGGAGAGGATCCAGGTGTACAATGGGGGGTGTAGCAGAGTGCTACGTGTCTAGCGGAGGTGAGCTAGCGCCCTAGGTACATGCCATTGTGGCAGCCGGAGAGATCTTGGCACCCAGCTGGTGTGATGTCGTGGCCGTCGGAGGAGCGATGGAGCTTGGCGGAGGGACAGCTATCGAAGCGGTTGAGTCCTTGCTGACGTCCTCTTGCTTTCGTAAGGGGGCTGAGAGCCGCCGTCGTCACAGAGCATGCGGGGCGCCATCATTGCCTATCTGGCGGAGCAAGCCAGATGGGACGCCGGTCTTGTTCTCTGCGGCCCGAGTCAGCTCGGGGTAGGGTGATGATGGTGCCTCCTGTTGACGTGGCTAGTCTGCGCCCTAGGTTGGGCGATGTGGAAGCTCCTCCGAAGCCGAGGTCGAGTCCGAGCCCCCGGGTCGGGCGAGGCGGAGATTGCCGGCTGGTGCCGGGGCGGAGTCCGAGCCCTGGGGTCGGGCGAAGCGGAGTTCGTCGTCTTCTGGGGCCGAGCCCAAGTCCGAGCCCTGGGTCGGGCGAGGCGGAGATCGTCGTCTTCTGGGGCCGAGCCCTAGGTCGGGCGAGGCGGAGATCGTCGTCTTCTGGGGCCGAGCCCAAGTCCGAGCCCTGGGTCGGGCGGAGTTCGCCGTCTTCCGGGACTTAGCCCGAGTCCGAGCCCTGGGTCGGGCGGAGTTCGCCGTCTTCCGGGACTTAGCCCGAGTCCGAGCCCTGGGTCGGGCGGAGCGGAGTTCGCCGTCTTCCGGGACTTAGCCCGAGTCCGAGCCCTGGGTCGGGCGAAGCGGAGTTCGCCGTCTTCCGGGACTTAGCCCGAGTCCAAGCCCTGGGTCGGGCGAAGCGGAGCTTCCTATGGTGCCTCCGGCAGGGCCTGACTGCCTGTCAGTCTTACTCTGTCAAGTGGCGCTGCAGTCGGAGTGGCGCAGGCGGCGCTGTCCTTCTGTCAGGCCGGTCAGTGGAGCGGCGAAGTGACGGCGGTCACTTCGGCTCTGCCGGCTGGGGGGGCGTGTCAGGATAAGGGTGTCAGGCCACCTTTGCATTAAATGCTCCTGCGACTTGGTCGGTCGGTGCGGCGATTTGGTCAGGGTTGCTTCTTAGCGAAGGCAGGGCCTCGGGCGAGCCGGGAATATGTTCGTCGCTGAAGGGGGGCCTCGGGCGAGACGGAAATCCTCCGGGGTCGGCTGCCCTTGTCCGAGGCTAGGCTCGGGCGAGGCGTGATCGTGTCCCTCGAATGGACTGATCCCTGACTTAATCGCACCCATCAGGCCTTTGCAGCTTTGTGCTGATGGGGGTTACCAGCTGAGAATTAGGAGCCTTGAGGGTACCCCTAATTATGGTCCTCGACAACCCGCGCCAATGGACTTAGCTTGACAGGCAAAGATTCAGTCATTACCTTCATAATCTCTTCCACTTCGACAGCAGAAGGTGTCGCAGGAGTTTCCTCCTCCTGGCCCGACGTCTTGGGTTTTGGAGATGCAGGTTTTGGAGATGTACCTTTTCTTTTCCTTGAAACAGCTACCCTCGGTTTTTCAGACATTTCTTTTTCCTTTCTGGCCAACTTGATGCTTTCTTTGTCCAGGGCGCTAGCAATCCTCTTTCTCTTCGGGCCTTCGGCATCTCCGCCCAGTTGCTCGTAATCAGGGTAATCAAAATTCAAAGCATCTAGCACACGATTCAATCTTCGCTTCGGACGAGTGCCGAAGGCTGCAGTCATCAACTGATCTTCTTTCTTAGAGTAATTTCCGAGGATATTGTTGCACATAATCTCGATTGAGTCCAGCCACTCTTGGCAGGGTTTTTTAAAGTGTTTTTTAAACTTGTAGTAATACGGCAATCGAACAAATTCTCCCTTTTTCTTTTCTCCCTCCAGCTTTGGCATTTCCCAATCCCTCATTGTTGGAAACACTTTAAAAGCCAGAAATTCCTACACCAAATCTCTAGTGCCAATGTGATCTGAAATCACGCGAAATTCAGCCAAAGCAATTTGGCTCGGGCTTCCACTTATCATGTTGCATCGGGGCCTCGTTTCTCCGAAGGTTAGCTCTAGTGGACTCTGGACCAATTTATCTTCATCTTTATCAACTTTAACATAAAACCACTCAGACTTCCATCCGGCTGGCCATTTCCTTCGGTAGCTTATCACTGGAAACTTCGAAGTTTTACGATAAGCAAAGTTGTAACATCCAAAATTCTCATGAAGACCATCTCCTCTGGCTTTAGTCTGATAGTGTAGTTCATGGACTCGACAGAAACCTTCACCGAACGGTTCTACTCCCTGGCTACGAAGGGCCCAAATATAAACACTTAATCTAACAATAGCGTTAGGGGTCAGCTGATGAAGGTAAACCCCAAACTTCTTCACCACATCAGCAATCATTCCATTCAAAGGAAATCTTAATCCTGCTTTAAAGAAGCTTTTGAACACAACCACTTCATTCTTTTCCGGCTTCGGAGTAATCTCCTCTCCGCCAAAACGAACCAGCTCCTTTTTTGTTTCACTAAAGTAGCCCAGCTTCACCATTTTTTGAAGATCAGCTTCAGAGATGGTGGACTTTCCAAAGTCCAAATGACTAGGTTTTCTTGGCATCCCGCAGTTGTACTCATCTTCGGAACCAACTTCTTCAACATCAGCTTGCGTTGCTTCGGCAGCAGGTGTGCCTTCTGATGGAGCCAGCCCGGAACGCCTCATCGCTTCAGAAATCGGAACAGTTTCAACGGCTTTGGTCTCGTCTTCACCACGCTCAACCCTAGCAGTGGAGCGTATTCTGGCCATTTGATTTTAAATTTTCTTGAAAAAAAAATTCTTTGGAAGTCAATAACCTTTTTTCCGAAGCTATCCTCGTGACGAAGCACACACCAAACTGGAACTTCGTTTGAATGCGAAAATCAAGCTTCGGCTATGATTAAATTTGTAACACCCGGTTTTAAGGAACAAAGCCGGGTGCATCTCATACATGCGCCAAAGAAGACAACATATATAATAACAGAGTGTATAGAGATAAATGTCATGAACATCAGAGTAATTATTACATAGCGGAAGACTTATTACAAAGTAAAAGAATAAATATAAAACGAACTAAGGGTCGTCGGCGCCAATGTCAACTGAGAAACGCCACCTAGATCAGATCAAACTCCTCGCCTTAAGGCTCCTCCTGAACCACCTGCTCTTCTCCTGTGGGGGGGTGTGAGACAGCAAGAGTGAGCTCACATACGTTCATAGCTCAACAAGTCGTGGGGAATAATGTGACATGAACTCGCCAAAGGTGGGAGTTCATGAAGTGTAAGGCTGATCAATGAATAAAGGCTGAAGCTGAGCATTGCTTTTATAAGTTGGTCAAAATTTTATTAGCAATTACTACGTGTAAGTAAATACCAAACCTTAATAATAATAAAGAACAGTAATAGTAAAATAATCCCAAATGCGATGCAAATGTCAAGTTAAATTTAAGTTCCATAATTAATCATGTGAGGGTCCGAGCCGCTCTTGACCGTGAGCACGGCTAGTATACTAGTTTTACACTCTGCAGAGGTTGCGCATCTTTACCCACAAGTCATGTTACCCATCTGCCAAGAGACGGCCAATCCCATACACCTCTACCGAGGAGGCGAGGCAGGGTAACACTACGAGGCCTTTACAAAGTTCCACTAGCTTCAGAAATCCCACTACAGTTTATAGGAAGCTCCAGTGCAGGGTTCTTGCCTGACCGCCATCGCAGCAAAATCAACCCAAGGACCTCCCTACACTGACCACTCCCCTACTGCCCTTGCCCCTTTCGGGTAAGGAAGACCTCCACTAGCTTTCCTAGTTAATCAGCCAAGAGCGTCCCATTAAACCCTTGTGGTAGCACTGTTTTCCCGGGTGGTCGCTCCATGTTCCCATTAATTTAATGATCTTAACATGAACAGTAATAATAACAAGATAATAACAGGATAATCATGAGTAGTGTATCTCCATACCCAATCCACATAAAGCAATAGCAAGTACTACCCAAAAATATTTCAGGGGTGAACAAGGTATAGAGGTAATCAAAACTGGGGTAACATAAAGGATCCCATCAAAATTAACCTATGCAGATCATTAAAATTAATAAGAACATGGCTGGGAAAAGTAAGTGATCAAGGGAACAACTTGCCTTCAACGAGCTCCTGCTCATCTACTTCTACTTGTTGAACCTCAGAATTCACAGTGGCTTGCTCGTCTACTCACATCAACACAATACATACATAGTATATCATAAATTAACATCACATCAAACATCTAAATAAAATATACAGTAAAAATCTACACATTAAAATGAGATCATTGGAACTGGAATCACTAAATTTGGAGTTATAGATTTCGAGTTATGAATTTCCTAAGGTTTAATGTGCTTGAAATAGGGTTAAATGATAAATAAATTTTCTAACAGAGTTCATGTCAAAACAGTGACTCTAAGTGTTAGAGAATAATATTACAAAATTTTAGAAACTGGAATGGCTCAATTTGGACTAAAAATGGATTTTCTACGATTTATACAAGTTCTAGGGTTTATTTTCATATAAAAATCCAATTTCTAATTCATTTAATCGATTTAAAACAGTTCTGGATCGGGCCTCATTTTCTGTGAAGCGCAGGGGCTACGGGGTAAAACTCCTAAGACTCAGGAAACAGTGGAGAGGACGCCGGGTTGAATACTTAAAACTATAGGGTCTCTTTAGTAAAGTTGACCCGCGAAGGGGTATGGCTAGATACTGGCCGTCCGATTAGGCGTGGACGCGCGAGATTAGATCGGCCCTGGATAAAACCTAGCTTTCACTCACCACCGTAGGATCCATGATCGACGACCGAGAGTCGCCCGCGACATCGATTCACTTCTAACCGCTCAATCACGGATCTACGGTCCAGATTTTAAAAAGTTAGGATTCCCCTGAGACCGACCGATCGCGATCCAACGGATCCGATCCCTCGCGCGAAGCGTTACCCATGCTTCTAATCAGGGCCACTCCTTTTGTATCCAACGGCGCGTATTCCCCGATTACACCACGCCAGCCGAGCGGCGGCGCACCCGCCGCGGACGGCGGCGCCATTGCCGGCGAAAACGAACCCTGAGCTCCCGTGCCCGAAACCCAAATCCCCAAGGTGCTACACTATCGCAGGGAACTGGTGGACAGGATGTAGGGTTTACTCACCGGTATTGGAGCGCGGACGATTCTGGCCGCGGTGCAGTGCGATACCCGCGACGGCCAAGAGCTCCGGTGAGCAATTAAGGGGCGCTCGGTGGACGATTCCGCCCGCAAACTCCACGGATGGTTTCGCACAAGCTCGGTGCAGACCCACAACCCCCAGAAGTTCCAGGCAGCGGTGAATGGATGGGAAGGCACGACGGCGCCGCACTTCGCTTCTCTCGGTGAAATGGCGACGCTGGGAATTAGGGCGGTTGTGGCGCTGTGGAACGGAGATTAGGTGGCGGCGGCTCGTCTTTTATGGTCGCGATATGGTGCCCAGGTCCCCGCAACGGAGCCCCAAGTCCGCGCCCCAGAATACCGCGGCGTCTGGTCAGAGCGGGTCCGAATTCGTCACGAGGAGGAAGAATGTGCAGCTCTCGCACGGTGTATGACAGCGCGGACCCGCGCGTCAGTGGAACGGAGGTGAACGCGCGCGAGCAAGCGACTGGCTAGTGGACCCCGCAGGTCAGCGCAACGCTGAAGTCGGGCTGTGCGGGAGTGTTTCTCTGGGTGGGCCGATTTCGTAGGATTCAGCCCAATTTGGGTTTCTTCTTCTCTTTTTTTCTATCTTCTTTTCTTTTCTTTTCTCTCTCCATTTCAAGGATTAATTTGAACTCAAATTCGAATTTGTGCCAAATTCTCTCTATTATTGTTGTGAAGTTAAAAATACCAATCTTAGAAATGTAAATATATTATTTTTATTTTATATCATTCCTCTTCTTCTTATTTTCAAAAACCCTAATTTTAATTTAGGGTTTGATTTAACTCCTAGTATTTATTAATTTATTATCATTAACATTATTATTCTATTTAATGCACAAACATAGAAACTCCAACATGATGCATGTATTATTTTTATTTTTGAATCTTTTGTTTTGATTAATCCCTAAATTTTGAGTATGCTTTTTTTATGATGCAAATGAGGCACATCAAATGAGGAGATCTCTCTATCATTCTTGGTATAAAATTTTGAGTATTACAAATCCTACCCCCCTTAAAAATAATCTCGTCCTCGAGATCTAGGAAGATCTAGGGAAAAGGTGAGGAAAATCTATACGAAGCTCTTCTTCTCTTTCCCACGTTGCTTCATCTTCACCGTGGTGACTCCATTGAACTTTGCACATCTTTATAACCTTATTCCTTGTGACTCGAGTCAAAGTATCCAAAATCTTGATGGGGTACTCAGTATAAGTTAGATCCTCTTGAACACTAAGGTCCTCCATTGGTAATTGTTCCTCAGGTACCCTGAGACATTTCTTCAGCTGAGATACATGAAATACATCATGAACCTCCGCAAGATGGTCCGGTAACTCCAATTGATATGCAACTTCTCCCACTCGCTTTAAGATTAAGAAGGGTCCAATAAAGCGAGGGGACAACTTTCCTTTGACTTTGAATCTTCTCATACCACGGAGTGGTGACACCTTCAAATAGACATAATCTCCCTCTTTAAACTCAAGCAGTCTTCTCCGGGTATCAGCATAACTTTTCTGCCTGGACTGTGCAGTCCTCAAATTCTCCCTTATTTGCTGAACTTGTTCCTCTGCTTCTTGTATAATCTCTGGCCCAAACAACTGCCTTTCACCAGTTTGATCCCAATACAATGGGGTCCTGCACTTTCTGCCATACAAAGCTTCAAACGGTGACATCTTCAAACTGGCCTGATAGCTATTATTATAAGAGAACTCTGCATACGGTAGACTCTTATCCCAACTACCACCATGCTTAAGGGCACAAGCTCTTAACATATCTTCTAACACTTGGTTAGTCCTCTCTGTCTGTCCATCAGTCTGGGGATGGTAAGCCAAACTAAAGTTCAATCTGGTATCCAAGGACTCGTGTAACTTCTTCCAATACCGAGAGGTAAACTGTGATCCCCGGTCTGACACAATCTTCTTTGGCACACCATGTAGGCATACAATCCGTGCCATATACAACTCTGCCAACTTGGCTCCTGAATACGTGGTCTTCACTGGAATGAAGTGGGCTACTTTAGTTAGCCTGTCCACAATCACCCATATAGAATCATATCCAGCAGACGTGCGGGGTAATCCAACAATGAAGTCCATGCCAATCTCTTCCCATTTCCACTCAGGTATCTTCAGTGGGTGCAGTAGTCCGGCTGGCCTCTGGTGTTCAGCCTTATCTCTTTGGCATACATCGCACATAGCCACATGTGCAGCCACATCTCTCTTTAGTCCATACCACCAATACTTTTGCTTCAAATCCTGATACATCTTAGTACTTCCAGGATGGATAGAATAAATTGAGTCTTGTGCTTCCTTCAATATAGTTTCCCGAAGAATATCAATATCGGGAACACAGATCCGATTCTTGAACCATATCGTGCCTTGCTCATCCTCTATGAATTTCGGGCCTCTACCCTCTGTTATCAGATCCTTGATCTCCTGGATTTTGGCATCACCAATCTGTCCTTTGCGGATTTCTTGCTCCAAGGTGGGTTCCAATTCTATGGTAATTCCTTCCGTATGTGTAACAATTCTCAGGTTGAGTCTCTCAAAATCTTTTGCTAATTCATCAGGTAGCTGGACAACGAAAGCAGAGTGAACATGCTCCTTCCGACTCAAGGCATCTGCAACCAAATTTGCCTTGCCTGGGTGGTAATGAATCTCCAAATCATAATCCTTAATAAGCTCCAACCAACGACGTTGCCTAAGGTTGAGATCCTTCTGAGTGAATATGTACTTCAAGCTCTTATGATCCGTGTATACTTGGCACTTAGTTCCTATAATGTAGTGTCTCCAAATCTTAAGTGCATGCACAACGGCAGCCAGCTCCAAGTCATGAGTGGGGTAGTTCAATTCATGTTTCCGCAACTGACGAGATGCATAGGCAATCACATGACCTTCTTGCATAAGCACACATCCCAATCCTTGGCCACATGCATCACAATAAATATCAAAACCCTTCTGCAGATCTGGCATAACCAATACTGGTGGTGACATCAATCTCTCCTTCAATTGATCAAAACTATCTTGGCACTTCTCATCCCACTTAAACTCTCTTCCTTTCTCCAGAAGTGAGGTCATTGATTTAGCAATCTTAGAAAATCCTTCAATAAATCTCCGATAGTATCCTGCAAGTCCCAAGAAACTCCGGATCTCAGTAACTATAGTGGGTATGCTCCACACCACTATCTCCTTAACTTTAGCAGGATCCACTGGTATCCCTCCATTAGAAATGATATGTCCAAGAAATGGCACCTCGTCAATCCAAAACTCGCATTTGCTAAACTTGGCGTAGAGTTGATGATCTCATAGCTTCTTGTAGCACCAATCTCAGATGTTTCTCATGATCACTATCACTCTTGGAATAAATAAGAATATCGTCGATGAAAACCACGACGAATGTCACACACGGTTTTGGAAGGCAAACCAAGTGCGAACTATGTACGTGCCAGGATCAGAACTCACGTACACAGCGATTACATAAATGAACATCAATGCACATTGCTCGAATAATAACTTAAAAGAGTATGAACTTATTACATCACAGAGTCATAGACATCCACATAGTCATCGACTTAACAGTTAAATCAAAGTGCTAGCGAAACGCAGTAAAGATAAGGCCTTCACAGGCAGCTGACTGGGGGTTGCCGCCAACCCACACCTAGAACTCGTCGTAGTCTTGGAACTCCTGGAAGTCTCCTTCCACGACTTCGCCTTCTCCGGAGCAGTGGTTACAATGCGGACAACCTGGTGTTTTGTGGTAAAGCAAGGATGAGTACACATCAACGTACTCAGCAAATGTCCCGTTTGGCTGAAGTGGACTAGCTTTATGTGGGGTTAGGCTCAAGCAGTTGCTTTTAGTTGGTCAGGTATTTATCATTAGTAGAAGCCAGATTTTAGCATTAACCAACCCATGAACCATTTCCTCATCGAGGAACAACATCATCATATTCGAACCAAAACCATAACATAATCCCTGTATCTCGAACCATCTGTATCTCTAATCAAAGAGGATCCCAAGGCTGCTCTTAACCGTGAGCACGGCTGATATATCAGTTTCACTACCCTCTGCAGAGGTCGCACACTTTACCCATGAGTCATGATTCCCTTTCTGCCCGGGGAGAGCTAATCCCCATTAACCACTACCTAGGTGGTCCGGCAGGGCATCACTACGTAGCTTTTACAAAGATTCCCTAGAGATCATAGCTGCCCGTTAGGTTTCTCCAGTTTGATAAACACAGTACCCCTCCCCGCAGGAGAGTGACTAACAAAAGCAAAACGAAAGAACCTCGGCACTCAGCCTCGGCAGAGCAAGCACTGTGCCTGGACCCCATTGACGGCACGACGGCGAAGCAACTACACCTCTAGTTCGTCTAATTAATTAGCTAAGGGCGTCCCATTTCACCCTCATGGTTGCACTGTTATCCCGAGTGGTCTTTCAACGAACAGGTCCTTACGGAGAGGTACTCAGGAAACAGCCTGAGCCCCCTAGATTATCACAAGCCCATCAACGTAATCAGGATAACAGTATCATAAATATTCACATCATGTTCATTGATTAAGTTAAGGCAGTAGCAGAATGCTAACCATAATAGCCCATAAGGTCATCAAGGATAAAGTAAAGTGTAAAGCTAGTCAATCCTTAGGTTTCAAGTAAGTAATGCGGGGTAGTAAGTTATAAATGAATAGGACATAATGGGTCAGAGGACACTTGCCTTCACCTAATTGTTGATCAGGAACTTCCTCTGCAACTTCCTCGGGAAACACAAACTGCTCGTTGTCTACGTAAAGTAATCATTCACACTATGCACTTGGGAAATAACAAACAAAAACAATATACCAAACATATGCAGCAGAGAGATCACAAGTTCATAATAGAAAAGGGATAGGCACTCTGGTATTCTCTAGGTCTAGGGTAGAGGACTATACAAAAGGACTCATTATCCACTACTCAAGTTTAAGTCAGTGGTGGGATTAAATCATTATCTGGTTTTAAGTTCCTAAACTTAGGTGTTTAAGTCCATAAACTTAAGTGCTCCAACTTTTATTAAAGTCTACCAACTTCTAATTATCTCAAATAAGGTTCCAATAACCTTAATCCTATCCTAATGATTAACCATTAATTGGGACATGGAAACAGCAGGGAAACATTGCTTAAACAGATAGATAATAATATTATGAACATTTTGCAATTTGAAGCACCTAATTTGGAGTTCATATGGCCAAGTTATGAATTTTACAAGTTTAGGGGTTAAAAATATACCCTAAGTACCTATTTTGAATTAAATAAAAGGTCCGAGGACCTAACTGTAAGAAACCAGGGACGGCGGGTTTAAATTCCAGAAAACCGGGGGGCTCTTTAAGAAAACGCGCGGGCGAAGGGGTATCGGACTTCTATGGCCGTTGGATCTCAGGCGGACGGCCAGGATTAGATCCTGCGGGCGGGCGCGCGGGCGCGCGGCGGCCTGGGTGGCTGACAGGTGGGACCGGCAGGCAGCGCGAGCGCGCGGGCGGGCTGACAGGCGGGACCGGCGGGCAGCGCGAGCGCGCGGGCGGGCTGACAGGCGGGACCGGCGGGCAGCGCGAGCGCGCGGGCGGGCTGACAGGCGGGACCCAAACGGCAGGGAGACGGGGTGTGGGGGAAGCTGTAACACCCGGTTTAAAGAAACAAAGCCGGGTGCATCTCATACATGCGCCAAGAAGACAACATATATAATAACAGAGTGTATAGAGATAAATGTCATAAAACATCAGAGTATTTATTACATAGCGGAAGACTTATTACAAAATAAAGTAATAACGATAAAACAAACTAAGGATCGTCGGCGCCAATGTCGACTGAGAAACGCCACCTAGATCAGATCGAACTCCTCAGTGTTAGGCAGCTCCTCCTGAACCACCTGCTCTTCTCCTGTGGGGGGGGTGTGAGACAGCAAGAGTGAGCTCACATACGATCATAGCTCAACAAGTCGTGGGGAATAATGTGACATGAACTCACCAAAGGTGGGAGTTCATGAAGTGTAAGGCTGATCAATGAAATAAAGGCTGAAGCTGAGCATTGCTTTTATAAGTTGGTCAAAATTTTATTAGCAATTACTAAGTGTAAATGAGTACCAAACCATTAAAGTAATAAGTAAAAGTAATAACAAAATAATCCCAAATGCAATGAAATGACAGGTTAAGTTTAAGTTCCATAATTTAATCATGTGAGTGTCCGAGCCGCTCATGACCGTGAGCACGGCTAGTATACCAGTTTTACACTCTGCAGAGGTTGCGCATCTTTACCCACAAGTCGTGTTACCCATTTGCCACAGAGTTGATCAGACTCCATACACCTCTACCTAGGAAGCGAGGCAGGGTACCACTACGAGGCCTTTACAAAGTTCCACTAGCTTCAGACTACCCGCTACAGTTTATGGGAAGATCCAGTAAAGGGTTCCTGGCTGATAGCCATCCCAGCAAAATCAACCAGGGACCTCCCCGCACTGACCTCTCCCCTACTGCCCTTGCCCCTTTCGGGTAAGGTAGCCCTCCCCTAGCTTTCCTAGTTAATCAGCCAAGGGCGTCCCATTCCACCCTTGTGGTAGCACTGTTTTCCCGGGTGGTTCTCCATGTTCCCATTAACATAATGATCTTAACATGAACAATAAAGAATAACACAGATAATAAAAGTATAACAATAAGTGATGAATATCTCTATACCCAAATCCACATAAAGCAATAGCATGTACTACCCAAAACTTTAGTAGTAAAACCAGTGGTGAAGCAAGGTATAAAGATAATCAAATCTAGGGTATCCTATTGGGTCCCAGCAAAATTATCCTATGCAGATCATTATGAATAATAAGAACATGAATGGGTAAAAGAAGTGATCAAGGGCACAACTTGCCTTCAACGAGCTCCTGCTCAGCTGTCTCAACTTGTTGAAGCTCAGGTTCCACAGTGGGTTGCTCGTCTACTCGCATCAATACAATACATACATGGCATAACATAAATTAACATCACATCAAACATGCAAATAGAATATACAGTAATAAACTAGACATTAAAATAAGATTACAGGAACTGGAATCATCAAATTTGGAGTTATATATTTTAAGTTATGAATTTTCTAATGTTTTATGCATTTAATACAAGATTAAGTGAAAGAATAATTTTAATGTGTTTGTCATGTCAGAACAGAGGCACTAATGGGTAGACAATAATTTTATGAAAATTTAGGAACTGGAATGGTCTAATTTGGAGTTCATATGCATTTATTATGAATTAAACAAGTTTTAATCATTTATTTTTGCACTAAAAATTAATTTCTGATATTAATTCCTGATTTTTAAAGCTCTCTGGATCGGGCCTCATTTTCTGTTAAACACAGGGGGTTTTGGGTAAGAATTTCTAAGACTCAGAAAATCCTGGCGTGGACGGCGGGTTGGTTTTCTAGAAACATAAGGGGCAATCTGCAAAGTGCGCAACCCGAAGGGGTATCAACCAGTCCTGGCCGCCCGATCATCATCTAACGGCTGATATTAGATCCCACCCGCGCTGGGTCGGTATGCAACGATGACCCTCGGATCGGAGATCGACGGTCGAGGGTGTACCACGCCTATGACTTAGCCTAGCCCTCAGATCAAAAACTTGCGGCGACGATTTTATTCCCGAAGCGGTACGCGAGCTTCTAATCACAGCCCTCCGTCATCAGATCAACGGACACGGCGCATCCGCACCCCTGATCTAATCCTGGCCCTACATCTAGATCCAACGGCGCACGAACCGTCGTCCACCTTCGTTCCCGGGGCAGACGCCGCGCCCTCCCTGGAACTCTCTCTCTCTCTCTCCGATGAACCACCGACGAGCTACCCGGCCCTCGCAAGCCCTCCCACGACACCGCCGGTCCCCAGCGGTGCATTGGCCCCGGTCCGCTCCCAAAATCCGATGCACACACAATGTCGCAGAGGGAGAAGCACTCACCAGCGATAACGCCGATATGGATTGCCCGCCGCCGAGGTTGATGCCGACCCGGCGTGACTCGCTTCGTGGCACCGCGGCAAACTCCCGACGACCACCCGGTGGTTTGGACGGCAGTGGAGGCGACGATGAGTTGGATCCCGCTCACCACGACGAGCGCGACGGAAGCGACCCGACGGCACGCGCGTGAGTATAAGCACCGTCGATCAACCGAGACGCCGAAACTAGGGGCTGGCTGCGACGTTGACTGGAGGAGCGGGGAGCACCACGGCGGCTTTTGTTGACGCGAGGTGGGGCGAGAGGTTCGGCCTCAGCTTTATGAAGGGAGCGACCGGTCGTCGGGCTCCGTTCATCGCGCGCGCTAGCAGCGGGAGGCCGTTTCGGCCGGTTGGGGAAGACGCTGACGAGGACGGCCCACGGTGCAGCGTAACCCGGTCACGACCAGGGCGCGGAAGGCGGCTGGCCAGTGGCCCCGGCCTGTCGGCGCCACATGGAGGTGGTAATGGGCTGCGTGGATGAAATTCTTAGATGGGCCAGATTCGGGTACAAGGCCCAGTTAGGTAAAGTTTTCTTTATTCTTTTCTTTTTCCATTTTCCTTTCTCCATTTTCACATCTAATTTGAGTTCAAGTTTAAATTCAAACTTTGTGAATAACTTGTCCTCAGTTTGAAATGTATAATTTAATAACATAAGTGTGAAGAGTGTTTATTCACATATTTATTTTATTTTATGTAGTATTTTTCTTAGTTCTTCCCTTCTCTTAATCCAAACCCTAATTTTCAAATTTAGGGTTTTAATTCTACTTCTAGCAATTCTTATATTATTATCTTTTAACATTATTGTTTTATTTTATTTAATGCACAAACAATCAAACTCCAACATGATGCAAATTTTTATCAATTGTTTGAATTAAACTAAAAATTTTTTGTATATGCTCTTTTCATGATGCGAATGAGACATACAAAATTGAGAACAACTCTCTCTATTATTCTTGGTATACAACTTGGAGTATTACAAATCCTACCCCCCTTAAAAATAATCTCGTCCTCGAGATTTAGGAAGGACTAGGGAAAAGATGGGGAAAATCTATGCGAAGTTCTTCTTCTCTTTCCCAAGTTGCTTCATCTTCACCATGGTGGCTCCATTGAACTCTGCACATCTTTATCACTTTGTTTCTTGTAACTCGAGTCAAAGTGTCCAAAATCTTGATAGGGTACTCCGCATAAGTCAGATCCTCTTGAACACTAAGGTCCTCCAGTGGTAGCTGCTCCTCAGGTACCCTGAGGCACTTCTTTAGCTGAGATACATGAAACACATCATGTACATCTGACAGATGATCGGGTAACTCCAGTTGATACGCAACTTCGCCCACTCGCTTTAAGATCAAAAAGGGTCCAATAAAGCGAGGGGACAACTTCCCTTTAACTTTAAATCTCCTCATACCACGAAGTGGTGACACTTTCAAGTAGACATGATCACCCTCCTTAAACTCCAGGAGTCTTCTCCTATTATCAGCATAGCTCTTTTGTCTGGACTGCGCAATTCTCAAATTTTCTCTTATTATTCGAACTTGTTCTTCTGCCTCTTGAATAAGTTCAGGCCCAAAGAACTGTCTTTCTCCAGTCTGATCCCAATATAGTGGAGTCCTGCATTTCCTGCCATACAAAGCCTCAAATGGTGACATCTTCAAACTGGCCTGGTAGCTATTATTATAAGAAAACTCAGCATAGGGTAAGCTCTTCTCCCAACTGCCACCATGTTTAAGAGCACAAGCTCTTAACATATCCTCCAGCACTTGATTGGTTCTCTCTGTCTGTCCATCAGTCTGGGGATGGTAGGCTGAACTAAAATTTAACTTTGTATCCAAACTCTCATGCAACTTCTTCCAAAATCGAGAAGTAAACTGTGATCCTCGATCAGACACGATCTTCTTAGGCACTCCATGTAGACAAACTATCCGAGTCATATACAATTCTGCTAGCTTGGCTCCCGTATAATTAGTCCTCACAGGTATGAAATGAGCCACTTTTGTCAATCTGTCTACAATTACCCAAATAGAGTCATATCCTGCTGGAGTGCGGGGTAGTCCAACAATAAAATCCATACCAATTTCTTCCCATTTCCACTCGGGTATCTTCAATGGGTGCAATAGTCCAGCGGGTCTTTGATGTTCAGCCTTGACTCTTTGACATACATCACACTTAGCCACATGAGCAGCCACATCTCTTTTCAGTCCATACCACCAATACTTTCGCTTCAAGTCTTGATACATCTTAGTGCTTCCAGGGTGGATGGAATAATCAGAATCATGAGCTTCTTTCAATATAGTCTCCCGAAGGCTATCAATCTCCGGAACACATATCCGATCTTTGAACCATATAGTACCTTGCTCATCCTCCGTGAATTCCGGAACTCTTCCTTCAGTAATAAGATCCTTGATCTCTTGAATCTTAGTATCACCAACCTGACCTTTACGAATCTCTTGCTCCAAGGTAGGTTCCAACTCAATGGTAACTCCTTCAGTATGAGTAACAACTCCCAAATTGAGTCTCTCAAAATCTTTTGCTAAATCATCAGGTAGCTGGACAACGAAAGCGGAGTGAACATGCTCCTTCCGACTCAAGGCATCTGCAACCAAATTCGCCTTGCCTGGGTGATAATGAATCTCCAAATCATAATCCTTAATGAGCTCCAACCAATGGCGTTGCCTAAGGTTGAGATCCTTCTGAGTGAATATATACTTCAAACTCTTGTGATCCGTGTATACTTGGCACTTAGTTCCCATGATGTAGTGTCTCCAAATCTTCAATGCATGCACAACTGCAGCCAATTCCAAATCATGGGTGGGGTAGTTCAATTCATGCTTCCTCAACTGACGAGATGCATAGGCAATCACATGTCCATCTTGCATGAGCACACATCCAAGTCCTTGGCCACATGCATCACAATAAATATCAAATCCTTTCTGCAAGTCTGGCATAACCAATACTGGTGGAGACATCAATCTTTCTTTCAATTGATCAAAGCTTTCTTGACACTTCTCATCCCACTTAAATTCTTTTCCTTTCTCCAAAAGCGATGTCATAGGCTTGGCAATCTTGGAGAAACCTTCAATAAATCTCCGATAGTATCCTGCGAGTCCCAAGAAACTCCGAATCTCCGTAACTGTAGTGGGCACTTTCCACTCCATAATCTCCTTCACTTTAGCAGGATCCACTGCTATTCCTCCATTAGAAATATTATGACCAAGGAATGGCACCTTGTCAATCCAAAACTCACACTTGCTAAACTTAGCGTAGAGCTCATTATCTCGCAACTTCTGTAACACCAATCTCAGATGTTGTTCATGATCACTTTCACTCCTAGAATAGATAAGAATATCGTCGATGAATACCACGACGAATCTGTCCAAATACTCCATAAACACTTTGTTCATCAAATTCATGAAGTAAGCTGGTGCATTGGTTAGTCCAAATGACATAACAGTAAACTCATATAATCCATATCGGGTTGAGAAAGCCGTCTTAGGAATATCTGATGGTCTAATCTTCATCTGATGGTATCCCGATCGGAGATCAATCTTTGAGAATACTCTAGCGCCTCGCATCTGATCAAATAAATCCTCAATTCGGGGCAACGGATACTTGTTCTTTACCGTAACATCATTAAGAGATCTATAATCCACACACATCCGTTGCGATCCATCCTTCTTCTGCACAAATAACACCGGTGCTCCCCAAGGTGAGGAACTTGGACGAATATAGCCAGCTTCTTGTAACTCCGTCAACTGCTTCTTCAGTTCCTTCAACTCCTCTACGGACATTCTATATGGCCGTTTAGAAATAGGGGCGGTTCCAGGTAAGAGATCAATAACAAACTCAACTTCTCTATCAGGTGGCATCCCTGGTAACTCCTCTGGAAAGACATCCGGAAAATCTCTAACCACTCGGATGTTGTCACCAACAAACTCCTCAGGCATAAAGAACATTGCACGCATGGATGAGGAGGTTACTGCAATATTGACTTGAAATCTTTCTCCTTTAGTGGTAGTGAGTTCTATGGTACCTCTACCACAAGCTATAACGGCCTTTGCCTTCCTTAGCCATGACATACCAAGGATCAAATCTATACTGCTTGACTCTAATATTATAGCAGTAGCTCCAAATTCTCTACCCATAATGGTTAATGTCAATCTACGTGTCATTTGATTCGCCTCAACAGGCCCTTTAGGTGTAATTACTATCAGGGGTTTTCTCATATTTAGCAGTGGTATTTCATTTGTGTTGGCATATCTAGCAGACATGAATGAATGTGTAGCACCAGAATCGAATAATATTGTTGCAGGAATTGCATTAACATAGAACATACCAATTACGAGGTCCCCTCCATCCGGAGTATCATCAACACTGACTTGATTCACCCTGGCTATAGAATATCCCTTGCCAGGGGTCTGTTGCTTGTTCTGAGCTGGAGTAGTAGCAATCCTCTGTGGGCAGACATTTGCATAATGACCAATCTTCCCACACTTGAAACATTGAGTGCCTGGACTCTGTCCTGCAAACTTCGTCGGGGTGCCCGTGGGAGTAGCCTGTCGAGGAGGTGGAGTCCTCAGTGGTGATTGCTGAACTGGGCGTGGTCCTCCGGGTCGAGTCGGTGTACCCTGTGGTGAACTGTAGCGAGGACGAACACTGCTGCTACCCTGTCCTTGTGAGATAGCCTTTCTCTTCAAATCACCCAGTTGAACACGCTTGTGTTCAATAGCAAGAGCCTTATCCAATAGCCTCTGAAATGATGGAAATGTGTGTGCCACAAGAGCATACTGCAGCGGTCCATTAAGTCCTTCAATAAAATGCTCCTGCTTCCTCTCATCCTCAGCGACTTCCTCCGGAGCATATCTCGACAGCTGAATAAATTTGTCTCTGTACTCGCTGACTGACATGTTGCCTTGCTTCAATGACAGGAACTCCTTCTTCTTGATCTTGATCATACCAGCTGGAATATGATAGTTCCTGAATTGTGTGCCGAACTCTGCCCAAGTGATAGTATCCGCAGCATCATGGGCAGCAGTATAAGAATCCCACCAGTCAGCAGCAGGACCAATCAGACGTCCAGAAGCATATAAAACCTTCTCCCGGTCAGTGCATTGGGCAATATTCAGCATCTTCTCAATTGACTTCAACCAATCATCCGCGTCAAGTGGATCTGGTGAGCTGGCGAAGGTTGGTGGCTTGTGACTCATAAACTCCCGGTGCTTATCACGAGGGGGAACTGGTGGTGGTGGTGGAGGCAATGGCACTTGTTGCTGCTGTTGCTGTTGTTGAAGTTGTTGTTGCAGCTGCTGTTGTTGCGCCCTCCTTTCTTGGCGTATCTCATCTCTCTCCTGGCGCAACTCCTGGCGTATATCTTCTCTTTCTTGACGCATCTCCTGGCGTTCTTGCTGCATCTGGGCACGCATATCAGCCATGGTGTCTGCCATCTGCTGCATCACCGCCATCTGAGCAGCAACCAGTGGGTCAACTCCGCCTGGTGGAGGATTGGGAGGATTCATCCCAGCAGGTTGTGGCTGAGGTTGTCTTCGAGTGTGTTGGTTAGGAGGCAAGTCAATTCCACCACCCCGCCTGGTATTGACCATCTGAGTTAGATACATATGGTAAGAAAGAGCAGTAGACAAGGCAGTAATTACAATCATGTTACTTTGGGGGACTTATTAGCTAAGTAGATTAGCGTGTCACCTACTAAAGCTAATACAATACCTTATAGTGGTACATGCTAAGATGTCCATCTATAATAATTCAATCAATCAAAGAAGCAAATCATACATTGATCATCAGAACAATCAACCAATATTTTTAATAGAGAAAATAGTTTTAATTTTGTCTTAGGCTTCCTATCTCTTAGAAATGTCATAGGGGTAGGGATTCCAAGGTGTGAAATCCATCTTGTCTTAGAATAGAAAAGTTAAGAATGATCAGAGTAGAACAGTAGAAGGTGAGACAGGATCAAGATAAGTGTGGAAAGAATCAGAGTAAGGTGAGTGTAGAATGAATCAGAATGAGATAAGTAGGTAAGGGTTGTCCATTTCTATCTAGGTTTCGTCCTACAGTCAACATTTCCTCTGATACCACTTCTGTAACACCCGGTTTAAAGAAACAAAGCCGGGTGCATCTCATACATGCGCCAAGAAGACAACATATATAATAACAGAGTGTATAGAGATAAATGTCATAAAACATCAGAGTATTTATTACATAGCGGAAGACTTATTACAAAATAAAGTAATAACGATAAAACAAACTAAGGATCGTCGGCGCCAATGTCGACTGAGAAACGCCACCAAGATCAGATCGAACTCCTCAGTGTTAGGCAGCTCCTCCTGAACCACCTGCTCTTCTCCTGTGGGGGGGGTGTGAGACAGCAAGAGTGAGCTCACATACGATCATAGCTCAACAAGTCGTGGGGAATAATGTGACATGAACTCACCAAAGGTGGGAGTTCATGAAGTGTAAGGCTGATCAATGAAATAAAGGCTGAAGCTGAGCATTGCTTTTATAAGTTGGTCAAAATTTTATTAGCAATTACTAAGTGTAAATGAGTACCAAACCATTAAAGTAATAAGTAAAAGTAATAACAAAATAATCCCAAATGCAATGAAATGACAGGTTAAGTTTAAGTTCCATAATTTAATCATGTGAGTGTCCGAGCCGCTCATGACCGTGAGCACGGCTAGTATACCAGTTTTACACTCTGCAGAGGTTGCGCATCTTTACCCACAAGTCGTGTTACCCATTTGCCACAGAGTTGATCAGACTCCATACACCTCTACCTAGGAAGCGAGGCAGGGTACCACTACGAGGCCTTTACAAAGTTCCACTAGCTTCAGACTACCCGCTACAGTTTATGGGAAGATCCAGTAAAGGGTTCCTGGCTGATAGCCATCCCAGCAAAATCAACCAGGGACCTCCCCGCACTGACCTCTCCCCTACTGCCCTTGCCCCTTTCGGGTAAGGTAGCCCTCCCCTAGCTTTCCTAGTTAATCAGCCAAGGGCGTCCCATTCCACCCTTGTGGTAGCACTGTTTTCCCGGGTGGTTCTCCATGTTCCCATTAACATAATGATCTTAACATGAACAATAAAGAATAACACAGATAATAAAAGTATAACAATAAGTGATGAATATCTCTATACCCAAATCCACATAAAGCAATAGCATGTACTACCCAAAACTTTAGTAGTAAAACCAGTGGTGAAGCAAGGTATAAAGATAATCAAATCTAGGGTATCCTATTGGGTCCCAGCAAAATTATCCTATGCAGATCATTATGAATAATAAGAACATGAATGGGTAAAAGAAGTGATCAAGGGCACAACTTGCCTTCAACGAGCTCCTGCTCAGCTGTCTCAACTTGTTGAAGCTCAGGTTCCACAGTGGGTTGCTCGTCTACTCGCATCAATACAATACATACATGGCATAACATAAATTAACATCACATCAAACATGCAAATAGAATATACAGTAATAAACTAGACATTAAAATAAGATTACAGGAACTGGAATCATCAAATTTGGAGTTATATATTTTAAGTTATGAATTTTCTAATGTTTTATGCATTTAATACAAGATTAAGTGAAAGAATAATTTTAATGTGTTTGTCATGTCAGAACAGAGGCACTAATGGGTAGACAATAATTTTATGAAAATTTAGGAACTGGAATGGTCTAATTTGGAGTTCATATGCATTTATTATGAATTAAACAAGTTTTAATCATTTATTTTTGCACTAAAAATTAATTTCTGATATTAATTCCTGATTTTTAAAGCTCTCTGGATCGGGCCTCATTTTCTGTTAAACACAGGGGGTTTTGGGTAAGAATTTCTAAGACTCAGAAAATCCTGGCGTGGACGGCGGGTTGGTTTTCTAGAAACATAAGGGGCAATCTGCAAAGTGCGCAACCCGAAGGGGTATCAACCAGTCCTGGCCGCCCGATCATCATCTAACGGCTGATATTAGATCCCACCCGCGCTGGGTCGGTATGCAACGATGACCCTCGGATCGGAGATCGACGGTCGAGGGTGTACCACGCCTATGACTTAGCCTAGCCCTCAGATCAAAAACTTGCGGCGACGATTTTATTCCCGAAGCGGTACGCGAGCTTCTAATCACAGCCCTCCGTCATCAGATCAACGGACACGGCGCATCCGCACCCCTGATCTAATCCTGGCCCTACATCTAGATCCAACGGCGCACGAACCGTCGTCCACCTTCGTTCCCGGGGCAGACGCCGCGCCCTCCCTGGAACTCTCTCTCTCTCTCTCCGATGAACCACCGACGAGCTACCCGGCCCTCGCAAGCCCTCCCACGACACCGCCGGTCCCCAGCGGTGCATTGGCCCCGGTCCGCTCCCAAAATCCGATGCACACACAATGTCGCAGAGGGAGAAGCACTCACCAGCGATAACGCCGATATGGATTGCCCGCCGCCGAGGTTGATGCCGACCCGGCGTGACTCGCTTCGTGGCACCGCGGCAAACTCCCGACGACCACCCGGTGGTTTGGACGGCAGTGGAGGCGACGATGAGTTGGATCCCGCTCACCACGACGAGCGCGACGGAAGCGACCCGACGGCACGCGCGTGAGTATAAGCACCGTCGATCAACCGAGACGCCGAAACTAGGGGCTGGCTGCGACGTTGACTGGAGGAGCGGGGAGCACCACGGCGGCTTTTGTTGACGCGAGGTGGGGCGAGAGGTTCGGCCTCAGCTTTATGAAGGGAGCGACCGGTCGTCGGGCTCCGTTCATCGCGCGCGCTAGCAGCGGGAGGCCGTTTCGGCCGGTTGGGGAAGACGCTGACGAGGACGGCCCACGGTGCAGCGTAACCCGGTCACGACCAGGGCGCGGAAGGCGGCTGGCCAGTGGCCCCGGCCTGTCGGCGCCGCATGGAGGTGGTAATGGGCTGCGTGGATGAAATTCTCAGATGGGCCAGATTCGTGTACAAGGCCCAGTTAGGTAAAGTTTTCTTTATTCTTTTCTTTTTCCATTTTCCTTTCTCCATTTTCACATCTAATTTGAGTTCAAGTTTAAATTCAAACTTTGTGAATAACTTGTCCTCAGTTTGAAATGTATAATTTAATAACATAAGTGTGAAGAGTGTTTATTCACATATTTATTTTATTTTATGTAGTATTTTTCTTAGTTCTTCCCTTCTCTTAATCCAAACCCTAATTTTCAAATTTAGGGTTTTAATTCTACTTCTAGCAATTCTTATATTATTATCTTTTAACATTATTGTTTTATTTTATTTAATGCACAAACAATCAAACTCCAACATGATGCAAATTTTTATCAATTGTTTGAATTAAACTAAAAATTTTTTGTATATGCTCTTTTCATGATGCGAATGAGACATACAAAATTGAGAACAACTCTCTCTATTATTCTTGGTATACAACTTGGAGTATTACAGAAGCGGGCCTGGGCCGCTGGATCTCCGGCGGACGGCCAGGATCAGGTTTGGCCTAATTAAAACGGGACCGCCCGATCTGGGACGGACGGTGGGGATTGGGTGGCCGGCCTGGGCTTCTCCTACGGCTAGCTGGGGCGGCGGCGCTCATCCCCGCGGCGGAGGACTCGCCGGAGACGAGGGGCGCGGGCGCTTGGCGGGTCTCTGGGGCGACCTAAGTGGCCGGGAAGGTTGGGAAGGGCACGGGGAATCCTTTGGTGGGGTCTGGGTCGGGGCAGGGGCACCGGAGGGGGGCGGTTCACGGCGGAGCGGTTCGGCGGCGGCATTGAACAACTCCGGCGAGGAATCAAACGCAGCAGAGAGCAAAACAAAGGTCAATAGGGGCGGGAGAGGTTCCTTACCTCAAGGCGGGCTCCGGGGACTCCTCGGTGGCGGCGATGACGCGACGGTGACCCGGGGCGACGGTGGCGGACCTCCGCGGCTACACGGAGGACGACGGGTGAGCGCGGGCAGAGAGAAATAGGGAGGGGGAGGGGAAGTTGGAGCGCGTCCCGGGTTGCGGACGCCGGGGCGAAGCTCACCGTGGCAATGGACACGGCGGAGCTCCAACGGCGGCCGGGAAACGAGCTCGGGACGGCGGGGGTTTATGGCGGCGGCGCTCTGGCGTGCGCGCAGCGAGGGGGAGGTGAGAGAGGGCCTGCAGGTGCGCAAATGAGGGAGGGGGAGAGGGCGAGTGGGGCTCTGGGCTCTAGTGGCCGAGGCGAGGTGGGAGCGAGCTCCACGGGCGACGTGGGCGCGGAGTCCGCGGCACGCGCGACGGCGGTTACGCGGAGACGATGGGGCTGACAGCCCGGGCCCGCGAGCAGAGAGAGAGAGGAAAGCGGGCGCGGGCGCGGAGAACGGTTGCGCTGACGGGCGGGCCCGCCAGGGCAGAGAGAGCGGGGGGAAAGCGGGCGCGCGCGCGGGGAACGCGGCTGCGCTGACGGGTGGGCCCGCCAGGGCAGAGAGCGGAGGGGGGGAAGAAGGCGGGCGCGGGATGGGCCGAGCTGGGCCGAAAGGCCGAGGGGGGCGGGGGAAGCGGGCTTCTTTTCCTTTTTCTTTTATTCTGGTTTTTGTTTTCTCTTTTCTTTTTATTTTCTCTATTTGATTCAAATTCAAATAAGCCACAAATTCAAATTAGACCTTTTGAGAATTATGCACCAAACAAAAGTGAAATCTAGGGTTCAACATGATGCAACAATTCATACTCCCTTGGAGTTTGAGCTAATAGACTATAGTTACAAATAAAATAACCACTTTTCTCCTATAGAAATGAGAAAGAGAAGATTGGGGAAGGATGAGAAAAGGGAAGTAACACCTGAATTTGTGAATATGAGCAAAGAAATTTTATACCCCCAAATTCAGGGTGTTACAAACCTATCCCCCTTAAAAGAATCTCGCCCCGAGATTCAGGGTTGGTCAGCAAAGAGTTCAGGGTATTTGGCCTTCAGATCATCTTCTCGTTCCCAGGTTGCTTCTTCCTCGGAGTGGTGACCCCATCTGACTTTGCACATTCTGATGGTATTCCTCCGGGTGACTCTGTCTGCAAACTCCAGAATATGCGTTGGCTTCTCTATGTATGTCAGATCCTCCTGGACTTCCAAACCCTCCACTGGCAACTGTTCTTCTGGTACTCGTAGACACTTCTTCAATTGCGACACATGGAACACATTGTGCACTGCCGACAAACTTTCTGGTAGATTGAGTTGGTAAGCCACTTCTCCACGTTTTGCCTGAATCTGATATGGTCCAACGTACCGGGGTGCTAACTTGCCTTTAACTCCGAACCTTCTGACTCCCCTGATCGGTGACACCTTCAGATAGACGAAATCCCCCACTTCGAAACTCAGTTCTCTTCTCCTTCGGTCCGCATAGCTTCGCTGCCTTGATTGTGCTATCTTCAGATTCTCCCGAACCATTTTGATATTCTCTTCGGCTTCAAGCAAAATGTCGGGGCCAAACACCTGTCTCTCTCCAGGCTGGTCCCAATGCAGTGGAGTCCTACAACTCCGTCCATAGAGTGCCTGAAACGGTGACATCTTCAAGCTAGCCTGATAGCTATTGTTATAGGAGAATTCTGCATAAGGTAACCTTTTGTCCCATCCTGACTTGTCTTGCAACGCACAGGCTCTCAGCATATCTTCTAGGATCTGGTTAATTCTTTCAGTCTGACCGTCTGTCTGCGGATGATAAGCCGAGCTGAAGTTCAAATGGGTGCCCAAAGCTTCTTGTAGCTGCTGCCAAAAATGAGAGGTGAACTGCGTTCCTCGATCTGACACTATCTTCTTCGGCACACCATGAAGGCAGACTATCCGTGACATGTATAACTCAGCTAACGTTGCTCCGGTGTATGTGGTCTTCATAGGTATGAAATGGGCCACCTTTGTTAAGCGGTCCACAACCACCTAGATGGAATCATAGCCGGCCCGGGTACGAGGTAGGCCAACTATAAAATCCATCCCGATCTCATCCCACTTCCACTGAGGAATCCGCAATGGCTGCAACAATCCGGCGGGCCTTTGATGCTCTGCTTTGGTCCTCTGACAGCTATCACAGATGGCGACATATTCTGCGATTTCTCTTTTCATGCCATACCACCAAAACCTCCTTTTTAAATCCTGGTACATCTTTTCGCTTCCCGGGTGTATGGAGTAGGCTGTCTCATGAGCTTCCTTTAGGATCAGCTCCCGAATAGGTTTGAGGTCGGGGACACACAATCGGTCCTTGAACCATATTACTCCCTCTTCATCCTCTCGAAAGTCTTTGCCTCTTCCTTCTAAGATTAGCTGCCGGATCTTGTTGATGCTTTCATCATCCTTCTGCCCTTCTTTGATCTCCTGCTCTAGGGTGGGCTCTAATTCCACTGTTACTCCTTGTGTACTGTTCAGGAAACCGAGACTTAGTCTGTCGAACTCCTTGGCTAACTCATACGGCATCGGGTACGTGGCCATCATATTGACTTGACTCTTCCTGCTCAGAGCATCTGCAACAACATTGGCTTTGCCTGGATGGTAATGTATCTCCAACTCATAGTCCTTGATCAATTCCAACCATCTTCGCTGTCTCATGTTTAACTCTGACTGGGTGAATATGTACTTCAGACTTTTATGATCTGTGTAAATGTCGCACTTCTGCCCATACAGGTAATGTCTCCAGGTCTTCAAAGCATGAACTACTGCTGCCAACTCCAGGTCATGTGTGGGATAATTTTTCTCATGGATCTTCAGCTGTCGAGATGAATATGCTACAACTCTTCCTTCTTGCATTAGCACACATCCCAATCCGGTGTAAGAAGCATCGCAATACACTGAGAATGGCTTGTGAACATCAGGCAGGACTAACACCGGAGCTGTAGTCAATCTATTTTTCAGTTCTTCAAATGCTTCCTGACACTTTTGGGTCCACTTAAACTCAACTTTCTTCGCTAGCAACGCTGTCATTGGTCTAGCAATCTTTGAGAAGCCTTCGATGAAACGCCTGTAATACCCAGCCATTCCAATGAAGCTCTTGATCCCACGAACATCCTTTGGTGCTTTCCAGTTTAGGATATCTGCCACTTTCTTTGGATCCACTGCCAACCCATCTTGATTTATGATGTGACCCAGAAACAAGACTTCATGAATCCAGAACTCGCATTTGCCCAGCTTGGCATACAACTGATGCTCCCGTAGCCTTTGCAATACCATCTTCAAATGCTCTACATGATCTTCCTCACTTTGAGAGTATATGAGAATATCATCGATAAACACTACCACAAACTTGTCCAGATAATCCATGAACACACTGTTCATCAGGTACATAAAGAAGGCTGGCGCATTTGTAAACCAAAGGACATAACTGTGAATTCATATAACCCGTACTTGGTGATGAATGCCGTCTTCGGTATGTCCGAGGGTCGGATTCTGAGTTGATGGTAACCTGATCTCAGATCTATTTTCGAGAATACGCTGGCACCTCTGAGCTGGTCGAACAAATCTTCTATCCTTGGCAGGGGGTACTTGTTTTTGACAGTGACTTCATTCAAGGCTCGGTAGTCTATGCACATCCTTTTGGTACCATCTTTCTTCTCTACAAACAACACCGGAGCGGCCCAAGGCGAGGTACTTGGTCTGATGTAACCCTTCTCTAACATCTCATCTATCTGCTTCTTGAGTTCCACCAATTCTGGTCCAGACACTCGGTAGGCTCTTTTGGAAATGGGGGCGGTACCAGGGATAAGCTCTATGGCAAATTCGACTTTTCTCTCGGGTGGCATGCCCGTTAGCTCCTCGGGAAATACGTCCGGAAAGTCCGACACAACCTTGATAGTCTCGAGCGGGTTGGGCTCCTTACTATCAACTGAAATCTGGTGACAGACACCCTCCGCTGATTTAGGCATCCTTAGCTCGGCCACTACCTCTTCTCCTGACGGGGACTTCAATGTTACGGTCCTCTTGTCACAGCTAACATTCGCTTCATACTTCATTAACCAATTCATCCCTAGAATGACATCTATCCCAGGGGTGTCTATTACTATTAAGTCACTGGGGAATCCTATCCCCCTTATTTCCACCCTTATATTTGAGCATATTTTATCTGTTTGCACCTTGCCACCAACCGAATTAATCCTCATGGGCGGCATCATTGCCTCTACTGAGATGTTATGCAATTCTACCCAGGTTGCAGTGACAAATGAATGAGTTGCACCAGTATCAAATAGCACTTTCGTGGGATGAGATTCGACTGAGAACATACCTACTGCCACATCTGGTGCATCCTGGATCGCTTCGGCCTCCAAGTGGTTCACCTTTCCACGGTTGTACGCTTGGTTACGATTGCCTGCCGTTGGCTGCAGTACACCTTGCCTTGTTGGAGCATTGGGGTTGGTCTGCTGCTGCGCCGCCTTCTTCGGGCACTGCATCGCCCAGTGGCCTTGTTCTCCACAGTGGAAACATCCTCTGCCTCCTCCTTGTGCTGGGGCTGCTTGGTTGCTCTGGTTTGCTGCTGGGGCAGGAAGGCGAGGTGCCTGGTTGTTCTGCTTCTGATACTGATTACCTCCTTGCTGGCTGTGTTGACGATACTGCTGCTGCTGATACTGCCTCTGAAACTGCTGCTGATGCGGACGCTGGTTCTGATTCTGATATCCTTGTGGGTGACCAGGCCTGCCTTGCTGAGATGAACTGCCTGAGAAACGTGGACGGCTGATGCCTCCGGTCTGGGGTCCACTCATCTTGCGCTTTCGATCTTCCATATCCTTACGCTTCTTCTCAGTCATAACTGCCCTATCGATCAGGTGCTGGAAGGTGTGATTCATCAGCTGGTAATGCAGGGGATCCACCAAACCCCTCATGAACCTGTACTGCCTTTTAGCATCAGTGTTGACATCCTCAGGTGCATACCGAGATAGCTGCAGAAACTTGTCTCTGTATTCACTGACAGACAGGGGTCCCTGCTTCAGAGCCAGAAACTCCTCCTTCTTCACGATCATCAGTCCCTCCGGCACATGGTACCTGCGGAAACTCTCGCTGAATTCTTCCCAGGTGATGGCTTCGGGGTCAGCATGTGTGGCGAGGTAGGACTCCCACCAGGACTGGGCTGCTCCCCTTAGCTGACGGGGACCATACAGAACCTTCTCCCTGTCGTCACATTGGGCGGTGCGCAGTTCTCTTTCCACTGCGCGCAGCCAGTCTTCTGCATCCATGGGGTCGGCAGAATGGGCGAAGGTAGGAGGGTGCCCTCTCATGAACTCACCACGCTTATCCCGTGGCATCTGGGGCATCTGCACTTGCAACTGGGGTTGGGGTTGCTGTTGAGCCTGCTGCATGGCTGCCAGAGTCTGCCCAATGGCCTGCACTGCCTGAGTCTATATCAAGAACATCTGCTCCACTGACATCGGGGGTGGCGGGGGAGGCTGCCTCTGTTGTTCCTCCTGCTGGTCATGCTGCTCTTGCTGAGCACGCCTGTTGCATCGGCGCCTGTTGTCAGACATCTGTGGAAGACATTCATACATCAGCATTGATCTTACAACCCTCCAGCATAAGAAAAGGGAATTCAGAATTCTTCATGACACTGAGTGAACAAAGAGCTTCACTGATCCTCATTATGATTCAACACAGCTTCTCAGATAGAAAGGAAAGTAGAAGTAAATGGCTTCCCAACTAAATAACTGACTTTACTAACATTATAGCTAGGCCAAACTGCAGGGGAAACCCACAGGTTGGCAACAGTCATTACAAAGATTCAAATCCAGCACAAGTTCATCATAACAAGCATGCAAGCAACTGATAAGCAAACTAAGCTAATCGGAAGCAACTGATAAGCAAACTAAACTAACTATTTAAGACTGAGACATCTGACTTAAGAATTATTACAAACTTCGACGCTAACGATTTAAGGATCCAGATCTATCCTGGTCTTACAGGCAGGGGAACCATAAGTGTGGTGACCACGTGGCGGCGAGCGGTAAGGGTGCTGAGTCCCAACAGGAGCGGGAGAACCACCCTCCTGGTGATGGCGCTCTGCCAGCTCAGCACGCAACTCCGCAATCTCCGTTCGAGCCCTGCTCAGCTCGTCCAGAGAGTGATCCAGCTCAGTGTTAAGCACTGCGACTAGGTTGACTGTGCTGCTCAACCTAGGGTTAGCCTCACCAACAGGTGAGACAACCACACTCTCTGTGCTGCCAGTAGGGCGGTGGGGGTAGTATCGAAGGTTAAGACCGTCGGCCACGCCACCGAACAAAGAACAGTACTGGGAGAGTGCACGTCATGCTGCATCCTGCATAGCCGCCTCTGCAGTGTCCCTCTCGAAGATGGAATAGTGCTCCGAAACGGCCTCCGCACCCCGGAGGTCATCCTCCGGACGGCGAACTAGGCAGGTAGCCTCCCAGCGGTCCGGGTACCTCCCGCGACTGTGCTGGTAGACTACACAACGATACTCGATCGACCAGGTGTGCCGGTCAAAAGCCTGGCGCAGCAAGGTGTCGAGTGCGTCGTGGAAGTGACAACCGCGGGCGGTGTCACGGGTGATGGGTCGGGCGACCCATCCTTCCGCCTCCTGCGGCTCAGAAGACTCCATGCTGTGGTCTGAGTCGTCGTCGTCGGGGTCTCCTCCAGGACTTCCTCCAACAGCCGGGACGTCCCGCAGTGGTGCAGGGGGCGCCTCCAGCTGGGCAACAGAGGAACGGGGCCTCACGGACTCCACCTCCTGCTGGGGTGGGGAGGAAGAGCCCTGCTGCTCTCTGTGCTGGCGCCGGCGTTCCTGCTCCTCACGCAGGCGGTGGTGCAGTCTCTCCAGGTGACTCGACTGACCGGACACGGTGCGGTGCAAAGGACGCTCCGCAAGTCGAGACGGCAGGAAAGGAATCACCGACTTACGTGCAGTGTGTCTAAGACGAGCCATCTACAAAAGACACCGTAAGCATAAGAGTAAGAGCAGAACTAATATGACAAGTGAATAAACCATAGACAGAATAAGATAAAAATTTTAACAAGGTATAATATAGTATATATAGATGTAGTAAAACATAGGGTTGGTCGAGGTGACCGACTTTTGAAGTAACATCAGAGGTCAAGGTGAGAGGGAAGGTCAATAGTCCTTAGTACGACCAGTGCTACTCTAGGTCAGCGGTCCTACAGTCAGCACGGCTTTGATACCACTTATGTCACACCCGGTTTTGGAAGGCAAACCAAGTGCGAACTATGTACGTGCCAGGATCAGAACTCACGTACACAGTGATTACATAAATGAACATCAATGCACATTGCTCGAATAATAACTTAAAAGAGTATGAACTTATTACATCATAGAGTCATAGACATCCACATAGTCATCGACTTAACAGTTAAATCAAAGTGCTAGCGAAACGCAGTAAAGATAAGGCCTTCACAGGCAGCTGACTGGGGGTTGCCGCCAACCCACACCTAGAACTCGTCGTAGTCTTGGAACTCCTGGAAGTCTCCTTCCACGACTTCGCCTTCTCCGGAGCAGTGGTTACAATGCGGACAACCTGGTGTTTTGTGGTAAAGCAAGGATGAGTACACATCAACGTACTCAGCAAATGTCCCGTTTGGCTGAAGTGGACTAGCTTTATGTGGGGTTAGGCTCAAGCAGTTGCTTTTAGTTGGTCAGGTATTTATCATTAGTAGAAGCCAGATTTTAGCATTAACCAACCCATGAACCATTTCCTCATCGAGGAACAACATCATCATATTCGAACCAAAACCATAACATAATCCCTGTATCTCGAACCATCTGTATCTCTAATCAAAGAGGATCCCAAGGCTGCTCTTAACCGTGAGCACGGCTGATATATCAGTTTCACTACCCTCTGCAGAGGTCGCACACTTTACCCATGAGTCATGATTCCCTTTCTGCCCGGGGAGAGCTAATCCCCATTGACCACTACCTAGGTGGTCCGGCAGGGCATCACTACGTAGCTTTTACAAAGATTCCCTAGAGATCATAGCTGCCCGTTAGGTTTCTCCAGTTTGATAAACATAGTACCCCTCCCCGCAGGAGAGTGACTAACAAAAGCAAAACGAAAGAACCTCGGCACTCAGCCTCAGCAGAGCAAGCACTGTGCCTGGACCCCATTGACGGCACGACGGCGAAGCAACTACACCTCTAGTTCCTCTAATTAATTAGCTAAGGGCGTCCCATTTCACCCTCATGGTTGCACTGTTATCCCGGGTGGTCTCTCAACGAACAGGTCCTTACGGAGAGGTACTCAGGAAACAGCCTGAGCCCCCTAGATTATCACAAGCCCATCAACGTAATCAGGATAACAGTATCATAAATATTCACATCATGTTCATTGATTAAGTTAAGGCAGTAGCAGAATGCTAACCATAATAGCCCATAAGGTCATCAAGGATAAAGTAAAGTGTAAAGCTAGTCAATCCTTAGGTTTCAAGTAAGTAATGCGGGGTAGTAAGTTATAAATGAATAGGACATAATGGGTCAGAGGATACTTGCCTTCACCTAATTGTTGATCAGGAACTTCCTCTGCAACTTCCTCGGGAAACACAAACTGCTCGTTGTCTACGTAAAGTAATCATTCACACTATGCACTTGGGAAATAACAAACAAAAACAATATACCAAACATATGCAGCAGAGAGATCACAAGTTCATAATAGAAAAGGGATAGGCACTCTGGTATTCTCTAGGTCTAGGGTAGAGGACTATACAAAAGGACTCATTATCCACTACTCAAGTTTAAGTCAGTGGTGGGATTAAATCATTATCTGGTTTTAAGTTCCTAAACTTAGGTGTTTAAGTCCATAAACTTAAGTGCTCCAACTTTTATTAAAGTCTACCAACTTCTAATTATCTCAAATAAGGTTCCAATAACCTTAATCCTATCCTAATGATTAACCATTAATTGGGACATGGAAACAGCAGGGAAACATTGCTTAAACAGATAGATAATAATATTATGAACATTTTGCAATTTGAAGCACCTAATTTGGAGTTCATATGGCCAAGTTATGAATTTTACAAGTTTAGGGGTTAAAAATATACCCTAAGTACCTATTTTGAATTAAATAAAAGGTCCGAGGACCTAACTGTAAGAAACCAGGGACGGCGGGTTTAAATTCCAGAAAACCGGGGGGCTCTTTAAGAAAACGCGCGGGCGAAGGGGTATCGGACTCCTACGGCCGTTGGATCTCAGGCGGACGGCCAGGATTAGATCCTGCGGGCGGGCGCGTGGGCGCGCGGCGGCCTGGGTGGCTGACAGGTGGGACCGGCAGGCAGCGCGAGCGCGCGGGCGGGCTGACAGGCGGGACCGGCGGGCAGCGCGAGCGCGCGGGCGGGCTGACAGGCGGGACCGGCGGGCAGCGCGAGCGCGCGGGCGGGCTGAAAGGCGGGACCGGCGGGCAGCGCGAGCGCGCGGGCGGGCTGACAGGCGGGACCCAAACGGCAGGGAGACGGGGTGTGGGGGAAGCGGGCCTGGGCCGCTGGATCTCCGGCGGACGGCCAGGATCAGGTTTGGCCTAATTAAAACGGGACCGCCCGATCTGGGACGGACGGTGGGGATTGGGTGGCCGGCCTGGGCTTCTCCTACGGCTAGCTGGGGCGGCGGCGCTCATCCCCGCGGCGGAGGACTCGCCGGAGACGAGGGGCGCGGGCGCTTGGCGGGTCTCTGGGGCGACCTAAGTGGCCGGGAAGGTTGGGAAGGGCACGGGGAATCCTTTGGTGGGGTCTGGGTCGGGGCAGGGGCACCGGAGGGGGGCGGTTCACGGCGGAGCGGTTCGGCGGCGGCATTGAACAACTCTGGCGAGGAATCAAACGCAGCAGAGAGCAAAACAAAGGTCAATAGGGGCGGGAGAGGTTCCTTACCTCAAGGCGGGCTCCGGGGACTCCTCGGTGGCGGCGATGACGCGACGGTGACCCGGGGCGACGGTGGCGGACCTCCGCGGCTACACGGAGGACGGCGGGTGAGCGCGGGCAGAGAGAAATAGGGAGGGGGAGGGGAAGTTGGAGCGCGTCCCGGGTTGCGGACGCCGGGGCGAAGCTCACCGTGGCAATGGACACGGCGGAGCTCCAACGGCGGCCGGGAAACGAGCTCGGGACGGCGGGGGTTTATGGCGGCGGCGCTCTGGCGTGCGCGCAGCGAGGGGGAGGTGAGAGAGGGCCTGCAGGTGCGCAAATGAGGGAGGGGGAGAGGGCGAGTGGGGCTCTAGGCTCTAGTGGCCGAGGCGAGGTGGGAGCGAGCACCACGCGCGACGTGGGCGCGGAGTCCGCGGCACGCGCGGTGGTGGTTACGCGGAGACGACGGGGCTGACAGCCCGGGCCCGCGAGCAGAGAGAGAGGAAAGCGGGCGCGGGCGCGGAGAACGGTTGCGCTGACGGGCGGGCCCGCCAGGGCAGAGAGAGCGGGGGGAAAGCGGGCGCGCGCGCGGGGAACGCGGCTGCGCTGACGGGTGGGCCCGCCAGGGCAGAGAGCGGAGGGGGGGAAGAAGGCGGGCGCGGGATGGGCCGAGCTGGGCCGAAAGGCCGAGGGGGCGGGGGAAGCGGGCTTCTTTTCCTTTTTCTTTTATTCTGGTTTTTGTTTTCTCTTTTCTTTTTATTTTCTCTATTTGATTCAAATTCAAATAAGCCACAAATTCAAATTAGACCTTTTGAGAATTATGCACCAAACAAAAGTGAAATCTAGGGTTCAACATGATGCAACAATTCATACTCCCTTGGAGTTTGAGCTAATAGACTATAGTTACAAATAAAATAACCACTTTTCTCCTATAGAAATGAGAAAGAGAAGATTGGGGAAGGATGAGAAAAGGGAAGTAACACCTGAATTTGTGAATATGAGCAAAGAAATTTTATACCCCCAAATTCAGGGTGTTACAACGAATCTGTCCAGATCATGAACACCTTATTCTTCAGATCCATAAAATAGGCTGGTGCATTAGTTAGACCAAATGACATAACAGTGAACTCATATAAACCATATAGGGTCGAGAAATTCGTCTTGGGAATATCCGATGGCCTAATCTTCATTTGGTGATAACCTGATCGGAGATCAATCTTCGAGAATACCCTTGCACCTCTCATCTGATCAAATAAATCTTCAATGCGGGGTAATGGATACTTGTTCCTCACAGTGACATCATTAAGGGTCCTATAATCCACGCACATCCCTTGCGATCCATCTTTCTTCTGTACAAATAGAACTGGCGCTCCCCCAAGGTGAGGGACTCAGACGAATGTACCTAGCCTCTTGTAACTCCGTTAACTGCTTCTTAAGTTCCTTCAGTTCTTCTACAGCCATCCTGTATGGTCGCTTAGAAATAGGGTCAGTTCCAGGTAAAAGATCAATAACAAACTCAACTTCCCTATCTGGTGGCTTATGACTCATGAACTCTCTATGCTTGTCTCAGGGTGGAACTGGTGGTGGTGGAGGAGGCAGTGGTACTTGTTGCTGCTGTTGCTGCTGTTGTTGCTGTTGCATTTGTTGTTGCAGCTGCTGTTGTTGTGCCCTCCTTTACTGGTGTATCTCTTCTCGCTCTTGGCGCAACTCCTGTCGTATATCTTCTCTTTCCTGACGCATCTCCTGGCGTTCTTGCTGCATCTGTGCACGCATATCAGCCATAGTGTCCGCCATTTGCTGCATCACCGCCATCTGAGCAGCAACCAGTGGGTCAACTTCGCCTGGTGGAGGATTCATCTCTGCAGGCTGTGGCTGAGGTTGTCTATATATCCTTCGAGTGTGTCGGTTAGGAGGCAAATCAATTCCACCACCCCTCCTGGTATTGACCATCTGAGTTAGATACATAAGGTAAGAAAATAGTAGACAAGGCAGTAATTACGAATCACGTTACTTTGGGGGATTTTTTTATTAGCTAAGCAGTTTAATGTTTTACCTACCATAGCTAATTTATTACCTTATGCTGGCACATACTAAGATGTCCATATATAATACTTCAATCAATCAAAGAAGCAAATCAGGCATTGATCAGTAGAACAATCAACCAACATTTTTAATAGAGAAAATATTTTTTTTGGCTTAGGTCTCCTATCTCTTAAAAATGTCATAGGGGTAGGGATTCCAAGGTGTGAAATCCATCTTGACTAAGAGTAGAAAAGGTAAGAATGATCAGAGTAGAATAGTAGAAGGTGAGACAGGATCAAGATGAGTGTAGAAAGAATCAGAGTAAGGTAAGTATAGAATGAATCAGAATAAGATAAGTAGATAAGGGTTTTGTCTATTTCTATCTAGGTTTCGTCCTACAGTCAACATTTCCTCTGATACCACTTCTGTAACACCCGGTTTTAAGGAACAAAGCCGGGTGCATCTCATACATGTGCCAAAGAAGACAACATATATAATAACAGAGTGTATAGAGATAAATGTCATGAACATCAGAGTAATTATTACATAGCGGAAGACTTATTACAAAGTAAAAGAATAAATATAAAACGAACTAAGGATCGTCGGCGCCAATGTCAACTGAGAAACGCCACCTAGATCAGATCAAACTCCTCGCCTTGAGGCTCCTCCTGAACCACCTGCTCTTCTCCTGTGGGGGGGGGGGTGTGAGACAGCAAGAGTGAGCTCACATACGTTCATAGCTCAACAAGTCGTGGGGAATAATGTGACATGAACTCGCCAAAGGTGGGAGTTCATGAAGTGTAAGGCTGATCAATGAATAAAGGCTGAAGCTGAGCATTGCTTTTATAAGTTGGTCAAAATTTTATTAGCAATTACTACGTGTAAGTAAATACCAAACCTTAATAATAATAAAGAACAGTAATAGTAAAATAATCCCAAATGCGATGCAAATGTCAAGTTAAATTTAAGTTCCATAATTAATCATGTGAGGGTCCGAGCCGCTCTTGACCGTGAGCACGGCTAGTATACTAGTTTTACACTCTGCAGAGGTTGCGCATCTTTACCCACAAGTCATGTTACCCATCTGCCAAGAGACGGCCAATCCCATACACCTGTACCGAGGAGGCGAGGCAGGGTAACACTACGAGGCCTTTACAAAGTTCCACTAGCTTCAGAAATCCCGCTACAGTTTATAGGAAGCTCCAGTGCAGGGTTCTTGCCTGACCGCCATCGCAGCAAAATCAACCCAAGGACCTCCCTACACTGGACACTTCCCTACTGCCCTTGCCCCTTTCGGGTAAGGAAGACCTCCACTAGCTTTCCTAGTTAATCAGCCAAGGGCGTCCCATTAAACCCTTGTGGTAGCACTGTTTTCCCGGGTGGTCGCTCCATGTTCCCATTAATTTAATGATCTAAACATGAACAGTAATAATAATAAGATAATAATAGGATAATCATGAGTAGTGTATCTCCATACCCAATCCACATAAAGCAATAGCAAGTACTACCCAAAAATATTTCAGGGGTGAACAAGGTATAGAGGTAATCAAAACTGGGGTAACATAAAGGATCCCATCAAAATTAACCTATGCAGATCATTAAAATTAATAAGAACATGGCTGGGAAAAGTAAGTGATCAAGGGCACAACTTGCCTTCAATGAGCTCCTGCTCAGCTACTTCTACTTGTTGAACCTCAGAATCCACAGTGGCTTGCTCGTCTACTCGCATCAACACAATACATACATAGTATATCATAAATTAACATCACATCAAACATGTAAATAAAATATACAGTAAAAATCTACACATTAAAATGAGATCATTGGAACTGGAATCACTAAATTTGGAGTTATAGATTTCGAGTTATGAATTTCCTAAGGTTTAATGTGCTTGAAATAGGGTTAAATGATAAATAAATTTTCTAACAGAGTTCATGCCAAAACAGTGACTCTAAGTGTTAGAGAATAATATTACAAAATTTTAGAAACTGGAATGGCTCAATTTGGACTAAAAATGGAGTTTCTACGATTTATACAAGTTCTAGGGTTTATTTTCATATAAAAAATCCAATTTCTAATTCATTTAATCGATTTAAAACAGTTCTGGATCGGGCCTCATTTTCTGTGAAGCGCAGGGGCTACGGGGTAAAACTCCTAAGACTCAGGAAACAGTGGAGAGGACGGCGGGTTGAATACTTAAAACTATAGGGTCTCTTTAGTAAAGTTGACCCGCGAAGGGGTATGGCCAGATACTGGCCGTCCGATTAGGCGTGGACGCGCGAGATTAGATCGGCCCTGGATAAAACCTAGCTTTCACTCACCACCGTAGGATCCATGATCGACGACCGAGAGTCGCCCGCGATATCGATTCACTTCTAACCGCTCAATCACGGATCTACGATCCAGATTTTAAAAAGTTAGGATTCCCCCGAGACCGACCGATCGCGATCCAACGGATCCGATCCCGCGCGCGAAGCGTTACCCATGCTTCTAATCAGGGCCACTCCTTTTGTATCCAACGGCGCGTATTCCCCGATTACACCACGCCAGTCGAGCGGCGTTGCACCCGCCGCGGACGGCGGCGCCATTGCCGGCGAAAACGAACCCTGAGCTCCCGTGCCCGAAACCCAAATCCCCAAGGTGCTACACTATCGCAGGGAACTGGTGGACAGGATGTAGGGTTTACTCACCGGTATTGGAGCGCGGACGATTCTGGCCGCGGTGCAGTGCGATACCCGCGACGGCCAAGAGCTCCGGTGAGCAATTAAGGGGCGCTCGATGGATGATTCCGCCCGCAAACTCCACGGATGGTTTCGCACAAGCTCGGTGCAGACCCACAACCCCCCAGAAGTTCCAGGCGGCGGTGAATGGATGTGAAGGCACGACGGCGCCGCACTTCGCTTCTCTCGGTGAAATGGCGACGCTGGGAATTTAGGGCGGTTGTGGCGCTGTGGAACGGAGATTAGGTGGCGGAGGCTCGTCTTTTATGGTCACGATATGGTGCCCAGGTCCCCGCAACGGAGCCCCGAGTCCGCGCCCCAGAATACCGCGGCGTCTGGTCAGAGCGGGTCCGAATTCGTCGCGAGGAGGAAGAATGTGCAGCTCTCGCACGGTGTATGACAGCGCGGACCCGCGCGTCAGTGGAACGGAGGCGAACGCGCGCGAGCAAGCGACTGGCGAGTGGACCCCACAGGTCGGCGCAACGCTGAAGTCGGGCTGTGCGGGAGTGTTTCTCTGGGTGGGCCGATTTTGTAGGATTCAGCCCAATTAGGGGTTTCTTCTTCTCTTTTTTTCTATCTTCTTTTCTTTTCTTTTCTCTCTCCATTTCAAGGATTAATTTGAACTCAAATTCGAATTTGTGCCAAATTCTCTCTATTATTGTTGTGAAGTTAAAAATACCAATCTTAGAAATGTAAATATATTATTTTTATTTTATATCATTCCTCTTCTTCTTATTTTCAAAAACCCTAATTTTAATTTAGGGTTTGATTTAACTCCTAGTATTTATTAATTTATTATCATTAATATTATTATTCTATTTAATGCACAAACATAGAAACTCCAACATGATGCATGTATTATTTTTATTTTTGAATCTTTTGTTTTGATTAATCCCTAAATTTTGAGTATGCTTTTTTTTATGATGCAAATGAGGCACATCAAATGAGGAGATCTCTCTATCATTCTTGGTATAAAATTTTGAGTATTACAAAATTTCTGGTAGCAAAACAGTGCAATAGCAATGAATGTCGTGGTAACTTCACACCTACTTGTCTGTTTATATAGTGCTGCAGGTAAGAAGGTGAATCGTCAGGATTTTTTCACTGGGCAAACAGTCACTCGCACTCACTGCACGGTGGGCCGCAACAACCAAGAAGGTGCACCTGCATGGTAGGACTGCTCCGCGCTCAAAAACTGTATCGTTTCTCGGCAACGAGCTCAGGGAAGGTGTTTTTCGGACCTTCGGCTTCCCGAAGCCTAAGAGACTTTTTTCACGGATCAAGCTCGTTACGAAAAATGATCTAGCACCGCGAAGGGGCTACTGTTGGGGTCATGCTTCGTCGCCGAAGGTCCTGCAAGAAGAAACAGCTCCGGCTAAAGCTGCTTATACATAATGACCGAAGCTACCACTCATAAAGCTTCGATGTTGCAGCATGCCTGAAGACGAAGGATCGAACCGACTTAAAGATAGAATGACATTTTAGCCCATAAGGGTCTGAGTCAATGTTGTAAACTTTTATGAGGGACATGATTGTAATTCCTCACAGGCTGTGTCCTGTGCCTATAAATAGTGAACAGTATTCCTTTACTGTTCACGATTTCCTGAAAACGTATTACTCGGGAGGAGAAGGTATAATTGTACTCAAACTTTACGTTCTGACATTTTTATGATCAGATAATAAAATATGTGGATAATGTTGCTTATTTCTGATACATTTATCTTTAATGCTTCATGTTTGATATATTAATTCATTTTATTTTGTAAGTTTGTTTACGAAGGTATGACCTTCGTAACATTTCACTCATGGTCTTCGTCCGAAGTTCATTAAATCCTTGGGGATATAATGCTTCAACGGATGAAGGGCATTAATATTTAACATTTTATGTTGCCTTGTTCTTAATTCATAGCATTTGAGAACAAGTCCCCAACATCAAATATATGTGCAAGTGAGTTAGTATTTTTACAAATAGTTTTCAATGGGTTTTTACTTATATTTCACCATGTTTCTAGGTATAGGGCATATTCAATGTATATTGACACCTAGTGGCACTTAGACAACCTATTTGACTTTATAGCTCTCCTCTTAACACTGTGACTATCTATCATAAACTCGAACACACATTGTATTATGTCTTGACCAACAAAACAAAATCCTCATATATATCTTTGTCTTCACCCCATAGGTTTTTTCTATTCCTTCATTTCCAAATTGAAGCCTCCTCCACTTTGATTGGTCACCCTTATTTTTTCCATATAGGAGCTTGCTCCATTTTGATTGAGAATCCTTCGTGCATCTCCAAGCCTTGCTTTCCATCTTGCTGTGGATATAACTTAGTTTAATCACACACTTAATAAAAAGTTAACCTAGTACTTATCTCAATTACCAAAATAAAACATACAACTTTTAAAGGATCATCATAAGTTGTTAATATGTATTTAAAATAGTGGGTCTACATTGGTTTTGTATGACAGAGGACCACAGAGTCACCATGAGAAACAATGATGTAGCTAGTGGTCACATTCCTTGATGAGAAGTACTAATCCGAACATTTTGCATGTGTGTGGGAGAGTAGTCAAATGGTATAGGCCCACTCTTAGCAAACTAGATAATGTTGAGTATTTTGTTATTGACCATGATCGTTCACCTCTGAGTAAATTTTGACATCGTGTGTAAGCATATGTATGTGATATGTTTGGGTTGATCTAGGGGTATATCTAGCATTTTCATGTATATTTTATATTTATTATTTTTCCTAAAATTAAATAAAATTCTTAACAAATTAAAATGCATAAGAAAAAAGTAGAAAATGTTAAAAATACAAAATTAAGTTTTTAGACTTGCTTTGAATAGATCTACACAATAAAATATAAAATATCATATTTGAAATATTTTGTTCATTAAGAAATTTGAATACTTATATGTCTATCATAAAAATTTTATGTTATTTCTATTACGTAAAAACTAGGAAAAGTTCATAGAATCTATATTTTAGTGAGTTAATATTTTTTAAAATCTATCATGTCTACGAACCATAGAAATATTAAAAATAACTAATAAATTAACATAATTCTACTTATTTAATTCGCTAAAAAATCTTATCATACAACTTAAGCAATAGTTTTCTTATGATGTTTAACTCGTGTTTTGCCTCAAAAATATGACATGGCTATTTTCCATAGAAAATAAAAATGAATACAATAATAAATAGTTAAACACATGTTATAAAAATAAGAAATTGGGTAATGAACCATAAATTAAGTTTTAGAAAATTATACCCTACTTTATGGCATGTTAAACAACCCAAATAGTTGGATAATGTCACATAGTTCACCTTATGAAAACATTAGTTTATTTTGTGTAGTTACATTGTCTTATTAAAAAGTGAATTAGGGTTATTTCATAAAAAGTAACTTGGTAGTGTTGTCCTATAACTTTATTATGGAGGAAAAATAGGTTGTGTAGGAGCCAATTGGTCCTAAGCAACATAATGACATTATCCTATGATTATTACTAGCATTGCTATTCTTGTTAGGATGCCCTATATAAGTTGACTGATGCATTTATTGCTCACGAAAAAGATCATTTCTACTTTGACTCATTATTGCAAACATGGCATGAATAATGAACTATATATATTAGTCAATAATGCATTCATGTTGGATTGTTAAGGCTATAACATTAGGTTCAGGTTATGTAGTTCCATCGTTGTCGATTAAGGATCATACTTTATTAGCTAGTAGGTCAAGTTTGAATGTACCAACCACAGTAGCTGAATGGGCCAAGGAAAGCGATACACTTCCTTATCCTAAGGGAATTGTTTGTAGTTTGCTAAATGGTCTGACTAGCTCTCTAGGTAGTAGTCGGAGGCAAAGCTATTTTAACTTGTGGTTTACCTGGCTTGACCATGAGACATATATAAGGTTGGGTTCCTCAAGAGACCTTAGTGGACGAGTGGGGTAAAGGTTTCCATGAATAACCACTTAGGGTGCATGTGTTGTGTGTTTGGGTTACTCTACATGATGTAAACCAATTGAATAGCAAATTCTACTTGATTACTCACCAACATCGAAGTTAATGTAGGAAAATATGTTGGCTTATGAAAAATGAATTATTGTTACTTGCTTATTATATTTGTAAACATGTTTGAATGTAACTAACATACATGATGGATTACCTAATGTTAATGGTTTAATTACTTTGATGTTTCTAAAACTCTAAACCCTAATGATTAAGTTAGTACAATTTTTCCAAGAAAGTTAACCAACTAGCCAAACAACCTTTGCATATCCTTGAGAGTCGGGACAAGTATATCACCTAGTCCAGGAAATCTTATGGATTACTCGTGTATTCAGGATTAATTCCCAAAAAGTTATAGATGATTTACATGAAGAACATGATGATGCTCATTGAGATTTGGGATTTTCCTTATGGCCATTATATATATTCTGGTCAAGCTTAGTCATGTGGACTATCCTTGTGGGCTCATTGATGACTCCCTTTGTTGCTTCGTTTTTCATTTATTTTAACTTATTGATGTCATCTAGTACTTTTCTGATGTGAACTTAGTTAAGCTCATGCGTCAAGATTGTATCTCGCCAATCTACCTATGCATGCTTTTGATATACTAGAGCTACTATAACTTTTGTTGTCTTAAACTTATGCTGTAATAAATTTAAATTCTAAAAACATATGTGATGTTTTTGAAATTGTCTGTGAAAGCTTGTAAAATGACTTAGTATTGTGATCTTGGATGTGCTAAAAACATGTAAGGTTCAGGTTCATTCTTTAGGTGGGCTCGCCAAACTATCAAAATTTGACTTGTTTTAAGTGTGCTTAGGATCTTAATGATGATGAGTATACTTGGGTTAGGTTAAACTCGATGATTACACCATAACAAAATTCTCAATTGTACGGATAGAAAAGGAGAACCATTAATTTCTACATGGGAAATTCTCTAGTGACATTCATGTCCATGGCTTAACTGTTTATCTCTAGGATATATACCTCCTTGCCTCCCCTCTAATCCCTACATCTCTTACCAATATAAGTATTCATTTAGCTTTTAGATGATTTAGTTTGCGGAAACGCCTTTAATTCATGGATAAAAGTTCCAATGAAGGCAAATAAATTATTAGATTGAGAGGGGGAAATATATTTTGAAAATAACTTCCTCTTTTGTGGTAATTAATCTTTTGGTTTGCAACCTAACTTTTGATTCAATACCAAAAGCTTTCAGCTTATACTCAACTCCTTCTAATTGAGCACCCTATGAATAAAAAAAGAATGCACATGCACACTCCAAATTGTCTCCTAATACTTTTATATCAAGAAAAGAGATAAGAGATGTGGCTAGAGTCAGACATGACAACGATAGGTGGAGTCATGCTTATGGTGGTTGAAGACAAGTCTTCCATATGGCATTGAAGTTGGGAGTAGAGGTGATGAAACGAGATGAGGGTGTTGGTAGTTAGAGAGTCGGAAGACGTAGGGAGCGGTTGAGTCATGAAGATGAGGAAAGCACATCGGTCAACTTGTAATGGAGTAGGCTTGCAATGTACTTACTCTATTCCAAATTATAATTCATTTTATTTTGATATATATATATATATAAAAGTTTTGTTATGTATATAAATACTATACTATGTCTAGATATATAAGAAAAACTATGTTTCTAAAAATCTAAAATAACTATAATTCAAAATGGAGGAAGTAGGTGACATGAAAATAATCTGGTAAGGAGAATTTTTTGGACCTAAGTAAATTGTTGAATGAAGGCTTTGATCAGCACAACAGATGATAAATAGAGATTAGGGTTTAGGGTTTTAGGGTTTAGGGCTTATGGTTTTAGGGTTTAGGCACAAAAGCTCGTGGGCCAAGGCACGACTGTGGCTTGGGAGCACGGTTGCGGCTCGGGAGGATGGCCACGCACGAGGCTAGGCATGGTGGCTCGCGAGGCTAAGGCACGACGACGGCTTTGACAACGATGGCACGAGCGATGATGGGACCAAGCCACGGCGGTCACTCCAATGACGATGGCGCGGACGATGTGGCTCGAGAGACACTGGCGATGATGGCAATAGAGCACGGCCGTGACGGCACGTAGTAGCACAACGGCAACACGACAACACGATGGAGGTGACTATGCAGCAGAAAAATTTGAAGTGCACGAACACGTGATGAAAAAAGAGGTTGAGTGGACCCTATATAATCCTCTTTTCGGTGGCCAGCCAATGGCTACAAAAAATAACGATTTATCCATCGAAAGTAACCTATTTTTGACGGCTATTGAACAACCACAAAAAATAGCAGTACAATTTTGAGCCGCCGCATTTCAGCTACCAAATTTAGTAATTTTCGGTGGCCATGTATCAGCCACCGAAAATTATATGGCTAATTTCGATGGCTATCCATCGATATCGAAATTTAGGCCCGGCTTGTTTCAACTTTTTTTAGCCCCCGACCACCAAAAGTTGTTGCGAACTATCAAACGCCCAGCTTTTTAGATTGCTTTTTTAAGAATTGCTTTGGTGAAAACTGTTCAAAATCAACATAAACATATATAGAATCGACCGAGTCGTTGTGATAGTATGAATCTGTCACTTTATATATTCTAAACTCTATAGACCCCTTTATCTTTCACCCCACGATACTCAAATTCTTCCTGTAGTCTCATGCATACGACTATTACAAACTGATAATTAACTGAACATCCAACATAGAATAAAGGGAAACCTCCTCAGATAGTATTGGACCTCTATCCATGTCCTGCGAAGATCTTTATGGCCACTACCTCTAATGCTCAACACACTGCAAGGATCTCGAGTTGGTCTTCTTCTTTCTACAATAATCTCCATAATCTGAACCAGTATGCCCCCCTAGAAAAAACTTGTATAATTGATAGTATTGGTTTAAAAAAAAGACGACATCAGTACGACAAATCCAAATAGACTAAAATATTGCCGCCACCCTAATTAGAATTTTTTTTTCTATGTGTGGTTTTCTTGTTAGCATACCAATTTTCAGTTAAATGATTAATACTACTAGGTCTCTCTATATGTAAAGCAAAGTTAATGATTCTCCAAATATTTCTAGCAATATAGTAATCAAAGAAAAGATGTCGGATAAGTCTCATTTTGGTTATAACAACTGCATTTCGTAATGCCTTTCCACCTGCGTTTAACTAGGTTATCTTCAGTGAGAATAACACCTCACTACCGGAATCAATCGCTTTGCCGAGTGCCTGAAGCACTCGGCGAAGCGTTCAAAACACTCGGCAAAAGCTTTGCCGAGTGTTACACTCGGCAAAGAAGGCTCGGTGAACAGTGCATTGGCAAAGCCTTCTTTGCCGAGAGCTTTTTATCGGGCACTCGACAAAGATCTTTGCCGAGTGCCAGAGAGCACTCGGCAAAGAAAAGCAGCCGTTACGGCGTCGAGTGACGGAGACGGCGGCTTTGCCGAGTGTCCCACCTGACACTCGGCAAAGAAGTTAGTTTTGCCGAGTGCCTTCCGTGCAGCACTCGGCAAAGAATCCATCTTTGCCGAGTGCCACATGGGGCACTCGGCAAAGAACCCGCCAGGGAGGGTCCCCATGTCAGGTTCTTTGCCGAGTGTCCCGTGTGGCACTCGGCAAAGCCGACCTCTTTGCCGAGTGCCAGGGACGCAACACTCGGCAAAGAACCTAAGCCGGTGCCCAGGTCTGTGCTCTTTGCCGAGTGTTATGACCTTGACGCTCGGCAAAGAGCCTCTTTGCCGAGTGTTACACTCGGCAAAGTGACCAGTATATACCTTTTTTATTTGTTTTTTGTATTCCATCCACACAAACAGAAGATATCACATATATATCACATATATACATCACACATATCATCACAGACATAAATAGCCAACACAAACATAAAACCGTCACCACAAACATAAATATCCATCACAAACATAAGTGTTCAACATAAGTATCAAACACAAACATAAGTCTCTAACGTCGCAAGCTCTCACATAAGTATCAAACACAGACATAAGTATTATACACAAGTACAGAAGTCTAAAGCAATGAAAACACAACACTCATGGAGGTGGGCGGCTTGACCGGGGCTGCGTTGGGCTGAACCCTTCCGGAGGATTGTTGGATGCCGCCCCAGATTGGCCCTGCACAGAGAAGAGATTGCATGTGTTATACCAGATGCATTACAAACATCTAACTACAATTTTGATACTCACAGGAGTGTGGAAGAGAGCAGGGTCAACTGGAGGGAACAATGGAGGTGGCGGAGCGATGCCCTGTGCGGCGCCAAGGCTCTGCATGTACTGGAACATCTCCGCCATCCTCTGTTGATCTGCCCGGCGGGCCTCCCGCTCCGCCTCCCGCTCCGCCATCATCCTCGCCTCCATCTCGCGACGTTCCCTCCTCTCTTCTTCTAGTTGGGTCTGTAATATTACAAGCCAACGTTATAGTAACTCAAAGAGTAGGTATATAACTCAAGGAAGGACGAGTTACACTAACCTCGAGTTGCTGTATGCGATGCTGTGAGCTGTCGTGCCGAGGTCGTATGACTGGACTCGAGCCCGTGCTCCTTGCTCTCACCTGAGACAGAGTGGGAGTGGAGGACGAGTCGATTGCCCCGTCGGCAATCCAGTACCGCCCATGTCTCTTGCCTCCTCCGACCCTCATGAGCACATCGGTGTCGATCGGCTCGGTGCTCGGATCATAGTCTGGGCCATGGACCTCCTGCGCCATGGCGGTGTAGTCATGGAGGCGGCTGTAGATGGCGGGGTTGGTGTAGGCCTCGGGCCCGTCATCCGGGTTGTAGGTGACGTCGGACGTCGCCTTACCCTTATGGGCCATAGCATAGGCCGAGAAGGTGGAGCAAGGCCTTCCACCATGTGACGCCGACTGCAACGAAAACCAACGAGATAGTTAGAAATAATATCTAACTTAGTGCTATATATCTAAATAAAAAAGGTGGCGTACCCATGCTTCGGCATATTGGCCCAGGCTCCGGCTGCCTTGGTGGTGGGAGGGGCCTTGCATCATCAAACGCCGTTCCCGGCTAGCTGTGTGCGCCTCGTCCCACTCAGCCGAACACCACCTATCCACCATCTGCTCCCAGCACAGAGGATGTGCGGCGCACCAATGTGGAATCATCTGCAAAGTAAACACGTAAAGTGCATATCAGAAGATAAAATAAAATTCATGTATCGAGTACTGGTACCAAACATGCATGACTTTACCTGCAGGTACTGCTCCCTGGTCAACGACATGGTTCGGGCTTGAGTTTTGGTCACCTTCTCCCCAAGGACGGAGCCGTGGTAGGTGATGATGGCCTGGATGCGGGCCTCATAGTGCATGTCCACGACGAGCTTCTTACAGCTCGTGGTGGCCACCACATCCGCCCTAGCCTCGTATCCAGCATCGCATCTGAAGAAATCCTGCATACAAAAACGATGTATCCATACATTATTTCAAGAATTTGCAACGAATGCGACATATTTTACATTATACTAAGACTTACCCACAGCTCTTGCTTCACCCGCTCCGCCTTGTTATTGAATTCCCTGCCGTCCCGGTCTACTGCATCGGGGGCGACGGCGTAGTGGTCAAAGGTGAAGGCTGGGCCCGTCACTCCGGCGTACTCCACAAGTCCAGGGAAGTGTTCCCTGCACAGCAGGCCGAGGATGCCATTGGGGGGGCGACGATGACCCCCAGCATAATCCAAAACCGTCCAAGACCTGTCCAAGTGATAAATAAAAAGTATTAGTTTATATTATGATTTTGAACACATAATATGAACAAGAATGAAGAACATAAAGTTACATACCTCTCCCCTTCCGGCCGAATCAGCGGCCGTCTGTCCCGAAGTATGGGACGCTGAGGGAGACTCGCGGGGCCTCGCAGGTAGATGCTCCTCGAACTAGAGCCGCCTGAACCTGAGGCGTCCTGCTGCTGGTCGTCGTCGTCCTGCTGCTGGCCGTCGTCGTCCTGAGGCGCCGCCTGCTGCTGCGCTGCCTGCTCTGCCTCGTCCTGTTGCGCTGCCTGCTGTGCATCGTCCGCCGTCCTACTCCTCCTCCCCCTCCTCCTCCTCAGGAAACCGCCCACCATATTTGTCCAACAACCTGCAATTAAGAGTAAACAAATAAGCACATATAAAAAGATGTATTTAAAAACAGGTGCGAAATAAAAAGTCATATAGCATTACATCGATTAAAAATAATCTTCATATGTGTCGGGGTTAGCCGGATCATAACTCTCATCATCACTATCAAGCATTTCAATCTCCACACCATCGGAAGACGCAAGTTCGTCAGTAATGTCATTGCCTTCAAGGATTACTAAGTCATTATCATTTTGCACCTCATCCTCCTCCTCATCAACAACCATTTCAATATCTACGTACCTTATGTTTGAACCAGGAAATGAAATCGGGCAACCCATTTCTCGCACCCTTTCTAAGAAGAGCGTCATATTCCTGTGGAGTGGGGTCCCTTGATCGACGCCAGAATTCATGAAGAAATTGTTCCATGTATGGCGTCACCTCTTCAAGGTTGGTCAATACGTATAGCATGATATGCCGCCACTCTTCATGTGTCAGGGTCTTGGTGGTCGAGCCACTTGCGCTTCCGAGTTGGCCTCGAAATATGCTAAGGTTCGATTCATTGTCGCCATCATTGTAACGAGGGGGTGGATTATGCACGCTCGGCAGTTTGTCACCATAATAAGTTGTTGTGAAGTTTGAGACCTCCTCTAGAATGTATGCCTCTGCAATGGAAGCCTCGATTTTGCATTTATTTCTACATTTCTTTCGAATTGTCTTTAGACATCTCTCGATTGGATAGCACCAACGTCCCTGCACGGGGCCCCCCATTCGTGCCTCATAGGGGAGATGAAGAATCAAATGCTGCATTGGATTGAAGAAGCCAGGTGGTAATATCTTTTCAAGCTTACACAGTAACACGGGGGCCAATCTTTCCAAGTCTGCAACCACGGTCCGAGATAACTCTTTTGCACAAAGCTGACGGAAGAAATAGCTCAACTCTGAAAGCGCTAGCCAGACATGCTCAGGGACATAGCCTCGAACCATCGCAGGAAGAATCCGTTCAATCCATATGTGGAAGTCATGACTCTTCATCCCTAAGACTCGCATAGTAGATAAGTTCACCCCCTACTCAGGTTAGCTGCATATCCATCAGGGAACATCAACATCTTTATCCACTGAAGTACTTCCTTCCTCTGAGCCCTGCTTAGGACGAAATCGGCCTTAGGCCTTCTCCACGTCTTTCCCCCACTTGGCGGCTTCATCTCTAGTTTTGGTCTATCACATAACGCTGCCAGATCCACTCTTGCCTTCACATTATCCTTTGACTTATCAGGAATGTCCATAATTGTTGCCCACAGTGCCTCGGCAACATTCTTTTCAGTGTGCATCACGTCAATGTTGTGTGGAAGGAGCAGGTCATCATAATAGGGGAGCCGAGTCAAGCCAGACTTATGTGTCCACATATGCTGCTCACCATATCCCACAAAACCACCTTCTGTATTGGCCACGAGCCCATCTATCTGTTGACGAATTTCGGCACCAGTCATCGTTGCAGGTGGGCGGTTTGTCACTACGACACCTTTCGTAAAGTTCTTGATGTCTAGGCGGAATGGATGGTCAGCAGGAAGAAATTGTCGATGTTTATCGAAGGACGAATATTTGCCACCCTTTTTCATCCAAATGAACCTGAGAGCTTCCTTGCAAACTGGGCATGGGAATTTACCGTGAACACACCAGGCACAGAATAGCCCATACGCCGGTAAGTCATGCATGGAGTACTGGTACCAAACATGCATTCTGAAGTTTGTCTTCGTAGCTCGGTCATATGTCCATACCCCTTCCTCCCAGGCACGTACCAATTCATCGATCAAAGGCTCCATGTACACGCCCATTTTGTTCCCCGGGTGTCCGGGAATTATCAACGACACGAATATATTCTGCCTTTGAAAGCACACACCAGGGGGGAGATTGATTGGGATAACAAACACGGGCCAACATGTGTACGGGGCAGCGCTCATTCCATAGGGATTGAACCCATCTGTGGCCAACGCAACACGTACATTACGAGCCTCTTCGGCTTTCTCACGGTGAATGTCATCAAAGTGTTTCCATGCTTCACCATCTGACGCGTGCACCATCTTGTCAGGATTGTATCGTTTTCCATTTTTGTGCCATGTCATCTGTTTCGCGGATTCCTCTGTCATGTAAAGACGCTGGATCCTCGGTATGAACGGAAGGTGTCGTAGGATTGTCAAGGGGATGTCGAGCTGCCTCTTCTGTCCATCACCAGAGTCTACCTCCATAAACCTAGACGAATTACACTTGGGACAGTACTTTGCCTCCGTGTATTCTTTCCTAAATAGCACGCAGCCCTTCGGACAAGCATGAATCTGCTCATACGTCATCTTAAGTGCACGAAGTAGTTTCTGTGCCTCGTACATGCTCTTTGGCAGAATGTGATCATCCGGAAGCAGACTCCCAATAACTGTCAACAAGCCATCGAATGCATCTCTACTGATGCTGTACTGCGACTTGAACGCCATTACACGCCCAATGGCATCAAGTTGAGAAACCTTTGTCTGGCCGTGAAGGGGCTTCTGTGCCGCGTCGAACATGTCGTAGAACGCCTTTGCAGTCGGCTCTGGCTCGTCATCCATACATCCTCCCGTGTACTGTGCCTCCTGATAGTCGTTCAACATATCCGCTACCCCCGCATCCGCGTCATAATCCTCGACACGTTGTCTCAGCACCTCTTCTCTCGTACGATGCGCTTCACCATGAAATATCCACCGAGTATAGCCCGGCGTAAATCCATTCTTCCAAATATGTTCTACCATGGTCTTCTTTGGTTTTCTTTTCCGGTTGTCACATTTGCTGCACGGGCATGGGACTAGACTCGCTCCTTTAGCAGCTTCGCCATATGCCCGTTCCACGAAATCATCGGTCTTTCTAATCCATTCAGTGGTGACATCGTTCCTTCCTCTACGGCCCGTGTACATCCACTCACGGTCCTCCATCCTCTAACATATATAACCGAGTATAGTTTAATATAGACATGTAATGCATGTACACTACGTTCCTACCTTCTAATAGGTGACGATAGGTCCTAATCCCACCCGCGGTTGCGTAGATGGAGTTAGTTTTCATGCTCTACTCCGATCCGAGATAGAATTTCGGCAGCACCTCCCCGCTGTTCTCTGGATACACGTCCTGGCAGGGAGAGTGTACTGTCCGGAGAACAACAGGGAGGTGACGCCGAAACTCTATCTCAGACCGGAGTAGAGCATGAAACTAACACCATCTACGCAACCGCGGGCTGTCCAAAAAACGTGGACAATTCGAAACTGATACATTTGTAGATATGCAAAGATCTGCATATCTACACCGTATCACTTTCGAACGGGAGACGCCTAACTGGGTTAGGTGATCTACGACCATGATGCGGATGTAGAGGTTATACCTAGGGTGGCGGTGGAGTCAGGCTGGTGGGGCTGTGGCGGGTCGGTGCAGTGGCGACGGGACGCGGTGCAGGGAGACCCGCAGCGGCTAGGAAGACAAGTATCTTCTCTGTAAAAAAGAAACACAAGTCTGTTAATACAAAAGCCTAGCAACAGAAAATTTCGGCAGCACCTCCCCTGCACGGGGAGGTTTCAAAATCCTGCAAATAAAACTATCAGCACGATGGCTGACATCCACGCATAATTCAACGGCACGATGGCCGGCAATCCACAATACTAAAACTAATCATTTCATATAAAGCATACACGTATAACATAAATCAAGTAATCACCTTAGAGGTTTCGGCACGGTCGAGACGACGGGTCGCGGGCGAGGCGCCTGGCGGGCGAGGGCACGGCGGGCGCGACAGCGGCGAGCGCGAGGCGCGGCGGCGTGGGCGCGAGCACGGGCGAGCGTGGGCGCGGGAGAGTGTGGGCGCGAGCGCGGGCGAGCGTGGGCGCGAGCGCGGGCGAGCGACGGCGCGAGCGCGGGCGAGCGTGGGCACGGGCGCGACGGCGTCGCGGCGGCGCGGTGGGCGCGGTGGGGTCGCGGCGGTCGTGGGCGGCGCGCGGGCGGCGTGGGCGGCGCGCGGGCACGCGGCGAGCGGGCGGCGTGGGCGCGCGGCGAGCGCGCGGGCAAGCGGCGGCGTGGGCGAGCGGCGGGCGAGGAGCTCAGGCGGGCGCGGGCCGGCGGCGGTCTCGGCGCGGCGAGGAGCTCGGGCGGGCGAGGGCGACGGCGAGCTCGAGGGCGGGCGAGGGCGACGGCGAGCTCGAGAGCGCACGCGGCGAGGGGCTCGGCGGCGGTCTCGGCGAGGAGCTCGGGCGGCGGTCGCGGCGAGGAGCTCGGGCGTGGGGGCGCGGCGGCGGCGAAACGGGCGGCGAGGGCGCGGCGGCGGCGACGGTGAGTGAGAGAGTGAGAGTGAAGTGAGGAAGAAAGGTTAACTGGCGTATGTATACGGTCTTTGCCGAGTGCCCGCGATCTGGCACTCGGCAAAGATTTTTTTTTAATTTTAAAGTACACTTTGCCGAGTGCCCTAGATGCGGCACTCGGCAAAGGCGCCTTTGCCGAGTGTCAACCGGGAGACACTCGGCAAAGATTCTGTCCTTACGTTTTCCCGAGTGTGACCCCTTTGACACTCGGCAAAGCATTCTTTGCCGAGTGTCACCTGTTGACACTCGGCAAAGTGTATTTTCATTTTTTAAATTTTGTCTCCCAAACTTTTTGTGGTATGTTCCTACACTATGTAGACCTACATGTATCATTTGTGGACAATTATAACATAGTTTCCATAGTTAGTAGATTTAGTTCGTTTATTTGAATTTCTTCGGAAAATTCAAATTTGAACTGCAGGTCACTCGAAACTTGGAAAACCGTGCATGAAAAAATGATATCCATGTTACTTAGCATAAGTTACGACCGATTGCAGAAGCGTACCAGAAACTTCGAGCAACATGCTCACTAAACATGGCCGTGAACTTGGCATCCACATGTTTAAAAATTGTATAAAACACAAACAAAGTCAGAAAATCATGAAACTTGTCCACGTGTCATGATATCATATGTACAGGCTGTGATAAAAATTTTAGAATGTTTGGAGAAAGTTGTGAGACACTATGTGTAGAAACCTAAGAGGACTACACATGAAATCATAGAGTTTCAATGTGAATCTAGAAGGTTTCTACATATAGTGTCTCACAACTTTCTCCAAATACTCTAAAATTTTTATCATAGCCTATACATATGATATCATGACACGGGGACAAGTTTCATGATTTTCTGACTTTGTTTGTGTTTTATACAATTTTTAAACATGTGGATGCCAAGTTCACGGCCATGTTTAGTGAGCATGTTGCTCGAAGTTTCCGGTACGCTTCTGAAATCGGTCGTAACTTATGCTAAGTAACATGAATATCATTTTTTCATGCACGGTTTTCCAAGTTTCGAGTGACCTGCAGTTCAAATTTGAATTTTCCGAAGAATTTCAAAAAACGAACTAAATCTACTAACGATTGAAAACTATGTTATAATTGTCCACAAATGATACATGTAGGTCTACATAGTGTAGGAACATAACACAAAAAGTTTGGGAGACAAAATCAAAAAAATAAAAATATACTTTGCCGAGTGTCTGGATAAGACACTCGGTAAATCTTCCTTTGCTGAGTGCCAGCTGCGCGGCACTCGGCAAAGAAGCATCTTTGCCGAGAGCCGACTGTTGGCACTCGGCAAAGACTGACGGCCGTCAGCTTTGGGACGGCCGCTGACGGCCCTTTGCCGAGAGCCCCCTTTGCCGAGTGTTTGACACTCGGCAAACATGGATTTGCCGAGTGTGGAGCTGTACCGAGTGTCCTACGCTCGGTAAAGACGCTCGTTACCGAGAGCCAAGCTTTGCCGAGTGCGGCTCTCGGCAAAGCCGTCTTTGCCGAGTGCCCGAGAAAAGGCACTCGGCAAAGCGTCCGGCACTCGGCAAAGGCTCTGATTCCGGTAGTGCCTCCCTCTAAGTACTACAAGAAAATTTTAATTTTAAGAGACAGTTTTAGTTTCCAAAGCACTTTATCGAGATTTATGGGAGGGATATATTCATTAGAAGGAAATACATTGATTGATCAGAGAAAATTCCATCATTATGGGCCCCATATAGAAATGATGATAGATTGGGTACGTTTTTATTCATAATATCTCTAACTAAAGCATTTCTTTACGCACTATATTAAATAGGTTTGGAAACTGATCCTTAAGCGGTCTATTCATATCCATCTATCGTCCCATAGCTAAATTCTCTCCACGTTGTCAGAAAAGGCAAAAACAAACATACCCTTAAACTAGTCGCCGGCCAGAAGTTGTCGCTTTTGCTGTAGTTGGAGTATATATCGATGCATGGGTGGTAACGTGGACAGATAGATTCATGAAATGTGGACAACCCACCTGGTCCAGAGCATCATATGGTACATTGACACACGTGGCACGCTGCCCACTGATGCCTCAGCTTTGAAGCTAACGTGTCAAGTGTGCCCGGCCCCTGCATTGCTTCGTGCCAATCGTCCAAGTTGCATGGCAAAACCCAGCGCTCTGTGCCGCCGTCGTCCGGCCCGGCCCCCTCTGCCCTTGTACGTGCACCTAGACACATCGTCATCGATCATCACACGCAATCGACACAAGAAGTTAATAAACAGCCCAAGGACGCAGAGATCAGCTGAGAAGGACTTGTACTACTCAGTATTGTCGTCACATGCACATATATGTACATAAAGAGCTAGCTGAGCTCTAGCCAAGGTCGTTGATCGATCGACCATGGCGCGGTTCGTGGACCCGCTGGTGGTGGGGCGGGTGATCGGCGAGGTGGTGGACCTGTTCGTGCCCTCTGTCTCCATGACCGTCGCCTATGGCCCCAAGGACATCAGCAACGGCTGCCTCCTCAAGCCGTCCGCCACCGCCGCGCCGCCGCTCGTCCGCATCTCCGGCCGCCGCGACGACCTCTACACGCTGGTATATATATATATATGGCACTTGTATCTATCTGCTCTGCTGCCTCCAGTTGACATGCATGCATGGATGGATTGCACAACTTTGCTGCGTGTCGCAGATCATGACGGATCCAGATGCGCCTAGCCCCAGCGACCCGACCATGAGAGAGTACCTCCACTGGTATGAACTGCTACTGCATGCTACTTGTGTCATGATCTGGCAGCGTGTGTCGCCATAGAGTAGAGGCACTGTATATTTGTACGTACTACTCATTAAATTATACGGTATGTATGATGTATGTGTCCAGGCCAGTTGCCTAATTTCTATTCTCTTGCATTGCCACACATGCATGCATGGATGTTTCTCGGTCCCTGCGTCAATTTGTGGCGTGCAGGATTGTGACTAACATACCAGGAGGAACGGATGCAAACAAAGGTGAGTTTAATTTAAAGATAATTACTTTGTTACCTACTTATGTACTCTCTCTCTATTTTAAAATTTAACATATTTTGATTTTTTTTAGATACATTGTTTTCCTACATATATAGCTTGTACACATAAGTGCATGTGTCTTGAAAAAAAACAAAATATGTTATAATTTTTAATAAAGGAAATATCAAATAATCAATTTAAGTATAATGCTCCTACGTGTTTTATATTGTCATAAATAAACCAGAAAATGTGTGCTTCGATCGATATATTGTTTTCTTGATACTGAATAAAGAAGTAAAAAAGATTCCCAAAAGTTAACACTAGCAAAAAAAAATCATTTTATTGCGTGGTACTGAAACGTCCAAATGTCATGCTCCCCGCGTTTCAATTTATAATTTATTTTACCTTTTTATATCAAGTTTGACTGATTCATCTTATTCAAGAAATTCATAATAATAATAATTTTTTATTAGGCTATTATTTAGTATATAATATACTTTAAGTATGTCTTTAATTTTTTTCTAAAAAAAATAAATAAGACAAGCCGGTCAAATTTAGAACAAAAATGTCAAACAAATTATAAATTGTGATGGAGGGAGTACATAGATGAAACACTAGACCTTTAAATAATGAATCAATTAGGCTTCCTTTTTTCGAGAATAACTAGAAAAAAAAATATATACAAAGATAAATGAAAAAAATCAAAATGGAAGGAAATTAAACACTAGACCATTTACAACATGTCGATCTATTTATCTGCTTCTCTCAGTTATACCTACCTAGCTAATCCAATGTCATACGTATATTATTGTCCTCTATTAAGTCTCTATTCGGCTAAGTTCGAATGAGGAGAAAGAAACTATGTCATGGGTGGCAGTGATTATGTGAAATCTTCCCTCTGTTCAAACGAGAAAACTACCCAAAAAAACTCGGCTGTTATTTTCTGAGAATATAATATTAGAAGAGAAGAATCTTCTGGGCGGCAGCCCCTCACCGTACCGGCCATGCGGCGCCGCGCATTGGTGCGCGTTCATCTCCAGCCGTGTGCATGCGCCCCCGCCCACAACTGCATGGCACAAACTTCCATGTGAGCCGTGATCGCGCCGTTCCCGAGTTGGCGCCGCCAGCACGTACTACGCGCTGCCACTGCTGCACGGCACATGTCGCCGCCTCTCCAGCGCACGCCAAGCGTCGTCGGCACAGAAGCGTTGACACCTGTAACCTGTTGGGGAATGGGGGCTACTACTGGTGTGCTGCAGGTGAGGAGGTGGTGGAGTACATGGGCCCGCGGCCGCCGGTCGGAATCCACCGCTACGTGCTGGTGCTGTTCGAGCAGAAGACGCGCGTGCACGCGGAGGGCCCCGGTGAGCGCGCCAACTTCAACACGCGCGCGTTCGCGGCGGCGCACGAGCTCGGCCTCCCCACCGCCGTCGTCTACTTCAACGCGCAGAAAGAGCCGGCCAGCCGCCGCCGCCGCTAGCTAGTAGCTCCAACAAGGCGCGCCAGCTGCGTGCGTGCAACCCACCACACAGCCGCCGGCGAAGGCTGCCTATATGATCGGCGAATAAAAAGTCTTACTGCTGCGTCCCTAAGCGTACTCCCTGTTGGTATATGCTTGCCTTCAGGCTTTTGGAGTCTATCTACTTAAATGTGGTTACCACTGAGTAATAGCAGCAGTTGGCGCTTCGATCGATCATCCTAATATCCGTACGTGTCAATCATTTTTGTTTCCATCATTTTGCATTTGAAGACGCATTGGTTCTACACCAAGGTGTGGTAGGCCCACTTTGGAATTTTCGAAAAGAAGAAGTTTCTGTTCGTACTTTTTCCCTGTGAGAAAATGAAACGATTCACTGAAATTCCTGTATAATTTCTATAAAATTTGCGTTCCAAAGGGCCCTTACAGTTGGATCAGTGGTGAGCTTTCTGACTTTTGAAGTTTAGTTTGGTTGTTTACTGACCAGTTTATCCATCATCATTCCCATATTCGAACTAAACTTCATTTTACGAACAATACAGTTTATAGTGCAAAACAGTGAGACTAAAATAGAGACTAAACTGCTTTAGTCTCTAGTCTCTCGAGGGGTGACTAAAAGGAACTAACTCATATTAATTCCCTCTTTTGCCTCTTATTTATTTTAGTTGCATTAATGACAGGAGAATGATAATTAATACATTCTAAATACTTTTAGTCACTGATACCAAATGGGTAGGGACTAAACTTTAGTCTTTAAACTAAACTTTAGTTCTGAATTAAAGTAACCAAACAGACCCTGACAGCAGTTGGCGCTTCAACCATTTTTTATGGTGTCAAATCATGCCTATCTTGATAATTTCATAATTAAAGATATGTTCATTGGATGGTGTTGAAGGTCTAAAAAAATCCGTAACATATAGAAGGAGACCTAATTTTATGTAGAAACACATAAAAATGCCACAATATAAAGTGAAGTGATCAATTTCAACATTAGGCGGGCATCATAACTTCAGACAACCCTCGAATAAAATAGTATAGACTCATATAGTCCAATTCTCTCATATGCACATCGATGTGTATGTAAAATCACTACTACAATTTGGCTCTATACAAGCAGTAGACTTTTTACATCCCAGGCGGTTCGGATAGAAAACCGCCTGGGATGTCCCAGGCTATTCGGACCGCCTGTGATGTATTAGTATCACAAGCGGTCCGAAATACAAACCGCTTGTGGTGCTCGATTTGTTTCACAAATGGTCCGTAATGAAAAAACCGTCTGTGATGCACGATTCGTATCACAAGCGGTTCTCAATTAGAACCGATTGTGATTTGATTACCATATTAATATTTTAATTTTTAACAAAAAAATGCAAATACAATTTCAATGAATTTTAATAGCACACATAGATAACTAGAGAGATTTTAAATTAATTGACAACCACAATGTATAGTCGATCATACATGCTAACAAATACAATTTGATTCATACAATTTTTCATGAACTACCATTTTTCCGCATATATGTATGGCTTTAAGTTTTTATCAATTTTCTTTTCCACACGCTTGATTCTCTCTGGACTGTTAAAGACGAACATCTCTTTATACTTATTGTATTCCTCATCTCTGTCTCCCACATTCTCAACTCCAACAATTTTTTGCTTTCCAGAAATAACTACATGCACCTTCTCATCTGCTGGATCGAGTACATAGAACACTTGTGCAACACGTTCGGCGAGAACCCACGGGTCATCTTTATATCCTACTTTCTTTAAGTCTACCAGTGTGAGTCCGTAGTTATCCACTATCACCCCCACGGGATGTTGTACCCATTGGCACTTAAATAAGGGTATTTTCATGTTTGGGCCATAATCAAGTTCTCATATTTCCTCTATGAATCCAAAATATGTGGTCTCCTGTCCCTGTAGGTCAAAAGCATCGATACAAACACTGCTATTTTGTGCAACACTTTTCATGTCTTTTGATTTAGTGTAGAATGTGTACCCATTGATGTCATATGCTTGCCATGATGTCACAAAACACGATGGCCCAGAAGCCAAATTCTTCATTGTTTTCTCTTCCAAAGAGTCTCCGAATGGGATGTTTTTGTCCATTAACCATTCGCTGAAACGATGTTTGTGCTCCCTCATGATCCAGTCCTCTGTGCGGTTCTGATTTTCTTTATGAAGCTGATCTAGGTGTTCCTCTATGTAAGGCTCTGCTATCGCGAGATGTTGTAGTACACTACCATGAGCACAATGTACTAGCTTGTAATCATCAACGCGAAAAGTTTTCCTGCCCATTCTCCCTCTCCCACATAGTTTACCCTCATGTTTAGGTACATGCACACCTATCATTGTTCCGTCTCTGATGTAATCTATACAACTCTCAATCACTTCTTCTGTAGTGTATCCCTCCATGATTGAACCCTCTGGGTGAGAGCGATTTCGCACATAACCTTTTAATACTCCCAGGTATCGCTCCAACTGAAACATATGATGTAAATATAGTGGCCCTAATATTTTTATTTGATCCACGAGATGTATGATTAGGTGTACTTGCATATCAAAAAATGATGGAGGAAAACACATTTCAAGCTTGCACATAGTCTCGATGATGTATGCCTTCAGATAGTCCAAGTCTTCTAAAGCTATTACTTTTTGTGACACCGCATTGAAAAAGTAACACAAACGTGTGATGACAACTTTGACATGCTCTGTTTCGAGGGCTCTTACCGCAATTGGGAGGAACACCATCATCATCACATGGCAGTCATGAGAGTTGTAGTCAAATAGAGACAAGTCCTTCATCCTGACTAGTTTGCTGATATTGGATGAGAAACCTGTGGGCACTTTGACCCCACGCAAACATTTGCAAATTTTTGTTCTCTCCTCAACTGACAAGTTGTAGCTAGCTGGGGGGAGGTAAGGCTTCCCTTTGCCACTATCCACTGGATGAAGTTCCGATCTGATTTGAAGATCTACTAGGTCATTGCGTGATTTAAGTTTGTCCTTTGTCTTACTCGGCATGCCCAGCAAGGTTCCAATGATGCTGTCAAAAACATTCTTTGTTACATGCATCAAATCAATGCTGTGGCAAATTTCCATATTCTTCCAGTATGGGAGGTACTTGAAAAAAATTGATTGCTTCTTGAAAGTTGTGTAAGTTGAAGGGTCAGTTCTCTTTCTCTTTTCTCCTTTGTTTTTCCCTTTTCGAATACAACATGAATGTTCTTTACAATTTCAAAAACAAGTTTCCCACTATAAGGCTTTGGTGCACCTTCACTTTCCAGTTCATTGTTAAATTCCTCTTTCATCTTTCGGTACTTATGCTGCTTCATCAAGAACCGTCTGTGTCCCATGAACACCAACTTCTTGGATGATTTAAGGTACAAGGAAGCAGTTCCATCTACGCACACTACACAACCATTCTTTCCTTTAGTCTTTTGCCCTGATAGTGTGGCGCCACCGGGAGAATCATGGATGGTAACAAATATAATTGCTCTTAAGTTGAAATACTCATGGCAATACTCATCCCATATTCGAACTCCTTCATTCCAGAGCTTTGTCATATCTTCCATAAGAGGTTCTAGGAACACATCAATATCAACACGAGCTGATTTCGGACCTTGAATAAGAATAGTCAACATAATGTACTTTCTTTTGTGACACAGCCATGACGAAAGGTTGTACATCGTTAAAGTCACGGGCCAGGTGCTATGTACACTTCATTTTTCACTAAATGGATTGATTCCGTCTGTACCTAAAGCAAATCTTACATTTCTGGTTTCTTTGGCAAACTCAGGATACATAAGATCGAATTTTTTCCATTGTGATGCATCAGCAGGGTGTCGAATCTGTTTGTTATTCTACTTGCAATTTTCAGCATGCCAACGCATAAGCTCAGCCTCCCTAGGATTTGAGAACAAACGTTTCAAGTGATCAATTACTGGAAGATACCACATCACCAAAGCTGGGATCTTTGACTTCTTTTTCCCATCCATGTCATCAAAAGTGTCATCGTCACTTTCAGGTCCAATAGTGGATTTCTTGTTTTTATTTTTCTTCGGGAATTTTTTTACACAGTTTTGATTGTAGCTCTTCTTGTATCGACTGACATTGCAAACTGGGCATCTTGCCGCGTTCTCAAAATTGCTACGATACAGAATACAATGGTTCGGACATGCATGAATTTTTTGCACACCCAGAGCTATGGGAGATATAAGCTTCTTCGCTTTATAAGTGCTTGTTGGTAGTTTGTTGGGTTTTGGTAGTAATTGGGACAGAAAATTCAAAAGATCTGTGAAGCTAGTATCAGACCATCCGGCGCTAGCCATCAACTTAAGAAGTTCTAGAACTGTACGCAGTGTAGTAAACTCTTTGTCACAACCCTTTGATTCATCATATAAAGGTTCTTTTGAGGCACTTTCTAGTCTCTTCATTTTAGGTAGCTGTAATACCCAAATTTCAAGTGTAGTGAAATGTCCAAGAATTGAGAAATATAAAGGGTTTAATTGACCACTTGTGTTATTATTCTCATTGTTGCATATTTCAAATCATGGAATCATCCTTGACTACCAATAAATTTACTAAATAAAAGAATGTGCATCATGTTGGAGTTTATATGTTTGTGCATTGAATAAAAATAACAAGGATAACAATAAAAAAAATACAATAATGACTAAGTTGGATTAAACCCTAGATTGAAATTAGGGTTTGAAATAAGAGAAGTAAAAGAGATGGGAAAAATACTACATAAAATAAAATAAAAATGAGAATACATATCTTTCACAAGGATATTATCAAATTGCGCATTTCAAACTGAGGATGAATTTATCACATGGGTTGAATTTAAAATTTGATTGAAGATTGCATTTGAAAATGAAAAGAAAAAAAATAATAATAAAACAGAAAAGAATAATAAAAAAAAGAACCAGAACCCGAATGGGCCCGAAATGCCCCTTTCAGCCCATTTGCCCTTTACCTCGCGCGGCCCACTCTATTCTCTTCCCCTTTTTCTTTTTCCACCGCGACACTGACGTGTGGGCCCCCTGGCCAAGTGACCCTGAGCGCTTGGGCGTGACTTCAAGCACTGGCGACCGGGCCCCACCATTCCATCTCAGGTCCACGCGCTCGCTCCCGCATTCTCGCGTGACACTGCAACGCGGCCCCACCTGTCAGCGCGCGTGCTCGTCGTCTTCAACAGACCGCGCGACCGGCGCGGCGGGTCTTACGACGGGCGTCGCCCCTTTTCCTCGGAGAAGCTGGACCACGTCGCAGATCTCGTACGCTCGGGCGATAAATGCAAGCCTCGTCTCCTACGCGACCCCCCCCTCGCACTCACAACTACCTGTGCCGTCCCGTAACCCTCACAGAGAGTTACGCCATAGCCGGCGGCCGTCGTCGTCGGTTTGCTTCCTCACTGTCGTTAGGAGCCAATTGTGTGGTGTGGGACAACCGTCTCGGGGCGGCGGAAGTATACGCGGCGCCTGCGGAGGAGAAAGTACCATCGGGGTTGCGAAATTCCTCGTCGGACCTGGGACTTCCGCCGTATTGTTGCTTCACCGTGACCATCATCAGCGGAGCTTCGACCCACGGTATGGAATGCATTAATCGGTCCGCTAAGCTCCCCTGTTTGCGTTGCGCTAGCTATACACTAGAATGGGGCCTCAGATCATCGGAGAGCTACCACCGGTGAGGAGCGCGGCCGCGTCTCTGGGCGGCGCCGCCGCACCTCGCGTTGGTTTGGGGGCAAATACTCCTAGCCGTTGGATGACCGTTCGGCGGATCAGATTACTCCGGGCGCATCGATTCAGATTGGGGAGATGAGAGCCATCAGATTTTGATCGGACGGATCGAGTGATGGGGTGATGAGCACCGTCGGATCTAGATCTGAGGAACCACACTGCGTACCGATTCATTAAGGGAGTAGATCTAATCCTGGTCGCACGATTTGAATCCAGCGGACCAGAACTCACCATACCCTTTCAGCTGGCTAACTTTATAAAATAGCCCCTGTCCTTTTATCAAATCAACCCGCGGTTGTGCTATGAGTCTTGGAAACACTTACACCGAGACCCCCGCGTTTCCTAGTATTTGAGGCCCAATCCAGAGAACTTTAAAAATTAGAAATTAATATCAGAAATCAATTTTTAGTGCATAAATAAATGTTAAAACTTGTATAGTTCATAGAAAATGCATAGGAACTCCAAATTGGTCCATTCCAGTTCCTAAATTTTTGTAATAATATTGTCTACCCATTAGTGCCTCTGTTATGACATGACAAACACATTAAAATTATTCTTTCACTTAATCTTGTATTAAATGCATAAAACCTTAGAAAATCCATAACTTAAAATATATAACTCCAAATTTGATGATTCCAGTTCCTGTGATCTTATTTTAATGTCTAGTTTATTACTGTATATTCTATTTGCATGTTTGATGTGATGTTAATTTATGCTATGCCATGTATGTATTGTATTGATGCGAGTAGACGAGCAACCCACTGTGGAACCTGAGCTTCAACAAGTTGAAGTAGCTGAGCAGGAGCTCGTTGAAGGCAAGTTGTGCCCTTGATCACTTCTTTTACCCATTCATGTTCTTATTACTCATAATGATCTGCATAGGATAATTTTGCTGGGACCCAATAGGATACCCTAGATTTGACTATCTTTATACCTTGCTTCACCACTGGTTTTACTACTAAAGTTTTGGGTAGTACATGCTATTGCTTTATGTGGATTTGGGTATAGAAATATTCATCACTCATTGTTATACTATTTATTGTTATCTGTTTTATTCTTCCTTGTTCATGTTAAGATCATTATGTTAATGGGAACATGGAGAACCACCCGGGAAAACAGTGCTACCACAAGGGTTTAATGGGACGCCCTTGGCTGATTAACTAGGAAAGCTAGTGGAGGGCTACCTTACCCGAAAGGGGCAAGGGCAGTAGGGGAGTGGTCAGTGTAGGGAGGTCCCTGGTTGATTTTGCTGCGATGGCGGTCAGCCAGGAACCCTGCACTGGAGCTTCCTATAAACTGTAGCGGGTAGTCTGAAGCTAGTGGAACTTTGTAAAGGCCTCGTAGTGGTACCCTGCCTCGCTTCCTTGGTAGAGGTGTATGGGGTCTGATCAACTCCGTGGCGAATGGGTAACACGACTTGTGGGTAAAGATGCGCAACCTCTGCAGAGTGTATAACTGGTATACTAGCCGTGCTCACGGTCATGAGCGGCTCGGACACTCACATGACTAAATTATGGAACTTAAACTTAACCTGTCATTTCATTGCATTTGGGATTATTTTATTATTACTTTTACTTATTATTACTATGGTTTGGTATTTACTTACACTTAGTAACTGCTAATAAAATTTTGACCAACTTATAAAAGCAATGCTCAGCTTCAGCCTTTATTTCATTGATCAGCCTTACACTTCATGAACTCCCACCTTTGGTGAGTTCATGCCACATTATTCCCCACGACTTGTTGAGCTATGAACGTATGTGAGCTCACTCTTGCTGTCTCACACCCCCCCCACAAGAGAAGAGCAGGTGGTCGAAGAGGAGCCGCCTAACACTGAGGAGTTTGATCTGATCTAGGTGGCGTTTCTCAGTCGACATTGGCGCCGACGATCCTTAGTTCGTTTTATATTTACTCTTTTATTTTGTAATAAGTCTTCCGCTATGTAATAAGTACTCTGATGTTTTATGACATTTATCTCTATACACTCTGTTATTATATATGTTGTCTTCTTTGGCGCATGTATGAGATGCACCCGGCTTTGTTCCTTTAAAACCGGGTGTTACAGAAGTGGTATCAGAGGAATGTTGACTGTAGGACGAAACCTAGATAGAAATGGACAAAACCCTTACCTACTTATCTTATTCTGATTCATTCTATACTTACCTTACTCTGAATCCTTCTATACTTATCTTGATCCTGTCTCACCTTCTACTGTTCTACTCTGATCATTCTTACCTTTTCTACTCTGAGACAAGATGGATTTCACACCTTGGAATCCCTACCCCCATGACATTTTTAAGAGATAGGAAACCTAAGACAAAATCAAAATTATTTTCTATATTTAAAAATGTTGTTTGATTGTTCTGATGATAAATGTTTGATTTGCTTCTTTGATTGATTGAAATATTATATATGGGCATCTTAGTATGTACCACTATAAGGTAATGAACTAGCTATGGTAGATAAAATGTTAAACTGCTTAGCTAATAAATCCCCCACAGTAACATTTCTCGTAATTACTCGCCTTGTATACAATTCTTCCTTTCTTACCCTGTGTTTCTAACCCAGATGGGCTACCCCTATAGTGTTAGAAGAGAGCACTATAGACGTGATCCTTGGTATGTCATGTTAAGAAAGGCAAAGGCAGTATATACACTGTGCTAAGGGGACCGTAGAACCCACTACCACTAAAGGAGAAAGATTTCAAGTTAATATTGCAGTAACCTCCTCATCCATGCGTGCAATGTTCTTTATGCCTAAGGAGTTTGTTGGTGACAACATCCGGGTGGTTAGAGATTTTCCGGATGTCTTTCCAGAGGAGTTACCAGGGATGCCACCTGATAGAGAAGTTGAGTTTGTTATTGATCTCTTACCTGGAACCGCCCCTATTTCTAAACGGCCATATAGAATGTCCGTAGAGGAGTTGAAGGAACTTAAGAAGCAGTTGACGGAGTTACAAGAGGCTGGTTACATTCGTCCAAGTTCCTCACCTTGGGGAGCACCGGTGTTATTTGTGCAAAAGAAGGATGGATCGCAACGGATGTGTGTGGATTATAGATCTCTTAATGATGTTACGGTGAAGAACAAGTATCCATTGCCCCGTATTGAGGATTTATTTGATCAGATGCGAGGCGCTAGAGTATTCTCGAAGATTGATCTCCGATCCGGTTACCATCAGATGAGGATTAGACCATCGGATATTCCCAAGACGGCTTTCTCGACTCGATATGGATTATATGAGTTTACTGTTATGTCGTTTGGATTGACCAATGCACCGGCATATTTCATGAATTTGATGAATAAGGTGTTTATGGAGTATTTGGACAGATTCGTCGTGGTATTCATCGATGACATTCTTATTTATTCTCATAGTGATAGTGATCACGAGGAACATTTAAGGTTGGTGCTACAGAAGCTGCGAGATAATCAACTCTATGCTAAGTTTAGTAAGTGCGAGTTTTGGATTGATAAGGTGCCATTCCTTGGACATATTATTTCTAATGGAGGAATAGCAGTGGATCCTACTAAAGTGAAGGAGATAATGGAGTGGAGAGTGCCCACTACAGTTACTGAGATTCGGAGTTTCTTGGGACTCGCAGGATACTATCAGAGATTTATTGAAGGATTCTCTAAGATTGCCAAGCCTATGACATCGCTTTTGGAGAAAGGAAAAGAATTTAAGTGGGATGAGAAGTGCCAAGAAAGCTTTGATCAGTTGAAGGAGAGATTGATGTCACCTCCAGTATTGATTATGCCAGATCTGCAGAAGGGATTTGACATTTACTGTGATGCATGTGGCCAAGGACTTGGATGTGTGCTTATGCAAGAAGGTCATGTGATTGCCTATGCATCTCGTCAGTTGCGGAAGCATGAATTGAACTACCCCACTCATGACTTGGAACTAGCTGCAGTTGTGCATGCACTTAAGATTTGGAGACACTACATTATGGGAACTAAGTGCCAAGTATACACGGATCATAAGAGTTTGAAGTATATATTCACTCAGAAGGATCTCAACCTTAGGCAACGCCGTTGGTTGGAGCTCATTAAGGATTATGACTTGGAGATTCACTATCACCCAGGCAAGGCGAATTTGGTTACAGATGCCTTGAGTCGGAAGGAGCATGTCCACTCCGCCTTCGTTGTCCAGCTACCCGATGAATTAGCAAAAGATTTTGAGAAGCTCAACCTGGGAATTGTTACTCATACTGAAGGAGTTACCATTGAGTTGGAACCTACCTTGGAGCAAGAGATTCGTAAAGGTCAGGTTGGTGATGCTAAGATTCAAGAGATTAAGGATCTAATCACGGATGGTCGAGTTCCGGAATTCACGGAGGATGAGCTAGGTACTATATGGTTCAAAGATCGGATATGTGTTCTAGAGATCGATAGCCTCCGTGAGGCTATATTGAAAGAAGCCCATGATTCTGATTATTCTATCCACCCTGGAAGCACTAAGATGTATCAAGACTTGAAGCAAAAATATTGGTGGTATGGACTGAAAAGAGATGTGGCTGCTCATGTGGCTAAGTGTGATGTATGTCAAAGAGTCAAGGCCGAACATCAAAGACCCGCTGGATTATTGCACCCATTGAAGATACCCGAGTGGAAGTGGGAAGAAATTGGTATGGATTTTATTGTTGGACTACCCCGCACTCCAGCAGGATATGACTCTATTTGGGTAATTGTGGACAGATTGACAAAGGTGGCTCATTTTATACCTGTGAGGACTAATTACACGGGAGCCAAGCTAGCAGAATTGTATATGACTCGGATAGTTTGTCTACATGGAGTACCTAAGAAGATCGTGTCTGATCGAGGATCATAGTTTACTTCTCGATTTTGGAAGAAGTTGCATGAGAGTTTGGATACAAAGTTGAATTTTAGTTCAGCCTACCATCCCCAGACTGATGGACAGACAGAGAGAACCAATCAAGTGCTGGAAGATATGTTAAGAGCTTGTGCTCTCAAGCATGGTGGCAGTTGGGAGAAGAGTTTACCCTATGGCGAGTTTTCTTATAATAATAGCTATCAGGCTAGTTTGAAGATGTCACCGTTTGAGGCTTTATATGGTAGAAAATGCAGGACTCCACTGTATTGGGATCAAACTGGAGAAAGACAGTTCTTTGGGCCTGAACTGATTCAAGAGGCGGAAGAACAAGTTCGAATGATAAGAGAAAATTTGAGAATTGCACAATCCAGGCAAAAGAGCTATGCTGATAATAGGAGAAGATTACTGGAGTTTAAGGAGGGTGATCATGTCTACTTGAAGGTGTCACCACTTCGTGGTATGAGGAGATTTAAAGTTAAAGGAAAGTTGTCCCCTCGCTTCATTGGACCTTTCTTGATCTTAAAGCGAGTGGGTGAAGTTGCATATCAACTGGAGTTACCCGATCATCTGTCAGATGTACATGATGTGTTTCATGTGTCTCAGCTAAAGAAGTGCCTCAGGGTACCTGAGGAGCAACTACCAATGGAAGACCTCAGTGTGCAGGATGATCTGACTTATGCTGAGTACCCCATCAAGATTCTGGACACTTTGACTTGAGTTACAAGGAATAAGGTGATTAAAATGTGCAAAGTTCAATGGAGCCACCACGGTGAAGATGAAGCAACTTGGGAAAGAGAAGAAGAGCTTCGCATAGATTTTCCCCATCTTTTCCCTAGTCCTTCCTAAATCTCGAGGACGAGATTATTTTTAAGGGGGTAGGATTTGTAATACCCAAATTTCAAGTGTAGTGAAATGTCCAAGAATTGAGAAATATAAAGGGTTTAATTGACCACTTGTGTTATTATTCTCATTGTTGCATATTTCAAATCATGGAATCATCCTTGACTACCAATAAATTTACTAAATAAAAGAATGTGCATCATGTTGGAGTTTATATGTTTGTGCATTGAATAAAAATAACAAGGATAACAATAAAAAAATACAATAATGACTAAGTTGGATTAAACCCTAGATTGAAATTAGGGTTTGAAATAAGAGAAGTAAAAGAGATGGGAAAAATACTACATAAAATAAAATAAAAATGAGAATACATATCTTTCACAGGGATATTATCAAATTGCGCATTTCAAACTGAGGATGAATTTATCACATGGGTTGAATTTAAAATTTGATTGAAGATTGCATTTGAAAATGAAAAGAAAAAAAAATAATAATAAAATAGAAAAGAATAATAAAAAAAAGAACCAGAACCCGAATGGGCCCGAAATGCCCCTTTCAGCCCATTTGCCCTTTACCTCGCGCGGCCCACTCTATTCTCTTCCCCTTTTTCTTTTTCCACCGCGACACTGACGTGTGGGCCCCCTGGCCAAGTGACCCTGAGCGCTTGGGCGTGACTTCAAGCACTGGCGACCGGGCCCCACCATTCCGTCTCAGGTCCACGCGCTCGCTCCCGCATTCTCGCGTGACACTGCAACGCGGCCCCACCTGTCAGCGCGCGTGCTCGTCGTCTTCAACAGACCGCGCGACCGGCGCGGCGGGTCTTACGGCGGGCGTCGCCCCTTTTCCTCGGAGAAGCTGGACCACGTCGCAGATCTCGTACGCCCGGGCGATAAATGCAAGCCTCGTCTCCTACGCGACCCCCCCCTCGCACTCACAACTACCTGTGCTGTCCCGTAACCCTCACAGAGAGTTACGCCATAGCCGGCGGCCGTCGTCGTCGGTTTGCTTCCTCACTGTCGTTAGGAGCCAATTGTGTGGTGTGGGACAACCGTCTCGGGGCGGCGGAAGTATACGCGGCGCCTGCGGAGGAGAAAGTACCATCGGGGTTGCGAAATTCCTCGTCGGACCTGGGACTTCCGCCGTATTGTTGCTTCACCGTGACCATCATCAGCGGAGCTTCGACCCACGGTATGGAATGCATTAATCGGTCCGCTAAGCTCCCCTGTTTGCGTTGCGCTAGCTATACACTAGAATGGGGCCTCAGATCATCGGAGAGCTACCACCGGTGAGGAGCGCGGCCGCGTCTCTGGGCGGCGCCGCCGCACCTCGCGTTGGTTTGGGGGCAAATACTCCTAGCCGTTGGATGACCGTTCGGCGGATCAGATTACTCCGGGCGCATCGATTCAGATTGGGGAGATGAGAGCCATCAGATTTTGATCGGACGGATCGAGTGATGGGGTGATGAGCACCGTCGGATCTAGATCCGAGGAACCACACTGCGTACCGATTCATTAAGGGAGTAGATCTAATCCTGGTCGCACGATTTGAATCCAGCGGACCAGAACTCACCATACCCTTTCAGCTGGCTAACTTTATAAAATAGCCCCTGTCCTTTTATCAAATCAACCCGCGGTTGTGCTATGAGTCTTGGAAACACTTACACCGAGACCCCCGCGTTTCCTAGTATTTGAGGCCCAATCCAGAGAACTTTAAAAATTAGAAATTAATATCAGAAATCAATTTTTAGTGCATAAATAAATGTTAAAACTTGTATAATTCATAGAAAATGCATAGGAACTCCAAATTGGTCCATTCCAGTTCCTAAATTTTTGTAATAATATTGTCTACCCATTAGTGCCTCTGTTATGACATGACAAACACATTAAAATTATTCTTTCACTTAATCTTGTATTAAATGCATAAAACCTTAGAAAATCCATAACTTAAAATATATAACTCCAAATTTGATGATTCCAGTTCCTGTGATCTTATTTTAATGTCTAGTTTATTACTGTATATTCTATTTGCATGTTTGATGTGATGTTAATTTATGCTATGCCATGTATGTATTGTATTGATGCGAGTAGACGAGCAACCCACTGTGGAACCTGAGCTTCAACAAGTTGAAGTAGCTGAGCAGGAGCTCGTTGAAGGCAAGTTGTGCCCTTGATCACTTCTTTTACCCATTCATGTTCTCATTACTCATAATGATCTGCATAGGATAATTTTGCTGGGACCCAATAGGATACCCTAGATTTGACTATCTTTATACCTTGCTTCACCACTGGTTTTACTACTAAAGTTTTGGGTAGTACATGCTATTGCTTTATGTGGATTTGGGTATAGAAATATTCATCACTCATTGTTATACTATTTATTGTTATCTGTTTTATTCTTCCTTGTTCATGTTAAGATCATTATGTTAGTGGGAACATGGAGAACCACCTGGGAAAACAGTGCTACCACAAGGGTTTAATGGGACGCCCTTGGCTGATTAACTAGGAAAGCTAGTGGAGGGCTACCTTACCCGAAAGGGGCAAGGGCAGTAGGGGAGTGGTCAGTCTAGGGAGGTCCCTGGTTGATTTTGCTGCGATGGCGGTCAGCCAGGAACCCTGCACTGGAGCTTCCTATAAACTGTAGCGGGTAGTCTGAAGCTAGTGGAACTTTGTAAAGGCCTCGTAGTGGTACCCTGCCTCGCTTCCTTGGTAGAGGTGTATGGGGTCTGATCAACTCTGTGGCGAATGGGTAACACGACTTGTGGGTAAAGATGCGCAACCTCTGCAGAGTGTAAAACTGGTATACTAGCCGTGCTCACGGTCATGAGCGGCTCGGACACTCACATGATTAAATTATGGAACTTAAACTTAACATGTCATTTCATTGCATTTGGGATTATTTTATTATTACTTTTACTTATTATTACTATGGTTTGGTATTTACTTACACTTAGTAACTGCTAATAAAATTTTGACCAACTTATAAAAGCAATGCTCAGCTTCAGCCTTTATTTCATTGATCAGCCTTACACTTCATGAACTCCCACCTTTGGTGAGTTCATGCCACATTATTCCCCACGACTTGTTGAGCTATGAACGTATGTGAGCTCACTCTTGCTGTCTCACACCCCCCCCCACAGGAGAAGAGCAGGTGGTCGAAGAGGAGCCGCCTAACACTGAGGAGTTTGATCTGATCTAGGTGGCGTTTCTCAGTCGACATTGGCGCCGACGATCCTTAGTTCGTTTTATATTTACTCTTTTATTTTGTAATAAGTCTTCCGCTATGTAATAAGTACTCTGATGTTTTATGACATTTATCTCTATACACTCTGTTATTATATATGTTGTCTTCTTTGGCGCATGTATGAGATGCACCCGGCTTTGTTCCTTTAAAACCGGGTGTTACAGTAGCCCTTTCTGTGATCCCACAGAACTCAACATTTCTGGTTCCATATGGCACAACATCTCTTCGCAATCAAATTCTTCAAAATCTTGATTCGCATCCACATAATTCACTTTACCATCCACTTTATCTAAAATTCCGACAGCTCTCTCGTCATTACCAGGCACTTCACACGGATCCAACTCACCATGTTCTGTCCATATCGTGTAATTGTTTTTAAACCCTCTTTTTAGCAGATGTGATTGGATTACTCCTGTATCTCTCCAAGCTACCTTATTATCACAATCGATGCATGGACATAATATCTCCTTACTCTTTCGCAAATTCGCGTGCTTGTTGGCCGCTTCAATAAAGCTTCTCAAATTTCGAATGTACGACGGATGTGGTCTTGGCACATTGTACATCCAATCTCTGTCCATTACCTATCCCTATATTGATTAACGTCAAAAAAATCATTAATTAATTGAATTCATCCCTAAAACATGAACAAATAAATGTACATGAAAGTGAAACAAGATCATATCGAGAGGTACCTTGCGGAGAGACAAATCTCTAAATACAATCTTTAATTTAGCTCAACTAGAAATCCGAATCTTGAAAATCCTAGCACATGAACTACAAAAAATATTTAAAATATCCCTAATTAATTGAATTTAATCCCTAAATCATGAACGAATTGATGTGCATGAAAATAAAACAAGATTGCAGCAATAGGTACCTTGAGGTGAGACAACTCTTCATGAAGAATATTTAAATTAGATTAACTACAAGTCCAAATCTTGGAATTCCTAAGTTTTTCTTCAATTCCGGTCTATATTACAAAACTAAGGAAAAAATCATATCAAAATGAGAAAGAAAACAAATGGAGATCATATATATGCATAAACTCTTGAAATCAATCAATAAACTCAAAAACAAAACCTTCTCCCGTAGATCTCAAAAAATCCGCCGCCGCCACAGTGCTGTGTCTGTTTCTGGGAGATAGGGTTCTGGAACCCGTGGCTAGTCCTTTTATACTGTATACACATCACAGGCGGATTTTTAAAAAAACCGCTTGTGATATATAACATCACAGGTGCTTTTTTATTCCGACCGCCTGTGAAGTTAATCTATCACAGGCGATCGAAGTAAAAACGCGTCTGTGATGTTATATATCACAAGTGGTTTTTCTTAATATCTGCCTGTGATTGTTTACAATATAAAAGGGCTTGCTGGTTCCAGCAGGAACCCTAACTCTCCCGAGCCCGACACGCTTGCGCCGCCAGGCTGATACTGCGCCGTCCTCGTCCCTGTCTCCGAGTTGAGCGCTGAGCGCCGCCGTCCCCGAGCTCGAGGCCGAGCGCCACCATCCCCGAGCGCCGCTGTCCCCGAGCCCGAGCGCCACCGTCCTCGTCCCCCAGCGCCGCTGTCCCCCAAGCTTGTTTCTAGCTCTGTTAGGTGGAATTCTAGTCATAATTTGGTTGTTCTGTTCTTGGAAGTGCGATGGCTCATGGTCATGGATGACAGGCCAGCGACAATGATCCAAATTCTAGTCAGAATTTGGTTAACTTGTGCTAACAGGAGCTATGCTACCTGCTAATATGAGAAACCAGGTTCTTGTCCGTGAGGGTTTTAGGGCATTCTTTTGTTGATCGGAAGGTTAGGTTTTGGTACCATTCATGTTCATAGTTGGTTGCCGTGTTCTTGTTCATACATGGGGAACAGTTCCTTTCGTCTCCAACTCCAAGCAAGCAATGGAGGGCAAAATGTTTGTAGTTGCATTTCTTTCTCTTTTCCTTCTGCGGCATTTGATGACTGCGTAGCCGGTTGTAGTGGTTGTGTAAAAACGTTCGCTTGTCCAGTGCTATGATAATTAGTCTGGTAATTGGTGTGATCATAGTTAGACTCACTCGATGGCCATTTGTGGTTACACCTGCTGGATATGATATGGTTTCCAGCTAGCGTTTATTTCTTTGTTGTTGTTGTTTGGTAAACAACTTTAAATTCATAGCGATGGGGTCTTTTACGGTAACTAAAGGAATTAAATTCATAGTATCAAGCTACTTTCACCACCAGCGTTTACTTTTGTTTTTAACTCGGCGCCACACCTGAAAAAAGTTATTCCTGCCTCCTTTCACCACCAGCTAGCATCAAGCTACTTCTCCGGTCTTTTCAGTTTTCACACATTTGCCTCACACAGCTTTCTACATTGTTCTCATGCTCTGATTAAATTAACTTCTTTACCATTGTAGTTCCTTAGTGTGATCATACTGGCCTGCATAGTAGACCTTCAAATGTACTACCTTCTTTTCTGTTAGCAAGTTTTCGTGTTTGAGTCAGATCAGTCTGGGATAAATAGGTTTAGGTTATGCCTAGCTAAGAATCATGATACATTTTACTAAGTGTTTTTCGTTATTGAATTGGGTTAGGCAAATTAAAATATTTTCAGGGAAAGGCGCATAAGGAGGGGGGAGGGGGTCTCCTTTTTTGGGGTGGGGGTATAAAGCACACATGAAGCTGCAAACTTGCAATTAACAGCTAATGTTTGGTAGCTATTAAAATGTGACATTCCAGGGTTGTGTTCTGTGATTCAGTAGCAGTGAGTTTTTGGGTACACATGCATATCAATATTAGTGGTAGCCCATGAGGCCCCTGGCGAGCGGAGGTGGCGAGCTCATGCTGCCCTCTCTCTCTCTTTCTACGATGCATAGACACTCTAGTGGGCGCGCTTGTGCGAGTGGTGTGGATTCGGACAGGGAGCACCGAGGTGAGGTTGTTTTAAAGCCGCGGCGGCGCAGGACCAGGACTGTCTCTTTCCTTGAGTCACACGCAAGCAGACTACCTCGCAGCTCACAGTAGGCAGGCACATCACTACTTGAAACTTGATAGATAAAGCTAGTGCGAAGCAGCCTATTACTCGAAAGGACTTCAATTAGGAATTAACTGAATCTGGTTCGCAGCCAAGTTCGCCGAGCGTTGTGTTTTAGTTTTTTTTAATTTTCCGTATGTGTACGAGGGACAGTTCATTTCACCCTTTGCTCTTTAAAAAGAAGCTTTATTAATCTTAGCCAATTACATCGAGTGATACAATTACACTAAGAAGTCTTCCGTCCTCTACACAACTAGAATGTATACAATTTGACCATTTGTGGATATAATTGTTGTTTATAGCATATTATCGAATCTCTATTTGGTAGGAACTACTGTTTAATTTGAAACCAAAATGGATCAAGTGGAGCCAGCAAGGAGCGGTGTAGGCAGCAAAATTTGCAACATTGTTGTACCTGCCAATGAGTCAGGCGAGCTTATTTTAACTTGTTTTGTTTGACTGTAAAATTAAAGGGTGGATAACATGTTTTCTTTGAATATAAAACTAAAGAGTGGTTTCTGATCGGATAGTGTGTTTCTAATTAGTCTGTTGGACTGTGACCCATGCTGAACACCGTTCCACCAAACAGGAAGGCAGAATGTCTAGTAACTGTGAGGTCTCAGAGTCTTTACTGCCTACGAAGGACGAAATTCCGGAGCAGGATCATCATTCTCCACCAAAGATCAACTTCCAACTGTGCATTCCTGATACTACTCAGAAATGGCTTGTGAGTTGTGCAGATTCCATAACTGGTCTTCTTTGACTAATTTTACATCGATACCGGACATGACATCACTGTAGCTGTTCATAGTTATAAAGTTCTTATTAAGTTTCTGACCACATCGCTAAAAAGGTGTTTCTGATCACTGTCACCCCAGGACCTATCCAAGTCGCTTTCCAATGCGGTTAGACAGAGAAGGCATGGTTGTGATGTTATAATGCTGAAAGACTCCAAGAAGAGATTATGGCCTGTCGTTTACCACGACAGTCCGTTATTTGTGGGCTTCACCAAGGTCTGGAAACATTTGGTGGCAGCAAACGACCTTCGCGCTGGGGACGTCTGCTAGCTTGTTCAGGGGCCAGACGATGGTGAGCCGGTGTACTCTTTCCGGATGTGTCCGGATGTGATCTCTAGTGGAGAATGATGATCCTGCTCCGGAATTTCGTCCTTCGTAGGTAGTAAAGACTCTAGGACCTCACAGTTACTAGACATTCTGCCTTCCTGTTTGGTGGAACAGTGTTCTGCATGGGCCACAATCCAACAGACTAATTAGAAACACACTATCCGATCAGAAACCACTCTTTAGTTTTGTCGGCGTTCCGAGACCGGGGGGTCCCCGAGCCGACGAGTGAGAGTGCCGCGTGCCCCAGCCCAGATGGGTCGAGCGCGTGGGCGAGCGCGAAGGGGGGAACAGAGAGAGAGAGAGGTCGGTGGCCGGAGCCGGGTCGTGAGGGAGTCGGAGAATTCCCGCGGCCTTCGTGTTCGTCCCGCGCCCAGGTCGGGTGCGCTTGCAGTAGGGGGTTACAAGCGTCCGCGCGAGGTGAGGGGAGTGAGCGGCCCCGAGAGAGCGCCTGCCCCTGCCCTTCGTCCCCGCGAGGCCAACCTTCTCTAAGAAGGCCCTGGTCCTTCCTTTTATAGTCGTAAGGAGAGGATCCAGGTGTACAAGATGGGGGTGTAGCAAGGTGCTACGTGTCTAGCGAGGGAGAGCTAGCGCCCTATGTACATGCCAAGGTGGCAGCCGGAGAGATCTTGGCACCCTGTTGGTGTGGCGTCGTGGCTGTTGGAGGAGTAACGGAGCCGGACGGGGAGACAGCTGTCGGAGTGGCTGGGCCCTTGCTGACGTCCTCCTGCTTTCGTAAGGGAGCTAAGAGTCGCCGTCGTCATGGTCTAGCGGGGCACCATCATTTGCCTATCTGGCGTGGCTGGCCAGATGGGACGCCGGTCTTGTCCTCTGCGACCCAAGTCGGCTCAGGGCAGGGTGATGATGGCGCTTCCTGTTGACGTGGCGGTCTCGTGTCCTAGGTCGGGCGTCGTGGAGGCTCCTCCGAAGCCGAGGTCGAGTCTGTCCTGCAAGACAGAGGCAAAGTCCGAGCCCTGGGTCGGGCGAGGCGGAGATCGTTCGGCAGAGGCCGAGGCAGAGTCCGAGCCCTGGGTCGTGCTCGCGGTCATGAGCAGCTCAGGACTCTCTGATGTTTAAATTATGGAACTTAAATTCAATTTTGTCATTTGCATTGCATGGGTTTGTTATTAATTTTGTTCTATTACTTTACTTATGGTTTGGTATTTACTTACATTTAGTAATTGCTAATAAAGTTTTGACCAACTACTTAAAAGCAATGCTCAGCTTTGACCCCTATCATTGATTAGCCTTACACATCACATGAACTCACACCTTTGTGAGTTTACGTCCACTGGTTCCCCACAACTTATTGAGCTATGATCATGTGTGAGCTCACCCTTGCTGTCTCACACCCCCCCACAGGAGAAGAGCAGGTGGTTCAGGAGGAGCCACAAGGCGAGGAGTATGATCTGATCTAGGTGGCGTTTCTCAGTTGACATTGGCGCCGACGATCCTTAGTTCGTTTTATCTTTATTACTTTATTTTGTAATAAGTCTTCCGCTATGTAATAAATACTCTGATGTTTTATGATATTTATCTCTATACACTCTGTTATTATATATGTTGTCTTCTTGGCGCATGTATGAGATGCACCTGGCTTTGTTCCTTAAAGCCGGGTGTGACACTGCATGTTGCACAGGGGCCTGGTCATTCCGAAGTTTAAGGACAGCGGGCCCATGACCATCGTCATCAGTTTCCCCCTCTTCTTCTCATCAGCCTTGATATAAAACCATTCACCTTTCCAGCCGGTTGGCCATTTGGTGCGGTAACTGAGAACTGGAGCCTTCATATCCTTGCGATACGCAAAATTGTAGCAACCAAAATTTTCATGAAGACTGTATGCCCTGGCCTTCGTCTAGTAGTGTAACTCGTGCACTCGGCAGAATGTTTCGGCATTTGGGCTCATCCCTTGGCTTCGGAGGGCCCAGATGAAGACGCTAAGCCTAACGATGACGTTAGGGGTCAGCTGATGAAGATATATCTCAAATTTTTTTCAAGACTTCCCCTATCATCTCATTCAGAGGAAGTCATAGTCCTGCTCTAAAAAAGCTCTTAAAAACCACTACTTCATCATTCTTCGGTGCTGGGGTGGTCTCTTCTCCAGCAAATCGGACAAGTTTCCTTTCCGCTTCCCCAAAGTAGCCCAGCTTCATCATCATGGGCATGTCAGCTTCGGACACAGTAGATTTCTCAAAATCTAAATGGCTGGGTTTTGTTGGGATCAAAATACTATAATCTTCTTCATCTTCTCCAATATCTTCTTCTTTAGCAACGGTCTGTTCAGCTTCGGTAACAAGGGTACCTTTGTCAGTAGTTCCCTCTATCACAACTAGACCTGATTGTTTCATGACTTCAGAAATTGGTGCCGTCTCGGTGACCTCGGTCTCTTCTCCTTTACGAGTCACCCTTGCAGTCGAACGCACTCTGGCCATCTGATGGATTTTTGTGGTTTTAACGAAGTTGATGTTTCTTTTTGCAGTTTTGACGAAGCTCACTCTTTTGATGAAGTTAACTCTAAATAATGAAGAGTTCGCTCGAGAGCGCAGTGAAAAAGCTTCGGCTATGGTTAAATTTTTTAACAGCACAACAGTGCAATGGCAATGAATATTGTGGTAACTCTGCACCAACCCATTTGTTTATATAGTGCAGCAGGGGGGAAGGTAAACCGCTAGATCGCCTACACCCGCTGAATGGTGGACCACTCGGTGCTCAGAAGGTGAACCGCCAGATCGCGTGTGTTCGCTGAATGGTGGACCACCCGATGCCTAGAGTATTTTAATCGTTTCTCAGCAACGAGCTCAGAGAAGGTGTTTTTCGGACCTTCGGCATTCCAAAGCCTTTGAGATTTTTCGCGGATCGAGCTCGTTACAAAAAACGATCTAGCACCACGAAGGGGCTACTGTTGGGGGTCTTCTTCGCTGAAGGTTCTCTAAGCAAAAACACCTTTGGCAGGACGATATGCAAGCAGATGTAACATGAAGATGTATGTCGAAGCTACAACCCAGGGAGCTTCGGCATGATGACACGCCTTGAGACGAAGGGCGATACCGACTTAAAGAGGAAAAGACCGTTCAGTCCCTGATAATTTGTGTCATGTTTATAATTTGTTATCAAGGACATAAATGTAATTTCGACCGGGCTACGTCCTGTGCCTATAAATAGGTGAACAATAACCTCGTATTGTTCACACTGACCTGTATTCACTCGCACGTCGCACTCGGATTTTTACCTTCTATCAAGCCGAAGGTATAAATGTAATTCAATATTGTTAATGTTTATTCATGATTATTCAATAAGAATACTAATGATTTAAAATGATTATTCATATTCTATATATGTAACTTATGCTTCTGCTTTAGATTATACAATGAGATGATGGAGGTATGTCCTTCATGACCTTCGTCTGAAGATCGTTATATCCTGAGGGAGATAATGCTTCGGAGGACGAAGTCCTTTAACTATTAACATTTGTGTTGCCTTGTTCTTAATTCATAGCATTTGAGAACAAGTCCCCAACACCCACCAACCCAAGATGAGGATCAGGCTCAAGATGATGAAAATGAGGATCAAGAGGATGAGCCACCTCATGAGGACAATAATCAAGGGGGAGATGACCATGACAAAGACAAGGAAGATGATCAAGAAGTACAGGGTCAAAGACCGCCACACTCAAGAGTCCACCAAGCGATTCAACGAGATCACCCCGTGAACTCCATCCTCGGCGATATTCATAAGGGGGTAACTACTCGATCTCGAGTCGCTCATTTTTGTGAACATTACTCTTTTGTCTCCTCTATTGAGCCATACAGGGTGGAGGATGCACTAAGAGATTCAGATTGGGTGTTGGCAGTGCAAGAGGAGCTCAACAACTTCATGAGAAATGAGGTATGGCATTTAGTTCCACGTCCAAATCAAAATGTTGTAGGTACCAAGTGGGTATTCCGCAACAAGCAAGATGAGCATGGTGTGGTGATAAGGAACAAAGCCAGACTTGTCGCTAAAGGTTATTCACAAGTCGAAGGTTTGGACTTTGGAGAAACTTATGCACCCGTAGCTAGGCTTGAGTCAATTCGTATATTACTTGCCTACGCTACTTACCATGGCTTTAAGCTCTATCAAATGGACATGAAAAGTGCCTTCCTCAATGGACCAATCAAGGAAGAGGTCTATGTTGAGCAACCTCCCGGCTTTGAAGATAGTGAGTACCCTAACCATGTTTATAAGCTCTCAAAGGCACTTTATGGGCTCAAGCAAGCCCCAAGAGCATGGTATGAATGCCTGCGAAACTTTCTTATCACTAATGGCTTCAAAGTCGGCAAAGCCGATCCTACTCTCTTTACTAAAACTGTTGCAAAAGATTTGTTTGTATGCCAAATTTATGTCGATGATATCATATTTGGGTCTACTAACAAATCTACTTGTGAAGAGTTTAGTAGGATCATGGTTTAGAAATTCGAGATGTCTATGATGGGGGAGTTGAAGTATTTCTTAGGATTTGAAGTCAAGCAACTTCAAGAGGGCACCTTCATCAGCCAAACAAAGTACATTCAAGACCTACTTACAAAGTTGGAATGAAGGATGCCAAACCCATCAAGACTCCCATGGGAACTAATGGGCATCTCGACCTCGACACGGGAGCTAAATCCGTAGATCAAAAGGTATACCAATCGATGATAGGATCTTTACTCTATTTATGTGCATCTCGACCAGATATTATGCTTTCCGTATGCATGTGTGCAAGGTTCCAAGCTGACCCTAAGGAAGTTCACCTTAGGGCCGTGAAGCGAATCATGAGATATTTAGTTTACACTCCTAAGTTTGGTCTTTGGTACCCTAGGGGATCAACCTTTGATTTAATAGGATATTCAGATGCCGATTGGGCAAGGTGTAAAATTGATAGGAAGAGCACATCAGGGACTTGTCAGCTTCTAGGAAGATCCCTGGTGTCTTGGGCTTCAAAGAAACAAAATTCTGTAGCCCTATCAACCACCGAAGCCAAGTATATTGTCTCAGGACATTGTTGTGCGCAGTTACTTTGGATGAGGCAAACCCTCAGGGACTATGGCTACAAATTGAGCAAAGTCCCTCTCCTATGTAACAATGAGAGTGCAATCCGCATGGCAGATAATCCCGTTGAACACAGCCGCACTAAACACATAGATATTCGGTATCACTTTCTGAGAGATCACCAACAAAGGGAGGATATTGAAATAGCTTATGTTAACACCAAAGAACAATTAGCCGATATCTTTACCAAGCCTTTAGATGAGAAAACTTTTTGCAAACTTAGGAATGAGCTAAATATACTTGATTCTCGAAATTTTGATTGAAACATTGCACACATAGCTCATTTATATACCTTTGATCATATCTCTTTCATTTGCTACGACTAATGTGTTTTCAAGTATATTACTATGCTAAGTCGTAGATTGAAAGGGAAATGGAGTACTCGACGAAGACAAGGCTTCCACTCCACTCTACCAGTATCATTTATCCTTCGTCGTCACTCCACAACACTCCTAATTGGTATAATCTTTTCACTCATATTTACTTGTTCCAATAGGGGAGAAAATATTAAGGGCTCTCAAATGTCTCCGTTTTTGGCGATTAATGCCAAAGGGGGAGAAAGTATTAGCCCAAAGCAAAAGGACCGCACCACCACCAAATTTTAAAAAAGTTTTCAAATTGATATCTAAATGTATTTGATCCTTTTTCAATTGGTACTTATTGGTGTTTTCAAAAATTGGTAAAACCCTCTTGAACACTAAGAGGAGAATTTTATTCAGGGGGATTTTTGTTTAAGTCAAAGGAAAAGCATTTGAAACACGGGGAGAAAATTTCAAATCTTGAAAATGCTTCTTGCAATCTTACTCATATATCTTTGACTACTTGCAAAAAGACTTTGAAAAGATTTTCCAAAAGAATTTGCAAAAACAAAACAAGTGGTGCAACCGTGGTCCAAAATATTAAATAAAAGAAAGCAATCCATGCATATCTAGTGAAATTATAAATTGGTTTAATTCTAAGTAACCTATGCACTTACATTATGCAAACTAGTTCATTTCTGCACTTTATATATTTGCTTTGGTTTGTGTTGGCATCAATCACCAAAAAGGGGGAGATTGAAAGGGAAATGGAGTCAAACCTTTTCTATAATTAATTTTGGTGGTTGAATGCCTAACACAAATATTGGACTAACTAGTTTGCTCTAGATTATATTCTACAGGTGCATAAAGGTTCAAACATAAACCAATAAAAGATCAAATTAGAGTTCAAAATCAAAGGAGCAAAAGAACCGAAGGGTGCCCTGGTATGGCGCACTGGACTGTCCGGTGTGCCACTGGATAGTGTCCGGTGAACCAGGACCGTACAACTCCAAACTCTTCACCTTCGGGTTTCTCAGCCGTCGCTCCGCTATAATTCACCAGACTGTCCGGTGTGCCACCGGACTGTCCAGTGTGACAGCGGAACAACGGCTCTTCGGCGCAACGGTCGACTGCACAGTGCCCTGACAGCGCTACAGTTCGCGACAGAAGTCAGAGCAAAGGTCAGTGGCGCACCAGACAATGAACAGTGCCCATCTGGTGCGGCACCAGACTGTTCGGTGCCACCAGAAGTCAGCGCTCCAACGGTCGACTGCGTCAGAACCCTAACGGTTGGGTGACGTGGCTGGCGCACCGGACAGTGTCCGGTGCGCCCATCGACAGCAGCCACCCCCAACGGCTGTTTTGGTGGTTGAGGGCTATAAATACCCCCCAACCACCTCCACTTCAACCATCCAAGTATTCACAACAGTGCATTCAATACAAGAGCAATACACTTCACTCCAAAGACACAATTTAAGTGATCGATCCGCTCAAAGTCCCAAATTCAACTCTAGCGCTTTAGGACTTGTGAGAGGATTCTTTGTGTTCCTTGTTGCTCTTGTTTGCTTGGCTTGGCTTTCTTTTCTTTCTCACTTCTTACTATAAAGCTTTGTAAGCGAGGCAAGAGACACCAATTGTGTGGTGGTCCTTGCAGGATCTAAGTGACCCGTGAGATTAAGGAAGAAGCCTCGCTTGGTCTAAGTGACCGTTTGAGAGAGAGAAAGGGTTAAAAGAGACCCAGTCTTTGTGACCACCTCAACAGGGACTAGGTTCTCAAGAACCGAACCTTGGTAAAACAAATCATTGTGTCATCCGCTTCATTTGCTTTTGATTTTCCCCCTCTCTCTCGGACTTGGATTTTATTCTAACGCTAACCCCGTCTTGTAGATTGTGCTTTAAAGTTGTAAATTTCAGATTCTGCCTATTCATCCCCCTCTAGGCGACTTTCATGAAGCCCTAACAGAAGAGCTTCATATTCAGCAATATTATTCGTACAACTAAAGTCCAGCCTTGTTGTGTAGCATGTCTTGACTTTAGAGGGCGCTACTAGAACAGCAGCCACTCCTGCGCCGAAGGTTCCCTAAGAACCGTCACAGAATATTGTCCAGGCTTCGGCATCTTTTGTTGCTTCTTCTCCCTGAGCCCCTGGCATCCAATCAGCAATAAAATCTGCCAGTGCCTGAGATTGAATTGAAGATCTATGCACATAATCAATAGTGAATTCATTGAGCTCCGCAGCCCATTTTCCGATCCTTCCAGTAGCTTCTCTATTCCTCATTATGTCCTTCAGAGGTTGTGACGAAGGAACAGTTATATGGTATGCTTGAAAATAATGTCAAAGCTTCCTAGAGGCCATCAACATAGCATACAATACCTTCTCCAATTCTGTATAATTTTTCTTTGATAAATTGAGTACTTTGGAGACAAAGTATATTGGTGCTTGTCTTTTATTTGGCCATCTTGCTTCTCCTGTACAAGTGCCGCACTGACTGCAGAGTGAGAGGCTGCCACATACAGGAGTAATGGAGCCACTGGTGAAGGTGGAGTTAGAGTTGTCAAGTCTATCAAGTATTGCTTTAACTCTTCGAAAGCCTTTTGTTGGGCTAAACCCCATTGAAAAACTTCGGCTGACTTTAGTAATTCAAAGAATGGCAGATTCCTTTCTGCTGATCTTGATATAAATCTATTTAACGATGCCAGCCTTCCTGCCAATCGTTGAGCCTCCTTCTTTGAATTTAGCGGCTCCATCCAAAGGATGGCCTCAATCTTACTTGGGTTAGCTTTGATTCCCTTCGTTGATACCAGGCAGCCAAGGAACTTGCCCTTCTTTACTCCAAAAACACACTTTTCTAGATTTAATTTAAGACCAGCTTGCCTAAAATTGGCAAATGTCTCTTGCAAGTCAGCAATATGATTCTTTTGCTTCGTGCTTTTCACTATGATGTTGTCAACATAATTCAGCACATTTCTGCCTATTTGAGAGTGAAGAACCTTGGCTGTCATTCTGCTGAAGCTTCCTCCAGCATTCTTGAGCCCCTCAGGCATCCAAAGGTAGCAATAAGTACCACTGGGAGTTATGAAGCTTGTCTTTGGCTCATCTTCTTTCTTCATCCAAATTTGGTGATAGCCTAAGTAGCAGTCCAATAGACTCATGAGTTCTGAAGAAGCTGCTGCATCTACAAGGGAGTCTATTCTTGGTAACGGAAACTCGTCCTTTGGGCATGCCTTGTTGAGATCTGTGAAATCAATACACATTCTCCATTTCCCATTAGCCTTCTTCACCATAACAGTGTTGGCTAGCCACTCTGGATATGTTACTTCTCTGATAACACCAGTGCTGAGAAGTCTTTTTACTTCATTTTGAGCACCTTCGGCTTTATCCTCAGACATCTTCCCAAGTCTTTGCTTCCTTGGCCTGAAAGACGGATCCACATTGAGTGAATGTTCAATGACATCTCTGTTAACACCACAGAGATCATTAGCTGTCCAAGCGAAGACATCTTTGTTATTGAACAAAAATCTTAACAGAGTCTTTTCTTGTTCATCAGATAACTGAGATCCCAGTAGTACCCTTTGATCTGCTATATCTTCACATAGCAGCATAGGCTTCGGCTGATCTGCCGAAGCAGCCTTCTCTCTTTTGTGCTTATATTGTTGACAAGCTTCGGCTCCATCTATGTTATGGATCGCCTTTGAATCCGTCCAACTCCCTTTAGCCCTCCTGGCAGCTTCTTGACTCCCGTGAACAGCAATGGGCCCTTGTTCCGAAGGTATCTTCATGCATAAGTACGCTGGGTGAAGTATGGCTTTGAAGGCATTAAGCGTCCCTCTACCAAGGATTGCATTGTATGGGTATTCCATGTCAACGATGTCAAAGACAACTTGTTCAGACCTTGTGTTGTGGACGTAACCGAAGGTGACTGACATTGGCATTTTGCCAAGTGCCACAATCTGCCTTCCTCCGAAGCCACAAAGAGGGTGTGTAGCATCATGAATTTTATCTTCTGGTTCTTGCATCTATCTAAAAGCCTTTTCAAATATGATGTCTGTCGCACTCTCTGTGTCAACCAGAACATTGTGAACCAGAAATCCCTTGATGACACAAGATATAACCATAGCATCATTGTGAGGATAGTCTTTAAGCTGAAGATCCTCCTGGGAGAAGGTGATTGGGATGTGAGACCACTTGGATCTAATGAAGGGTCCTTGCACCCTAACATGCTGCACTCTTCTCTGTGCTTCCTTCTTCTGCTTCTTGTTAGCTGGCTCTGAACTTGAACCGCCTGTGATTGGGAGCACCTGCTTCGTGACCGAAGGTGGTACAGCTTGGTTGTTGAACGAAGCCATTGTCTCAACAGTGGAAGTGAGTTCACTGGAGGTGGGCACCAATGTTGGTCACTTGTTCTCAAATGCTATAAATTAAGAACAAGGCAACACAAATGTTAATGGTTAAAGACCTTCGTCCTTCGAAGCATTATATCCCTTAGGATATAATGATCTTTAGACAAAGGTTATGAAGCACATACCTTCATCATCTCAATATGTAATAGTAAAAGTAGGAACATATAAGACATAGAAAGAACATGAATAATTGTATTAAACCATTAGATTATTAATAATTTCATTATGTGATCATGAATAAACATTAACAATATCAAATTACATTTGTACATTCGGCTTGACAGAAGGTAAGAATCCAAGAGTGACATGCAAGTGATTACAAGTCAGCGTGAACAGTACCCCTGTACTGTTCATCTATTTATAGGCACGGGACGCAACCCGGACAAAATTACATTTGTGTCATTGATAGCTAATCATAACCATGACACAAACCGTTGCGGACTAAGCGGTCTTTTCCTCTTTAAGTCGGTGCTGCTCTTCGTCTCAAGCGTGCCATCATGCTGAAGCTCCCTCGACTGTAGCTTCGGCATATGCCTTCATGTTGTGTCTGCTTGTATACCGTCTTGCCGAAGATGTTTTTGCTTAGAGGACCTTCGGCGAAGAAGACCCCCAACACCCACATTTTCCATGTTTATACATGTCGTGACACTCCACCTGTATGGTCCAAAAGGAAAAAAAAAAGAAACGAAAGGATAGTAACCGAAAAGCACTATATGGCCTAAAGGATACTCACAAAATTGAAACAAGAGCACTACATTGCATATTTTGACATGGGCAAAAAAAAAACTAAAGGACGTTTTGGATCTATTCATTAATTGAAATTTACTTAATAAAATAGTCTATTTAGTTTGAAGTTGACGTTCCACCACTTTCTAAAGCTTAGATATAAGACTATCTCAAATTATGGGAAATTGTTTTATGAATCAACGAAATATGTTTCTACTATACAATCTATGAGACGTTCTTTGGCTGACTTCTATATAATAAAAAATGTAGCATATAAATATCTTTCATATATTACTAATAATAATAATATATAAATATATTTCGTAAAAAATATTATAGCTTAATGTTCTATTATTAGATGGAATTCAATATCGAAACGAAAAATCCCTTGTCTGCATGCAAAGATAAGGGCCACCCGCCGCCACCCACACATCATACATGCCCCCTGAGTCTATCCAGGATTGGAAGGACAGGATAAGGGCGTGGAAGATCATCAGATATGCTTGCTGCTACTCTCTAGTGGAACAGAGGAGGAAGAGGTTGTTGCCCACTTGGCCTTCCCAGCCCAACCCTGATGCGTGCATTCATTTCATTCCGTCTGGATGGAAATTTCCCTCTCCTCCTCCTCTCGCCCTCGGTGTATTCATTTCATTCTGTTCGAGAGGCCATTAGATGCCGTATAACCTGAGACTTTAAACATTGTCTCTCAGCCAGCCCAGCCATATTGTATTGTAACCCCTGCAGACCACACCGGTCTGCACTGATTGCACGCCATCCATGAGTGCTGCTGCTGGTGGGTCTGGCCAGTCCGCATCCAAGGAAGGACCAAGGCCTGCTTTCCCTCGTACCCTCTCGCGAATGCTCCAAAAGCTCCTGCAAATTTTCTCCAGTACGTGGTGCTCATCACAACCAACCAACCAACCAGTTCTCTCTCACGGTAGGTTCCTGCAGGGCTGATCTGCCGCTTTTCGCTAGCTTTGTTTTAGTATCATGGAAGCATGATTAGAATTTATAGAAATTAAAGAAAAAAGGGGGACTCCACTTGGAGACGACCGGAGCTGCAGACGAGTAGTCAAGCAAAAGCCACTGCCGCTCTACCTGCAATTGCCATGCCACCGACCGACTTTACTACACGACCCAGCTGCTTCATCAGAGCAGCTGAACAATGTTGACCTGTCAGTCCCTTGGTTCTGAAGCGATCTACTAGCCATCCAGGAAAGAAGGTCTCTCATATGGAGATTACATGAGCTCTGTTACCTCCATCAAATGGAGATTACAGGGGATATCTGCTTTAGAGGCCATTAAGCTCGCTAACGTGAGTTCTGGCCCCGTTGTTCAGCACTCGAGTCCATGGATATGATGCCAGTCGTGACCGTCGCTGTCAGTTAACATTGTCCAAGGACCCAGGCATCCATTCCCTTTTTCACCGGCAGGCAGGTTTGTGCCGTTGCAACGAGACGGGGCACCGACACTCCATCTCATCTCAGATCATCATTCATCTAAAGCTTCCTGATTGTGAGCATATTCGTTCTCACACAGGTTTCATCAACAGCCGTCACTCAGGGATGGGAGGTGGGATCGGATCGGAGGCTGGGGGGAGCGGCACCGGCGCCACCGACGGCCCTCGGATCGGCATCGGACGGACACAAACGGGTCCCCGTTGGCTTTCGCGTCTCCAGACTATTTAGCCATTGCCCATTGATACGCCGGATCCCAGGACGTCATCTTCATCTCCACGCTACGCCTGTGGGTGTGGCTGGCACACACAGTACACCCTCATCGCCACTTACCACCGTCTAACGAAAAAGCTTCGACGGGCGAAGCGAAAAAGATGCCGCCAGCTCTGCGGCGAACGATCCTGCTGGCCGCGACGGCGGCGACGGCGGTACTGCTGCTGTGGCCGGCCGCCTGCGTCGCGGACGACGACGGCACGACGTTCCCGCCGTCGGCGTTCCCGTTCTGCCCGACGCGGCCGACCGGGGTCTCCACGGGGCCGTTCCCCTGGTCGCCGCCGCCGCCGTCGTCGGTGGCGGTGTTCCCGCAGGATCCGGGGTTCTTGACGTCGGGGGCTTGCGCGGTGCCACGGCTGCCGCTGCTCGCTGTGTTCTCTGTTCTCTTGGTGTTTTTGCAGTGACTCGCTCGCGGTTGCTGCCCTGGACTGGATGTATATCTATCCGTAGCTGCCCAGTTCAGAAAATTAAGGTTTGCTCCAACAGGCCTTTGTTTCATACAGCTCTGGGGAAAAGAAAAGAAAAAAAATCTACTAGCTTTCCCCTGCAGCAGCTCTGTTTTTGAGAACGTATCTCTGCTTTGTTTCTTCACAGGCGAAGGAATATCTTCGTGTATAACCCGTAGCTAGCTTCATTCACGTAATTCAGGCTTTAGCTTGGATAATAGTAAAACAAATGTCACTGGCGTTGAAGGTTCTGAAATCCCAGTAGCTTTGCTTCAGAGTTAACACCATGCTCTGAAATTCCATTGACACCATCAATGTTGGTTGTGTGGTAATCACTGAGCAAGGGACATGCAAAACAGATCTGATTGTTATGTGGTATTCAAGGACGTCATCTTCATCTCCTCCGAAGTTTCGCCCTGTTCGCTGCGGCTTTAATCCGGCTGCGGCTGCGGCTTCTACAGTATTTTTCTCTCTATGGATTGCAGCTGCAGCAGTCCAAACGGCTTTAATCCAGCCGCAGCGAACAGCCTATTTATTTATCTCCCTAGTTATGCCGTGGGGGGCGTGGGGTACAGTCTCAAATTGGAATGAGGATGAACAGGACTAACATAAATACAGACACTTCAATGTTAACTATTTATCATTTATCTATGGTTTTTGTGTTTTTAGCCAGCAGATGTCATAATGTCATCCCATGTCCCCGCTTGGTAAGGACTTCGTTTTATCGTGTGGATTGAGTGGTATTGAGTCAGTTTAAATTCATATCAAGTCAAAAAAATCAATCTCAATTCATTCCAATAAGCTCCAATCTACATGAAATTAGAATAAACCAACAAGACCTAAGTTGGAAACGGTTCCAAGGTCCAATCTAGGGGCTTGTTCATTTACTCTAGAGCAGTTTATTCGTTTTATCGTGTGGATTGAGTGGTACTGGGTCGGTTTAAATTCATAGTAAGTCAAAAAAATCTATTTCAATCTATTCTAATATACTCCAATCTATATGGAATAAGAATAACCGAACAAAGCCTAAGTTGAAAACGGTTCCAAAGTCCAATCTAGGGCTTGTTCATTTACTTTAGAGCAGTTTCTTTAGAACTGTTCCATATAAAATGATACGTTTACTGTATTCACATTGATTATCTAGAATAATTTCCAGCCTCAATTCAAAATAAACGAAGGGGGTAGAATAAGCGAACGGACTCTCATGAAGATTTTGACTTGTTAGAGATTTAATCCACCTCGATCCCTCCAACATAACTGCTTTGTGGCTAGAAAACACTTGACGAAGTTTTTGCCGAGTGTGACTCTCGGCAAAAAAGATTTCGCTTGGTTGACGAGAGAGAAAACGAACAAGGCCTCGTAATTGAGGTATAGTCATTAGTCTTTCTTCCTCCGTCCGACAGTTTAACGCTTACTTTTGCAGCTAAGAGAAGGTCTTAACTGGTAGATGGAATTCCTAAACTACATGATCTTATACTGCAGAACTTTTTTTTTACTTTTGCAATCAAGAATAAAACTGGAGTCTGAATTATCAGAAGAGCAGCAGCTCGCCGGATCCCATCACCATCATCACAAGGTAAAACAAAGATCGAGAGGACAAAAGGAACGAAAGAGGCAGCAGGGGCGGCCGTGCATGAAAAAGATTGAATGAATTAGGCCCTGTTCCAATCTCGCGAGATAAACTTTAGCAGCTTTTTTTAGCTACTTTTAGCCATTTGTAATATAAACAGAAGAGCTAATGGTGATAACTGAAACTAAACTTTAGCACTTTAATTCATATAGCTAAATTTTAGCAGGAAGCTAAAGTTTATCCCGTGAGATTGAAACGAGGCCTTACTACCAAGAGCGTCTAGTTTAGGACTTTAGGTTAATCTACACATGCATACATACACGAGGAAGGCGACCGTGCATCCATCTATAGCGATTCTAAGGGCTAATTTGGGAGTCCCAAATCTGGAGAGGATTAGAGGGGCTAAAATCTCCCCTTATTAAATTTTGAATAAGAAGTGAATTTTAGCTTCTGTGGCTGTCAAACTAGCTCTAAATGCGGCCGCTCGCGATCGAATTCGTGACCCGTAGCGGGGGAGGGGAGGGGTCCGAGGGGAGGCGGTGGTCCATCGGAAATGGTGGATTCAAACAAATCCTGGAAAGGGCGAAGATATCCCGATCGCTTTCAGAAAGAAATGGACTAGGGATGGAGGGAGACGCAGCGCGCGCGACGGAGGCAAGGGTAGCGAGGACGGGCGGACGGCACAGCGCAACAACAATGGAGACGTTTACATCACGCCACACCTTTCCGCGCACAAGAGCAGCAGCAGCAGCTAGCGCTAGCTACCTGCCTCGTCATCATTGCTTGCTTGCGGCCGCAGATTAGGTACGCTAGACAACTTGAGCAGGGTTTATTAGGCCGCGGCTTATTGCTGTCACGAAGAGAACCAAGCTATAGAAGAAGAGAAACAGAAGAGGCGCAGCTTATACCCCATCCACTGACCGCGAAGTGCACAGAGGGGGGGAAGGAAGGAGAGACCACCCAGATCGAGTTACAAAAGCACGTACCGTCTGCGAGGAGGAAGGAGAAGAGGCTAGCTGATTCGATCGAGCAGCATGGCGCGGCGGCCACGGCCGTGGGCCCACCTGACGGCCACGCTCCTTCTGCTCGCCGTCGCCGCGGCGGTCGCCAGAGCCGCCGACGGCGACGAGAAGTGCGGCAGCCCGTGCGGGAACCCCTGCGGCGAGCCGTGCGTGTACGCGAGCCCGCCGCCGCCGCCGCCCGTGTACTCGCCACCACCGGCGCCGGAGTACTACCCGCCGGCAACCCCGACCCCGACCCCGACCACGCCCTACTGCCCGCCGCCGCCGTCGGGCGGCGGCTACGAGCCGTCGCCCGGATACACGCCCTACACGCCCGGGTACAACCCGACGCCGCCGTCCGGCTCCGGCTGGTACACGCCCTCGTACAACTCGCCGCCGGGCACGCTCTACCCGCAGGACCCCGGGTTCCGGCCCAACGCCGCGCCGGCCCGCGTCGCCGCGCCGTGGCGCGCGGCGCTCTTCCTCGCCGCCGCGGCGTCGGCGGCGCTGGCCCGCGCCTGCCTGGCCTTGTGACGCGGTCGGAGGCCGCCGGGGATCACGACCTCCGCCGATCGGTGTCGCGTCTACATGGCGCCGCGCACGCGCACGCGCCGTGGTGGGAGATCGTCAAGGGCGTGCATGGCGCGCATGTTTAGTTCCGCCTCCGTGTTAATAATAAGATTATCAGAGGAAGGGTTACGTTGGTCGTTGGGTAAGATATATCTCTCTCTCTTTTTTTTTTTTTGCACCTCAGTTCATCCTTGTGTCGTTCGTTGTGTTAGTGAATTCGTCGTTCTTTGTCGTGTACTTATGTCGTTGGAACATCTGTTCTCGTGGTAGGAACACAAGTTCATCCACCACCATCATCGGACTCTGTGAAACATTCAAACATATATATGTTCGTCTTCTGATCAAACTCAAAATAACATGTACTGTGTTTTATTCTCCAATAATCCCCTTTCGATTTTCTATCCCCCAAACGCCGCAATACTCTGAGTAACCGTGTTCTTCAAACTTGTTTTTCTCGAAAAAGAAAAACTTTGTGTAACCTTTTTGCTCGAAAAAGAACCTTGCGCCACCTCTCTGTTTCATTTTCCCATCGGATTCTATCCTCTCTCTCTCTCTCTTTTGAGTGGAAAACTGAGGCTTGATAAACTTTACGCCCTGGAGAGAGCTCTTATAAAAGGTAGCAGAAGTTAGTTATTGCGAGGATAGACGGGTTAAAAAAAAGATCGATAGGTAAATGTGCTTCAAGAGACGAGTAATGATGACCGTTGGATTGTAAAAGCGGTGCATCATTAGTTTTATTTTCTTTGTTTAATTCTGTAACTGACGGCTACAGTTACAGGCACAAAACATTGCCTTGATGTCTGATGTTGCTGTCTATTTTTGGTTTAGTCGATTTCCCTATTATTATCTACCTTCGTTCTTCAATATTTATCGTGTTAGTTCTTTTTTAACTAAAATGTGATAAATGAAAAAAATTGAGAACATATTATATTGGTCAAAAAAAATCTGTGAGAACCTCATAACACGCATATATGTAGCTTGTTATTGTTACACCTTTTTTCGTAAGAATGTATTTTCCACCCTGTATAACATAACAGCTAGTGTGTATTAATATGAAGTCCAACCGTACCTATAACATTCTCTCTGGTGTCTAGTATCGATTCATCGTGGATCTTCCTTCGTCGGTCTTTCAGACACTAAATAAAAAAAAGATTGGCATTTGATTTACATTACAGACATTAAAGTAGTCTTATACTAAGTGAGCACAGATTTTCTGCTGGTGCCTAGTGGACGTGTAAACTGTTCCTAGATCTCCAAATGACCATGGACGCGTGTCGCTCTCTCACTCTCTGTATGAGTGGCCGGCCGGAGCCCGGAGCCGATCAGATCAGAACGCGGCCTTGGCAAATAGCCTAGCGACGGGCATGCATCCGCGGCGCTGCGTTTTACATGGACGTGTCGTGTCGTGTCGATCCAGCAGAGACGCAGGACGTGCGACGACGACGACGCCGTCGCGGTCGACCGACGACCCATCATCGGTGGTAGTGGACTAGTGGTGGTGGTGGTTGCGATGTTGCTGTCAGCGCCGTGCGTTTATGTTACCACCTAAGTACCTAACCAGCCTAATCCTAACTAGCCGCTGTCAGTGCCCTACGTGCGTGCCCCCAACATCTGTTGAGTCAAGGCTCTGTCTGCTTTTGTCATCTCTCCTTCCTAACGTTTCGCCCTGCAACACAGCTTCTTATATCTTGTGGGGGATCAATCTCGTTCTTTATATATATTCGGCTAATGAAAAATTCAAAGTACATAATAACAATGTTTAGATATTTAAATAAGGAAAAACTGTTAGAGAGTATTGTTTGACTAAAATCTATGTTAAATCTGTGTTGACGATATAGAGATTGAGGGTGCTCCTAGTCAGGTTGTGTCCAAAAGACCGTGTATATAACCGTGGAAAACACTGTTTTATACTGTACTGTTTACAATCACTGTTTACAACACTGCATGCATGCGTGTCTCTAGCAATCCATCAATCATTAATTCATTATGCTATTATTAATGTGTGTTTTGTTTTCCTGACTAAAGTTTAGTATGTGTCAAATCAGATGTTCGAATAACAATTACAAGTATTATATATAGTTTAATTACCTAAATAAAGACTAAATGGCAAGACCAATTTATTAAACCTAATTAATCTATTATTAGCAAATATTTAATGTAGCATCATATATGTGAATTTTGGATTAATTAGACTTCATAAATTTGCCTTGTGGGTTAGCCTTCATCTACGTAATAAGTTTTATAAATAGACTATATTTAATATTTGATATTTAAATATCCAATGTAACAAGGATTAAAACTTTAGAAAACTGGCTGGCAGTGATAATATCATACAGCACGGATCTAGTATATAACACCTGACAGCAATGTAGTCAAGCCTAAGCCAACAGCCAAGTATGACAGCAAAGTATGACAGCATGTATAGTGATATTAGGGGGTGTTTGAGATTGCTTCACTCCAAATTTTATGGCTCCGCTCCACAATGTAGTTGCCAAACACTTTAAACTTCAGCTAATGTGGTCCTAAAAAAATATAGAGTTGGGGTCAAGTCTACCGTTTTGGTGGAGCAGCCAAAAAATTCAGATATAATCATAAAGTTCGAGTTTAATTATCCACCAATGCCACTCGCTATGGAGAAATAACATTTCGTCTGTTCTATTCCTCCATCCATGCGTATGCAACAGACACTTCTTCCTCAATGCTTCTAGCCTTTTACTACTCGCAAAACCACATCAGACACTATAGATAGCCAAACGGGCCGTCTAGCCTGTCATTGGCACTAGCACTATTAGACACAACATTGTTAGTCATTATTATTAATCGTGTCATACCGTGCTGACACTAGTGACTAGTTATCGGCCCGGGCACTATACTATAGTGCCTAATCGTGTCGTGTCGACACTATACGACACTAACACCTAATAGTGCTCGTGTCAGCCCATGCACTATTTCACTTTGAGAGCTCAAAAAACATAGAAGATCTTTAAAGTTGTATGTACAATTTTAGAACTTGAACATGTATACCATTATAAAGTGAATTTATTATGCTTAAAACCATAACAAATCACAAATCACAAGTACATATCACAATCACATCTGCAGACCACCAGTTGGTCTAAGCCGTCCTAATCATGCACAGCACCTAATCGTGTCGTGCTCGTGTCAGCTCATCGTACCGGGGTGGAGGCCCAAACACGATACTGTAGTATCGATTCTTATAAAGAACCGATTCTAAAAGCGAAGTGTTTAGTGTCGATGTTTCGCTAGAACCAGTACTAAAGATATTCCAATTCTCATCCAGAACTTTCACCTTTCCATCCAAACATCTTTAGCACTAGTTCTTAATTAGAACGTATACTAATATTTCTTCGTATAAATCCAGCCTTCTCGAGCCTTTCTTTTTCATGACCACCACCACCACTGAGTGTCTTGAGTCCGAGCCCTAGAACATTGGAAACTCTTGTTATATATCTTCATTATAGATTTTGAGTTTTGTACATACTCGCAAAATGACGTTTGTCCATGTTTTTCCCTTTTTTGTTTGTAGTCCATAATGTTTACATGGTTTATTTTAAACTCTATTTTTTCCTATTGTATACATTTCCACATGATTCGTGCTAACAATGATATCTTTAGTGATGAGGGCATCCTCTACTATTACCCATTGGCAAAGACGCAATTGACCCAGTTGGCTCAATTGTAGTTGGACGGCGACCGTGTGAGCCACAGAATTATCCCACCTCGCTTAACTTGGGAGGAGGAAGTCACTTTAAAAGGGAGAACCACCCTTCCCCCATTGGACTAGTCTTTTGGGGCGATTGAGCCTTTCTCTGAGTTGGGTATGCTTAATGAATTGTTAGGCTCCGGACAACTCTAATTTATTGGGCCTCGGCCAACCCCACCTGGACTGGGTGTATCATTTAGAACGGTGAAGAACTTAATCATGAACTGGCCCTTAGACAGGAAATAAGAAAATACATTCAACTATCAACAAACCATTAGTTTAAAACATTTTTTTATTTGGTGCGTTAAAGGTTAGTTGACGCTAAGAGCATATTTATCCTTGGCTAGAGACGAAGAAGGAACTGCGCAGAAAAAAGTAGAACCGAGACAAACAAAAGTAGGGTCAAAGAAGGAACTAAGATAAAAAAAAAACAAGGAACTTTCGTGTCACATGTCGTAATGGAAAGAACTTGACCGTTTATACGTGCACATATTAATTAATGTACTATCCATCAACAACAATTGTATGTGCGGAAAATAAAAATTCGTTGGTACGTACAGTTTCTTTGCTATAGAACTGATATTAAAGGCCCATCTTTAGTGACACGTGACAGTTCTTGCCAAAAATCGATATTAAAGGTTTATCTCTAGTAACGGCTAGCAATAAAATGGAACCTTACCTGTTGTGCCACTAAATATATTAATTAAAAAGGAATTAAAAAACGAAGGTAGCAGGTCGGTTTGGCGCGTTTGGGAGCGGCCGGGCAAGCAAGGACGGGCACCGAATGGCTGCTGATTGCGTGGAAACTTCTCATTCTCTTGTGCCAGGAACTGCCACAGCAACAGCCCCAACTGGGTGAGACCGTGAGCAGCCCCGCAGTGCAGGCCCCTGTCCTCTTGTCGCCTAGTTTTGCTTTGCATTCTTGCTGGCCTGGCCGTGGCCCTGGCGGGTGGAGTTGCGTGGGGCATCTTGCTCCTCCGATTACGTTACCCCAACATTTGCACGTTTTTTTTTGTATGTGCTGGTCCGTAGTGCGATGTAGGAGGAGTATATATATATATTATGGATTCGATTTTCATGAACGCAGCTTTGGATGTTTGTGCTACCTGCTGAATGCTGAGCAATCAGCCGTCAGGCGGTCGGCGCGGCGTTTCGCATGAGTGCCGCGCTCGCGCTGGCGTTCGTGTTGTTCGGCGTTGGGTACCCCTAGCCTAGTAGCTACCAGGTCTGCAGCTGCAGCTGCAGCATACACCCACGCCCACCACCTACTCCTACACGGAACAAAGAAGCGTTTTGTTTCCGGGGGCACGTGCTCTGTGCAGCCTAGAGCCGGAACACTCCGAACACATAATACTGCATCTACACTAGTACGCGCAACGAAACAGAAAGAAAAGAAAAGATCAAACGCAACAAGGGAGGCGTTTTGGAGGATCCGCGTACGTTCTTTAATTAATTTACCTCTGATGTGCAGTACATATTTCATTCGATGCTTCAAGTTTCTTTTGAAGCAAAGATTGTCATTCCACGGGCATGATGAAAAAGTAAAGAATCTAGTGATAGAGGGAATTTCATTGAACTTTGAAGTGCCTTGCAATTGCAACAAATAATGCGGAGGTGGACAAGTATGTTTTCAAGCATGCTCCAACTAATTGCACATTGACTAGTCCAGACATACAGTAGGGTAGTATACAATGTTGTGCTATATGGAAACTATAAAACATAACATTCAAAACTGGTGGGGAAGAGTACTATACAATTCTAGCTCATGAGTCTAGTGATGTCTGTCATAAGGAACAGCTAGCACTTTTCCTGTGCTATGTTGATAGTTCAGGAAGGGCATGTGTGAGCGTTTTCTTGGAGTTGTTCATGTAGATGATATGTCACTATATCATTTAAGGGAAGCAATTCGATCTTTACTTGTTTAGTCATGGGCTGACTATTACTTAAATCGCTAGTCAAGGCTGTGATGGGGCTAGCAACATGAAAAGAGACATTTAAAGGGTTGAAAGCTTTGATCGTTAGAGTCACCTTCTGCTTATTACATTCATTGTTCTGCACATCAACTCCAACTAGTCCTTGTTTTTGTTGCAAAGGGAAATGGTGGCTGTGTGTGTGTGTTTTTTTATATCAATTATCATTCTTGCTGAATATTTTTTGAGTTTCTTATAAGCGGCATGGTATGCTTTGCCATCACCAATTTGATAATGTCATCAAATCACTTGAAAGTGGTGTACTAGAATTTAGAAGCGGGTTAAATCGAGGGATGGGGTTTGCCTAGGCCTGGTGAAGCTCGTTGGTGCTTTCATTAAAAAAATGTGGTCAACATGATTGTGATGTACTTTGCAATCCGTGATGTACTCATAGCTCTGGGAGAAGATACATCACAAAGAAGTAAATGGCCAAAATTACATAGCTAGCATGGATGGAGTCCATGGGTCATTTAACTTTATTTCAGTGCTCGTTTGATGCTTGTGATTCTCGGATACACTAATGATCTGTGTGAGAGTTTGGAAGGGACCAAAAATATTCTTAATGCAATGTCACTCGTTAGTGTGGCGAAGTGTAAAATTCCAAGGATCGAGATATATATGTGTTGGATGGATTCCATTCCTTCAAAGGGACACACTATTTTGCAATAAATATGGCATCCAAGTTCCAGCAATACGAGATAATTATGTGCCTTTATGGAAGGTCAACATGTTTTGCTCGAAATCAAATGAAGATATCAACATGTTTTGCTCGAAATCGAATAGTAGCTAGTCTTATGCAACAGCTTATTAATTCAGATGCTTTTTAGAATAAAGTCAATAAACAAAAGTTGTTTTTACCGGTTTCTGAAATAAACTGTTTTTCCAATAAATAGCAAAAGGGCATGAGGCGGTTGCCAACTTGCCATCCAAAGGAGCCCCTGCCGGCGGCCCGCTAAATATAAGGAACCCACACCACACTCGCTAATCGCAATCAAAGCGGCCGTTTTATTCCGCTCCACACGCTCCGCAGCGCCACCGACCACCGTCACCTTCAGCTGCTGAGGAGAGCTGATCAGCCGAGCTAGTCGGCGAGTCCTCACTTATATTTCACACGTACGCACACGCACCCACGCCATCTCATCACCGGATCACCACCAGCCTAGCTACAGCTCTGCCAACTCTCTCCGCGCGGCCGGTCTCTCGGCTCTCGCCATGGCCACGGCGCACGGCGGCAGGCTCTTCCTCTTCGAGGCCATGCTCTTCTCGGCGCTGCTACTGCTCCTCCTCCAGGCACGCCCTGCTTCCGCCGCAGACGGCAGCACGTACCCAGCCGACTGCCCTTACCCGTGCCTGCCTCCGCCCGCGGCGCCCGCCGTCGTCACCGCCAACTGCCCGCCGCCGCCGTCGCCATCGTCCTCCTACAACACGCCGCCTTCGTCCTCCTGGAGCTACCCGCCGCCGCCGCCGTCGGGGGGCTACATTCCCTACTTGAATCCTCCAGCGGGAGGCGGGGCGGGGTACGGTGGCTACCCGGCGCCGCCGCCGCCCAACCCCATCCTGCCGTGGTACCCCTGGTACTACAAGACGCCGCCGCCGCCGCCGTCCGCGTCGGCGAGGGGGACCGGTTCTAGTGTTCTTGGCTTGGCCGCCGTGCTTGCCGCTGGCCAGCTGATCGTGGCTTAGGCGCTTAGCCGCAGCACCTGTTCGTTTTCCTTCTTCGTTCGATATTCTCTCCGCCCTGATGCAGCAGAGCTGCAGAGAGGTTATTTCTCTCCCCCTCCCCCTCCCCTCTTTTGTTATAATTTATTCAGCAGGATTATATTCATAAATATATATATATATATATATATATATATATATATATATATATATATATATATATATATATATCATCTACATACTGCTATAGCTAGTTTCTTGATTACCACTGAGCTTTTGAGTAGTGGAGCAACTACCATCGCTAGTTCTTCATGAGAGAGAGAGACAGAGAGCATCATGTATATGTGCATGGCCGTGGCTAGTGCCTACAAGAATATTTGCCTTTTGTCTCGGTGCGACGGTGCACCCCTGTCCGGGTTTTTTTGGTTACATCTGCAGTACTAGTTCTTCCTGTCAACTTTTAATTTGTGTATAAAAAAATTTAACGATTTCTTTCTTGTTTAAAATGTTCGATACCCTGTCAAAATACGCTTTATTCGTTCGATACTAGCTAATGGATTTAGGGGGTACTGTACATGCCATGGATTTAGGGGGTTCATCGAGCGCATCCAACGGCTGAAAATAGATATGAGGTATTTAACGACTGACAGGGGGACCAGGCCAGTATAGTGACGGTCTCATAAGCATCTATACATTTAGTCTAGACATATATATATTATCGATGAACTCAGAGGAATAAAAGATTGAGGACCTAAATGACATAGATCGTGGGCGCTCCCAAATCACTGTCTCGCTATGGATATCTACGGAGAAGGTTATTCTCCGGGCATCGTTGGTTGGGTGAGTGACGGACGAAACAACCAGAGAGAGAAAGGAAGTTAAGTAAAGCTCGAAATGCTGCAAGCAGCAGATATTAGCTAGATAGAGAGGCAGACTTTGCTGACGAACTAACGAAGGCGCGCGGCGCGGTGGAGCTAGGCGTCGTTTCCATGTCGGGATCTGTCAGCGGCTCACCGCGCCTCCGCGTCGTCGTCGCCATTGCAAGCAGGCCTGGCCCTGGTTTATCAACAGCGTTTGGTGGCGTTCGTACGTCGATCCTTCCTTCCATGCATGCATGGTTTGGGGAACATGAAGATCAGATGACGACGACCGGCCCAGAGTGGGGCCGGCCGGGGGGCTTGCTTGCTTTGCAGCTGCTACGCAGTACGCACATGTTGGACGGCACCATCCGACCAGATGCTGCGCTCGCCCGCCGGGACGACTGGTAGAAAAGCCGTGAAGCTAAAGTTGCTCGATCGATCGGTCGCTTGCCTTCGGAGGTTATCCCTTGGCGCGCGATTCCGATCCGTTAGCGGCGCGCATAGAGGCATGCATGCAGTGCCGTCGCCGCGAAGCTTCCCGACCGCCGCGCGAACTCTTCCACTTCCACTCCACTGACCTGACCGCAGCCCACAGCAGTCACCGGTGGACGGTGGCGATCGAGGGAAGCAAGAAGAAAGGGAGCCACGGCCACGGGCGAGCAAAGCGGAGGGAAAGCGCGCGGGAGAGAAAAGAAACAAGGAATAAAGCCTACTCTACTTTTTACAGGAGGAAAAGAAAGAGGGGCCTGGATCGATCGATCCATCTCCTCGTGGAATGTAATGTTAGGTTGGCACGGCGTGGCGCCCAAAAGGACTCCCCGGCGATTCGCGAGAGCGTGCCAGCTGCCCACACGGCAAAAACCCGGCGACGTCTTGGTAGGTGCAGCAGTGGTGCACTGGTGCCTGGTGGCATGATTGGAATCCCTTCCCCGACTGCACTGCAACGTGCTGTGCGCGTGGTGGGTGTGGGTCTTCCAAATACACACATTGTATTCTTCTTCCTCCTGCTGACCCTGCTTCCTGGCGCTGCACGGCACGGAGAATGGACAATGGTGGCTGCAAGTGGAACCATAAACTAGGCACCGACACACGCGTCGACGTGTTTTCTCCGGCAGCACTGCGCGCGGACTCTGACGAAAAAACGCCGACCGCGAAAATCTGGCACGTTTCTCCGCTCTCCGGCATGGCACGGACTCTCTACTCTTTCTGTTCTTGCGTCCGGTTCACGATGCCGGTCGATGGCACCAGACGACAGACGCTCTATCTGTCCTGTAGTACATATGAACAGAGCAGTAGGCAAAGCCAAGGCCACGGTTACCAGAAATGCGCGCGCGCGGGTACACGGGGTTGGTGCCACGGGCATCAGAACAGGAAACTTCCCAAAGAATTCCTCGAAAGCTGCTAGGTTGTCCCAAGGAATACGCCTTTATTACACTCCAAAATGAGAGGATTCTTTATGCACATCCATGCGCGCGTTCCAAATACTAAAAAAAAGGTTAAGCATGCAATAGTCTCAAGCATCTACCGTTCTTTTTCTTTTTTTTGTTTTGTTTTGTTTCTAAACACCAGAGCAACTTTTCAAGGTAAAAATGAATGTTGCTGACGAAGTAGCTCATGCATGGGATGGACCAGTAGTACTATGGTCTGTGCCTGTTCAAATACGCTATTCTTGAAACATGTTTCAAACTATTTCTGGTAACAATAAGAGTGTAGAAGAATGTTCAAATACGCTATTCTTGAAACATGTTTCAAACTATTTCTTGAAACTCAACGCACTTCTGCAACCAGTTGAATAATATTAATATTAATAATGCTTCTTGAAATGCTGTTGTACATAACCAATCTTTTGTTAGTTCGAATATTACCCCTTCATACGAAGGCCCAAGAAAAGGAAGTAGAAGAGTATCCGAGATGAATTTTGACCGCTCGACTGCTCCTGCAAATTGTACTCCTGGTGGCATGGGATATCTGAGCCCCACCTCTCTTGCCAAAGTTTAGCACTTTAGCTCTATAGCTACTAGAAAATTACACCCGTTTGGTTGGTTATCGTTTTTTTTTTTTGGAATCCATGTTCCCTTAGTCTGTTGATCATATCCCAATCACTTGCCAATCCTTGGCAAAACTGTTTAAACCTTAGGAGGTAGGAACATGCCTTCAACATGTAAATATGGACCAAAACAATGAGCATCCGTATTTTACAACACAAGATACAGGTAAAGTTACCTAAAGAAGGTACATTACCTGAACAAGCATGAAGTTATCCAGGTTGAAGTACAGACAAATTACAAATATTTTTTGCCACTACATTTAATATACAGTGAACCGTGAACTGTGAGTTTCAGACAACCTTAGCTTAATGAAAATGCTTATTTATATATGTCATTTTTTTTCTGTGTTAACAGCTCTGGTTGGCAGGTCTTCAGTAGTGATTGTATCGGTAATATGATTCACAAAATAGACATAGAACCATTTTTTTTTTCAATCTCATGCTCATGCTATCCCAAATTTCAAAAGCAGTTAAGTCAAAGGATGATTCAATTTTATGCGCAAGAAGCAGACAATCTTAATCACATAAGTTGCATTAATCAAAGGGGGCAGTTGCAGAGACCATTAACAAGCAAATACTTACATGTCATAGGACTTTAGAAGAAAACAGACATAGTGAGATAACAGCTGAATGCAGGATTTTTGCTTGGGCCTGAGACCAGTTCATATTTAAGGCCACTCATTATTTCCTACAAAATCCAAGAGGCTAGTTGCTACCAGACTTGTTTGGATCTGGATGGTTGGATCATAGATAGACGTTATAATTTCACAATAATTAAACAAGCATATCACAATTTGCAAAGTTCTTCAATATTCAATGCTGCAACACGTATCTCATCACTGCAATGCAACAAAACAGTTAAAAATTTCCATGCATCGGCTTTGGAAGTACAAAAGTAAATAGTTTCGACAGAATAAGATCAATCTCTCACTTATCCAGTTGAAACCTATGCAGCAAGTCTAGGATTGGCCCAGAAGACTCTGCTTCGGCAGCGAGCTCCCTCACCATCAAGTCCGCAGCCCTCAAGTCCTCCCTCACATCAGCATTCAACACAAGATGTGAAAAATGATTATCCAGCAGCACTCCTAGCGCCCTAGCCACTGCTCCAAACGATGGCACGCTGTCACACTGCTCCAATCTGAGGTTTCCCACAGCCTCCGGGCAAGTGTGCGCTTCTGAGAAGCTCCAGTACTTCCGAATCCACTTGTTGAGATATCTCATCAACCTGACTACCTCCCCGCCATCAAGTTCAGCCAGAGCCGCTCCAAGCACCACGGAATCCACATTCCCTGATGCAAATAGGTAATGCAGGCACACCTCTGGGGAGGTGAACCCATCGTGCCCCATCATGAGCAGCAGCGCCGCGTGCCTCACCGCAGCGTCGACTTTCTTCCTCTTCCCGGCGCTCTTCTCCCGACACCTGTTGACAGCAAGCACCGCAGCGTCCTTCCATCGGCACTTGACGTCCATCATGGCGTCGTAAGCCTTATCGGAGGCCGGCGAGAGGAAGCAGCGGAGCGCGGCGAGGATCTCGGAGGAACGTATGTCGGCGGCCTGGCGGAGCAAGACGCAGACAAGGTCGACCCGGTCGTTGTCGCAGAGCGACGAGATGAGTTCCGGTGGCGGGTGCGGGAGGAGGCGGGATTCCGCAAGAGCAAGGAGGATGTCATGCCCGGCGAGGCGTACCGCCTTGGAGGCCACAAGGGAGGCGATTGCGGCGGGGAAGTAAGGGGCGACAGCGCGGATGGCGGAGGGGAGGGCCGCCGGCGGGGTTGGGAGTGCGAGGGATTGTGACAGAGTGGTGATAAAGGTGGTGAGAAGGGCGCGGAGCTGCGGGAGGGAGGAGCAGGAGGCAAGCGAGGCCGCGAGGTAGGAAGCGGCGGTGGCGAGGGTGGGGTCGGCTGGGGAGAGCGACCAGGTGGAAGACGGTATTGGAGTGGGGAGCGTGGAGGATGGCGGCGGCGGCGGCGTGACACCCGGGGTGAGCACGATAGGGTGGGCCCTCTCGCTGGAGCCGGAGCGGGAGTCGGCGGCGGGGTTGGTGATGGCCGCGAGGAGGGTCATCTTGCCGGCGCCACGAGAGCGGGGACCGGTCGACGATGGGTTAGGGTTTTGGGGGAGAGGGAGGGGCGCGGGGAGAGAAGAGGAGAGGAATGGGGACTTGGGGAGGGGTCGCGGGGATTAGGGGACGTCCGGGTGGGCCTCTGTTGGTTGACGTAACGGGCCGTACGTCTTATATGGGCCTCCAGTTTTGCGGTTGCCGTGTTGGGCTGTTGTGCACTTCTTGCCCACTTTCGCAGCTTATGAGGCTGTACCCTCACAGTCCAATCCAGTCCGCGTGGTTCCAAACAGAACCTAGAAGAGGATGCGATGGCAATGGTAAATATCCACCGATTATTACTACCCTATACACGTAGGGGTGGTAATGAATTATGATCCATATGGTTCTTCACAAAATGTCAAGACCCTAAATAAATTATAGTTCAAAAATGACTAGAAATAGAGCCCGATCCTAACCCGATTCGATCCTTAAATCTTATAGTGCAAAATTTATAGCCCATTGTCAGCCCTACGTACACGTACCCACGACAAAAAAATAACTCCACCGGGTCACCCATATACATTGGTGGGTATGAATTTACCCCCATACCCATACCCACGTGGGTATGTGTCACCCATCGGGTCACCCGTACCCACAAAAATTAAACATCTATCAAAATATTATATTATACAAATATCAAGTATATCCATCTAAATACTATTACAAAATTTTTAGCATCATTTAACCATCCATTCAACACACATTAGGTGAATTACATGGTCATTAAATTCCCGTTAAGCCTTCTATGACATAATGGCCTAAAAGGTTATTAAATAGTAAAAAAGATGGATGACTAAATTCTAAGTTCATGCTTGGGCTAAGTTTATATTGGGTATTTTATACCCACGGGTTAACGGGTATGGGTAAAGGTGGAACGTTCTAATACACATTTACCCATTGGGTGAAGATTTTTGCCAAATAACAGACCCACGGGTAGAACATTTAGTCTACATACATACCCTAATGGAGTAAATACTCATCGGGTATCGGATCGCGGGTACCCATTGTCATCTCTAGATACGACAGCTTTATTTACTATTCAAATTTTCTAAAGTTTAACTAAATTTGCAGAGTATAGAAGAGTATCAATATTCAAAAATTTTGCAGGGACCAAAATAGAAAAACTATAGAATTCATAACAAGATGCGCGCCATTGGCTAATTATGGTGCATACATACTGGCCCATATCCCACTTGCCCATTGGTCCAAAGAGGAAAAGGAAAGGAAAATGTGATGGCGCAGAAAGAGACCGCTGCACCCACGTTGTAACGCCAAACATCTCATAGTTTGAGAAATAAATAAAGATTTCCAAAAAATTCAGAATCTGTTTGGTTGGGCTGTGGCTGTGAAAAAAGTTGTTGTATGTTGTGAGCTGTAGAAAAAGTTGTTGTGGACTATGAGCTATTAAAAACTTTTTGAGGAAACCACTAAAAGTCGTTAAAAGTTCTTCGATATATGTTTTCACAGTTCCATCCGAAAGCTACTAAAAGCAGGTCCAAGGATGCTTTTAGTTTTGCACTGCAAGAAGTCGACTTTTTTTTAAAAAAAACTGCTTTCTAGATCCAGCCCTTTGGTTTGGCTTTTGGCTTTTAGGGGGCAAAAGCCAAAACCAAAAGCCAAACCATCACACTCTTATCTGAATCAGTGCTTTTTATGTGGACTATACATTTAAATTATTTTCTTAATTAAATAAATGGGCAATATATAAAATTGTATTGTGAACTGCATTCTAGAGCATTTTTTGTTTGTGTGAATTCAAATTTAAATTTGGATTTGCAATATCACCCGTGGAGGGATGGAGGGAAAGATCTTATATACCTAGGCCTTTATGTGGGCTGGGCTCCTGTGGGTTGTTTTTTTAGGCCCGTGGAGCACACGTGGGGCTAGTTTGGAAACTCAAATCCTCTTCTTGGTTGAAGGGGATGAGAGAGAAAATTAGTTTATTTCCACCTCAATTCCCTCCAATCCAGAAGGGGATTTGAGGTTCCCAAAATAGCCCTGGGTGGGATAAAAAACCTCCTCTAGACATCGTTATAGTCCGGGTCCCCAAACATGTAGACTCGCGGAGGGAAAATGGGGATTTGAGGTTCCCAAAGTAGCTCTGGGTGGGATAAAAAAACTTCTCTAAACATTGTTATAATCCGGGTCCCCAATCATGTAGACCCGCGGAGGAAAAATCAGTACTGCCCCGCTGCCATCCTTTAATTTTAGTAGGTCCTATATTATCTTTATATTTTTTTATACTAGTCCCACAACCTGTGTTATTGCATGGGCTAATTACTTGAAGAGATCTAAGCATTTGTAGTTTATATAAAAAAGGCTCCACAACTTGCCTTCTCTCGTTTGTGCATGCATATTCTCACACAATACTTGTATAAACACATTCTAATATGAATCCAGTTGTGTGATAAACTTTTAATAATTGATGAATTTTCTGTCTCAATATATTGTTGCTGACTTTTGAAAGGGAAATAGGGTTAACCTTTTCCCACGATTAATTTTGGTGGTTGAATGCCCAACACAAATATATGAACTAACTAGTTTGCTCTAGAATACATGTTCTACAGGTGCATAAAGGTTCAACACAAACCAACAAATATTCAAGTTAGGGATCAAATACATAGAGCAAAAGAAACTTGAGTGTGCTGAGGAACGGCGCATCGAACTGTCCGGTGTGCCACCGGACAGTATCCGGTGCACCAGGACCGTACAACTCAAACTAGCCACTCTCGGGTTTCCGCAGGCGCACTCCACTATAATTCACCGGACTGTCCAGTGAGTCAGCGGGCAAAGGCTATCTGCGTGCAACGGTCGACTCTGACGTGTGAACAGTGCGCGAACAGTACGCGCTAGAAGTCAGAGCAGAAGTCAGAGGCGCACCGGACAATGTACGGTGTGACACCGGACTGTCCGGTGCCACAAGAAGACAACGGCGCCAACGATCGACTGCTCCCAAACCCTAACGGTTGGGTGACGTGGCGACGCACCGGACAACCTACAGTGCATGTTCGGTGGCGCACCGGACTGTGCGCCCATCGCCAGCAGCCTTTCTAGGGCTGCAAATGGGTTGGGTTTAAATGGTTATTTTAGGTGGGTTTAATAAATGGATTTGTTTTGGTGGGTTGTGATGGGTTTTAATTATGAATGGGTTGGGTTGGGTGGGTTTATTTTGTATTGCGGGTCAAAATGGTTGATACCCATAGATGTAGATAGGTTTGTATAGACATGGACATCCATGGGTCTTACCCATCCGTATGTAGGTCTGCAATAATTTAGGTGGGTTTAAGAAATGAGTTTGTTTTGGTGGGTTGTGTTGGGTTTAATTGTGAACGGGTTGGGTGAGTTTATTTTGTATTGCGGGTCAAAATGGTTGATACCCATGGGTGTAGATGGGTTTGCATAGACATGGGCTTCCATGGGTCTTCTCATACGTATGGACCGTATTCGACTACCAAGTATCCAAGTCCCAGCAGACTTATAGTCTTACAAACCCAACTCAAGTACTCAACCATAACTCTCGTGCTCTATCCTCGTGCCGCACTTAGTGCTCCTCTCCCACCCTAGCGGTTGTGCGCATCCCACCCTAGCGGCCGGCGACTCCTCTCATGTGCTCCATCCCGCCCTGGCGCATTCCGCTCCTCTCTCCGTGCTCCATCCCCGCTCGGCCGCTCCTCTCGCGCGTGCTCGCCAGCACGGGACGCTCCTCTCTAGTCTGCTCGCCAGCACCAGCATTGACTATAAATTATTTACTTACCATCATTGGTCCCAAACCAATCCATAACTGGGTGGAAACCCATAGAAAATCCATGGGTTCAGCTTGTTAAGGCAACAGCATACACAGTGACAAATTTACAGGTAGCTTCAATGTCACCGTGTATGCTGTTGTCTTAATATTCTGAACGCACGGGTTTTCCATGGGTTTCCACCCAGTTATGGATTGGTTTGGGGTCAATAATGTTATTGGGTGGGTTGGGTTTAATTTTCTCCTTATGTTTTTGGGTGGTTGTGGATGGATGTCAAAGTTATTAGATTTGGGTGTGGATTGGATGTGGGTTGGGTTCTTTGCCATTAGCAGGCTTAAGCCTTTCCCAATGGCTTGTTGGTGGTTGAGGGCTATAAATACCCCCCAACCACCACAACTCCAAGCATCCAAGTCTTCTGAGTTTTTCATTCAATACAAGAGCTAGTGCATTCACACCTAGGCACAATTCAAAAGAATCAAAGCCTCTCCAAGTCCCAAACTCATTCCAACCACCTAGTGACTTGAGAGAGTGTTTGTTCGTGTTCTTTGCGCTCTTGTTGCTTGGATCGCTTTCTTCCTTCCTCATTCTTGTTCCGAAGTAACTTGTAATCAAAGCAAGAGACATCTAATTGTGTGGTAGTCCTTGCAGGGTCTAAGTGACTCATTTGATTAAGGAGAAAGCTCACTCAGTCTAAGTGACCGTTTGAGAGAGGGAAAGGGTTGAAAGAGACCTGGTCGTTGTGACCACCTCAACAGGGACTAGGTTCTTTGGAACCGAACCTCGGTAAAACAAAACACCGTGTTCATTCGCTTGATTTCCATTTGATTTGTTTTCCCCTCTCTCCTAGACTTGATTTACATTCTAACGCTAACCCCGGCTTGTAGTGTGTGCTTAAAGTTGTAAATTTCAGATTACGCCTATTCAACCCCCTCTAGGCGACTTTCAACTTTACATCATGTTGGGGGCCTTCTCCTTCCGAAGGTCCTCAAAAACATAATTAACCATTTGTTTTTAGCATGAGTTGTTACAAGAAGCTTCGTCTTCAAGATATAAGTCTCTCCCTTATGACGAATGTACACAAAATGAAGATAGATCCAAAGAGGATAAGAGTAAACGCCGAAGCTATCACCAAATGAACAACTTCGACTCACAATGAAGATGATAAATAATGATGATGATCGAAAGAGGAAAAGACTATTTAGTCCATAATAACTTGTACTACGATCATGTGTAAATGTTGAGGACATATATGTAATTTTACCAGGGCTACGTCCTGTGCCTATAAATAGATGAACAGTAACACCGTACTGTTCACGCTAGATTGTAATCACCCTCCCACAATCTCGCCTTCGAAGCAGGCCGAAGGTATCAATGTAATATCAATACTATTGAGTATTCATTTATATTTTATGGAACATGGATAAAAATATCTAAGTCTATTCTCACCATTCTCTTTCTGATTCCCCCTCCCCGCACAGTCTATTCTCACCATTCCCTTTCCGATTCCCCCCTCCCTACACAGTCCACCATTCCCTGTTTCCTTTCTCATTCCCCCCTCCCCACAAAGCCCATTACCATTCCCACGTACATCCCACGCCTAGCTAAAATTAAATTAAAAAACACAAATGACCCCAAGGGGATTCGAACCCGCGATCCATCAAGCAAATGTGCTCGTAGCTACCACTACACCACACGTGTGTTTATGTCTACATCTATTATAGTAAAAACATATACTACATCTCTCCCGAAGCCCACCTGCTACCCTTGCACAATGTGTAGTAGTAGATAAGTTTCACCGAGATTATTAAATTATATTTTTGGATTGAGGGAGTAGTATTTAAAGAAGAGCCTTGCATGCAATTTCTTTTGTTTGAATAATGTTTTCAACTTAAATTCCTTTTTTGCATGTGTGTCATTTATTCTCCGTAATATTTTTCCATGGATCTAACTTATTAGTCATTTTCATAAACCAATGCCAAAGATGAATCCATGTTTCTTACTTGGAAACCCCGAACAAACACCACTAGCACGAGGCGCTCGTGTTGGCGTCGCTCATCGACGACGAGAAGAAGCTTAGCGACTGCCAGTTCGACCTCTGGAAGCAGTCCTACGTGGCTGCATGCGCCGCTGTGTACGGCAAGCTCCGGCGCAGCCATCGCTTGGACGCGGTCCAGAGCGGCTGCACCACGCTGTCCATCGTCAAACAGGGGGACCTCATGGTCGTTGCCAATGCCGACGACTATCAGGTTGTTCTGGGCACCGCAACCGACAACGACGCCATCACGCCGTCCAGCTCATCATCCACCTGAAGCTCAACCTGCCACGTAAGTCGCTACTGACCGGTCATGAATACTTGTGCGCTGGGATGACGGCCATTGTTGCTGTTGTGTGAGTGTCCTCGAACAAGATGTATGTAGAGGAGTAGCACATCCGGTGGTGCAACGACCAGGTGTACTACCTCACAGTCCTCGCTGATGAGCCTGGGGTGCACTTCATTTGGCAGCCCAACCAAGAGTCACCGGTACTCACCATGTCACGCGCATTCGATGACTACTATATCAAGGATTATGGCGTCATCTCGGCGCCGGAGGTGATGCAGAGGAGGACCGACAACAATGACCACTCGCCATCGTCGGGGTAGCTTTTGTGCCGGCCTGCCTTTAATTCTCTTCGCAAACACACACTTGACTTTTTGTTTAAGCAAGCGTGTATGGTGGTGCATGCCTGATGACTACGACGAAACTTCTACCGGTAGGTGTGGCACGTGCTCCCCAGTGATGAGACCATGCAAATCGTGACATATATCGAAGTCTGCATGACACTGATGGTTGCAATGTAGTAGTGAAACAACTAAATTAAAATAACAAAATTTATGTATGGCTAGGATCACAAATGGATTATGAAACATTTTCTTATAACAATATAAGACACATTTTGTATATAAGTTATCATGGTATTATATGTTCCCGTTGCAACGCACAGGTACTCACCTAGTGAATTAATGAAGATTTGGTCCTCATCTTTATCCCTTCGCATTACCATTCATATATTAAATAATGAATGTTTGTCTTTCCTGATCTTCGTCTAATGAGTTTTATCTTCATATGGAGATAATGCTTCGGAAGACGAAGATCCTTAATCCTTAACGATTGTGTTGTCTTGTTCTTGATTCATAGCATTTGAGAACGAGTGACCAACATTGGCGCCCACCTCCGGTGAACCTGCACGACCACCTTTGGCAAGCATCCACCTCTGTCATGCCGCTGAAGAAGACAATAGTGCCAGGGGCGGCTTTGCTACCACTGGACACAAATCAGGACACACTCTCCTTGCGAGAAGCTAGGAACCAGAAGAGAAAGGCTACTAGCCCAACATTTCATGAGGAGAAGCTTGACCAGGAGATCAGAGACTTAGAAGCAATTCACCAGCAAGTATAGAGGAAAAAGGAAAAAATGCTTCAGCTGGTCGACCTTCAGAAGAAGATTGACGAAGCAGCTGAGGAGATACTGAAAGGGAAATAGGCTTACACCTTTTCCTAATTGATTTTGGTGGTTGAATTGCCCAACACAAATAATTGGACTAACTAGTTTGCTCTAGATTATAAGTTTTACAGGTGCCAAAGGTTCACAACAAACCAATAAAAAGACCAAGAAAGGTTAAAACAAAGTGAGCAAAAGACAACCGAAGTGTGCCCTGGTCTGGCGCACCGGACTGTCCAGTGCACCAGGGAACTCAACTCCGAACTGCTCACCTTCGGGAATTCTGGGAGCCGCTCCGCTATAATTCACCGGACTATCCGGTGTAGCACCGGACTGTCCGGTGTGCCAACGGAGTAACGGCTACTACAGCGCCAACGGTCGTCTGCAACGGCAGTTAATGCGCTACAGTGCGCGCAGAGGTTAGAGCAGAGCCAGAAGGCGCACCAGGCAGTCTACAGGACCTATCCGATGCACCACCGGACTGTCCGGTGACCCAGAAGACAGAAGCTCCAATGATCGAACCCTAACGGTCGGGTGACGTGGCTGGTGTCCGGTGGCGCACCGGACTGTCCGGTGCGCCATGCGACAGCAGCCTCCACCAAACGACTAGTTTGGTGGTTGGGGCTATAAATACCCCCAACCACCCACCATTCATTGCATCCAAGTTTTCAGCCTTCAAACACCTTACAAGAGCTATAGGATTCAATCAAGACACAATCAAAGAGATCAAATCCTCTCTCAAGTCTAAAGATCATTCCAATCAAATAGTGACTAGTGAGAGAGAGTAGGGATGGCAGCGGGTCAGATTTTGTTCGGGTATAATAATACCCGACCCAAAATTGTACCCGAGACTTCTACAAATATCCATACCCACCAAGCCAATCGGGCGAGAAACTATACCCGTACCCGTGCCCATCGGGTATCCACCGGGTATCGGGTATCCAGTGGATATGTTACTGTAGACTAAATAACATTCAATTAGTGTTATAATAAATACATAAAATATTTTAGTTTTCGTCTAAGCACCAGTACAACACGAGAATGACTATATTTGGCTACACGTCGATACAATATCTAAACTCATAATTATCACATCCAATATATTTAAATTCGAGTACAGAGAATAAAAGCTTAATGAGTTCATGACAGTTGACAGTCATAACATTGTCAATGTCTCATTGATCTCTAGTACATTACAGTTGACTGTTAGCACAAATTAATATTTATTAATCAACAACACATGTGCCATGATAATTGATAAATAAAAACAACATGCAGCAACCAGCTCCAGCAGCCTGTGACATCGTGTATAGTAGCAGCAGCCTGTCGCCAGCAACAGCAGCCCGTGGTCGTGCCTGTGTCCATGGTGAAGTAGCAGCAACCAGCATGCAACAAAACCAGGATTGCTGTGTATTTTTTGGCTCTATTCTATTATGGTCCTTAATTTTTAGTGGATGTAGCACATTTAAAGAGGTATATTGATATCTCAGATATCCACTGGATACCCGCGGGTAAAGTATTTTACCCATACCCAACCCGATATATTTCGGGTATCCTACCCGATAGGACCCGTGGGTGAGTTTTTCTACCCGTATCCATATCCACCGGGTACGAAACCCACGGGTATCCATACCCACGGGTCCAACTGCCATCCCTAAGAGAGAGACTTGTGTTCATTTGAGCTCTTGCGCTTGGATTGCTTTTCTTCTTCATTCTTTCTTGATTCCAACTCAATTGTAACCAAGGCAAGAGACACCAATTGTGTGGTGGTCCTTGTGGGGACTTAGTGTCCCGTTTGATTGAGAAGAGAAGCTCACTCAGTCTAAGTGACCGTTTGAGAGAGGGAAAGGGTTGAAAGAGACCCGGTCTTTGTGACCACCTCAACGGGGAGTAGGTTTGCAAGAACCGAACCTTGGTAAAACAAATCACCTTGTCATCCGCCTTATTTGCTTGTGATTTGTTTTTCACCCTCTCTTTCAGACTCGTTTATATTTCTAACGCTAACCCCGGCTTGTAGTTGTGCTTAAAGTTTGTAAATTTCAGGTTCGCCCTATTCACCCCCTCTAGGCGACTTTCAATTGGTATCGGAGCACGGTGCTTCATTAGAGCCTAACCGCTCGAAGTGATGTCGGGAGCATCCGCCAAGAGGGAGATCGGGACCGGCGACAAGTCCGCAAGCTCGGGGAGAACGCACTCAAGGGAGTCCGCCCACAAGCACAAGGAGGAATCCTCTTCCTCCATCAAGTCCCAATGGAAGGGTGACAAGAAGAAGATGAAGAAGGTGGTCTACTACGAGACCGACTCTTCGTCACCCTCCACCTCCGGCTCGGAATCGGCATCCACAACTTCTAAACGCCATGAGCGTAAGAAGTATAGTAAGATGCCCCTTCGCTATCCTCGTATTTCAAAACGCACTCCATTACTTTCCGTTCCATTAGGCAAACCACCTATGCTTGAAGGTGAAGATTATTCTATGTGGAGTGATAAAATGAGGCATCACCTGACCCCACTCCACAAAAGCATATGAGATATTGTTGAGTATGGAGCGCAGGTACCAAAGAAGGGAGACAAGGATTACGACTCAGAGGAGGTCGAACAAATCCAACACTTCAACTCCCAAGCCACTACTATACTCCTCGCCTCTCTAAGTCGAGAGGAGTATAATAAGGTGCAAGGGTTGAAGAGCGCAAAGGAAATTTGGGACGTGCTCAAGACCGCGCACGAAGGAGACAAGGTGACCAAGATCACCAAGTGGGAGACGATCGAGGGGGAGCTCGGTCGCTTCATGCTTCACCAAGGGGAGGAGCCACAAGCGATGTACAACCGGCTCAAGACCTTAGTAAACTAAGTGCGCAACCTTGGGAGCACCAAATGGGATGACCATGAAATGGTCAAGGTTATTCTTAGATCGCTCGTTTTCCTTAACCCTACGCAAGTTCAATTAATTCGTGGTGATCCTAGATACACACTAATGTCTCTCGAGGAAGTAATAGGAAAATTTGTGAGCTTTGAATTAATGATCAAAGGCTCCAAGAAAATCATCGAGCAAGGCGCCACCTCAACATCCGAGGTGCAACCCATCGCCTTCAAAGCGACGGAGGAGAAGAAAGAAAACTCTACACCAAGTAGGGTCCCCATCGACGCCTCCAAGCTCGACAATGAGGAGATGACGCTTATCATCAAGAGCTTCCGCCAAATCCTCAAGCAAAGGAGGGGGAAGGACTACAAGCCCCGCTCCAAGAAAGTTTGCTACAAGTGTGGTAAGCCCGGTCACTTTATTGCAAAATGTCCATTATCAAGTGATAGTGACAGGGGCGACGACAAGAAGGGAAAGAGGAGAGAAAAGAAGAGGTACTACAAGAAGAAGGGCGGTGATGCTCATGTTTGCCGTGAGTGGGACTCCGACGAGAGCTCCACCGACTCCTCCTCCGACGAGGACGCCGCCAACATCGCCGTCACTAAAGGACTCCTCTTCCCCAATGTCGGCCACAAGTGCCTCATGGCAAAGGACGGCAAAAAGAAGAAGGTAAAATCAAGATCCTCCACTAAGTATGCAACCTCTAGTGATGAGGATAATTCTAGTGATGATGAGGATAATTTGCTCACCCTATTTGCCAACCTAAACATGCAACAAAAGGATAAATTAAATGAATTAATTAGTGCTATTCATGATAAGGATGAACTCTTAGATAGTCAAGAGGACTTCCTAATTAAATAAAACAAAAAGCATGTTAAGGTTAAAAATGCTTATGCTCTAGAGTTAGAAAATTGTGAAAAATTAACTAGTGAGCTAAGCACTTGCCATGATGTTATCTCCAACCTTAGAAATGAAAATGCCAAATTAATTGCTAAGGTTGAAAAATCAAATGTTTGTGATGATTCAATTAACAATCTTAGAAATGATAATGCTAGTTCAATTGCTAAGATTGAAAAATTAAATGCCTCTCTTGCTAGCCTTAGAAATGAGAATGAAAAATTAATTGCTAAGGCTAAGGAATTAGATGTTTGCAATGTTTCTATTTCCAATCTTAGAGATGAGAATGACATTTTACATGCTAAGATTGTTGAACTAAATTCTTGCAAACCCTCTACATCTACCGTTGAGCATGTTACTATTTGCACTAGATGTAGAAATATTAACATTGATGCTATTCAAGATCACATTGCTATGATTAAACAAAAAAATGATTATATAGCAAAATTAGATGCTAAAATTGCCGAGCATGACTTAGAAAATGAAAATTTTAAATTTGCTCGAAGCATGCTCTATAGTGGGAGACGCCCTGGCATTAAAGATGGCATTGGCTTCCAACAGGGAGGCAATGTCAAACTCAATGCCCCTCCTAAAAATTATCTAACTTTGTTAAGGGCAAGGCTCCCATGCCTCAGGATAACGAGGGTTACATTTTGTACCCAGCCGGTTATCCCGAGCACAAAATTAGGAGAATTCACTCTAGGAAGTCTCACTATGGCTCTAATCATGCTTTTATGTATAAGAGTGAGGCATCTAGTTCTAGGCAATCAACCCGTGCTAAATTGCCTAAGAAGAAAACTCCTATTGCATCAAATGAACCTAATATTTCATTTAAGACTTTTGATGCTTCATATGTGCTAACTAATAAATCAGGCAAAGTAGTTGCCAAATATGTTGGGGGCAAACACAAGGGGTCAAAGACTTGTGTTTGGGTACCCAAGGTGCTTGTTTCTAATATCAAAGGACCCAAGACCGTTTAGGTACCTAAGAACAAGGCCTAAAATTGTTTTGTAGGTTTATGCATCCGGGGGCTCAAGTTGGATCATCGATAGCGGGTGCACAAACCACATGACAGGGGAGAAGAAGACGTTCTGCTCCTATGAGAAAAACAAAGATCCCCAAAGAGCAATCACATTTGGGGATGGAAATTAAGGTTTGGTCAAAGGATTGGGTAAAATTGCTATATCACCTGACCATTCTATTTCCAATGTTTTTCTTGTAGATTCTTTAGATTACAATTTGCTTTCCGTTTCTCAATTATGTAAAATGGGCTACAATTGTCTTTTTACGGATATAGGTGTTACTGTCTTTAGAAGAAGTGATGATTCAGTAGCATTTAAGGGAGTGTTAGAGGGTCAGCTATACTTAGTAGATTTTGATAGAGCTGAACTCGACACTTGCTTAATTGCTAAGACTAACATGGGTTGGCTATGGCACCGCCGACTAGCACATGTTGGGATGAAGAATCTTCATAAGCTTCTAAAGGGAGAGCACATTTTGGGACTAACCAATGTTCATTTTGAGAAAGACAGGATTTGTAGCGCTTGTCAAGCAGGAAAGTAAGTTGGTGTTCATCATCCACACAAGAACATCATGACGACCGACAGGCCGCTCGAGCTACTCCACATGGACCTATTCGGCCCGATTGCTTACATAAGCATCGGCAGGAGTAAGTATTGTCTTGTAATTGTGGATGGTTATTCTCGCTTCACTTGGGTGTTCTTTTTGCAGGAAAAAATCACAAACCCAAGAGACTTTAAAGGGATTCTTGAGACGGGCTCAAAATGAGTTCGGCTTGAGGGTCAAGAAAATAAGAAGCGACAACGGGACGGAGTTCAAGAACTCTCAAATAGAAGGCTTCCTTGAGGAGGAGGGCATCAAGCATGAGTTCTCTTCTCCCTACACACCACAACAAAATAGTGTAGTGGAGAGGAAGAATAGAACTATATTAGACATGGCAAGGACCATGCTTGATGAGTACAAGACTTCGGATCGGTTTTGGGCCGAGGCGGTCAACACCGCTTGCTACGCCATCAACCGATTATATCTACACCGAATCCTCAAGAAGACATCATATGAACTCCTCACCGGTAAAAAGCTCAATGTTTCATATTTTAGAGTCTTTGGTAGTAAATGTTTTATCCTTGTTAAAAGAGGTAGAAAATCTAAATTTGCTCCTAAGGCTGTAGAAGGCTTTTTACTAGGTTATGATTCAAACACAAGGGTATATAGAGTCTTTAACAAGTCCTCTGGACTAGTTGAAGTTTCTTGTGACATTGTGTTTGATGAGACTAACGGCTCTCAAGTAGAGCAAGTTGATCTTGATGAGCTAGATGATGAAGAGGCTCCATGCGTGGCGCTAAGGAACATGTCCATTGGGGATGTGTGTCCTAAGGAATCCGAAGAGCCTCCACATACACAAGATCAACCATATTTCTCAATGCAAGCATCTCCACCAACTCAAGATGAGGATCAAGCTCAAGATGATGATGATCAAGAGGAGCCACCTCAAGAGGAGGATAATGATCAAGGGGGAGATGTGATCAAGACAAGGAAGATGATGAAGATCCAAGACCGCCACACCTAAGAGTCCACCAAGCAATTCAACAAGATCACCCCGTGAACACCATCCTCGGCGACATTCATAAGGTGGTAACTACTCGATCGCGTGTTGCTCATTTTTGTAAACATTACTCTTTTGTTTCCTCTATTGAGCCACACAGGGTAGTGGAAGCACTTCAAGATTCGGATTGGGTGATGGCGATGCAAGAGGAGCTCAACAACTTCACAAGGAAGGAGGTATGGCATTTAGTTCCATGTCCTAACCAAAATATTGTAGGAACCAAGTGGGTCTTCCGCAACAAGCAAGATGAGCATGGTGTGGTGACAAGGAACAAAGCCCGACTTGTGGCCAAGGGATATTCACAAGTCGAAGTTTTGGATTTCGGTGAAACCTATTGTAACACCCGGATTCTAGGGGTCCAAAACCCGGGGTTAACATAAACACCAGGTATGCTGGGACCAAGTCTCATACATATGATGTATAGTGGCACAGGATCGAATGTCACAACTTTATATATAACAGGAGTTCTATACAAAATAAATAATTACATTATAAGGAGACAACGGTCCAGCAACCCAAAGTTGACTGGGAGACGACGACCTAGACCTCTCACGAACTCATCACAGCATCCTCCATGATCATCATCCTGCAGTACCTGGTCTTGACCTGTGGTGTATGTGAGACAGCAAGAGTGAGCTCACATACGTTCATCGCTCAACAAGTTGTGGGGAATGATGTGCATGAACTCGCCAAAGGTGGGAGCTCACGTGAAGTGTAAGGCTTACCAAAGAAGGTGGTTAGAGCTGAGCATTGCTTTTAAAGTGGGTCAAAATTTTATTAGCAGTTACTAAGTATAAGTAAATACCAAACCCAATTAAGTAGTAGAACAGAAGTAATAACAACAACACCTGCAATGCAATGCATATGACAAATTGAATTTAGTTCCATAAGTTAATCATGTGAGGGTCCGAGCTGCTCATGACCGTGAGCACGGCTAGTATACCAGTTTTACACTCTGCAGAGGTTGCGCATCTTTACCCACAAGTCGTGTTACCCATCTGCCACAGAGTTGATCAGACTCCATACACCTCTACCTAGGAAGCGAGGCAGGGTACCACTACGAGGCCTTTACAAAGTTCCACTAGCTTCAGAAAACCCGCTACAGTTTATAGGAAGATCCAGTGCAGGAATCCCTTGCAGGACCGCCATCGCAGCAAAATCCTCCCGAGGGCCTCCCTACACTGACCTCTCCCCTACTGCCCTTGCCCCTTTCGGGTAAGGTAGTCTTCCACTAGCTTTCCTAATTAATCAGCCAAGGGCGTCCCATACCACCCTTGTGGTAGCACTGTTTTCCCGGGTGGTCGCTCCATGTTCCAATTAACATAATGATCTTAACATGAACAGTAAATAACAACTGATAATAAAAGTATAATCATGAATAAAGTGTATCTTCATACCCAAAACCACATAAAGCACTAGCAAGTACTACCCAAAAAGGTTCAGTGGTAAACAAGGTATAGAGATAATCAAACTAGGGTAACCTATTGGGTCCCATCAAATTATCCTATGCAGATCATTATGATTAATCAGAACATGGCTGGGTAAAAAGAAGTGATCAAGGGCACAACTTGCCTGAGCCTTGAGATTCCAGGTACCAGGATGATCTTCAGATGACACGTGACCTCGCACTAGTCGTAGCAATACAAACAAACAGTGTATAGGCAAAATTAACATTACACCAAACATATATGCCAAAATATATATTAATAACCTACATATTAAAATAAGATCACAGGAAAAAGAATTATTAATTTTGGAGTTGTAGAATTCAAGTTATGAATTTCCTAAGGTTTAAGGTGATTATAATATGATTAAATGATAAATAAATTTTCTGACAGAGTTCATGTCAAAACAGTGATTCTAAATGGTAGAGAATATTATTACAAAATTTTAGGAATTGGAATGACTCAATTTGGAGCTAAAATGAATTAGTTATGAATTAATTAAGTTTCTGGATTTATTTTAACACTAAAAATCATTTTCTAAATCATTTTCTATGATTTTCCTATTCACTGGACTGGGCCTCATTTTCAGAAAACCGCAGGGGGCTCGGGGTAAGATTCCCGAGACACAGGGAACAGGGTCCCGAGGGACGGCGGGTTTATTCCGGGAAAGCCGAGGGGCTCTTTATGAAGATTACCCACCGAAGGGGTACGGGTCGATCTCAGCCGTCCGATCAAATATCGAAGGCCAGGATTAGATCCGTATTAATCCGAACGGGTATGCAACTCAGACCGTCCGATCTAGCGCCAATGCTCTAGATCACATCATAACACATAACCGACCACGACCACCGGATCACGGATCTACGGCCGAAGCTTGTTTGAACGAAAGGGTATCCTCGATCTAATCTCGACCGTCGGCTGGGATCCAACGGTCGAGCGCCATTCCCCCAATTCCCAGCATCCCGAGCGGCGGCGGTGGCGCACCCACGGCGGAGCTTCGCCGGCGAACGCGCAATCCGGTGCCAAACCACCCCGAACTAGAAATTAATCGGTGCTAAACCAAGAGAGGAAGATAGTGAATCTACAGAGAGGGGTCTCACCGGCGATTGAAGGGGTTGCAGTCCCGCCCACGGAGGAGAGCGGATTCACGGCGGAGCTCGCACGACGACGAGCAATTCCCGCCCCCGAGAAGGCCCCCAACGTCGACCGAAGCTTCGTATGGCTGCCCCGCAACGTCGCCGAGCCAACCCGGTCCCAATCGAAGGACCAAATCGCCGGCCAACCCACGCCGATGCTCACGACACTCACCCCTTCCCTTCCGCCTACGGTGCACTGGATATCCGTCGAGATGGATAGAGAAGCTAGCGCTGCCGGGTTTATATAGGAGCGGGGCGAGTCCGAGTCCGCGCAATGTCCGTGGCGAGGTGGTTGAAGGAGTCCCGAGTTCCCCGGCGAGGTCGACGCGGAGCGCGCGGTGTGCGGCGTTTCTGTTAGGAGGTTGGGGATGCTCCTGACGAGCGGGTCCCACCCATCATCGACACAGCCCAGAGAAGCCAGGCGTTAGTTTGACTGGCACACGGGCCCCGCGAGCCAGCGAGAAGAACAGCGTGCGCGCGGCGCGACTGACCAGCGTGGCCCACCTGTCGGTGAAAGGGAGCACGGCATACGAGCAGGGAGACTGACGGGGTGGCCCCGCCTGTCGGCGCCGTGGAGGAGTGGGCTGCGCGCGGTAACTGTTTAAGTGGGCCGAAATGAGGTATGGCGGCCCATGAGGCTGTTTTCGTTTTATTCTTTTTATTTTCTGTTTTCTTTTCTTCATTTTCAAACCCAATTTGAATTCAAGTTTAAATTCAAACTTTGTGAATAACTTGTCCCCAGTTTGAATGGTATAATTTAAATATAGGTGTGAAGGATGTTTATTCTGATTTTTATTTTATTTTATGTAGTATTTTTCTTAGTTCTTCCCTTCTCCTTTTATTTTTCTACTTTCTATTTTTCCTTTCCATTTGAATTTCAAATCAACACAAGTTTAAAGTTCAAACACTTAATTTGGATATACATATAGAACTTCAGCATAATGTGCCAAAAACATATTTTATATATTTCTTTATTTATTTTAGTTCTTTTAGACAAGCTTTTAATCATATAGTAGAGAATAATCCATACCTTATTACTTCTAGGGAAATCAAATTTATATTATAGACTATATATATTAAGAAATAGTTTAATCATAATCCTTCTTCATAACCTAACCCAAAGGCAATTTAGATTATCTAAGTATCTTTAATTATGTGTTTTTAACATATTCATGAGTGGAAACTTCTAAATTATGATTATCTTTAAGGAAAGGTGTTTTGATTTAAAATCTTTGAGAATTTTTCCTTGTCTTCACAAGATTGAACTTTAGGGTGTTACAAATCCTACCCCCCTTAAAAATAATCTCGTCCTCGAGATTTGCAAGAACAGGATATATAACCAAGTTATCTCAAAACATATGCACAAAGAAAAATCTTGGCGTGATGCATAATTCATTAGCAATACATAGGGTCAATTAGACCTTATTATTCCAACTAAAATAGTATCTTATCAACTACTAACTAAAGTAACATCTAGATCTTACAAATCATCATAATTTATATCTATGTAGCTTGGTGAAGCTGGTGGTGGTTGTTGTTGTTGTTGTCTCTCCAACCGTGCTTGCCTTATTTCTTGGCGGGCCTGACGTATTTCCTCGCGTTGTTGTCTTATCTGATTCTGCATCTCGGTCACCAGGTCTGTTAACTGTTGTATTACCAGTCTTTGGGTAGCAACCACTTGATCGATTTCAACAGGTGGAGGATTTGGGGGATTCATTTTCTGTTTGTCGTTGCGTGATAATCTTTCCTTTCCTGGTATTGACCATGAAAGTTAGAAGCATGTGGCAATAGTTTTGCAAGGGAAATTATTTAATAAGCGGAATAAGCTAGTAGCTGGTTATAATCTGAAGATTCTTTAGTAGGGCTTAATCTTTGTTTTATGTCCAGATTGGGGTAACCAATCATATAAGGTGAATATCCAAGGGTAAGATAGAATCTGTCAAGATGAGATGTATATATGGATGAGATAGACTACAAGATGTAGGTTAAAAGTTTGTTTGTTATTAGGTGGGAACAGAAAGGTTATATCATTCATCATGGGTTGGGTTAGCTCATAGTTGAGTTGATCCAATGTGCTAAGTTAAGTTAATACATGGCTAGTAGGGTCTAATCTCTTCTATCACTAGTCTGATTTAGTAGACCATATTAGATTAGATCATAATAGGTTAGATGGGATCTAGATTAGATTGGTATGACTGGTTTAACTAGATAAGGTCTAGTTAATTTGCATTAGATTATGGTTGTTAATCTAGGGTGGTTAAGTATGCTTATTAGGATAACATCAATCCATAATGATAAGATAGAATCTTTTAAGGCCAGTTAGATCTATTAGGATGACATAAAATCTCTTCAAGATAAGATGAGTATCTTTTTTAGGATAAGATGGATTATATACATTAGGATAAGTTAAGACCTTTTGAGATAAGATAGATCTATGAGTGTAGGATAGAATCTCTTGAGATGAGATGAATCTATTAAGATAAGGGAGAATCTTTTAAGATAAGATGAATTGGCTAGAATGAGATCTTTTAGGATAAATCTCTTAAGCTAGATATATTCCAATGGGAATAATTTAGGTTGTCTAGTTATTTTATATGTTTATACCTATGTGTATATGCAGATGCAATTGTGAACATTACTCCACAACCCATCACACTCAATCAAAGATCCAAATCAGACAAGTATCATAAGAACAAACATTCAAGCACATAGATAAAAATAGTTTTGTCTTTGTCCCTAAGAGTAGGTCTCCTATCCCTAAAGGTCACTTTAAGCACAGGATTTCAAAGTGTGAAATCCAAGTTTGTCTTTAGAAGGAAAAGGTAAGAATAATCAGAGTAAAGCGGAAATAGATGAGAAAAGATTAAGATAAGTTTAGAAAAGAATCAGAGTAGCAAAGGTAAGTAGACAATGGTTGTCCAGCTTTATCTAGGTTTCGTCCTACAGTCAACATTCCTCTGATACCACTTCTGTAACACCCGGATTCTAGGGGTCCAAAACCCGGGGTTAACATAAACACCAGGTATGCTGGGACCAAGTCTCATACATATGATGTATAGTGGCACAGGATCGAATGTCACAACTTTATATATAACAGGAGTTCTATACAAAATAAATAATTACATTATAAGGAGACAACGGTCTAGCAACCCAAAGTTGACTGGGAGACGACGACCTAGACCTCTCACGAACTCATCACAGCATCCTCCATGATCATCATCCTGCAGTACCTGGTCTTGACCTGTGGTGTATGTGAGACAGCAAGAGTGAGCTCACATACGTTCATCGCTCAACAAGTTGTGGGGAATGATGTGCATGAACTCGCCAAAGGTGGGAGCTCACGTGAAGTGTAAGGCTTACCAAAGAAGGTGGTTAGAGCTGAGCATTGCTTTTAAAGTGGGTCAAAATTTTATTAGCAGTTACTAAGTATAAGTAAATACCAAACCCAATTAAGTAGTAGAACAGAAGTAATAACAACAACACCTGCAATGCAATGCATATGACAAATTGAATTTAGTTCCATAAGTTAATCATGTGAGGGTCCGAGCTGCTCATGACCGTGAGCACGGCTAGTATACCAGTTTTACACTCTGCAGAGGTTGCGCATCTTTACCCACAAGTCGTGTTACCCATCTGCCACAGAGTTGATCAGACTCCATACACCTCTACCTAGGAAGCGAGGCAGGGTACCACTACGAGGCCTTTACAAAGTTCCACTAGCTTCAGAAAACCCGCTACAGTTTATAGGAAGATCCAGTGCAGGAATCCCTTGCAAGACCGCCATCGCAGCAAAATCCTCCCGAGGGCCTCCCTACACTGACCTCTCCCCTACTGCCCTTGCCCCTTTCGGGTAAGGTAGTCTTCCACTAGCTTTCCTAATTAATCAGCCAAGGGCGTCCCATACCACCCTTGTGGTAGCACTGTTTTCCCGGGTGGTCGCTCCATGTTCCAATTAACATAATGATCTTAACATGAACAGTAAATAACAACTGATAATAAAAGTATAATCATGAATAAAGTGTATCTTCATACCCAAAACCACATAAAGCACTAGCAAGTACTACCCAAAAAGGTTCAGTGGTAAACAAGGTATAGAGATAATCAAACTAGGGTAACCTATTGGGTCCCATCAAATTATCCTATGCAGATCATTATGATTAATCAGAACATGGCTGGGTAAAAAGAAGTGATCAAGGGCACAACTTGCCTGGGCCTTGAGATTCCAGGTACCAGGATGATCTTCAGATGACACGTGACCTCGCACTAGTCGTAGCAATACAAACAAACAGTGTATAGGCAAAATTAACATTACACCAAACATATATGCCAAAATACATATTAATAACCTACATATTAAAATAAGATCACAGGAAAAAGAATTATTAATTTTGGAGTTGTAGAATTCAAGTTATGAATTTCCTAAGGTTTAAGGTGATTATAATATGATTAAATGATAAATAAATTTTCTGACAGAGTTCATGTCAAAACAGTGATTCTAAATGGTAGAGAATATTATTACAAAATTTTAGGAATTGGAATGACTCAATTTGGAGCTAAAATGAATTAGTTATGAATTAATTAAGTTTCTGGATTTATTTTAACACTAAAAATCATTTTCTAAATCATTTTCTATGATTTTCCTATTCACTGGACTGGGCCTCATTTTCAGAAAACCGCAGGGGGCTCGGGGTAAGATTCCCGAGACACAGGGAACAGGGTCCCGAGGGACGGCGGGTTTATTCCGGGAAAGCCGAGGGGCTCTTTATGAAGATTACCCACCGAAGGGGTACGGGTCGATCTCAGCCGTCCGATCAAATATCGAAGGCCAGGATTAGATCCGTATTAATCCGAACGGGTATGCAACTCAGACCGTCCGATCTAGCGCCAATGCTCTAGATCACATCTTAACACATAACCGACCACGACCACCGGATCACGGATCTACGGCCGAAGCTTGTTTGAACGAAAGGGTATCCTCGATCTAATCTCGACCGTCGGCTGGGATCCAACGGTCGAGCGCCATTCCCCCAATTCCCAGCATCCCGAGCGGCGGCGGTGGCGCACCCACGGCGGAGCTTCGCCGGCGAACGCGCAATCCGGTGCCAAACCACCCCGAACTAGAAATTAATCGGTGCTAAACCAAGAGAGGAAGATAGTGAATCTACAGAGAGGGGTCTCACCGGCGATTGAAGGGGTTGCAGTCCCGCCCACGGAGGAGAGCGGATTCACGGCGGAGCTCGCACGACGACGAGCAATTCCCGCCCCCGAGAAGGCCCCCAACGTCGACCGAAGCTTCGTATGGCTGCCCCGCAACGTCGCCGAGCCAACCCGGTCCCAATCGAAGGACCAAATCGCCGGCCAACCCACGCCGATGCTCACGACACTCACCCCTTCCCTTCCGCCTACGGTGCACTGGATATCCGTCGAGATGGATAGAGAAGCTAGCGCTGCCGGGTTTATATAGGAGCGGGGCGAGTCCGAGTCCGCGCAATGTCCGTGGCGAGGTGGTTGAAGGAGTCCCGAGTTCCCCGGCGAGGTCGACGCGGAGCGCGCGGTGTGCGGCGTTTCTGTTAGGAGGTTGGGGATGCTCCTGACGAGCGGGTCCCACCCATCATCGACACAGCCCAGAGAAGCCAGGCGTTAGTTTGACTGGCACACGGGCCCCGCGAGCCAGCGAGAAGAACAGCGTGCGCGCGGCGCGACTGACCAGCGTGGCCCACCTGTCGGTGAAAGGGAGCGCGGCATACGAGCAGGGAGACTGACGGGGTGGCCCCGCCTGTCGGCGCCGTGGAGGAGTGGGCTGCGCGCGGTAACTGTTTAAGTGGGCCGAAATGAGGTATGGCGGCCCATGAGGCTGTTTTCGTTTTATTCTTTTTATTTTCTGTTTTCTTTTCTTCATTTTCAAACCCAATTTGAATTCAAGTTTAAATTCAAACTTTGTGAATAACTTGTCCCCAGTTTGAATGGTATAATTTAAATATAGGTGTGAAGGATGTTTATTCTGATTTTTATTTTATTTTATGTAGTATTTTTCTTAGTTCTTCCCTTCTCCTTTTATTTTTCTACTTTCTATTTTTCCTTTCCATTTGAATTTCAAATCAACACAAGTTTAAAGTTCAAACACTTAATTTGGATATACATATAGAACTTCAGCATAATGTGCCAAAAACATATTTTATATATTTCTTTATTTATTTTAGTTCTTTTAGACAAGCTTTTAATCATATAGTAGAGAATAATCCATACCTTATTACTTCTAGGGAAATCAAATTTATATTATAGACTATATATATTAAGAAATAGTTTAATCATAATCCTTCTTCATAACCTAACCCAAAGGCAATTTAGATTATCTAAGTATCTTTAATTATGTGTTTTTAACATATTCATGAGTGGAAACTTCTAAATTATGATTATCTTTAAGGAAAGGTGTTTTGATTTAAAATCTTTGAGAATTTTTCCTTGTCTTCACAAGATTGAACTTTAGGGTGTTACACCTATGCACCCATAGCTAGGCTTGAGTCAATTCGCATTTTACTTGCCTATGCTACTTACCATGGCTTCAAGCTTTATCAAATGGACGTGAAGAGTGCCTTCCTCAATGGACCAATCAAGGAGGAGGTCTATGTTGAGCAACCTCTCGGTTTGAAGGTAGTGAGTACCCTAACCATGTTTATAAACTCTCTAAGGCGCTTTATGGGCTCAAGCAAGCCCTAAGAGCATGGTATGAATGCCTAAGAGATTTTCTTATCGCTAATGGCTTCAAAGTCGAAAAAGTCGATCCTACTCTCTTTACTAAAACACTTGCAAATGACTTGTTTGTATGCCAAATTTATGTTGATGATATCATATTTGGGTCTACTAACGAATCTACATGTGAAGAGTTTAGTAGGATCATGACTCAAAAATTCGAGATGTCTATGATGGGGAAGTTGAAGTATTTCTTAGGATTTCAAGTGAAGCAACTCCAAGAGGGCACCTTCATTAGCCAAACGAAGTACATTCAAGACATACTCACAAAGTTTGGGATGAAGGATGCCAAGCCCATCAAGACACCCATGGGAACTAATGTGCATCTCGACCTCGACACGAGAGGTAAATCCATAGATCAAAAGGTATACCGGTCGATGATAGGTTCTTTACTCTATTTATGTGCTTCACGACCGGATATTATGCTTTCCATATGCATGTGTGCAAGATTCCAAGCCGATCCTAAGGAAGTTCACCTTAGGGCCGTTAAACAAATCTTGAGATATTTAGTTTATACTACTAAGTTTGGCCTTTGGTACCCCAGGGGATCCACATTTGATTTAATTGGTTATTCCGATGCTGATTGGGCAGGGTGTAAAATTAATAGAAAGAGCACATCAGGGACTTGCCAGTTCTTGGGAAGATCTCTGGTGTCTTGGGCTTCAAAGAAGCAAAATTCTGTGGCTCTTTCTACCGCCGAAGCCGAGTATATTGCCGCAGGCCATTGTTGCGCGCATTGCTTTGGATGAGGCAAACCCTTAGGGACTACGGTTACAAATTAACCAAAGTTCCTCTTCTATGTGATAATGAGAGTGCAATCCGCATGGCGGATAATCCCGTTGAGCATAGCCGCACTAAACACATAGCCATTCGGTATCATTTTTTAGGGATCACCAACAAAAGGGGGATATCGAGATTGCATATGTTAACACCAAAGAACAATTAGTCGATATCTTTACCAAGCCATTAGATGAGCAAACATTTACCAAACTTAGACATGAGCTAAATATTCTTGATTCTAGGAATTTTGATTGATATTTTGCACACATAGCTCATTTATACCTTTGATCATATCTCTTTCTTTGCTATGACTAATGTGATTTTCAAGTGTATTTCAAGCTAAGTCATAGATTGAAAGGGAAATGGAGTCTTCGGCGAAGACAAGGCTTCCACTCCACTCCATCGATTATTCATCCTTCGCCGTCGCTCCACAACACTCTCTCCAATTTGGTATAATCTTCACTCATATATTATTTACCATAGGGGGAGAAAGTAGTCTAAGGGCCTATATTTCACTCACAAGTATCCGTTTTTGGCAATTCATGCCAAAGGGGGAGAAAGTATTAGCCCAAAGCAAAGGGACCGCACCACCACCGATTTCAAAAATGTAGTCTTCAAATTTGGTTAAGAAAAGATTTTCTCAATCGGTATCCTTTTTGATAGTATGTTTTTCAATTGATATCTTATTTTTGATACAATTGGTATACCCTCTTCAAAACTAATATCTAAAACCCTCTTGAACACTAAGAGGAGGATTTCATTAAGGGGGAGTTTTGTTTAGTCAAAAGAAAAGCATTTGAAACAGGGGAAGAAAATTTCAAATCTTGTAAATGCTTCTCAAAATCTTATTCGTTTACCTTTGACTATTTGCAAAAGGACTTTGAAAAGAATTTCCAAAAGAGTTTGCAAAAACAAAACATGTGGTGCAAGCGTGGTCCAAAATTTTAAACAAGAAGAAAGCCATCCATGCATATCTAGTAGAAATGATTATTGGTTTCATTCCAAGCAACCTTTGAACTTACATTATGCAAACTAGTTCAAATCTGCACTTTTATATTTGCTTTAGTTTGTGTTGGCATCAATCACCAAAAAGGGGGAGATTGAAAGGGAAATAGACTTACACCTTTTCCTAATTGATTTTGGTGGTTGAATTGCCCAACACAAATAATTGGACTAACTAGTTTGCTCTAGATTATAAGTTTTACAGGTGCCAAAGGTTCACAACAAACCAATAAAAAGACCAAGAAAGGTTCAAACAAAGTGAGCAAAAGACAACCGACGTGTGCCCTGGTCTGGCGCACCGGACTGTCCGGTGTGCCACCAGACAGTGTCCGGTGCACCAGGGAACTCAACTCCGAACTGCTCACCTTCGGGAATTCTGGGAGCCGCTCCGCTATAATTCATCGGACTGTCCGGTGTGCCAGCGGAGTAACGGCTACTACAGCGCCAACGGTCGTCTGCAACGGCAGTTAATGCGCTACAGTGCGCGCAGAGGTCAGAGCAGAGCCAGAAGGCGCACCAGACAGTCTACAGGACCTATCCGGTGCACCACTGGACTGTCCGGTGACCCAGAAGACAGAAGCTCCAACGGCCGAACCCTAACGGTCGGGTGACGTGGCTGGCGCACCGGACTGTCCGGTGCACCATGCGACAGCAGCCTCCACCAAACAGCTAGTTTGGTGGTTGGGGCTATAAATACCCCCAACCACCCACCATTCATTGCATCCATATTTTCAGCCTTCAAACACCTTACAAGAGCTATAGCATTCAATACAAGACACAATCAAAGAGATCAAATCCTCTCCCAAGTCCAAAGATCATTCCAATCAAATAGTGACTAGTGAGAGAGAGACTTGTGTTCATTTGAGCTCTTGCGCTTGGATTGCTTTTCTTCTTCATTCTTTCTTGATTCCAACTCAATTGTAACCAAGGCAAGAGACACCAATTGTGTGGTGGTCCTTGTGGGGACTTAGTGTCCCGTTTGATTGAGAAGAGAAGCTCACTAGGTCTAAGTGACCGTTTGAGAGAGGGAAAGGGTTGAAAGAGACCCGGTCTTTGTGACCACCTCAACAGGGAGTAGGTTTGCAAGAACCGAACCTCGGTAAAACAAATCACCTTGTCATCCGTCTTATTTGCTTGTGATTTGTTTTTCACCCTCTCTTTCAGACTCGTTTATATTTCTAACGCTAACCCCGGCTTGTAGTTGTGCTTAAAGTTTGTAAATTTCAGATTCGCCCTATTCACCCCCTCTAGGCGACTTTCAGATACGTCATCTCACTCAAGATGACCAAGACCGAAGGCCTCAACACAGGGAGCTTCGTCAAGAAAGCCCAATCAACGAAGATGAATGGTACGCTGATTTTCATCATGGTAACTTTGCGGGATGATGCTTGTACTCTGGCAGCAGAATTGCAGGCTACCCCGTGGCCACCATCCTACAAGCCACCTCAGTTACCCATGTATGATGGGCACTCAGATCCAAAACAATTCCTGATGAGCGATGAGGCGAAAATATCCTCGTATGGGGGCAACACTGCCGTCATAGAGAAACTTCTTCAGAAGATGGATGAGTACATCCGGGCTGATAATGATTTCCGTCAAAGAAGGGAGGAAGCATATAGATATTCTGAGATGACTAGGGGCTTCGGAGGAAGACTCCATCTCAGGCATGTCAGGACAATCCACAATCCCAACGCCAATGATGACAGGGCCAATAATGCTCAGAGCAGTCAGCACAGCTCATAGTCTGCGGGCATGCAGCAGACTTCTTACAGACCACTAGCCCCGAGAGGCAGAGAGAGGAGAAGCTTTGACGGAGGAAGGTATGGTAATCAACCTAGAAAATTGTTCTGCCTTTTCTGTGGCGAGGACAAGGGACATACAACGAGGACGTGCCAAGTCACGATCCAAAAACAAAAGGAAATTGCTGAAGCCGAGGCACGACAGAATCAGTCGAAGCAGGTCCTGCATACTGTTTCGTGATACTCTCCATATATCCCGGAATACGTAGGCAATCAACATCCTACGGCTTATGCTGCTTCAGCAAGTCACTCTCAAGCTTCCTGGGCTCAGTTACCACCACCCCCACCAATGGCGTCTCCCCCAAGTCATGATCAGCAGCCAGAAGGACATCTTCGGCCTCAGCAACAACGTGACCTTCGGGAGCAGTCCGAAACTCGCACAATTAATAGTTCTGTGCCTGAGTCAAGGCATATCTACTGAAGATGACAAAATGTTCTAGCCAAGAGAGAGCTATGATTTGTTATACTTTTACTCTTTTTGTTTTTATATTTCTTTCTAAAAAGACAATACAGGAAGGTTTAACCTTCAGCTTGATGTAATAAACCTGTGGTTACACCATCCAGTATGACCAGAGTAAGTTCCGAAGCTTAAAAGTCATTCCTAAGGGAGCGCAGAGTAAGTTCCGAAGCTCAAAAGTCATTCCTAAGGGAGTGCAGAGTAAGTTCCGAAGCTCAAAAGTCGTTCCTAAGGGAATACAGAGCTAAAATACCACCTAAATAAAAGGGGAGGAAGCTCCAAAGTCGTTCCTAAGGGGATGCAGAGCTTAAATACCACCTAAATCAAAGGTGAAGAAGCTCCAAAGTCGTACCTAAGGGGATATAGAGCTTAAATACCACCTAAATCAAAGGTGAAGAAGCTCCAAAGTCGTTCCTAAGGGGATGCAGAGTTTAGCTCCAAAGTCGTTCCTAAGGGGATACAGAGCTAAAACACCACCTAAGTAAAAGGTGAAGAGACTCCAAAGTCATTCTCAAGGGGATGCAGAGTCTGGGTGTGTATCCATGTGGTTTCTTAATTTTGGCACAAATGACATTCCGCATCATATCATCATATCATATTGCATAGCATCGCATCATACATCATCTTGCATTACCAAAAAGATGTGGAGAAACAAAGGGAAGTTGCCCTTTCGAAAGAATTGACCGAATTATGAAAGGGAATACTATAGCACAAAACATGCTTTCGGCAGATATATCCTTCTATATGAAGTTAATCTTCGTCAGCAGTGACATAAGGAGAAACTTTTTCTTCGCGGAACATGAAAAGAATGGAAGGTGTTTTTTCGCCAACAGCTCAAAAACTATACGTACGAAGATTTCATGCATCACAAAGAAATATATTACATTAATATACATACAAAAACTTAATGTTTGTTTCTTACAAAAGACGAAGGCCATACAAAAGCATTACACTTTCAAGTATACAAAAATTTAGTCTTCCTTCAGCACTTTTTAGCAGCTTCATTTAGCAGTCTGTCGACGGCTTCGTCAACAGCTTCATTAGCGATTCTTATTATGTTCAACGTTTCCTTCATGGCCGGGTCAGCTTCAGGGTTATATGGTTCCGGTGGAGGTGAAAGTTCAGTTACAATAAAAAATACCGGTTAATCCCGAAGCTGAAAACGAACTCCGAAGCTAAACCTTAGTAAAAATACCTATAAGTCTTGCACGCTAAGTAGCTTCTTCAGCTCGCTTAGCTTCTTCTTGAACGTCGTAAGATTCTTTCTCATTTTTTCTAATCGCTTCATCAGCCACATCATGACCGCCCTTCATCCACACATCGGAGTAGAATCTCCTGCCCAGCGTAGAAGCTTCAGCTGAAGGGTCTTTGGTGTCATCCACCGAGAAAACAAATCCCGGCTGAGCCGCAGCCTTAACATGTTCACAACCAGCTTTCTCTAAGGTCGCCGCGACCCCTCATGCACTAGCCAATGCGCAGAAGTCTCCTCGATCACTTAAGATTTCGTCAAAAGCTTTGACTTCTCCGCCGTCCACTAAACGACACCATAGGGGTCACCACGGATGAATTTCTGCTCGAAAGAATATGCTCCCACCTTTGCAAAACTGTTCTTTAGAGTTTTGGCGCATTCCAAGGATATTTTGTAGCATCTCTCTTTGGAGTCACGGAGCTCTTCGACATTCTTTTGTACCCTTAATCTTTCAATTTCGCTTATCTTGTGCTTCGCCTTTGCAACTTCAAATTTTTCGTTCGTTTCTGCAAGTTTCTTCTTTAAATCTTCAACTTCGGCCTTGTGAGCTTCGGCTTGTGCACTAAGTTTGGCTTCGCTAGTTTTCAACCTATCCACTAAGGAAAACAATATCTTATCTTTCTCGAGAGCTTTGTTCCTTAGTGTAATGACTTCTGACCGAAGATTCCTAAGAGCTATTTGACAGCTCTCGTCTTCTGCTACCTTTTGGGCCTTGAAAGCTTTACTTAGAATCAAGCCCTAATAATAAAAAAATATATGAGAACATAATGATAGCAAGAAAAGCTACAAACATAGTTTATTTTACAAGGAAAAAGTATATGTACCTTCAGGCTATTATAAGCAAGGCTATCTGCAAGATCATCCTTCGACATTGCAGATAGGCCGAGTTCAACCTTCGGGTACCCCATATTTTTCATCATCTCTCGACAGACAGAAATCTCTTTATCGTCTAGCATACAATAAAGAAAATCATCCTCGTCACTGCCACTGTACACCAAGGACCCTCGGGGGTACTTCACTTACTTGGCATATTGTCTTGCTTCGGCAATCTGCTCCTCCGACAATTGCTTCCCCGAAGCATGTCGCACAATGAACTCCAGCTCTTCGGCGGGTGCTTCGGGAACAGGAGACTTGGATTTCTCAGTGGCACTCTCTTTTTCTAGGATTGGTGTTGCCATTCCCGAAGGTCTTGCTTCGGCAGAAACTGAGGGTACAGCCTGAGAAACAGTTTGCGCCATGACAACCTCGTCAGATTTCTTTAAAATTTCACCTTCTATGCTACACGCTTCAGCAAAAGCAGGAGTTGATGTCTTTACATATTCCACAACAGCATCTAGCACGCTGGCCATTCTCCTTTTCCTTGGAGTTGTTGAAGGGATCTGTAGGAAACGGGTGACGCCTAAGAGGGGGGTGAATTAGGACTTCTAAAACTTTCGCTAAACTAGGCCACAAATAAATCCTTAGAGCAAAACATATGCAAATAATCAAACTAGAATGTGCAAACTAGGTTTTGTCTAAGTGTTGCTATCTCTACCACAATGGCTAAATTTCAATCTACACTATATAAGCATGAATACAAGATTGAAACTTAAATGCTTAATATAAATGCGGAAACTTAAAGAGCAAAGTAGAGAAGCAAACTCTCGTGGATGACGCCGGTATTTTTACCGAGGTATCTGGAACCGCGCAGGGTCCCGACTAATCCTCGTTGGTGCCCCTACGCAAAGGGAAGCCCACGTGAGGGCTAAGCACCTCGGTCGAGTAACTCCGTAGAGAGCCACGGGCCTTCTTCACGTGCAAGTGGTGCTCCGCTTCCTGCTCCTCTCGGACGCTCCCCGCCGTCTCCACTATCGAGCTTCCGGCTGAAACGCCGCGGGCCTCGTTCCCTCCGGTACACGGTGGCGGCCGTGACACAAACATGGTTGTCACGGTCTCGCAAGACTCTCGCCCCAATCGGTACAATTACAACGGCCCGCGCAAGAGCCGAGGGGTTGTGTGGTTTGTCTAAACTCACTCAACTAACTAGGATTCACCTAGAGCAAGCGCTAATGCGGTCTAACTAACCTAAGCACTTCGCAAAGCACCTACGCTAATCACCGAGTGATTCTATTAAGCACTTGGGTGTTTGAGCACTTGAAAATGTCTACAATATGCCTTGGTATGTTGCTTGGGCTCCCACACCTTCAAATGGCTGATTGGGTGAAGTATATATAGGCCCCAATTCAACTAGCCGTTGAAAAGCAGACTGTTGTAAGGGTGGCACACCGGACAGTCCTGTCAGCCAATGGTGCGCCAACTGTGTGCCAACAGTGCGCCAACTGTGAGCCAACGGTGCACCAACAGTGTGCCAACGCTGTGCAGCCAACGACTAGTTCTGACACACCGGACAGTCCGGTGCACCAATAGTGTGCCAACGGTGAGCCAACTGCGTGCCACCGGTGAGCCAACTATGTGCCACCGGTGAGCCAACTGTGTGCCAACAGTGTGCAGCCAACGGCTAGTCTGACAGCTAGCCGTTACGTGCACCGGACAGTGAATAGTGACTGTCCGGTGCACATCGGACAGTCTGGTGCCTCCTCTCAGAAAACTCTGTTGACTGTCCTATGCGCCAACTGTGTGCCACCGGTGCGCCAACTGTGTGCCACCGGTGAGCCAACTATGTGCCACCGGTGCGCCAACTGTGTGCCACCGGTGAGCCAACTGTGTGCCACCGGTGCGCCAGCTGACAGCCCATCTTCTAGGTCTTCTGTATTTTGTTCTTAGGCTCCTTTGGTCTTGAGTCTTGAACTTCTAAGCTCTTTTTATGTCTTCATTTGAGGTGTTGCATCCTTAGTGTCTTAGTCCAATCCTCTTCGCATCATGTGAACTATAAACATAAACACTAGCAAACACATTAGTTCACAGGTTGTGTTAATCATCAAACACCAAAACTCATTTAGCCAAATGGCCTGGGGTCCATTTTCCTTACAATCTCCCCCTTTTTGGTGATTGATGACAACACAACCATAGCAAGCAAATATAACAAACATTTGAATGAAAATATGCAATCTACTTGTTAGGATGCATGTTTTATCCCCACTTAGTGATATTATGGACTTAAGCCTCCCCCTAACTCCATAATTCACTTACTTCCTATTTTAGACCAAAGAACCAAAACCACTTGGAAAACCACTTGAAGAAATAAAATTTTAAAGTGGTGGTGTTTGGTGTTTGATACATTTTATATTGCTTTGGTCCCTACAACTTATCCCCCTTTGGCATCAACCACCGAAAAGTAAGACATTAAGAGCATATAGTAAGCGAATAAGACTTGCCCTCTCTAAAGAATTATCAATTAATATCAATAGAAGCACTAAAAGATTACTCCCCCTAAATGAGTGTTCTCCTTTATAAAGAATTTTCTCCCCCTTTAGAGACAAAGAAAAACTCCCCCTGTCAGAGATCTTCTACTTAGGAAAAAGAATGTGAAAATTAGAGGTACAAGACATGATTTGAAAAGACTAACTTCCCTTATGCATAGGTAACAGAATATGAGTGAACCACTTATGCATTTTTAGCAACATGGAAGTATATGATATGAAATATAGTCTAATCAAATATTGGAGAAGACATGTAAATGATACTAAGTGTAGTCTCAAAGATACCGATCGAAGGTCAATGGCGTGCTTGTGAGACATGAGAATTCTTGGAGATTTTGCAGTGGAAGTTTGTTGTCATTCATCGGGGACTTCATTTTCCTTACAATGAGACTATCACAACAAATAGACTTGAAAAGATGTCAGTCTCAAAGTCTTAGATTATAGAGTAACCTCCCCCTAAAGGTGTGCATACAAGTTTTGAATACTTGTAGGAGACATGCACTTTGATTTGATATCAAGAGGGGCAAATTATCTATAATCCGAACTTTGGCACATATAAATTAAATGATACACATTGTAGTATGTGAGTGTTTTACCACTAGTAATGTTAACAATATCAATTGATGCATCATTTATTATGGAGTGATAAAGGAGCTATGTGCCGTGCTCAAATGAACATTTTAAATCATGTAGGCTTGCTTAAGTGTATGAATTTAAAATAAGCAGACCTACCATGTGATTTACCTAGTATGCATGCATTTAATCTTAAAGTAAGCACAAAATGTAATGCTAGGCATGAAAGGTAAGACTAGATACATAAAAGATAGATACTCATATCTAAAAATGAAATGCAATAAATCTAGTTACCTTAGTCATGGGTGAGAAATTTGGGTCCAAGATTTTCACGCACTCACTTTGGCAATAAACTTGATCCAATATGATGTATCCCATGATATACATCTTAACTTTGCCAAGTCTCCAAATTTCTCGTAGTCCTTCAGACTACTTACTTCCCTTTCGGGATCCAAACCTTCTTGGTGCTTTTCGTTGTTGAAATTATTTCCTTTGGCACCCAGATGTGTTTGGCCCCCTTTCCTTTGTTGGCTTGCTTATTGGCCTTGATTGCTATCACCTTTCCATTCTTTTTCTTTTTGATCAAATATGATGTAGCAACCTTTTTGTCCACCTTTTTGATGTAGGTGTTGGAGATTTTGCTTGTTGGCTTTTGCTTGAGCTTTTGCCTTTGCTTATCCCCGGTCATCGCCTTGCATTGGAAAGACTTATGGCCTTCCTTGTGGCATAACCTACAAATCACGGTTTCGCCCTCCATAGGCTTGTTCACTCCCGCAGTGGTGTTATCCTGTGAAGGTCGGATTTGTTTGGCTTTGCCTTTCTTGTCATACAAAACCTTGCCAAGGCGAGCCACTTCTTGTTTTATTTGTTCATTTTTCTTTGCAACCTCATCCGAACATGTTTCTACAACAATATTCTCAACAAGAACTTGGTTGCAGGGGTTAGAATCATCAATTAAATCAAAGCAAGAAGTAGAAGCATCTTTCTTAATAATTTCAGGTATTTCAACTAAAGATGTTGCTGGGGTGCTACCAATGTTTTCTAGCTTAGTAGTTAGCTCATTATTGTGTATGCTAAGAATTTCCATTTTCTCTAGCAAATTTTCAATAGCTTCTTGGGAGCTAGCTAACTTAGCCTTATGTTTTTCATCCTTTTTAATAAGGCCATCATCGGTAGCAGTGGATGGAACACTAGACTCTAATAGCTCAATTTTAGTTGATAGCTCACTATTTAAGTTTGCAAAAGTTTCAAATTTTTCTAGCAAACCTTTATAATCATTTTGAGAGCTAATCAACTTATTTTTCAATGCTTTAAGTTGAGCTTTTTGCTTAGTGCAAACATCCTAGAAAAATTTAACGGCTTCCACAAGTTCATCTACGGAGGGCTTTCCCTCACCTTCATCATCACTACTACTATCATCACTAGAGGATGGAATGCTCATTTTACCTCTTGCCATAAGGCATTTGTGTGATGACCGTGATGAAGGCCGGTGGCTGCGCGTCCTTGGAGGTTCATCTTCACTTGAAGAATCATCCCAAGTTCTAACACTTGTTAGCGCCTTGCCTTTGCTCCTCCCCTTTTTGGGTTCGGCCATATTTGGACAGTTGTCCCTAAAGTGGCCCTTCTCCCCACATGCGAAGCATCCTCTCTTCTTTTGCTTTTTCCTGTCAATGTTAAAGAGAAGATCTTCGACCTGCAGGGGCACACCCATTAGATTAATCTTGCGGATCATCCCCATTACCTTTCCGACGCGTCAGATTGTTTCTTTGTCCTTGAAGGATGATTTAGATGGTTGATTATCTTCTTCATCATCACTTTATTCTTCCTCCACTTCTTCACTTGAGGAACTTGGAGTGGGAGCCTTCTTTTTACCCTTCCTTTCATCACATGCAAAAGCATATGGCCTTGAGGAAGTTGGCTCTTCTCCACGACCCATTTTTCACGACATCTCGAAGGCCGCAATTTTTCCAATCACGATGGTCGGGGTCATTGTACTCAAGTCCTCCATGTTGTGAAGAATGGTGATGATGCTCCCATATCTTTGTTGTGGCAGCAGGGAGATAATTTTCCTCACAATGTCTGCATCACCTAGCTTATTAATGCCAATAGAATTGAGCTCATTGATGATTAGATTCAAACGAGAATACATATCTCTAACGAGCTCATCATTTTTCATAGCAAAAGAATTATACTCATTTAAGACTAGGCAATGTTTTTGCTCACGGACATTTGATGTGCCGTCACGGAGCTCATGCAATTTTAGCCAAATCTCATTAGCAGTTTTCAAGGTAAATACTTGATTAAAAATATCCATGCTAAGAGATTCGTACAAGCAATTTTTGGCTCTAGCATTTAAATGAATTTCTTTTTCCTCACTCGTGGTGGGTTTCTCGGGATTCTTGGGGGGTTTCATCCCGTCATGAGTGACTCGCCAAACACCTAGATCAACGACCTCTAGGTAACAAGCCATTCTAGCACTATAATATGGGAAGTTAGTGTCGTCGAAGTGTGGTGGCCTATGGGTATCCATCCCTTCCTCTAAAAAGCGTCGGCTCTTTTAGCGGTGAAGCTAAAGCGTTTCAAATGAGCCAAACCAGGCTTTGATACCACTTGTAGGAAACGGGTGACGCCTAAGAGGGGGGGTGAATTAGGACTTCTGAAACTTTCGCTACACTAGGCCACAAATAAATCCTTAGAGCAAAACCTATGCAAATAATCAAACTAGAATGTGCAAACTAGGTTTTGTCTAAGTGTTGCTATCTCTACCACAATGGCTAAATTTCAATCTACACTATATAAGCATGAATACAAGATTGAAACTTAAATGCTTAATATAAATGCGGAAACTTAAAGAGCAAAGTAGAGAAGCAAACTCTCGTGGATGACGCCGGTATTTTTACCGAGGTATCCGGAACCGCGCAGGGTCCCGACTAATCCTCGTTGGTGCCCCTACGCAAAGGGAAGCCCACGCGAGGGCCAAGCACCTCGGTCGAGTAACTCCATAAAGAGTCGCGGGCCTTCTCCACGTGCAAGTGGTGCTCCGCTTCCAGCTCCTCTCGGACGCTCCCCGTCGTCTCCACTATCGAGCTTCCGGCCGAAACGCCGCAGGCCTCGTTCCCTCCGGTACACGGTGGCGACTGTGACACAAACATGGTTGTCACGGTCTCGCAAGACTCTCGCCCCAATCGGTATAATTACAACGGCCCGCGCAAGAGCCGAGGGGTTGTGTGGTTTGTTTAAACTCACTCAACTAACTAGGATTCACCTAGAGCAAGCGCTAATACGGTCTAACTAACCTAAGCACTTCGCAAAGCACCTACGCTAATCACCGAGTGATTCTATTAAGCACTTGGGTGTTTGAGCACTTGGAAATGTCTACAATATGCCTTGGTATGTTGCTTGGGCTCTCACACCTTCAAATGGCTGATTGGGTGAAGTATATATAGGCCCCAACTCAACTAGCCGTTGAAAAGCAGACTGTTGTAAGGGTGGCACACCGGACAGTCCTGTCAGCCAACGATGCGCCAACAGTGTGCCAACAGTGCGCCAACAGTGAGCCAACGGTGCGCCAACAGTGCGCCAATGCTGTGCAGCCAACGGCTAGTTCTGACACACTGAACGGTCTGGTGCACCAACAGTGTGCCAACGGTAAGCCAACTATGTGCCACCGGTGAGCCAACTGTCTGCCAACGGTGTGCAGCCAACGGCTAGTCTGACAGCTAGCCGTTACATGCACCAGATAGTGAATAGTGACAGTCCGGTGCCTCCTCTCAGAAAACTCTGTTGACTGTCCTGTGCGCCAACTGTGTGCCACCGGTGTGCCAACTGTGTGCCACCGGTGAGCCAACTGTGTGCCACCGGTGCGCCAGCTGACAGCCCATCTTCTAGGTCTTCTGTATTTTGTTCTTGGGCTCCTTTGGTCTTGAGTCTTGAACTTCTAAGCTCTTTTTATGTCTTCATTTGAGGTGTTGCATCCTCAGTGTCTTAGTCCAATCCTCTTCGCATCATGTGAACTATAAACATAAACACTAGCAAACACATTAGTTCACAGGTTATGTTAATCATCAAACACCAAAACTCATTTAGCCAAATGGCCCAGGGTCCATTTTCCTTACAGGATCCTTGATGCCTTCGGCAGTTTCGTTATGCATGGTGGACTCAGGGCCTTCAGCTGCTCTGCCACCTTTTCTAGTTTTGGCTCTTCAGCCAGTTCTGTCCTAGCTTCGACGGGCATAGAGCGACTTGGCTCAGACATAGAAGCGAACCCTTCAATTAGCTTCGGCACTTCGGTCATCTCAATGCGCCTGGGTCGACGCGTCAAAACTTTAACCTTTTTGACTTTGGCGCGCTAGAAGTCGCTGAAGTAGCAGTCTTTCTCTTCTTTCCTTGCTTCTGCAAAGGATAATAGTAGTGTGGATATACAAATCCGATGACATCGAATACCCTGTTCAACCTCTTTTTGCCTCGAGCTCCGAAGGCAGTTGTCATGGCATCATCTTTGGCCTTCGAATACGCTCCAAGCAATTCATCACTAGTCGCCTCTATGGCATCTAGCCAGTCATCATTTGGTTCATCAAATTGGCTCTTGTACCTGAAGGTGTACTTCAGGTAGACTAAACCACCTTGACTAGAGCCAGCAGCAGTCTCCTTCGACATTTCCCACCCTTCTGCAAGTGGCCACACTCTGTAAGCAATGTGCCCCTGCACAATCTACACTATATAAGCATGAATACAAGATTGAAACTTAAATGCTTAATATAAATGCGGAAACTTAAAGAGCAAAGTAGAGAAGCAAACTCTCGTGGATGACGCCGGTATTTTTACCGAGGTATCCGGAACCGCGCAGGGTCCTGACTAATCCTCGTTGGTGCCCCTACGCAAAGGGAAGCCCACGCGAGGGCCAAGCACCTCGGTCGAGTAACTCCGTAGAGAGCCGCGGGCCTTCTCCACGTGCAAGTGGTGCTTCGCTTCTAGCTCCTCTCGGACGCTCCCCGTCGTCTCCACTATCGAGCTTCTCGCCGAAACGCCGCGGGCCTCGTTCCCTCCGGTACACGGTGGCGGCCGTGACACAAACATGGTTGTCACGGTCTCGCAAGACTCTCGCCCCAATCGATATAATTACAACGGCCCGCGCAAGAGCCGAGGGGTTGTGTGGTTTGTCTAAACTCACTCAACTAACTAGGATTCACCTAGAGCAAGCGCTAATGCGGTCTAACTAACCTAAGCACTTCGCAAAACACCTACGCTAATCACCGAGTGATTCTATTAAGCACTTGGGTGTTTGAGCACTTGGAAATGTCTACAATATGCCTTGGTATGTTGCTTGGGCTCTCACACCTTCAAATGGCTGATTGGGTGAAGTATATATAGGCCCCAACTCAACTAGCCGTTGAAAAGCAGACTGTTGTAAGGGTGGCACACCGGACAGTCCTGTCAGCCAACGATGCGCCAACAGTGTGCCAACAGTGCGCCAACAGTGAGCCAACGGTGCGCCAACAGTGCGCCAATGCTGTGCAGCCAACGGCTAGTTCTGACACACCGAACGGTCCGGTGCACCAACAGTGTGCCAACGGTAAGCCAACTATGTGCCACCGGTGAGCCAACTGTCTGCCAACGGTGTGCAGCCAACGGCTAGTCTGACAGCTAGCCGTTACATGCACCGGACAGTGAATAGTGACAGTCCAGTGCCTCCTCTCAGAAAACTCTGTTGACTGTCCTGTGCGCCAACTGTGTGCCACCGATGAGCCAACTGTGTGCCACCGGTGCGCCAACTGTGTGCCACCGGTACGCCAGCTGATAGCCCATCTTCTAGGTCTTCTGTATTTTGTTCTTGGGCTCCTTTGGTCTTGAGTCTTGAACTTCTAAGCTCTTTTTATGTCTTCATTTGAGGTGTTGCATCCTCAGTGTCTTAGTCCAATCCTCTTCGCATCATGTGAACTATAAACATAAACACTAGCAAACACATTAGTTCACAGGTTGTGTTAATCATCAAACACCAAAACTCATTTAGCCAAATGGCCTAGGGTCCATTTTCCTTACAGGATCCTTGATGCCTTCGGCAGTTTCGTTATGCATGGTGGACTCAGGGCCTTCAGCTGCTCTGCCACCTTTTCTAGTTTTGGCTCTTCAGCCAGATCTGTCCTAGCTTCGACGGGCATAGAGCGACTTGGCTCAGACATAGAAGCAAACCCTTCAATTAGCTTCGGCACTTCGGTCATCTCAATGCGCCTGGGTCGACGCGTCAAAACTTTAACCTTTTTGACTTTGGCGTGCTAGAAGTCGCTGAAGTAGCAGTCTTTCTCTTCTTTCCTTGCTTCTGCAAAGGATAATAGTAGTGTGGATATACAAATCCGATGACATCGAATACCCTGTTCAGCCTCTTTTTGCCTCGAGCTCCGAAGGCAGTTGTCATGGCGTCATCTTCGGCCTTTGTATATGCTCCAAGCAATTCATCACTAGTCGCCTCTATGGCATCTAGCCAGTCATCATTTGGTTCATCAAATTGGCTCCTGTACCTGAAGGTGTACTTCAGGTAGACTAAACCACCTTGACTAGAGCCAGCAGGAGTCTCCTTCTACATTTCCCACTCTTTTGCAAGTGGCCACACTCTGTAAGCAATGTGCCCCTACACCAAGTCCCCCGTGCCTATATAAGTACACACTGTATTGAAAGCCGTCTGGCGTGTTTGTATATCATTCCCAAGGGCAGTGGCTGGCCTCCTAATGCCGAAGCGAGACCATATAGGGCGTTGAATAATTCCTTTTATATCCTCCCTTTGATTTAGGTCATTCTTAACGTAAAACCATCCCTGCATCCAGGAGCCCGGCCACCTCTTACGAAATGTGGGAATTGGGTAGATCTTCTCAGACTGAGGCATGAAACTGTAACAACCAAAGTTGTTATGATACTGCTCCTTTCCGGTAGCCTTCGTCTCATAAGACAACTCATGGATGTTGCAGAAGCATTTTGCATCTGGTTCCAGCCCTTGACTCCTCATGGCCCATATAAAGATCCCCACTTTAATGATGGCTTCGGGAGTAAGTTGATGAAGGTAAATCTCAAACGTTTTCAGAACCTCGGCCAACAATTTGTCTAGGGGGGACCAAAGCCCGACTTTCATAAAGCTCCTGTAAACTACCACTACGTCAGCTTCGGGAAGAGGAACATTATTCTCCCCTCTGGTTCTCACGATTGAGATATCACGAAAATACCTCCCCCTCATTGCATCGATCTGCCCTTGTTTAATAGTTGATTTCCCAAAGACAACATGGCTTGGTCTCCAGGGCCAATCTTCGGCATGTTCATTTTCACTTTCTACATCGAAACTTTCACTATCGCTAGAACTTTCAGATATCTCAGCCAACATCTCATTAGCAATCTTCTCTGTGTTGGTTTTCTCCATAGCTTCGTAAAATCCGGCCAACGCCGGATCAACAATCTTCTTTTCATCAGCCATTTGGTCATGGGTTGCTAGAATGCCGAAGCTTAAAATCTAAATGAACTCGACGAGCCAAGAAAGGTTGAAATGACAAGCGCAATGTAAGCAACTGAAATAGCACAAAAAATACTCACAATGCAGGCTCCTATTTATGCCCAGAGCTCTACAGATTGGTGGGTCCCGCGGGTCAGTGTAATTCGCTATTCTAGCGAAGGGAAGATGTTTTTTCGGACCTTTGGCTAAAGGCCTTCGTTCACGTCACAGTATAAATTTGTTACAAAGAAACAAATCAATACTGCGAGGGGCTACTGTTGGAGGCCTTCTCCTTTCGAAGGTCCTCAAAAACATAATTAACCATTTGTTTTTAGCATAAGTTGTTACATGAAGCTTCATCTTCAAGATACAAGTCTCTCCCTTATGACGAAGGTACACAAAATGAAAAAGATCCAAAGAGGATAAGAGTAAACACCGAAGCTATCACCAAATGAACAGCTTGGGCTCACAATGAAGATGATAAATAACGATGATGATCGAAATAGGAAAAGACTATTTAGTCCTTAATAACTTATACTAGAGTTTATCCACAATGAACAACTTTGGGCTTTTCTTCCTTGACTGAGTTTGGCTATCTTGAGCATTAACTAGAGTTTATCCAACTAGACTAAGCCATAGTTGCATATGTTTTCGATAAATCCAACTCATTTTCTCATTCTTGCTCAAACTTAGCTCCAAAGCACCATTTTCAAAGTCTGGACTTTCCAATCTCTCTAAGGTGCCCAATATATGTTCCTAAGGGCACTTATAACTTATGTAAACACATAAACTACTCATAGTTCATCTTTTCCAAGATATGCCCTTTTAGCCTGGTTTTGAGCTATTAATTGCATTAGATACTTCAATCTCTTTCTTATGAACCAGCAACCATTCGCTTAGCAAACTAGTTAGTTCATAATGTTGTGATGGTCATCAAACACCAAAACTAATATAGAAATGGCTTAAAGCCTATTTCCCTTTCACATATGTTTAATTGTGAATATTAAATATAAAACTGGTCATTTTGTTTTTTCTTTATCTTATTGTGTTAGGCATCGATACAATTATTTTATCCACTTTTCCATCCTCATGCATGACCAAACTCGTTAGATTTCTTTAAAATTTCACCTTCTATGCTACGCGCTTCAGCAGAAGCAGGAGTTGATGTCTTTACATATTCCACAACAACATCTAGCACACTGGCCATTCTCCTTTTCCTTGGAGTTGTTGAAGGGATCCTTGATGCCTTCGGCAGTTCCGTTATGCATGGTGGACTCAGGGCCTTCAGCTGCTCTGCCACCTTTTCTAGTTTCGGCTATTCAGCCGGTTCTGTCCTAGCTTCGACGGGCATAGAGCGACTTGGCTCAGACATAGAAGCAGACCCTTCAATTAGCTTCGGCACTTCGGTCGTCTCAATGCGCCTAGGTCGACGCGTCAAAACTTTAACCTTTTTGACTTCGGCGCGCTAGAAGTCGCTGAAGTAGCAGTCTTTCTTTTCTTTCCTTGCTTCCGCGGAGGATAACAGTAGTCTGGATATACAAATCCGATAACATCGAATACCCTGTTCAGCCTCTTTTTGCCTCGAGCTTCGAAGGCAGTTGTCATGGCGTCATCTTCGACCTTCGAATACGCTCCAAGCAATTCATCACTAGTCGCCTCTATGGCATCTAGCCAGTCATCATTTGGTTCATCAAATTGGCTCCTATACCTGAAGGTGTACTTCAGGTAGACTAAACCACCTTGACTAGAGCCAGCAGCAGTCTCCTTCGACATTTCCCACCCTTCTGCAAGTGGCCACACTCTATAAGCAATGTGCCCCTGCACCAAGTCCCTCGTGCCTATATAAGTACACACTGTATTGAAAGACGTATGGCGTGTTTGTATATCATTCCCAAGGGTAGTGGCTGGCCTCCTAATGCCGAAGCGAGACCATATAGGGCGTTGAATAATTCCTTTTATATCCTCCCTTTGATTTAGGTCATTCTTCACGTAAAACCATCCCTGCATCCAGGAGCCCGGCCACCTCTTACAAAATGTGGGAATTGGGTAGATCTTCTCAGACCGAGGCATGAAACTGTAACAACCAAAGTTGTTATGATACTGCTCCTTTCCGGTAGCCTTCGTCTCATAAGACAACTCATGGATGTTGCAGAAGCATCTTGCATCTGGTTCCAGCCCTTGACTTCTCATGGCCCATATAAAGATCCCCACTTTAATGATGGCTTCGGGAGTAAGTTGATGAAGGTAAATCTCAAACATTTTCAGAACCTCGGCCAACAATTTGTCTAGGGGGGACCTAAGCCCGACTTTCATAATGCTCCTGTAAACTACCACTTCGTCAGCTTCGTTATATACTTTTGTTACCGACTGCTTTGTTTGCTTTTCTAAACCTACTCATTTTTTACATTTGCACTGGACATCATATCTTCTTTGATCCATATTAGATGAAACCTTAATTATGTATTTGACTTAAAATCAACATACTAGTCATTTTATGTACATAGATATATGTGTGTATATGTATTTATGTATATATGTATATATGTATGTATGTATGTATTTGTAACATATTTAATATGCTAACATGCTAACATTAAATCTTGTCTATTGGATCCATCATCTATGACTAAGTGTAATATCACCCCTGTTATATGAAAATATAGGGGTTCTTTAGAAAATAGTCTGACAGAAGGTAAGATTGCACTCAGTCGTTGATGGTGTATTTAATGAACAAGATTTGATGTTAGCATGTTAGCACTTTAATTGTATTTACACTAGATATAGGTGTCTATTTTAGATTTGGCAACCACAAAGGCGTGTATAGTTAAGGGGCTATTTTACGTTTTTAATGGGAAATGTGGATAAATTTTTAGAATAATAAGATCGATCCAATGTTTATAGTTGTTGGAGTCTATTAACACTACCGGAATTTGGCTCTTTGCCGAGTGCCATATTCTTTGCCGAGTGTTTTATTTCGGGCACTCGGCAAAGAGCTCTTTGCCGAGTGCCACGCAAAAAACCCTCGGTAAAAGAAAACACTCGGCGAAGAAGCTCTTTGCCGAGTGTTTTATTTTTGACACTCGGCAAAGAGTTTCTTTGCCGAGTGTATTTTTTTGACACTCGGCAAAGGGCTCTTTGCCGAGTGTCACAAATACAACACTCGGCAAAGAGCTCTTTGCCGAGTGTTTTTTCTCCAACACTAGGCAAAGACAATTTAAAAATCACATTTTAAAGTAGTAAATTAATTCAAATGAAAAAGTTTTCAACTACAAATTTGTATAACTCATCATGATGTACAATTTATATATTGAACATTTCTTCATATGACAAAATAAAAATAAATTTGTTCATAAAACCTATATCTCTCTCGTAGTTTATGAAACTACGAGAGAGACGTATAGAATTTGTGCATATTGTTAGAACCATCATCTGAGATAAACAAATTACCAAACAACCAAAATAAACTTTGTAGATCTTGAGAAGTTATAGAAGTTTATAGTTGACAACTTTTTCATTTGAAGTCATATTGTCAACGAAAACTACGTCTGAATTTAAAAAATTTAAAATTTGAAATTTGAAAACGACTTCGAAAGGAAAAACCACCAACATGAAAGTTGTAGGTATTGAAGAGTTATGAAACTTTGTAGTTGACAATGTTTTAGTTTGAAATCATCTTGTTATGCAAAACTATGTTTGAATTTTGAAATTTGAATTTTTCAAACTGTCTCGGATGGAAAAACCACCAAAATAAAAGTTGTAGGTCTTGAAATGTAATGAAACTTTATAGTTGACAATTTTTTGATTTGAAATCATCTTATCATTGAAAATTTCGTGTGAAGTTTTTAAATTTTAAATTCAAATTTTATAAACGGTCTCGGATGTAGAAACTATTAAAATAAAACTTTTAGATCTCAAAAAGTTATGCAACTTTATAGTTGGTCATATTTTCAAATGAACTCATTTAGTGCCTCAAATAATCAAATTACTCTCGATTTGTTATAGTACATGGGGAATGGAAACGTAATATAAACATAATTGGTGTAGTAGTGTAGTGGTATAGGAGGGTATGCGCGAGAGAGAGGTTGCGAGTTCGAATCTCACCATTTACAAAACATATAAGTTTGATTCAAAATAATAGTGAAAAATGATAGGGTAACGGGTAAGGTAATAGGGTAGGGTTGGAGAGTTGTTTCTAGAATTTAAAAAATGTTTTGCTGTTTTTTTTAATTTTTTTGATTCTTAATTTGCCGAGTGTTTTTCTTTGCCGAGTGCTTTTTGACACTCGGCAAAGTCTTTGCCGAGTGTCTGAAAAAAAGCACTCGGCAAAGAACCCTTTGCCGATGAAATCTTTGCCGAGTGTTCTTTGCCGAGTGTTACACTCGGCAAAGCCTTTGCCGAGTGTTACACTCGGCAAAGCCTTTGCCGAGTGTAAAATAGCCTTTGCCGAGTGTCTTAGACACTCGGCAAAGAAGGCGATTCCGGTAGTGTAAATTGGTGTACAAATATTTTTTGGTACCGTGAAAGTTTCTATAATATATTTTATAACATTTCTAGTAAGAACTAGTGTGGATGCTCTATTTGTTGGGTCTCAAATTAATAACAGTATGCTACAAGAAATCCAGAAAAAAAAACGTCGGCCAGGAACCGACGTTCTTACTCTAATGGGCCGATGTTTTAACCGACGTACAATATTTGACGTACTTAAACAAATAAGAACGTCAGTCGGACTAAAGCCGACGAACTTAAACTTAGGTATGTCGTCATGTGCTCGGGCCGACGTACTTAAGTACGTCGGACCTAAGAAATCGACGTTCTTAAGCAGATTAAGAACGTCAAGGTCGACGTTCTTATCTAGGCCGACTCATTTTTCCTATTTCTTGTAGTGGTAAGATGGTTTAATACATTCCATTATGAAATTAATAATACTCTGTATGTTGTGTGAGTGTATTTTGGATTGTTGTTCTATGGTGTGCTTTGGATTGCTCATATATACTATCCATCAGATATTGACGTTGCATTTTACTATTTTAGATTACTCTGAGGCCATTTTCGATGGATAGTCGATGTACTATTTTTAAGGCTGTCATGTCAATATCTATCTAGAAAACCTTATCCAGAGTTTTATGTTCGACTGTAAACTAGTTAAATGTTGAGGTGGATGAGAAAGGAGAAGCGGGCAGTAAACTTACAACCAGCAAACTTACAACGAGTTTCGACACAAGAACAATAAATTATGTGAGAGAAACAACCGGGTTATGCATTAATAGTGAGCAACTAATCATTATACGAATGGGCTAAAAGGTGCTATAAAGATTCTTATAGTCAGGAGCTCGCTATTGTTATTAAACTTGCTCTCATATGAAACTCTTTCATGTCCCTCTTCATTAAATTACATATCATTAAATGTTCCATGTGTGTTTTGGATTTGTCGCATATTATTCATGAGATATTCGTATGAGTGATGACATGCTGTGAATACCACTAGTAGAAAAGTGCGGTGGGTTTAATTTTTACAGGCGGTTTCAGTTAGCAAACATAGTGATATTTTTAGTGGCGGTTTCCTTAAAGAACCACGATTAAAAATCGATCTCTAGTAGCGATTTTCTTAAGAAATCGTCACTAGAAATCATTTTTATCCTAATTTTTTAAAAGTTTTTTTAAATGACCTCATATAAAAAACCACCAACATAAAAGTTGTGATCTCTAAAAGTTATGAAATTTTGTAATTGACATATTGTTATCTAAAATCATTTCGGCTCTCAAAAATTGCATCTAAATTTGTTAAATTTAAAATGTAAATTTTGCAAACGAACTCGGATGGGAAAAGTGTCAAAACAAAAGTTGTAGAATTTAAAAAGTTATGAAACTTTGTAGTTGACAACTTTTTTATTTGAATTCGTTTACAAACTACAATCAATTTACACTTAGTTGGTTATAATATGTGGGCAATAAAATTACAATATAAATAAGAAGTAAGTGATATACAGAGTGGTAGATGGGGTAATGTGCGTGGGGAATCGTGGGTTAGATTCCCACAAGCCACGTATTTTGTGCGAAAAATATCGTGACTTGTGACTTCGGCGGAGCGAGTGGGCGGTGGGGCCTCCTAATAAAAATAATTATTTGCTATTTTTAAACCATTTTTATGTTTCTTAGAAAATAATTTCAACGACGGTTTTCTTACCTCGACCACAAGTGAAAATCGATTTCCACTAGCGGTTTTCTTAGCTCAACTGCCAGTGAAAATCGATTTTTACTGGCAGTTCTTAGTTATCCGTATGTAGAAAAAAATTGTTTCTACTGGCCCTTAAAACTGACGGTTATAATAACACAGTGTAAATAGATTTACAACCGTCAGTATAGAGCTTTTGTATAGTAGTGTACTACAGACACAATCAAAATTAATTACGCCACATACTATTGCAGGAGCAAAAAAACTAGTAGTATTTTCTTCGGTTCGAGTCAGGTTTTAATCCGTACGATGGTACCGGCCAGATTCCATTTTTTATAGTGTTTTGTTTCTATAGATTATAGTTCTATCAATATAAATAACGAGCTTTAATCTGAAACATTGGGCGTAGGCGTGTAGCACAAAAGAGTGGTTTGACTCATAACTGTTACAACAAGCAAGTGGGGGTCCACGACCACGATGGCGGCGGCCGGCGGCTAGCCTGCAGCTAGTAGTGCGGAGACGCAAGTGCTCCAACGGCGCGCGGCGCGGTTCTGGCCTGGCGCCACCACTCTGGGCTTGGCGGCGCAGAGGAAGGCGATGATGGCGTCGGAGCGCCTGACGAGGCGGTTGCAGAGGGCGCCGATGAGCATCCCGGCGACGGGCGCGACGAGATAGATCCAGACGGAGGTGTACCTGCCGAGCACGATGGCCGGGCCCAGGGTCCTGATCGGGTTCATCGAGCCTCCGGACACCGGCCTGGACGGATCGGATGCACAACTCGTACGTACAATAACTTGTTAATACTGCGGCAGTGTACGTGTGACACTTGCACTTTTGATCTGTGAACAAACTGAAAGTTTATCGTCTTTTATATATTTTTTCTTCTTTTTATTACCCGATGACGAGACCCAGGGCGCCGACGGCGGCGCCGATGGCCAGCCCTCCTGCTGTCTGATTCTGCGTTTGCCATCAGCCAAAACATTATGAGCACGCGACGCGATGGACGCAACAAGTTAACTGAGAGAAAGGATGATAAGGACAGACGTACGGAGCCTCTGGCAGCGGTGGCGATGACGACCATGAGCAGCGCGGAGGCGACCAGCTCCAGCAGGAACGGCAGCCTCGTGTGGCCGCCGGCCATGGGGACGGTCCCGTAGAAGTGCTCCGCCCGCGGCTCCATGACGCCGTTCGCTGACAGGCAGGCCAGCAACGAGCCTGCCAGCTGCGCCGCCACGTAGAACGGCAGCTGCGGGCAGGAGGAGCTCACTATTACGCAGAGTACGTGACGTAGCCGAGGGCGCGGTGACGGTGGTCGATGCATGGATGGCCTAGGCTAGTAGTATACATAGATACGTCGTAGTACCTTGGTCCAGGAGAGGTAGCCGAATACGGTGAAGGTGACGGTGACGGCGGGGTTGAAGTGCGCGGGGCCGAGCCAGCAGAGCACGAAGACGACGGTGAGCGCGACGACGAGGCACACCATGGGGAACGTCAGCGTGCCGTGCATCTCCTGCATCAGCGCCGCCACCGCGGACCAGAACACCAGCAGGAACGACGCCACGCCCTCCACCATCAGCTACCCATGCATGCATCAAATAAAGCCGAATGAAAAGGAAATAAATAAACTAGATAGAGTTGTTCGACGACACGACGCAAGACCATCAGCTGCTACCCTAGTACTACCCTAGTTAATCTCTCAGTCTATATGGTCGTCGTCAACTAGACTATTATTATTGCGGATTTACTGTAGCTAGCTGTAGTGTGTTTATGTTCGGGAACTGTACCTCCCGTACGAAACGCCCGATGGCTAGGCCTCTGCTGCTCGCACCATCTGCAGCGGCGGGCTCCTGGTCATGGCAAGACCGCTCCAAGTCCTGCCCGTGCCCGCTCACCGCAGCGCCGTCGCCGGCGAGGTCTTTCTCCGCGGTACTATCCATCATCACATCGCCGCCATTTCGCCGCTACTGCTGTGTGTCCTCTCCTCCTCCCTTGCCCTTGGTGAGCAATGAGCATGTATGCACGGATGACGGATCGTCCGAACCACTGTTAGTTTTTATAGGTAAGGGTACAGTCGGGAACAGAGCGGCAGCAGGAACGAAACGACCGTGCTTGTAGCACGGACGCACGGGGGGGCACACTCTTGGTGTGCAGGAACCGAATGATCGGCGGACGCGCTAGCCACGGGACCGAGAGCTGGCGCCGCATCCTTCGCGGTTGAGGCCTTGCACTGCACTGGATTGGAACTGAACGGATCATCCCCTGACAGGGGCAGAGGAGGGCCCAATATGGCCCGATGTTGTTCAGGCAATACTATAGATGTCCAATAAGCACGAGGCCCGTGAGCCCGGCAAGAAGCCCACTGTTTGGGCCCGGTCCGAGTCTGGCACGGCCCGGTTATATGCGGGCTCAGGCCGGCCCGGCACGAATAAGCGGGCCGGGCTCGGACAGGAAATTAGGCACAGTAGGCTACCCCGGTACGGGCCGTTTAGCTCTAAGCCCGTTAAGCCCGCTTTTTTACACTAAAACGTGCTTTTCGGCCCGCTTTTCAGCCCGCTTTTTTCGTGCTAAACGGGCCGGCCCGGCCTGTTTAGGCCCGTTGCGGGCTGGGCTCAGACAAGAAATTGAGCCCGCATGCTTAGCCGGCCCGGCCCGATTTTTTAATCGTGCCTGGCGGGCCGAACCGGGCCGGGCGGCCCGTTTGGACATCTCTAGGCAATACCTTAGTCCAACCCAACAGGGAAAAATCAAAATCTCTAATCTTGCGTTAACTGCTGTAGTCAGGACTTGATGAAATAGTTGTGGCTCGATAATTCGCTCGACTCGGCTCGTTATTAGCTCGGCTCAACTCGGCTCTTTTAATTTTGTAGTGAGCCAAGCTAGCATTCTAGCTGGTTCTCTAATGAGTCATCTCGGGTTAGCTCATTAGCTAGCTCGCGAGCCAAACGAGCTAAGCCACAACACAAGTTTTTCTAGTCATTGGTGTCGCTCATCTCTCCTAGTCTTAAATATTTGCATTATTGCATGGCTACATACCTACATTATATATTTAATATTTGATTATTGGTTATGGTTTTGTGAACTTTGTTTCTAGCAGCATATGATGTTAGTGTTGTGCAATGAAATGTTACATGTTTGTGGAATGGATGATAAATTGCTTTATAATGATGCTTGTTGCTATCTTATTATAATAAGGGTTTATAAATCTGTAAGTTAATACATATTTGGTTCTTTTATTTAATATTAAAAGTTAGAATCTAGGACGATGATATGATAATAATATTATAAAGGTTTTGGGTTTGTAGTATTAAACACTTAAAATATAATTTTTTAGTTATATATATTTATGTACATAGATCTTTGTATTTAGTTATGTGGCTCGCGAGCCTAACAAGCTGGCTTGAGCTTCCTAACGAGCCGAGCCAGCTTTTTTGCTTGTTAGTATAACGAGCCGAGCCGATGGATCGTTACAGTAACGAGCCATAACGAGCCGAGCTGGCAATGCTAGAAATGAGAGACAATACATAAATTACTAACTACTTGCAAAGTAATAAGTAAAGGATGGAGAGAATGACAGTCCGCACAAGAACATAGGGACATGTGCAACTTCGGACCTTCTCTGGTCAGGACTACGAACGGTTCGGCTCCAAGGCACGAACGGTCCGCAGTACAAATGTACTAGACCAGTCCGAAGTGAACACACTTTGGACTAGGGCTGGAAACGAGCCGAGCCTAGCCAGGCTCGGCTCGGTCAGGCTCGATGTAATAGCGAGCCGAGCCAGTCTCGGCTCGGTCACTTTACGAGCTCGGTAACGAGGCTCGGCTCGGCTCGATATAGGCTCGCGAGCCTTTACAGTCATTAGCTAAAAGAGTAAAAGAGTAAAAAAGTAAAACAGCAATTTACAGTCATTAGCTAAAATTTGAAGCACAATATGTATCATTGTCTCACATTCAAAAGAGTAAAAGAGACCACACGTCCACAACAGCACTACAGCAGTGCCATACGTACAAAAGTATTATGCAAAATACAAATGGTGTCAGTGTCATTGATGCAAAAGACCACAGACCACAACACAAGTACACAACCACTCAGCCAGCATCTAAGAGAGTAAGAGACTAAGTCCAGTAGTGAGTAGTCCAGTCCATTGTCCTGAGTCCTCTCCTGACCAGTGACCAGACTCTAGAGCACCATGCGACAGCCATCCAAGGCTCCAAGCAGCAAGCAGCGAGTGACTGTCATGTCGACAAACGACAGTACCTGCAGCAAACAGCCAAACACAACACAAGAAAAAATGCTAAGCTTTGAGGGCTTATTTCAGTTTCATCTTTGCAGGTCCAATCCTAGATAAAATATCACATGCTTAAACTATTTATTCATAGCGCGTGATCTCTTACTAGTTGCTTTCCACCAAACTTTTTGGAAACCAAACATTCTCGACATCATCCTCACCATCTTGTTCCTGATAAAATACAAAGTTCAATTAAAGTGTTACATGAAAAGGACAAGTATAAGAAATAATATAAGACCTTACCACATAAGTCATGCTTCCATCATGTGCACCTCGAATCCAGCTAGAGGAGCATATCAATGCCTCCACCATAGAAGGGCTTAGAGAACTACGGTAATCATCTAGAGTTCTACCCCCTGTGCTAAAAGTAGACTCCGAAGACACAGATGTTGCCGGTATAGTTAGGAATTTTTTTGCCATTCTGGACACCACCGGAAATCTATGTGAATTAACCTTCCACCAATTCAACAAATCAAACTCCTTGTTACTCAGACTCACATTAGTCTCCTCTAAATAGATTAGCAACTCGCTCTTTGATGGGTTAGATTGAGTTGAAGACAAGAATGACTGAAATTCACATGAAGCAGCTGGCAAACTACATGATCTTTCAATACTCAAAGATGAGGAAGCATTAGATCTGTTTTGAGCATCTTTTGTCTCTCTATGCTGCACCTCAAAATCCTCATATAACTTTTCTAACTCGCAGCGAACATCATCTAACTCAAATACAACTAGGTCTCCATCAAATAGCTTCTCGAAGCACCACTCAATAAATCTCATCTTATACCTTGGATCAAGAATAGTAGCAATCACCATAACATTATTCTTTTCTTCCCAATACTTGTTAAACTTCTCTATCATTGCATTACCCATTTTCCTCAAATTCAAATTATTGGAAACCATTGCTGCCCTCAATGCGATTTTGATGTCAACAATGTGAGGATAGAATAATTCGCAGTGGGATATGAAGAAGCAGACAATGCAGTGGTAACTTTAGCTAAAGATGCAAGAATTGGTTCAATTGCAACAAACAAATCCCATTCTTCGGTTGTAGGTTCCCATTTATAGTTCAAATCTGCATCAGCATATGTTTGAATGGCTTCTTTATAAGCTACACTAGTATGCAACATCTTGTATGTTGAACTCCATCTAGTTGAAACATCAAGACTCAAGCCTTCTCCTATTTTCAAAGCTAGAGATCTACAAATCTCAACAAACTTATGCAGGCAAGAAGGAGATTTCTTAATGTACTTCACAGTAGATCTTAGATTGCTTATCAAAGATTCCAATACTGCAGTTCCGTCCTTAACAACCAAATTAATTATGTGTGCACAACATCTGACATGGAAATATTTTGCAATAAAAGCAGTTCCTTGTCTAGCAGAAAATCTGGCCCTCAAACCTCGAATAGCACCATCATTGTTTGTGGCATTATCTAGAGTGATAGAAATAATTTTATCCTCTATTTTCCATGCAGCAACACATTCATATACTGCTTGTCCTATGATAGGGCCTTTGTGAGGGGGTCTAACTCAAAAAATTTAGCACTCGACACTGCATTTTCCAATCACTATCTATGTAGTATGCAACCAAACACATATATGATAAAGTTTGATTTGATGTCCATAAATCAGTGGTTAGAGAAATGTACTCCACACCTTTAAGGACCTTTGCCAGAGAATCTTTTTCAGACTCATACACCTTTAAACATTCAGCTCTTATGGTCTTCCTACCAATGAACTCATATGAAGGATTCAAATATCTCAAGACAATGTTAAACCAAGTATGCTCGACCATCCTAAATGGATACTCATGAACTATTATCACCTTAGCAATTAATTTTTTAACTTGCTCATGATTATAATCTTTAGGAGAAGTGATAGGAGGGAGGCCAGATCTAGATTCACTTGCCGTTGATGGAGCAAAGTTTAGAAGAGATTGATCCAACTTCTGTGCCACATGCTTCAAATACCCATCATAAATTTTCATGTGCCTTGACAAATGAGATGTTGTTGATCCTTGTATGTAAGAATATAGCTTCTTACAATAGTTGCATTTTGCCTTTGATATCATCTTCCCCTTCTCAGATGGATCTGACACATTCACCTTAGTAAAGACATCCCAAACTTTAGATTTTCCCCTTTTGCCCATTTCAGCAGTCTTCACCTTCTTGCGCCTTCTTTTGACCCCCTTTTTACTTTTGATATCATCAAATTCATCAATTGTGACATTGTCCGCATCACCAATTTTTCCACCTAGCACTGTCAGTTCATCTTCAGACATGTCATCCCTCTTGTCAAATGAATTACTTTCTGAATCAGTCCCCTTCCCTTCTACAGCTAACTCCATCACTTACAAATCTGCAGGCTACAATCAGTAAAAATAAATCCCTCATGAGTCATGATGCTTGAGTTTGAATTTTGACTGATAAGCAGAATATCAAGATGTAGTATAAGCATTTACAAACAATGTAACACTGCCTATGGATGAAAACTTGTACCGTTCATAATAGAGAAAACCTTTTTTCACATCTACCAGGCATATTTTGCAATTTTGCTGTCTCTTTCTACCAGGCATAATAGAGCAAACTTGTAGGCTGTAGGTTGTAGGCTGTAGCTGTAGTCTGCAGACCTATTCCTGACTTCCTGCCTCCTGGTCGCGCGACCTGGACTCCTAGCTCCTAGGCAGTGGGCTCCTCCGCTCCTGCCTCCTCCTGGTGTCGCGGTGGGCGCTGTTGGACGCTGCTGGACGGGAGAAGGGAGGACCCGACCTGAGGACGATGGAGGACCGCTGGTGGCTGCTGGCTGCTGGCGTGGTGGGCGGCTGGGCGCTGCTGGACGCCTGGACTGGACCGCTGGGCGCTGGTGGCCAATGGCGCCGCTGTGGCGGCGTGCAGGAGCAGGACTGCAGGCGATCAGGCGTCGACCGAGCAAGTAGTGCAGCGACTCAGCGAAGTAGGCTTCCTCCTAGACTCGGGTCGTCTAGGGTTTGCTCTTCTTGGGACTCTGGTAAGTTGGTTGGGTCGAGCCTCGAGCCGGCTCGGCTCGGTAGTGTAGCGAGCCACGGAATTAGGCTCGGCTCGGGCTCGTTTAGGCTCACGAGCCTCACCGAGCCGAGCCGGCTCACGAGCCTCGAGCTATTTTTCCAGCCCTACTTTGGACCCCTCCGGATGGATCGCGGACGGTCTGGCCTCCTGGCCCAGACGGTCCGCCGACCCCAAAACTTAGCCACTTTTCAAATACGCTTTTGAAAAGATTTTATCTCTCGAAATCGGAAGCGTTGTTAGTTCTCATGCAAATGCAACTACTAGATGCTCTATGAGGCACTAAGTTTTACACAGACCAAAGTCATTGACCTGTCTTTATAGTACGACTATCTAGCCTACTAATCCGGTCAATTCCTTCTCTAAACTCCTGGTGACTAGCAAAAAACAAAACATATGTTATACCTTTGCCTTCCCCTGATCCACAACCAATGCTTATAAGTCTCCAAGACTTTTTTGTTCTCTGTGGTCCAACCTGCATTCTTATTTTCCCAAGAATTGTTAGTCCACAATTGGTTGTCATTAATTACCAAAATATCACTAAGGGGCCTAGATGATTCACACCTGCTCCCAACTCCTGTATCCACTAAGGCGTAGAGCCGTGCATGCGAAATGAGCCACAGTCCGCCTTCGCTCTTCGCTCAGTGAGCCCGGGCATTCGGCCACCCGCCATCCCTTGTCCGTCTTCGGCTCGGCCACCCGCCTCCGTCGAAGAGCCGGCACGGCGCCGGCCATCGAGGATCGCCCATCGCATGTTTTGCTTCCTTCTGCCCCGTCGGCATCGCACCGAGCAGAATGAGCCGCCATGAGCAAAGCTCCGTCTGACCATGCTCATCAGACCCACCCCACCCCCGCCCCAAGCCCCCGTCGAGCTCCGTGGCTCGTTGAATGTCGGCTCCACCCTTGGCTGCTGGGCGCTGGACGAGCCCACCACTCCGCCCCACGCCCTGCCCTCTGCGACTCTGCTCAGGTGGAGTTTCTTGTCCCCAGATTAGGTATAATTTTACTAAAATTTGCAAATTTTGAATTAGATTATTTTGAGACATGTAAAGCTTAGTACTTAATCATTGGCTAAACTTGTAATGAACCTAAATTTGGCTATGTCTTACTAATTTGCATCTCAGACATAAAATAATTGGTTTCTATTCATGTTGTTAGGGCAACACTTAAATTTTGGCGTGTCCTCTGCCATTGACCCCTGCGCATGCGCCACTCGCTTTGGTGCTTCCCGAGTTCTTGTCCGGTCAAACCAGAAGCCGTTCTCTCGTTCATCGGTTCAGGTGTGAGTCTGCCGCCGACCACAGCTCACCCTTGACTTGAGGTGTTCAGCTGTTGGCACGCACGCACTACGCAGTGCGGGCTGATATGGCGATGCAGTAGTGCTAACCTTGTCGTTGCCGTTTTATAGAAAGATAATAAAGAGCAGTACAGTTGCTGCGACGGCGATGCCTGAGAGCAGAAAAGCGTTTCCGTCACGTCCGAAGGAGCCTTTTTTGTTTCCGTTTTAGGCCCTGTTCTAATCTCGCTATATAAATTTTAGCAGATTTTTTAGATACTTTTAGCCATTTGTAATCTAAACAGGAGAGCTAATGGTGGTAATTGAAGCTAAACTTTAGCACTTCAATTTATATAGTTAAAGTTTAGCAGGAAGTTAAAGTTTATCCCGTGAGATTAAAACGGAGCCTTAGTTTTGTTGAGAGGTGCAGACGTGCAGCCGACGAAGCCGTCTGCGTGTCCGATTGCTGTCGGGCACCGTGACGTTCGCCAACGGAAAATACACCGCAAGCTGCTGCTGAACTGTACTATTCAGATTCAGGCGATGGAGGCGGAACGAGGCGTGCAGAAGCAGAAGCTCTGCCTCCGCACGCGAGAGCCCCCACGACCCCCGTCGACGTCCGACCATCCGGTGGATAAGATCGGTACACCCCCACCACACGATCTCCCTTTGGCACGGAAAGAAAACAAATCTGCGATGGCCGATCTCTCGCGCGTGTGGTCAGATTAGCAATGAAATGGTCACCAGCCTCATGATCACAACCTATATAAAAAAAAGGCCCCGACAATGAGACAAAAGCTTTAATTTCCCAACAGACACACAGCGAAAAATATGAAGTTTCAGAATTTTGTTTGTTCAGCCAGCGAGCTAAAAGCCTGGAACAATGGTTGTCCTGGTGGTCAATTCCAAATGATCCGCGCATGGAGCATGAAACACGGCTCCCAACTTTCAGAATCGTTTACACGAGAAGCAAAGCACAGCCACAACTGAGAGAGAGAGAGAGAGAGTCTGCGAAAAAAAGGGAGAACCACCATGGCAAACAGCGCGACCAGTTAGAAATCAGAGGGGTCGCAGTCAGGGGACGGACCGGACCCGAAACGACAAGGCTATTGTTGATTTGCTTGTCACACAAAAAGGAAATGCAATCAGTGAACAGAAAAAGTGTACAAGTCTGAAACAGCAGAGAGGCTTTTTTTCAGACATGAGGAATGGGATCCTTTGCTTTATGTACAATCCATTCCCCACAGGAAATGTCTTTTCTTTTCTCTCTTATCTCTCTCTCTTTTGCTGCCTGTTTTCATTTGATAAACATGCACAACAAAACCTTGGGAAGGGGAAACTTACAACGAGAAGAAAATCATACCTCTTTTCTTCATAACGAGAACACAAGATTGGCGAGTGAAAGGGGGAAAATGAGTTCTACGTCAAGAGCTTAAGTATACGAGGGCTTAGACCGGTCACTCGGTCCTATCAAGGCCTGGACCGGCATCACCAGAAATCTCATTATTCTTGAACTATCTTCTATCTCCATTGCAAAATAACGGGGGTGGGCACCCGCCACCTGGATGCAGTTTCAGGCGAAGGAGGCCCGACGCTGCAAGTGCCTCAGGCTCTGCTCCATGCTCACCTTCACCATCTCAGCAAGCATCTTCTTGGCTTTGCCGCCGCGGTCTTCGCCATCTATCTGGGAGGCGATGTTGGTCACGATGTTTTCCAGCGTGTCTGCCGGCAGCTTTGGTCTCGAGTACGGCGAGTTCCGCAGCAGGTCAAGAAGGACGTGGGCCTTCATCCGGGACTTGGGCGTGCCGTGGACCGTAAGCTCGAGAAGACCAGGAATCGCCCCTTCGTTCAGGATGAGGTCCCTGTACCTGCTGCGGTCGCTCTCGCACATTGTCAGGAGCGCTCCCACGGCGTGTTCTCTGCCCTGAAGGGAGCCCTCCTCAAGCACCTCTACGACGGCGAGCACTCCGCCTTCCGCGGATGTCAAGGCCACCCGACACTGGTCAAAAGCGAGCAACGACTCGAGGAGAGCACAGCATTTGTCGGCTGTTTTGGAGGACCTCTTGCCACCCTTCAGTAGCTCTATTAAAGGGGGGATCGGCTGGGCGGAAAGGATAGCTTGAAGGTTATCTGCGATTGTGGAGAGGTTGTACAGGGCCATCACAGCATCATTCTTGGCTTGGGGATTCCCTCCTTTGAGGACTTCCACAAGTAGAGGGATTGCTCCTGAGGCACTTATGACAGGCTTAGTGGTGGACGAGGCGGAAAGCGTAAGGAGGGCAGCAGTCGCATACTCCTGCAAATTTGGATCGCTTGATCGCAAATAACCGAGCAGGGGCTCAAGTGCACCAGCATCCACTATCTTGGTTTTATTTCTGCATAGATGCAACAAAGAATAACTTAGGAACTATTTGCATCATAATTAGTCCACAACAAGCCAAAATATTCACGCAAAGATTACAATACTCATCACACTAGGGAAGCTACTCCAAATTGTACATAAATTTAAGGCTATACAACGACATAGTTTCCTGATGGCGTCCAAGTATGAACTTAGGCCAAGATCCAGACAAAGCCACAGTGACAATACATTTTACTGAATTCCAAGTATTATACAACGATGTTACTTCTTTATGTCTAGTTTCAATATCTGGAACAAGTAGCATAAATATGAGATATGGGCACCTAAATTATGTAATTGCCCATACACGCCAAGAGGAGAGGAACTTGAGGCCCTAAATATCGCTCCCATACCACATCTGAACTAAGCTAGGCCAGAAGGCAGTATAACGGCTAAGAGGGATGTTCCTTACTTCCATTTACGGACTATTTAGACAAGAACTTGGCACTCCGAACTACTGGAACAGTTGATTCCACAACAAGAACTGAACAGAAGCCATCAGTCTTGGCAAAGGATTGGCTGAACACAACAGGTGCCCGATTCACCATTACTCTAAAGTCCCCATCCTTGTTTTGGTTCTAGTAGAGCAAAGGGGAAGGGGGGGCAGATAAAGGCAAAAATTCTGGTACATATCACCGCACCTGTCTAACTTCACCTTTAGGTACAGGCCACAAGTTGGTACGAGTCCTGGAGGAACGTGAGGTCAACATTGTTGGATATGTACCGAGACAATTAGGTCACGGTATGGGCACAAAATTTCTAAAGGAGGTACTGGATAACTGTATCTTGGCGGCACCCGGCCGTTGAAAAGAGGGTAGAGATATTAGGCAGACCAAGAAACTCTACAACATAGGAATGCTTTCCAATTCCCTGGTGTTAGATTTTTCTCAGAAGCAGCCAACCAACCAGGGAAAGGTTGGTTGGCAGCCTTCGGTCAGCTTCAAAATGAGACCAAGTGCCTCTTGTAGTCTTGTGACTGCCATTTTCCAAGAAATTTATACCACAGACCGGGAACCCCAGATTGGTTGATGATGGGTCATCGGAATAAAATCTCTGGTGCTACCAGCTAGCTAATCTGCTCTGCGGTTGCTGAGCGTCTCAGAAAAGCAACAGGGTACCTTGCTTTGCTGCTAGGTGACGATGACACCGGTTCGAAATTGGATGCGTTGTTATCCTATCAAGCAGGTTTCTCACAAAACATGCTTGTGAATATACCCTTAATCACTAAGTTGCTAACAAAAACGAATGGCAGGTCTTCAGTTTACATCATAAACAAAATAGGTACTAGGCATTAGCAGGATTGAACATCAACGGCGGGTCGATCATGACTGTGCGACCTTGTAGATTTTTGCACGGATTCTTTTTTTTAATGGTATAAACCCCCCAAAAAAAGAAAGTCATCAGGTTAATAAACCGCCACGACTTTTAAAAAAAAATGGAAGAGGAACATAGCAAAATCAGTTGTTCCATAGGTACGGATTTTTTATAAAATTGTAAAATATAGGTCGATGGCTCGATGCTGCGAAGAGACGACAGAGACTGCAACTTTTATCATGGATCACCGGGTCGTTGGGGGGTATTTACCGAATTTGACGTACGACATATAATACTTTCGAAAAAAAATCAATAAAGCGATCCACCCCGAAAGCAGCAAGGCCTTATCGAGTTTAGCAGAGGAGGCCGTGTAGATTTTCTAGTACTATTTTTTTTATCTGTCAGGGAAAAAAAACAAGCAGAAGACGAGGAGAGGGTTTGCTTAGCGGGCGGCTCCACGCACCTCTCGTCCCGGACGGCGAGGTTGAGCAGCGCGAGGAGCGCGGCCTCCCCGGCCTCGGGCGCGGCGGAGCGGAGCATGGCGACGAGCGGGTCGACGGCGGCGGCGAGCTTGCGGCGGTGCCTCGCGGACGCCCGTGTGAGGCGGCGCACCTCGCGGGCGGCGTCCACCTCGCCGGCGCGCACCCGGTCGACGAGCGCCCGCAGCGCCGCCGCCTCGGACGGGCGCTCCGCCGCCGGCGGCGAGACGGGGGACGCATCCCCCGACGAGCACGCCTCCGGCGACTCCATCTCCGTCGGTCCTCGCTTGCCGCGCGTTATCTCTCCGCCCGCGCGCGCGTGTGTGTGAGATGGAGAGAGAGAGCGCGAGCAGGCGAGAGAGAGAGAGACGGGGAGGATGTGGGGGCAACAGCGCTGCTTCTTATTGCCGTCAGGACAGGACAGGACAGGGCAGGGCGGAGTCGAGTGGCGACTGGCCAACGGGAGGGGAGGTAACTGACGGCGACGGCCGTTAGCTGCGTCGCGTCTTCCTAAACCCCGTTCCGTTCCCGTTGGGTGGTGCGTGTTTTCTTTATTTTTCCCGCTATGTACAGCGGATCCACTATTCCTTCTATTATCTCATCCTTCGTTTTAAACTAAACATTATCATATACAGTACCACATCCATTATTTTACCGTATATACTGGAGTACTGTTGCACCCACGTGGCACAGCTGGCACCCGACCCCCCAGCTGGCAGCGCAGTTCGATCGGATCAGCCAAGCCAAGACTTGCATACGATACGGCACGAACAAGCTAAGGTCTGCTCATTTGAAAACGGGTTTTGAATTTGCCGAATCAAATGTCTGGTGGTGGCGGTGGGTGCAAACGAGGAAAAAGGAAGAGATTAGGACGCATCATACAGACAGCATCAGCAAGCGGAGCGGAATCAGGCGCGCGCATGGCCGCCAGTGCACTCGTCGTCATCAGATTAACTTCCGAATCAGGGCGCACTAATACTCCGACGACTGGAATGAATGAACCTCCCCTCTCCGGTCTCATCCACCCGCTCACGTCGGCGAATACAGGAGGAGGTACCCTAGCTAATCGGTAGTCGCCAGCCACGCAAATCGCGTGGCTGGTTAATCCGTGAGGCCATGGGCGATCGAGCGCGCAACGCGACGTGGATGCATGGCGGCCGCCCCCCGGCGACAGCAGCGGCGAGACACGTAGGATTCCTGTAGCCCACGGCAACTCGACCGTACCAGTCGGTGTCGCGGGCGATTCAGGTGGGTGCGTCATGCGTGGATGTGGATCGGCCGACGACGGATCGCTGTGCGTGCGCCATGATGGCGATGCTGGTGATCTTACAGCTCTCGGCCGGCGTGTGGTTTTTTTTTTTGGTCTTATTTACCGCTGCCGCGGCCCCCCGGCGGCGGAGTACTGGGCTCGCGGGCCACCGTCCACAAGCTCGGCGCGTGCGCTCTTCTTCTCCGTAGTTGTCGTCTTCTATCGTTGCATTATCACCTACGCTACGCAGGTGTCAACGGAAAGGAGTAGTGGATCCGATCGAGGAGGAAGCTACGTACTGTTTTGCTATGTCCGAGCTGATTTGTTGATGGTGCTATAGGCAACAAATAAATAAATCTGTTGATACTGCGCTCTCATAATAAGTATGACTACTACTGATTACTAAAACGTTACCCGGCCCTGCTGTTTCCTTATTATTACCGGTGACGGCAACAAGGAGCGCACCACGACAAATAGATCCGCACCTTTCAGATAGTAGTGTATCCACCTGCAGCTTGGGAGGGCGAGCAGTGGTGGTGGGTCGAGGCCGCGATCCACCGCGTGGTACGCGTACGGTCGGTTAGATCATTTTTTTTAAAAAAAAAGAAGAAGACGACGAAAGGCGATGAAATGGCGTCGGTTAGTTGAGGTTCGCTTTCGTCTATTTCAGCCCAGGGTGCCTGCCTGCATCTCATGATCTGATAGACGGATCACCAACCCGTACCCTGCTTTTTTTATATATGTTGCCAACTTGCCACACCATCAGTTTCGCACGCGCGCTGCTGATGTGATATATATATATATATATATATATATATATATATATATATATATATATATATATATATATATATATATATATATATATATATATAGGGCAGGTATAACGGGAGCCCTGGGCTTTGGATATTAAAGGAAGCCCAGGTCGGTTCCCGATGTCTGGCCGATGGAACAGGCGCGCCTGTGTTTTAACGTGGGGCTGAGAAGAGGCATGCAGGATAGACGGCGTCGTGACGCGGTTGTTTGAATGGTAAGGAAATTGCGCGGAATTAAAGGGAATATATGTCACATGCAAACGTGATTACTGGGATACGTGGGCGCGTAAATTATGGATCTTGCATGGTAAGTAATGTGCGGAAGGTAAAAAAACATGAAGCATAAGATGTTGAAAGATATGGCATAAAACCGAAGCAGCATAATAGATGCATAAACATTATATACCTAATGGCGTAAAACGTTGTGTCATTGTGCGTAAATTTTATATTATGAATTTTAGTTTGACAAAGACGTCGCCATAATATCGGGACGGTTTCCGAAATAATGAGGAGACCCTGTAAACGTGGATGCGGTTACTTTTATAGTATCCGAGATTTACTTTCATTCGGAAAAAAGACCACTAAGACTGCATAACTAATCGGAGTTGGACATGGCCGGCTCTGGAGGGTCGCCGGCGATGGAAGGAGATGGCGTTCGTCTTGATCCAGAGATAGAGGGAGGTGTTGGTGGTAACTCACTGGTGACACCACCGCCTGCTCTAATGGGTCCTGCGATCGCCGAGATGAGCATAGGGGAAGAAGGAGAACAAAGGGTTCGACCTCCTATGTCCAATATTAGCTCCAGGGAGATGGATACGCCACAGATACTGCGTTCACATGTAAGTCCAGTCGCTGTATTTGATTATCGATTGATTATATTGTTGTGAACATATTCAATGGTACAAACAACAATGACAATGAAATAGCAGGCAAAAAACATTGATCCAACTATAGTGCCAATGGTAGGGATGACTTTCAAGGATGTTGATGATGCATATAAATTCTATAAAAGGTATGCATATGAAGTTGGATTTCCACTGAAGAAATACAGAGAGAAGACATTCAGTAAGTGGATAAATTGTTCACGTGAAGGTAAAAGTGCAGCAAAATCAAATGATACACCTAGGATGAGGAATAGATCATCGGGGCGTACACAATGCAAAGCTGGAATAAAATTAAAAAAAATATATGATGATGAAAACAAAATGGTTGTAGCTACAAAAATTGAACTGGTAAACTTGGAGCATAACCATGAGTTCATAACTGACGAAGCAGAGAAACAACATTTACGTTGCAACAAAATTAGGGATGCTGAGTTCATAAATTTTGTGGATGCAATGCATGATAGCCGAGTGCCGCAGCATTGCATAGTTGATTTCATATCAGAAATGCATGATGGGCCGGAGAACGTACCAGTAACTGCTCAAGATCTGAAAAATATGTAAGCAATACTTTTTTGTTACATGTGTATATATCAATAGCCAGGAATTTTACTATAGTAAATGTGTGTGTAACAATTTTTTGTTCAAACAAATGTAGGAGGGCAGCCAGGAGAAGAGAAAATTGCTCAAATGATGTAGCCAAACTTTTGGCTTTCTTTAGAGAATGCAAAAAACAGAATCCACAATTTTTTTGTGATTTCCAGTTAGACGATGATGGGAAAATAGTTAGTATTTTTTGGTCACACGCAAGCATGCAGGGGGAATACGCAGATTATGGTGATGCTGTGACATTTGATACAACACACAAGACAAATATATATGATAAACCACTGGGCATGTTTGTTGGAGCTAACAGCCATCTGCAGTGTACAGTGTTTGGATTTGTTTTGTTGGGAGATGAAACAGTACAGACTTTTGAATGGGCTTTCAATTCATTCAAAACATGTATGGGAGGCGAGGGTCCAAGAGTTATGCTTACAGGTATGTGATATATAAATTTGTTATGCAAAACAATGAATTAATTTATTGTGAAAATAACTGAATAATCTATGAACAATTACAGATCAAGATCCTGCAATGCCAATTGCTCTGAGAACTGTATTTCCAAAAACAGTTCACAGACTGTGCTTATGGCATGTACAGAACAGATTTATACCATTCCTGAATGAGATATATGCCAAGTTTGCTGTTAAGGATTTTAAAACAACATTCCAGTCTATTATACATCATCCATTAACTCCTCATGAGTTTGAATGTGCCTGGGAAATGATGCTAGAGGAGTTCAATCTTCATGAAGATATAACTCTACGCAAATTATATGAAATAAGAAAAGAATGGATACCTGCATTTTTTAAAAATGACTTCTGTGGGGTAATGGTATCTACACAACGAAGTGAGAGCATGAACAGATTAGTGAAGCAATCACATGTAGATGCGAACACCCCACTGCATGAGTTCGCTAAACAAATGATGAAAATGTTGCACAGCAGGAAAATGAAAGAATCAAAGGAGGCATTATCAGAGGCCTGACATAAGTGACTTAACAAGTAACATAAACAGTTTTGTGCATCGCACAGGGAATCATGTTCAGTTATGCTATCTAAGTCTTGGCTTTCAAACAGCGGCGTCTCCTTGGAGAATACTTGAAAGGCAGCAGTTCTGCAGGAAGGGGGGCAACCATGTTGTTGCGATGAAAGGTAAGGTAATGCAGAACAAAGGCACGTTGGTCCAATGGTTCATCCTGAAATAGCCATAATATCAATTTAATGGTAGAATAAAATCTGAAGGAGTAATATATGCAAGATTAGAAAACTAATTTAGTGACATACCGGAGTATAAAATTCTGATAAGTCGCTATCATCAAAATCGTAGTAGCGGAGGAAGTTTGCGACAAAAAAACCACAATCATTTGACCCTGGTGTCATGGTTGGACAATTGGGAAGAAGCCCAATCTTGTAGTTGCCAAACTTTGGTACAGTTGACTCAGGTCGAGCTTCATGTAAGGCAATGCTAAGTCTTCTCATTATTAGTCTGGACCAAGGTATCTTCGTTCCATTTATCATCATTTGATCATTATGGATTTGTTTCCATGTAGTGCCTCCAAGCAATGTACCATAAGGGTTTGAATCTAAGATGTCTATTCGACGACGTTCAAAATTGATTGCATAAAGGGTCCAGTGGCTTCGGCGTAGCATAGGAACCAGGATCTGTTAAATATATATGTAAAATTATGAATGATTTATACTATGCATATGAAAAATTAAAACTAATACAACATAAAACTAGTAACCAAAAGTACACTCTAACATTTGTACAAATGAAACTGATTAGAACTCACCAATTTAATCTGGTTAAGAACATCATCTGAAGGTAGGGTCGGTTCAAGATGTTCTTTAAGAAGTGATGTTGTGAAGGGCTGTGGATTTGAACTGTGTTGTTCAAACTCCTCAATATTCAAAACGGTCTGGACAAAGAAAATAACTTGATTGGTATTATATATTTATAAAGTAAGTGTTGCAATAAGATACAAAGTTGTGGAGAAACAATTACCCCAACGTTGACGTTCAGTATTAGAGTGTTGATTACAGAATCTGGATTGTATAATACATCATCCTGACGAATACAGTCGATAAATCCCTGCATGAAAGTATTCTCAAGACATTTGTTGGGACCAAACGACTGGACAACATCAAGGACAGACCCTCCAAATCCTCCAAAATTAATGATAGACCTGGGGAAAAAACTTTGATTACAATCCTTCTAATTATACTTAATTGGAATTTGAATAACGAATACATACATGCTCGGATCTAGTTTTTCTGACAAAATGAACTTAAGCAGGTTGCGAGCACAGTCTTCACGTGACACGTGGGGATGTTCAGCGACTGCAGCTTTACAGGAACTATCCTTTGCAACCAGGTCGGTAGTTGCCTAATATATGAATAAATGTTAGTAAACAGTTGCATAAATATGTATGTCTTATTGTATAAATAGGAAAAATATGAAAATTACAACATGTCTTACATCTGTCAATGGGGTTTTATCGAACAGAGGTGCACCAGATACAGGAGTATCATGTGTAACAGATTTTTGTCCTTCCTGTAACCAATAAATTTATTAATATAAACGTAATGAAACATAGGGAAAAATTAATATTAGCATAATATGATGAAGGTGTAAATACTTACACTATTTATATTTGGTGTTAACTTAGGATCAGCAGGCTTGTCTGTTGTGGGAGCCTGGGAAGTTAAAAAAAATAAAGCATGCATATATATTAATGTTACTTGCATACATTGTAACTGAAATAATGATAATAATGATATAAGGAAGTCAAACATTAGATTTTGGAGTCTTGTCAAAAATAGGATCATCCATAGCTTCAGCTTTTTTGCAGACGTTCCCACTGACAATCTATAATGGAAACAACTGAGATTTGAATAAACGGTAACTTGTATGCAGAATAGAATATATGCATAGTATATATAGTTTGTATGAGAAAACTTACATCATCTGATACTTTGATATGATCAGTAGGAACATGGCTTTCCTGATCATGTTGTTGTTTATCAGGTGTTGGAACAGTTGGTGTGGATACTGGATCATTTGTTGGAGGCATTGAGGGAGTGGGGGGGTTATCTACATTTGGAACATATAATAATATATTAGTTGTTACTGAATATAACAGCATTATAAATGTATCGTTATAAAAAAATGGTTTAAAATACAAATTTACAAACTACATCAGTATACTATCAGGATGCATAAATAAAATACAGTTTTCATAAATGAAATACACTAGAAAAATATGTTGCTGCTTGTATGAGTATAAATTAATATATATATTATTTTCCGGAAATAATTCGTGAACTTGATTAGTTTAAAAAAAATAAACATAAATACTAAAACCTTCTGGCTGTGAATCGCGTTGTGTTGCAGCTCTCAAAACTTCATCGATCATTTCACCAAATGTTTCAGAGAGTTCAATCTGCTTCGAAACAATCATCTGATGGCTCAGCTGTAGGGAATCACAGTATTTATCCACCTCTTTGTCATGAGCATCAAACAATGATTGAAACATTGGACGCTGCTGAGAGGGCAAACATTGCAACTTGTTGCCAATCAAATTCTTGATACGTGGCACATATATGTTGAAAACGGCAGAAGCAGGCCGTTCTGGAGCAATGACGTAACACGTTTCTGAACGGCTACGAAACTGTATAAAATCAAATAGAACAGTTAGCAGTAATAATATTTTAACATCTGCATAACAGGACAAAAAAATTGTTTGTGTCTAACCTCTGCATATCCGAATGGTTCACCAGTTTTACGGGGGGGCGTCTGTCACCCCGAGCCAACTCTCTTATGGTCTCATTATCAAAAAACTTAATGCGTGGAGTACCATATTTGTTATCCGGAGCAGCAGGGTGATGTAGGTGATCAAGATAGTAAATCTGAAAAAAGGAATGCACAAATATATAAAATTAGTATATAACAAATATTTGCATACCATATATATGCACAGTAAACAAGAGAAAATTACTTACTAAAACAATGAGTGAGCATCCATATATTGTTGCTGTGATGTTTGTTTTGTTCCTTTTATGCCAACGTGCGGCAGCATCGCACAAATCCGTGTAAACTAGTTGACACCAGTCAATATCAGCCATTCGGGCCATGTTTGAAGTCATGAGTACCTCATTGTTTGTAATGCCCCAAGAAGCAGAAGGAAACAGAAGTCGATTGAATAGAATGAGAAAAAACATCTAATTGATAGCTCATCATCGTTGCCAAGCACTATCTTATCTTGAAGCTTGACAACATCAAATTCTTCTTTACAGACATTGAGATGACGTCTCAGATTAGCAGCAGCATCGATTTCACCGTACCAATCAGTAAACTCTCTACCTCCTCCGGCACATGGCAACCCAAAAATCAGATGAACTGTGTCTTTTGTTATCTTAAGTTCTTTGCCAGCCCCTGGGCGTATGGTCATGTCATTTGGATCTAATTTGTCCATCAACCACCTGATAAGTGATCTGCTCTCCAATGCATCAGTTCGCAAATCAAATATGCTAGAAAATCCCAACCTAGCGACGACATCACGCTGCCGATCGCTCATTATCCATGATGATACAATAACATCAAAGGGAATGCATCGGATATTCAATTTCTGGAAGCATAAATGAATATGCATTAATACAGAAAGTATATATATAGGTAGAACTAATGATACTATATTTATTACATGCTTGTAAATAACTAGTCTACAACACTAAAAAAAGTAAACACCATATTTGTTGATAATAATATACATAAATGTAAAGTGGGGGAAAATTCAAAATTGATTGGGCACCATGATTAACACATGAATAAACATAAAATATATAAATATTACCTGTGATTTGACAGGAGACTTCTTTTTAGGAGAGTTTTTTTTGCAATGATATTATATTTTGGGCTTCTTTTCACGGTCGGAACTTGAGGAGAAGGTACTTTTAACTTCTTTGAGCTGATTTGGTCTGGAGGAGAAGGTGATGCAGATCTGAATTGACGCTTTAACGATGGAGCATCCATGAAGTCGTCGTCAGAGAGAGCAGCTGGAGCAGGAGGTTTTCTTTTTAAACGACAAGCTAAAGCCTTTCTGCGAACACGATGGATTGGGGCTGGCTGTGGCTCATTCTGTTCCTGATTTTGAGGAATATCATCTTGGTGAGCTGAGCTGCTGGATCTTGTACGTCTGGAAATGTCAATTGAAAAAACCTCCTGACTGGATTCAATAGTTAATCTTTTTGGATTACTGGGCGGGCGATCAACAGACTTCATGACTAAATACTGAATAAATCTGTAGAAAAAGGAAGTTGTTTTTAAATACTTTGATTTATGCAAGAATATATGCCAGAAAAAAACTAATTTTTACTATAACTATCTGAAATGCATACTATATAATGCTAAATGGAATTACATGACTTAAACTACCTTTTACATTTATGCGAGATCATTTAATGAGCAATTGTTATATACAAGCATAAAGATTGATTTAATATTTCATATAATTGTAAATGGATCAGGATAAAATAAGAGCCTTTATGCATCAACTAACTATACAACATATTTTAATAACTGGTTCATAGTAATAAAAACATTTAGCTCAAATAACATGAATATTTAAATAACATTTGCTTAAATAACAGTATCTGTATGTATTTATATATAATGAACAGGAGTGTAAACTAATTATGCAAGTAAATAGAACAATTCAAATATGCTTAATATATGTTCACAAACTTGTGTATGAATGAGCATACACATTACTGCCAATATGCATATATATCAAATCCAATGGGTATATTTTATATATAATAAAACAGATGTGTACACAAAATGATTTAATTGAATAAAAAGTAATGAGGATATGCATATAAATGATATACAATAAGCATATTAGATAATTAAATGGATGTGAAAACAAATCGTTAGAGCAAATGTGCATAAAGAATACTGACTATATGCATGTATAATAAAACAAATGTTTAAACAAATGACTCAAGTGAATGTGCATAAACAGTACTGAGGATATGCATATATATCAAATACAAATAAGCATATTTGATAATAAAATATATGTGAAAACAAATCATTAAAGTAAATGTGCATAAAGAGTACTGACTATATGCATATATAATAAACCAAATGTGTAAACAAATGACTCAGGTGAATGTGCATAAACAGAACTGAAGATATGCATATATATTACATACAAACAACATATATATGTTACTTGGGTTGTATAAAAGTACTATCTGCTAACTAATCAGTAAATACCTAATCCACAGCCTTTTGCCTAAATACAGAATGTCGGGCGATAGTAGGAATACAGAATAAATACACATACCCTAATATCGGGGCTCCTAAACAAAAAAAAGATGCAATGCGCGATGCAATGACCCGATTATAGTGATGTATAAGCGGATACAAATCACACATTTAGCTGGATAATAAGGGTTACCATCAAATCCACTTCAAATCGACCGATAGGGCTCAAAAAATCGACGGCAAACTCGGGGTATTTCAATGTTGGATTACCTGGAACTTCTTGAATCGGCTCCAATGCTGGGAGATTGAAGGATGTAAGGAGTAATGGAATGGCGCTGGATTGGAGCGGCGGTGGATTGGCGCTGCGCTGGTTTGGAGGCGCTGAAATCGCCTGGGGAGTCGCCTCCCACGAAAGGAAAATCTGCGCGGCTGGGGTTTTCTTCAAATGGACGCTGGTTTATCTCCGTTGAATGCGCGAGTACGGTTTTAGAAACAGGAAACGTGGGAGAGGTGGCTGGTTGACGGGGGTAACGGCGCCGTGACTATAATCAGTTGACTCGGTGTGGTTCAACCAAAATGCCCATGTTGAGTTGTTGACTAGCCTGGGCTTCCTTTATTATTGGAAGCCCAAGGCTCTTAATATATATATATATATATATATATATATATATATATATATATATATATATATATATATATACTGCTACCTGCGTTCCTACCTCACCAAGGCTAAGGACCCACTCTAAAGGTTCACCCTATTACCGAAATCGTGTTCTTTGCTAAGTGTCTAAGACACTCGGCAAAGACTATTTCACAGTCGACAAATATTTTATCGGCAAATGATTTTTTGCTGAGTACTATTTTTCGACACTCATCAAAGACTTTGCCGAGTGTCGAAAAGCACTCGATAAAGAAAATCACTCGGCAAATTAAGAATCGAAAAAACCCAAAAAATATCAAAACATTTTAAAAATTATAGGAATAACTCTCCAACCAATACCACCTATTACCATACCCATCGCCCTATCATTTTAAATCAAATCAATTTTCACTATTATTTTGAATCAAATTTACATGTTTTGTGAATGGTGAGATTCAAACTCGCAACCTCTCTCTCGCGCATACCCTCCTCTACCACTACGCTAGTACATCAATTATGTCTATATTACGTTTTCATTCCTCATGTACTATAACAAACCGAGAGTAATTTGATTATTTAAGGCACTAAATGAATTTATTTGAAAATGTGACCAACTATAAAGTTGCATAACTTTTTGAGATCTACAAGTTCTATTTTGATAGTTTATACATTCATACCGTTTACAAAATTTGAATTTCAAATTTGAAAACTTCACACGAATTTTTCAGTGATAAGAAGATTATAAATCAAAAAATTGTCAATTACAAAGTTTCATAACTCTTCAATACCTACCACTTTTATTTTGGTGGTTTTTCCATCCAATATAGTTTGAAAAATTCGAATTTTAAAATTCAAACATAGTTTTGCATGACAAGATGATTTCAAACCAAAACATTGTCAACTACAAAGTTTCATAACACTTCAATACCTACAACTTTCATGTTGGTGGTTTTTTCTTTCGAGGTCGTTTTCAAAATTCAAAATTTTAAATTTTTAAATTCAGACGTAGTTTTCGTTGACAAGATGACTTCAAATGAAAAAGTTGTCAACTACAAAATTCTATAACTTCTTAAGATCTACAAAGTTTATTTTGGTTGTTTGGTCATTTGTTCATCTCACATGATGGTTCTAACAATATGCACAAATCTTATACATCTCTCTCGTAGTTTCATAAACTACGAGAAAGATATAGATTTTATGAATAAATTTATTTTTATTTTGTCATATGAAGAAATGTCCAAAATATAAATTATACATCATGATGACTTATACAATTTTGTAGTTGAAAACTTTTTCTTTTGAATTAATTTACTGATTTAAAATATGATTTTTAAACTGTCTTTGTCTAGTGTTGAAAAAAAAGCACTCGACAAAGAGCTCTTTGCCGAGTGTCAAAAATAAAACACTCGGCAAAGAGCTTCTTCGCCGAGTGTTTTCTTTTACAGAGGTTTTTTTGCGTGGTTTGGCAAAGAGCTTGAAAGGGAATTAGGCTTCCACCTCTTTCCTAATTGATTTTGGTGGTTGAATTGCCCAACACAAATAATTGGACTAACTAGTCTGCTCTATTTTATAAGTTCTACATGTGCCAAAGGTTCACTATAAGCCAATAAAAAGACCAAGAATGGGTTCAATCAAAGAGAGCAAGGGACAATCGAAGGCTGCCCTGGTCTGGCGCATCGGACTGTCCGGTGTGCCACCGGACAGTGTTTGGTGCACCACCGGACAATGTCCGGTGCACCAGGGACCTCTACGTCCAACTCTTCACCTTCGGGAATTTTCAGAGGAGCTCCGCTATAATTTACCGGACTGTCCGGTACACCACCGGACAGTGTCCGGTGCCCCAAGGGAGAGCAACTCTGAACTCGCCAGCTTCGGGAATCCGCTCCGCTATAATTCACCGGACTGTCCGGTGCACACCGGACTGTCCGGTGTGACAGCGGAGCAACGGCTACTTCGCGCGCAACGGTCGACTATAACGCATTAAATGCGCGCCTGCACGCGCAGAGGAGCAGAGCACGCGCGGGTGGCACACCGGACAGCCTACAGGGCTTGTCCGGTGCACCACCGGACAACCAGGCGGGCCCACAAGACAGAGCTCCAACGGTCGGAACCCTAAGGCCTGGTGACGTGGCTGGCGCACCGGACAGTGTCCGGTGGCGCACCGGACTGTCCGGTGCGCCCGTGGACTGCAGCCTCCACCAACGGTCAAGTTTGGTGGTTGGGGCTATAAATACCCCAACCACCCCCACATTCAAGTTATCCAAGTTTTCCACCTTCCAACTACTTACAAGAGCTCTAGCATTCAATTCTAGACACACCAAAGAGATCAAACCCTCTACCAATTCCACTCAAAGCTTTAGTGATTAGAGAGAGTGATTGTTGTGTTCATTTGAGCTCTTGCGCTTGGATTGCTTCTTCTTTCTCTTCTTTCTTGCGATCATCTCAATTGTAATCAAGACAAGAGACACCAATTGTGTGGTGGCCTTGCGGGGAAATTGGTTCCCGTTTGATTGAGAAGAGAAGCTCACTCGGTCCGAGGGATCGTTTGAGAGAGGGAAAGGGTTGAAAGAGACCCGATCTTTGTGACCACCTCAACAGGGAGTAGGTTTGAGAGAACTGAACCTCGGTAAAACAAATCCCTGTGTCTCACTTCTTTATTTGCTTGCGATTTGTTTTTACGCCCTCTCTCGGACTCGCATTATATTTCTAACGCTAACCTGGCTTGTAGTTGTGATTAACTTTGTAAATTTCAGTTTCGCCCTATTCACCCCCCCTCTAGGCGACTTTCAATTGGTATCAAAGCCCGATGCTTCATTAGAGCCTAACCGCTCGAAGTGATGTCGGGAGATCACACCAAGAGGGAGATGGAGACCGGCGACAAGCCCACTACAAGCCACGGGAAGACTTCATCGGAAGAGTCCCGCAACAAGGGGAAGGAGAAGGAGAAGAAATCCTCTTCTCACAAGTCGCATCGGAGAGGCGACAAGCACAAGAAGATTAGGAAAGTGGTCTACTACGAGACCGACTCTTCATCACCATCGACTTTCGGCTCCGACGCACCGTCGGTAACTTATAAGCGCCATGAGCGCAAGAAGTATAGTAAGATTCCTCTACGCTACCCCCGTATTTCAAAGCGTACTCCTTTGGTCTCTGTTCCATTAGGCAAACCACCGGTTTTTGACGGTGAAGATTATAATATGTGGAGTGACAAAATGAGGCATCATCTAGCCTCACTCCACACAAGCATTTGTAATGTTGTTGAGTTTGGTGTACAGGTACCATTCGTAGGGGATGAACACTACGACTCGGACGAAGTGGCCCAAATTCACCACTTTAACTCCCAAGCCACCACTATACTCCTCGCCTCTCTAAGTCGAGAGGAGTATAATAAGGTGCAAGGGTTAAAGAGTGCGAAGGAAATTTGGGACGTACTCAAGACCGCGCACGAAGGAGACGAGGTGACAAAGATCACCAAGCGGGAGACGATCGAGGGGGAGCTCGGTCGCTTCATGCTTCACCAAGGGGAGGATCCACAAGCTATGTACAACCGCTTGAAGACCTTGGTGAACCAAGTGCGCAACCTCGGGAGCGAAAAATGGGATGACCATGAGATGGTCAAGGTTATTCTTAGATCCCTCGTCTTTCTTAACCCTACGCAAGTTCAATTAATTCGAGGTGATCCTAGATACATGCTAATGTCTCCCGAGGAGGTTATAGGAAAATTTGTGAGCTTTGAGCTAATGATTAAAGGCTCAAAGAAAATCATCGAGCAAGGCACCTCTTCCACGCCCGAAGCACAACCGGTGGCATTCAAGGCGACGGAGGAGAAGAAGGAGGAGTCTACATCAAGTAGACAACCAATCGACTCCTCCAAGCTCGACAATAAGGAAATGGCGCTTATCATCAAAAGCTTCCGCCAAATCCTCAAGCAAAGGAGGGGGAAAGATTACAAGCCCTGCTCCAAGAAAGTGTGCTACAAATGTGGTAAGCCCGGTCACTTCATTGCTAAATGTCCATTATCTAGTGATAGTGACAGGGGCGACAACAAGAAGGGGAGAAGAAAGGAGAAGAAGAGACACTACAAGAAGAGGGGCGGCGATGCTCATGTGTGCCGCGAGTGGGACTCCGAGGAGAGCTCCTCCGACTCCTCCTCCGATGAGGACGCCGCCAACATCGCCGTCACTAAGAGACTTCTCTTCTCCAACGTCGGCCACAAATGCCTCATGGCAAAGGACGGCAAAAAGAAGAAGGTTAAATCCAAATCCTCCACTAAATATGAGTCCTCTAGTGATGATAATGCTAGTGATGAGGAGGATAATTTGCGTACCCTTTTTGCCAACCTAAACATGCAACAAAAAGAAAAATTAAATGAATTAATTAGTGCAATCCATGAAAAGGATGAACTCTTGGACACCCAAGAGGACTTCCTAATCAAGGAAAACAAAAAGCATGTTAAGGTTAAAAATGCTTACGCTCTAGAAGTTGAAAAATGTGAAAAAATTTCTAGTGAGCTAAGCACTTGCCATGATACTATTGCCAACCTTAGAAATGAAAATGCTAAACTTACTGCTAAGGTTGATTCTCATGTTTGTAATGTTTCTATTCCCAATCTTAGAGATGATAATGTTGATTTGCTTGCTAAGATTGAAGAATTGAATGATTCTCTTGCTAGTCTTAGAAATGAAAATGAAAAATTGACTGCTAAGGCTAAAGATTTTGATGTTTGCAATGTTACTATTTCCAACCTTAGAAGTGAAAATGATATATTACATGCTAAGGTTGTAGAATTAAAATCTTGCAAACCCTCTACATCTACCGTTGAGCATGTGTCTATTTGTGCTAGATGTAGAGATGTTGATATTGATGCTATTCATGATCATATGGTCTTAATTAAACAACAAAATGATCATATAGCAAAATTAGATGCTAAAATTGCCGAGCATGAACTTGAAAATGAAAAAATTAAATTTGCTCGTAGTATGCTTTATAGTGGGAGACGCCCTGGCATCAAGGATGACATTGGCTTCCAAAAGGGAGACAATGTCAAACTTAATGCCCCTCCTAAGAAATTATCCAACTTTGTTAAGGGCAAGGCTCCCATGCCTCAGGATAACGAGGGTTACATTTTGTACCCTGCCGATTATCCCGAGCATAAAATTAGGAGAATCCATTCTAGGAAGTCTCACTCTGGCCCTAATCATGCTTTCATGTATAAGGGTGAGACATCTAGCTCTAGGCAACCAACCCGTGCTAAGTTGCCTAAGAAGAAAACTCCTACTGCATCAAATGATCATAGCATTTCATTTAAAATTTTTGATGCTTCTTATGTGCTAACCAATAAATCAGGCAAGGTAGTTGCCAAGTATGTTGGGGGCAAACACAAGAGCTCCAAAACTTGTGTTTGGGTACCCAAAGTTCTTGTGTCTAATGCCAAAGGAACCAAAACCGTTTGGGTACCTAAAGTCAAGAACTAAAATTGTTTTGTAGGTTTATGCATCCGGGGGCACAAGTTGGATCATCGATAGCGGGTGCACAAACCACATGACAGGGGAGAAGAAAATGTTCTCCTCCTACGAGAAAAACCAAGATCCCCAACGAGCTATCACATTCGGGGATGGGAACCAAGGTTTGGTCAAAGGTTTGGGTAAAATTGCTATATCTCCTGACCATTCCATTTCCAATGTTTTTCTTATAGATTCTTTAGATTACAATTTGCTTTCCGTATCTCAATTATGTCAAATGGGCTACAACTGTCTCTTTACTGATGTAGGTGTCACTGTCTTTAGAAGGAGTGATGATTCAATAGCTTTTAAGGGAGTGTTAGAGGGTCAACTATACTTGGTAGATTTTGATAGAGCTGAACTCGACACTTGCCTAATTGCTAAGACTAACATGGGTTGGCTCTGGCACCGCCGACTAGCCCATGTTGGAATGAAGAATCTTCATAAACTTCTAAAGGGAGAGCACATTTTAGGATTAACAAATGTTCATTTTGAGAAAGACAGGATTTGTAGCGCATGCCAGGCTCAGAAGCAAGTTGGTGTTCATCATCCACACAAGAACATCATGATGACTGACAGGCCACTGGAGCTCCTACACATGGACCTATTCGGCCCGATTGCTTACATAAGCATCGGCGGGAGTAAGTACTGTCTAGTTATTGTGGTTGATTATTCTCGCTTCACTTGGGTGTTCTTTTTGCAGGAAAAATCTCAAACCCAAGAGACCTTAAAGGGATTCTTGAGACGGGCTCAAAATGAGTTCGGCTTAAGGATCAAGAAAATAAGAAGCGACAACGGGACGGAGTTCAAGAATTCACAAATTGAAGGCTTCCTTGAGGAGGAGGGTATCAAGCATGAGTTCTCTTCTCCCTACACGCCACAACAAAATGGTGTAGTGGAGAGGAAGAATAGAACTCTATTGGACATGGCAAGAACCATGCTTGATGAGTACAAGACGCCGGATCGGTTTTGGGCCGAGGCAGTCAACACCGCATGCTACGCCATCAACCGGTTGTATCTACGCCGAATCCTCAAGAAGACATCATATGAACTCCTAACCGGTAAAAAGCCCAACATTTCATATTTTAGAGTCTTTGGTAGCAAATGCTTTATTCTTGTTAAAAGAGGTAGAAAATCTAAATTTGCTCCTAAGACAGTAGAAGGCTTTTTACTAGGATATGATTCAAACACAAGGGCATATAGAGTCTTTAACAAGTCCTCAGGACTAGTTGAAGTTTCTTGTGACGTTGTGTTTGATGAAACTAACGGCTCTCAAGTAGAGCAAGTTGATCTTGATGAGATAGGTGATGAAGAGGCTCCGTGCATCGCGCTAAGGAATATGTCCATTGGGGATGTGTGTCCTAAGGAATCCGAAGAGCCACCACTTGCACAAGATCAACCATCCTCCTCCACGCAAGCATCTCCACCAACCCATAATGAGGATGAGGCTCAAGTTGATGAAGGAGAAAATCAAAATGATGAGCCACCTCAAGATGACGGCAATGATCAAGGGGGAGATGCAAATGATCAAGACAAGGAGGATGAAGAACCAAAGCCGTCACACCCAAGAGTCCACCAAGCAATCCAACGAGATCACCCTGTCGACACCATCCTCGGCGACATTCATAAGGGGGTAACCACTAGATCTCGTGTTGCACATTTTTGTGAGCATCACTCCTTTGTTTCCTCTATTGAGCCACATAGGGTAGAGGAAGCACTCCAAGATTCGGATTGGGTGATGGCGATGCAAGAGGAGCTCAACAATTTCACTAGGAACGAGGTATGGCATTTAGTTCCACGTCCTAATCAAAATGTTGTAGGAACCAAATAGGTCTTCCGCAACAAGCAAGATGAGCATGGTGTGGTGACAAGGAACAAAGCTCGACTTGTGGCCAAGGGATACTCCCAAGTTGAAGGTTTGGATTTCGGTGAAACCTATGCACCCGTAGCTAGGCTTGAGTCAATTCGTATATTATTAGCCTATGCTACTTACCATGGCTTCAAGCTTTACCAAATGGACGTGAAGAGTGCCTTCCTCAATGGACCAATCAAGGAAGAGGTCTATGTTGAGCAACCTCCCGGCTTTGAAGATAGTGAGTACCCTAACCATGTCTATAGGCTCTCTAAGGCGCTTTATGGGCTCAAGCAAGCCCCAAGAGCATGGTATGAATGACTAAGAGATTTCCTTATTGCTAATGGCTTCAAAGTCGGAAAGGCCGATCCTACTCTATTCACTAAAACTCTTGACAATGATTTGTTTGTATGCCAAATTTATGTTGATGATATTATATTTGGGTCTACTAACGAATCTACATGTGAAGAATTTAGTAGGATCATGACACAGAAATTCGAGATGTCAATGATGGGGGAGTTGAAGTATTTCTTGGGATTTCAAGTGAAGCAACTCCAAGAGGGCACCTTCATTAGCCAAACGAAGTATACTCAAGACATTCTAAACAAGTTTGGGATGAAGGATGCCAAGCCCATCAAGACACCCATGGGAACCAATGGGCATCTCGACCTCGACACGGAAGGTAAATCCGTCGATCAAAAGGTATACCGGTCGATGATAGGTTCATTACTATATTTATGTGCATCTCGACCGGACATTATGCTTTCCGTATGCATGTGTGCAAGATTCCAAGTAGACCCTAAGGAAGCTCACCTTACGGCCGTAAAACGAATCTTGAGATATTTGGCTTATTGTAACGCTCTGAATTTGGGGGTAGATTTTTTTTCTTCTTTTCCCTCACCAAATTAAGGCGTTACCCTTTCTTTTTCCCTTTCTCCTCACTAAACCTTGATCTTTTCCAAAGTTATAGCGGGATTCGGCTTGGGATCCCGTGTAAAGCAAAATCCTAAAATACTTTACTTTGTGTGATGCACCATGCCGAACTATGCATACTTTTTGATTGTTTTAAAATGTAAATGCATTCATCTAGAGAAATTAGATTTTTTTTAGAAAAAGGAAAAACCTTTTTCTTCTCTCTCCCCCCTTTTCCCATTTTTGGCCCAGCCGCCCCTCCCCCCTCGCGCCCGGCCCAGCTGGCCGGCCCAGCCGCGCCCCCCCGCTTTGGGCCCAAGCGGCCCAGCCGCCCCTCCCCTCCCTCTCCCCCAAAAAAATCCCCCTCCCCGTGGGCCCCACCTGTCATTCTCCTTCCCTCTCTCCCTCTCCCCTACCCTAACCGCTGCCGCCCTCTCCCTGCGCCTGCGCCGCCGCCGCCGCCCTCCTCGCCCGCGGTGAGGCCCTCCCTCCCCCTCCCCTCTTCTCCCTCCCTCCCTCCTCCTTCCCCCTCTCGCCGGCGCTCCCCCCCCCGTGGCCGCGCCGCGCTTGCCGCGCCCCGCCCCGGCCCCGCCTCGCCGGCCCCCGGCCGCGCCCCGCCTCGGTGACCCGCCCGCCCGGCTCCCCGGCGAGCCCGCCCCCACCCCGTGCTCGGCCGCCCCGGCGAGCCCACCCCCACCCCGCGCTCGGCCCCGCCCCCGGCGAGCCCCGCCCGGCCGCTCCCCGGCGAGCCGCCCTGCCCCGTCCCCGCGCTCGGCGGCCCCTGGCCGCCCCGCGCCGCCTCCGGCGAGCAGCGCCCGGCCTCGTCCCGGCAAGCCCGCCCCTCGGCCGCCCCCGCCGCGCCCGTCCCCGGCGAGCCCGCCCGGCCGCCCTGGCTCGGCCGCCCTCGCCGCGCCCGGCTCCGGCCGCCCCTGCCCGTCGCGCCCGCGCCGTCCCCGCCCCGGCGTGGTGGTCGGCCGTGGCCTTGCCGGCCATGGCGGCCCGTGCCTCGCCCGCCCGTGCCTCGCCCGCCCCGGCGTGCCCCGCTCGCGTCGTGACGGCCCCGGCGTAGCCTCGAGCTCGGCCCAGCGTGCCTATGGTGCGCGGCCCCGACGTGCGCATGGTTAGTTCGCGACGCGTGCGTGCGGCCTTGCGCGCGTGCTCGCGTAGTGCGTGGTGCCTTGGCACGACTCGTCACGCCCTCGTCTACCCCTAGACGTGCCCGTCTACCCCCCCCCCCATATTTTATGCGCGCTAATCATGTTGTTCATGTTAATAAAATAGGAAACTCAATTTAGAAATTGGTTACGTTAATTAATTTATGTAGCTAATCGTCTATCTCATTTAATATTAATCTACTAAAAGTGGTCACATTTCTAGTAGTGCATGTAGCTAATCCTTATTATTGGAGCTAAGTAGAACTAGAGCACGTAACGTTTAGTTATTCGTCTACCCGTGATGCGCCTCGAGCATAAGCTTTAACCCCTGCGAGACCTTTCCCCATTTCTTTCTAACCAAGGTAAATGCAGTATCGCATGTCATATTCTATGCATGTTTAATCTACTTGTTCTCTTATATGGTGTACTGTTGGTTTCCTAATTTCAATGGATGGATGTATGTATGTTTGCAACCGTATAGAGAACGATCCGGTCGAAGAGCCCAAGGAACTCGCAGGAGAAGCCCCTGAGCAGCAGTCGGTTGGTGGAGGCAAGTGTCCCTTGACCTATCTCTGTCCTATTCATTCTTTAATTCACCTCCCACATTACACATTTATGCCTAAGGATTGACTAGCTTTTGTTATCCATGTCCTTGTTTACCTACTTGGGTCGGATTATTATTGGTTAGCTTTATGTTATTGCTTAACATTAATCAATGAACATGATGAGAATTATTTATGATACGCTGTTTTCCCCTCTTTTATTAAGATGTTATACTTGTGACCTTCAAGGGGGCTCGAGCGGTTTCTCGAGTGCCTCTCCGTAAGGACCTGTTCGTTGGATGACCACCCGGGAAAACAGTGCAACCATGAGGGTGGAGTGGGACGCCCTTAGCTGAGTAATTAGAGGAACCTGGGTGTAGTTTGCTTAGCCGTCGTACCGTCAATGGGGCTCGGTGTATGCGGCTCGCTCTGCCAAGGTCGATTTGTCCCTTGGGGAGGAGTGCGGTACATTTAGGAAACCTAACGGGCGGCTACAACCTCGGGGAATCTTTGTAAAAGCTACGTAGTGATGCCCTGCTGGACCACCTAGGTAGTGGTCAATGGGGAGTAGCTCTCTCCGGGCAGAAAGGGAATCATGGCTTGTGGGTAAAGTGCACAACCTCTGCAGAGTGTTATGAAACTGATATATCAGCCATGCTCGCGGTTATGAGCGGCCAAGGGAGCTCCAGTGATTAGTGGTACTTGATCAGAGATGTTCGGATTGCAGGTGGCAATGAGATTGATGGTTCTTGGTTTTGACTCTGGTAATGGCAAGTGGTACTCTTTCCGTTTGGAAAGGAGTACGTTTGGGTTAATAACGTGGGTTAAACCTAAAACTTGGCTTTCTCTACTAGTAATAATAATCTGACCAACTAAAAGCAACTGCTTGACTTACCCCCACATAAAGCTAGTCCACTACAGCCAAACGGGATACTTGCTGGGTATGTTGATGTGTACTCATCCTTGCTCTACACACCAAACCCCCCCATCCCCAGGTTGTCAGCATTGCAACCACTGCTCAGGAGAAGATGAAGCTGTAGAAGGAGACTTCCAGGAGTTCTAGGACTACGATGAATTCTAGGTGTGGGTTAGCGGCAACCCCCAGTCGGTTGCCTGTGAAGGCCACGTTTATCTACGTTTCTTTTCCGCACTTTGATTTATTGTAAAGACTATGTGGATGTCTCAGACATATGATGTAATCGACTATTATTTCCCTTTTTAATACTATTCGAGCACTGTGTGATGATGTCCATGTTATGTAACTGCTGTGTATGTGAATTGCTGATCCTGGCACGTACATGGTTCGCATTCGGTTTGCCTTCTAAAACCGGGTGTGACATAGGTGGTATCAAAGCCGTGCTGACTGTAGGACCGCTAACCTAGAGTAGAATGGTCGTTCTAAGGATTATAGACCTCTGTCCTTGCCTTGACTTTGGTATCCCTTCAAAAGTCGTTCATATTGACCAAATTACGTTCTACTATATATTATACCTTGCTGAAATTTGTGTTTTATTCTAATCCTTCATTTACTTATGATTCATTACTTGCTGGTCATATTAATTCTGTTCTCACTCTTTTGCTTGCGGTGTCTTTTGTAGATGGCTCGTCTTAGACACACTGCACGAAAGTCCGTCATCCCCTTCTTACCCTCCCGCCTTGCTGAGCGTCCGCTTCGCCGTCCCGTGGCCGGTCAGTCCAGTCACTTGGAGAGGCTGCACCACCGCCTGCATGAGGAGCAGGAACGTCGACGACAGGAGCAGCAGGACTCTTCTTTCTCCAGCAGGAGATAGAGTCAGTGAGGAGCTGCTCCCCCGTGCTTCCTCTGGAGGCGCCCCCTGCACCACCACTAGGCGCCCTAGCCCCTGGAGTAGCTGCTGGAGGAGACCCAGACGACGTAGGTGGCGACGACAGCTCGAGCCACGACACCGACTTCCCTGCTGACCAGGAGCCGGAAGGATGGGTTGCTCGACCCATCACTCACGACGCTGCTCGCGGGTGTCACTTCCACGATGCGCTCGACACCCTGCTACGTCGGGCACTTGACCGACGTACTTGGTCCATCGAGTATCGCTGTGTGGTCTACCAGCATAGTCGCGGGGTCTACCTGGACCGGTGGGAGGCGACCTGCTTGGTGCGCCGTCCGGAGAACAGTCTCTGGGGTGCTGAGGTCTGCTCAGAGCACTATTCCATCTCTGAGCGGGACTCAGCTGAGGCGGCCATGCAAGATGCTGCACGGCGTGCGCTTTCGCACTACTGTTCAGTGCTCGGTGGGATAGCTGATGGTCTCAACCTGAGGTATTACCCCCGTCGTCCATCTGGCAGCACAGGAGGCGTGATTGTCTCACCTGTTGGTGAGGACAATCCTAGGTTGAGTAGCACAGTCAACCTAGCCATCGTGCTAAACACGGAGCTGGACCATGCATTAGACGAGCTGAGTAGGGCTCGTGCTGAGATCGCCCAGCTGCGGGCTGAGCGCGCGGAGCGTCGTCACCTGGATGATGGTTCCCCCGCTCCCGTCGGGACTCAGCACCCGTACTGCTCACTTCGGCGTGGACACCAGTCTTATGGCATCCCCGACTGCAAGACCAAGATAAATTTAGAACCATAGGTCGTTAGAGTCGGATCTTGTAATTAATACAAAGATATATACGTAGAAGCTACAGTCTTAGCATTAGTCTCGCTTTTAGTTAGTCTTAGTTAGACAGGGTAGTTTGCTATATCTTGTGCATTTATGTTTGTCATGATGAACTATGCTTGATCTGGATCTTTGTAATGACTGTCACCAGGATGTGGGTATTCCCTGCATTTTGGTTTACCTATTATATGTTAATGGAGTTAGCTATTTAGTTGGGAAGCCTTTTATTCCACTTTCCTCTTTATCTGAGAAGCTGTGTTGGTCTGTGTTGGAGTTCAGTGAAGATGTTCATCTGTTCAGTGTGGTGGAGAATTCTATACTCTTTTCTTATGCTGCAAGATTTGCAAGATCAGTTCTGATGTGTGGTTGCATTCTGCAGATGTCAGAAAATAGGCGCAGAGGAGGAAGGTGTGCTCAGCAGGAGCAGGCAGCTCCACAAGATGAGGTGCCCCAGCAGTAGCACCTACCGCCCCCGCCCCCGATGTCCATCGAGCAGATGTTTCTGATGCAGACTCAGGCAGTTCAAGCCATTGGTCAGACTCTGGCCGCCATTCAGCAGCAGCAGCAGCAGGCCCCACCTCAGCCTCAGATGCCTCAGATGCCCAGAGACAAGCGTGCTGAATTCATGAGAGGTCATCCCCCAACATTTGCTCACTCTTCTGACCCCATGGATGCTGAAGACTGGCTGCGCACTATGGAGCGGGAGTTGCATACCGCTCAGTGTGATGATAGGGAGAAGGTTCTGTATGGTCCCCGTCTGTTGAGAGGAGCAGCTCGGTCATGGTGGGAGTCTTATCTCGCCACCCATGCCCACCCCGACACCATCACTTGGGAAGAGTTCAGAGGAAGCTTTCGTCAGTATCATATTCCTGCAGATCTGATGACAGTGAAGAAGGAGGAGTTTCTGGCTCTTAAGCAAGGGTCATCGTCAGTCAGTGAGTACCGGGACAGGTTTCTGCAGTTGTCTCGCTATGCTCCTGAAGATTTCAACACCGACGCCAAGCGACAGTACCGTTTCCTGAGAGGCTTGGTTGACCCTCTGTAGTACCAACTGATGAACCATACTTTCCCGACATTCCAACACCTGATTGACAGAGCAATCATGACAGAGAGGAAGAGTAAGGAGATGGAGGATCCCAAGCGCAAGATCAGTGGACCCCAGCTTGGAAACGGCAGTCGTCCTTGTTTCTCAGGCAATCAACCTCAGCAGTTCAGGCAGAACCAGCGTCCACCTCAGTAGCATCAGCAGTTTCAAAGGCAGTATCCTCAGCACCAGTATCAGAATCGTCAGAACAATCAGTCAGGAGGAGGTCAGTTTCAGAGGCAGAATCAGCAGGCACCTCGTCTTCTTGCCCCAGCAAGCCAGCAGAACAGTCAGGCAGCACCAGCTCAGGTTGGAAACAGAGCATGTTTCCACTGTGGAGACCAAGGCCACTGGGTGACGCAATGTCCAAAGAAGGCAGCCCAGCAGCAATCAGGCCCCAATGCCCCAGCAAAGCAGAACGTGTCTCAGCCAGGAGCAAGCAACCGCTCTCAGCCGCGTTATAATCATGGAAGACTGAACCACTTGGAGGCTGAAGCAGTTCAGGAGACCCCCAGCATGATAGTAGGTATGTTCCCAGTCGACTCCCATATTGCAGAAGTGTTATTTGATACTGGAGCAACACATTCTTTCATTACTGCATCATGGGTAGAAGCACATAATCTTCCAATTACTACCATGTCAACCCCCATTCAAATTGACTCAGCCGATGGTAGAATTTGAACTGATAGCATTTGTTTGAATGTAAGTGTGGAAATAAGGGGGATAGCATTTCCCGCTAACCTTATAGTAATGGGTACTCAGGGAATAGATGTCATCCTAGGGATGAATTGGCTAGATAAGTATCAGGCAGTTATCAGTTGTGATAAGAGGACAATCAAGTTGATGTCCCCACTAGGAGAGGAAGTGGTGACCGAGTTAGTCCCGCCTGAACCGAAGAAAGGAAGTTGTTATCAGATGGCTGTCGATAGCAGTGAAGCAGACCCAACTGAGAGTATCAAGGTTGTGTCTGAGTTCCCAGATGTGTTTCCAAAGGACTTACCGGGTATGCCACCCAAGCGGAAAGTTGAATTTGCCATAGAGCTTCTTCCTGGAACCGCCCCTATCTTCAAGAGAGCTTACAGAATATCTGGGCCAGAGTTAGTTGAACTTAAGAAGCAGATTGATGAGCTGTCAGAGAAAGGTTACATCCGGCCAAGCACCTCGCCTTGGGCCGCCCCTGTCCTATTCGTGGAGAAGAAAGATGGCACCAAAAGGATGTGTATCGATTATCGAGCTTTGAATGAGGTCACGATCAAGAACAAGTACCCTTTGCCCAGAATAGAAGATCTGTTCGACCAGTTGAGAGGAGCCAGTGTGTTCTCCAAGATTGATCTGAGGTCAGGTTACATCAGCTCAGGATTCGACCTTGAGACATTCCGAAGACGACATTCATTACCAAGTATGGGTTGTATGAGTTCACTGTGATGTCTTTTGGTTTAACAAATGCCCCGGCCTTCTTCATGAACTTGATGAACAGTGTATTCATGGATTATCTTGATAAGTTTGTGGTGGTATTCATTGATGACATTCTGATTTATTCTCAAAGCGAAGAAGAGCATGCAGATCATTTGAGAATGGTATTGCAGAGATTGAGAGAGCATCAATTGTATGCCAAGTTGAGCAAGTGTGAGTTTTGGATCAGTGAAGTCCTGTTCTTGGGTCACATAATCAACAAAGAAGGATTGGCTATGGATCCGAAGAAAGTGGCAGACATTCTGAACTGGAAAGCGCCAACAGATGCCCGAGGGATCAAGAGCTTTATTGGAATGGCCGGATATTATCGGCGATTCATTGAAGGGTTTTCAAAGATTGCGAAACCAATGACAGCGTTGCTAGGCAACAAGGTTGAGTTCAAGTGGACCCAGAAATGTCAAGAGGCCTTCGAAGCGCTGAAAGAGAAGTTGACTACAGCGCCTGTCTTAGTCTTTCCTGATGTGCACAAGCCCTTCTCGGTGTATTGTGATGCTTGCTACACTGGTTTGGGATGTGTGTTGATGCAAGAGGGAAGAGTTGTGGCCTACTCGTCCCGACAGCTGAAGGTTCATGAGAAGAATTACCCAATCCATGATCTAGAGTTGGCAGTAGTGGTTCATGCACTGAAGACATGGAGGCACTATCTGTATGGACAGAAATGTGATGTTTACACAGACCACAAGAGTCTGAAGTACATATTCACTCAGTTAGAGCTGAATATGAGGCAAAGAAGATGGTTAGAGTTGATCAAAGACTATGAATTGGAGATTCATTACCATCCAGGCAAAGCGAACGTAGTGGCAGATGCTTTGAGCAGGAAGAGTCAAGTCAATCTGATGGTCGCTCATCTGATGCCCTATGAGTTGGCCAAAGAGTTTGACAGGTTGAGTCTCGGATTTCTGAATAATTCGCGAGGAGTCACAATTGAGTTGGAACCCACCCTGGAGCGGGAAATCAAAGAAGCACAGAAGAATGATGAGAAGATCAGTGAGATCCGGCGACTGATTCTAGATGGCAGAGGCAAAGATTTAGGGAAGATGCAGAAGGTGTGATATGGTTCAAAGACCGCTTGTGCGTTCCCAATGTCCAGTCTATTCGGGAGTTGATTCTCAAGGAAGCTCATGAGGCAGCTTATTCGATTCACCCTGGTAGTGAGAAGATGTATCAGGATCTGAAGAAGAAATTCTGGTGGTACGGAATGAAGAGGGAAATCACAGAGCATGTGGCTATGTGTGATAGTTGTCGGCGGATCAAGGCAGAGCACCAGAGACCAGCTGGATTGTTGCAACCGTTGCAAATCCCTCAATGGAAATGGGATGAAATCGGCATGGATTTCATAGTCGGATTGCCTCGTACTCGAGCCGGCTACGATTCTATTTGGGTAGTAGTGGACCGTTTGACCAAGTCAGCCCACTTCATACCTGTCAAGACCAACTACAATAGTGCAGTATTGGCAGAATTGTACATGTCTCGGATCGTTTGTCTTCATGGTGTGCCAAAGAAGATAGTGTCAGACAGAGGAACGCAGTTCACCTCTCATTTCTGGCAGCAGTTGCATGAAGCCTTGGGCACACATCTGAATTTCAGTTCAGCTTATCATCCGCAGACAGATGTCAGACTGAAAGGACCAATCAAATTCTTGAAGACATGTTGAGAGCCTGTGCGTTGCAAGATCAGTCCGGATGGGATAAGAAGTTGCCTTATGCAAAGTTCTCCTATAACAACAGTTACCAGGCCAGCTTGAAGATGTCACCATTTCAAGCGCTCTATGGAAGGAGTTGTAGAACTCTGTTGCAATGGGATCAGCCTCGAGAAAAGCAAGTGTTCGGGCCAGACGTTTTGCTTGAAGCTGAAGAGAACATCAAGATGGTTCGAGAGAACCTGAAGATAGCGCAATCAAGGCAGCGAAGCTATGCAGACACAAGAAGAAGAGAGCTGAGTTTCGAAGTCGGAGACTTCGTCTATCTGAAAGTGTCACCGATCAGAGGAGTCAGAAGGTTCAGAGTGAAAGGCAAGCTAGCACCCCGCTACATCGGTCCGTATCAGATTCTCGCAAAGCGTGGAGAAGTGGCTTATCAGCTCGGTTTGCCAGAAGGATTGTCCGCAGTGCATGATGTCTTTCATGTGTCTCAATTGAAGAAGTGCTTGCGTGTGCCAGAGGAGCAGTTGCCAGTGGAAGGTCTGGAGGTCCAAGAGGACTTGACCTACGTTGAGAAGCCAGCGCAAATCCTAGAGACGACAGACAGAGTCACCCGAAGGAAGACCATCAGAATGTGCAAAGTCAGATGGCGTCATCACTCTGAGGAAGAAGCAACCTGGGAGCGTGAAGATGATCTGATGGGCAAATACCCTGAGCTCTTTGCTAGCCAACCCTGAATCTTGAGGGCGAGATACTTTTAAGGGGATAGGTTTGTAACGCCCTGAATTTGGGGGTAGATTTTTTTTTCTTCTTTTCCCTCACCAAATTCAGGCGTTACCCTTTCTTTTTCCCTTTCTTCTCACTAAACCTTGATCTTTTCCAAAGTTATAGCGGGATTCGGCTTGGGATCCCGTGTAAAGCAAAATCGTAAAATACTTTACTTTGTGTGATGCACCATGCCGAACCATGCATACTTTTTGATTGTTTTAAAATGTAAATGCATTCATCTAGAGAAATTAGATTTTTTTTAGAAAAAGGAAAAACCTTTTTCTTCTCTCCCCCCCTTTTCCCATTTTTGGCCCAGCCGCCCCCTCCCCCCTCGCGCCCGGCCCAGCTGGCCGGCCTAGCCGCGCCCCCCTCCCTCTCCCCCAAAAAAATCCCCCTCCCCGCGGGCCGCGCCCGTCATTCTCCCTCCCTCTCTCCCTCTCCCCTACCCTAACCGCCGCCGCCCTCTCCTTGCGCCTGCGCCGCCGCCGCCGCCGCCGCCCTCCTCGCCCGCGGTGAGGCCCTCCCTCCCCCTCCCCTCTTCTCCCTCCCCTCCCTCCTCCTTCCCCCTCTCGCCGGCGCTCCCCCCCGCGGCCGCGCCGCGCTCGCGGCGCCCCGCCCCGGCCCCGCCTCGCCGGCCCCCGGCCGCGCCCCGCCTCGGTGACCCGCCCACCCGGCTCCCCGGCGAGCCCGCCCCCACCCCGCGCTCGGCCGCCCCGGTGAGCCCGCCCCCACCCCGCGCTCGGCCCCGCCCCCGGCGAGCCCGCCCCGCGCCCGGTCGCCCCCGGCGAGCCGCCCCGCCCCATCCCCGCGCTCGACCGCCCCCGGTCGCCCCGCGCCGCCTCCGGCGAGCCGCGCCCGGCCCCGTCCCGGTGAGCCCGCCCCTCGGCCGCCCCCGCCGCGCCCGTCCCCGGCGAGCCCGCCCGGCCGCCCCGGCTCCGGCCGCCCCTGCCCATCGCGCCCGCGCCGTCCCCGCCCCGGGGTGGTGGCCGGCCGTGGCCTTGCCGGCCATGGCGGCCCGTGCCTCGCCCGCCCGTGCCTCGCCCGCCCCGGCGTGTCCCGCTCGCGTCGTGACGGCCCCGGCGCAGCCTTGAGCTCGGCCCAGCGTGCCTATGGCGCGCGGCCTTGAGCTCGGCCAGCGCGCGGCCCTGACGTGCGCACGGTTAGTTCGCGACGCGTGCGTGCGGCCTTGCGCACGTGCTCGCGTAGTGCGCGGTGCCTTGGCACGACTCGTCACGCCCTCGTCTACCCCTAGACGTGCCCGTCTACCCCCCATATTTTATGCGCGCTAATCACGTTGTTCATGTTAATAAAATAGGAAACTCAATTTAGAAATTGGTTACGTTAATTAATTTATGTAGCTAATCGTCTATCTCATTTAATATTAATCTACTAAAAGTGGTCACGTTTCTAGTAGTGCATGTAGCTAATCCTTATTATTGGAGCTAAGTAGAACTAGAGCACGTAACGTTTAGTTATTCGTCTACCCGTGATGCGCCTCGAGCATAAGCTTTAACCCCTGCGAGACCTTTCCCCATTTCTTTCTAACCAAGGTAAATGCAGTATCGCATGTCATATTCTATGCATGTTTAATCTACTTGTTCTCTTGTATGGTGTATTGTTGGTTTCCTAATTTCAATGGATGGATGTATGTATGTTTGCAACCGCATAGAGAACGATCCGGTCGAAGAGCCCGAGGAACTCGCAGGAGAAGCCCCTGAGCAGCAGTCGGTTGGTGGAGGCAAGTGTCCCTTGACCTATCTCTGTCCTATTCATTCTTTAATTCACCTCCCACATTACACATTTATGCCTAAGGATTGACTAGCTTTTGTTATCCATGTCCTTGTTTACCTACTTAGGTCGGATTATTATTGGTTAGCTTTATGCTATTGCTTAACATTAATCAATGAACATGATGAGAATTATTTATGATACGCTGTTTTCCCCTATTTTATTAAGATGTTATACTTGTGACCTTCAAGGGGGCTCGAGCGGTTTCTCGAGTGCCTCTCCGTAAGGACCTGTTCGTTGGATGACCGCCCGGGAAAACAATGCAACCATGAGGGTGGAGTGGGACGCCCTTAGCTGAGTAATTAGAGGAACCGGGGTGTAGTTCGCTTAGCCGTTGTGCCGTCAATGGGGCTCGGTGTATGCGGCTCGCTCTGCCAAGGTTGATTTGTCCCTTGGGGAGGAGTGCGGTACATTTAGGAAACCTAATGGGCGGCTACAGCCTCGAGGAATCTTTGTAAAGGCTACGTAGTGATGCCCTGCTGGACCACCTAGGTAGTGGTCAATGGGGAGTAGCTTTCTCCGGACAGAAAGGGAATCACGGCTTGTGGGTAAAGTGCACAACCTCTGCAGAGTGTTATGAAACTGATATACCAGCCGTGCTCGCGGTTATGAGCGGCCAAGGGAGCTCCAGTGATTAGTGGTACTTGATCAGAGATGTTCGGATTGCAGGTGGCAATGAGATTGATGGTTCTTGGTTTTGACTCTGGTAATGGCAAGTGGTACTCTTTCCGTTTGGAAAGGAGTACGTTTGGGTTAATAACGTGGGTAAAACCTAAAACTTGGCTTTCTCTACTAGTAATAATAATCTGACCAACTAAAAGCAACTGCTTGACTTACCCCCACATAAAGCTAGTCCACTACAGCCAAACGGGATACTTGCTGGGTATGTTGATGTGTACTCACCCTTACTCTACACACCAAACCCCCCCCCATCCCCAGGTTGTCAACATTGCAACCACTGCTCAGGAGAAGATGAAGCTGTAGAAGGAGACTTCCAAGAGTTCCAGGACTACGATGAATTCTAGGTGTGGGTTAGCGGCAACCCCCAGTCGGCTGCCTATGAAGGGCGCGTTTATCTACGTTTCTTTTTCGCACTTTGATTTATTGTAAAGACTATGTGGATGTCTCAGACATATGATGTAATCGACTATTATTTCCCTTTTTAATACTATTTGAGCATTGTGTGATGATGTCCATGTTATGTAACTGCTGTGTACGTGAATTGCTGATCCTGGCACGTACATGGTTCGCATTCGGTTTGCCTTCTAAAACCGGGTGTGACACTTATACTCCTAAGTTTGGGCTTTGGTACCCTCGGGGATCCACATTTGATTTAATTGGTTATTCAGATGCCGATTGGGCAGGGTGCAAAATTAATAGAAAGAGCACATCGGGGACTTGCCAGTTCTTGGGAAGGTCTCTGGTGTCTTGGGCTTCAAAGAAGCAAAACTCTGTGGCTCTTTCAACCGCCAAAGCCGAGTATATTGCCGCAGGCCATTGTTGCGCGCAATTGCTTTGGATGAGGCAAACCCTTAGGGACTATGGTTACAAATTAACCAAAGTTTCTCTTCTATGTGATAATGAGAGTGCAATCCGCATGGCGGATAATCCCGTTGAGCATAGCCGCACTAAACACATAGCCATTCGGTATCATTTTCTAAGGGATCACCAACAAAAAGGGGATATCGAGATTGCATATATTAACACTAAAGATCAATTAGCCGATATCTTTAATAAGCCACTAGATGAACAAACTTTTACCAAACTTAGGCATGAGCTCAATATTCTTGATTCTAGAAATTTCTTTTGATGTCTTGCACACATAATCTCATAAATATACCTTTGATCATGTCTCTTTTATATATACTATGACTAATGTGTTTTCAAGTATATTTCAAACCAAGTCATAGGTATGTTGAAAGGGAATTGGAGTCTTCGGCGAAAACAAAGGCTTCCACTCTACTCCATAACTCATACTTCGCCGTCGCTCCGAGCAATTCTCCGTCTTTTGGTATAATCTTCACTCATGTTATTTGTTTGCCAAAAGGGGAGAAAGTGGTTTTAAAAGGGCTTATATTTCACTCAAAAATCCGTTTTTAGCGATTCATGCCAAAGGGGGAGAGAGTATTAGCCCAAAGCAAAAGGACCGCACCACCACAAAATTTTAAAACTTATGAATTTCAAAATTGGTATCTCATTGTGTTCTAAAGGGGGAGAAAGTAGCACCTTCAAAAATTAGTATCTTAAAAACCCTCTTGAACACTAAGTGGAGAGTTTTATTAAAGGGGAGTTTTGTTTAGTCAAAGGAAAAAGTATTTGAAACAGGGGGAGGAAATTTCAAATCTTGAAAATGCTTCTCAAAATCTTACTCATTTACCTTTGATTATTTGCAAAAGAACTTTGGAAAGAATTTACAAAAGAATTTGCAAAAACAAAACTTGTGGTGCAAGCGTGGTCCAAAATGTTGAGAATATAAAGAAACAATCCATGCGTATCTTATGAGAATTTATATTGGCTCAATTCTAAGTAACCTTTGCACTTACATTTTGTAAACTAGTTCAATTGTGCACTTCTCTATTTGTTTTGGTTTGTGTTGGCATCAATCACCAAAAAAAGGGGAGATTGAAAGGGAATTAGGCTTCCACCTCTTTCCTAATTGATTTTGGTGGTTGAATTGCCCAACACAAATAATTGGACTAACTAGTCTGCTCTAGTTTATAAGTTCTACAGGTGCCAAAGGTTCACTATAAGCCAATAAAAAGACCAAGAATGGGTTCAATCAAAGAGAGCAAGGGACAACCGAAGGCTGCCCTGGTCTGGCGCACCGGACTGTTCGGTGTGCCACCAGACAGTGTCCGGTGCACCACCGGACAATGTCCGGTGCACCAGGGACCTCTACGTCCAACTCTTCACCTTCGGGAATTTTCAGAGGAGCTCCGCTATAATTCACCGGACTGTCCGGTGCACCACCGGACAATGTCCGGTGCACCACCGGACAATGTCCGGTGCCCCAAGGGAGAGCAACTCTGAACTCGCCAGCTTCGGGAATCCGCTCCGCTATAATTCACCGGACTGTCCGGTGAGTCACCAGACAGTGTCCGGTGCACACCGGACTGTCCGGTGTGACAGTGGAGCAACGGTCGACTGTAACGCATTAAATGCGCGCCTGCACGTGCAAAGGAGCAGAGCACGCGCGGGTGGCACACCAGACAGCCTACAGGGCTTGTCCGGTGCACCACCGGACAGCCAGGTGGGCCCACAAGACAGAGCTCCAACGGTCAGAACCCTAAGGCCTGGTGACGCGGCTGGCGCACCGGACAGTGTCCGGTGGCGCACCGGACTGTCCAGTGCGCCCGTGGACTGCAGCCTCCACCAACGGTCAAGTTTGGTGGTTGGGGCTATAAATACCCCAACAACCCCCACATTCAAGTTATCCAAGTTTTCCACCTTCCAACTACTTACAAGAGCTCTAGCATTCAATTCTAGACACACCAAAGAGATCAAATCCTCTCCCAATTCCTCTCAAAGCTTTAGTGATTAGAGAGAGTGATTGTTGTGTTCATTTGAGCTTCGCTTGGATTGCTTCTTCTTTCTCTTCTTTCTTGCGATCATCTCAATTGTAATCAAGACAAGAGACACCAATTGTGTGGTGGTCCTTGCGGGGAAGTTTGGTTCCCGTTTGATTGAGAAGAGAAGCTCACTCGGTCTGAGGGACCGTTTGAGAGAGGGAAAGGGTTGAAAGAGACCCGGTCTTTGTGACCACCTCAACGGGGAGTAGGTTTGAGAGAACCGAACCTCGGTAAAATAAATCCCTGTGTCTCACTTCTTTATTTGCTTGCGATTTGTTTTTACGCCCTCTCTCGGACTCGCATTATATTTCTAACGCTAACCCGGCTTGTAGTTGTGATTAACTTTGTAAATTTTAGTTTCGCCCTATTCACCCCCCCTCTAGGCGACTTTCAGAGCTTCTTTGCCAAGTGCCCGAAAAAAAACACTCAGCAAAGAGCCAAATTCCGGTAGTGCCATAAATTTCAGGGCTCCAGCTGGTTTATATATCTAGGCGCACCAATATTATATATACTAGTACTCAGTATATTCTAAATTATAAAAATGTTTTGGCATATATAAATATATTGTTTTTATCATACACTTAAATACACGATTAAGCCTAATAACAAACATAGAGAACAAGCAAATATGTTTAATAAAAACACTTTTAAAAATACTAACTATACTATGAAGGACTGATGAGACGTCCAAAGGGGGTAAATGAGAGTCAATCAAACTTTTGCTGCTAAAACTGAAATTGGGCTCTTCACTTCAATTGAGATGATGAAAGTGCTCAAACGAAAAACACATCAACAAAACCAGTGATCTCATGATTTAAAAAATGTTTCTAAGACTCACACGAGACCAGCAAAACAAACGGATCGCAAACCGGACACCGAAAAGTATGAATCGACCCAAAACTGTGTCGCTATCTAGTGTCGATTTTAGTAGCTCGAAATTTAGTTCTTGAATGCAAAATTGAACCAAACAGACTCTGATTGAGATGGAAGTCTACGCACACCTTGAAAAATGTGTTTCCAAGGTCTCTACAAATTTTTGAACTCAATCGGATTTGTAAATCAATCGGAGGTTTGAAAATACGATCAGAACTATGGTTTTCTCAACCGATCTCAAAACGAGATCAACTCGGATCACGACTAAGAATTGCACTGACTGGGCATACACAGTGATCTGAAGAGTTTATCTCACCACAAATCAATCCACAACAACACCCAAACAATAAGAACTCAAAGGTTCTTCACAAATCCACAAAAGAGGAGAGGGAAGAACACAAGAGTAAAGAGACTCAAAATTTCAGCAAGAATGAAAATTAAGATTGAGAGTCAACCAAAGTCGTGGGCAGTATCGACCACCCTTTCTCGGATTAATCGATGAAGATTATGAAACACAAACGTGAAAGTTCAAAGCATATTTGGACTCGGGCTCAACTAGGGAATTAAAAAGCTAGGCTTTTCTAAAGAAGAGACTAACCTGTAAGACAAAGAGATGGCTGAAACAACCAGCCCACCATTCTATTTTATTGAGGGTTATGACTACTCCATAAACTACCCTTACATACATAGAGTTTATCTATTTAGCCGAGGGTGAAATAGACCAACTCTGTGATTTTGATCTGACGGCCACAAGCTCTACATGAAGTTGTTTCGCTTTAACGCTCCCTTCTCGATGACGCCACGTGTTGCCTTCGATACCCACCGGAACCAACAATGCCGAGCTTTGAGGCCAAACTCGGTCGAACCCCCCCCCCCCCGATGGTTTTTCGAGGATCAACCACCAAACCACCACGAGTAGCGCATCGCATACACGTCCTGGACATGTGTCCCTCCAGTACTTGACCGCGCCGACGACATGGCCCGCTCCCCCACGTCCTCGCGTGACTGTGTGTCCCATGTGTCAGCCACCATGTCTAGTCACCCACGACTCTGGTCCCTCGGTCAAGTCCAAGCGCCCGTCGTTCACCACTCTCGCTCCATCGGCAATGAAACCGCACGACCTCCATCTTCGCCATCGACCACCGTACCTGTGTTCCACACCCGTACACCACAAGCCGACCGACATGGTTGCACAACACATAATCTCGTGTATCGGTCAGTCTACGACTCGTCGACCTGAGACGCTATCCGTTGACAACCACTCATCATCAACACGAATCTCAAGGGACAAGTGAATCTTGTGTTTTGCATACTCTATTATATATACAACTGACAACTCTCTCATGGAAGCCGAGAGCACTGCAAATTTGCAACCACACGTTTTTTTTATCGTCCAGCGCCCCGATCGATCGACACGGCTCCGATCGTTTGAGCCACTCCCGGGCCGACGAAGACGAAGGGCACGCATAGCCAAAGAAACAAAGATCAATATCATCTCCCCAGGCCGCCATATATAGGTAGAGAGGTAGCCGTGCTGCAAACTGCCCTCCATGCAGTCCTCCACGCGTACGTCCAGAGGGAATCGAATGCCCGTCGTCGACGACGATCGATATGCAACCGGAGACATTGCATGCACTGGTTGGTACCGACGGACACACACACAATAATAATGAACTAGATAGTACTATATATACGCGCGCAACGTGCTAAGTTGCTAACATGGTTTTTGTCGGTCGAAGAGCTGATACTCGGACATATATATAGTACCATGCATGCACACCACTCGATATTTCAGCGAGAACAGAATAAAGCGACGTGCTACTACTAGCTGGTGCCTGGTGGTAGTAGGTAGCACGTGCATGCACTGCCACTGTCCATCTCGCACGTTCGCCAATTGCTGTACTTTAAATTCTGTAGATAGATAGTCTAGATATAGCCACGCATGTGACGTGACATGCTGTCGATCGATCTCTGCCCTCCGTCCCCCGCGCGCGCGCCTCCCGTAGTCCCGTGTCTGTGCGTGCGCTTGCAGCATATATAATAATGCACGCACCGGCCGTGCCGAAAACTCTTAATTACATAGCTAACCAATCTTGCACTATGTATATATTAGGTGCAGTATATATATATATCAACTCAATAATTAATTCGTTTGCGAGGCAGGCCTAGCTAGCTGCATCCTCATATATTTCGTTTGGATCGGAGAGGAGTGCGCTTCTGCGTGAGAACGAAGGCTCTTGTGCGATCTCTCCTTTGTTTACGTTTCGCAGTAGGTCGATCGGGTATTGGTTCGTTAGGTATCGTGCAGATGCCACTATTGCAAAACAAGTTGATCGAGACGACGACTAATTAGAGAACACGCGCACACGCACGCATGTATGGTATTGGATCTCAGCTGGCTGATAATCCTCCAAGATTCAATTCTCAGGTGAGGTGACAGCGCATGTGCCAGCCCGTGCGTAAGCATGATGTGGTGGTCTACTAATCAAACATCTGCGTACGTATGAGAACTCATCGTACTACACGTACGTCCCAACGTGCGCAACTAGGATCGTCATTATGTACGTACGCAACGTCACTACTTAATAATCAACCTGCTAGCTATATATACTTACTTCAGCATTCAAGGGACCTCCAAGATTATCTTATGGTGTTTAATCATCGCGATGGAATCGAGTGCAACTTTCTTGTATATACATATATGCCCAAAGCAAGGGTAATTAACTAACAAATTTGACTGGCAGATGTGGGTAATACTATATTTGCTCCGAGAGAGTACGTTTTTAATTATTAGACGACTCCCTAGTCGTGACTGACGAGCAGCAGTGTATTAATTTGATATATGGCCTCGGCCAGCTAAGTGCAAGGATTAAACAAATCTGTATGTACTGCATCAAAGTGCTCAGCTCCAACTTTGAAATTAACACACTAGTGTACATGCATGTTCTTGTGCGCGGCTAGGGATTGGTTGCTCATAGCTGTATGCGACTGTGTCTAATAAGAATTTGGAACCACTTGTAATCACTCATTATTAGACGATACAGTCAATATTATGGTCCAAATAAACTACCGTAGTTTTTACGAGGGAGTGAACTACTAAGCTAGAAATTACGTTCTGATAAGCTTTTCTCTTTTTTTTTCTTCCTTTTGGTGTACTAAGGACCTACAGTTTTAATTTATTACTATAAAGCGAATAATAACAAAAATCCAAGTGTTAAAATTCAAAAGGCAGAAAGAGACAACTTTGGAAACACACAAAAACAACAATGTAGCTCTAACAAATAGACCCTCGGCCCCCAATTCACACACACGGACCCGGGCCAAGAACTGTCACTGTAAATGAATATACACATGGACGTACGGTCCCCTTACAAAAAAAAATCGCTAGTGTAAATGGGCTATTTACACTTAATCAGCTGAGCAACTTGTGTCTCTGTGTCGCTACTACTCCCTCCAGTGCAGTAAAGGTAGTCGTTTAGGACATGATTGTGCATACCAAGAAGTGATTAATTATCATAGAGTTTTCCCTGTTTGCCCCTATTAAATAGGGATATGGGTGCATTAACGTCACTAAAACAATCAGGCTTGATTGGTTGCTGCAGCAGCTCCAAGGCATTCTAGACTGGAGGTCTCAAGTTCGATTCCTCTTAAATGCATCTTTTTTTTTTGCAATTACTAGGGGCAATAACGTCCAAATCCCAGACCCACGCGCGCTATGACTTCTTTTTGTGCACACTCGGTTACGCGCAGAATGACTTCTTTTACTGCACCGGAGGGAGTACTTGCCTTGTTGGAGCTGACATCCGTAGATCTTTTATATAATCCACAAATCACCGTACCGCGTCACCGTCACGACCGAATTTTTTGCATTTTGACCCTTTCTTAGAAAAAAAACCACATTTAGACCCTAGAAAATTTTAATAGCAATTTTGGACCCTTTGCTCGACGCCATAGGCTGTGGCGCCGAGGTAACACAGCTCGGCGCCATAGTCTATGGCGCCGAGGTACGTGCTACGTTGTCGCACCCGAACACCGTGGCGCCGACGTGGCACCGAGCTCGGCGCCACAGATCTTGGCGCCGAGCTCGGTTGTGTTTAAATAGTTTTGTTGGAAAGCTATAAGCACAAAGCTTTGCTAGCCTAGTTGGTAGAGCACAAGACTCCTTACCTTATGGTTTGAGTTCAAGCCCCATATTTTGCGTTTCAATATTTTTGTCTTTATTGTTGATTTGTTTTTTTATATCGCTGCTGTGTCCATACAAATTTATTTCTGATCTATATTTTTTTATCTTTGTCATCTAAATTTTTTGTGATTTTTTTGTTCGGTGGATGTTTCTGTAATTGGAAGAAGGTACAGTACTCAGCTAGTGCTAGTGTGAGCTACGAACATTGGACGTTGCATGTTGTGCGGGCCCAGTACGGGGATGTGCAGCGTGCAGAGATTCCTATTCTCCGTGCTGGTTCCAAGCGCGATGCCGTGTTGTGATCGGGTCAGGCTTAGCTTACTAACAACGGCGCCCTGCGAGAAGAAGGCTCCGGATTCACCACGGTGAACAGAGCAGCAGCCGTGAGAAACACTGATTTCTCCAGTTTGTTACGCCTATCCAGGCAGCCAGCCAGCGTGTGTACGTCCGAATATTTTCCATTTTAGCTCTTTTTTAAAAAAATCACAAAAAATCTAGATGACAAAGATAAAAAATCTAGACGAGAAATAAATTTGTATGGACACAGCAGCGATATAAAAAAAACAAATCAATGATAAAGACAAAAATATTGAAACGCAAAATATGGGGCCTGAACTCAGAACCACAAGGTGAGGAGCCTCATGCTCTACCAACTAGGCTAGAAAAGCTTTGTGCTTATAGCTTTCCAACAAAACTATTTAAACACAACCGAGCTCGGCGCCAAGATCTGTGGCGCCGAGCTCGGTGCCACGTCGGCGCCACGGCGTTCGGGTGTGCCAGCGTAGCACGTACCTCGGCGCCATAGGCTATGGCGCCGAGCTGTGTTACCTCGGCGCCACAGCCTATGGCGCCGAGCAAAGGGTCCAAAATTGCTATTAAAATTTTTTAGGGTCTAAACGTGATTTTTTTTCTAAGAAAGGGCTAAAATGCAAAAAATTCGGCCGTCACGACGTAAAAAAAACGTCACATCCCTCGACGATTAGCAATCGCCTCGTACAGGCCACAGTACAAAATTGACCGCAATTAAGAAAAGATTTAACTGCATGCCAGAACCGTACACGGGAACCATTCGCACCAGCATTAATCGTCCGCGCAGTGAAGGCAGGCATAAACCAAAACGGCAAACTGCTGCGGCGGGACAGTCACAGGACAGAGAAGAACGGATACCGTCGGCGCGCGGCCGTTAATTAGCGGGGTCGGACGGAACGGGCATGCAGACGCCGTTACGCTGCTCGATGGAGCGCGCGGCTAGGCATGCAGGCTAGAGCCTAGCTAGTGGTGGTTCGCTCGCTGGCTTGCCTCGCGTGGTCGTCAAGCCAAAGAGAGGAAAAGCCGATATGCGTTCCCTTGGCTTTAGAGCTATCCATCCATTCATGCATGCATGCATCACATGTGATGATGCTCCTCTCGTCAGACTCCAAACGCCGTGCCATTATAATAATTTTCTTCATCACAGTATAGTACGTAATCTCTTTGAATTGAAGGGCTGCCTATTCCGTGCACATATGTATTGATTGGTTAATTAGCTTAAGGCCTTGTTCGTTTGTGTCGGATTACATCTGGAATTGTTCCAGCTAATCAAAGTTTATATAAATTAGAGAATCAATCCGGTTAGAAATTGTTTCGACCTACCGATCCGGCACAAACGAACAAGGCCTAATTTGTTAACTTTTTTATCCGTCTCCATTCCGCCTTTATTTCTCTTCTTTCTTAGAACGGATCATGCATGCATGGTCTAGATGCCTAACATATGTTAGTAACATACTCCCTCCGGTGCAGTAAAAGAAGTCATCCTGCGCGTGACCGAGCGTGTACAAAAAGAAGTCATAGCGCGCGTGAGTCTGGGATTTGGACGTTGTTGCCCCTAGTAATTGCACAAAAAAGATGCATTTAAGAGGAATCGAACTTGAGACCTCCAGTCTAGAATGCCTTGGAGCTGCTGCAGCAACCAATCAAGCCTGATTGTTTTAGTGACGTTAATGCACCCATATCCCTATTTAATAGGGGCAAACAGGGAAAACTCTATGATAATTAATCACTCCTTGGTATGCACAATCATGTCCTAAACGACTACCTTTACTGCACTGGAGGGAGTATAGTAGTAAGGTTTACCCGACATTGTTATCAACTTATAGTTGACACGTACCTAAGCACAATATTAGTACTCACTACTGAGAGAGAGGGTATAATATACCTTCGGGTTTTTTTTCCTTTAGCCCTTGTCACAGTCGTTGGGTCTGGAATAAATGAAAGCATTAGTTTAGGTGGAAGTCACTGACCAGAATTAAAATTGTCCACTTCTTGAAAAAAGGGCTTTCGTTCGATCACATCACTACCAGAGTTACTTTAGGTAGTGTTTGGTTCGGTGTCAACGAGGGATGGGACGGGATCAACCCTGGGTTGACCCCGTCCCTTATTTTTTGAGGGATAACCTCATCCACCATTTTTGAACAATATTCCTTGACTCTGACTCTAGACCCCAAACCAAACGCAGGTCAAATTAAAATGATCCCATTACATCCCTCTTCATCCTTCCTCATCCCTCCATCCAAACACACCCTTAGAGTCGGTAGTGACTCAAGTGTAAGTACCCGTTCACGTCACTGTGAAGGGCATTGGTACTAGTTAAAGACACCAACCGATATTAATGCTTAGTTATCATCACCACTTGAAGACACAGTACTGATTAGCGTTTTCAACCGGTACTAATGAGTTAACATTAATACCGGTTGATGCCGTCAAATGGTGCTAATGTACATGCTTTATAAACCCTCAACCTCCTCGAACTGGCACCAAGAATAGAGGGGATCTTGGCACTATAAGGTTTAAGTTGAAATAGTTACTAGCTTTGTTTAGTCTGCCATCTCCCTAAAGAACGTCCCTCATTTAGTCTGTCATCTCTCTAAAGAACCCTTTAGTATTGGTTCTTTCACGGACCAATACTAAATGTCCATTTTTAGTTCTCGACTAGATGTCCTTAGCATCGGTGCTTTGTAAGAATCGGTACTAGAGGCCCCTTTTAAATTTCGGCCTAGAGGTCTTTAGTATCGATTCTTTGTAGGAACAGATACTAAAGTGTTCCCTTTATAACTAGTCTTTTCCATGCTCTTCTTATTCTCTTCTTCTTCCCATGTCTTCCTCGGTGAGCCCATTGAGACTTCTCCGAGCACCGCCGCCACTGTCCCTGCACCAAGAACACTTTCTTACATCTTGTCAAGCGTGCTAACTCTCAAATGTTTTTTTTCAAACAAATAGAGCATAGTTAGCATTTGCAAGGTGTTTTCAGTAAATATGTTTGCTTGCTCTCATGTGTGTCACTTAGACCTACATGCAATGAATATGATTCCAACACCTAGTACACTAGATGAACGAGTTGTCTAATTAGTCTCCCCTCTTAACAGTATGACCATCTGTCCTAATCTAATCACATACTTTATTGTGTCTTGACCAGTAAAAAAGTGTCTTATCACTACAAGAAATATGGCCTTTTATGACAATGAGTTTTCATCATAAAATATTACATTTATGTCACAAGATGGATTTTATGACATCTCTATGACAAAAAAGGTTTGTCACCTATCTTCCATAGCTAATCACTTTTTGTGACGTTTTGTTGCATTTCATCATAAAATTAATAACAATATTGTTTTGCCATACTTTCTATGACATTCGAGTACCGTCACTAATCCATGCGAAATTGTCACAAATCGTTGGTCCATGTGGCACCACATGGACATCATTTGTCATAAACCCTTTCATGGTGCTCATAAGAATCTGACGTGGCAAAACATTATGACATTTCATAATCTGACATGGCATGGTTTTATAACAAATATTGCTATCTAAGTTTACTGGATAGCCCAATTGAGAGCACCTAGAGAGGGGGGGTGAATAGGTGATCCTGTAAAATCAAACACTAAATAGCCACAGACTTGATTATTAAAGTGTTAGTTAAATCAAGTGGCTATAAAACACGTCCGTGCGAACAAAACGATCACAAGAAACAACACACGAGACACGTCATTTTTATCCCGTGGTTCGGCCAAGTAGCACTTGCCTACTTCCACGTTGGTTGCACTCAACCCCTTTCAAGTGATCCAATGATCAACTTGAATACCACGACTTTCTTCCTTATAGTCTTTCTCCCGTTTGCGAGGAATCTCCACAAGTTGGAACCTCTCGCCCTTACAATAGAGATCACAAAGAAGGCACAAGAGTAAGGTTAGGAGAGCAACACACACAAGACTCAAATACACAGCACAACCACGCACACAAGTGAAGACTCGAGCTCAAATGTCAACACAGGGAGTTCACGACTCGAATGGAGCTCAAATCTCTAACACAACAAAGCGAATGTGCGGGAGCAGAGTCTGGATGCCTTAGAATACTTAGAGAATGCTTGGTTTTCTTCTCCATGCGCCTAGGGGTCCCTTTTATAGCCCCAAGGCATCTAGGAGCCATTGGAGACCAACTTGGAAGGCCAATCTTGCCTTCTGTCGAGTGGCGCACCGGATAGTCCGGTGTGCCACCGGACAGGTCCTGTAGACTGAGAGCACCTAGAGGGAGGGTGAATAGGTGATCCTATAAAAATCAAATACTTGTAGCCACAAAACTTTGTTAAGTGTTAGTGCAATAGAACCAAGTGGCTAAGGACCAAGCTCTTGTGAAACACAATGGTCACAAAGAAAGACAACACACAAGACACGGTGGTTTATCCCGTGGTTCGGCCAAGTATAATACTTGCCTACTCCATGTTGTGGCGTCCCAATGGATGAGGGTTGCACTCAACCCCTTTCAAGTGATCCAATGATCAACTTGAATACCACGGTGTTTTCCTTTCTTATACTTTCTCCCGTTCGCGAGGAATCTCCACAACTTGGAGCCTCTCGCCCTTACACTTGATGATCACAAAGAAGCATGGAAGTAAGGGAGGGGAGAGCAACACACACAAGACTCAAAATGAGAGCACAAACATGCACACAAGCCACAACTTAAGCTCAAAACACAACGCAAGGAGTTCTCTACTCAAATGGAGCTCAAGTCACTATCTCAAAGAATTGAATGCGTGGGAATGGAGTCTTGGTGCTTTGGAATGATCAAAGAATGCTTAGGTAACTCCTCCATGCGCCTAGGGGTCCCTTTTATAGCCCCAAGGCAGCTAGGAGCCGTTGGAGGCAACTTTGGAAGGCAAATCTTGCCTTCTGTCGGGTGATGCACCGGACAGTCCGGTGCGCCACCGGACAGCCCCTGTAGCTGTCCGGTGCGCGATCTCCTTCCTTTTCTGGCGCATCCGACCGTTGCAGATTTGCGGCAGTTGGCGCACCGGACAGTCCGGTGCCCCCTGCCGACTGTTGGCGCGCCCACGCGTCGCGCGCGAATTGCGCGGCCGACCGTTGGAGCAGTCGACCGTTGGCTCACCGGACAGTCCGATGAATTTTAGCCGTACGCCATTGAACGTTTCCCGAGAGCGACGACTTCGGCGCGGACGACTCACCAGACAGTCCGGTGCACCACCGGACAGTCCGGTGAATTATAGTCGTACGCCGCCGTCAAGTCTCGAGAGAGGCCTGTTCACCGGAGGCTGGCCTGGCGCACCGGACACTGTCTGGTGCACCACGGACCGTTCGGTGCACCCAGACCGAGTTGCTTTTGGCTGTACACAGCCAACTCCATTCCAAACCAATTTCTCCTGTTTCTAACACTTAGACACAATACATTAGTACTCAAATCAATGTACTAAGTCTAGAAACATACCTTGTAATATGATTTGCACTCCTTCACTCTTTAACACAAATTAGCACTTAGAGAAAACGTGTTGGGCACTTAATCACCAAAACACTTTGGAAATGGCCCAAGGGCACATTTCCCTTTCAGGGGGTGAATAGGTGATCCTGTAAAATCAAACATTAAATAGCCACAGACTTGATTATTAAAGTGTTAGTTAAATCAAGTGTCTATAAAACACGTCCGTGCGAACAAAACGATCACAAGAAACAACACACGAGACACGTGATTTTTATCCCGTGGTTCGGCCAAGTAGCACTTGCCTACTTCCACGTTGTGGTTTCCCAACGGACGAGGGTTGCACTCAACCCCTTTCAAGTGATCCAATGATCAACTTGAATACCACGACTTTCTTCCTTATAGTCTTTCTCCCGTTTGCGAGGAATCTCCACAAGTTGGAACCTCTCGCCCTTACAATAGAGATCACAAAGAAGGCACAAGAGTAAGGTTAGGAGAGCAACACACACAAGACTCAAATACATAGCACAACCACGCACACAAGTGAAGACTCGAGCTCAAATGTCAACATAGGGAGTTCACGACTCGAATGAAGCTCAAATCTCTAACACAACGAAGCGAATGTGCGGGAGCAGAGTCTGGATGCCTTAGAATACTTAGAGAATGTTTAGTTTTCTCCTCCATGCGCCTAGGGGTCCCTTTTATAGCCCCAAGGCAGCTAGGAGCCGTTGGAGACCAACTTGGAAGGCCAATCTTGCCTTCTGTCGAGTGGCGCACCGGACAGTCCGGTGTGCCACCGGACAGGTCCTGTAGAATGTCCGGTGCGCGATCTCCTTCCAAATTTGGCATATCTGACCGTTGCTCCTCTAGGCTGATTGTGTGCACACTAGATAGTCCGGTGCACCAGCTGACCGTTGGAGCAGTCCACGTGTCGCGCGAAGATTGCGCGTCCGACCGTTAGCGCTGGCTACTGTTGGCTCATCGGACAGTCCGGTGAATTATAGCCACGTCGCCCATTGCTTTTCCCGAGAGCGACGAGTTCACCGCGGATGACTCATCGGACAGTCCGGTGCACCACCGGACAGTCCGGTGATTTTTAGTCGTACACCACCGTCGATTCCCGTGAGCAGCCATTTCACCGGAGACCAGCCTGGCGCATCGGACACTGTTCGGTGCACCACCGGACAGTCCGGTGTGTCAGACCGAGCTGAAGTTTGGTCACTGTTTCTAGCACTTAGACAAACACATTAGCGTTCAAAAACAATTCACTAAGTCTAGAAACATACCTTGTCTTTGATTTTCACCTTTTGCTTGTTAACACATAAAGAGTTCAAAACATTTGTGTTGGACACTTAATCACCAGAACAATTATAGAAATGGCCCAAGGGCACATTTCCCTTTCAATCTCCCCCTTTTTGGTGATTTATGCCAACACATCCAAAAGCAACAAAAGAAGTGCAACATGAAATGCAATTGAAGACCAAATTGTTTTTCTTATGATTTGGCATATTTGGATCGCTCTTTGCCACCACTTGGTTTGTTTTTGCAAATCAAATTCATTTTCCTATCTCTAAGTCAAACACACTTGTTTGGACACATATAGAGTTATTCCAAGAGAAAAATTGATCAAGTGCTAAAAACTCCCCCTTTTCCCATAATCAAAATTCTCCCCCACAAGAGACCAAATTTTGCAATAAGAGTATTTTGGACAAATCAAGAGTTCTAACTCTATTGTTTTCAAAATTCACAAGTGGTTGACTGATCCATTTGCTTTGGCCTTAACTTCTCCCCCTTTGGCATTAAGCACCAAAACGGGATCATTTTTGGCCCTTTAACCCCATTGCCTCACCAAAAAATGTCAATTAAGAGCAAAAGGCAAATAGAGCATAAGAATGAACTTGGAATTAAATACACTAATACCGGAGTGCAGTGGAAGCCTTTGCATCGTCCAAGTCCATTTTCCCTTTCAATGCACCTTTGAGACTACATCAAGAGTACTCAAACAACTAGGTTAGTCTCAAAGGGTCAAGTTGTAGCACATCTCCCCCTTAATATGTGCATCATTCACATATGGAGTTGTGAGGTCTGGGGATCACTTGTACAACTTGAGCACCAAAAATAATAATAATTGATTGAAATGCATAATGTAACATGATCAAAGGTATAGATCACATGTATGCTATAGATCAATCCAAGTTACGCGAATCTAAGACATTTAGCTCACTACGCAACCTGCAAAACCTTTTCTCATCTAAAGGCTTGGTGAAGATATCGGCTAGCTGGTTCTCGGTGTTAATATGATACACCTCGATATCTCCCTTTTGCTGGTAGTCTCTCAGGAAGTGATGCCGGATGTCTATGTGCTTAGTGCGGCTGTGTTCAACAGGATTATCCGCCATGCGGATTGCACTCTCATTGTCACATAGGAGTGGGACTTTGCTCAAATTGTAGCCAAAGTCCTGGAGGGTTTGCCTCATCCAAAGTAGTTGCGCGCAACACTGTCCTACGACAACATACTCGGCCTCAGCGGTGGATAGGGCAACGAATGTCTGTTTCTTTGAACTCCAGGACACCAGGGACCTTCCTAGAAATTGGCACGTCCCCGATGTGCTCTTCCTATCAACCATGCACCTGGCATAATCGGAGTCTGAGTATCCAATCAAGTCAAAGGTAGACCCCTTTGGATACTAGATCCCGAAGCAAGGCGTAGAAACTAATATCTCAGAATTCGCTTAACGACCACAAGGTGACATTCCTTGGGGTCGGATTGATATCTAGCACACATGCATACACTAAGCATAATGTTTGGTCTACTAGCACATAAATAAAGTAATGAACCTATCATGGACCGGTATGCCTTTTGATCAACAGACTTACCTTCTTTGTTGAGGTCGACATGCCCGTCAGTTCCCATTGGTGTCTTCGTGGGCTTGGCATCCTTCATCCCAAATCTCTTGAGAAGATCCTGAGTATACTTCGTTTGGGAGATGAAGGTGTCATCCTTGAGTTGCTTCACTTGGAACCCAAGGAAGTAGGTCAACTCGCCCATCAACGACATTCGAACTTTTGTGTCATCACCCTGCTAAACTCCTCACAAGACTTTTGATTAGTAGAACCAAATATTATGTCATCGACATAAATTTGGCACAGAAAGAGATCACCATCACAAGTCTTTGTAAAAAGAGTTGGATCATCTTTCCCAACCTTGAAAGCATTAGCAATTAATAAATCTCTGAGGCATTCATACCATGCTCTTGGGGCTTGCTTAAGTCCATAGAGCGCCTTAGAGAGCTTATACACGTGGTTGGGATACCTGTCATCCTCAAATCCAGGGGGTTGTTCTACGTATACCTCCTCCTTGATTGGACCATTGAGGAAAGCGCTCTTTACGTCCATTTGAAACAACCTGAAAGAGTGGTGAGCGGCATAGGCTAATAAAATTCGAATAGACTCTAGCCTAGCCATAGGAGCAAAAGTCTCCTCGAAATCCAAACCTGCAACTTGGGCATAACCTTTTGCCATAAGTCGAGCCTTGTTTCTTGTCACCACCCCGTGCTTGTCTTGCTTGTTGCGGAACACCCACTTGGTTCCCACAATATTTTGCTTTGGACGTGGCACTAGGCTCCAAACTTCATTTCTCTTGAAGTTGTTGAGCTCTTCCTGCATGGCCAACACCCAATCTGGATCCTGCAAGGCCTCTTCTACCTTGAAAGGCTTAATAGAAGAGACGATCGAGTAATGCTCACAAAAGTTAGCTAATCTTGAGCGAGTAGTTACCCCCTTGCTGATGTCACCCAAAATCTGGTCAATGGGGTGATGTCGTTGGATCGTTGCTCGGACTTGAGTTGGAGGGACCCGTGGTGCTTCTTCCTCCATCACTTGATCTTCTTGTGCCCCCCTTGATCATGCCCTTCTTCTTGAGGTACCTATTCATCATCTTGAGTTGGGGGGATGCACCACTGTGCAGGAAGATGGCTGATCTTGCTCCTGTTGTTCCTGTGGTCGCACATCACCGATCGTCGTTGTGCGTATTACGGCCGTCGGAACATCATCTTCATTTATGTCATCAAGATCAACTTGCTCTCTTGGAGAGCCATTAGTCTCATCAAATACAACATCGCTAGAGACTTCAACCAAACCTGATGATTTGTTGAAGACTCTATATGCCTTTGTATTTGAGTCATACCCTAGTAAAAACCCTTCTACTATCTTGGGAGCAAATTTAGAATGTCTACCTTTCTTCACCAGAATGTAACATTTGCTCCCAAATACACGAAAGTAAGATACATTGGGTTTGTTACCGGTAAGGAGTTCGTAGGAGGTCTTCTTGAGGAGGCGATGCAGATAGAGCCGGTTTATGGCGTGACAGGCTGTATTCACAGCTTCCGACCAAAACCGCTCGGGTGTCTTGAACTTGCCAAGCATCATTCTCGCCATGTCGATTAGCGTCCTGTTCTTCCTCTCTACTACACCATTTTGCTGTGGCGTGTAGGGAGCGGAGAACTCGTGCTTGACGCCTTCCTCCTCAAGATACTCCTCAACTTGCAGATTCTTGAACTCGGACCCATTGTCGCTCCTTATCTTTTTCACCTTTAGCTCAAATTCGTTTTGAGCCCTCCTTAGAAAGCGCTTTAGGGTCCCTTGGGTTTCTGATTTATCCTGCAAAAAGAACACCCAAGTGAAGCGGGAAAAATCATCAACAATTACAAGACCATACTTACTTCCCCCGATGCTAAGGTAGGCAACGGGTCCAAAGAGGTCCATGTGAAGAAGCTCCAGTGGTCTTGATGTTGTCATCACATTCTTGCTGTGATGAGTGTTTCCCACCTGTTTCCCTGCCTGACATGCTGCACTAGGTCTATCTTTCTCGAAACAAACATTGGTTAGTCCTAACACATGTTCTCCCTTTAGAAGTTTATGAAGGTTCTTCATCCCAACATGTGCTACGGCGATGCCACAGCCAGCCCATACTAGTCTTATCTTAGCTATTAAGCATGCATCTAGATCGGTCTCCTCTTTCAAAAAATCAACTAAGTAGAGTTTGCTGTCTAATACACCCTTAAAAGCTAATGAACCATCACTCCTTCTAAAGACAGATACATCAACATTTGTAAAAAGATAATTATAACCCATGTGACACAATTGACTTACAGACAGAAGGTTGTACCCAAGAGACTCTACTAGAAATACATTTGATATGGAGTGCTCGCTTGTGATGGCTATCTTTCCCAAACCTTTGACCTTGCCTTGATTCCCATCTCCAAAGATAATCGTATCGTGGTAATCCTTGTTTTTGACATAGGAGGTGAACATCTTCTTCTCCCCCATCATATGGATTGTGCATCCGCTGTCGATGATCCAGCTTGAGCCCCCGGATGCATAAACCTGCAAACCAATTTAATCTTGGGTTTTACGTACCCAACTCTTGTTGGGTCCTACAAGGTTAGTCAAAATAGTTTTTGGAACCCATATGCAAGTTTTGTCTCCCTTGCATTTGGATCCCAACTTCTTGGCAACTACTTTTGCATTCTTACATGAAAGAACAAAAGAATCATTACAAGCATGGTAAATGGTAGAAGGTCCATTGCACATTTTCCTAGGCACAACATGATCTTTCCTAGGCCTACAATGAACAAAAGTAGAACTAGATGCAAACATAGCATGTGAATCATTATAAGCAGCATGAACATAACTTTTATTATAATGAGAATGACTAGCAATTTTCCTATCATAAATAAAAGCATGGTTCCTTTGAGAACTACTAGCCGTAGGGGCCTTCCCTTTCTCCTTGTTGAGAACGGAGGTCTTTTGGCTTGTTAAGTTCTTGGCTTCCTTTCGAAAACCAAGTCCATCCTTAATTGAGGGGTGTCTACCAACAATATAGGCATCCCTAGCAAATTTTAATTTATCAAACTCAATTTTGCAATTCTTAAGTTGAGCATTAAGACTTACCACCTCATCGGTTAATTTAGTAATAGAAATAAGATGTTCATTACATGCATCAACATTAAAGTCTTTACATCTATTACAAACACTAACATGCTCTACACATGAACTAGTTTTATTTATTTCCTCTAACTTAGCATTTAATTCATCATTTAAACTCTTTAAACTAGAGATAGATTCATGGCAAGCAGATAACTCAGAAGATAGCATTTCATTTCTCTTAGTTTCTAAAGCAAGAGATTTTTGCACACTAACAAATTTGTCATGTTCCTCATACAATATGTCCTCTTGCTTTTCTAGTAGTCTATCCTTTTCATTTAGAGCATCAATTAATTCATTAATTTTCTCTACTTTGGCTCTATCTAAACCTTTAAATAAACTAGAGTAATCTAGTTCATCATCGGAGGATTCTTCATCACTAGATGAAGTGTACTTGGGTGTGTCCTAAACACGTACCTTTTTCTCCTTGGCCATGAGACAAGTATGGCATTTGTTGGGGAAGAGTGAGGATTTGTTGAAGGCCGAGGCAGCGAGTCCTTCGTCGTCGGAGTCGGAAGAGGAGCAGTCTGAGTCCCATTCCTTTCCAAGGTGTGCCTTGCCCTTTGCCTTCCTGTAGTTCTTCTTTTTCTCCTTTTTCCCGCTCTTTTCTTGTCCCTGGTCACTATCATTATCGGGACAATTTGCAATAAAATGACTAGTCTTACCGCATTTGAAGCAGGAGCGTTTCCCTTTGTTTTATTCTTGTTGGGGTACTCCTTGCGTCCTTTGAGTGCTGCCTTGAAGCGCTTGATGATGAGAGCCATCTCATCTTCGTTGAGGCCAGCTGCCTCTACTTGTGCCACCTTGCTTGGTAGCGCTTCCCTGCTGCTGGATGCTTTGAGAGCAACGGGTTGAGGCTCGTAGACGGGTAGTGGACCATTTAGAGCATCGTCCACGTATCGAGCCTCCTTCACCATCATGCGCCCGCTCACAAATTTTTCAAGGATCTCCTCGGGCGTCATCTTGGTGTACCTGGGGTTCTCACGAATAAGATGACAAGATGGGGGTCAATTACAGTAAATGACCTTAGCATGAGTCGGACGACATCATGATCCGTCCATCTTGTGCTTCTGTAGCTTCGGATCTTGTTGACCAGGGTCTTGAGCCTGTTGTAGGTTTGTGTTGGCTCTTCCCCCCTGATCATCGTGAATCTCCCCAGCTTGCCCTCCACCAGCTCCATTTTGGTAATCATGGTGGCGTCATTTCCTTCATGAGATATCTTGAGGGTGTCCCAGATTTGCTTGGCATTGTCCAAGCCACTCACTTTATTATACTCGTCCCTGCAAAGAGATGCTAACAACACAGTGGTAGCTTGTGCATTTTTATGAATTTTCTCATTTATGAAAGCGAGATTGTCAGTACTATCAAAATGCATTCCATTTTCAACAATATCCCAAATACTAGGATGGAGGGAAAATAAATGACTACGCATTTTATGACTCCAGAAAGAGTAGTCTTCTCCATCAAAGTGTGGAGGTTTTCCAAGTGGAATTGATAGCAAATGAGCATTTGAATTGAATGGAATACGAGAGTAATCAAATGAATAGTTTTGATTAACCATTTTCTTCTTTGAAGAGTCATCTTCGTCGCCGTCTCTTGGTGAAGAAGAGGAGGCATCGCTGTCGTAGTAAATGATCTTCTTGATGCGCCTCTTCTTCTTCCGTCCTTCTTCTTGTGACTCAATCCTGAGTCAGTGGGCTTGTCGTCCCTTGGCTCGTTGAAGAGGGACTCCTTCTCCTTGTCGTTGACCACCATCCCCTTTCCCTTAGGATCCATCTCTTCGGGCGGTTAGTCCCTTAGATGAAGAGTATGGCTCTGATACCAATGGATAGCACCTAGAGGGGGGGTGAATAGGTGATCCTGTAAAATCAAACACTAAATAGCCACAGACTTGATTATTAAAGTGTTAGTTAAATCAAGTGGCTATAAAACATGTCCGTGTGAACAAAATGATCACAAGAAGCAACACACGAGACACACGATTTTTATCCCGTGGTTCGGCCAAGTAGCACTTGCCTACTTCCACGTTGTGGCGTCCCAATGGACGAGGGTTGCACTCAACCCCTTTCAAGTGATCCAATGATCAACTTGAATACCACGACTTTCTTCCTTATAGTCTTTCTCCCGTTTGCGAGGAATCTCCACAAGTTGGAGCCTCTCGCCCTTATAATAGAGATCACAAAGAAGGCACAAGAGTAAGGTTAGGAGAGCAACACACACAAGACTCAAATACGTAGCACAACCACGCACACAAGTGAAGACTCGAGCTCAAATGACAACACAGGGAGTTCGCGACTCGAATGGAGCTCAAATCTCTAACACAACGAAGCGAATATGCGGGAGCAGAGTCTGGATGCCTTAGAATACTTAGAGAATGCTTGGTTTTTTCCTCCATGCGCCTAGGGGTCCCTTTTATAGCCCCAAGGCAGCTAGGAGCCGTTGGAGACCAACTTGGAAGGCCAATCTTGCCTTTTGTCGAGTGGCGCACTGGACAGTCCGGTGTGCCACCGGACATGTCCTATAGACAGTCCGGTGCGTGATCTCCTTCCAAATTTGGCATATCTGACCGTTGCTCCTCTGGGCTGATTAGCGCACCGGACACTATCCGGTGCACACTGGACAGTCCGGTGCACCAGCTGACCGTTGGAGCAGTCCACGTGTCGCGCGAAGATTGCGCGTCTGACCGTTGGCTCACCGGACAGTCCGGTGAATTATAGCCACGTCGCCCGTTGCTTTTCCCGAGAGCGACGAGTTCACCGCGGATGACTCACCGGACAGTCCGATGATTTTTAGCCGTACACCGCCGTCGATTCCCGAGAGCAGCCATTTCACCAGAAACCAGCCTGGCGCACCGGACACTGTCCGGTGCACCACTGGACAGTCCGGTGTGCCAGACCGAGCTAAAGTTTGGTCATTGTTTCTAGCACTTACACAAACACATTAGCGTTCAAAAACAATTCACTAAGTCTAGAAACATACCTTGTCTTTGATTTTCACCTTTTGCTTGTTAACACATAAAGAGTTCAAAATATTTTTGTTGGACACTTAATCACCAAAACAAATATAGAAATGGCCCAAGGGCACATTTCCCTTTCACCAATGTCTAGTGGGCCTTGGCTGGTTATGTTGGTGTGGCCCATATGATTTTCGTCCATATTATTTTTGGATTTGCAGCCTATCACGTTTTAGCTAGCTCCATTCTGTTGGAGGCATAACTTTCATAGGCACATTTACCATTACACACATACAAACTTGAAGCCCATTTGACATGCACAAATATATAAAACCCATCACACAAACATTTTAGATCAGATCACAAGTTTCACACAACAAAAAACTTAATACAGGTTATCAGATCCCATGAACATGATAGAAGTTACCAGCCACAAATTGACAATGGTCCGGTCAAGAGCTACAAAATGCATACAGAACAATAGTGGTTTACTAGCATACACCGGTAGTTTCATGTGGTGCAGCAGCCACTACATTGCAAAAAGAATGCATGCAAAATCATAGTTCAATCGCAGCATAACAGTTCACTAAAGGCCACCAACACTGAAGGTTTAGGCATTTGGATTGACCTGACCACAATTGCTAGTTAGTAGTTGACGAAGTATGTTATTTAGATCTTGTATGGTTGTCTTTAGACTATCAATCTCATTTTCTTGTTTTATCGTGGTCTCTGCCGCCTGCATCTTGCAGGAATCCAACTCTTCACGCTGAGTATCAATTTGTTGTTTGAGTTCTCCCTTTTCTTGCCTCTCCATCTCAAGTTTAGACTAGAGATCTTGTAACTGTAAATAAAAATACCAGTTTAGAATTGAATCACAATACGGACAAATATGCAAGCAAGGCAATGAACCATGTTTTAAGATTTTAATTCAGAATTGGCAAAATAGTCCAGTAGCATAGTCTAAACAAAGATTTGATTGTATAATGTAAGCAATATAACACATATTTTCATTCAGAATTTGTGTCAATGGAAGAACATGCCCAAGTAGAATACTATTGGGGACCGTAATTAGAGGTACCCCCAATACTCCTTAACTTGGCCGAAAAACATCTTTGGAACAAACCATCAACGACTGATAAGCACGGTTCAAGTCAGGGCCTCATAGGACACGAACATGCCTCGTCCGAGCCCAGCCTCGGGCGCAGACAATAGTCCCGGGCAAATTCATGCCTCACCCGAGGGTCCCCTCTGTCATCAGGCGCACCCCCGTCTCATCCAAGGCTAAGCTCGGGCGAACTTTGTCGTGCAGCGACCCTGACCAAATCGCCTTACCAACCGACCGTATCGCATGCGCATTTAATGCAGGGATCGCCTGACACCTTGTCCTGACACGCGTGCCTCAGTCGGCAAGGTCGAAGTGACCGCAGTCACTTCGCCCCTTTACTGACCGTTCTGATAGGAAAACAACACTGTTCACCCTGCTCCGGCAACTGTGCCAGCCACCAGGGAAAGACTAACAACAGTCACGGCCCTTCCCGAGTTCGGCCTCGGGCGCAACAGGGAGCTCTGCCTCGCCCGACCCCAGGCCATGGCCTCAGCTTCGGTCTCGGAAGAAGGTCTCCGCCTCGACCGACCCCGACCTTGGCCTCAGCCTCGGCATCGGGAGAAGGACTCCGCCTCGCCCGACCTCGGCCTCGGGAGAAGGACTCCGCCTCGCTCGACCTCAGCCTCGGCCTCGGAGGAGTCGCTGCCTCGCCCAACCTCGGCCTCGGGTTGACTACGCTACAGGGGATACATCATTACCCTACCCCTAGCTAGCCACTTTAGGCTACGAAGGAACAAGACCGGTGTCCCATCTAAGTTACTCCGGTAACAGGTAATGATGGTTCCCCGCGTGCGCCCATGACGTCGGTTGCTCTCAACCCCCTACGGAAGCAAGGAAACGTCAGCAGGATCCATGCCGCACCGCCAGCTATGCTTCTACAAGACTCAAGGCACTCCTCCAACGGCCACATTAGAACATGTACATGGCTCAAGCCACCTCCCCGCCAGCCACGATAGCTCATAGCTACACCCCCATTGTACAGCTGGGCGTCTCCTTGCGTCTATAAAAGGGGATGTCTAGGGCCTTCCTAAGGGGGGACGAGAGGGGGAGAGGATGGAAAAACGCAAGTACGAACACACGGACGCACGACGCAGACGAGCAGAGGCAGGCAGAGTAGGAGAGACGCAGTAGAGGCAGACTCAGGCAGCTCTCCCCAAGGCCGAACCCTCTCTTTCTCTCTCTCTCTCGCTCTCGCTCTCCCGCAACGCTTGTAACCCCTACTACGAGCACCCCGGTGCAAGATAACATAAGCCTCATTTCCCTCTTGTGTTCCATCTTGCATCAACCCATCTGGGCAGGGACACGCAGCGACAAATTTACTGGTCGGTTGACGGTCCTCGTGGGTCCGAAACGCCGACAGTTGGCGCGCCAGGTAGGGGACTGCTGCGTGTTAACAAACACTTTCCCGTTGAGTTCCAGATGGGTAGCTTTCAGCAGCCTCTCTAGCCCGGGACGGTGCTCCGCTTTGGGAGTCTCGAGTTCATGTCCCTCGACGGCAGCTACGACATGGTGCTCCTCCCCTCGTAGCACGGCAACAACGACAGTCGTCGGCTCGCCCGGCGAAGGCGAACTCAACGACGACTTCCTTCTGCGGCGGAAGAGGAACACCCGGGTTTGCCCCGCTACCCTCCTCGCCGGAGGAGGAGGAGACGGGGCAACCGTGGCCAGGCAGGAGGCGACACCTTATCGGCTGTCAAACCAGAGCGAGTCGACGACGCCGACACCCCTGCGGGGGACATGTCGGGTGTTGTCCTCGCACCTGAGACAACGGCGGGTGTCGCTTCCCAGCAACGTGCCAACCCCAAGCGGGCTGATGACGCCAGCACCCACACAGAGGACTTGTTGGGCGTTAGCCTCGTACCTGAGATAACGGTGCAGTCCGTCCCCGGTGCGACTTCACCACCGTCCATCAACCAAGAGGTACCATCCGTTTTCACCCTGTTCCCTTTAGATTCAGCTTCGATCCACCAAGCGACCCCGCTTTGGTGAGTGCTTTCGCTAGGGCATATCCTGACCTTCCGGGGTACCATATGTGGTCAACTTGGGACCGACTGACGGCTGTCTCAACCTCCGGACCCACGGGTTCCGAGGAAGAGGACGACCCCGACGTCAGTTGGGATTTCTCCGGACTCTATGATCCCAATGCCATGCGTGACTTCATGTCCGCATGTGACCACTGCCTCTCCGGCCGCTCTGATGATGGCCACAACCTTGACGACGAGGGTTGCGACCCAACTCGAGAGTGCTACCACATCAATCAGGAGGATCACGACGGAGAAAACCACCTTGGCATGCCAGGAAGTGAAGGCGCCCTTGCACCTGCGTCTCGCGTTGAGATCCCGCGGGAGCTAGCTGTAGTCCAAGTCCCTGTGGGGGTTAGGACACACAGCTTGAGCAACTCCACGAGATGCAGGTCAAGCTCGATGAAGAAGCAGGGCGGCTTGTACAGCTCCAACAAAACATCGAGCAGGAGTGGGCAGGCCGGGCACTCGCCGGAGGAGCGCGTCATCGGGCCCGGGACGTCCAACGCCGTATCATTGACGATGCTAGGGTAGGGCTGCCCCCGGCCCTCAGCAGGGCCGGCCAGAACCTAGCTGTAGCGGTGGTGCTACTTCGAACAATGCCGGAGCCATCCACCACCGAGGGGCGACGTATCCAGGGTGAGCTCAAGGGCCTCCTGGAAGACACCGCTGTCCGACAAGCCGAGAGCTCTGCCTCCCGGAGGCGAGGAGACCCCTCGGAGCATCGCGCAACGCCCTCCCGACGCATGCGGGAGGCCTCGGTCCACACCGCGCGCACAAGGGACGGGACGCTTGCAGCCCTGGATCGCCTCGGCGACGAGCAGCACCACCGCGACCGTCGAGCCCGACTCGGGGAAAGGGTGCGCCGAGGCTACCACCCCAGGCGCGGGGGACACTACGATAGTGAGGAGGATCGGAGTCCCTCACCCGAGCCACCAGGTCCGCGAGTCTTCAGCCGGGCCATACGACGAGCGTCGTTCCTGGCCCGGTTCTGAGCCCCGACTACCATCACCAAGTACTCGGGAGAGACAAGGCCAGAGTTGTGGCTTGCGGATTACCGGCTGGCATGCCAATTGGGAGGGACGGACGACGACAACCTCATCATCCGCAACCTCCCCCTTTTCCTCTCCGACGCTGCCCGGGCCTGGCTGGAGCATCTGCCTCCTGCGCAGATCTCCGGCTGGGATGACTTGGTCAAGGTTTTCGCTGGAAATTTCCAGGGTACGTACGTGCGCCCTGGGAACTCATGGGATCTCCGAAGCTGCCGCCAGCAGCCAGGGGAATCCCTGTGAGAGTACATCCGACGATTTTCAAAGCAACGCACCGAGTTGCCCAACATCACCGACTCGGATGTCATCGGGGCTTTCCTCGCCGGCACCACTTGCCGAGACCTGGTGAGCAAACTAGGATGCAAGACTCCCACCAAGGCGAGCGATTTGATGGACATCGCCACCAAGTTCGCCTCTGGTCAGGAGGCAGTCAAAGCCATCTTCCGGAAGGACAAGCAGCCTCAGGGAGGGTAGAGGGAAGACGCCCCCGAGGCGTCCGCCCAGCGTGGCACGAAGAAGAAGACCAGGAAGAAGGCACAAGCGAAGCGCAACGCCGTCGACGTGGATCTCGTCGCTGCTGCCGAGCACAGGAACCCTCAGAAGCCTCTTGGAGGAGCCAACGCGTTCGACAAGATGCTCAAGGAGTCGTGCCCCTATCACAGGGGTCCCGTCAAGCACACCCTTGAAGAGTGCGACATGCTCTGGTGCTACTTCAACAAGGTTGCGCCCTCGGTAGAAGGTGGCAAAGACCAAGGCAACAACAAGAAGGGGGGCGACAAGGAAGAGGAGTTCCCAGAGGTCCACAACTGCTTCATGATCTACGGCGGACAGGCGGCGAACGCCTCGGCTCGACACCGCAAGCAGGAGCGCCGGGAGGTCTGCTCGGTGAAGGTAGCGGCGCCGGTCTACCTAGACTGGTCCGACAAGCCTATCACCTTCGACCAAGGCGACCACCCCGACTACGTGCCGAGCCCAGGAAGGTACCCGCTCATCGTCGACCCGATCATCGGCAATGTTAGGCTCTCCAAGGTCCTCATGGACGGAGGCAGCAGCCTTAACATCATCTACGCCGAGACCCTGGAGCTCTTGGGGGTTGATCGGTCCGAGATCTGGGATTGTGCAGCACCCTTCCACGGGATCGCACCCGGTAAGCGTATCCTGCCCCTCGGACAGGTTGACTTACCCGTCTGCTTCGGAACTCCCTCCAACCTCTAAAAGGAAACCCTCACCTTCGAGGTAGTTGGGTTCCGAGGGACCTATCACGCGGTGCTGGGAAGACCGTGCTATGCCAAGTTCATGGCCATCCCTAACTACACTTACCTCAAGCTCAAGATGCCTGGCCCCAAGGGAGTCATCACCGTCGGACCCACGTACCGCCACGCTTACGAGTGCGACGTGGAATGCGTGGAGTACGCCGAAGCCTTCGCCAGGTCCGAAGCCCTCATCGCCGACCTGGATTGCCTCTCCAAGGAGGCGCCCGATGCGAAGCGGCGCGCCGGCAACTTCGAACCGGCCGAGGCAGTTAAGTCTGTCCCTCTCGACCCTAGCAACGACGCCAGCAAGAAAGTCAGGATCGGCTCCGAGCTCGACCCCAAATAGGAAGCAGCGCTCGTCGACTTTCTCCGCGCAAACGCCGAAATTTTCGCGTGGAGTCCCTCGGACATGCCCGGCATACCGAGGGATGTCGCCGAGCACTCACTGGACATCCGAGCCGGTGCCCAACCCGTGAAGCAGTCCTTGTGCCGTTTTGATGAAGAAAAGCGCAGGGCCATAGGCGAGGAGGTCCACAAGCTGATGGCTGCAGGGTTCATCAAAGAGGTATTCCATCCCAAATGGTTAGCTAACCCTGTGCTTGTAAAGAAAAAAACTGGGAAATGGAGGATGTGCGTAGACTACACTGGTTTAAACAAAGCATGTCCAAAGGTTCCCTACCCTCTGCCTCGCATCGATCAAATTGTGGACTCCACTGCTAGGTGCAAAACCCTGTCTTTCCTCGATGCCTATTCAGGCTATCACCAAATCAAGATGAAAGAATCCGAGCAGCTCGTGACTTCTTTCATCACACCCTTTGGCATGTATTGTTATACTACAATGCCATTTGGTTTGAGGAATGCAGGTGCCACCTACCAAAGGTGCATGAACCATGTGTTCGGAGAACACATCGACAGAACGGTCGAGGCTTATGTCGATGACATCGTTGTCAAGACAAGGAAAGCCTCCGACCTCCTCTCCAACCTCGAAGTAACTTTCGGGTGCCTGCGTGCAAAGGGCGTAAAACTCAATCTCGAGAAGTGTGTCTTCAGAGTCCCCGAGGCATGCTCCTGGGGTTCATCGTCTCCGAACGAGGCATCGAGGCCAACCCGGAGAAAATTGCGGCCATCACCAACATGGGGCCCATCAAAGATTTAAAAGGAGTACAAAGGGTCATGGGATGCCTTGTGGCTCTAAGCCGCTTCATCTCGTGCCTCGGCGAAAAAGGATTGCCCTTGTACCGCCTCTTAAGGAAGGCCGAGCGCTTCACTTGGACCCCTGAGGCCGAAGAAGCCCTCGACAACTTAAAGGCACTTCTTACTAATGCACCCATCTTGGTGCCCCCTGCTGCGGGAGAAGCCCTCTTGATTTACGTTGCCGCAACCACTCAGGTGGTCAGCGCCACGATCGTAGTCGAGAGACGAGAAGAGGGGCATGCACTGCTCATCCAGAGGTCGGTCTACTTCATCAGCGAGGTGCTATCCGAGACCAAGATCCGCTACCCACAGATCCAGAAGCTACTGTACGTAGTAATTCTGACACGGCAAAAGTTGCGACACTACTTCGAGTCTCATCCGGTGACTGGGGTGTCATCCTTCCCCCTAGGAGAGATCATCCAGTGTCGAGAGGCCTCGGGTAGGATAGCAAAATGGGCAGTGGAACTCATGGGCGAAACACTTTCATTCGCTCCTTGGAAGGCCATAAAATCTCAAGTCTTGGTAGACTTCTTGGCTGAATGGGTCGACACCCAATTGCTGACAGCTCTAATACAGCCCAAACTTTGGACCATGTACTTCGACGGGTCGTTAATGAAAACCGGAGCGGGCGGGCTTGCTCTTCATCTCACCCCTCGGAGAACATGTGCGTTACATGCTGCGCCTCCATTTTCCGGCGTCAAACAACGTGGCCGAGTACGAAGCCTTGGTTAATGGACTGCGCATCGCCATCGAGCTAGGGGTTCGGCGCCTCGACGCTCGTGGCGACTCACAGCTCGTTATTGACCAGGTCATGAAGAACTCTCACTGCCGCGACCAAAAAATAGAGGCCTACTGCGACGAAGTTTGGCGCTTGGAAGACAAGTTCTATGGGCTGGAGCTCAACCATGTTGCTCGATGGTACAATGAGACCGCGGATGAGCTGGCAAAAATAGCCTCGGGGCGAACGACGGTTCCCCCGGACGTCTTCTCCAGGGACATATATCAACCATCCGTCAAACTCGACGACGCGCCCGAACCGGAGGAGCCCTCGGCCCAGCCCGAGGTACCCTCGGCCGTCGAGGGTGAGGCCCTGCGTGTCGAGGTGGAGCGGAATGGGGTCACGCCGGTCCCAAACTGGTAGACCCCGTACTTGGAATATCTCCTCCGAGGAGAGCTACCCCTCGACAAGGCCGAAGCTCGACGACTAGCTCGGCGCGCCAAGTCGTTCGTTTTGTTGGGTGATGAAAAGGAGCTGTATCACCGCAGCCCCTCAGGCATTCTCCAACGATGCATATCCATTGCCCAAGGACAAGAGATGTTACAAGAAATACACTCGGGGGCTTGCGGTCACCATGCAGCACCTCGAGCCCTCGTGGGAAACGCTTTCCGACAAGGGTTCTACTAGCCAACCGTGGTGGCCGACGCCACAAGGATTGTACGCTCCTGCCGAGGGTGTCAATTCTACGCGAGACAGACGCACATGCCCTCTCAAGCCCTGTAGACAATACCTATCACTTGGTCGTTTGCTGTGTGGGTCTGGACCTCGTCGGTCCCTTGCAGAAGGCACCCGCGGGCTTCACGCACCTGCTGGTCGCCATCGACAAATTCTCCAAGTGGATCAAAGTCCGACCCTTAACCAGCATCGGGTCCGAGTAGGCGGTAGCGTTCTTCGCAAATATCATCCATCGCTTTGGGGTCCCAAACTCAATCATCACCGACAATGGCACGCAGTTCACTGGGAAAAAGTTCCTGGACTTCTGCGAGGACCACCACATCTGTGTGAACTGGGCCGCCGTAGCTCACCCAATGACGAATGGGCAAGTGGAGTGTGCCAATGGTATTATTTTGCAGGGACTAAAACCGAGGATCTACAACGACCTCAACAAGTTTGGCAAGCAGTGGATAAAAGAACTACCCTCGGTGGTTTGTAGTCTGAGGACGACGCCGAGCCAGGCCACGGGCTTCTCGCCGTTTTTCCTAGTCTATGGGGCCGAGGCCATCTTACCCATGGACATAGAATACGGTTCCCCGAGGACAAAGGCTTACGACGACCAAAGCAACCAAACCAACCGAGAGGATTCATTGGACCGGCAGGAAGAGGCTCGGGACGTAGCCTTGCTACACTCAGCGTGGTATCAGCAGTCCCTGCGACGTTACCACGCCCGAAGGATTCGGCCTCGAGACTTCCAAGTGGGAGACTTGGTACTTCGGCTGCGACAAGACGCCCGAGGGCGCCACAAGCTTACTCCTCCCTGGGAAGGGCCATTCATCATCGCCAAGATTTTGAAGCCGGGACATACAAGCTGGCCAACGATCAAGGCAAGGTCTACAGCAACGCTTGGAACATCAAACAACTACGTTGCTTTTATCCTTAAAATGTTTCAAGTCGTTCATGTATCTCGCTTTTATTTACATGCATATATAAAGTCTAACCATCAAGGAAGGATTAGCCTTGCCTCGGCAAAGCCTGACCCTCCCTCGGGGGCTAGAAGGGGGGAACCCCCTCTGCGTCAAAATTTTCCTCGGAAAAGTTTTCTACTGAAACGTCTTTCGTGCCTTTCGACTATGTCAATAGCGGAGTCCCAAAAACGAGCGACTGAGACCTTGAACGGCAAGGCCGACCGAGCCGAGGGACTCCTACGCCTCCGGGATACGGATACCTCACTCGTCACCTTCCAGGAAAGGCGGCTCACGCTCGGATAAGCGATTCTGCTACCGAACAAGTCCTAACGCTCAGGTAGAAAGTGACTTTCATACCATTTCGACTATACCGGTAACAGAACCCTTAAAACGAGCGAGAGAGACCTTGAACGGCAAGGCCTACCGAGCCGAGGGACTCCTACGCCTCTGAGATACGGATGCCTCACTCGTCACATTCCACGAAGGGTAGCTCACGCTCGGATAAGTGACTCTGCTACCGAATAAGTCCTAATGCTCGAAACAAGAGGAAAGGAAACACAACTTTATAATTCGACAATAAAAATGTTTAGGCCTCAGCGGCCGCAAAAAACATACGCATACTCAGAACAAACTGTTCCTGCAGGCTCAGACATCGGTAGGGGGAGGAATAGCACCCTCGGCATCGTTTCCACCCTCGGCAGGATCTGGCCCAGCCTCAGACGGTGACACGGGTGGAAGGACCTCCACCTCGAAGGAGGAAGCCAGCACCGCGCTTGGGCCCTCAACAGCCGCGTCAAGCCTCTGGACCTTGGCTAAGGTAGCCTCGTCTTCGTCGGGTAAGCAGTACCCCTCGCTGACCCGCTCCAGATCCACGTCGTAGTGGGAGGCGAGCACGGCGAAGGCCCGCCTAACGCCGTGGTGCAGCGCCCCACGGAGTCTGCTGCGCACATGGCCGCCCAAGGCCCGCAGGTGACTCTAGGGGGAGCTACCTGAGGGGACGTCGTCGAGGCCAAAGGCCCAGAAGAAAGCCGAGATAGCCTCGGACAGGGCCACGCGGTCGGCCTCCTTCTGCTCAGCCGCCTCGGCAAGCGCCTTATAGTTCTTGACGGACTCGCTAAGAGCCATCTCGAACCCTGCAGACAGCCGAACAATGTTCTTCAGACACGAAGTGAAGGACGAAGCAGAAACAAAGTCACAAAGCAGGCGAAACAACCTTCGGCCCGGACATGCTGCTGCGAGGCCTTAGCTTGGGCAGACCAAGCAGACCCGACGGCCACGGCCAGACCCTCCGCAAGGGTCCCGGCCCGGGCGGTCGCCTCGGAGTCTAGAAGGGGGGAACCCCCTCTGCGTCAAAATTGTCCTCGGAAAAGTTTTCCACCAAAACTACTTTCATGCCTTTCGACTGTGTTGATAACGGAATCCTAATGACGAGCGAGAGAGACCTTGAACAGCAAGGCCGACCGAGCCGAGGGACTCCTACGCCTCTGGGATACGGATACCTCACTCATCACCTTCCGCAAAAGGTAGCTCACGCTCGGATAAGTGATTCTGCTACCGACGAACAAGTCCTAATGCTCGAAACAAGAGGAAAGAAGCACGACTTTATACCCAAATGTTTAGGCCTCAGCAGCCACAAAGAACAAACACACGTACTTGGGATAACTATGCTACGTAGATGTCGGCAGCACCCTCGGTGGCTTTCCCGACCTACAACAGATATCTCTATACTTGGAGCAATTACATTTTGCTCTTACATTCCCTTACAAACGGGACCCAGCTCCATTCCCGCGGGAATGAACAACCTCCACACCAGAAGGCCTGCGGGATAACAAACCCCAGGTGGCTCGCCGGCGACCACTGCACCACCGGCGCGACAACAACCTCCGCCTCGGGCGGCCAGACAGCAGCAGCAATGGCCTCAGGGCGAACGCTACTGTCAAAAGGCCCTCGTCCCTGTTCCCCGTCCGAGGGGTGAGGACAAGCCATTAAAGCCAAAAGGCTGGAGGTCCAGGTCCAGGTGGCACCGATGGTCTCATCGACAGAGGCAACCGCTGTGGTGGGAAGTCTCACCAGCGGCGGCCACCACTTCAGCACCAGCGGCAGCAGCCACCTGCGCACGGCACGACCGTCGCCCGGGTGGAGGGCGGACAGCTACACCCTAACCAGGCAGCAGCAGTTCGTCTTCCCCCGTATAGCTGGAGGACGTCTCCCCCGCAGGACTGGAGGATGCCCTTCTCCCCCGAAAGCTGGAAGAAGAAGCAGGTCACCGGCCCACGTGGGAGGCAGGACCTAACTCGGTGCGCCCTCCTCCCTAGCCCGGATGATGAACATCCTTGAAGCTGAGGGCAAGGGAGAGGCCACGGCTCGGCCCGCTCTTCCCCACCTCGAGGCCTGCAGTCATCATCCTGGGTGACCGTCGGCGAGGGACTGCAGTCGGGCTGCGTGATGAAAATCCTTAAAGCCGAGCGATGACTGGAGAGCGCCAACCCCCACGGGGTCACGCTCCTCCAACAACAGAAAGAAGAAGGCGACACAAGTGCACCCCATATGGGGGCTCGGAAGGGGGAAAGACGCGATGAATGCGAGGAGTGTGAAGGCATGGCTACCGCCCAGAGGGTCGATACCTTTTTAAAGGCAGATCTCCTCACTCGCACCCCCAAGCGTCATGGGCAAAGTCTCCACCGACGTGCTCCAGGGTTCCCACCCCACGACACGGGGGCTAGGTCCCACACGTCATGCGAGCTGACCCGAAACACGAAGAAGGCAAACCGCCGCACGCAAAGCACGTAACCGCCCCGCGGTTATAAGCATTCCCTCATCCTCGCCGAAACCAGCGGTCGAAAGGGCGGACCGCCACGCAAGAAGCATGCAACCACACTACGGTTGTGCACCCTTTCAGCTTCGTCACATCCAGCGGTCCAGCATGGAGGCCCGGTCCCACATGTCATGTAACCGGCGCGCCGGTCACTACGTGCAAGGAAACCGCACCGCCACTTGCGCCAATGTTGTGCCTTCTCGATTGCAGAACCAGTGCAGCGACTCAAGGCAGCCCTGCGTGTGACCCAACAGTGCCCATTGAGTGCGACGATCACGGGTCACTCAGCCATGGAGATAGGCGCGACAGTCGATATGATCAGAGGCGGGCCGATAGTAATTGCAGCAACAGGCGTGCGGAAGCAGCGGTCCAATCACCTACAGGTTCGCATCCTCTCCCAAAACGGCAGGGGAGCCCTCTCGTGCAGCATAAAAAACGACACACCCGTGTTCCGTTCCTCGAACGACTCACGCACGTGCAACAGACGCCCCGCGAATCGCCCGTCCCGTCGCATTAACTCCTCGGCAGGGCAAGCGACACCTCCGGCAGGCGAAGAGGGCGCCGTTTCACCTCCGTCATGATGACCGCGTCAAAAAAGGTGCGCCACATTATTTAAATTTATACCCTTTTCCTTTTTCCTCTCTCTCTCTCTTGCCACAGGGACCGGGAAAGGGGATATTGTGAAAAGGATCCTTCTCGGCGAAGGAAACGGGCCCCGAGCCCTCCTACTGATCAGGGGTTCGAAGGTTGCGCCCTCCGGGGTTCAGCAACCGCCCCAGAGCACTCGGGCTCCGAGCCCTTTACTGATCAGGGGTTCGAAGGCTGGCCCCTCGGAAGGGTTCGACAGCCGCCCCAGAGCACGCAGAGTCAGGGATGACCCTAGGTACATCTGTTACATGGCCGAGGCTTGGGCTACGCTCCCGAGGTACCCTAGGACATTTCCGAGACCAGCGGGAACGATTTGTAATGGAATCCCACCGGAGGGAGGCACCGAGCCCTTGGACCCTATCGAATGGGTCCGGGTCCAGCAAATCACCTGCAGGTACTTTTGGAGCGCGCCTCTGGGCCACTAGCCGACCCTTATCGAACAGGGCTCGGGCGTCCACTCGGATCACCCGCTAGCAACTCACTGGAAACACCATGTGTTCGGTGCCCTCCGAGGGTAACATGGCGCTTCCCCCCTCCTCCTCGTGGAGAGACGACGAAGGGGCGTACAATAAAAGTCGAGACAGTCCTTGGTCGTCCTCTCGCTCCGTGCAGAGGCTCGAGGGCTGCTCTCGCGCCAGGCTACGGCCAAACTGTTGACCACGTCAACAAACTAGCTCAAAAACTCGGAGCCTGACCGTGCACCCAGGCTGCAGCCAGGTCGCATGAGGGAACAACAAGGCTGACCGAGGCATCACAAAAAGGATTAAGACCTCAGAGGAGTCAAACCACTCCTCCGAGGCCTCGGGGGCTACACCCGGCGGGTGTGCTCGCGCGCACCCACCGGAACAAAATATAACCGAGAAGGGCCGGTCCCCTTGCAAAAAATCCGGCAGAACCTCTAAGCGAGTACCTACACTCCCTTCGAGGCTCGGGGGCTACTGTCGAGGACCGTAATTAGGGGTACCCCCAATACTCCTTAACCTGGCCGAAAAACAACTTCGGAACAAACCATCAACGATTGATAAGCATGGTTCAAGTCAGGGCCTCGTAGTACACGACCTCGCCTCGTCCGAGCCCAGCCTCGAGCGCAGACAATAGTCCCGGGCAAATTCATGCCTCGCCCAAGGGTCCCCTCTGTCATCAGGCGCACCCCCGTCTCATCCAAGGCTAAGCTCAGGCGAACTTTGTCACGCAGCGACCCTGACCGAATCGCCTTACCAACCGACCGTATCGCATGCGCATTTAATGCGGGGATCGCCTGACACCTTGTCCTGACACGCGTGCCTCAGTCGGCAAGGTCGAAGTGACCGCAGTCACTTCGCCCCTTTACTAACCGTTCTGATAGGAAAACAGCATTGTTCACCCTGCTCCAGCAACTGTGCCAGCCACCAGGGAAAGACTAACAATAGTCACGGCCCTTCCCGAGTTTGGCCTCGGGCGCAACAGGGAGCTCCGCCTCGCCCGACCCCAGGCCTCGGCCTCAGCTTCGGTCTCGGGAGAAGGTCTCCTCCTCGACCGACCCCGACCTCGGCCTCAGCCTCGACCTCGGGAGAAGGACTCCGCCTCGCCCGACCTCGGCCTCAGGAGAAGGACTCTGCCTCGCCCGACCTCAGCCTTGGCCTCGGAGGAGTCGCCGCCTCGCCCGACCTCGGCCTTGGGCCGACTACGCTACAGGGGATACATCATTACCCTACCCCTAGCTAGCCGCTTCAGGCTACGAAGGAACAAGACCGGTGTCCCATCTAAGTTACTCCGGTAACAGGTAATGATGGTTCCCCGCGTGTGCCCATGACGTCGGTTGCTCTCAACTCCCTACGGAAGCAAGGAAACGTCAGCAGGATTCATGCCGCACCGCCAGCTATGCTTCTATAGGACTCAAGGCACTCCTCCAACGGCCACGTTAGAACATGTACAGGGCTCAAGGCACCTCTCCGCCAGCCACGATAGCTCATAGCTACACCCCCATTGTACAGCTGGGCGTCTCCTTGCGTCTATAAAAGGGGATGTACAGGGCCTTCCTAAGGGGGGGACGGGAGGGGGAGAGGATGGAAAAAACGCACGTACGAACACACGAACGCACGACACAAACAAGTAGAGGCAGGCAGAGTAGGAGAGACGCGGTAGAGGCAGACTCAGGCAGCTCTCCCCAAGGTCGAACCCTCTCTTTCTCTCTCTCTCGCTCTCGCTCTCCCGCAACGCTTGTAACCCCTACTACGAGCACCCCGATGCAAGATAACATAAGCCTCATTTCCCTCTTGTGTTCCATCTTGCATCAACCCATCTGGGTTGGGACACGTTGCGACAAATTTACTGGTCGGTTGACGGTCCTCGCGGGTCCAAAATGCCGACAAATACATAGCATGAGCATCTGCCATAGAGGTCTAAACAGACTAGTATCTAGTGTGCAGGGACCAGAAGCACTTTTACCTGTGTGGAGACTTCAGAACTTGATCTTTCCTTTGATCTTTCCTTGGAGGATAACTTGATACCAACATTTAAAAAAATGTTTTTATGGTACAACTTGAGAAAGAGCATATGTAGGAGACTTTGGTAGGTTCCCTTCTTCCATAGGTTCAGCCATGTGTGATTCCATATTATCTTATCAATATAACAATTATAAGTCAAAATGAACTTTTGTATGATATATGAATATTTCAAGTAAATCTTACATACAAAAGTCAAAAAGTGGGATCAAGTACATACTATTGCTTTCTTTATTAACTACTCTATATTTTTAACAATGTTTTATTAACTACTCTATATTTTTAACCATATATTTAAACTCTAAAATGCCACTGATGTTCAACAAATACCAATCTCTAAAATGTACCCATACTCTAAAATATACTAAAGTTACATCTAAAGCAATAGCAGGTCACTGAGATTATAATTGTACCGACTCGCCACTGGCTTAAGTGGGGACCGCTGTCGTGCTCGCGTTTCGTCGGTCTCGAAGAGCAGACGCTTAGCTCCTCCTACCTCCCGCACGACCAGCCAACATGATTTCAACCTGTGGTCCGTGAAGGCGTGAAGCCGTGAACGCATTGCGGCTAGTGTACAATGTAGTGGAGAATGGGCCTTTTCGGTGCCTGTTAATGGGTCTTTTCGTGTTTTCCTAAACGGGTCAGGCTCGTGCCCGTCCATGGGCCATTGCCTCAGCTCAAGCACAGTAGCTCGAAATATATTCATGTCGTGTCGTGTTTTTTTCGTGCCTCGTGCCGGCCCGTCAGGCCCAACCCAAATGTACATCTCTACTGACGAGCACGCTGTAGTCCAGCGCGCCTGGTAGCGTCCCCGCGTCCGACGAATCATTTACTGGGAGATCACGATGGCTGTCGAAGCCGGGGGCTAAGATGACATAGGAGCAACCATCACAGACAACCGCGAGGCGAAACGGTATCGGATGAGAGAGAGGTATCGCGGGGGAGATTGATGATCCCAATAATATTGTTCATTATATTTGAGTGGGTAAGACTGAGGTGGTTATCCGGCGATCTGAACCGTTGTTTTTAATGGGTGTATTAAGTTTAGGTGTAATTTATTTGGTGGATTTGGTGAAAGTTATGTGCGCGGAAGTGATTTGGTTAGATGTGTTTTGTAAAATTTAAACCGGTAGAAATATAGAAGAAGAGAAACAAGCCGACAGCCGGCCTGCGCAGGCCGGGGCTGCTGCTTTTACATGTAGCCGCACCGTAATTCTTGTCGCCAGAAACACAGAACAAGATGGTCACTAGTACGCTACGAGTCTACGACGACAAAAGTGACTAGAGCACAATGCAATGTGCTGCACACGCATCGACCACTAGCTATATATCTCCGGGAAACCGATCTTTCCTGACATAGCACGTCTTGAAGGCTTGAAGCATTGATCGATCGGAACAAAGGAAAACCATGGAAGAGGCAGGGAGAAAAGAGGGATCGAGACGTGTATATAGGAAAGAAAAGAGAGACATGATGAGCAAATAAAGAAGGCGCTTGCCGCATGCAGCAGCAGGCAGGAGTAAAGGAGACGAAGAAGGGCAAGGAATAAAAGAACGGGACTCCTATCCATTCACATGGATCGCAGCGGACGTGGAGCATGGCCGCTGGCTTTGCCCTTTGCTTACGTGAGACACCTGCGCGGGCCCACACCAGGCATGCGGCATACGTGCGATACAGGGCTCGTATGCCGTTGGGTGTGCCTGTGGTGTGGACGTGTAGTGGTGGTGGGGGTCGGGGCCCGCGGGCTCACGCACGCCGGTGTTCCGGAACCGACGTGTGGTGGTGGGGGGCAGGCGGGCAGCAGTTTGGTTGGCGTTGGTGCACCGCGCGCCCGCCTGGCCTCCGTGCCGTGGACAAATGCCATTCGGTGTCGCCCGGGTTCGGTGCTTTCCATTCCAGGCCTTGGCCGGCTCATGTACATTTATTACTTATCCGTATCATCCTACTCAGTCCCCTCTTCCGTTGGGTTGCCTACCGCTTTATCTCTCTCTTTTTAGTACAGTAATTAGCAATAAGAACAATGGAAAGTCCGGTTATAATATGCTTATATCATCATATTCGACCCCGAATATTTCCGTCAGATGATGGACGCGGGCGGGCCAAGAAAAATTCGCCGGCCATCAGGCTAGCTAGCTAGGGCCTAGGATTAAACATTGCCATAATATTCCAAACGAATCTAATTTCATGACATATTCCAATGTCGCTACCCCCTCTCAAAATATTAGAAGTTTTATCTCTTAATTTTTATGTCTTAATTTCTATGTCTATGTTCAAATGGATAATGATAAATCTAGACACATATATAAAGCAAATACATTAATTATTGTACTCCCGCCGTTCCAAAATTATAATGAATGTAGATATACATGTATACTACATTCATATGTTACTTAATGAAGTAAAACGAATTATATTTTAGAACAGAGGGAGCATGAATCAACTAAAAAAAAAGGTAAAAACACATTTTATTTTAGGGCTGAGGAAGTACACTACATAGAGAGCGTGTTTTAAATTCAACTGCCTCTCTACCAGTCCGATTGTGCTGCCGGAAATCCGGCTCCGGCTGATGATCGAGAGGATCCTCTGCAGGTCCACGTGGGGCTCAAGTTTTAATTTGTGACAGTGACAAACAAACAAACAAACAGAAACTATCGGCAAGTTAATGGTGTTTTATCTATAATCCAAATTTTCCTCGGCGTCGAGGTTGTCCATGGAGGAGCCGGTACGCTGGACAATACGGAGGGCGGCAGTCCACTAGCGAGGCAACAGTGCTGGAACACAAGACTCGACTACTCGAGGGGCTGGGGAATGATCACCTGCGTTGGGGCTAGGGAGCGAACACCTGGGATGGCGCTGGGGAGCGGCGGCGGTGTGGACTCCCAGGCAGCGGCGTCGGATGCTCTCCTGGAGGCGGCGGGAGTTTTCCAGGAGGCGGCGGTGTGGACTCCCAGGCAGGCGGCGTCGGATACTTGTGCGAGGCGGTAGGGTAGGATGGACTTTGAGATACCGACGGGTGAAAAAGAGGATGGCAGATTAACGTAATTTCAATTCACATAACCATGAGTAGTGGGTCTTTTACTAAAAATAATCTGAAATAAGCTACTCTTGAAGAGATTATGAGATTATAATAATGTGGGCTTTAGATTATATAATCTGGACCTATAATCTAGGTGTTTATTTACCCACCAGATTATTTGCGCTGGATTATATAATCTGGCCAGATTATAATCTGAAACAAACAGGGTCTTACAAACACATAAACATATGGTTGCTGGTTCTACCGGGCTGCCGGCAACGCTACAATGTCGTTGTCCCACACGATGGTACAATATAATGAATGGGAACGTTATCCGGATGCCTTTCCTTGCTTTGCCGTAATCTATAGCCAAAATTAAATTTGTTTAGACCAAACTTTTGCCGCCCTAGCTTGTGGTTTTTTTTCTTAAAAAAAAGTGTTGCAGTTAGTGGGATCCTCCCCCTTTTCCCTTCTCCGATCATAAAAGCCTTCTCTCTGCCCCGCACTCATCCTCTTTTGCGTACGGCGTCGGCTTAGCCAAAACCATAGAGAGAGATTGCGGTTGCTTATGGTACAAGGATGCATGTAGACATAGTAATAGTACAGTGTGTGTGTCTCTCTCTCATTATCTAAAGTCTTAAAATGTGACCCGGTTTCGACGCCTCCCCGCACTTCGCGGGCTCCTGACCGCGCGCGTGCCGACGCGTGTGCGCTGGCCGGACCCGAGCTTTTCATTTGATTCAGCAGAACCGTTCGCGTTGACATCCGCTCTCTTCCCCTCTTCGACTCACGGCCCACCCACTGCACGCGCAAGCGAGAGGGCGGCTCCGCCTCCGTCCCATGGATGGCCGCCGGCGCCACCTCATGGTGTTCACGGCCGCGGTCACTGCTAGGTGGTGGTCCCGGCGTGCTAGATCTCACGCCTCCAGGGCAGGCTCCCTCGCATGGGTCGTCGTTTCCTCATGGTGTTCACGGCCGCGCTCATCGCTCGCAGCGCGGAGGCGTCGATCTGCATCTATGATCGGGAGCCCTTCTGCGAGGTGGACAATGCCTCCTCCTCTCTGGCCAATACTTCTCTGCCAGTCGCCTGCTCCCGAGGGGAGGGGCGCTGGGATACGGGCCCGCAGATGGCGTCGGCTGTGCAGGCGGCCATGTTCGACGAAGCCTCCTCAGATCCGTGCTCATCGCCACCAGGGTGATAGCCTTTGTATCTCGATCCTGCTCAGCATCTCAGTGGTCGTGCGGTGCCAGCTGGTTCGGTCGGGGCAGCAGGCGCTCCTGGCACCCGCCTATCCCCGAGGGCGTGACCAAAGGGAGTCCACGATGAGGAAGCGACAGGGCCGAAATCAGACATGAATGCCATTGGAGGGTTAGTACTAAATTCTTGTTGATATTTATAGTTTTCTCTATTTACATAGGTACAATAAGCCGGCGAAGTTTCGTGGTGGAATCAGCGGGGTGCCCATCGGCCGGCGAGGCCCCGGCTGCCCGGCCGGCCAGCCAGTCGGAGTCGGGCCGGGTGGTCTCCGTCGCAGGGTACGTTTCCCTATCTGAATCTCTCTGTCTGTCTTCTTCTCTGAGACGCAGGAAACCATTTCGTCGAGATAATTTTAGAGCTTTTTTTGTTTTGTTTTGCCCCAACCGTCAATCTTTGTGCAGAGTGGTGTGATACGTAATGCTCGAGTAGAGTTGTTGAGACGTACCTGGGATGTTGGGGGTAATTTCTTGAGATTTAGAACTAGGAGGAAACTGAAAGTCGCCAACTTGCCTATGAAGTTTGAGTTCCCAGGTTGCCTATAAATTACATATTTACATCAATTAGGTGGCTCCATTTTATTTTGTAGGAATACCAGAGATTTTCCTTCGGAGCATCCAATCGGCTCAGCTGAGCAAAACCTGCTATTCGAATTCCTACTGAAAACTAACTAGATAACCCTTTTGGATTGTTGGTGTTCTTAAACAAAACGAAGATGAAAGATAGTAGTACATTGCAGCTGGGTGGCAAGTGCTGGATAAACCCATGAATTGGCCTCGTTGAATTCCTTAAATTCTCAACAAAATGTTATAGGATTCTACAGAAGCACATAGGTGATAGGTCGAATTTCGTTCATGTCTCCTTAAACAAAAGGGCAAATATTTTTCATTACGTTGTGCGCTATGCTAACTGAAATGTTCAGGTCTTGTAGGAAACTAATAGCAAATACAGTACCCTCTGCACATGACAGATGGAAGTTAGATGAATCAACATTTACCTCGTCTTGAAAGTAACGACACTGATTTTTTTTCTATCAGGCTATCAACTTTAGATCTTGAACATGGGACCCAAATCACTGGCCTGGAGCACAATATGAAGAAAACTAGCTTATGATTGCAGATCTCACCCATGGGTTCAATGAGTCAAAAAAATCAAAATTTTCACGGAAGATGAGATCGCAAGTATTACTAGCAATTATAGCACTCTTATTGATCTTCTCAGCTTTGAACATTATTAATGTTTATACTATTGAATGATTGGCATACTGATAAAATTCGATGTTAAACTTGAAGGTCGATGATGAGGTATATGATGCTTTGGCCGAACACCTTCTTTCTATCTTGGAGGATATTGAAAATTTGATTCAAAGTAAACCTTTCCTGTTGGTGCTGTTTTGGGACATTGATCGTTGCATGGTCATGTTCTTCTATTGTAGACTTGCAGTTATCAAAGCTGGGTTGGTTTTCAATGTCCTGCACTAGGACATGTTAATTCTTGAACATCGCCAATCATGTTTGTGGTCTGGTTGCTTTCACTCTTGATTTTAATTTTAAAAAAACATAGTTGGCTTGTACTGTCCAACCTTTTTTTGGTCAAGCGTACTAAACTACTAATTTGCTTCCAAGAGAATCTGTAGCGGTTGTTCAGTTATCTAGCTTGGGAATAGATAAATATATTCAAGAAAGTCTATATAGCCACCAGATGTCTATAAACTATAGAGATGAGACTGTTTAGGATATAGTTTTGAAGAAAACATCTTATCATTCATTTTTTCACAATGATAATGATAAAAAGATTACCGTTTGTTTTCATGTACATGCATGTTTTTTCGCATCGTTGTACTGTATATTGTTGCTTGTATACAATATTTATTTAACATTTGTCCCAGTACCAAATTATCAAAAGATTCTGTCCGGTTTATGCACAATAATAGCTGAGGATTAAAATTTGCATTACATAGAAATATTTTGAAAAAAATTCTTTGGAGAAGTATATCTTCCATGTCACTTACAGTAATGAGTGTTAAAAATGATCCTAAATGTTGATGCCTTAGCAACGCCAACAAAATTCCACTTTGTGATCCTGAATTGAGGACTAAGTAATCAGTTCAAGCAGTACCATTTTGTGTTATCGAGTGGAGAGTAATGACCTTAAACATGTCCCTTCTTTACACATATATAGAAATTTCTGAGGATGCTAGGATTCTTTCTGAAGAAATTTCTAAGTGGCGCCTCACTCCTATTTTTTCCTTGTGCTTGATGCTGCTTTCCTCGTGCTGGATAGGGCGCCCGAATGGGCGCCGCCTGATCTAGTATATATACATATCTGGTGCAATTGCTTGCTGAGCATGCATCTATATGCCGTGCACGTTGTTTTCGGCGAAAAGCCATCAACAAAAGCAAATCAATCCAAATTGGTTCGTAAATGCCTGAATGGGTAACTACATCAGAGGAGGTTAGGTTACACACCGATAAATTAACAAGTGTGCGCCAAATACAACAGCATATTATTTTGCAAACTAAGCACTATATATATAGGCATATAGCTCAAATGGTAAGTTCTCTATGATGAAACCTGCTTAGCCACCAAGTTAACTTCTAAACTTAGGGATGAGTGCTAACATTTTTCTAGATTTATTCTAAGGACAACTTAGATTATTTATTTACTGGTAGACGACTTACAAGTCTTTGCCTTGCATTGGCGGATCTAGAGGGTGGATAGGGTGGGCCAATACATTGCATTGGCGGATCTAGAGGGTGGATAGGGTGGGTCTCGACCCACCCTTTTGATTTTGATCTGCTAAATTTGCATTGGCGGATCTAGAGGGTGGATAGGGTGGGTCTCGACCCACCCTTTTGATTTTGATCTGCTAAATTATATAGATGATTTTGATTTATTTGCTTCTCAAACATTATAAAACTTAAAATGCAAACTCATTTATTTATTTCTTTTCATAAGATTGGACCACTTTAAATTTAAATCCTAGATTCGCCATTGATACATTCACTACTAGTCACAATTGCTTTGTCGAGCCTGAAAAACACTCAGCGAACTCTTTACCGAGTGTCTCTCGGCAAAGAAGTATCAACAAACTATACAATGGCAACGACTTCTTTGTCGAGTACTTTTTGTCGGGCACTCGACAAACACCTGGTACTCAGCAAAGAAAAGTCGTCATTGTGCCAAGTGATGAAGCCTTTGCCGAGTGCCCGATAAATTGCACTCAGCAAATCGCCGAGCACTCGGCAAAAGAGCAGGATTCCAGTAGTGATTGTTTCGGTGTAGGCATTGCAAATCTTGTTAGGTGCAACTAATATGATCTGAAATCCTACCATGGCTACATGGGTTGTTCATATAGAAGATCAGTATTTGTTACATACACAACAAGAATCCAGAGAATTCTCGTTGGCTAGAATAATTCCCGTTGGCTTCGACAAAGGTCGACGGGAATAAGAAAATCAACGTCGGCTATCGGACAGCCAACGATAATTACATAACTCCCGTCTGCCATATACCTAGCCCGATGTAGATTACTTAATGCCCGTTGGCCCTGCAGCCTGGCCGATGGAGATTACTTAACTCCCATCGGTCCTATAGCCTATCGATGGGGATTACTTAACTCTCGTCGACCCTGTAGCCTGGCCGACGGAGATTACTTAACCCCCGTCGGCCCTGTACCCCCGCCGACGGGAATTAATTAAATATGACCGCTGTCCAACCCCGCACGGGCTCATTTCAAACGCCATCGTGTGAGCCGCCCCTGCCATCGTGAGAGCTGCCCGTCGCCGTCGTTCGGTCCACCTGCCACCGCCGTCGTCGTTGGGGCCGCCCGCCTCCGTTCCGGCCATGGCCGCCCACCGCTGCAGCCTCCTGCTGCCTGTCGGCTGCCTCCCGCCGACACCCGACGTCGACCGCCTCCACCTTCCGCCCACGCTGTCGTCCCCACCGCCGGACCTCCCCACGCCGCCCGTCGTCGCCCACCGCCGGGACCCCACCACTGCAGCCGCCACGTCTCCACCACCGCGTCGGCTCACCGCAAGCTCCTCCAACGGTCACGGTCAGTGCCGCCATATCTGGTCCGCACAAGACGAGGTATAATCCTATAACTATTCAATATAAATGAAAGTGTGATTAATTAGAGATGCTAAATCTCTACTACTATTAAGACTGCAATAGTAGTCTGCCCATTCCGCGTTCTGCCCATTCCGTGTTCTGCCTTTCCGATTCCCTCCTGCCCATTCCGATTCCCTCCTCCCCACGCACAGTCCATTCCCATGTTCTCTGTGCTCTGCCTTTCCGATTCCCTCCTCCCCACGCACAGTCCATTCCCATGTTCTCCCTCCTCCCCACGCACAGTCCATTCCCATGTTCTCTGTATAGCCAACGCCTAGCTAAAATTAAAAAAATACACATGGCCCCAATGGGATTTAAACCCACGACCTCTCAAGCAAATGCCAGTGGTAGCTACCACTACACCACATGTGTGTTTATATCTACATCTATAATATAAAACACATCTACTACATCTCTCGCCAAACCCACCTGCTACCCTTGTATGGCCAGGATCACAAATTGATTATGAAACATTTTCTCATAACGATATAACACACATTTTGTATATAAGTTATTGTAGTATACTCGTATTATATATTCCCGTTGCAACGCACGGGTATTCAGCTAGTATGTATATTAAGACGTTTGATTTTCGTCGGTTTTTTGGCCGATGTGAGTTAACTGTTATATGATTAGAGTTAGCTTAAATCTGTTAATTGTTAGTGTTATTAGTCTTCATATGACTTTATACATTGACTATGGTCCGCTACTTTGAGTAATATGATGTCGACAAATGTGAATGGCGTCACTAGTGTCTTGAGCACGAGTATCTACACAGGGTACATTTCTTTTTTCTGACTTCAAGTCCGGTTAACTCTACGTATGTTTTTGTTGTATGTATCCCCTACTAATTAACATTTTACATGTGCATATAATTAAATGCCGTCACAAATCTGCTGCGAAAATTTTAGATTACATCACATGGAAATGTCTAAATTTTCAACAGCCGGTTCAGAAAAACTAACAGTAACGGAACTGATAGTTGAGGTAACATGTGGCGCAATGTTTATCTGATTCTCCTGGTATGATGGCAGCCGAGCAAGAGATAGATATTTGATTGTCGTTTCACTACAACAACAAAGAAAAAAAAGAGAGAGAAAGATTTTGGATGCCGTGCCAGTTTGTTTTGGCTACATTATTGTTATCAAAGTAATTTTGTTTTTATATCTGTCCGCTGAAAGTATCAAAGTAATTTTGTTTTTATACACGTCGATCGATCGGGCCCACCAGTTTAATTTGCTCTAACTAATTAATGCCGTCAATGTAAAGGCTGTCAGCCTGTCATGGTAAAAGTCATGAAATCGACTGAACGCGCGCGCGTGCACGGCTGACTGATGGCGTGGTAGTAGGAGAGGTGTTTCTGTCTGACTGATGCAGCTGCCTAGCTCCATACATGCATGCATGACCAAATCGTGACAAAAGAAAAAACCTTTTCTTCCTTCAAATTAAAGCGGAAGCAGTGTTGTGTGAGCCTGTGACTGACCACGTACTTATATGTACGTGCAGCAGCAGTGTGGAGTTTGGGGCCCTGCCCTGCCTGTCGCGTTTAGTTTGTCGTGATAGTAATCATTAGGCAACTGATCCTGAGATTTGGCCAGACACTACCGTAACAGCCAACTGGCCGGCCGTCGGTGTTGGTTACCATATAGCTTGTTGGGCTTGATGGTCGTGAGCCAGTCTGTTCTCGGTGCAGTGCAGCACCGGAAACTCGTCGTGGGCTCGTGGTTCGGGCCGCCCGTTCAGCATTGTTCGGCGGCCGGTCGCGCGTCGTGTGGTAAAGTCATCACACGTACCTGCGGCGAGACCCAGGAGCAGCAACACTGACCGCTGACCCGGCCCGAGATGAGGCATCACGGCACGGGCATAACCTGACACGCTACTATTAGTTATATGCCCGTGCTTTACAATGGCATATAAAATATTCGACAAAATCATTTACCAACAAATACTACAATTACAACCAGAGACAGGATGTCGTTGTCGCAATTGGCCTAGCTCCTTTACGACCACAGATGGGGCCACCTCTCCTCTCATAAACCGCCGTTGCGCATAAACAGATCCCGAAGCAGTTCCTGCAGTATAGACAAAAATTCTGATCATGCTCCAGCTAATTGCATTGTTGGTCTGCTCGACGCTTTCAGCTGAAGCAACCAGCTGCCCTTCACCAGTGAGGAAAAGAATCAGCTAACAATGGCATCCCCCAGCAGCCTTGTTATAGCGAGTAGCGACTGCAGGAGATCGCGTGCAGCAAATGTCGTCGCCAGGCAGACACAGACAACCAGTACGCTTGCCAAGGCACCGCAATAAGAAGATTTGGAGCGCGAGCAAGAAAAGAGAAATACAAGAGGCAAGAAGCAGCTAGCCTTCAAAGCTCTCACCTATCACAATGCACACATGGGCTTGTCATTGGCTGGAGCTGAGTTCCTCTTCTCCTTCGACATTCTTTCTACTTTCTTCTCCTTGTCAAACAGAACACAAAGAATATGGCACATGGTAAATATCTGAAAAAGAATAATTTTAGTAACATTTCATTCACTCAACATAAATAAAAGGATGAACACTTAGTATTACATTACATTTTATAGAAGTGCATGATGATTCACAATGTCTATCTTTGGATGTTGCTTCTGATTACACCAACTGAGGGTACACGTACTTTGGACCTTGAGAACACTGTATTGGATGGTCAAAAGCGATACCAGCAAGCAAATCAATGATCTGGGGCTAAAACCTCTGAGCCATGTAACGAACAATTCGACAAAATCATGTGCAAGTACCAAGCAAACGACGCATAATGAATAGTTATATGAACACTAAAAATATCAGCACAAATAAGAAATAGTTATATGAAGTATGAACTCCCATTTCGTACCGAGATCCATCTTATCCTAATTCTATTGAGCTGGATCCATAAAACCAGATTGTTCTTCGAAACCCACCACTATATGCTACTAAAAACAATAAGAAATTTATAGTAACACATCGATCAAGTATTTTTTTTATATATTTACATGTATAAACAACAGGAAATTTCTTATCGATCTTAACAGGAAATTTATAGTAACACATATATTCACATTTATAATATGCTAAACATCCATTATACTAATTTGGAAGTACATTCAGACACTTTCACAACTATTTATGACTCGTAGTACACTTGTAATTGTGTAAACGAAAACACTCTATTGTTCAGGCTATTTTAGAGTATAGTGATGACTCTGGATGTAACAATTCGATAAAAAGAGTGATAAAAATGATCACACAAATTACAGCCCTTACCTCGACATCCTGATATCTTGTGCATCTATACTAATCAAGCTCTTTCTCGTGAATAGAATGCTCTATTTCTTCCTGAAAATGTACCAGGTCTAAAAAGGTGTCTCTCTGTTGTGCTCTAATAAAGGCACATAGCTGAAGCACCTTTACCACACTTGGTCTTCATCACGGACAGCTTCTTTAGAGTCTCTAGCCACTCCTCACGTTTCAGTTCTTGTTCTTATTTGAACTTATTGTAAGCCCCCAATGGTTCGGACAAGCCGATAGCAGGCAAGCTATGGTTGGCTGCAGTTGTACTATCTGACAGCTGACTTGAAACATATATCTTGTTTACAGTCAAGAGTCAACACACTCTACCTAAACCAGTGTGTGATTTTGGTGTGCAAGTCTCTCAAGGACACATACTTTGCTCATTGCTGGATTTCCTAAAATTTAATGACACAAGATAATACAACAAACAAAGAGAACCAATGATAAAAATTTAATCAATATGAATAATATAAACAGTCCTATGATTACTTGACCCCAAGGAACTTCACCAATTCCATGTTACAGTACTGAAATTGCAATACTTAAGGATACAAAATGATTATAAATAATCATCCATGACTAACTGGGGGAAACAGGGGGTCATAACCTAAACAATAAATAAGATATTAGAACAGTGTATCAAATATCAGATAGTACTTCATCAGCATCAAGTATTCAGGTATGCCAGTCATGTATTATTTTAAAATTCAGTTTAGATGGATGTGAGTTCAATAGTGTACCCGAGTCCACTAAAATGTTCACACCTGAAGAGATGAATGTCTGGGTCGAATTCAGCACTTGACTGGGCCAACTTCAATGTGCAATCATTTTCTAATGAATCCCTTTTCCTGATGAGGTGGTGACAGCGAGGGTCCGTGCTCCATAATGAGAAGATGTTTAGTGTATCGACCCCATTGAGGTAGGCCTTGAGTCCTTGACCTCCAGGATCCCCGACCCGCTAGCCACCGATGACAAGGACATCGTGATGGATAAGGGGACTTTAGACAGTCCAACAGAAAGTTGCAGTTGGTATAACAAGATAGCCAGTTGTTAAAAACATTCTCACCAAAAAAGAAGAAAAACACTTCATGAATAAATAACCAAAAAAGAACATTTAGGGGATTTTAATTAATTCCAAGAACTTGCAAAACTACCTAGATGACGGACCAGAGGCTGTCAATGTCGATGCTGACGTGATTGTGGTTGATGTCGCCGAACTCATAGTTGAGCACTGTGTCGAACCCCACCACCAAGATGTGGTTGCTGGTCGCCTCGACGCCATCGGTGATGTTGAGGAGGCCTAGATACTGGATCGACATCGTGGTGGAGAGGCTCCGGGTGCGTGAGATGAAGAAGGCTAGCTCGTGGCTGCTTAGGTGGAAGGATTGTTCGAAAATGGTGAACAAAAACAACACGTAGAAGGACCACACCGTGTTGTTGGACGCCGACTCACAGAATGGGAGCGGAATCAGGTGCAGCGCATGGTCCGTCATGGCCACTGTGACGTTGGTGAGCACCATGAGGCCACTGGGCGCCACGCGCGGCGCTGTCGAACCACACGGAGGCTGCAGGCATGGGGCATGCGAGCTCGAGGTGGAGGTGACAGTTGCAGGAGGGAGAGGGCGTTTGAGCTGGCGAGTACATAGGGCACCAAAAGGTAATATTATGGACTACACAAAAAGGTCTTTTCATGTGACATAGTTGTGTGGTCTAACCTATGCTATTTTTAGAATGCCCATTATGTTTTGAAGAACAGATGGTGGCTCAGAAACCTAGCAGACCGTCAAGCTACCATCTGCCGCACCATATGCAAGCAGATCAGAACTTGCGCGGCCAAATTTCAACATAGTAACTGCCAATAATAAAATCAGTCAATAATGAGAAAATCGGTACACTAACCAAATCAATTAGATAAAAATACTTGATCACTAAAAGAGACAAAAACACAAGACATGATCATGGGTTCATAAGATAAAAAAACTGAGGCCTTGTAGTTGTCAAAGATGCAATGCATTCCAACAAATGAGTATGCAAGCTCGGCATATCTGACATGCCACTCAGTATCACTCTGCTTTGAGCCAATACTTATAGTGTGGTTTAAACTCTGCTGAAAGAAACATTTAGTTGAAAAAGGGTAGAAAAATAGAAAAATATGGCCCCATACCTTCAAGAATCTGTAGCTTCTTGTTTCACAGATGTTATGCATTCCCCACATTTCATGCCCACCTTAAATTCTGGCTTTAAAAACATCTAGGCAAGTTAAAAACAACGCAAACTTGACATGTTTAGTGAGATCAACGAAACCATATGATCAAAAAAAATCATCAACATTAAGTTGTTGTTAAAACAACAAACACTGCATCATGTCCTCACAGCTGTTGCTAAACCAGCCTTTATTGTAGCAGGTCCAAACACCGCAGCAGCTTTTGAAAAACCAAAGTATTTTGCTCAACCGTAGTATTTCTCCAATAATCCAAAAATGCTTTGAATCCAAACAGAGTCTAAGCTCTGATATTAGCCCATCACCCATAGCTGAGCAACTATTCTAACAAATTAATGTATTGGTTCCAGTTTCAGGTTTCTAATGAGTAAATGTAATGATAAATGGGCCAAGATGGGTTACCTTGCCCTATCATAACAAGTGCCATGACAGTGTAGAGCGGAGAACTCAATATAGTAACATCATATACTATACTAACATATATAACCATTGATTTCCTTACTGAATGGTACTACTCTTTCGATGAGAGCAATATGGTAATAAATTATTCATACGACATAACATTGTTAAAAGCTTTGCATTGTCGGTTGATGGTACTATTAAAGAAAGTCCTTAAATGACAATATTTTTAAAGGCACTGAGCCGCTGACATCCGATTCACACTATTTGGGTAAATCATGATTACACACACACAATCAAATGACTTAATTGGATGTCTGGATTACTACAACATTCAAAAAAAAGTTTCATGGTCCCTCGATAAAGGTGTAGATCCTGTGCTAGACAAGTTTACTACTATATCTGATACATCTATTATCATGTTCTTCACTTATTTTCCATTATCACAAACTGAATTGACATTTCTATTTGAGAAAATAATGATCTGGTTTGGGGATTCCCCTAATAAATTCAGTTATAGCTAGTCGATCAGATCTAAAATAGGTATAAGCTTAAATTCCATATCACCCACCCGTCCGTACATAAAAATATTGTTTTCCATAAAAGTGGAAACAACATGCATGTATATTGCCTGCGAATGCAATTCTCGGGCAAAGCAGTAATCGCAAACAAAAGTTGTAACAATAGTTCCAAATAACAATAGAAAGTAGTAGAAGAATCTTCTTCGCACCTTGGAGAAATCCGCCATAGTGTATCATCGTTCCCTATTTCACCCTTCACAAAAGAGGAAGATAGTAAGATCGTCAGTTAAGGCTCACGAGGAGCAGCGGAGCAAGCAGAATGGCAGATCAACAACAAAACGAACTTATAGAACAAAAAGGTCGTGTGGATACAACAAGAGGAAGTGGACAGCGAGGGAGAGTTGCTCCTCAGCCGCTGTGGAAGGAAGGGTACTGGATCACGGTGTACCGCTCTAGAAGAGTCTTCTTGTCTTCCTGTGTTAGGAGCACATGCGTTACCTCTTGGTAAGCGGTCTGCTGGAACTTGTCGTTCTGCTTGGAGATGTTGATCTTCTTCATGACATACCTACGCTGGCCCCGCGAGGGAGGCAAGCAACATACAAGGAAGGATCAGGAACCGAAGCACACGTCAAGAAAGCAGACCAGCAGAGCGCGATTAAAGCCAGATCAGAGGCGATAGTTCAAATCTAGCGCACTAACCTTGTCTCCAGTTAGGTACAGAGCGAGCAGCTTCACGGCCTGCAGCGAGGTAGCGGCTGAGGCACCTGACGCCGGATGTGTTCGCACCTGGTAGGAGCCGAGGGCGATGTAGGAGCGGAAGATGATGGCGTCGCGCTCAGCGGCGGCGGCGGCGTGAGAGCACCTAGAGGGGGGGGGGTGAATGGGTGATCCTGTAACACTTAAAACTTAGGCCACAAAAACTTGGTTAAGTGTTAGCACAATAACCGCCAAGTGGCTAGAGAGGAATCTTCAACAAAACACAATAACCAACAAGATCAATCACAGAGATGGCACGGTGGTTATCCCGTGGTTCGGCCAAGACCAACGCTTGCCTACTCCACGTTGTGGCGTCCCAACGGACGAGGGTTGCAATCAACCCCTCTCAAGCGGTCCAAAGACCCACTTGAATACCACGGTGTTTTGCTTGCTTTTCTCAATCCCGTTTGCGAGGAATCTCCACAACTTGGAGCCTCTCGCCCTTACACTTGAAATTCACAAAGAAGCACAGAGCAAGGGAGGGATTAGCAACACACTCAAGACAAGAAATCACAGCAACACCACGCACACAAGTCGCAACGAGAGCTCACAACACAACTCAATGAGTTCACCACTCAACTAGAGCTCTAATTTCTATCGCAAAGAATCAAAGGCGCGGAATCGATGTCTTGGTGCTTAGGAATGTTGTAGGAATGCTTGGTATTCTCCTCCATGCGCCTAGGGGTCCCTTTTATAGCCCCAAGGCAGCTAGGAGCCGTTGAGAGCAATCTAGGAAGGCTGATCTTGCCTTCTGTCGACTGGCGCACCGGACAGTCCGGTGCACACCGGACACTGTCCGGTGCCCGATTTCCTTCCAAAAATGGGGCAGTCGACCGTTGACAGCCTGAGAGCCGTTGGCGCACTGGACATGTCCGGTGCACCCTTCTAGCCGTTGGCTCGGCCACGTGTCCCGCGCAGATCGCGCGGCCGACCGTTGGCTCACCGGACAGTCCGGTGAATTATAGCCGTACGTCGCCGATGAATTCCCGAGAGCGACGAGTTCGCCTGTGAACGGCCCACCGGACAGTCCGGTGCACCACCGGACAGTCCGGTGAATTATAGCCGTACACCGCCGTCGAAGTCCCGAGAGCAGCCTGTTCGCTAGAGCCAGCCTGGCGCACCGGACACTGTCCGGTGCACCACCGGACAGTCCGGTGCTCCCAGACTGAGCATACTTTGGCTGCTCGAGCCAAGGCATTTTCAATTGGATTTTTCCTATTTCCAGCACTTAGACACAATACATTAGTCCATAAAACAATGTACTAAGTCTGAGAAACATACCTTTATCCTTGATTTGTACTTTGTCCACCTTTTTACACTAGGCACTTGTGTTGGACACTAAATCACCAAAATACTTAGATATGGCCCAAGGGCACATTTCCCTTTCAATCTCCCCCTTTTTGGTGATTTATGCCAACACAACATAAAGCAAGTAGAACAAGTACAAAATCAATTCAAATAAGAACTCAAAATTGTTTTGATTCAATTTGACATATATGTTTCACTCTATGCCACCACTTGGTTTGTTTTTGCAAATTGAACTCAAATTCCTATCTCTAAGTCAAATCCACTCGTAGAGACATAAAGAGAGGTATTCCAAAGAAATTTGATCAAGGATTTCAAAAACTCCCCGTTTTTTCCATAATCAACACTTCTCCCCACAAGAGACCAACTTTTGACATAAGAGACAATAAAAGAGTTTTGACAAACCAAAAGCTCTAATCTACTATTTTCAAAATTTCTCAAGTGGTAGCTAATCCATCTATTGCTTTGGCCTTTATTTTCTCCCCCTTTGGTATCAAGCACCAAAACGGGATCAATCTTGGCCCTTTAACCCCATTGCCTCACCAAAATCTTCAAATAAGAACACAAAGGCAATAAGAGTACATGAGATGAACTTGGAATAAGTTACCCTCTCATCGGAGTGCAGTGGAAGTCTTTCATGGTCCAAGTCCACCTTTTCCCTTTCAAACCTCCTTTGAGACTAAAACAAGCAAACTCAAGCATATGGTTAGTCTCAAAGGGTCAAGTTGTAGCACAGCTCCCCCTAAATATGTGCATCACTTGCAAAAAGGACTTGTGAGGTCCAGGGAGTGTTTGTACAACTTGAGCACCACAATAAGCAACAAAATGCAGAATGAACATGATCAAAGGCATAAACACATGTATGCTACAATTCAATCCAAGTTTCGCGAATCTAAGACATTTAGCTCACTACGCAGCCTGCAAAAGGTCTTCTCATCTAGAGGCTTGGTAAAGATATCGGCTAGCTGGTTCTCGGTGCTAACATGAAACACTTCGATATCTCCCTTTTGCTGGTGGTCTCTCAAAAAGTGATGCCGGATGTCAATGTGCTTTGTGCGGCTGTGCTCAATAGGATTTTCCGCTATTCGGATAGCACTCTCATTATCACATAGGAGTGGGACTTTGCTCAGATTGTAGCCAAAGTCCCTGAGGGTTTGCCTCATCCAAAGTAGTTGCGCACAACACTGTCCTGCGGCAACATACTCGGCCTCAGCGGTGGATAGGGCAACAAAAGTTTGTTTCTTAGAATTCCATGACACCAGGGACCTTCCTAAGAATTGGCACGTCCTCGATGTACTCTTCCTATCGACCTTACATCCAGCATAGTCGGAATCTGAGTACCCAATCAAGTCAAAGTTAGACCCCTTTGGATACCAGATCCCGAAGCAAGGCGTAGCGACTAAATATCGAAGAATTCGCTTCACAGCCACTAAGTGACACTCCTTAGGATCGGATTGAAATCTAGCACACATGCATACGCTAAGCATAATATCCGGTCTACTAGCACATAAATAAAGCAAAGAACCTATCATGGACCGGTATGCTTTTTGATCAACGGACTTACCTCCTTTGTTGAGGTCGGTGTGTCCGTCAGTTCCCATCGGCGTCTTTGCGGGCTTGGCGTCCTTCATCCCAAACCGCTTTAGCAAGTCTTGCGTGTACTTCGTTTGGGAGATGAAAGTGCCGTCCTTGAGTTGCTTCACTTGGAACCTAAGGAAGTAGTTCAACTCGCCCATCATCGACATCTCGAATTTCTGCGTCATAACCATGCTAAACTCTTCACAAGACTTTTGATTAGTAGAACCAAATATTATGTCATCGACATAAATTTGGCACACAAAAAGATCACCATCGCAAGTCTTGGTAAAAAGAGTTGGATCGGCTTTCCCAACCTTGAAAGCATTAGCCATTAAAAAGTCTCTAAGGCATTCATGCCATGCTCTTGGGGCTTGCTTGAGTCCATAGAGCGCCTTAGAGAGCTTACACACATGGTCGGGGTACTGTTCATCCTCGAAGCCAGGGGGTTGCTCCACGTACACCTCCTCCTTGATCGGCCCGTTGAGGAAAGCGCTCTTCACATCCATTTGGTACAACCTGAAAGAATGGTGAGCGGCATATGCTAGCAAGATACGAATTGATTCTAGCCTAGCCACAGGAGCAAAAGTCTCCTCAAAGTCCAAACCTGCGACTTGGGCATAACCTTTTGCCACAAGCCGAGCCTTGTTCCTCGTCACTACCCCGTGCTCGTCCTGTTTGTTGCGGAACACCCACTTGGTTCCTACAACATTTTGCTTGGGACGGGGCACCAGTGTCCAAACTTCATTACGCTTGAAATTGTTGAGTTCCTCCTGCATGGCCAACACCCAGTCCGGATCTAGCAAGGCCTCTTCTACCCTGAAAGGCTCAATAGAAGAGACAAAGGAGTAATGCTCACAGAAATTAACTAATCTTGAACGAGTAGTTACTCCCTTGCTAATATCACCCAATATTTGGTCGACGGGATGATCCCTTTGGATCGTCGCTCGAACTTAGGTTGGAGGTGCCTGAGGTGCTTCTTCCTCTTCAACTTGATCATCCTGTGCTCCCCCTTGATCATGCGCCTCCACTTGAGGTACCTGTTCGTCATCTTGGGATGGGGGATGCACCATAGTTGAGGAAGACAGTTGATCTTGCTCCAATTGTTCCTGAGGCCGCACATCTCCAATCGCCATGGTGCGTATCGCGGCCGTTGGAACATCTTCTTCATCTACATCATCAAGATCAACAACTTGCTCTCTTGGAGAGCCATTAGTCTCATCAAATACAACGTCGCTAGAGACTTCAACCAAACCCGATGATTTGTTGAAGACCCTATACGCCTTTGTATTTGAATCATAACCTAATAAAAACCCTTCTACAACTTTGGGAGCAAATTTAGAGGTTCTACCTTTCTTCACAAGAATATAACACTTGCTCCCAAAAACACGAAAATAAGATACATTGGGTTTGTTACCAGTTAGCAGCTCGTATGAAGTCTTCTTGAGGAGGCGGTGAAGGTAGACCTTGTTGATGGCGTGGCAAGCCGTGTTCATGGCTTCCGACCAAAAACGCTCGGGGGTCTTGAACTCTCCAAGCATAGTCCTCGCCATATCAATGATCGTCCTGTTCTTCCTCTCTACCACACCATTTTGCTGAGGTGTGTAGGGAGCGGAGAACTCGTGCTTGATCCCCTCCTCCTCAAGGAACTCCTCCACTTGAAGATTCTTGAATTTGGACCCGTTGTCGCTTCTTATCTTCTTTACCTTGAGCTCAAACTCATTTTGAGCTCTCCTTAGGAAGCGCTTGAGGGTCCCTTGGGTTTCAGACTTATCCTGCAAAAAGAACACCCAAGTGAAGCGGGAAAAGTCATCAACAATAACTAGACCATACTTACTTCCTCCTATGCTCAGATAGGCGACGGGTCCGAAGAGGTCCATATGCATCAGCTCCAGAGGTCTTGAAGTGGTCATCACATTCTTGCTGTGATGAGCTCCTCCCACCTGTTTACCTGCTTGACAAGCTGCACAAGGTCTATCTTTTTCGAAATGTACATTGGTTAGACCTATCACGTGTTCTCCCTTTAGAAGCTTGTGGAGGTTCTTCATCCCCACATGTGCTAAGCGGTGATGCCACAACCAGCCCATGCAAGTCTTAGCCATTAAGCATGCATCTAGACCGGCCTCTTCTTTTGCAAAATCAACTAAATAAAGTTTGCCGTCTAGTACACCCTTAAAAGCTAGTGAACCATCACATCTTCTAAAGACAGACACATCTACATTTGTAAATAGACAATTATATCCCATATTACATAATTGACTGACAGATAGTAAATTATTTCCAAGAGACTCAACTAAAAACACATTAGAGATAGAGTGCTCATTAGATATTGCAATCTTGCCTAAACCTTTCACCTTGCCTTGGTTCCCATCACCGAATATGATTGAATCTTGGGAATCCTTATTCTTGACGTAGGAGGTGAACATCTTCTTCTCCCCCGTCATATGGTTTGTGCATCCGCTGTCGATAATCCAGCTTGAACCCCCGGATGCATAAACCCGCAAGGCAAATTTAGGCTTGGGTCTTAGGTACCCAACTCTTGTTGGGTCCTACAAGGTTAGTCACAATTTCCTTAGGGACCCAAATGCAAGTTTTATCACCCTTGCATTTTGCCCCTAATTTCCTAGCAACTATCTTCCTATCCTTTCTATAAATAGCAAAGGAAGCATTTAAAGCATGATAAATTGTAGAGGGACCATTCATAACTTTTCTAGGAATATGAACAATATTCTTTCTAGGCACATGATGAATATTTTTCCTAGGCATATCTCTACCATGCATATAGGAAGAACTGGAAGCATACATAGCATAAGAATCATATGCATGTGAATCAAAAGCATTGCAACTCCTATGAGACTGTCTTCTATCATTGTACATAAAAGCATGGTTCTTTTTAGTACTACTTGCCATAGGGGTCTTCCCTTTCTCCTTGGCAGAGATGGGAGCCTTATGGCTTGTTAAGTTCTTGGCTTCCCTCTTGAAGCCATGCCCATCCTTAATTGAGGGGTGTCTACCAATCGTGTAGGCATCCCTAGCAAATTTTAGTTTATCAAAATCACTTTTGCTAGCCTTAAGTTGGGCATTAAGACTAGCCATTTCATCATTTAACTTTGCAATAGAAGCTATGTGTTCACTACAAGCATCAATATCAAAATCTTTACATCTATTGCAAATAACAACACTTTCTACACAAGTTGTTGATTTACTAGCTATTTCTAACTTAGCATTCAAATCATCATTAATGCTCCTTAAGCTAGAAATCGTCTCATGGCAAGAAGATAATTCACAAGAAAGCATTTCATTTCTCTTAACTTCTAAGGCATGAGATTTTTGTGCTTCTACAAATTTGTCATGTTCTTCATACAACAAGTCCTCTTGTTTTTCTAAAAGCCTATTCTTATCATTCAAGGCATCAATCAATTCATTAATTTTATCTACCTTGGTTCTATCTAGGCCCTTAAATAAACATGAATAATCTATTTCATCCTCATCACTAGATTCGTCCTCACTTGAAGAAGCATAAGTAGAGTTTCGAGTACATACCTTCTTCTCCCTTGCCATAAGGCATGTGTGACGCTCGTTGGGGAAGAGGGATGACTTGTTGAAGGCGGTGGCGGCGAGCCCTTCATTGTCGGAGTCGGACGAGGAGCAATCCGAATCCCACTCCTTGCCAAGATGTGCCTCGCCCTTTGCCTTCTTATAGTTCTTCTTCTCCCTCTTGTTCCCTTGATCCTGATCACTATCATTGTCGGGACAGTTAGCAATAAAATGACCAAGCTTACCACATTTGAAGCATGAGCGCTTCCCCTTTGTCTTGGTCTTGCTTGGCTGCCCCTTGCGACCCTTTAGCGCCGTCTTGAATCTCTTGATGATGAGGGCCATCTCATCATCATTGAGTCCGGCCGCCTCAATTTGTGCCACCTTGCTAGGTAGCGCCTCCTTGCTTCTTGTTGCCTTGAGAGCAAGGGGTTAAGGCTCGTTGATTGGACCATTCAATGCGTCGTCCACGTACCTCGCCTCCTTGATCATCATTCACCCGCTTACGAATTTTCCAAGGACTTCTTCGGGCGACATTTTGGTGTACCTGGGATTCTCACGAATATTATTCACCAAATGCGGATCAAGAATGGTAAAGGACCTTAGCATCAGTCGGACGACGTCGTGGTCCGTCCATCGCGTGCTTCCGTAGCTCCTTATTTTGTTGATAAGGGTCTTGAGCCGGTTGTATGTTTGGGTTGACTCCTCGCCCTTTATCATCGTGAATCGTCCAAGCTCGCCCTCCACCAACTCCATCTTGGTGAGCAAGGTGACGTCGTTCCCCTCATGAGAAATCTTGAGGGTGTCCCATATTTGCTTGGCGTTATCCAAGCCGCTCACTTTGTGGTATTCATCCCTGCACAATGAAGCTAGAAGAACAGTAGTAGCTTGTGCATTCTTATGAATTTGCTCATTAATGAACATGGGACTATCCGTACTATCAAAGTGCATTCCACTCTCTACAATCTCCCATATACTAGGATGGAGAGAGAATAGGTGACTACGCATTTTGTGGCTCCAAAATCCGTAGTCCTCCCCATCAAAGTGTGGAGGCTTGCCGAGAGGAATGGAGAGTAAATGTGAATTTGAACTTTGCGGAATACGAGAGTAGTCAAAAGAAAAGTTCGAATTAACTGGTTTCCTTCTCTCGTAGTCGTTGTGGTCGTCGTCCTTTTGGGAAGAAGTAGACTCATCGCTGTCGTCGTAGTAGACAATTTCCTTGATGCGCCTTGTCTTCTTCTTCTTCCCATCTTTCCGTCTATGGCCTGAGCCGGAGTCGGTAGGCTTGTCATCCTTCGGCTCGTTGACGAAGGATTCCTTCTCTTTGTCGTTGATCACGATTCCCTTCCCCTTAGGATCCATCTCTTCGGGCGGTTAGTCCCTTTGTGAAGAAAACAGCTCCGATACCAATTGAGAGCACCTAGAGGGGGGGGTGAATAGGTGATCCTGTAACACTTAAAACTTAGGCCACAAAAACTTGGTTAAGTGTTAGCACAATAACCGCCAAGTGGCTAGAGAGGAATCTTCAACAAAACACAATAACCAACAAGATCAATCACAGAGATGGCACGGTGGTTATCCCGTGGTTCGGCCAAGACCAACGCTTGCCTACTCCACGTTGTGGCGTCCCAACGGACGAGGGTTGCAATCAACCCCTCTCAAGCGGTCCAAAGACCCACTTGAATACCACAGTGTTTTGCTTGCTTTTCTCAATCCCGTTTGCGAGGAATCTCCACAACTTGGAGCCTCTCGCCCTTACACTTGAAATTCACAAAGAAGCACAGAGCAAGGGAGGGATTAGCAACACACTCAAGACAAGAAATCACAGCAACACCACGCACACAAGTCGCAACGAGAGCTCACAACACAACTCAATGAGTTCACCACTCAACTAGAGCTCTAATTGCTATCGCAAAGAATCAAAGGCGCGGAATCGATGTCTTGGTGCTTAGGAATGTTGTAGGAATGCTTGGTATTCTCCTCCAAGCGCCTAGGGGTCCCTTTTATAGCCCCAAGGCAGCTAGGAGCCGTTGAGAGCAATCTAGGAAGGCTGATCTTGCCTTCTGTCGACTGGCGCACCGGACAGTCCGGTGCACACCGGACACTGTCCGGTGCCCGATTTCCTTCCAAAAATGGCGCAGTCGACCGTTGACAGCCTGAGAGCCGTTGGCGCACTGGACATGTCCAGTGCACACTGGACAGTCCGGTGCCCCCTTCTAGCCATTGGCTCGGCCACGTGTCCCGCGCAGATCGCGCGACCGACCGTTGGCTCACCGGACAGTCCGATGCACACCGGACAGTCCGGTGAATTATAGCCGTACGTCGCCGATGAATTCCCGAGAGCGACGAGTTCGCCTGTGAACGGCCCACCGGACAGTCCGGTGCACCACCGGACAGTCCGGTGAATTATAGCCGTACACCGCCGTCGAAGTCCCGAGAGCAGCCTGTTCGCTAGAGCCAGCCTGGCGCACCGGACACTGTCCGGTGCACCACCGGACAGTCCGGTGCTCCCAGACTGAGCATACTTTGGCTGCTCGAGCCAAGGCATTTTCAATTGGATTTTTCCTGTTTCCAGCACTTAGACACAATACATTAGTCCATAAAACAATGTACTAAGTCTGAGAAACATACCTTTATCCTTGATTTGTACTTTGTCCACCTTTTTACACTAGGCACTTGTGTTGGACACTAAATCACCAAAATACTTAGAAATGGCCCAAGGGCACATTTCCCTTTCACGGCGTCGAGGCCCGGGATGTCGATGTTGTTAATGGCTGCCTGGTAGGCGCCCAGGTAGAAGAGGTTCCACAGATTGAAGAGCAGGTCGGGGGAGGCCAACGCTGCAGTGCAGCAGAAGACGGCGGCGATGAGGCGTGGGTGGGAGAGAGATCCGGGAGGTCGCGGTTGCTCTTGAGTCTAGACTCCGCTCGGTCGTCCCTTCGGTTCGAGTTGATGCGAGGGACGCACGGGCCAGTTCGCTTCCGCTTGGGCTCCCGCGCCGAGTTAGGGGACGGGTCAGCCGACGCCGCCGCCACCGGCGAGGGGATCATCTTCAGAGCGTAGGTACTGCTGGACGAGTCAACGGCGGGTGGGAGATCAAAGTAGCTAGCACCGGCGGTGGCGCCACTTGTGACGCTGGACGAGGTGGACACGAGCCGAGACGGCGGCCCAGGGCCTGGCCCCCAGGGCGAGGTCGCGTGCCCGCGAGCAGGAGGGAGCTTTGGAGCTGGGCGAGGCCGGAGGGGCGGACCACAAACGGATCTGGGCGAGGAGGCGGCGTGCCAGACCACCGGAGGCGGAGGGAGCTGCAGCTGCTAGGCAGGAGCCATGGCGTGCAGCACCGTGGCGGCCGATTTCGGGAGGCGAGTGCGGTAGGATTGCGCGAGGGGGAGCACAGACGCGATGGATGATTCCTATGGAAGGTTGTCGAAGGAAGGTGCGCGAGGGGCGATGATGGCGGGGATTTCTGGGATTGCGCGATGGGAGGACGGGCAGAACACGGTGCACTTGTGAACGCCTACAATAGAGTCTTATAGGGTAGTAATAGATAAGAAATTTAAACTAATAACCAGTCTAGTACAGTTTGTTCTCCAGGCTGATGTTCTCCATGTACCTCTCTGGCTCTCTAGTCTCTAGCTTGTTGACGAAAGATCACTTCCCTTCTACGGGCGGAGAAATTTAGAACTATGCCATTATCAAAGATAGATTTCACTACTTTGCCATTTTTTAGACGGTTTGGTCCGAATGCCATTATCAAACATACCACACACGCTATAATACCATTTTATCATTAAATAAAACAAAAAAGCATGATTGAATATAGAAGGATTGTACGACAGCTGCTACTTCCGTGCGTTCCTTCGCTCGGCTTCTCGTCACCGTCCTCCTCGGTGTGGGCGTGAACGCGAGAGGAGCGCAGGGGGCGAGTTGCAGCAGCGCAGGCGGTCAAGCCACCCGAGACCGGTAGCGGCGTAGGCGGGTCCCCTTGGGCCTGGAGCACTTGGCCGCGACACTGCTCGACAGTGTGCTGGGTCTGCCAGCCGCAGCGCAGTCGGTGTCCGCTAGTCGACGGGGCGCGCAGCCCTTGTGTCGTCCTTTCGGTTCATGGCGTCGGTGTCCGCTAGTCGACGGGGCGCGCAGCCCTTGTGTCGAGCAGCAAACGTCTCCCCGTCGCTCCATGGGTCGGGCATCCACGTCGGCACCGTGAAAGAAGGCGAAGAATGGGGTCGTACAGGTAAGTCCGGAAGAAAATGGTGGAAAATATATTTTTTGTTTTATTTAATAACAAAATGGTACTATAGCATGTATGGTGTGTTTGATAATGACATTTGATCGAAGCCTCTAAAATAATGGTAAAGTGGTGAAACCCACTTTTCATAATAACATAATTTCAAATTTCTCTTTATCCAGGCTAATCTACATGACTACATGTATGTACGCTCTAGCCTTACAGAATGTGCCTCCAAGAAACATAGAAGGGACAAGAGCACAAAAACTACACGTATGTACGCTCTAGCCTTACAAAACCGGTCTACGAGAAACGTAAACGATAGAAGACCACAAAAACCGTAAAAAAATAGTTCGGTGAAAAGCGTAGGCTATTGTCCTGGTGCGAATGCTCCAGAAATTATGCCTACCGCATGGTTTACAAAACCGGTAAAAACCGGCGATAAAACAGTCGGTTTACCGCGATTTCGGTAAACCACCGATTTTTTAAAAATCCGTTCTAAATTCAAAAAATTTTAAAAAATCATAAAAACCAAAAATCGATGGTAAACCGTTTTCTAGGACCGGTAAACCGTTATTTGAGATCAGTAAACCACAAATTTTTACTGGAAAACCAGATTTAATGCCAAAACTGAGTATTTAGTGGTCAATTTAGGCATATTAGTCTTGTTTACAATTGTATGCTATATGTGAAGATGTTTTATGTTATATGTGAAGATAAACCCGTAGCTCAAGTCTAGTTTAGGCATTTAATGGTCAATTTCGGCATTTCCTGTCCAAGATGGAATCCGTAGATCAAGTAGCTTCAGTTCTTCTAATAACTATCTGTCTAGACAATACTCAATCTAGAATCCTTAGCTCCAATTCTTCTATATGTGTTCCTAGGATTTGCTGATTAGGAGAAAAGTCCAACACTTGGTGAGGTGCACATGCAATACACAAGACCTATCACTATCACTATAACAGATTGGAACAATATCACGATCCTTCCAACATGCCTGAGTACTATTACTATGACTCGAGATAAACATGTGAGTATTGTGAAATAAGTCGACCTATATGTCGTTGCCTCGTTGGAGAGTTCTAAAAGAACTTGTATTTGAGTATTGCGAAGTTCGCTGGTTGTTTGCTACATGAAAACTAGAATTTGTGGTTGCATATGTATGTTATATGTTATTTTGGTGAACACATGTCGTGTGGATCAATTAATATTTAATATGCAATGTGAATTGAGCAAACTACAAATAAATCTTGTCATATTTTTCCATTTTTCTGTAAAAACAGCAAAAACCGGTTCGTTTCGCGGTTAACCGGCGATTTAGAGCGGTTTTCACTGGTTTTTTGCCGGTAAACCGGTTCGAATTCAAATTGATTTGAATTGGTCAAACCGGTCAGTTTTTTCTGGTTTACCATTGGTATACCGTTACCGGTGGGTAGCAGTTTTCGCATAGGAAACGGTTTTGTAAACCATGCTACCGATGGATCAGGATTCCTAAATTACCTTAAGAACCTATATATCTAATACTGCATCGGTTCTCGAATATTTGTCACCAGCTAATTTTTTTAACTAAAACACGACAAAAAAGAAAAGAAAAGAGGGAGTACTTCCTCTATTTTTTATTTGTCGCATTTTCATTCAAAAATAAATTAGTGATCGACAAATATTCAAGAACAAAGGGACTATATTATATCGTATAAATAGAAGGATCATAGATATTCACAGAGTTAGTTAGATCAAAACAAACAAAAAAATAAAATAGAGATTTTGTTTCTCTAATATTGTGTGTGTATATATAGGGCAGATCTAACCATCAATATTCGATAAACACAATGGGAATGATTGAACCCAAAAAAAGACTAAATGTTTCCTTGAAAAACGATTTGGTGTTTTTTCTGAAAAATAGGAATGACTGACTTAAAAACAAATAAAAGTATGAGAAAACATGAAAATGCCTGAAAACTAAAATGACTTAATGTTGCCTAGATTTTTATTAGAATGACTTAATGTCTATACTCCAGAATGACTTAATGTTACCTGGAATTCTAAAATGACTTAATATTTATGTTACCTAGACTTTGGAATGACTTCAAGTTACCTAGAATGACTTAATGTTGTCTGGACGCTAGAATGACTTAATATTTTCTGAAATGACTGAACCAATAACATAAGAAATGTCTGAGAAAACCCACAAAATGACTGAATATAATAAATAACTTAATGTTTTTTTGAAAAAAATCCTTAATATTTACTAAAATGACTTAGTGTTGATTGGTATGACTTAATGTGCTAGGAAACGAGCCGCGTGGGGCGCGCGCCAGGGTGGTCCGGGTGATGGACCCAACCGTTCATCACCCTAGGTGGTAAATCTCTACTACTCCTTATGTTTGTATCGTAGGCGTCCACAGTCCAGGATGGCGCACGGTTCTGCCGTCGCGCTCCCTCCGCGCTCCATCCGTCCTCCGCTCGATCCCGATTCCCGCGACTTCCATCCTCGAACCCCCGCAGCGGCTCCCATCTCGAACCCCCGCAACGGCTCCCATCCTCAAACCCCCGCAGCGGCTCCCATCCTTGAATCCCGCCCGCGGATCAAGCAGACGCGGTTCCTTCCATCCTCGAATCGAGCAGCTCCATCCTCGAACCCCCGCAGCGGCTTCCATGGCATAACCCAGGGTGCCCTTCCACGCTCGCCCGCGATCTCCGCCTCCGCGTCTTCTCCACCCTCGCCCGTGATCTCCGCCGCTGTCCACACTTGGGTCAGGTCAGATCTGCGTTTGGTGGCCCATCCCCGTCCTCATCCTCTTCCGCGCTTCCATGCCCACTCTTCATCCTATTTCCGACATGGGGGAGGACGACAAGGTCATCGTCGAGCGTTGTGCCAGGGAACGGAGTCGCCCACCGGCAGCTCCTCACCACCGACAGGAAGCAACTCGTGGAGATGCTCAAGCGGTCACCCTATTTCCTCTCCACCCGCGTCCACCTCTAGGTCCGCGCCGTTCTCCCCATCAAGGTAACCTAGATTTTCTCCTATTCCCACCAAATATTGCATCAGTTACCTGAATCGCACATGGAAATAGGAGCAACTTCTTTGGGTTTTGTCGGCTGAGAGCTGCAGGTGTGCTCACCTTGTGTATGTCAAAATGCTCTTTAGTGAAAATATTGCTTGGTACTCATGATTTATGAATGGATGAGAGACACTGATGAAATACATTGCTTACAGACACTATTTTTTAATTCTAATGATATACATTGCTTACAGATACTATTTACATATCTAATGTCTTTTATGGGACATCTTAGCCACTAGGATCAAGATGACCCTAACCTCACAATGACGTGTTGTTGTTCTAAAAAATGCATCCAAAATAGTTTCTTCTTTATAGTTTGTAGACATTAGGTGGCTATACACTTTCTGTCTTGATTATACAATGAAGCCTTTAGCCAATCTTATGGAAAATATTGACCTATATTTCATTTTTATGCCACATGATGATTTATTTTTTCCCAAGACCATGCCTTATCACACATGCTACTGCTGGGTTGTGAAAAATAATTTCATTTTGTCAATGTGCCTCAAGTCAATCTTTTGAATTTTATTATCAGTCTAAAAAAGTTTACAAAAACCTGAAATTAGCCTGCTCTGTTTGGGATTTCACTAAACCTTACAGCTATTATTGTTGTCTCGGTCAACTTGCTGCTTACCCAATTAGCCACTGACATCCATAGTACATTCGGAAATGTTGCCTACACCATGATTCATGTTCCAATTATAAAGATTCCGATGCTTAGAATGTGATGAGCGATGACAACATTAATTTCAGGTTTTTGTGAACTTTTTTTCGTTATTGCATCAGTTATGCTGTTACAGGACTGTCACGAGCTCACAATCATAAGAATTATAAACAACAATTGATCCCTAGGAGCGTGGACAACATTTTCTCCCGACACACATTTATGCTTATTTTGTTTGCCGAACAAACTAAACATACTACCTAATTTCTTCAAATTTATACTGGTTCGATTATTAATTTTAGGCCCATTCCTCAATACCTATGTGGTAATTTGCCATATAAATTGTCACCTGATGATTTCTACCTCACAAGTGGTTGTACTCAAGCAATTGAGATAATATGCTCTGTGTTAGCTCGTCCTGGTGCAAACATCCTGCTTCCAAGACCTAGATTTATGTTCTATGAAGCGCGTGCTGTTTTCAAAGGCATGGAAGCTATGTACTTCAAACAGGTTTGGTGCGTGACACTGAACTGCGCTCTTACATTTTTATTCCATCATTGTGCAATTGTTTGGTAAGCTGTGTAACCATTTAATTATATGCATATCTTTTCTATCTTGGATTATGCATTTATTTGGTTAGTTGACATATCATCTTTGCATTTTTCATTAGTAGGTTCTATTGAATGTATTCAAAGAATAGCTTGTAGTAATATAGGGTCTTGGTTTTGGTAAGCATTTCTGTCCTTTCCTACTGTCTAACTGAATAGCTGAAATACAATGTTTTCATTGGTCGATTAATATTCTATCCACTTGAATCACAATCACTCCAATAAAGAAATCCTGATCCATTATATTACCATTTATGAGACATCTTGATCTATATTAGCCAACGTTTGATATATATGATTGAACAGTAACATAACTCTTGAAAATACATACAGATTGTTGGATTTATGGAGCAGCATGATGGTGAACTATGGGAAGAACTGATTAGACAATGCCTCCAGAAGCTTGAAATGGTAACTGAAATAAGTGGTGCATAATCTTTCTTAGACTGAGTCATCTCATGTTTCTTTGTTCAATTTCTATGTCTGTTGGGCAGGTAAGGAATCTATTAGAACATATAGTTGGCAGTCTTGATCCTTTGTACATTGTCAGTTTGGTTCCTGATGGCTTAGAACTAACTCGATATGCTTCCATCAAAATTTATCGCAAAAAAACTATAAGCTAAAAAATTTCTTGCATGGCTGAAACCTTGGCAAAATGCTCGAAATGATCTGCCATAATCCTTAATCCAACCATTTCATTCCCTAGTTTGAGTGTTCACTCCTGCTTCTAATAGGTTGAGAAATCGTCTTGTGAAAATTATGGCGGGTTACCGGACAGAAACTTCATTGCGAAATGGATGCATTGATATACTTAAGGTTTGCTTTCTTTCCTATACTATGCTGCCCTGCATCTCAACCATCTCGAATTTTTGGTATTTTTCATCCAAAATTTGCTTTGTTCAGGCTGACTGTGTTAACCTTTTGGTTAAATACTACCACGAGGCTCGACGTGGGGGTACACATGGCAAGCATGGACGAGGAAATAGTATGCAAAAATCGGATTTTCCGACCACAGACCTCCCCGCCTGCGTGCCCGCGAATGGATCTCGCCCGATGCCCCCGCCACGCACGCTGTGACCTCCGCCGCGCCCTGACCTCCTGTGCAACCCTACTCTGAGCACCCGCGATGGGATCACCCATCTGCACCGCACCCCATCGCGCGCGATGGGATCTAGGAGCAGCAAAGCCACCATGATGGGATCTGGGAGCGGTAAGAGGTCGTCCTCCATCTTTGGCGACGAGCTCGTATTTCCAGTAAAATGTTAAGCCACTTCTTGTAATGTCGGATTAGAGTCAGTTTCTTATGTTCTTGGGAAATAATAGGATTCCTGATTGTCCTGTTTATTTTGCTTGTGTTGTCAAATCGTGGTTTGATCCATCCCCACATCCCGCATATTCTACTCATGGCGAAGCTGCTGAGGCTGGCCAAGTACGGGGCCACCGGGCAGGGGGAGGTTCTGGAGTCCAGCGACATGGCAGTGCTGTTGCGGCATGCGAAGGCTGGGGACAAGTTGTCCGCTCGGGCACTGCTGCACCTCATCCTAGACGGAGACGAAGGGGACGCCTCCAAGAAAGGTTCACTGCTGCCCTCTGAACTGCACTAGCATTTAGATAGTGGGATGTTTCTGTTTGCGTTGGTGAATGGGGTTGCTTTTCCCGTTCCGTTATCAGATTCATTCTTGTCTTCTTGGCTTTCAGGCGTCCAAGATTTATACATTTCCTTTTCTGTCGAATACTGCAATGTGCTATGTTATGTTACTCATCTCCCTTTTATGTGTATACTTTTTAGAGAGAAAATTACCTTGTAGTCTCATTGTTTCAGTTTATGGTCCAATTTACAATGGCTTCACTGTTAATGGGAAAATTACTCGGTAGGAATGCATTTTTGAATTATAAATTATTTCTATTTCATATGATGCTTCTAGGTATGTGATGAGCCCTCCAATCTGAGAAGCAGGGCATGGTAAAGCACTCCAAGCTGCTCTTTCATCGGGAAATTTATAGGTGACACTTGTGTCATACATTGAACTATGGAGTCAAACAAATTACATATTATCCTTCAACATTTTTCACCAGTGAGAACTGTAGTTATTGCATAGAATAGATGGTATATTAATCGTTGAAAGCCAATGTTTACATTAACTGTTATGTAGAAGAAAATTTATGTTTTATTTTATATCTAATTGTACTTTGTTGCAACTTGTAGGTATTGATCACTGCACATTCAACTCCACACAGATTGTCCATGTTTTTTTCAGTCACATGATTTATCACTAGGTCATTGTGTTTGTGGCCAATTGTTCTAATAGTTATGTTCCCATAGCTAGCTGGATTCATTGTTGTGTTTTGTTCAGGGTACTTTCACCACTTCTGGTATGATTCTGTCTTTAATGTGCCAGGGATTATTATATTGTTTTTGGTTTGGATTTGGAATGGTTTGGGGTCCACAACGATGATGCATCAGAGCTGTTCCAAGGATTGGATGATTTCCATTCCCCCGCTGCCAATTCGACTAGGCTCGCCATCTCCGCTCTGCCCAACTGGCACCAAGCAGCCAATGGAACTTGAGGAGGTTCATTGGTCGTTGAGGCTTGATGCCTAACCGACAGTTGGTTATTCTCCGAACTGCTTCGACGCTTCAACTTAATCCGCATGTACCCAGGTATGCACAGATGCATGGATGATGTATTCGTTTAAAAATTCTCCAAACAACCAAACAAAATAATGCTTGTAGCCTTGTACCAGAAGTGTCATCTTTATTCTCATTTTCCCTCAGTTGTAGGTTTGGCACCATATGATTGACATAGGAATGTTCTAGGATTAGCTTCTTATGCATCTTCTATCCCAAAACAATGTTATAACATTTGTAGCCCTTACTATCATAACATGTGGTTTGCTTCTCTTGGCTTGGATCTTTCTGATAAATAATGGAGTCAGATGCTCATTTATTTTAAACAGTATCATACTCTATTTTTATTTTTAAGGCACGATTTAACCCAGCATGGTCTATAACACATGCATAGCGACTTGACCATTACTTTCTCATATATTATAAAGTTTGTGATTATGAATTTGACATATGCAAGTGTTCTCAAAATTTCAAACATGGTTTTCTCTAGCGGGGTACACCTTTTCTCTAGCGGGGTACAAGACTATTATAATCAGATTGTGTGACCCGCCTGAAAACTATGTTCTGTTATCAGTATTTTGTGCCGTCACAATTCAATTAGCAGCATGCATGTTCAATTGTTGGTGTCTTTGTTAAGTTTGAGTAGAAAAGCTCAATCTAGCATGCTCTTCGCTCTGTTTTACTTTCCATGATTCGTTGATTATCTATGCAGTTTTTGCATGATTACTATGAGTACGTGCTTTCATATATTGTTTACTCGATGACTTGAATAGTTTACAACGTATGATTATTGCTTAGGACCCTGCACTACTAAATCAGGGGACTCGCTTGAGTCAGAAAAACTTAGGAACCAAGTTTGCTCTCTAAGTTACTGACTTCATTTTCTACTGTTTATAGATTGCGAACTGAACTTAAATCAAATACTTCAGTATTGGTCTCTAGAGAGGAAGCTCTGCCAACCATTACTAATAACTGAGAAGGTATGGAGACACCTTTGTTTTGCTGTAATTTTAAACAAATAAGTATCCTGATGATAGTGATGTTTTGGTAGATCATCTGATAATCTCTACTACTCTATATGACCATATGCACTTGACATTCAGAAAATTGGTTTGAGATTCTCAAAAGATAGTTGCATTCTTGGCTCACTTAGTTACATTCTCAAAAGTAGTGTTTTTATTGTTTTGTTCTTACATTCTCGCCAACTTTTAGTTTATATGTTAATATAGGTTGTGGCCTCCAGATGGATAAATTACTTTTGTGCTCTTTGATACTGTCCTTCAAGATATTGATTTAATGCAATGCATTTGATCTTGTCATTAACTTCAGTTTTTTCTAACCAGGCAAAGAGTGCATTCTGGACAACATCCAAATCACAATCAGTGTTCTTAGTGAACTTGTTTCCTATCCTCACATGATGGTGACCCTACTGCTATTTTTATTAATCCATCCATACTAATTGTACCTCTGTTACATGTGCGAATTAGTATGTCAGTTTAACAACCTTTTCCACTTAGGTTGTGCGGCAGACAGCATTACAATGTTTAGTAGCCTTTTCGACGTTTCCTCACCCAAAGATTTATCCTATGCGATGAAAGGTTAGTTTTCTATGTGTTACTAGGGATTCAGGGTATCCTTCCTAGCGTGGCTGACTGCTGTTACATTTTTGCATCAGTAACCAATCTGCCCTTACTAAAAAGAACTCACCAGACTGACCGTTCATCCAGGTTGTGCAGGCAGCAATCAGGGCTCTCGACGATAAGAAACGGGATGTTCGTCAAGTGGCTGTCCGATGCGGGCACACATGGTGCGAACATTTTACAAATTTTGAATCAGCTGCACGGTTGTAGTTTTTGCAGTAAACAACTTTTCCTTGCCTTAATGAGCATCCCTCCAACATATGCAGGCAGTCCTTCGCTTCTGTTTGTAATTGTTCACCAAGCCTTCTTGCCTTTGTCATGCACCGAGCTTCCTGTGCTTGGTATGTCTTCTTTGCTTCATGATGCTGCGAAGTGAATAATTACAAATAGATCAATGGTGCATATAGCTACTACTATAGGTGTATATAGCAGTTGACTGAGCATGCAGGCCTACTGCACAAGACGATCAATGGTTGATCCATCCATCCATCGGTCGTCGGTCATATCGGACTTGCCGATGGCCGACACCGGGCACAGAACTGATCGAGAGCCATGGGACATGGACCAACTAGCGAGGACGACGACGATGGAGGCCTTGTTCATGGTGATTTGACCATGTCAAACATGATGATTAAGAATAGTAACAATCAATTGGTGGGTACAATATCCTTTTTGCCAACACCTTCTGTTTAATGCATTCACTTTATTGAGCTATGGAGTCGAGTTTATGGCTGTCAAGATCAGCAACAATCGACCCATCTGAGTTGCATCGTGGCTATTGATTTGCAACTAATATATGTTAAATCTTGGCAAGTTCTTATTGATTTTGGTCTGAGTTTCACATCGACAATTCATGAGGACAAAGCGGTGGACCTATATGTGCTAGAGAGAGCTTTGATTTCCATGCATTCGTCCTATGGGGATGTGGTGAGGAGGCTAAATCAATATTCAAGTTGCTTCCATTGATATGTTTGGTCAATATTTGGTTTTGCTAAACTGTTATTCTGTGCTTGGACTCGACTGATCTGTGCAAACATTTACGACTCCGCATCACAGATTAGTCCAGTTGCAATTGGATTTATGCTTTTTTCCTTTTGTTTGTGGCATCTTGTTTCCTATGGTTTTTATGTAGGTCTATTATGTTGTGTTAATCATGCCTTAGCAAACTTATGTGGGTAACAACACTGATCTTGATGATGAACCAGATGGAGAAAATCCTTGCGGCGTACAGAAAGGCTTCGAAGCAATGGTGCTCCACCCAGAACAAGCTGGCTCAAGGTATGGCATGGTCTTGTCGGCCCCTGTGGCAGCGCATGGCCTTTGTTGCTATCTGCACTGATTTTTGTAGTGACTTTTTGTCTACTCTTTGCAAAACAGTGAGGCCAACGGGGCAGGAAGCGCACCATGGTAAGATGAACGAAGAAGAAAAATCTGTGGCATGGCATGGATGTATGTTATTAGATTAAAATAACAAAATTTATGTATGAATAAGATCACAAATGGATTTCGAAACATTTTCTCATAACAACATAACACATATGTACATAAGTTATCGTGTTATTATATGGTTCCGTTGCAACGCACGGGCACTCAACTAGTAATGTATATATATAGGGAATATTGGGCTCCTAATACCCCGGCCGATTATGCGCCGAATCCCACCCAGCTAGTCTCGCCAACGCCATCCGGTCATGTGCATGCATCATATAATGTGGAATCTGTTATTTTTGACAAATTTGCTATAGTTACGCCAGATCCTACCAGGTCGTGCACGAGATTTTATTATATCCTAGTGATTACCGTGATTTGTGGGAGCGGTTGCAAAAAAGGAAATGCCTTCAACGTGATAGGTCAAACCAACGTCTGTACAGAAATATGACATTAATCAAGCTTTATTTCAGAAAAATAGGAATAATGGTTTAAGTGTTCTAATTCTTCAGTACATTCAGGGAAAGAAGCCCGCCAACCCACTCTTCTTTCACCCTCCATCACCCCCAACAACTAGGGGAAGTGAAGGAGGGGCCTCGGAATAACTTATTCTTATATATTTGATAAAGACAGTTATCCTACACGTGTTATAACTTTGTTTTTATTTCTAGGCGTGGAATAAAAAAGAGGCATAAATACTTGTTGTAGATGTCGTAAATAGTTATACATAATGTCGTAAAAAATTATGTGTACCGTAGGAAAAATAAAAATCTTTCCCGAATCAGTTATGATTAATACGTGGGTCCACCCCTAATGCAAGAGCGTGTATTCAAATCTCATCATGCGCAACCTTATTCAACTCGTCATGCATGGAAATAAAAAAATCTTATTTAAATACTTCATTTTCTCCATAAATATAAGATCACTCCAAAAACCATACAACTAGGCTCGTTAGAACCAGTTTATGATATATACTGATACTAATTATGCTACACAATATAATTATTTATGCAATGCAGTATACTACGTAAAAAAATTTATTTTCTGCTGTATGTGTACAAATTTAGAATGACAGTAATGTGCGATGAAAAAAAATTAGATTGGCATGCATGAAAATAAAAATCTTATCAAAATGCTTTATTTTCCTACATAAATATTAGATCGCTCCAACAGCATGCAGCTGGGCTCGTTAGAACAAGTTTATGCTACATAGTGATATTAATTATGCTACAGGGTGAAGATTTGGTCATCGAAGGACGCCGGAGCCATCCACGCCTCGCGTGGCCACCATCACAGGAGACAACCGCGCCTCGCGTGACCGCCGGAGCCACCCACGTCTTCTGTGGACGCCACCGCCACCGCTGAAGCCTACCGCGCCACGCGCAACCGTCGTCGCCACTGGGCCTGGGATGCGTCGTTGCTGCTCGTTCGCCTTGGGAGAGCCGTTGCTCGGTCCTAGGGAGCGCCACCGTTGGTCACCTGCCTTGAGACACTAGACAACTCAACCAAACACTTAAATATAACCAATGATGGGGGTAGCGGTGGGCGTGCGGGGCTCGAGCCCCCTAGCGCTCTCGAGCCTATGGAGTCTGTAGTCTCCCTAAAATTTAAAATATACATTGTCTGTAACGGTTTAGTTTAGTCTGCCCTAAATTTTTTCTTGCTTTGTCTTCGAATATAACACCATTAGTTTTTTAAAATTTATAAACTGCAAAACTTATGATGCCAAATTCCATGCTTAACATTTTAATTGTACTTACAAATTTTCATCTTGTTTAAATTTCTCTCGCCCTTTCTTTTGAATTGAGGTGAAGAGATCTAAGAATATTTTCTCGGATACGTAGAACAACTACGTATTATTTAATTAAGAAGAGAAAAAGATGGGGAAAAGAACCCTGCTAAAGTACATCAAAACCCACACAACACAAGGGCCAACGCTAAAACCGCACTAAAACCTTCTACCCTGGATCAAAGGCTTAAAGTAGAGACATGCCCTTAACTCCCGCCAAACACCAATCCAAAGCTTCCTCCTTAGCAGCTAGAAGAGCTACTCGAACACAAGGAGCAACACCGTCAAACACACTCCTATTCCTATGCTTCCAGAGCACTCAAACCCCTAGAATGACTAATGATTTGAAGCTGAGCGCTTTGAGACTTCCACCATTCTTCAAAAGAGTCTTCTTGGTGCGGCACAAGGATTTGAAGCCCCATAGCACGCAGGAGATCAAACTAGAATTGTCTGGTAGAGATATAGGAAGCTAGCAAGTGCTCAATCACCTCCTCTTGTTGGTCAGGACGAGGGAGGCCACACCTAGCCAGCCGGTCTGCGGTCCATATATGAGTATCAGGGGATTCTAGCCCGACGATAATACTTTAACATAAGACATCATGGATCCCCCATAGAACTAGTTTGGTGATATGGGAATTGAAGAGGATCTATGGGAAATAAAATTTCTTATTATTTAAAATTGAATAGCAAGGGATTTAGATCTTTTACAATTTCCTTTTCACCAAACCATCCTTTAAAGGGTTAGTCGGTTGCATCGGGTCTTGGAAGGGATTAAATACCTCCCTAATCAAAATTGGTTAGAAGGGAATTTAATACCCTCAATTCTTTACCCAACGAACAAGGACTAAGTCAATAGCGAGAATTTTGCAACCATGACACTCCCTTCAGCGGGCTTCAGACTATTGGCACCGCGATCGTCGCAATTGAATCCGTAGCATTATAATCTCGCTCGTTTTGAAAAATGGTATCACGCTTCATTGATGGTCATTAGCATATTTCGTGTGCCCGTTGTGCACTCGCTCTGTTCGGTCCGTTACTTCCCTGGCCGCCGTCTTCGTGCGTCTTCCATTCTCCCTTCCCTGGCCGTCGTCTTCCTTAGCTCTCCTGGCTCCCTCGGCTCTGTTCGTCGCGCACTGCGTGCCCTGCCCTTCACTGGATCTCGCCCTTCCCTACTGATTTAGTTGCGCCTAGGGCGGATCCTACGGCGAGGGCCATTCCCGCGCCTCCGACGCTGGTGAGATCTCGTATCTTCTTCTATAACCCTAGGGTTTGCAGCTACGGAATCCGGCATGGAATCTGCCGCTGAGATATGTGCCCAGAAGTTCTCTATGGCCGTTGATGGAGCCCGTGACACATTGAGTGCTTCTGTTGCCGCTTGTGTGGTTGCTGGTGATCTCTGTGCCACAACATCAGTAGGAACCATGTGGTTTCTACGCTTGATGTTCTTGAATCCGCTGTGGAGGCAGAAAAAAGTGCTATGTGTTCTTATCAACAGGCGAGTGCATCCGTCATTTGTGCTCAGGAGACATTGGCCAAATACTATGTGGTTTGTATTCTGAAACTTTTACTGAGCCAATGCTTGAGATATCTGTGCCATGTGGTTTGTAGCAGCCCAGTGATGGAATTAAAGTTACCTGAGTGTTGTTTTGAGGCTTGTGATACATGTGAGGTGATATAGTTGCTTTGCCCTATGATGTTTTCTTTGAAAATATTGAACTGTATACTACACTTGGTCTTTTTTTGTGAAAAATAGCTGAGGGCATATGGATGTTTGTGGTGACAGTGCATAGTTGACGATGCTAGTTCATATGCCTGTTATATTCATTTGAGGGCATCAAGCAGTTTGGAGAGCTGTTTGTTGCTGTTTCATTGAAAATATTGAACTGAGGCTTGTGATACATGTGAGATGATCGATCTAGTTGCTTTGTGAAAGTCGCCTAGAGGGGGGGGGGGTGAATAGGGCGAATCTGAAATTTAACAACTTAAACACAACTACAAGCCAGGTTAGCGTTAGAAATAGAAATGAGTCCGAGAGAGAGGGCACAAAACAAATCATGAGCAAATAAGGAGTGAGGCACGATGATTTGTTTTACCGAGGTTCGGTTCTCTCAAACCTACTCCCCGTTGAGGAGGCCACAAAGGCCGGGTCTATCTCAACCCTTTCCCTCTCTCAAACGGTCCCTCGGACCGAGTGAGCTTCTCTTCTCAAAACAACCGGGAACAAAACTTCCCCGCAAGGACCACCACACAATTGGTGTCTCTTGCCTCGGTTACAATTGAGTTTTGATCGCAAGAACAAATGACAAAGAAAAGAAGCAATCCAAGCGCAAGAGCTCAAAAGAACACGACAAATCTCTCTCACTAGTCACTAAAGCTTTGTGTGGAATTGGAGAGGATTTGATCACTTGAGTGTGTCTAGAATTGAATACCTAGCTCTTGTAAGTGGGTGGAAGGTGGAAAACTTGGATGCCTTGAATGTGGGGTGGTTGGGGGAATTTATAGCCCCAACCACCAAACTAGCCGTTTGGTGGAGGCTGTCTGTCGCATGGTGCACCGGACAGTCCGGTGCGCCAGTGACGTCACCAGGCCGTTAGGGTTCCGACCGTTGGAGCTCTAACTGCTGGGCCCGCCTGGATGTCCGGTGGCGCACCGGACATGTACTGTAGAGTGTCCGGTGCGCCAACACGCGCGTGCCTGACTTCTGCGCGCTCTGGCGCGCATTTAATGCGCCTGCAGGTGACCGTTGGCGCCGAAGTAGCCGTTGCTCCGCTGTCACACCGGACAGTCTGGTGTACACCGAACATGTCCGGTGAATTATAGCGGACTAGCCGTTGTGGATTCCCGAAGCTGGCGAGTTCAGAATCGCGTCCCCTTGGAGCACCGGACACTGTCCGGTGTACACCGGACAGTCCGGTGAATTATAGCGCGGCGGCTCTAAGATTTCCCGAAGGTGCGAAGTTCAGCTTGGAGTCCCCTGGTACACCGGACACTGTCCGGTGGCACACCGGACAGTCCGATGCGCCCGACCAGGGTGCCTTCGGTGGTTGTCCCTTTGCTCCTTTGTTTGAACCCTTTCTCTTGATCTTTTTATTGGCTTATTGTGAACCTTTGGTACCTGTAGAACTTATAAACTTGGGCAAGCTAGTTAGTCCAATTATTTGTGTTGGGCAATTCAACCACCAAAATCAATTTAGGAATATAGGTGTAAGCCTAATTCCCTTTCAATCTCCCCCTTTTTGGTGATTGATGCCAACACAAATCGAAGCAAATATAGAAGTGCAGAATTTGAACTAGTTTGCATATGCAAGTGCAAAGGTTACTTAGAATTTGAGCCAATAAATATTACTTACTAGATATGCATGGATTGTTTCTTTATTTTAACATTTTGGACCACGCTTGCACCACATGTTTTGTTTTTGCAAATTCTTTTTGTAAATCCTTTTCAAAGTCTTTTTGCAAATAGTCAAAGGTAAATGAATAAGATTTTGCGAAGCATTTTCAAGATTTGAAATTTTGTCCCCTTGTTTCAAATGCTTTTCCTTTGACTAAACAAAACTCCCCCTCAAATAAATTCTCCTCTTAGTGTTCAAGAGGGTTTTAAGATACCAATTTTGAAAAGTGCTACTTTCTCCCCCTTTACAACACAAGGAGATATCAATTTGAATTTTTCCAATTGAAAAGCATTAGTTTTAAAATTAGGGTGGTGGTGCGGTCCTTTTGCTTTGGGCTAATACTTTCTCCCCCTTTGGCATGAATCGCCAAAAACGGATACTTTGAGTGAGATATAAGCCCTTTGATAACTACTTTCTCCCCTTTGGCAAATAAAACATATGAATGAAGATTATACCAAAGACGGAGAGATGCTCGGAGCGACGGCGAAGGATGAGTGATAGAGTGGAGTGGAAGCCTTGTTTTTCGCCGAAGACTCCAATTCCCTTTCACCTATGACTTGTTTTGAAATATACTTGAAAACACATTAGTCATTGCATATATAAAAGAGACATGATCAAAGGTATACTTATGAGCTATGTGTACAAGACATCAAAAGAAATTCCTAGAATCAAGAATATTTAGCTCATGCCTAAGTCGGGTAAAAGTTTGTTCATCTAGTGGCTTGGTAAAGATATCGGCTAATTGATCTTTAGTGTTAATATATGCAATCTCGATATCCCCCTTTTGTTGGTGATCTCTAAGAAAATGATACCGAATGGCTATGTGTTTAGTGCGACTATGCTCAACGGGATTATCCGCCATGCGGATTGCACTCTCATTATCACATAGAAGAGGAACTTTGGTTAATTTGTAACCATAGTCCCACAGGGTTTGCCTCATCCAAAGTAATTGCGCGCAACAATGTCCTACAGCAATATACTCGGCTTCGGCGGTAGAAAGAGCGACCGAATTTTGCTTCTTTGAAGCCCAAGACACCAAGGATCTTCCCAAGAACTGGCAAGTCCCCGATGTGCTCTTTCTATTAATCTTACACCTCGCCCAATCGGCATTGGAATAACCAATTAAATCAAATGTGGATCCCTGAGGGTACCAAAGCCCAAACTTAGGAGTATAAGCCAAATATCTCAAGATTCGTTTTACGGCCGTAAGGTGTGATTCCTTAGGGTCGGCTTGGAATCTTGCACACATGCATACGGAAAGCATAATGTCCGGTCGAGATGCACATAAATAGAGTAATGAACCTATCATCGACCGGTATACCTTTTGATCGACGGATTTACCTCCCGTGTCGAGGTCGAGATGCCCATTGGTTCCCATGGGAGTCTTGATGGGCTTGGCATCCTTCATCCCAAACTTGTTTAGAATATCTTGAGTATACTTCGTTTGGCTAATGAAGGTGCCCTCTTGGAGTTGCTTCACTTGAAATCCTAAGAAATACTTCAACTCCCCCATCATCGACATCTCGAATTTCTGTGTCATGATCCTACTAAATTTGTCTTCAAAGCCGGGAGGTTGCTCAATGTAGACCTCTTCCTTGATTGGTCCGTTGAGGAAGGCACTCTTCACGTCCATTTGGTAAAGCTTGAAGCCATGGTAAGTAGCATAGGCCAATAATATACGAATTGACTCAAGCCTAGCTACGGGTGCATAGGTTTCACCAAAATCCAAACCTTCGACTTGGGAGTATCCCTTGGCCACAAGTCGAGCTTTGTTCCTTGTCACCACACCATGCTCGTCTTGCTTGTTGCGGAAGACCCACTTGGTTCCTACAACATTTTGGTTAGGACGTGGAACTAAATGCCATACCTCGTTCCTAGTGAAGTTGTTGAGCTCCTCTTGCATTGCCACCACCCAATCCAAATCTTGTAGTGCTTCCTCTACCCTGTGTGGCTCAATAGAGGAAATAAAAGAGTAATGCTCACAAAAATGTGCAACACGAGATGTAGTGGTTACCCCCTTATGAATGTCACTGAGGATGGTGTCGACGGGGTGATCTCGTTGGATTGCTTGGTGGACTCTTGGGTGTGGCGGTCTTGGTTCTTCATCCTCCTTGTCTTGATCATTTGCATCTCCCCCTTGATTAATACCGTCATCTTGAGGTGGCTCATCCTTTTGATCTTCTCCTTCATCAACTTGAGCCTCATCCTCAATTTGAGTTGGTGGAGATGCTTGCGTGGAGGAGGATGGTTGATCTTGTGCATTTGGAGGCTCTTCGGATTCCTTAGGACACACATCCCCAATGGACATGTTCCTTAGCGCGATGCACGGAGCCTCTTCATCACCTATCTCATCAAGATCAACTTGCTCTACTTGAGAGCCGTTAGTTTCATCAAACACAACGTCACAAGAAACTTCAACTAGTCCTGAGGACTTGTTAAAGACTCTATATGCCCTTGTGTTTGAATCATATCCTAGTAAAAAGCCTTCTACAGTTTTAGGAGCAAATTTAGATTTTCTACCTCTTTTAACAAGAATAAAGCATTTGCTACCAAAAACTCTAAAATATGAAATGTTGGGCTTTTTACCGGTTAGAAGTTCATATGATGTCTTCTTGAGGATTCGGTGTAGATATAACCGGTTGATGGCGTAGCAAGCGGTGTTAACCGCCTCGGCCCAAAACCGATCCGGCGTCTTGTACTCATCAAGCATGGTTCTTGCCATGTCCAATAGAGTTCGATTCTTCCTCTCCACTACACCGTTTTGTTGTGGCGTGTAGGGAGAAGAGAACTCATGCTTGATGCCCTCCTCCTCAAGGAAGCCTTCAATTTGAGAGTTCTTGAACTCCGTCCCGTTGTCGCTTCTTATTTTCTTGATCCTCAAGCCGAACTCATTTTGAGCCCGTCTCAAGAATCCCTTTAAGGTCTCTTGGGTTTGAGATTTTTCCTGCAAAAAGAACACCCAAGTGAAGCGAGAATAATCATCCACAATAACTAGACAGTACTTACTCCCGCCGATGCTTATGTAAGCAATCAGGCCGAATAGATCCATGTGTAGGAGCTCTAGTGGCCTGTCAGTCGTCATGATGTTCTTATGTGGATGATGAACACCAACTTGCTTCCCTGCTTGGCATGCGCTACAAATCCTGTCTTTCTCAAAATGAACATTTGTTAGTCCTAAAATGTGCTCTCCCTTTAGAAGCTTATGAAGATTCTTCATCCCAACATGGGCTAGTCGGCGGTGCCAGAGCCAACCCATGTTAGTCTTAGCAATTAAGCAAGTGTCGAGTTCAGCTCTATCAAAATCTACCAAGTATAGCTGACCCTCTAACACTCCCTTAAATGCTATTGAATCATCACTTCTTCTAAAGACAGTAACCCCTACATCAATAGATAGACAGTTGTAGCCCATTTGACATAATTGGGAAACGGAAAGCAAATTGTAATCTAGAGAATCTACAAGAAAAACATTTGAAATGGAATGGTCAGGTGATATAGCAATTTTACCCAAACCTTTGACCAAACCTTGGTTTCCATCCCCGAATGTGATCGCTCTTTGGGGATCTTGATTTTTCTCATAGGAGGAGAACATCTTCTTTTCCCCTGTCATGTGGTTTGTGCACCCGCTATCGATTATCCAACTTGAGCCCCCGGATGCATAAACCTACAAAACAATTTTAGTTCTTGACTTTAGGTACCCAAACGGTTTTGGGTCCTTTAGCATTAGAAACAAGAACTTTGGGTACCCAAACACAAGTCTTTGACCCCTTGTGTTTGCCCCCAACAAACTTGGCAACTACCTTGCCGGATTTGTTAGTCAAAACATATGATGCATCAAAAGTTTTAAATGAAATGTCATGATCATTTGATGCATTAGGAGTTTTCTTCTTAGGCAACTTAGCACGGGTTGGTTGCCTAGAGCTAGATGTCTCACCCTTATACATAAAAGCATGATTAGAGCCAGAGTGAGACTTCCTAGAATGAATCCTCCTAATTTTGTGCTCGGGATAACCGACAGGGTACAAAATGTAACCCTCGTTGTCCTGAGGCATGGGAGCCTTGCCCTTAACAAAATTAGACAATCTTTTAGGAGGGGCATTAAGTTTGACATTGTCTCCCCTTTGGAAGCCAATGCCATCCTTGATGCCAGGGCGTCTCCCACTATAGAGCATACTTCTAGCAAATTTAAACTTTTCATTCTCTAAGTTATGCTCGGCAATTTTAGCATCTAATTTAGCTATATGATCATTTTGTTGTTTAATTAAAGTCATATGATCATGGATAGCATCAATAGCAATATCTCTACATCTAGTACAAATAGACACATGCTCAACGGTAGATGTAGAGGGTTTGCAAGATTTTAATTCTACAACCTTAGCATGTAATACATCATTTTCACTTCTAAGGTTAGAAATAGTAACATTGCAAACATCAAAATCTTTAGCCTTAGCAAGCAATTTTTCATTTTCAATCCTAAGGCTAGCAAGAGAATCATTCAATTCTTTAATCTTAGCATGTAAATCAACATTATCATCTCTAAGATTGGGAATTGAAACATTAGAATCAACCTTAGCTAACAAATTAGCATTCTCATTTCTAAGGTTGTCAATAATCTCATGGCATGTGCTTAGCTCACTAGATAGTTTTTCACATTTTTCTACTTCTAGAGCGTAAGCATTTTTCACCTTAACATGCTTCTTATTTTCTTTAATAAGGAAGTCCTCTTGAGAGTCCAAGAGATCATCCTTCTCATGAATAGCACTAATCAATTCATTTAACTTTTCTTTTTGTTGCATGTTTAGGTTGGCAAAAAGAATGCACAAGTTATCCTCCTCATTGCTAGCATCATCCTTATCACTAGAGGTTTCATATTTAGTGGAGGATCTTGATTTTACCTTCTTCTTTTTGCCGTCCTTCGCCATGAGGCACTTGTGGCCGACGTTGGGGAAGAGAAGTCCCTTGGTGACGGCGATGTTGGCGGCGTCCTCGTCGCAGGAGGAGTCGGTGGAGCTCTCGTCGGAGTCCCACTCCCGGCACACATGGGCATCGCCACCCTTCCTCTTGTGATATCTCTTCTTCTCCTTTCTTCTCCCCTTCTTGTCGTTGTCCCTGTCACTATCACTTGATAATGGACATTTAGCAATAAAGTGACCGGGCTTACCACACTTGTAGCAAACCTTTTTGGAACGGGATTTGTAATCCTTCCCCTTCCGTTGCTTGAGGATTTGGCAAAAGCTTTTGATGATGAGCGCCATTTCCTCGTTGTCGAGCTTGGAGGCGTCGATGGGTGTTCGACTTGGAGTAGATTTCTCCTTCTTTTCTTCCGTCGCCTTGAATGCAACCGGTTGTGCCTCGGGCGTGGAGGAGGTGCCTTGCTTGATGATTTTCTTTGAGCCTTTAATCATTAGCTCAAAGCTCACAAATTTTCCTATTACTTCCTCGGGAGACATTAGCTTATATCTAGGATCACCTCGAATTAATTGAACTTGTGTAGGGTTAAGAAATACGAGGGATCTAAGAATAACCTTGACCATCTCATGGTCATCCCATTTTTCGCTCCCGAGGTTGCGCACTTGGTTCACCAAGGTCTTCAAGCGGTTGTACATAGTTTGTGGATCCTCCCCTTGGTGAAGCATGAAGCGACCGAGCTCCCCCTCGATCGTCTCTCGCTTGGTGATCTTTGTCACCTCGTCTCCCTCGTGCGCGGTCTTGAGTACGTCCCAAATTTCCTTCGCACTTTTTAACCCTTGCACCTTATTATACTCCTCTCGACTTAGAGAGGCGAGGAGTATAGTGGTGGCTTGGGAGTTAAAGTAGTGGATTTGGGCTACTTCGTCCGAGTCGTAGTCCTCATCCCCTACGGATGGTACCTGTACACCAAACTCAACAACATTCCAAATGCTTGTGTGGAGTGAGGTTAGATGATGCCTCATTTTATCACTCCACATATTATAATCTTCACCGTCAAAAACCGGTGGTTTGCCTAATGGAACAGAGAGTAAAAGAGTACGCTTTGAAATGTGGGGGTAGCGTAGGGGGATCTTACTATACTTCTTGCGCTCTTGGCGCTTAGAAGTTACGGACGGCGCATCGGAGTCGGAGGTCGATGGTGATGAAAAGTCGGTCTCGTAGTAGACCACTTTCCTCATCCTCTTATGCTTGTCACCTCTCTGATGCGACTTGTGGGAAGAGGATTTCTTCTCCTTCCCCTTCCCTTTGTTGGAGGAATTTTTCTTCTCCTTCCTCTTGTTGCGGGACTCTTCCGATGAAGTCGACTCGTGGCTTGTAGTGGGCTTGTCGCTGGTCTCCATCTCCTTCTTGGCGTGATCTCCCGACATCACTTCGAGCGGTTAGGCTCTAATGAAGCACCAGGCTCTGATACCAATTGAAAGTCACCTAGAGGGGGGGGGGGTGAATAGGGCGAATCTGAAATTTAACAACTTAAACACAACTACAAGCCGGGTTAGCGTTAGAAATAGAAACGAGTCCGAGAGAGAGGGCGCAAAACAAATCGTGAGCAAATAAGGAGTGAGACACGATGATTTGTTTTACCAAGGTTCGGTTCTCTCAAACCTACTCCCCGTTGAGGAGGCCACAAAGGCCGGGTCTATCTCAACCCTTTCCCTCTCTCAAACGGTCCCTCGGACCGAGTGAGCTTCTCTTCTCAAAACAACCGGGAACAAAACTTCCCCGCAAGGACCACCACACAATTGGTGTCTCTTGCCTCGGTTACAATTGAGTTTTGATCGCAAGAACAAATGACAAAGAAAAGAAGCAATCCAAGCGCAAGAGCTCAAAAGAACACGACAAATCTCTCTCACTAGTCACTAAAGCTTTGTGTGGAATTGGAGAGGATTTGATCACTTGAGTGTGTCTAGAATTGAATGCCTAGCTCTTGTAAGTGGTTGGAAGGTGGAAAACTTGGATGCCTTGAATGTGGGGTGGTTGGGGGTATTTATAGCCCCAACCACCAAACTAGCCATTTGGTGGAGGCTGTCTATCGCATGGTGCACCGGACAGTCCGGTGCACACCGGACATGTCCGGTGCGCCAGCCACGTCACCAGGCTGTTAGGGTTCCGACCGTTGGAGCTCTGACTGCTGGGCCCGCCTGGATGTCCGGTGGCGCACCGGACATGTACTGTAGTGTCCGGTGCGCCAACACGCGCGTGCCTGACTTCTGCGCGCTCTGGCGCGCATTTAATGCGCCTGCAGGTGACCGTTGGCGCCGAAGTAGCCGTTGCTCCGCTGTCACACCGGACAGTCCGGTGTACACCGGACATGTCCGGTGAATTATAGCGGACTAGCCGTTGTGGATTCCCGAAGCTGGCGAGTTCAGAGTCGCGTCCCCTTGGAGCACCGGACACTGTCCGGTGTACACCGGACAGTTCGGTGAATTATAGCGCGGCGGCTCTGAGATTTCCCGAAGGTGCGAAGTTCAGCTTGGAGTCCCCTGGTGCACCGGACACTGTCCGGTGGCACACCGGACAGTCCGGTGCGCCCGACCAGGGTGCCTTCGGTGGTTGTCCCTTTGCTCCTTTGTTTGAACCCTTTCTCTTGATCTTTTTATTGGCTTATTGTGAACCTTTGGTACCTGTAGAACTTATAAACTTGGGCAAGCTAGTTAGTCCAATTATTTGTGTTGGGCAATTCAACCACCAAAATCAATTTAGGAATATAGGTGTAAGCCTAATTCCCTTTCACTTTGCCCTATGATTTTTCTTTCAAAATAGTGAACTGTATACTACACACTACTGGAATCCGTGGCTTTGCCGAGTGCTCGACGCTTTGTCGAGTGCTTTTCATCAGGCACTCGGCAAAGGTACCTTGTCGAGTGCCGCACTCGGCAAAGTCTAGCTCTCGGCAACGAACCCTTTTATCGAGCGCATGACTCTCAGCAAAGAATTACACTCGGCAAAGATACCTTTGCTGAGTGCCAAACACTCGACGAAGACAGCACTCGGCAAAGGGCCGTCAGCAGCCGTCTACGACTGACGACCGTTAGCTTTTGCCGAGCGTCGGACGGCGGCACTCGACAAAGACGCTTCTTTGCCGAGTGCCCCACGGCTGACACTCGGTAAAGAAGTCTTTGCCGAGTGTCACCTTTAGTCACTCAGCAAAGCATATTTCTATTTTTTTTATTTTTCCTTACCAAACTTTTTGTGGTATGTTTCTACACTATGTAGACCTACATGTACCATTTTGGCACAATTATAAAAGTGTTCCTATAACTATTGGATTTAGTTCGTTTGATGGATTTTTCTTGGATAATTCAGATTTAAACTGCAAGTCACTCAAAACTTGGAAAACCGTGCATGAAAAATATGATATTCATGCTATTTAGCACAAGTTACGACCGATTTCAGGAGAGGACCGGAAATTTCGAGCACCAAGCTCACTAAACATGACCGTGAACTTGCCATCCACATGTTTAAAAATTGTATAAAACACAAACAAAGTCAGAAAATCATGAAACTTGTTCACATGTCATGATATCATATATAGAGGCTGTGATAAAAATTTGAGAAAGTTTCGAGAAAGTTGTGACGCACTATGTGTAGAAACCTAAGAGAATGACATTGAAACTCTATGATTTCATGTGTGGATCTCTTATTTTTCTACACATAGTGCCTCATAACTTTTTCGAAACTTTCTCAAATTTTTATCACAGCCTCTATATATGATATCATGACATGTGGACAAGTTTTAAGATTTTCTGACTTTGTTTGTGTTTTATACAATTTTTCAACATGTGGATGGCAAGTTCACGGCCATGTTTAGTGAGATTGGTGCTCGAAATTTTCGTCCCCCTCCTGAAATCGGTCGTAACTTGTGCTAAATAGCATGAATATCATTTTTTAATGCACGGTTTTCCAAGTTTTGAGTGACTTGCAGTTCAAATCTGAATTATCTAAGAAAAATCCATCAAACGAACTAAATCCAATAGTTATAGAAAACACTTTTATAATTGTGCCAAAATGGTACATGTAGGTCTACATAGTGTAGAAACATACCATAAAAAGTTTGGTAAGGAAAATAAAAAAATAGAAATATGCTTTGCCGGGTGTCTAAAGGTGACACTCGGCAAAGACTTCTTTGCCGAGTGTCAGCCGTGGGGCACTCGGCAAAAACCCTAAATACGTACTTTGCTGAGTACCTATCAGTAGGCACTCGGCAAAGACGTCTTTGCTGAGTGCCGGATACAGGACACTCGGCAAAGACTATTTTTAAATTAAAAAATCTTTGCTGAGTGCCCGCGATCTGGCACTCGGCAAAGAAGGGAAACTTAACGTACCCGAGGCCCTTCTCCTTCTCCTTCTCTCACTCACTCACTCACTACTCTCACCTGCCGCCACCGCCTCCCCGAGCACGCGCACCCGCCGCTGCTCCCCGCCATGGACGCCGCCTCCCCGAGCTCAGCCGCACCCACCGCCGCTCCTCGCCGTCGAGGCCCCTCCCCGTCGCGCCTCCCCGCGACCGCGACCACCACCCACGCGCACCCGCTACCGCCGCCCACACGCACTCGACCCTCCCCATGCCCCGCCTCCCCACGCGCCACCAGCGCCGCCCCCATGCCCCGCCGCCCCCACGCGCACCACCGCCGCCAGAGCCCGCCTCCCCGCGCACCGCCACCGCCGCCTGGCCTCGCCATGCGCACCATCATCGCCCCCACGCGACCCACGCCCGACCCCGATGATCTTCACTATGTAGGTATGAATTTATTATGTGTCAATTTGTATTTATTATTGATTAGATGATAGAATGCATAAATCATGTAAATTTGTGAATGAAATATGTAAATCATGTAAATGTAGTTTCCATGTAGTATATATAATACAAATGTCATTTGCATGTAGTTATGTAGTTTTGTTGTGCTATCTCTCATGGATTGAATATATATATATATATATATATATATATATATATATATATATATATATATATATATATATGATTGCTGACCATCGTGCTGTTGAATTATGCGTGGATGTCAGTCATCATGCTGATACTTTTATATGCAGGATTTCGAAACCTCCCCATGCAGGGGAGGTGCTATCAAAATTTTCTATTGATAGGCCTATGTTAGAGGATGGAGGACCATGAGTGGATGTACACGGGCCATAGAGGAAGGAACGATGTCACCCCTGAATGGATTAGAAAGACCGATAATTTCATGGAACGGGCATATGGCAAAGCTGCTAAAGGAGCGAGTCTAGTCCCATGCCCGTGTAGCAAATGTGCCAACCGAAAAACAAAACCAAAGAAGGCCATGATAGAACATATTTGGAAGAATGGATTTACGCCGGGTTATACTCGGTGGAACTTTCATGGTGAAGCGCATCGTACGAGAGAGAAGGTGCTGAGACAACGTGTCGAGGATTATGATGCCGATGCGGGGTATCAGATATGTTGAACGAGTATCACGAGGCACAGTACACGGGAGGATGTACGGATGACGAGCCAGAGCCGACTGCAAAGGCGTTCTACGACATGTTTGACATGGCACAGAAGCCCCTTGAAAGTGCATTCATCCCTTTTGTGAGTTTTGGTGATTTGGATGACAACACATTTAAAGGACTAACAAGTTTGATAAGTGTTGAACAAGAAATTCAGTATGATAAACATACTTGAATAGTGTATAATGACAGTGAACAAAGGTTCAACACAAGGTTAAATAACAAGTGAGACAATGCAAATGGATATAATATGATCTCTATATTGGTTTGAATATATGGACAAGACCTGAGAAATCACTATGCATAAATATGATCATAATAGAGGTTGGAGTGATTAAGAGGATTGGTCAAGCCAAAGTGAATAAGATATGAGGAACCATGAATTGGCTTGACCATATTACTATTAGTCCATATATGAATATATGAGAATCAAACTAGAGCTTGATTGACCTTAGCAGTTATATCTAGATGACATTCAAGCAAGGTTCACAACATTGAAGAAATGATTCTCTCAATGGATTCTCAATAGGATGTGACTCAAGAATGGCTTGATAGGGTGAAGATAGCAAGGAAAGGGCTTCGAGGAACTAAGCGAAGGTGGAGGCCAAGCGACGGCTTGTAGACCGAGGTACCATGGCTAAGGTGAAGAAGAGAGTACTTGCACTAAGTCGATGAACTAATCAGCTATGAAGAGTTACAACATGTTGATGCATCAGTAAGGTGACTTGAAGCCATGATTTGAACTCATATATGGTGAAATGGCACAAGTCATAGGCTCGATTTGTGTTTGCTTGAAAAGGTGAGACAAAGATGTTTGTGATCCTTATGAAGCAACACCATGGAGAAATCACACTTGAGACACCAATGACTCAAGGAGTTTACTTAATTATATTTTATCTAACTTGAGTATAGGAATCGTCGTACTATCAAGGGGGATCCATAAAGAAGGTTGGTGTTGGTACTAAAGCTCAAAATCCTTGATCTAAAACTTCCATTTTACCCTTGTTTCACTTCAGTTTTCTCAAAATCTGTGCAATAGTTTCAAAAATCGGTTCAACCAGAATTAAAACCGGTTCAACCAGTTTCTGCACTATTCCCCTCTGTTACTGTCTGACCTGCCAGTCTGCCAGTCAGTCCTGTCAGAAAAAGTCGTGTGCACATTTTTGGAAAAACGGTTCAACCAAATTTTGGCCCGGCTCAACCGTATTTACAACCGATTCAACCGAATTTTGGCCCAGCTCAACCGGATTTGCAGCCGGTCCAATCTCCAGCTGAGTCCGCCAGTGAACCAAAAACCCCCTAGTGGAATCCGGTTCAACCTTTTGAGTCAGATTTCCCCAACGGCCACCAGCTTTTGGGGGCACCTTTATATACACCTCCCACACTCTTCCCCATAGTAGAGCATGCACAAAACTTCATTCCCAACCTGAGAAACACCTCCCACTCTCTCTCACACACCTCTTGCCTCTCCCATTTCAAATCTTTGGAGAGAAATCTTTGAGTGAGATTGAAGAGCTGCGATTTTGTGCTTCATCTCCAAATCCTTTTTGTTCTTCTTGATTCAAGCTTTGGTACTACATCGAGTTCTTTGTGAATTCATTACTCTTGGAGCTTCTAGCTCCTAGATGACTAGGTGTCTCTTGTGAGTCTCCAAATCTTGTGGAGACCATAAGAATGTTTGTATTACCCGCTCGTTTGAGCAAAGATTAGTGTGTGGGCTTGACCTTTGTGGTCGGCAAAGGGAGGATTAGGGTTGAAAGAGACCCGACTCTTTATGGGCGCCTCAACGAGGAAGTAGGGCACCTTGGTGGTGTGATCGAACATCGGGATGAAACTCGTGTCTCTTGTGTTCTTGCTCATTGTGTTTGTTTGTGTTCTTCGTTCTCTCACCATCCCACGAAAGAATTGTTTATATCTTTTTGGTGTGTGGATTTTGAGAAGTGCCCTTCTCAGATCTACTACTTTGAACCCTATGGATCATTTAGAACATCTCATTTCCAAAGTTAACTAGGTGAATTTCGAGATCAATTCAGTTTTATATCTCATTCTTTAGTTGAGCTCGTGCAAACCGGATGAACCGGTTTTGACACCAGTTGAACTGGTTTTACCCAGTTCGTTTCTAGTTTTTGTTGGAAAAGATTTAACTTGCCTATTCACCCTCCCTTTAGGCAACTTTCAATTGGTATCAGAGCCTAATCCTCGTTCTAACGCTTAACCGCGTGAGGAAAAGATCATGTCGAGGGGACTAAGAAACGAAAGTGCTTCTAAGCTTGAAAAAGTTGATGTTGCCTCGACTTTATCTTTTGGTGCAGATGTTGATCCTAGGGCAATAGCTCTTGCCATGAGAATCGCCGAAAGGATGTTCCTCAAAATGAAGGAAGATGAGGCGAAGAACAAGATTGAAGAAGAAAATGATCGATGGAGACCAAACGACGAATCCACCTCTTCACAAGGTTCATCTTTCAAATCCACTTCTCATATGTTCTTTGTCGCTAATGGGAGTGACAGTGAAAGCGAAAGTGAGGATGAGGAGCATGAAAGTGATAGTGAAGATGAGGGTGATCTCCAACAATTCTTCGCTCAACTAAGCAAGAAAAATCGGATGAGCGTGCTCAAACTCATGAAAAGAGCAGAAGAACAAAAAGAAATGCTTCATAAGCAAGAAGATTTCCTCATCAGAAAAATTGAAGATTTAGAGAAGTTGACCAAAGAGCATGAGAAGCTAAAGTGCTCTCATGATGATTTGGTCCAAAGGTGTGAAGACATTTCAATTGAGCAAATTAAAGTTGTTAATCATTCATCATATATTGCTCAATTAGAAAGTAAAAATGCTATGCTCAAGAACACAATAGAAAAGCTAAATATTGAAAATCTAGCTTTGCAAGAAAAACATGATATGCTTGTGTGCTCTCATAATAAATTGATGGATCCACATATCATGTTAGAAATGGCTCATGAGGTTGTGTTAACTAATTTGAAATCATACCAACCTCACATATGCACATGTACTCAAGTAGAAACTATATTATCATGTGCTAACAAATGTTTCTCTCAAGAAAGCCAATCTTCCATTGAGCTAGAAATTTCAGGAATTAGTGATATTTCTATCACACAAGAAAATAAAGAGCTCAAGGAAGAAGTTGGAATGCTAAGAAGGAGCTTAACTCTTTTGAAGGGAAAGTGTCATGCTCAACCTTCTCAAGATAACCGTGATAATATGGTGAAAAAGCTTGAGAAGGGGACAACCATAGCATGCACAAAACCCCTTCAAAAGAATACCAAGCTTTCCAAGAAGGGCATGAGCAAAATCCATGGTGAGAAAATTAATGCTCATATGATTTGCTCTAACAATGTACCTATGTGCTTCAACAAAGAAAGATCAAAGGGAAGCGATAGGAGGTGCTATGGATGCAAGGAGAAGGGCCAAGAAATTGATTCATGCCCCACATGAAGAATCAAGACCTTGCACGATCAAGAAAGATGACCATAAAAAAGGATGAAAGCAAAAGGCAAATGCATTGCAAGGACAAGCATCGCATTTGCTACAATTGCTGTGAAAAAGGTCATCTATTCAAGGTTTGTCCAAAGGGTAAAACTCCTAAGCCTAACTTGTCAATACATTCAAATATGCTTAGGAGACCCAAATTTGACTCTTGTGCTAGAAAGGTGATGAGTTCACCACATTCTAGGACCGAGGCTATTTGGGTGCCTAAGTCCTTATTGGCTACTTGATGGACCTATCATGAGATGAGTACCAAAATGTACTTAATAAGTTTTACAGGTACCTAGAGATGATATGAAGCTTTGGGGTGCTTGAGCGGTTTAACTCAATTCTTATCTCAAGCTATCAATCCTACATTGACTATTCCTTTAAGATTGGCCCAAAGATGAATTGAGTTGTTATATCACTAACTTCATATTCATCTGTAGCAAGAACTTGTGTTGTAGGGAATAAGGATTAATTTTTGTGGGAATCAAGCAAAAGGCCTACAACTATGGGATATCCAAAGGATGGTAATAATTAAATCTTAAGTGCACATTGCTTTTAATTAGTATATTCCTTTGTGTCTTTTGTAGCCACAAAGGAAAAATGAAGCACTTGAGAATGAACTTAAAAGATTTTACCTTGCTTTGGAAAAGATCTAATTATATGGTAGATTGCAAGTTCATATTTTTATATTATGACAATCTACATGCTTTAAATTGGTTGTATGTATCTTGTGGCATATTTCAAGTTAATCATCATATTATTGCCATGACCTAGACATAAAGAGTATTATCCCATGTTCTTAAATGAATAGAGTGCTAAGTAAGAAATTCAAATTCTTAAAGCACTTATCAAAAGGGGAATTCTCTATATGACTAGAGTTGTCAGACTAATGTTTTTATCTGAGTGATTTAGTAGTTTCACAACATGAGAATGCGTTGCCCAAATGGAGCTTGTCATTTAACATTCAAAGAAGATCAATCCAATACAATGTGATGTATTCCTTCTTGTTTAAATTGATTTTGAGTCTTCTACATTAATCATTCACCATGCTATGAATTAAACTTGCCCTGTAAACTTAATTAAATAATCATGCTTGTTTCATCTTATTTCAATTGATGTTATGCATGATGCTTGTAAGGGTAATTTAGTTCATATCATGAGGTTTCTTTATTTTAGTGACCTTCGTGTCATTCATATACTAGAGGTTTCTAAATAGGAAACTATTGCTTGTGTTTCAAATGCAATCTCTTTTATTGATATCTCATGAAAATTCATAAGTATAGATTGTGCTCTTTCAATTGGTAAAATCACAAGCATAAAAGGTTAATCCTCACCTAAAGAAAGAGTAGGAGTGCTCAAGGCAAAGGTATGGAACTAGTTGCTTCAATTGGTAGTTGATCAAAAGTGGTTCCTTTCAAGTGGCATTCTTTCAATTGATAATAATCTATTCTATGGAAATAAAATGTCAATATAAAGGTTAAATTCCTTTTGGCTTAAATTTGTAAATTGGTGCATATTGTTAACTTTTTCCTCCATGTGCATTAACTTAAAAGGAATTTAATTTATGCCTTTATGCCTCATAAATGATGATTTATTTGCCATTCATATATAAATATCATCATTCATTAAATACTTCCTTGTACTACTGATACCTCTTTTCAAAGTGCTTTTTCGACTAGTTTTAAAAGGAAAAGAGATAACAAGCTAAAGAAGGAAGTCTCCACAAATGAAGAAAAGAAGAATACTTAGATGACACCATCTCATATAGTAAGATCTTTCAATTGATATAACAAATGGTACATTCTATTTGGTGGTAAGTATTCTTAGGCATAAGTTAATTCATTGCAAATTTGTCATGCCTTGACCATGATATGTAATGTACTCCTCATGAGACTCTTAACTAAATTGAAAGTGCATGTGGCAAGTCATTCAAATACTTGATGCACATATCTAGTGGGAGAATATTATATATCTTGTGTCGTAGAGAATAAGTTTCCCTTGAGTAAGCTATACTAAGACAATCCGAAAATGGTAAATTTGTATCTCATTCATATGGATTGTAATCTTTGTTTCCTAAACAACTACTCTTGATGCAGTTTAAAACTCACTTATCGTTAAATCTAAAAGTGCATAAGAATCTTTTTGTTGATATTCTTGACATACATATGCACTAACATGGATATGATTTTTAAACTATAAAAGGTACAATTAGTGATCCATACTCTCTAAATTTTGGAAACCCATATTTTGATATCTTAGAAATTTACTTCAATCGGTATCCATATGCTTCACATTGAATTGGATCACTAAGTTGTAAATTACATGCATAACTTGTCCTCATTGGTTAAGATATGATATGAATGCATGTGTGACTAACCTTGATAAGCTAGGTGCACTCAAGGTCAAGATAGATACATTATCAAGAAGATGTTCACCAACGATGATGTATCAACAAAAGTTAATGCCAAGTATAAGCCCCTAAGAAATAACCATGGAAGAAGGGCACTTGACTACAACCCATCTAAGCATACACCATGATCAACATGGGTTGTTTGAAGAGCAAGTTAAGTAAAATGTAACAAAAGGAGAAAAGGCTCCTATTCTTAACTCTAGCTCTTATCTGTGTGATTACATATTGACTTGAAACCACGTAAGATGGTTGTCAAGTATATGTGGGTGCCTATACAAAGAGAAATGCCATAATAAGGAATGTATGGGTACCCAATGCTCTTACTACTAATCTCAAAGGACCCAATTTAAATTGGGTGCCAAGATATGAAGCTTAAACTTGTTTTGCAGGATCACTCCTTCAATGGATCAAGTTGGATGCTTGATAATGAATGTATAAATCATCTTTGGAGATAGTAGCTAGGGTGGTAACAACTGAATCTCAAGTGCATATTATTTTCAAATCTTATATTTTTGTGACTTGTGTAGCCACTAAGGAAAAAGAAGAACTTGAGGATATACATCAGTTGTTGATTATGAAATAAAGGTCTAATTGGAAGTTGAATGAATATTATGATGTTTCTCTATTTTAGCAACACGCTTGTCTTCCACATATAAAGGGTTGCTAAATAAGAAACTAGTGCTTGTGCTACTAATGCCATCTCTTGTGTTGAGTTTGTCCATAGAAAATCTATGTTAAAAGATGGTGCTTGTTTTAAATTGGATAAATCACAAGCTTAAAGGATACTATTCAACTAAAGTAAGATGAAGTTGATAAGAGGCCAAGGTATGAAAACTTCCTCTCCTTCAGTTGTTTTAGTATTCTATCCTTAGTGGGATGTACCATAGTATAGGTTAATTTCCTTGCAATATAAAATGTTCAATAGTGCATATAACTTTGACATCAACTATATGTGTGCACTAATTTAAAGGAATTTAATCTATCCTTTTGGGTTTCAAGAATGATGATTCATTCTCCATCCACATATAAGGATTATCATTTGTGAAACCCTCCCTTGTGTTTCTAATTCTCTCTTTTCTAAGTGTTTCAATAAGGTCTTTCCAAGTGCTTTCAAGATGGATTCAAAATCTATGGATATAAGAGTCTTGGTTGTTTCAATCATTGAGTTTCAATGGGTCTCATATCAAGTATGATTGAACCAAGCCAAGATGAATGAAGTTCAAGATCGCCTGGTTGGATGAAATCATAAAGATAAAAGAAATCACAGTGATTCAAGAAGGGAGTTACACTTTTTATCAACCAAATAATGAAGATGTAGTGACATATTTATATGATATCCTTCATTATGAGGTTTGAGGTTCATATTAGCATGCTTTACCCTTCAGAATTTCAATTGATATACTATCAGTTCTTAAACTTTCAATTGGTTTAATTTTCATCATCTATGTAAAGCATGTTATGTTAAACCAAGATATAGTGCAAAAATCTCCTTTAACCTCATATTGTTGATGTGCATAAGTGTACTTTGTGTACTCTTGCATGCACAAATTGAGGAAGAGTTTAGCCTATATCTTGTGAGACTAATGATTTCTTTCAAGTTCATGTTGTGTAGTCTCACACCTTGGTGAAAGAAGAACATCAAATGAGGATGAGTGGTTCCAAGGAAATGATCAAATAATTACCACATGTCACCCCATGGATTAGTTCTTTTGGGGATTGATATGTGTTCTCTAGCATGATTTCAATTGTTGCAAATTTATTATGCCCTGGCCAAGATATATGATGAACCCCTCTAAGAATCTTAATTGAATCAAGTGCATGTTACAAGTAATTCGAGTACTTGATGCACACATTTAGGGGGAGCTCATTCTATATCCTGTGTCCTTAAATACTAACATTTTCTTTAAGTGAACTTGTGTAGTTCTTTGAAAAGAATGGGTTTCTCTTGATTTTTTTGAAGAGGATATATTTCTCTTTGGCATGCTAAATTTACTCAATACATGTCGTAATGAAGACTGATGGGCATGAATGAAAATCATCTTGCTTTGTACAAAAATAATGTCAATCCTGTCAAAATTGATGATCATGATGGACAACATGTGGCATAAAACAAAGGTGTGTCATTCCATGAACTATTGTATTACCTTTGTACATCTAGTCTCTTACATGCTAGTGTGTGAATGTATATGCAATATCTTAAGTCACACCATAAGGTTGCACTTGTGGTGACGATTAAAGAATCTCTAGATATTTGATTAATACCTCTTGTGCTGATGTCATAAGTTAGTCTTAAGGCATCTTAGTGAGGTATGAGTCAAACATGCTAACTTCTCAAGAATCTTGGCTTAAAATATTGCATATCATGTCTATTAGTATATCCTTTGATTATGAGTAATTCCTTCAATTGGTGCAATTTCATATTTTCATACTTTATTTGTACCAAGGTTCAAATTGTAGAACTTAATCCCTTGTCCTCACAATTCCAAGTGCATAAGGTAAAACAAGTATTCATCACTTGTATGCACACATTTAAGGGGAGAATGGTCTATAATTTGAATCTTTGAGACTAACTTCATTTCCAAGTCTATTATGTGTGTAGTCTCAAATTAGAAAGGAATTTTTGGGCAAAGACAATCGCTTCCACTGCAAATTTGATGGGTATCAAAGATTATTTGCTCCTAAATGTATCTTTTATACATTTCATAAGAGAATGAGTTTCTCGTGTATACGCTACTCCAGTGTCATCTAAAATTGGTAAATATGTATCGCATCCTTTTGGATTGCAAATATCTGAAGTAGCATAGCTTATAAATTCTCTTGTCTAGAACTTAATTGATTAAATAGTGCACATGTTCCTTATGTTGCATGATTATGTTCAATTGATACTCCTTGTATGCCAATGGTATTTTAAGTTGCAAATAAGTACTTTCAATAGGTATCAATTGAATTCATATATATGTGTGCACTAAAACTTGAGGAGAACTTAGTGTAATATGCAATTAGTGATCTGATTATCTATCAAATTGTATCAATTGGTGGTTTTCAATTGATATTTTTCGTACATAATCACTAGTTGTATAATCCATACTTGTGCAATTTTCATGCTGCCTCTTGTTATGATAAGAAAATGCTAGGTGACATCTAGACTCCAGGTATCAAGATTTATCTTTCAATTAGTATGACAATATTCATTTGATATCTTAGACCTATGTCACAATTATGCCAACAAGAGATTGCAAAATGAACTCTAAATACAACACAAGTGTGGAACACCCCTTTGAAAAGGTAAAACGCAAAGGTACATCACTTATGACACTTCTCCATTACCTTTATGCCATATAAGGACCCTTTTCATGATAGTGTGTTCAAATCTTGATTAATCATAATTTCTACCCTTTATATTGTTTATATCTTTTTTTGGAGATTTGTGACAAAGGGGGAGAAATTGTGCATTAAAGCTTACCTTTAGTCTTATGTAACTAAGTGTAAGAAAACTTTTGAAAAGGGGGAGAAATAATTGACATAAGGGGGAGAATCATAAGTAAAATATAAGATGTAGGAAATTGATGAGTGACGTTTATTTTATGGCTCAGTGCACCCCATGAATAGTATGATATAAGTTGTCTCCACACTTTGACCCAAATATGTGCTTTTGGCATTTGAGTACAAAATTGGTATTTTCTGAAATGCACATATTTAGGGGGAGGAAACTATATCATAGGATTCAAAATCTTATTTATCAAATCTTATGTAAGCTTTAAATGTGTTGTCATCAATCACCAAAAAGGGGGAGATTGAAAGTGCATTCATCCCTTTTGTGAGTTTTGGTGATTTGGATGACAACACATTTAAAGGACTAACAAGTTTGCTAAGTGTTGAACAGGAAATTCAGTATGATGAACATACTTGAATAGTGTATAATGACAGTGAACAAAGGTTCAACACAAGGTTAAATAACCAGTGAGACAATGCAAATGGATATAATATGATCTCTATATTGGTTTGAATATATGGACAAGACCTGAGAAATCACTATGCATAAATATGATCATAATAGAGGATTGGTCAAGCCAAAGTGAATAAGATATGAGGAACCGTGAATTGGCTTGACCATATTACTATTAGTCCATATATGAATATATGAGAATCAAACTAGAGCTTGATTGATCTTAGCAGTTATATCTAGATGACATTCAAGCAAGGTTCACAATATTGAAGAAATGATTCTCTCAATGAATGCTCAATAGGATGTGACTCAAGAATGGCTTGATAGGGTGAAGATAGCAAGGAAAGGGCTTCGAGGAACTAAGCGAAGGTGAAGGCCAAGCGACGGCTTGTAGACCGAGGTACCATGGCTAAGGACTAAGGTGAACAAGAGAGTACTTGCGCTAAGTCGATGAACTAATCAGCTATGAAGAGCTACAACATGTTGATGCATCACTAAGGTGACTTGAAGCCATGATTTGAACTCATATATGGTGAAATGGCACAAGTCACAGGCTCGATTTGTGTTTGCTTCAAAAGGTGAGACAAAGATGTTTGTGATCCTTATGAAGCAACACCATGGAGAAATCACACTTGAGACACCAATGACTCAAGGAGTTTACTTAATTATATTTTATCTAACTTGAGTATAGGAATCATCGTACTATCAAGGGGGGTCCATAAAGAAGGTTGGTGTTGGTACTAAAGCTCAAAATCCTTGATCTAAAACTTCCATTTTACCCTTGTTTCACTTCAGTTTTCTCAAAATCTGTGCAACAGTTTCAAAAACTGGTTCAACCAGAATTAAAACCGGTTCAACCAGTTTCTGCACTGTTCCCCTCTGTCACTATCTGACCCACCAGTCTGCCAGTCAGTCCAGTCAGAAAAAGTTGTGTGCAGATTTTTGGAAAAACGGTTCAACCGAATTTTGGCATGGCTCAACCGGATTTGCAACCGGTTCAACCGAATTTTGGCCCGGATCAACCGGATTTGCAACCGGTTCAACCGAATTTTGGCCCGGCTCAACCGGATTTGCAGCCAGTCCAGTCTCCGGCTGAGTTCGCTAGTGAACCGAAAACCCCCTAGTGGAATCCGGTTCAACCGGTTTTAGAACCGGTTCAACCGTTTTTCAGTCAGATTTCCCCAACGACCACCAGCTTTTGGGGGCACCTTTATATACACCTCCCACACTCTTCCCCATAGTAGAGCATGCACAAGACTTCATTCCCAACCTGAGAAACACCTCCCACTCTCTCTCACACACCTCTTGCCTCTCCCATTTCAAATCTTTGGAGAGAAATCTTTGAGTGAGATTGAAGAGCTGCGATTTTGTGCTTCATCTCCAAATCCTTCTTGTTCTTCTTGATTTGAGCTTTGGTACTACATCGAGTTCTTTGTGAATTCGTTACTCTTGGAGCTTCTAGCTCCTAGACGACTAGGTGTCTCTTGTGAGTCTCCAAATCTTGTGGAGACCATAAGAAAGTTTGTATTACCCGCTCGTTTGAGCAAAGATTAGTGTGTGGGCTTGACCTTTGTGGTCGGCAACGGGAGGATTAGGGTTGAAAGAGACCCGGCTCTTTGTGGGCGCCTCAACGAGGAAGTAGGGCACCTTGGTGGTGTGACCGAACATCGGGATAAATCTCGTGTCACTTGTGTTCTTGCTCATTGTGTTTGTTTGTGTTCTTCGTTCTCTCACCATCCCATGAAAGAATTGTTTATATCTTTTTGGTGTGTGGATTTTGAGAAGTGCCCTTCTCAGATCTACTACTTTGAACCCTGTGTATCATTTAGAACATCTCATTTCCAAAGTTGACTGGGTGAATTTCGAGATCAATTCAGTTTTATATCTCATTCTTTAGTTGAGCTCGTGCAAACCGGTTGAACCGGTTTTGACACCGGTTGAACCGGTTTTACCCAGTTCATTTCTAGTTTTTGTTGAAAAAGTTTTAACTTGCCTATTCACCCCTCTCTAGGCAACTTTCACCCCTTCGCGGCCAGACAAAGGTTTCTCAACTGGATGCCATTGGGCGTGTAATGGCGTTCAAGTCGCCTCAGGTTCTGGATGCCATTGGACTGGTTGATGTATATGTGATATCTTTTGTTTGTTTGGATGGAATATAAAAAACAAATAAAAAATGTGTATACTAGTCACTTTGCCGAGTGTTACACTCGGCAAAGAGGTGCTTTGCCGAGTGTCTGGGTCATAGCACTCGGCAAAGTACCAATACCTGGGCACCAGTATAGCTTCTTTACCGAGTGTGGTGGCCCTGGCACTCGGCAAAGAGGCACGCTTTGCCGAGTGACGTACTGAGCACTCGGCAAAGAAGATGACAAAGGGACCCGTTGACGGATCTGAAAGGGAAATGTGCCCTTGGGCCATTTCTATAAGATTTTGGTGATTAAGTGCTCCACACAAAAATGCTTTGAGTGATATTTGTGCCAAAGACTCAAGAAGTGCAAATCAAGATTAAAGGTATGTTTCTAGACTTAGTACATTGTTTTGAAGACTAATGTATTGTGTCTAAGTGCTAGAAACAGGAGAAATCGCTTTGAAGATAAGTTGGCTGTGTTCAGCCAAAAGGCTGCTCGGTCTGGGTGCACCGGACTGTCCGGTGGTGCACCGGACAGTGTCCGGTGCGCAAGGACCAGTCCCGGTGAACAGCCTGCTCTTGGGTCTCGATGGCAGCGTACGACTATAAATCACCGGATTGTCCGGTGAGTCGTCTGCGGTGAAGTCATCGCTCTCAGGAAATAGTCGACAACGTACGGCTAAAAATCATCGGACTGTCTGGTGGTGCACCGGACTGTCCGGTGAGCCAACGATCGACTGCGCCAACGGTCGGTCGCGCAATCCGCGCGTGACGTGTGGCCGAGCCAACAGTCGGATGGGGGCACTAGACTGTCCGGTGTGCACCGGACCGTGTCCGGTGCGCCAACGGCTCCAAATCTTCAACGGTCGGCTGTGCCAAATTGGGAAAGCAATCTGCACCGGACTGTGAACAGTGCCTGTCCGGTGGTGCACAGGACTGTTCGGTGCACCACTCGACAGAAGGCAAGAATTGCCTTCCTGGATTGCTTCCAACGGCTCCTAGCTGCCTTGGGGCTATAAAAGGGACCCCTAGGCGCACGGAGGAGCACACCAAGCATTCTTTGATCAACTCTAAGCACCAAGACTCCATTTCCGCGCATTTGATTCTTTGTGATAGCAACTAGAGCTCCATTTGAGTAGAGAACTCTTCGAGTTGTGTTGCGAGCTCAAGTTGTGACTTGTGTGCGTGTTTGTGCTCTGATTTTGTGTCTTGTGTCTCTTGTGTGCGTTGCTCTCCCTCCCTTACTTCCGTGTTTCTTTGTGATCATCATTTGTAAGGGCGAGAGGCTCCAAGTTGTGGAGATTCCTCGCAAACGAGAGATAGTAAACGAAAGCAAAAACACCGTGGTATTCAAGTTGATCATTGGATCACTTGAGAGGGGTTGAGTGCAACCCTCGTCCGTTGGGACGCCACAACGTGGAGTAGGCAAGTGTTGGACTTGGCCGAACCACAGGATGAACCACTATGCCTCTCTGTGTTGATTTCTTTGTGGTTATCGTGTTTAGCAAGAACTCCTCTCTAGCCACTTGGCTTTATTGTTCTAACACTTCATCAAGTTTGTGGCTACGAGTTTTAAGTTTTTACAGGATCACCTATTCACCCCCCCTCTAGGTGCTCTCAATTGCTATCAGAGCCGTTCTCTTCACGCAAGGGACTAACCGTCTGAAGAGATGGATCCTAAGGGAAAGGGGATGGTGGTCAACGATAAGGAGAAGGAGTCCACCTTCAACGAGCCAAGAGACGATAAGCGCACCGACTCTGGCTCGAGTCACAAAAAGAAAGACGGGAAGAAGAAGAGGCGCATCAAGAAGATAGTCTACTACGACAGTGATGAGTCTTCTTCTTCCCAAAAGGACGACGACGACTACGAGAAAAAGAAAACGGTCAACTCAAACTTTTCTTTTGATTACTCTCGCATTCCGCATAATTCAAATGCACATTTGCTTTCCATTTCCTCTTGGTAAACCTCCACACTTTGATGGAGAGGACTACGGATTTTGGAGTCACAAAATGCGTAGCCACTTGTTCTCTCTTCATCCAAGTATATGGGAGATAGTAGAGAATGGAATGCAATTTGATAGTACGGATAATCCCATGTTTATTAATGAACAAATTCACAAAAATGCACAAGCTACCACTGTTCTATTAGCATCCTTGTGCAGGGAAGAGTACCATAAGGTGAGCGGCTTGGATAACGCCAAGCAGATTTGGGACACCCTCAAGATCTCGCATGAGGGAAATGATGTCACCATGCTCACCAAGATGGAGTTGGTGGAGGGCGAACTGGGAAGGTTCACAATGATCAGGGGGAGGAGCCAACCCAAACATACAACAGGCTCAAGACCCTGGTCAACAAAATAAGGAGCTATGGAAGCACGAGATGGACGGACCACAACGTCGTCCGGCTAATGCTAAGGTCCTTCACTGTAACACCCCTGGTGTTACTGTTACTAAAACTTGAGCATGACATCATAAACATTGGCATTGCATATGTTTGACACACCTAGAGTGCATTTACTAGGTAAAAATTTCAAACATGTTGTATTGTTCTGGTGTTTTGCAAATAAGACCCTGGAATAGGATACTTAGCCCTAAATAGGGATCAGAGGGGCAAAACATGACCCAAATTGAGAAAACCCTAAGGTATAAGTAAAACAATCATAGAATGTCACCAAAAATGGATCTACATTACATTTATACCTCTGAGATACCAAAAACCCTAATTGAAACCCTGGAAAACCCTAAATTCAAACCCTAGGGGCCTATGTGCAAAAATAGTGCACATTTGGACTAAAGTGTGAAAACTACTATGTTAAAGCATATTAAGTCACATGGTTCACATTTATGAAGATTTACAAGCTAAACCCTAGGTTTTGGACTAATTTGCAAAAAGACCCCAAATTGTGATTTCACTCTAAGTCTGAAAATCAGTGTTGTAAGCTCAACTTTGGGGCTTTATAACTTTTAAATTATTAAGAATTTGCCCTAGGTCACCACATCAAACTTGTAGACCTAATAAAGGAGAACAACTTTGCTAAAGAGTGTAAGCATAGTTGTTAAGAATAAACTGGAGATAATTAAGTCTAAAGTCTGGCTGTCAGGCTGATACAGTCTGAATCTCAGACTAACAGTGACTTTGATCCAAGTTTGAGAGCCATTTCGACTAAGATCCAGTGAGAATCTACCTAGGGTTGCTATAACAAAGTTGTAGAGCTACTATAGAGGAACAACTTTGCTGTAGAACTTGGTATGAGTTGCCATAAAGATTTGGGAGAAAATCCAGCCTAAAGATTGACTGTCAGGTGCACTGAAGGAGTATCCCATGGTACAGTAACCGCTTGGATCAGTTTCAGTGATCCTCACCCCCGACGACCGATTCTTCGCCACGATTCGTGTCACTGGCGACTGGATTCGTGCCTGGAGTTGATGGATAGCGTCGCGGGGTAAAAGATCATCGCCGTCGGTGAGCTGGACGTCACTCCGGCTAGCCGCGGTACCTCTCCCCTTACTCACCGCCCTCGGATAAGGATTCTCACCGCCGTTAAGCCGTCGCCATTGTATGCCGCATGTCCAAGCCTCACCAACGCATCGCCATAAGCCTTAGTGACTCTCTGTTGATCACCGGAATGACCGCCACGGTCGAGGCCACGAATCCCCTGCGCCAGTGAAACTTCCCTTCCTCCGGCCGCCGTGTGTCTCATCCAAATTCACGGCCACCGCTCGCTAATCCTATAAATTAAGCCCGCCACGAGCTCCATAAGGCAGTGAAGTATCCAGCCACCACGAATTAGCCTCGATTGTTCGCCAGAGCTCACAAATTTTGAAGTCTCCCCAATTCGGGTTTCCGCCACCGTGAAACCAGTCTCACCGCGGCCAGCGTAATTCAGGTCAGCCCCCACCCTCTGCTCCCTCGTTTGAGCATTCTCATAACCCCGTGATGCTTGCCGAACCACCGAATTGGACTGAGAGCTCACCAATCACCGGGAACACGAACAAAGGTCCATGGCCATCGCTGTCCTCGTGGGCAGAGCTTGGCAGATCGCCAACCATGAAATTTGGTTGGGGAAAATGACCACGGAGGGTTCAATTGGGTGACAGCCACTCGGCAGTGCCAGCCGTTGCCCTGTTCGGCCGGTCTATGCGCTCGCCGGAGCTCTGCCGCGTTCGCCGTCGTCGAGGGTCTCCACCTGCGAAGAATTAGAAACCGAAGGACCTTTGTGCAAATCGTCAGTGACTCAGAAGAATAGTAACCGAACCTGTTTCTAGTTAGCCAGAACTTCGAGGGTCTTTCTGTAAAGCCGTTAGGGTGGCCGCAGGCGTGCCCCTATTCCCTGTGTTGTTGGGCCGTCTGGGCTAGATTCGGCCCAGTACTGTTGAAGTCTTTCCTTTTTCCTTTTCAGTAGAAATTTGGAAATCCGTAGAAAATTGTAGAAAAATCCTAAAAATGTCAAACCAATTTCCATAGATTCCTTATTTTTCATAGTATTTAATAAAAATAGTTGACTGATTTTTAGAACAAATAGGGAATTTTGGGTTATTTAAAATAGCCTAAAGCATTGTTTCTAGATTTTTAGAAAATAGGTAATAATTCCAAAAATTCCCAAACTTTTTTATATGAACTCAAAACATTATTTAGAAGCCTTGGGTAGAGTTTGGCTGGATTTGGACCTTGTTTGATAATTAGAACCCAAAACCCCCACCCCTGCTCTTTGAACTTCACCATTGACTCCGGAAACCCTAGGTTCTCGGAGTTCCGTGAAGGAAAATTGTATTCAAGACTTTAGATAATAAACTCTTATTATCTTTGCACTCTCATGAGTATTACATGGCATTCATTCTTATATACATATATATGGTTATCTTTAGAAAACGAAGAAGAAGTTGAAGTAACAGAAGAGAAGACACCACCACCTTCAGAATCTCAGGCAGGAAATTGTTTCAACTTTGACATCTGCGGATCCGTGCCTGACTCACCTATCAACGAAGGCAAGCCCCGGTGCATTTGCCACCACCCTTGATGTTTTTAAAATCTTTCTCACTTGCTTGGTGCATTAGGTAATAGGAATTGAATGCTAAACACTTCCTGCATTACCTTCCTTGAAATTAATTACCTTCCTTGATATTCTGTTTTACAAAAGGTTTTTACTATGCTTAGGATGGCTCTAGCAAAACAAAAGGTTTTGTTTTACAAAAGATGATTGGTAAAGTGGGAGGAATGTTTTGAAAATAAAACTTGATGGTGGATCCATCATGGCCGTGATGGGTTCAACATCGGAAAGGATGTACCTCTGTCAGGTACCAACCTTTGGGTTTAAATGATTAAGCTGAGACCGGGCGGGTGACTTGCATGAGAAAGAGAGTCTCGGTGTAGTGTCTCCATCTGAGTCAATTAAGGACCGTCTCGATGTAGGCTTGATGACCGAGGACCCTTTAACTGGTCACATGCCTCGTCATGGGTAAGCCTTGCCTCGGGCAGACTAAGGCCAGAATAAGATAACACGGAATGGGCGTGGAGCGGTTGCGAGAGTAGCGTGTACCCTCTATGGCAAGAGGCTGGACGGTGGTGTATCTGTGCTCTCGGTTCGCGTGAACCTGATCTGGTCTTAAGAACCCCGGTGGTGGGTTGACATATGCAAGGGTTAAGTGCTACATATGTCGTGTGATTGGAGATCCTCAGCTGAGTATAATCGATTCGGATCGCCGTATCTTCGCGGTTATGAAGACTTGGTCACTGACCTATACGTAGAACTCCAGTAAAGATGAATGAAAGGTTTGTTAAGAAATTGGCTAGTGCATGTTAAGTGATTGAACTAGGTTAGAAAGAACTCTAGATGTTGGTAATTTTACCTAACTTGACAATAAAATTGGATTTTAAGGATCCACTTTTAGTAAGCATTTATGCAAAACAGAGTCTTTGATCATTAAGAAACCTTACCTTGACTCCCTTATAATCAGCATACCCTTGAGAGTCTTTTCTTTAGTCGGGTAAGACTTTCTGAGTAATTCCATACTCAGGGTTTTATTCCCTATTGTTTTTAGGTGAGGAAGCAACAAACTTTTGGAGCTTCTGTACCAAGGTGGTGTCAAATGAAGAAAAGCAAGAATGAAGCTGCGGGAGGACCTAGTCCTCCATAAAAACTTTTATGTAAGAACTTATCGGGAGGAGTTTTTACCTCCCTTGGTATTGTAATAATAAGTTCTCCGCACTCGTGTTTTTATGCTTGTCTGTAATAACCAACTTTATCTTACTTTCAAATAAATGTAAGTTTATGTAATCGCTTCCACATTTCTGTATCTCCGATGTTCTGTAATGTCTGCGTGACGGGTAAAACGCTCTTGGGAAAGATGAGAAAAGCAGATACCAAACTTGTCAAGTGATTCAGGGGCATCTACAGGGTTGTCTGAGGTCCGTTGGACAAGGACAACTGTAGGTGGGCCTAATGACTTGGGAGGTTCCGTCACAGCTGGTATCGGAGCGAAGCCCTTCTCTGCAGATATTATGAGGCATCTTCAAAAGAATTTTTCTAACCGACTTATCTAGAAAATTTCTTTCTTTCTTATCTAAGTAATTCTGAAAAGTTTATCTTAAAGACCAGATAGGAAGAGTGCAATGTATAGAAGGTGTGAATCAACTAAGGTTGATTTTGTAATTACACATGCATCATGCTAAGAACTATACTAATAAAATTTCCCCTTAGAGAAATGCTGCCGCGCATAAGGAAAACCACGCGCAAGTCAACTGGCCCAATTGGTGTACCCCGTCATCAACTCGCTCCCAGACACGAGGATAGCAGTAGTGTGAGTAACGATCCGATCGGGGATCTTGAAGCCCAAGTAAATCTGCATCAAGTGGAACTTCAACGCAGGACTAACATATGGGTCGCGGATGGCGACAGAATAAATGAATTGAGAATCCACATCCGCCACCTGCAAGATCAGCTTGCTGATCGAGATTTAGCGCTCGACTGGGCGGTTCAGTCTCGTTCGCTTGCCTGGGCTAAGGAGGCAAAAGCTCGAGCCCGAGTCGAAGAACTTAGCTCAGCTATTGATAATCTGCAGGCATATTGCAATACCCTACATGAAGAAGTTCATGTACTGTATTCACAATTGCACCCCAGCGTACCTGCAAATCCTGTCAGGACAGAAGCCGGACCTTCTCATGCAGCGGGAGAAGTTTTTGGTGGCGAATTGGACCTTTTCAGGCCCCCTCCCTCCATGAAGTTGGTCGATGAGTGGTCTCCTACGCCCGACAGTGAGGCTACTAAGAGTGATAGGAAGTAGGAATAGTATAGTTGTAGAAATAATAGTATTATTGTATAATGGGTACTGTACTCCTGATGTAAAAAAATTCGAGTCTGTAACATTACTTTGTTTAGTAATGTAAAATGGATGGTTTTTCTTTGGCATATTATATTTGTTTCCAAATGTTTGTTGCCTCAGATGCCGTCTAAGACCCGGTCACAGGATGCAGCTGGAACCTCCCGTGGGAGGGAGTCCACCCTGAACCCACCACCAGTACCTCCAACGCTTGCCGAGGCCATCGCTGCCTTGGTAAATACTACCGCAGACAATACCCGCTTCCTACGGGAGATGGCGGGTCAACAATTCCAACAACAAGGCAGGCGGGGCTATCCGCAAGGGCCCCGTGAAACATCTTATTTAGACTTCTCCGAAACGCGTCCACCGCTATTTGTCAAGGCCGAAGACCCTTTAGAGGTGGACGAATGGATCCGTGTCATCGAGCAGAAGTTTGGACTTCTTCGGTGTTCTGAAACCCAGAAGCCCTTGTTCGCAGCCTAGCAACTGCGTGGCCCTGCCAGCACTTGGTGGGGAAACTTTGTGGCCGTTCAGCCGGCCAATCATCAGATAACATGGGAAGAATTTAAGCTGGCCTTCCGCGAACATTACATACCGGAAGGTGTACTTCACATGAAACAAGAAGAATTTATGAAGCTGAAGCAAGGAGGGGATACTGTTAATCAGTATCTCAATAAATTTAATCATTTGTCGCAGTATGCAATCGACCAAGTTAACACCGATCTGAAGAAGAAGAATTGTTTCATGCGAGGACTGAATGATAGGATGCAAAGGAAAATGGCTACTTGCATCGACCTTACCTACGGAAGGGCTGTCAGCACAGCGCTGGCAGTCGAATCTAAATATGCAAGTTCTGGCTAAGTCCAGGGGAAATGGAGGTAACAGGCCTACACAGGGCCCCGATAAAAGGCAACGGTTAGTCATCCGGCCTTTTAATCAGGGTTGTTCTTCAGCACGTCCATCCTCCTTCCCATTCAAGCAACCAGTATTCATCCGTCCCAATGCTGCCCCCACCGCCACAAGTCAGCCGGGTGCCCCTGGCACTTGATTCCCTGCCCTTCCCAGTTCATCAACAGGATGTTTCAATTGTGGAAAATCTAGGCACTTTATCAAGGATTGCCCTTATCCGAAGCAGAACAAGTCAAACAATCCACAAGGATCTGGGAATTCATCTCAAGCCAAGGGAAATACTATGGGCAAAAATACAAAGAAGACGGGACGCATATATTATACGCAAGTGGCCACCACACCGGACGGTGAACCGGTAATGATGGGTACGTTCCTTGTGGCCAATCATCCCGCAATTATTCTCTTTGGTTCTGGTGCTTCACATACATTCATCAGCAAGAAATCTGTGGAGCAACATTGAATTTCATACCATGAATCAAAAGAAGGGTTTAAAATTCAGTCACCTGGGGGACAAATATTTATTAGGAAAGTGGCTTTCCAAGTGCCCGTTACATTGGCCGGACGGGACTTTCCCACTAATATGATTATTCTGAAAGGCCAAGACATAGATGTGATTTTGGGCATGAATTGGTTGGCCAAACATAAAGCAACCCTCAACACTGATCAGAGAACTATCAGGTTGAGTCATAATCAAGAGGAAATTCTCCTGTCTATCCCCATTCCAACCAAAACTATTGGCAGAGTTTATGAAGCCATTATACCGGAAGTCAAGGATATTCCGGTAGTATGCGAGTTCCCAGATGTCTTTCCAGAGGATTTGCCTGGATTGCCACCCGAGAGAGATGTAAAGTTTGTAATTGAATTGAAGCCCGGTACGGCTCCCATTTCTAGAAGATCGTACCACATGCCTCCAAATGAGCTGGCAGAACTGAAGATTCAGTTACAAGATCTACTAGCAAAAGGATTCATCCGACCAAGCTCGTCACCGTGGGGTTGTCCAGCCATATTCGTTAAGAAGAAGGATCAAACTTTACGGATGTGCGTGGATTATCGACCCCTGAATGAGGTCACTATCAAGAACAAGTACCCTCTTCCGCGGATTGACATTCTATTTGATCAACTAACTGGAGCGAGGGTATTCTCCAAGATTGATCTCAGATCGGGCTATCATCAGATCCGTATTCGGCCCGAGGATATACCAAAGACCGCATTCACTACACGGTACGGATTATTTGAATATCTGGTAATGTCTTTCGGATTGACAAATGCTCCTGCCCACTTTACTTATCTGATGAAGTCGGTATTCATGCCCGAGTTGGACAAATTTGTGGTGGTCTTCATAGATGATATTTTGATATATTCAAAGAATGAAGAGGAGCATGCTCAACATTTACGGGTTGTATTAACGTGCTTAAGAGAACATCAATTATATGCCAAGTTCAGTAAATGCACGTTTTGGTTGGAAGAAATTCAATTTCTGGGACATGTTCTATCTGCCAGGGGGATTGCGGTAGATCCCAGCAAAGTCAAGGATATTTTGGAGTGGAAACCCCCAACCACTGTTCATCAAGTCTGAAGTTTCCTTAGACTGGCTGGTTATTACCGCCGATTTATACCAGATTTTTCTAAACTTGTGAAGCCAATCACAAGACTATTGAAGAATGAGACTAAGTTCAATTAGTCTTTAAAGTGGAATGAAGCTTTTGAGAAATTGAAGACATTATTAACCACTGCTCCGTTATTGGCTCAACCGGATATTAACAAGCCATTTGATGTGTATTGTGACGCGTCTGGCAGTGGTCTCGGCTGCGTATTAATGCAAGAAGGCCGAGTAATTGCATATGCTTCAAGGCAGTTACGCCGGCATGAGGAGCATTATCCTACTCATGATCTGGAGCTAGCTGCAGTGGTTCATGCTCTGAAGATATGGCGTCATTATCTACTGGGAAATGTCTGTCATATTTATACAGACCACAAAAGTTTGAAATATATCTTTACCTAGTCTGAACTCAACATGAGACAAAGGAGATGGCTTGAGCTTATTAAAGATTATGAACTGGAGATCCATTATTACTCAGGCAAGGCTAATGTAGTGGCAGATGCACTCAGTCGCAAGGCCTCCTGCCATTGTCTAACTATGGGGACTTCTGACATTACATTGTGCCAGGAGATGGAGAATCTAAACCTGGGTATGATTCAACATGGGACTTCAAATCACTTGAAGCTTGAATCAGTCATCTTATAAAGGATAATTGACGCACAGAAAAATGATGAGGGTATGAAACATATACGCGAAAAGATAAGGGCTAGAAAAGCCAATTGTTTCCGAGAAGATGACCAAGGTGTTGTATGGTTCAACAACCGCATAGTGGTGCCTAAAAATGAAGGGGTCCGCCAGCAAATCTTAGATGAAGCACATCTTAGTCGCTATTCTATTCATCCCGGAAGCACTAAGATGTATCAAGATCTGAAACAACATTATTGGTGGACGAAGATGAAAATTGAAATTGCACGCTATGTGGCTAGGTGTGACACTTGTAAACGTGTCAAGGCCATACACCTGAAAGCTGCCGGTCCATTACAATCTTTACCAATACCAACATGAAAATGGGAAGATATAAGTATGGACTTCATTGTGGGATTGCCCAAAACTGCAAAAGGGTATGATTCTATCTGGGTTATTGTTGATCGGCTCACGAAAATTGCTCACTTTCTGCCAGTCAAAACATATTACCCAGTTCTTACCTATGCGGAATTATACATTGCTCGCATTCTCAGTTTGCACGGTATTCCGAAGACTATAGTGTCGGATCGTGGACCTCAATTCGTATCCAAATTTTGGGAAGAACTTCATAAATCCTTGGGTACTAAATTGCTCCACAGTTCGGCCTATCATCCTCAAACAAGTGGGCAGACTGAGAGGGTCAATCAAATACTTGAAGATATGCTGCAAGCATGTGTACTGGAATTCCCACAGAAATGGGATGAATGTTTGCCGTTAGCGGAATTCTCATATAATAATAGCTATCAAGAAAGCATCAAGATGGCACCCTTTGAAGCTTTATATGGACGACGATGTCGTACTCCGCTAAATTGGTCTGAACCTGGTGAAAGGTCCTTCTTCAGGCCTGATATGGTGAAAGAGACCGAAGAAAAGGTTCAGAAAATAATTCATAATATGAAGAAAGCCCAAGCTCGTCAAAAGAGTTATGCAGACAAACGGCGAATGCCCTTATATTTTCTTGAGGGAGACTATGTCTACCTAAAGGTTTCGCCAATGAAGGGCGTATCGCGTTTCGGGGTTAAAGGGAAACTTGCACCACGATATATTGTTCCTTTTCTCATTCTTGAAAGATATGGGCCAGTGGCGTATCGAATTCAACTACCCGAAACTTTGTCTGCTGTACATAATGTGTTCCACGTGTCTCAACTGAAGAAGTGTCTTCGGATTCCAGATCGAACCATTGAAGTGACAGATGTTGTTCTTGAACCAGACTTGACATATTCTGAACATCCTATTCGAGTCTTGGATCAAAAGGACAGGATTACCCGAAGAAAAACTCTCAAGTTTTACAAGATACAGTGGAACCAACATTCCGAAGATGAGGCTACATGGGAAACTCAAGACTTTTTAGATAAGAATTTCCCAGGCTTTTTAGCCTCTTGTAATTTGTAAAGTATACAACATTATTGTAATAAAGGAGTGAGCCCCAAGCCCACCCTTGCCTTGTACCAAAACTCAGGAAATAAAAATGTGAAGCATTTCCTTTTCCATTACTTACCCTAGGACTTTTAATCTCAGGACGAGATTCTTTTATGGGGGAAGGATGTAACACCCCTAGTGTTACTGTTACTAAAACTTGAGCATGACATCATAAACATTGGCATTGCATATGTTTGACACACCTAGAGTGCATTTACTAGGTAAAAATTTCAAACAAGTTGTATTGTTCTGGTGTTTTGCAAATAAGACCCTGGAATAGGATACTTAGCCCTAAATAGGGATTAGAGGGGCAAAACATGACCCAAATTGAGAAAACCTTAAGGTATAAGTAAAACAATCATAAAATGTCACCAAAAATGGATCTACATTACATTTATACCTCTGAGATACCAAAAACCCTAATTGAAACCCTGGAAAACCCTAAATCCAAACCCTAGGGGCCTATGTGCAAAAACAGTGCACATTTGGACTAAAGTGTGAAAACTACTATGTTAAAGCATATTCAGTCACATGGTTCACATTTATGAAGATTTACAAGCTAAACCCTAGGTTTTGGACTAATTTGCAAAAGACCCCAAATTGTGATTTCACTCTAAGTCTGAAAATCAGTGTTGTAAGCTCAACTTTGGGGCTTTATAACTTTTAAATTAGTAAGAATTTGCCCTAGGTCACCACATCAAACTTGTAGACCTAATAAAGTAGAACAACTTTGCTTAAGAGTGTAAGCATAGTTGTTAAGAAGAAACTAGAGATAATTAAGTCTAAAGTCTGGCTGTCAGGCTGATACAGTCTGAATCTCAGACTAACAGTGACTTTGATCCAAGTTTGAGAGCCATTTCGACTAAGATCCAGTGAGAATCTACCTAGGGTTGCTATAACAAAGTTGTAGAGCTACTATAGAGGAACAACTTTGCTGTAGAACTTGGTATGAGTTGCCATAAAGATTTGGGAGAAAATCCAGCCTAAAGATTGACTGTCAGGTGCACTGAAGGAGTATCCCATGGTACAGTAACCGCCTGGATCAGTTTCAGTGATCCTCACCGCCGACGACCGATTCTTCGCCGCGATTCGTGTCACCAGTGACTGGATTCGTGCCTGGAGTTGATGGATAGCATCGCGGGGTAAAAGATCATCGCCGTCGGTGAGCTGGACGTCACTCCGGCTAGCCGCGGTACCTCTCCCCTTACTCACCGCCCTCGGATAAGGATTCGCACCGCTATTATGTCGTCGCCATTGTACGCCGCGTGTCCAAGCCTCGCCAGCGCATCGCCATAAGCCTTAGTGACTCTCCGTTGATCGCCGGAATGATCGCCACGGTAGAGGCCATGAATCCCCTGCGCCAGTGAAACTTCCCTTCCTCCGGCCGCCGTGTGTCTCATCCAATATCACGACCACCGCTCGCTAAGCCTATAAATTAAGCACGCGACGAGCTCCATAAGGCAGTGAAGTATCCAGCCACCACGAATTAGCCTCGATCGTTCGCCAGAGCTCACGAATTTCGAAGTCTCCCCAATTCGGGTTTCCGCCACCGTGAAACCAGTCTCACCGCGGCCAGCGTAATTCAGGTCAGCCCCCACCCTCTGCTCCCTCGTTTGAGCATTCTCATAACCCTGTGATGCTTGCCGAACCACCGAATTGGACTGAGAGCTCACCAATCACCGGGAACACGAACAAAGGTCCATGGCCATCGCTGTCCTCGCGGGCAGAGCTTGGCAGATCGCCAACCATGAAATTTGGTTGGGGAAAATGACCAGGGAGGGTTCAATTGGGTGACAGCCGCTCAGCAGCGCCAGTCGTTGCCCTGTTCGGCCGGTCTATGCGCTCGCCGGAGCTCTATCGCGTTCGCCGTCGTCGAGGGTCTCCACCTGCGAAGAATTAGAAACCGAAGGACCTTTGTGCAAATCATCAGTGACTCAGAAGAATAGTAACCGAACCTGTTTCCAGTTAGCTAGAACTCCGAGGATCTTTCTGTAAAGCCGTCAGCACGGGCGTGGGCGCGCCCCTATTCCCTGTGTTGTTGGGCCGTCTGGGCTAGATTCGGCCCAGTACTGTTGAAGTCTTTCCTTTTTCCTTTTCAGTAGAACTTTGGAAATCCATAGAAAAATTGTAGAAAAATCCTAAAAATGTCAAACCAATTTCCATAGATTCCTTATTTTTCATAGTATTTAATAAAAATAGTTGACTGATTTTTAGAACAAATAGGGAATTTTGGGTTATTTAAAATAGCCTAAAGCATTGCTTCTAGATTTTTAGAAAATAGGTAATAATTACAAAAATTCCCAAACTTTTTTATATGAACTCAAAACATTATTTAGAAGCCTTGGGTAGAGTTTGGTTGGATTTGGACCTTGTTTGATAATTAGAACCCAAAACCCCCACCCCTGCTCTTTGAACTTCACCATTGACTCCGGAAACCCTAGGTTCTCGGAGTTCCGTGAAGGAAAATTGTATTCAAGACTTTAGATAATAAACTCTTATTATCTTTGCACTCTCATGAGCATTACATGGCATTCATTCTTATATACATATATATGGTTATCTTTAGAAAACGAAGAAGAAGTTGAAGTAACAGAAGAGAAGACACCACCACCTTCGGAATCTCAGGCAGGAAATTGTTTCTACTTTGACATCTGCGGATCCGTGCCTGACTCACCTATCAACGAAGGCAAGCCCCGGTGCATTTGCCACCACCCTTGATGTTTTTAAAATCTTTCTCACTTGCTTGGTGCATTAGGTAATAGGAATTGAATGCTAAACACTTCCTGCATTACCTTCCTTGAAATTAATTACCTTCCTTGATATCCTGTTTTACAAAAGGTTTTTACTATGCTTAGGATGGCTCTAGCAAAACAAAAGGTTTTGTTTTACAAAAGATGATTGGCAAAGTGGGAGGGATGTTTTGAAAATAAAACTTGATGGTGGATCCATCATGGCCGTGATGGGTTCAACATCGAAAAGGATGTACCTCTGCCAGGTACCAACCTTTGGGTTTAAATGATTAAGCTGAGACCGGGCGGGTGACTTGCACGAGAAAGAGAGTCTCGGTGTAGTGTCTCCGTCTGAGTCAATTAAGGACTGTCTCGATGTAGGCTTGATGACCGAGGACCCTTTAACTGGTCACATACCTCATCATGGGTAAGCCTTGCCTCGGGCAGACTAAGGCCAGAATAAGATAACACGGAATGGGCGTGGAGCGGTGGCGAGAGTAGCGTGTACCCTCCGTGGCAAGAGGCTGGACGGTGGTGTATCTGTGCTCTCGGTTCGCGTGAACCTGATCTAGTCTTAAGAACCCCGATGGTGGGTTGACATATGCAAGGGTTAAGTGCTACATATGTCGTGTGATTGGAGATCCTCAGCTGAGTATAATCGATTCGGATCGCCGTATCTTCGCGGTTATGAAGAATTGGTCACTGACCTATACGTAGAACTCCAGTAAAGATGAATGAAAGGTTTGTTAAGAAATTGGCTAGTGCAAGTTAAGTGATTGAACTAGGTTAGAAAGAACTCTAGATATAGGTAATTTTACCTAACTTGACAATAAAATTGGATTTTTAAGGATCCACTTTTAGTAAGCATTTATGCAAAACAGAGTCTTTGATCATTAAGAAACCTTACCTTGACTCCCTTATAATCAGCATACCCTTGAGAGTCTTTTCTTTAGTCGGGTAAGACTTGCTGGGTAATTCCATACTCAGGGTTTTATTCCCTATTGTTTTTAGGTGAGGAAGCAACAAACTTTTGTTGCTTCTGTACCAAGGTGGTGTCAAATGAAGAAAAGCAAGAATGAAGCTGCGGGAGGACCTAGTCCTCCATAAAAACTTTTATGTAAGAACTTATCGGGAGGCGTTTTTACCTCCCTTGGTATTGTAATAATAAGTTCTCCGCACTCGTGTTTTTATGCTTGTCTGTAATAACCAACTTTATCTTACTTTCAAATAAATGTAAGTTTATGTAATCGCTTCCGCATTTCTGTATCTCCGATGTTCTGTAATGTCTGCGTGACGGGTAAAACGCTCTTGGGAAAGATGAGAAAAGCAGATACCGAACTTGTCAAGTGATTCAGGGGCATCTACAGGGTTGTCTGAGGTCCGTTGGACAAGGACAACTGTAGGTAGGCCTAATGACTTGGGAGGTTCCATCACATTCACTGTCCTTGTTCCTCATCTTGTAAACTCTATTCGTGAAAATCCTTGGTATACCAAGATGACGCCCGAAGAAATACTTGGAAAGTTTGTAAGTGGGCGAATGATGATTAAGGAGGCGAGATATGTTGATGAGGCGCTAAATGGCCCAATGCCGATCCACGAGCCTCAAACCATTGCTCTCAAAGCAACAAGTAGCAGGGAGGTGCTACCTAGCAAGGTGGCGCAAGTTGAGGCGGCCAGGCTTAACGAGGAAGAAATGGCCCTCATCATCAAGCGCTTCAAGACGGTGCTAAAAGGAAGAAAGGAGCATCCCAACAAGAACAAGACGAAGGGGAAGCGCTCCTGCTTCAAGTGTGGTAAGTATGGTCATTTTATAGCAAATTGTCCCGACAACACTAATGACCAGGAACAAGAGAAAGGCGGAAAGAGGGAAAAGAAGAAGGCCTACAAGAAGCCGAAGGGCGAGGCACACCTCGGCAAAGAGTGGGACTCGGATTGTTCATCGTCCGACTCCGACGACGAAGGACTCGCCGCCTCAGCCTTCAACAAATCGTCGCTCTTCCCCAACGAGCGCCACACGTGCCTAATGGCAAAAGAAAAGAAGGTAATCACTAGAGAAACTCCTAAGTACTCTACTTCTAGTGATGAGGACTCTAGTGATGATGAAATTGATTACACTAGCTTGTTTAAAGGATTAGATAGAGCAAAAGTAGAAAAGATCAATGAATTGATTGATGCTCTAAACGAAAAGGATAGACTTTTAGAAAAGCAAGAAGATCTTTTATATGAAGAACATGATAAATTTGTAAGTGTGCAAAAGTCTCTTGCTTTAGAAGTTAACAGAAATGAAATGCTTTCATGTGAAATTTCTGCTTGTCATGAGACTATTTCTAGTTTAAAGAGCATTAATGATGATTTAAATGCTAAATTAGTAGAAGCAAATAAGACTAGTTCTCATGTGGAACATGTAGTAATTTGCAATAGGTGTAAGGATTTTAATGTTGATGATTGCAATGAACATTTAATTTCCATTTCTAAATTAAATGATGAAGTAGCTAGTCTTAATGCCCATCTTAAGACTAGCAAAAATGATTTTGATAAACTAAAATTTGCAAGGGATGCCTACACTAGTGGTAGACACCCCTCTATTAAGGATGGGCTTGGCTTTCAAAGGGAAGCTAAGAACTTAACAAGTCATAAGGCTCCCATCTCCGCCAAGGAGAAAGGGAAGGCCCCTATGGCTAATAGTGTTCATAAAAATCATGCTTTCTTGTATCATGATAGGAAATATTCTAGGAATGCTCATCATAATAGGAGTTTTAATGCTTATGATTCACATGCCATGTTTGGCTCAAGTTCTTCCTTTGTGCATGGTAGAAATATGTCTAGGAATCATGTTGTTCATCATGTACCTAAGAAAATGCAAAATAAATCTGCTACTGTTTTTCATGCCTGCAACATTGATTTTGTACTTTCATGTAAAAATAAGAAAGTGGTTGCTAGGAAATTGGGGGCAAAATGCAAGGGAGATAAAACTTGCATTTGGGTCCCTAAGGCTATTGTTACTAACCTTGTAGGACCCAACAAGAGTTGGGTACCTAAAACCCAAGCCTAATTTGCTTTGCAGGTTTATGCATCCGGGGGCTCAAGCTGGATTATTGACAGTGGATGCACAAACCACATGACAGGGGAGAAGAAGATGTTCACCTCCTACGTCAAGAACAAAGATTCCCAAGACTCAATCATATTCGGTGACGGGAATGAAGGCAAGGTTAAAGGACTAGGAAAAATAGCTATTTCTTCCGAGCATTCCATTTCTAATGTGTTTTAGTAGAATCGCTCGGATATAACTTGTTGTCCGTTAGTCAATTATGTAATATGGGTTACAACTGCTTATTTACAAATGTAGATGTGTCTATCTTTAGAAGGAGTGATGGTTCATTAGCCTTTAAGGGTGTACTAGACGACAAACTCTATTTAGTTGATTTTTCGAAGGAGGAGGCCGGTCTAGATGCATGCTTAATTGCTAAGACTAGCATGGGCTGGCTGTGGCATCGCCGTCTAGCACATGTTGGGATGAAGAACCTTCACAAACTTCTGAAGGGAGAACATGTTTTAGGTCTAACAAATGTGTATTTCGAAAAAGATAGACCTTGTGCAGCTTGTCAAGCAGGTAAACAGGTGGGAAGCGCTCATCACAACAAGAATGTGATGACTAGATCAAGACCTCTGGAGCTACTGCATGTGGACCTCTTCGGACCCGTCGCCTACCTTAGCATCGGGGGAAGTAAGTATGGTCTTGTTATTGTTGATGATTTTTCCCGCTTCACTTGGGTATTCTTTTTGCAGTAAAATCAGAAACCCAAGGGACCCTCAAGCGCTTTCTAAGGCGAGCTCAAAACGAATTTGAGCTCAAGGTGAAAAAGATTAGAAGCGACAACGGGTTCGAGTTCAAGAACCTTCAAGTGGAGGAGTACCTTGAGGAGGAAGGAATCAAGCACGAGTTCTCTGCTCCCTACACACCACAGCAAAACGGTGTGGTAGAGAGGAAGAACAGGACGCTTATAGACATGGCGAGGACGATGCTTGGAGAATTCAAGACGCCCGAGCGGTTTTGGTCGGAAGCTGTGAACACAGCTTGCCATGCCATAAACCGAGTCTACCTTCATCGCCTCCTCAAGAAGACGTCATACGAGCTTCTAACCGGTAACAAACCCAACGTTTCTTATTTTCGAGTTTTTGGGAGTAAATGCTACATTCTGGTGAAGAAAGGTAGAAATTCAAAATTTGCTCCCAAAGCTGTAGAAGGGTTTTTGTTAGGTTATGACTCAAATACAAAGGCGTATAGAGTCTTCAACAAATCATCGGGTTTGGTTGAAGTCTCTAGCGACGTTGTATTTGATGAGACTAATGGCTCTCGAAGAGAGCAAGTTGATCTTGATGATGTAGATGAGGATGATGTTCCAACGGACGCAATTCGTTCCATGGCTATTGGAGACGTGCGACCACAGGAACACAAGGAGCAAGATCAACCTTCTTCCTCAACGACGGTGCACCCCCCAACTCAAGATGACGAATAGGTCCCTCAAGAAGAGGCGTGTAATCAAGGGGGAGCACAGGATGTCAAAGATGAGGAGGAAGAAACACCACAGGCCCCTCCAACTCAAGTTCGAGCGATGATTCAAAGAAATCATATTTTGGTTGACATTAGCAAGGGAGTAACCACTCGCTCTAGATTAGCCAATTTTTGTGAGCATTACTCTTTTGTCTCTTCTATTGAGCCTTTCAGGGTAGAAGAGGCCTTGCTAGATCCGGACTGGGTGTTGGCCATGCAGGAAGAACTCAACAACTTCAAGCATAATGAAGTTTGGACACTGGTGCCACGTCCCAAGCAAAACGTTGTGGGACCAAGTGGGTATTCCGCAACAAACAGGACGAGCACGGGGTGGTGACAAGGAACAAGGCTCGACTTGTGGCAAAAGGTTATGCCCAAGTCGCAGGTTTGGACTTTGAGGAGACTTTTGCCCCTGTGGCTAGGCTAGAGTCGATTCGTATTTTGTTAGCCTATGCTGCTCACCATTCTTTCAGGTTGTTCCAAATGGACGTGAAGAGCGCTTTCCTCAATGGGCCAATCAAGGAGGAGGTGTACGTGGAGCAACCCCTTGGCTTTGAGGATGAACGGTACCCCGACCACGTGTGTAAGCTCTCTAAGGCGCTCTATGGACTTAAGCAAGCCCCAAGAGCATGGTATGAATGCCTTAGAGATTTTTTAATTGCTAATGCTTTCAAGGTTGGGAAAGCCGATCCAACTCTTTTCACTAAGACTTGTGACGGTGATCTATTTGTGTGCCAAATTTATGTCGATGACATAATATTTGGTTCTACTAACCAAAAGTCTTGTGAAGAGTTTAGCCGGGTGATGACACAGAAATTCGAGATGTCGATGATGGGCGAGTTGAACTACTTCCTTGGGTTCCAAGTGAAGCAACTCAAGGGCGGCACCTTCATCTCTCAAACGAAGTACACGCAAGACTTGCTCAAGCGGTTTGGGATGAAGGACGCCAAGCCCACAAAGACTCCAATGGGAACTGACGGACATGTCGACCTCAACAAAGGAGGTAAGTCCGTTGATCAAAAGGCATACCGGTCTATGATAGGGTCTTTACTTTATTTATGTGCTAGTAGACCGGATATTATGCTTAGCGTATGCATGTGTGCTAGATTTCAATCCGACCCAAGGGAGTGTCACCTTGTGGCCGTTAAGCGAATTCTTAGATATTTAGTCACTACGCCTTGCTTCGGGATCTGGTATCCAAAGGGGTCTACCTTTGACTTGATTGGATACTCAGACTCCGACTATGCTGGATGTAAGGTCGATAGGAAGAGTACATCAGGGACGTGCCAATTCCTAGGAAGGTCCCTAGTGTCCTGGAGTTCTAAGAAACAAACCTCCGTTGCCCTATCCACCGCTGAGGTCGAGTACGTTGCCGCAGGACAGTGTTGCGCGTAACTACTTTGGATGAGGCAAACCCTCCGGGACTTTGGCTACAATCTGAGCAAAGTCCCATTCCTATGTGACAATGAGAGTGCAATCCGCATGACGGACAATCCTGTTGAACACAGCCGCACAAAGCACATAGACATCCGGCATCACTTTTTGAGAGACCACCAGCAAAAGGGAGATATCGAAGTGTTTTATGTTAGCACCGAGAACCAGCTAGCCGATATCTTTACCAAGCCCTTAGATGAGAAGACCTTTTGCAGGCTGCGTAGTGAGCTAAATGTCTTAGATTCGCGTAACTTGGATTGAAATAGAGCATACATGTGTTTTATGCCTTTGATCATGTTCCTTTATGCATTTTATTGCTTATTTATGGTGCTCAAGTTGTGCAAGGGATCCCCGGACCTCACAAGTCCATGTGTGAATGATGCACATACTTAGGGGGAGAAATGCCACAACTTGACCCTTTGAGACTAATCGTGTACTTGAGTTTTCTTTTTAGTCTCAAAGGTGGATTGAAAGGGAAAAGGTGAACTTGGACCATGCAAGGCTTCCGCTGCACTCCGATGAGAGGGTAACTTACTCCGAGTTCATCTCCGTGCTCTTAGTGCCTTTTACTCTTAATTGAAGATTTTGGTGAGGCAATGGGGTTTAAGGGCCAATAATGATCCCATTTTGGTGCTTAATGCCAAAGGGGGAGAAATTAAGGCCAAAGCAAGAAATGGATCAGCTACCACTTGAGAATTTTGAAAATAGTAGAGTTAGAGCTTTTGTTTTGTCAAAATACTCTTATTGTCTCTTATTGTCAAAAGTTGGTCTCTTATGGGGAGAATGTTTGATTATGGGAAAAAGGGGGAGTTTTTGAATCTTTGATCAATTTCTCTTGGAATATCTCTCTCTATGCTTCAACAAGTGTTTTGACTTAGAGATAGAAAATTGAGTTTGATTTGCAAAAACAAACCAAGTGGTGGCAAAGAATGATCCAAATATGCCAAAATTGAATCAAAAATAAATTTTTGTTCTCATTTGCATTGATGTTGCACTTCTTTAGTTGCTTTTTGTTGTGTTGGCATAAATCACCAAAAAGGGGGAGATTGAAAGGGAAATGTGCCCTTGGGCCATTTCTATAAGATTTTGGTGATTAAGTGCTCCACACAAAAATGCTTTGAGTGATATTTGTGCCAAAGACTCAAGAAGTACAAATCAAGATTAAATGTATGTTTCTAGACTTAGTACATTGTTTTGAAGACTAATGTATTGTGTCTAAGTGCTAGAAATAGGAGAAATCGGTTTGAAGATAAGTTGGCTGTGTTCAGCCAAAAGGCTGCTCGGTCTGGGTGCACCGGACAGTGTCCGGTGCGCCAGGACCAGTCCCGGTGAACAGCCTACTCTCGGGTCTCGACAGCGGCGTACGACTATAAATCACCGGACTATCCGGTGGTGCACCGGACTGTCCGATGAGTCGTCTGCGGCGAAGTCGCCGCTCTCGGGAAACAGTCGACAACGTACAGCTAAAAATCACCGGACTGTCCGGTGGTGCACCGGACTGTCCGGTGAGCCAACGGTCGACTGAGCCAACGGTCGGCCGCGCATTCCGCGCGTGACGCATGGCCGAGCCAACGGTCGGATGGGGGCACCGGACTATCCGGTGTGCACCGGACAGTGTCCGGTGCGCCAACGGCTCCAAATCTTCAACGGTTGGCTGCGCCAAATTAGGAAAGCAATATGCACCGGACTATGAACAGTGCCTGTCCGGTGGTGCACCGGACTGTCCGGTGCGCCACTCGACAGAAGGCAAGAATTGCCTTCCTGGATTGCTTCCAACGGCTCCTAGCTGCCTTGGGGCTATAAAAGGGACCCCTAGGCGCATGGAGGAGCACACCAAACATTCTTTGATCAACTCTAAGCACCAAGACACCATTTCCGCGCATTTGATTCTTTGTGATAGCAACTAAAGCTCCATTTGAGTAGAGAACTCTTCGAGTTGTGTTGCGAGCTCAAGTTGTGACTTGTGTGCGTGTTTGTGCTCTGATTTTGTGTCTTGTGTGCGTTGCTCTCCCTCCCTTACTTCCGTGTTTCTTTGTGATCATCATTTGTAAGGGCGAGAGGCTCCAAGTTGTGGAGATTCCTCGCAAACGGGAGATAGTAAACGAAAGCAAAAACACCGTGGTATTCAAGTTGATCATTGGATCACTTGAGAGGGGTTGAGTACAACCCTCGTCCGTTGGGACGCCACAACGTGGAGTAGGCAAGTGTTGGACTTGGCCGAACCACGAGATAAACCACTGTGCCTCTCTGTGTTGATTTCTTTGTGGTTATCGTGTTTAGCAAGAACTCCTCTCTAGCCACTTGGCTTTATTGTTCTAACACTTAATCAAGTTTGTGGCTACGAGTTTTAAGTTTTTATAGGATCACCTATTCACCCCTCCCCTCTAGGTGCTCTCAGGATCCTTTGCCGAGTGCTGGCCGTAGACACTCGGCAAAGGTAACTTCTTTATCGAGTGTCACCTAGGACACTCGGCAAAGACACCGTCTCCGTCACCCCGGCGCCGTGACGGAGGCTTTTCTTTGCTGAGTACTGCCTGGCACTCGGCAAAGTCTATGCCGAGTGCCCGAGAAAAAGTACTCGGCAAAGAAGGCTTTGCCGATGTACTGTTCGCAGAGCCCTCTTTGCCGAGTGCGACACTCAACAAAGCTTTTGCCGAGTGTTTTTCAGGCTTTGCCGAGTGCTTTAGGAACTCAGCAAAGCGATCGATTCCAGTAGTGACACTTGGTTTTTTTTGTTGAAAATTAACTAAGGGCATATGGAATATGGTTGTTTGGGATCTCACTGTTTGGAGGTTGTTTCTGTTGCATCATACAGAAAATATGCCCTCAAACCGTGGCACTCTCTTCGGCGGGCTTCAGATTATTGGCACCGCGATCGTCGCAATTGGATCCGTGGCATATGTCTGTTTGAGGGCATATGGCTATTTGAGTACATATGTTTGAGGGCATATGCCTGTTTGAATAACTTTGGTTTGAGGGCATATGGCTGTTTGAAAAATATTGATTGAGATGAGATAGTTGATTTGCCCAATGATGCTTTCTTTGAAATTATTGAACTGTATACTACATATGATGTTTTTTTCTAAAAAATAGCTGAGGGCATATGTTGTTTGTTCTATTCATTCAGTTATCTCATATGCTGTTCTTGAGCCCAGTTATCTCATATGCTGAGGACATTTTTCCAGTGCAGCAGAAGGTTTCCTCATATGCCTGTCCATGTTTACAGCAATTTGACAGTGCATAGTCTGATGTTATTTATATATTTTTTTGCAGATGAACAAAAAACTTGCACATGCACTCAACTATGACGTGTCTCAAATGCAAGATACAACTAGGAAACTACAAGATACTGCCTCTTTCTGGTACACAGATGGGGATGCTGTAGATGGTTTCATGATGACTCAAGTAGCTCGTTCAATGGACGAGTTAGCTGAAATTCTAGAAGTAACTTTGAAGCGCCCCAATCCTCTGGGACTCAAATGTGATCCAATTACTAGTCCCAGGAGGCTAGTAAACATATTTATACATCAGATGATTCTAGATCTGCTTAAACGAGATAAACCTATAAAGGTGGCGATCAACTTTAAGAGTTGGTCCACAACTCGGGATATATCATCAGAGTGGGGCTGAAGCAGCCCGATATACGTCGTGAAGCAAATCAGCGGTCCAACAGCCTCAGGCAAGGTTGGGAACAGGCGTAACTCTTACCCAATCAACGATCTCCTCTGAAAAACAACAAATAAGCAAGGGTGAGTACTTACATACTCAGCAGCCCACCTTCACCCATGGAATGGGGAAATCAGATATAATGCATGGAATATATGGAGCTCAGGATATTTTGCAGAAAGAGCAATATTTGATGCAGGGTTATTTTGTAAAACATTTTATATTTTTCAAAGCGCATCCTCTACTGAAGGAGCAGGAAGTTTTTCAATATAGAACAAAATCCCCTGGACTACACCATCCAGGTATCTCAGCAGTTTCCCACAGGTTTTCATTTTCAAAAACAGCTACTGGACTTTCCGTCCACCATAGCTCACGACTCAACCGCCAGACCTTTTAAAAACCACTTTTCAAAAGCATTTTTGGAAAACAAAACACTAATTGTCAAATCCATGCCATGACTCATCTATATCCGTGGACGCGGACTATTCGAATAGGTTTTTAACTCTGCGCAGAGGTGTGCACTTTACCCACTATTCCGGTTTCTGCAATCTCACCATCGTGAGATCCGAATGCCGAATCTCTCTCTCTCTTTCCTTGCACGTCCTTACCTTAGCGATTATACCGGAAGGAACAAGGCCACCACCATGCCTAAACCGGACAAAACACTCCCCTTCCTTATCATCCCGGTGGTCCCCAGCCGTCATAATCCTGGGGTTTGGACCATGCAAGTTCAGATCAAGCGACTGCCCATATAGTCTCGAGTGGTTGTACTTGATAAGAGTATAGGTAAGGAGTGATGGCAAACCGGTCCTTAGTCGAGAGGGACAATCCTTCATGCTCACACCTAAACTAGCTGAGCCATCACCTTAGGCCCTCCCCTAAACCAGGGAGTCCCTGATCATCCCACTCAAGGGTGATAAGGGTGACAACCCTTCATCATACCCATTTTGAAAACATTTTCTTTTGAAAACTCACACATTTTCTCAAATCATTTGTGACAAAGATATCAAGGAGTATAAAGATTGATTTTAGCAAGAGGCTGGGTGGCCATAATAACTTGTCTCAAAATCATATCATGCATAAATAACAGGCTGAGGGTTGTGGTTGAAAAAGCATAGGTAATTTATGCATCAAAGGGATCCAGTGAGCTTGTCGTTGCTTAACCGGCGAAAGGGGTGAGAGCTCGCGGAACTGGCTTCTGGCTCCACCGTCTGGCGTAGGCTTGTAGATCTGGCCTTCACGAGACGGCACGAACGCTCTGATAACTGTGCAACATGAATAAGCAAACATACAAACTAGCAAGTATATCAACAAATACTTAGTCTAGTGGTCAGAATGGCGATATATGGATGGGTAGAGTCTTGAGCAGAACCTGTGTCATGTGGTGTTGTGATATTGCTGGTGGTGGAGTGGAGGTGCTTACCAGAAGGGTGGATTGGAGGCGAAGCGACACTATGCGCGTAGCCGGCGGAGCGGAGTAACTGAGTGGGTGGGGGTTTGCCTTGGCTGAGGGCGTTGAGTGTGTGGAGAGGGAGAGGGTAGCTGGGTCTATTTATAGCTAGGTGTATGTGGTGTAGTACAATAGAGTTTACTGTTGGTGAGAATAGTGACGAATGAATCGTTTGACTTAGTCTGAACAGGGAAATTATAGGCAGAATATGGGACAAGAGTATTTTGCGAGTTTTCTGGAATATGAACCATGCTTAAGGTATGACATGGTTGGATAGGGAATAATTTGATAAGAATTCAGAAACAAGAATTATTGGAATCTGAGTTTGGAAGCCTAGCTCCAAAGAATCTCAAAGTTAAGCGTGCTCAACTTGGAGAAATCTAGGATGGGTGACCAGATGGAAAGTTCTTACTGGAAGGAAAATCACAGTCACCAGAGTTCGTATGACTGGACTATTGGTCTCGTAGGTCTTAGGTGAGCTGGACAGCATGATGGACGAGTAGTTGAAATTTGGGGTGATCGGATGATCGATGAATATTAATGATGAATAGGGACGATAGATATCATCGATGAATAGTAACGATGATGAATAGTAATGATGAATAGTATCAGTGATGGATAGCGACGATGATGAATAGTAACTTTGAATAGTAACGATAAATAGTAACAGTGAATAGTAACAATGAATAGTAATGGTGGATAGTTCGTATGAACGAACGGTGAATAGTGACTATGAACAAACGTTGAACGATGAATAGGGACTATGAACGAATGATGAACGATGAATAGAGACTATGAACGATGAATAGGGACTATAAACGAACGATGAACGATGAATATGGAATATGAACGATGAATAGGGACTATGAACGAACGATGAACGATGAATAGGGACTATGAACGAACGATGAACGATGAATAGGAACTATGAACGAATGGACAAACGATGAATAGGGACTATGAACAAATGATGAATAGGAACTATGAATGAACGGACGAACGATCGAATGATCGGACGAACAAGTAATCGGAATTTCGGCAGCATAACGGTTGAACAAAGATTATTTGGGCGAACGAACGGACGAACGATCGAATGACCGGACGAACAAACCATAAACTATCGGACAAACGATCGAACGATCGGACGAACGAACGAACAAACTAAGAACAGGTGGACGAACGATCGAAGAACGACCGAACGATCCTTGTGCTAGTGTGTGCTTGTGTGGGACTTGGAGTTGGCGTGTGTGGGGGGAGGGAGAGAGTTGCCAGGAAATGGCTTGGGGTGGCTTGAGAGGAGGCCCTTGCCCCTTTATTTATAGGCTAGGTGGGGGTGATTAGGGGGAGGAGGCGAGGATTAGTGAGAGGATGCAAGGATTAGTGGGAGATAAGCATGTATTAGTCTTGTATAAGTGAGATTAGCTTGTAGAGCTCACCGTATGACACCGGAGGCGTACGTATACGTATGAGCATGAGGAAAATTATGGAGAAAATATTTGTAGGGACTTTAAAATGATTCTGAAGGTATTTCTCAGGAGGAAAATATTTGGAGAAATATCGGTGGAATATTTGGGCAGTATTTCTAGAAAGTAATCAGAGGGGATCACTGGGGACATATTTGTAGGATATTTTGAGGAGGATTTCTAGAGAGAATATAGACCACTATATTTTACTTGATAATATCAACTCACAAACAAACATTTTGAAACAAAATTTAAAACTCATTTTGAATTTAGAGCGAGATTGGGAAAAATTCAAGATTTGAATTTTTGGGGTGCTACAAACTTCAATTGACTGCAATTTTCGATGATGGACCCTACTGATATATTAGAAGCTAGCTATGGAAGTGAAGACAGTGCGGTGTGGGAGGACTATTCTGTGACCGAGAAATTGTGAATCAGCCTTTAGAAGCGGAGACACTTGGTGAGCACTGTGCTAAATGGGGGCTTATTTTCAATGAGATCTGGGATAGATCAATGTAACAATGTCATGTGTAGTTCTTTTGTGTTCAGTTAGCTAGACAAGTATTGTAATGCGTGAGCTGGAAATTGTAAGACATGACATCATGAACTACCTGTTGGTTATTATGTGTTCTGAAATGGTATGAACTACATATTGTGTTATATTATGTGTTCTCTAATTGCGTTGTATTGTGTGTTCTCTAATTGTAAGAGAGTTCATGACAATTTTGAAAGAGAGTTCATGACAAAATTTTTAAAGAGAGTCATGACCAAATTGAACATAATACCATAGTGCCATACAAATGCCATAATGTCATACAAATGCCATACACCCCAAGTTCATGATACAAACACCATAATGCCATAAGAACAAACAAGTTCACCACATTACTCTAACATTCTTCTTCCTAGGTGTGATCTTTTTAACTAGAACTCGAACTACACGTTCTTCTAGTAGCGAAGAAGGTCTTTCAACAACATCTACAAAATCTGGTGTCATTGCAACCACGTCTTCACTCTCGTGGACAATCTGGGCGGAACTAAATCAGCAGGTAAGGGCGAGATCCGGTGAAGGGCAGGGCAGGCAGTGCGCGACGAACAGAGCCAAGGGAGCCAGGAGAGCTGAGGAAGATGACGACCAGGGAAGGGAGTATGGACGACGCTCGAAGACGGCGGTTGGAGAAGTAACGGACCGAATGAAGCGAGGGCACGATGGGCACACAAAATATGCTAATGACCATCAATGAAGCGCGATGCCATTTTTTCAAAACGGGCGAGATTATAATGCTACGAATTCAATTGCGACGATCGCTGTGCCAATAGTCTGAAGCCCGCCGAAGGGAGTGCCATGGTTGCAAAATTGTCGTCAATAGCCTCCGTGGAATAAGTAATAGACGCTAGCTGATTGCTTCCTATCGGCTGCTCAGTCGTCGATTGGAGCCCCGTCCACCATTTAGTTACCAATAGGTTAATAATTTTATAATAACCCTATTAAAAGTACTAAATCAATAATTATTTTAAATAAAATTACTTTTTTTAAATGAATTAGTAGAGAGTCGTTTCAATCATATAGAAATATTTATTGGTAGCACTTTACAAAGTGCTTGGAAGGAGAAAGATAAAAAGAAGACGGAAAGACAAAACCATGGCACCTAATGACTGAACTTACAAATATGGCCAGGAATCGAACGGTTTAATTTCTTAATTAACGATTGTTAGTGGGATCGAAGATAACAGTGGCCATGAAAGGATGGTTGAATTTGACTGACAATATGAATCTAATGGTTTATAAGTGACAGTGGGATCAGGTAGAATTGGTAGTGGGGATTAGTTTTATAAGTGATGTTTGATAAGAGCGCAAGGACAGCAATACAATCTGGACCTTAGTTTTTGGTGCATTGCATTTTGCATTCACCCAGTTCTCCGAGAGGAAGGCCTACCAAGCACGGATTGAAATTTTGGGGCCTGAAAAGTGGTATGGCACTAAGGCCCATGAGTCCGAGTGTCAGCTCGATCACTGGCGCAACCCACACGAAATAGTCATTCATGGCCTCCTCAGAGCTTCTGCATTTGTAGCTACAATTATCAATTGCTTGCGTGTTAGCACCTAGCTTGGGAGATCAGGAGAAGGAGGTGCTCGATGAGAGAAGAAGACGTGGAAAAGAAGTAGATGCACGAAAAAGATAGTTTCGTATTGCATATTCTCATTTCTCGATTCCCTTATAACTTGTCCACTGTTTCCTTTATATTCTTCTACGGCCCAGCCCAACTACCAGCTTACACAGCTCATTCGGATAAACTTACACAGCCCACTCGGTACTAGAGTTACAATAGAGAATGCGCGCATGCACATCCCGAGCCAGCTTCTTCCTTGTCGCCCGACGCCATTGCAGTACCGAGTGTCCTAGTATCTAGAACCACCATCCAGGGGGTCCGGACGCATACTTGGCTCTCTCAGGCTAGACCCTGCAAGTCCCGAGCATGTGTCAAAGGATAGCTAGTGTCAGATGGCGGGTCCTACGGGTGTATCACTAACGCTCTTTAAAACTAAAGCTGTGTACAGATCCAGGTCTCGACGAGGCTGCCTCCCGAAGGCCGTTGACAATCCTTTCATATACGCTGGAGCCCAACCTCGATACATTGAGCCTGTACCCCAAGCGAGGGGCCAGATACCAAGGGAAGTCAACAACAGAAATGGGCGATGCACAGATAAGTGTTAAACACTGCTTTATAAATAATACTCAGAAGTACCTTACAAAAACAGGAAAAAGCCTGGGGGCCGATTCTAAAGAACAGATGCCCGTTCCATGGGGTGATCCGGAGCCTGTGTGGCTGGTTAGCCTGGTTCCGTACCCGAAATCCTGCACACTCTATCACTCCGTGACGGGTGCCCTAGTATTTGGAACTATAAGTCCTATGCGTCCGACAACTTGGGGTCCGGAACTAGAGAAGCGATGCTTGTCTCCTGGGGTAGTCCGGAGCTGTGTAGCCGCTCAGCCTAGTCTCGTACCGTGGGCCTGCATACTCCACCACCCTGCGGCAGGTGTCCTAGTACCTAGAACCACCATCCAGGGGGTCCGGACGCACAACTTGGCTTCCCAGACTAAGATCCTGTATACATATGTCATTACATTTTGCTTCCGAGCAAGCATATGTTATTACATTCCCTTACAAGCGGGGCCCTGGCTCCATTTCTGCAGGAATGAACTACGCTGCACCAGCAGGAGTCACGCTGGAAGTTGGCTCCGAGCAACCTCTGCATCGACGGATCGCTGGCGACAGCGACCACCTCTGCACCAGCAGCGACAACGACCTCCGCTCCGTGCGGCTTGCCAGCAACAGCGACCACCTCAGGGTGACCACCAATGCGAGAAGGTCCTCGCCCCCGTCCCCCTACAGGGGGCGACAACGAGGCCATTAAAGCCAAAAAGTCGGGGACTCTTTGGTGGATGGCTTTGATGCCCTCGCCAGCGGAGGCAACCACCTCTGCAAGGGGTAGCCTCACCAACGGTAGCGACCACCTATGTACCAGTCGGCGGCGGCTGCCTCAGCACGCACGAAGGGGTCCTCGCTCCCGTCTGACCAACAGGAGTGAGGACAAGACCATCCAAGAACGCCACCGCCACCACCGCGGCGCACGACGTCTTGTGCGATCCCCCCAGTATGGCCGGCGGGCAGGAGAAGGGGTGGATGTGCCAGACCCGCGCACGGCGCGACCGTTGCCCGTGCGGTGGTCGGACAGCCACGCCCCGGCCAAAGCGGCAGGAGGCAGCGTCGGAGGCGGCGCCGAAGCCGCCCAGCCCAAAGGGCCAGACATGCTGTAGCTGACGGCCTGCAGCCAGCCAGCCCCATGTAGCCGAGGTTCGCCTCCTCCGTAAGGCTGGTGAACACCCTTCTCCCTCGAATGCTGGAGGAAGAAGCGGGTCACCAGCCCATGCGGAGGGCAGGGCCCCGACTTGGCTCGCCCCCCCACCCCAGCAAGGATGATGAACATCCTTGAAGCTGAGGCTGGGGGGAAGCCGCAGCCTGGCTTGCTTCTCCCCACCGTGAGGCTGGTGGTCATCCTTCTGGATGGCCACTGGCGGGGGACTGCAGCCGGGCTGCATGATGAAAATCCTTGAAGCCGAGTGATGACGGAAGAGCACTGACCCCCATGGGATTGCGCTCCTCTAACAGCAGCAAAAGGAAGACAAGATCGGTAGCCCAACTGCAAGCGCAAGCTCTCCGGCGATGGGACCACCAGAGGGGATGGCTCTGACACGTTCCCCTCCAGTGAACATCGGCGCGCCCCATCCAAAGGCGGGAGGGCGCGAAGGATGCAAGAGGAGAAAGGCATGGCTTCTACCGGGGGGTTGATCCCTTTTTAAAGGGAGATGTCCACCTCTTGTGCCCCGGAGTGCCACGGGCAAAGCCTCCCGGTGTGCACCAAAGGTTCCACCCTATGAAACGGGGGCCAGACCCCGCGCGTCGTATAGGCCGGCCCGAGGAGCGAGGAAGGCAAACCACCACACAGGGGGCGTACAACCGCCTCGGGGATATGCGCCCCTAAACTTTCGAAACAACCAGCGGTTGGGAAGACGAACCACCGCACAAGGAGCATGCAACCGCCCCGCGGTTAGGCGCTCCCTCATTTTTCGCCAAAACCAACGATCAAGGATGCGAATCATCACGCGTAAAGCGAGCAGTCGCCCCACGGTTGTGCGCTCCCTCAGCTTCGCTACAATCAACGGTCCAACATGTGGATCCAGGCCCACACATCATGCAGCCGGCACGATCGGCTACTAGGTGCGGGAGAACCGCACCACCGGTTGCACCAATGACGCGCCCCCTCGGGGCTGTCGCAGAAGACTGAAAAAGATAAGCTTTTAGGGCCGATGTAGCGACTCGAGGCACCCTGCGCATGGCCCAGCGGTGACGAAGGTCACGGAAAGGTCAGCCGTGGGAACGGGCGTGACAGTCGGCATAGCCATAGGCGGGCCGACAGTAATTGCACCAACAGGCCCGCAAGGGCAGCAGGCAGATCGCCAATCAGACTATGGCCCCACCTGCAGGCTCGCCTCCTCCCCTGAGGCGGGCCCGGGCCCACTATCAGTACCTCAATTAGGGGTACCTCCTGCTACTGCATAAAGGCACCGCACCCGTGCAACGCCTCAAGACCACGTGGAGAATGGCGCTGTCGGCGTCTCGGACCCGGGGGGTCCCTTGGACCGACTAGTGAAATCGCTGCGTGCCCCTGCCTAGATGGGTTGGCGCGGGATGGAACACAAGAGGTGGGACAAGCCATGTATTATCCTGCACCAGGGGTGCCGCTCGTAGTAGGGGTTACAAGCGCGTCGCGTGAGAGAGAGAGAGAGAGAGTTCGTCCGCCGCTTCCCTCGCGCGAACCCCCCTCAGGGTGGCCCTGGACCTCCCTTTTATAGAGGCAAGGAGAGGATCCAGATGTACAACGGGGGGCATAGCTGTAACACCCCTGGTGTTACTATAACTAAAACTTGAGCATAGCATCATGAGCATGGGCATTGCATATGTTTGACACACCTAGAGTGCATTCACTAGGCAAAAATTTCAAACAAGTTGTATTGTTTTAATGTTTTACAAATAAGACCCTGGTTAAAGGACTTAACCCTAAATAGTGATTAAAGGGGTAAAACTTAACCTAAGTAAGGAAACCTAAAGACTTTAGGGTAAAAGTTATAAAATGACCCTAAAAACAAACTTGAATTCCTTTTATACCCCTGGGGTACCAGAAACTCTAATTGGAACCCTGGAAAACCCTAAAACCAAACCCTAGGGACCTAAGTGCAAAATTAGTCCACTTTTGGACTAAAGTGCAAAAGTCAAGTTAAATAAGTACCTTAAGTCATTTGGGTTACTTATGTGAGAATTTGCAATCCTAAACTTGAAATTTGGACTTAAGTGCAAAAGTGCCCACTTAACCTTTTTGGGGTTAAGTCTGAAAATCAGTGAATGGGCTCAACTTTGGGGCTTTGTATCCTTCAGGATATAGGGTTTTTGCCCTAGGTCACCACATCAAAGTTGAAGACCAATTATAGGGGAATAACTTTGCTAAAGAGTGTGAGATTAGTTGTTATGAGAAATTTAGAGAAAAACCCAATCCAAAACTGGCTGTCAGGCTAGTTCAGTCTGAAGTTCAGAGTTACAGTGCTATGGGGTGAGCTTTGAGCTCGATTTTGATTTGGATCCAGTGCTCAAATGTGATCAAGTCCTATAGTTGAGTTGTAGCTGGTATGTAGCACTACAACTTTGGTGCAGAGGCTTGGACCTGTTGTCACATGAAATCTGGAGAAAAATGACTCTAAACTCGCTCGGTCAGAAGCACTGATGAACGTATGGCCATGGTACAGTAACCGGTAAACTGAAGAAGAATGTATTCGTGCTCGTCGCCGATAGCCGTCGCCGTTGATCGTTGTTCGCCGTGATTCGTGCTCGGCGGTCACCGGATAAGTCTGTCACGGTAAAGGTTCTCGTCACCGGTGAGCTGGAAGTCACCCGCTCGGCCACGGCACATCTCCCCTGGCTCACCGCCCGCGGTAAAGTGCTCGCCGTCGACCGCCGCCTCTCGGCCGGGTGCCGCGTGGCTCAACTCTTCCTCCGTGCCGCCGTGACTCCTCACGGCTGTCTCATCGATGCCGGTGAGCCCGCCACGGCGGTAGACACGTAGTCGCGAAGCCGATAACCTTCCCCAGCTCCGGCCGCCGCACGTCTCCTCGAAATTCACTGGCCACCGTCCTGGGAGCCTATAAATTGAGGGCAGGGCTAGTTGCGCAATGAAATTGTGAAGCTGTAGCACCCACTACCGTCTCCGATTAACTCCCATAGCCAGAGAATTCCACGTTTCCCCCAATTCGGTTCTCCGCCACTGTGGAACTGAGCTCACCGTCGCCAGCCCAACTCCGGTCAGTTCCCGCCCTTTTCTCCCTCGTTTAAGCATTCTCGTGCCTCTGTGATGCTCCCCGACCCCTTTAATTGGACTAGACCGACGCTCATCGCCGGGAACACGATCATTTCGCCGCTTTGCTTACGGCCACCGTGGCCAGAGCTCCCTAGTCCACTAAATGTGCAATTAAGTTGGGGGAAACGTTCATGGGGACTCGGATTTGGTCTCAGCCGAAGATTAGCACCGGTCTTAGCCTCAATCGGCCGGCGTAGATGCTCGCCGGAGCACGGCCACGCTTGAACGCCGTCGAGGACTTCGAGTTGTAAATTGATAGAAACCCGAGGACCTTTTCGTGAAGTGTCAGTGACTCTGGGCAATAGTAAACGACCCTGTTCTGGTTTAGTTAAAACGTCGAGGGCCTCTGCGCAAAACCTCCCTCGCGGGCGCGGGCGCGCGCGCGAATCCGCTCGGGCTTGGGCCGCCTGGACTTGAAATCGGCCCAGTACTGCTCCTATTTTTCCTTTTTCTTTTTCAGCAGAACTTTGAAAAACTGTAGAAAATGGTAGGAAAATCCTAAAAATATGAGACCAATTTTCCTAGACTTGTTATTTTCCATAGTATTTAATAAAAATAGTTTTATGATTTTTAGTTTGAACAGGGAATTTTAGGGTATTTAAAATAGCCTAAACCATTGATTCTGGATTTTTAGAGAATAAATAATAAGTCCAAAATTTCCCAAACTTTTTATGTGAGCTTTTCACATTATTTAGAAGCCATGGGTAGAGTTTGGTTTGATTTGGACCTTGTTTGATCACTAAACCCAAAACCACCCCCCCTGCTCCATGAACTCCTTTACTGACTCCGGAAACCCTAGGTTCTCGGAGTACCGTGAAGGAAAGTTGTACTCAAGACATAAATAATAAGTTTATGCTATCTTTGCATCCTCATGAGCATCCCATGACATCCATTCTTATGCATGTATATGGTTATGTTAGAGCACGAAGAAGAAGAAGAAGTTTCTGAAGAAGGGATACCACCCACCTCTGATCCTCAAGCAGACAACTGCTTTTATTTCGATATCTGTGGATCCGAGCAAGACACACCTGATAACAAAGGCAAGCCCCGGTGCATTTGCCACCTCCCTTGATGTTTTTAAAATCTTTCTCACTTGCTGCATTAGGTGATAGGAGTTGATTGATTAAACTATTCCTGCATTACCTTCCTTGATCTTGATTACCCTCCTTGAAATCCTGTTTTTACAAAAAGGTTTTACTATGCTTAGTATTGCTTTAGAAAAAACAAAAGGATTTGCTTTACAAAAGATGTTTGGCAAAGTGGGAGGGATGTTTTCGAAAACAAAACTTGATGGTGGATCCATCATGGCCATGATGGGTCCAACATCGGAAAAGATGTACCTCTGTCAGGTACCAAGTTTTTGGGTTGAAATGATTAAGTTGAGACCGGGCGGGTGACTTGCACGAGAAGAGAGTCTCGGTGTAGTGTCTCCGTCTGAGTCGATTAAGGACCTTGTCGATGTAGGCTTGATGATCGAGGACCCTTTAACTGGTCACATGCCTCGTCATGGGTAAGCCTTGCCTCGGGCAGACTAAGGCCGGAATAAGATAACACGAAATGGGAGTGGAGCGGTGGCGAGAGTAGCGTGTACCCTCCGTGGCAAGAGGCTGGACGGTGGTGTATCTGTGCTCTCGGTTTGCGTGAACCTGATCCGGTCTTAAGAACCCCGGTGGCGGGTTGACATATGCAAGGGTTAAGTGCTACATATGTCGTGTGATTGGAGATCCTCAACTGAGTATAATCGATTCGGATCGCCGTACCTTCGCGGTTATGAAGACTTGGTCACTGACCTACACGTAGCATTCCACTAAAGATGATGGGCTTTTGTTAAAGAAATTGGCTAGTGCAGGACCAGTGATTGAACTAGGGTAGAAAGAACTCTAGTGCAGGTAATTTTACCTAACTTGACAAATAAAATTGGATTTTTAAGGATCCACTTTAGTAAGCATTTCTGCAAAACAGAGTCTTTGATTATTGAGAAGCCTTACCTTGACTCCCATATAACCAGCATACCCTTGAGAGTCTTTTCCTTAGTCGGGTAAGACTTGCTGAGTAATTCCATACTCAGGGTTTATCCCTTTGTTGTTTTTAGGTGGGGAAGTAGCAGACTTTTGCTGCTTCTGTGCTAAGGTGGTTCCCAAAGAAGAAAACCAAGACTGAAGTGCGGGAGGACTCGGTCCTCCATCTAGGATCTTTTGTTTATAGCCTTTCGGGAGAAGTTGTGTCTCCCTGGTTTGTATAATTATTACTTTTATGCACTCACTTTTAGACTGGTCTGTAAATAAATAACTCGAGCTTGCTTTTTAAAATAAATGTAAGTTTATGTAATTCGCTTTCGCATATCTTTATCTCCGATGATCTGTAATGTCTGCAAGACGGGTGAAACGTTCCTGGTGAGGTAAGGAAAGATACCGAGCTTGTCAAGTAACTTAGGAACATCTACAGGGTGTCTGATGTCTGCTAGACAAGGACAACTGTAGGTGGGCCTGATTACTTGGGAGGTTCCGTCACAGTAGCTATGCGCTAACGTGTCCGGCAGTGGAGTGTCTAAGCCCTGTGTACATGCCAACGTGGCCATTGGGGGAGAGCTTGGGCCCTGTACTTGTGATGGTGTGGCCGTCGGAGGAGCGCCTAAGTCCTGTAGGAGCACAGCTGGCAGCACGGTGAGGATCCTACTGACGTCTCCTTGTTGTCGTAAGGGGCTGAGAGCCACCGGCGTCATGGCGCACGCGGGGCACCATCATTACCCGTCGTCGGGGTAAGCCAGATGGGACGCCAGTCTTGTTCCTTGTAGTCTGAGCAGGCTAGGAATAGGGAAATGATGTATCCCCTGTTAGCATGGTCGGTCCGAGCCCAGGGTTGGTCGAGGCGGAGACTTCTCTTGAGGCTGAGGCCGGGGTCGGGCGAGGACGCGATTCCTCCCGAGACCAGGGTCGAAGCCTAGTCCTGAGGTCAGGCGAGGCGGAGACCTCCTCCCGAGGCCGGAACATGAGGTCGGGCGAGGCGGAGCTTCCTATTGCGCCCGAGGCTGAACTCGGTGGTTGATCGTGACTTGTTGTCAGTCGTCGCCGGGGTGGCTGACACGGCAGTCGGAGCGGAGCGAGCGGCGCTATTTTCCTGTCATGTCAGACAGTAAAGAAGAGGGGAAAAGTGACTGTGGTCACTTTGGCCTGGCCGACTGAGGCGCGTGTGTCAGGATACGGCGTCAGGCATCCCCTAAATTTAATGCGCCTGCGAAGCGGTCGGTTGGTGAGGCGGTCTGGCCAAGGTTGCTTCACAACGAAGCCTGCCCGAGCCAGGCTTCGGGAGAGCCGAGGGGGTGCCCACTGCCTGAGGAGGCCCTCGGGCGAGGCGTGAACTCGTCTGGGACTACTGTTCCAACCCGAGGCTGGGCTTGGGTGAGATCGCGTCCCTCAGGTAGACGAAGTCTTGGCTTGAACCGCACCCGTCAGTTGGTCTAAGGGTGTTTACCAGCCATGATTAGGAGCGTTGGGGGTAGCCCTAATTATTGTACCCAACAGTAGCCCTCGAGCCTCGAAGGGAGTGATGGTACTCGCTTGGAGGCTTTTGCCGCGTTTTCGGTGAGGGGACCGACCTTTCTCGGTTTTTGCCTTGTTCTAGTGGGTGTGCGCGAGCACACCCGCCGGGTGTAGCCCCCGAGGCCTCGGAGGAGTGGTTTGACTCCTCTGAGGTCTAAATGCTTTTCGTGATGCTTCGGTCGGTCTGATCATTCCCTCATGCGGCCCGGCCGTAGCCCAGGTGCGTGGTCGGGTTCAAAGTTATCAAGCTGGTTTATTGACGTTGTCAACAGTTTTGGCCGTAGCCGGGTGCGAGAGCAGCCCTCGAGCCTCTGCACGGAGTGAGAGGACGATCAAGGACTTTCCCGACTTTTATTATACGCCCCTGCGTCGCCTTTCCGCAAGGAGGAGGGGGAAAGCGCCATGTTGCCCTCGGAGGGCGCCGAACATGGTGTTTCCAGTGAGCTGCTAACGGGTGATCCGAGTGGACGCCCATGCCCCGTTCGTTAGGGGTCGGCTGGTGGCCCAGAGGCGCGCTCCAAAAGTACCTGCGGGTGAATTGCCGGACCTAGACCCCTTTGACAGGGTGCGAGGGCTCGATGCCTCCCTCCGGTGGGATTCCGTTACAAATCGTTCCCGCCGGTCTCGGAAATGTCCTAGGGTACCTCGAGAGCGTAGCCCGAGCCTCGGCTATGTATCGAACGTACCCAAAGTCATCCCACACTCTGCGTGCTCTGGGGCGACTGTCGAACCCTTCCGAGGGGCCAACCTACGAACCCCTGATCAGTAGTGGGCACGGAGCCCGAGCGCTCTAGGGCGGCTGTCGAACCCTTCCGAGGGGCCAGCCTTCAAACCCCTGATCAGTAATGGGCTTGAAGTCCGAGTGCTCTGGGGCGGCTGTCGAAGCCCTTCCGAGGGGCTAGCCTTCGAACCCCTGATCAGTAGGAGGGCTCGAGGCCCGCTTCCTTCGCTGGGAAGGATCCTTTCCACAATATCCCCTTTCCCGGTCCCTGTAGCAAGAGAGAGAGGAGGAGGAGGGGAAGGATATGAATTTAAATAAGGTGGCGCACCTTTTTTGACGTGTTCATTATGGTGAAGGCGAAGCGGCGCCCGCCTCGCCTACTAGAGGTGTCGCCTGCTACGTTGGGGAGTTATTGCGACGGGACGGGCGATTCGCGTGGCGCCCACTGCGCGCGCGAGCCGTTCGAGGAACGGGGCACGGGCGCGTCGTCTTCACGCCGTGGGAGAGGGCTCTCCCGTCGCTTCAGGAGGGGACGCGAGCCTGCAGGCGACTTGACCGCTGCCTCCGCTCGTCTACCGCTGCAGTTACTGCCGGCCCGCTTTCGACCATGCCAACCGTCGTGCCTACCCCGCGGCTGACTGACCCATGGCCGTCACCTTTAACTAGCACGGTTGGGTCATGCGCAGGGCTGCCTCGAGTCACGGTACTGGTTCCGCAGTCGAGGAGGCACAGCATTGGCGCGAGTGGCGGTGTAACTTCTCGCACGTCGTAACCGGCGCGCCGGTTGCATGACATGCGGGCCCGCTTCCTTTGCGTTGGTCCGCCGGATGTGGTCGAAGCCAAAGGGGCGCACAGTTGTGGTGTAGTTGGATGCCTGTCACATGGCAGTCCACCCTTTCGGCCACCGGTTTCTGCGAAGATGGGAGAGTGCTTGTAACTGCGGGATGGTTACATGCCTTGCGTGCGGCGGTTTGCTTTCTTCGTGCTTCGGATCAGCTCGTATGACGTGTGGGTCCCAGCCCCCATGTCGTGCGAGGAGAACCCTGGAGTATGTCAGTGGAGATTTTGCCCGTGACGCTAAGGGGTGCAATTGAGGAGGTCTGCCTATAAAAGGGGAATCAATCCCCCGGGCAGTGGCCATGCCTTCGTTCTCCCCTCATGCATCGCGCCCTTCCGCCTTTTGAGCCCCCGGATGGGGTGCTCCAGCGCCGCCTTGCTCTTGCTGTCGTTGGACGAGCGCGGCCTCGTGGAGATCGGCACCTTTCAGCCATCGCTTGGCTTCAAGGATTTTCGTCGTGCATCCCGGCTGCATTCCCTCACCAATGGGCAGTTTGGTGGGGAGAAGCAAGCCGGGCTGCAGCCTCCTTCCCGCCCTCAGCTTCAAGGATCTTCGTCATCCTTGCTGAGGCGGAGGGCGAGCTGAGCCGGGGTTCTACCTCCCACATGGGCCGGCAGGCCGTCTCCTCCTTCAGCATTCAGGGGAGAAGGCGCTCACCGACCTTGCGGAGGGGCGAACTTCGGCAACGCAGGACCGGTCGGCCGCAAGCGTCGTCAGCTCCAGCGTGCCTGGCTTACTGGCTCAGCTGGCTCTGTCGTGGCCTCCGACGCTGCCTCCTGCCGCTTGATCCGGGCTCAGGCGTCTGTTGCGCCGTGCGCACCGGTGGACCATCCAAGACGCCGTACTCCGCATGGGCGGCGTTCGTGTTCTTGGATTGTCTTGTCATCACTCTGGCACGACGCCTCCGCGCGGAGGTTGGGGCCTGCCCGTCCGTGAGGACCTGAGTGGGGATCTGCCGGTGCAGGCTGGGGCATCCGCCATTCGTCGGCGTGGTGCTGGCGCGTAGGCGGCCACTGTCGTCGGTGCTGAGGTGGTGGCAGCCAGAGAAGGTTTCTCCGCGGACGAGACCATCGGCGCCAGCTGCGGCCGGACCCCCGACTCTTTAGCTTTGATGGCTTGTCCTCGCCCCTCGAGCAGAGACGTGGGCGAGGGCCTCGTCACAGCAGCGTCGGCCCTGAGGTCATCGCTACTGCTGTTTAGCCGCCCGGAGTGGGGGTCGTTGTCGCTGCTGGTGTAGTGGTCGCCGGTGAGCCACCTAGAATTTGTTGTCCCGCAGGCCCTCTAGTGTGGAGGTAATTCATACCCGTGGGAGCAGAACTGGAGTCCCGTTTGTAAGGAGATATACCGGGTTTTTGCTGGAGCAAAATGTAACTGCTTCAAGCACTTAGACATTTGTCGTAGGTCGGGAAAACTGCCGAGGGTTCTGCCGACGTCTAAGTCTGTGTAGCATAGTTACCCCCAAGTATATGTGTTTGTTCTTTGTGGCTGTCGCGGCCTGAACATTTGGGTATTCGAGAATGAAGCTATGTGTCTTCCTCATTCCAAGAGCTGGGACTTGCCTGTTGGCTAGCCGAACCACTTAACCAAGCGTCGGTTGCCTTTCGCGGAAGGTGACGAGTGAGGTGTCCGTATCCCGGAGGCGTAGGAGTCCCTCGGCTCGGTCGGCCTTGCCACTCTAGGCTTCTCTTGCTCAGTTTTTGGAACCCTCGGCTGCTCTGCGATGAGCCGGAGCCGGAGGCACGGTGTTAGCGCGGACAGACGCGGAGTCAGCTTGGAAAGAGACTTTGTCGGCCCGGGAGATGGCGGCTTCCCAGGTCGAGGAAGATGTGGTAGCAGCCGCTGGAGCTTGGCCAAGACACCTGCTGGCAGGGTGCTGGCATCCTCCGTTAGGTGGAGGTCCTTTTGCCCGGGTCGCCGTCCGAGGCCGGGCCAGATTCCGCCGAGGGTGGAAACAACGCCGAGGGTGCTGCTGCTCCCCCTGCCGATGCCCGAACCTGCAGGAACAGTTTGTCTGTAGCATGCGCATGCTTTTTCGCGGCCGCCGAGGCCTAAACACTTTATCGTCGTGTTTAAAAAGCTGCGTCTTCTCTCCTCTTGTTTCGAGCATCACGACTTGTCTGTCAATAGTAGAATCGTTTATCCGAATGAGAGTTACTTTTCGTGGAAGGTGATGAGTGAGGTATCCGTATCCCAGAGGCGTAGGAGTCCCTCGGCTCTGTCGGCCTTGCCACTTACGTGCACTCTCATTTGGTCGAAGGATTCCATTATTGGTACAGTTGGGAAGGCGTGAAGGTCGTTTTCTACCCGAGTGTTAGGACTTGTTCGGTAGCAGGATCGCTTATCCGAGCGTGAGTTACTTCTCGCAAAAGGTGATGAGTGAGGTATCCGTATCCTGGAGGAGTAGGAGTTCCTCAACTCGGTTGGCCTTGCCGCTTACGTGTACCCTCGTCGTTCTCAGTATCCTGCTATCGATACGGAAGTCGAAAGCACAAAGGTTGTTTTGGTAGAAAATTTTTCCAAGGAAAATTTTGACGCAGAGGGGGTTCCCCCCTTCTAGCCCCCGAGGGAGGGTCGGGCTTTGCTGAGGCAAGGCCGACCCTTCCTTGACGGTTAGACTTTGTGTATGTAAACGAGGTACATGAATGACTTAAAACATCTTAAGGGTAGAAGCGACGTAGCTGTTGGATGTTCCAAGCGTTGCTGTAGACCTCGCCTTGGTCGTTGGCCAGCTTGTATGTTCCGGGCTTCAAGATCTTGGCGATGATGAAGGGCCCTTCCCAGGGAGGAGTGAGCTTGTGGCGCCCTCGGGCGTCCTGTCGCAGGCGAAGCACCAAGTCTCCCACTTGGAAGCCTCGGGACCGAACGCTTCGGGCGTGGTAGCGCCGCAGCGACTGCTGGTACCGTGCCGAATGTAGTAAGGCAACGTCCCGAGCCTCCTCGAGTTGATCCAGCGAGTCTTCTCGGCTGGTCTGGTTGCTTCGGTCGTCGTACGCCTTGGTCCTCGGGGACCCGTATTCTAAGTCCGTGGGGAGGACGGCCTCGGCCCCATAGACTAGAAAGAATGGTGTAAAACCGTGGCGCGGCTCGGCGTCGTCCTCAGACTCCAGACTACCGAGGGTAGCTCTTTCATCCACCGCTTGCCGAACTTGTTGAGGTCGTTGTAGATCCTTGGTTTGAGCCCCTGCAAAATTTTATCGTTGGCACGCTCCACCTGCCCATTCGTCATAGGATGAGCTACGGCGGCCCAGTCCACACGGATGTGGTGGTCGTCGCAGAAGTCCAGGAACTTTTTTCGGTGAACTGCTTGCCATTGTCGGTGATGATTGAGTTCGGGACCCCAAAGCGATGGATGATGTTGGTGAAGAACGCCACCGCCTGCTCGGACCTGATGCTGTTTAGGGGTCGGACCTTGATCCACTTGGAGAATTTGTCGATAGCGACCAGAAGGTGCGAGAAGCCCCCGGGTGCCTTCTGCAAGGGACCGACGAGGTCTAGACCCCACACAGCAAATGGCCAGGTGATGGGTATCATCTGCAAGGCCTGAGCGGGCAGATGTGTCTGCTTTGCGTAGAATTGACACCCCCGGTAGGAGCGCACAATCCTAGTGGCGTCGGCCACCACGGTTGGCCAGTAGAAACCTTGTCGGAAGGCATTCCCCACGAGGGCTCGGGTGCTGCATGGTGGCCGCAAGCCCCCGAGTGTATTTCTTGCAATAGTTCTTGTCCTTGGGCGATAGATATGCATCGTTGGAGGATGCCCGAGGGGCTGCGGTGAAAGAGCTCTTTTCCATCACCCAGCAAGACGAATGACTTGGCGCGCCGAGCCAGCCGCCGAGCTTTGGTCTTGTCGATGGGAAGCTCTCCTCAGAGGAGATATTCCAGGTACGGGGTCTGCCAGTTCGGATCTGGCGTGACCCCATTCTGTTCCTCCTCGATGGGCAAGGCCTCTTCCTCGATGGCCGAGGGTGCCTCGGGTCCGGCCGAGGGTACCTCAGGCTGGGCCGAGGCTTCCTGAGGCTCAGGCGTGTCATTGATCTTGACGGATGGTTGATGTAGGTCTCTGGAGAAGACGCCCGGGGGAACCATTGTTCGCCCCGAGGCTATTTTCGCTAGCTCGTCCGCAGTCTCGTTGTACCATCGGGCGATGCGGTTGAGCTCCAGCCCGTAGAACTTGTTTTCCAAGAGCCAGACTTCGTTGCAGTAGGCTTCCATCCTCCGGTCACGGCATTGGGAGTTCTTCATGACTTGGTCGATGACAAGCTGTGAGTCACCTCGAGCGTCAAGGCGTCGGACCCCTAGCTCGATGGCAATGCGCAGCCCGTTAACCAGAGCCTCGTACTCGGCCACGTTGTTTGATGCCAGAAAATGGAGGCAAATGACGTAGCGGAGATGCTTTCCGAGGGGTGAAACAAAGAGCAGGCCAGCGCCTACTCCTGTTTTCATGAGTGACCCATCGAAGTACATGGTCCAGAGCTCGAGCTGGATTGGAGTTGTCGGTAACTGGGTGTCAGTCCACTCAGCCAGGAAGTCTGCCAAGACCTGGGATTTTATGGCCTTCCGAGGAGCAAATGATAGCGTTTCGCCCATAAGATCCACCGCCCACTTTGCTATCCTAACCGAGGCCTCGCGACACTGGATGATCTCCCCCAGGGGGAAGGATGACACCACAGTCACCGGATGAGACTCACAGTAGTGTCGCAACTTTCGCCGTGTCAGAATCACTGCGTAGAGCAGCTTCTGGATCTATGGGTAGCGGGCTTTGTTCTCGGAAAGCACTTCGCTGATGAAGTAGGCTGGCCTCTAAACGGGCAGTGCATGCCCTTCTTCTCGTCTCTCGACTACGATCGCGGCGCTGACCACCTGGGTAGTCGTGGCTACGTAGATCAAGAGGGCTTCTCCTACGGTGGGGGGCACCAGGATGGGTGTGTTTGTAAGGAGCGCCTTAAGGTTTCCGATTTCTTCCTCGGCCTCGGGGGTCCAAGTGAAGCACTCGGCCTTCCTTAAGAGGCGGTATAGAGGCAAGCCTTTCTCGCCAAGGTGTGAGATGAAGCGGCTCAGAGCCACAAGGCATCCCATGACCCTCGCAAATCTTCGATCGGTCCCATGTTGGTGATGGCCGTGATTTTCTCCGGGTTGGCCTCGATGCCCCGCTCGGAGATGATGAATCCAAGGAGCATGCCTCGGGGGACTCCAAAGACACACTTCTCGGGATTGAGTTTCACGCCTTTCGCTCTCAGACACTTGAATGTCGTTTCAAGGTCAGAGAGGAGGTCAGAGGCTCTCTTCGTCTTGACAACGATGTCGTCAACGTAAGCCTCGACCGTTCTGCCGATGTGTTCTCCGAACACGTGGTTCATGCACCTCTGGTAGGTGGCACCTGCATTCCTCAACCCAAATGGCATTGTAGTGTAACAGTACATGCCAAAAGGTGTGATGAAAGAAGTCGCGAGCTGGTCGGACTCCTTCATCTTGATTTGGTGATAGCCTGAGTAGGCATCAAGGAATGACAGGGTTTCGCACCCAGCAGTGGAGTCCACGATTTGATCGATGCAAGGTAGAGGGTAGGGAACTTTCGGACATGCTTTGTTTAGACCAATGTAGTCTACACACATCCTCCATTTCCCATCCTTCTTCCTTACAAGAACAGGGTTAGCTAACCATTCGGGATGGAATACCTCTTTGATAAACCCTGCCACGAGTAGCTTGTGGATCTCCTCGTCTATGGCCCAGCGCTTTTCTTTGTCAAAACGGCGTAGGGTTTGCTTCACGGGTCGGGCTCCAGCTCTGATGTCCAGTGAGTGCTCGGCGACATCCCTCGGTATGTCGGGCATGTTTGAGGGACTCCACGCAAAGACTTCGGCGTTTGCGCGGAGAAAGTCGACGAGCACTGCTTCCTATTTGGGGTCGAGCTCGGAGCCGATCCGAACTTTCTTGCTGGCGTCGTTGCTGGGGTCGAGAGAGACAGACTTGACCGCCTCAACTGGTTCGAAGTTGCCGGCGCGCCGCTTCGCGTCGGGCGCCTCCTTGGAGAGGCGTTCCAGGTCAGCGATGAGGGCCTCGGACTCGGTGATAGCCTCGGCGTACTCCACGCACTCCACGTCGCATTCGTACGCGTGGCGGTACGTGGATCCGACGGTGATGATCCCATTCGGGCCCGGCATCTTGAGCTTGAGGTAGGTGTAGTTGGGGACGGCCATGAACTTGGCGTAGCATGGTCTTCCCAACACCACATGGTAGGTTGCTCGGAACCCGACAACCTCAAAGGTGAGGGCTTCCTTTCGGAAGTTAGAGGGAGTTCCGAAGCAGACGGGTAAGTTGATCCGTCCGAGGGGTAGGATTCGCTTCCCGGGCGCGATCCCGTGGAAGGGTGCCGCACCGGCCCGGACTTCGGACCGATCAACCCTAAGAGTTCCAGGGTCTCGGCGTAGATGATGTTAAGGCTGCTGCCTCCGTCCATGAGGACCTTGGAGAGCCTAACGCTGCCGATGATCGGATCGACGACGAGCGGGTACCTTCCTGGGCTTGGCACGAAGTCGGGGTGGTCGCCTTGGTCGAAGGTGATAGGCTTGTCGGACCAGTCTAGGTAGACTGGCGCCGCCACCCTCACCAAGGAGACCTCCCGGCGCTCCTGCTTGCGGTGCCGAGCCGAGGCGTTCGCCGCCTGCCCGCCGTAGATCATGAAGCAGTTATGGACTTCCGGGAATCCCTCTTCCTTGCCGCCCCCTTCTTGTCATTGTCATGGCCCTTGCCATCCTCCGCCGGGGGCCTGGTCTTATGGAAGTAGCGTCGGAGCATGACACATTCTTTGAGGGTGTGCTTGACGGGCCCCTGGTGATAGGGGCACGACTCTTTGAGCATTTTGTCGAACGCGCCAGCCCCTCCAGGAGGTTTCCGAGGGTTCCTGTGCTGGGCCGCAGCGACGAGATTCGCGTCTGCGGCGTCGCGCTTCGCTTGCGACTTGTTTTTAGCCTTCTTCTTCGTGCCCCACTGGGCGGACGCCTCAGGGGCGTCTGTCTTCGGCTCTCCCTGAGGTTGCTTGTCCTTTTGGAAGATGGCTTCGACCGCCTCTTGACCCGAGGCGAACTTGTTGGCGACGTCCATCAGTTCGCTCGCACGGGTGGGAGTCTTGCGCCCTAGTTTGCTCACCAGGTCTCGGCAAGTGGTGCCGGCAAGGAAAGCCCTGATGACATCCGAGTCGGTAAGTTGGGCAGCTCGGTGTGCTACTTTGAGAACCGCTGGATGTACTCTCAGAGGGACTCCCCTGGCTGCTGGCGGCAGCTTCGGAGGTCCCACGAGTTCCCAGGGCGCACATACGTGCCTTGGAAGTTTCCCGCGAAAGCTTTGACCAGATCGTCCCAGTCGGAGATCTGTGCAGGAGGCAGATGCTCCAGCCAGGCTCGGGCGGCGTCGTAGAGGAAAAGGGGTAGATTACGGATGATGATGTTGTCATCATCCGCCCCTCCCAACTGGCACGCCAGTCGGTAGTCCGCGAGCCATAGCTCCGGCCTCGTCTCCCCCGAGTACTTGGTGATAGTAGTCGGGGCTCGGAAATGGGCAGGGAACGGCGCTCGTGGTATGACCCGGCTGAAGACTCGTGGACCGGGTGGCTCGGGCGAAGGACTGCGATCCTCCTCACTGTTGCAGCGTCCCCCACTCCTGGGATGGTAGCCTCGGTGCACCTTCTCGTCGAGGCGGGCTCGATGGTCGAGATGGTGGTGCTCGTTGCCGAGGCGTTTGAGAGCACCTAGAGGGGGGGGGGTGAATAGGTGATCCTGTAAAAAACTTCAAACTTAAGCCACAAAAACTTGTTAAGCGTTAGCACAGTTAATGCCAAGTGGCTAAGGTGAAGTCTTCAACAAAACACAATACCACAAGAATCAAGCACAGAGGGACACGGTGGTTTATCCCGTGGTTCGGCCAAGCCAATGCTTGCCTACTTCCACGTTGTGGCGTCCCAACGGACGAGGGTTGCAATCAACCCCTCTCAAGCGGTCCAAAGACCCACTTGAATACCACGGTGTTTTGTTGTTCTTATCTCAATCCCGTTTGCGAGGAATCTCCACAACTTGGAGTCTCTCGCCCTTACAAAAGATGTTCACAAAGAATCACGGAGTAAGGGAGGGATTAGCAACTCACACACAACACAAAGATCACAGCGAATACGCACACACAAAACCCAGACTTGAGCTCAAGAGGCTAACACACTAGAACAGAGCTCAAATCACTAGAATTTCAAACAAGTGCGCAAGATTGATGTGTGAGTGATCAAGAGTGCTCAAGGAATGCTTGTCTCCTCCTCCATGCGCCAAGGGGTCCCTTTTATAGCCCCAAGGCAGCTAGGAGCCGTTGGGAACAAATCTGGAAAGCCATCTTTGCCTTCTGTCTCGTGGCGCACCGGACAGTCCGGTGCACACCGGACACTGTCCGGTGCCCGATTTGTTTCCAAAAACAGCACTTCTGACCGTTGCTGGCTGCTCCAGATCTGCGCTCAGTTGGCGCACCGGACATGTCCGGTGCACACCGGACAGTCCGGTGTTCCTTCCCGACCGTTGGCTCGGCCACGTGTCCCGCGCGGATTGCGCGGCCGACCGTTGGCCCTGGCCGACCGTTGGCTCACCGGACAGTCCGGTGCACACCGGACAGTCCGGTGAATTTTAGCCGTACGCCGTCGGCGAATTCCCGAGAGCGGCCAGTTCGAGCCGAGGCAGCCTGGCGCACCGGACACTGTCCGGTGCACACCGGACAGTCCGGTGCTCCAGGCCGAGCTGGGTCTTGGCTGCACACAGCCAAGACTTTCTCCTCTTTTCTTTTCATCTCCTTTTCTGTTTCTAACACTTAGACAAATATATTAGTACACAAAACCAATGTACTAAGGATTAGAAACATACCTTTTCTCCATGATTTGTACTTTGTCCCATTTTACAATTAAGCACATGTGTTGGGCACTAAATCACCAAAATACTTAGAAATGGCCCAAGGGCACATTTCCCTTTCAATCTCCCCCTTTTTGGTGATTTATGCCAACATTTCATAAAGCCACTAGAACAAGTGCAAACTCAATTCAAATAACATAAATTTAAGTGTTATTCAATTTTGGCATATATGGATCATCCTTTGCCACCACTTGGTTTGTTTTTGCAAATCAACCACAAATCTCTATCTCTAAGTTAAACACACATGTTTAAGCATAAAGAGAGTCATTCAAAAAGAGATTGATCAAAAATTTCAAAAACTCCCCCTTTTTCCCATAATCAATACTCCTCCCCACAAGAAGCCAACTTTTGACAAGAGAGACAACTTAAGAATTTTGACAAATTAATCAAAAACTCTATTCTACAATTTTCAAAATCTCTCAAGTGGTAGCTGATCCATTTATTGCTTTGGCCTTTATTTTCTCCCCCTTTGGCATCAAGCACCAAAACGGGATCAATTGTGGCCCTTTAACCCCATTGCCTCACCAAAATCGTCAATTAAGAGCAAATGGCAATAAGAGGTCATGAGATGAACTTGGAATGAGTTACCCCTCATCGGAGTGCAGTGGAAGTCTTGCATGGTCCAAGTCCACCTTTTCCCTTTCAATTCTCCTTTGAAACTAAATCAGACACACTCAACATATGGTTAGTCTCAAAGGGTCAAGTTGTAACACATCTCCCCCTAAACATGTGCATCACTTTGCAACGGACTTGTGAGGTCCAGGGAGTGTTTGTACAACTTGAGCACCATAATAAGCAACAAAATGCAGAATGAACATGATCAAAGGCATAAATACATGTATGCTACAATTCAATCCAAGTTCCGCGAATCTAAGACATTTAGCTCACTACGCAGCCTGCAAAAGGTCTTCTCATCTAAAGGCTTGGTAAAGATATCGGCTAGCTGGTTCTCGGTGCTAACATAAAACACTTCGATATCTCCCTTTTGCTGGTGGTCTCTCAAAAAGTGATGCCGGATGTCTATGTGCTTTGTGCGGCTGTGCTCAACAGGATTTTCCGCTATGCGGATAGCACTCTCATTATCACATAGGAGTGGGACTTTGCTCAGATTGTAGCCAAAGTCCCTGAGGGTTTGCCTCATCCAAAGTAGTTGCGCACAACACTGTCCTGCGGCAACGTACTCGGCCTCAGCGGTGGATAGGGCAACGGAGGTTTGTTTCTTGGAATTCCATGACACCAGGGACCTTCCTAAGAATTGGCACGTCCCCGATGTACTCTTCCTATCGACCTTACATCCAGCATAGTCGGAATCTGAGTACCCAATCAAGTCAAAGTTAGACCCCTTTGGATACCAGATCCCGAAGCAAGGCGTAGCGACTAAATATCTAAGAATTCGCTTCACCGCCACCAAGTGACACTCCTTAGGATCGGATTGAAATCTAGCACACATGCATACGCTAAGCATAATATCCGGTCTACTAGCACATAAATAAAGTAGAGATCCTATCATTGACCGGTATGCTTTTTGATCAACGGACTTACCTCCTTTGTTGAGGTCGGTGTGTCCGTCGGTTCCCATCGGAGTCTTTGCGGGCTTGGCGTCCTTCATCCCAAACCGCTTCAGCAGATCTTGCGTGTACTTCGTTTGGGAGATGAAGGTGCCGTCCTTGAGTTGCTTCACTTGGAACCCAAGGAAGTAGTTCAACTCGCCCATCATCGACATCTCGAATTTCTGCGTCATCACCCTGCTAAACTCTTCACAAGACTTTTGATTAGTAGACCCAAATATTATGTCATCGACATAAATTTGGCATACAAACAAATCACCATCACATGTCTTTGTAAAGAGAGTTGGATCGGCTTTCCCAACCTTGAAAGCATTAGCAAGTAAGAAATCTCTAAGGCATTCATACCATGCTCTTGGGGCTTGTTTAAGTCCATAGAGCGCCTTAGAGAGCTTACACACGTGGTCGGGGTACCGCTCATCCTCGAAGCCAGGGGGTTGCTCCACGTACACCTCCTCCTTTATTGGCCCGTTGAGGAACGCGCTCTTCACATCCATTTGGTACAACCTGAAAGAATGGTGAGCGGCATATGCTAGCAAGATACGAATGGACTCTAGCCTAGCCACAGGAGCAAAAGTCTCCTCAAAGTCCAAACCTGCGACTTGGGCATAACCTTTTGCCACAAGTCGAGCCTTGTTCCTTGTCACCACCCCGTGCTCGTCCTGTTTGTTGCGGAATACCCACTTGGTTCCCACAACATTTTGCTTGGGACGAGGCACCAGCGTCCAGACTTCGTTGCGCTTGAAGTTATTAAGTTCCTCCTGCATGGCCAACACCCAATCCGGATCTAGCAAGGCCTCCTCTACCCTGAAAGGCTCAATAGAGGAGACAAAAGAGTAATGCTCACAAAAATTAACTAATCGAGATCGAGTAGTTACTCCCTTGCTAATGTCACCCAGAATTTGGTCGACGGGATGATCCCTTTGAATCATCGCTCGAACTTGGGTTGGAGGTGCCGGTTGCGCTTCTTCCTCCATCACTTGATTGTCTTGTGCTCCCCCTTGATCACACGCCTCCTTTTGATGAACCTGTTCATCGTCTTGAGGTGGGGGATGCACCGTAGTTGAGGAAGAAGGTTGATTACGTTCATCCTGTTCCTGTGGCCGAATGTCTCCAATCGCCATGGTTCGTATAGCGGCCATCGGAACATCTTCTTCATCTACATCATCACAATCAACAACTTGCTCTCTTGGAGAGCCATTAGTCTCATCAAATACAACGTCGCTAGAGACTTCAACCAAACCCGATGATTTGTTGAAGACCCTATACGCCTTTGTATTTGAATCATAACCTAATAAAAACCCTTCTACAGCTTTGGGAGCAAACTTAGAATTTCTACCCTTCTTCACTAGAATGTAGCACTTGCTCCCAAATACACGAAAGTACGATACATTGGGTTTGTTACCGGTTAGTAGCTCATACGAAGTCTTCTTGAGGAGTCGATGAAGGTAGACCCTGTTGATGGCGTGGCAAGCCGTGTTCACGGCTTCCGACCAAAAACACTCGGGGGTCTTGAACTCTCCAAGCATCGTCCTCGCCATATCGATTAGCGTCCTGTTCTTCCTCTCTACCACACCATTTTGCTGTGGTGTGTAGGGAGCGGAGAACTCGTGCTTGATCCCTTCCTCCTCAAGAAACTCCTCCACTTGAAGGTTCTTGAACTCGGACCCGTTGTCGCTCCTTATCTTCTTCACCTTGAGCTCAAACTCATTTTGAGCTCTCCTGAGGAAGCGCTTGAGGGTTCCTTGGGTTTCAGACTTATCCTGCAAAAAGAATACCCAAGTGAAGCGGGAAAAGTCATCAACAATAACTAAACCATACTTACTCCCTCCTATGCTTAGATAGGCGACGGGTCCGAAGAGATCCATGTGTAGCAGCTCCAGGGGTCTTGACGTGGTCATCACGTTCTTGCTGTGATGTGCTCCTCCCACCTGTTTCCCTGCTTGACAAGCTGCACAAGGTCTATCCTTTTCGAAATGCACATTTGTTAGACCTATTACGTGTTCCCCCTTTAGAAGCTTGTGGAGGTTCTTCATCCCCACATGTGCTAAGCGGCGATGCCACAGCCAGCCCATGCAAGTCTTAGCCATTAAGCATGCATCTAGACCGGCCTCTTCTTTTGCAAAATCAACTAAATAAAGCTTGCCGTCTAGTACACCCTTAAAAGCTAGTGAACCATCACATCTTCTAAAGACAGACACATCTACATTCGTAAATAAGCAATTATATCCCATTTGACATAATTGACTAACAGATAGCAAGTTATATCCAAGACTCTCCACTAAGAATACATTTGATATAGAATGCTCATTAGAAATTGCAATTTTACCTAGCCCTTTTACCTTGCCTTGATTCCCGTCACCGAATATAATTGAATCTTGGGAATCTTTACTTTTGACGTAGGAGGTGAACATCTTCTTCTCCCCCGTCATATGGTTTGTGCATCCGCTGTCGATAATCCAGCTTGAACCCCCGGATGCATAAACCTGCAAGGCAAATTTAGGCTTGGGTCTTAGGTACCCAACTCATGTTGGGTCCTACAAGGTTAGCACAAATATTCTTAGGGACCCAGATGCAAGTTTTATCTCCCTTACATCTAGCCCCTAATTTCCTAGCAACAACCTTCTTTCCCTTTCTACAAATAGCAAAGGGAGCATTACAAGCATAATAAATGGTAGAAGGTTCATTCACTAATTTTCTAGGAGCATGAATAACATTCTTTCTAGGCACATGAGCAATATTTCTCCTAGGCATATATACAACATTCCTCCTATCATGCTTATAAGAGGAACTAGAGGCAAACATGGCATGAGAATCATAAACATGTGAATCAAAATGATTATAAGCACTTCTAGCATGTCTCCTATCATAATACATAAAAGCATGGTTCTTTTTAGCACTATTAGCCATAGGGGCCTTCCCTTTCTCCTTGACGAAGACGGGAGCCTTATGGCTTGTTAAGTTCTTGGCTTCCCTCTTGAAGCCAAGCCCATCCTTAATTGAGGGGTGTCTACCAACTGTGTAGGCATCCCTTGCAAATTTTATTTTATTAACTTCATTCTTGCTAGTCTTAAGTTGGGCATTAAGACTAGCCACTTCATCATTTAATTTGGAAATTAGAACTAGGTGTTCACTACAAGCATTAACATCAAAATTCTTACACCTAGTACAAATTTCAACATGTTCAACACAAGAATTTGATTTACTAGCTACTTCTAGTTTAGCACTTAAATCAATATTAACACTTCTTAAGGTAGAAATGGTTTCATGACAGGAAGATATTTCACTAGAAAGCATTTCATTTCTTTTCACTTCTAAAGCATATGATTTTTGTGCCTCTACAAATTTATCATGTTCATCATACAATAAATCTTCTTGCTTTTCTAAAAGCCTATCCTTTTCATTCAATGCATTAATTAATTCATTGATTTTCTCTATCTTAGATCTATCTAAGCCCTTGAACAAGCAGGAATAATCTATGTCATCATCACTAGACTCACTATCACTAGATGAAGCATAAGTGGAGTCTTGAATACTCACCTTCTTCTCCCTTGCCATAAGGCAAGTGAGACGCTCGTTGGGGAAGAGAGCCGATTTGTTGAAGGCAGTGGCGGCGAGTCCTTCGTTGTCGGAGTCGGAGGAGGAGCAATCCGAGTCCCACTCCTTTCCTAGATGCGCCTCGCCTTTTGCCTTCTTGTATTGCTTCTTCTTCTCTCTTTTGTTCCCCTTTTCCTGGTCACTTTCATTATCGGGACAGTTAGCAATGAAATGACCAAGCTTACCGCATTTGAAGCATGAGCGCTTCCCCTTGGCTTTGGTCTTGCTTGGTTGTCCCTTGTGACCTTTAAGCACCGTCTTGAATCTCTTAATGATGAGAGCCATCTCTTCATCATTAAGGCCAGCCGCCTCAACTTGCGCCACCTTGCTAGGTAGCGACTCCTTGCTCCTCGTTGCCTTTAGAGCAATGGGTTGAGGCTCGTGGAGTGGTCCGTTCAACGCGTCGTCGACGTATCTTGCCTCCTTGATCATCATCCGCCCGCTCACGAATTTTCCAAGCACTTCCTCGGGCGTCATCATCGTGTACCTGGGATTCTCACGAATATTGTTCACGAGATGAGGATCAAGTACGGTAAAGGACCTGAGCATTAGGCGGACGACGTCGTGGTCCGTCCATCGCGTGCTCCCGTAGCTTCTTATCTTGTTGATAAGGGTCTTGAGCCGGTTGTACGTTTGCGTTGGCTCCTCGCCCCTTATCATCGCGAACCGTCCAAGCTCGCCCTCCACCAACTCCATCTTGGTGAGTAAGGTGACGTCGTTCCCCTCATGAGAAATCTTGAGGGTGTCCCAGATTTGCTTGGCGTTGTCCAAGCCGCTCACCTTATGGTATTCATCCCTGCACAAGGAAGCTAGAAGAACAGTAGTAGCTTGTGCATTTTTATGAATTTGTTCATTAATGAACATGGGACTATCCGAACTATCAAAGTGCATTCCACTCTCTACAATCTCCCATATACTAGGATGGAGAGAGAATAGGTGACTACGCATTTTGTGACTCCAAAATCCGTAGTCCTCTCCATCAAAGTGTGGGGGCTTGCCAAGTGGAATGGAGAGCAAATGAGAATGTGAACTTTGCGGAATACGAGAGTAATCAAAGGAAAAGTTCGAGTTAACCGGTTTTCTCCTCTCGTAGTCGTTGTGATCCTCATTCTTTTGGGAAGAAGTAGACTCGTCGCTGTCGTAGTAGATTATCTCCTTGATGCGCCTGGTCTTCTTCTTCTTCCCTTCCTTCCGTCTTTGACCCGAGCCGGAGTCGGTAGGCTTGTCGTCCTTCGGCTCGTTGACGAAGGTCTCCTTCTCTTTGTCGTTGATCACTATACCCTTCCCCTTAGGATCCATCTATTCGGGCGGTTAGTCCCTTTGTGAATAGAACGGCTTTGATACCAATTGAGAGCACCTAGAGGGGGGGGGGGGTGAATAGGTGATCCTGTAAAAAACTTCAAACTTAAGCCACAAAAACTTGTTAAGCGTTAGCACAGTTAATGCCAAGTGGCTAAGGTGAAGTCTTCAACAAAACACAATACCACAAGAATCAAGCACAGAGGGACACGGTGGTTTATCCCGTGGTTCGGCCAAGCCAATGCTTGCCTACTTCCACGTTGTGGCGTCCCAACGGACGAGGGTTGCAATCAACCCCTCTCAAGCGGTCCAAAGACCCACTTGAATACCACGGTGTTTTGTTGTTCTTATCTCAATCCCGTTTGCGAGGAATCTCCACAACTTGGAGTCTCTCGCCCTTACAAAAGATGTTCACAAAGAATCACGGAGTAAGGGAGGGATTAGCAACTCACACACAACACAAAGATCACAGCGAATACGCACACACAAAACCCAGACTTGAGCTCAAGAGGCTAACACACTAGAACAGAGCTCAAATCACTAGAATTTCAAACAAGTGCGCAAGATTGATGTGTGAGTGATCAAGAGTGCTCAAGGAATGCTTGTCTCCTCCTCCATGCGCCAAGGGGTCCCTTTTATAGCCCCAAGGCAGCTAGGAGCCGTTGGGAACAAATCTGGAAAGCCATCTTTGCCTTCTGTCTCGTGGCGCACCGGACAGTCCGGTGCACACCGGACACTGTCCGGTGCCCGATTTGTTTCCAAAAACAGCACTTCTGACCGTTGCTGGCTGCTCCAGATCTGCGCTCAGTTGGCGCACCGGACATGTCCGGTGCACACCGGACAGTCCGGTGTTCCTTCCCGACCGTTGGCTCGGCCACGTGTCCCGCGCGGATTGCGCGGCCGACCGTTGGCCCTGGCCGACCGTTGGCTCACCGGACAGTCCGGTGCACACCGGACAGTCCGGTGAATTTTAGCCGTACGCCGTCGGCGAATTCCCGAGAGCGGCCAGTTCGAGCCGAGGCAGCCTGGCGCACCGGACACTGTCCGGTGCACACCGGACAGTCCGGTGCTCCAGGCCGAGCTGGGTCTTGGCTGCACACAGCCAAGACTTTCTCCTCTTTTCTTTTCATCTCCTTTTCTGTTTCTAACACTTAGACAAATATATTAGTACACAAAACCAATGTACTAAGGATTAGAAACATACCTTTTCTCCATGATTTGTACTTTGTCCCATTTTACAATTAAGCACATGTGTTGGGCACTAAATCACCAAAATACTTAGAAATGGCCCAAGGGCACATTTCCCTTTCAGCGTTCCCGGGCGGCAGGCGCCTCGTCCCACGTGCGCTCGGGATGGACCGAGGCTTCCCGAATGCGCCGGGAGGACACCGCGGGATGCTCCGAGGGGTCAGCTCGCCTGCGAGAGGCGGAGCCCTCGGCTCGTCGAACCGCGACGCCTTCTAGGAGATTCTTGAGTTCGCCCTGGATACGCCGTCCCTCGGTGGTGGGTGGCTCCGGCATGGCTCGAAGCAGCATCGCTGTTGCAGCTAGGTCCTGGCCGAACCCGCTGACGGCCGGGGCAGCTATGCCCTGGCATTGTCGACGATGCGGCGCCGGATGTCTTGGGCCCGATGACAGGCTTCTCCGGCAAGCGTTCGGCCTGCCCACTCCTGTTCGATGTTCGATCGGAGCTGTACAAGCCAACCTGCTTCCCCGTCGACCCAGGCCTGCATCTCACGGATTTGCTCGAGCTGTATGTCCTGACCCCCCGCAGGGACTGGGACCACAGCTAGCTCCCGCGGGATGTCAACGCGAGATACGGGCCCAGGGGGATCGTCAACCTCTGGCATACCGAGGTGGTTGCTTTCGTTGTGATCTCCCAGATCGACGTGGAAACATTCGCGACTTGGGCCGTAACCCTCGTCGTCAAGGTCATGGCCGTCGTCAGAACAATCGGAGAGGCAGTGGTCACATGCGGACATGAAGCCCCGCATGGCACCGGGGTCATTGAGGGCAGAGAAATCCCAACCGGTGTCGGGGTCGTCCTCTTCCTTAGAACCCGCCGGTCCAAAGGTTGAGACGACTGTCAGCCGGTCCCAGGTCGACCACATGTGGTACCCCGAAAGGTTTGGATATGCCTTTACAAAGGCGCTCACCATAGCGGGGTCGCTAGGTGGATCGAAGCTGAACCGAAAAGGTACGGGATGGAAAACGGACGGTACCTTTTGGTCGATGGACGGTGGTGAAGTCGCGTCGGGGGCGGAGCTCACCGTCATCTCAGGTACGAGGGTAACGCCCAGCAGGTCCTTTGCGAGGGTGCTGGCGTCATCAGTCTGCTTGGGGCTGACACGTCGCGGGGAAGTGACACCCGCCGTCGTCTCAGGTGTGAGGACAATGTCCAACATGTCCCCCGGGGGAGTGCCGGCGTCGTCGACTCGCTCTGGTGCGACAGCCGACAAGGTGCCGCCTCCTACGTGGCCATGGTTGCCTCATCTCCGCCACCTCCGACGAGGAGGGTGGCGGGGACGACCGGAGTGCTCCTCTTCTGCCGCGGGGAGATGCTGTCGTAGAGCTCGCCGCCGTCGGGCGAGTCGGAGACCGTCGTTGTCGTCACGCCGCGGGGGGAGGAGTACCATGTCGTAGCTGCCGTCGAGGGACATGAACTCGAGACTCCCGAAGCAGAGCACCATCCCGGGCTGGGGAGGTTGCTGAAGACTCCCCATCTGGAACTCAACGGGAAGGTGTTCGTTAACACGCAGCAGGCCCCTACCTGGCGCGCCAACTGTCGGCGTCTTGGACCCAGGGGGTCCCTTGGACCGACCAGTGAAATCGCTGCAAGCCCCTGCCCAGATGGGTTGGCGCGGGATGGAACACAAGAGGTGGGACAAGCCATGTATTATCCTGCACCAGGGGTGCCGCTCGTAGTAGGGGTTACAAGCGCGTCGCGTGAGAGAGAGAGAGAGAGACACAAAGTTTGTCCGCCGCTTCCCTCGCACGAACCCCCCTCAGGGTGGCCCTGGACCTCCCTTTTATAGAGGCAAGGAGAGGATCCAGACGTACAACGGGGGGCATAGCTATGCGCTAATATGTCCGACAGTGGAGTGCCTAAGCCCTGTGTACATGCCAACGTGGCCGTTGGGGGAGAGCTTGGGCCCTGTACATGTGATGGCGTGGCCGTCGGAGGAGCGCCTGAGTCCCGTAGGAGCATAACTGGCAGCATGGTGAGGATCCTGCTGACGTCTCCTTGCTGTCGTAAGGGGCTGAGAGCCACCAGCGTCATGGCGCACGCGGGGCACCATCATTACCCGTCGCCGGGGTAAGCTAGATGGGATGCCGGTCTTGTTCTTTGTAGCCTGAGCAGGCTTGGAATAGGGAAATGATGTATCCCCTGTTAGCGCTGTCGGTCTGAGCCCACGGTCGGTCGAGGCGGAGACTTCTCTTGAGGCCGAGGACGGGGTCGGGCAAGGACGCGATTCCTCCCGAGACCGGGGTCGAAGCCGAGTCCTGAGGTCGGGCGAGGCGGAGACCTCCTCCCGAGGCCGGAGCATGAGGTCGGGCAAGGCGGAGCTTCCTGTTACGCCCGAGGCTGAACTCGGTGGTTGATCGTGACTTGTTGTCAGTCGTCGCTGGGGTGGCTGACACGGCAGTCGGAGCAGAGCGAGCGGCGCTGTTTTCCTGTCATGTCAGACAGTAAAGAAGAGGGGCAAAGTGACTGCGGTCACTTCGGCCTGGCCGACTGAGGCGCGTGTGTCAGGATACGGCGTCAGGCATCCCCTGCATTTAATGCGCCTGCGAAGCGGTCGGTTGGTGAGGCAGTCTGGCCAAGGTTGCTTCACAACGAAGCCTGCCCGAGCCAGGCTTCGGGAGAGCCGAGGGGGTGCCCACTGCCTGAGGAGGCCCTCGGGCGAGGCGTGAACTCGTCTGGGACTATTGTTCCAACCTGAGGCCGGGCTCGGGTGAGATTGCGTCCCTCGGGTAGACGAAGTCTTGGCTTGAACCGCACCCGTCAGTTGGTCTGAGGGTGTTTACCAGCCATGATTAGGAGCGTTGGGGGTACCCCTAATTATGGTACCCGACAGACGCCCAATGGGCAGGTCCAAGAGTGCCGCATGGCAAGGAAAGGGAGTGCATCCCGGTGTTCGTCGCTAGGTCCAGACTCCCGCAGAAGGACACCGGACCCCTATACATACAAGTCCAGGGCCCCAAGAGGGTATGCCGGATCCCCTGGAAGGCCCCAGCGTTGGCAAGGTCCCGGGACGAGGAGGACCCCGGCGTAGGTAGGGGTCTGGTGCTGGCACGTGTCCAGACCTTGTCCTGCACTGCCCATTGCTGCCGCGTGGCTTGTGGCTCGACGCATAAACCAACGGGCCAAGCCTAGCATAAAGCCCACCAAGCCGAGCGGCCTCTGCATTTATTGCTGAAAGGACGCGCCGCCTGCCACCACGCCAGCAGGCAACGTGCCCTCCCAGCATTTAATGTGTCCTGTCCAATCCGATGGCAGGCGGCATCAGGGTCATCCAGCAGGCGGTGCGTCTGACCGGTCTATTGGATGACAGTGCACCCGTGCCGAGCGGTGCACCGTACTCATCATCCCTTCTACAAGAAGCCTCCCCTGCACACCGAGGATATGAAGATCTCGAGTGTCTGGGCGCTAGAAGATCGCCTCAGCAGCACACGTTTGTGGCTCCAAGTACAATATTCGTTATGTCCCTGGGCCCACATGTCGGGGTCCAGTACCTTTGTGCATGCCCCCCTTTGGCTATAAAAGGGGAGGCATGCGACGTTACAAGATAGACCCAATCTTAGGCAGACACTCACAAGTTCATACAAGCTCTAGAGAAATACATCGCATAGTGGAGTAGGGTATTACGCTCCGGCGGCCCGAACCACTCTAAACCCTTGCGTGCTCTCGTGTGTTGATCCACCAGCCTCGTAACAAGCAAAACGCTTAGGCCCCTCCTCTTTTTAGGACTTAGGGTGGGTGAAATCCGCCACCCAGCCAGGGAGATTTCCTCTCCGACAGTTTACTTCACCTGTAAGCTTTTCTATTGGTCCAGGGCTTCTCTAGCACTATTGTTTAAGTCACCTAATAGCTCTATTGTTCACATCACCGACACTGCTCTAGTGCTTCTCCACTTGACCAATGCTGCAGCGCAGCTTGCAACTTGTGCCCATGCTTTGGTGTTGTGCCTTTCTAGTCTGGCTCCAGAACCCCAGGACAGACAAGCAATGTTCCACTCTTTTTATTTTGCTCTAGGACGACACAAGGTTCTTCGCTGAGCAGGCATGATTGGCGGCGTAGAGCAACAAATCGTGAACGGGAGGACCCGCTGAGGGCTTGTTCGGTTCTACCCCAATCCATATGGATTGAGGGGGTTTCAATCCCTAGTAAGTCAAAATCCCTTCCAATCCGTATGGATTGAAAATAACCGAACAAGCCCTGAAGGGGTTTTGTAGGCGCACCATAACTAGATTTTTAGGAAATTATTGGGAATTGTTGGAGTTTAACACTTTTTTAAGGAATTATATGTTTTAGGGAGGTCCCAAATTCCTTGTATTGGGGGTAATTTTTTTAGGAATTGTTGTAGATGCTCTTAGGCTATCTCCAAAAGATCTCCTATCCCACTCCTATTTTATCACCTACTAGTCGGTTACCCTGCGTTGCGATGGCTCACAATAATACTCACATAAACTATCCATCAAAAAGATTTCAATGTTTTTTATTGATTGTCTCTCCTCTTCGCATAATATTTTTTATGAACGCACGGGTACCATAGGCAGCAAATCAGAGACTGAGAGTACCTAGAGGGGGGGGGTGAATAGGTGATCCTGTAAAAACTTAAAACTCAAGGCCACAAACTTGATTAAGTGTTAGAACAATAAAGCCAAGTGACTAGAGATGAGTTCTTGCTAAACACGATAACCACAAGGAAATCAACATAGAGAGGCACAGTGGTTTATCCCGTGGTTCGGCCAAGTCCAACACTTGCCTACTCCACGTTGTGGTGTCCCAACGGACGAGGGTTGCACTCAACCCCTTTCAAGCGGTCCAAAGACCCACTTGAATACAACGGTGTTTCTCTTCCTTTCACTATATCCCGTTTGCGAGGAATCTCCACAACTTAGAGCCTCTCGCCCTTACAATTTGATGATCACAAATAAGCACGGAAGTAAGGATGGGATGAGCAACACACACAAAACACAAAATCAGAGCACAAACACGCACACAAGTCACAACTTGAGCTCGCAACACAACTCGAAGAGTTCTCTACTCAAATGGAGCTCTAGTTGCTATCACAAAGAATCAAAAGCGCGGAAATGGAGTCTTGGTGCTTAGAGTTGATCAAAGAGTGCTTGGTGTACTCCTCCATGCGCCTAGGGGTCCCTTTTATAGCCCCAAGGCAGCTAGGAGCCGTTGGAAGCAATCCAGGAAGGCAAATCTCGCCTTCTATCGGGTGGCGCACCGGACAGTCCGGTGAACCACCGGACACTGTCCGGTGCGGATTGCTTTCCTAATCTGGCGTAGCCGACCATTGAAGATTTGGAGCCGTTGGTGCATCGGATAGTCCGGTGCCCGCATCCGACCGTTGGCTCGGCAACGCGTCACGCGCGGATTGTGCGGCCGACCGTTGGCGCGCTCGACCGTTGACTCACCGGATAGTCCGGTGAATTATACCCGTACGCTGTTGACTTGTTCCCGAGAGCAGCGACTTCGCCGCAGACGACTCACCAGACAGTCCGGTGCACCACCGGACAGTCCGGTGATTTATAGTCATACGCCACCGTCGAGACCCGAGAGTAGGCAGTTCACCGGGACTGGTCCTGGCACACTGGACACTGTCCGGTGCACCACCGGACAGTCCGGTGCACCCAGACCGAACAACCCTTTGGCTGAACATAGCCAACTAATCTCCAAAGTGATTTCTCCTGTTTCTAGCACTTAGACACAACACATTAGTCTTCAAAACAATGGACTAAGACTAGAAACATACCTTTAATCTTGATTTTCACTTCTTGAATCTTTGGCACAAATATAACTCAAAGCATTTTTGTGTGAAGCCCTAAATCACCAAAATCTTATAGAAATGGCCCAAGGGCACATTTCCCTTTCAATCTCCCCCTTTTTGGTGATTTATGCCAACACAACAAAAACAACTAAAGAAGTGCAACATCAATGCAAATGAGAACAAAAATTTGTATTTGATTCAAATTTGACATATTTGGATCATTCTTTGCCACCACTTGGTTTGTTTTTGCAAATCAAACTCAATTTCCTATCTCTAAGTCAAAGTCACTTGTTGAGGCATAGAGAGAGGTATTCCAAGAGAAATTGATCAAAGATTCAAAAACTCCCCCTTTTTGCCATAATCAAACATTCTCCCCACAAGAGACCAACTTTTGACAATTTGAGACAATAAGAGTATTTTGACAAAACAAAAGCTCTACTCTACTACTATTTTCAAAATTCTCAAGTGGTAGCTGATCCATTTCTTGCTTTGGCCTTAATTTCTCCCCCTTTGGCATCAAGCACCAAAACGGGATCATTTTTGGCCATTGAACCCCATTGCCTCACCAAAATCTTCAATTAAGAGTAAGAAGGCAATAAGAACACGGAGATGAACTTGGAGTAAGTTACCCTCTCATCGGAGTGCAGTGGAAGTCTTGCATGGTCCAAGTTCACCTTTTCCCTTTCAATCCTCCTTTGAGACTAAATTAAGAAAACTCAAGCACATGGTTAGTCTCAAAGGGTCAAGTTGTAGCATTTCTCCCCCTAAATATGTGCATCATTCACACATGGACTTGTGAGGTCCGGGGGATCCCTTGCACAACTTGAGCACCATAAATAAGCAATAAAATGCATAAAGGAACATGATCAAAGGCATATAACACATGTATGCTCTATATCAATCCAAGTTACGTGAATCTAAGACATTTAGCTCACTACACAGCCTGCAAAAGGTCTTCTCATCTAAAGGCTTGGTAAAGATATCGGCTAGCTGGTTCTCGGTGCTAACATAAAACACTTCGATATCTCCCTTTTGCTGGTGGTCTCTCAAAAAGTGATGCCGGATGTCTATGTGCTTTGTGCGGCTGTGTTCAACAGGATTGTCCGCCATGCGGATTGCACTCTCATTGTCACATAGGAGTGGGACTTTGCTCAGATTGTAGCCAAAGTCCCTGAGGGTTTGTCTCATCCAAAGTAGTTGCGCACAACACTGTCCTGTGGCAACGTACTTGGCCTCAGCGGTGGATAGGGCAACGGAGGTTTGTTTCTTAGAACTCCACGACACCAGGGACCTTCCTAGGAATTGGCACGTCCCTGATGTACTCTTCCTATCAACCTTACATCTAGCATAATCGGAGTCTGAATACCCAATTAAGTCAAAGGTAGACCCCTTTGGATACCAGATCCCGAAGCAAGGCGTAGCAACTAAATATCTAAGAATTCGCTTAACGGCCACAAGGTGACACTCCCTTGGGTCGGATTGAAATCTAGCACACATGCATATGCTAAGCATAATATCCGGTCTACTAGCACATAAATAAAGTAAAGACCCTATCATAGACCGGTATGCCTTTTGATCAACGGACTTACCTCCTTTGTTGAGGTCGACATGCTCGTCGGTTCCCATTGGAGTCTTTGCGGGCTTGGCGTCCTTCATCCCAAACCGCTTGAGTAAGTCTTGTGTGTACTTTGTTTGAGAGATGAAGGTGCCGTCCTTGAGTTGCTTCACTTGGAACCCCAGGAAGTAGTTCAACTCGCCCATCATCGACATCTCGAATTTTTGAGTCATCACCCTGCTAAACTACACATGGTCGGGGTACCGTTCATCCTCAAAGCCAAGGGGTTGCTCCACGTACACCTCCTCCTTGATTGGCCCGTTGAGGAAAGCGCTCTTCATGTCCATTTGGAACAACCTGAAAGAATGGTGAGCGGCATAGGCTAACAAAATACGAATCGACTCTAGCCTAGCCACAGGGGCAAAAGTCTCCTTAAAGTCCAAACCTGCGACTTGGGCATAACCTTTTGCCACAAGTTGAGCCTTGTTCCTTGTCACCACCCCGTGCTCGTCCTGTTTGTTGCGGAACACCCACTTGGTTCCCACAACGTTTTGCTTGGGACGTGGCACCAGTGTCCAAACTTCATTTCGCTTGAAGTTGTTGAGCTTTTCCTGCATGGCCAACACCCAGTCCGGATCTAGCAAGGCCTCTTCTACCCTGAAAGGCTCAATAGAAGAGACAAAAGAGTAATGCTCACAAAAATTAGCTAATCTAGAGCGAGTAGTTACTCCCTTGCTAATATCACCCAAAATCTGGTCGACGAGATGATCCCTTTGAATCATCGCTCGAACTTGAGTTGGAGGGGCCTGTGGTGCTTCTTCCTCTTCAACTTGAACATCTTGTGCTCCCCCTTGATCACACGCCTCTTCTTGAGGGACCTATTTGTCATCTTGAGTTGGGGGATGCACCGTTGTTGAGGAAGAAGGTTGATCTTGCTCCTTGTGTTCCTGTGGTCGCATGTCTCCAATCGCCATGGTACGAATCGCGTCCATTGGAACATCATCCTCATCTACATCATCAAGCTCAACTTGCTCTCTTGGAGAGCCATTAGTCTCATCAAATACAACGTCGCTAGAGACTTCAACCAAACCTGATGATTTGTTGAAGACTCTATACGCCTTTGTATTTGAGTCATAACCTAACAAAAACCCTTCTACAGCTTTGGGAGCAAATTTTGAATTTCTACCTTTTTTCATCAGAATGTAGCATTTACTTCCAAAAACTCAAAAATACGAAACGTTGGGTTTGTTACCGGTTAGTAGCTCGTATGACGTCTTCTTGAGGAGGCGATGAAGGTAGACCCGGTTTATGTAACACCACAAAAGCCATCAACTAAAAATAATAAATTTAGTAAATACAGTAATAATTTTTTTAAGTGTTTAATTGTTTATTTGCATTTTGATCATTTTCTTTGTATGCGCTTGATTGTTTATCGGATGTTTATTATCAATTCCTTTTTAAAGAAAAACCTAGTAAATTATATAATAATTAAATAATATAATAATTATTAGTCTAAAAACAAGTATTTCATTTATAGATAACTTTGGTGAATTTTTAGGGATTTTTGAGCTATCTAAAAATGTATTTCGGAATTAAAAAAAAAACTAAACCTACACTAAATCGGCCCACTAGGGGCCCATCCCAAACCCTAACACCCAGCCGCGCGCGCGCTCCCTGGTTTCACAGCCGCCGCCGCCTCCCTCCTCTGTTCTCTCCCATCTCCCTCTTCTCTCCTCCCACCTCTCTCTGCCTTCCCGTACGCTTGCCAGGTGCCCACGCAGGGGCCTCTGCTCCCGAGCGCCCGATGCCCTGCCACGCTGCAGCACCCGAGCGCGAGCCCCACGCTCTAAGCCGAGGCGATCGAGCGCCTGGACCGCGGCCCTGCCTCCCAGCCGCGACCGCGCGTTACTGCCCCGACGCCGCGACCTGAAGCCCAACCGCCGACCCGTCTGCGTCACGCCCAAGCTGAGCAGCGCTGTGAGCCCCACTGCACCCGCGAGCGCGACGCTGAGCCAGGAAGCCGACCGAGCCAGCCGAGTCCGAAGCCCGCGTGTCCGACCGTTCGCTTCATCGTTAATGGAGCTTCAAGGCCGACCGTTTCTTCTTCCTCTCCCATGAATCCCTTGGTAACCGACGCCATTAAACCATGTAATGGAATTAAACGCCGACCGATTCCCTCCTTGGTGGACTCTCCCTCTCCCTCCTGCTCCCTATAAAAAGCAGCAGAGCTCTCTCCCATTCCTTCCTACCCGAGCTCACCTCTCTCTCTAGCTCTCCTCGCTCATCGCTAGTGTCGTTCGTCGCCGGAGTTGTCGTTCGTCGCTGGAGTTCACGGAGCCCGCAGTTCGTCGCCGGAGCCACGCACTCGCCGTCCGTCGTCCGTAGTCGAGCCCTTGCTTCTCTTCACCCGGCCGAAACCCCGTCGAACTCTCCCCGTCGCACGCACGAACCCAAGGTTGAAGACGACCTAAATTATTTTGTGTATTTTATAAAAGTACTTTTTGATTCGATTCATGAGTTGTATATTTTGTTTGTTGTAATATGAACACGTGTGATTCACAATTTATGTGTATGTGCATTGTCGAATTTTTGGTAGAGAGATGCGATTGTTAGTACACCGTGATATTTCATGTTAATCGATGTGTTGATTGTTGGATTAGAAAAATATGACGTAGATTTAGTAGTCACATGTTGGTGATAAAAAATACTAGATAAGAAACTTTGTAGTCAAATTTGGTCACAATAAACTTTAGAAACTAGTTGGAGAATTATAGTTATAGGTGCATTTTATTGGATTTGGAAAATGGTATAGAACTCATGTCATATGAATAATATAGGATTTTTAGATGATTTATCTAATTATTTTATTAACATTTTCTTTTTATAAAGAAAGGAGAAAACATCATTAGTAGGATGGAAAGTAGATTTCTACTAGCCAAATAAGCATGTTCGCAAATTTAGCACTTAAATTTTTAGAGTACTAGTTTATGTCAAATAACCTCGCTTGTGTTAGAAAATGTTCAATTAGTAGTTTATAAGGATTTTTAGAATGTTATATTCATTTTTGGCTATACTCAATAATTTGAGTTAGAAATAAAAAGGATAAAAGGGTATTAATTTATTTATTAGTATTAAAGACGATAATTATCATTTAATTTTATTGATGATGTTAAAATATATTAATACAAGTTAAAACTGTGTTTATTGCATCCACTCATAAATTCACCATTTAGGACTCACAATAATAGCTATAATTGAATTAATAAGTATTTACGCGATTAGGACGTATTTAAGATATGATTAGTGCGATATGTTAATGTGTATGTAATGGTGTATGTTTATGTAATGGTGCATGTTTATTTATTTGTGTCTGTTTTATTTTTGTATGTGCGATATGCGACTCTATTAGAAGCCAACTGTGCGGTAGACGAACCGAATACGTTCGAAGACGATCCGCAGGACGCTTTTGGGCAAGGCAAGTGGATTCTCCCTCTGTATATTCTTTTTATACCCACTCATTGCATATAATAATGTTTACTTTTTGATATATTGCATAATTTGATGGGTTAACCTAATTAAGGATTTCCTAGATTTACTACCTGTATTCCTTGTTTAACCTAGGAAAATTATTAAGCTGTGCAAAATTTGTGCTACCGCTCAACTTAATGATTTCTAATGTCACTCATTAATTGGTTTTAATGTTCCAAAAATTTAATTGACAATTATGGCATTAACCTGATGGTTAAGATAATATTATTTCAAATTAATTGGAACATGGAGTGACCACCCAGGATAACAGTGCAACCACGAGTGCTATCATGGCTTTGGCTTTGGTAATTAGCTTTATACGCTTAGTGCCTGGCAACCTTACCTGAAATATGGGCAAGAGGGGGAGCCGTAGGTGCTGGAAGCCCACGTTAACATGGGGATGTATTCTTGGCTAAGGTACCTCACCCAGGGGGCCACCACCATCGTCTTTAGAAACCTTAGCGGGTTGCTTCGTATTAAGTGTATTTTGTGAAAGCCTCATAATGGATCCCTAGCCATTCACCTTGGCAGTGTTTAAGGGTCCGATCAACCCGGGCTAGATAGGATACATGGCTTGTGGGTAAAGTTGTACCACCTCTGCAGAGTGTAAAACTGATATATCAGCCGTGCTCCCGGTTATGAGCGACCTGGACTCCTCACATGATAATTGAACTTGAAGATGGAATTAAATTGAGATCCGATGATCTGCCAATAATTTGCTTAAGTGGTTTCACTTAAGTGTTTTTGTTATATTCATATTCCTTTGTTTAAATGGGATATTTGGGATTCACACTTATTAGTAAGACAGGTGTTGTTAATAAAATATTGACCAACTAAAATGCTTACTGCTCAACCATAGCCTCACCTTGTTATACCTGCATTAATTTTTCCCCCACTTGCTGAGCCCCGACCATAAGTGAGCTCACCCTTGCTAATATTTTGATAAGAGGGTGATGCTGGAGATTTTTATGGAGATTTTATCGACGACGATGAATTCTAAGTCTAACGATGCGCCGGTCATCTTCCTGTGGGAGATTGCCCATGCTATTTATTTCCGCTTTACTTTGATGTGATACTTGTTCAAGATACAATGTTCCAGATGATGTAATAAAGTATTATACTCTCTTTACGCCTTTATTGCATTGTCTTTTGATATATTACACTTGTGACGTCAACATATGCGTGGAAATGGATCCTGGCACACATATGGTATGCGCTCGGTTCTACCCCCTGGAACCGGGTGTGACAGAAGTGGTATCAAAGCTATGCTGACCCTAGGTCGTTAGTGTTGGGACTATGCTTCGTCGCCAATGTCTTGAAGGGAGAAACAGCTTCGGCTGAAGCTGTCCGCATGTGATGACCGAAGGTTCCTCTTCATGAAGCTTCGGAATTACAAACCGACTTAAGAATAGAATGACCTTTTAGTCCATAAATGTTTGAGTCGTTGTTGTAATTCCTTATGAGGGGCATGGTTGTAATTCCTCCCAGGCTGTGTCCTGTGCCTATAAATAGTGAACAGTATTCCTTTACTGTTCACGCATTCCTGTAATTGCAATCGCATCATTCGGGAATCAATCTTTGTCAAGACAGAGGTATAATTGTATCCAATGTTGTAATACATTAAATCAATATAGTATGAAAGTAATGTTACTCGTTTATAATTTATTTACCCTTGACACTTTATATTTTATATTACTTTATACGATTTATCATAATTCGATTACGAAGATTCAACCTTCGTAATCGTATCGACTTTAACCTTCGTCCAAAGTTCATTAGTCCTTAAGGGAATAATGTTTCGTTGGACGAAGGGCATTAACATTTAACATTTTATGTTGCCTTGTTCTTAATTCGTAATAGTTAAGAACAAGTCCCCAACATTGGCGCCCACCTCCGGTTCAACTCACTTCCACTTATTGAGCTGATGGCTTCGTTCAACGATCAAGTTGGAGCTGCTTCGGCCCCGAAGCTGGTGCTCCCGATAACAGGTGGTTCATGCTCAGAGCCAGCCAACAAAAAGCAGAAGAAAGAAGCACAGAGAAGGGTACAGCATGTTGGGGTGCAAGGACCCTTCATCAAGTCAAGATGGTCCCACATTCCAGTTACCTTCTCCCAAGAGGATCTTCAACTCAAGGATTACCCACACAATGATGCTATGGTTATCTCTTGTGTGATCAAAGGATTTCTGGTCCATAATGTCTTGGTTGACACAGGCAGCGCAGCTGATATCATATTTGCCAAAGCTTTCAGACAAATGCAAGAGCCCGAAGACAAGATCTATGATGCTACACACCCTCTCTGTGGCTTCGGAGGAAGACAAATTGTAGCACTGGGCAAGATCACCATGCCAGTGACCTTCGGTTTCATCAACAACACTAGAACTGAGCAGGTTGTGTTTGATATTGTTAACATGGAATATCCTTACAATGCAATTATTGGTCGTGGCACCCTCAATGCTTTCGAAGCAATTCTTCATCCTGCTTATCTTTGCATGAAGATACCTTCGGATCAAGGACCCATTGCTATTCATGGAAGTCAGGAAGCTGCCAGAAGGGCCGAAGGAAACTGGACTGACTCAAAAGCAATCCATAATATAGATGGAGCTGAAGCTTGTGAACAGTACAAATTCAGAAGGGAGAAAGCAGCTTCGGCAGATCAGCCGAAGCCCATGCTCTTATGTGAGGACATAGCAGAGCAGAAGGTGCTATTGGGCTCCCAATTATCCGAAGAACAGGAGAAAACCTTGATAAGGTTTTTGTTCAACAACAAAGATGTTTTTGCATGGTCAGCTAATGATCTTTGCGGAGTTAACAGGGATGTTATTGAACATTCGCTTAATGTTGATCCATCCTTCAGACCCAGAAAGTAGAGGCTTCGGAAAATGTTTGATGACAAGGCCGAAGGAGCTCGGAATGAAGTCAAAAGACTCCTCAATGCAGGAGTTATCAGAGAAGTAAAGTACCCAGAATGGCTAGCTAACACTGTTATGGTAAAAAAGGCCAATGGCAAATGGCGAATGTGTATCGATTTTACAGATCTCAACAAAGCCTGTCCGAAGGACGAATTCCCATTGCCAAGGATAGACTCCTTAGTTGATGCAGCAGCTTCGTCAGAGCTTATGAGTCTTTTAGACTGTTATTCAGGCTATCATCAAATTTGGATGAAGAAGGAGGATGAGCCGAAGACCAGTTTCATAACCCCTAGTGGAACATATTGTTACCTTCGGATGCCTGAGGGGCTTAAGAACGCTGGAGGAAGTTTCAGCAGAATGACTTCGAAGGTTCTTCAGTCTCAGATAGGCAGAAATGTGCTAACTTATGTTGATGATATCATTGTAAAAAGCACGAAACAAGAAAATCACATTGCTGATTTGCAGGAGACCTTCGCCAATTTTAGACAAGCTGGTCTAAAGCTGAATCCAGAAAAATGTGTCTTCGGAGTAAAGAAGGGGAAATTTCTTGGATGCTTGGTTTCAACAAAGGGAATTGAAGCTAATCCAAGTAAAATTGAAGCTATACTTCGAATGGAGCCACCGAATACAAAAAAGGGGGCCCAAAGATTGACGGGGAGGCTGGCATCTCTCAATAGATTCATATCCAGATCAGCAGAGAGAAATTTACCATTCTTTGAAGTGCTGAAATCAGCCGAAGTCTTTCAATGGGGACCAAGCCAACAAAAAGCCTTCGAGGAACTGAAGCAATATTTGATGGATCTAACAACATTAACCCCACCAACACCAGGGGCTCCTTTGTTATTATATGTGGCAGCTTCACACTCAGCGGTAAGTGCAGCACTTGTCCAGGAAAAGCTTGATGGCCAAGTCAAGAAGCAGGTCCCAGTATATTTTGTATCTGAAGTTCTTAGTGTATCAAAGAAAAACTATACAGAATTGGAGAAGGTGTTATATGCTGTTTTGATGGCATCCAGGAAGCTTCGGCATTACTTTCAAGCATATAATATTGTTGTTCCTTCTTCGCAACCGTTGAAGGATATTATGCGAAATAGAGAAGCTACTGGACGGATTGGAAAATGGGCTGCGGAGCTCAATGAATTTTGCATTGATTATGTGTATAGATCTTCGATCCAGTCTCAAGCATTGGCAGATTTCATTGCCGACTGGACGCCAGGGGCTCAGGATGAAGAAACAAATAAAGATACCGAAGTATGGACAGTGTTTTGCGATGGGTCGTGGGGAACCTTCGGAGCAGGAGCAGCTGCTGTGTTGGTCTCACCATCCAAAGTTAAAACTTGTTATGCGGCAAGACTTGATTTTAGTTGCACAAACAATATTACTGAGTACGAAGCCTTGCTTTTGGGTCTTCGGAAGTTGAAAGCAATGGGAATCAGAAGGGCCATTCTTAAAACCGATTCCCAGGTTGTTTCCGGTCATATTGACAAGAGTTGTAAGGCTAAAGATCCGAAGCTCGAAAAATACCTAGACACGGTCCGAAGGATTGAAGCCTCCTTCGAAGGATTTTCTGTCAAAAATATTCCTCGAGGAGAAAATGAGCATGCTGATTTGCTAGCTAAGTCAGCAGCACAGGGGCTACCCTTACCTTTGGATGTGTTCTTCGAAACAATAAAAGCACCTTCAGTGGAGCTTCTTGAAAGAGCAGTCCTCAATATATCTCCTGTTTATAGTGAAGACTGGAGAACTGAGATCATTTCTTACCTTCAGGGTAACTTCCTTTCAGATGACGAAGCTTATAACAGGAGGATAGAGGCAAGAGCTCGTCCATATGTCATGATAAAAGGGGAGTTGTACAAGCATGGAGTTTGTGCTCCATTACTCAAGTGTTTATCCAGAGCCGAAGGCATAGAATTGATGAAAGAAATACATGCAGGCCTGTGTGGATCTCACATTGAATCTAGGCCGTTACTTGGAAAAGCTTTTCGTCAAGGGTTTTACTGGCCGAAGGCAGCTTCGGATGCAGCGGAATTAGTTCAAAAGTGCGAAGGTTGTCAGAAATGTGCAAGAGATCAAAAACAACCTTCGTCTTTAACTCAGTTGATACAACCCACCTGGCCATTGCAAAGGTGGGGCCTTGACTTGTTAGGTCCGTTACCACCGGCCCAAGGAAACTTAAGATATGTTGTAGTAGCCGTGGAATATTTTTCTAAATGGATTGAGGCAAAGCCTTTAGCCACAATAACTTCGGCCACCATTCAAAAGTTTTTCTGGCAGAATATTGTTTGTCGTTTCGGAGTACCAAAGGCCATTACTGTAGATAACGGGACACAGTTCGACTCCGAAGATTTTAGACAATTTTGTGATCAAATTGGCACGAAGATCCATTTTGCATCAGTTAGACATCCGGAGTCAAATGGACTTGTTGAAAGAGCTAATGGCATCATAATGACAGGAATAATGAAGTTAATCTTCAATCAACCCAGGGGAAAATGGCCAGATCAATTAATCAAAGTGGTGTGGAGCCACAATACAACAGTATCAAGGTCAACAGGCTTTACTCCATTCAAATTATTGTTTGGTGACGAAGCAATAACTCCGGAGGAAGCTAAAACCGGATCAATAAGAGTAGTAGCTTCGGCAGAATCAGATTTCGAAGCTGATCACTCTGTAGAAAAAGATGCTATAGAAGGGATCAGGCTTCAAGCTGTGGAGAACATCAATAAATATCAAGCCGAAACAATCAAATGGTGTGATAGAAAGGTTCGGCTAAAGAATATTGAGCCAGGGCATTTGGTACTTCGGAGAGTGGCAAACCCAGATACAGTAGGCAAGTTGCAGTTGAAATGGGAGGGACCTTTTTTGGTAGCATCTTCGTCAAGACCCGGTTCATACAGATTGAAGGATATGGACGGCAACGACATTCCTAGATCTTGAAATGCGGATGAGCTTCGGCGATTTTATGTATAACTTGATGTAATTTTTTATATTTTTTATTTTCCTTTTATGGCACCCTTTTCCTTTCTAAAGGGGGAGAAAGGTTTTTAATGGGGCCATCACATGTAATTTCTTTTTTATTTTTACCTCTATAAGAGCAAAATCCCCCAGAGATGTAAATGTAAAAACTGAGAACGCACCATCGAGTGCCGAAAAAGAAAAAAAAGGGAAACAGGGAAGAAGCTCGAAAGCCGTCCCTAAGGGGATGTGGAGCACGACGAAGCTACTAAAGAAGTCGCTCCAAAGGGGGCGCAGTGTAAGTTTTCTGCTCAGAAGTCGTTCCAAAGGGAATGCAGAGCTTACAGCGAAAAATCAACGCTGATACCACCGAAAGTAAAAGGAGAAGAAGCTCCTAAGGGAGGCTTACAGCGAAAAATCAACGCTGATACCGCCGAAAGTAAAAGGCGAAGAAGCTCCTAAGGGAGGCTTACAGCGAAAAGTCAACGCTGATATGTAATTGTCTCTAAGGAAATAACGGTTGTGATTGAGGCTTCGGATATGTGTTTGAACATTCATTTGCACACCACATTACATCATAACATTTGCATTCATAAACATTCATCCAGGCATATGTAGGATAACCATCATCATAGCATAAGTGGCTGCTTCGGCAAAAAGGAAAAAACTGTCTTTTGTACTTTGTTGTATACGAAAAGAAGAGCTTCGGCAGAAAGGAAAACCTGTTTTTATGCTTCGCTGTGTACGAAAAGAAGGGAAGGTGTTTTTTCGCCTTAGGCTCAAAAAGGTAATTTCGTCCACATCAAAGCACCTCATACATTAATGGAAGGGTAAGAGCATGTTACAAGGTATGAACAAAATTCATTAAGAACAGTTCAGCCATATTTACAAAAGTTATTTCAAAAGTTTCTTGAGTTTTTCTGCAGTCTATTCCTACTGATCTTCATGGGGCCTCAGTTTCGGCGTCATACTCTTCAAGCATCGGTCTCGGCGGCTTTGTCACCCTACATGAATTAAGTTGTTGTGAGTCAAAACCAAGTTTGAAGAAGGTAAACACAAGGTATGATTTCTTACTGGTTCAAGATGACTCCGAGCTTCGTCTCCAGCCTTTTCTCGCCCGCCTTTTGTCCATATCATCTTTACAAATCTATTAGAAATGCTTCGGGCGAGGTCAGGAATGTCATCTAAAATTGATGGTGACAGGGTGAAATTGGGCCTGTTAACAATTTTTCCATGGTCACAGCCAGCTTTCAGAAAAGCTGCAGCAGTGCCCCGAGAAGCTACCCAGGCACAGAAGTCACCGTGCCCGGCTATAACTTCGTCAAGCTCATCAATTTCACCCTCAATATGTTCGAAGGTCTTTTGTAAATCTTCAGTTGACGGAGTGAATTTCTCGCTGCTAGCCCCAACTGAGTGGAAGATCTTTCTCAGTCGCTCAATACATTTATTGCTAAACTCCAAACATTTGTCTTGAAGGCTTGACAATAATTTTTTCAAATTTGAATTTTGTTGGACTTCAGCTTCAAGTTTCGCATTAAGTTCTTGCTTCTCTTGTTCAAACTGTTCAGATTGGCAGAGAAGCTTCGTATTCAATTCTGCTATTTTAGCTTCGGTTTCTGCCAATAAGCCTTCAGTTGACTGAAGCTCGAAGTCTTTCTTTTCAATAGCAGCTGATTGCTCTTTTATTTTGTTCTCTAAGTTTTCAATCATAACCTCATGTTTTTTGTCTTCTAGATCCTGCTGCATTTTCAAAGCCTTACTCAACAGCATACTCTGCACATAAACAACCTTCGTTAGAAATGTTTTCATTATTAAAAACAATAAAAGTCAAGGGAAAAGTAGTTTACCTTGAAATTGGAATAAAATAAACTACCAACGATATGTTGTCGTCGGTAGCGGCTAATATCTGTTTCTAGCTTCGGAAAACCGATACTCTTTGATAGAGTACCGATAATCTTAGCTCCAGTCTGATCCCGAATACAGCCTAATTTTTCATCGTCAATACCTCCGAAGAGGAGTGCTCCTGGTTTATAGCCGCAAGATTTGGCATATTCTTTAAGCTCTTCTATTTCGGATTTTGACAATTCTTGTCCAACTAAATTTTGAAACATGAAGGTTTTGTCCTCTGAAGTATTGTCAGCTATTTCTTTTCCTTTCCAAGACACTACGGTCATGGTCTCTTTGGCGGCAGTAGTAGCTTCTTCTGTGGCCATTTCTAGCAGTATTTTGTCAATATGTTCAATCGTAGTTTCCAAGTTCAAATCTTCGGCTGAGGTAGCTTCGGTAGCCGCGATTTCCGAAGGTGCGACTTCAACATTTGATATTTCCTCAGCCGCTGGTATTTTCCGAGCTGAAGCTCTCGGTGGTGTCTTGTCAATGACTTCGGTCACTGTGATGATTCTTTGTCTCTTTGTTGTTTTCTTCGTTTTTTCGGGCTCCTTTTCCTTCTGAAAAAATTTCATCAGTTGAGGCCCTAATGGACTTAGCTTCACAGGCAGGGATTCAGTCATTACCTTCAAAATCTCTTCCACGACAGTGGCAGAGCGTGATGCGGGAGTCTCTTCTTCGTCAGATACTTTTCGCTTCGGAGATGATACTTTTCTCTTCTTCAGAATATTCTTCCCTTTTGGCGGTTCTTTCTCATCTTCATCTAAAGCTTCGGCTACCCTTCTTTTCCGGCCTTTGGCAATTTTATTCAGTTGTTCATAATCAGGGTATTCAAAACCCAAGGCGTCCAACACTCGATTTAGTCTTCGCTTCGGACGGGTACCGAAGGCCTCAGTCATCAGCTGATCTTCTTTTTTGGAGTAATTACCGAGTATCTCATTGCACATTACTTCAATTGTGTCCAGCCACTCTTGGCAAGGTGTTTTAAAGTATTTCTTAAACTTGTAATAGTAAGGTAGCCGCACAAGCTCCCCTTTCTTCTTCTCCCCCTCTAGCTTCGGCATTTCCCATTCTTTTAAAGTAGGGAAAACCCTGAAGGCCAAGAACTCTTGAACCAGGTCCCTAGTACTGATATGCTCTAAAATAATTTTAAACTCACCCAGTGTAGCCCAAGTGGGACCTTCTAATGTCATGTGGCATCGCGGTCTTGTTTCTCCGAAGATCAATTCAAGTGGGCTTTGTACCAACTTCTCTTTGTCTTCGTCAATTTTCACATAAAACCACTCTGACTTCTAGCCTGCCGGCCATTTGCTTCGGTAGCTAATTACAGGAAACTTTGTGGTTTTCCGATAGGCAAAATTATAGCAACCAAAGTTATCATGTAATCCATCTTTTCTAGCCTTCGTCTGGTAGTGTAGTTCATGAACTCGACAAAAGCTGTCGGCAAACGGCTCAACCGCCTGGCTTCGGAGAGCCCATATATAAACACTAAGCCTAACGATAGCGTTAGGAGTCAGCTGATGAAAGTAGATCCCAAACTCCTTCAATACATCTGCAATAATCCCATGGAGGGGAAATCTCAACCCAGCCTTTAGAAAACTCTTGAAAATGACTATTTCATCCTTCTCTGGCTTCGGGGTGGTTTCTTCCCCCCCGAAGCGAAGTAGCTTCTTCTGACTCTCGCTGAAATAGCCCGACTTCACCATCTTGGAGAGATCAGCCTTAGAGACAGTCGACTTGCCGAAGTCCAAGTGACTGGGCTTACTTGGCACGGCAATATGATAATCATCTTCGGGATCAGTTTCTTCAATATTTCCTTCTTCCGCTTCGGCAGCAACTTCGGAGATGGGAGCAGTCTGCTCTGTCTCGGCGGTACGGATTCCTTCCGAGGTCACTAGTCCGGATCGTTGCATCGCTTCGGAGATGGGAACAGTCTCCGATCCTTCAGTTTCGCCTCCCTCACGCTCAACTCTAGCGGTAGAGCGCACTCTGGCCATTTAATTCTGAATTTTGTGGGAACTAAATACTTTTTCTTCCGAAGCTTTTTTCTGACGAAGTAGGCTTCAAACTGGAGCTTCGTTTGATTCCGAGAATTAACCTTTGGCTATGGTTAAAAATTTTGGCAGCAAAACAGTGCAAATAGCAATGAATGCTGTGGTAACTTCACATCAACCCATCTGTTTATATAGTGATGCAGGAAAGGAGGTGAATCGTCAGGATTTTTACACCAGGCGAACAGCTGCTTGCACCCGCTGCAAGGTGGGACCGCTACGCGCTCGGAAAATAAATCGTTTCTCGACAACGAGCTCAGGGAAGGTGTTTTTCAGACCTTCGGCTTCCCGAAGCCTAAGAGACTTTTTTCACGGATCAAGCTCGTTACGAAAAACGATCTAGTACCGCGAAGGGGCTACTGTTGGGACTATGCTTCGTCGCCGAAGGTCTTGAAGGGAGAAACAGCTTCGGCTGAAGCTGTCCGCATGTGATGACCGAAGGTTCCTCTTCATGAAGCTTCGGAATTACAAACCGACTTAAGAATAGAATGACCTTTTAGTCCATAAATGTTTGAGTCGTTGTTGTAATTCCTTATGAGGGGCATGGTTGTAATTCCTCCCAGGCTGTGTCCTGTGCCTATAAATAGTGAATAGTATTCCTTTACTGTTCACGCATTCCTGTAATTGCAATCGCATCATTCGGGAATCAATCTTTGTCAAGACAGAGGTATAATTGTATCCAATGTTGTAATACATTAAATCAATATAGTATGAAAGTAATGTTACTCGTTTATAATTTATTTACCCTTGACACTTTATATTTTATATTACTTTATACGATTTATCATAATTCGATTACGAAGATTCAACCTTCGTAATCGTATCGACTTTAACCTTCGTCCAAAGTTCATTAGTCCTTAAGGGAATAATGTTTCGTTGGACGAAGGGCATTAACATTTAACATTTTATGTTGCCTTGTTCTTAATTCGTAACAGTTAAGAACAAGTCCCCAACAGTTAGATTAGTTAGAAATGGAAAGCCTAGTTTCTTCAAAACTTGCTAATTTCACTCTTATAAATTATTTTATCAGTCTTACCTCTTTAAAATTTCAACTGAGTTGACTCTTCTCTTGTAGATGGTTCGTACTCTCCAAACTACCCGCATCAACACCAGCTACGCCCCTTAGCCCCAGCAGATCCCGGTCTACCCAGTGGTAGTCGAGGAAGTTCCAGCGGATCTCCCTCCCATTCGAGTGGAGAATGTAGTCAAGCTGGAGGACAGCTCGGAGGAACAGCTGCCGACACCCACCCTGTTGGCAGAGTCCCTGGCCTTCGCAGCTAGATCATCGACGTCAGCACCGCCTGCACCAGCCTTCCAAGCACCTGCACTCGGAGGCGACGACCCCGACGACTCCGGAGACAACGATGACAAGGATGACGACAACGAAGGTGGTGATGAACACGTCCACGAGAAAGCTGACTACGCCCAGCAGGACAACTTCATGGGGTTTGGTCTTGTTGTCGAACATTATACATCAATGTTCGAGACGGGGCACTTCCCAACCTGCTGCAAGAAGTGCTGCACGCACTAGGCACCTACGTCTGCCCCCTGTACGAAACAAGGCGAGTGAGCGAGCCTCCCCGGGCTTGCTATTACATCACTCGCATCCACGTCAGGGTGATGGATGCAAGGGACAGGGGATTCAGGACTTTGTCTGCTCACGAGTCCCTGACACCACTGTCCACCTATGCTGCCTCGGTCAGTGATGCTGCCCGTCGGACCCTATGGTCACTCAGCCACACCTATCGGCAGCAGCTGTAGAACACGAGGTTCAGGCATCTTCCTCAGCGTTTGCGTGGAGGAAGCCAGACCAACATCGTCCTAGGTGAAGCTGGTGAGGATCGCCTCAACACCCTAGCTGGTGTTGTGGCCGGTCTCAACACCGACCTGGACAGTGCCACCTTGGATCTCTACAGGGTGCATTTGGAGCTGGAAAATGCCCATGCCAAGATTGCAGCCCTGGAAGCCCAACTGCAAGGACTGGATCCACCCGAAGCTCAGGTCCCCGCCATGGCGTTGTCTCCTCCCCGCAAGAGGCTGCGCTATGGAGAGCCCGGATCCATCACTAGGCTGCTTTAAGTATTTTGAGCTATGATGTAATAAGTTAGTCTTCGCGTTAGACGTTGAACCCCTTTTTAAGTTATCATATTAATAAATAACAACCATGTGATGGTGATTGGTTGAAATGTTTGATTTGGATCTTTGTTTGAGTGCTATGGTCTTATGGAATGATGGCCATAAGATCATATAAAAAAATAATAATAATAAACTTAGGATGTTCCCCTCTAGAATCTTTTCTACTCCTCTAAGATGTTCACTTCCTAACCAATCAGATGGTGAACGCTCGTCAAGGACCCAACAACAACCGGAACCAGCATGGTCAACAAGTACCACCACCCCCACGGAATCCCAATATGGAGCAGTTCATTGCCGCCCAGATGCAGATTCTGCAAGGACTCACTGCGGCTGTTCAACAAATTCAACAGAACCAGTAGAATCAGCAGCATCAGCAGCAACAGCAGTATGCACCCCCAGCCAGAGATAAGCACCGAGATTTCATGAGTCATCATCCGCCAACATTCTCTCATGCGGTTGATCCTCTGGATGCCGATGACTGGCTCAAGGTCATTGGAAAGAAGCTGGACATCACTCAGTGCAACGACCGGGAGAAGGTCTTGTACGCCTCGGGATGACTCGAGGGTTCTGCGTCCGACTGGTGGGATGCCTTCACAGCGGCACACCCCAACGCGGATACAATAACTTGGCAGGAGTTTCAAGAGAACTTCCGCTCACCACATTCCCTCAGGAATCATGAAGTTGAAGAAGAAGGTGTTCCTTTCCCTTACTCAAGGGAATATGTCCATCAGCAAGTATCGTGATCGCTTCACTCAGCTTTCACGCTATGCCCCTGAAGAAGTGGATACAGATGAGAAGCGCCAAGAGCGTTTCCTGGAAGGACTAATTGGACCTCTGAATTATCAACTTCAGAGCCATACATTTCCCAATTTCCAGACACTGCTGAACAAGGCAATTGGCCTTGAAAGTAAAAGAAAGGAGCTATCTGACCACAAAAGAAAATTTCAAGGTCAGTCCAGTAGGAACACTCGCCCGAACAACGCTCAAGGTTCGCAGTTCCGCTCTGGAAATCAAGGCGGAAATAATTATCAAGTGCAACGCTCTAGACAGCAAAACCAGAGAAATAATCAGAGTCAGAACCAGCAAAGGAGCAACTCCCAGACCAACCAGAGGTTTGGTGGGAGTTCACAGAACCGTCAAGGTGGCGCCAGTAACACGCAGGCCAGGAACAACGCACCTGTCCAACCCAATGGCTGCTTCAAGTGCGGTGAGCTAGGCCACTATGCCAACAACTGCCCAAGGCGCAACCAGCAGACACCCCAAAGGAGCATACTCAGAAGAATGACCAGAACACCCCCGCTCGTGGCTCTGCACAAAACAAGACACCGCAGAACCAGAGCAGAGGAAGGGTTAATCATGTCACCGCAGAATCAGTACCTGAGGATGCCGACGTAGTGTATGGTATGTTTCTTGTTAACTCCATACCTGCATTAGTTTTATTTGACTCTGGAGCATCGCATTCGTTTATAACTGAGTCATTTGTGGAAAAACACAATATACCTAAGTACCCTCTTAAGAAGATGTTACATATTAGTTCACCGGGAGGTAACATGAAGGCCACACACTCATGCCCCCATGTTAATATCAAGATTCAAGGAATAGATTTTTCAGTCAACCCAGTGGTCCTAGGATCCAACGGTATTGATGTGATTCTTGGATGCAACTGGTTGAAAAGTTGTGATGGAGTGATACAGTGTGCCAATGGAACAATTATGTTGACAAGTCCTCAGGGTGAAAGAATCCAAGTTAACATAGACAAGTCAACAGATGAAAAAGGGAAAACAGTGATCAATCACTTGGAAGAAATGCCCTTGGAAAATATCAAAGTAGTGTGTGAATACCCAGACGTATTTCCGGAGGAATTACCAGGTATGCCAGCTGACCGTGATATAGAGTTTTCTATTGAATTGTTACCCGGAACCGCACCTATCTCGAAAAGACCATATAGAATGGATGTCAAAGATTTGGTAGAGCTGAAGAAACAAATAGAAGAATTACTAGAAAAAGGTTTCATTCGCCCAAGTTCATCCCCTTGGGGAGCCCCAGTGCTATTTGTGAACAAGAAGGATGGTTCGAAGAGAATGTGCGTTGATTATAGAAGTTTGAATGAAGTAACCATCAAGAATAAATACCCACTACCTCGGATTGAAGATTTATTCGATCAAATGAAGGGAGCTAAGATATTCTCGAAGATAGATCTGAGATCGGGATATCATCAGTTAAAGATTCGAGCAGAAGATGTACCCAAGACAGCCTTCACGACGAGATACAAATTATATGAGTTTTTGGTCATGTCGTTTGGACTGACTAATGCACCAGCATACTTTATGAACTTGATGAATAAAGTATTCATGGAATATCTGGATCAGTTTGTGGTCGTATTCATTGACGACATACTGATATACTCTTCGAATGAAGAAACACATGAAGATCATCTAAGGCTAGTCCTACAAAAGCTTCGTGACAACCAACTATATGCGAAGTTCTCGAAGTGTGATTTTTGGTTGAAGGAAGTTGCTTTCTTAGGGCATATCGTTACTGATGGTGGAATTAAAGTGGACCCAGGAAAGATAAGTGAGATACTGGATTGGAAGCAACCAAAGGATGCGTCCAAGATCAGAAGTTTTCTTGGATTGGCTGGATACTATAGAAGATTTATTGAAGGTTTTTCCAAGTTAGTGAAACCGCTTACCTCTCTACTGGAGAAAGGTAAAGAGTTCAAATGGGATGAAGCTTGCCAGAATTGTTTTGAAGAACTCAAGAAAAGGTTAACCACTGCACCAATATTGGTAATGCCAGACATCCACAAGGGATTTGATGTGTATTGCGATGCATCACACCTTGGACTTGGATGTGTGCTAATGCAAGAAGGAAAAGTGATAGCTTATGCCTCAAGGCAGTTAAGGAAACATGAGAAGAATTATCCTACGCATGATTTGGAACTAGCTGCCGTAGTGCATGCTTTGAAGATTTGGAGGCACTATATGATTGGAAACAAGTGCAGAATCTTCACGGATCATAAAAGCCTAAAATATATATTCACTCAGAAAGAACTCAACCTCAGACAGAGAAGATGGCTTGAGTTGATTAAAGATTATGATTTGGAGATACAATATCACCCCGGAAAAGCAAATATAGTAGCTGATGCTTTGAGCCGTAAGGGTCAAGTGAACAACATCACTACTCACTTGATGTCATAGGAATTATGCTGGGAAATGGAACAACTCAACCTTGGTATGATCAATAATGTAGAAGCAACGGTTATGGAAGTTGAATCTACTTTGGAAGAAGAGATTCGTAAAGGACAAGAGTCCGATGAGAAGATTAAGGAAATTAAAGCTTTGATTGGTTTGGGTAAAGCCCCAGATTTCACGGATGATGAACAAGGCACAGTATGGTTTCAGAAGAGAATCTGTGTACCCGAAATCGAGCACCTACGCTAACTTATTTTGAGAGAAGCTCATGATTCAGCTTACTCTATTCACCCTCGAAGTACAAAGATGTACTAGGATCTTAAGGAAAAGTATTGGTGGTACGGATTGAAAAGAGATGTTGCTACTCATGTTGCATTATGTGACATGTGTCAGCGAGTTAAAGCCGAACACCAAAGACCAGCAGGATTACTACAACCTCTCAAGGTACCAGAATGGATTTCATAGTTGGACTACCCCGTACTCGAGATGGCTATGATTCAATATGGGTCATAGTAGACAGGTTAACTAAAGTAGCACACTTTATACCTGTGAAGACAACTTACTCGGGAGCCCAGTTAGCAGAATTATACATGTCAAGGATTGTTTGTCTGCATGGAGTACCAAAGAAGATCGTATCGGATCGAGGAACCCAGTTTACCTCGCTCTTTTGGAAAAGACTACATGAGTCCATGGATACCAAGCTAAATTTTAGTTCGGCTTATCATCCGCAAACGGATGGGCAAACAGAAAGGACAAACCAAGTGTTAGAAGATATGCTAAGAACTTGCGCTCTAAAGCATGGTAGAAGCTGGGATAAGAGTTTTCCTTATGCAGAATTTTCGTATAACAACAGTTATCAGGCAAGTCTAAAATTAGCACCATTTGAGGCACTTTACGGACGAAAGTGTAGAACACCGCTTTATTGGAATCAGACTGGAGAAAGTCAAGTATTCGGTCCAGAAATTCTCCAAGAAGCCGAAAAGCAAGTGCAGATTATCAGAGAAAATTTGAAGTCAGCACAGTCAAGACAGAAAAGCTATGCTGATAATAGAAGAAGAGAATTGATGTTTGAAGTAGGAGACTTTGTCTACCTTAAAGTTTCACCGATGAGAGGAATGAAAAGGTTTAAAGTTAAAGGGAAAATTATCACCTCGCTATATCGGCCCATTCAAGATTTTGGAAAGAAAAGGTGAAGTAGCCTACCAGTTAGAGCTACCCGATAGTTTATCGGATGTGCATGACGTATTTCACGTATCACAACTCAAGAAGTGCTTAAGAGTACCAGAAGAACAGTTACCCATGGAAGAATTGAATGTTAATGAGGATTTGACCTATTCGGAGTACCCGGTCAAGATTCTGGAAACATCTCGCAGAATTACATGGAGTAAAGTTATTAACATGTGCAAGGTTCAGTGGAGTCATCATTCGGAAGATGAAGCCACTTGGGAAAGAGAAGATGAACTCAGAGCAGAATTCCCCCAATTATTCTCGGAAGTTTCTTAATCTCGAGGACGAGATTCTTTTTAAGAGGGGTAGGTTTGTAACACCACAAAAGCCATCAACTAAAAATAATAAATTTAGTAAATACGGTAATAATTTTTTTAAGTGTTTAATTGTTTATTTGCATTTTGATCATTTTCTTTGTATGCGCTTGATTGTTTATCGGATGTTTATTATCAATTCCTTTTTAAAGAAAAACCTAGTAAATAATATAATAATTAAATAATATAATAATTATTAGTCTAAAAACAAGTATTTCATTTATAGATAACTTTGGTGAATTTTTAGGGATTTTTGAGCTATCTAAAAATGCATTTCGGAATTAAAAAAAACTAAACCTACACTAAATCGGCCCACTAGGGGCCCATCTCAAACCCTAACACCCAGTCGCGCGCGCGCTCCCTGGTTTCACAGCCGCCGCCGCCTCCCTCCTCTGTTCTCTCCCATCTCCCTCTTCTCTCCTCCCACCTCTCTCTCTGCCTTCCCGTCCGCTTGCCAGGCGCCCGCGTAGGGGCCTCTGCTCCCGAGCGCCCGATGCCTTGCCGCGCTGCAGCGCTCGAGCGCGAGCCCCATGCTCCAAGCCGCGGCGACCGAGCACCTGGACCGCGCCCCTGCCTCCCAGCCGCGACCGCGCGTTACTGCCCCGACACCGCGACCTGAAGCCCAACTGCCGACCCGTCTGTGCTGCGCCCAAGCCGAGCAGCGCCGCGAGCCCGACTGTACCCGCGAGCGCGACGCTGAGCTAGGAAGCCGACCGAGCCGGCCGAGTCCGAAGCCCGCGCGTCCGACCGTTCGCTTCGTCGTTAATGGAGCTTCAAGGCCGACCGTTTCTTCTTCCTCTCCCATGAATCCCTTGGTAACCGATGCCATTAAACTATGTAATGGAATTAAACGCCGACCGATTCCCTCCCTGGTCAACTCTCCCTCTCCCTCCTACTCCCTATAAAAAGCAGCAGAGCTCTCTCCCATTCCTTCCTACCCGAGCTCACCTCTCTCTCTAGCTCTCCTCGCTCATCGCTAGTGTCGTTCGTCGCCGGAGTTGCCGTTCGTCGCCGGAGCCACGCACTCGCCATCCGCCGTCCGTAGTCGAGCCCTTGCTTCTCTTCACCCGGCCGAAACCCCGTCGAACTCTCCCTGTCGCACGCACGAACCCAAGGTTGAAGACGACCTAAATTATTTTGTGTATTTTATAAAAGTACTTTTTGATTCGATTCATGAGTTGTATATTTTGTTTGTTGTAATATGAACACGTGTGATTCGCAATTTATGTGTATGTGCATTGTGGAATTTTTGGTAGAGAGATGCGATTGTTAGTACACCATGATATTTCATGTTAATCGATGCGTTGATTGTTGGATTAGAAAAATATGACGTAGATTTAGTAGTCACATGTTGGTGATAAAAATACTAGATAAGAAACTTTGTAGTCAAATTTGGTCACAATAAACTTTAGAAACTTGTCGGGGACCATAATAAGGGGTACCCTCAAGGCTCCTAATTCTCAGCTGGTAACCCCCATCAGCATAAAGCTGCAAAGGCCTGATGGGTGCGATTAAGTCAGGGATCAGTCCATTCGAGGGACTCGATCACGCCTCGCCCGAGCCTAGCCTCGGACAAGGGCAGCCGACCCCGGAGGATTTCCGTCTCGTCCGAGGCCCCCCTCCAGCGGCGAACATATTTCCGGCTTGCCCGAGGCCCTGTCTTCGCCAAGAAGCAACCCTGACCAAATCGCCGCACCGACCGACCAAACCGCAGGAGCATTTAATGCAAAGGTGGCCTGACACCTTTATCCTGACGCGCGCCCCCAGCCGGCAGAGCCGAAGTGACCACCGTCACTTCGCCGCTCCACTGACCGGCCTGACAGAAGGACAGCGCCGCCTGCGCCACTCCAACTGTGGTGCCACTTGACAGAGTGAGACTGACAGGCAGTCAGGCCCTGCCGAAGGCACCATAGGAAGCTCCGCTCCGCCCGACCCAGGGCTCGGACTCGGGCTAAGTCCCGGAAGACGGCGAACTCCGCCCGACCTAGGGCTCGGACTCGGGCTAAGTCCCGGAAGACGGCGAACTCCGCTCCGCCCGACCCAGGGCTCGGACTCGGGCTAAGTCCCGGAAGACGGCGAACTCCGCTCCGCCCGACCCAGGGCTCGGACTCGGGCTAAGTCCCAGAAGACGACGATCTCTGCCTCGCCCGACCCAGGGCTCGGACTTGGGCTCGGCCCCAAAAGACGACGAACTCCGCTTCACCCGACCCCAGGGCTCGGACTCTGCCCCGGCCCCAGCCGGCAATCTCCGCCTCGCCCGAACCTGGGGCTCGGACCCGACCTCGGCCACGGAAGACAGACTCGACCTCGGCTTCGGAGGAGCTTCCACATCGCCCAACCTAGGGCGCAGACCAGCCACGTCAACAGGAGGCGCCATCATCACCCTACCCTGAGCTGACTCGGGCCGCAGGGAACAAGACCGGCGTCCCATCTGGCTCGCTCCGCCAGATAGGCAATGATGGCGCCCCGCATACTCTGTGACGACGGCGGCTCTCAGCCCCCTTACGGAAGCAAGAGGACATCAGCAAGGACTCAACCGCTCCGACAGCTGTCCCTCCGCCAGGCTCCATCGCTCCTCCGACGGCCACGACATCACACCAGCTGGGTGCCAAGATCTCTCCGGCTGCCATGACGGCATGTACTTAGGGCGCTAGCTCTCTTCCGCTAGACACGTAGCACTCTGCTATACCCCCCATTGTACACCTGGATCCTCTCCTTACGCCTATAAAAGGAAGGACCAGGGCCCTCTTAGAGAGGGTTGGCCGCGCGGGGACGAGGACGAGATACACGCTCGCTCGAAGCCGCTCGCTCCCTCTCCCGCGTGGACGCTTGTAACCCCCTACTGCAAGCGCACCTGACCTGGGCGCAGGACGAACATGAAGGCCGCAGGATTCCCACCTCTCTCACGCCGGTCTCCAGCCGCCTCGCTCTCCCCCCTTCGCGCTCGCCCTCACGCTCGACCCATCTGGGCTGGGGCACGCGGCGACATTCACTCGTCGGCTCAGGGACCCCTCGGTCTCGGAACGCTGACAGTTGGCGCGCCAGGTAGGGGCCTGCTGCGTGTTGATGAACAGCTTCCCGTCAAGCTCCAGATGGGTAGTCTCCAGCAACCTCTCCAACCCGGGACGGTGCTCCGTTTCGGGAGTCTTGAGTTCATGTCCCTCGACGGCAGCTACGACATGATACTCCTTCCACCGCCGCGCGACAACGACAGTGGCGGCCGACAGCCCGCCCGCCGGCGACGGAATCGACGATGTCTTCCCCGCGTGGTGGAAGAACAACCTTTGAGCTCATCCTACCCTCTTCCCCGCCGACAGAGGGGAAGACGGGGCAACCAAGGCCAAGCAGGAGGCAGCGCCTCGTCAGCTGTCGAGCGAGTCGATCGCGCCGGCACCCCAGCGGGGGGCGCTCCGGGTATCGACTTCGCGCTTGAGACGAAGACGAGCGCCGTCTCCCCGCGACACGCCAATCCCGAGCAAGCGGATGACGCCAGCACGCTCGCGAAAAGCTTGCTGGACGTCACCCTCGTACCTGAGACGACGGTGCAGTCAGCCCCCGACATGACATTATCGCCGCTCGTCGACCAAAAGGTACCGACCGATTCCCATCCCACGTCTTTCGGATTCAGCCTCGACCCGCCTAGCGGCTTCGCTTTGGCGGGTGCTCTCGTAGAGGCAAGTCCAAACCCTCTGGGGTTTCGTATGCGGTCACCTTGGGACCGGCTGACGGACGTCTCGACCTACGGGCCCTCTGGGTCCGAGGAAGACGACGAGCCCAGCATCTGTTGGGATTTCTCTGGACTTGGCAACCCCAGTGCCATGCGGGACTTCATGACCGCATGCGACTACTGCCTTTCTGACTGTTCCGACGGTAGCCGTAGCCTCGGCGACGAAGACTGCGGCCCAAGTCGCGAATGCTTCCACGTCGATCTAGGGGGTCCCTCCGAAGGCAACCATCTCGGCATGCCGGAGGAAGGTGACCTCCCTAGGCCGGTGCCTCGCGTTGACATCCCACGGGAGCTAGCTGTGGTCCCTGTTCAGGCGGGGGACCATGACCCATAGCTCGAGCAAATCCGCGGGGTGCAGGCCATGCTCGACGGGGGAGCAGGAGCGCTTGAGCCGATCCGCCGGGACGTCGAGCAGGCATGGGCGGGCCAACCTCCGACCGGGGAGATACGTCATCTACCCCAGGGCTTCCAGCACCGCATCACCGACGACGTCAAGGTCAGGCCACCACCTGCATCCAGTGGGGTCGGCTAGAACCTGGCGGCAGCAGCAATGCTTCTTCGCGCGACGCCGGAGCCATCAACCACCGAGGGGCGGCGAATCCAGGGAGAGCTCAAGAATCTCCTGGAAGGCGCCGCGGTCCGACGGGCCGAGAGCTCCGCCTCCCGAAGGCAGGGGTACCCCTCGGAACCTCATGCCGTGACTTCCTGATTCATGCGGGAAGCCTCGGTCTACACCGGGCGCACGCGCAACACAGCGCCTGCGGCCCCGGGTCGCCTCGGCAACGAGCACCATCACCGCGACCGTCAGGCCCACCTCAACGAGAGGGTGTGCCGAGGCTACCACCCCAGGCGTGGGGGACGCTACGACAGTGGGGAGGATCGAAGTCCCTCGCCCGAACCGCCCGGTCCGCAGGCCTTCAGCCGGGCCATACGACGGGCACCGTTCCCGACCCGGTTCCGACCCCCGACTACTATCACAAAGTACTCGGGGGAGACGAGACCGGAACTGTGGCTCGCGGACTACCGTCTGGCCCGCCAACTGGGTGGAACAGACGATGACAACCTCATCATCCGCAACCTCCCCCTGTTCCTCTCCGACACTGCTCGCGCCTGGTTGGAGCACCTGCCTCCGGGGCAGATCTCCAACTGGGACGACCTAGTCCAAGCTTTCGCCGGCAATTTCCAGGGCACTTACGTGCGCCCCGGGAATTCCTGGGACCTCCGAAGCTGCCGGCAGCAGCCGGGAGAGTCTCTCCGGGACTACATCCGGCGATTCTCGAAGCAGCGCACCGAGCTGCCCAACATCACCGACTCGGATGTCATCAGCGCGTTCCTCGCCGGCACCACCTGCCGCGACCTGGTGAGCATGCTGGGTCGCAAGACCCCCACCAGGGCGAGCGAGCTGATGGACATCGCCACCAAGTTCGCCTCCGGAGGAGGCGGTCGAGGCTATCTTCTGAAAGGACAAGCAGCCCCAGGGCTGCCCATCGGAAGATACTCCCGAGGCGTCAACTCAGCGCGGCGCCAAGAAGAAGGGCAAGAAGAAGTCGCAAGCGAAACGCGACGCCGCCAAAGCGGACCTTGTCGCCGCCGCCGAGTACAAGAACCCTCGGAAGCCCCCCGGAGGTGCCAACCTCTTCGACAAGATGCTCAAGGAGCCGTGCCCCTATCACCAGGGGCCCGTCAAGCACACCCTTGAGGAGTGCGTCATGCTTCGGCGCCACTTCCACAGGGCCGGGCCACCCGCGGAGGGTGGCAAGGCCCGCGACAACGATAAGAAGGAAGATCACCAGGCAGGAGAGTTCCCCGAGGTCCGCGACTGCTTCATGATCTATGGTGGGCAAGCTGCGAACGCCTCGGCTCGGCACCGCAAGCAAGAGCGCCGGGAGGTCTGCTCGGTGAAGGTGGCGGCGCCAGTCTATCTAGACTGGTCCGACAAGCCCATCACCTTCGACCGAGCCGATCACCCCGACCATGTGCCGAGCCCGGGGAAATACCCGCTCGTCGTCGACCCCGTCATCGGCGACGTTAGGCTCACCAAGGTCCTCATGGACGGAGGCAGCAGCCTCAACGTCATCTACGCCAGCACCCTCGGGCTCCTGCATGTCGATCTGTCCTCCAACCGGGCAGGCGCTGTGCCCTTCCATGGGATCATTCCCGGGAAGCGCGTCCAGCCCCTCGGACGGCTCGACCTTCCCATCTGCTTCGGAACACCCTCCAACTTCAGAAGGGAGACCCTGACGTTCGAGGTGGTTGGGTTCCGAGGAACCTACCACGCGGTACTGGGGAGGCCATGCTACGCGAAGTTCATGGTCGTCCCCAACTACACCTACCTGAAGCTCAAGATGTCGGGCCCCAACGGGGTCATCACCGTCGGCCCCACGTACAAACACGCGTTTGAATGCGACGTGGAGCGCGTGGAATACGCCGAGGCCCTCGCCGAGTCCGAGGCCCTCATCGCCGACCTGGAGAGCCTCTCTAAGGAGGTGCCAGACGTGAAGCGTCAAGCCGGCAACTTTGAGCCAGCGGAGACGGTTAAGTCCGTCCCCCTCGACCCCAGCGGCGACGCCTCCAAGCAGATCCGGATCGGCTCCGGGCTCGATCCCAAATAGGAAGCAGTGCTCGTCGACTATCTCCACGCGAACGCCGACGTCTTCGCGTGGAGTCCCTCGGACATGCCCGGCATACCGAGGGATGTCGCCGAGCACTCGCTGGACATCCGAGCCGGAGCCCGACCCGTCAAGCAGCCACTGCACTGATTCGACGAGGAGAAGCGCAGAGCCATAGGCGAGGAGATCCACAAGCTAATGGCGGCAGGGTTCATCAAAGAGGTATTCCACCCCGAATGGCTTGCTAACCCTGTGCTTGTGAGAAAGAAAGGGGGGAAATGGCGGATGTGTGTAGACTACACTGGTCTCAACAAAGCATGTCCGAAGGGAACCTACCCTCTGCCTCGCATCGACCAAATCGTGGATTCCACTGCTGGGTGCGAAACCCTGTCTTTCCTCGATACCTACTCAGGGTATCATCAAATCAGGATGAAAGAGTCCGACCAGCTCGCGACTTCTTTCATCACACCCTTCGACATGTACTGCTATGTCACCATGCCGTTCGGCTTGAGGAATGCGGGCGCGACGTACCAGCGGTGCATGAACCATGTGTTCGGCGAACACATTGGCCGCACGGTCGAGGCCTACATCGATGACATCGTAGTCAAGACGAGGAAAGCTTCCGACCTCCTTTCCGACCTTGAAGTGACATTCCGATGTCTCAAGGCGAAAGGCGTCAAGCTAAATCCCGAGAAGTGTGTCTTCGGGGTGCCCCGAGGCATGCTCTTGGGGTTCATCGTCTCCAAGCGGGGCATCGAAGCCAACCCGGAGAAGATCGCAGCCATCACCAGCATGGGGCCCATCAAGGACTTGAAAGGCGTACAGAGGGTCATGGGATGTCTCGCGGCTCTGAGCCGCTTCATCTCACACCTCGACGAAAGAGGTCTACCTCTGTACCGCCTCTTGAGGAAGGCCGAGTGCTTCACTTGGACCCCTGAGGCCGAGGAAGCCCTCGGGAACCTGAAGGCGCTCCTCACAAAGGCGCCTATCTTGGTGCCCCCAGCTGCCGGAGAAGCCCTCCTGGTCTACGTCGCCGCGACCACTCAGGTGGTTAGCGCCGCGATTGTGGTCGAGAGGCAAGAAGAGGGGCATGCATTGCCCGTTCAGAGGCCAGTCTACTTCGTCAGCGAGGTACTGTCCGAAACCAAGATCCGCTACCCACAAGTTCAGAAGCTGCTGTACGCGGTGATCCTAATGCGGCGGAAGCTGCGACACTACTTCAAGTCTCATCCGGTAACTGTGGTGTCATCCTTCCCCCTAGGGGAGATCATCCAGTGCTGAGAGGCCTCGGGTAGGATTGCAAAGTGGGCGGTGGAAATCATGGGCGAGACAATCTCGTTCGCTCCTCGGAAGGCCATCAAGTCCCAGGTCTTGGCGGACTTCGTAGCTGAATGGGTCGACACCCAGCTACCGACGGCTCCGATCCAACCGGAGCTCTGGACCATGTTCTTCGACGGGTCGCTGATGAAGACAGGAGCCGGCGCAGGCCTACTCGTCATCTCGCCCCTCGGGAAGCACCTACGCTACGTGCTATGCCTCCATTTCCCGGGGTCCAACAATGTGGTCGAGTATGAGGCTCTGGTCAACGGGTTGCGGATCGCCATCGAGCTAGGGGTCCGACGCCTCGACGCTCGCGGTGACTCGCAGCTCGTCATCGACCAAGTCATGAAGAACTCCCATTGCCGCGACCCGAAGATGGAGGCCTACTGCGATGAGGTTCGGCGCCTGGAAGACAAGTTCTACGGGCTCGAGCTCAACCACATCGCCCGGCGCTACAACGAGACTGCGGACGAGCTGGCTAAAATAGCCTCGGGGCGAACAACGGTTCCCCTGGACGTCTTCTCCCGAGACCTGCATCAGCCCTCCGTCAAGATCGACGACACGTCCGAGCCCGAGGTACCCTCGGCTTAGTCCGAGGTACCCTCGGCTCAGTCCGAGGCACCCTCGGCTCAACCCGAGGCGCCCTCGGGTCAGTCCGAGGCACCCTCGGCTCAACCCGAGGCACCCTCAGCTCGGCCCGAGGCGCCCTCGGTTCAGCCCGAGGTACCCTCGGCCCCCGAGAGTGAGGCACTGCGCGTCGAGGAGGAGCAAAGCAGGGTCACGCCTAATCGAAACTGGCAGACCCCGTACCTGCAATATCTCCACCGAGGAGAGCTACCCCTCGACCGAGCCGAGGCTCGGCGGGTGGCGCGGCGCGCCAAGTCGTTCGTCTTGCTGGGTGATGAGAAGGAGCTCTACCACCGCAGCCCCTCCGGCATCCTCCAGCGATGCATCTCCATCGCCGAAGGTCAGGAACTCCTGCGAGAGATACACTCGGGGTTTTGCAGCCATCACACAGCGCCTCGAGCCCTTGTCGGGAATGCTTTCCGGCAAGGCTTCTACTGGCCGACGGTGGTGGTCGATGCCACTAAAATTGTCCGCACCTGCGAAGGGTGTCAATTCTACGCGAGGCAGACCCACCTGCCCGCTCAGGCTCTGCAGACGATACCCATCACCTGGCCTTTTGCTGTGTGGGGTCTGGATCTCGTCGGCCCCTTGCAGAAGGCGCCCGGGGGCTACACGCAGCTGCTGGTCGCCATCGACAAATTCTCCAAGTGGATCGAGGTCCGACCCCTGAACAGCATCAGGTCCGAGCAGGCGGTGGCGTTCTTCACCAACATCATCCATCGCTTTGGGGTCCCGAACTCCATCATCACCGACAACGGCACCCAGTTCACCGGCAGAAAGTTTCTGGACTTCTGCGAGGATCACCACATCCGGGTGGACTGGGCCGCCGTAGCTCACCCCATGATGAATGGGCAGGTAGAGCGTGCCAACGGCATGATTCTACAAGGGCTCAAGCCTCGGATCTACAACGACCTCAACAAGTTTGGCAAGCGGTGGATGAAGGAACTCCCCTCGGTGGTCTGGAGTCTGAGGACAACGCCGAGCCGAGCCACGGGCTTCACGCCGTTCTTTCTAGTCTATGGGGCCGAAGCCATCTTGCCCACAGACTTAGAATACAGTTCCCCGAGGACGAGGGCCTACACCGACCAAAGCAACCATGTTAGCCGAGAAGACTCGCTGGACCAGCTGGAGGAGGCTCGGGACAAGGCCTTGCTACACTCGGCGCGGTACCAACAGTCCCTGCGACGCTACCACGCCCGAGGGGTCCGGTCCCGAGACCTCCAGGTGGGCGACCTGGTGCTTCGGCTGCGACAAGACGCTCGCGGGCGGCACAAGCTCACGCCCCCCTGGGAGGGGCCATTCGTCATCGCCAAGGTTCTAAAGCCCGGAACGTACAAGCTGGCCAACAGTCAAGGCGAGGTCTACGGCAATGCCTGGAACATCCAACAGCTACGTCGCTTCTACCCTTAAGATGTTTTCAAGTTGATCATATACCTCGCACCCACGCAAAGTTTAGTCATCAAGGAAGGGTCGGCCTCGCCTCGGCAAAGCCCGACCCTCCCTCGGGGGCTAAAAGGGGGGGAACCCCCTCTGCGTCGAAATTTTCCTCGAAAAAAGATCTTTTCTGCAAGAATGTCTTTCGCGCTTTTTGGCTACTTCGAAAGTGGATCCTGAAAACGACGGAGTGCACGTAAGCGGCAAGGCCGACCGAGCCGAGGGACTCCTACGCCTCCGGGATACGGATACCTCACTCATCACCTTCCGCGAGAAGCAACTCTCGCTCGCACGAACATTTCTGTTACCGACAAAAAAGTCCAGATACTCGAAACAAGAGGAAAAGAGACGCAGCTTTACAACACGCCGAGGGTGTGTTTAGGCCACGGCGGCCGCAGAAAACACACGCTACAAGACAATCCGATCCTGCAGCCTCGGATCTTGACGGCTGAAGGGAGCAGCAGCACCCTCGGCATCGACGACACCTTCGGCGAGGTCCGACCTAGCCCCGGACGGCGACGCGGTCCGAGGATTTCCACTCTGAAGGACGACGTCATCGCCACGCCCGGGCCATCGCCGCCAGGGTCTTCTCCGAGAATCCGGCCCGAGCAGGCGGCTCGGTTGGTCAACTCCGGCGTCGGCCCCGCTAACGGACGGCCCGGCCAGGCTCCGGCCGACCTGGTCTTCTTTTCGAGCCAACTCTGCCTTTGTTCGCGCTGACACCGCTACCCCTGGCCTCGGCTCATCGAAGAGCGGCCGAGGGGTTCCTCTAACTAAGCAAGGGAAGCCTCGGACAACAAGGCTGACCGAGCCGAGGGACTCCTATGCCTCCGGGATACGGATACCTCACTCGTCACCTTTACACGGGGCGACTCACGCTTGGTGAAGCGGTTCAGACAACCAACAGGCGAGTCTTAGTGCTCGAAAATGAGGAAAAAACACGGCTCTGTGCCGAAAATACATACATGTTCAGGCCCCGATAGCCACAATGAACAAAAACACTAGCATTCAAAGTGCCATTACAAACGGAACTCCGGTTCCGTCCCCGCGGGTATGGACAACCACCACGCCGGGGAAGCCGTGGAGCAACAAGCTCTGGGCGAATCACCAGCAAACGCGGGTCGCCCCAAAGCGCATCGGCAGGTCCTCACTCCTGTCCTCGCCACGCAAGCGAGGAAGAGGACGGAATGTTGCATCCTAGCTGGACAGCAACAGCCCGCCTCCCCCAGCATGGCTGGAGGACGTCTCCTCCGCAGAACTGGAGGATGGTCTCCACCACCAGAAGCTGGAAGAGGAGGCGGTCGGCCGACCCACGCGGGGGGCAGAGCACCGGCTCAGCCCGGGCCCCACCCCAGCGAGGATGATGAAGACCAGCTGGGGGCGGGGCCAAGATCATAGCCCAGCTTGCTCCTCCCCATCCAGGGGCTGGTGGTCACCGTCTTGGGTGACCCCGGCGAGGGGGAGCAGCCGGGCTGGCTGATGAAAATCCTTGAAGCCGAACGATGGCTGAAGGGTACCAACTCCCGCAGAGTTGCGTTCCTCCAACGACGAGGCGGAAAGACGGCGGATATCCCCCATCCGGGGGCTTAGAAGGTGGCAAGACACGATGCATAAGGGAGCGCGAAGACATGGTCGCCTCCCAAGGGGGTCACCCTCCTTTTAAAGGCGGCTCTCCCTACTTGCGTCCCCAACCGTCGTGGGCTAAGTCTTCTCCAACACACTCCAAGGTCCTCCCCTGCGGCGCGGGGGCTGGGTCCCACACGTCATGCAAGCCGGCTCAGAGCAGAAGAAGCCAAACCGCCGTGCGCGGTGCGTGCAACCGCCCAGCGGTTACAAGCGACTCTCCACTTTTGCCTAGACCAACGGGCGAAAGGGCGGGCAGCCGTGCAGGCGGCATGCAACCGCGCCAAGTGGGCGCACTTCTCCGACTCCCAACACGCCCAGCATGGAGGCCCAGGCCCACGCGTCATGCAACCGGCGCGCCGAATGCTTCGTGCATGCAACTGCACCGCCACTTGCGCCACTACCGCGCCTCCTCGACTGCGGAACCAATACCGCGACTCGAGGCGACCCAGCGCGCGACCCAGCGGCGCCAGCCTGGCGCGACGGTCAATGCGGCCAAAAATGGGCCGGCAGTAATGGCGGTGGCAGGCGGGCAGGAGCAGCGGCCACGTCGTCAGCCAAGCTCACGTCCCATCCAGGGACAGCGAGGGAGCCCTCTCTCACGGCGTGAAGACAACGCGCCCGTGTTCCGTTCCTCGAACGGCTCGCGCACGCGCAACGGCTGCCCTCGAACCACTCGCCCCATCGCATTAACTTCGCGGCGGGACAGGCGGCGCCTCTGGCAGGAGAAGCGAGCGACGCTTCGCCTTCGCCATAATGACCGCGTCAAAAGAGGTACGCCGCGTCGTTCAATTTCATATCATTTTCCTTTTTTCCTCTTTCTCTCTCTTGCAACAGGGACCGGGAAAGGGGGATACCCCGAAAAGGATCCTTCCCCGTGAAGGAACCAGGCTCCGAGCCTCCCTACTGATCAGAGGTTCGAAGGCTGGCCCCTCGGAAGGGTTCGACAGCCGCCTCAAATCACGTGGGCCCTACACCCACTACTGGTCAGAGGTTCGAAGGCCGGCCCCTCGGAAGGGTTCAACGACCGCCTCAGGCTACTCGGGCTCCGCGCCCACTACTGATCAGGGGTTCGAAGGCTGGCCCCCGAAGGGTTCACAGCCGCCTCAGACGCCGAGCGAGGGATGACCATGGGTACGTTCGATACATAACCAAGGCTCGGGCTGCACTCCCGAGGTACCCTAGGACATTTCCGAGACTGGCGGGAACGATCTTGTAACGGAATCCCATCAGAGGGAGGCATCAAGCCCTCAGACCCCGTCGCCAGGGGACCGGGTCCGGTAGATCACCCGCAGGTACTTTTGGGCGTGCCTCTGGGCCCCTAGCCAACCCCTAACGAACGGGGCACGGACGTCCACTCGGATCACCCGCTTGCAGCTCACCGGAGACACCATGTTCGGCGCCCATCGAGGGCAACATGGCGCTTTCCCCCCTCCTCCTTGCGGAAAGGCAACGCTGGGGCGTATGTAAAAAAGCCGAGTCTGTCCCTGATCGCCCTCTCGCCCTGTGCAGAGGCTCGGGGGCTGCTCTCGCAAACCCGGCTCCGGCCGAACCGTTGACAGCGTCAACATACCAGCCCGAGAACTTGGGACCCGACCGTACACCCGGGCTACGGCCAGCTCGCATGAGGGAACGACCAGACCAGCCGAAGCGTTACGCGAGGCATTAAGACCTCGAAGGAGTGAAACCACTCCTCCGAGGCCTCGGGGGCTACACCCGGCGGGTGCGCTCGCGCGCACCCACCGGAATAAAACGCAACCGAGAAAGGCTGGTCCCCTTGCAAAAAAAGTGCGACGAAAGCCTCCAAGCGAGTGCTAACACTCCCTTCGAGGCTCGGGGGCTACTGTCGGGGACCATAATTAGGGGTACCCTCAAGGCTCCTAATTCTCAGCTGGTAACCCCCATCAGCATAAAGCTGCAAAGGCCTGATGGGTGCGATTAAGTCAGGGATCGGTCCATTCGAGGGACTCGATCACGCCTCGCCCGAGCCTAGCCTCGGACAAGGGCAGCCGACCCCGGAGGATTTCCGTCTCGCCCGAGGACCCCCTCCAGCGGCGAACATATTTCCGGCTTGCCCGAGGCCCTGTCTTCGCCAAGAAGCAACCCTGACCAAATCGCCGCACCGACCGACCAAACCGCAGGAGCATTTAATGCAAAGGTGGCCTGACACCTTTATCCTGACGCGCGCCCCCAGCCGGCAGAGCCGAAGTGACCGCCGTCACTTCGCCGCTCCACTGACCGGCCTGACAGAAGGACAGCGCCGCCTGCGCCACTCCGACTGCGGTGCCACTTGACAGAGTGAGACTGACAGGCAGTCAGGCCCTGTCGAAGGCACCATAGGAAGCTCCGCTCCGCCCGACCCAGGGCTCGGACTCGGGCTAAGTCCCGGAAGATGGCGAACTCCGCCCGACCTAGGGCTCGGACTCGGGCTAAGTCCCGGAAGACGGTGAACTCCGCTCCGCCCGACCCAGAGCTCGGACTCGGGCTATGTCCCGGAAGACGGCGAACTCCGCTCCGCCCGACCCAGGGCTCGGACTCTGGCTAAGTCCCAGAAGACGACGATCTCCGCCTCGCCCGACCCAGGGCTCGGACTTGGGCTCGGCCCCAGAAGACGACGAACTCCGCTTCGCCCGACCCCAGGGCTCGGACTCCGCCCCGGCCCCAGCCGGCAATCTCCGCCTCGCCCGAACCTGGGGCTCGGACCCGACCTCGGCCACGGAAGACAGACTCGACCTCGGCTTCGGAGGAGCTTCCACATCGCCCAACCTAGGGCGCAGACCAGCCACGTCAACAGGAGGCGCCGTCATCACCCTACCCCGAGCTGACTCGGGCCGCAGGGAACAAGACCGGCATCCCATCTGGCTCGCTCCGCCAGATAGGCAATGATGGTGCCCCGCATACTCTGTGACGACGGCGGCTCTCAGCCCCCTTACGGAAGCAAGAGGACGTCAGCAAGGACTCAACCGCTCCGACAGCTGTCCCTCCGCCAGGCTCCATCGCTCCTCCGACGGCCACGACATCACACCAGCTGGGTGCCAAGATCTCTCCGGCGGCCACGACGGCATGTACTTAGGGCGCTAGCTCTCCTCCGCTAGACATGTAGCACTCTGCTATACCCCCCATTGTACACCTGGATCCTCTCCTTACGCCTATAAAAGGAAGGACCAGGGCCCTCTTAGAGAGGGTTGGCCACGCGGGGACGAGGACGAGATACGCGCTCGCTCGAAGCCGCTCGCTCCCTCTCCCGCGTGGACGCTTGTAACCCCCTACTGCAAGCGCACCCGACCTTGTCGCGGGACGAACACGAAGGCCGCAGGATTCCCACCTCTCTCACGCTGGTCTCCGGCCGCCTCGCTCTCCCCCCTTCGCGCTCGCCCTCGCGGCGACATTCACTCGTCGGCTCAGGGACCCCCCGGTCTCGGAACGCCGACAAAACTAGTTGGAGAATTATAGTTATAGGTGCATTTTATTGGATTTGGAAAATGGTATAGAACTCATGTCATATGAATAATATAGGATTTTTAGATGATTTATCTAATTATTTTATTAACATTTTCTTTTTATAAAGAAAGAAGAAAATATCATTAGTAGGATGGAAAGTAGATTTCTACTAGCCAAATAAGCATGTTCGCAAATTTAGCACTTAAATTTTTAGAGTACTAGTTTATATCAAATAACCTCGCTTGTGTTAGAAAATGTTTAATTAGTAGTTTATAAGGATTTTTAGAATGTTATAATCATTTTTTGGCTATACTCAATAATTTGATTTAGAAATAAAAAGGATAAAAGGGTATTAATTTATTTATTAGTATTAAAGACGATAATTATCATTTAATTTTATTGATGATGTTAAAATATATTAATACTAGTTAAAACTGTGTTTATTGCACCCACTCATAAATTCATCATTTAGGACTCACAATAATAGTTATAATTGAATTAATAAGTATTTACGCGATTAGGACGTATTTAAGATATGATTAGTGCGATATGTTAATATGTATGTAATGGTGAATGTTTATGTAATGGTGCATGTTTATTTATTTGTGTATGTTTTATTTTTGTATGTGCGATATGCGACTCTATTAGAAGCCGACTGTGCGGTAGACGAACCGAATACGTTAATTGGGTTAAACTAACAAAGGATTGGGCAAGGCAAGTGGATTCTCCCTGTGCATATTCTTTTTGTACCCACTCATTGCATATAATAATGTTTAATTTTTGATATATTGCATAATTTGATGGGTTAAACTAATTAAGGATTTCCTAGATTTACTACCTATATTCCTTGTTTAACCTGGGAAATTATTAAGCTATGCAAAATTTGTGCTACCGCTCAACTTAATGATTTCTAATGTCACTCATTAATTGGTTTTAATGTTCCAAAAATTTAATTGGCAATTATGGCATTAACCCGATGGTTAAGATAATATTATTTCAAATTAATTGGAACATGGAGTGACCACCCAGGATAATAGTGCAACCACGAGTGTTATCATGGCTCTGGCTTTGGTAATTAGCTTTATACGCTTAGTGCCTAGCAACCTTACCTGAAATATGGGCAAGAGGGGGAGCGGTAGGTGCTGGCAGCCCACGTTAACATGGGGATGTATTCTTGGCTAAGGTACCTCACCCAGGGGGCCACCACCATCGTCTTTAGAAACCTTAGTGGGTTGCTTCGTATTAAGTGTATTTTGTGAAAGCCTCATAATGGATCCCTAGCCATTCACCTTGGCAGTGTTTAAGGGTCCGATCAACCCGGGCTAGATAGGATACATGGCTTGTGGGTAAAGTTGTACCACCTCTGCAGAGTGTAAAACCGATATATCATCCGTGCTCCCGGTTATGAGCGACCTGGACTCCTCACATGATAATTGAACTTGAAGATGGAATTAAATTGAGATCCGATGATCTGCCAATAATTTGCTTAAGTGGTTTCACTTAAGTGTTTTTGTTATATTCATATTCCTTTGTTTAAATGGGATATTTGGGATTCACACTTATTAGTAAGACAGGTGTTGTTAATAAAATATTGACCAACTAAAATGCTTACTGCTCAACCTTAGCCTCACCTTGTTACACCAGCATTAATTTTCCCCCACTTGCTGAGCCCCGACCATAAGTGAGCTCACCCTTGCTAATATTTTGATCAAAGGGTGACGCTGGAGATTTTGATGGAGATTTTATCGACAACGATGAATTCTAAGTCTAACGATGCGCCGGTCATCTTCCTGTGGGAGATTGCCCATGCTATTTATTTTCGCTTTACTTTGATGTGATACTAGTTCAAGATACAATGTTTCAGATGATGTAATAAAGTATTATACTCTCTTTACGCCTTTATTGCATTGTCTTTTGATATATTACACTTTTGACGTCAACATATGTGTGGAAATGGATCCTGGCACACATATGGTACGCGCTCGGTTCTACCCCCTGGAACCGGGTGTGACAGTTTATGGCGCGGCAAGCCGTGTTCACAGCTTCCGACCAAAACCGCTCGGGCATCTTGAATTCTCCAAGCATCGTCCTCGCCATGTCTATAAGCGTCCTGTTCTTCCTCTCTACCACACCGTTTTGCTGTGGTGTGTAGGGAGCGGAGAACTCGTGCTTGATTCCTTCCTCCTCAAGAAACTCCTCCACCTGCAGGTTCTTGAACTCGGACCCGTTGTCGCATCTTATCTTCTTCACCTTGAGCTCAAATTCATTTTGAGCTCTCCTTAGGAAGCACTTGAGGGTCCCTTGGGTTTCAGATTTATCCTGCAAAAAGAATACCCAAGTGAAGCGGGAAAAATCATCAACAATAACAAGACCATACTTACTTCCCCCGATGCTGAGGTAGGCGACGGTGTAACACCCCTGGTGTTACTATAACTAAAACTTGAGCATGGCATCATGAGCATGGGCATTGCATATGTTTGACACACCTAGAGTGCATTCACTAGTCAAAAATTTCAAACAAGTTGTATTGTTTTAATGTTTTACAAATAGGACCCTGGTTAAAGGACTTAACCCTAAATAGTGATTAAAGGGGTAACACTTAACCTAAGTTGAGAAAACCTAAAAGCTCTAGGGTAAAAGTCATAAAATGACTCCAAGAATAAAGTTGAATCCCACTTATACCCCTGGAATACCAGAAACCCTAATTGGAACCCTGGGAAACCCTAAAACTAAACCCTAGGGGCCTATGTGCAAAATTAACCCACTTTTGGGTTAAAGTGCAAAAACCAAGCCAAATAGGTTTCTTAAGTCCTTTGGTTCACAAATATGTGGATTTGAAAGCCAAACCCTAGGTTTTGGACTTAAATGCAAAATAGACCTCATGTGAGTTTATTCTAAGTCTGGATTTCAGTGATATTAGCTCAACTTTGGAGCCTTGTATCTTTCAGAATATAGGGTTTTTGCCCTAGGTCACCACATCAAAGTTGAAGACCAATTATAGGAGAACAACTTTGCTAAAGAGTGTGAGCTTAGTTGTTATGAGAAATTTAGAGAAAAAACCCAATCAAAGTTTGGCTGTCAGGTTGTTTTGATCTGAAATTCAGTTTAGCAGATGACTGACATCAACTTCCAGCTCAAATCCAAGCTTGATCCAGTGCTCAAATGAGTTTGATCTCTATAGTTGGATTGTAGCTGGTTTATAACTCTACAACTTTGCTACTGAGAGTTGATGAAGTTCTTATGTGAAATCTGGAGAAAAGTGACTTGGAACAGGCTCTGTCAGGCGCACTGAATGAGCCTCTGATGGTACAGTGCACGCGAATGGATCAGCTCGGCCGCGGCAAAGAATCTCACCGCCGGTAGCCGCCGCCGTTGATCGCGGCTCGTCACGATTCGTGCTCTGTGGACCTTGGATAAGCACAGCCGGTATGTGTCCTCGCCGCCGGTGAGCTGGAGGCCACCCGGTCAGTCGCGGTACCCCTCCCCCTTACTCGTCGGTTGGTCGGGATAAGAGCTCGCCGCCGTTGGTCGATTATTACCGTGCGCCGAGTGTCCAAGCACTTTACCACGTCGCCGTAGTTCGCGTTATGCATATCCGGTGATCGCCGGAGGTGTCGCCATAGTAAAGGCCATGTTAAGCGGCCACCGGTGACTCACCTTGCTCTTACCGATCCCAAGTCACCGTTCAAATTCGTCGTGCTCGCGGTCGATCCCTATAAATTGAGGGCCAGGTCTGTTGCACCATGTAATTGTCAAGCCATAGCACCCGCTCTCATCTCCTCTCATTCACCAGAGCGCCACAATTCGAGTTTCTCCCCAAATCGATCTCCGCCACCGCGAAATCCACTCCGCCGTGGTCAGCCCTCCAGAGGTCAGCCCCGGTCCTCTGCTACTTCGTTTGAGTACCCTCCCACCTCCGTGATGCTTGCCGAGCCACCAAATTGAACCGGGAGACCCCCAGTCGCCGGGAACACGATCATATTGCCGCTTTGCTTACGGTCACCGTGGCCGGAGCTCCATAATTCACCAATGGTGCAATTAAGTTAGGGGAAGTAGTCAGGCTGACCCCAATTTCATGTCCGCCGCTCGGAGAACCCAGTCTTAGCCCCAATCGGCCGGCGTAGGTCCTCGCCGGAGCGCGGCGGTGCGCGAGCGCCGTCGGGGACTTTCGGTTGTGAATTGATAGAACCGCAGGGGCCTTTTTGTAAGTGTCAGTGACTCTGCGCAATAGTGAACGACCCTGTTCTGGTTTAACTGAAACGCCGAGGGCCTCTGCGCAAGATCGCCTCGCGGGCGCGGGCGCGCGCGCGATTCCGCGCGGATCTGGGCCGTCTGGGCTGATTTCAGCCCGTTACTGTTGAAGCTTTTTCTTTTTCTTTTTCCGCAGAGCTTTAGAAATCTGTAGAAAATTATAGAAAAATCCTAAAAATATGAGACCAATTTTCCTAGGTTCCTTATTTTCCCTAGTATTTAATAAAAATAAACTCATGATTTTTAGATCAAATAGGGAATTTTAGGGTATTTAAAATAGCCTAAACCATTGATTCTGGATTTTTAGAAAATAAATAATAAGTCCAAAATTTCCCAAACTTTTTATGTGAGCTGTTCACATTATTTAGAAGCCATGGGTAAAGTTTGGTTTGATTTGAACATTGTTTGATAACTAGAACCCAAAACCACCCCCCTGCTCCATGAACTCCTTTACTGACTCCAGAAACCCTAGGTTCTCGGAGTACCGTGAAGGAAAGTTGTACTCAAGACTTAAATAATAAATGTATATTGTCTTTGCATCCTCATGAGCATCCCATGACATACATTCTTATGCATGTATATGGTTATGTTAGAGCACGAAGAAGAAGAAGAAGTCTCTGAAGAAGGGATACCACCCACCTCTGATCCTCAAGCAGGCAACTGCTTTTATTTCGATATTTGTGGATCCGAGCAGGACTCACCTGATAACAAAGGCAAGCCCCGGTGCATTTGACACCTCCCTTGATGTTTTTAAAATCTTTCTCACTTGCTTGCTGCATTAGGTGATAGGAGTTGATTGATTAAACAATTCCTGCATTACCTTCCTTGATCTTGATTACCCTCCTTGAAATCCTGTTTTTACAAAAAGGTTTTACTATGCTTAGTATTGCTTTAGAAAAACAAAAGGATTTGTTTTACAAAAGATGTTTGGCAAAGTGGGAGGGATGTTTTCGAAAATAAAACTTGATGGTGGATCCATCATGGCCGTGATGGGTTCAACATCGGAAAAGATGTACCTCTGCCAGGTACCAAACTTTGGGTTTGAAATGATTAAGCTGAGACCGGGCGGGTGACTTGCACGAGAAAGGAGTCTCGGTGTAGTGTCTCCGTCTGAGTCGATTAAGGACCTTGTCGATGTAGGCCTGCTGACCGAGGACCCTTTAACTGGTCACATGCCTCGTCATGGGTAAGCCTTGCCTCGGGCAGACTAAGGTCGGAATAAGATAACACGAAATGGGAGTGGAGCGGTGGCGAGAGTAGCGTGTACCCTCCGTGGCAAGAGGCTGGACGGTGGTGTATCTGTGCTCTAGGTTTGCGTGAACCTGATCCGGTCTTAAGAACCCCGGTGGCGGGTTGACATATGCAAGGGTTAAGTGCTACATATGTCGTGTGATTGGAGATCCTCAGCTGAGTATAATCGATTCGGATCGCCGTACCTCCGCGGTTATGGAGACTTGGCCACTGACTTACACGTAGCATTCCACTAAAGATGATGGGTTTTTGTTAAAGAAATTGGCTAGTGCAGGACCAATGATTGAACTAGGGTAGAAAGAACTCTAGTGCAGGTAATTTTACCTAACTTGACAAATAAAATTGGATTTTTAAGGATCCACTTTAGTAAGCATTTCTGCAAAACAGAGTCTTTGATTATTGAGAAGCCTTACCTTGACTCCCATATAACCAGCATACCCTTGAGAGTCTTTTCCTTAGTCGGGTAAGACTTGCTGAGTAATTCCATACTCAGGGTTTATCCCTTTGTTGTTTTTAGGTGGGGAAGTAGCAGACTTTTGCTGCTTTTGTGCCAAGGTGGTTCCCAAAGAAGAAAAACAAGACTGAAGTGCGGGAGGACTCGGTCCTCCACCTAGGATCTTTTTCTTTTGCTTATCGGGAGAAGTTTGTGTCTCCCTTGGTTTGTATAATTATTACTTCTATGCACTCACTTTTAGACTGGTCTGTAATAAATTAACTCGAGCTTGCTGTTGAAATAAATGTAAGTTTATGTAATTCGCTTCCGTATTTCTTCATCTCCGATGATCTGTAATGTCTGCAAGACGGGTGAAACGTTCCTGGTAAGGTCGGGAAAGATACCGAGCTTGTCAAGTAACTTAGGAACATCTACAGGGTGTCTGACGTCTGTTAGACAAGGACAACTGTAGGTGGGCCTGATTACTTGGGAGGTTCCGTCACAGACGGGTCCGAAGAGGTCCATATGCAATAGCTCTAGAGGTCTTGATGTAGTCATCACATTCTTGATGTGATGAGCACTTCCCACTTGTTTACCTACTTGACAAGCTGCACAAGGTCTATCTTTTTCGAAAGTTACATTTGTTAGACCTAACACATGTTCTCCCTTTAGAAGCTTGTGAAGGTTCTTCATCCCCAATGTGCTAGACGGCGATGCCACAGCCAGCCATGCTAGTCTTAGCGATTAAGCATGCATCTAGACCGGCCTCCTCCTTCGAAAAATCAACTAAATAGAGTTTGCCGTCTAGTACACCCTTAAAAGCTAATGAACCATCACTTCTTCTAAAGACAGACACATCTACGTTTGTGAATAAGCAATTGTAACCCATGTTACATAATTAACTAACGGACAACAAGTTATATCCGAGCGATTCTACTAAAAACACATTAGAAATGGAATGCTCGAAAGAAATAGCTATTTTTCCTAGTCCTTTAACCTTGCCTTGATTCCTGTCACCGAATATGATTAAGTCTTGGGAATCTTTGTTCTTGACATAGGAGGTGAACATCTTCTTCTCCCCCGTCATGTGGTTTGTGCATCCGCTGTCGATAATCCAGCTTGAGCCCCCGGATGCATAAACCTGCAAGGCAAATTAGGCTTGGGTTTTAGGTACCCAACTCTTGTTGGGTCCTACAAGGTTAGTAACAATAGCCTTAGGGACCCAAATGCAAGTCTTGTCTCCCTTGCATTTGGCTCCCACCTTTTTAGCAATCACCTTTTTATTTTTACATGGAAGAATAAATTTAGCATTGCAAGCATGAAAGATAGTGGTAGATCCATTAAACACTTTCCTAGGAGCATGAGACACAAAACTCCTCCTAGATCTACCATTAAAGCTTGAACTTGAAGCAATCATGGCATGAGATTCAAAAGCATTACAACTCCTATCATAATGAACATTTCTAGAATATTTCCTATCATGATACAAGAAAGCATGATTTTTATGAACACTATTTGCCATAGGGGCCTTCTCTTTTTCCTTGGCGGAGATGGGAGCCTTATGACTTGTTAAGTTCTTAGCTTCCCTTCGAAAGCCAAGCCCATCCTTAATAGAGGGGTGTCTACCACTAGTGTAGGCATCCCTTGCAAATTTTAGTTTATCAAAATCATTTTTGCTAGTCTTAAGTTGGGCATTAAGACTAGCTACTTCATCATTTAATTTATAAATGGAAATCAAATGTTCATTGCAAGCATCAACATTAAAATCCTTACACCTAGTGCAAATTACTACATGCTCAATACAAGAACTAGATTTATTTGCATCTTCTAGCTTAGCATTTAAATCATCATTAATGCTCTTTAAACTAGAAATAGTCTCATGATAAGCAGAAATTTCACATGAAAGCATTTCATTTCTTTTAACTTCTAAAGCAAGAGACTTTTGCACATTTACAAATTTATCATGTTCTTCATATAAAAGATCCTCTTGCTTTTCTAAAAGTCTATCCTTTTCGTTTAGAGCATCAATCAATTCATTGATCTTTTCTACCTTTGCTCTATCTAATCCCTTAAACAAGCTAGTGTAATCAATTTCATCATCACTAGAGTCCTCATCACTAGAAGTAGAGTACTTAGGAGTTTCTCTAGTGATTACCTTCTTTTCCTTTGCCATTAGGCAAGTGTGGCGCTCGTTGGGGAAGAGCGACGATTTGTCGAAGGCGGTGGCGGCGAGTCCCTCGTCGTCGGAGTCGGACGAAGAACAATCCGAGTCCCACTCTTTGCCAAGGTGTGCCTCGCCCTTAGCCTTCTTGTACGCCTTCTTCTTTTCCTTCTTCCCGCTTTTCTCTTGTCCCTGGTCACTATCATTATCAGGACAGTTAGCAATAAAATGACCAGTCTTACCACACTTGAAGAAGGAGATCTTTTCCTTCGTCTTGTTCTTTTTGGGATGCTCCTTGCGACCCTTTAGTGCCGTCTTGAAGCGCTTGATGATGAGGGCCATTTCTTCCTCGTTGAGCCCCGCCGCCTCAACTTGTGCCACCTTGCTAGGTAGCGCCTCCCTGCTACTTGTTGCTTTGAGAGCAATGGTTTGAGGCTCGTGGATTGGGCCATTCAACGCCTCATCAACGTATCTTGCCTCCTTGATCATCATTCGCCCGCTTACAAACTTCCCAAATATTTCCTCGGGCGTCATCTTGGTATACTAGGATTTTCACGAATAGAGTTAACAAGATGAGGATCAAGGACAGTGAAGGACCTTAGCATAAGTTGGACGACGTCGTGGTCTGTCCATCTCGTGCTTCCATAGCTCCTTATTTTGTTGACCAGGTGAGAGCACCTAGAGGGGGGGGGGTGAATAGGTGATCCTGTAAAAACTTCAAACTTAAGCCACAAAAACTTGTTAAGCGTTAGTACGATTTATGCCAAGTGGCTAAGGTGAAGTCTCAACAAAACACAATACCACAAGAATCAAGCACAGAGGGACACAGTGGTTTATCCCGTGGTTCGGCCAAGCCAATGCTTGCCTACTTCCACGTTGTGGCGTCCCAACGGACGAGGGTTGCAATCAACCCCTCTCAAGCGGTCCAAAGACCCACTTGAATACCACGTTGTTTTGTTGTTCCTTTCACTATCCCGTTTGCAAGGAATCTCCACAAATTGGAGTCTCTTGCCCTTACAAGTGTATGATCACAAAGAAAGCACAGAGTAAGGGAGGGAAGCAACACACACAAATCCACAACAAAAGCGCACACACACGGCCAAGACTCGAGCTCGAATGACTATCTCAGAGTTCACACTAGAACAGAGCTCGAATCACTCAGAATCACAAACGAATGCGCAAAGAACTTGTGTGGATGATCAAGAATGCTCAAGAGTTGCTTGTGTCTCTCCTCCATGCGCCTAGAGGCTCCTTTTATAGCCCCAAGGCAGCTAGGAGCCGTTGAGAGCAATTCTGGAAGGCTATCCTGGCCTTCTGTCGTCGGGGGCACCGGACAGTCCGGTGCACACCGGACATGTCCGGTGACCGATTTCTTTCCTTATCCAGCGCTTCCCGACCGTTGCAGACCGGCGAAGATCTGAGAGCCGTTGGCGCACCGGACAGTCCGGTGCACACCGGACAGTCCGGTGCCGTCTTCCGACCGTTGGCTCGGCCACGTGTCCCGCGCCGATTGCGCGGCCGACCGTTGGCCCTGGCCGACCGTTGGCTCACCGGACAGTCCGGTGCACACCGGACAGTCCGGTGAATTTTAGCCGTACGCCGCCGGCCAAAATCCCGAGAGCGGCCAGTTCGAGTCGAGCCAGTCTGGCGCACCGGACACTGTCCGGTGCACACCGGACACTGTCCGGTGCACACCGGACAGTCCGGTGCTCCAGACCGAGCTGGGCCTTGGCTGCACACAGCCAAGTCTTTCTCTCCCCTTTTCTCTTTTTCTTCTTTCTGTTTCTAACACTTAGACAAATATGTTAGTCCATAAAACCAATGTACTAAGGCTTAGAAACATACCTTTATCTCATGATTTGCACCTTGTTCATCCATGTACATAAATTCACAATTAAGCACATGTGTTGGCACTCAATCACCAAAATACTTAGAAATGGCCCAAGGGCACATTTCCCTTTCAATCTCCCCCTTTTTGGTGATTTATGCCAACACAACATAAAGCCACTAGAACAAGTGCAAACTCAATTCAAATAACACTTAAATTTATTTTGAATCAATTTTGGCATATATGGATCATCCTTTGCCACCACTTGGTTTGTTTTTGCAAATCAAACACAAATCTCTATCTCTAAGTTAAACACACATGTTTAAGCATAAAGAGAGTCATTCAAAAAGAGATTGATCAAGGATTTCAAAAACTCCCCCTTTTTCCCATAATCAATGCTTCTCCCCACAAGAAGCCAACTTTTGACAAGAGAGACAACTTAAGAATTTTGACAAATCAAAAACTCTATTCTACTATTTTCAAAAACTCTCAAGTGGTAGCTGATCCATTTATTGCTTTGGCCTTTATTTTCTCCCCCTTTGGCATCAAGCACCAAAACGGGATCAATTGTGGCCCTTTAACCCCATTGCCTCACCAAAATCTTCAATTAAGAGCAAATGGCAATAAGAGTTCATGAGATGGACTTGGAATAAGTTACCCCTCATCGGAGTGCAGTGGAAGCCTTTCAGGGTCCAAGTCCACCTTTTCCCTTTCAATTCTCCTTTGTGACTAACGCAAGCAAACTCAAACATATGGTTAGTCTCAAAGGGTCAAGTTGTAACACATCTCCCCCTAAACATGTGCATCACTTTGCAACGGACTTGTGAGGTCCAGGGAGTGTTTGTACAACTTGAGCACCATAATAAGCAACAATATGCAGAAAGAACATGATCAAAGGCATAAATACATGTATGCTACAATTCAATCCAAGTTCCGCGAATCTAAGACATTTAGCTCACTACGCAGCCTGCAAAAGGTCTTCTCATCTAAAGGCTTGGTAAAGATATCGGCTAGCTGGTTCTCGGTGCTAACATAAAACACTTCGATATCTCCCTTTTGCTGGTGGTCTCTCAAAAAGTGATGCCGGATGTCAATGTGCTTTGTGCGGCTGTGCTCAACAGGATTTTCCGCTATTCGGATAGCACTCTCATTGTCACATAGGAGTGGGACTTTGCTCAGATTGTAGCCAAAGTCCCTGAGGGTTTGCCTCATCCAAAGTAGTTGCGCGCAACACTGACCTGCGGCAACGTACTCGGCCTCAGCGGTGGATAGGGCAACGGAGGTTTGTTTCTTAGAGTTCCATGACACCAGGGACCTTCCTAAGAATTGGCACGTCCCCGATGTACTCTTCCTATCGACCTTACATCCAGCATAGTCGGAATCTGAGTACCCAATCAAGTCAAAGTTAGACCCCTTTGGATACCAGATCCCGAAGCAAGGCGTAGCGACTAAATATCTAAGAATTCGCTTCACCGCCACCAAGTGACACTCCTTAGGATCGGATTGAAATCTAGCACACATGCATACGCTAAGCATAATATCCGGTCTACTAGCACATAAATAAAGTAAAGACCCTATCATTGACCGGTATGCTTTTTGATCAACGGACTTACCTCCTTTGTTGAGGTCGGTGTGTCCGTCGGTTCCCATCGGAGTCTTTGCGGGCTTGGCATCCTTCATCCCAAACCGCTTTAGCAGATCTTGCGTGTACTTCGTTTGGGAGATGAAGGTGCCGTCCTTGAGTTGCTTCACTTGGAATCCAAGGAAGTAGTTCAACTCGCCCATCATCGACATCTCGAATTTCTGCGTCATCACCCTGCTAAACTCTTCACAAGACTTTTGATTAGTAGAACCAAATATTATGTCATCGACATAAATTTGGCACACAAACAAATCACCATTACAAGTCTTAGTGAAAAGAGTTGGATCGGCTTTCCCAACCTTGAAGGCATTAGCAAGTAAGAAATCTCTAAGGCATTCATACCATGCTCTTGGGGCTTGTTTAAGTCCATAGAGCGCCTTAGAGAGCTTACACACGTGGTCGGGGTACCGCTCATCCTCGAAGCCAGGGGGTTGCTCCACGTACACCTCCTCCTTTATTGGCCCGTTGAGGAACGCGCTCTTCACATCCATTTGGTACAACCTGAAAGAATGGTGAGCGGCATATGCTAGCAAGATACGAATGGACTCTAGCCTAGCCACAGGAGCAAAAGTCTCCTCAAAGTCCAAACCTGCGACTTGGGCATAACCTTTTGCCACAAGTCGAGCCTTGTTCCTCGTCACCACCCCGTGCTCGTCCTGTTTGTTGCGGAACACCCACTTGGTTCCCACAACATTTTGCTTGGGACGAGGCACCAGCGTCCAAACTTCGTTGCGCTTGAAGTTATTAAGTTCCTCCTGCATGGCCAACACCCAGTCCGGATCTAGCAAGGCCTCCTCTACCCTGAAAGGCTCAATAGAGGAGACAAACGAGTAATGTTCACAAAAATTAACTAATCGAGATCGAGTAGTTACTCCCTTGCTAATGTCACCCAGAATTTGGTCGACGGGATGATCCCTTTGAATCATTGCTCGAACTTGGGTTGGAGGTGCCGGTTGCGCTTCTTCCTCCATCACTTGATCGTCTTGTGCTCCCCCTTGATCACACGCCTCCTTTTGATGAACCTGTTCATCGTCTTGAGTTGGGGGATGCACCGTCGTTGAGGAAGAAGGTTGATCACGTTCATCCTGTTCCTGTGGCCGAATGTCTCCAATCGCCATGGTTCGTATAGCGGCCGCCGGAACATCTTCTTCATCTACATCATCACAATCAACAACTTGCTCTCTTGGAGAGCCATTAGTTTCATCAAATACAACGTCGCTAGAGACTTCAACCAAACCCGATGATTTGTTGAAGACCCTATACGCCTTTGTATTTGAATCATAACCTAATAAAAACCCTTCTACAGCTTTGGGAGCAAACTTAGAATTTCTACCCTTCTTCACTAGAATGTAGCACTTGCTCCCAAATACACGAAAGTACGATACATTGGGTTTGTTACCGGTTAGTAGCTCATACGAAGTCTTCTTGAGGAGTCGATGAAGGTAGACCCTGTTGATGGCGTGGCAAGCCGTGTTCACGGCTTCCGACCAAAAACACTCGGGGGTCTTGAACTCTCCAAGCATCGTCCTCGCCATATCGATTAGCGTCCTGTTCTTCCTCTCTACCACACCATTTTGTTGTGGTGTGTAGGGAGCGGAGAACTCGTGCTTGATCCCTTCCTCCTCAAGAAACTCCTCCACTTGAAGGTTCTTGAACTCGGACCCGTTGTCGCTCCTTATCTTCTTCACCTTGAGCTCAAACTCATTTTGAGCTCTCCTGAGGAAGCGCTTGAGGGTCCCTTGGGTTTCAGACTTATCCTGCAAAAAGAACACCCAAGTGAAGCGGGAAAAGTCATCAACAATAACTAAACCATACTTACTTCCTCCTATGCTTAGATAGGCGACGGGTCCGAAGAGGTCCATATGCAGCAGCTCCAGAGGTCTTGACGTGGTCATCACATTCTTGCTGTGATGTGCTCCTCCAATTTGTTTACCTGCCTGACAAGCTGCACAAGGTCTATCTTTTTCGAAATAAACATTGGTTAGACCTATCACGTGTTCTCCCTTTAGAAGCTTGTGGAGGTTCTTCATCCCCACATGTGCTAAGCGGCGATGCCACAGCCAGCCCATGCAAGTCTTAGCCATTAAGCATGCATCTAGACCGGCCTCTTCTTTTGCAAAATCTACTAAGTAAAGCTTGCCGTCTAGTACACCCTTAAAAGCTAGTGAACCATCACATCTTCTAAAGACAGACACATCTACATTTGTAAATAAACAATTATATCCCATTTGACATAATTGACTAACAGATAGCAGATTATATCCAAGACTCTCCACTAAGAATACATTTGATATAGAATGCTCATTAGAAATTGCAATTTTACCTAACCCTTTTACCTTGCCTTGATTCCCATCACCGAATATAATTGAATCTTGGGAATCCTTATTCTTGACGTAGGAGGTGAACATCTTCTTCTCCCCCGTCATATGGTTTGTGCATCCGCTGTCGATAATCCAGCTTGAACCCCCGGATGCATAAACCTGCAAGGCAAATTTAGGCTTGGGTCTTAGGTACCCAACTCATGTTGGGTCCTGCAAGGTTAGCACAAATATCTTTAGGGACCCAAATGCAAGATTTATCTCCCTTGCATCTAGCCCCTAATTTCCTAGCAACTACCTTCTTACCCTTTCTACGAATAGCAAAGGGAGCATTACAAGCATAATAAATGGTAGAAGGTTCATTCACTACTTTCCTAGGAGCATGAATAACATTCTTTCTAGGTACATGAGCAATATATCTCCTAGGCATATGTACAACATTTCTCCTACACATATCTCTACCATGATTATAAGAAGAACTAGAAGCAAACATTGCATGAGAATCATAAACATGTGAATCAAAATGATTATAAGCATTTCTAGCATGTCTCCTATCATAATACATAAAAGCATGGTTCTTTTTAGCACTATTAGCCATAGGGGCCTTCCCTTTCTCCTTGACGAAGACGGGAGCCTTATGGCTTATTAAGTTCTTGGCTTCCCTCTTGAAGCCAAGCCCATCCTTAATTGAGGGGTGTCTACCAACCGTGTAGGCATCCCTTGCAAATTTTATTTTATCAACTTCATTCTTGCTAGTCTTAAGTTGGGCATTAAGACTAGCCACTTCATCATTTAATTTGGAAATTAGAACTAGGTGTTCACTACAAGCATTAACATCAAAATCCTTACACCTAGTACAAATTTCAACATGTTCAACACAAGAATTTGATTTACTAGCTACTTCTAGTTTAGCACTTAAATCAATATTAACACTTCTTAAGGTAGAAATGGTTTCATGACAGGAAGATATTTCACTAGAAAGCATTTCATTTCTTTTCACTTCTAAAGCATATGATTTTTGTGCCTCTACAAATTTATCATGTTCATCATACAATAAATCTTCTTGCTTTTCTAAAAGCCTATCCTTTTCATTCAATGCATCAATCAATTCATTGATTTTATCTATCTTAGATCTATCTAAGCCCTTGAACAAGCAAGAATAATCTATGTCATCATCACTAGACTCACTATCACTAGAAGAAGCATAAGTGGAGTCTTGAATACTCACCTTCTTCTCCCTTGCCATAAGGCAAGTGAGACGCTCGTTGGGGAAGAGAGCCGATTTGTTGAAGGCAGTGGCGGCGAGTCCTTCATTGTCGGAGTCGGAGGAGTAGCAATCCGAGTCCCACTCCTTTCCTAGATGCGCCTCGCCCTTTGCCTTCTTCTTCTCTCTCTTGTTCCCCTTTTCCTGGTCACTTTCATTATCGGGACAGTTAGCAATAAAATGACCAAGCTTACCGCATTTGAAGCACGAGCGCTTTCCCTTGGTCTTGGTCTTGCTTGGCTGCCCCTTGCGACCATTTAGCGCCGTCTTGAATCTCTTAATGATGAGAGCCATCTCTTCATCATTAAGGCCAGCCGCCTCAACTTGCGCCACCTTGCTAGGTAGCGACTCCTTGCTCCTCGTTGCCTTTAGAGCAATGGGTTGAGGCTCGTGGAGTGGTCCGTTCAACGCGTCGTCGATGTATCTTGCCTCCTTGATCATCATCCGCCCGCTCACGAATTTTCCAAGTACTTCCTTGGGCGTCATCATCGTGTACCTGGGATTCTCACGAATATTGTTCACGAGATGAGGATCAAGTACGGTAAAGGACCTGAGCATTAGGCGGACGACGTCGTGGTCCGTCCATCGCATGCTCCCGTAGCTTCTTATCTTGTTGATAAGGGTCTTGAGCCGGTTGTACGTTTGCGTTGGCTCCTCGCCCCTTATCATCGCGAACCGTCCAAGCTCGCCCTCCACCAACTCCATCTTGGTGAGTAAGGTGACGTCGTTCCCCTCATGAGAAATCTTGAGGGTGTCCCAGATTTGCTTGGCGTTGTCCAAGCCGCTCACCTTATGATATTCATCCCTGCACAAGGAAGCTAGAAGAACAGTAGTAGCTTGTGCATTTTTATGAATTTGTTCATTAATGAACATGGGACTATCCGAACTATCAAAGTGCATTCCACTCTCTACAATCTCCCATATACTAGGATGGAGAGAGAATAGGTGACTACGCATTTTGTGACTCCAAAATCCGTAGTCCTCTCCATCAAAGTGTGGGGGCTTGCCAAGTGGAATGGAGAGCAAATGAGAATGTGAACTTTGCGGAATACGAGAGTAATCAAAGGAAAAGTTCGAATTAACCGGTTTTCTCCTCTCGTAGTCGTTGTGGTCCTCATCCTTTTTGGAAGAAGTAGACTCGTCGCTGTCGTAGTAGATGATCTCCTTGATGCGCCTGGTCTTCTTCTTCTTCCCTTCCTTTCGTCTTTGACCCGAGCCGGAGTCGGTAGGCTTGTCGTCCTTCGGCTCGTTGACGAAGGTCTCCTTCTCTTTGTCGTTGATCACTATACCCTTCCCCTTAGGATCCATCTATTCGGGCGGTTAGTCCCTTTGTGAATAGAACGGCTCTGATACCAATTGAGAGCACCTAGAGGGGGGGTGAATAGGTGATCCTGTAAAAACTTCAAACTTAAGCCACAAAAACTTGTTAAGCGTTAGTACGATTTATGCCAAGTGGCTAAGGTGAAGTCTCAACAAAACACAATACCACAAGAATCAAGCACAGAGGGACACAGTGGTTTATCCCGTGGTTCGGCCAAGCCAATGCTTGCCTACTTCCACGTTGTGGCGTCCCAACGGACGAGGGTTGCAATCAACCCCTCTCAAGCGGTCCAAAGACCCACTTGAATACCACGTTGTTTTGTTGTTCCTTTCACTATCCCGTTTGCAAGGAATCTCCACAAATTGGAGTCTCTTGCCCTTACAAGTGTATGATCACAAAGAAAGCACAGAGTAAGGGAGGGAAGCAACACACACAAATCCACAACAAAAGCGCACACACACGGCCAAGACTCGAGCTCGAATGACTATCTCAGAGTTCACACTAGAACAGAGCTCGAATCACTCAGAATCACAAACGAATGCGCAAAGAACTTGTGTGGATGATCAAGAATGCTCAAGAGTTGCTTGTGTCTCTCCTCCATGCGCCTAGAGGCTCCTTTTATAGCCCCAAGGCAGCTAGGAGCCGTTGAGAGCAATTCTGGAAGGCTATCCTGGCCTTCTGTCGTCGGGGGCACCGGACAGTCCGGTGCACACCGGACATGTCCGGTGACCGATTTCTTTCCTTATCCAGCGCTTCCCGACCGTTGCAGACCGGCGAAGATCTGAGAGCCGTTGGCGCACCGGACAGTCCGGTGCACACCGGACAGTCCGGTGCCGTCTTCCGACCGTTGGCTCGGCCACGTGTCCCGCACCGATTGCGCGGCCGACCGTTGGCCCTGGCCGACCGTTGGCTCACCGGACAGTCCGGTGCACACCGGACAGTCCGGTGAATTTTAGCCGTACGCCGCCGGCCAAAATCCCGAGAGCGGCCAGTTCGAGTCGAGCCAGTCTGGCGCACCGGACACTGTCCGGTGCACACCGGACAGTCCGGTGCTCCAGACCGAGCTGGGCCTTGGCTGCACACAGCCAAGTATTTCTCTCCCCTTTTCTCTTTTTCTTCTTTCTGTTTCTAACACTTAGACAAATATGTTAGTCCATAAAACCAATGTACTAAGGCTTAGAAACATACCTTTATCTCATGATTTGCACCTTGTTCATCCATGTACATAAATTCACAATTAAGCACATGTGTTGGCACTCAATCACCAAAATACTTAGAAATGGCCCAAGGGCACATTTCCCTTTCACCAGGGTCTTGAGCCTGTTATATGTTTGGGTTGGCTCCTCCCCCCTGATCATTGTGAACCTTCCTAGTTCACCCTCCACCAACTCCATCTTGGTGAGCATGGTGACATCATTTCCCTCATGCGGGATCCTGAGGGTGTCCCAAATCTGCTTGGCGTTATCCAAGCCACTCACCTTATGGTACTCTTCCCTGCACAAGGACGCTAAAAGAACAGTGGTAGCTTGTGCATTTTTGTGAATTTGTTCATTAATAAACATGGGATTATCAGAACTATCAAAATGCATTCCATTCTCTACTATCTCCCATATACTTGGATGAAGAGAGAACAAGTGACTACGCATTTTGTGACTCCAAAATCCATAGTCCTCTCCATCAAAGTGTGGAGGTTTACCAAGAGGAATGGAAAGCAAATGTGCATTTGAATTATGCGGAATACGAGAGTAATCAAAAGAAAAGTTCGAGTTAACCGTCTTCTTTTTCTCGTAGTCGTCGTCCTTTTGGGAAGAAGAAGACTCGTCGCTGTCGTCGAGTAGACGATCTTCTTGATACACCTCTTCTTCTTCCCGTCCTTCTTCTTATGACTTGAGCCCGAGTCAGTGGGCTTGTCGTCTTTTGGCTCATTGATGAAGGACTCCTTCTCCTTATCGTTGATCACCATCCCCTTTCCCTTAGGATCCATCCCTTTGGGCGATTAGTCCCTTTCTTGAAGAGAACGGCTCCGATACCAATTGAGAGTACCTAGAGGGGGGTGAATAGGTGATCCTATAAAAACTTAAAACTCAAGGCCACAAACTTGATTAAGTGTTAGAACAATAAAGCCAAGTAACTAGAGATGAGTTCTTGCTAAACACGATAACCAGAAGGAAATCAACACAGAGAGGCACAGTGGTTTATCCCGTGGTTCGGCCAAGTCCAACACTTGCCTACTCCACGTTGTGGCGTCCCAACGGACGAGGGTTGCACTCAACCCCTTTCAAGCGGTCCAAAGACCCACTTGAATACCACAGTGTTTCTCTTCCTTTCACTATATCCCGTTTGCGAGGAATCTCCACAACTTGGAGCCTCTCGCCCTTACAATTTGATGATCACAAATAAGCACGGAAGTAAGGATGGGATGAGCAACACACACAAGACACAAAATCAGAGCACAAACACGCACACAAGTCACAACTTGAGCTCGCAACACAACTCGAAGAGTTCTCTACTCAAATGGAGCTCTAGTTGCTATCACAAATAATCAAAAGCGCGGAAATGGAGTCTTGGTGCTTAGAGTTGATCAAAGAGTGCTTGGTGTACTCCTCCATGCGCCTAGGGGTCCCTTTTATAGCCCCAAGGCAGCTAGGAGCCGTTGGAAGCAATCCAGGAAGGCAAATCTTGCCTTCTGTCGGGTGGCGCACCGGACAGTCCGGTGCACCACTGGACACTGTCTGGTGCGGATTGCTTTCCTAATCTGGCGTAGCCGACCGTTGAAGATTTGGAGCCGTTGGCGCACCGGACACTGTCCGGTGCCCCCATCCGACCGTTGGCTCGGCAACGCGTCACACGTGGATTGCGCGGCCGACCGTTGGCGCGCCCGACCATAGACTCACCGGACAGTCCGGTGCCTCACCAGATAGTCCGGTGAATTATAGTCGTACGCTGTTGACTTGTTCTCGAGAGCAGCGACTTCGCCACAGAAGACTCACCGGACAGTCCGGTGATTTATAGCCGTACGCCACCGTCGAGACCCGAGAGCAGGCAGTTCACCGGGACTGGTCCTGGCACACTGGACACTGTCCGGTGCACCACCGGACAGTCCGGTGCACCCAGACTGAACAACCCTTTGGCTGAACATAGCCAACTAATCTCCAAAGTGATTTCTCCTGTTTCTAGCACTTAGACACAGCACATTAGTCTTCAAAACAATGGACTAAGACTAGAAACATACCATTAATCTTGATTTTCACTTCTTGAATCTTTGGCACAAATATAACTCAAAGCATTTTTGTGTGAAGCCCTAAATCACCAAAATCTTATAGAAATGGCCTAAGGGCACATTTCCCTTTCAGAGACCCCATCCCTTGCCTCCCCCACTTCCAAGGTTTCGTAGAGCAGGAGGGGAAGGGAAGAGGCGGGCATACCTGTTCATTGCCAGAGAAGGACACGACGAAGAACTGGGCAACTGGAGGCGACATAGGTAGTATACCGCTAGATACATATAAGGAGAGAGCATGCAAGCGGGAAAAGAAGTCCAGCTGGAGCAGTTCCAAACCGAGAGGCACCCACACCAGGCGTCAACCCAAGAAGGTCAAGATAATGCGAGTGTCTTTCCAACCCTGGACCAGCCGAAGCGACACCACCACCAACGCCATAGCATATGCCGGCTATTGTCACGCTACGGGCCTTGGTTGTCCAATATCTCAGACCTAGTCTCCTCATCGCCAAGACAACCTAAGCGTAGCAGGCGTCACCATGTCCTCCTCGATGGCACGCAAAGAGAAAGGCCAGAAGCATGACTGACTCGCCTCATACCTGCGTCGATGAGCGTTGGTCGGCTCGCGGCTGCGACCGTGGGCGGGGGCAGCAGGTTGGGGAGGAAGAACAGGATGAAGGCCGGGAAGAAGAATGGGACGTCTGACGACGGCAAAAATGATGGTTCGCGCATGATGTGAAACGTCCTCGTGGACATGCAATAGCCACTATGTGAGTCAGTGTCAGAGCTGGTGTCGGACGAATACGGGGAGGAGGCGCCTGCTCCGACGCTCACTGCCGAGAATGTCATGGTGCGGAGGTGGAGGCATGAGGGGAGAGAGAAAAGAAGCAGGATGGTGAACGAGATGGTGGCAACTGAGACGAGGATCATCATTATCGTGCGGAGGTATAGATGACTAAATGGGCCGTGTCTGGCGAGCTGGCTCGAGGCATGAGTTATTTAATAGTGCCTGGGCCAACTTGGCATGAGCGTCGTGCGGTGCTTGAGTCGTAGCCTCGGCCTGTAGTGTTGGCCCAGCACGATTATTTTTTATTTTATAAAAAATCATATATATATATATATATGTACAATTTATATTTAATATTATAAACACCTGAGCATGATGTTCTACTAGTTAGATAGCTTTATCTAGTGTCTCCCACCCTTCTTCTATCAGGGTGTGAGTTCAAACCCCACCTCCTGCACCCGGTCAGTAGGCCTGCGGGCCGTGCCTGCGTGTCGTGCCTAGCCTAGCGGGCCCATGCCGGGTCGTCGTTTGGGTCTCTATATGCAGAGGTATGGTTTGGGACGAAGAGGTTGGCTGCACGAGGGGACCAACAGGTTAATTTTAAATAAATGTGAAAGGTTATTTATAAAATAATGACGCAATTTGGATTATTACTATTTAAATCCTCTACACGGTGCCAGCCAATGCAATGCCATCTCCGTCCAGTGGTATGGTTGTGGTTGTCCACCATATGCATGTTCCGGTGTGTACAATAAAAGAACATTCATAGATCTATATGCAGAGGTGTAGTATAGGATGTGGAGGTTGACTGCACAGAGGAGACTGGCATGTCAATTTTAAATAGATGTGTGGGATTATTTGTAAAAAATGACGCGGAACGACCGTTGAAACTGGTGCTTTAAGTATAGTATAGATTTCAAACTCCACTCTACAAAGTGTCAAACAGTGTTATCTACAGTTTCGTGTCCCCTATTTTACCTTATCTACTGGAGACAGTCTTAGGTACGGCATGACGGACTAGGCTCGGCACGTGTCGGTTTTATTTTTTTCTATAGAAATACTTGAATTACACTTGATTATAGAGTATAAAATACAAAAACATATATGCTCTGGTGGGGAGTTGGGTGTAAATGTGGCTTTAAAGCTAACAATAGTTTAAAACCATAATTATACATATTTTTAGTTTTTGCTATTTGGACTGTATCCAGCAGCGTCCTCTAAATTCCATCCCCTAAAGGAATATTCCATGTCCTTTACAGCACACACTAAAAGATTATGTCCTCTATATCTTCTCAGTCTCCAGCAGCATCGCCTAAATTCGGTCCCCTAAAGCTACAGTGTTAACAGATTTCCTTTTTCCATTTATTTTCCAGTTTTCTTTGTTTTGTTTCCATTTCACGCAATAAAAAGGATGCGCAACATAATGTATTTAATTAATTTACAATTAATAATCTCCGAGATAATGCTTGATTAATAATTTCGAATTGTAAATATTAATTAACATTCGATGTGATATTGTGTGTAATTGTTGTCGATAAAACGTCGTATAGTATTTTATTGGTATAAAAATATGTTTCCAGATTTACTAGCTTCCACCGTAAGCCACGACACTTCTTCAACAAGCCATCGACAAGCTTCGTCTGCACGCCACCATGATGCCTTGTATCCGAAGCCTATTTGTTTTATAAACAAGCACTCATGCTTCAATACTTCACTCACACTTCACTTTCAAATCTCCACAACAATGAACCCATACTTAGAATCCAATTTTCTTGTTAGGATGATGGAAGAAATGGAAGAGGAAGAAGAAGAGTTGCAGATGGCGACGTACCTGCATCTTAGGAGGCGTCGTGCACGCAACGAGCGTCGTCACGGTGGTTCCATTCCCGGGCGTGTTCGGATTCATCATGATCAAATGAGCGACGATGCAAGAATCCGAGCGGACTACTTTGGAGCCCAACCCGTGTACACGGATGCTCAATTCCGTAGGAGGTATTTCATATATTTCATATGCACATTCATTGTTACATGTACTTAACTTGATCGAGCCTTACAGTGACACACATTTATTATATGGTAAGTTCCGCATGCGTCGCCATGTGTTTGAGCACCTGGTTGATGTTGTGCAACAAGTCGATCCATACTTTATTCAGCGCCCAAACTGTGCCAGTGAGATAGGTCTTTCTGCTCTACAGAAAGTTGTTGCTGCTGTTCGCATCATTGCTTATGGTATTCCTGCTGATGCGGTCGACGAATACATATGCATTGGTGAATCGACCGCTCATGAGGCATTGAAACACTTTAGCACGGCCATCCAAATCGTGTTTGGGCCTTACTATCTCTGTGCACCTAATGCGGCAGATATTGCATGCCTCCTCCAAGTTGGGGAGTCACGAGGGTTCCCTGGTATGCTTGGTAGTGTCGATTGCATGCATTGGGAGTGGTGTAACTGCCCAAGTGCTTGGAAGGGAATGTTTACAGGTCGCGGTCAACATCCATCCATGATCCTCGAAGCAGTTGCGTCGTATGACCTTTGGATATAGCATGCATATTTTGGAATGCCAGGTAGCTGCAACGACATCAACGTTCTCCACCGTTCAAACCTTTTCAAAAGGCATCTCAGCGGTGACACTCCACCTATTTCATTCTCAGTTAATGGTCACACTTACAATATGGGATATTACCTAGCAGATGGTATTTACCCAGATTGGCCAGCATTTGTAAAGACAATCTGTAATTCGTACGACGTTAGAACGCAACACTTTGCCACCATTCAGGAGTCAGCTAGAAAAGGTATTGAACGAGCTTTTGGTGTGCTCCAGAAGCGATGGGCTGTAGTCCGTGGCCCTGCGTACGGTTGGAGTCCCGAACAAATTGGGAACATAATGAAAACTTACATCATCTTGCACAACATGATAGTAGAGGATGAAGGACCATTGGTGTTGAACACAAGTTTTGACAACATCGGAGTCGTGGCTGACACTACTCAAGGTTCAATGGAAGAGCGCAACAATTTCATGAATCAAAGGTACAACCAACTGAAAGACCGAAACAAATATACTCAGCTTCAGGTTGATCTTATCCACCATCACTGGGCGCGTCTTGGCTCCGGAGTTGCATAGGCGTCGACTCATCGCATGCTTCTTAAATAAAATGACAACATTGAACCAAAATGTCATAGTGTCTGTCTTAGTCCTACTTTATCATGTATGACGAAGTGTGTCATGTGTCCTAGTGTGTCATGTGTCCTAGTATGTCATGTATGTAGATGTGTGTGAAACTATGGTACTGTGTGTCATGTGTGGCATAAATGTATCCATGCGAAAGTAGGATTGTCATGACATAGCAACAACAACATCAATTCGACACATCAGACAATAAAAGACATTAATTTCTTAACAGCATCCTCACTCAAATCATAAGTCTAAAACAACTTCCTCACACAAATAACAAGTCTCATAACAACATCCTCACACAAATAACAAGTCTCATAACAACATCCTCGCACAAATAAACTCTGGTACAAACATCGTGACACTAAAACCAACATGAAGTATGATAAGAACATTAAGCAAATTCTCACAAATCCTCACACAAACCAGTCTGATATAGGTTTTACTATGCCTCATGCAGAATTGGTAAAAAGCAAATGGTAAAACTGATCCTCACTTACTAGATGAGGATGAGCCAGTAACTCTTGCCAAGATCTCTTGTTGCTTGGCTTCATAGTATTGTCGAAGAAGAGGGTTACATTTATTGAGATCCATGCTTAAGATCATGACCTCCTCTTCCTTGTCCTCCTTAAGTTTCTGCCTTTCCGTCCTTAATTTCTCTAGGTTCAACTTCTTTTCAAGGAGCAGTTTTTGCCTCTCGTTTTTGTTCATTAAGTCCAACTTCTTTTCCTTTGTTGTAACTGTTGTTTTGTACACAGAAAGGTGCTCCAAAGAAAGATCTCCCATCCGTGTCAGGTACTCCGAATTTGTGGAAGATGTGTTGATAGATCGAGTTTGCTTTGCCTTTTCCTTTGAAGAATCCCGACCAAGTGGCCTCTTGGATGTGAAGCTAGTTGGAACCGACTCCTCTGCATCGACATCGATAGTGTTAGATTAGGTGGGAACTAGGTTGGCATGTTGATTTTGGTGACCCATGTGGTTGTCCATCCATTTTGGTTGATCCTTTAGTATGGCCCAACTATGCAAAAAGTGGAACGACTTCTTCTCAATAGCCGCAAATCTAGACGCTGCAAGTGCAGTCTGCAAGTAACATATGATTAGACTAGGAACATATAAAAAATAAGCAAAACTACAAGATTGTGTTTGATAGTTAAGATGTACCTTGTCTGCATCAGTTAGCCCACTAGGGTTTTGTCAGAGGACTGTCATCACGTAACCAGCAAAAGTAGAACACTATGTTTTGATAGTATCCCATCTACTCATCAAAGATTTTGTGGACCTTTCTGGCAATGTTCCTCGTCTAGAGTTGTAAGCCTCAGTAATTCGACTCCAAAACCCTTGACGCTTCTAGCCTATGTTAATTATGTGATCACAACTAACAGCAAGCCAAGCATGACAAACCCTCATGTCCTCATCAACAATGAAGTTTGCTAGCTTAGTTCGTTGATTAGGCTTCTTAGCTACAGCTGGTGGTGTTGATCCCTTAGCGTGGCCATCCACTGGAAGTTCAAAATGTTGACTCCCAACAGGCTGCTCGTCAAGCTGGCTTAGGAAGCTACCATATTGTGACATCACCTGGTTCCAATCAGTTCCCATTCTATACAACAGAAGCACAACAAACTTGTCATCAATGTACTACTATGTAACAATAATTGCAATCGTTTGAAAATGCAAAATTACTATGAATTCACGCAAACATATTGAAACACAATTGATAAATAAATGTAATAGTTCAAATGGTTTGAGTGTACAACCAAGACAACACTCAAAACCCACAAAAGCATGACAAGATGATACTAGTTTCGTTAAACACAAGCTGGTGCCATTTCAAGTTTTCGTCATACAGACGCGGCTACCATACATACTAATACTATTATTAAAGACGAACCTACATACTAGTAGGGATAGGTGTCGTCGGATGAGTAGTCACGACCATCGTCGTAGCCGACTATTTTGTCATAGTTAATTGGTGAATCTTCTTGTATCAGAAGCTTGTCTTCTGAATCATCTTGTATCAGAAGCTCGTCTACTGCCTCCTCTTGTGTCATAATTTTGTCAACTTGACAGCGATCCATATTCTTGACCTCCCACTGGGTTTGCACTACTACCTCTTGAAGATCCTTGGCGAGGTCGTCAATCTCAACTAATGCTCGGTTCATTTCATCCAACAATGGTGAGTTGAAAGGCTAGATCAAACAGAGATCCTTGACAGTGATCTAGTGCTTTTCGGAGCTTTTCGTTCTCCGATTCCATGGCTACATCAAACAGAGTGTTCTATTAGTTACCACGTCCGACAAATTAATGTTATACTATCTAAAACAAACTTATGCATAGTGAAGGCAAGGTGAATATGCAAGTTAGTTTGGGCTAAGGTAATGTAACCAAGTCAAGAACCCTAAAACCATGGAACTACATACCTCATTGTAGTACAATCGCATTGCAGTGAACTGAAAACATCTATTTAGATAAGGCAACAAGATTATACATACACTAAAGATAAGTACTGGATAGATCGGATTTCAATGTATTTGTGTGCACCATCAAAACCTAAACCTGAAGCTGTTTTGAAATACATGGGAGATGAATTTGCATCAAGAGTATGTTCATCAATGGAATGATACCGATCTGGTAGAACAGAAAAGTTCTTTCACCGTAAACCTAAACCCTAATGGCATGGCCGAAATACGGTAAAGAAAACACATCGCATAACAAAATACAGCCATAAATCGAACGTATACGCAATCGAAATATGTAGATCCAACCTGGTCTTGCTCAGATCTGGTGCGGTCGACCGAATCGAAGATGATGAGGACGGCGGCGAAGAGCTGCGCTTCCTTTTCTCGCTAACCTTCAACGACTACGACGAGCGACAAAGACGTTTGGCGATGGTGACTCTCCTCCGAGGAGCTACGGCAACCTCGCTTCCAACTGCCCTAGCGGTGGCTCTCTCCTCCTCGCTTGCAACAGCCGCGACCGGTCCACTGCCAGACCCGCCCGCGCAACCCCTCTTCTCTCCCAGCTTCCTCGATGCCGGCGGCGAAGCACGACGGATCGAGGGCTTCGCCCCGGGAGACGCAGTCGCCAGCGTGCGGAGGGAGGAGGCAGATGTTTCAGGGCGGCAGGAACTCGATCCGTCGTGCGGATAGCGCACGCTCAGGAGCCTCCACATTTACGGTTCTAGGTGATGCGCTAAATTTTAGAGGACACTATAGAGGACGTTGTTGGACGTGTAGGGGACGTAAACGTACTCTAAATTTACGGTACAGGACGCTTTAGCACGTGCTGCTAGAGACAGCCTTAAATGCTATGGGCTGCCATAGGCCCGTTAGGCCCATCATTGGGCCATGGCACGACCCGCGGACCAATAAGGTCGACCTGTTCGGACAAGTATACTAGTTGGTATAGACAATTACTGTTGTCTAGTTGTGTCTTTGACAGGATTTTCCGTTGCTAGTAAGTTGCATTTGTACTCACTCTATCTACTACAAAAGATTATAATTCTCCATTTGTAAGAAGCCAATTGATTTAACATTGGCTAAAGTTAAAAAAACATTAACATTTATATCATACAAAATAAGTACAACTAAATTAAGTATAATTTACGTTGCATAAATCCTATTCTTCTGGAGTCGCTTTCTTGTGTGAAAGGTATACTACAATATACACGAAGAATTCCACCAGCACTATATTAGGGGGGTGTTTGGTTTGAATAGTATTTTCATTCTAGATGAGATGGTACATCATGAATATATTTTATAAATTTAGTGAAATGAATTTATTCCTCGTATTATTACTAATTATTAGCCTATAATAAATGAAATTATATGATGGATCAACTCATTCCATTACACAAACCAAATAAGAAAGTGATAAATGAAAAGATGATGAACTACCTCATTTCTCACATTAAACACACTCCGCCTGATTGGTTAGTCGCACGGTCTCATCCTGCGTCACAGCGTGTGTCGGTACCCTGTAACTAGGGTACCCCTTACTACTGTGCAAGGCACAGTGCCCACATGGCTATCACTTAGTCGCGTGGTAGAAGTGTTGTGTGTGGGACCAAGCCACGGCTCGCCCCAATCTCAGGCGGCTATTTTGGGTCCACAGCAGCACCGGACCCCGCCACGTGAGCGGATCCGAGGCCGCCACGTGTCCAGAGAAGGTGATATACTCCAAGGCGTCAAAAGTGGTCCGGACCCCCACGGGAGAACGCCGGACCCCTGGATATGCAGTCCGGACCCCCAGGGTTGGTCCCGGACCTCCACGTGTGCAAGCCGGACCCCTGGGATAGGATCCGGACCCCCCCCCCGTGAGGGGTCCGGGCCGCCCACAGTGAGGTCCCAAGGTCCCAGGACGGAACATACATGGGCCTTGAACAGGACCTAGGCGGGGGTCCGGTGTCGACACGTGTCTAGGCCCAGTCTGGTGTGGACCTGTCTGCGTGAATCTCTGCTCCCTGCCCAGGCGGAAAACCGATGCTGCCACGTTGCCTACTGCGCATGACGTAAGCCAACGGGCGGAGCCTGACGAAAGGCCTCCGGGTTACGCGGCCCATGCATTTATTGTGGATAAGGCACGCCGCCTGACAAGCGATGTGTCGCCTCGTCCTTTAATGAGGCCTGCCCACTCTGCTGTCAGGCGGCAACCTATCCGCTGGCAGGTGGCGACCTGTCCATTCCACTGGCAAGCAGTGTGCCGCCTTAGTATTTAATGAGTCTTGTCCACTCCGCTGGCAGGTGGCATGCCTGTCCATTCCATTGGCAGGTGGCACGCCCATGCTGCCGCATGCACTCTACTCATCATCACCCGTACATACCAAGGATGCTACCGTTGGGTATCGACATTGCGCAGGCTGCGGACATTTGGGCGCCAGAAGATCTCTCATGTGTCACCTGCATTAGTTGCTCCATGTATTTCTTCCATTATGTCCCTGGGCCCACATGTCGGGGCTCAGCAACCTTGTATGTGCCTCCCTTGGGCTATAAAAGGGAAGGCACACAACGTTACAAGGCAGACTCATTTAGACCCAACTCAGGTTCACAATATCCTTAGACTTACACAAGCTCAAGTGCTCAGACACTCAATACAACACACAGTGGAGTAGGGTTTTACGCTCCGGCGGCCTGAACCACTCTAAATCCTCGTGTCATCTTATGTGTTCTTCCACAATCTAGCAACAGGCAAAACGCTTAGGCCCCCTCCTCATCTTAGGATTTAGGGCAGGTGCGTTCCGCCACCCGGCTGGAGATTTCCTCTCCGACATTTGGCACGCCAGGTAGGGGGCTTGGCTTTAGGTTTTTGCTTGTTTTTTTTCTGCTCGACGCCATGGTCCATATCGTCGAACACCACGGCAAAGCCTCCGAGGACTTCCTCATGGAGGAGGAGGCTGCGTTGTCCATGCCTCTGGGCTCCAGCCACCCAGCACCTGGTGCTGCTGCTGTGCATGCTGCGCAGCAGCACACTCCCGCTCAGTCGTCCCGGGCACCGTCAAGGGCTGCTCCCAGTGCACTGTCTGCGGCCAGGGAGTTGTTGTGCCACCCTCCGAGCTCCACGGCCTCGCCAGGGGCCATGAAGCAGTTGTGTGACGATGTTGATCGTCTCTTGGGCATGGCGCAGTCTAGCTCGACCAGGCCCAGGCCTCGGTCATCCCGGTGCCACCATGAGGCGTCAGCGTCGGTGCGCTCGCCTTCAGTGAAGGCTGCACCGACTGAAGATCTACGGGTGGAACTCAACCATAGACGTGCGGGAGAGGATGCCCCAGTCTCTCTGGAGACGCCTGATGACCTACGGGTAGAACTCAACTGCAGGCGTGCGGGCAAGGATGCCCGTGTCTCACTGGAGAGGGCGCGTGAGCATCGACAAAACATCGAGGGTCACAACCTCGACCAAGATTTCACTGCGGTCGCACCGCAAACTCTAGGGGGCGCCTGAATCCAAGTGGGTGTCCCATTGGCCGGCGTGGGCTGCGCCGCTCTAGCGGATCATCTCCGCGCAGCGACGTGGCCATCCAAGTTCCGGCCACACCGGCTAGAAAAGTTCGACGGTACGTCAAACCCGTCGAAATTCTTGCAGGTATACGTCACCGCCATTATGGCAGCAGGTGGAGACACTGCTGTGATGGCAACATACTTCCACGTAGCCTTGTCTGGGCCGGCCTGGACTTGGCTCATGAATCTTGCCCCAGGATCGATCTACTCCTGGGAAGAGCTCTGTGCGCGTTTCACCGCGAACTTCGCCAGCGCTTACCAACAGCATGGCGTGGAGGCACACCTCCATGCAGTGAGGCAGGAACCCGGGGAAACTCTTCGGGCTTCATCTCCTGCTTCACCAAGGTACGAGGGACTATACCCCGTATCTCTGATGCTTCCATCATCACTGCTTTCCGCCAGGGGGTGCGTGATGAGAAGATGTTGGAGAAGTTGGCCACGCATGACATGGAAACTGTCACCATACTCTTCGCTCTGGCTGACAAGTGCGCCAGGGCTGCCGAGGGCCGAGCATGGCACTCGGCACCACAGACCAGAGTTGCCCAAATGGGTGGCTCTGGTGCCATCGCTTAGGACAGCAAAAAAAAGAAGAAGAATCGTGGCCGCAAGAGGCCGTAGGCTGCTGCTCCAGTCGTCGCGGCTGTGGCTAGGGGCCGGACCAAGCGCAACAACCGTCCGCGACCGCAGGGGGCAACAGCGGCTCATGCCCTGTGCACCCCAACAGCCACCACAGCGCCACAGAGTGCCGCGAGATCATCAAGCTCACGAAGCGTGTCAGCGAGCAGCGCGAGCAGTCCTCCAAGGATGGCTCCCCACCTCGTCGCCGGCCTAGCAAGGAGAGGGCCAACGATGGTGACATAGCCGCTGGAGAGCGGGACCTCGGGTACCAGTCGCCCGAGGGGGACCTCAAGGACGTCTTCACCGGAGACTCCGATTCCGGTGGCGAGAGCGACCGGCGCAAGAAGCTATATGTCATGTACGGTGGAAGCTAGGAGCTCACCTCCCGCAGGAACGTCAAGTCCCTGCGCCGCGAGGTCCTGTCGGCAACCCCAGGGGTCCCGAAGGCTGCTCCACACCAGCGGTGGAGGAGCACCACCATCTCCTTCGAGGCATCCGACTGCCCCGACAACATGGCAGGGGCCGATATACTACCGCTCATCACCGCCCCTGTCATCGCCAACATGCGGTTGCACCATGTGCTGATCGACGACGGGGCAGGCCTCAACGTCATCAGCCATGCAGTGTTCAAGCAGCTGTAGATCCCGGGGTCCCGTCTGGGACCCTCACGTCCATTCTCCGGAGTGGGCCCATAGCCGGTGTATCCCCTTGGGAGCATCGCACTCCCGGTCACATTCGGGACCGAGGAAAACTTCCGCACGGAGAACGTCTAATTCGACGTCGCGGAGGTTAACCTCCCCTTCAACGCCATCATTAGCAGGCCGGCCCTATACCGGTTCATAGCCATTGCCCATTACGGGTATTTGGTCCTCAAGATGTCATCCCCTGCAGGGGTCCTCACCGTGCGGGGCGACCGCGCCGCTGCGGTGACGGCTGTCGAGAAGCTGCACGCCCTGGCGGCGGAAGCTGCTCGCCTGGACCACAGAGGGAAGGACCCCTCGACCTCCGGTACCAAGGCGTCTGCCGAGGTGTCAAAGGTACAGCCGTCCGGTGCAGACAGCGGACTCATGAAGACCATCCAGGTCGGCGCGGACTCCTCCCAGACCACCCGCATAGCGGGCAATCTGGGAGAGAAATAGGAACTCGCGCTCGTCGCCTTCCTCCGGGCAAACGTCGACGTTTTCGCTTGGGAACTGTCACAGATGCCTAGGATCCCCAGGGAGGTGATTGAGCACCATCTGAAGATCCACCCCGACGCCAAGCCGATGAGCCAGAAGCCTCGAAGACAGTCCATTGAGCGGCAGGACTTCATTCGTCAGGAGGTCCGAAAGCTGCTTGATGCCGACTTTATCGAAGAGGTCCATCACCCCGTGTGGCTGGCCAACCCAGTCATTGTCCCCAAGGCGAACGGGAAGCTTTAGATGTGCATCGACTACACCAGCCTGAATAAGGCTTGTCCCAAGGACCCGTATCCACTTCCACGCATAGATCAAATCATGGATTCTACCTCCGGGTGCGACCTCTTGTCCTTCTTAGATGCCTACTCGAGTTTCCATCAGATCCGGATGGCTAGGGAGGATAGGAAGCATACCGATTTTGTAACAGTGGATGAGCTCTACTGCTATGTTGTAATGCCCTACGGTCTGTAGAACGCCTTGCCAACTTTTGTACGGGCGATGAGTAAGACCTTCGGGGACCTGATTAGGGACAAGGTTGAGATATACGTCGATGACATCATGGTAAAGACTAGGAGGGGGTCGACTCTGGTAGAAGACCTAACCCTGGTCTTTGACAAGCTACGGGCGACGCACACAAAGCTGAACCCAAACAAATGCGTCTTTGGTGTCTCTGCTGGGAAGCTACTGGGATTCTTGGTTTCGCATCGGGGTATTGAAGCAAACCCAAAGAAGATCAGGGCAATCGAGGCGATGAGGCCTCCGGCCCGTATCAAGGACGTCCAGAAGCTTACGGGGTCATTAGCCTCCCTTAGCCACTTCATCTCACGGCTGGCTGAGAGGGCGCTACCCTTCTTCAAGCACCAGCGAAATTCCGGTCCATTCTCTTGGACCGAAGAGGCTGAGCAAGCCTTTCAAGAGTTGAAGCAGCACCTGGTGTCCCTACCAGTACTGGTAGCTCCAGACCCTGGGGAGCCGTTGTATTTATACATCGCGGCGGCCGCAGAAGTGGTGAGCATGGTGCTGGTTGTGGAAAGGGCGGCGCAAGAAGGCCAAGAACCTAAGGGCCCGGGACCAGCTACAGGGGTCCGGACCATTCAGAGGCCCTCCATGAGGCAAAGATGAGGTACCTTGAGACGCACAAGCTCCTCTATGCTGTACTTGTTGCGTCCAGGAAGCTGCGCCACTATTTCCAGGCACACAGGGTTGTGGTGGTGACCTCCTTTCCGTTAAGGGCCATCCTCCACAACTCTAACGCCATAGGCAATATCGCCAAGTGGGCTGTGGAGCTCGATGAGTTCCAGCTGGACTTCCAGCCTCGCCACGCCGTCAAGAGCCAGGTCCTGGCTGACTTCATCATGGAGTGGACGCCTCCCCCGAGCGCCCCTGGGGGTCCGGGTCCCGATTCGGACCCCACACCTGCGGAGCCCAGGGGTCTGGTCTTCACCAAGCTCCACTGGACGCTCTTCTTCAACGGATCCACCCGTCAACAAGTTGGCAGGGCTGGAGTGGTCCTCATCGATCCAAGTGGAGATCAAGTGAAGTATATGGTGCACCTCGAGTTCAAGGCCACCAACAATATGGAAGAGTACGAGGCGCTGATCTTCGGCTTGTCTATGGCTCTATCCCTAGGGATCCGCCAGCTCGTCGTGAAGGGGGACTCCCAGCTGATCATCAAGCAAGTCTGTGGGGAGTGTAGCTGCAACGAGCCCAGGCTCGCAGCTTACATCCTCCACGTCAGGAAGCTGGAGAAAGACTTCATGGCCCTGGAACTGCAACATGTTCCTCGGGCAGACAACTCGGCGGCAGTTGACCTCTCCGTGAGGGCATCAACTTGGGCACCCATGCCCGAGGGCGTCTTCGAGAGACGGCTGCTGAGACCCACCGCCCAGCCTGCCGAACTGGGCGAAGGGGGCGAGACTAGCACCTCAAAGCTAGCGGTCCTGGTGGCGTTACATCTACAGCACCCACCGAAGACTGTGTGCGCTATGGGGGGTCCTGCCTACCCCTTAGTGCCACAACTAGTGTCTCAGAGTGGTCCCGATGCTTGGATCCCCGAGATCCGGGACTACCTGAAGGAAAACATCCTTCCTAAAGACCATGTATCCGCAGAGCGCATAGTGCGGTTGGCTAAACGCTACGTGGTGGTAGAAGGGGATCTCTACCGCCGTGGCACCAACGGCATTCTCATGCGATGCATTACCCAGGAGGAGGGCCATGAGTTGCTCACGGAGATCCATGGAGGTGAGTGCGGAAGTCATTCTTCATCTCACACACTGGTCGGTAAGGCCTTCCGGCATGGCTTTTATTGGCCAACCGCCCTCCAGGATGCAGTTGAGATGGTAAAGTCCTGCAAGGCGTGTCAATTCCATGCAAAGTAGATACACACACCAGCTCAGGCTCTGTAGATGATTCTGCCCTCCTGGCCATTCACCGTATGGGGGGTGGATATCATGGGACCGTTCCCTAGGGCTGTCGGTGGGTACCGGTACCTCTTCGTCGCCATCGACAAGTTCACCAAGTGGCCAGAGGCCACCCCTGTGGTCAACATCACCTAGGGTGCTGTTGTCACTTTCCTTAAGTTGATTGTCTATAGATTTGGGGTCCCAAGCCGTATCATTACGGACAATGGGACTCAGTTTACAAGTCGGCTTTTCCAGGAGTATTGCGAGGGCATCAGCACCCAGCTCTGCGTCGCGTCTGTGGCTCACCCCAGGAGCAACGGCCAAGTGGAGAGGGCAAATGCAGAGATCCTCAGGGGACTCAAGACACGCACCTACGACTGCTTGAAAAAGCACGGTGCAAATTGGGTCAGTGAGCTTCCGTCCGTGCTTTAGGGGAACCGGACCACACCTAGCCGAGCTACCGGGGAGACCCCGTTCTTCCTGGTCTACGGGGCCGAAGCCTGCCTTCCCCCAGAAATCATTATGGGTCCCCACGGGTCCAGGCTTTCGATGAGTCTGTGTAGGAACAGCTACGGCGTGAGGACGTGGACTTCATCGACGAGCGCAGATGGCAAGCGGCAATCCGAATGCACGGTGCAACCAGGCGCTCAGACGCTACCACCAACGGTTCGTGCATAGTAGGGAGCTCTAGGTCGGGGACCTGGTCCTAAGGCGAGTACTGAACCAAGAAGGGCTCCACAAACTCTCCCCCAGCTGGGAAGGACCCTTCAAGGTGACGGAAGTATGCCAACCCGGGGGCGTCCGCCTTGCTACAACAGAAGGAGAGCCTCTTCCCAATCCCTGGAACATAGAGCATCTCCATAAGTTTTTCCCATAAAAGCAAACCTGGGGACCTGGTTTTCTTCCTTTGTAACTAGGTAGCGCATATATGTACGCCAGCCCGGTGAGGTCCGCCCTCATAAACCTGGTCTGTTGGCCTACACCCATGTATATCAAGTTATAAAGAAAAGATTCACCCCCAGATTTGTTTTTGTGATGATCTTATTTTTGCTTCAATTTACGAGCACCATTTTTTATCTAACCCACCCATACAATTCCCACCCTTGCCGGTATAATGACATCCGAATTGAGTAGCTAGGCTTGCAGTTCGGGACCCCTCAGTAGGGGGGGTTCGGCAGCCAGGGGGCCAGTTCCAGAGAATGGTACTTGCCTCCTGGGGTGGTCCGGAGCCGTGTAGCCGCTTAGCTTGGTTCTGTACCCTAAGCCTGCACGCTCCACCACTCTGTGACGGGTACCCTAGTATTTGGAGCTATAGTCCTGTGGGTCTGGCAACCTGGGGTCCGGTTCTAAAGAATGGACACTTGTCTCCTGGGATGGTCCCGAGCTATGTAGCCGCTTAGCTTGGTCCTGTACCCTAAGCCTACACGCTCCACCACTCTGCGATGGGTGTCCTAGTATTTGGAGATGTTATCCAGGGGGTCCAGACACACGGATTGGCTTCCCAGTCTAAGTCCTACAGGTCCTGTGCATGAATCAAAGGATAGACCATACCAGCTGGCGAGACCTATGGGTGCGCCACTAAAACTTCTTAGCCAAGGCTGTGTGCAGGTCCAGGTCACCAATTCTCTCTTAATTATGCTGGCACCCAACCTCGACACATCGAGCCTGCATCCCAGGGGGGCCAGGTCACCAATTTTCTCTTAAGTACGCTGGCATCCAGCCTCGACACATCGAGCTTGCATCCTAGGGGGGCCAAGTACTAGGGAGAAGTTGGTAACGGCGCACACAGCAAAGACAAATAGCATACAGATAAGTTTTGTCACTGTTAGATCAATACTTGCCAAAAGTATTTTACAAAATCAAAACATATTACAAGTCGCTACCCAGCGGGACCCTTGCCTTCTCTCTGCAGATCTGGCTACTAATCATCAGCAGGATCCCGCTAGAAATGTTCGGCCACCACCTCCACAGTAGATTGTACACCCTCTCGGGCGGCGTCTTCGGTGTCGGCCACCGGACTAGCGATCACCGGCTCCAAGGAGATGACCGGGTCGTGGCTCCGGAAGCACGTCAGGATGTACTCTATAACCGCCCGACAGAGCCTACCGCCCTCAGCCTCAAGGTAGGCGCCAAGTATCTGGTCCAGGTGTCGAAGGCGGTCGGCGGTGGAATCCAGCACCAGGAGCGCATCGAAGATGGACGCTGGCAGCTCCGACACCGGGATGGGGCTCACCCCTAGCGGCTCCAGTGTTGTGCTCGCCTTGCCGGCCTAGGCGGCGATGCGCTGGACCCCGGCACACTGCTCCGCCTAGAGATCTTCAAGTGTCTTCTTCAGCACCTCCACCGCCTGGGGGCTCGGAGCCGCCTGCGCCGCCTAGAACTGGTGGACCCGCTCCTCTAGCTCCTTCTCCTTCTGCTCCGCCTCGAGCTCATGATCAGCCAGCAGCTTCCCCTGCCTTTCAAACATCTCCTCCCTAAAGGCGAGGTCCTTCTCCTGCCAGGCGAGATCCGTCACCCGCTTATCCAGGGAGGCATCTTTTTCCTTGAGGTTCTCCTCGGTCAAGGCAATGCTGTTGGCCCTGTCATCTAGCTCCCGCTGCAGCCTTTGCAGGCTCTCCACAGCCGCAGTCTGTTGGGCCTGCTGCTCCTCCATGATTTTTTTGAAGGCATTCAGCTTAGCCTGGAGCTCCGTGACGACCTCCTCCCTCTGGTCCAGGTGCTCCTCCTTCTTTGCTAGCCTCTTCTCCTTCTGGGCCGCCTCCAGCTCCCGAGCGTACACCTTTTGGAGGTCCTTCTTGTAGTCCTTGCGGTCCTGCTCAAGCTTGGACTGCTCGGAGGCGAACTGGCGGGACGCAGCCTTGGTGCGCTCCTTCAGCTGGGTACGCCAGTCACTGAGGCGCTAGTGCTCGGTCTCGAGCGCCTCCCATTCCTGCCGGATCACCACCTTGGTCTCCTGGAGAGCCTGATGCGCGTGAGACAGCACCCAGGGGAGGGGAACCAGCGCCACTTCTGGCTTGGTGCCGGATCAAAGCCGCCACCCAAGAACCACCTCCGGCTCCTCCGGAGTGGGCGGCGGGACAGAGCTGGACGCGCCCCCCGCGTCACCCCTCGTGGCAGGAACGGGCGCAGCTGGGACCTCCTCTACCGCTGCCGACGGTGTACTCGATGGCATCACCGTCGTTGAGGCTGAGGTAGCCGTCGGCGCAGTTGTAGCGGCCGGGGGCAGACCGCCAGCACCACTGCCAGCAGGCGCCTGCTGCTGAGAGCTGGACCTACCGACAGGCATGGTACACGGTGGAGCAGGAGGCGGGGAAGCCTTGGGAGCAGAGGGGGAGGAAGCCCTGGCAAGCAAAGGATGGGTTAAGACCCATCGGCATGACAACTACACTCGCAAAAACAAGGATGGGGCTACACTTACTTGGGGCCCTGGACCTTCCATCGGCCCTAGAAGTGGCACGTCCGCTGCTATTGCTACTGGTGCCCCTGGGGGAGATCACCCCCAGGTGGCGGGACCGACGGTGGTGGTGGCGGTGGTGGCGGTGGATCCGATGGTGGCGGTGGCGGAGGACTAGCGCGCCTCTGCGCGCCCTGGGCCTAGGAGCCAGTCTCCTTGGCCCCACTAGCTGTCCTCTGACGCTTCTAGGCAGGTCTGAATCAAGGGGCGGGTCCGTAACACGCGACCCGTCGGCGCGACGCAGCCGGCGCCGCCTCTCTTCCTCCGACCCCCAGTGCCACCCAGGGCGGAGGAGCTGCTTGCAGCCCCTTTGCCCTTGTCCAAGGGGCTGGGGGCCACGGGGGGAGCTCTGGAACCCGCACCGGTGGGCTGGGAACCTCCCATTAGTACATCGGGGATCTGGATCCCGCGGTGGGGGTCCCAGCCACCGGTCTGGCGAACCACCACACCGCTCTCATCGAGGGTCGGTAGCCAGGCCAGGATCGCCGTCCTCAATCCTGGGTCATCACACAACGCCGGGACGTCCTGGGGGAGGATCAAAGATTCGGGGACAAAGGACTCACCAGTAAACCCCTTCACCAAGACTTCCAGCTCCTCCCAGGACAAGTCGGTGCTCGGCCCGCGCTGAATCCGGCCGATGTCATTCGGGCCGGTGAACCAGCAACACAGACGCGGCCTCCTCTGCAGCGGCGCGACCCGGCGCTTCAGGAAATTGCCGACCACGTGCATCGAGGTCAGGCCGCCGGTTGCCAAGGTCTTGATCCTGTCCAGTACGGGCTTGAACTCCGGCGTCAGTGTCGGCTTGTCCCTCCATTACTTCTGGTCGAGCCTCGGCCCTTCGCTCGGCAGCGCGAGGCGGTCGTTGGCCTCGGTGCTGGCGATCACCCAGTCAGCGCGCCAGTTTTCCCACCTTGCGCCGCCAAGGGAGGAGATGTAGGCGCCGGCCAAGTCCGGCCTCGTCTGGAAATAGTACGCGCCGAGGTGGTCCTTGGCCTTCCTGGACTTCACCAGCATGAAGAAATGGTGGAAGAGGGAGGTGCAGGGTGCCACCCCCACGAATATCTCGCACAGGTGGGCGAAGATGGCCGCCTGGAGGATGGAGTGGGGCGTGAGGTGCTAAAGCTGAAGGCCGAGCTCCTCCAGCAGCAGCAGGAAGAATGGCGAGATCGGCAGCGTCAACCCGCAGGAGAGATAGGAGACGAAGAGCACGAACTCCCCGGTGACAAGATCACCGAGGGGAGTGGCGCCGGCGTGGATCCTTCCGGCGAACGCCGGCGCACTCCATCCGAGCAGGTTGCGCACCAGGTTGAGTGCCCCCTTAGACTGGAAACGCTCGGGATGAACCAGCGAGGCAATGACGACTGCGACGGCGGAAAGCAGAAGAGCGCGAATGCAAAGGGGCGTAGAGGGCTCGGAGGCGAAAGGGCGCGACAGTAAGAGAGAATGCGAAAGCGTAACTGATGCATGTGGGGAGAATCCCTTTTCAAGGAAGACTCCCCCGCTCGCGTCCCGGGAAATCCCGTCCGACGCGCACCTAGCGCCCAAGCAACCCAGACACTGAAATGGAGGCCTGGGTCCACAAGTCATGCAGCTGGTGTGCCGGTCTCCGTGTGCGGAAAAGGCGAACCGCCGCGCGAGAAGCGAACTGCCGCGCACGATCACGCACCGCCACGGGGCCGCTGCGGAAAGATATTTTATTAACCAAGGCGGCGGCAACGAGGCGCCTCACGCATGGCCCGATGGAGCCGCTAGACGTGGGGGCGTGGGTCAGTCAGCCGCGGGGACAGATGTGGCAATTGATGTGACCGAGGGCAGACTGACAGCGTGTGCGTCATCAGACACGCTGAGTTAATGTGGCGCGCGCTGAGGTGGCGCCCCAGTCACCGGCCATGCCATGCTGACGCGAAGTACGAGTTTTGGCCCCACCTGCAGGCTCGCATCCTCCCCTGAGGTGGGCCCGGGGGCCACTGTCGGTACCCTGTAACTAGGGTACCCCTTACTACTGTGCAAGGACGTAGTGCCCACGCGTCTATCACTTAGTAGCGTGGTAGAAGTGTTGTGTGTGGGACCAAGCCATGGCTCGCCCCAATCTCAGGCGGCTATTCTGGGTCCACAGCAGCACCCGACCTCGCCACGTGAGTGGGTCCGAGGCTGCCATGTGTCCAGAGAAGATGATATACTCTAAGGCATCAACAGTGGTCCGGACCCCCATAGGAGAACGCTGGACCCCGGATATGCAGTTCGGACCCCCAAGGTTGGTCCCGGACCTCCACGTGTGCAAGCCAGACCCCTAGGATAGGATCCAGACCCCCTGTGAGGGGTCCGGGCTGCCCACAATGAGGTCCAAGGTCCCAGGACGGAACATACACAGGCCTTGAACAGGACCTAGGCGGGGGTCCGGTGCCGACACGTGTCCAGGCCCAGTCTGGTGCGGACCTGTCTGCATGAATCTCTGCTCCCCGTCTAGGCGGAGACCCGATGCTGCCATGTGGCTTACTGCGCGTGACTTAAGCCAACAGGCGGAGCCTAACGAAAGGCCTTCGGGTTACGCGGCCCCTGCATTTATTGCGGATAAGGCGCGCCGCCTGACAAGCGATGTGCCGCCTCGGCATTTAATGAGGCCTGCCCACTCTGATGTCAGGCGGCGACCTGTCCATTCCACTGGCAAGCAGTGTGCCGCCTCAGCATTTAATGAGTCCTATCCACTCCGCTGGCAGGTGGCATGCCTGTCCATTCCATTGGCAGGCGGCATGCCCATGCTGCCGCATGCACTCTACTCATCATCACCCGTACGTACCAAGCAAGCTATCGTTGGGTATCGACACTGCATAAGTTGATTGCTGAGGCTGCGGACATTTAGGCGCCATAAGATCTCTCAGGCGTCACCTGCATAAGTTGCTCCATGTATTTCTTCCATTATGTCCCTGGGCCCACATGTCGGGGCTCAGCAACCTTGTATGTGCCTCCCTTGGGCTATAAAAGGGAAGGCACACGATGTTACAAGGCATACTCACTTAGACCCAACTCAGGTTCGTAATATCCTCAGACTTACATAAGCTCAAGTGATCAGACACTCAATACAACACACAATGGAGTAGGGTTTTACGCTCCGGCGGCCTGAACCACTCTAAATCCTCATGTCATCTTGTGTGTTCTTCCACAATCTAGCAACAGGCAAAACGCTTAGACCCCCTCCTCATCTTAGGATTTAGGGCGGGTGCATTCCGTCACCCGGCTGGAGATTTCCTCTCCGACAGCGTGCATTGACTTTATTTAAGTCTTTGTTTGGTTGCCTGTATATTTGAAACGTGAGAGCACCTAGAGGGGGGGTGAATAGGTGATCTCGTAACACTTAAAACTTAGGCCACAAAAACTTGGTTAAGTGTTAGCGCAATAACCGCCAAGTGGCTAGAGAGGAATCTTCAGCAAAACACAATAACCAACAAAGATCAATCATAGAGATGGCACAGTGGTTATCTCGTGGTTCGACCAAGACCAACGCTTGCCTACTCCACGTTGTGGCGTCCCAACGGACGAGGGTTGCAATCAACCCCTCTCAAGCGGTCCAAAGACCCACTTGAATACCACGGTGTTTTGCTTGCTTTACTCAATCCCGTTTGCGAGGAATCTCCACAACTTGGAGCCTCTCGCCCTTACACTTGAAATTCACAAAGAGCACGGAGCAAGGGAGGGATTAGCAACGCACTTAGACACAATACATTAGTCCACAAAACAATGTACTAAGTCTGAGAAACATACCTTTATCCTTGATTTGTACTTTATCCACCATTTTACACTTAGGCACTTATGTTGGACACTAAACCACCAAAATACTTAGAAATGGCCCAAGGGCACATTTCCCTTTCAATCTCCCCCCTTTTTGGTGATTTATGCCAACACAACATAAAGCAAGTAGAACAAGTACAAAATCAATTCAAATAAGAACTCAAATTGTTTTGGTTCAAATTTGACATATATGGATCACTCTTTGCCACCACTTGGTTTGTTTTTGCAAATCAAACTCAAATATCTATCTCTAAGTCAAACACACATGTTAAGACATAAAGAGAGTCATTCCAAGAGAAATTGATTCAAGTTTGTCAAAAACTCCCCTTTTTCACATAATCAATACTTCTCCCCACAAGAAGCCAACTTTTGACAAGAGAGACAATAAAAGAGTTTTGACAAACCAAAAGCTCTATTCTACTATTTTCAAAATCTCTCAAGTGGTAGCTGATCCATTTATCGCTTTGGCCTTTATTTTCTCCCCCTTTGGCATCAAGCACCAAAACGGGATCAATCTTGGCCTTTTAACCCCATTGCCTCACCAAAATCTTCAAATAAGAGTACAAAGGCAATAAGAGTATAAAGATGAACTCGGAAAAGGTACTCTTTTCATCGGAGTGCAGTGGAAGTCTTGCATGGTCCAAGTCCACCTTTCCCTTTCAATCCTCCTTTGAGACTAAAACAAGCAAACTCAAGCATATGGTTAGTCTCAAAGGGTCAAGTTGTAGCATAGCTCCCCCTAAATATGTGCATCACTTGCAGAAAGGACTTGTGAGGTCCAGGGAGTGTTTGTACAACTTGAGCACCACAATAAGCAACAAAATGCAGAATGAACATGATCAAAGGCATAAACACATGTATGCTACAATTCAATCCAAGTTCCGCGAATATAAGATATTGAGCTCACTACGCAGCCTGCAAAAGGTCTTCTCATCTAGAGGCTTGGTAAAGATATCGGCTAGCTGGTTCTCGGTGCTAACATGAAACACTTCGATATCTCCCTTTTGCTGGTGGTCTCTCAAAAAGTGATGCCGGATGTCAATGTGCTTTGTGCGGATGTGCTCAACAGGATTTTCCGCTATTCGGATAGCACTCTCATTGTCACATAGGAGTGGGACTTTGCTCAGATTGTAGCCAAAGTCCCGGAGGGTTTGCCTCATCCAAAGTAGTTGCGCGCAACACTGTCCTGCGGCAACGTACTCGGCCTCAGCGGTGGATAGGGCAACGGAAGTTTGTTTCTTAGAATTCCATGACAGCAGGGACCTTCCTAAGAATTGGCACGTCCCCGATGTACTCTTCCTATCGACCTTACATCCAGCATAGTCGGAATCTGAGTACCCAATCAAGTCAAAGTTAGACCCCTTTGGATACCAGATCCCGAAGCAAGGCGTAGCGACTAAATATCTAAGAATTCGCTTCACAGCCACTAAGTGACACTCCTTAGGATCGGATTGAAATCTAGCACACATGCATACGCTAAGCATAATATCCGGTCTATTAGCACATAAATAAAAGCAAAGAACCTATCATGGACCGGTATGCTTTTTGATCAACGGACTTACCACCTTTGTTGAGGTCGGTGTGTCCGTCAGTTCCCATCAGCGTCTTGGCGGGCTTGGCGTCCTTCATCCCAAACCGCTTTACTCTTCACAAGACTTTTGATTAGTAGAACCAAATATTATGTAATCGACATAAATTTGGCACACAAAAAGATCACCATCGCAAGTCTTAGTAAAAAGAGTTGGATCGGCCTTACCAACCTTGAAAGCATTAGCAATTAAAAAGCCTCTAAGGCATTCATACCATGCTCTTGGGGCTTGCTTAAGTCCATAGAGCGCCTTAGATAGCTTACACACGTGGTCAGGGTACCGTTCATCCTCGAAGCCAGGGGGTTGCTCCACGTACACCTCCTCTTTGATCGGCTCGTTGAGGAAAGCGCTCTTCACATCCATTTGGTACAACCTGAAAGAATGGTGAGCGGCATATGCTAGCAAGATACGAATTGATTCTAGCCTAGCCACAGGAGCAAAAGTCTCCTCAAAGTCCAAACTTGCGACTTGGGCATAACCTTTTGCCACAAGTCGAGCCATGTTCCTCGTCACCACCCCGTGCTCGTCCTGTTTGTTGCGGAACACCCACTTGGTTCCCACAACATTTTGCTTGGGACGAGGCACCAGCGTCCAAACTTCATTGCGCTTGAAGTTGTTGAGTTCCTCCTGCATGGCCAACACCCAGTCCGGATCTAGCAAGGCCTCTTCTACCCTGAAAGGCTCAATAGAAGAGACAAAAGAGTAATGCTCACAAAAATTAACTAATCTTGAACGAGTAGTTACTCCCTAGCTAATATCACCCAATATCTGGTCGACGGGATGATCCCTTTGAATCGTCGCTCGAACTTGGGTTTGAGGTGCCTGAGGTGCTTCTTCCTCTTCAACTTGAACATCCTGTGCTCCCCCTTGATCATGCGCCTCCACTTGAGGTACCTGTTCGTCATCTTGGGTTGGGGGATGCACCATAGTTGAGGAAGACGGTTGATCTTTCTCCAATTGTTCCTGAGGCCGTACATCTCCAATCGTCATGGTGCGTATCGCGGCCGTTGGAACGTCTTCTTCATCAGTTAGCAGCTCATATGAAGTCTTCTTGAGGAGGCGGTGAAGGTAGAACCGGTTGATGGCGTGGCAAGCCGTGTTCACGGCTTCCGACCAAAAGCGCTCGGGGGTCTTGAACTCTCCAAGCATAGTCCTCGCCATATCGATGAGCGTCCTGTTCTTCCTCTCTACCACACCATTTTGCTGAGTTGTGTAGGGAGCGGAGAACTCGTGCTTGATCCCCTCCTCCTCAAGGAACTCCTCTACTTGAAGATTCTTGAATTCGGACCCGTTGTCGCTCCTTATCTTCTTCACCTTGAGCTCAAACTCATTTTGAGCTCTCCTGAGGAAGTGCTTGAGGGTCCCTTGGGTTTCAGACTTGTCCTGCAAAAAGAACACCCAAGTGAACCGGGAAAAGTCATCAACAATAACTAGACCATACTTACTTCCTCCTATACTCAGATAGGCGACGGGTCCGAAGAGGTCCATATGTAGCAGCTCCAGGGGTCTTGATGTTGTCATCACATTTTTGGTGTGATGTGCTCCTCCCACTTGTTTACCTGCTTGACAAGCTGCACAAGGTCTATCTTTTTCGAAATGTACATTGGTTAGACCTATCACGTGTTCTCCCTTTAGAAGCTTGTGGAGGTTCTTCATCCCCACATGTGCTAAGCGGTGATGCCACAACCAGCCCATGCAAGTCTTAGCAATTAAGCATGCATCTAGACCGGCTTCTTCTTTTGCAAAATCAACCAAATAAAGTTTGCCGTCTAGTACACCCTTAAAAGCTAGTGAACCATCACATCTTCTAAAGACAGACACATCTACATTTGTAAATAGACAATTATATCCCATTTTGCATAAATGACTAACAGATAACAAATTATATCCAAGCGACTCGACTAAAAACACATTAGAAATAGAGTGCTCAAATGAAATAGCAATTTTACCTAACCCTTTTACCTTGCCTTGGTTCCCATCACCGAATATAATTGAATCATGGGAATCCTCATTTTTGACGTAGGAGGTGAACATCTTCTTCTCCCCCGTCATATGGTTTGTGCATCCGCTATCGATAATCCAGCTTGAGCCCCCAGATGCATAAACCTGCAAGGCAAATTTAGGCTTGGGTCTTAGGTACCCAACTCTTGTTGGGTCCTACAAGGTTAGTTATAATTTCCTTAAGGACCCAAATGCAAGTTTTATCACCCTTGCATTTTGCCCCTAATTTCCTAGCAACTATCTTCCTATCCTTTCTACAAATAGCAAAGGAAGCATTTGAAGCATGATAAATTGTAGAGGGACCATTCATAACTCTTCTAGGAACATGAACAATATTCTTTCTAGGCACATGATGGATATTTTTCCTAGGCATACCATGCATATTGGAAGTACTGGGAGCAAACATAGCATAAGAATCATAGGCATGTGAATCAAAAACATTATAACTCCTATGAGACTGTCTTCTATCATTGTACATAAAAGCATGGTTCTTTTTAGTACTACTTGCCATAGGGGCATTCCCTTTCTCCTTGGCGGAGATGGGAGCCTTATGGCTTGTTAAGTTCTTGGCTTCCCTCTTGAAGCCAAGCCCATCCTTAATTGAGGGGTGTCTACCAATCGTGTAGGCATCCCTAGCAAATTTTAGTTTATCAAAATCGCTTTTGCTAGCCTTAAGTTGGTCATTAAGACTAGCCATTTCATCATTTAACTTTGCAATAGAAGCTATGTGTCGGCGTTTCGAGACCGGGGGGTCCCTAAGCCGACGAGTGAGTGTGCCGCGTGCCCCAGCCCAGATGGGTCGAGCGCGTGGGCGAGCGCGAAGGGGGAAAAGCGAGGTGGCCGGAGACGAGTCGTGAGAGAGGTGGAAATCCCGCGGCCTTCGTGTTCGACCCGCGCCCAGGTCGGGTGCGCTTGTAGTAGGGGGTTACAAGCGTCCACGCGGGTGAGGGAAGCGAGCGGCCCCGAGAGAGCGCCTGCCCCGTCCTCGTCCCCGCGCGGCCAACCTTCTCTAAGAAGGCCCTGGTCCTTCCTTTTATAGGCGTAAGGAGAGGATCCAGGTGTACAATGGGGGTGTAGCAGAGTGCTACGTGTCTAGCGGGGGAGAGCTAGCGCCCTAAGTACATGCCAATGTGGCAGCCGGAGAGATCTTGGCACCTAGCTGGTGTGGTGTCATGGCTGTCGGAGGAGCAAGGGAGCCTGGCGGAGGGACAGCTGTCGGAGCGGTCGGGTCCTTGCTGACGTCCCCCTGCTTCCGTAAGGGAGCTGAGAGCCGCCGTCGTCACGGGGCTAGCGGGGCGCCATCATTGCCTATCTGGCGGAGCTAGCCAGATGGGACACCGGTCTTGTTCTCTGCGGCCCGAGTCGGCTCGGGGTAGGGTGATGATGGCGCTTCCTGTTGACGTGGCGGGCTTGTGCCCTAGGTCGGGCGACGTGGAGGCTCCTCCGAAGCCGAGGTCGAGTCTGTCTTTCGTGGCCGAGGCCGAGCCCGAGCTCCTGGGTCGGGCGAGGCGGGGGTCGTTCGGCAGAGGCCAGGGCGGAGTCCGACCCCTGGGGTCGGGCAAAGCGGAGTTCGTCGTCTTCTGGGGCCTAGCCCGAGTCCGAGCCCTGGGTCGGGCGGAGCGGAGTTCGCCGTCTTCCGGGGCCTTAGCCCAAGTCTGAGCCCTGGGTCGGGCGGAGCGGAGTTCGCCGTCTTCCGGGGCCTTAGCCCGAGTCCGAGCCCTGGGTCGGGCGGAGCTTCCTATGGCGCCTTTGGCAAGGCCTGACTGCCTGTCAGTCTCACTCTGTCAAGTGGCACTTTGCGTTAAATGCTCCTGGGACTCGGTCGGTCGGTGCGGCGATTTAGCCAGGGTTGCTTCTTAGCGAAGGCAAGGCCTCGGGCGAGCCGGAGATGTGTCTGCCGTTAAAAAGGGGGGCCTCGGGCGAGACGGAAACACCTCGGGGTCGGCTGCCCTTGCCCGAGGCTAGGCTCGGGCGAGGCGTGATTGAGTCGCTCGTATGGACTGATCCCTGACTTAATCGCACCCATCAGGCCTCTGCAGCTTTATGCTGATGGGGGTTACCAGCTGAGAATTAGGCGTCTTGAGGGTACCCCTAATTATGGTCCCCGACACTATGTGTTCACTACAAGCATCAATATCAAAATCTTTACATCTATTGCAAATAACAACATTTTCTACACAAGTTGTTGATTTCCTAGCTATTTCTAACTTAGCATTCAAATCATCATTAATGCTCCTTAAGCTAGAAATTGTCTCATGGCAAGAAGATAATTCACAAGAAAGCATTTCATTTCTTTTAACTTCTAAAGCATGAGATTTTTGTGCTTTTACAAATTTGTCATGTTCTTCATACAACAAATCTTCTTGTTTTTCTAGAAGCCTATTCTTATCATTCAAGGCATCAATTAATTCATTAATTTTATCTACCTTGGTTCTATCTAGGCCTTTAAATAGACATGAATAATCTATTTCATCCTCATCACTAGATTCGTCCTCATTTGAAGAAGCATAAGTAGAGTCTCGAGTACATACCTTCTTCTCCCTTGCCATAAGGCATGTGTGACGCTCGTTGGGGAAGAGGGATGACTTGTTGAAGGCGGTGGCGGCGAGTCCTTCACTGTCGGAGTCGGAGGAGGAGCAATCCGAATCCCACTCCTTGCCAAGATGTGCCTCGCCCTTTGCCATCTTATAGTTTTTCTTCTTCTCCCTCTTGTTCCCTTGATCCTGATCACTATCATTGTCGAGACAGTTAGCAATAAAATGACCAAACTTACCGCATTTGAAGCATGAGCGCTTCCCCTTGGCTTTGGTCTTGCTTGGCTGTCCCTTGCGACTCTTAAGCGTCGTCTTGAATCTCTTGATGATGAGGGCCATCTCTTCATCATTAAGTCCGACCGCCTCAATTTGTGCTACCTTGCTGGGTAACACCTCCTTGCTCCTTGTTGCCTTGAGAGCAACGGGTTGAGACTCATTGATTGGACCGTTTAGAGCGTCGTCCACGTACCTTGCCTCCTTGATCATCATTCGCCCGCTTACGAATTTTCCAAGGACTTCTTCGGGCGACATTTTGGTGTACCTGGGATTCTCACGAATATTATTCACCAAATGAGGATCAAGAACGGTAAAGGACCTTAGCATCAGTCGGACGACGTCGTGGTCAGTCCATCGCGTGCTTCCGTAGCTCCTTATTTTGTTGATAAGGGTCTTGAGCCGATTGTATGTTTGAGTTGGCTCCTCGCCCCTTATCATCGCGAACCGTCCAAGCTCGCCCTCCACCAACTCCATTTTGGTGAGCAAGGTGACGTCGTTCCCCTCATGAGAAATCTTGAGGGTGTCCTAGATCTGCTTAGCGTTATCCAAGCCGCTCACTTTGTGATATTCATCCCTGCACAATGAAGCTAGAAGAACAGTAGTAGCTTGTGCATTCTTATGAATTTGCTTATTAATGAACATGGGACTATCCGAACTATCAAAGTGCATTCCACTCTCTACAATCTCCCATATACTAGGATGGAGAGAGAATAGGTGACTACGCATTTTGTGGCTCCAAAATCCGTAGTCCTCCCCATCAAAGTGTGGAGGCTTGCCGAGTGGAATGGAGAGCAAATGTGAATTTGAACTTTGCGGAATACGAGAGTAGTCAAAAGAAAAGTTCGAATTAACCGGTTTCCTTCTCTCGTAGTCGTTGTGGTCGTCGTCCTTTTGGGAAGAAGTAGACTCATCGCTGTCGTCGTAGTAGACGATCTCCTTGATGCGCCTCGTCTTCTTCTTCTTCCCATCTTTCCGTCTATGGCCCGAGCCCGAGTCGGTAGGCTTGTCATCCTTCGGCTCGTTGACGAAGGATTCCTTCTCTTTGTCGTTGATCACGATTCCCTTCCCCTTAGGATCCATCTCTTCGGGTGGTTAGTCCCTTTGTGAAGAGAACGGCTCTGATACCAATTGAGAGCACCTAGAGGGGGGTGAATAGGTGATCTCGTAACACTTAAAACTTAGGCCACAAAAACTTGGTTAAGTGTTAGCGCAATAACCGCCAAGTGGCTAGAGAGGAATCTTCAGCAAAACACAATAACCAACAAAGATCAATCACAGAGATGGCACGGTGGTTATCCCGTGGTTCGGCCAAGACCAACGCTTGCCTACTCCACGTTGTGGCGTCCCAACGGACGAGGGTTGCAATCAACCCCTCTCAAGCGGTCCAAAGACCCACTTGAATACCACGGTGTTTTGCTTGCTTTACTCAATCCCGTTTGCGAGGAATCTCCACAACTTGGAGCCTCTCGCCCTTACACTTGAAATTCACAAAGAGCACGGAGCAAGGGAGGGATTAGCAACGCACTCAAGACAAGAAATCACAGCAACACCACGCACACAAGTCGCAATGAGAGCTCACAACACAACTCAATGAGTTCACCACTCAACTAGAGCTCTAATTGCTATCGCAAAGAATCAAAGGCGCAGAATTGATGTCTTGATGCTTAGGAATGTTGTAGGAATGTTTGGTGTCCTCCTCCATGCGCCTAGGGGTCCCTTTTATAGCCCTAGGGCAGCTAGGAGCCGTTGAGAGCAATCTAGGAAGGCTGATCTTGCCTTCTGTCGACTGGCGCACCGGATAGTCCGGTGCACACCGGACACTGTCCGGTGCCCGATTTCCTTCCATAAATGACGTAGCCGACCATTGGCAGCCTGAGAGCCGTTGGCGCACCGGACATGTCCAGTGCACACCGGACAGACCGGTGCCCCCTTCTAGCCGTTGGCTCGGCCACGTGTCCCGCGCAGATTGCGCGGCCGACATTTGACCCGGCCGACCGTTGGCTCACCGGACAGTCCGGTGCACACCGGACAGTCCGGTGAATTTTAGCCGTACGTCGACGATGAATTCCCGAGAGCGACGAGTTCGCCTGTGAACGGCCCACCGGACAGTCCGGTGCACCACCGGACAGTCCGGTGAATTATAGCCGTACACCGCCGTCGAAGTCCCGAGAGCAGCCACTTTGCTTGAGCTAGCCTGGCGCACCGGACACTGTCCGGTGCACCACCGGACAGTCCGGTGCTCCCAGACAGAGCATACTTTGGCTGCTCGAGCCAAGGCATTTTCAATTGGATTTTTCCTGTTTCCAGCACTTAGACACAATACATTAGTCCACAAAACAATGTACTAAGTCTGAGAAACATATCTTTATCCTTGATTTGTACTTTATCCACCATTTTACATTTAGGCACTTGTGTTGGACACTAAACCACCAAAATACTTAGAAATGGCCCAAGGGCACATTTCCCTTTCAAAACGTGGGTTGCACGAGTGGATACAAAATAATTTATTTTGAGGTTGTTTGAGTGCATCAAAAACTTCCGTTTCTAGCCGGCCTGGATGGCACGAGCCTGGTCTGTGACGCCCATGCAACCAGGCAGACTATAATTGTTCTGAACCGTACGATTAGTGTGGTCACCATGGTCTTGCAACGCCTAAAAATCTCCATAGAAATTTTCCTGGACCGTACAAATTAGTGGTCAGTACATGGTGTGGCTGAATTTTTCATGACGTGGCTGAATTGCACCGCGTACAAAACTCCATAGACCATGCTAGTCTTTTCTATACGAGAAACTACCAATTATGAATTATTGGTATCGCGTATGACCGGATCATTGGTATCGTAGTAGCGCGCGGAGACCATCAACATCAATTATATTCAAATTGTACGTTGCTACTTAATTGCCGGCCATGGACAAGAAATCGAGCTGCTAGGAACCTGCCTGGGATGGAATGTATTCTAATCTTATCCCTTGATACTAAATCTTATCTCAATAGTAAGAGCTAGCATTATATAAAAGGCGAGCTGGCAAGGAAGGAGAAGACGACCTCTCTGTAAGAATCAATACCTACCCCATGGAGAAGTTCTCTTCTCGTCGCTATTCCCGGCCGGCGATGTCCTTGCTGATCATCGTGGCCATCACTATATCCTGCTCCGTCGTCCACAGTTCGGAGGCTCCAGCCCAAGGTACAGATCGATGGCGCTCTTCTATATATATTGATCACTCTGGCTAGGTTGGCACTGAAATTAAATGGTTGATCGGATGGCGATGATGAAACCTATATTTGCATGCAGAAGCAGCAGTACCTCCTCTGGACGGAGACCATCAGGGCCAAGCGCCGCCGCCACCGGATGCCGGCAAACCTCGACAGCCACAGCCGCCGTGCTGTCTTCGGCACGGCGCTTAACGTCCTAAAATGGACAGGGAGGACGGAGGATACTTAAGATCAACCAGGCCGCGACGACAATAAGTTTTTAAATTTTATTAGGACTAGTTTAGGAACCCTATTTTTTTAATGGATTTTTATTTTATCAAAAAAAATTGGGTTCCCAAACTAGTTCTTAATAATACAAACATAAGAGAATCCGTACACCATTCGTGTCAAATTATAAGTAATATAGGTCGGGGTGCATAACTGAGATAATTTGGTTCATTTATCATTTGTGGTCCTACGAGTTCAACCGTGTGTTTGGTTTTTCAAGGTAACACCACTGCCACTCATATATAATCGTTGTAGTGTCATATGTTGTTTTAACTATAACTAGTCGGTTGCCCGTGCTTTGCGACGGTTTACAACAATACTCACGTAAACTATCCATCAAAAAAAATTCAAGATTTTTTATTGATTGTCTCCGCTCTCTGTATAATATTTTTTTGATTTGGCTAACTGATGTTATTGTTTAGTCCATGCAATATGTCTTGGTACAACATGGCCAATGAAGTGAGTGATTATAAGAGAGTTCATAACGACTGACTGAACGAACAAAGATTATAAAATGACATACAGAGACCAAATAAGAGAAAGTTTGTGAGCTCAAGTTTCTAAAATAAGTCACATGAAGTCAAACTTATAAAAACGATAGACCAAAATATGGAGTGATTGCTAAAGTCAGGCATCAATAAAAACTGGATGCGCTCCATATAAATTATGCTACTTCGTAGCAATTACTAACGTTTAAAACCAACAAATAACCTTTCATTTTACTGTTACTGTGACAAATCATTTTGCGCTATCTAATTCAGCAACCTCAAACACCATGTAGTCCATTGCGCCAATGTAGTCTCAGAAACGACCTAATGCTTGCAAGAGCCAAGAACGCCGTGTCGTGCTTGGGCTGTAGCCTCGGCCCATAATGCCGGTCCGGCCCGACACAATTATATTTTTATTTTACAAAAAACGTATATACATATATACAATTTGTATTCAATATTAAAAATATCTAAGCATGATATTCTACTGGTTAGACAGCTTCACCCACCGCCTGTTTGGTTGTTGGACGGTGCCAGCCTGGTCCGTACGGGAGAAGCCAGACTCCTTGTGCGCAGGCTAGCTTTGTGCATAGGTTTACGTTTGGTTGTTTGCGTTAGTGCATTTTGGACAAATATAGCACATGTTTGGTTGTCTGCATCAGAACGTGTATAAGAGAAAAGTGCACAAATAAATCTTTAAAAATTATATATCATGTGTATCCTAGTTTTGTTCGAAAAATGTCAGGAACACAAATATGAAATCAGTTCGATGATTAAATCTTTTAATTATAATATATATTAGAACAAAACAAACTAAAAATATTTCTCGAAAAACATGCCAATACATGGGCGTGGCTGCACCTCGCCTGTACGCGCGCGTACGCGCCGAGCGACCATCTCTGGCGGGCCTGACTCGCTGTCGTATCTTGCACCCGCTCAGCCTGGTTATGCAGAGAAGTGAAACAAATAAAATGTGTTTTAAGGATTCGTGGATGCAGTTTCTCACCCCGTACAACTAACCAAATAGACGACCAGTGTCTCCCGCCATTCTTCCATCAGGGCAGGGGTTCGAACCCCACCTCCTGCATCGTTTTTTAACATTTTACGCTGATTTAATCAAATGGGCCGACGGGCTAACGGGCTGGCCCAGCACAGTTACCAGGTCAGCATGACGTGCCTGGGCCATAGTTGTGGCCCGCGTGCGTCTGGCCCATGCCGGATCGTCATTTGGCCATCTATAGGCGTGCAATGAATTAATTTAAAATAGCTGTGAGGGGTTATTTGTAAAAAAAAATAACGTGGGATGACCGTTGAAACTAGTGCTTTAAGTATAGTATAGACTAATATAATGATGTGTGCTGCGACGGCACCCAAACATACTTGATACTCATAAAAAATAAGTTTTATATTAAAGTGGACATATAGTCTATATATCATATATTAAACTAATAAAAACAAATATTACACTTTATCTTAGTCATAAAGCCAAGAAAGTATGAGTTGAAAATATGGATGGCCAAATAGGCCGCCGGCACGACACTAGCACTAGCACTACTAGACACTATTAATAATCGTGTCGTGCCGTGTGGACACTAGTGCCTAATCATCGGCTCAGGCACTATACTATAGTGTCTAATCGTATCGTGCCGACACTATACGACACTAACCCATAATGGTGTCCATGCCAATCATGCATTATTTTACTTTAAGAGCTCAAAAATATATAAGATCTTTAAGATTATATATAGTTTTAAAACTTAAACATTTAAACCATTATATATTGAATTTATTATGTTTAAAATCATAACAAATCACATGCACACGTCACAATCTCATCTATATACCATCGGTTGGTCTAAATCGTGCCTAATCATGCCATGCTCGTGTCAGCCCATCATATCGGGGTGGCGGCCCAAGCATGAAACTAGACTCGTGTCGTACCGGCACTGGAATTATATGATTCGTGCATGTGCCGTGCCGAAGCACTACAGGTCGTGCCATGCTTAGTGACGCCCTATTTAGCATGTCTCGCTTGGCCATCTATAGTTGAAAAGGATCCTTACCCTTTTTATCAATTGCTCGTCCTCCTTCAGCTAGCAAGGTTGTCACACCCGGTTTGGAAGGTAAACCGAATGCGAACCATGTACGTGCCAGGATCAGAAATTCACATACATAGCGATTACATAAATGACTCATCATAACACAATGCTTCGAATAACAATAAAGAGTAAGTAATAATATTAAAAACAAGAGTCATTTAAATAATATAAATCAAAGTACATAGAATCGAAACGTAGCCAACATAAACAACCCACCACAGGCAGCTGACTGGGGGAGGTCGCTAGCCTAATCCTCAAACTCGTCGAAGTCCTGGAACTCCTAGAGATCCGCCTCGACACCTTCTTTACCTGACATAGATTGCACCAAAGACAACCTTGTGTTTTGTGAAAGCAAGGGTGAGTACACATCAACGTACTCAGCAAATGTCCCGTTTGGCTGAGGTGGACTAGCTTTATGTAGGGTTAAGGTCAAGCAGTTGCTTTTAGTTGATCAGGTAATTATTACTAGTAGAGAGCCAAGTTTTAACATTAACCCAAGTTGTTAACCTAAAAGTACTCTTTCCAAACGAAAAGAATACCAGAAACCGTAACCATAATCATAATCAAACCCATCATCCTCATTATCACCTGTAAACAAAGTATCTCTGATCAATGTGTCTCTAATCAATGGAGCTCCCTTGGCCACTCATAACCGCGAGCACGGCTGATATATCAGTTTCATAACACTCTACAGAGGTTGCGCACTTTACCCACAAGTCGTGATTCCCTCTCTAGCCCGGGCTTGCAAGACCCTTGTTCACTCTCGAGGTGAATGGCCAGGGATTCACTACGAAGCCTTTACAAAGATTCCCTGAGGCTGTAGCCACCCATTAGGTTTCCTAAATGTACCGCACTCCTCCCTAAGGGGCAATCCACCCTCGGTAGAGCGAGCCGCATACACCGAGCCCCAATGACGGCACGACGGCGAAGCAAACTACACCTCAGGTCCTCTAATTAATTAGCTAAGGGCGTCCCATACTGAAAGGGAAATGTGCCCTTGGGCCATTTCTAAGTATTTTGGTGATTTAGTGTCCAACACAAGTGCCTAAGTTTAAAATGGTGGACAAAGTACAAATCAAGGATAAAGGTATGTTTCTCAGACTTAGTACATTGTTTTATGGACTAATGTATTGTGTCTAAGTGCTGGAAACAGAAAAAATCGAGTTGGAGAAGAGATGGCTAAGTTCAGCCAAAGTCTGCTCAGTCTGGGTGCACCGGACAGTGTCCGGTGCGCCAGGCTAGCTCGAGCGAAGTGGCCGCTCTCGGGAATTCACCGGCGACGTACAGCTATAATTCACCGGACTGTCCGGTGTGCACCGGACTGTCCGGTGAGCCAACAGTCGGCAGGGCCAACGGTCGGCCACGCGATCTGCGCGGGACACGTGGCCGGGCCAATGGCTAGAAGGAGGCACCGGACTGTCCGATGTGCACCGGACATGTCCAGTGCGCCAACGGCTCTCTGGCTGCCAACGGTCGACTGCGCCATTTTTGGAAGGAAATCGGGCACCGGACAGTGTCCGGTGTGCACCGGACTGTCCGGTGCGCCAGTCGACAGAAGGCAAGATCAGCCTTCCTAGATTGCTCTCAACGGCTCCTAGCTGCCTTGGGGCTATAAAAGGGACCCCTAGGCGCATGGAGGAGTACACCAAGCATTCCTACAACATTTCTAAGCACCAAGACCTCGATTCCGCGCTTTTGTTTCATTGTGATAGCATATAGAGCTCTAGTTGAGTGGTGAACTCATTGAGTTGTGTTGTGAGCTCTCGTTGCAACTTGTGTGCGTGGTGTTGCTGTGATTTCTTATCTTGAGTGCGTTGCTAATCCCTCCCTTGCTCCGTGCTTCTTTGTGAACTTTAAGTGTAAGAGCGAGAGGCTCCAAGTTGTGGAGATTCCTCGCAAACGGGATTGAGAAAAGCAAGCAAAAAACCGTGGTATTCAAGTGAGTCTTTGGACCGCTTGAGAGGGGTTGATTGCAACCCTCGTCCGTTGGGACACCACAACGTGGAGTAGGCAAGCGTTGGTCTTGGCCGAACCACGGGATAACCACCGTGCCATCTCTGTGATTGTTTTCTTGTGGTTATTGTGTTTTGACTCCTCTCTAGCCACTTGGCATTTACTGTGCTAACGCTTAACCAAGTTTTTGTGGCTTAAGTTTTCAAGGTTTAAAGGATCACCTATTCACCCCCCCCCCCGTCTAGGTGCTCTCAATTGGTATCAGAGCCGTTCTCTTCACAAAGGGACTAACCGCCCGAAGAGATGGATCCTAAGGGGAAGGGTATCGTGATCAACGATAAAGAGAAGGAATCTTTCGTCAACGAGCCGAAGGATGACAAGCCTACCGACTCGGGCTCGGGCCATAGACGGAAAGATGGGAAGAAGAAGAAGACGAGGCGCATCAAGGAGATCGTCTACTACGACGACAGTGATGAGTCTACTTCTTCCCAAAAGGACGACGACCACAACGACTACGAGAGAAGGAAACCGGTCAATTCGAACTTTTCTTTCGATTACTCTCGTATTCCTCAAAGTACAAATGCTCATTTATTATCTATTCCACTTGGTAAACCTCCTCATTTTGATGGAGAGGACTACGGATTTTGGAGTCACAAAATGCGTAGTCACTTGTTCTCTCTCCATCCTAGTATATGGGAGATTGTAGAGAGTGGAATGCACTTTGATAGTACGGATAGTCCCATGTTCATTAATGAGCAAATTCATAAGAATGCACAAGCTACTACTGTTCTTCTAGCTTCATTGTGCAGGGATGAATACCACAAAGTGAGCGGCTTGGATAACACCAAGCAGATCTGGGACACCCTCAAGATTTCTCATGAGGGGAACGATGTCACCTTGCTCACCAAGATGGAGTTGGTGGAGGGAGAGCTTGGACGATTCGCGATGATAAGGGGCGAGGAGCCGACACAAACATACAACCGGCTCAAGACCCTTATCAACAAAATAAGGAGCTACGGAAGCACGCGATGGACGGACCACGACGTCGTCCAACTGATGCTAAGGTCCTTTACCGTTCTTGATCCTCATTTGGTGAATAATATTCGTGAGAATCCCAGGTACACCAAAATGTCGCCCGAAGAAGTCCTTGGAAAATTCGTAAGCGGGCGAATGATGATCAAGGAGGCGAGATACGTGGACGACGCTCTAAACGGTCCAATCAATGAGCCTCAACCCGTTGCTCTCAAGGCAACAAGGAGCAAGGAGGCGTTACCTAGCAAGGTAGCACAAATTGAGGCGGCTGGACTTAATGATGAAGAGATGGCCCTCATCATCAAAAGATTCAAGACGGCGCTAAAGAGTCGCAAGGGGCAGCCAAGCAAGACCTAGACAAAGGGGAAGCGCTCATGCTTCAAATGTGGTAAGCTTGGACATTTTATTGCTAACTGTCCCGACAATGATAGTGATCAGGATCAAGGGAACAAGAGGGAGAAGAAGAAGAACTATAAGAAGGCAAAGGGCGAGGCACATCTTGGCAAGGAGTGGGATTCGGATTGCTCCTCGTACGACTCCGACAATGAAGGACTCGCTGCCACCGCCTTCAACAAGTCATCCCTCTTCCCCAACGAGCGTCACACATGCCTTATGGCAAGGGAGAAGAAGGTATGTACTCGAAACTCTACTTATGCTTCTTCAAGTGAGGACGAATCTAGTGATGAGGATGAAATAGATTATTCATGTTTATTTAAGGGCCTAGATAGAACCAAGGTAGATAAAATTAATGAATTGATTGATGCCTTGAATGATAAGAATAGGCTTTTAGAAAAACAAGAGGACTTGTTGTATGAAGAACATGACAAATTTGTAGAAGCACAAAAGTCTCATGCCTTAGAAGTTAAGAGAAATGAAATGTTTTCTTGTGAATTATCTTCTTGCCATGAGACAATTTCTAGCTTAAGGAGCATTAATGATGATTTGAATGCTAAGTTAGAAATAGCTAGTAAATCAACACTTGTGTAGAAAATGTTGTTAATTGCAATAGATGTAAAGATTTTGATATTGATGCTTGTAGTGAACACATAGCTTCTATTGCAAAGTTAAACGATGAAATGGCTAGTCTTAATGCCCAACTTAAGGCTAGCAAAAGTGATTTTGATAAACTAAAATTTGCTAGGGATGCCTACACGGTTGGTAGACACCCCTCAATTAAGGATGGGCTTGGCTTCAAGAGGGAAGCCAAGAACTTAACGAGCCATAAGGCTCCCATCTCCGCCAAGGAGAAAGGGAAGGCCCCTATGGCAAGTAGTACTAAAAAGAACCATGCTTTTATGTACAATGATAGAAGACAGTCTCATAGGAGTTGTAATGCTTTTGATTCACATGCCTATGATTCTTATGCTATGTTTGCTCCCAGTTCTTCCTATATGCATGGTAGAGATATGCCTAGGAAAAATATTCATCATGTGCCTAGAAAGAATATTGTTCATGTTCCTAGGAAAGATATGAATGGTCCCTCTACAATTTATCATGCTTTAAATGCTTCCTTTGCTATTTGTAGAAAGGATAGGAAGATAGTTGCTAGGAAATTAGGGGCAAAATGCAAGGATGATAAAACTTGCATTTGGGTCCCTAAGACAATTGTGACTAACCTTGTAGGACCCAACAAGAGTTGGGTACCTAAGACCCAAGCCTAAATTTGCCTTGCAGGTTTATGCATCCGGGGGTTCAAGCTGGATTATCGACAGCGGATGCACGAACCATATGACGGGGGAAAAGAAGATGTTCACCTCCTACGTCAAGAATAAGGATTCCCAAGATTCAATCATATTCGGTTATGGGAACCAAGGCAAGGTGAAAGGTTTAGGCAAGATTGCAATATCAAATGAGCACTCTATCTCTAATGTGTTTTTAGTTGAGTCTCTTGGATATAATTTACTATCTGTTAGTCAATTATGTAATATGGGATATAACTGTCTATTTACAAATGTAGATGTGTCTGTCTTTAGAAGATGTGATGGTTCACTAGCTTTTAAGGGTGTACTAGATGACAAACTTTATTTAGTTGATTTTGCAAAAGAGGAGGTTGGTCTAGATGCATGCTTAATTGCTAAGACTAGCATGGGCTGGTTGTGGCATCGCCGCTTAGCACATGTGGGGATGAAGAACCTTCACAAGCTTCTAAAGGGAGAACACGTGATAGGTTTGACTAACGTGCAATTCGAAAAAGATAGACCTTGTGCAGCTTGTCAAGGAGGTAAACAAGTGGGAGGAGCACATCACAGCAAGAATGTGATGACCACTTCAAGACCTCTCGAGCTGCTGCATATGGACCTCTTCGGACCTGTCGCCTATCTGAGCATAGGAGGAAGTAAGTATGGTCTAGTTATTGTTGATGACTTTTCCCGCTTCACTTGGGTGTTCTTTTTGCAGGATAAGTCTGAAACCCAAGGGACCCTCAAGCGCTTCCTAAGGAGAGCTCAAAATGAGTTTGAGCTCAAGGTGAAGAAGATAAGAAGCGACAACGGGTCCGAATTCAAGAATCTTCAAGTGGAGGAGTTCCTTGAGGAGGAGGGGATCAAGCACGAGTTCTCCGCTCCCTACACACCTCAGCAAAATGGTGTGGTAGAGAGGAAGAACAGGATGCTCATTGATATGGCGAGGACTATGCTTGGAGAGTTCAAGACCCCCGAGCGTTTTTGGTCGGAAGCCGTGAACACGGCTTGCCACGCCATCAACAGGGTCTACCTTCACCGCCTCCTCAAAAAGACTTCATATGAGCTGCTGACTGGTAACAAACCCAATGTGTCTTATTTTCGTGTATTTGGGAGCAAGTGTTATATTCTTGTGAAGAAAGGTAGAACCTCTAAATTTGCTCCCAAAGCTGTAGAAGGGTTTTTATTAGGTTATGATTCAAATACAAAGGCGTATAGGGTCTTCAACAAATCATCGGGTTTGGTTGAAGTCTCTAGCGACGTTGTATTTGATGAGACTAATGGCTCTCCAAGAGAGCAAGTTGTTGATCTTGATGATGTAGATGAAGAAGACGTTCCAACGGTCGCGATACGCACCATGGCGATTGGAGATGTGCGGCCTCAGGAACAATTCGAGCAAGATCAACCGTCTTCCTCAACTATGGTGCATCCCCCAACCCAAGATGACGAACAGGTACCTCAAGTGGAGGCGCATGATCAAGGGGGAGCACAGGACGTTCAAGTTGAAGAGGAAGAAGCACCTCAGGCACCTCCAACCCAAGTTCGAGCGACAATCCAAAGGGATCATCCCGTCGACCAAATATTGGGTGATATTAGCAAGGGAGTAACTACTCGTTCAAGATTAGTTAATTTTTGTGAGCATTACTCTTTTGTCTCTTCTATTGAGCCTTTCAGGGTAGAAGAGGCCTTGCTAGATCCGGACTGGGTGTTGGCCATGCAGGAGGAACTCAACAACTTCAAGCGCAATGAAGTTTGGACGCTGGTGCCTCGTCCCAAGCAAAATGTTGTGGGAACCAAGTGGGTGTTCCGCAACAAACAGGACGAGCACGAGGTGGTGACAAGGAACAAGGCTCGACTTGTGGCAAAAGGTTATGCCCAAGTCGCAGGTTTGGACTTTGAGGAGACGTTCGCTCCTGTGGCTAGGCTAGAATCAATTCGTATTTTGCTAGCATATGCCGCTCACCACTTTTTCAGGTTGTACCAAATGGATGTGAAGAGCGCTTTCCTCAACGGGCCGATCAAAGAGGAGGTGTACGTGGAGCAACGCCCTGGCTTCGAGGATGAACGGTACCCCGACCACGTGTGTAAGCTCTCTAAGGCGCTCTATGGACTTAAGCAAGCCCTAAGAGCATGGTATGAATGCCTTAGAGACTTTTTAATTGCTAATGCTTTCAAGGTTGGGAAAGCCGATCCAACTCTTTTCACTAAGACTTGCGATGGTGATCTTTTTGTATGCCAAATTTATGTCGATGACATAATATTTGGTTCTACTAACCAAAAGTCTTGTGAAGAGTTTAGCAGGGTTATGACGAAGAAATTCGAGATGTCGATGATGGGCGAGTTGAACTACTTCCTTGGGTTCCAAGTGAAGCAACTCAAGGACGGCACTTTCATCTCCCAAACGAAGTATACGCAAGACTTGCTAAAGCGGTTTGGGATGAAGGACGCTAAGCCGGCAAAGACTCTGATGGGAACCGACGGACACACCGACCTCAACAAAGGTGGTAAGTCCGTTGATCAAAAAGCATACCGGTCCATGATATTATGCTTAGCGTGTGCATGTGTGCTAGATTTCAATCCGATCCTAAGGAGTGTCACTTAGTGGCTGTGAAGCGAATTCTTCGATATTTAGTCGCTACGCCTTGCTTCGGGATCTGGTATCCAAAGGGGTCTAACTTTGACTTGATTGGGTACTCAGATTCCGACTATGCTGGATGTAAGGTCGATAGGAAGGGTACATCGGGGACGTGCCAATTCTTAGGAAGGTCCCTGGTGTCGTGGAACTCTAAGAAACAAACTTCCGTTGCCCTATCCACCACTGAGGCCGAGTACGTTGCCGCAGGACAGTGTTGTGCGCAACTACTTTGGATGAGGCAAACCCTCCGGGACTTTGGCTACAATCTGAGCAAAGTCCCACTCCTATGTGACAATGAGAGTGCTATCCGAATAGCGGAGAATCCTGTTGAGCACAGCCGCACAAAGCACATTGACATCTGGCATCACTTTTTGAGAGACCACCAGCAAAAGGGGGATATCGAAGTGTTTCATGTTAGCACCGAGAACCAGCTAGCCGATATCTTCACTAAGCCTTTAGATGAAAAGACCTTTTGCAGGCTGCGTAGTGAGCTAAATGTCCTAGATTCGCGGAACTTGGATTGATTTATAGCATACATGTGTTTATGCCTTTGATCATGTTCCTTATGCATTTTGTTGCTTACTATGGTGCTCAAGTTGTACAATCAATCCTCGGAACTCACAAGTCCTTGTGCAAGTGATGCACATATTTAGGGGGAGTTGTGGTACAACTTGACCCTTTGAGACTAACCATTTGCTTGAGTTTACTTGATTTAGTCTCAAAGGAGGTTTGAAAGGGAAAAGGTGGACTTGGACCATGAAAAGACTTCCACTGCACTCCGATGAGAGGGTAACTTATTCCAAGTTCATCTCATGTACTCTCACTGCCTTTGTATTCTTATTGAAGATTTTGGTGAGGCAATGGGGTTCTAGGGCCAAGATTGATCCCGTTTTGGTGCTTGATGCCAAAGGGGGAGAAAATAAAGGCCAAAGCAATAAATGGATCAACTGCCACTTGAGAGATTTTGAAAATAGTAGAATAGAGCTTTTGGTTTGTCAAAACTCTTTTGTTGTCTCTCTTGTCAAAAGTTGGCTTCTTGTGGGGAGAAGTGTTGATTATGGGGAAAAGGGGAGTTTTTGAAATCTTGAATCAATTTCTCTTGAAATGACTCTCTTTATGTCTTAACATGTGTGTTTGACTTAGAGATAGAAATTTGAGTTTGATTTGCAAAAACAAACCAAGTGGTGGCATAGAGTGATCCATATATGTCAAAATTGAATCAAAACAATTTTGAGTTCTTATTTGAATTGATTTTGTACTTGTTCTATTTGCTTTATGTTGTGTTGGCATAAATCACCAAAAAGGGGGAGATTGAAAGGGAAATGTGCCCTTGGGCCATTTCTAAGTATTTTGGTGATTTAGTGTCCAACACAAGTGCCTAAGTGTAAAATGGTGGACAAAGTACAAATCAAGGATAAAGGTATGTTTCTCAGACTTAGTACATTGTTTTATGGACTAATGTATTGTGTCTAAGTGCTGGAAACAGAAAAAAATCGAGTTGGAGAAGAGATGGCTAAGTTCAGCCAAAGTCTGCTCAGTCTGGGTTCACCGGACTGTCTGGTGGTGCACCGGACAGTGTCCGGTGCGCCAGGCTGGCTCGAGCGAAGTGGCCGCTCTCGGGAATTCACCGGCGACGTACGGCTATAATTCACCGGACTGTCTGGTGTGCACCGGACTGTCCGGTGAGCCAACGGTCGGCAGGGCCAACGGTCGGCCGCGCGATCTGCGCGGGACACGTGGCCGGGCCAACGGCTAGAAGGAGGCACCAGACTGTCCGGTGTGCACCGGACATGTCTGGTGCGCCAACGGCTCTCTGGCTGCCAATGGTCGACTGCGCCATTTTTGGAAGGAAATCGGGCACCGGACAGTGTCCGGTGTGCACCGGACTGTCCGGTGCGCCAGTCGACAGAAGGCAAGATCAGCCTTCCTAGATTGCTCTCAACGGCTCCTAGCTGCCTTGGGGCTATAAAAGGGACCCCTAGGCGCATGGAGGAGTACACCAAGCATTCCTACAACATTTCTAAGCACCAAGACCTCGATTCCGCGCTTTTGTTTCATTGTGATAGCATATAGAGCTCTAGTTGAGTGGTGAACTCATTGAGTTGTGTTGTGAGCTCTCGTTGCAACTTGTGTGCGTGGTGTTGCTGTGATTTCTTGTCTTGAGTGCGTTGCTAATCCCTCCCTTGCTCCGTGCTTCTTTGTGAACTTTAAGTGTAAGGGCGAGAGGCTCCAAGTTGTGGAGATTCCTCGCAAATGGGATTGAGAAAAGCAAGCAAAACACCGTGGTATTCAAGTGGGTCTTTGGACCGCTTGAGAGGGGTTGATTGCAACCCTCGTCCGTTGGGACGCCACAACGTGGAGTAGGCAAGCGTTGGTCTTGGCCGAACCACGGGATAACCACCGTGCCATCTCTGTGATTGTTTTCTTGTGGTTATTGTGTTTTGACTCCTCTCTAGCCACTTGGCATTTACTGTGCTAACGCTTAACCAAGTTTTTGTGGCTTAAGTTTTCAAGGTTTACAGGATCACCTATTCACCCCCCCCCCCTCTAGGTGCTCTCACATACCACCCTCATGGTTGCACTATTTTTCCGGGCGGTCATCCAATGAACAGGTCCTTACGGAGAGGCACTCGAGAAACCGCTCGAGCCCCCTAAAGTATCACCAGTCCAACATCATAATCATAATGACAACATCGTATCATAAGTGTTCACATCATGTTCATTGATTAATGTAAAGCAATAGCATGAATCTAACCATAGTAACCCGAAAGGTAATCAAGGACAAGGTAAATACAAAGCTAGTCAATCCTTAGGTTGATCATGGTATGCGGGTTGATGAATTATAAAGTAAATAGGACATAATAGGTTAAAGGACACTTGCCTTCACCAAACAGATGCTCAGGGTCTTCAACTTTGTAGAACTCGAAGAACTGGATCATTTGGTCGCCGAAGCTTGACCGTCGATTCCTCGAAACTCGGAAACAGATCGCAATCTATTCACGACGCGCAGCGAATACAAACAGGAAGAAACAAACAAACATATATATATGCATAAGAACATTACACCATACAAGATAAAATGTTATAAAAACATGCAGCATAAAATAGAGCTCGATTCTACGGTCGTGCGAGGGAAAGAAACGTGACGGTCAAGCTACAGTCGAGAAGTTATCGCGTTTACATTAAACAAATATTAACTATAACATTTAATTCAACACTATCAAATATAAATAATCTCTACCATTTAGTTTCGATTAATCTGCTATACTAACAGATATCAGTTAAATAAGTAATTTAATTAACATGAGACATTCTATGCGAGGTGGACTTACGATACACGAAACAACACGACAGCGTGTAGAACAACGCGCGGACACACACGACATAACATGCTGTCGACACACGAAACAACGCATGCAAACAGCGCGAATGACGCATGAACCAACACGCGACCACGAGCACATCACGCACGAACAACACGCAGACAGCACCTACGGCACACGAGAATTACTAATAATCATCGTGTTTATACTAAATAAATACTAATTCACAAAACAGTTGAGGTGGCATTAATCGTGTTAATCGGTATTTTCAAAGCGCCAATTAAAACTATAGGTTAGGGTTTACTAGACTCCTATTTTAATAATTATCAATTAACTAAATAGTTAACGAAAGTACGTGTCGCGACAAAATAATGCTACTAACACGCGGGGTAGACGAACGGGTTTAGGGAATAGACGGGCATTGTCTACGGGTAGACGAACGTCGTCTAGGGGTAGACGGATGTCGTCAGGACCCCGACGACATGCTGCGCGTACGCGAAACAACACGCACAACAGCGCGCGACACGCGAATACTACTGAATTATGATCAAACGCGTAAAACTATATTTCTAATTTAATTTTAATTAGCGTAAATAGTTTACGGGAGGTTTTTCAGAGAAATATCTCATTTAGTTTTAATCCAAATCGTAACTCGAACAGAAAACACATTATAAACTCGACATCTATAAGTTGTTACGTAGAATCCGTGGCGACTAAATAATTATTTTAGAACGACCATGATATGCAGAAGCACTAATCGACATCCTGCCAAACATAAACAAAAATACTTTGAATTAGCACAATTACATTAACAGATATTTTCAAAGCGTAATGACTAAGATTACAAATTTGTTTTCGATTGAATAGTTATTTTATTAGTCGATAATTGAACAAGAATTACTTAATTAACACGAGCAGTTAACACGAAACAATTAATAACGTGCACGACAACGTGTGAGGCAGCGTGTGCTACACGCGTAAACGACGCGCGATGACACGCGCGACCACACACACGAATGGCGACGACACGCGCCAACATGGCTGATAGGGCATGGGCTAGACGTGCAGCACCAACACGCACGCACGGTGAGGGTGGCATGGCGGTGGCTGCGCGACGAGCCGATGGGGCGAGGGGCTTCGTGAACGTGCGCGCGCAGGGTAGATGAGAGAGGGGGTAGACAGCTAGGGGTAGATGAGCTTCACCTCGACGGGCTCACCTCAGACAACGGTGAACGGCGGGGCGCAGACGCACGATGTTTAGGCATGGATGCAGAACATGACGAACTGCTGGCGAAGACTTCGGCGTGATGAACGACAGCGACGACGTTGCTGTTGCGCACGCGGCTGGCCAGCCGACGGATGACGCACACGGGAGCTCGGCCACTGGCTGGCTGATCGGCAGCAGCGTGCCGTGACGCTGGGCTGAGGCGTGGTACAGTACTGGCGCGACGAAGCACCGGCGTGAGCTCGATGCAGATGGGTCGCGCGATGGGGTGGGGCTCGACCGTGGGCTTCTACAGGGGGAAAGGCCGCAAGGGTGTGGCATGGGCCGAGGGGGAAGCGCGCGCTGGGCCGCGAGGGCGCTTGCTGGGCTGGGTGGGGGCGCGACCTGGGAAGGGGGAGGGCTGAAGGCTTCCTCTTTTGTCCATTTTCCTTGTTTCTTTTGCTATTGGGTATTTAGGTTTTGGTCTATAAACTTCGAAATTCAAATGATCTTCAAGAATTTTGAATGAGTGCCAAGACACAACAAATGAACATACCAAAGAAACTGCTATTCCGACATGCTATGCAACAAACAAGGACCCTCTCAGGGTTTTTATTTTACTAGGCTGATAGTTATATAAAATAAAATAATTCTCCACTATTTATGAAATGAAAAGAAAATCAAGGAAGAGAGAGGGTAACACCTGGATTTGGTGGATATTAGAAAAGAAAATTTATACCCCTAAATTCAGGGTGTTACAAATCTAACCCCCTTAACAAAATCTCGTCCTCGAGATTCAAGAAGAGGCTAACAAGAAAATTAGATTGGTTCATTAGTCTTTCGTAGCTTCTTCCAACCCAGCTTTGACTCCGCCGGCTGGACTTGTGGATTGGTTGTTTTGACCTTCAGATGCTTGAGACCGATTGATGCATTTCTTGAGGATCTCCTGGACCTGTGGGTTAGGACCCACACACGCTTTCGCTGCGCCACTCTGATCTTGTTGGTTGATGTTGATAGCATTGTCTTTATTGGGGTTAGCGGCTAACCCCCTTAACAGGAGCATTGATATGCACTTGGTGAAGATGTTGCCGACTCTGATCTTGACTGATTTGGAGGAGTTGGAGATTGCCAAATGGACAGGTGCAAGAGGAAAGGGTATAGATAGAAAAGGTAAGCATAGATGGATTAATGAGAGAAAGGGAGAGCACTCAACTACCTAACTCTATGGCACTCAGCTAGTAAATTGATGTCATTGCAGACCAAGGGCCACAACACATCAACACTCAGCACAAAGAATCAAATCAGTCATGACACAAGGACAAACAACACAAGCATACAACAACACACATCTCGTTGCTACACATTAATGTTAACTAGATGGTGGTCTTTCCTTACCAAGGGGAAACTACTATAAGGCCATCGAAAGGCAAGGGGAGTAATAAGACATGCAGTATAGGGGCATGAGCATAATAAAGGATGGAGCTAAAGCAAGGATGGTAACCGACATGGAGAGAATGCAACCAAGGTCAGGATAGGTAAAACACCATTCTCAAATCGAGATGGGAAAGATGATAATTCAAAAGGTAGGCATAAGATAAGCATCATGGAAAGATCTAGATATTAGGAAGGTGAGGGTGATATCGAGCAAAAGCTAAGACTTGCAACGCGACAGAGGAAAAGGGAACAGACAAGAGCAAGATGGGTAAGACATCACTCTTGGAATGAAATGGGAGAGACGACTCTAAAATGTAGGCACAGGATAAGCATCAAGGTAAAGATCGAGGGATGACAAGGGTTAAAGTGATAACAGACAAACACACAAGAAAGGATGTATTTTGGACAAAACTGGCAAGGTGTCAAAGAAGGGGGAGTAGTCAATGATGAAATAGATGAGGCATTATCCTCGAACAGAGATGGAAAAGAGGAGGCTTCAAAGGATAGGTTCAAGGTAGGCAGGAAGCCAAGGGCATAAGTATCACAAGGGTTTTAAAGGTGATAACAGATAGGGATATAGGAGAGAAGGTAAATAAGCATAAGAACAACAGATATAAGTACCATAAAGGATGGAGTTAAGATAGGACCTGCAAATGGAAAAGAAAAGGGTACGTCCAAGGACCAGATAGGTAAATTGCCACTTTCCAATTGAGGTGAACGAGAGGAGATTTTTAAAAAGCAAGCATCAAGGTAAGTATCAAGGCAAGATCGATGGATGACAAGGTGATGGTGATAGCAAATAAAAACACAACAAAGGATGGAATTAAGACAAAACTTGTAAGGCGACAAGGAGGGAAAAGAAATTAAGGGAGAGATAGGTAACTCACAGCTCACAAACTAGGTTGAAAGAAAGGGAAGGCTTTTAAAGGATAAGTTCAAGGTAAGCATTTAGGTAGAAGGCCTCAATATCACAAGGGTCAAAGGCGATAATAGACAAGGGCATAAGGGAAAAGACGAAGGCACAAAAGAGCCAGTGGTATAAGTACAACAAAGAATGGAGGTATGTCAAGGCTTACACGTGGTAAAGAAGAGAATATTATCAAGGATAAGATAAGTAAAACACCGTTCTCATATTGGGATAGGAGATTGGAGATTTCAGATAACGGGCATAGGGTAATCACCAAGGTAAGATCGAGAGATGGGATAGGTGGAGGCAATAACAAACAAAAGCACCACAAAGGACGAAGTTACAAACTCGCAAGCCAAAGAAGAGGATACGACCAAGGTAAAGATAGGTAAAGTACAATGCTTAGATTGAGATGGAAAAGAGGAGATTTTAAAGGGCCAGTATAAGATAAACATCAAGGTAAGATATAGAGGTGATAAGGGTAAAGGTGATAATGATGAAAAACATAACCATGGACAGAGTCAAGGCAAGACTGACGAAGTGGAGAAAACAATCAAGGGTAAGATATGTAAGGTTCCAACAAAATGGTCGAAGTAATAGAAATTATTACTGAGGGAAGTTATAAGGAAACGATGAGATCAGCAAGGATGTGCGAAATAGAATGGTAACTCATGGATCATTAGGAAATAAGGGTGGTCAAAAGCATGTTAACCAAAATGTCTTAAACAAACAATGGGATATAAAGGCAAGCACATATAAAAATAAGAGTATGCAAGATTCCAATGGTACGAGCATACCAAGACGAAGAGAGTACAAATTGCCAAAAGATAGCGACTTAACAATAGAATAGGAAAGGGTCTCAAAGACAGGAAGGTCATGGACATATAAACTGAAATGTTTAAGCAGGCAGTAGAAACTTAGAGGCAAGTATTTGAAACGAGAGTATTAAAGGGATACAAGCATGTCGATACCAAAGGACTAGAGTTCGCCAGATGGTAGCAATTTAATGACGAAAGAGGAAAGAATCCCAAAATGACAAGAAGGTTATGGTCAGGGGGCATCTACAAAGATGTCGCAAGCACAAGAGTGAGATCAGATCTAATAGATTGAGAGATGTATAGACCATACTAGAATAAAATACTTTTGGCAAGGTGATATATATAGGAGAACAACATAGAATTAGTCAAGATGACTAATATTTTGAAGCGGCAACAAGGATGAGGTGAAGTAATAATCAATAAGTCCTTAAAACGGCCAGTGCTACTCTAGGATAGCGGTCCTACAGTCAGCAAGGCTTTGATACCACTTATGTCACACCCGGTTTGGAAGGTAAACCGAATGCGAACCATGTATGTGCCAGGATCAGAAATTCATGTACACAGTGATTACATAAATGACTCATCATAGCACAATGCTTCGAATAACAATAAAGAGTAAGTAATAATATTAAAGACAAGAGTCATTTACATAATATAAATCAAAGTACACAGAATCAAAACGTAGCCAACATAAACAACCCACCACAGGCAGCTGACTAGGGGAGGTCGCTAGCCTAATCCTCAAACTCGTCGAAGTCCTGGAACTCCTGGAGATCCGCCTCCACACCTTCTTCTTTACCTGAGCATAGATTGCACCAAAGGGAACCTGGTGTTTTGGAAAGCAAGGGTGAGTACACATCAACGTACTCAGCAAATGTCCCATTTGACTGAGGTGGACTAGCTTTATGTGGGGTTAAGGTCAAGCAGTTGCTTTTAGTTGATCAAGTAATTGTTACTAGTAGAGAGTCAGGTTTTAACATTAACTCAAGTTGTTAACCCAAAAGTACTCTTTCTAAGCGAAAAGAATACCAGAAACCGTAACCATAATCATAATCAAAACCATCATCCTCATTATGACCTGTAAATAAAGTATCTCTGATCAATGTGTCTCTAATCAATGGAGCTCCCTTGGCTGCTCATAACCGCGAGCACGGCTGATATATCAGTTTCATAACACTCTACAGAGGTTGCGCACTTTACCCATAAGCCGTGATTCCCTCTCTAGCCTGGGCTTGCAAGACCCTTGTTCACTCCCGAGGTGAATGGCCAGGGATTCACTATGAAGCCTTTACAAAGATTTCCTAAGGCTGTAGCCGCCCATTAGGTTTCCTAAATGTACCACACTCCTCCCCAAGGGGCAATCCACCCTCGGCAGAGCGAGCCGCATACACCGAGCCCCATTGATGGCATGACGGCGAAGCAAACTACACCTCAGTTCCTCTAATTAATTAGCTAAGGGCGTCCCATACCACCCTCATGGTTGCACTGTTTTCTCGGGCGGTCATCCAACGAATAGGTCCTTATGGAAAGGCACTCGAGAAACCGCTCGAGCCCCCTAAAGTATCACCAGTCCAACATCATAATCATAATGACAACATCGTATCATAAGTGTTCACATCATGTTCATTGATTAAAGTAAAGCAATAGCATGAATCTAACCATAGTAACCCGAAAGGTAATCAAGGACAAGGTAAATACAAAGCTAGTTAATCCTTAGGTTGATCATGGTACGCGGTTGATGAATTATAAAGTAAATGGGACATAATAGGTCAGAGGATACTTACCTTCACCAAATAGATGCTCAGGGTCTTCAACTTTGTAGAACTCGAAGACCTGGATCATTTGGTCGTCGAAGCTTGACCGTCGATTCCTCGAAGCTCGGAAACAGATCGCAATCTATTCGCAACGTGTAGCGAATACAAACAGGAACTAACAAACAAACATATATATATATGCAAAAGAACATTACACCATACAAGATAAAATGTTATAAAAACATGCAGCATAAAATAGAGCTCGAGTCTACGGTCATGCGAGGGAAAGAAACGCGACGGTCAAGCTACAGTCGAGAAGTTATCGCGTTTACGTTAAACAAATATTAACTATAACATTTAATTCAACATTATCAAATATAAATAATCTCTACCACTTAGTTTTGATTAATCTGCTATACTAACAGCTATCAGTTAAATAAGTAATTTAACTAACACGAGAGGTTCTACTCGAGGCGGACTTACGATACACGAAACAACACGGCAACGTGTAGAACGACACGCGGACACGCACGACATAACACGCTGACGACACACGAATCAACACGCGACCACGAGCACATCACGCACGAACAGCACGCAGACAGCACCTACGGCATGTGAGAATTACTAATAATCATCGCATTTATACTAAATAAATACTAATTCACAAAACAGTTGAGGTGGCATTAATCGTGTTAATCGGTATTTTCAAAGCGCCAATTAAAACTATAGGTTAAGGTTAACTAGACTCCTATTTTAATAATTATCAATTAACTAAATAGTTAACGAAAGTCCGTGTCGCGACAAAATAATGCTACTAACATGCAGGGTAGACGAACGGGTTCAGGGAATAGACGGGCGTTGTCTACGAGTAGACGAACGTCGTCTAGGGGTAGATGGATGTCGTCGGGACCCCGACGACATGCTGCGCGTACGCGAAACAACGCGCACAACAGCGTGGGACACGCGAATACTACTGAATAATGATCAAATGCGTAAAACTATATTTCTAAGTTAATTTTAATTAGTGTAATAGTTTACGGGAGTTTTTTCAGAGAAATATCTCGTTTAGTTTTAATCCAAATCGTAACTCGAACAAAAAACAAATTATCAACTCGACATCTATAAGTTGTTACGTAGAATCCTTGGCGACTAAATAATTATTTTAGAACGACCATGATATGCAGAAGCACTAATCGACATCCTGTCAAACATAAACTAAAATACTTTGAATTAGCACAATTACATTAACAGATATTTTCAAAGCGTAATGACTAAGATTACAAATTTGTTTTTGATTGACCAGTTATTTTATTAGTCGATAATTGAACAAGAATTACTTAATTAACACAAGCAGTTAACACGAAACAATTAATAACGTGCATCAACGCGTGAGACAGCGTGTGCCACACACGTAAACGACGCGCGATGACACGCGCGACCACACACGAATGGCGACAACACGCACCAACATGGTAGATAGGGCACAGGCTAGACGTGCAGCACCAACACGCACGCACGGTGAGGGAGGCATGGCGGTGGCTGCGAGACGAGCCGATGGGGCGAGGGGCTTCACGAACGTGCGTGCGCAGGGTAGATGAGAGAGGGGGTAGACAGCTAGGGGTAGATGAGCTTCACCTCGATGGGCTCACCTCAGACAACAGCGAACGGCGAGGCGCAGATGCATGACGTTTAGGCATGGACGCAGAACATGATGAACTGCTAGCGAAGACTTCAGCGCGATGAACGACGACGACGATGCTCGACGGCGGCAACGCTGCTGTTGCGCACGCGGCTGGTCGGCCGACGGACGACGCGCGCAGGGGAGCTCGGCCACTGGCTGGCTGATCGGCAGCAGCGTGCCGCTACGCTGGGCCGAGGCGGGGTGTAGTACTCGCGTGACGAAGCACCGGCACGAGCTCGACGCAGATGGGTGGCGCGGCGGGGTGAGGCTCGGTCGCGGGCTCCTATAGGGGGAAAGGCCGCAGGGGCACGACATGGGCTAGGGGTGGGGGGGGGGGGAAGCGCGCGCGCTGGGCCGCTGGGGCGATTGTTGGGCTGGGTGGGGGCGGCCTGGGAAGGGGGGGGAAGGCTTCCTCTTTTGTCCATTTTCCTTATTTCTTTTGCTATTGGGTATTTAGGTTTTGGTCTATAAACTTCGAAATTCAAATGAGCTTCGAGAATTTTGCATGAGTGCCAAGACACAACAAATGAACATACCAAAGAAACTGCTATTCCGACATGCTATGCAACAAACAAGGACCCTCTCAGGTTTTTTATTTTACTAGGCTGACAGTTATATAAAACAAAATAATTGTCCACTATTTAGGAAAAGAAAAGAAAATCAAGGAAGAGAGAGGGTAACATTTGAATTTGGTAGATATTAGAAAAGAAATTTTATACCCCCAAATTCAGGGTGTTACAAAGGTAGTATTATGTGGGAGCTCTGCGTGTGGCTTCCTGTCATGTTGGGCTTGGGTACGTATGAGTGTAAATGGTATGAATATTATTCGTCCGTATTCAAATTGGATCCGCCTAAAAGGGCTAAAATTCGATCTGTATTCAAGTCCAGATACTTAGTATCTGATCCATATCGATCTTTATTTGTATTTGTATTCTCAAAGATTGGTATTTAAGATGTCGATATCTATTTAAATCTTATTCTAGACAACTTAATACCAGAATCCATCAGAACCCGAAAAAATAATACGAAAATAAATATGAAACGAGTAATATCCGTGTGTATCGGATGCAATTACACCCCTAGGCTTGGATGGTTTCTCATGGCCCATTTATTGTGTAACAACCTATTGGGCCATTGTTAAGCGAGAAGTGGCGGTAGTGGAATAGACCTACACGCTTCATGCTTGACGTACGACACACGAAACTGGTGCTTTAAAGGATTAGAGATAATGTATAGTATAAGCACTTAATCCAAAGAACATATCTGATGCAACTGTTGTATTTATGGGCTAGGCCCAAATTGTGAAATTCAATTAAATTCTAGAAAAATCTCAAAAGCCTATGTATGGGTATGACTAGGGAATGGTGGAACAAATAGTTCCATATTGCTAGTCCAAGTGGAGTGGAACTAGTTTAAATATGTAGGCTACACTCACTTACCAAGTCATAGATGAGGGGAGAGAGTGTGGAGAACCACACATGCACGCGCTCGCTCGCCTTGCCTAGGTTGGGCGAAGGGCGCGGGCGCACGTCATGTACGTGAATGGTCCACCAAAATCCGGCCGCTCGCATTGCGAGGGCGCAATTTCCTTTTGCCGTTTTATTTTTTGGTTGCTTGGTTGTTAAGTCTAGAGCCCTATCCGATCATGATAAGGATCTGAGCCATTATCGGAGCATGAGTCTATCGATTTGTGGATAACGTGTAGATCAGATCGCGGGTCCTTATTAGTTTGTGAACACAGCCAAATAAGGCGCCTTGTATACAACGCCAAACCCATCCTAACAAAACTGAGCCAACATCGTAATTCTCTTCATTCCGACCGTCGACGTGCATCTACGATCGGGAGAGCAGGTCTCTGGAACCCATCGCCTTCGAGATCCTGCACCGGGAGAGGGCGAACAAGGTTTTTGCGAAGCGTCCTCACGTGACCGCTCGCGATCTTGTCGTCGACCCAGCTGCTTCGACGTCATCGACCTTGCTACTCGACATCGTCGACCATGTTGCTTCCACCAACTTTGTCTACCAGTATGTCTGATCAGCTCACGTCATCTGATTTGACCTCATACTTTAGTTTATCTGTTATGGTAGAGGTGTGCTGCATTTATGTAATTATGCTGTTAGGTAACCTGTTAGGTTACTTGTTGTGGAACAGACACCTAGACTATTTATTGTAGGTCATGATTTATATTCAGAATTTGATCTGAAAATGTCTAATTTCTTAAAAGCAATTGTACGTATTGAAAATTGTAACACCCAAAATCCTGATTTTGGGATTAGTAGAAGAAATCAAAATAAAGTGCCCTTGATGAATAATTATATTTGGGATTCACCCTTTCTAAAATAAATGGCAACGATAATTGAATTCTATCTTAATAAAGATCAGACACTGGAAGATGTTTTCTATAAAAACAAATGGATATGAACTTTAATATACTTGTAATGTAACAACACATTCAAGATAATGTTTTCTAAAAATGAATAATATGTGTGTTTTGCATAATTACAATATTTGGATAAATGAGTAAAGTAATTAAAATAAATATATATCTTGCATCATTCTGGGTTTTATTTATTGCACATTTTTTAAAGCTAAAATTCAAAACAAGAATCAAATTTGAATTTAGAAATAAGATAGGAAAAACTAAGAAAAAAAGAGAAAAGACTCACCAGTACTTACCCAGGCCGAATCTTCCCTGCCTTGGCCCACTCCCCCTTACCCCGTGGCCCATCGCGTGTGGCCCGACTCTCGCATCCTCTACTTCATCTCGCTGCATTGGCCATTGGCCGGTTGGCCCAATACCGTGGGCACCTAACCAGTAAACCGTGTAGTGGGCTCATGGTTTAGCCTTCACCCTTACACACTGACGTGTGGGATCACCTTAGGTGGGTTCGTCTTCCTAGCTGGCGCGCTCCATGTAGTGCTCCAACGGATCAGCTGTGCCGTCGCCGGGTATCTCGAACCGATCCGACCAGCAACGCGCGGATTACTCCTAATTGGATACCGCATCTCACGCCTATATATGTGACCGCCCACGCTCAACTCCTTCAATCGGCAAACCCTACAAATCGCCATTAGCGGTCAGTGTTGGGAGAGATAGAGAGAGACGCCCTTCGTCGATGTCGGGTCCCTGCGCTGTCTGATACTCCGGTAAGACCTTCCCTAGAGTTCTCCTTTGTCCTCTCAACATGTAGCATCCGTAGGTTCGAGTTTGAGCATCTGAGTGCGAGATAGGGGTCCGGCCATGTGCGCCGCCGTGTGGGCGCTGTGCCGTCGTGCCTGGTGAGGAAGATGGTGCCCGTGCCATTGATTTGGTAATAAGCGGCTTGGATCAATTAAGGAGTACCAGTTCAGTTTGGTTGCACGATGAGCGTAGATCAGGGGATGATGGGCTCTAGGAGCGTTTTTGGCTCGGAACTGTTGGATACATTAATCGAGTAAGGAGCGACGTACATTAGATCGTAGGTTTCCCCTGCGCGCATTGAATCACAACCGCTGGATCTAGGTCTTGTTTAAAAAAGCAGCTTATCTGAGAAGCTAGTTAAAAGCAGCTTCTGCTTGTTAGCTGCTTTTAGCGTAGTCTGAGAAGCAGCTGAACTGATAAGCTGCTGCAGAAGCTACCTGTTTGGCAGGACTTCTGCTTAAATTTGTGAAGAATCTGAAAATAAGCTGTGCCAAACAGGACCCTAATCTAAGTAGTCAGAAACGACCAATATCTTTGACCATGACAATTTCCTAAAAGAACCCTCGATTCTGTTTTAATCTACCCGCAGTTCATCCCTATATATAAATCATTACATAATGGTCCAAAAATTTATAAAAATAACCCTGCGCTCTTATAAAATAGTAGCCAAAGTCCACATGTCAAAATAAAATTAATGAAATGAATATAAAGAATGATTTTTAGTATAAAAATAAATATTGTGAACTTAGAAAATCCATAATTTTTCCGTTAGAGCTCCGATTTGGTCCGTTCCAATTGCGTTAGCTCCGTAATAAAATTTCTTACTCAGTAACAACATTATATTTATCATATCATACATTTTTATAGTTATATATTTATTTATCCAATGTTTAGTAGATTAAATCTTGCTAATCAAAGTTAATTTATCTATGATTATAATCTAACTGAAATATAATCTATAATCAAGTCATAACTTGGATTAAAGTTCAATTAGTTATTTATTCAATATCTTTTCTCATATGATTTACATTAATTAACATAGAATATAGTTTCTATTATTTAATCATGAAAATCTTCTGAAAACCATATCTTTTTAACCGTAACTCTAATTTTAGTGATTCTCGAACCTACGATCTTGTAGTGGCGCGTAGAATATTCCTACGTCGTTCGTTCTCATATTTGGTGTAATGTTATTTTTATGTACTCCTTGTCTATTTGTATGTATTGCTACGACTAGTAGTGAGGTTACGTGAAACCGAAGACCAACTTGGTGAAGTACCTGTAATCTCAAGTCATAGGCACGTTGTGCCCTTGATCACTCTTATTTACCCAATAATGTTCCTGTTAATCATTATGATCTGCATAGGTTAATTTTGATGGGACCCAATAGGTTTTCCTAGTTTTGTTTACCCCACTCCTTGCAGACAAATGAACTATTGGGTAGACTTGCTATTGCTCTATGTGATTTTGGGTGTTAAGATTCACATTATTCATGATCATGCTATTTATTATCAATGATTTATTACTGTACATGATAAGATCATTATGATAATTGGAACATGGAGAACCACCCGGGAAAACAGTGCTACCACAAGGGTGGTATGGGATTCCGCCCTTGGCTGACTAATTTGGAAAGCTATTGGAGGACTACCTTACTTGAAAAGGGAAAGGGCAGTATGGGAGTTGTCGGTATAATGAGCTTCTCGGGATGATTATGATGCGATGGCTTTTCAGATAAGGGATTCCAATATCGCTCTTCTCAGATACAGTAACGGGTTTTCTAAAGCTAGTGGAACTTTGTAAAGGCCTTGTAGTGCTACCCTGCCTCGTCTCCTCGGTACAGATGAATGGGAAGTCGTGACCCCTTGGCAAATAGGTAACATGACTTGTGGGTAAAGATGCACAACCTCCGAAGAGTGTAAAACTAATATATCAGTTGTGCTCATGGACATGAGCGGCTCGGACACTCACATGAGTAATTTATGGAACTAAACTTAATTTGTCATATGCATTTCATTGTGGGATTTATTATTAATTGTGATCTCTTATTTATTTGGGTTGGTATCTACTTATACTTAGTAACTGCTAATAAAACTTGACTAACTTTAAAAGCAATGCTCAGCTTTAACCATCTTCTTTGGTAAGCCTTACACTACACATGCGCCCCACCATAAGTGAGCTCATGCACATTATTCCCCACAACTTGTTGAGCGATGAACGTATGTGAGTTCACCCTTGATGTACTCACATCCTCCCAGGTCAAGAATAGGTACCACAGGATAAGGACCATGAAGGATGTCACAATGAGATTCGTGTGGGGTCTAGGCCGTTGTCTCCCAGTCAACTATGGTTGCTGGATCGTTGTCTTCGTATGATATATTTATCTAGCGATTTTGTACAAAAATCATATTATATAGTAAAGATGTGACATTCATTTCTATACCATGAGTCATCGTATGTGTGAGACTTGATCCTAGCACACATTTGAGAACCACCCGGGTTTGACCCTTAAATCTGGGTGTGACAGAAGTGGTATCAGAGGAATGTTGACTGTAGGACGTAACCTAGATAAAACTGGACAAACCCTTATATATTTTCCTTTGCTACTCTGATTCTTTCTAAACTTACCTTAATGTTTTCTTATCTATTGCTGCTTTACTCTGATTACTCCTACCTTTTCTCTTCTAAAGACAAAAGTGGATTTCATACTTTGAAATCCTGTACCTAAAGTGACCCTTAGGAATAGGAGACCTAATTTAGGAACAAAAACAAAACTATTTTTATAGGTATTTATGCACTTGAACGCTTGTTCTTATGATTGAGAGCACCTAGAGGGGGGGTGGATACGTGATCCTGTAAAATCAAACACTAAATAGCCACAAAACTTAGTTATATAAGTGTTAGTGCGACTAAGTAGTTTTGAGGTGAGTTCTTGTGAACGAAAACCAATCACAGAGAAAGTAGCACAAGAGACACGTGATTTTATCCCGTGGTTCGGCCAAGTAACAATTGCCTACTTCCACGTTGTAGCGTCCCAATGGACGAGGGTTGCACTCAACCCCTTTCAAGTGATCCGATGATCAATTTGAATACCACAGTCTTTTCCTTTAGTGTATTTTCCCGTTTGCGAGGAATCTCCACAACATGGAGTCTCTCGCCCTTACAGTAGAGATCACAAAGAAGGCACAGAGTAAGGTTGGGAGAAGCAACACACGCAAGACTCAAATACGCAGCACAACCACGCACACAAGTGAAGACTTGAGCTCAAATGACAACTCAGGGAGTGCACAACTCGAATGGAGCCCAAATCACTAACACAATGAAGCGAATGCGCGGGAGCGGAGTCTGGATGCTTTAGAATACTTAGAGAATGCTTGGTGGTATGCTCCATGCGCCTAGGGGTCCCTTTTATAGCCCCAAGGCAACTAGGAGCCGTTGGAGATCAACATGGAAGGCTATCCTTCCAAATCGGGCATAGTCGACCGTTGCTCCCGCGGGTCAGATGGCGCAGCAGACACTGTCCGGTGCACACCGGACAGTCCGGTGCACCCAGCCGACCGTTGGAGCAGTCACGTGCCGCACGTTGATCGCGTGGTCGACTGTTGGCGATGGCGACCGTTGGCTCACCGGACAGTCCGGTGCACCACCGGACAGTCCGGTGAATTATAGCCACGTCGCCCCGTTGCTTTTCCCGAGAGCGACGAGTTCGCCGTGGATGACTCACCGGACAGTCCGGTGCGCCACCGGACAGTCTGGTGAATTATAGCCGTACGCATGTGTCGCTTCCCGAGACCGGCTACTTCACCGAAGGCTTGCCTAGGGCACCGGACACTGTCCGGTGCAACACCGGACAATCTGGTGTGCCAGGCCGAGCTAGAGTTGGCTGTACACAACCAACTCTTTTCCAATTCATTTCTTCTTTCCTCGGCACTGTTTCTAGCACTTAGATAACCATGTTAATACTCAAAAACAATTCACTATGTCTAGAAACATACCTTGTCTTTGATTTGCACCTTTGCTTGTTTAGCACATAAGAGTTCAAAACATTTGTGTTGGACACTTAATCACCAAAACAATTATAGAAATGGCCCAAGGGCACATTTCTCTTTCAATCTCCCTCTTTTTGGTGATTTAAGCCAACACATCAAAAAGTAACAAAAGGAGTGCAACATCAATGCAATTGAAGACCAAATTATTTTTGCTTATGATTTGGCATATTTGGATCACTCTTTGCCACCACTTGGTTTGTTTTTGCAAATCAAATTCTTTTTCCTATCTCTAAGTCAAACACACTTGTTTGGGCAAATCGAGAGATATTCCAAGAGAAAAATTGATCAAGTGCCAAAAAACTCCCCCTTTTTCTCATAATCAAAATTCTCCCCCATAAGAGACCAAATTTTGCAATAGGAGCATTTTGGACAAATCAAAAATTCTAACTCTAACTCTATTATTTTCAAAATTCACAAGTGGTTGGCTGATCCATTTGCTTTGGCCTTAATTTCTCCCCCTTTGGCATTAAGCACCAAAACGGGATCATTTTTGGCCCTCTAACCCCATTGCCTCACCAAAAATGCCAATTAAGAGCAAAAAGGCAATGAGATTGCAAGTATGAACTTGGAAGTAAGTACACTAATACCGGAGTGCAGTGGAAGTCTTTTCATCGTCCAAGTTCACTTTTCCCTTTCAATGCACCTTTGAGACTACATCAAGTGGACTCAAACAAACAGGTTAGTCTCAAAGGGTCAAGTTGTAGCACATCTTCCCCTTAATATGTGCATCATTCGCATATGGACTTGTGAGGTCCAGGGATCACTTGTACAACTTGAGCACCATAAATAACAATAATTGATTGAAATGCATAAAGTAACATGATCAAAGGCATAGAACACATGTATGCTATCTATCAATCCAATATACGCGAATCCAAGACATTTAGCTCACTTCGCAACCTGCAAAACCTTTTCTCATCTAAAGGCTTAGTGAAGATATCGGCTAGCTGGTTCTCGGTGCTAATATGGTACACCTCGATATCTCCCTTTTGCTGGTGGTCTCTCAGGAAGTGATGCCGGATGCATAATCGGAGTCTGAGTATCCAATCAAGTCAAAGGTAGACCCCTTTAGATACCAGATCTTGAAGCAAGGCGTTGAAACTAAATACCTAAGAATTCGCTTAACGGCCACAAGGTGGCATTCCTTGGGGTCGGATTGATATCTAGCACACATGCATACACTAAGCATAATGTCCAGTCTACTAGCACATAAATAAAGCAATGAACCTATCATGGACCATGAAAGGGAATTAGGCTTAGACCTAGTTCCTAAATAATTTCGGTGGTTGAATTGCCCAACACAAATATTGGACTAACTAGTTTACTCTAGTGCATAAGTTATACAGGTGCAAAAGGTTCACACTCAGCCAATAAAAAGATCAAATGTTGGATTCAACAAAGGAGCAGCAAGACAACCGAGGGCTTCTCTGGCCGGAGGCACCGGACTGTCCGGTGTGCACCGGACTGTCCGGTGCGGCCAGAGGACTTCGACTTCAAACTCTTCACCCTCGGGATTTCTCGGAAGCCGGCGCGCTATAATTCACCGGACTGTCCGGTGTGCACCGGACATGTCCGGTGCTCCAAGGAAACGCGGCCTCCGGAACTCGCCAGCCTCGGGTTTGCTCGGCAGCCGCTCCGCTAAAATTCACCGGACTGTCCGGTGTGCACCGGACTGTCCGGTGTACCAGCGGAGCAACGGCTCCCTGCGGCGCCAACGGCTCCCTGCGGTGCATTAAATGCGCGCGCAGCGCGCGCAGTCGTCAGGCACGCCCATACCGGTGCACCGGACATCAAACAGTACATGTCCGGTGTGCACCGGACACCCAGGAGGGCCCACAAGTCAGAAGCTCCAACGGTCAGAATCCAACGGCAACTGTGACGTGGCAGGGGCACCGGACTGTCCGGTGTGCACCGGACTGTCCGGTGCGCCATCGAACAGAGGACTCCAGCCAATGGTCACTTGTGGTGGTTGGGGCTATAAATACCCCAACCACCCCACATTCATTGCCATCCAAGTTTTCCAATTCTCAACCACTTACAAGAGCTAGGCATTCATTTCTAGACACAAACAAAATAGATCAAATCCTCTCCAATTCCACTCAAGCCCTTAGTGACTAGCGAGAGAGATTTGCCGTGTTCTTTTGAGCTCTTGCGCTTGGATCGCTTTCTTTCTTTCTCACTTGTTCTTGTGATCATCACTCAATTGTAACCAAGGCAAGAGGCACCAATTGTGTGGTGACCCTTGCGGGGAAGTTTTGTTCCCGGTTGATTGAGAAGAAGAGAAAGCTCACTCGATCCGTGGGATCGTTTGAGAGAGGGAAGGGTTGAAAGAGACCCGGCCTTTGTGGCCTCCTCAACGGGGAGTAGGTTTGCGAGAACCGAACCTCGGTAAAACAAATCCTTGTGTCACACTCTTATTTGCTTGCGATTTGTTTTGCACCCTCTCTCGCGGACTCGTCTTGTTATTACTAACGCTAACCCGGCTTGTAGTTGTGATTATTTTTGTAAATTTCAGTTTCGCCCTATTCACCCCCCCTCTAGGCGACTATCAATTGGTATCAGAACCCGGTGCTTCATTAGAGCCTAACCGCTCGAAGTGATGTCGGGAGATCACACCAAGAGGGAGATGGAGACCGGCGATAACAAGCCCACTACAAGCCAAGGGAGCACCTCATCTTCATCGGAAGAGTCCCGCACCAAGAGAAGGGAGAAGAAGAAGAGATCCTCCAAGCGGAAGGAGAAAAGATCTTCCTCTTCTCACCACAAGGAGAAGAAGGAAAAATCTTCTTCTCACAAGCCGCATCGGAGTGGGGACAAGCACAAAAGGATGAGGAAGGTGGTCTTCTACGAGACCGACACTTCATCGACCTCCACCTCCGGCTCCGACGCGGCGTCCGTCACTTCTAAACGCCAAGAGCGTAAGAAGTATAGTAAGATCCCCCTACGCTACCCTCGCATTCCTAAACATACACCTTTACTTTCCGTCCCTTTAGGCAAACCACCAACTTTTAATGGTGAAGATTATGCTATGTGGAGTAATTTGATGCGATTTCATCTAACCTCTCTCCACAAAAGATTATGGGATGTTGTTGAGTATGGTGTACAGGTACCATCCGTAGGGGATGAAGACTACGACACGGACGAAGTGGCCCAAATCGAGCACTTCAACTCCCAAGCCACAACCATTCTCCTTGCCTCACTAAGCAGGGAGGAATACAACAAAGTACAAGGGTTGAAGAACGCCAAGGAGATTTGGGACCTACTCAAGACGGCGCACGAGGGTGATGAACTCACCAAGATCACCAAGCGGGAAACGATCGAGGGGGAGCTCGGTCGCTTCCGTCTTCGCCAAGGGGAGGAGCCACAAGACATGTACAACCGGCTCAAGACCTTGGTGAACCAAGTGCGCAACCTCGGGAGCGCAAAATGGGATGACCACGAAGTGGTTAAGGTTATTCTAAGAGCCCTTATTTTCCTTAACCCCACACAAGTTCAATTAATTCGTGGCAATCCTAGATATACACAAATGACCCCCGAGGAAGTTATCGGGAATTTTGTTAGTTTTGAATGCATGATTAAGGGCTCCAAGAAGATCAACGAGCTTGACGAGCCTTCCACATCCGAGGCGCAACCCGTGGCCTTCAAGGCAACGGAGGAGAAGAAGGAGGAGTCTACACCAAGTAGACAACCAATTGACGCCTCCAAGCTCGACAACGAGGAGATGGCCCTAATCATCAAGAGTTTTCGGCAAATCCTCAAGCAACGGAAGGGGAAGGATTACAAATCCCGTTCCAAGAAGGTTTGCTACAAATGTGGTAAGCCCGGTCACTTTATTGCTAAATGTCCATTATCAAGTGATAGTGACAGGGACAACGACAAGAAGGGCAAGAGGAAGAAGTACTACAAGAAGAAGGGCGGCGATGCCCATGTTTGTCGGGAGTGGGACTCCGACGAAAGCTCAAGCGACTCCTCCGACGACGAGGACGCCGCCAACATCGCCGTCACCAAGGGCCTCCTCTTCCCCAACGTCGGCCACAAGTGCCTCATGGCCAAGGACGGCAAAAAGAAGGTAAAATCAAAGTCCTCCACTAAATATGAAACATCTAGTGATGAGGATAATGATAAAAATGAAGAGGATAATTTGCGTATTCTTTTTGCCAACCTTAACATGGAACAAAAAGAAAAATTAAATGAATTGATTAGTGCCATCCATGAAAAGGATGATCTCTTGGACTCCCAAGAGGACTTCCTAATCAAGGAAAACAAAAAACATGTTAAGGTTAAAAATGCTTATGCTCTAGAAAGAGAAAAATGTGAAAAATTGTCTAGTGAGCTAAGTATTTGCCATGAGACTTTAGACAACCTTAGAAAAGAAAATGCAAATTTGTTAGCTAAGGTTGATTCTCATGTTTGCATTGATCCTAGAAATGATGATGTTGATTTGCTTGCTAGGATTGAAAAATTGAATGCTTCCATCGCTAGCCTTAGAAATGAGAATGAGAAATTAATTGCTAAGGCTAAGGATTTTGATGTTTGCAATGCTACTATTTCCGACCTTAGAGCTAAAAATGATTTGTTGCATGCTAAGGTTGTTGAACTAAAATCTTGCAAACCCTCTACATCTAATGTTGAGCATATTTCCATTTGTACTAGATGTAGAGATATTAATGTTGATGCTATCCATGATCACCTAGCTTTAATTAAGAAACAAAATGATCATATAGCACAACTTAATGCTAAGATTAGAGAGCATGACTTAGAAAATGAAAAATTTAAACTTGCTAGAAGCATGCTCTATAATGGGAGACGCCCGGGCATTAAGGACGGCATTGGCTTTCAAAGGGGAGACAATGTCAAAATTAATGCCCCTCCTAAGAACTTGTCTAACTTTGTTAAGGGCAAGGCTCCCATGCCTCAGGATAACGAGGGTTACATTCTGTACCCTGCCGGGTATCCTGAGAGTAAGATTAAGAAAATTCATTCTAGGAAGTCTCACTCTGGCCCTAATTATGCTTTTATGTATAAGGGTGAGACATCTAGATCTAGGCAACCAACCCATGCCAAGTTGCCTAGAAAGAAAACTATTAATGCATCAAATGATCATGCCATTTCATTTAAAACTTTTGATGCATCTTATGTGTTGACTAGCAAATCTGGCAAAGTAGTTGCCAAAATTGTTGGGGGCAAACACAAGGGCTCCAAGACTTGTGTTTGGGTACCCAAAGTTCTTGTATCTAATGCCAAAGGACCCAAAACCGTTTGGGTACCTAAAACAAAGAACTAAACTTGTTTTGTAGGTTTATGCATCCGGGGGCACAAGTTGGATACTCGACAGCGGGTGCACAAATCACATGACCGGGGAGAAAAGGATGTTCTCCTCATATGAGAAAAACCAAGATCCCCAACGAGCTATCACATTCGGGGATGGAAATCAAGGTTTGGTCAAAGGTTTGGGTAAAATTGCTATATCTCCTGACCATACTATTTCCAATGTTTTTCTTGTAGATTCCTTAGATTACAATTTGCTTTCCGTATCCCAATTATGTCAAATGGGCTACAACTGTCTTTTTACTGATACAGGTGTTACTGTCTTTAGAAGGAGTGATGATTCAACAGCATTTAAGGGTGTGTTAGAGGGTCAGCTATACTTAGTAGATTTTGAAAGAGCTGAACTCGACACATGCTTAATTGCTAAGACTAACTTGGGTTGGCTATGGCACCGTCGACTAGCCCATGTTGGAATGAAGAATCTTCACAAACTTCTAAAGGGAGAACACATTTTGGGACTAACCGATGTTCATTTTGAGAAAGACAGGATTTGTAGCGCTTGCCAAGCCGGGAAGCAAGTTGGTGTCCATCATCCACACAAAAACATCATGACTACCGACAGGCCACTGGAGCTCCTTCACATGGATTTGTTCGGCCCGATCGCTTACATAAGCATCGGCGGTAGTAAGTATTGCCTTGTAATTGTGGATGACTATTCTCGCTTCACTTGGGTATTCTTTTTGCAGGAAAAATCACAAACCCAAGAGACCTTAAAGGGATTCTTGAGACGAGCTCAAAATGAGTTCGGCTTAAGGATCAAGAAAATTAGAAGCGACAATGGAACGGAGTTCAAAAACGCTCAAATTGAAGGTTTTCTTGAGGAGGAGGGCATCAAGCATGAGTTCTCTTCTCCCTACACTCCACAACAAAATGGTGTAGTGGAGAGGAAGAATCGAACTCTATTGGACATGGCAAGAACCATGCTTGATGAGTACAAGACACCGGATCGGTTTTGGGCCGAGGCGGTCAACACCGCCTGCTACGCCATCAACCGATTATATCTTCATCGAATCCTCAAGAAGACATCTTATGAACTCCTAACCGGTAAAAAGCCCAATATTTCATATTTTAGAGTTTTTGGTAGCAAATGTTTTATACTTGTTAAAAGAGGTAGAAAATCTAAATTTGCTCCTAAAACTGTAGAAGGCTTTTTACTAGGATATGACTCAAACACAAGGGCATATAGAGTCTTTAACAAGTCCTCAGGACTTGTTGAAGTTTCTTGTGACGTTGTGTTTGATGAAACTAACGGCTCTCAAGTAGAGCAAGTTGATCTTGATGATGTAGGTGAAGAACAGGCTCCATGCATAGCGCTTAGGAACATGTCCATCGGGGATGTGTGTCCTAAGGAATCCGAAGAGCCTCCAAATGCACAAGATCATCCATCCTCCTCCACACAAGTATCTCCACCAACTCAAGTTGAGGATGAGGCTCAAGATGTTGAACAAGAAGATGAGCCACCTCAAAAAGACGGCAACGATCAAGGGGGAGATTCAAATAATGAAGACAAGGAGGATGAACAACCAAGGCCGCCACACCCAAGAGTCCACCAAGCAATCCAACGAGATCACCCCGTCGACACCATCCTCGGCGACATTCATAAGGGGGTAACTACTCGATCTCGTGTTGCTCATTTTTGTGAACATTACTCGTTTGTTTCCTCTATTGAGCCAACCAGGGTAGAGGAGGCACTTCAAGATTCGGATTGGGTGATGGCGATGCAAGAGGAGCTCAACAATTTCACAAGGAATGAGGTATGGCACTTAGTTCCACGTCCTAACCAAAATGTTGTAGGAACCAAGTGGGTCTTCCGCAACAAGCAAGACGAGCATGGTGTGGTGACTAGGAACAAAGCTCGACTCGTGGCCAAGGGGTATTCACAAGTCGAAGGTTTGGATTTTGGTGAAACCTATGCACCCGTAGCTAGGCTTGAGTCAATTCGCATATTATTAGCCTATGCTACTTACCATGGCTTCAAGCTGTATCAAATGGACGTGAAGAGTGCCTTCCTCAATGGACCAATCAAGGAGGAGGTCTATGTTGAGCAACCTCCCGGCTTTGAAGACAGTGAGTATCCTAACCATGTTTATAGACTCTCTAAGGCGCTTTATGGGCTCAAGCAAGCCCCAAGAGCATGGTATGAATGCCTTAGAGATTTCCTTATTGCTAATGGCTTCAAAGTCGGCAAGGCCGATCCTACTTTATTTACTAAAACTCTTGACAATGATTTGTTTGTATGCCAAATTTATGTTGATGATATTATATTTGGGTCTACTAACAAATCTACATGTGAAGAATTTAGTAGGATCATGACACAAAAATTCGAGATGTCAATGATGGGGGAGTTGAAGTATTTCTTAGGATTCCAAGTCAAGCAACTCCAAGAGGGCACCTTCATTAGCCAAACGAAGTACACTCAAGACATTCTAAGCAAGTTTGGAATGAAGGATGCCAAGCCCATCAAGACACCCATGGGAACCAATGGGCATCTCGACCTCGACACGGGAGGTAAGTCCGTGGATCAAAAGGTATACCGGTCAATGATTGGTTCATTGCTCTATTTATGTGCATCTCGACCGGACATTATGCTTTCTGTTTGCATGTGTGCAAGATTCCAAGCCGACCCTAAGGAATCACACCTTACGGCCGTGAAACGAATCTTGAGATATTTGGCTTTTACTCCTAAGTTTGGGCTTTGGTACCCTCGGGGATCCACATTTGATTTGATTGGTTATTCGGATGCCGATTGGGCAGGGTGTCGAATTAATAGGAAGAGCACATCGGGGACTTGCCAGTTCTTGGGAAGATCCTTGGTGTCATGGGCTTCAAAGAAGCAAAATTCGGTCGCTCTTTCCACCGCCGAAGCCGAGTATATTGCCGCAGGCCATTGTTGCGCGCAATTGCTTTGGATGAGGCAAACCCTGCGGGACTACGGTTACAAATTAACCAAAGTCCCTTTGCTATGTGACAATGAGAGTGCAATCAAAATGGCCGACAATCCCGTCGAGCACAGCCGCACTAAGCACATAGCCATTCGGTATCATTTTCTTCGGGATCACCAACAAAAGGGGGATATCGAGATTTCTTATATTAATACTAAAGATCAATTGGCCGATATCTTTACCAAACCCCTTGATGAACAATCTTTTACCCGACTTAGGCATGAGCTTAATATTCTTGATTCTAGGAATTTCTTTTGCTAAGTCTTGCACGCATAGCACATGAATATACCCTTGATCATGTCTCTTTTATATATGCTATGACTAATGTGTGTTCAAGTGTATCTCAACCAAGTCATAGGTGTATTGAAAGGGAATTGGAGTCTTCGGCGAAGACAAAGGCTTCCACTCCGTTCTACTACTCATCCTTCGCCGTCGCTCCGCATCTTCTCTCCAACGTTGGTATAACCTTCACTCATGTATTTCATGACCAAAGGGGGAGAATGTACTTCATTGGGCTCTAATGATTCCGTTTTTGGCGATTCATGCCAAAGGGGGAGAAAATATGAGCCCAAAGCAAAAGGACCGCACCACCACCCTATTTTTAAATTTGATGATTTTCAATGATAAATTTCAAAATTTGTATCTCTTTGTGTTCTAAAGGGGAAGCAAGTAGTGTTTTCAAAATTAATGGAAAACCCTCTTGAACACTAAGAGGAGAACTTATTTGAGGAGGATTTTTGCTTAGTCAAAGGGAAAGCATTGGAAATAGGGGGAGAAAATTCCATATCTTGAAAATGCTTTGCAAAATCTTTTTCATTTACCTTTGACTATCTTGCAAAAGTACTTTGAAAAAAATTTACAAAAGCAGTTGCAAAAACAAAACTCGTGGTGCAAATATGATCCAATATGTCAAAAACAAAGAAACCATCCATGCGCATCATTTAAGTTTATATTGGCTCAATTCCAAGCAACCTTTGCACTTACATTATGTAAACTAGTTCAATTATGCACTTTATATTTGCTTTGGTTTGTGTTGGCATCAATCACCAAAAAGGGGGAGATTGAAAGGGAATTAGGCTTAGACCTAGTTCCTAAATAATTTCGGTGGTTGAATTGCCCAACACAAATATTGGACTAACTAGTTTACTCTAGTGCATAAGTTATACAGGTGCAAAAGGTTCACACTCAGCCAATAAAAAGATCAAATGTTGGATTCAACAAAGGAGCAGCAAGACAACCGAGGGCTTCTCTGGCCGGAGGCACCGGACTGTCCGGTGTGCACCGGACTGTCCGGTGCGGCCAGAGGACTTCGACTTCAAACTCTTCACCCTCGGGATTTCTCGGAAGCCGGCGCGCTATAATTCACCGGACTGTCCGGTGTGCACCGGACATGTCCGGTGCTCCAAGGAAACGCGGCCTCCGGAACTCGCCAGCCTCGGGTTTGCTCGGCAGCCGCTCCGCTAAAATTCACCGGACTGTCCGGTGTGCACCGGACTGTCCGGTGTACCAGCGGAGCAACGGCTCCCTGCGGCGCCAACGGCTCCCTGCGGTGCATTAAATGCGCGCGCAGCGCGCGCAGTCGTCAGGCACGCCCATACCGGTGCACCGGACATCAAACAGTACATGTCCGGTGTGCACCGGACACCCAGGAGGGCCCACAAGTCAGAAGCTCCAACGGTCAGAATCCAACGGCAACTGTGACGTGGCAGGGGCACCGGACTGTCCGGTGTGCACCGGACTGTCCGGTGCGCCATCGAACAGAGGACTCCAGCCAACGGTCACTTGTGGTGGTTGGGGCTATAAATACCCCAACCACCCCACATTCATTGCCATCCAAGTTTTCCAATTCTCAACCACTTACAAGAGCTAGGCATTCATTTCTAGACACAAACAAAAGAGATCAAATCCTCTCCAATTCCACTCAAGCCCTTAGTGACTAGCGAGAGAGATTTGCCGTGTTCTTTTGAGCTCTTGCGCTTGGATCGCTTTCTTTCTTTCTCACTTGTTCTTGTGATCATCACTCAATTGTAACCAAGGCAAGAGGCACCAATTGTGTGGTGACCCTTGCGGGGAAGTTTTGTTCCCGGTTGATTGAGAAGAAGAGAAAGCTCACTTGATCCGTGGGATCGTTTGAGAGAGGGAAGGGTTGAAAGAGACCCGGCCTTTGTGGCCTCCTCAACGGGGAGTAGGTTTGCGAGAACCGAACCTCGGTAAAACAAATCCTTGTGTCACACTCTTATTTGCTTGCGATTTGTTTTGCACCCTCTCTCGCGGACTCGTCTTGTTATTACTAACGCTAACCCGGCTTGTAGTTGTGATTATTTTTGTAAATTTCAGTTTCGCCCTATTCACCCCCCCTCTAGGCGACTATCAGACCAGTATGCCTTTTGATCAACGCACTTACCTCCTTTGTTGAGGTCAACATGCCCATCGGTTCCCATCGGTGTCTTCGCGGACTTGGCGTCCTTCATCCCAAACCGCTTGAGAAGATCTTGTGTGTACTTCGTTTGGGAGATGAAGGTGCCGTCCTTGAGTTGCTTCACTTGGAACCCAAGGAAGTAGGTCAACTCGCCCATCATCGACATCTCGAACTTTTGTGTCATCACCCTGCTAAACTCCACACAAGACTTTTGATTAGTAGTACCAAATATTATGTTGTCGACATAAATTTGGCACACGAAGAGATCACCATCACAAGTCTTTGTAAAAAAGAGTTGGATTAGCTTTCCCAACCTTGAAAGCATTAGCAATTAAGAAATCTCTAAGGCATTCATACCATGCTCTTGGGGCTTGCTTAAGTCCATAGAGCGCCTTAGAGAGCTTATACACGTGGTCGGGATACCTGTCATCCTCAAAGCCAGGTGGTTGTTCCACGTATACCTCCTCCTTGATTGGCCCGTTGAGGAAAGCGCTCTTTACGTCCATTTGAAATAGTCTGAAAGAGTGGTGAGCGGCATAGGCTAATAATATTTGAATAGACTCTAGCCTAGCCACAGGAGCAAAAGTATCCTCGAAATCCAAACCTGCGACTTGGGCATAACCTTTTGCCACAAGTCGAGCCTTGTTTCTTGTCACCACCCCGTGCTTGTTTTGCTTGTTGCGGAACACCCACTTGGTTCCCACAATGTTTTGCCTTGGACGTGGTACCAGGCTCCAGACTTCATTTCTCTTGAAGTTGTTGAGCTCTTCCTGCATGGCCAACACCCAATCCAGATCCTGCAAGGCCTCTTCTACCCTAAAAGGCTCAATAGAAGAGACAAACGAGTAATGCTCACAAAAATTAGCTAGGCGTGAGCGAGTAGTTACTCCCTTGCTGATATCACCTAGAATCTGATTGATGGGATGATTTCTTTGGATCGTTGCTCGGACTTGGTTTGGAGGGGCCTGTGGTGCTTCTTCCTCCATCACTTGATCTTCCTGTGCTCCCCCTTAATCATGCCCTTCGTCTTGATGTACCTGTTCATCATCTTGAGTTAGGGGATGCACCATTGTAGAGGAAGATGGCTGCTCTTTCTCCAGTTGTTCTTGTGGTCGCACATCACCTATCGCCATCGTGCGCATTGCAGCCATTGGAATTTCTTCTTCATCTACATCATCAAGATCAACTTGCTCTCTTGGAGAGCCATTAGTCTCATCAAATACAACATCGCTAGAGACTTGAACCAATCCCAATGATTTGTTGAAGACCGTATACGCCTTTGTATTTGAGTCATACCCTACTAAAAACCCTTCTACTACCTTGGGAGCAAATTTAGAATGTCTACCTTTCTTCACCAGAATGTAGCATTTGCTCCCAAATACACGAAATTAAGAGACATTGGGTTTGTTACCGGTAAGGAGTTCGTAGGAGGTCTTCTTGAGAAGGCAATGCAGATAGAGCCGGTTTATGGCATGGCAAGTTGTGTTCACAGCTTCCGACCAAAACCGCTCGGGCGTCTTGAACTCTCCAAGCATCGTTCTCGCCATGTCGATTAGCGTCCTGTTCTTCCTCTCTACTACACCATTTTGCTGCGGTGTGTAGGGAGCGGAGAACTCATGCTTGATGCCTTCCTCTTCAAGATACTCCTCAACTTGCAGATTCTTGAACTCGGACCCGTTGTCGCTTCTTATCTTTTTCACCTTTAGCTTAAACTCGTTTTGGGCTCTCCTTAAGAAGCGCTTTAGGGTCCCTTGGGTTTCTGATTTGTCCTACAAAAAGAACGCCCAAGTGAAGCAGGAAAAGTCATCAACAATTACAAGACCATACTTACTTCCCCCGATGCTAAGGTCGGCAATGGGTCCGAAGAGGTCCATGTGAAGAAGCTCCAGTGGTCTTGATGTGGTCATCACATTCTTGCTGTGATGAGTGCTTCCCACCTGTTTTCCTGCCTGACATGCTGCACAAGGTCTGTCTTTCTCACAACAGACATCGGTTAGTCCTAACACATGATCTCCCTTTAGAAGCTTATGAAGGTTCTTCATCCCAATATGTGCTAGACGGTGATGCCAAAGCCAGCCCATACTAGTCTTAGCTATTAAGCATGCATCTAGATCGGCCTCCTCTTTCGAAAAATCAACTAAGTAGAGTTTGCCATCTAATACACCCTTAAAAGCTAATGAACCATCACTCCTAAAGACAGATACATCAACATTTGTAAAAAGACAATTGTAACCCATGTGACACAATTGACTTACAGACAGAAGGTTGTACCCAAGCGACTCTACTAGAAATACATTCGATATGGAGTGCTCGTTAGTGATGGCTATCTTGCCCAAGCCTTTGACCTTGCCTTGGTTTCCATCTCCAAAGATGATCGTATCCTAGGAATCCTTGTTCTTGACGTAGGAGGTGAACATCTTCTTCTCCCCCGTCATGTGGTTTGTGCATCCACTATCGATTATCCAGCTAGAGCCCCCGGATGCATAAACCTGCAAGGAATTCAAGCTTAGGTTTTAGGTACCCAACTCTTGTTGGGTCCTACAAGGTTAGTCAAAATAATTTTTGGAACCCATATGCAAGTTTTGTCTCCCTTGCATTTAGATCCCAACTTCCTAGCAACTACTTTTGCATTCTTACATGAAAGAACAAAAGAAGTGTTGCAAGCATGAAAAAAGTAGTGGGTTCATTGCACATTTTCCTAGGCACATGAGACATAGCATGATTTCTCCTAGGCCTACTTCTATCATGAACAAAAGTAGAACTAGAGGCAAACATAGCATGTGAATTATGAGCAACATGATTATAATTCCTATTGTAATGAGAACGACTAGCAACTTTCCTATCATAAATAAATGCATGGTTCCTTAGAGGACTACTAGCCATTGGGGCCTTCCCTTTCTCCTTGTTGAGAACGGGAGTCCTTTGGCTTGTTAAGTTCTTGGTTTCCTTTCGAAAACCAAGTCCATCCTTAATTGAGGGGTGTCTACCGATAGTGTAGGCATCCCTAGCAAATTTTAGTTTATCAAAATCAACCTTGCAAGTCTTAAGTTGAGCATTAAGACTTGCCACCTCATCGTTTATTTGAGCAATAGAAGTAAGATGTTCATTACAGGCATCAACATCAAAGTCCTTACATCTATTACAAATAATTACATGCTCAACACATGATCTAGTTTCATTTGCTTCCTCTAGCTTAGCATTTAATTCATCATTTGAACTTTTTAAACTAGAGATAGATTCATGGCAAGCAGATAACTCAGAAGATAGCATTTCATTTCTCTTAGTTTCTAAAGCAAGAGATTTTTGCACACTAACAAATTTGTCATGTTCCTCATACAAAATGTCCTCTTGCTTTTCTAACAATTTATCCTTCTCATTTAGAGCATCAATCAATTCATTGATTTTGTCTACCTTAGCTCTATCTAGTCCTTTAAACAGATCAGTGTAATCTATTTCATCATCGAAATATTCTTCATCACTAGATGAAGTGTACTTGGGTGTGTCCCGAATACATACCTTTTTCTCCTTGGCCATAAGACATGTATGGCATTCGTTGGGGAAGAGTGAGGATTTGTCGAAAGCCGAGGCAGCAAGTCCTTCGTTGTCGGAGTTAGAAGAGGAGCAGTCCGAGTCCCATTCCTTTCCAAGGTGCGCCTCGCCCTTAGCCTTCCTATAGTTCTTCTTTTTCTCCTTCTTCCCGCTCTTTTCTTGTCCCTAGTCATTATCATTATCGGGACATTGAGCAATAAAGTGACCAGTCTTACCGCATTTGAAGCAGGAGCGTTTTCTCCTTGTTTTATTCCTGTTGAGGTTCTCCTTGCGTCCTTTGAGTGTGGTCTTAAAGCGCTTGATGATAAGCGCCATCTCATCTTCATTTATCCCAGCAGCCTCCACTTGTGCTACCTTGCTTGGTAGCGTCTCCTTGCTGCTAGTTGCCTTGAAAGAAACGGGCTGTGGCTCGTAGACGGGTAGTGGACCGTTTAGAGCATCGTCCACATATCGAGCCTCCTTTACCATTATGCGCCCGCTTACGAATTTTCTGAGGATCTCTTTGGGCGTCATTTTGGTGTACCTAGGATTTTCACGAATAAGATTGACAAGATGGGGGTCAATTACAGTAAAAGACCTTAGCATGAGTCGGACGACATCATGATCCATCCATCTTGTGCTTCTGTAGCTTCGTATCTTGTTGACCAGGGTCTTGAGCCTGTTGTAGGTTTGTGTTGGCTCCTCTCCCCTGATCATTGCGAACCTCCCTAGCTCGCCTTCCACTAGTTCCATATTTGTGATCATAGTGGCATCTCTTCCCTCATGAGATATCTTGAGGGTGTCCCAGATTTGCTTGGCATTGTCCAAGCCACTCACCTTATTATATTCATCCCTGCAAAGTGAAGCTAGCAAGACAGTAGTAGCTTGTGCATTTTTATGAATTTGCTCATTTATGACAACGGGATTGTCAGTACTATCAAAATGCATTCCGTTTTCAACAATCTCCCAGATACTAGGATGGAGGGAAAATAAATGACTACGCATTTTATGACTCCAGAAAGAGTAGTCTTCTCCATCAAAGTGTGGAGGTTTACCAAGTGGAATTGATAGCAAATGAGCATTTGAATTGAATGGGATACGGGAATAATCAAACGAATAGTTTTGATTAATTGTTTTATTCTTTGAAGAGTCGTCGTCATCGTCGTCGTGTGGTGAAGAAGACGAGGCATCGCTGTCATAGTAGATGATCTTCTTGATGCGCCTCTTCTTCTTCCCGTCTCTCTTCTTGTGACTCGAGCCTAAGTCAGTAGGCTTGTCGTCTCTTGGCTCGTTGAAGACGGACTCCTTTTCCTTGTCGCTGACCACCATCCCCTTTCCCTTAGGATCCATCTCTTTGGGCGGTTAGTCCCTTAGATGAAGAGTACGGTTCTGATACCAATTGAGAGCACCTAGAGGGGGGTGAATAGGTGATCCTATAAAATCAAACACTAAATAGCCACAAAACTTAGATAAGTGTTAGTGCGACTAAGTAGTTTTGAGGCGAGTTCTTGTGAATGAAAACCAATCACAGAGAAAGTAGCACAAGAGACACACGATTTTATCCCATGGTTCGGCCAAGTAACACTTGCCTACTTCCACGTTGTAGCGTCCCAATGGACGAGGGTTGCACTCAACCCCTTTCAAGTGATCCGATGATCAACTTGAATACCATGGTCTTTTCCTTTAGTGTATTTTCCCGTTTGCGAGGAATCTCCACAACTTGGAGTCTCTCACCCTTACAGTAGAGATCACAAAGAAGGCACAGAGTAAGGTTGGGAGAAGCAACACACGCAAGACTCAAATACGCAGCACAACCACGCACACAAGTGAAGACTTGAGCTCAAATGGCAACTCAGGGAGTGCACAACTCGAATGGAGCCCAAATCACTAACACAATGAAGCGAATGCGCGAGAGCGGAGTCTGGATGCTTTAGAATACTTAGAGAATGCTTGGTGGTATGCTCCATGCGCTTAGGTGAGAGCACCTAGAGGGGGGGTGAATAGGTGATCCTGTAAAAACTTGAAACTTAAAGCCACAAAACTTGGTTAAGTGTTAGAGAGATAATGCCAAGTGACTATAAAGCGAGCTCTTGCAAATCACAACAATCACACAAAAAGCAATCACAAGAGACACGCGAGTTATCCCGTGGTTCGACAAGTACAACACTTGTCTACCTCCACGTTGTGGCGTCCCAATGGACGAGGGTTGCACTCAACCCCTTTCAAGTGGTCCAAAGGCCCACTTGAATACCACAGGTGTTTCTCTTTCTTTTACTATATCCCGTTCGCGAGGAATCTCCACAACTTGGAGCCTCTCGCCCTTACAATTTGATGATCACAAAGAAGCACGGAAGTAAGGGTGGGAAAAGCAACACACACAAGACTCAAAGCAAGAGCACAAACACGCACACTAGCCAACAACTTGAGCTCTAAGTTCACACACGGAGTTCTCAACTCAAGAGGAGCTCAAATTGCTATCACAACGAATCAAATGTGCTAGAATGAAGTCTTGGTGCTTAGTGATGATCAAAGAATGCTTGGTGTGTGCTCCTCCATGCGCCTAGGGGTCCCTTTTATAGCCCCAAGGCAGCTAGGAGCCGTTGGAAGCAATCCAGGAAGGCAATTCTTGCCTTCTGTCGGGTGACGCACCGGACAGTCCGGTGCACCACCGGACAGGCACTGTTCACAGTCCGGTGCAGATTGCTTTCCTAAATTGGCGCAGCCGACCGTTGAAGCTTTGGAGCCGTTGGCGTACCGGACACTGTCCGGTGCACACCGGACAGTCCGGTGCCCCCATCCGACCGTTGGCTCGGCCACGCGTCACGCGCAGATTGCGCGGCCGACCGTTGGCGCAATCGACCGTTGGCTCACCGGACAGTGCGGTGCCTCACTGGATAGTCCGGTGAATTTTAGCCGTACGCTGTTGACTATTTCCCGAGAGCGGCGACTTCGCCGCAGACGACTCACCGGATAGTTCGGTGCACCACCGGACAGTCCGGTGATTTATAGCCATACGCCACCGTTGAGACCCGAGAGCAGGCTTTTCATCGGAACTGGTCCTGACACACCGGACACTGTCCGGTGCACCACCGGACACTGTCTGGTGCACCCAGACCGAGCAGCCTTTTGGCTGAGCACAGCCAACTTATCTCCAAAGTGATTTCTCCTGTTTCTAGTACTTAGACACAATACATTAGTCTTCAAAACAATGTACTAAGTCTAGAAACATACCTTTAATCTTGATTTGCACTTCTTGAGTCTTTGGCACAAATATCACTCAAAGCATTTGTGTGGAGCACTTAATCACCAAAATCTTATAGAAATGGCACAAGGGCACATTTCCCTTTCAATCTCCCCCTTTTTGGTGATTTATGCCAACACAACAAAAAGCAACTAAAGAAGTGCAACATCAATGCAAATGAGAACAAAAAATTGTTTTTGATTTAAATTTGGCATATTTGGATCGTTCTTTGCCACCACTTGGTTTGTTTTCGCAAATCAAACTCAAATTCCTATCTCTAAGTCAAATTCACTTGTTGAGGCATAGAGAGAGGTATTCCAAGAGAAATTGATCAAAGATTCAAAAACTCCCCCTTTTCCCATAATCAAACATTCTCCCCACAAGAGACAACTTTTGACAATAAGAGACAATAAGAGTATTTTGGCAAAACAAAAGCTCTAACTCTAAGTCAAATTCTCAAGTGGTAGCTGATCCATTTCTTGCTTTGGCCTTAATTTCTCCCCCTTTGGCATTAAGCACCAAAACGGGATCATTATTGGCCCTTAAACCCCATTGCCTCACCAAAATCTTCAATTAAGAGTAAAAAGGCAATAAGAGCACGGAGATGAACTTGGAGTAAATTACCCTCTCATCGGAGTGCCGTGGAAGTCTTGCATGGTCCAAGTTCACCTTTTCCCTTTCAATCCTCCTTTGAGACTAATTTAAGAAAACTCAAGCACACGGTTAGTCTCAAAGGGTCAAGTTGTAGCATTTATCCCCCTAAGTATGTGCATCATTCACACATGGACTTGTGAGGTCCGGGGATCCCTCGCACAACTTGAGCACCATAAATAAGCAATAAAATGCATAATGGAACATGATCAAAGGCATAAAACACATGTATGCTCTATATCAATCCAAGTTACGCGAATCTAAGACATTTAGCTCACTACGCAGCCTGCAAAAGGTCTTCTCATCTAAAGGCTTGGTAAAGGTATCGGCTAGTTGGTTCTCGGTGCTAACATAAAACACTTCGATATCTCCCTTTTGCTGGTGGTCTCTCAAAAAGTGATGCCGGATGTCTATGTGCTTTGTGCGGCTGTGTTCAACAGGATTGTTCACCATGCGGATTGCACTCTCATTGTCACATAGGAGTGGGACTTTGCTCAGATTGTAGCCAAAGTCCTAGAGGGTTTGCCTCATCCAAAGTAGTTGCGCGCAACACTGTCCTGCGGCAACATACTCGGCCTTAGCGGTGGATAGGGCAATGGAAGTTTGTTTCTTAGGACTCCACGACACCAGGGACCTTCCTAGAAATTGGCACGTCCGTGATGTACTCTTCCTATCGACCTTACATCCAGCATAGTCGGAGTCTGAGTATCCAATTAAGTCAAAGGTAGACCCCTTTGGATACCAGATCCCAAAGCAAGGCGTAGCAACTAAATATCTAAGAATTCACTTAACGGCCACAAGGTGACACTCCCTTGGGTCGGATTGAAATCTAGCACACATGCATACTCTAAGCATAATATTCGGTCTACTAGCACACAAATAAAGTAAAGACCCTATCATAGACCGGTATGCCTTTTGATCAACGGACTTACCTCCTTTGTTGAGGTCAACATGTCCGTCGGTTCCCATTGGAATCTTTGCGGGCTTGGCGTCCTTCATCCCAAACCGCTTGAGCAAGTCTTGCGTGTACTTTGTTTGAGAGATGAAGGTGCCATCCTTGAGTTGCTTCACTTGGAACCCAAGGAAGTAGTTCAACTCGCCCATCATCGACATCTCGAATTTCTGAGTCATCACCCTGCTGAACTCTTCACAAGACTTTTGGTTAGTAGAACCAAATATTATGTCATCGACATAAATTTGGCACACAAATAGATCACTGTCACAAGTCTTAGTGAAAAGAGTTGGATCGGCTTTACCAACCTTGAAAGCATTAGCAATTAAAAAGTCTCTAAGGCATTCATACCATGCTCTTGGGGCTTGCTTAAGTCTATAGAGCGCCTTAGAGAGCTTACACACGTGCTCGGGGTACCGTTCATCCTCAAAGCCAGGGGGTTGCTCCACGTACACCTCCTCCTTGATTGGCCCATTGAAGAAAGCGCTCTTCACGTCCATTTGAAACAACCTGAAAGAATGGTGAGCGGCATAGGCTAACAAAATACGAATCGACTCTAGCCTAGCCACAGGAGCAAAAGTCTCCTCAAAGTCCAAACCTGCGACTTGGGCATAACCTTTTGCCACAAGTCGAGCCTTGTTCCTTGTCACCACCCCGTGCTCGTCCTGTTTGTTGCGGAACACCCACTTGGTTCCCACAACGTTTTGCTTGGGACGTGGCACCAGTGTCCAAACTTCATTTCGCTTGAAGTTATTGAGCTCTTCTTGCATGGCCAGCACCCAGTCCGGATCTAGCAAGGCCTCTTCTACCCTGAAAGGCTCAATAGAAGAGACAAAAGAGTAATGCTCACAAAAATTAGCTAATCTAGAGCAAGTGGTTACTCCCTTGCTAATATCATCCAATATTTGGTCGACGGGATGATTCCTTTGAATCGTCGCTCGAACTTGAGTTGGAGTGGACCGTGGTACTTCTTCCTCCTCAACTTGGTCTTCTTGTGCTCCCCCTTGATCACACACCTCTTCTTGAGGAACCTGTTCATCATCTTGAGTTAGGCGATGCACCATGGTTGAGGAAGAAGGTTGATCTTGCTCTTGGTGTTCCTGTGGTCGCACATCTCCAATCGCCATGGTACGAATCGCGTCCGTTGGAACATCATCCTCATCTACATCATCAAGATCAACTTGCTCTCTCGGAGAGCCGTTAGTTTCATCAAATACAACGTCGCTAGATACTTCAACCAAACTCAATGATTTGTTGAAGACTCTATACGCCTTTGTATTTGAGCCATAACCTAACAAAAACCCTTCTACAGCTTTGGGAGCAAATTTTGAATTCCTACCTTTCTTCACTAGAATGTAGCATTTACTCTCAAAAACTCGAAAATACGAAACATTGGGTTTGTTACCGGTTAGTAGTTCGTACGACGTCTTCTTGAGGAGGCGATGAAGGTAGACCCGGTTTATGGCGTGGCAAGCTGTGTTCACGGCTTCCGACCAAACCGCTCGGGCGTCTTGAATTCTCCAAGCATCGTCCTCGCCATGTCTATAAGCGTCCTGTTCTTCCTCTCTACCACACCGTTTTGCTATGGTGTGTAGGGAGCGGAGAACTCGTGCTTGATTCCTTCCTCCTCAAGAAACTCCTCCACTTGAAGGTTCTTGAACTCGGACCCGTTGTCGCTTCTAATCTTTTTCACTTTGAGCTCAAATTCGTTTTGAGCTCGCCTTAGAAAGCGCTTGAGGGTCCCTTGGGTTTCTGATTTATCCTGCAAAAAGAATACCCAAGTGAAGCGGGAAAAATCATCAACAATAACAAGACCATACTTACTTCCCCCGATGCTAAGGTAGACGACGGGTCCAAAGAGGTCCATATGCAGCAGCTCCAAAGATCTTGATGTAGTCATCACATTCTTGTTGTGATGAGCACTTCCCACTTGTTTTCCTGCTTGACAAGCTGCACAAGGTCTATCTTTTTCGAAAGTTACATTTGTTAGACCTAACACATGTTCTCCCTTTAGAAGCTTGTGAAGGTTCTTCATCCCCACATGTGCTAGACGGCGATGCCACAGCCAGCCCATGCTAGTCTTAGCGATTAAGCATGCATCTAGATCTGCCTCCTCCTTCGAAAAATCAACTAAATAGAGTTTGACGTCTAGTACACCCTTAAAAGCTAATGAACCATCACTCCTTCTAAAGACAGACACATCTACATCTTTAAATAAGCAATTGTAACCCATATTACATAATTAACTTACGGACAACAAGTTATATCCGAGCGATTCTACTAAAAACACATTAGATATTGAATGCTCGGATGAAATAGCTATCTTTCCTAGTCCTTTAACCTTGCCTTGATTCCCATCACCGAATATGATTGAATCTTGGGAATCTTTGTTCTTGACGTAGGAGGTGAACATCTTCTTCTCTCCCGTCATGTGGTTTGTGCATCCGCTGTCGATAATCCAGCTTGAGCCCCCGGATGCATAAACCTGCAAGGCAAATTAGGCTTGGGTTTTAGGTACCCAACTCTTGTTGGGTCCTACAAGGTTAGTTACAATAGCCTTAGGGACCCAAATGCAAGTCTTGTCTCCCTTGTATTTGGCCCCCACCTTTTTAGCAATCACTTTTTCATTTTTACATGAAAGAACAAATTTAGCATTGCAAGCATGAAAGATAGTGGTAGATCCATTATACACTTTCCTAGGAGCATGAGACACAAAATTCCTCCTAGATCTACCATTAAGGTTTGAACTTGAAGCAATCATGGCATGTGAGTCAAAAGCATTATAACTCCTACTATAATGAAAATTCCTATCATATTTTCTATCATGATACATGAAAACACGATTCTTTTGACTCCTACTAGCCATAGAGGCCTTCCCTTTGTCCTTGGCAGAGATGGGAGCCCTTTGACTTGTTAAGTTCTTGGCTTCCCTTCGAAAGCCAAGCCCATCCTTAATTGAGGGATGTCTACCAACAGTGTAGGCATCCCTTGCAAATTTTAGTTTATCAAAATCATTTTTACTAGTCTTAAGTTGGGCATTAAGACTAGCTACTTCATCATTTAATTTAGAAATAGAAATTAAATGTTCACTACAAGCATCAACATTAAAATCCTTACACCTAGTGCAAATCACAACATGCTCAACACAAGAACTAGATTTGTTTGCTACTTCTAGCTTAGCATTTAAATCATCATTAATACTTCTTAAGCTAGCCACAGTCTCATGACAAGTAGATAATTCACAAGAAAGCATTTCATTCCTTTTAACTTCTAAAGCAAGAGACTTTTGCACACTTACAAATTTATCATGCTCTTCATATAAAAGATCCTCTTGCTTTTCTAAAAGTCTATCTTTTTCATTCAATGCATCAATTAGCTCATTAATCTTTTCTACCTTAGCTCTATCTAATCCTTTGAACAAGCTAGTGTAGTCTACTTCATCATCACTAGAGTACTCATCACTAGAAGTAGAGTACTTGGGAGTGTCACGAGCGTTTACCTTCTTCTCCTTTGCCATTAGGCAAGTGTGGCGCTCGTTGGGGAAGAGCGACGACTTGTTGAAGGCAGAGGCGGCGAGTCCTTCGTCGTCGGAGTCGGACGATGAACAATCCGAGTCCCACTCTTTGCCGAGGTGTGCCTCGCCCTTCGCCTTCTTGTAGGCCTTCTTCTTTTCCCTCTTCCCGCCTTTCTCTTGTTCCTGGTCATTAGTATTGTCGGGACAATTTGCTATAAAATGACCATACTTACCATATTTAAAGCAGGAGTGTTTCCCCTTCGCTTTGCTCTTGTTGGGATGCTCCTTTCTTCCTTTAGCGCCGTCTCGAAACGTTTGATGATGAGGGCCATTTCTTCTTCGTTAAGCCCGACCACCTCAACTTGCGCCACCTTGCTAGGTAGCGCCTCCCTGCTACTTGTTGCTTTGAGAGCAACGGTTTGAGGCTCGTGGATCGGCATTGGGCCATTCAACGCCTCATCAACATATCTAGCCTCCTTGATCATCATTTGGTGCACAGGCCAGTGAATAGTGACCTATTTGGTGCACAGGATAGTGAATAGTCACTCTGTCCGGTGCACAGGACAGTGAATAGTCACTATGTCCGGTGCACAGGACAGTGAATAGTGACCTGTCCGGTGCACAGGACATTGAATAGTAACCTGTCCGGTGCACCAACGGCTAGCTCTTCTAGAGAAGGAAACTGTCTATCAGATCCGTTACTGTTCACAATCCGATGCGCCACCAGACAGTCCGGTGCACCCATAACCAGGGACGGCTGGGAGCTTCCAAATGAAGCTTGTTGGAACTTGCTCTCAGTTGCAAGGGAATCCAACAAGGGTGAACAGTGACGTCAACAGGGTTCTCGCGCAAGGTGGCAATAGCTCTGTTAATCTGCCCGCTCACGGGCACTGTGCGGGGGTATTTATAGGTGTCTGAGCGCCCAGCGTCTTGTGTTTAGGACGCATGTGCCCTCGGATACCTAGATTATCCCCGGAATATTCCCATAAAGCAGGGTTACAGACTGTAATTACAGGAATGCCTTCACAAATTAGGCCCGTAACACGCAGCGGCCACGCGGGGCCCGTTACAATGGGCCGGATTACACGTGGGCTTCTGAGCTGGACGAGGCCGCTTGGTGGGATGACGACGTCGCAGGTCTTCGTCTGGCGCCGTATCGAGCGGAGGCCTGCTTTGCCTCCGTCGGACCGGCGACTGCAGCGAAGGCCTGCTTTGTCTCCGTCGGACCAGCGACTGCAGCGAAGGCCTGCTCTGTCTCCGTCGGACCAGCGACTGCAGCGAAGGCCTGCTCTGTCTCCGTTGGACCAGCGACTGCAGCGAAGGGTGGCGTCTTTGCCTTCGCCCCAACATTTGCCCTCCGAGGGACCAGTTCAACAAAGTCACCTGGTGCCGAAGACGTCGCTAGATGGCGGAGACGCTGCCCTCGCTCGAAGTGGTTCTGCGGGGGTTTTTGACATTACCGTTGATTGACAGCGTACTGTTGGATTGCGGGTTTCCCGAAGCGCCGCGCCCTATCGGATTGCAGGTTTCCCGAAGAGCCACGCCCTGTCTATAAAAGGGGGCGGGGGTCGGCGCCTTTTGAACTTCACTTTCCGCGCTCGTTGCAAACCCTAGCCGCCTTTTTCCACCGTCTTACTGCTCGTCTGCCCGCCTTGCTTTTGTTCGCCGGAGATCTGGCTCGAGTGAAGCAGACCGCCCGCCGCCGCCGACGGTACGTAGCGATGCCGACCTCCTCTTCCTCTGCTGCCGCTACACCGCCGGCCGACGCCTCGCCGCCGACCGTCGCTTCGCCGCCGGTCTACGCCTCGTCTGAGGAGACGCAGAGTAGTTTGGTGGCGGAGGAGTTGCGCGCCGGCGATTCTGTGAATTTTGGCGTATCGCGGATGTCGTCGGTCCGCGTGCAAGATATGCAGCGGCTGGGTTACTTTGGCGGCGGAGTCGCTCGTGTCCCGGGGACGGAGGAAGTCCCTGAGCCGGAGGGCGAGTTGGTTGTGTTCGAAGCGTTCTTCGCCGCCGGTCTCCGCCTGCCTGCACACCGATTTGTTGGCGAAGTCCTGCGGAGGTTTAACGTTCAGATACATCAGTTGACTCCGAATGCCGTGGTGGCTCTGTCGAAGTATGTCTGGCGACGACTTCGTACGGCGGACAGCCATCAGTCAAAGTCTTTGCGAAGTATTATTGCCTGCACTGGCAGAAGAGGATGATTGGGGATGAAGTTGCCCAGTTTGGGTCCTGCACGTTTACGCTGAAGACCGGCAAGTCCACGATGCAGGTAGTCGAGTTGGTTCCTTGCGCCCGCAACAAATGGGGCAACTGGAATGAGTTTTGGTTTTACGTCGCTGAGGGTACCGTCGAAGACCATGAGGGGCTCCCCGTGTCCGAGATGTGTTCACATTTTTACTCAACATACCCGTCCTTTGAGGTGGCGGAGGGGGATGCGGACGAAGGGGCCCTTCGGTGCGCCGCCGGCCTGAGCAGTGGGCGCGATTTGGTTGAAGAATTTGTGGCGTACGGGGTATGGCCCTTAGCGCATGGCTTGGCGTTGGGCGAAGTGTGCCCTCGCCAGATGCCTTCTCATGGTGGGAAGATGGTGTGAAGTCCTGCCTTCGCACTGAATCTGCAAAACCGCGATCCGGCCGCCTTTGTGCGTGAAGCGGAGGATGGGCGGTGCGGCTCGTTGGTCGGTACGTGCCGAGGACAGAGAACCAGCGTAGCTGGGATATCCGCGGGTCGAACGACCGCTTGAACAGGGTGTTTGAATTGAATCAACTGACGTATGGCGGCTACCCCGGCCAAGACGATGTGGACCGCCGTGGGAAGAAGCCGGTGGTGGAGGCCGGAGATGACCCTGCGCCGGCGGCCGCCCCATCCTCTAAAAAGAGGAAACTAGGTACTGCTATGGGAGGGCTTGGGGTTTCCGATGGTTTTGCTAGAGAGCTGATGAGGACTTGCGCGGCCCCGGGGGGAAGGATGTCTTCGCCGAGCTCCGGGAGTCTTTGGCGCGGATGCTGAGGGTTACCGGGGGTTGGTGGCCTAGGAATGTTCCTATCCCCCGCGCGGCCGGCGAAGACTATTTTACATCTCGCTTGGTTCGTGAATGGAAAGTGTTTCCTTATGGGCGGAATATTGCTGCTATTGTGTCGGCAGTGATGGACAAGGATCGCCAGGGAGCTGCACAAAAGCGCCAGGCGGTTGTCAGGCTTCATGAAGCCCGGCCGAAGAGGCAGCGGGGGGCTGCGAAGGCTGCTGCCCCTGGCGGAGGCAAGCCGCCGCTGACGGGGAAGCCGGGCGGCCCTGTATCTAGCAAGGCGCCGGAGGCGGCTGCAGGCGCCGGTGGTTCCAAAGCGACGAAGGCTGTGCCGCCGTCCAGCAGGGTGTCGGAGGTCGCGAAGGCGGCCCGAGAGTTGCCGTCGTCGGGCAAGCGCGTCGCCGACTTCGCCACCGATATCAGTGTGGAGGACTATCTTGGTGGTAAGCCCTTGGCTCGTTTTTTTTAATTCGTTGAAACGTTGCAGGGTCGGACGAGGGCCAGCTTGCTATTGTTGCGCCTGCCGCGGCGACCGTGGCGGCTGCCGTAGTGCCGAAGGCGAAGGGCAGTGCTCTTAGTGCTGGAGGCGAGATGTCGGCACTGGCGGCCGTCAGGGATGAGGCGGGTGCTGCGTCCCGCCGACTGAAGGAGATGACGGAGGCACTAAGTCAGGTCTGCTGAGTTAGACTCCGTTTTTTTCGCGGTCTTACGTGTGTTCTGCAGGTGGCTGACTTCGCCAACCGCACGGCATCGGGGGCCCTCACGGCAGTTGTGTCTGCCGAAGTCGAGAGACTTCGGATGCAACATGCGGACGCTATCCGTGAAAAATCAGCCGCCGACAGCAAGTGCTGCAAGCTAGCGGACAAGGTGGCCGCGCTAGAGGGGGAGAAGGCTGACCTCCGGCGCCAATTGGCGGGAGAGAGGAGGGAGACCAACGAGGCCCTCGCCAAGACGCAGGCTGCGCAGGTGGAGGCCAATCTGGCGCGGGTGGAGGGCAATCTTGCCAGGGAGCACGCCGAGCAGCTGCAGGAGCGACTCATCGCTCTAGAGAGCCGCGTGGAGAGGGCCGAGGCCGCGACGCGCGCGGAGGCCGAACGAACGCGCAAGCAGCTTATGGACTCGTACCATAAGCTGGGCGCGAGGACTGGTGACTTCGAAGTGCCGGACCGAGAGTCCGGACTTCGCTGCCTGGAGTGGGTACAGGAGGAGTTGCAGGCGCTCCCCACTATCGTGGATGGGTTCATGTCGTATGCCTCCCTGGTCACCTGCGAGGGGGCGATGAACGCGCTCTCCCGCGAAGGGTGCCGGCACTTCGAGGTCTTCGACCAGGCCGATGAAGACTTTGAGCGAGATATCTACAAGGTCGAAGACCCCGTGGTGAAGGAATCCGCCGGTGCCATCTATGACCGGATGTGGGGTCCGCACGGTTGCAGGGTGGTCAGGGAGCGGGCCGAGACGGCGAGGGCTCAGGTAATGTTTGGCGTTTGTTTGGCGTTTGCTGGATGTGGGCTATGTGTGTGTTTGCTGAATCTGTGTGTTGTGTCTTAGGCGGCGCGCGGCGAGAGGGTGGATGACTTCGGGGCGTTGAACAGCGCGCTGCCTGACCCGGAGCCGATCCCGGCGGAAGCCGTGTCTGGGGCCGCCCTGGAGGCGCCCCCGGAGCCTGCGGAAGGCGCTCCGGATGCCCCCGCATCTGCTGCAGCCGGCGGGGACCTGCCCCCAGAGACCGCCGAAGGCGCGCCTGATGCCCCCGCAGCCGCTGCGCCGAGGGCTGAAGATCCTGCGATGGTGGCGGCGGAGGCGGCAGCGGAGGCAACGGCGGAGGCTTCCGCGACGGCTGGGTCCTGGCAGGTGGCGTAGTGGGTGTAGATAGTAAGAGAATTTTGTATATGTTGCTGAATTTTGGTTGCTGCACAGGTTCAAGATTTTGGGCCTGCGCACGCAACCGCCACTACTAATTTTTGGGCGGCTTCGACCGTGGATGGTGGTAATAAATGTGATGGGTCTGCAACTGAGTTTTCTGATTTTGCTGACTCTGGGAGCTCGGTTGAGTGGACTGAGGAGTCGACGGAGGAGGACTTGGACTATTTTGCGGCCTTGGATGTGGCAGCGGCGGAGGCTTCGCCGCGCGCTGCCGACACAGGTGATGTGCCTGGTCCGAGCACCGGGCGCCGGTGGCGAAGGGCGGTTGCGAAACGTAGAGTGAGTGGGGCGGAGGGAGATCGGCTTCGTGTGAGTAGGGCAGGCCGGCAGGAACTGTTGTCTTTGCCGGCCACTGTGAGTATGGGTGAGGGGGAATTGCGAAGTCTCTTTGCGGGTGAGGAGCTTAGGATAATGTTATTTAATTATAGGGAGATGGGAATTATTCCTAAGGTTGAGCCGATGTAGAGTGTAGTGCCCTCGCTTGTACATGTGTAAAGGCTTGTGTGATGAGGTTGTGTGCCCCCGCACACTTGGCTATGCTTGCGAAGGCGTTATGTACTTGGTATGGTGTGTTTTGTTATGTTGTGCTGGTCCGGCTGCACCCTTGGGCGACTTCTGCACGGATAGTCTTCGCGGTAGACTTAGGTTTTTTCGCACTTGTGCTAGTCCGGCTGCGCCCTTGGGCGACTTCTGCACGGATAGTCTTCGCGGTAGACTTCGGTTTTTTCGCACTTGTTGTGCTAGTCCGGCTGCACCCTTAGGCGACTTCTGCACGGATAGTCTTCGCGGTAGACTTCGGTTTTTTCGCACTTGTTGTGCTAGTCCGGCTACACCCTTAGGCGACTTCTGCACGGATAGTCTTCGCGGTAGACTTCGGTTTTTTCGCACTTGTTGTGCTAGTCTGGCTGCACCCTTAGGCGACTTATGCACGGATAGTCTTCACGGTAGACTTCGGTTTTTTCGCACTTGTTGTGCTAGTCCGGCTGCACCCTTAGGCGACTTCTACATGGATAGTCTTCACGGTAGACTTCGGTTTTTTCGCACTTGTTGTGCTAGTCCGGCTGCACCCTTAGGCGACTTCTGCACGGATAGTCTTCGCGGTAGACTTCGGTTTTTTCGCACTTGTTGTGCTAGTCCGGCTGCACCCTTAGGCGACTTCTGCACGGATTTGTCGCACGCGAGGGTGGCTAGCGCTGGGCCTCGCGGTGACCTCGTTTTGGTCGAATGTCGAAGGCCGTCGTCGCGGTCTTTTTTCGACGCATGTTTTTGTGGGGGATTTTTCAGACATATATTACATGGCTCTGCCTTGTTAAAAACCTCACCCCCCGGGAGGAAAAGAGTGCAGACCAGAATAAGATTGTTTTTGCGAATTACAAGGGCGAATCAGCCCTGAAGAGTCAAACAAAAAATTTGCGGAGGTTGTCGATGTTCCAGGAGTGCTCCAGGTCTTCGTCGTTTGGCGTTGTGAGCCTGTAAGCGCTGGGGGAAGCCTTCGTCTTGACTATAAAGGGGCCCTCCCACTTGGGCTCCAGCTTGCCCCTGGACTCGGTACGAGTTGTCCGGACGAGTATGAGGTCCCCTTCGCTAAATTCCCTCGGGACGACTGCGTGGTCGCGCCATGCTTTTGTCTGGGCTTGGTATTTGTTTAGGGCTTGTAGAGCGAAGACTCGGTCTCCGTCAATGAGATCCTTTGAAGGTTGCTCGTCCACGTCGGGGACGGTTGAGGGAACTGTTCGCGGGGACCCATGTTTTATTTCTTGTGGGGTCATGGCCTCCGATCCGTATAGAAGGCGGAAAGGAGTAAACCCGGTCGCCCTGCACTCAGTCGTGTTTAGTGCCCATACTGCCTCAGGTAACAAATCGGTCCATCTGCCCTTTTTTCATCGAGGAGCATCTTTTTGACAGCTGTGAAGATTTTTCCATTGGCGCGTTCCACAACTCCGTTGGACTGTGGATGATAGTCTGAGGCGAAGGCAAGCTTGGTGCCAATGGAGAAGCAAAAATCCTTGAAGTCTTGGTTGTCAAACTGCTTGCCGTTGTCAACTGTTAGTTCGGACGGTACTCCGAAGCGGCAAACAATGTTTTGCCAAAATAACTTTTGGGCAGTTTTTGATGTTATTGTGGAAACAGCCCTTGCCTCGATCCATTTGGTGAAGTACTCGACAGCGACGAAGGCGAACTTACGGTTCCCCTGAGCGGTGGGCAGGGGCCCGACGATGTCCAGGCCCCAGCGTTGGAGAGGCCACGTGTGGGCGATCAGCTTTGTATACTGCGAGGGGCTGCCTGACCGAGGAGAAAACTTCTGGCAGGCTTCGCAGGACCTTGTGACCCGATTTGCGGTGCAGATTATTACGGGTGTTGGGGTGAAGGCAAAGGCGCCACCCTTCGCTCGAAGCCTTCGCTGCAGCAGCTGAGCTAACAGAAACAAAACAGGCAGGGACACCCTTCGCTTGTTCCGCACCAGACGAAGACCAGCGACGAAGGGCATCCCACAGTGCGGCCTCGTCCAGCTCAGAGGCCCACGTGCGATCCGGCCCATCGTAACGGGCCCCGCATGGCCGCCGTGCGTTACGGGCCTAATTTGTAAAGGCATCCCTGTAATTACGGTCTGTAACCCCGCTTTATGGGAATATTCTGGGGATAACCTAGGTAGCTGAGGGCACATGCGTCCTTAGCTCAAGGCGCTGTGCGCTCAGGTACCTATAAATACCCCTGCACAGTGCCCGTGAGAGGCCAGATTAACAGAGCTTTTGCCATCTAACGCGAGTGCCCTGTTGACGTCACTGTTCACCCTTGTTGGATCCCCTTGCAACTGAGAGCAAGTTCCAACATTTGGCGCCCACCGTTCGTGCTACGAGAAAACCACCCACGATGGCACCCAAGAGAGCTAACCCGAAGGCTGACGAGGCTGCGAAGGCAGCGCTGCTCGCCGCAAGAAAGGGCAAGGCCCTCGCCCTCACCCAATCCACCCACCAAGAGGCCACTGAAGACGATGTTCCTCGCGCCTGCGAAGACGACACCCTCCGCACCTGCAACCCTGAGGGACAACCGCAGCCACCCTCAGGCTTCGCACCACCGGAGGGCGCGGACCTCACCGAGGACGGTGAAGTCCTCGGCGTCTCAGCAGAAGAACAGCTACAGCTGCGCGCCCTGCGCCTCAAGAACCGCAATCTCCAGAGGCAGAAGGAGATACTGGAGGCCAAGCACCAGCGTGTGTCCGCACTAGCCAAAGTGCGGCAAATGATACGCGACGAAGAGCAGAAGGCCCAGGAACTCGAGCGGGAGATTGCGCTGATGCAGCGCGAAGGCCACCTCGGCCTGCAGCACGAGTCACCCCTCCAGCAGCGCGCACAACTCGAAGACACGCGCGAAGGCCACCTCGGCCTGCAGCATGGGCCACCCCTGCAACACCGCGCGCAACCGGAGGACCCGCGTTTCCCCCAGCGCGACCACACCTTCCCGCACGCCGCGCCATTCCAAGGGGTCAACTATCTCGATGAGCGAAGTCCCCTGGCGCCACACCTGCAAGTGACGCCTTGGCCAGCTAACTTCCGGGCAGGGACCTATCCCAAGTACAACGGCAGCACTGACCCGGCTCAATACATAATGAGTTATCAGGTCGCCGTTGCATCTTCCGGAGGGGACGACGCCACAATGGCGAAGTCTTTCATCATCGCCCTCGAGGGCCCAGCACTCACCTGGTTCACCAGGTTGCCTCTGCTGTCCATTGATTCCTGGAGAAGTCTCCGGGACAAGTTCCTGCTCAACTTCCATGGGTACCGCCCAGACACCGACGCCCTGGCCGAACTCTCGCTCTGCAAGCAGCTGGAAAAGGAGACTCTGAGGGAGTATTACCGCAAATTTTTAACACTCAAATCACAGCTGCCCTCAGTCGATGACCAGATTGCCATCCACTATGCTATCAGTGGCCTTCGCGCCGGCGTCCTTTACAGCCACTGCATCAGAGATCCGCCAAAGAACCTCCAGGAGTTATATCAGCTGTTTGAAAAGTACGCCAGATCCGAAGAGCTCCACCAGCGCAAGATTGAGTCCCAAAGGAAGCCAAAAGATGCTCCACAGTCCAGCCGCACGTGGACAAGGACTCCGCAGTCAGACTCCGGTCGAGACGGCCGCAATCAGCAGCAAGTGCACAACATCGCCAACCAGCATCCCGCTGCTGACCCCCCTCGTCGCCAGGAATATCCCCCCCAGGGCCGCGGAAATGGCACTCGTGGTAGGGGCCGAGGGCGTGCGCAGCCGCCGCGCCGATTCTACTGCCTCTTCCATGGCGAAGATTGCGCCCACCAAACCAAAGACTGCCCCGAAACGAAGGCTACCAGAGACAGAATGGCACGGGCGCAGCCAGCCGACAACCCCAGGATTGTCGCGCACAATTACCAGCAACCCCCTCCACCATATATCCACGCTCCCGCCCCGCATCCACCGCACCACGCTTACCAACACCATCAGGAAGTACAAATCGTACCTCCTCCACCCCCACCACCACACCAGCAACATCAAAACATCCCCCATGCCCCAAAGCAGGAAGACTTCGCCGATCAACCATATCGCAGAGTCATCCACATGATAACTGGGGGTCCAACACTGACTTCGACACTAAGCGGCAGAAGTGGGACCACTACCGCAGCATCAACCATGTCGCCGTCACGGGCCCAGTCGTGCAGACAAAGTGGTCCCACATACCGCTAACCTTCGATGCACGGGACGTCGACCTGCGCAGCGCCCCCACTGCGACGCCATGGTTATCAATTGCAGCGTGGCAGGCTGGGACCTGCACAAAGTCCTAGTTGACAATGGCAGTCAGGCGGACATCATCTTCCTCCACGCCTTCAATCGCATGGGCATAAGCCACAGCCTGCTTAAGCCTTCGGACAACCCGTTGTATGGCTTCGGCGGTAAGGGCACCTTCCCCGTCGGCAAAATAGAGCTGCCTCTCTCCTTCGGTGTAGCACCCAATGCCCGAAGCGAGCAAATAACCTTTGACATTGTGGACATGGTATATCCTTACAATGCCATCATGGGCCGGGGCTCCATCAATAAGTTCGAAGCAGCCATTCACGGACTGTACTTATGTATGAAGATAACAGGTCCGTTAGGCGTCATCACAGTCTTCGGCATTCAACAGACTGCGCGCAACATAGAGCGGGACTTCGTGCCCGGTCAAAGAAACGTGCACTGCCTCACGGCCCAACGCGAAGTCCCCGCGCCTGCCAGCCCAACCAATAAGCAGCACGACAAGGCACAGCTGCAGAGCAACGACGAGACCAAGACTGTCCCCCTCGACCAGGCCACGCCCAGGCAGACAGTCATTATCAGCGAAGACCTTACTTCGCATGAAGAAGAGAAGCTCCTCTGCTGCCTGTCCAAGAACAAAGATGTCTTCGCCTGGTCGGCCCTCGATTTGGTCGGGGTTAGCCATTCAATAATTGAGCACAGTCTGGGAATCGACCCTTCGGTACGGCCGAAAAAGCAGCGGCTTCGCAAGATGTCCGACGAGAAGACGGAGGCCGCCAAGGCAGAAGTGCACCGCCTCCTGGAAGCCAAATTCATCGAGCCGGTGGCTTACCCCACATGGCTCTCCAATGTCGTGATGGTGCAGAAAAAGAGCGGGAAGTGGCGAATGTGCATCGACTTCACCAGTCTCAATAAAGCCTGCCCAAAGGACAATTTCCCGTTGCCGCGGATCGACAAAATAGTCGATAGCGCGGCCGGATGCGAGGTCATGTCCCTCCTCGATTGCTTCTCCGGTTACCACCAGATATACATGAAGGAAGAAGACAAGGCTAGCACCAGCTTTATAACACCCTTCGGCGCATATTGCTTCATCAGAATGCCGGAGGGACTCAAGAACGCCGGGTCCACCTTCTCCAGGCTCACCAAAACAGTGCTCGAAGGGCAAGTTGGTAGAAACATATTCACATATGTAGACGACATTGTCGTCGCCAGCAAGAGCAAGGAGGACCACCTCGCCGACCTCGCCGAAACATTCGCGAACATGCAAGACGCACAACTCTGCCTAAACCCGGAAAAGTGCGTCTTCGGCGTTCGCCAAGGCAAAATATTGGGCTACCTGGTATCACACCGCGACATCGAGGCCAACCCAACCAAGATTCAGGCCATCTTAGACATGACGCCTCCGCAGTCCGTCAAGGACGTCCAGCGCCTGACAGGCAGATTGGCCGCTCTCAACAGATTCATCTCCAGGTCCGCCGAGCGAAGTCTCCCCTTCCTCAAGACACTCCATGGTGCAAAAGACTTTGCCAGGGGACCAGAGCAGGCGGCGGCCTTCGCCTCATTAAAACAGTACCTGACAGAGTTGGCCATCCTTACCAGCCCCGACCCCTCGCTCCCCCTGCTGCTCTACGTCGCGGCTTCGCCACATGCGGTCAGCGCGACACTAGTGCAGGAGCAGACTGTCGAGGGCGTGGTCCGGCAGTGCCCCGTGTACTATGTCTCTGAAGTGCTGACACCGTCCAAGTGCAACCTGACAGAGCTGGAGAAGATTGCCTACGCAGTCGTCATGTCGTCGCGCAAACTGCGCCATTACTTCGAAGCATTCAAGGTCCGAGTCACCTCAAACAGGGGACTCGGTGAATTATTCAGAAACCCGGAGGCATCGGTGAGGATTGCCAAGTGGGCGACCGAACTCTCCGGCTACCACATCTGCTTCGAGCCCAGGACAGCTATCAAGTCTCAAGTCCTGGCAGACTTCGTCGTCGACTGGACTGGGCCAACAACACAGCCAGACCCGTCCGCAGAGAAGATTTGGACGATCCATTGCGACGGCGCATGGTGCCATGCGGGGGCAGGCGTCGCTGCAGTCATCACCTCACCAGTCGGGGTCAAGCACAGATATGCAGCACGACTCAGCTTCAATCTGGAATCCGACAGATGCACAAATAATATAGCAGAATACGAAGCAGTCATCCTCGGCCTCCGCAAGCTAAGGGCCCTCGGAGTCACCACCTGCATCATCAAAACAGACTCCAAGGTAGTTGCCGGCCAAGTCGAGAAAGACTACCAGCAAAGGACCCCGCGCTCATGCAGTACCTCGCGGCCATCCGAAGTCTCGAGAGGCAATTCAAGGGGTTCACCTTGCAGCATGTGGATCGGGCCAAGAATGAAGAGGCCGATGCATTGGCCAAGGCTGCCGCCAGGGGCGAAACTCTGCCCTCCGACGTGTTCTTTCATGTCATCGGCACGCCAGCCGTCCGGAGCCCCGAAGGGCTCCAAATAACCAATGACAGCGAGGGCCACCGCATAGTCAACCTTATCATGACCGAAGACTGGCGGGCACCAATAACCCTGTTCCTACAGGGGTATTATCATCCAGCCGACATCAGTGAGGCCAAGCGCCTCAGACATCAAAGCCGAGACTTCGCACTGATTGAAGGCCAACTCTACAAAAAGGGGGTCAGTCAGCCAATGCTTAAGTGCGTCACCGAAGCCGAAGGCATGCAGATCCTACGTGAAGTCCATAGTGGCACGTGCGGCTCACACGCAGGGCCAAGGGCCCTAGCTGCTAAGGTGATCCGCCAGGGCTTTTACTGGCCCGCAATGATCTGCGCCGCAAATCGGGTCACACGGTCCTGCGAAGCCTGCCAGAAGTTTTCTCCTCGGTCAGGCAGCCCCTCGCAGTATACAAAGCTGATCGCCCATACATGGCCTCTCCAGCGCTGGGGCCTGGACATTGTCGGGCCCCTACCCACCGCTCAGGGGAACCTTAAGTTCGCCTTCGTCGCTGTCGAGTACTTCACCAAATGGATCGAGGCGCGGGCTGTTTCTACAATAACATCAAAGACTGCCAAAATTCTTCTGGCAGAACATTGTTTGCCGCTTCGGAGTACCGTCCGAACTAACAGTTGACAACGGCAAGCAGTTTGACAACCAAGACTTCAAGGATTTTTGTTTCTCCATTGGCACCAAGCTTGCCTTTGCCTCAGTCTATCATCCGCAGTCCAACGGGGTCGTGGAACGCGCCAACGGGAAAATCTTCACAGCTGTCAAGAAAATGCTCCTTGCTGAAAAAAAGGGCAGATGGACCGATTCGTTACCTGAGGCAGTCTGGGCACTAAACACGACTGAGTGCAGGGCGACCGGGTTTACTCCCTTCCGCCTTCTATACGGATCGGAGGCCATGACCCCGCAAGAAATAAAGCATGGGTCCCCACGAACAGTTCCGTCAGCCGTCCCCGACGTGGACGAGCCAACTTCAAAGGATCTCATTGACGGAGACCGAGTCTTCGCCCTACAGGCCCTAAACAAATACCAAGCCCAGACCAAAGCATGGCGCGACCACACAGTCATCTCGAGGGAGTTCAGCGAGGGGGACCTCGTACTCGTCCGAACAGCTCGGACGGAGTCCAAGGGCAAGCTGGAGCCCAAGTGGGAGGGCCCCTTTATAGTCAAGACAAAAGCTTCCCCCAGCGCTTACAGGCTCACAACGCCAAACGGCGAGGACCTGGAGCACTCCTGGAACATCGACAACCTCCGCAAATTTTTTGTTTGACTCCTCAGGGCTGATTTCGCCCTTGTAATTCGCAAAAACAATCTTGTACCGGCCCGCACTCTTTTCCTCCCGGGGGGTGAGGTTTTTAACGAGGCGGAGCCATGTAATATATGTGTGAAAAATCCCCCGCAAAAACATGCGTCGAAAAAAGACCGCGACGACGGTCTTCGACATTCGACCAACACGAGGTCACCGCGAGGCTAAGCGCTAGCCACCCTCGCGTGCGACAAATCCGCGCAGAAGTCGCCTAAGGGTGCAGCCGGACCAGCACAACAAGTGCGAAAAAATCGAAGTCTATCGCGAAGACTATCCGCGCAGAAGTCGCCTAAGGGTGCAGCCGGACCAGCACAACAAGTGCAAAAAAATCGAAGTCTATCGCGAAGACTATCCGCGCAGAAGTCGCCTAAGGGTGCAGCCGGACTAGCACAACAAGTGCGAAAAAACCAAAGTCTACCGCGAAGACTATCCGCGCAGAAGTCGCCTAAGGGTGCAGCCGGACTAGCACAACAAGTGCGAAAAAATCGAAGTCTATCGCGAAGACTATCCGCGCAGAAGTCGCCTAAGGGTGCAGCTGGACCAGCACAACAAGTGTGAAAAAATCGAAGTCTATCGCGAAGACTATCCGCGCAGAAGTCGCCTAAGGGTGCAGCCGGACTAGCACAACAAGTGCGAAAAAACCAAAGTCTACCGCGAAGACTATCCGCGCAGAAGTCGCCTAAGGGTGCAGCCGGACTAGCACAACAAGTGCGAAAAAACCGAAGCCTACCGCAAAGACTGTCCGTGCAGAAGACACCGAAGGGTGCAACCGGACTAGCACAACAAAGGCAGAAACGACAACATCAAACCGTCCGCGCCAAGACCAACTATAATCACACCAGCACAGCACAACAAAACAAACCAGACAAAGTACACAATGCCTTCGCACACATATACAAGCGAGGGCACACAACTTCATCATACAAGCCTCTACATATACAAGCGAGGGCACCACACTCTACATCGGCTCAACCTTAGGAATAATTCCCATCTCCCTATAATTAAATAACATTATCCTAAGCTCCTCACCCGCAAAAAGACTTCGCAGTTCCCCTTCACCTGTATTCACGGCGGCCGGCAAAGACAACAGTTCCTGCCGGCCAGCCCCACTGACACGAAGCCGAGCCCCCTCCGCCCCACTAACTCTACGTTTCGCAACAGCCCTTCATCGTCGTCGCCCGGTGCTAGGACCTGGCACATCTCCTGCGTCCGCGACGTGCGGCGAAGCCTCCGCCGCAGCCACATCCAAGGCCGCAAAGTAGTCCAAGTCCTCCTCCGACGACTCCTCAGTCCACTCAACCGAGCTCCCAGAGTCAGCACAATCAAAAAACTCAGATGCAGACCCACCACATTCATTACCATCTTCCGCGGTCGAAGCCGCCAAAAAATTAGTAGTAGTGGTTGTGTGCGCAGGCCCAAAATCTTGAACCTGCGCAGCAACCAAAATTCAGCAACATATACAAATTTCCCCAACCCTCTACACCCACTACGCCACCTGCGACGGCCCTGACGTTGCGGGAGCCTCCGCCGTTGGCTCCGCCGTTGCTTCCGCTGTTGTCTCCGCCGCCACCGCTGCGGGATATTCAGCACTCGGCGCAGCAGCTGCGGAGGCATCAGGCGCGCCTTCGGCGACCTCTGGGGGCAGGTCTTCGCCGGCCGCAGCGGATGCGGGGGCACCCGACGCGTCTCCCGAAGTCTCCGGGGTCGGCTCCAGGGCGACCCCAGACACGGCCTCCGCCGGGGTCGGCTCCGGGTCAGACAACATGCTGTTCAACGCCCCGAAGTCGTCGACCCTCTCGCCACGTGCCGCCTAAGACAAAATACGCAAAATTCATCAAACACACACACAGCCTACATCCAACAAACACCAAACAAACGAAAACGTTACCTGAGCCCTCGCCGTCTCGGCCCGCTCCCTGACCACCTCGCGACCGTGCGGACCCCACATCCGGTCGTAGATAGCTCCGGCAGATTCCTTCACTACGGGGTCCTCAACCTTAAAGATATCTTGCTTAAAATCTTCATCGACTTGGTCGAAGACCTCGAAGTGTCGGCACCCTTCGCGGGAGAGCGCGTTCATCGCCCCCTCGCAGGTGACCAGGGAGGCATACGCCATAAACCCCTCCACGACAGTGGGGAGTGCCTGCAACTCCTCCTGCACCCACTCCAGGCAGCGAAGTCCGGGCTCTCGGTCCGGCACTTCGAAATCACCGGTCCCCGCGCCCAGCCCACGGTATGTATCTATAAGCAGTTGGCGCGTCCGCTCTGCCTCCGCGCGTGACGCGGCCTCGACCCTCTCCACGCGGCTCTCCAGGGCGGTGAGCCGCTCCTGCAGCTGCTCGGCGCGCTCCCTGGCAAGATTGCCCTCCGCCCGTGCCAGGTTGGCCTCCGCCTGCGCAGCCTGCGCCTTGACAAGGGCCTCGTTGGTCTCCCTCCTTTCCCCCGCCAGCTGGCGCCGGAGGGCAGCCATCTCTCCCTCCAGTGTGGCCACCTTGTCCGCCAGCTTGCGACACTTGCTGTCGGCGGCCGATTTTTCACGGACGGCGTCAGCATGTTGTGTCCGAAGTCTCTCGACTTCGGCAGCCACAGCTGCCGTGAGGGCCCCGACGCAGTGCGGCTGGCGAAGTCAGCCACCTGCAGAGCAATCGTAAGACCGTGGCCCCAGCAAGCTGATAAAAAAAAGAAAAAGGACGAAGTCCAGCTCAGCGGACCTGACTTAGCGCCTCCGTCACCTCCTTCAGCCGGCGGGATGCAGCGCCCGCCTCATCCATGACAACCGCGAGGGCCGACACCTCGCCTCCGGCGCTAAGAGCCCCGCCCTTCGCCTTCGGCACTGCGGCAGCCGTCGTGGTCGCCGCGGCAGGCGCAACCATAGCAAGTTGGCCTTCGCCCGACCCTGCGACGTACCAACGAATAAATTAAAAAAAAATAAATAAATAAATAGAGCCAACGACTTACCACCGAGATAGTCGTCCACACTAATATCGGTGGCGAAGTCGGCGACACGTTTGCCCGACAACGGCAGCGCTCGGGCCGCCTTCGCGACCTCCGCCACTCCGCTGGACGGCGGCACCGCCTTCGCCGATTTCGAGCCTCTAGCGCCTGTCGTTGCCTCCGGCGCCTTGCTAGATGCAGGGACGCCCGACTTCGCCGCCAGCGGCGGCCGACCTCCGCCGGGGGCCGCAGCCTTCGCAGCCCCCCACTGCCTCTTCGGCCTGGCTTCAACGAGCCTGACAGCCGCCTGGTGCTTCTGTGCAGCTCCCTGGCGATCCTTGTCCATCACTGCTGACACAACAGCAGCAATATTCCGCCCGTAAGGAAAAACCCTCCATTCACGAACCATGAGAGATGTAAAAAAGTCCTCGCCAGCCGCGCGGGGGATAGGAACATTCCTAGGCCAACAACCCCCGGTAACCCTCAGCATCCGAGCCGAAGACTCCCGGAGCTCGGGCGAAGACACACTTTCCCCCGGGCCCGCGCACGTCCTCATCAACTCTCTAGCAAAACCATCAGAAACCCCAAGTCCTCCCATAGCAGTACCTAATTTTCTCTTTTTAGAGGATGGGGCGGCCGCCGGAGCAGGGTCGTCTCCAGTCTCCACCACCGGCTTCTTCCCACGGCGGTCCACATCGTCTTGACCAGGGTAGCCGTCATATGGCAATTGATTTAATTCAAAAACCCTGTTCAAACGGTCATTCGACCCGCGGATATCCCAGCTACGCTGGCCCTCTGTCCTCGGCACGTAACGTCCAACGAGCCGCATCGCCCCATCCTCCGCCTCACGCACAAAGGCGACCGGATCGCGGTTTTGCAGATTCAGGGCGAAGGCGGGACTCCGCACCACCCTTCCGCCATGGAAAGGCATCTGGCGAGGGCACACTTCGCCCAACGCCCAGCCATGCGCCAAGGGCCATACCCCGTAGGCCACAAATTCTTCAACCAAGTCGTGCCCACTGCTCAGGCCGGCGGCGCACCGAAGGGCCCCTTCGTCCACATCCTCCTCCGCCACTTCAAAGGGCGGGTACGCTGAGTAAAAATGAGAACACATCTCGGACACGGGGAGTCCCTCATGGCCTTCGACGGTACCCTCAGCAACGTAAAACCAAAATTCATTCCAGTTGCCCCACTTGTTGCGGGCGCAAGGAACCAACTCGACTACCTGCATCGTGGTTTTGCCGGTCTTCGGCGTGAATGTGCAGGACCCAAACTGAGCAACTTCGTCTCCAATCATCCTCTTCTGCCAGTGCAAACAATAATACTTCGCAAAAACTTCAACCGATGGCTGTCCACCGTACGAAGTCGTCGCCCAGACATACTTCGACAGAGCCACTATGGCATTCGGTGTCAGCTGATGTATTTGAACATTGAACCTGCGCAGGACTTCGCCAACAAATCGGTGCACAGGCAAGCGGAGTCCGGCGGCGAAGAACGCCTCGAAAACAACCAACTCGCCCTCCGGCTCGGGGACTTCCTCCGTCCCCGGGACTCGAGCAACTCCGCCGCCGAAGTAACCCAACCGCTGCATATCTTGCACGCGGACCGACGACATCCGCGATACGCCAAAATCAATAGAATCGCCGGTGCGCAACTCCTCCGCCATTAAACTACTCAGCGTCTCCTCAGACGAGGCGGCGGCCGGCGGCGAGGGAACGGCCGGCGGTGTAGCGGCAGCGGAAGAAGACGAGGACGGCATCGCTACGTACCGTCGGCGGCGGCGGGCGGTCTGCTTCACTCGAGCCAGATCTCCGGCGAACAAGAGCACGGCGGGCAGACGAGCAGCAAGACGGCGGAAAGGGCGGCTAGGGTTTTCGCGGAGCGCGGAAGGTGGAGTTCAAAAGGCGTCGACCCCCGCCCCCTTTTATAGGCAGGGCGCGGCTCTTCGGGAAACCCGCAATCCAACAGGGCACGGCGCTTCGGGAAACCCGCAATCCAACAGTACGCCGTCAATCAACGGTCATATCAAAAACCCCCACGAAACCACTTCGAGCGAGGGCAGCGTCTTCGCCATCTAGCGACGTCTTCAGCACCAGGTGACTGTCGAACTGGTCCCTCGGAGGGCAAATGTTGGGGCGAAGGCAAAGGCGCCACCCTTCGCTCGAAGCCTTCGCTGCAGCAGCTGAGCTAACAGAAACAAAACAGGCAGCGACACCCTTCGCTTGTTCCGCACCAGACGAAGACCGGCGACGAAGGGCATCCCACAGTGCGGCCTCGTCCAGCTCAGAGGCCCACGTGCGATCCGGCCCATCGTAACGGGCCCCGCGTGGCCGCCGTGCGTTACGGGCCTAATTTGTAAAGGCATCCCTGTAATTACGGTCTGTAACCCCGCTTTATGGGAATATTCTGGGGATAACCTAGGTAGCTGAGGGCACATGCGTCCTTAGCTCAAGGCGCTGCACGCTCAGGTACCTATAAATACCCCTACACAGTGCCCGTGAGAGGCTAGATTAACAGAGCTTTTGCCACCTAACGCGAGTGCCCTGTTGACGTCACTGTTCACCCTTGTTGGATCCCCTTGCAACTGAGAGCAAGTTCCAACAGCGGGCCAGTAAAAGCCTTAGCGGATCACCTTAGCAGCCAGGGCCCTTGGCCCTGCGTGTGAGCCGCACGTGCCACTATGGACTTCGCGTAGGATCTGGATGCCTTCGGCTTCGGTGACGCACTTAAGCATTGGCTGACTGACCCCTTTTTTGTAGAGTTGGCCTTCAATCAGTGTGAAGTCTCGGCTTTGATGTCTGAGGCGCTTGGCCTCACTAATGTCAGCTGGATGATAGTACCCCTGTAGGAACAGGGTTATTGGTGCCCGCCAGTCTTCGGTCATGATAAGGTTGACTATGCGGTGGCCCTCGCTGTCATTGGTTATTTGGAGCCCTTCGGGGCTCCGGACGGTTGGCGTGCCGATGACATGAAAGAACACGTCGGAGGGCAAGGATTCACCCCTGGCGGCAGCCTTGGCCAATGCGTCGGCCTCTTCATTCTTGGCCCGATCCACATGCTGCAAGGTGAACCCCTTGAATTGCCTCTCAAGACTTCGGATGGCCGCGAGGTACTGCATGAGCGCGGGGTCCTTTGCTGCATAGTCTTTCTCGACCTGGCCGGCAACTACCTTGGAGTCTGTTTTGATGATGCAGGTGGTGACTCCGAGGGCCCTTAGCTTGCAGAGGCCGAGGATGACTGCTTCGTATTCTGCTATATTATTTGTGCATCTGTCGGATTCCAGATTAAAGCTGAGGCGTGCTGCATATCTGTGCTTGACCCCGACTGGTGAGGTGACGACTGCAGCGACGCCTGCCCCCGCATGGCACCATGCGCCGTCACAATGGATCGTCCAAACCTTCTCTGCGGACGGGTCTGGCTGTGTTGTTGGCCTAGTCCAGTCGACGACGAAGTCTGCCAGGACTTAAGACTTGATGGCTGTCCTGGGCTCGAAGCAGATGTGGTAGCCGGAGAGTTCGGCCGCCCACTTGGCAATCCTCACCGATGCCTCCAGGTTTCTGAACAATTCGCCGAGTCCCCTGTTTGAGGTGACTGGGACCTTGAATGCTTCGAAGTAATGGCGCAGTTTGCGCGAAGACATGACGACTATGTAGGCAATCTTCTCCAGCTCTGTCATGTTGCACTTGGACGGTGTCAGCACTTCGGAGACATAGTACACGGGGCACTGCCGGACCATGCCCTCGACAGTCTGCTCCTGCACTAGTGCCGCGCTGACCGCATGTGGCGAAGCCGCGATGTAGAGCAACAAGGGGAGCGAGGGGTCGGGGCTGGTAAGGACGGCCAACTCTGTCAGGTACTGTTTTAATGAGGCGAAGGCCGCCGCCTGCTCTGGTCCCCTGGCAAAGTCTTTTGCACCATGGAGTGTCTTGAGGAAGGGGAGACTTCGCTCGGCGGACCTGGAGATGAATCTGTTGAGAGCGGCCAATCTGCCTGTCAGGCGCTGGACGTCCTTGACGGACTGCGGAGGCGTCATGTCTAAGATGGCCTGAATCTTGGTTGGGTTGGCCTCGATGTCGCGGTGTGATACCAGGTAGCCCAATATTTTGCCTTGGCGAACGCCGAAGACGCACTTTTCCGGGTTTAGGCAGAGTTGTGCGTCTTGCATGTTCGCGAATGTTTCGGCGAGGTCGGCGAGGTGGTCCTCCTTGCTCTTGCTGGCGACGACAATGTCGTCTACATATGTGAATATGTTTCTACCAACTTGCCCTTCGAGCACTGTTTTGGTGAGCCTGGAGAAGGTGGACCCGGCGTTCTTGAGTCCCTCCGGCATTCTGATGAAGCAATATGCGCCGAAGGGTGTTATAAAGCTGGTGCTAGCCTTGTCTTCTTCCTTCATGTATATCTGGTGGTAACCGGAGAAGCAATCGAGGAGGGACATGACCTCGCATCCGGCCGCGCTATCGACTATTTTGTCGATCCGCGGCAACGGGAAATTGTCCTTTGGGCAGGCTTTATTGAGACTGGTGAAGTCGATGCACATTCGCCACTTCCCGCTCTTTTTCTGCACCATCACGACATTGGAGAGCCATGTGGGGTAAGCCACCGGCTCGATGAATTTGGCTTCCAGGAGGCGGTGCACTTCTGCCTTGGCGGCCTCCGTCTTCTCGTCGGACATCTTGCGAAGCCGCTGTTTTTTCGGCCTTACCGAAGGGTCGATTCCCAGACTATGCTCAATTATTGAATGGCTAACCCCGACCAGATCGAGGGCTGACCAGGCGAAGACATCTTTGTTCTTGGACAGGCAGCAGAGGAGTTTCTCCTCTTCATGTGAAGTAAGGTCTTCGCTGATAATGACTGTCTGCCTGGGCGTGGCCTGGTCGAGGGGGACAGTCTTGGTCCTGTCGTTGCTCTGCAGCTGTGCCTTGTCGTGCTGCTTATTGGTTGGGCTGGCGGGCGCGGGGACCTCGCGCTGGGCCGTGAGGCAGTGCACGTTTCTTTGACCGGGCACGAAGTCCCGCTCTATGTTGCGCGCAGTCTGTTGATTGCCGAAGACTGTGATGACGCCTAACGGACCTGGTATCTTCATACATAGGTACAGTCCGTGAATGGCTGCTTCGAACTTATTGATGGAGCCCTGGCCCATGATGGCATTGTATGGATATACCATGTCCATGATATCAAAGGTTATTTGCTCACTTCGGGCATTGGGTGCTACACCGAAGGAGAGAGGCAGCTCTATTTTGCCGACGGGGAAGGTGCCCTTGCCGCCGAATCCATACAACGGGTTGTCCGAAGGCTTAAGCAGGCTGTGGCTTATGCCCATGCGATCGAAGGCGTGGAGGAAGATGATGTCCGCCTGACTGCCGTTGTCAACTAGGACTTTGTGCAGGTCCCAGCCTGCCACGCTGCAATTGATAACCATGGCGTCGCAGTGGGGGGCGCTGCGCAGGTCGACGTCTCGTGCGTCGAAGGTTAGCGGTATGTGGGACCACTTTGTCTGCACGACAGGGCCGGTGACGGCGACGTGGTTGATGCTGCGGTAGTGGTCCCGCTTCTGCCGCTTTGTGTCGAAGTCGGTGCTGGACCCCCCAGTTATCATGTGAATGACTCCGCGATATGGTTAATCGGTGAAGTCTTCCTGCTTTGGAGCGTGGGGGATGTTTTGATGTTGCTGGTGTGGTGGTGGGGGTGGGGGAGGTACGATTTGTACTTCCTGATGGTGTTGGTAAGCGTGGTGCGGTGGATGCGGGGCGGGGGCGTGGATATATGGTGGAGGGGGTTGCTGGTAAGTGTGTGCGACAACTCGGGGGTTGTCGGCTGGTTGCGCCCGTGCCATCCTGTCTCTGGTGGCCTTCGTTTCTAGGAAGTCTTTGGTTTGGTGGGCGCAGTCTTCGCCGTGGAAGAGGCAGTAGAATCGGCGCGGCGGCTGCGCCCGCCCCCGACCCCTACCGCGAGTTCCATTTCTGCGGCCCTGGGGGGGATACTCCTGGCGACGAGGGGCATCAGCAGCGGGGACCTGGTTGGTGATGTTGTGCACTTGCTGTTGATTGCGACCGTCGCGACCGGAATCCGGCTGCGGAGTCCTTGTCCACGTGCGGCTGGACTGTGGAGCATCTTTTGGCTTCCTTTGGGACTCAATCTTGCGCTGGTGGAGCTCTTCGGATTTGGCGTACTTTTCAAACAGCTGATATAACTCCTAGAGGTTCTTTGGCGGATCTCTGATGCAGTGGCTGTAAAGGACACCGGCGCGAAGGCCGCTGATAGCGTAGTGGATGGCGATCTGGTCATCAACTGAGGGCAGCTGTGACTTGAGTGTTAAAAATTTGCGGTAATACTCCCTCAGAGTCTCCTTTTCCAGCTGCTTGCAGAGCGAGAGCTCGGCCAAGGCGTCGGTGTCTGGGCAGTACCCTTGGAAGTTGAGCAGGAACTTGTCCCAGAGACTTCTCCAGGAATCAATGGACAGCGGAGGCAACCTGGTGAACTAGGTGAGTGTTGGGCCCTCGAGGGCGATGATGAAAGACTTCGCCATTGTGGCGTCGTCCCCTCCAGAAGATGCAACGGCGACCTGATAACTCATTATGTATTGTGCCGGGTCGGTGCTGCCGTTGTACTTGGGATAGGTCCCTGCCCGGAAGTTAGCTGGCCAAGGCGTCACTTGCAGGTGTGGCGCCAGGGGACTTCGCTCGTCAAGATAGTTGACCCCTTGGAATGGCGCGGCGTGCGGGAAGGTGTGGTCGCGTTGGGGGAAACGCGGGTCTTCCGGTTGCGCGCGGTGTTGCAGGGGTGGCCCATGCTGCAGGCCGAGGTGGCCTTCGCGCGTGTCTTCGAGTTGTGCGCGCTGCTGGAGGGGTGGCTCGTGCTGCAGGCCAAGGTGGCCTTCGCGCTGCATCAGCGCGATCTCCCGCTCGAGTTCCTGGGCCTTCTGCTCTTCGTCGCGTATCATTTGCCACACTTTGGCTAGTGCGGACACGCGCTGGCGCTTGGCCTCCAGTATCTCTTTCTGCCTCTGGAGATTGCGGTTCTTGAGGCGCAGGGCACGCAGCTGTAGCTGTTCTTCTGCTGAGACGCCGAGGACTTCACCGTCCTCGGTGAGGTCCGCGCCCTCCAGTGGTGCGAAGCCTGAGGGTGGCTGCGGTTGTCCTTCAGGGCCGCAGGTGCGGAGAGTGTCGTCTTCGCAGGTGCGGGGAACGTCGTCTTCAGTGGGCTCTTGGTGGGTGGATTGGGTGAGGGCGAGAGCCTTGCCCTTTCTTGCGGCGAGCAGTGCCGCCTTCGCAGCCTCGTCAGCCTTCGGGTTACTCTCTTGGGTGCCATCGCGGGTGGTTTTCTCGTAGCACGAACGGTGGGCGCCAAATGTTGAAACTTGCTCTCAGTTGCAAAGGAATCCAACAAGGACGAACAGTGACGTCAACAGGGTTCTCGCGCAAGGTGGCAATAGCTCTGTTAATCTGCCCGCTCACGGGCACTGTGCGGGGGTATTTATAGGTGTCTGAGCGCCCAGCGTCTTGTGTTTAGGACGCATGTGCCCTCGGATACCTAGATTATCCCCGGAATATTCCCATAAAGCAGGGTTACAGACTGTAATTACAGGAATGCCTTCACAAATTAGGCCCGTAACACGCAGCGGCCACGCGGGGCCCGTTACAATGGGCCGGATTACACGTGGGCTTCTGAGCTGGACGAGGCCGCTTGGTGGGATGACGACGTCGCAGGTCTTCGTCTGGCGCCGTATCGAGCGGAGGCCTGCTTTGCCTCCGTCGGACCGGCGACTGCAGCGAAGGCCTGCTTTGTCTCTGTCGGACCAGCGACTGCAGCGAAGGCCTGCTCTGTCTCCGTCGGACCAGCGACTGCAGCGAAGGGTGGCGTCTTTGCCTTCGCCCCAACAAAGCTCCAATGGCTCTTAGGCCCTTTGGGGCTATAAAAGGGACCCTATGCGCCTCAAAGAAGTACACAAGAGCAGCCAACAAGTGCATACATCATTTGGATCAATTCTCTCTCTCCCTCTCTTGTGTATCTCTCTAGTTTGTGTAGAGGCGAAGTTATAAGACTTTAGAGAAAGGGGAAGTGCTGCTAAGAGCTAGAGCAATATCTTGAGCGCATTGTTACTCTGCCGGAGTGCTGTCGAGAAGATTGTAAGCAGCCATGGTATTGTTGTAACTGATATCAACATAGTGGAAGGCTCTATCTGTCGCACTGGCAGATCTGAGCAAACGGAGGAAGGAGTTGAAATAGACTCCAAGCCAAGGTGTGGCTAACTCCAAAGAGGACTAGGCAAGCATTTCAGGCTTGGCCGAACCTCGGGATAAATACTTGTGTCTGTGTGCTCTACTCTGTGATGTGTGCTGTTTCTCTGTCTTATTTGTTGTTTATACTTGCACTTCAATATTTATATGTGGTACAAGCTGTATTCAAAGTGCAGGGTATTTTAAGACAGGAACTTCAATTCCGCTACAACCTACTCAAAGGGTCCTTCATTCCACTGTGATCCAGCCTTCGAGTAGAGTAAGAATTTCCAGTTTTTACAGTGATAATTATTAATCGCCTATTCACCCCCCCTCTAGGCGACATCCAGATCCTGTTCTCGGGCATAGGGAACTTTCAGATGGTGACCATGCCGTTGATCTGGTAATAAGCGACTTGGATAAATTAAGGAGCACCGGTTCAGTTTGGTTGCACGGCGACAGTAGATCAAGGGATGAAGGGCTCTGGGAGCATTTTCGGCTCGGAACGGTTGGAGCCATCGATCAGGTAAGGAGCGGCGTAGATTAGACCGTGGGTTTCCCCTGCACGCATTGAACCACAACCGCTGGATCTAATCTAAGCGGTCAGAAATGACCAATACCTCTTCGACCATGGCAATTTCATAAAAGAACCCTCGATTCTAGTTTAATCTACGTATAATTCATCCCTATATATAGATCATTACATAATGGTCCAAAAAATTGTAAAATTAACCCTGCGCTCTTATAAAATAGTAGCCAAAGTCCACAGGTCGAAATAAAATTAATGAAATGAATATAAAGAAACGATTTTTAGTATCAAAATAAATATTGAGAACTTAGAAAATCCAAAACTTTTGTATTTGGACTCCGATTTGGTCTGTTCCAGTTGCGTTAGCTCCGTAATAAAATTTCTTACTCAATATAAATATTATCTTTATCATATCATACATTATTATAGTTATATATTTATTTACCCAAAGTTTAGTAGATTAAATCTTGCTAATCAAAGTTAATCTATCTATGATTATAATCTAACTAAAATATAATATGTAATCAAGTCATAACTTGGATTAAAGTTGAATTAGTTATTTCTTCAATATCTTTTCGCATATGATTTACGTTAATCAATGTAGAATATAGTTTCTATTATTTGATCATGAAAATCTTCCAAAAACCATATCTTTTTAACCGTAACTCCGATTTTAGTGATTCTCGAACCTAAGATCTTGTAGTGGCATGTAGAATATTCCTACCCCGTTCGTTCTCATGTTTGGTGTAATGTTATTTTTATGTACTCCTTGTCTATTTGTATGTATTGCTACAAGTAGCAGCGATGTCACGTGAAACCAAAGACCAACTTGGTGAAGTACCTAGAATCTCAAGTCATAGGCAAGTTGTCCCCTTGATCACTCTTCTTTACCCAATAAGGTTCCTATTAATCATTATGATCTGCATAGGTTAATTTTGATGGGACCCAATAGGTTTCTCTAATTATGTTTACTCCACTCCTTGTAGTCAAATGAACTATTGGGTAGATTTGCTATTGCTCTATGTGGTTTTGGGTGTTAAGATTCACATTATTCATGATCATGCTATTTATTGTCAATGAGTTATTATTGTTCATGATAAGATCATTATGATAATTGGAGCATGGAGAACCACCTAGAAAAACAGTGCTACCATAAGGGTGGTATGGGACGCCCTTGGCTGACTAATTAGGAAAGCTTGTGGAGGACTACCTTACCTGAAAGGGGTAAGAGAGGTAGAGGAGTTGTCGGTATAGGGAGGTTCCCGGGCTGAGCATATTGCGATGGCTTTTTAGATGGGGGATTCCAATATCGCTCTCCTCAGAAACCGTAGCGGGTTTTCTGAAGCTAGTGGAACTTTATAAAGGCCTCGTAGTGCTACCCTGCCTCGTCTCCTTGGCAGAGATGAATTGAAAGTCGCAATCCCTTGACAAATGGGTAACACGACTTGTGCGTAAAGATGCGCAACTTCTGCAGAGTGTAAAACTGATATATCAGCCGTGCTCACGGTCATGAGCGGCTCGAACACTCACATGAGTAATTTATGAAACTAAACTTAATTTATCATATGCATTGCATTGTGGGATTAATTATTAATTGTGATCTCTTATTTATTTGGGTTGGTATCTACTTATGCTTAGTAACTGCTAATAAAACTTGACTAACTTTAAAAGCAATGCTCAGCTTTAACCATCTTCTTTGGTAAGCCTTACACTAAACATGAGTCTCACCGTAAGTGAGTTCATGCACATTATTCCCCACAACTTGTTGAGCGATGAACGTTTGTGAGCTCACCGTTGTTGTACTCACATCCCCCAGGTCAAGAACATGTATTGTAGGATGAGGAGCATGAAGGATGTTGTGATGAGATTTGTGAGAGGTCTAGGCCGTCGTCTCCTAGTCAACTATGGTTGCTGGATCGTTGTCGTCGAGTGATGTATTTATTTAGGTATTTTGTATAGAAATCCTATTATATAGTAAAGATGTGACATTCATTTCTGTATCATAAGTCATCATATGTGTGAGACTTGATCCTAGCACACATTTGAGACGCACCCGTGTTTGGCCCTTAAATCTAGGTGTGACAGTAACTGTGTAATCAACACACAAGGATAGAGGTCTACCTCTATGTTTATGTCTTGGTTGGACGGATACACCAATATTTATGGTTGCAACAAACATGTTCTCCTTAATCTCTATGAGTATATGACAATATACAAGACTCATTTGTGGGAGTGTTCAATATTTTTAATAAAGATAGGTGAGGTGTTGATTTCTATTTACAGTTAAATATTGTCAAACACGTAGCTAGTGGTTAGAAGTTTTGCTCTCTATAAATGTACAAAGTATAGGAACTATGTTTTTATTCTCTGGATATAATAATCACTATAATGTAGAGTTTCCACATGTGTGTATAAATATATCATATGGACAAGATCTAAGAGTTTAGTAACGATCTATGTAGAGAATGGACTAGGATTAAAATTTTATCCTCTCATTTTCTTTCATGCTAGGAATTCTACATCAATCAGTTCAATTTCACATGAAAAACATAACAATAAATTTTCCATGTTCCAAATAGGTCCCAAAGTTACTAGTTTTTTACTAGTTTTATAAAGTCTCCCTTGGAAACATGTTCATCAAAAACTTAATCCAAAAATTTAGCAAAAAAATATTTTGTGAAAAGAGTATACCACATTTGCATGTTGTGGACTTATCTGTGGGCCACCATTATGCTAGGAACCATCATGATAAGCAAAGAGGATGATGTTTATCCTTATTCTAGTTTAGTAGTGGAGCTTATCCTTATTCTAATTAGGCTTATCTTTATCCTAGCTTACTAGTGAGGTATATCCTGGTGTCGAGGATTTCTCGATAGTAAATTTATGTGCGGTTATTTTTAATGATCTAGAGCAGAAAAGTACTAAAAATCACCCTCTTGCATTGAGCAAAAATCGTTGAAAACCATAAATCGTGCCAAGTTCTACTAATTGCCATAATGTCACTTTTGTTGCCAACTGTTGCAGAAAATAGAGTGGCAAAAGCATATGGCAACAGTTTTTTAGTCCCATTGCAATTACTCTTGTTGTAGCAGCAAAACAAAATGTTGCAGTCTATATTACTTGCATTTACCAAATAACACTAGAAAGAGAAAATGGTCAAATTTGGGAATCAAACCCAAGTCTCATTATTTATAACAAACTACTCTACAACTAGACTACTACACTTGTTGTTATAACTAAATTTTATGATGCTTATTTCTGATAATGACATTACAACTTTTGCAACAAAATCAGTATATATTGCCTCCATTCATATATTCGTTGTAATACACACCATGATTTTGCAAGAAACAGTAAGACCATAACAACAAAAGATATTTATGGCAATATAGGTAACTATATTGCAACCATTTTTTATGTTGTGGTAAGAAGCATCACAGTTTTGCAATGGAATTCAATTGTATCGCAACCACATGAAACTCATGGTAATACTAATTAACATATCGCAAAGGTTTTGCAAATCGTGGCCATAACACCTACCTCTTACAACGAAACTAACAATTATTGCAAAAAATCGTGGCAATAAAGTCTACATATCACAACCATTTTTCAAAGTTATTGCAATGAAATTTGTGTTATTGTAATATAATCTATGGCAATAGACCAATTTTCTAGTAGTGCTATAGCAGAAAGTAAAGGCACAAAAAGACACAAAGGTTTATACTTGTTTGGGCTCTCCTGGGAGATAATACCTTACATCAAATGCGATGATCACTATTCCTTAGCAGATGTGCTCCTGCCCCCTTGGGACATCCAATACCTCCTTTTATAGTTCAAGGAAGGAGTCGGTTACAAGGAAAATGGGCTAAGATCCTTATATAGATCTATCCTCATTTATAGATCCTTTATATATCAGGTGTTATTGTTACAATAGAAACATGCAAATAAGCAATCACCATGTCCTCTGGATCCTTTTCTAACACGAGATCCTAAGAACTGTCTCCGAGTCCATGTTGCTGACAGAGTACGAGTTGGGAGTAGGGATCGAGTTAGACCCACAACCTAGTTCTCCATATATTAGTACACTTAGGATATCTTTGGTATATATTCTTAAAAGTAGCTCCCAAGCTTACCATACCCAAGCCATTATATTAGGTAAGTTGGGATTGATCATATCACCATTGTTTCTAATGATTGTTGTTGTCAAACCCCCCGAGTCCTAGAACTTGATCTCTTTAATGTGTATAACTCAATTTGAGGGCCTTTAGCTGATTCTGAAAAAACACTCTTCCTAAGGCTCGAGCCGAGTTGCATGAGATGATTTCCGACCCCCGAGCCAAGGGGCTCGATGATAGTTCATCTATCCTATTATGTTTCTTATAAACAAAATTGCATTAAAGATTCCACCATATATCAAGAGATTTAGTAGTATGCTACTTTGATCGAAGTTTTGATGTGCATAGCCGAGTCCGAGGACTCAGCTGTTTTATTCCTCCAAAGGAAAAGGATGTGGATCCTCATAAAGATCCCCACCTTAAGAGGCCAAATCCTAGGATCTAGTAGTTGTTATACCCCTAGGAGAGTATGCATGTTAAAATTTGCGCAGAAGTCTCTGTAATTCCGTACCTTTTTTCTATGCCCTGTTGGTAAACCAAACCGTGTATGTAGTACTTGCCAGCTTTTGCTATCACACGGATGGGTCTCAAGCAAGAAGCAAAGCTGTGTAGGTGGTACTTGTCAGCTTCCCCAAAGGGAACCCTACTTCATACAAATTGATGTCTATGTATCGTAGTAGCGAGGGTGATCGAGTCCCCTCAATACCCTTAGATTGACTATCAAAATGTCATGAGAGAGGGGGAGAGGTTTCATCGAGGCTAGGTAGCAAGCGGTAGCACAACCATGTAGGTGATACTACTAGCCTTCCCCTGAAGGACCCCAACTATGCCTGAGTTGAATCACCTAGGTATTGCTAGCAGTGGGGCTAGCAACTAGTACCCTTAGAGCGATGACCAGACCGACAGAGTTGAGGGGCTTAACCATGTTTTATCCTTCAAGAAAAAATATTCAAGAAGTGATTAGTAATCAATAGAAATTAAGAACTCTTCTAGAACATGAAATTAAAAGGTTGAGAGGAAACATCTCTGGTTATGATACGTAAAAACAACGCAATTGCTCAACATTCCAGGGATTAGTAAAGAGAGTATCGTGTTCCTGTTGGAGTCTACGCTCTCTACCAGAGCACTTCTAAGATGATGTAGGGGACCTTCTAGAGGGCTGAAAACTTGTGTTTGTCTTTCATGCTTTGAATATTTCACAGCACTGAATCCCCTATAGCAGAACTTCAATCCTAAACATTCTAGGAGTGATATTTTCTCATAGCTTGTTGGTACGAGTTGATTGCATGACAATTGCATCCCTTGCTTCTTTAAGCTTATCAAGATTGGTAACTCGACCTTCCCAAGATCGATCTTCTATGAAGTTTATAACTCAAAAGGGCTGGTACTTTATCTCAGATGGGAGCATGACCACAGATCCATATACTAGAAAGAATGGAGCATGACCTATTGTAGAGCTTGACGACATCCGAAGCCCTAGAGTACTGCTGGTAACTCTTCAACCTAGCTTCCTACATACAAATGCAAGCGATCGAAGATCCTAAGTTTCGAACCCTTAAGAATAAGGCCATTAGCCCTCTCCACCTAGCTAGCCATTGCTTTGGGGTGAGCGATAGATGTGAAGTTCATTATGATCCCGTTCTTAGAAAATAATTCCATGAACGCCTGGGAAGTAAACTAGCTCCATTGTCTCTTATCATCTCAGGACGCCAAATCTGTGAAAAATTTTCTGCATGAATTCCATAGCTCTGGTGGCCATAATCTTTGCCATAGGTTTTTCTTTGATCTATTTGGTGAGTTTGTCAATGTAAGAAAATGAAAAGGTACTCCACTTTTGGCTGCACTACCGGAATCCGAGGCTTTGCCGAGTGTCGGACTCTTTGCCGAGTGCCTTTTGTCGGGCACTCGGCAAAAAAGGCTTTACCGAGAGCCGCACTCGGCAAAGTCCGGCTCTCGGTAACGAGCTGATTTACCGAGTGCAGGACACTCGGTACAGGACCACACTCGGCAAAGACATCAAAGAAGACGCTCGGCAAACGGCCGTCAGCGGCCGTTCTAAAGCTGACGGCCGTCAGCCTTTGCCGAGAGCCGAGGACTGGCACTCGGCAAAGGGGCTTCTTTGCCGAGTGCCAAATACTGGGCACTCGGTAAAGAACTCTTTACCAAGTGCCTTCTATAGACACTCGGCAAAGTATATTTTTGTTTTTACATTTTGGCCACCAAACTTTTTGTGGTATGTTCCTACACTATGTAGACCTACATGTACCATTTTGGGACAATTATACCAGTGTTTGCAATAGCTAGTAGATTTAGTTCGTTTATTTGAATTTGTTCGGAAATTCAGATTTAAACTGCAGGTCACTCGAAACTTGGAAAACCGTGCATACAAAAATGATATCCATGCTACTTAGCACAATTTACGACCGATTTCTGGAGTGGACCCGAAACTTCGAGCACCATGCTCACTCAACATGGCTGTGAACTTGCCATCCAGGTGTTTAAAAATTGTATAAAACACAAACAAAGTCAGAAAATCATGAAACCTGTCCACGTGTCATGATATCATATGTAGAGGCTGTGATAAAAATTTAAAAAAGTTTCGAGAAAACTGTGACGCACTATGTGTACAAACCTAAGAGATCCACATTGAAACTCTATGATTTCATGTGTAGTTCTCTTAGGTTTCTACACATAATGTCTCACAACTTTCTTGAAACTTTTTCAATTTTTTATCACAGCCTCTACATATGATATCATGACACGTGGACAGGTTTCATGATTTTCTGACTTTGTTTGTGTTTTATACAATTTTTAAACACCTGGATGGCAAGTTTACAGCCATGTTAAGTGAGCATGGTGCTCGAAGTTTTCGGTCCACTCCTGAAATCGGTCGTAACTTGTGCTAAGTAGCATGGATATCATTTTTGCATGCACGGTTTTCCAAGTTTCGAGTGACCTGCAGTTCAAATCTGAATTTTCCGAAGAAATCCAAATAAACGAACTAAATCTACTAGCTATTGAAAACACAGCTATAATTGTCCCAAAATGGTACATGTAGGTCTACATAGTGTAGGAACACACCACAAAAAATTGGTTGGGAAAATAAAAAAATACAAATGTACTTTGCCGAGTGTCAGCTGGTTGACACTCGGCAAAGTAGGCTTTGCCGAGTGTCAGCTGGGTAACACTCGGCAAAGAATAGTGAAAGAGTCTTTGCCGAGTGTCAGCTGGTTAACACTCGGTAAAGAAGGCTTTGCCGAGTGCCAGCGATCTGGCACTCGGCAAAGCGTATTTTAAAATTAAAAAAAACTTTGCCGAGTGCCGGATCACGGGCACTCGGCAAAGCACGCGTACATACCAAACGGTCAGCGCTTTCTTCCTCACTCTCTCACTCTCCTCACTCACACGCGCCACCGCCGCGCCCTCGCCCACCGCGCCCATGCCCACCGCCGTCGCGACCGCGCCCGGGCCCATGCCCGCGCCGCGCCCGTCGTGCCCGCGCCACGCCGCCATACCCGCGCCCGCTGTGCCCGCGCCAACGCCGTGCCCCTCGCCCACCGCGCCCGCGCCCTCGTCGCCGTGCCCGCAGCCGCGCCCGCCGTGCCCCTCACCCGTGCCCGCCGCGCTCGCCGTGCCCGCGCCCGCGCCGCCGTGCCCCTCACCCGCGCCCACCGCGCTCGCCGTGCCCGCGCCGTCGTGCCCCTCGCCCGCCCCCACCTTGCCCGCGCCGCCGTGCCCCTCGCCCGCCCCCGCCATGCCCCTCGCCCTCGCCCGCGCCCCTCGCCGTGCCCCCGCCACCAACGCCGCGCGCCACCACCGCCGCCAGAGGCCGCCTCCTCGCGCGCCGCCACCGTCGCTCGGCCACGCCACGCGTACTATCGTCGCCCCCACGCGAGTTATAAAATTTTTATGCGTCAATTTTTATTTATTATTGATTAGATGATAGAATGTATAAATCATGTAAGCCGAGGTCACCCAACCATTTATATAGCCGCGCCCGAGACGATGCCAATGCAAGTGCAGCCATTGATGGATCCGAGTCACCGGCACCCGGCTGTTGTGTGTCTATCGCAGTGCTGGCTTAGCTAATTGTTCCCCTTGTTTAATATATATACACAAAGAGATAAACAAAGAGAAAGTATAATTGCTTGTCTTCCTCAGCGACCCATACTTCATGACAGACGTCCGCTGATACGACCCGATGGGGAGAGGTAGGTAACTTTAGATGTTGTTGCTGCTTTTTCATATTATATGTTCAAATTAATAATAGAAACTAATACTTTATCTTAATCACTTGGACAGGTCTTGGATGGTTTTGGAGAGTGCAGGGGGTCACGGCCGCCTCCCCAATGGCATCCTCGGCCTTCTATGCAGGGAACACTTCCCTGGACTTGTCGAGTACGCCAGAGTGACGGGCTGTTGGGGCGAAGGCAAAGGCGCCACCCTTCGCTCGAAGCCTTCGCTGCTGCAGCTGAACTGACAGAAACAAAACAGGCGGGGACACCCTTCGCTTCTTCCGCTCCAGGCGAAGACTGGCGACGAAGGGCATCCCACGGCGCGGCCTCGCCCAGCTCGGAGGCCCACGTGCAATCCGGCCCGTCGTAACGGGCCCCGCTTGGCCGCCCTGTGTTACGGGCCTATTTTGTAAAAGCATTCCTGTAATTACGGTCTGTAACCCCGCTTTATGGGAATATTCTTGGGATAACCTAGGTACCTGAGGGCACATGCGTCCTTAGCTCGAGGTGCTGCGCGCTCAGGTACCTATAAATACCCCTGTACAGTGCCCGTGAGAGGCCAGATTAACAGAGCTTTTGCCATCTAGCGCGAGTGCCCTGTTGTCATCACTGTTCACCCTTGTTGGATCCCCTTGCAGCTGAGAGCAAGTTCCAACATTTGGCGCCCACCGTGGGGCTCGAACCCACGACCAACATTTGGCGCCCACCGTGGGACCTATCCCAAGTACAACGGCAGCACCGACCCGGCTCAATACATAATGAGTTACCAGGTCGCCGTTGCATCGTCCGGGGGGGACGACGCCACAATGGCGAAGTCTTTCATCATCGCCCTCGAGGGCCCCGCACTCACCTGGTTCACCAGGTTGCCTCCGTTGTCCATTGATTCCTGGAGAAGTCTCCGGGACAAGTTCCTGCTCAACTTCCAAGGGTACCGCCCAGACACCGACGCCCTGGCCGAACTTTCGCTCTGCAAGCAGCTAGAAAAGGAGACCCTGAGGGAGTATTACCGCAAATTTCTAACACTCAAGTCACAGCTACCCTCAGTCGATGACCAGATTGCCATCCACTATGCTATCAGTGGTCTTCGCGCCGGCGTCCTTTACAGCCACTGCATCAGAGATCCGCCAAAGAACCTCCAAGAGTTATATCAGCTGTTTGAAAAGTACGCCAGATCCAAAGAGCTCCACCAGCGCAAGATTGAGTCCCAGAGGAAGCCTAAAGATGCTCCACAGTCCAGCCGCACGTGGACAAGGACTCCGCAGCCAGACTCCGGTCGAGACGGCCGCAATCAGCAGCAGGTGCACAACATCGCCAACCAGCATCCCGCTGCTGACCCCCCGCGTCGCCAGGAATATCCCCCCCAGGGCCGCGGTAACGGCACTCGTGGCAGGGGCCGAGGACGTGCGCAGCCGCCGCGCCGATTCTACTGCCTCTTCCATGGCGAAGACTGCGCCCACCAAACCAAAGACTGCCCCGAGACGAAGGCTACCAGAGACAGAATGGCACGGGCGCAGCCAGCCGACAACCCCAGAATTGTCGCGCACAATTACCAGCAACCCCCTCCGCCATATATCCTCGCTCCTGCCCCGCATCCACCGCACCACGCTTACCAACACCATCAGGAAGTACAAATCGTACCTCCTCCACCCCCACCACCACACCAGCAACACCAAAACATCCCCCATGCCCCAAAGCAGGAAGACTTCGCCGATCAACCATATCGCGGAGTCATCCACATGATAACTGGGGGGTCCAGCACCGACTTCGACACCAAGCGGCAGAAGCGGGACCACTACCGCAGTATCAACCATGTCGTCGTCACGGGCCCAGTCGTGCAGACAAAGTGGTCCCACATACCGCTAACCTTCGACGCACGGGACGTCAACTTGCGCAGCGCCCCCCACTGCGACGCCATGGTTATCAATTGCAGCGTGGCAGGCTGGGACTTGCACAAGGTCCTCGTTGACAACGGCAGCCAGGCGGACATCATCTTCCTCCACGCCTTCGATCGCATGGGCATAAGCCACAGCCTGCTTAAGCCTTCGGACAACCCGTTGTACGGCTTCGGCGGCAAGGGCACCTTCCCCGTCGGCAAAATAGAGCTGCCTCTCTCCTTCGGTGTAGCACCCAATGCCCGAAGCGAGCAAATAACCTTTGACATTGTGGATATGGTATACCCTTACAATGCCATCATGGGCCGGGGCTCCATCAATAAGTTCGAAGCAGCCATTCACGGACTGTACCTATGTATGAAGATACCAGGTCCGTTAGGCGTTATCACAGTCTTCGGCAATCAACAGACTGCGCGTAACATAGAGCGGGACTTCGTGCCCGGTCAAAGAAACGTGCACTGCCTCACGGCCCAACGCGAAGCCCCCGCGCCTGCCAGCCCAACAAATAAGCAGCATGACAAGGCGCAGCTGCAGAGCCACGACGGGACCAAGACCGTCCCCCTCGACCAGGCCACGCCCAGGCAGACAGTTATTATCAGCGAAGACCTTACTTCGCACGAAGAAGAAAAGCTCCTCTGCTGCCTGTCCAAGAACAAAGATGTCTTCGCCTGGTCGGCCCTCGACCTGGTCGGGGTCAGCCGTTCAATAATTGAGCACAGTCTGGGAATCGACCCTTCGGTACGGCCGAGAAAGCAGCGGCTTCGTAAGATGTCCGACGAAAAGATGGAGGCCGCCAAGGCAGAAGTGCACCGCCTCCTGGAGGCCAAATTCATCGAGCCGGTGGCTTACCCCACATGGCTCTCCAATGTCGTAATGGTGCAGAAAAAGAGCGGGAAGTGGCGAATGTGCATCGACTTCACCAGTCTCAATAAAGCCTGCCCAAAGGACAATTTCCCGTTGCCACGGATCGACAAAATAGTCGATAGCGCGGCCGGATGCGAGGTCATGTCCCTCCTCGATTTCTTCTCCGGTTACCACCAGATATACATGAAGGAAGAGGACAAGGCTAGCACCAGCTTCATAACACCCTTCGGCACATATTGCTTCATCAGAATGCCGGAGGGACTCAAGAACGCCGGGTCCACCTTCTCCAGGCTTACCAAAACAGTGCTCGAGGGGCAGGTTGGCAGAAACATATTCACATATGTAGACGACATTGTCGTCGCCAGCAAGAGTAAGGAGGACCACCTCGCCGACCTCGCCGAAACATTCGCGAACATGCGGGACGCACAACTCCGCCTAAACCCGGAAAAGTGTGTCTTCGGCGTTCGCCAGGGCAAAATATTGGGCTACCTGGTATCACACCGCGGCATCGAGGCCAACCCAACCAAGATTCAGGCTATCTTGGACATGACGCCTCCGCAGTCCGTCAGGGACGTCCAGCGCCTGACAGGGAGATTGGCCGCTCTCAACAGATTCATATCCAGGTCCGCCGAGCGAAGTCTCCCCTTCCTCAAGACACTCCGTGGTGCAAAAGACTTCGCCTGGGGACCAGAGCAGGCGGCGGCCTTCGCCCCATTAAAACAGTACCTGACAGAGTTGGCCGTCCTTACCAGCCCCGACCCCTCGCTCCCCCTGCTGCTCTACGTCGCGGCTTCGCCACATGCGGTCAGCGCGGCACTAGTGCAGGAGCAGACTGTCGAGGGCGTGGTCCGACAGTGCCCCGTGTATTATGTCTCCGAAGTGCTGACACCGTCCAAATGCAACATGACAGAGCTGGAGAAGATTGCCTACGCAGTCGTCATGTCGTCGCGCAAACTGCGCCATTACTTCGAAGCATTCAAGGTCCGAGTCACCTCAAACAGGGGGCTCGGCGAATTATTCAGAAACCGGAGGTGTCGGTGAGGATTGCCAAGTGGGCGGCCGAACTCTCCGGCTACCACATCTGCTTCGAGCCCAGGACAGCTATCAAGTCTCAAGTCCTGGCAGACTTCGTCGTCGACTGGACTGGGCCAACAACACAGCCAGATCCGTCCGTAGAGAAGACTTGGACGATCCATTGCGACGGCGCATGGTGCCATGCGGGGGCAGGCGTCGCTGCAGTCATAACCTCACCAGTCGGGGTCAAGCACAGATATGCAGCACGACTCAGCTTCAATCTGGAATCCGACAGATGCACAAATAATATAGCAGAATACGAAGCAGTCATCCTCGGCCTCCGCAAGCTAAGGGCCCTCGGAGTCACCACCTGCATCATCAAAACAGACTCCAAGGTAGTTGCCGGCCAAGTCGAGAAAGACTATGCAGCCAAGGACCCCGCACTCATGCAGTACCTCGCGGCCATCCGAAGTCTCGAGAGGCAGTTCAAGGGGTTCACCTTGCAGCATGTGGATCGGGCCAAGAATGAGGAGGCCGACGCATTGGCCAAGGCCGCGGCCAGGGGCGAAACTCTGCCCTCCGACATGTTCTTTCATGTCATCGGCACGCCAGCAGTCCGGAGCCCCGAAGGGCTCCATATAACCAATGACAGCGAGGGCCACCGCACAGTCAACCTCATCATGACCGAAGACTGGCGGGCACCCATAACCCTGTTCCTGCAGGGGTATTATCATCCAGCCGACATCAGTGAGGCCAAGCGTCTCAGACATCGAAGCCGAGACTTCGCTCTGATTGAAGGCCAACTCTACAAAAAAGGGGTCAGTCAGCCAATGCTTAAGTGCGTCACCGAGGCCGAAGGCATGCAGATTCTACGTGAAGTCCATAGTGGCACGTGCGGCTCACACGCGGGGCCGAGGGCCCTAGCTGCAAAGGTGATCCGCCAGGGCTTTTACTGGCCCGCAATGATCTGCGCCGCAAATCGGGTCACTCGGTCCTGCGAAGCCTGCCAGAAGTTTTCTCCTCGGTTAGGCGGCCCTTCGCAGTATACAAAGCTGATCGCCCATACATGGCCTCTCCAGCGCTGGGGTCTCGACATTGTCGGACCCCTGCCCACCGCTCAGGGGAACCTTAAGTTCGCCTTCGTCGCGGTCGAGTACTTCACCAAATGGATCGAGGCACGGGCTATTTCTACAATAACATCAAAGACTGCCCAAAAATTCTTCTGGCAGAACATCGTTTGCCGCTTCGGAGTACCGTCCGAACTAACAGTCGACAACGGCAAGCAGTTTGACAACCAAGACTTCAAGGATTTTTGTTTCTCCATTGGCACCAAGCTTGCCTTCGCCTCAGTCTATCATCCGCAGTCCAACGGGGTCGTGGAGCGCGCCAACGGGAAAATCTTCACAGCTATCAAGAAAATGCTCCTTGATGAAAAAAAGGGCAGATGGACCGATTTCTTACCTGAGGCAGTCTGGGCACTAAACACGACTGAGTGCAGGGCGACCGGGTTTACTCCCTTCCGTCTTCTATACGGATCGGAGGCCATGACCCCGCAAGAAATAAAGCATGGGTCCCCGCGAACAGTTCCGTCAGCCGTCCCTGATGTGGACGAGCCAACTTCAAAGGATCTCATCGACGGAGACCGTGTCTTCGCCCTACAGGCCCTGAACAAATATCAAGCCCAGACCAAAGCATGGCGCGACCACTCAGTCATCCCGAGGGAGTTCAGCGAGGGGGACCTCGTACTCATTCGAACAGCTCGGACGGAGTCCAAGGGCAAGCTGGAGCCCAGGTGGGAGGGCCCTTTCATCGTCAAGACAAAAGCTTCCCCCAACGCTTACAGGCTCACAACGCCAAACGGCGAGGACCTGGAGCACTCCTGGAACATCGACAACCTCCGCAAATTTTTTGTTTGATTCCTCAGGGTTGTCTTCGCCCTTGTAATTCGCAAAAACAATCTTGCACCGGCCCGCACTCTTTTCCTCCCGGGGGGTGAGGTTTTTAACGAGGCGGAGCCATGTAATATATGCGTGAAAAATCCCCCGAAAAGACATGCGTCGAAAAAGACCGCGATGACGGTCTTCGACATTCGACCACCACGAGGTCACCGCGAGGCTAAGCGCTAGCTACCCTCGCGTGCGACAAATCCGCGCAGAAGTCGCCTAAGGGTGCAGCCGGATTAGCACAACAAGTGCGAAAAAAAAATCTAAGTCTATCGCGAAGACTATCTGCGCAGAAGTCGCCTAAGGGTGCAGCCGGATTAGCACAACAAGTGCGAACAAAATCTAAGTCTATCGCGAAGACTATCCGCGCAGAAGTCGCCTAAGGGTGCAGCCGGATTAGCACAACAAGTGAGAACAAAATCTAAGTCTATCGCGAAGACTATCCGCGCAGAAGTCGCCTAAGGGTGCAGCCGGATTAGCACAACAAGTGCGAACAAAATCTAAGTCTATCGCGAAGACTATCCGCGCAGAAGTCGCCTAAGGGTGCAGCCGGATTAGCACAACAAGTGCGAACAAAATCTAAGTCTATCGCGAAGACTATCCGCGCAGAAGTCGCCTAAGGGTGCAGCCGGATTAGCACAACAAGTACGAACAAAATCTAAGTCTATCGCGAAGACTATCCGCGCAGAAGTCGCCTAAGGGTGCAGCCGGATTAGCACAACAAGTGCGAACAAAATCTAAGTCTATCGCGAAGACTATCCGCGCAGAAGTCGCCTAAGGGTGCAGCCGGATTAGCACAACAAGTGCGAACAAAATCTAAGTCTATCGCGAAGACTATCCGCGCAGAAGTCGCCTAAGGGTGCAGCCGGATTAGCACAACAAGTGCGAACAAAATCTAAGTCTATCGCGAAGACTATCCGCGCAGAAGTCGCCTAAGGGTGCAGCCGGATTAGCACAACAAGTACGAACAAAATCTAAGTCTATCTCGAAGACTATCCGCGCAGAAGTCGCCTAAGGGTGCAGCCGGATTAGCACAACAAGTGCGGAAAAAAATCTAAGTCTATCGCAAAGACTATCCGCGCAGAAGTCGCCTAAGGGTGCAGCCGGATTAGCACAACAAGTGCCGAAAAAAAATCTAAGTCTATCGCGAAGACTATCCACGCAGAAGTCGCCTAACGGTGCAGCCGGGTAAGCACAACAAGTGCGAAAAAACCAAAGACTATCTGTGCAGAAGACACCCAAGGGTACAACCGGACTAGCACAACAAAGGCTGAAACGACAACATCAAACCGTCCACGCCAAGACCAACTTTAATCACGCCAACACAGCGCAACAAAACAAACCAGACAAAGTACACAACGCCTTCGCACACACATATGCACGCGAGGGCACACAATTTCATCATACAAGCCTTTACATATACAAGCGAGGGCACCACACTCTACATCGGCTCAACCTTAGGAATAATTCCCATCTCCCTATAATTAAATAACATTATCCTGAGCTCCTCACCCGCAAAAAGACTTCGCAGTTCCCCTTCACCTATATTCTCGGCGGTCGGCAAAGACAACAGTTCCTGCCGACCAGCCCCACTCACACGAAGCCGAGCCCCCTCCGCCCCACTAACCATACGTTTCGCAACTGCCCTTCGCCGCCGTCGCCCGGTGCGAGGACCTGGCACATCTCCTGCATCCACGGCGTGCGGCGAGGCCTCCGTCGCAGCCACATCCAAGGCCGCGAAGTAGTCCAAGTCCTCCGACGACTCCGTCCACTCAATCGAGCTCCCAGAGTCAGCACAATCAAAAAACTCAGACAAAGAACCACCACATTCGTTACCATCTTCCGCGGTCGTAGCCGCCAAAATTTAGTAGTAGCGGTTGCGTGCGCTGGCCCAAAATCTTGAACCTGCGCAGCAACCAAAATTCAGTAACATGTACAAACTTCCCCAACCCTCTACACCTACTACGCCACCTGCGACGGCCCTGACGTTGCGGGAGCCTCCGCTGTTGGCTCTGCCGCTGCTTCCGCTGTTATCTCCGCCGCTACCGCTGCGGGATCCTCAGCACTCGGCGCAGCAGCTGCAGAAGCATCAGGCGCGCCTTCGGCGACCTCTGGGGGCGGGCCTTCGCCGGCCGCAGCGGATGCGGCCGGGGTCGGCGCCAGGGCGACCTCGGACACAGCCTCCGCCCGGGCCGACTCCGGGTCAGCCAACATGCTGTTCAGCGCCCCGAAGTCGTCAACCCTCTCGCCACGCGCCGCCTAAGCCAAAACACACAAAATTCATCAAACACGCGCACAGCCCGCGTCCAACAAATACCAAACAAGCGAAAACGTTACCTGAGCCCTCGCCGTCTCGGCGCGCTCCCTGACCACCTCGCGCCCGTGTGGACCCCACAGCCGGTCGAAGATAGCCCCGGCAGAATCCTTCACTACGGGGTCCTCGACCTTGAAGATATCTCGCTCAAAGTCCTCTTCGACTTGGTCGAAGACCTCGAAGTGCCGGCACCTTTCGCGGGAGAGCGCGTTCATCGCCCCCTCGCAGGTGACCAGGGAGGCATACGCCATAAACCCCTCCACGACAGAGGGGAGCGCCTGCAGCTCCTCCTGCACCCACTCCAGGCACCGAAGTCCGGGCTCTCGGTCCGGTACTTCGAATTCACCGGTCCCCGCGCCCAGGCAACGGTATGTATCTACGAGCAGTTGGCGCGTCCGCTCTGCCTCCGCTCGTGCCGCGGCCTCGGCCCCCTTCACGCGGCTCTCCAGGGCGGTGAGCCACTCCTGCAACTGCTCGGCGCGCTCCCTGGCAAGATTGCCCTCCGCCCGTGCCAGGTTGGCCTCCGCCTGCGCAGCCTGCGCCTTGACAAGGGCTTCGTTGGTCTCCCTCCTTTCCCCCGCCAGCTGGCGACGGAGGGCGGCCTTCTCGTCCTCCAGTGTGGCCAACTTCTCCGCCAGCTTGCGGCACTTGCTGTCGGCGGCCGATTTTTCGCGGACGGCGTCAGCGTGTTGCGTCCGAAGTCTTTCGAATTCGGCAGCCACGGCTGCCGTGAGGGCCCCCGACGCAGTGCGGCTAGCGAAGTCAGCCACCTGCAGAACAATCGTAAGACTGCGGTCCTAAAAAAAACGGGGGGGACGAGGTCCAACTCAGCGGACCTGACGTAGCGCCTCCGTCGCCTCCGCCAGCCGGCGGGACGCAGCGCCCGCCTCATCCATGACAACCGCGAGGGCCGACGCCTCGCCACCGGCGCTAAGAGCCCCGCCCTTCGCCTTCGGCGCTGCGGCAGCCGTCGTGGTCGCCGCGCCAGGCGCAACCACATCAAGTTGGCCTTCGCCCAGCCCTGCAGCGTACCAATGAACCGATTAAAAAAAGAGAAAGAAAAGCCAACGACCTACCACCGAGATAGTCGTCCACGCTAATATCGGTGACGAAGTCGGCGACACGTTTGCCCGCCAGCGGCAACGCTCGGGCCGCCCTCGCGACCTCCGCCACTCCGCTGGACGGCGGCACCGCCTTCGCCGACTTCGAGCCTTCGGCGCCTGCCGTTGCCTCCGGCGCCTTGCTAGATGCAGGGACGCTCGACTTCGCCGCCAGCGGCGGCCGGCCTCCGCCGGAGGCCGCAGCCTTCGTAGTCCCCCGCTGCCTCTTCGGCCTGGCTTCAACGAGCCTGATAGCCGCCTGGCGCTTTTGTGCAGCTCCCTAGCGATCCTTGTCCATCACTGCTGATACAACAGCAGCAATATTCCGCCCGTAAGGAAAAACCCTCCATTCACGAACCATGCGAGATGTAAAAAAGTCCTCGCCAGCCGTGCGGGGGACAGGAACATTCCTAGGCCAACAACCCCCGGTAACCCTCAGCATCCGAGCCGAAGACTCCCGGAGCTCGGGCGAAGACATCCTTTCCCCCGGGGCCACGCACGTCTTCGTCAACTCTCTAGCAAAACGATCAGAAACCCCAAGTCCTCCCATAGCAGTACCTAATTTTCTCTTTTTAGAGGACGGGGCGGCCGCCGGCGCAGGGTCGTCTCCTGTCTCCACCGCCGGTCTCTTCCCATGGCAGTCCACATCGTCTTGACCAGGGTAGCCGTCATACGGCAATTGATTTAATTCAAAAACCCTGTTCAAGCGGTCATTCGACCCGCGGATATCCCAGCTGCGCTGGCCCTCTGTCCTCGGCACGTAGCGTCCAACAAGCCGCACCGCCCCATCCTCCGCCTCACGCACAACGGCGGCCGGATCGCGACTTTGCAGATTCAGGGCGAAGGCGGGACTCCGCACCACCCTTCCACCATGAAAAGGCATCTGGCGAGGGCATACTTCGCCCAACGCCCAGCCACGCGCCAATGGCCACACCCCGTACGCCACAAACTCTTCAACCAAGTCGCGCCCACTGCTCAGGCCGGTGGCGCACCGAAGAGCCCCTTCGTCCTCATCCTCCTCCGCCACTTCAAAGGGCGGGTACGCTGAGTAAAAATGAGAACACATCGCGGACACGGGGAGTCCCTCATGGCCTTCGACGGTACCCTCAGCGACGTAAAACCAAAATTCATTCCAGTTGCCCCACTTGTTGCGGGCGCAAGGAACCAACTCGACCACCTGCATCGTGGTTTTGCCGGTCTTCGGCGTGAATGTGCAGGATCCAAACTGAGCGACTTCGCCTCCAATCATCCTCTTCTGCCAATGCAAACAATAATACTTCGCAAAAACTTCCACCGATGGCTGTCCGCCGTACGAAGTCGTCGCCCAGACATACTTCGACAGTGCCACTATGGCATTCGGTGTCAGCTGGTATATTTGAACGTTGAACCTGCGCAGGACTTCGCCAACAAATCGGTGCGCAGGCAAGCGGAGCCCGGCGGCGAAGAACGCCTCGAAAACGACCAACTCGCCCTCTGGCTCGGGGACTTCCTCCGCCCCTGGGACTCGACCAACTCCGCCGCCGAAGTAACCCAACCGCTGCATATCTTGCACGCGGGCCGACGACATCCGCGATACGCCGAAATCAACAGAGTCGCCGGCGTGCAACTCTTCCACCATTAAGCTACTCAGCGTCTCCTCAGACGAGGCGGCGGCCGGCGGCGAGGGAACGGCCGGCGGCGTAGCGGCAGCGGAAGAAGACGAGGACAGCATTGCAACGTACCGTCGGCGGCGGCGGGCGGTCTGCTTCACTCGAGCCAGGTCTCCGGCGAACAAGACTGCGGCAGGCAGACGAGCAGCAAGTCGGCGGAAAGGGCGGCTAGGGTTTTCGCGGAGCGCGGAAGGTGAAGTTCAAAAAGCGCCGACCCCCGCCCCCTTTTATAGACAGGGCGCGGCTCTTCGGGAAACCCGCAATCCAATAGGGCGCGGCGCTTCGGGAAACCCGCAATCCAACAGTACGCCGTTAATCAACGGTCACATCAAAAACCCCCGCGGAACCACTTCGAGCGAGGGCAGCGACTCCGCCATCTAACGACGTCTTCGGCACCAGGTGACTCTGTCGAACTGGTCCCTCGGAGGGCAAATGTTGGGGCGAAGGCAAAGGCGCCACCCTTCGCTCGAAGCCTTCGCTGCTGCAGCTGAACTGACAGAAACAAAACAGGCGGGGACACCCTTCGCTTCTTCCGCTCCAGGTGAAGACTGGCGACGAAGGGCATCCCACGGCGCGGCCTCGCCCAGCTCGGAGGCCCACGTGCAATCCGGCCCGTCGTAACGGGCCCCGCTTGGCCGCGCTGTGTTACGGGCCTATTTTGTAAAAGCATTCCTGTAATTACGGTCTGTAACCCCGCTTTATGGGAATATTCTTGGGATAACCTAGGTACCTGAGGGCACATGCGTCCTTAGCTCGAGGTGCTGCGCGCTCAGGTACCTATAAATACCCCTGTACAGTGCCCGTGAGAGGCCAGATTAACAGAGCTTTTGCCATCTAGCGCGAGTGCCCTGTTGTCATCACTGTTCACCCTTGTTGGATCCCCTTGCAGCTGAGAGCAAGTTCCAACATTTGGCGCCCACCGTGGGGCTCGAACCCACGACCAACACGGGCCCAGCCTACACCTTCGACCACTACGCCGTCGCCCCCGATGCAGTAGATCGGGACGGCAGGGAATTCAACAACAAGGCGGAGCGGGTGAAGCAAGAGCTGTGGGTAAGTCTTCCTCGCACTATATTGTTTAATAAGTCGCATTTGTTGCATATTCTTGAAATAATGTATGGATACATCGTCTTTGTATGTAGGATTTCTTCAGATGCGAGGCTGGATACGAGGCCAGGGCGGATGTGGTGGCTACCACGAGCTGTAAGAAGCTCGTCGTGGACATGCACTACAAGGCGCGCATCCAGGCCATCGTCACTTACCACGGCTCCGTCCTTGGGGAGAAGGTGAGCAAGAAGGACGCCCGAACCATGTCGTTGACTCCGGACCAGTACTTGCAGGTAAATACAAAACTTTATTATTGGTACTAAATATGCTTAATTTTATCTTCTGATATGTCGTGTACTTGTATTTTTTTAGATGATTCCTTATTGGTGCGCCGCGCATCCTGAGTGCTGGGAGCAGATGGTGCAGAGGTGGTGCTCGGCTGAGTGGGACGAGGCGCACAACGCTAGCCGGGAACGGTGTTTGATGATGCAAGGTCCCTCCCACCATCAAGGCAGCCGCAGCCTGGGCAAATACGCGGAAGCATGGGTACGCGCTCTTTTTTATTTAGGTATATAACTTTCGATTAGACATGATTTCTAATCATCTCGTTGGTTTTCTCGCAGCCGGCATCACATGGTGGCCAACCTTGCTCCATCTTCTCGGCATATGCTATGGCCCACAAGGGAAAAGCGACGTCCGACGTCACCTACAACCCGGATGACGGGCTCGAGGCGTACACCAACCCCGTCGTCCACAACCGCCTCAGTGAGTACACCGCCATGGCTAAGGAGGTCCATGGGCCAGATTACGATCCGAGGACCGAGGACATTGACGGAGATGTCCTCATGAGGGTTGGAGGATGCAAGAGGCATGGGTGGTACTGGATTGCCGACGGGGCAATCGACTCGTCCTCCACTCCTACTCTATCTCAGGTGCGAGCAAGGAGCACGAGCGCGAGCCCAGCCATACGACCTCGGCAGGACAGCTCACAGCATCGTATCCAGCAACTCCAGGTTATTCCTTATCTATTCATCGTTCATTGATTATTATATATCTTCTCTTTGCATTATCGTAACATTAGGGCGAAATATTACAGACTCAGCTAGATGATGAGAGGAGGCAACGTGAGGAGCTGGAGAAGAGGATGGCGGAGATGTTCACGTACATGTAGAGCCTTGGCGCCGCACAGGGTCATGCTCCACCACCTCTGTTGTTCCCTGCAGCTGACCCTGCTGAGTTCACTACTCCTGTGAGTATCAAAATTTTAGTACTACATGATATATATTCATATGTTCTCACACATGCAATCTCTTCTCTGTGCAGGGTCAATCGGCGGCGTCGAACAACCCTCACGCTTCGTCCAGCCCTTCACCGAATCAGTCCAGCCGCCCACCTCGTTGATGACCTGTTTTGTGATGATCCAGACTTATATTTGTGAGTGTTGGTGATGTTAGTTATACTTGGTCTTGTGAGATACTTAGTGAGACTTATGTGTTGTGAAACCTGATTTATGTGGTGATATTTGTGATATATAACCAACAGGTATAATCCCCCCCAGAACTACGTTTTCTTTCAGACCTTTCAACCAATCAATACGACCTCGTAGGGCAGCTTTTGCTAAAACTCAAGCAGTTTCTTGAAAACTTGCTTCAGATATGAAACTTTGGGTATTCAGGGAAGCCCTTGTTATTCCCAATAAGATTGGGGCGGCGGCACAGGCGGGTTGCATCCATTTAGGTAGGGAACTCTTCATTCGCCCATTCCAACCAGAAAAAGCTTTGCCACTACCTTGCCTCACAGTAAAGGGAGGGAGTATAAAAGAAAGGTGATTCCTCATTCCTTTCCTTGAGCTGTTGATGATAAATGTGTTGATTCTGTGATGCGAATGATATATAATGTGATGTGAATGATATATATCTTTTGTTTGTTTGGATGGAATAGCAAAAACAAATAAAAAAGGGACTTCCTGGTCACTTTGCCGAGTGTAACACTCGGCAAAGGGTATCTTTGCCGAGTGCTATGACCATGGCACTCGGCAAAGAAGGAACACCTGGGAACCGGTAAAGCCTTCTTTGCCGAGTGCTGTGGTCAAGGCTCTCGGCAAAGAAGCTACCTTTGCCGAGTGCCGCCCAGCGCACTCGGCAAAGGTACTGGCAAAGGGGCCCACTGGATCCTTCTTTGCCGAGAGCCCGTCCACTAGACACTCGGCAAAGAAGCCCTCTTTGCCGAGTGCCTACGAGAGCTCTCGGCAAAGGGACTGGCGGATGGGCCCACTGGAGCCGTCTTTGCCGAGAGCCAAGATAGCAGACACTCGGTAAAATTGGCTTCTTTGCTGAGTGCCAATGAAGACACTCGGCAAAGGATCTGTCACCGTCACTTGGCGCCGTGACAGCGACTTTTCTTTGCCGAGTACCAAATGGCACTCGGCAAAGTCTTTGCCGAGTGTCCGATAAAAGGTACTCGGCAAAGAGGCAGTTGCCGATGTACAATTCGCCGAGCGTACTTTGCCGAGTGTTACACTCGGCAAAGTATTTGCTGAGTGTTTTCTAGGTTTTGCCGAGTGCCTTAGGCACTCGGCAAAGGAGCTGTGTCCGGTAGTGCTGGTTGGAAAGGTCGCACAATGTCTAAACACCAAGTAGAGAATAATTAAGTGACTGATGGTCTAGAGTTATATCTGGTACGTGGCCTTGGTGCACCAAGAATTGGCACCCTTCACATACCCGCATAAGTTATTGGGCATTAGTTAATGTAGTTGGCCAGAAAACCCTTATCGATAGGTTTTTCTAGCCTGTGTTTTGGTTCCTACATGGTTTCCACATATGCTTGAATGGATTTCACTGAGTAGTTCCATTCCTTCTTCAATGGGGACGCGTATCATCAAGATTCTCAAAGCACTTTTTTGATAATTCATCATTGGCATTATGTAAGCCTTGGACTTCCGCTATACCTAAGGCCTCCTTTGGTAGCCTGGGATCCCAGAAGGATTCCGGCCCATTCCCTGGCCTTGAAATCCACGGTTCCAATTTCCCTAGGGCAAACAAAAAGTGTATTTGGTGTCACACGGCTCCTGGCTCAATCCACTGGGGAAGAGCGGGCTTTCGCCCCCGGCCTCGTAACGTCGGGTAGGTTTTCCCCGACTCGACTGCGCTTCTCTTCGTCTCCTTCGTGAACCCACCGTCGCCCACTGCCTCCTCTCCTTCTACCTCGCGCACCCGCTGCCGCCTGCTGTCTCCTCTCTCGCGCGCACCGGCGTTCCCATTGCCGTCTCCTTATCTCCCTCGTGCAGCCGTTGTTGCCTCCTCTCCACCCTTGTACCCGCCGCCGCCTCCTCTTCAGATTTCCTCTTCTTCACCCTCGCTGCCTCCTCTTCACCCTTGCTACGGCCTCCTCAAATCGTTGAGACAACTGGTACAGTTGAGACAACTGGTGCGAGGTCGGACGACGAGGACCATGCGAACAAGCTCATTGCTGCCTCCTCGGCTCGTGCACCCTCATCTCAAGAAGTGAATCGCCTCAGGTGAGTACTTGCTGGTTCATTACGTTCTTGCTGGTTCTTGCTTTATCTCGTTGCTTTATCTACTAGTAGCGGTGGGTAGTGTTGCTAGCTAAGAAGGTTCACGTAGGGAGTAGGATGTGCGGGTCTCCTTCAGAATCTTGGTCACCAGGATCCCAATCCCTTGCCCCAAGTTGCGCAGGACCTATTCAGTTTGACGGAAACAACAAAAGCGTCAGTATAGTTGCCTTCCCAGTAGCGTCAGAACAAACCTACATATGAAAAAGGAGTTTTTTGTAGCTTAGATTGCTGTTGAGAGACATGTCATAATATTGTTAATTACTGCTGGTCTGGTCGTATATTTCTTCCAGATTGATTCCAAATTCCGTTAGAGCAAATTGATTCCAAATTTCTTATATATAAGAATTCACTTCAGTATCAATGCTACGTATTTCTTCTAGATTGTTTTCTCAACTACTAAATGTCTAAATCAATAATTTCTCTGAACAAAGTATTTCTCTGAACTTTTTAAAAATAATTTGGTGCAACCATGTACACACTTCTTGTCATATTTCTCAAACATGTTCTCTTGTTTTAGGTATACTAACAAATGGGTTCTAGAATTGAGTTGATAAGGAAACATTTGAAACAGGAGGAGGAGGATGATGATGAGTTATTTTTTGTGTTAGTTCCAGCTATATATGCTTCCCTTTATTCTGAAAAGAGGCTAGTACACACTTCTTGTCGTAGTGGTGCACGAAAAATTAGAGAAATGCTTGATGGTCATGAGAGCTGGTGCAAATCTGAGTTTCAAATGGAGCCAGAGATCTTTAGAGCTATAGCAAGCTATCTTAGAAGGGAAGGATTGTTGCAAGACACTTCAAATATGAGCATTGAGGAGCATCTTGGGATATTCATGTACATGATATCTCAAAATGCTAGCAACGCGATCTTACAAAAAGAATTTCAGCATAGCGGGGAAACCATACATAGAAAGATAAGCGAGTTCTTTGGTATAATCCCTGCTCTAACTCAAAGATTTGTGAAGCTCCCAAGTGTAAACCAGCCACATGTGAAGATTACACCCAATCCTCGGTTTTGGCCTTACTTTCAAAATTGCATTGGTGCAATTGATGGGACACACGTCCCCATAACTATTAGTGAAGAGAGAGCCCCTCCATTTAGAAATTGAAAAGGAACCCTTTCTCAAAACGTGATGTTAGCGTGCGACTTCGATTTGAATTTCACATTCATCTCATGTGGGTGGGAAGGGTCCGCATCTGATGCGGGGGTTCTTCAATCAGCTTTAAGAAAGGGTTTCAGAGTGCCAGATGGTAAATACTATCTTGTAGATGGGGGATATGCAAACACTCCTTCTTTTATTGCCCCATATCGAGGAGTTTCTTACCATCTCAGTGAATATCGGAGGCGAGGGTTGAGTACTGTATATGCTGATTATAAGGAGTTATTTAATCATTCTCATGCCCTCCTTTGCAACCACATAGAAAGGTCCATCGGTGTCTTGAAGAAGCGATTTCCCATCCTTAAAGTGGGCACCTTTTATCCCATAGAGACTCAGGTTTTGATTCCATCAGCGGCAGTTTCATTTCATAACATGATTAGAGGTTTAAATGGTGAAGATGGATGGTTGGATCAGCACCCAACTAACATCAATTCTAGTCAATTTGTTGAATTACCAGAGGGAGATAGCAATTATCAGTATAGTAGTCAGTCCAATGCTGGAAATGCTCTTAGAGATCAAATTGTTATGCAGATGTGGAATGATTATAATAATCATTAGTATTATTTTGATGTAATAGTCATTGGCTATTGTATACTATGTAGTCATGGCTAGAGCTTCATGGAATATGAACTATGAGAAGATTCTTGTTGACATCTTGCACGAGCACAATCATGTGAAGTACCGGGGCCAGAATGGTTGGGCACCAGAAGGTTGGCGTTCTATGACACAAATGTTCAATGAGAAGTGCCCGTTGGCTAAGTTTACAAAGGCATAGATCCAGGAAAAAGAAAAGGAACTTAAGTCACTCCACAAACATGTATCTTTTTGCATGCTCTAATTTAGTTACCTTGTTTTGTTTCTATATAATCATGTTCAACTAATATCTGATTTGGTTAGCTATATATATGTTTTTGTAGCTGTTGCAAGGAGACAAGGGATGGAGCTCTCTGGTACTAAATAGAAGCTATTCAAAGGAAAGTCAAGATGATCATAGTCATTGTTGTGTTAATGTTTTGGGCAAGCCAAATACTATTTTTTTATGAGTATGTGAAACATATGTTAAATTTGTTTTGGGCTATGTTTTATTATGACTGTTTTTTATGAGACTATGTTTGACATTGGTCTTGTACAGTAGCTGCACACATGGGCTATTTGTACATGTGATGTTTATGAACTCTACTTGAGTGCATGTGATGTTTATGAACTCTACTTGAGTGCATGTGCATGGGCTACTTGTACATGTGATGATGCTAAATTGAATAATCACATCTATCTAATTTTTCTATGCATTGAGACTCTATGTTTGTATTATTGTTATGCCATGCAATCTATGCACTGAAACGTTCAACTATGTTTGATCTCATTGATATATTTTGAATTACAATACGCTGCTGCCAATTTGTATAATTGTAATCAATTTTCTGGTCAATTTGCTAGTGATGCATGACAGGTAAATATTCAGGAGATATCATACTAGCTGTTGGCTACTCCTTGGCTACCAGTTTCTTGTAGCAGGGGAAGGTATCCTTGGCTGTTGGCTGCCAAAGAGCAATAGGGGAGGGCAGCCCCATCGAACGGTGCTCACCCAGGGATCTTGGGTAGCAGGGATTATGCTCCCTGGGTGCTGACTCCCCTGGGCTCGTCTACCACAGCTGCCAAAGGAGGCCTAAAGGGCTAATGTTCTGTATTCATGAAGGACTTTGTCCAGTAGATATTTGATGAAAGGCACCCACCGGTCTGATTCAATGACAATTAATTTGGATTCTACCCCATTAAGCATCTCTAAGCTTGGTTGTTTAACTAACTCGACCGAAGGAAACTCTGTCCTTTTATCGATGGTTGGGGAGATTAACTTTTCTAAGAAGACTCCTGGAGCCATGGTAGATCTCAATGATACTGCTTTCCCAATTATTTCTACCTCTGTTTTTGGCTCGCAGGATATGTATAAACTCAATCCTATCAACTCTTTCTTCAAGTTTCTAAATTTCCTAGTTGTAACTCATCATTTTGTCATCACTCCAGGTCCATTCCTTATTGACTTGGTTGATCACAAGTAGCGAGTCACCTACGACTCGAATCTGATGTATTTCTAGAGCAATGGCTATTCGTAGACTGAGTAGCATAGTTTCATACTCAACAACATTATTTGATGTCGAGAAGAGTATTTGAAGGATATATTTGAACTTCTTACCTTTTTAGGAGGTAAGCACAACTCTAGCTTGTCACACCCAAATTTTAGGGGCATCAAAACCTGAGCACGAACTTCACCAAGTGTGCTAGGATTAAGTCTCACACATATGATGACCCATGGTATAGAAATGAATGTCACATCATTATTATATAATGGATTTCTGTACAAAATATATAAATAATTACATCATACGAAGATAATGATCCAGCAACCCAAAGTTGACTAGGAGATGATGGCGTAGACCACTCACGAACTCATCACAACATCCTTCATGCGCCTCATCCTGTGGTACCTGTTCTTGACTCGGGGGATGTGAATACAGCAAGAGTGAGCTCGCGTACGTTCATCGCTCAACAAGTTGTGGGGAATAATGTGTATGAACTCACCAAATGTGGGAGCTCATGTGAAGTGTAAGGCTTACCAAAAGAGATGGTTAAAGCTGAGCATTACTTTTAGAGTTGGTCAAAATTTTATTAGCAGTTACTAAGTATATGTAAGGCCCAAAAAATCGTATAAGAAAAAATATATAATATATTAATAATAAAATAAATGAAGAAATAAAATAGTAAATTCAGATATCTCCATTTATACCTGAGTGACATCCCAAACTATACTTGAGTGTTGAAAATTAAGAACTGAATTTTTGTAAACCAAGAATTATTTTAGAAAAGAAGTAATCAAGAGAAGAGGGGAGGAAAGAAAGCATTATATACAAAACAAATTACATATATAAATAAATAAACCTTTCTCATAATGGTATTCGAATTTGTGTATTTTATCTGAGTAAGAATTTGGCAACACATATTTCAATGTGAATTTGAAATCCAAAACAAAGAGAAAGAAAAACAGAATATAAAATTTTAGAGGTACTTAACTATTTTATTAAATAAATAATATGGTAAATAGTTTACAAGAATTATTCCTTTCATGAGTTATAGTGGGAGAATATGTAGTCTTAAGAGAGAAAGATTTAATTGAAGTTTAAATCTAAAACATGAATCAAACTTGAGAATTGAAATGGGAATACAAAAAAAGAAGAAGAGAAGCACTACCTGGAGCCTGGGCCGAAATCCTCTGCGGTCGGCCCAAATCAATTCCCATCGTGGGCACTATTCTTTTCTTCTCTCAACTTCCCAATTCCAGCCCATTCCCTATGCTCGGCCCACGTCGCTTGCACCCGCGCTCCACCACGCATCAGCCTCCACGCGAGCGCGCGCGTGTACCTGTGCTAGCATGTGGACCCTACCGGCAGATGCATAGCCACCCACACCTGCAACCATGTGCCACTTCCGTGTGGGCCCCCATGGTTAGCTCCATCCCCACCAACGGAGCGCAGCCGATTCCTTCGCCGTGAATCTCACTCCCGACTGATGCGGCTTCAACAAATCCCCCGGGTCTGCCTCTTGCACGCGCCTGCTATTCCGGCTTCCCTCGCTGACTGGTGGGCCCACGACCGCAGCCTTGTGGATCTTCTTCCTTGATTCCTCACGGCGGTAATGACCCGCCCGGGCTGCCCGCCGACCTTCGCGCTAGCTGGGTTTCGTAACCCTTCTCTACCCTGCGCCTATAATACCCGAGCAGTCGTTCCCCTTCTCCTCTCTGTTCGTCCCATCAATTACACCGCCGCTAGTGTGCATCGATTGGGAGAACGCCGGGAGGAAGCGCCATCGCTGAAGATCCCACTCGCTGCGAATTCTTCGTCCTAGAAGCGTACCTGGGTAACCGCGGAAGTACTCCGGCACTCGGCTGCGTGAAAACTCCCGTGGACACCTCGGAATTTCCTCGCCGAACTCGGTTGTCGTCGCCATCGCCGCTTGGCACCATGGACCGACTTCAACTCACGACCAGAGGCGGTAAAGACCCTCCCCTGTTGTTCATATTGGCATGCGCTTCGTGTAGCATGTTTTGGTTTGGGTCGGGGGGCACCGGAATGGCTTGTGGGTGCTACTCCGACGATGCGCTGCCGTGTCCGCGTTTGCGCCACCGCGCGCGGTCGTGTGGCTGTGGGATTGGGGAGTCACCCTGTGACCGACGTATCTGGGCCGTCTGGTTGTGAGGGTGCGGCTACGATTAGACGATGCACTCTGTCGTCTGATTAGAATCAGGACCGTTGATTTCAGATCCGGTGATCGGGAGAGCGTACCGATTCATTTAATGGCCAGTCTAATCTGCGCCCTCGACTTTGGATCCGACGATCGGAAAACCCCATACCCCTTCAGCCGTGATCCACTTGCAAAAGAGCCCTCCGCTTTTGAGGTATTCAATCCGCCGTCCAGTAGGGTTGCAGTCTGAGTCTTGTGGAAAATTATAGATGAGCCCCTGTCTTTTCCAGAATTTGGCGCGCAGTCCAGAAGCATAGGAAAATTCAGAAATTCAATTAGAAAATGATTTTTAGTGTTGAAATAATTCTAGAAATTTATTTAATTCATAGAAAATTCATTCTAGCTCCAAATCAATTCATTTTAGTTCCTATAATTTTGTAATATTATTGTTTATCATTTAGTACCACTGTTTTGACATAAAAGTCACATTAAAATTTATATCCTATTTAATCTCATACAAAACACATAGAATCTTTATAAATTCATAACTTAAAATCTATAACTCTGATTTGATCCGTTTCAGTTGCGTTAGCATCGTATGAATATGTACTATGCAATAACAATATTTATTACACCATGTCTCATTATTTTATGATTAGATCTTTACTTAACTCATATTGGTTAGTATTGTTAATATGCTCATCATTATCTACCAAAATATAATTTATGGTAAATTCATAACTTAAATTAAAGTTGAGATAATTATTTATAGAATAACCTCTCATATGATTTATATTAACCAATTTATAATATAGTTTAATATTTTAATCACATAAATCCTCTATAAAATCATAACTCCTTAACCGTAACTCCGATTTTAGTGATTCTCTTTCCCACGATCTAGTAGCAACGCGTAGATCATTATTATGCAGTTTGTACTTATGTTTGGTGATGTTAATTTTATTTGTACCATGTTTGTTTGTATTGCTACGGCTAGCAGCGAGGTTATGAGTCACCTGAAGATCACCCTGGTAACTGGAATCTCAAGTGCCAGGCAAGTTGTGCCCTTAATCCACTTTTGTTGCCCAATAATGTTTATTATTATCACTTATTCATGCATAGGTTTAATTTTAATGGGACCCAATAGGTCACCCTAGACTGTTTATCTTTTTACCTTGTTTACCCCTGAATCATTGTGTAGTTATGCTATTGCTTCCACGATTTTTGGGTTAATATTTCATTATATCCATGTTCCTATTATTCTATTATGTTATTTATGTTCATGATAAGATCATTATGTTAATGGGAACATGGAGAACCACCCGGGAAAACAGTGCTACCACAAGGGTTTAATGGGATGCCCTTGGCTGATTAATTAGGAAAGCTAGTGGATGACTACCTTACCCAAAAGGGGCAAGGGCAGTAGGGGAGTGGTCAGTGTAGGGAGGTCCTTGGGTTGATTTTGCTGCGATGGCGGTCAGGTGAGGGATTTCTGCAATGGAGCTTCCTATAAACCGTAGCAGGTTTTCTGAAGCTAGTGGAACTTTGTAAAGGCCTCGTAGTGTTACCCTGCCTCGCTTCCTTGGTAGAGGTGTATGGGATTCATGACCCCTTGGCATATGGGTAACATGACTTGTGGGTAAAGATGCGCAACCTCTGCAGAGTGTAAAACTAGTATACTAGCCGTGCTCACGGTCATGAGCGGCTCGGACACTCACATGATTAATTTATGGAACCTAAACTCAATTTGTCATTTCATTGCATTGGGATTATTTTGTTATTACTTATTTATTATGTTTTGGTATTTACTTACACTTAGTAACTGCTAATAAAACTTTGACCAACTTATAAAAGCAATGCTCAGCTTCAACCTTTATTTTGTTGATCAGCCTTATACTTTACATGAACTCCCACCTTTGGTGAGTTCATGCCACATTATTCCCCACAACTTGTTGAGCGATGAACATGTGTGAGCTCACCCTTGCTGTCTCACACCCCCCCCCACACAGGTCAAGGACAGGTACCACAGGATGAGGCATATGGAGGATGCTGTGTTGTGTTTGTGAGAGGTCTAGGTCATCGTCTCCTAGTTGACTTTCTGGCGCTAAGGACAGATTTTAGATCCTGATATATTTATCTTTTATTTCGTAAGACTTCTGCTATGTAATAAGTACTCTGATGTTATTATGACATTTATCTCTATACACTCTGTTATTATATATGTTGTCTTCTTTGGCGCATGTATGAGATGTACCCTGCTTTGTCCCTTAAAACCGGGTGTTACAGTATAAGTAGATACCAACCCAATTAAATAAGGGATCACAATTGATAATAACACCCGCGATGCAATTCATATGACAGATTAAATATAGTTCCATAAATTAATCATGCGAGAGTCCTGAGTCGCTCTTGACCGTGAGCATGGCTGATATACCAGTTTTACACTCTGCGGAGGTTGCGCATCTTTACCCACAAGTCATGTTATCCATTTGCCACGGGGTTGATCGGATCCCATACACCTCTACCGAGGAAGCGAGGCAGGGTAGCACTACGAGGTCTTTCCAAAGTTCCACTAGTTCGAGAAAACCTACTACGGATTCAAGACAAAGGAAGCATAGGAATCCCTCATCCGAAAAGCTTAACAGACAGTTCGACCGGAGGACCTCCCTATACTATAGCAGTGATGCCTCCCCTTTTGCCCCTTCCGGGTAAGGTAATCTCTCCCTAGCTTTCCTAATTACTTGGCCAAGGGTGTCTCATTCCACCCTTGTGGTAGCACTGTTTACTCAAGTTAAGCTCCGTGTTCAAATTAACACAATGATCTTGTCATGAACAATAATTACATCAACAACATAATTGGAACATGATCATTATAAAATATTAATTTCCCAAAACTAGGTAGAGCAATAGCAAATCTACCCAATAGTTCGTCTGTTTGCATGGTGGGGGATAAACAATTCTAGGGAAACCAATTAGGTCCCATAAAATTAACCTGAGCATGTCACAGTTATTAACAGGAACATTATTAGGTATGATCAAGGGCACAACTTGCCTTAGACTCGAGATTCCCAGGTACCAACTTAGTCGTCAAGTGACTCCTAACCTCACTGCTAATCGTAGCAATACAAACAAACATGGTATAGACAAAATTAACATCACAATAAACATAATAACAAACTACATAGTAATGACCTACGCGTTGTAACGAGAACCTAGGATCGAGAACCAATAAATTTGGAGTTACGGTTATAAATTTATGATTTTCTGAAGATTTAAGTGTCTACAATAAAAAAGGAGGTACAAGATTTTAATCATAGGTTTCATGGTAATACAAAGTTACTAGATGATAAACAATATTAATGTGAGACTAATGCAACTGGAATGGAACAAAAAGGAGTTAAAATGAATTACTTGTGAATTAAACAACATTCTGGAATTATTTTGATACTAGAAATCATTTTTCTATATTAATTACTGGATTTATTTAAGTCCTGGGTTGCGGGTACTATTTACCAGAAGTTCAGGGTCAAAACTATAAATTCTAGGGACATGTTCGTATTTATTTTCCATAGCCAGAGGATGGCGGGTTGATTTATACAAATTCGGAGGACTCTTTTGCAAAAAAGGTCATGGCAAAGGGGTATTGACTATCACCGACCGTTGGATCACAATTCTATAGTCAGGAGTAGGTTCATAAACATCCAAACCGGTACGACATCTAGGCGCTTGGATCTACCATCAACGGACCGGATTCTAAACAGCGGAGGTATTCGCACATCCATCCGATCATGGATCCATGGTCTCGATCATACAGGGCAAACCGGTAACCAGCGCTTCTAATCTCGATCACCCATTAAGCCAATCAACGGCCGAGCGTTATCCTTCTCCCCTCATCGGAGCATGGTGGTGTACCCATGCCTACGACGGAGATTTCCCTAGAGCAACCCAATCTTGCGCCAGGGTGCTTCCCCACCCATGCTAGCTGGTGCAGCAATACGAAGCCAGGGAAACCACGAGGACAGGGACGGGTAATTTACCGGAGATCACGGCATAGAGACACCTAGCCACAGCGTGGCACGACCCGCGGTGGAGGAGGAGCGACGACGAGAAGAAGTTGGTGGCGTCCCGGTGTACCATTGTTCAAATCCAACACGTATACATTTTCTATGTGGTCGGGAGATCACTTGGAGGCTTGGAGCCATTCCCACCATGACCCAATGATCCACCCACCAGCGGCTCCCTGTGGTGTTCGGTGAAGGTCGGTAAGGGTTTCCGCGGGTCTTGAAGATCCTCCCAGGCTATGGTGGCTTTCAGGGCTTCGGTTTTGTGGGTGATGGGAGGTTCTGGCTTCATCATTTATATCCCTGCCAGGGGCAAGACCGGCACGGATCTCGGGTTCCATTGGTTTCAGCCGAGGTATAACAAACTTGGCGGAGCTTGGAGATCTGGTTTAGGAAGGGGGTAGGTCTGCCAAGTGGTGTCCACCCATTGGAAGGGACGAGAGATGTGAGCGGCTTCACCATTATACCCTTAGTGAGGGGAAATCGCTAAATAAATGTGTGCGCAGGCTGTGGCTCGTGTTCGTCCCGAGGAAGAAGACGGGCCTGTGGGCATGGCCCCATGCGCCGGCGTCACAGGCTCCCCACGCGATAGCACAGTTATCAGATAGCGGAGCGGCCCCAGCGATTAGTGAGGCAAGTGCGATGCGCGCGGTGACGCGAGCCGCTGGCCAGTGCCCCCCCCCCCCCCCCCCCCCCCCCCCCCCCCCCCGTGCATTCGACTGGGCTGAGGCATGGGTCCCAGTTGTCAGTGCGCTGAGGTAGAATGGGCCGACGAAGTGAATTCAGCCCATGAGACATTTAATCTTTTCTTTTCCCTTTTTCCTTTTTCTTTTCTATTCTCTTTTCAACTCAAATTCAAGTTTAAGTTTGACAGATCTAAATGCACAAACAATAAAAATCCCAGCATGATGCAAGGTTTATTTTAATTTATTATTTATTACTTGTTTTATCAATTTATGTTGACCCATCTAAAGATAGTATTGAAGAATGGAGTATTCACTCAAAACCAATAGTTTGGAAATCACACCTTTTGTGTTTGGAGTTCAAAATTTTAATTTCCAGTTTCCAATCAAAATTTTGAGCCATTAAAATCTAGAATTATCATTCCTTTTTATTCTAGTAGAAGATAATGTGAAATTCCTATCATGAATTATTTTAATCCACATACTTTAAAGAGTGCTCTAAATACATAGCTTATAAAGGAAGTAATAGGTTGCATAATTATAAAGGGAGTAGTTTAACCATTTTAAGCAAATTAAATTTCCCATTATCTTTCTTTTCCTTAATTGAGTATGCACAAAGAAAAGGAAATCAAATACTTCCCAAAACACTAGCATATAAGTATATTTATTCATTTATCCTATTATTTTTCTCTTACATAGATTTTAGGCTTTACATAGCTCCTTCTCTAGTCAGTTCTTGTGATTCGTTGAAGTTGATGGTCCAATAATCTAAAGGATTTGACTTGAATGATATCTATATCTCTGTCCATTTAGCCACAAAGTCATTGAGAGCATGACCATTGATAGCTGTTATTGGCTTGAAGACAATGTCATATACTCTGAGTTCAATGGCTCATTTGGCAATTATACTTGTGGCATCCTTATTGTGTAGTAAGTACTTCACTTAGGGTTGAAGATGTGTGTACTTCTATTCGATGTGCTTGAAAGTAATGCACTTACTTGTGGGAAGTAATGAACAAAGCCTAAGCCATCTTTATGATATGAAGGTACTTTAGTTTGGATTCATTAAGTGCCTCTAAGATGAAGTAGATTAGAAAGTGGCTAGTTGAGTACTATTAGGACTTTGTAGTTAATAACTAAGGATGTGCTGACCACAAGAGTTGTGGACGAGATGTATAACTAGAGTTTCTCTCCTAATATGGGGGCAACCAGCACTAGAGGATTCGTAAGGTATTTATAAGTTCGTTCAGAGCCTCGTGGGCTTTGCTAGTCCATACAAAATGGTCTTGCTTTATAGCAACTTGAAGAATGGAAACCTTGAATATCGAGTCGAGATATGAATCTCTTTAGTGAGGCCATGCATCCAGTCAACTGCTGGATAACGCGAAGGCAACTAAGAGGTTCCATCCTTCGAATTGTAGCAACCTTTTCTGGTTTGGACTCAATTCCTCTATGTGAAACAAAATAGCCTAGCAGTTTATGAGATGGCACACCAAAGGTGCACTTGTGAGGATTCAACTTGATACTAAAGTTTCTCAGACTTTCAAAAGTTTCTGGTAAGTCAGATATTAGGTCTTTCTCGACCCTGGTCTTGATTATGACATCATCAACATATGCCTCTACATTTCGTTGTAGCTAATATATGCTAGTCACTTCTTAATTCCCCTCTAGTATGTAGCTCCATGTTTTTCATCCCAAATGGCATGGTGGTGTAACAGTACACTCTGAACGGGGTGATGAATGAAGTCTTGATTTGGTCCTCTTTTTAACATGATTTGATGATAATTGGTGTATCAGTCCAAAAAAAGAGAGTAAGTCATAGCTAAATGTGGAGTCCACAATTTGACGGATCCTTGGCAAAGAGAATGGATCTTGTAGGCAATCCTTATTCAGATCAGTATAATCAACACACATGCTCCATTTTTTATTTTTCTTTTGAATGAGTACAAGGTTTGCTACCCACTCGGTGTGCAATACTTCTCTTATAAACACAACTTATAGGAGCCAAGTTATCTCTTTTTTATTACTTCTCGCCTATCCTCTATGAAGTGGCACAACCTTTGCTTGACGGGTTTTGAGGTAGGGCTTACATTAAGTGTATGCTCGACTAGTTCCCTCAGGACTCTTAACATGTTAGAGGATTTCCATGCAAATATATCTCAGTTGTCCAACACAAAACAAGTGAGCACAAGTTCATATTTTAGATCTAGGGTGGTCCCAATGTGAGTGACCTTAGTGGTGTTGATTGGGTCCAACTAGATTTTTATGCTAAGGAAGGACTCACCTTGCAGGTTTGTTATCCTCTTTGGTGGGAAAACAGGTCCTCCACCATTCCTCGACCTAAAGGATGTACCATGAGGGCGGCATTTAGGTTGTCGCACTCGACCCATATCATTGGGTCCAACAAGACATGGATGGAGCACTTTCAACACGCCAAGCAAGTGTTCCTACTACTCGAACAACACAAGCTAGCGTTGATCTATGGCCTATCGTGGTCACTCATCTCGACAAAGGGTGTTGTCTTGGACCCTTACAAGGTCGGTGCCATCAAAGCATGGCCACCACCCAAATCACTACGATCCTAAGAGGGTTCCTTGTCCTTATAGGCTATTACTAGAAATTCATCATCGACTACAACTAGGTTGTAGCACCATTGACGACCTTGATGAAACACATGGAGTTACATTGGATAGACTAAGCAGAAGAGGTCTTCAAGCATCTCAAATAGGCCCTAATAACCACCCCTTGTTATAGATGCTAGACTTTAGTGCCGCTTCATTATCGATAGCTACACATCAGGCATAGGGTTCCATGCGATGCTGCATGATCATAGTGATAGACCGCTTACCTGCAATGATGACTGGTGCCAAAATTCGTCAATAGATAGATGGGCTCATGGCCAATCCAGAAGGTTGTTTTGTGGGCTATGGTGAGCAACATATGTGGACACATAAGTCGGGCTTGACTTGGCTCCCCTATTATGACGACCTGCTCTTAGGCTCAGGAGTGGCCAATGGCTTTGCTTATACGGTCAGGAAATATTTTGGGTGTGACGTCAATGGATATCGTATTCGCACAACAGTCTACGACCAAATTCGGGCCAATCGAAAAACAACATGTTCTAGAGTCTTTACGCCTAGGCTTGACGAGGTCGAGTATTTTGGACGAATCGAAGAAATATATGAACTCAATTTTCATGGTTCCAAACCTCTTATTTCAGTGATATTCAAATGTCATTGGTTTGACCCTGAAGTGATGAGACAAACACATTCTAATCTTGGGATAGTCGAAATTCGATAAGATTCCACCTTACCAGGAGACGATGTCTATATCGTGGCCCAATAGGCCACATAAGTGTATTATCTCCTATATGCGTGCCAAACAAAAGAACATCTTAAGGCTTGTGATGTTGTGTATAAGGTATCACCACACGGTAGATTACCTGTTCCAAACAATGAAGATTATAACTTAGACCCGGATAAATATGATGGAGAGTTCTTCCAAGAAGATGGGCTAGACAAGCGATTTGAGATAGACTTAACCGAAGCTATCGGGATGGAAGTAGATATTGAAATGATTGTTGACGATGAGGATGATGAGGTGCAAAATGAGAATTACTTAGAAATACTTGAAGGCAATGACATTAATGATGAACTTGTGCCTTCAGATGGTGTTGACTATGAAATGGTTGATAGTGATGACGAGACTTTTGATCCGGCTAACCCCGACACATATGAAGATTACTTTTAATCGATGTAATGCTATATTTTTTATTTTGCACATGTTTCTAAATGCATCTTTTTTATATGTGCTTATTTGCTTACTCTTAATTGCAGGTTGTTGGACAAATATGGTGGGTGGTGGGATGAGGACAAGGAGGGGGAGGAGGAGCACCCGTAGGATGGCGGAGAAGGCACGGTAGGACGACGATGTCTAGCAGCAGGTGGACCAGCAGGCCGCTGTCAATGCGGCGCAGAAGGACGCCGACGCCGCTCAGCAGGATGCCTTAGGTTCTAGTGCCTCAGGTTCAAGGAACATCTACTAGCGAGGTCCCGCGAGTCTCCCTCAGTGTCCCATACTTTGTGACAGGCGGCCGCTGATTCGGTCGGATGGGAAGAGGCATGTAACTTTAGATGTTCTTGCTGTTTGTTCATATTATGTGTTCAAATTCTTAATATAAACTAATACTTTTTATTTATCACTTGGACATGTCTTGAAAGGTTGTGGAGAATGTAGGGGGTCATGGCCACAACCCCAATGGCTTCCTTGGCCTTCTATGCAGGGAACACTTCCCTGGACTGGTTGAGTACACCGGAGTGACGGGCCCAGCCTACACCTTCGACCACTACGCCGTCGCCCCCGATGCAGTAGATTGGGACGATAGGGAATTCAACAACAAGGCGGAGCAGGTGAAGCAAGAGTTGTGGGTAAGTCTTCCTATATAATAAAATATGTTGTATTCGTTGCACATTCTTGAAATAATGTATGAATACATTGTCTTTGTATGTAGGATTTCTTTATATTTGAGTCTGGATACGAGGCCAGGGCGGATGTGGTGGCCACCACAAGCTGTAAGAAGCTCATCGTGGACATGCACTTTGAGGCGCAAATCTAGGCCATCGTCAGCTACCACGGCTCCGTCCTTGGGGAGAAGGTGACCAAGCATGACGCCCGAACCATGTCGTTGACTAGGGACCAGTACTTGCAGGTAAATACATCACTTTAATATTCATGACAAAATTTGGTTAATTTTATCTTCTGATATGCAGTGTACTTGTTTTACTTTGTAGATGATTCCTTGTTGGTGTGTCGCGCATCCTCAGTGCTGGGAGCACATGGTGGATAGGTGGTGCTTGCCTGAGTGGGACGAGACGTACAATGCTAGCCGGGAACACGTCTGATGATGCAAGGTCCCTCGCACCACCAAGGCAGTCGCAACCTCGGCAAATATGAAGAAGCATGGGTACGCCTTCTTTTTTATTTAGGTATATAACAATAGATTAGATATTATTTCTAACTATCTCGTTGGTTTTCTTGTAGTCGGCGTCACATGGTGGCCAGCCTTGCTCCATCTTCTCGGCTTATGCTATGGCCCACAAGGGCAAGGTGACGTCCGACGTCACCTACAACCCGGATGACGGGCCCGAGGCGTATAGCAACCCTGCCGTCTACAGCCGCCTAAGTGAGTACACTGTCATGGCACAGGAGGTCCATGGGCCATATTACGATCCGAGGACATCGATGGAGATGTCCTCATGAGGGTTGGAGGAGGCAAGAGGCATGGACGGTACTGGATTGTCGACAGGGCAATTAACTCGTCATCCACTCCCACTCTGTCTCAGGTACGAGCAATGAGCACGAGCTCGAGCCCAACCATACGACCTCGGTAGGATAGCTCACATCATCGCATACAACAACTCCAGGTTAGTGCTTCTGTAACTCGTCATTCCTTTGCCGAGTGTCACAATGTCACTCGGTAAGCGCTCGGCACAGACTCCATCGCCGTAACCTGGCGCCTTGACGGTGACTTTTCTTTGCCGAGTACCGAGTGACACTCGGCAAAGTCTTTACCGAGTGCCCGATAAAAAGTAATCGACATAGAAGTCATTGCTGATGTATAGTTCGCTGAGTCTTCTTGTCACACCCGGTTTTTAGAAGGCAAACCGAATGCGAACCATGTACGTGCCAGGATCAGTTATTCACGTACACAGCAGTTACATAACATGGACATCATCACACAGTGCTCAAATAGTATTAAAAGGGGAAATAATAGTCGATTACAGCATACGTCTGAGACGTCCATATAGTTCTTACAATAAATCAAAGTGCGGAAAAGAAACGTAGATAACGCGGCCTTCACAGGCAGCCGACTGGGGGTTGCCGCTAACCCACACCTAGAACTCGTCGTAGTCTTGGAACTCCTGGAAGTCTCCTTCCACAGCTTCATCATCTCCTGAGCAGTGGTTGCAATGTTGACAACCTGGAGGGGGGGGATTGGTGTGTAGAGCAAGGGTGAGTACACATCAACATACTCAGCAAGTATCCTGTTTGGCTGTAGTGGACTAGCTTTATGTGGGGATAAGTCAAGCAGTTGCTTTTAGTTGGTCAGGTCATTACTTACTAGTAGAAAGCCAGGTTTTAACATTAACCCAAGTTATTAGCCCAATGTATCCTTTCCAAACGGAAAGAATACCACTTACCAGCACCATAATCATAATCAGAACCATCAATCTCATTGCCACCTGTACCAAAGTATCTCTGATCAAGTATCACTAATCTCTGGAGCTCCCTTGGCCGCTCATAACCGCGAGCACGGCTGATATATCAGTTTCATAACACTCTGCAGAGGTTGTGCACTTTACCCACAAGCCGTGATTCCCTTTCTGCCCGGAGAGAGCGACTCCCCATTGACCACTACCTAGGTGGTCCAGCAGGGCATCACTACGTAGCCTTTACAAAGATTCCCCGAGGCTGTAGCCGCCCGTTAGGTTTCCTAAATGTACCGCACTCCTCCCCAAGGGACAAATCAACCTTGGCAGAGCGAGCCGCATACACCGAGCCCCATTGACGGCACAACGGCTAAGCGGACTACACCCCGGTTCCTCCAATTATTCAGCTAAGGGCGTCCCATTCCACCCTCATGGTTGCACTGTTTTCCCGGGCGGTCATCCATTGAACAGGTCCTTACGGAGAGGCACTCGAGAAACCGCTCGAGTCCCCTTAAATGTCACAAATATAATCATAAATAAGAAGGGGAAAACAGCGTATCATAGATAATCACATCATGTTCATTGATTAGAGTTAAGCAATAGCATCAGACTAAGCAGTAATAATCCGACCCAAATAGGTAAACAAGGACATGGATAACAAAAGCTAGTCAATCCTTAGGTATAAATGTGTAATGCGGGAGGTGAATTAAAGAATGAATAGGACAAAGATAGGTCAAAGGACACTTGCCTCCACCAACCGACTGCTGCTCAGGGGCTTCTCCTGCGAATTCCTCGGGCTCTTCGACCGGATCGTTCTCTATGCGAGCGCAAACATACACACATCCACATATTTAATACCAAAAGAACAGTACACCATACAAGGGAACAAGTAAAGCGAGTAAGCATCAAGTATGACATTCGATATCGCATTCATTAAGGTTAGAAAGAAACGGGAAAGGGTCTCGCAGGGGGGGGGGGTTAAAGCTTATGCACTAATGATCAGTTACAATTGGTTCCTAACAAAAGAATTCTGTTATATACACTAATGGAAACCTAATCATTTTAAGTTGATCAACATTGAATGAGATAAACAATTAACTACGTGAATCAATTGGCGTAGCGAAATTCTAAATTAAACTTCCTATTTTCCATAGCATGAACAAAGATTAGCCTACCTAAAATAAAATAACTATGATTACAGAAAGTAAATAAAATAAAATAAAAAAAATAAAAAAAACAGAGGGGGGGCGGTTGAACCGGCCCTAGGGCGGTTGAACCGGCCGGGGGCAGGGCGGCCGAGCTGGGCGCGGGCGCGGGCGCGGGCGGCCGAGCTGGGCGGTTGAACCGGCCCGGGTGGGGGCGGTTGAACCGGCGGCGCGCAGGGGGGCAGCCGGGCTGGCCAGGGCGGCCGAGCCGGCCAGGCGGGCGGGGCCAGGCGGCGCGCGGCCAAGGGCGGCCAGGGGGGCGGCCGGGGCTGGCTGGGGGGCGGCTGGGGCGGGCCGGGGCGGCCGGGGCGGGCCGGGGCGGCCGGGGCCAGGGCGGCGCGGCCAGGGTGGCCAGGCGGCCGGGCCATGGCCGGACGGGGAGGGGGAGAGGAGGGGAGAGGGGAGGAGAGAGGAGAGAGGAGGGGGGGCTCACCGGCGCGGGCGGCCGACGGCGAGGGCGGCGGCGCTAGGGCAGGGGGCGGGTAGGGGCGGCGGCGGCTTAGGGTGGGGAGGGAGAATGAGAGGGAGAGAGAGGGGAGGTTGGGGAAAAGGGGAGGTGGGGGGGGCGGCTGGGCCTTTTGGGCCCAAAGGGGGGGCGCGCAGGGGGGCTGCTGGGCCGGCCAGGGGCGGCTGGGCCGGCCAAGGGGCCCACGGCGCGGGAGGGAGAGAAAGAGAGGAGAGAGAGAAAGAAAAAGAAAAGAAAGAAAAGGTTCTCCTTATTTTCGAAATCCAATCTTTCTACATGAATGCATTTGCACTTTCAAAGCAATCAAAAAAATGCATGGTTCGGCATGGTGCATCAAACAACATAAAGTATTTTTAGAGTTTTTTCTTTACACGGGAGATCCAAACCGAATCCCGCTAGCTTTGGAAAAGATCAAGGTTTAGCGAGGGGAAAAAGAAAAAGAAAAGGTAACGCCCGAATTTTGGCGAGTAAAGAAAAGAAAAAAATCAACTGCAAAATTCTGGGCGTTACAAACCTATCCCCCTTAAAAGAATCTCGCCCTCGAGATTCAGGGCTGGCTAGCAAAGAGCTCTGGGTACTTGGCCATCAAATCATCTTCACGCTCCCAGGTTGCTTCTTCCTCAGAGTGGTGACTCCATCTGACTTTGCACATTCTGATGGTCTTCCTTCGGGTGACTCTATCTGCAATCTCAAGGATCTGAGCTGGCTTCTCAACATAGGTCAAGTCCTCCTGGACTTCCAGACCTTCCACTGGCAACTGCTCTTCTGGCACATGCAAGCACTTTTTCAACTGAGACACATGAAAGACATCATGCACAGCTGACAAATTCTCTGGCAGACTGAGCTGATAGGCCACTTCTCCACGCTTTGAGAGGATCTGGTACGGACCAATGTAGCGGGGTGCTAGCTTGCCTTTGATTCCGAACCTTCTGACTCCTCTGATCGGTGACACTTTCAGATAAACAAAGTCTCCGACTTCAAAACTCAGCTCTCTTCTTCTTGTGTCTGCATAGCTTCGCTGCCTTGATTGCGCTATCTTCAGATTCTCTCGGACCATCTTGATGTTCTCTTCGGCTTCAAGCAAAATGTCTGGCCCAAACACTTGCTTCTCTCCAGGCTGATCCCATTGCAACGGAGTTCTGCAACTCCTTCCATAAAGCGCTTGAAATGGTGACATCTTCAAACTGGCCTGGTAACTGTTGTTATAGGAAAACTCTGCATAAGGCAATCGCTTATCCCATCCGGACTGATCTTGCAACGCACAGGCTCTCAACATATCTTCGAGGATTTGATTGGTTCTTTCGGTCTGGCCATCTGATAACAACTTCCTTTCTTTGGCTCAGGCGGGACTAACTCGGTCACCACTTCCTCTCCTAGTGGGGACACCAACTTGATTGTCCTTTGATCACAACTGATAACTGCCTGATACTTATCTAGCCAATTCATCCCTAGGATGACATCTATTCCCTGAGTACCCATTACTATAAGGTTAGCGGGAAACGCTATCCCCCTTATTTCCACACTTACACCCAAACATATGCTATCAGCTCGAATTCTACCACCAGCTGAGTCAATTTGAATGGGGGTTGACATGGTAGTAATTGGAAGATTATGTGCTTCTACCCATGATGCAGTAATAAAAGAATGCGTTGCTCCAGTATCAAATAACACTTCTGCAATATGGGAATCGACTGGGAACATACCTACTGTCATGCCGGGAGTCTCCTGAACTGCTTCAGCCTCCAAGTGGTTCAATCTTCCATGATTATAGCGCTGCTGAGGGCGGTTGCCTGCTCCAGGCTGGGACACATTCTGCTTTGCTGGGGCATTGGGGCCTGACTGCTGCTGGGCTGCTTTCTTCGGACATTGCATCACCCAGTGGCCTTGCTCTCCACAGTGGAAACATGCTCTGCGATTTCCCTCTTCATTCCGTACCACCAGAATTTCTTCTTCAGATCCTGATACATCTTCTCACTGCCAGGGTGAATCGAATAAGCTGTCTCATGAGCTTCCTTGAGAATCAACTCCCGAATAGACTGGACATTGGGAACACACAAGCGGTCTTTGAACCATATCACGCCTTTTGCATCTTCTCGAAAATCTTTCCCTCTGCCATCTAGAATCAGTCGCCGAATCTCACTGATCTTCTCATCATTCTTCTGCGCTTCTTTGATTTCTCGCTCCAAGGTAGGTTCCAATTCAACTGTGACTCCTCGCGAATTGTTCAGAAATCCGAGACTCAACCTGTCGAACTCTTTGGCCAACTCATAAGGCATCGGACGAGCGACCATCAGATTGACTTGACTCTTTCTGCTCAAAGCATCTGCCACTACGTTTGCTTTGCCTGGATGGTAATGGATCTCCAACTCATAGTCTTTGATCAACTCTAACCATCTTCGCTGCCTCATGTTCAACTCTGACTGAGTGAATATGTACTTCAGACTCTTGTGATCTGTGTAAACATTGCATTTCTGTCCATACAGATAGTGCCTCCATGTCTTCAGTGCGTGAACCACTGCTGCCAACTCTAGATCATGGATTGGGTAATTCTTCTCATGAACCTTCAACTGTCGGGACGAGTAAGCCACAACTCTTCCCTCTTGCATCAACACGCATCCCAAACCTGTGTAACAAGCATCACAGTACACAGAGAAGGGCTTGTGCACATCAGGCAAGACTAGGACAGGCGCTGTTGTCAACTTCTCTTTCAGCGCTTCGAAGGCCTCTTGGCATTTCTGGGTCCACTGATCTTGCGCTTACGATCCTCCATCTCCTTACGCTTCCTTTCTGTCATGATTGCTCTGTCAATCAGGTGCTGGAATGTCGGGAAGGTGTGATTCATCAGTTGGTACTGCAGAGGGTCGACCAAGCCTCTCAGAAAACGGTATTGTCGCTTGGCGTCGGTGTTGACATCCTCGGGAGCATAGCGAGACAACTGCAGAAACCTGTCTCGATACTCACTGACAGATGATGACCCTTGCTTAAGGGCTAGAAATTCCTCCTTCTTCACTGTCATCAGACCTGCAGGCACATGGTACTGGCGAAAGCTACCTCTGAACTCTTCCCAGGTGATGGTGTCGGGGTCGGCATGGGTGGCGAGGTAAGACTCCCACCAGGATTGGGCTGCTCCTCTCAACAGACGGGGACCATACAAGACTTTCTCCCTGTCATCACACTGAGCGGTATGCAACTCCCGCTCCACAGTGCGCAGCCAATCTTCAGCATCCATGGGGTCAGAAGAGTGAGCGAACGTTGGGGGATGACCTCTCATGAATCCAGCACGCTTGTCTCTGGGCATCTGAGGCATCTGAGGCTGGGGTGGTGCCTGCTGCTGTTGCTGCTGCTGCTGCTGCTGAATGGCGGCCAGAGTCTGACCGATGGCCTGAACTGCCTGAGTCTGCATCAGAAACATCTGCTCGATCGACATCGGGGGCGGGGGCGGCAGGTGCTGCTGCTGGGGCACCTCATCCTGCGGGGCGGCTTGCTCCTGCTGAGCACGCCTTCCTCCTCTGCGCCTGTTCTCTGACATCTGCAGAACGCAACCACACATCAGAACTGATCTGGCAAATCTTGCAGCATAAGAAAAGAGTATAGAATTCTCCAACAGCACTGAACAGATGAGCATCTTCACTGATCTCCAACACAGACCACACAGCTTCTCAGATAAAGAGGAAAGTAGAATAAAGGGTTTCCCAACTATATAACTAACTCCATTAACATAATAGGTAAACCAAAATGCAGGGGATACCCACACTCTGGTGACAATCATTACAAAGATCCAAACCAAACATAGTTCATCATGACAAACATAAATGCACAGGATATAGCAAACTACCCTGTCTAACTAAGACTAACTAAGACCGAGACTAACGCTAAGACTGAAGCTCCTATGTATATATTTTGTATTAATTACAAGATCCAACTCTAACGATCTATGGTTCTAGATTTATCTTGGTCTTGCAGTCGGGATTGCCATAAGACTGGAGTCCACGCCGAGGCGAGCGGTACGGGTGCTGAGTCCCGACGGGAGCGGGGGAACCATCATCCAAGTGACGACGTTCCGCGCGCTCAGCCCGCAGCAGGGCGATCTCAGCACGAGCCCTACTCAGCTCGTCTAATGCATGGTCCAGCTCCGTGTTTAGCACGGCGGCTAGGTTGACTGTGCTGCTCAACCTAGGATTGTCCTCACCAGCAGGTGAAACAATCACGCCTCATGTGCTGCCAGATGGACGGCGGGGGTAATACTTCAGGTCGAGACCGTCAGCTACCCCACCGAGAACCGAGCAATAGTGCGAAAGCGCACGCCGTGCAGCATCCTGCATGGCTGCCTCAGCTGAGTCCCGCTCAGAGATAGAATAGTGCTCTGAGCAAGCCTCCGCGCCCTGGAGACTGTTCTCCGGACGGCGCACCAAACAGGTCGCCTCCCAGCGGTCCGGGTAGACCCCGCGACTATGCTGGTAGACCACACAGCGATACTCGATGGACCAAGTACGCCGGTCAAGTGCCCGACGTAGCAGGGTGTCGAGCGCGTCGTGGAAGTGACACCCGCTAGCAGCGTCGCGAGTGATGGGTTGTAACACCTAAAATTCTATTTTGGGGTTCATAAAGATTTTCTTAGAAAGATTTGAGTTAAAATATGAGTTAATAATAATACTCCTTACTTTTCAATGTATATCTCCCAAGAATAAATAAATAGTAAAATCAAGAGCTTGGTAGTTTAAAACTAAGATTCAAAGCCTCCAAGCTAAAGTTCAAACTTAAAACCATGAAACAATAAGTAAAAGAAACACTTTCAATCTATTTATTATACTTTTATAATTAGAAGCATCCTTAGAAATGTTTGGATCAAAATAAAGATAAATCATAGTCAAGATTTTATACTAAATTAAATAAGTAACATGTGAATCAATCCCTTATGAATTATGCATATAGAAGCATTCATTTAGATGAATAATTAATCAATAAGAAAATAAAGTATATCATACATTCATGGTAGGGATTTTGGTTTTCTGCAATTAACTGGTGTTTGAATTTCAAATCAAATTTGAACTCAAATCTATGGAAAATAGAGAAAACAAGAAATAGAAATGAATAAAAGAAAAGAGAAAAGGTATCTCTGTATTTGGGCCGAAATCACCCCTCCTTGGCCCATTTCCGGATATTACTCCCGCGCCAGCCCATCCCTTGATCCCTTGCGCGTTGGCGTCGCTGTCGCTGGGTGGCGGGCCCACCTGTACAGCGCCTCTTCTACCCGCACAACACGGTCGTCTTCCTCCTCTCTCACCCGCGCGACCTAGGATTCTTCACTGCGCGCGCGGTTTCACTCCGACGGGCGGGGCCACGCGCTAACGCTCTTCACGTAGCCGCTACCGGACCTCCGCATCTAGCGTCGTGGGCCCCACCAGCCAGTCTTTGACCCAGCGTTGCACAGCAGATCTTCCGCCGCATGCGCGGACTCCGTTGCGACGCCCCTGTAACAGCTCCGCGGGCTCTCGCCACGAACCCCGCCAACGCTAACAGCCAGCCCTCAACCTCCCTCGCCCGGTCTTTATCCTCCGCGAAAGCTGCGCGCTGTTGTAACAGAATGTCGCCGCCTCCACGCTTTCCTCGCTGCGCGCTCGGAAGCCCTCGGCTTCGTGTTTAAAAGCCAGGCGTGTCGTGCCCTTCCCTTCGTTTGCGCTCACCTATTCTTTCCCTCGCTCCGTCGAACACAGCGCGACCGTCGTCCTCATCGCCATAGACCGCGAGTGAGAGGAGAGTTCGCCAGCGTAATACCTCGGGTGTCGGGTCTGGGGCTTGGCCGATCGTGTACCAGGAGCTTGGTACTTTGCGGGGTCGTCGTCGGCGGGACGCTGGTCATCGGGGGCAGGCAGACCCTACCGGCGCAATCATCTACGGTGAGTCGGTTTCCTTTAATGCAATACCTTTCGGATTCGTGAGAATGTCGCGTGTGTGTGGGGTTGGAGCGCCGCCGGAGGACGGCGGTGGCGTTCACTGGCTAGCCTTGGTCGGGCTGGGTCGCTGGTAGGGAGTTAGCAGGTGCTCCGGCGAGCTCTGTCCATGCGCTAATGGCGCGGCGGCGTTGCTTGGATATCTGCGTGCCAGTGGAGGAAGACAAGCTGGGGTCGTTGATCTTTTCTTGGACGGCTAAGATCAATTGGGCAAAGCGTAGCGTTTTGTCGTATTGAACTAGGACCGTCCGATCGGGATCGGACGATGAGGGTTGTATCGGGTCGGGATCGCTCTCATCCGTAGATGTTAGATCTAACGGCCGAAATGAAATATACGTTATAAACTGCGCGATCTAATCCGGGCGCTTTGTTGCCGATCCGACGGCCACGATCGGCCGATACCCCTTCGGCCGGGTCGTTTTGCATAAGAGTCCCTGGACTTTGCGGAAATCAACCCGCAGTCCACTCGAGTTACCCTCTGTGTCACGGGAGTTTTTATTGTTTAGCCCCCTGCGCTTCTGTTTAATTGAGGCCCAGTCCAGAGAGTTATAAAATCAGGAAAATGAATTAGAAAATGAGTTTTTAATATAAAAATAATTCCTAGAATTTATATAATTCATAGAAAATGCATATGAACTCCAAATTAATCCATTCCACTTCCTATAATTTTGTAATATTATTGTTTATCAATTAGTGCCACTGGTTTTACATAAAAGTCACATTAAAATTGTTACCTTAATTAATCTTGTACTAAGCACATAGAATCTTTGGAAAACCATAACTTAAAATCTATGATTCCAAAATTAATAATTCTTGTTCCTGTGATCTTATTTCAATATGTAGATTATTATTATGTATTTTGTTTACTTGTTTGGTGTGATGTTAATTTTGCCTATACACTGCTTGTTTGTATTGCTACGACTAGCGTGAGGTCACGTGTCATCTGAAGATCATCCTGTTACCTGGATTCTCAAGGCCCAGGCAAGTTGTGCCCTTGATCACTTCTTTTTACCCACCCACGTTCTGATTAATCATAATGATCTGCATAGGTTAATTTTGATGGGACCCAATAGGTTACCCTAGTTTGATTATCTTTATACCTTGTTTACCACTGAACCTTTTTGGGTAGTACTTGCTAGTGCTTTATGTGGTTTTGGGTATGAAGATTACACTATTCATGATTATACTTTTGTTATCAGTTGTTATTTATGGTCCATGTTAAGATCATTATGTTAATTGGAACATGGAGCGACCACCCGGGAAAACAGTGCTACCACAAGGGAGGAATGGGACCCCTTGGCTGATTAATTAGGAAAGCTAGTGGAAGACTACCTTACCCGAAAGGGGCAAGGGCAGTAGGGGAGAGGTCAGTGTAGGGAGGCCCTCGGGAGGATTTTGCTGCGATGGCGGTCCTGCAAGGGATTCCTGCACTGGATCTTCCTATAAACTGTAGCGGGTTTTCGGAAGCTAGTGGAACTTTGTAAAGGCCTCGTAGTGGATCCCTAGCCATTCACCTCGGAAGTGTCTAAGGGCCTTGCAAACCCTGGCGACATGGGATACACGACTTGTGGGTAAAGATGCGCAACCTCTGCAGAGTGTAAAACTGGTATACTAGCCGTGCTCACGGTCATGAGCAGGGTAAAGATGCGCAACCTCTGCAGAGTGTAAAACTGGTATACTAGCCGTGCTCACGGTCATGAGCAGCTCGGACCCTCACATGATTAAATTATGGAACTTAAACTCAATTTGTCATATGCATTGCATCGCAGGTGAAGTTGTTGCTTTTGTTCTACTATTTAACTGGGTTGGTATTTACTTATACTTAGTAACTGCTAATAAAATTTTGACCAACTTTAAAAGCAATGCTCAGCTCTAACCATCTTCTTTGGTAAGCCTTACACTTCACGTGAGCTCCCACCTTTGGCGAGTTCATGCACATTATTCCCCACAACTTGTTGAGCGATGAACGTATGTGAGCTCACTCTTGCTGTCTCACACACCACAGGTCAAGATCAGGTACCGCAGGATGATGCTCATGGAGGATGCTGCGATGAGTTCGTGAGAGGTCTAGGCCATCGTCTCCCAGTCAACTTTGGGTTGCTGGACCGTTGTCTCCTTATAATGTAATTATTTATTTTGTATAGAACTCCTGTTATATATAAAGTTGTGACATTCGATCCTGTGCCACTATACATCATATGTGTGAGACTTGGTCCCAGCATACCTGGTGTTTATGTTAACCCCGGGTTTTGGACCCCTAAAATCCGGGTGTTACAGAAGTGGTATCAGAGGAATGTTGACTGTAGGACGAAACCTAGATAGAACTGGACAACCATTACCTACTTACCTTACTCTGATTCTTTTCTAAACTTGTCTTAATCTTTTCTCATCTATTTCCGCTTCACTCTGATCATTCTTACCTTTTTCCTTCTAAAGACAAATGTGGATTTCACACTTTGAAATCCTGTGCCTAAAGTGACCTTTAGGAATAGGAGACCTACTCTCAGGAACAAAAACAAAACTATTTTTATAAGTGTCTATGTATTTGAATGTTTGTTCTTATGATACTTGTCTGATTTGGATCTTTGTTTGAGTGTGATGAGTTGTGGAGTAATGTCCACAATTGCATCTGCATATACACATAGGTATAAAAATATATTTATAAAATAACTAGACAACCTAGATTATTCCCATTGGAACACATCTAGCTTAAGAGATTTATCTTATCCTAAAAGATCTCATTCTAGCCAATTCATCTTATCTTAAAAGATTCTCCCTTATCTTAATAGATTCATCTCATCTCAAGAGATTCTATCCTACACTCATAGATCTATCTTATCTCAAAAGGTCTTAACTTATCCTAATGTATATAGATCCATCTTATCTTAAGAGGTTTTCTCTTATCTTAATAGATTTATCTTATCTTGAAGGATTCATCTTATCCTAACCACTTTACTTATCTTATCCTAATAGATCTAACTGACCTCAAAAGATTCTACCTTATCCTTATGGATTCATCTTGCCCTAATTAGCATATTAACAACCATGATCTAATGCAAATTAATTAGATCTTATCTAGTCAAACTAGTCACACCATTCTAACCTAGATCTGATCTAATCTAAAGTGATTTATCAAACATGTTAGATAATACTGATGAAATAGTTTAGACTCTACGCCTATAGAACAGGTCTTAACTTAGTTCACCCTGCACTAAATTAAGAATGACAGATCGACTTGGCCATATGCAACTACCTTAACCATCTGATAGTTGCATAACCTCTCAATTATAAACTAGCAGGAGACTCTATCTTATCATAACATATCTAACTAATCTCAAAACATCCTAACATATTCTACCCTGTTGGACCTATCTAACCTAAACTAGTCTAATCTAGTCATATCCAATTTAATCTAGATCTTATCTTACCTAATGTGACCTGATCCAGTGTGGTCTAATGTTATCTAACTTAATGTGGATCACTTAAACAGATTAATGACACTAGTAGAAGAGAGTAGACCCCACTAGCCATGTATTAACTTATCTTAGCACATTGGATCAATTCAACCATGAGCTAACCCAACTCATAGAGCCATGACGAATGGTATAACCTTTCTATTCCCACCTAATAACAAACAAACTTTTAACCTACATCTTGTAGTCTATCTCACCCATATATATCTCTCATCTTGACCGATTCTATCTTACCCTTGGATATTCACCTTATATGATTGGTTACCCCAATCTGGATATAAAACAAAGATTAAGCCCTACCAAAGAATCTTTAGATTATAACCAGCTACTAGCTTATTCATTCCGCTTATTGAATAATTTCCTTTGCAAAACTATTACCATATGCTTCTAACTTTCATGGTCAATACCAGGAAAGGAAAGATTATCACGTAACAACAAACAGAAAATGAATCCTCCAAATCCTCCACCTGTTGAAATCGATCAAGTGGTTGCTGCCCAAAGACTGGTAATACAACAATTAACAGAGCTGGTGACCGAGATGCAGAATCAGATAAGACAACAACGCGAGGAAATACGTCAGGCCCGCCAAGAAATAAGGCAAGCACGGTTGGAGAGACAACAACAACAACAACCTCCACCACCACTAGCTTCACCAAGCTACATAGATATAAATTATGATGATTTGTAAGATCTAGATGTTACTTTAGTTAGTAGATGATGTGATATTATTTTAGAAGGAACAATAAGGTCTATTGACCCTATGTTTTGTTAAAGAATTATACCTCATGCTGAGATTTCTTTGTTTGTGCATATGTTCCGAGAACAATATGAGTATACATCCCTTTTTCTTACAAATCTCGAGGACGAGATTATTTTTAAGGGGGGTAGGATTTGTAACACCTAAAATTCTATTTTGGGGTTCATAAAGATTTTCTTAGAAAGATTTGAGTTAAAATATGAGTTAATAATAATACTCCTTACTTTTCAATGTATATCTCCCAAGAATAAATAAATAGTAAAATCAAGAGCTTGGTAGTTTAAAACTAAGATTCAAAGCCTCCAAGCTAAAGTTCAAACTTAAAACCATGAAACAATAAGTAAAAGAAACACTTTCAATCTATTTATTATACTTTTATAATTAGAAGCATCCTTAGAAATGTTTGGATCAAAATAAAGATAAATCATAGTCAAGATTTTATACTAAATTAAATAAGTAACATGTGAATCAATCCCTTATGAATTATGCATATAGAAGCATTCATTTAGATGAATAATTAATCAATAAGAAAATAAAGTATATCATACATTCATGGTAGGGATTTTGGTTTTCTGCAATTAACTGGTGTTTGAATTTCAAATCAAATTTGAACTCAAATCTATGGAAAATAGAGAAAACAAGAAATAGAAATGAATAAAAGAAAAGAGAAAAGGTATCTCTGTATTTGGGCCGAAATCACCCCTCCTTGGCCCATTTCCGGATATTACTCCCGCGCCAGCCCATCCCTTGATCCCTTGCGCGTTGGCGTCGCTGTCGCTGGGTGGCGGGCCCACCTGTACAGCGCCTCTTCTACCCGCACAACACGGTCGTCTTCCTCCTCTCTCACCCGCGCGGCCTAGGATTCTTCACTGCGCGCGCGGTTTCACTCCGACGGGCGGGGCCACGCGCTAACGCTCTTCACGTAGCCGCTACCGGACCTCCGCATCTAGCGTCGTGGGCCCCACCAGCCAGTCTTTGACCCAGCGTTGCACAGCAGATCTTCCGCCGCATGCGCGGACTCCGTTGCGACGCCCCTGTAACAGCTCCGCGGGCTCTCGCCACGAACCCCGCCAACGCTAACAGCCAGCCCTCAACCTCCCTCGCCCGGTCTTTATCCTCCGCGAAAGCTGCGCGCTGTTGTAACAGAATGTCGCCGCCTCCACGCTTTCCTCGCTGCGCGCTCGGAAGCCCTCGGCTTCGTGTTTAAAAGCCAGGCGTGTCGTGCCCTTCCCTTCGTTTGCGCTCACCTATTCTTTCCCTCGCTCCGTCGAACACAGCGCGACCGTCGTCCTCATCGCCATAGACCGCGAGTGAGAGGAGAGTTCGCCAGCGTAATACCTCGGGTGTCGGGTCTGGGGCTTGGCCGATCGTGTACCAGGAGCTTGGTACTTTGCGGGGTCGTCGTCGGCGGGACGCTGGTCATCGGGGGCAGGCAGACCCTACCGGCGCAATCATCTACGGTGAGTCGGTTTCCTTTAATGCAATACCTTTCGGATTCGTGAGAATGTCGCGTGTGTGTGGGGTTGGAGCGCCGCCGGAGGACGGCGGTGGCGTTCACTGGCTAGCCTTGGTCGGGCTGGGTCGCTGGTAGGGAGTTAGCAGGTGCTCCGGCGAGCTCTGTCCATGCGCTAATGGCGCGGCGGCGTTGCTTGGATATCTGCGTGCCAGTGGAGGAAGACAAGCTGGGGTCGTTGATCTTTTCTTGGACGGCTAAGATCAATTGGGCAAAGCGTAGCGTTTTGTCGTATTGAACTAGGACCGTCCGATCGGGATCGGACGATGAGGGTTGTATCGGGTCGGGATCGCTCTCATCCGTAGATGTTAGATCTAACGGCCGAAATGAAATATACGTTATAAACTGCGCGATCTAATCCGGGCGCTTTGTTGCCGATCCGACGGCCACGATCGGCCGATACCCCTTCGGCCGGGTCGTTTTGCATAAGAGTCCCTGGACTTTGCGGAAATCAACCCGCAGTCCACTCGAGTTACCCTCTGTGTCACGGGAGTTTTTATTGTTTAGCCCCCTGCGCTTCTGTTTAATTGAGGCCCAGTCCAGAGAGTTATAAAATCAGGAAAATGAATTAGAAAATGAGTTTTTAATATAAAAATAATTCCTAGAATTTATATAATTCATAGAAAATGCATATGAACTCCAAATTAATCCATTCCACTTCCTATAATTTTGTAATATTATTGTTTATCAATTAGTGCCACTGGTTTTACATAAAAGTCACATTAAAATTGTTATCTTAATTAATCTTGTACTAAGCACATAGAATCTTTGGAAAACCATAACTTAAAATCTATGATTCCAAAATTAATAATTCTTGTTCCTGTGATCTTATTTCAATATGTAGATTATTATTATGTATTTTGTTTACTTGTTTGGTGTGATGTTAATTTTGCCTATACACTGCTTGTTTGTATTGCTACGACTAGCGTGAGGTCACGTGTCATCTGAAGATCATCCTGGTACCTGGATTCTCAAGGCCCAGGCAAGTTGTGCCCTTGATCACTTCTTTTTACCCACCCACGTTCTGATTAATCATAATGATCTGCATAGGTTAATTTTGATGGGACCCAATAGGTTACCCTAGTTTGATTATCTTTATACCTTGTTTACCACTGAACCTTTTTGGGTAGTACTTGCTAGTGCTTTATGTGGTTTTGGGTATGAAGATTACACTATTCATGATTATACTTTTGTTATCAGTTGTTATTTATGGTCCATGTTAAGATCATTATGTTAATTGGAACATGGAGCGACCACCCGGGAAAACAGTGCTACCACAAGGGAGGAATGGGACCCCTTGGCTGATTAATTAGGAAAGCTAGTGGAAGACTACCTTACCCGAAAGGGGCAAGGGCAGTAGGGGAGAGGTCAGTGTAGGGAGGCCCTCGGGAGGATTTTGCTGCGATGGCGGTCCTGCAAGGGATTCCTGCACTGGATCTTCCTATAAACTGTAGCGGGTTTTCGGAAGCTAGTGGAACTTTGTAAAGGCCTCGTAGTGGATCCCTAGCCATTCACCTCGGAAGTGTCTAAGGGCCTTGCAAACCCTGGCGACATGGGATACACGACTTGTGGGTAAAGATGCGCAACCTCTGCAGAGTGTAAAACTGGTATACTAGCCGTGCTCACGGTCATGAGCAGGGTAAAGATGCGCAACCTCTGCATAGTGTAAAACTGGTATACTAGCCGTGCTCACGGTCATGAGCAGCTCGGACCCTCACATGATTAAATTATGGAACTTAAACTCAATTTGTCATATGCATTGCATCGCAGGTGAAGTTGTTGCTTTTGTTCTACTATTTAACTGGGTTGGTATTTACTTATACTTAGTAACTGCTAATAAAATTTTGACCAACTTTAAAAGCAATGCTCAGCTCTAACCATCTTCTTTGGTAAGCCTTACACTTCACGTGAGCTCCCACCTTTGGCGAGTTCATGCACATTATTCCCCACAACTTGTTGAGCGATGAACGTATGTGAGCTCACTCTTGCTGTCTCACACACCACAGGTCAAGATCAGGTACCGCAGGATGATGCTCATGGAGGATGCTGCGATGAGTTCGTGAGAGGTCTAGGCCATCGTCTCCCAGTCAACTTTGGGTTGCTGGACCGTTGTCTCCTTATAATGTAATTATTTATTTTGTATAGAACTCCTGTTATATATAAAGTTGTGACATTCGATCCTGTGCCACTATACATCATATGTGTGAGACTTGGTCCCAGCATACCTGGTGTTTATGTTAACCCCGGGTTTTGGACCCCTAAAATCCGGGTGTTACAGAAGTGGTATCAGAGGAATGTTGACTGTAGGACGAAACCTAGATAGAACTGGACAACCATTACCTACTTACCTTACTCTGATTCTTTTCTAAACTTGTCTTAATCTTTTCTCATCTATTTCCGCTTCACTCTGATCATTCTTACCTTTTTCCTTCTAAAGACAAATGTGGATTTCACACTTTGAAATCCTGTGCCTAAAGTGACCTTTAGGAATAGGAGACCTACTCTCAGGAACAAAAACAAAACTATTTTTATAAGTGTCTATGTATTTGAATGTTTGTTCTTATGATACTTGTCTGATTTGGATCTTTGTTTGAGTGTGATGAGTTGTGGAGTAATGTCCACAATTGCATCTGCATATACACATAGGTATAAAAATATATTTGTAAAATAACTAGACAACCTAGATTATTCCCATTGGAACACATCTAGCTTAAGAGATTTATCTTATCCTAAAAGATCTCATTCTAGCCAATTCATCTTATCTTAAAAGATTCTCCCTTATCTTAATAGATTCATCTCATCTCAAGAGATTCTATCCTACACTCATAGATCTATCTTATCTCAAAAGGTCTTAACTTATCCTAATGTATATAGATCCATCTTATCTTAAGAGGTTTTCTCTTATCTTAATAGATTTATCTTATCTTGAAGGATTCATCTTATCCTAACCACTTTACTTATCTTATCCTAATAGATCTAACTGACCTCAAAAGATTCTACCTTATCCTTATGGATTCATCTTGCCCTAATTAGCATATTAACAACCATGATCTAATGCAAATTAATTAGATCTTATCTAGTCAAACTAGTCACACCATTCTAACCTAGATCTGATCTAATCTAAAGTGATTTATCAAACATGTTAGATAATACTGATGAAATAGTTTAGACTCTACCCCTATAGAACAGGTCTTAACTTAGTTCACCCTGCACTAAATTAAGAATGACAGATCGACTTGGCCATATGCAACTACCTTAACCATCTGATAGTTGCATAACCTCTCAATTATAAACTAGCAGGAGACTCTATCTTATCATAACATATCTAACTAATCTCAAAACATCCTAACATATTCTACCCTGTTGGACCTATCTAACCTAAACTAGTCTAATCTAGTCATATCCAATTTAATCTAGATCTTATCTTACCTAATGTGACCTGATCCAGTGTGGTCTAATGTTATCTAACTTAATGTGGATCACTTAAACAGATTAATGACACTAGTAGAAGAGAGTAGACCCCACTAGCCATGTATTAACTTATCTTAGCACATTGGATCAATTCAACCATGAGCTAACCCAACTCATAGAGCCATGACGAATGGTATAACCTTTCTATTCCCACCTAATAACAAACAAACTTTTAACCTACATCTTGTAGTCTATCTCACCCATATATATCTCTCATCTTGACCGATTCTATCTTACCCTTGGATATTCACCTTATATGATTGGTTACCCCAATCTGGATATAAAACAAAGATTAAGCCCTACCAAAGAATCTTTAGATTATAACCAGCTACTAGCTTATTCATTCCGCTTATTGAATAATTTCCTTTGCAAAACTATTACCATATGCTTCTAACTTTCATGGTCAATACCAGGAAAGGAAAGATTATCACGTAACAACAAACAGAAAATGAATCCTCCAAATCCTCCACCTGTTGAAATCGATCAAGTGGTTGCTGCCCAAAGACTGGTAATACAACAATTAACAGAGCTGGTGACCGAGATGCAGAATCAGATAAGACAACAACGCGAGGAAATACGTCAGGCCCGCCAAGAAATAAGGCAAGCACGGTTGGAGAGACAACAACAACAACAACCTCCACCACCACTAGCTTCACCAAGCTACATAGATATAAATTATGATGATTTGTAAGATCTAGATGTTACTTTAGTTAGTAGATGATGTGATATTATTTTAGAAGGAACAATAAGGTCTATTGACCCTATGTTTTGTTAAAGAATTATACCTCATGCTGAGATTTCTTTGTTTGTGCATATGTTCCGAGAACAATATGAGTATACATCCCTTTTTCTTACAAATCTCGAGGACGAGATTATTTTTAAGGGGGGTAGGATTTGTAACACCTAAAATTCTATTTTGGGGTTCATAAAGATTTTCTTAGAAAGATTTGAGTTAAAATATGAGTTAATAATAATACTCCTTACTTTTCAATGTATATCTCCCAAGAATAAATAAATAGTAAAATCAAGAGCTTGGTAGTTTAAAACTAAGATTCAAAGCCTCCAAGCTAAAGTTCAAACTTAAAACCATGAAACAATAAGTAAAAGAAACACTTTCAATCTATTTATTATACTTTTATAATTAGAAGCATCCTTAGAAATGTTTGGATCAAAATAAAGATAAATCATAGTCAAGATTTTATACTAAATTAAATAAGTAACATGTGAATCAATCCCTTATGAATTATGCATATAGAAGCATTCATTTAGATGAATAATTAATCAATAAGAAAATAAAGTATATCATACATTCATGGTAGGGATTTTGGTTTTCTGCAATTAACTGGTGTTTGAATTTCAAATCAAATTTGAACTCAAATCTATGGAAAATAGAGAAAACAAGAAATAGAAATGAATAAAAGAAAAGAGAAAAGGTATCTCTGTATTTGGGCCGAAATCACCCCTCCTTGGCCCATTTCCGGATATTACTCCCGCGCCAGCCCATCCCTTGATCCCTTGCGCGTTGGCGTCGCTGTCGCTGGGTGGCGGGCCCACCTGTACAGCGCCTCTTCTACCCGCACAACACGGTCGTCTTCCTCCTCTCTCACCCGCGCGGCCTAGGATTCTTCACTGCGCGCGCGGTTTCACTCCGACGGGCGGGGCCACGCGCTAACGCTCTTCACGTAGCCGCTACCGGACCTCCGCATCTAGCGTCGTGGGCCCCACCAGCCAGTCTTTGACCCAGCGTTGCACAGCAGATCTTCCGCCGCATGCGCGGACTCCGTTGCGACGCCCCTGTAACAGCTCCGCGGGCTCTCGCCACGAACCCCGCCAACGCTAACAGCCAGCCCTCAACCTCCCTCGCCCGGTCTTTATCCTCCGCGAAAGCTGCGCGCTGTTGTAACAGAATGTCGCCGCCTCCACGCTTTCCTCGCTGCGCGCTCGGAAGCCCTCGGCTTCGTGTTTAAAAGCCAGGCGTGTCGTGCCCTTCCCTTCGTTTGCGCTCACCTATTCTTTCCCTCGCTCCGTCGAACACAGCGCGACCGTCGTCCTCATCGCCATAGACCGCGAGTGAGAGGAGAGTTCGCCAGCGTAATACCTCGGGTGTCGGGTCTGGGGCTTGGCCGATCGTGTACCAGGAGCTTGGTACTTTGCGGGGTCGTCGTCGGCGGGACGCTGGTCATCGGGGGCAGGCAGACCCTACCGGCGCAATCATCTACGGTGAGTCGGTTTCCTTTAATGCAATACCTTTCGGATTCGTGAGAATGTCGCGTGTGTGTGGGGTTGGAGCGCCGCCGGAGGACGGCGGTGGCGTTCACTGGCTAGCCTTGGTCGGGCTGGGTCGCTGGTAGGGAGTTAGCAGGTGCTCCGGCGAGCTCTGTCCATGCGCTAATGGCGCGGCGGCGTTGCTTGGATATCTGCGTGCCAGTGGAGGAAGACAAGCTGGGGTCGTTGATCTTTTCTTGGACGGCTAAGATCAATTGGGCAAAGCGTAGCGTTTTGTCGTATTGAACTAGGACCGTCCGATCGGGATCGGACGATGAGGGTTGTATCGGGTCGGGATCGCTCTCATCCGTAGATGTTAGATCTAACGGCCGAAATGAAATATACGTTATAAACTGCGCGATCTAATCCGGGCGCTTTGTTGCCGATCCGACGGCCACGATCGGCCGATACCCCTTCGGCCGGGTCGTTTTGCATAAGAGTCCCTGGACTTTGCGGAAATCAACCCGCAGTCCACTCGAGTTACCCTCTGTGTCACGGGAGTTTTTATTGTTTAGCCCCCTGCGCTTCTGTTTAATTGTGGCCCAGTCCAGAGAGTTATAAAATCAGGAAAATGAATTAGAAAATGAGTTTTTAATATAAAAATAATTCCTAGAATTTATATAATTCATAGAAAATGCATATGAACTCCAAATTAATCCATTCCACTTCCTATAATTTTGTAATATTATTGTTTATCAATTAGTGCCACTGGTTTTACATAAAAGTCACATTAAAATTGTTATCTTAATTAATCTTGTACTAAGCACATAGAATCTTTGGAAAACCATAACTTAAAATCTATGATTCCAAAATTAATAATTCTTGTTCCTGTGATCTTATTTCAATATGTAGATTATTATTATGTATTTTGTTTACTTGTTTGGTGTGATGTTAATTTTGCCTATACACTGCTTGTTTGTATTGCTACGACTAGCGTGAGGTCACGTGTCATCTGAAGATCATCCTGGTACCTGGATTCTCAAGGCCCAGGCAAGTTGTGCCCTTGATCACTTCTTTTTACCCACCCACGTTCTGATTAATCATAATGATCTGCATAGGTTAATTTTGATGGGACCCAATAGGTTACCCTAGTTTGATTATCTTTATACCTTGTTTACCACTGAACCTTTTTGGGTAGTACTTGCTAGTGCTTTATGTGGTTTTGGGTATGAAGATTACACTATTCATGATTATACTTTTGTTATCAGTTGTTATTTATGGTCCATGTTAAGATCATTATGTTAATTGGAACATGGAGCGACCACCCGGGAAAACAGTGCTACCACAAGGGAGGAATGGGACCCCTTGGCTGATTAATTAGGAAAGCTAGTGGAAGACTACCTTACCCGAAAGGGGCAAGGGCAGTAGGGGAGAGGTCAGTGTAGGGAGGCCCTCGGGAGGATTTTGCTGCGATGGCGGTCCTGCAAGGGATTCCTGCACTGGATCTTCCTATAAACTGTAGCGGGTTTTCGGAAGCTAGTGGAACTTTGTAAAGGCCTCGTAGTGGATCCCTAGCCATTCACCTCGGAAGTGTCTAAGGGCCTTGCAAACCCTGGCGACATGGGATACACGACTTGTGGGTAAAGATGCGCAACCTCTGCAGAGTGTAAAACTGGTATACTAGCCGTGCTCACGGTCATGAGCAGGGTAAAGATGCGCAACCTCTGCAGAGTGTAAAACTGGTATACTAGCCGTGCTCACGGTCATGAGCAGCTCGGACCCTCACATGATTAAATTATGGAACTTAAACTCAATTTGTCATATGCATTGCATCGCAGGTGAAGTTGTTGCTTTTGTTCTACTATTTAACTGGGTTGGTATTTACTTATACTTAGTAACTGCTAATAAAATTTTGACCAACTTTAAAAGCAATGCTCAGCTCTAACCATCTTCTTTGGTAAGCCTTACACTTCACGTGAGCTCCCACCTTTGGCGAGTTCATGCACATTATTCCCCACAACTTGTTGAGCGATGAACGTATGTGAGCTCACTCTTGCTGTCTCACACACCACAGGTCAAGATCAGGTACCGCAGGATGATGCTCATGGAGGATGCTGCGATGAGTTCGTGAGAGGTCTAGGCCATCGTCTCCCAGTCAACTTTGGGTTGCTGGACCGTTGTCTCCTTATAATGTAATTATTTATTTTGTATAGAACTCCTGTTATATATAAAGTTGTGACATTCGATCCTGTGCCACTATACATCATATGTGTGAGACTTGGTCCCAGCATACCTGGTGTTTATGTTAACCCCGGGTTTTGGACCCCTAAAATCCGGGTGTTACAGAAGTGGTATCAGAGGAATGTTGACTGTAGGACGAAACCTAGATAGAACTGGACAACCATTACCTACTTACCTTACTCTGATTCTTTTCTAAACTTGTCTTAATCTTTTCTCATCTATTTCCGCTTCACTCTGATCATTCTTACCTTTTTCCTTCTAAAGACAAATGTGGATTTCACACTTTGAAATCCTGTGCCTAAAGTGACCTTTAGGAATAGGAGACCTACTCTCAGGAACAAAAACAAAACTATTTTTATAAGTGTCTATGTATTTGAATGTTTGTTCTTATGATACTTGTCTGATTTGGATCTTTGTTTGAGTGTGATGAGTTGTGGAGTAATGTCCACAATTGCATCTGCATATACACATAGGTATAAAAATATATTTATAAAATAACTAGACAACCTAGATTATTCCCATTGGAACACATCTAGCTTAAGAGATTTATCTTATCCTAAAAGATCTCATTCTAGCCAATTCATCTTATCTTAAAAGATTCTCCCTTATCTTAATAGATTCATCTCATCTCAAGAGATTCTATCCTACACTCATAGATCTATCTTATCTCAAAAGGTCTTAACTTATCCTAATGTATATAGATCCATCTTATCTTAAGAGGTTTTCTCTTATCTTAATAGATTTATCTTATCTTGAAGGATTCATCTTATCCTAACCACTTTACTTATCTTATCCTAATAGATCTAACTGACCTCAAAAGATTCTACCTTATCCTTATGGATTCATCTTGCCCTAATTAGCATATTAACAACCATGATCTAATGCAAATTAATTAGATCTTATCTAGTCAAACTAGTCACACCATTCTAACCTAGATCTGATCTAATCTAAAGTGATTTATCAAACATGTTAGATAATACTGATGAAATAGTTTAGACTCTACGCCTATAGAACAGGTCTTAACTTAGTTCACCCTGCACTAAATTAAGAATGACAGATCGACTTGGCCATATGCAACTACCTTAACCATCTGATAGTTGCATAACCTCTCAATTATAAACTAGCAGGAGACTCTATCTTATCATAACATATCTAACTAATCTCAAAACATCCTAACATATTCTACCCTGTTGGACCTATCTAACCTAAACTAGTCTAATCTAGTCATATCCAATTTAATCTAGATCTTATCTTACCTAATGTGACCTGATCCAGTGTGGTCTAATGTTATCTAACTTAATGTGGATCACTTAAACAGATTAATGACACTAGTAGAAGAGAGTAGACCCCACTAGCCATGTATTAACTTATCTTAGCACATTGGATCAATTCAACCATGAGCTAACCCAACTCATAGAGCCATGACGAATGGTATAACCTTTCTATTCCCACCTAATAACAAACAAACTTTTAACCTACATCTTGTAGTCTATCTCACCCATATATATCTCTCATCTTGACCGATTCTATCTTACCCTTGGATATTCACCTTATATGATTGGTTACCCCAATCTGGATATAAAACAAAGATTAAGCCCTACCAAAGAATCTTTAGATTATAACCAGCTACTAGCTTATTCATTCCGCTTATTGAATAATTTCCTTTGCAAAACTATTACCATATGCTTCTAACTTTCATGGTCAATACCAGGAAAGGAAAGATTATCACGTAACAACAAACAGAAAATGAATCCTCCAAATCCTCCACCTGTTGAAATCGATCAAGTGGTTGCTGCCCAAAGACTGGTAATACAACAATTAACAGAGCTGGTGACCGAGATGCAGAATCAGATAAGACAACAACGCGAGGAAATACGTCAGGCCCGCCAAGAAATAAGGCAAGCACGGTTGGAGAGACAACAACAACAACAACCTCCACCACCACTAGCTTCACCAAGCTACATAGATATAAATTATGATGATTTGTAAGATCTAGATGTTACTTTAGTTAGTAGATGATGTGATATTATTTTAGAAGGAACAATAAGGTCTATTGACCCTATGTTTTGTTAAAGAATTATACCTCATGCTGAGATTTCTTTGTTTGTGCATATGTTCCGAGAACAATATGAGTATACATCCCTTTTTCTTACAAATCTCGAGGACGAGATTATTTTTAAGGGGGGTAGGATTTGTAACACCTAAAATTCTATTTTGGGGTTCATAAAGATTTTCTTAGAAAGATTTGAGTTAAAATATGAGTTAATAATAATACTCCTTACTTTTCAATGTATATCTCCCAAGAATAAATAAATAGTAAAATCAAGAGCTTGGTAGTTTAAAACTAAGATTCAAAGCCTCCAAGATAAAGTTCAAACTTAAAACCATGAAACAATAAGTAAAAGAAACACTTTCAATCTATTTATTATACTTTTATAATTAGAAGCATCCTTAGAAATGTTTGGATCAAAATAAAGATAAATCATAGTCAAGATTTTATACTAAATTAAATAAGTAACATGTGAATCAATCCCTTATGAATTATGCATATAGAAGCATTCATTTAGATGAATAATTAATCAATAAGAAAATAAAGTATATCATACATTCATGGTAGGGATTTTGGTTTTCTGCAATTAACTGGTGTTTGAATTTCAAATCAAATTTGAACTCAAATCTATGGAAAATAGAGAAAACAAGAAATAGAAATGAATAAAAGAAAAGAGAAAAGGTATCTCTGTATTTGGGCCGAAATCACCCCTCCTTGGCCCATTTCCGGATATTACTCCCGCGCCAGCCCATCCCTTGATCCCTTGCGCGTTGGCGTCGCTGTCGCTGGGTGGCGGGCCCACCTGTACAGCGCCTCTTCTACCCGCACAACACGGTCGTCTTCCTCCTCTCTCACCCGCGCGGCCTAGGATTCTTCACTGCGCGCGCGGTTTCACTCCGACGGGCGGGGCCACGCGCTAACGCTCTTCACGTAGCCGCTACCGGACCTCCGCATCTAGCGTCGTGGGCCCCACCAGCCAGTCTTTGACCCAGCGTTGCACAGCAGATCTTCCGCCGCATGCGCGGACTCCGTTGCGACGCCCCTGTAACAGCTCCGCGGGCTCTCGCCACGAACCCCGCCAACGCTAACAGCCAGCCCTCAACCTCCCTCGCCCGGTCTTTATCCTCCGCGAAAGCTGCGCGCTGTTGTAACAGAATGTCGCCGCCTCCACGCTTTCCTCGCTGCGCGCTCGGAAGCCCTCGGCTTCGTGTTTAAAAGCCAGGCGTGTCGTGCCCTTCCCTTCGTTTGCGCTCACCTATTCTTTCCCTCGCTCCGTCGAACACAGCGCGACCGTCGTCCTCATCGCCATAGACCGCGAGTGAGAGGAGAGTTCGCCAGCGTAATACCTCGGGTGTCGGGTCTGGGGCTTGGCCGATCGTGTACCAGGAGCTTGGTACTTTGCGGGGTCGTCGTCGGCGGGACGCTGGTCATCGGGGGCAGGCAGACCCTACCGGCGCAATCATCTACGGTGAGTCGGTTTCCTTTAATGCAATACCTTTCGGATTCGTGAGAATGTCGCGTGTGTGTGGGGTTGGAGCGCCGCCGGAGGACGGCGGTGGCGTTCACTGGCTAGCCTTGGTCGGGCTGGGTCGCTGGTAGGGAGTTAGCAGGTGCTCCGGCGAGCTCTGTCCATGCGCTAATGGCGCGGCGGCGTTGCTTGGATATCTGCGTGCCAGTGGAGGAAGACAAGCTGGGGTCGTTGATCTTTTCTTGGACGGCTAAGATCAATTGGGCAAAGCGTAGCGTTTTGTCGTATTGAACTAGGACCGTCCGATCGGGATCGGACGATGAGGGTTGTATCGGGTCGGGATCGCTCTCATCCGTAGATGTTAGATCTAACGGCCGAAATGAAATATACGTTATAAACTGCGCGATCTAATCCGGGCGCTTTGTTGCCGATCCGACGGCCACGATCGGCCGATACCCCTTCGGCCGGGTCGTTTTGCATAAGAGTCCCTGGACTTTGCGGAAATCAACCCGCAGTCCACTCGAGTTACCCTCTGTGTCACGGGAGTTTTTATTGTTTAGCCCCCTGCGCTTCTGTTTAATTGAGGCCCAGTCCAGAGAGTTATAAAATCAGGAAAATGAATTAGAAAATGAGTTTTTAATATAAAAATAATTCCTAGAATTTATATAATTCATAGAAAATGCATATGAACTCCAAATTAATCCATTCCACTTCCTATAATTTTGTAATATTATTGTTTATCAATTAGTGCCACTGGTTTTACATAAAAGTCACATTAAAATTGTTATCTTAATTAATCTTGTACTAAGCACATAGAATCTTTGGAAAACCATAACTTAAAATCTATGATTCCAAAATTAATAATTCTTGTTCCTGTGATCTTATTTCAATATGTAGATTATTATTATGTATTTTGTTTACTTGTTTGGTGTGATGTTAATTTTGCCTATACACTGCTTGTTTGTATTGCTACGACTAGCGTGAGGTCACGTGTCATCTGAAGATCATCCTGGTACCTGGATTCTCAAGGCCCAGGCAAGTTGTGCCCTTGATCACTTCTTTTTACCCACCCACGTTCTGATTAATCATAATGATCTGCATAGGTTAATTTTGATGGGACCCAATAGGTTACCCTAGTTTGATTATCTTTATACCTTGTTTACCACTGAACCTTTTTGGGTAGTACTTGCTAGTGCTTTATGTGGTTTTGGGTATGAAGATTACACTATTCATGATTATACTTTTGTTATCAGTTGTTATTTATGGTCCATGTTAAGATCATTATGTTAATTGGAACATGGAGCGACCACCCGGGAAAACAGTGCTACCACAAGGGAGGAATGGGACCCCTTGGCTGATTAATTAGGAAAGCTAGTGGAAGACTACCTTACCCGAAAGGGGCAAGGGCAGTAGGGGAGAGGTCAGTGTAGGGAGGCCCTCGGGAGGATTTTGCTGCGATGGCGGTCCTGCAAGGGATTCCTGCACTGGATCTTCCTATAAACTGTAGCGGGTTTTCGGAAGCTAGTGGAACTTTGTAAAGGCCTCGTAGTGGATCCCTAGCCATTCACCTCGGAAGTGTCTAAGGGCCTTGCAAACCCTGGCGACATGGGATACACAACTTGTGGGTAAAGATGCGCAACCTCTGCAGAGTGTAAAACTGGTATACTAGCCGTGCTCACGGTCATGAGCAGGGTAAAGATGCGCAACCTCTGCAGAGTGTAAAACTGGTATACTAGCCGTGCTCACGGTCATGAGCAGCTCGGACCCTCACATGATTAAATTATGGAACTTAAACTCAATTTGTCATATGCATTGCATCGCAGGTGAAGTTGTTGCTTTTGTTCTACTATTTAACTGGGTTGGTATTTACTTATACTTAGTAACTGCTAATAAAATTTTGACCAACTTTAAAAGCAATGCTCAGCTCTAACCATCTTCTTTGGTAAGCCTTACACTTCACGTGAGCTCCCACCTTTGGCGAGTTCATGCACATTATTCCCCACAACTTGTTGAGCGATGAACGTATGTGAGCTCACTCTTGCTGTCTCACACACCACAGGTCAAGATCAGGTACCGCAGGATGATGCTCATGGAGGATGCTGCGATGAGTTCGTGAGAGGTCTAGGCCGTCGTCTCCCAGTCAACTTTGGGTTGCTGGACCGTTGTCTCCTTATAATGTAATTATTTATTTTGTATAGAACTCCTGTTATATATAAAGTTGTGACATTCGATCCTGTGCCACTATACATCATATGTGTGAGACTTGGTCCCAGCATACCTGGTGTTTATGTTAACCCCGGGTTTTGGACCCCTAAAATCCGGGTGTTACATGGGTCGAGCAACCCATCCTTCCGGCTCATGGTTAGCAGAGAAGTCGATGTCGTGGCTCAAGCTGTCGTCGCCACCTCCGTCGCCTGGATCTCCTCCAGCAGCTACTCCAGAGGCTGGGGCGCCCAGTGGTGGTGCAGGGGGCGCCTCCAGGGGAAGCACAGGAGAGCAGCTCCTCACAGACTCTATCTCCTGCTGGAGCGAGAAGGAAGAGCCCTGCTGCTCCTGTCGTCGACGCTCCTGCTCCTCATGCAGGCGGTGGTGCAGTCTCTCCAAGTGGCTGGACTGTCCGGCCACGGGACGGCGAAGCGGACGCTCAGCAAGGCGGGAGGGTAAGAAGGGGATGACGGACTTTCGTGCAGTGTGTCTAAGTCGAGCCATCTACAAAAGACATCGCAAGCAAAAGGGTGAGAACAGAATTAATATGACCAGCAAGTAATGAATCATAAATAAATGAAGGATCAGAATAAAACATAATTTTCAGCAAGGTATAATATACAGTAGAACATAGGTTTGGTCAGTAGGACCAACTTTTGAAGGGATACCAAAGTCAAGGCAAGGACAGGGGTCTATAGTCCTTAGAACGACCATTCTACTCTAGGTTAGCGGTCCTACAGTCAGCACGGCTTTGATACCACTTATGTCACACCCGGTTTTTAGAAGGCAAACCGAATGCGAACCATGTACGTGCCAGGATCAGTTATTCACGTACACAGCAGTTACATAACATGGACATCATCACACAGTGCTCAAATAGTATTAAAAGGGGAAATAATAGTCGATTACAGCATACGTCTGAGACGTCCATATAGTTCTTACAATAAATCAAAGTGCGGAAAAGAAACGTAGATAACGCGGCCTTCACAGGCAGCCGACTGGGGGTTGCCGCTAACCCACACCTAGAACTCGTCGTAGTCTTGGAACTCCTGGAAGTCTCCTTCCACAGCTTCATCTTCTCCTGAGCAGTGGTTGCAATGTTGACAACCTGGAGGGGGGGGATTGGTGTGTAGAGCAAGGGTGAGTACACATCAACATACTCAGCAAGTATCCTGTTTGGCTGTAGTGGACTAGCTTTATGTGGGGATAAGTCAAGCAGTTGCTTTTAGTTGGTCAGGTCATTACTTACTAGTAGAAAGCCAGGTTTTAACATTAACCCAAGTTATTAGCCCAATGTATCCTTTCCAAACGGAAAGAATACCACTTACCAGCACCATAATCATAATCAGAACCATCAATCTCATTGCCACCTGTACCAAAGTATCTCTGATCAAGTATCACTAATCTCTGGAGCTCCCTTGGCCGCTCATAACCGCGAGCACGGCTGATATATCAGTTTCATAACACTCTGCAGAGGTTGTGCACTTTACCCACAAGCCGTGATTCCCTTTCTGCCCGGAGAGAGCGACTCCCCATTGACCACTACCTAGGTGGTCCAGCAGGGCATCACTACGTAGCCTTTACAAAGATTCCCCGAGGCTGTAGCCGCCCGTTAGGTTTCCTAAATGTACCGCACTCCTCCCCAAGGGACAAATCAACCTTGGCAGAGCGAGCCGCATACACCGAGCCCCATTGACGGCACAACGGCTAAGCGGACTACACCCCGGTTCCTCCAATTATTCAGCTAAGGGCGTCCCATTCCACCCTCATGGTTGCACTGTTTTCCCGGGCGGTCATCCATTGAACAGGTCCTTACGGAGAGGCACTCGAGAAACCGCTCGAGTCCCCTTAAATGTCACAAATATAATCATAAATAAGAAGGGGAAAACAGCGTATCATAGATAATCACATCATGTTCATTGATTAGAGTTGAGCAATAGCATCAGACTAAGCAGTAATAATCCGACCCAAATAGGTAAACAAGGACATGGATAACAAAAGCTAGTCAATCCTTAGGTATAAATGTGTAATGCGGGAGGTGAATTAAAGAATGAATAGGACAAAGATAGGTCAAAGGACACTTGCCTCCACTAACCGACTGCTGCTCAGGGGCTTCTCCTGCGAATTCCTCGGGCTCTTCGACCGGATCGTTCTCTATGCGAGCGCAAACATACACACATCCACATATTTAATACCAAAAGAACAGTACACCATACAAGGGAACAAGTAAAGCGAGTAAGCATCAAGTATGACATTCGATATCGCATTCATTAAGGTTAGAAAGAAACGGGAAAGGGTCTCGCAGGGGGGGGGGTTAAAGCTTATGCACTAATGATCAGTTACAATTGGTTCCTAACAAAAGAATTCTGTTATATACACTAATGGAAACCTAATCATTTTAAGTTGATCAACATTGAATGAGATAAACAATTAACTACGTGAATCAACTGGCGTAGCGAAATTCTAAATTAAACTTCCTATTTTCCATAGCATGAACAAAGATTAGCCTACCTAAAATAAAATAACTATGATTACAGAAAGTAAATAAAATAAAATAAAAAAATAAAAAAAAACAGAGGGGGGGGGGCGGTTGAACCGGCCGGGGGCAGGGCGGCCGAGCTGGGCGCGGGCGCGGGCGCGGGCGGCCGAGCTGGGCGGTTGAACCGGCCCGGGTGGGGGCGGTTGAACCGGCGGCGCGCAGGGGGGCAGCCGGGCTGGCCAGGGCGGCCGAGCCGGCCAGGCGGGCGGGGCCAGGCGGCGCGCGGCCAAGGGCGGCCAGGGGGGCGGCCGGGGCTGGCTGGGGGGCGGCTGGGGCGGGCCGGGGTGGCCGGGGGCGGCCGGGGCGGGCCGGGGCGGCCGGGGCCAGGGCGGCGCGGCCAGGGTGGCCAGGCGGCCGGGCCATGGCCGGACGGGGAGGGGGAGAGGAGGGGAGAGGGGAGGAGAGAGGAGAGAGGAGGGGGGGGCTCACCGGCGCGGGCGGCCGACGGCGAGGGCGGCGGCGCTAGGGCAGGGGGCGGGTAGGGGCGGCGGCGGCTTAGGGTGGGGAGGGAGAATGAGAGGGAGAGAGAGGGGAGGTTGGGGAAAAGGGGAGGTGGGGGGGGGGCGGCTGGGCCTTTTGGGCCCAAAGGGGGGGCGCGCAGGGGGGCTGCTGGGCCGGCCAGGGGCGGCTGGGCCGGCCAAGGGGCCCACGGCGCGGGAGGGAGAGAAAGAGAGGAGAGAGAGAAAGAAAAAGAAAAGAAAGAAAAGGTTCTCCTTATTTTCGAAATCCGATCTTTCTACATGAATGCATTTGCACTTTCAAAGCAATCAAAAAAATGCATGGTTCGGCATGGTGCATCAAACAACATAAAGTATTTTTAGAGTTTTTTCTTTACACGGGAGATCCAAACCGAATCCCGCTAGCTTTGGAAAAGATCAAGGTTTAGCGAGGGGAAAAAGAAAAAGAAAAGGTAACGCCCAAATTTTGGCGAGTAAAGAAAAGAAAAAAATCAACTGCAAAATTCGGGGCGTTACACTTCTTTATCGAGTGTCACACTCGGCAAAGCCTTCATCGAGTGTTTTCCACACTCTGCAAAGCAGAAGTTTCCGGTAGTGCAAGGAGGTGTAGTGTAGTGATTCCTTGTTGTAATGTATTAACACGAGGTGGAGAGAACTGTAGGCTTGGCGTTGGGCTTAGCGATGGACCTTAACAATGGGACGTAGAGAAGCAGCATGATCAGTCGCTAAAGGTATCTGCACGGTTAGTTGTTGGGGTTCGACACGAGGAATACACGGATAGAGTTTTTTTGGACTTCGAGTCAAATCTTAAGGTGGGTGGGGGGACATCTGGTCCACCGTACCCTTTAGATCCACCTATGTAGACCTCTCGAGGAACAAGCTCAACAACTAGATCATGCCCTAACTCTACAACAACTTTCTCAAGGACTCATTCCCCTAGAACTCTAGCCTCTGCTATTGCTCCATGTTCTTATTAGAGGAGATTGTTGGTGATCTGCTGAAACATCTGTCCTAATTATTAGTCATGGTAATCATCAATACTACCCATGTCAGAGATAAAGTAGTGAGCTGTTGGAGATGCATTGACACCGTACCCACTACTCGGAGTCTCGGACTAGTGCATGCATCAACTGAAGGATGAAATTATACATTCTCTGGTGCTGGTCATCTTCTTGCCCGCGTACGTCAATGGTCAATCCCAGAGACCCAGACGACGACTTGGTCAAAAAATAGAAGCTGGTCGGCATAGACAGTGACTGCAGTCTGCAGAGTCTAGTTGCCTTTGACTGGATTTTCTGTTGCTCGCAAGTTGCACTTCTTATAGCACTCCTTATAAATAAGGTTATAATCCTCCCTCTGTAAGAAGCCAAACGATTTAAAATTCAACTAAAGTCACATAAAAAATATTAACATTTATATCTTACAAAAATAAGTACCATAAATTAATTATAAAATGTATTTTTTATTATAAATGTTAATATTATTTAATATACGTTTGATTAAAATTAAGTTAGTTTTACGTGCAAAAATCCTGCCCTATAGTTGCTTTCTTGTGTGAACGGAGTACTACGGTATAACGTAGACTTTGACGAGCACTCTATGTCCTGCACCGTACCATCACCATCAGTGGTCACCATGGTCCAATGGATTGAATTGAAATGCTACAGAAGTCGATAGAAATTGTCCTGGACCGTACCAATTAGTGGTCACCATGGTGGCATGGTCCAATGGAGTTGACTTGCAGCGCCTACAAAACTCCATAGACCATGCTAGTCTTTCCCATATAAAAAGACGATTAAGACTTGGAGCAAGACAGAGCAGCCGAAGAAGAAGGGAAGGAGGCCGGGTAACATCCCCGTACACAGGGCAACTATTGTTAATACTAGCTAGGTTTATTACCATGGTGGTGAAGAAGTTACTCTCTTCCCTACCAGCGATGGTAACGATCATGCTGGCCATCATCGCCATGCTCTCTTGCTCCGTCGTCGTCGTCCACTCATCGGAGGTCAAACCAGCAAACGGTATGCACAACTATAACTTGCTACTCTCTGATCAAGTGCACGTCCTTGGTTTGCGCAGTGAAATTGCTAAGTTCCTGATGATGACGATGGAGCCATGTATGCAGATGCAACTAGAGCTCATCTGGAGGGAAGCCATCAGGGCGTACCGCCACCGGCGCCGCAGGGCGGCCGTGTGCATGCATACGGCGATGTCCCGCCGCCGCCACAGCTGAGCAGCCTCTCGAACAGCACCCGCACTGGAAGAACAGACCGACTGGGTGGTGACATCAATAGTTATGTTACCGATCGCCATGTTTAGGTTTAGCCAGGTTTAGCCCCACCATGAATCCATGATGTGTTTGGGCTTGGTTGGACCAATCATCTATCTATCTACACTAGTAGAGATATGGTTTTAGAGCCTGTTTGGATCCTTGTGGCACAGTTTTTCAGTTAATTTTAGTACCTTAACCTCCAAACAGATCCGAAGGGCTGGCAAACTGTTTGCTCATTAGACATTTGACCTTGCTAATAGGTACTAATAGATCGTATAAAGAGAAAAAGATATCTATTAAGTCTCCAAACATATCCTGAGTAATTTTTGCTAGCTAATTATTTGTCGGATGATTATCAGACACTGACAAACAATAAGCGAGAAGGATCCACACATGGGCCTTAGCCCGGATTAAAATTAAACTAACTCTTTGTTTGGATCCTTGGAATTGAATTCTATTCTAACAATAGTAATTTAGGCAAAAAAAAACAATCAAGCTAATATAGTTCTATGCGAAAAATATTTATATACTATTATTAGCATTATGTGGGATTTGCTACATTTTTATTATAGATGAGTGAGAAGAAGAGCATATTATAAGTTGCAGAGTAGAAACATATTCCGTTGATACATAAAATCATTTCACATGCTCCACCCGATGAATTTAAGATAGGCTTATGTCCGAGCTTTGGAAAGTGGTGGAATGTTAAATTCCAAACCAAATAGACTATTTTATTATGTAAATTCCAATCCCTCCAAAATGAATAGATTCAAACGACCGTAAACATAATCTACCAACCGGGACAAAAAGACATTTGATATCCATGAAATTTAGACCCGAGATAAATATTCATATTAGTTTTGGCCCTAACATATGAGCAAGAATGAAGTTGTGAATCAAATTTTATTTCTCTACTAGCGCTTTATCTATCTATATATCTATTTATCTATGTTTCTATCTATCTATCTATCTATCTATCTATTAGTCACCTATTAAGGCCCATGCAAGTACCCATAACATACAACACAATTAAATCGATAATATTTTCTCCCATTGCCATTGAATGGAAAGGAGTCAATGGAAGAAGGATAAAAACAATTAAAGACATAGGGATGAATGAATGAAACATGAAGATAAGTAATTGAGAAAACAAGTTCTAGACCATTTGTCTCATTATCATATAGATTCAATTATAAAGTTACTTTTGGAGCAAATGTGAGATGCCCGATGTTGAATACACGAAGAGTGCTTTAGATGCTAAGCACTTCAAAGGTAGCAACGATACGTGAATTGATAGAGTGATCCCCTATACATTAGCATTGTCCACCTATTTATATAGGCATGATGTTATACATCATCGTACAAAATTACACCAATACCACAACTCCTATTACAGAGCCTATGAAATCCAAGATTGGTGTTTCTAACTTTTCTCCCATGAAACGTGTCATGTACGTCTCTTTTGTATTCCTTTGTCTTCTTGTTGGAAACTTCATCCAAGTGTTAGCTCTAAAGTCAGGCTTCGACGATGTGTCAGTGCCATGATTATATTCATCCTTAACGACGAAGTTGTTCTCTCTCCCTTGGGCTTACTAAAGCCTCCAACGAAAGATTGCATTCGTCCCTGAAACGGACTTAAAACAGTAGAACCCATTGCTTTGAGGACCTTCAGCAAAGTCTTCTCCCCAACACTATATATCTACTCCCTTGGTCCCAAAATAAGTAATATTTTAGGTTTATCCTAAACCAAACTATTTCAGTTTTGATCAAATTTATAAAAAAAGTATTGATGCTTATGATAACAAATAAGTATCCTTATATTTGTCATAAAATATATTTTTATATACTATCTATTGAGATCACAAGTATTAATATTTATTCCTAGAATTCGGATAGACGTGAAATAGTTTGACTTCTAATAACCTAAAACATTACTTATTTTAAGGTAGAGTGAGTATCTATTATTATATTAATATAACCAAATCAAATTTGGCCTTCACATTCACCAAGAAGAACTAAAAATTATGAGATTAACTAGAAGAGGTTAGTACAAACCATTAGATTTCATGAATATATGATGGTCCATGATTATTATAAATTCATACACAAATTGAAAAATACACCATTGAATTTTATGATGGTATAACAGTTTATATTAAAACAAATAGTATAACAAAAAATATATAAGTATAGATTAAGAATAACACTAGGAAATAGAAAAACAACTTTTTTCCATCATTTGGGGTGAATGGCAAATAAAATGCCTTGTGTGTGATTGTGACTGAGGTGTCAATGACATAGGTTAAGGTGTCATCCGTAAAAGTGCAGCAAAAATCGAAAGGCCCCTAGGAAACCTGCGGAGTTGGAGTATATTACATTACTAAAACAAATCTTTTTGTCATAATTTTGAAAAATAATCCATCTTAGTTTATGCTAAACAATATATATATATATATATATATGTATATATATATAAAGTAAATAGGCCAAAAGTTATTTTCTTTGCTAACAAATTTGTTTCCATATGTTGAGGAGTCAAGAGTCATGGAGTGTTGGATCACCTTCGAATGTCTCCCCAATTGCAAGTGCAAGGTTGTAGCATCCCAAAAATTCAAATCCTGAAATTTTCTCAAAACTCGCTCTAAATTCAAAATGAATTTCAAATTTCATTTCAAAATGTTTGTTTGCGAGTTGATATCAGCAAATAAATTATAGTGGTCTATATTCTCTCCAAAATCCTCCTCAAAATATCCTACAAATATTTCCCCAGTAATCCCCCTCAAGTTCTTTCTAGAAATATTGCCCAGATATTCCACCGATATATCTCCAAGTATTTTCCTCTTGAGAAATACCTTTAGAATCATTTTCAAGTCCCTATAAATATTTCCTTCATAACTTTCCTCATACTCATACGTATATGTATGCCTCCAGTGTCATACGGTGAGCTCTACAAGCAAATCTCACTTATACAAGACAAATACATGCTAACCTCCCACTAATCATCTCATCCTCCCACAAATCATCTCATCCCTCCCCCTAATCCCCCCACCATGGCTATAAATAGAGGGGCAAGGGCCTCCTCTCATCCCACCCCAAGCCATTTCATGGCAACTCTCTCCCCCCCACACACACACCCACTCCATGTTCCACACAAGCACACACTAGCACAAGGATCGTTCGATCGTTCTTCGATCGTTCGTCCCCTGTTCTTAGTTTGTTCGTTCGTTCGTCCGATCGTTCGATCGTTCGTCCGATCGTTCATGGTTCGTTCGTCCGTTCGTCTGATCGTTCGATCGTTCGTCCGTTTGTTCGTCCAAATAATCTTTTTCCTACCGTTATGCTGCCGAAATTCCGATCGTTCGTTCGTTCGATCATTCGATCGTTCATCGTTCGTTCATAGTTCCTATTCATCGTTCATCGTTCGTTCATAGTCCCTATTCATCGTTCTTCCAGATAATCTTTGTCCTGCCGTTATGCTGCCGAGATTCCGATCGTTCGTTCTTTCGATCATTCGATCGTTCATCGTTCGTTCATAGTCCCTATTCATCGTTCGTTCATAGTCCCTATTCATCGTTCTTCCAGATAATCTTTATCCTGCCGTTATGCTGCCGAAATTCCGATCGTTCATTCGTCCGATCATTCGATCGTTCGTCCGTTCGTTCGTCCAAATAATCTTTTCCTGCCGTCATGCTGCCGAAATTCCAATCGTTCGTTCGTCCGATCATTCGATCGTTCGTCCGTTCGTTCATAGTTCCTATTCATCGTTCGTTCATACGACTATTCACTGTCACTATTCACCATTACTATTCACTGTTACTATTCATCGTTACTATTCACCATTACTATTCACCGTTACTATTCACATACACTATTCATCATCGTTACTATTTATCATTACTATTCATCATCGTTACTATTCATAGATGATATCCATAATTACTTTTCCATCGCCACTATTCATCGTTACTATTCATCGATTAGCCGATCACCCCAAATTTCAACTACTCATACATCATGTTGTCCAGTCCACCTAAGACCAGCCAGACCCATATTCCAGTCATACGAACTCCGGTGACTGTGATTTTCCTTCCAGTAGGGAACTTCCCATCTGGTCACCCATCCCAGGTTTCTCCGAGTTGAGCACGCTTAACTTTGAGATTCCTTCGAACCAGGCTCCCAAACTCAGATTCCAATAATTCTCGTTTCTAAATTTTTATCAAACTATTCCCTATCCAGCCATGTCACCCCTTAAGCATGGTTCATGTTCCAGAAAACTCCCAAAATACTCTTATCCCATATTCTGCCTATAACTCTCATGTTCATACCAAGTCAGACGATTCATTCGTCACTATTCTCACCAACAGTGAACTTTACTGTGCTACACCACTTACACTCAGCTATAAATACACCCAGCTACCCTCTCCCTCTCCACACACACTCAACACCCTCAGCCAAGGCAAACACCCCACCCACTCAGTTACTCCGCTCTGCCGGCTACACGCATAGTGTCGCTTTGCCTCCAGTCCACCCTCCTGGTAAGCACCTCCGCTCCACCACCAGTAACATCACAACACCACATGACATAGATTCTACTCAAGACTCTACCCATCCATATATCGCTTTTCTGACCACTATACTTAATATTTGTTGGTATACTTGCTGGTTTGTATGTTTGCTTGTTCATGTTGCATAGTTATCGGAGCGTTCGTGCCATCTCGTGGAGGCCAGATCTGCAAGTCTACGCCAGGCGGTGGAGCCAGAAGCCAGTTCCGCGAGCTCCCCTTCCCCCTTCGCCGAATAAGCACGGCAAGCTCACTGGATCCCTTTGATGCATAAATTACCTATGTTTTACAACCACAACCCTCAGCCTGTTATTTTATGCATGATATGATTTTAAGACAAGTTATTATGGCCACCCAGCCGCTTGCCGCAATCAATCCCTGATATATTTGTTACGAATGATTTGAGGAAAGGTGTGAGTTTTCAAAAGAAAATGTTTTTCAAAATGTGTATGATGAAGGGTTTTCACCCTTATCACCTTTGAGTAGGGATAATCAGGGACTCCCTGGTTTAGGGGAGGGCCTAAGGTGATGGCTCAGCTGGTTTAGGCGTGAGCAGAAGGATTGTCCCCTCATATAAGGACCGGTTTGTCATCTTCACTACCTGTACTCTTTAATAGTACAACCACTCGAGACTGTGTGGGCAGTCACTCAATCTGAACTCGTACGGTCCAACCCCAGGGTTATGAAGGCTGGGGAGCACCGGGAGGATAAGGAGGGGGAAAGTTTTGTCCGGTTTGGACATGGTGGTGGCCTGACTCCTTCCGGATAACCGTTAAGGTTAGGACGTGCGGGGAAAGAAAGAGAGTCGGATTCAGGTCTCATTGGCCATGGGATCGCAGAGCCGAACTAGTGGGTAAAGTGTACACCTCTGCGCAGAGTTTGGAAAACCTATTCGAATAGTCTGTGTCCACAGGAATGGACGAGTCTGGTATGGTATGACAATTAATGTTTTGTTTTCCAAAAAAGAGATGGTTTTGAGAAAAGTGGTTTTTAAAAAGGTTCGGCGGTTGAGCCGTGAGCTATGGTGGACGGGAAGTCCAGTGGCGGTTTTTGAAAAGGAAAACCAGTGGGAAACTGCTGAGATGCCTGGATGGTTTAGTCCAGGGGATTTTGTTATAATACTGAAAAACTTCCTGCTCCTTTTGGAGAGGATGCGCTTTGCAAAAATACAAAATGTTTTTCAAAACAACTCTGCATTAAATATTGTTGTTTCTGCAAAATATCCCGAGCTCTACATATTCCATGCATTATATCTGATTTCCCCATTCCGCGGGTGAAGGTGGGCTGCTGAGTACGTTTGTACTCACCCTTGCTTATTTGTTGTTTTTCAGAAAAAGGAGATCGGGTAAGAGTTACGACTGTTCCCAACCTTGCCTGTGGCTGTTGGACCGCTGATTTGCTTTGCTGCGTATATCGGGCTGCTTCAGCCCCACTCTGATGATATGTCCCGAGTTGTGGACCAACTCTTAAAGTTGTTCGCCACCTGTATAGGTTTGTCTTGTTTAAGCAGATCTGAATCATCTGATGTATAAATGTGTTTACTAGCCTCCTGGGACTAGTAATTGTATCACATTTGAGTCCCAGAGGATCGGGACGCTTCAGGTGGTATCAGAGCTGTTAGGTTGGCCGCAGGACGTAACCCTTAGCCTGATCAAAAGTTTTTGAGTCAAAACTATTTTCTTAAAAAAATTCTTGCTCTCATCCCTTCATTTCAAAAATGTTTTCCCCCTTTCCTTCTCTCAGAAGTCAGATGGAGGTTCAGTGCCAAACCAGCTTCTGCCAGAATGAAGATGGTTTCCCCAAGTTGCTGAGAGCATGCACAGTCCGCCTCGGAATCAGGAGCCAGCCAGAGTATGATGGTCGTGAGTTCGTCGAGCATGGCACAGAGAAGTGTGTCGTGACTGTATACATTGGATCCAGTCCGCACCATGTAGAATGGAGTGTCACTGCTGTTGGGCACAGATTCAAAGACACCTGCCAAGTCGTCGCTCGCAAGGCATTGAGGGCCCTGTGTCAGATCTGTGAAGAAGAAGTGGCCGACACCCCGCTCAGATTCTTTCCGCCCTTTCAGAGAGACCGTCCCGCTTGGATGGCCAGGATGCGTGCATTGGAAGGGAAGCAGCTGCTTGAGGATGACCCCACAGTCGTGTACCTCACTGCATACCTGCTCACCCTGGATGCACAATATGATTTCTTGGCTCGGCACCACCGTCAGATGATTGCTCGAGCAGAAGGTGCAGAGAAGCTCAACCGTAAGCTCCATGTGGATCTCACCTCAGCTCAAGCCCGTGTAGCTGCCTTGGAAAGTCGTGAAGCCATTGCTGTTGAAGCCCTGAAGCAAGCCAAGGATGAGCACGTCCAGAAGTTGATGGAGGCCTACTTGGTAACCCATAACCAACGTAGAGCCCTGCGGATCCAAGAGCCCGCTCCATCCAACCCTATTCAACCCATCAAAGCTGAAGACCCCCAGATTCTTGAAGGTCACCCGGTCTCTACCAGAGGAGAAAAGAAGGCTTGGGAACTACCGGAAGGAGCCATAGTCTTGGAAGGAATTCCAGTCTTCCCTCAGGCTATGGATAAGCAAGAGCACCCCGAGTCCTCCCAAGATCCCCCGCCAGAGTTGTTTGAGCCCCTCACCATGAAGAAGATTCCAGCACCGTCCCTTGAGGTCAAGGAAGAAGCTGCAAGCACCCCGCCAGCACCGCCGCCCTCTGAGGAGCTACAAGAGCCAGTCCCGCTTGAAGAAGAGTTCGACCCCGTGCTGCCATCTCAGTCGCCGCCAGAAGAAGTCATCAACATCAGCTCCCTATTGACCCATCCAGGAGATATCTCAGATTGAAGTTGTGCGTCAGCCTTGCCAGAAGAGAAGCTGCCAGATCTGAGTTAGTTATACCCAGTCCTCTGCGTGCATTAGGTAGTGAAGTTTTTCTTCACTTTGGCTAGAGCCCTGCATGTATGAGAGGTAATCGTGTAGTCCCGTGCCTTGAAAAACTCTATTTGTGTGGCCCCCTAGGGCATTTCAAAATGAATTTCGCTTGATGTTTTCTCCCCTTTTGAGTGCATATGTGATGCTTTAACGTTAGTGCTCATAAGTTGCATTTAGCATAGTTCTCAATTCAGGAGCCAAGCAATAGTAGTTATGCTTAGCCCCCGAATCTGAGTAGCCCGTGCTTTGGAAAAACTCTATTCTTCCCTTATTCAAAACATTTGATTTGTTTGTGCTTATCATTGCTGAGCTAGTGTGTTTTCTTTTCGTTTTTCTTAAAAAGGTTTTCTCTAAAAACATAGATCACAAATTAGAGCTAATCCTTACCTTATGCTTCCATTCTCATCTTAACCCATCTGAAGAAAAAAGTGCCTTACCCAAGAAGACACCGGGAAGCTCACCCTTGAAGCCTGTAACAAGCTACAGAAGAAACCAGTCCAGTCGCTCAGTCAAAAGGACCGACCGTGAGAATCAAAGCACTGCCCCTGAGTCAAAGTAAACAGGAAAAGAGGACAGAAGGAGTTATTACCATACAGAGAGGCAAAGATTCTTGGAACCAGAGACCACAAACATCAGGGTCATTGACCCCACCACTCACCCGTGCCCCTCGCACGCGTGCCCGCCTCCATGCGCACTACCACCGCCCCACGCCCCCCCCTTTGCAGCGCACTACCGCCGCCCACGCCACCTTTGCAGCGCACCCACCGCCACCCTCATCGCCGGCAACACCAGGCCCCCCTTCCCTTGTCGCACCCGCTGCCGCGTAGCACCTGCTCCATCACCACCACTCCACCCCCCGAGCACCACCATCAATACCGCTCGCCTATAAAACCCCCCCCCCACCAGCTCCCTCAGTTCCCATCCCAAGCAAAACACTCCAGATAAAACCCCCTCTGCCAAATCGCAAGCAACTCCATTTTCCACTCCCTCGCCCCTAAGATCACAATGCTTGGTGATTCTTGGGTTGAAGACTGTTGCACATGGTTCATAGTCTTTGGTTTCCTCCAGTGTATGATAGTAATACTCTTTGATAGAATCCTCGAGTGGGAAGAGCAAAGAGAAAGAAAGGAGCAGTGAAAAGAAGATAGTGAAGAGAAGATGAGAAGAAGGTTCTCCCAGAATCAACCCTGTGTCAGTCATCACTCCGCAGCCTGGTCAAGCAGCAACAACAGAAGAAGGCCCCGTAACACCCTTGTTATGAGGTACTTCAAGGAGTTCAAATCCCCAAGATTCAAGAGATCTACCCTCATTCTTTTTAAGTGGGGTAGTATTCCAGTAAGGTTCCTGCTATGGAGAAAAAGAAGAAGGCCTTAGTAAGCTTGTGGAGGACCAGATCATCGAAGCTTATAAGTTTCTGGATGAGAAGTGGTTACCCAAGTTTTGTTGATGAAGCACCAGAAGACCAATCAAGGAAGGAATCCATGTGGGAGTTCGCAAGAGAAAGGTTTGCGTGTTGGCATCGATGCTTCCTCAATAAGCTAGCTGCCAAGCGAAAGCTGAAGCCTGAAGATGATCTTTGAGTAGCCAGAATCAGCATTTGCAATCAGCAACCGGATGCTCCTCAAAGGCCGAATTTTGTTGAAGTTCCATCTCCTCGAAGAGTTGCAAAGTGAAGATATGTAGCTGAAGTAAAGCTATACCCATAACCCTTCTAAGCCAAATCTCGAGGACGAGATTCCTTTTAAGTGGGGTAGATTTGTAGCATCCCAAAAATTCAAATCCTGAAATTTTCTCAAAACTCGCTCTAAATTCAAAATGAATTTCAAATTTCATTTCAAAATGTTTGTTTGCGAGTTGATATCAGCAAATAAATTATAGTGGTCTATATTCTCTCCAAAATCCTCCTCAAAATATCCTACAAATATTTCCCCAGTAATCCCCCTCAAGTTCTTTCTAGAAATATTGCCCAGATATTCCACCGATATATCTCCAAGTATTTTCCTCTTGAGAAATACCTTTAGAATCATTTTCAAGTCCCTATAAATATTTCCTTCATAACTTTCCTCATACTCATACGTATATGTATGCCTCCAGTGTCATACGGTGAGCTCTACAAGCAAATCTCACTTATACAAGACAAATACATGCTAACCTCCCACTAATCATCTCATCCTCCCACTAATCCTCTCATCCCTCCCCCTAATCCCCCCACCATGGCTATAAATAGAGGGGCAAGGGCCTCCTCTCATCCCACCCCAAGCCATTTCATGGCAACTCTCTCCCCCCCCCACACACACCCACTCCATGTTCCACACAAGCACACACTAGCACAAGGATCGTTCGATCGTTCTTCGATCGTTCGTCCCCTGTTCTTAGTTTGTTCGTTCGTTCGTCCGATCGTTCGATCGTTCGTCCGATCGTTCATGGTTCGTTCGTCCGTTCGTCTGATCGTTCGATCGTTCGTCCGTTCGTTCGTCCAAATAATCTTTTTCCTACCGTTATGCTGCCGAAATTCCGATCGTTCGTTCGTTCGATCATTCGATCGTTCATCGTTCGTTCATAGTTCCTATTCATCGTTCATCGTTCGTTCATAGTCCCTATTCATCGTTCTTCCAGATAATCTTTGTCCTGCCGTTATGCTGCCGAGATTCCGATCGTTCGTTCTTTCGATCATTCGATCGTTCATCGTTCGTTCATAGTTCCCTATTCATCGTTCATCGTTCGTTCATAGTCCCTATTCATCGTTCTTCCAGATAATCTTTATCCTGCCGTTATGCTGCCGAAATTCCGATCGTTCGTTCGTCCGATCATTCGATCGTTCGTCCGTTCGTTCGTCCAAATAATCTTTTCCTGCCGTCATGCTGCCGAAATTCCAATCGTTCGTTCGTCCGATCATTCGATCGTTCGTCCGTTCGTTCATAGTTCCTATTCATCGTTCGTTCATACGACTATTCACTGTCACTATTCACCATTACTATTCACCGTTACTATTCATCGTTACTATTCACCATTACTATTCACATACACTGTTCATCATCGTTACTATTTATCATTACTATTCATCATCGTTACTATTCATAGATGATATCCATAATTACTTTTCCATCGCCACTATTCATCGTTACTATTCATCGATTAGCCGATCACCCCAAATTTCAACTACTCATACATCATGTTGTCCAGTCCACCTAAGACCAGCCAGACCCATATTCCAGTCATACGAACTCCGGTGACTGTGATTTTCCTTCCAGTAGGGAACTTCCCATCTGGTCACCCATCCCAGGTTTCTCCGAGTTGAGCACGCTTAACTTTGAGATTCCTTCGAACCAGGCTCCCAAACTCAGATTCCAATAATTCTCGTTTCTAAATTTTTATCAAACTATTCCCTATCCAGCCATGTCACCCCTTAAGCATGGTTCATGTTCCAGAAAACTCCCAAAATACTCTTATCCCATATTCTGCCTATAACTCTCATGTTCATACCAAGTCAGACGATTCATTCGTCACTATTCTCACCAACAGTGAACTTTACTGTGCTACACCACTTACACTCAGCTATAAATACACCCAGCTACCCTCTCCCTCTCCACACACACTCAACACCCTCAGCCAAGGCAAACACCCCACCCACTCAGTTACTCCGCTCTGCCGGCTACACGCATAGTGTCGCTTTGCCTCCAGTCCACCCTCCTGGTAAGCACCTCCGCTCCACCACCAGTAACATCACAACACCACATGACATAGATTCTACTCAAGACTCTACCCATCCATATATCGCTTTTCTGACCACTATACTTAATATTTGTTGGTATACTTGCTGGTTTGTATGTTTGCTTGTTCATGTTGCATAGTTATCGGAGCGTTCGTGCCATCTCGTGGAGGCCAGATCTGCAAGTCTACGCCAGGCGGTGGAGCCAGAAGCCAGTTCCGCGAGCTCCCCTTCCCCCTTCGCCGAATAAGCACGGCAAGCTCACTGGATCCCTTTGATGCATAAATTACCTATGTTTTACAACCACAACCCTCAGCCTGTTATTTTATGCATGATATGATTTTAAGACAAGTTATTATGGCCACCCAGCCGCTTGCCGCAATCAATCCCTGATATATTTGTTACGAATGATTTGAGGAAAGGTGTGAGTTTTCAAAAGAAAATGTTTTTCAAAATGTGTATGATGAAGGGTTTTCACCCTTATCACCTTTGAGTAGGGATAATCAGGGACTCCCTGGTTTAGGGGAGGGCCTAAGGTGATGGCTCAGCTGGTTTAGGCGTGAGCAGAAGGATTGTCCCCTCATATAAGGACCGGTTTGTCATCTTCACTACCTGTACTCTTTAATAGTACAACCACTCGAGACTGTGTGGGCAGTCACTCAATCTGAACTCGTACGGTCCAACCCCAGGGTTATGAAGGCTGGGGAGCACCGGGAGGATAAGGAGGGGGAAAGTTTTGTCCGGTTTAGACATGGTGGTGGCCTGACTCCTTCCGGATAACCGTTAAGGTTAGGACGTGCGGGGAAAGAAAGAGAGTCGGATTCGGGTCTCATTGGCCATGGGATCGCAGAGCCGAACTAGTGGGTAAAGTGTACACCTCTGCGCAGAGTTTGGAAAACCTATTCGAATAGTCTGTGTCCACAGGAATGGACGAGTCTGGTATGGTATGACAATTAATGTTTTGTTTTCCAAAAAAAGAGATGGTTTTGAGAAAAGTGGTTTTTAAAAAGGTTCGGCGGTTGAGCCATGAGCTATGGTGGACGGGAAGTCCAGTGGCGGTTTTTGAAAAGGAAAACCAGTGGGAAACTGCTGAGATGCCTGGATGGTTTAGTCCAGGGGATTTTGTTATAATACTGAAAAACTTCCTGCTCCTTTTGGAGAGGATGCGCTTTGCAAAAATACAAAATGTTTTTCAAAACAACTCTGCATTAAATATTGCTGTTTCTGCAAAATATCCCGAGCTCTACATATTCCATGCATTATATCTGATTTCCCCGTTCCGCGGGTGAAGGTGGGCTGCTGAGTACGTTTGTACTCACCCTTGCTTATTTGTTGTTTTTCAGAAAAAGGAGATCGGGTAAGAGTTACGACTGTTCCCAACCTTGCCTGTGGCTGTTGGACCGCTGATTTGCTTCGCTGCGTATATCGGGCTGCTTCAGCCCCACTCTGATGATATGTCCCGAGTTGTGGACCAACTCTTAAAGTTGTTCGCCACCTGTATAGGTTTGTCTTGTTTAAGCAGATCTGGAATCATCTGATGTATAAATGTGTTTACTAGCCTCCTGGGACTAGTAATTGTATCACATTTGAGTCCCAGAGGATCGGGACGCTTCAAAGGTAAAGATATCAAATATCAGATTAATGATGGCAAACACAAAGCTACGATTATGAGTCCACAATAAGCAAAGGTAGGATGGAGGAGGCGATGGCACAATCAAAGAAGCTAAAAACGATTATTTTGCTACTTCGTCCACAACTATACTAACATGGTACATGCTACCATGTTGATGTTGAAGAATCGTCCCCACAACACCTAGGAATAGATTGCATCGTTCAAGTCATTGAATTGCATGTGTTATAGGCAAGTCGATATGTTGATCATGTTTTATTCGGTGAATGTGATTCCAAGTGACAACAATTGATCAAATAGTGTAGAGATCAACAACGACATAGCATGCTATGATAGTTTCAATCAAAATAATTAGATTCGATAATACAAATCAGTGTATTATGCATAGGCAATCAAAAGGTAGCACATAATAATAAGGGTTTATATTAGTTCAAGTATATGGTACTCTATGTCTAGTTTAAGGAGGATCTCTTATCTCATATGCTAAAGTTCACAGGGGTGCTGATGTAGCTTGCGATATACCAACCGAGGGGTCCCTACCCGTCCTTATGTAGTTTGGGGATATGGTTACAAGATTCAATCTGTTAACTGATATGTTTCCTACTTAGTTGCATGGAAAGTATAACAAATGATATATCATGTCTCTGTAGGAGTCAGTGCCAAATTCTTTCTTGTAGGTTTCTTATCGACCACGTTGAGAGACGCACCCTACTTTTAGTTGCTCTCGAACTTATCGTATTCATCCCAACTTATTTGTATTGGGTGATTATACAGATAGTAAGTTACCCTAGGTCCATATCTTCGATAGTAGAGCCCGAAAGACTTAGTGACAAGTCAGTCCATTGCCTCCATCATTTTGGTGGCATTCTTATCCTTAATATGCAAGGGGTTTGCTTTGAGTGCCTTGCGTATGCTAGAGCCTCGAGTGGTCTCCTTTGCAGACCCTATCCCCAAGTTTGTTTGTACCCAAGTTGTTCCTCACTTCCTTGGGCCCTCTCGATATTGTACATCATTAAGTCCTATTTTTTATAAGGATGAAGTGAGCCAAATAATCCAAAGTGTCTCATATTCTCCTATTCATCTGTTATGCTCATGTCAGTATTTGATGACCAGCGATCTTGTGTGGCAATGGATAATCAAACTCGATGGTGAATGTGAGACAATGATTAAGATGGGTTCAAGATGCTGAATAACATAACGCTCTAAATTTTGTATGTTGATTGTCAGGCATTGGATTATTGAATATGATCTATTATTACAAGGGGAGTACCCTGCCTCTCTTTCCAACGCGATTTTGGTATTTATCGGTGAACACAGGCTAACTGGTCGACGGACCAATCAACTAGCCAGACCCTGTTAAACCAGCCTTGACCACACTGAAAGCACCACATGTCGCGTACCAGGAAGATGCATCTGTAGTATAGTGTTTCTTTGGATGGTTGGTTCTTTGACTATAAGGTTTGAGTGTTTGACTGGTCCTCCCTCGTAGCATGCGTCCTAATATGCATAGTGAAGTACAGCACTACTACAGAAGGTCATCCAGGTAGGGCCAACGCATTTGTTAAGAGTCCGGGTCAAGATCAACGGCTAGCAAGTAGCAAAGTCCGAGCAACGTGACTCACCTTGGAAGTTTTTGGGTCTATTAATCTATTTAGTTTGCCTAGGACCGGTTTAACGTTGTAAAAATTAGTCGCCTAAAAAAATGAGTGAACTTAGAATTTAGCTGGTATTGCTTGATCTTCGGACTAAAAAAGTTGTATGGACACTTATTAGTCCCGTTAGATAGCTCTAGGACTAGAGTTTAGTACGTGTCACATTGAATATTTCAATAAATATTTCGAGTATTAAATCTAGTTTAATTATATAGATGAACACTAAACGATGAGACAAATTTATTAAGTATAATCAATATATAATTAACAAACTATAGCATCACATGATTGAATCATGAACTAATTAGGTTTAATATATTTGTCTTATTATTTAGTCCATATTTATGTAATTAGACCATATTTAATACTACTAACTAACATCAAAACATTCGAGGTGGCAGTGAGAGTGACTAAAGATTAGTAAAAGAGAACAAATGGGACCTAAGCTAGACTAAAGTTTAGTGTGTAGTTTGTTTAAGTGTACTAGCATTTTTATTATTATCTGCTTTTTGTCAGTCCATTTGTCCATGTGATCAGTAGTATATACAGAAGACGACCATAGGTCGTAGCACAGGTTTGCCAGCATATCCAACCCCTGCTCCTCTACTGACTCATACACCACCGACAACACCATGACGACGAAGAGGTGTTCTTGTCCTCGCTTCATGTATGTGATAACGATGCTCCTGGCTGTCATCGTCTCTTGCTATATCATTGTCGACTGCTCCGCCGAGGTCCAAGGTATGTTACGTTGTATGTATGGCGTGTCCAGTTAGGAGCAGTACTTGCTGTAACTTCATTAATAAGAATCTCTGCTGTTGGTGATGGAGACCATGCATTGATGCATATATGCGCACCATGCAGAAGCTCAGCCAGACGGAGGGCATGAGGGCTGGGCGCCGCCGCCACCGCGAGGGGGCACTGTGCAACACATGTGCCCCGACCCTGAGCCTGAGTGCAGACACCCCGGTGCTCCCCCGCCGCCGCCTGTGCCGCCGCCAACGCCGCACCACCGCAAGATCGCGCGCCCGGAGCTGGCAGGATAGTGGATAGGAACGCCGCCAATGATATATTATTAGCGATGTGATGACCCCCTTTATCACCTTTGTGCTATGAGCCTATGATGTACTCGTACGATGGATGCTGCTTTTAATTTGTATTTGCCTGAGACACCTTCGTTTTCAATTAGTGTCAGCTTAATTGCCGTTCTTCGGCCTTTCCCACTCTGACTCTTTCTTTCAGATCGTCGTCTTGCTTTTGGGTTCTGTCAGTGTTCTGATTGTGGATGCCGTCGTCCAAACGATGCATCCAATTGAGGGGCTTTACTGATCATGCAATGCGGCGATTAATTGGTGAACCGTGAACATGCCCATAAAACCAAACAAAAACAAAGAGAAACGAAGAGGAACAAAGCCAAAAGGAGGTTGCTGTTGCTGTATGTTCATCCACAAATGGTACAGTCCTTTCGCCGTCGCAACCGCCTGCTCTCGCACGAGGCGGTGCTGTGGAGCCTGTAGCTAGTCGTCATCTCCGGTCAGACGTCAAGTCAACCATTCGGCCATTCAGCACTGATGAAGCGAAAAGAAAAGCTATGGCATTGGCACATGGCACGCGTTAAGGTGATGTTCGGTTGATTCTGGATCGATGAGGATTAATGGGTTAAATCCTGTTCTATTCAATTTCAACTAGGGAAAGATTTAATCTCCTTTGATCCATACGCAACCGAACAAGTCCTAAAAGAAACTATGTATTTAGGAATGACAATGGGTCGAATTCGGATCGGGTGGAGCAACAACCCGTCTGCGGTCGCACCCGTGAAGACTATTAAAACCCACCCACGATCACACCCGCGGGTTAGATTACATCCGCAGGTCAAAATCTTCACTCGTACTCATCCAGCCAGGTACCCATCGAGTTTCGAATTTGTAGGTTAAAATTGCCACCCATACTCTGTACTCTGTACACGCACGACACGACCCCTTGAGCTTGGTCTTGGTTGCACACTTGCTAGCTAGCAAGCTGTGGGCCCTGAAAACTCGCTGGTTGTTCTGTATGCCACAGCTGCGACTGCGAGATATAAATAGCCAAGGTTCTCATAAAAATGGATGCATCCACGACCGTGAGATTATTACTCGTATTTGTTAAGTTGCGAGTGAGTTGAGAGACACAGGGACATGGTATTATTTATGAGAGCACACCCGGTAAGGCGACCAGAGGGGAGTGAATGAGAGCCAATCGAATTTTTGTCTCCAAACACTGAAAATTAACACTTTGCTTCAATTGAGATGAAGCAAGTGCTCAAACCATAAACACATCAACGAACGTGTGATCTCATGATTACAATACATTCCTAATACTCACATGACACCAGCAAAACAAACGGATCGCAAATCGGACACCAAAAAGTCCAAAACTGTCCAATATAGTATCGTCAACAAGTGTTGTTTTCAGCAGTACGAAATTATGTTCTTGAATTCAAAACTGAACTAAACGAACTCCGATTGATATGAAATTTTACACACACCTGAGCAAATACGTTTCCAAGATCTCCCCAAATTTTGAGCTCAATCTGACTTGTGACTCACCCGCAGATTTAAAAATACAGCAGAAATTGGGGTTTTGTTGGTGTTTTTTAGAACGAGTTCAAACTGAGTTTTTCTCAAATCGCGACCAAAATCTGCAACATCTAGGTGTATGCAGTGGCCCGAAGAGTGCAACTCACCACCAATCAATCCCCAAACCAAATCCTCTCAAAGGAATCAAAGGGTTTTCACCAACAACACAAGAATGGGGAAAACGAGATACAAAACTATAAAACTTCAGAAATTACAGCAAGGGTACAAACTGAGATTTGAAGCCAAAGAACCCTGTGGGTCGGACCGGCGACCCTTCCTCTGATTAAACTTGAGAATAAAGAACACAGTCGAAGTACAAAATTACTGTGGACCCCTCGGCTCAACTGGTGTCTACCTAGAGAGAAAACTAGGAGCTCTAGAATGAATTCTCAAAACAAATGGCAGCCAAGGGATGCTGAACCAACCACCCATCTCCTTCTATTTATAGAGGATTATTCTCATTTCCTAAAGTACTCCTATTTACATAGAGTCTATCCACTCCACCGGGGCAAAATGGACCAACTCCTAGGTTTTTCATCTGACGGCCACGTCCTTCACACGGAATTGCTTCGCCTTGACGCACCCTCCGCGATCACGCCGCGTGCCGCCACCGGTTCCCTCCGGAACCGCCACCGCCAAGTTTTGAGGCCCAAACTCAGCAAAACCAGGCATCCGTAGCGCTGTATGGTTTTGAGGCCCAAACCACCAAACCTACCGTGAGCACCGCACCTCGTGCACGTCCTCCACGATCAGACGCGTGTCCCGCTAGTCCTCGACCACACCGACAACACGGTCCACTCCACCACGTCCTCGCACAAGTGCGTGTCCTAGGTGTCAGCCACCACGGTTGGTCACCTGGCTGCTCTGATTCGTCAGTCAAGACCCAGCACTCGCCCTTCACCGCTCTCGGTCCATCAGCACGAGCCCGCATGACCTTCACCTCAGCCATCGACCACCGTTCCTGTGCTCCACACCTGCACACCACAAGTCGACCAACATGGTTGCACAAGCATAATCTCACACTCTGGTCAGTCCTCTGACTACCCCAGAGTGCTACCCGTTGACAATCACTCATCATCAACCCGAACCACAAGGGACAAGTCAACCTTGTGTTCACATCTCCCCCTTGATGAGTGCATTGTCAACACCACCATTTGAGCATATGTGAAAGAGGAAGAAAAGATAAACTCACTCAAATGACCATAAGCCGGATAAAAGCCAGACAATTCATTTAGAGTAAGCAAAACTTGGTCCCCAAAGAAATGGGCAGCGGCTCAACACAACCAAGCATGAAAAGGCTAGCCCTCAATAAGAGGCAAAAGCAATGTTCAACACCACTAGCCAGAAGCCAAAATCTCATCGGAGCACAAAAGGCTTTATCAGAGCATAAAAAACCAATTCAGAGCATAAGATCAGCACAAAAGCTAAAACCAAAGCTAGTTCCTCCAGAAAGAGGCAAACGGCTCAACACAACTAGCAATAGCTCCAAATAACATATCTAGCCCTCTTGAATGAAAGGAAGCCCGGAATACAAAATTCTCCCCCTAGATAGAGAAAACGGGAAATCTCAAAATCTCTCCCCCTTGTTGACAAGTGAACTCATCAAGCACAGACAGGGGTAGGAAGAAAAAAAACTCTCCCTTGACAAGAGAACCTCCCCTAAAAAAACAGAAATGCAACAAAGAGTATGAATGCATGAGCGTCAGGAGTATACCAGCCAGAGTGTAAAAAATGCTCTAAGTGGTGTTGTGCTAAGTGTGCAGCAATAAATGCACGTGCTAGCAGATGCTCAAACTGGGCATACGCACAAGATATGTGAAGTGTAAGTATTTTGATTCAGTTTTAAGCATTTCAAAGAGATGTTCACCACAAAGACAACACTAAGCATATAGTAAGCAGGAAATCAACTAAGTGCCAGTCACAAGTGGACAAGGTGAACTACCCCAAACAGTGATCACTCATCATGCTAGAAACATATTTGAAATAGATACCATTTGAAATTTTCAAGATTTATCAGATTTTGCAGCGGATTCCAAATTTCATTGAAAAGCATGTGAGTGCGAGAGGTTGTAAGCATTGTCTTTGTCTGACTTTTCAACCGGGTGTAGCCTATGCAGACAAACAATCAGAAGCTAAAAACACTGGTTTCGATCATCCACTACACTGCTCAAGTTCATCCAAAAGTGCAAATGGAAGCAGTCTTGATACAGTGATGTGGTGACAAATACAAACCCATCTCGATCTTTCTAATTATCACTTATCTTGATTTTGAATCTTTAGCACGATATGAATAAATCAAGACAAGTGAATGACTCAAGGCATGAGACATAGCCACCTAGCATACTAGTAATAGCAAAAAGGATTTCAACATATCCTACATATGCTAGGTGCCAATCTTAATGGTGAACAATTTTAGATTGAGCAAGTAATAGTAAAGTTCACAATTATGAAAACAACTTAGCTCAACAATATTGTATCAATATGAGCAAAAAGAGCCTAAGCATGCCATAGCATTATCATGTACACAAAGAACATACTACTAGGAGCAGAATCACATTCTAGCAGTTATACAAGTGAAGCTCAATATGACATGCAGATATAATACAAAAGAAAGTGAAAACCAGAAAATAAGAAGAAAAGACCAAAAGGGAGCCCTCTAATTAAAAAGGGAAACAAACACCCAATTCCCCTCGCAAATGAACAAAAGTTTTTTGATCAAGGGGTTTGGTCAAAATGTCTGCAAGCTGGCGAGTGGTATCAATATAGCGCAATTCGATGTCACCTTTCTCATAATGATCACGAAGAAAGTGAAAGCGAACATCAATGTGCTTAGTCCTCGAATGTAGCACAGAATTCTTGGCAACACTTATGGCACTCGTGCTATCACAAAGCAGAGGCACATGATGAAAATCCAAGTCAAAGTCCCGTAAGGTAGCCATCATCCAAAGTAACTGTGAACAACAGCTAGCGGCAGCAATATACTCGGCCTCTGTGGTAGACAGGGCGACACTAGACTATTTTCGAGAAGACCATGAAACCAACGAAGTACCCAAAAACTGACAAGTCCCAGAAGTAGACTTGCGCTCCAAAAGGCAACCCGCAAAATCAGCATCAGAATAACCACACAAGGACAGAACGGACGATGAGGAGTACCACAGACCAAACTCGGGAGTGAAACGTAGGTACCTCATAATCCATTTCACATCCGTTCTATGAGATATGCGTGGGGAAGCCTGGAAACGAGCGCACAAACATACTGCGAAGTGTATGTCCGGCCTCGTCGCAGTCAAGTACAGGAGAGAGCCAATCATGCTCCTATACTCCTTCTGGTCCACGGGTTCGCCATCCTCATCAGTGTCAAGTGTCGTCGAGGTGGACATGGGCGTTGAAAGAGGCTTGCCCTCGCCCATGTCGAACTTCTTCATGACATCCTTTGTATACTTGCCTTAATGTACAAAGGTCCCATCTTGAGTCTGCTTGATTTGCAACCCAAGAAAGAAATTCAGCTCGCCCATCATGCTCATCTCAAATTCCCTGCTCATAAGATCTGAAAATCTAGACACAAGAGCATTAGAAGAACCACCAAAGATGATATCATCCACATAAATCTAGACTAAAAGGGTGTCATTATTATGCTTGAGGAGAAAAAGGGTTTTGTCCACAGAGCCCATTTTAAAACCCTTAGAAAGTAGAAAAGATTTCAAAGGCTCATACCAGGCTCTAGGGGCTTGTTTCAAACCATACAAAGCTTTTTGGAGTTTAAAAACGTGGTTTGGAAACTTGGAACTCTCAAAACTAGGGGGCTGTCTAACATATACCTCTTCCTCTATATACCCATTTAAAAAGGCACTTTTGACATCCATTTGAAAAAGCTTAAAACCCTTTAAAGCAGCAAAGGCTAAAAGGATCCTAATGGCCTCTAAACGGGCAACAGGGGCAAAGGTCTCCTCATAATCAATTCCCTCTTTTTGGCAATACCGTTGGGCAACCAACCTCGCCTTGTTTCTCACTACCAAACCATCCTCACTTTGTTTGTTTTTGAAAACCCATTTTGTACCGATGGGATGGCAGTTAGAAGGAGGTGGCACCAAAACCCAAACCTGATTTCTTTCAAAATTTTCAAGCTCCTCATGCATAGCATTAACCCAGTTAAGATCAGATAAAGCATGTCCAACATCTCAGGGCTCAAAAGTAGCAACAAAAGCTGAGTGAGCAAAATGAGAAATGTGTTGTGACCTAGAGCGAGTGACTCGCTCATGAAGCTCCCTGATCATCTGCTGAGGTGGGTGACGGCGTTGAATATGTTGTGGAGCCTCCCTTGAGGAAGTGGCCTCCCCCTCAACAGCAGCCTCAACTCCTCCAGTCTCAGCAGGAGCTGGCTCGAGTGGACCCCAAGTGGTGGAAGGAGTGGGGTTGGGTCCGTCAGCCATAGTAGTGGAAGCAGGCTCGACTAGGGCGGCCAGTGGAATTGGCTCGAGAGAAACCCAATCGGCGTCGTCATGCTCCTCCTCCATAAAGATGGTCTGTCCCATCTGATCTGGACCTGCAGGCTCAAAGATAGGGGATGGACAAGGTGCAGTCTCATCGAATGTAACCTCACAAGTCTCCATAATGCGGTTAGTCTCTAGGTTAAGAACATGATAAGCATGAGAATGTAATGCATAACCCAGAAAAACCCCATCAGAAGATCGAGACTCAAACTTGTCCAGATTACCCTATTTTAGCACAAAGCATCTGCAGCCAAATACCCTGAAATGACTGACCTTGGGTGGCCGTCCAAATCTCAGCTCATAAGAAGTTCAGAAAAGCCCGAAGAAAGATGCGATTGGACACATGGCAAGCAGCGTTGATCGCTTCGGCCCAAAAACGCCTAGGAGTCCTATGCTCATCAAGCATCGTCCTGGCCATCTCAACAAGGGTCCGATTTTTGTGTTCAACAATACCATTCTGCTGGGGCACATACGGAGAGGAAAACTTATGCTCGAGTCCCAAAGAAGCACAAAAGGTTGCAAATTGAGTATTTTTGAATTCTGTGCCATTGTCACTGCGTATAGCTCTCATGGCATTTTTAGGAAACTCATTTTGCAACCGAAGAATCAAATCTCGAGCATGAGTAAAAGTCTCATCCTTCGCTGTCATAAAGAACACCCAAGAGTAGCGAGAGAAGTCATCGACAACCACAAGCACATACCACTTCCCTCCAAAAGAGCAAACTCTGGCTAGACCAACAGTGTCCATATGAAGCAATTCACCAGGATGCGAGGTCATCACCTTGGTGACCGGGGAATGGGAAGCGGCAATCGTTTTGCCATGACGACAAGGGTGACAGACAAGATCTTTCTCAAATTTTAATTTAGGCAATCCTTGGATAAGGTCAAGTGAGCTCAAACGACACAAAAGATCAAAGCTCAAGTGACCTAGCCTCCTATGCCACTTCCAAAGAGAAGAGGAAGATCCTGCCAACAAACATCGAGAAGGGCCAGAAGAATGTGAAAAATCAGCACTGAAAACTCGACCAAAAGGGGAAATCTGGCAAATAAGATCCCCATGGGCATCCAAAACCCGAGACAAGCCCTTTTTAAAGTGCACTTCATAGTCATCCTCAAGGAGTTGCGAAACTGAAAGCAGATTGAAATGCAGATTTGAGACCAAAGCAACATCCTTGAGAATAAAGCTCTCGTTCACCCGAATGGTGCCACGAGAAACAACCTTACCTCTTGACTTATCCCCGGATGTGATGTATTGCTTACCAATCACGGGGTCGAGGCTGGAGAACCATTTTGAGTTTCCGGTCATGTGGCGCGAATAACCGGAATCCATGAGCCACGTGTTCTCCAGGCCTCCGTCCTACATCAATAGTAAGACATGGGGTGAGCAAATGGCACAACACTGGGGTAAGTAAACTGTGAAGAATACCAGTGCTGCGGCATTTGCCCCTGAAAAGTGTTAGGGAAAACACTAAACATCCCTGGTCCCGAAGGGAAGCGATCACCACAAGAAGAAAACTGTGGTCCGCTGGGAAGTATGAACCAAAACCTCTGTCACATGGTCCTTAGCCATATGATACATGACCAGCATCCCATCGGGCACAACCACCACGTGGTCTCACTGCCTGAGACCTAGCGGCAAGAGGCAAAACACCTCTAGGCCTCCTAGGACGTCTCTGTATAGGCTGAGCATGAACACCATGAGAGAGGCGGTTCATGTCCTTCCTGCTCGACTCAGAAACCCGCTGCTCATCTCTCTTCCTCCTAAAGCAAAAAGAAGCTAGATGCCCATCCCTCTCACAATATTCACAGTGGTACCTCACCTCTCTCTTGGGTGGATTTTGTTTGTAGAAGGCAACTTTCTTTTCAGATGACTGAGGGGCTCTAGGAAGGGGATCGCTAGAGATGTCGAGAAATGTGTCAAGTGTGTTCCTAAGATGGTTAGGTTTTGGAAGCCACACTTGTTTCTGAGGAGGATCTCTCATAGGTTCATCAATCACACCATCTCTCACAGGGATGACAGGCTTAGTAGAGGTGGTTTCGATAAGCTTGGGAGTGGATGAAGGTTTCTCTGAAGGTGTCAAACCACTGCACTCACCAACCTTCCAAAAGCAAGCGACACTCCCATCCTTAGTAGCAAAGCCTAACCCCGGTCCGCTAGTTCCCCTCTTGAACTGACTGACCATCATGCCCAACTGGGGTCACTGCACGACACCCAACTCAAGATAGATCGAAGGTATGTGTTTTCTTCCTCGATTTTTGTCTTGTCGTGTCTGCAGGACTCAAGGGAAGATTGCAAACCCTCATAAAGTGCACACTGCGCAGGTGCAGGGGCACTCACTGAGCTAGCCTTCTCAAGCAAAGCTATCATAGCGTCTCTCTCTGCTAGCTCAGACTGCAAGCCAGGACAAATGGTACACGCACCCAACAGGATAGACCTAGATCTCAACTCGTCGCGCTCATCTAGCAAGGTGGAGTACTTGGTCTGCAAAGTGGTGATGTTCGACATGTGTAGAGCGCACTCATCACATTCAGTCTCGTCAGACACCTCAACTAAAGCTCTAGCAGACTCAAGTTCCCTAAGCGTGCTCTCGTACTTGGATCTAAACTCTCTCCTCTCACGAGCAATCTGCCTAAGCAACTTATCCTGACTAGCCAAAGTAGCGTTCAACTCTTCTATCTCAGCGGTGAGATCATCGACGGAAGGTATTACCTCAGAAGTAGTATCGTCGCCGATGCCGACCGCGTCCTCACCAAGTGCCATGGTGCAGAAACCTCCTGCGGTGTCGGCGATGAAGCACAACCCGTTCAGCTTGTCCTCGACCCGCCTCTCAGTCTCCTCGTCGCTCGAGGAAGATATAACATCGTCGGAGTCATGGTCGAGGTCGCTGAGGGAGGCGAGGAAGGCACGCTCCTTGATCTTTTCCTTCTAAAGGTATTTCTTCTTGAGCGCCTCCTTGTTGAATCCTCCCTTGGACTTGTACTTGTCGGAGGAGTACTTGCCCTTGCGTCGACCAGAGTGATGGTCGCGCGGGCCAGACTCCGATTTGCCCTTCTTGGGGCAGCTGGCAACAAAGTGGTCGGGATCGCCACAGTTGTAACATCCGTCCTTGGAACCGCCACGCCGCCGACTCATACGGTTGTTGTGGAACCGCGTGAACCGGCTGGCCACAAGTGCCAGCTCCTCATCCCCAAGGCTTTCCACCTGCTCCTCTGTAATAGACAACAAAGAAGATAGAGCAAACATAGCAGGTGATGAGTTAGAAGCAGAACCACCTCCAGAGACCAGGGCCATGGTGGGTGCACTAGGGTTCTCAATCTTGGCCCGAGTCTGGTGGTCAATCTCTATGGACTTGAACTTGCTGAAGAGCTCGTCCACGGTGAGAGTCTCGTAGTTGGGTGACTGTGACTCGTTGATCGCCGAGACCTTCACCTCCCAAACCCTTCGATCTAGAGCATGTAGTAATTTCAGCGCTCTCTCATGATCACTATAGGGTAGTTGTGCCTTGTTGGCACGCATCTTGTTCACAATTGACTGGAACCTGGAGAACATGGAATCAACGGTCTCTCCAGCCAACTATGCGAAGTTCTCATACTCTCGCCTGTACGTCAAACAGTCTGGTCTTCACATGATCGTTGCCCTCATGGAATCTCTCGAGGGTAGACCAGATCTGATGAGCCGTAGACAGATGTCCAACTCGCTCAAACTCACCAAGCGAGAGACACGAGAACAAAGCGTTTCGAGCTTTATTGTTCGAATCATGGAACTCCATTTGAATTGGAGTGATCCGGTCACTTGTAGCATCGAAATCGCATCGAGGCAAATTTCCCAAACCCGGTAACTGATGCTCTAAAGATACGCAGACATGCGAATCTTCCAGTACGGGTAATTTGTCCCATCGAAGAGCGGAGGTTTGCCAACACCTCGTTCCATGTCACCTACGTGGATTTCGAACCGATTAGGGAAGGGAAATCCTTAACCGGCTCCGATACCAATTGTAGGACCGGTAAGGCGACCAGAGGGGGGGTGAATGGGAGCCAATCGAATTTTTGTCTCCAAACACTGAAAATTAACACTTTGCTTCAACTGAGATGAAGCAAGTGCTCAAACCATAAACACATCAATGAGAGTGTGATCTCATGATTACAATACATTCCTAATACTCACATGACACCAGCAAAACAAACGGATCGCAAATCGGACACCAAAAAGTCCAAAACGGTCCAATACAGTATCGTCAACAAGTGTTGTTTTCAGCAGTACGAAATTCTGTTCTTGAATTCAAAACTAAACTAAACGAACTCCGATTGATATGAAATTTTACACACACCTGAGCAAATACGTTTCCAAGATCTCCCCAAATTTTGAGCTCAATCCGACTTGTGACTCACCCGCAGATTTAAAAATACAGCAGAAATTGGGGTTTTGTTGAGGTTTTCTAGAACGAGTTCAAACTGAGTTTTTCTCAAATCGTGACCAAAATCTACAACATCTAGGTGTATGCAGTGGCCCTAAGAGTGCAACTCACCACCAATCAATCCCCAAACCAAATCCTCTCAAAGGAATCAAAGGGTTTTCACCAACAACACAAGAATGGAGAAAACGAGATACCAAAACTATAAAACTTCAGAAATTTCAGCAAGGGTACAAACTGAGATTTGAAGCCAAAGAACCCTATGGGCTGGACCGGCGACCCTTGCTCTGATTAAACTTGAGAATCAAGAACACAGTCGAAGTACAAAATTACTGTGGAACCCTCGGCTCAACTGGTGTCTACCTAGACAGAAAACTAGGAGCTCTAGAATGAATTCTCAAAACAAATGGCAGCTAAGGGATGCTGAACCAACCAGCCCTCCCCTTCTATTTGTAGAGGATTATTCTCATTTCCTAAAGTACCCATATTTACATAGAGTCTATCCACTCCACCGGGGGCGAAATGGACCAACTCCTAGGTTTTTGATCCGACGGCCACATCCTTCACACGGAGTTGCTTCGCCTTGACGCACCCTCCGCGATCACGCCGCGTGCCGCCACCGGTTCCCTCCGGAACCGCCACTGCCGAGTTTTGAGGCCCAAACTCAGCAAAACCAGGCATCCGTAGCGCTGAATGGTTTCAGGCCCAAACCACCAAACCTGCCGTGAGTACCGCACCTCGTGCACGTCCTCCACGATCAGACGCGTGTCCTGCTAGTCCTCGACCACGCCAGCAACACGGTCCACTCCACCACGTCCTCGTACAAGTGCGTGTCCCAGGTGTCAGCCACCACGGTTGGTCACCTGGCTGCTCTGATTCGTCAGCCAAGACCCAGCACTCGCCCTTCACCGCTCCCGGTCCATCAGCACGAGCCCGCATGACCTTCACCTCAGCCATCGACCACCGTTCCTGTGCTCCACACCTGCACACCACAAGTCGACCAACATGGTTGCACAAGCATAATCTCACACTCTGGTCAGTCCTCTGACTATCCCAGAGTGCTACCCGTTGACAATCACTCATCATCAACCCGAACCACAAGGGACAAGTCAAACTTGTGTTCGCACCTACACAGAATAAAGAAACTACAATATTTGAGTCATCCGGAACTGTTAGGACCGTCGGGATGTTGCTGACATTTGGCTGAAAAAGTTGAGAGAAACATTTTATTTAATCTAAAGGTAGGTAATCCTCTACCAAACACTGTATAGTCAACTGATCGCGCATAGTCATGCTCAGCTGGCGTGCGAGCGGGTGTCAAGATCGTCGACCGTGTTTTCTATTAACTACTCGCCGGCGGTGGTCAGCCGCGCCAGGCAGATGGTCTGGTCAGTTGACGAAGTCCAGTCCAGGCATGCAGGCTCTGCGTTCATCTTCTCACAAGTCGTGCACCGGCAACACCGTACATGACCAGTTGACAGCTCGGTTCTTGACTGGTTAATTACGCACTTGCTGTGAGCCATGATGAGCAGGTTAATACACTACTCTAATAAGCAGCGCGGACCGCGAGCTATCTATATAAGAAGGCAGTTAACACAACCCTCGATGCATGCACTGGGCCAATCGAGTTACGATCGATTCACCCGCCAGAAGACCCAAGAGTCGAGTTGAGGATAGAGAAGAGCGCGGAATGAAGGCGCGTCGTCCCTCCTTGCTGGCTGTGTGCTTGGCGATATTGGCAGCCACGCTCGTCATTTTCGCCGTGTACATCGAGCCTGCGCAAGGTACGTAGGTACGGGTGCGTAGATAAGTATACACACCGTATGCCAAATGCCAAACTGCAGCCTTCACAGTCACGCTTCACTTGTCTGCTGGTATATTTACGCCCTCTATTGGATATATAGTCTATAACCCGTTTGGACGTAGATATTGGAGTATGGAATTAGTAATTAGGAATCGAAATCAATTTTTTTGAATTCTATTTGTTGGTTGTACATGGAAATCGAGATATGGAATCACAGAGCCGATTCCCTATAATTGGAATATAATTAGAAACCCGCTCCTCCAATACAGATTGTCACCCCTTTAAATTGCGTGTAATTATACCTTATAATTATAAACTTTAATTCAGTGGCATCCAAACAATAGAATTGGAATTACGTCTTATTTCAATACTATGACTGATTTGGTATTGAACCTAATTTAATTCTCGTGCCCCTAATATCAGTATCTAAAAGGAGCACTAGTAGATTTTCTAGATTAGATTGGCTATACAATTAGAAGCCAGAACAATGTTGTATATGTTCCTTTATTATTTAAAATGACGACTCTTTTATGTTAGAAAAACGGGAGGTGTTAATCAGCACGGTGTGTGGGCGATAGACAGTTGGATAAAATTAATTCAATTTTTCTACCTTCATCTCATAGTTTAATTCTAGGAGATCATATTCAAACATGACCTTACTGATATTACTCCGCTAAACGTTGCATGCATGTGCTGTGCAGGGAGGCCGCAGCCGTATTCACCTCCGTCTCCAACTTCAAATCAAGGTCCAGGTGTCATACACGGGAGGTAGGACGATTGGAGTAGATATATTTGGCCAGTGGGCCTGATTGAACTTGCGGTGTGTATATGGTCAGAGGCTCAGAGCGTCGTGCTCTTAGACCCTGGCTTAAATCCCACATATAGGACTTGTTTGGAAGTGGAATGAACAGGATTGAGAGTACTATAATCCCTCACTATTTACAATTGAATAGTAGGTGATTCTAGCCCCCTTAATTCCCTCAATTACTCTTGCTTCCAAACAAGCTAATAGGGCTACTTTGGGAATCTTAAATTCCCTTCGGAATTAAAGGAGATTAAGGTAGAAAAGTACTAATTTTCTTTTCAATCCCCGTTTCCAAACTAGCTAGGAGAGAAACATTGTATCCGATATATTCAGTGATGTGTTATTAGTATGGGAATAAATTGAATATTTTTTCTACAAAACAAATGTTCAAAGATCATATTGGCTCACAATTTTTCATGTTGGCTACTGTTTTAATGTGCTGGATAATTTGGACGAGGCAAGGAATGAGGTGATCTTTTACAGAAACAAGCTAAGCTTTCAGGATTGAAAGGAGGGCCTTTCGAGAGGACTTATGCTAGTCTCCCCTAGAACCTTTAAATTTTTGAGCAATGGACTCTGCAGCTTCTCTAGATTTCTGCCTCTTCCTTCGTTTTTCTCTTTTTTTCCTGAACTCTTTGCTCCCCATGTACTTTGAGGTTTCTTCTTTAATCTCTACTGTATAAAGCACCGATTTCCATCATTTCACCGTCGTCATGCGTCAACCTTAGTTATCGACTAAATATTTACACTCACCTAACCAACATAACACATATATTTATGTGCTTTATATTATATACTCAATCAAAATATAAAATAAAGTCTACTCATGTGGTATATAGAAACCATAGTGATGAACGGGCATCTAAGTAGTAGATATCATGTAGGGGCTTCGGGCAGTCTAATTTTGTATTAAAAAGATGAGAGTCTAGCTGTCACACCCGGGTTTCGGGGGCACCAAGACCCGGGCGCGAAATAAACACCAGGTGTGCTAGCACTAAGTCTCACACATATGATGAATAGTGGTACAGAAACGAATGTCACATCTTTACTATATAATAGAAGTTCTATATAATAGGAGTTCTATACAAAATAAATAAATAATTACATCGAAAGGAGACAACGATCCAGCAACCCAAAGTTGACTGGGAGATGACGGCCTAGACCTCTCACGAATACATCACAGCATCCTCCATGTGCCTCATCCTACGGTACCTGTTCTTGACCTGTGGGGTGTGAGACAGCAAGAGTGAGCTCACATACGTTCATCGCTCAACAAGTTGTGAGGAATAATGTGCATAAACTCGCCAAAGGTGAGAGCTCACGTGAAGTGTAAGGCTTACCAAAGAGAATGGTTGAAGCTGAGCATTGCTTTTAAAGATGGTCAAATTTTTATTAGCAATTACTAAGTATAAGTAAATACCAACCCAATTAAGTAGTAGAACAAAAGTGATAACAACACCCGCAATGCAATGCATATGACAAATTAAATTTAGTTCCATAAATTAATCATGTGAGTGTCCGAGCTGCTCATGACCGTGAGCACGGCTAGTATACCAGTTTTACACTCTACAGAGGTTGCGCATCTTTACCCACAAGTCATGTTACCCATCTGCCAAGGGATCGCGACTTCCCATACACCTCTACCGAGGAGGCGAGGCAGGGTAACACTACGAGGCCTTTACAAAGTTCCACTAGCTTCAGAAAACCAGCTACAGTTTCTAGGAAGCTCCAATGCAGGGACCCCTCGCCTGACTGCCATCACAGCAAAATCAACCCAAGGGCCTCCCAACACTGACCACTCCCCTACTGCCCTTGCCCCTTATGGGTAAGGTAGTCTTTCACTAGCTTTCCTAATTAGTCAGCCAAGGGCGTCCCATTTCACCCTTGTGGTAGCACTATTTTCCCGGGTGGTTCTCCATGTTCCAATTAATATAATGATCTTATCATGAACGGTAAATAACAAATTGATAATAAAAGTGTGATCATGAATAATGTATATCTCCATACCCAAAACCACATAAAGCAATAGCAGGTACTATCCAAAAATTCAGTGGTAAAACAAGGTATAAAGATAGCCAAACTAGGGTAACCTATTGGGTCCCATAAAAATTAACCTATGCAGATCATTATGATTAATAAGAACATGATTGGGTAAAAATAAGTGATCAAGGGCACAACTTTCTCTTCAAGTGACTCGTGTCCTCACTGCTAAACTTAGCAATACAGACAAACATGTATAGGCAAAATTAACATCACACCAAACATAAGAATAAACTGCATAATAATATTCTACGCTGCGTAACGAGATCGTAGAAACAAGAACCACTTAATTCGGAGCTACGTTATTAAGTTATGATTTTCCAAAGATTTAAGAGTGGGGTACAAAAGAAACTAAGTACAAAATTTTAGTTTAGGTTACATAACAAAATAAAGTTACTAGGTGATAAACAATATTAAAACAAAATTAATGCCACTGGAATGAATTAATTTGGAGCTAAAATGAATTAACTATGAATTTCACAAGTTTCTGGATTTATTTTTATATTAAAATTCATTTTCTGATTTAATTATGAATATGTTTACTAATTCTGGACCGCGGACATAATTTCTAGAAAGCCCAGGGGTTGTTTTATAAAATTTAGGACTCAATTGTATTTAGTTTAACACTAGGAGGGGACTGCAGGTTTATTTCTCGGAAACCCGAGGGCTCTTTAGATAATATGCCACGCGAAGGGTATGAGTGACATCTGGTCGTTGGATCGAAGATATGTGACCTAGATCAGATCGAACCCCAACGCAAACTGGTACGCGACGTCAGTCGCAAGATCAATCATAGACGCTTCAGATTTTATAACGCCAAGATCTATTTCCGAGCGCCCAATCCCGATCGAACAGCCTGCGCCAAATCAAGCTGAACCGGTATAACATGATCTAATCGGATCCGTCCATTAAGAGATCGACGGCCATAGCATTTACCCCCAACCTCGCGCTAGCTCGAGCGGCGGCGCCCACCGTTCACGGCGGCGACCCCATCGGCGCTAGCCGAAACGCTCCCCCCAAGGCTCCCCCGACCACAGCCAATGAAAATGCGATGCGCGAGGAACAGGGAATATGATACGAAAGTCCATACCAAGTTTTGCGTAGCTGTAGCCCCTGGCCACGCCAGGGTGGTGTCTCGCGGCGGAGCTGGTGCGACGGCGAGAAATCATCGACAATCTTGTACCCCCGCTTGCGAATTGATGATTCGTATGCCTTCGACACACCGTGGTAATATTCCCAGGGCACCGAACTGGAGTTAAGCGCCGACAATCGTGTGATTTGCCCGCGGCGGCTTGTTTCCTGCAGGAAATCGGTGACGGTTCTCTCCGTAAGGTGAGGCTCGCGGCTGCGTAGAGTTTGGAGGGAATGAGGGGGTGCGGCTCGATTTTATGCACCGAGGTTAGGAATTCTGCGCGAGGATCTCGCTAGGGTTTAACGGACTTGGTTTTGTTGCGCGCGACGCGTGGGCTATTGCGAGGAAGGAGATCCTGACGGTGCGGGGCCCGTCTATCGGTGACAGAGGGCACGCGAGCGCGGTAGACTGTGAGGCTGGTACGTGGGCCCAAGAGCGCAGTGACATTTTTCCCAGCCGCGCGTGGGGAGAGTGGGGCTGAGGCTATGGGGCCCACCTGCCATCGGCTTGGAGCAAGCGTAGGCGGGAGTGGAGATGAGAGGTGGGATGCGCAGGCTTGGGAGTAGTGGGCCTGGGCAATTCGGCCCAAATAGCTGAGGAGAGGTCTTTTCTATTTCTTATTTTCTTGTTTTATTTCCTGTTTTCTATTTCAATTTAAATCTAGGTTTGAATTTCAAAAATTTTAAGTTAGATGCACAAACAAACTCCAACATGATGCAGGTATGTTTATATTAATTAATTTATTCATTTATTCATGCAAAGAAAAAAATGATCCAATTATGCAACTCACACAATATTTTTCCCATAAGTTATTTTATTTTAACTATTTTTAAGGAGTGCATTTGTATATAATTCATAAAGAAAATAATAAATAGATAAAAGTCTTCCTTGTATTTATGGTTCCAAGCTTTTAATTTTATGTTTTTTAGAATAACATTTAAAAATGAGGAATCTTATATTAAAATACCTTTTAACCCTAAATCTTATAAAAAATATTTATAAATCTTAGAATAGGATTTTGGGTGTTACACTAGCTCAAGTTGGTTGAATGTCAACGGCACCCCACAATTCATGTTGGATTTAATTGGGCCTATATCACTTTTATTCAGTAGTTAAACAAAAAATAAGACTATAGTCAATGCTAGGTATAATATTCATGAGTCCTTTATGCGGTTTGAAAGTATCTTAGAGGTACTAGAAGGATATTGATGTCACGTAGAGGTAGGTAATTATAAAACTTTAACTCTATGAACTTAACATACCTGATTAACAAATCGGTGCAACGGATTAATGTCAAGTCCAACTAAGTGTAGAACATATCTTGTGCACATGAAAGTTTAGTACATATGGTGCACATATTAAATCAGCACCACTTATTTTAGATCTAACGTCTCTAGTTGTTTAGTATATTTTGCTAAGGACACCCTCCGACGTGGTGGAGTGTAGTGGTGAAAGGTGTTATTTGTAAATTGTAATGATTAACTAGAGACGTTAGATTTAAAATAGATAGCGATAATTTAATATATGCATCATATGCACTAAGCTTCTATATGTACACTACCGGAATCAATCGCTTTGCCGAGTGCCTGAAGCACTCGGCGAAGCCTTAAAAACACTCGACAAAAGCTTTGCCGAGTGTTACACTCGGCAAAGAAGGCTCGGCGAACAGTGCATCGGCAAAGCCTTCTTTGCCGAGAGCTTTTTCTCGGGCACTCGGCAAAGCTCTTTGCCGAGTGCCAGACAGCACTCGGCAAAGAAAAGCGGCCGTTACGGCGCCGGGTGACGGAGACGGCGGCTTTGCCGAGTGTCCCTTGTGACACTCGGCAAAGAAGTTAGCTTTGCCGAGTGTCTTCCGGGCAGCACTCGGCAAAAACCCCATCTTTGCCGAGTGTCGCGTGGGACACTCGGCAAAGAACCCGCCAGGGAGGGTCCCCATGTCAGGTTCTTTGCCGAGTGTTCTGTGCGGCACTCGGCAAAGACGACCTCTTTGCCGAGTGCCAGAGACATAACACTCGGCAAAGAACCTAAGCCGGTGCCCAGGTCTGTGCTCTTTGCCGAGTGTTATGACCCAGACACTCGGCAAAGCGCCTCTTTGCCGAGTGTTACACTCGGCAAAGTGACCAGCATATACCTTTTTAGTTTGTTTTTTGTATTCCATCCACACAAACAGAAGATATCACATATATACATCACAGATATCATCACAGACATAAATAGCCAACACAAACATAAAACCGTCACCACAAACATAAATATCCATCACAAACATAAGTGTTCAACACAAGTATTAAACACAAACATAAGTCTCAAACGTCGCAAGCTCTCACATAAGTATCAAACACAGACATAAGTATTATACATAAGTTCTGAAGTCTAAAACAATGAAAACACAACACTCATGGAGGTGGGCGGTTTGACCGGGGCTGCGTTGGGCTGAACCCTTCCGGAGGGTTGTTGGATGCCGCCCCAGATTGGCCCTGCACAGAGAAGAGATTGCATGTGTTATACCAGATGCATTACAAACATCTAACTACAATTTTGATACTCACAGGAGTGTGGAAGAGAGTAGGGTCAACTGGAGGGAACAATGGAGGTGGCGGAGGGATGCCCTGTGCGGCGCCAAGGCTCTGCATGTACTGGAACATCTCCGCCATCCTCTGATCAGCCGCCGCTCGCTCCGCCATTATCCTTGCCTCCATCTCTTGATGTTCCCTCTTCTCTTCTTCTAGTTGGGTCTGTAATATTACAAGCCAACGTTATAGTAACTCAAAGAGAAGGTATATAACTCAAGAAAGGACGAGTTACAGAAGCACTAACCTCGAGTTGCTGTATGCGATGCTGTGAGCTGTCGTGCCGAGGTCGTATGGCTGGACTCGAGCCCGTGCTCCTTGCTCTCACCTGAGACAGAGTGGGAGTGGAGGACGAGTCGATTGCCCCGTCGGCAATCCAGTACCGCCCATGTCTCTTGCCTCCTCCGACCCTCATGAGCACATCGGTGTCGATCGGCTCGGTGCTCGGATCATAGTCATCCGGGTTGTAGGTGACGTCGGACGTCGCCTTACCCTTATGGGCCATAGCATGGGCCGAGAAGGTGGAGCAAGGCCTGCCACCATGTGACGCCGACTGCAACGAAAACCAACGAGATAGTTAGAAATAATATCTAACTTAGTGCTATATATCTAAATAAAAAAGGTGGCGTACGTACCCATGCTTCGGCATATTGGCCCAGGCTCCGGCTGCCTTGGTGGTGGGAGGGGCCTTGCATCATCAAACGCCGTTCCCGGCTAGCTGTGTGCGCCTCGTCCCACTCAGCCGAACACCACCTATCCACCATCTGCTCCCAGCACAGAGGATGTGCGGCGCACCAATGTGGAATCATCTGCAAAGTAAACACGTAAAGTGCATATCAGAAGATAAAATAAAATTCATGCATGGAGTACTGGTACCAAACATGCATGACTTTACCTGCAGGTACTGCTCCCTGGTCAACGACATGGTTCGGGCTTGAGTTTTGGTCACCTTCTCCCCAAGGACGGAGCCGTGGTAGGTGATGATGGCCTGGATGCGGGCCTCATAGTGCATGTCCACGACGAGCTTCTTACAGCTCGTGGTGGCCACCACATCCGCCCTAGCCTCGTATCCAGCATCGCATCTGAAGAAATCCTGCATACAAAAACGATGTATCCATACATTATTTCAAGAATTTGCAACGAATGCGACATATTTTACATTATACTAAGACTTACCCACAGCTCTTGCTTCACCCGCTCCGCCTTGTTATTGAATTCCCTGCCGTCTCGGTCTACTGCATCGGGGGCGACGGCGTAGTGGTCGAAGGTGAAGGCTGGGCCCGTCACTCCGGTGTACTCCACAAGTCCAGGGAAGTGTTCCCTGCACAGCAGGCCGAGGATGTTATTGGGGGGGGGGGGCGACGATGACCCCCAGCATAATCCAAAACCGTCCAAGACCTGTCCAAGTGATAAATAAAACACTACCGGAATCAGCTCCTTTGCCGTGTGTCTCAGACACACGGCAAAGGCAATCTTACACTTGGCAAATGCTTTGCCGAGTGTTACACTCGGCAAAGAACGCTCGGTGAACTGTACATCGGCAACAGCCTCTTTGCCGAGTACTATTTGTCGGGCACTCGGCAAAGACTTTGCCGAGTGCCAAATGGCACTCGGCAAAGAAAAGTCACCGTCACGGCGCCAAGTAACGGTGACGGATCCTTTGCCGAGTGCCGTCTGTGGCACTCGGCAAAGAGGTCAATGTTGCCGAGTGTTTGCTCGAGAGGCCCTCGGCAAAGACTGACCCAGTGGGCCCCACTGCCAGTCCCTGTGCCGAGAGCTCTAGTAGGCACTCGGCAAAGGAGGCTTCTTTGCCGAGTGTCTGTTGGACAGGTACTCGGCAAAGAACCCTCCAGTGGGCCCCTTTGCCAGTCTCTTTGCCGAGTGCCTTGGCAATGGCACTCGGCAAAGATGTCTTTGCCGGTTCCCAGGTTTCCTTCTTTGCCGAGTGCCATTGTCAGCACTCGGCAAAGATGGCTTTACCGGTTCCCAGGTTGTCTTCTTTGCCGAGTGCCATGGTCATAGCTCTCGGCAAAGCGCCCCTTTGCCGAGTGTTACACTCGGCAAAGTGACCAGAATGTCCCTTTTTTATTTGCTTTTGTTGTTCCATCCAAACAAACAAAAGATATATATGATTCACATCACATTATATATCACTCACATCACAGAATGAACACATTTATCATCAACACCATATATATCACAAAGTCTCACTAAAGTCTCACAAATATAAGTAAGGATCATCACAAAACAGATATAAGTCTGCGTCATCACTAACATCACCAAGTATCTCACAAGATAAAGTTTAACTAACATCACCAACACTCATAAAGGTAAGTCTGGATCATCACAAAACAGATCATCAACGAGGTGGGCATCTGGACTGGTTCGGCGAAGGGCTGGACGAAGCATGAGGGTTGTTCGACGCCGCCGATTGACCCTGCACAGAGAAGAGATTGTATGTGTGAGAACATATGAATAAATATCATGCAGTACTAAAATTTTGATACTCACAGGAGTAGTGAACTCTGTAGGGTCAGCTGCAGGGAACAACGGAGGTGGTGGAGCACGACCCTGTGCGGCGCCAAGGCTCTGCATGTACGCGAACATCTCCGCCATCCTCTTCTCTAGCTCCTCACGTTGCCTCCTCTCATCATCTAGCTGAGTCTGTAATATTTCGCCCTAATGTTACGATAATGCAAAGAGAAAATATATAAAAATCAATGAACGATGAATAGATAAGGAATAACCTGGAGTTGCTGGATACGATGCTGTGAGGTGTCTTGCCGAGGTCGTATGGCTGGGCTCGCGCTCGTGCTCCTTGCTCGCACCTGAGAGAGAGTGGGAGTGGAGGACGAGTCGATTGCCCCGTCGGCAATCCAGTACCGCCCATGCCTCTTGCCTCCTCCGACCCTCATGAGGACATCTCCGTCGATGTCCTCGGTCCTCGGATCGTAATCTAGCCCATGGACCTCCTTGGCCATGGCGGTGTACTCACTGAGTCGGCTGTGGATGGCGGGGTTGGTGTACGCCTCGGGCCCGTCATCCGGGTTGTAGGTGACGTCGGACGTCGCCTTCCCCTTGTGGGCCATGGCATATGCCGAGAACGTGGAGCAAGGCGCACCACCATGTGCCGCCGACTGCGAGAAAACCAACGATATGGTTAGAAATCATGTCTAATCGAAAGTTATATACCTAAATAAAAAAGAGCGCGTACCCATGCTTCCGCGTATTTGCCCAGGCTGCGGCTGCCTTGATGGTGGGAGGGACCTTGCATCAGCAAACGCCGTTCCCGGCTAGCGTTGTGCGCCTCGTCCCACTCAGCCGAGCACCACCTCTGCACCATCTTCTCCCAGCACTCAGGATGCGCGGCGCACCAATGAGGAATCATCTAAAAAAATATAAGTACACCGCATATCAGAAGATAAGAATAAGCATATTTAGTACCAATAATAAAGTTTTGTATTTACCTACAAGTACTGGTCCGCAGTCAATGACATGGTTCGGGCGTCCTTCTTGTTCACCTTCTCCCCAAGGACGGAGCCGTGGTAAGTGACGATGGCCTGGATGCGCGCCTCGTAGTGCATGTCCACGACGAGCTTCTTACAGCACGTCGTAGACACCACATTTGCCCCGGCCTCGTATCCAGCATCGCACCTGAAGAAATCCTACATACAAAGACGATGTATCCATACATTATTTCAAGAATATGCAACAAATGCGACTTATTAAACAATATAGTGCGAGGAAGACTTACCCACAGCTCTTGCTTCACCCACTCCGCCTTGTTGTTGAATTGTCTGCCGTCCCGATCTACTGCATTGGGGGTGACGGCGTAGTGGTCGAAGGTGTATGCTGGGCTCGTCACTCCGGTGTACTCGACAAGTCCAGGGAAGTGTTCCCGGCATAGAAGGCCGAGGATGCCATTGGGGTTGCGGCCGTGACCCCCTGCAGTCTCCAAAACCATCCAAGACCTGTCGAAGTGATTAAGATGAAGTATTAGTTTCTATTATTAATTTGAACATATAATATGAAAAAGCAGCAACAACATCTAAAGTTACCTACCTCTCTCCATCGGGTCGTATCAGCGGACGTCTGTCACGAAGTATGGGTCGCTTAGGTAGGCTCGCGGGACCTCGCAGGTAGATACTCCTTGAACCTGAGGAGCCAGAACCTGAGACGTCCTGCTGAGCGGCGTCGTCGTCGTCGTCGTCCTGCTGCGCCGCATCGTCGTCGTCCTGCTGTGCCGCATCGACAGCGGCTTGCTGCTCCACCTGCTGCTGTACGGCGTCGTCCTGCTGTGCCTCCTCCTCCGTCCTACGGGTGCTCCTCCTCCCCCTCCCCCTCCCCCTCCTCGTCCTCGTCCCACCGCCCACCATCTTTGTCCAACAACCTGCAATTAAGAGTAAACAATTAAGCACAGATAAAAAAATATGTATTTAGAAACATATGCAAAATAAATGAAATATAGCATTACATCGATTAAAAATAATCTTCATATGTGTCTGGGTTAGCCGGATCATAAGTGTCATCATCACTATCAACCATTTCATAGTCAACATCATCTGAAGGCGCAATTTCGTCATTGGCATTGCCTTCAAGTATTTCTAAGTCATTCTCATTTTGCACCTCATCATCCTCGTCATCAACAACCATTTCAATATCTACTTCCATTCCGATCGCTTCGGTTAAGTCTATCTCAAATTGCCCTTCGAGCCCATCTTCTTGGAAGAACTCTCCGTCATATGTGTCCGGGTCTAAGTTATAATCTTCATCGTTTGGAACAGGTAATTTAGCGTGCGGTGATACCTTATACACAACATCCCAACCCTTAAGATGTTGTTTCGTTTGGCACGCATATGGAAGATAATACACTTGTGTGGCCTGTTGAAAGTGCATTCATCCCTTTTGTGAGTTTTGGTGATTTGGATAACAACACATTTAAAGGTCTAACAAGTTTGCTAAGTGTTGAACAGGGAATTCAGTGTGATGAACATACTTGAATAGTGTATAATGATCAGTGAACAAGGTTCAACACAAGGTCAAATAACCAGTGAGACAATGCAAATGGATATAATATGGTCTCTATATTGGTTTGAATATATGGACAAGTCCTGAGAAATCACTATGCATAAATATGATCATAATAGAGGTTGAAGTGATTAAGAGGATTGGTCAAGCCAAAGTGAATAAGATATGAGGAATCGTGAATTGGCTTGACCATATTACTATTAGTCCATATATGAATATATGAGAATCAAACTAGAGCTTGATTGATCTTAGCAGTTATATCTAGATGACATTCAAGCAAGGTTTACAATATTGAAGAAATGATTCTCTCAATGGATGCTCAATAGGATGTGACTCAAGAATGGCTTGATAGGGTGAAGATAGCAAGGAAAGGGCTTCGAGGAACTAAGCGAAGGTGAAGGCCAAGCGACGGCTTGTAGACCGAGGTACCATGGCTAAGGTGAAGAAGAGAGTACTTGCACTAAGTCGATGAACTAATCAGCTATGAAGAGTTACAACATGTTGATGCATCAGTAAGGTGACTTGAAGCCATGATTTGAACTCATATATGGTGAAATGGCACAAGTCACAGGCTCGATTTGTGTTTGCTTCAAAAGGTGAGACAAAGATATTTGTGATCCTTATGAAGCAACACCATGGAGAAATCACACTTGAGACACCAATGACTCAAGGAGTTTACTTAATTATATTTTATTTAACTTGAGTATAGGAATCGTCGTACTATCAAGGGGGATCCAAAAAGAAGGTTGGTGTTGGTACTAAAGCTCAAAAATCCTTGATCCAAAACTTCCATTTTACCCTTATTAATCCTTAGTGAAAGTATGTAGTACAACCTTTTAAAGTCTATCTTGGCCAAAATTGTTTTTTGGAAAAACAGGTTCAACCGGTTTTAAAACAGGTTCAACCGGTTTTTGCACTGTTCACCTTTTTTCAAAATACTGGTTCAGCCGGACACTCAACCGGTTTTTGTTTGGTGGAAACCGGTTCAACCGGTTCTAAAACCGGTTCAACCGGTTTTTGCACTGTTCACTTTTTTCTGCCAGTCTGCTGTGTCAGCCAAAAAGCTGTGCGCAGCTTTTTGAAAAACCGGTTCAACCGGTTTTGGGACCGGTTCAACCGGTTTTTGGGCAGAAAAGTCAAAAACGGCTAGTTTTGGAGCCCCACCTATATATACTCACTCCTACCTCTCTCCCCACAGCAGAGCACGCACAAAACTTCATTCCCAACCTGAGAAACACCTCCCACTCTCTCTCACACACCTCTTTCCTCTCCCATTTCAAATCTTTGGAGAGAAATCTTTGAGTGAGTTTGAGAGCTGTGGTTTTTGTGCTTCATCTCCAAATCTCTCTTGCTCTTCTTGATTCGAGCTTTGGTACTACATCGAGTTCTTTGTGGATTCATTACTCTTGGAGCTTCTAGCTCCTAGACGACTAGGTGTCTCTTGTGAGTCTCCAAATCTTGTGGAAGACCACAAGAAAGTTTGTATTACCCGCTCGTTTGAGCAAAGATTATTGTGTGGGCTTGACCTTTGTGGTCGGCAAAGGGAGGATTAGGGTTGAAAGAGACCCGGCTCTTTGTGGGCGCCTCAACGAGGAAGTAGGGCACCTTGGTGGTGTGACCGAACCTCGGGATAAATCTTTTGTCTCTTGTGATCTTGCTCATTGTGTTTGTTTGTGTTCTTCGTTCTCTCACCCTTCCGTGGAAGATTTGTTCACATCTTTTTGGTGTGTGAATTTTGAGAAGTGCCCTTCTCAGATCTACTACTTTGAACCCTGTGGATCATTTAGAACATCTCATTTACAAAGTTAACTGGGTTAATTTCAAGATCAATTCAGTTTTACCCAGTTTGCTTCTAGTTTTTGTTGAAAAAGTTTTAACTTGCCTATTCACCCCCCCCTCTAGGCAACTTTCAATTGGTATCAGAGCCTAATCCTCGTTCTAACGCTTAACCGCGTGAGGAAAGATCATGTCGGGGGGACTAAGAAACGAAAGTGCTTCTAAGCTTGAAAAAGTTGAGGTTGCCTCGACTTCATCTTTTGTTGCAGATGTTGATCCTAGGGCAATAGATCTTGCCATGAGAATCGCCGAAAGGATGTTCCTCAAAATGAAGGAAGATGAGGCAAAGAACAAAATTGAAGAAGAAAATAATCGATGGAGACCAAACGACGAATCCACCTCTTCACAAGGTTCGTCTTTCAAATCCACTTCTCATATGTGCTTTATTGCTAATGGGAGTGACAGTGAAAGCGAAAGTGAGGATGAGGAGGAGCAAGAAAGTGATAGTGAAGATGAGGAAGATCTTCAAAAATTCTTCGCTCAACTAAGCAAGAAGAACCGGATGAGCTTGCTCAAACTCATGAAAAGAGCGGAAGAACAAAAGGAAATGCTTCATAAGCAAGAAGATATCCTCATCGAAAAAATCAAAGACTTGGAGAAGTTGACCAAAGAGAATGAGAAGCTAAAGTGCTCTCATGATGATTTGGTCCAAAGGTATGAAGACATTTCAATTGAGCAAATTAAAGCTATTAATCATTCATCATATATTGCTCAATTAGAAAATAAAAATGCTATGCTCAAGAACACGGTAGAAAAGCTAAATATTGAAAATCTAGCTTTGCAAGAAAAACATGATAAGCTTGTGTGCTCTCATAATAAATTTATGGATTCACATATCATGTTAGAAATGGCTCATGAGGTTGTGTTAACTAATTTGAAATCCTACCAACCTCACATATGCACATGTACTCATATAGAAACTATATTATCATGTGCTAACAAATGTTGCTCTCAAGAAAGCCAATCTTCCATTGAGCTAGAATTTTCAGGAACAAGTAATGTTTCCTATGCAAAAGAAAACAATGAGCTCAAGGAAGAAAATGAGAGGCTAAAAAGGAGCTTGACTCAATTGAAGGGAAAATGTCATGCTCAACCTTCTCAAGATAACCGTGATAATATGGTGAAAAAGCTTGAGAAGGGGACAACCGTAGCATGCACAAAACCCCTTCAAAAGAATATCAAGCTTTCCAAGAAAGGCATGAGCAAACATCAAGAGAAGAAAGACAAAGCTCATGACAAGTGCCTCAACCACGCCTCCACATGCTCCACACAAGGTAACAAACAAGCCACTTTTTCAAAGAAGAGAAGATGCACTAGAAAGTGTTATCAATGTCATGAGAAGGGACATGAGATTAAGTCATGTCCCTACATAAAAGATAGTGGCTTAAATTTGGAAAGAAAGAGGCTCACTAACCATGTAGCAAACAAGAAGCAAGGCAAGAAGGAGTCTTGCAAAATTAAAAATCATATTTGCTACACTTGCCGAAGAAAGGGACACCTTTGCAAGGATTGTCCCATGAGTAAGTATCCTAAGCCTACCATGTCAATTCATTCATACTCGCTTAGGAGACCCAAAAATGACACTTGTGCTAGAAAGGAAATTAGTTCACCTAAAACTAGCACAAAGGCCATTTGGGTGCCTAAGTACTTATTAGCTAACCTTGGTGGACCCATCCAAAAATGGGTACCAAAATGTACTTAATAAGTTTTGCAGGTACCTAGAGATGATATGAAGCTTTGGGGTGCTTGAGCGGTTTAACTCAATTCTTATCTCAAGCTATCAATCTTACATTGTCTATCCTTTAAGATTGACCCAAAGATGAATTGAATTGTTATATCACTAACTTCATATTCATCTCTAACAAGAACTTGTGTTGTAGGGAATAAGGATTAACCTTTGTGGGAATCAAGCAAAAGGTCTATAACCAAGTGATATCCAAAGGATGGTAACAATTAATTTTTAAGTGCACATTGCTTTTAATTGGTATATTCCTTTGTGTCTTTTGTAGCCACATAGGAAAAATGAAGCACTTGAGAATGAACTTAAAAGATTTTACCTTGCCTTGGAAAAGATCCAATTATATGGTAGATTGCAAGTTTATATGTTTATATCGTGACAATCTACATGCTTTAAATTGGTTGTACGTGTCTTGTGGCATATTTCAAATTGATTATGGTATTATTGCCATGACCTAGACATAAAGAGGATTATCCCATGTTCTTAAATGAATAGAGTGCTAAGTAAGAAATTCAAATTCTTAAAGCACTTACCAAAAGGGAAATTCTCTATATGACTAGAGTTGTGAGACTAATGTTTTTATCTAAGTGATTTATGTAGTTTCACAACATGAGAATGTGTTTCCCAAATGGAGTGTGCCATTCAACATTCAAAGAAGATCGAACCAATACTATGTGATGTATTCATTCTTGTTTAAATTGGTTTTGAGTCTTCTACATTAATCACTCACCATGCTATGAATTAAACTTGCCATGTAAACTTAATTAAATAATCATGCTACTTTCATCTTTTTTACAATTAATGTTATGCATGATGCTTGTAAGGGTAATTTAGTTCATATCATGAGGTTTCCTTGTTTTAGTAACCTTCTTGTCATTCATATACTAGAGGTTGCTAAATAGGAAACTATTGCTTGTGTTACTAATACAATCTCTTTTAAGATATTTCATGGAAATTTATAAGTAGAGATTGTGCTATTTCAATTGGTAAAATCACAAGCTTTAAAGGTTAATCTTCACCTAAAAGAAAGATTAGGAATGCTCAAGGCAAAGGTATGGAACAAATTGCTTCAATTGGTAGTTGATCAATAGTAGTTCCTTCCAAGTGGCATTCTTTCAATTGGTAATAATCTATTCTATGGAAAGTAATGTCAATATGAAGGTTAAATTCCTTTGGCTTACATTTGTAAATTGGTGCATATTGTTAATTCACTCCTCCATGTGCATTAACTTAAAAGGAATTTAATTTATGCCTTTATGCCTCATAAATGATGATTTGTCTGCCATTCATATATAAAAATCATCATTCATTAAATACTTCCTTGTACCACTAATATCTCTTTTCGAAGTGCTTTTTCGACTAGTTTTAAAAGGTAAAGAGATAACAAGCTAAAGAAGGAAGTCTCCACAATTGAAGAAAAGAAGAATACTTAGATGACACCATCTCATATAGTAAGATCTTTCAATTGATATAACAAATGGTACATTCTATATGGTGGTAAGTATTCTTAGGCATAAGTTAATTCATTGCAAATTTTTCATGCCTTGACCAATATATGTAATGTACTCCTCTTGAGAATCTTCATTGAATTGAAAGTGCATTTGATAAGTCATTCAAATACTTGATGCACATATCTAGTGGGAGCACATTATATATATCTTGTGTCGTAGAGAATAAGTTTTCCTTGAGTAAGCTATACTAAGACAATCCAAAATGGTAAATTTGTATCTCATTCATATGGATTGTAATCTTTGTTTTCTAAATAGCTACTCTTGATGCAGTTTAAAATTCCCTTATCGTTAAATCTAAAAGTGCATAAGAATCTTTTTGTTGATATTCATGACATACATATGCACTAACATGGATATGATTTTTAAACTGTAAAAGGTACAATTAGTGATCCACACTCTAAATTTTTGGAAACCCATATTTTGATATCTTAGAAATCTACTTCAATCGGTATCCAAATGCTTCACATTGAATTGGATCACTAAGTTGTTAATTCCATGCATAACTTGTCTTTATGATATGAATGCTTGTGCGACTAACCTTGATAAGCTAGGTGCACCCAAAGTCAAGGTAGGTTCATCATCAAGAAGGCAACACAATGATGTATTAATAAAAGGAGAAAAGGCTCCTATTCTTAACTCTAGTTTTTTTATCTATGTGATTAAATATTGACTTGAAACCATGTAAGATGGTTGTCAAGTATATGTGGGTGCCTACACAAAGAGAAAGGCCACAATAAGGATTGTGTGGGTATTCAAGGCTCTTACCACTAATCTCAAAGGACCCAATTCAAATTGGGTACCAAGATATGAAGCTTAAACTTGTTTTGCAGGATCACTCCTTCAATGGATCAAGTTGGGTGCTCGATAATGAATGTATAAATAATCTTTGGAGATAGTAGCTAGGGTGGTAACAACTGAATCTCAAGTGCATATTATTTTCAAATCTTATCTTTTTGTGACTCGTGTAGCCACTAAGGAAAAAGAAGCACTTGAGGATATACATCAGATGTTGATTATGAAATAAAGGTCTAATTGGAAGTTGTATGAATATTATCATATGGTGAACAATCCAAAATTATGTGATGTATTCTCTATCTAGTTAATTTGGATTTGATTCTTCTATATTAGACACTCATCATAATATGGATTAAGTCATCCCTTTAGACTTCATTGAATAACCATGCATATTATCCATGTCATTCAAAATATTGTGCATGAGGGTTCAAGGAAATTTAGTCCATATTATGATGTTTCTCTATTTTAGCAACACACTTGTCTTCCACATATAAAGGGTTGCTAAATAAGAAACTAGTGCTTGTGCTACTAATGTCATCTCTTGTGTTGAGTTTATCCATAGAAAATCTATGTTAAGAGATGGTGCTTGTTTTAAATTGGATAAATCACAAGCTTAAAGGATACTATTCAACTAAAGTAAGAAGAAGTTGATCAGAGGCCAAGGTATGAAAACTTCTTCTCCTTCGGTTGTTTTAGTATTCTATCCTTAGTGGGATGTTCCATAGTATAGGTTAAATTCCTTGCAATATAAAATGTTCAATAGTGCATATAACTTTGACATCAACTATATGTGTGCACTAATTTAAAATAATTTAATCTACCCTTTTGGGTTCTAAGAATGATGATTCATTTGCCATCCTCATATAAGGATCATCATTTGTGAAACCCTCCTTTGTGTTTCTAATGCTCTCTTTTCTAAGTGTTTCAATAAGGTCCTTCCAAGCGCTTTCAAGATGGATTCAAAATCTATGGATATAAGAGTCTTGGTTGTTTCAATCATTGAGTTTTAATTGATCGAATCAAGAAAAGATGAAAGAAGTTCAAGATCACTTGGTTGGATGAAATCACAAAGAGAAAAGAGATCACAGTGAATCAAGAAGGGAGTTATTTTTTTTTGTCAACCAAATAATGAAGATGTAGTGACATATTTATATGATATCCTTCATTATGAGGTTTGAGGTTTATATTAGCATGCTTTACCCTCCAAGATTTCAATTGATATACTTTTAGTTCTTAAACTTTTAATTGGTATAATTCTCATCATCTATTTAAAGCATGTTACGTTAAACCAAGATATAGTGCAAACATCTCCTTTAACCTCGTATTGTTGATGTGCATAAGTGTACTTTGTGTACTCTTGCATGCACAAATTGAGGGAGAGTTTAGCCTATATCTTGTGAGACCAATGATTTCTTTCAAGTTCATGTTGTGTAGTCTCACACCTTGGTGAAAGAAGAACATCAAATGAGGATGAGTGGTTCCAAGGAAATGATCAAATAATTACCACATATCACCCCATGGATTAGTTCTTTTGGGGGACGATATGTGTTCTCTAGCATGATTTCAATTGTTGCAAATTTATTATGTCTTGGCCAAGATATATGATGAACCCCTCTAAGAATCTTAATTGAATCAAGTGCATGCTACAAGTAATTCGAGTACTTGATGCACACATTTAGGGGGAGGTCATTCTATATCATGTGTCCTTAAATACTAACATTTTCTTTTAGTGAACTTGTGTAGTTCTTTGAAAAGAATGGGTTTCTCTTGATTTTTTGAAGAGGATATGTTTGCCCTTGGCATGCCAAATTTACTCAATACATGTCGTAATGAAGACTGATGGGCATGAATGAAAATCATCTTGCTTTGTGCAAAAATAATGTCAAGCCTATTGAAAGGGAATTAGGCTTACACCTAGTTCCTAAATAATTTTGGTGGTTGAATTGCCCAACACAAATAATGGACTAACTAGTTTGCTCTAGTGCATAAGTTATACAGGTGCAAAAGGTTCACATTCAGTCAATAAAATGACCAAGTGTTGGATTCAACAAAGGAGCAGCAAGGCAACCGAGGGCACCTCTGGCTGGAGGCACCGGACTGTCCGGTGTGCACCGGACTGTCCGGTGCGGCCAGAGGACTCCGACTTCAAACTCTTCGCTCTCGGGATTTCTCGGGAGACGGCGCGCTATAATTCACCGGACTGTCCGGTGTGCACCGGACATGTCCGGTGCTCCAAGGAATCGCCGTCTCCGGAACTCGCCAGCCTCGGGTTCGCGCGGCAGCCGCTCCGCTAAAATTCACCGGACTGTCCGGTGTGCACCGGACTGTCCGGTGTGCCAGCGGAGCAACGGCTCTCTGCGGCGCCAACGGCTCTCTGCGGTGCATTAAATGCGCGCGCAGCGCGCGCAGACGTCAGGCACGCCCATGCCGGTGCACCGGACATCAAACAGTACCTGTCCGGTGTGCACCGGACACCCAGGAGGGCCCAGAAGACAGAAGCTCCAACGGTCAGAATCCAACGGCAATGGTGACGTGGCAGGGGCACCGGACTGTCCGGTGTGCACCGGACTGTCCGGTGCGCCATCGAACAGAGGAGTTGAAAGGGAATTAGGCTTACACCTAGTTCCTAAATAATTTTGGTGGTTGAATTGCCCAACACAAACATTGGACTAACTAGTTTACTCTAGTGCATAAGTTATACAAGTGCAAAAGGTTCACAATCAGCCAATAAAAAGACCAAGTATTGGATTCAACAAAGGAGCAGCAAGGCAACCGAGGGCTCCTCTGGCTGGAGGCACCGGACTGTCCGGTGTGCACCGGACTGTCCGGTGCGGCCAGAGGGCTTCAACTTCAAACTCTTCGCCCTCGGGATTTCTCGGAAGCCGGCGCGCTATAATTCACCGGACTGTCCGGTGTGCACCGGACATGTCCGGTGCTCCAAGGAAACGCGGCCTCTGGAACTCGCCAGCCTCGGGTTCGCTTGGCAGCCGCTCCGCTAAAATTCACCGGACTGTCCGGTGTGCACCGGACTGTCCGGTGTACCAGCGGAGCAACGGCTCTCTGCGGCGCCAACGGCTCCCTGCGGTGCATTAAATGCGCGCGCTGCGCGCGCAGACGTCAGGATCGCCCATACCGGTGCACCGGACATCAAACAGTACATGTCCGGTGTGCACCGGACACCCAGGAGGGCCCAGAAGTCAGAAGCTCCAACGGACAGAATCCAACGGCAATGGTGACGTGGCAGGGGCACCGGACTGTCCGGTGTGCACCGGACTGTCCGGTGCGCCATCGAACAGACTGCTTCCAGCAACGGTCACTTTTGGTGGTTGGGGCTATAAATACCCCAACCACCCCACATTCATTGCCATCCAAGTTTTCCAACTCTCAACCACTTACAAGAGCTAGGCATTCAATTCTAGACACATACAAAGAGATCAAATCCTCTCCAATTCCACTCAAGCCCTTAGTGACTAGCGAGAGAGATTTGCCGTGTTCTTTTGAGCTCTTGCGCTTGGATCGCTTTCTTTCTTTCTCATTTGTTCTTGAGATCATCACTCAATTGTAACCAAGGCAAGAGGCACCAATTGTGTGGTGGCCCTTGCGGGGAAGCTTTGTTCCCGTTTGATTGAGAAGAAGAGAAAGCTCACTCGATCCGTGGGATCGTTTGAGAGAGGGAAGGGTTGAAAGAGACCCGGCCTTTGTGGCCTCCTCAACGGGGAGTAGGTTTGCGAGAACCGAACCTCGGTAAAACATATCCTCGTGTCACACTCTCATTTGCTTGCGATTTGTTTTGCGCCCTCTCTCGCGGACTCGTTTCTTTATTACTAACGCTAACCCGACTTGTAGTTGTGATTATTTTTGAGAATTTCAGTTTCGCCCTATTCACCCCCCTCTAGGCGACTATCAATTGGTATCAAAGCCCGGTGCTTCATTAGAGCCTAACCGCTCGAAGTGATGTCGGGAGATCACACCAAGAGGGAGATGGAGACCGGCGATGACAAGCCCACTACAAGTCAAGGGAGCACTTCATCTTCATCGGAAGAGTCCCGCACCAAGAGAAGAGAGAAGAAGAAGAAATCCTCCAAGCGGAAGGAGAAAAGATCTTCCTCTTCTCACCACAAAGAGAAGAAGGAAAAATCTTCTTCTCACAAGCCGCATCGGAGTGGGGACAAGCACAAAAGGATGAGGAAGGTGGTCTACTACGAGACCGACACTTCATCGACATCTACCTCCGGCTCCGACGCGGCGTCCGTCACTTCTAAACGCCAAGAGCGTAAGAAGTATAGTAAGATCCCCCTACGCTACCCTCGCGTTCCTAAACATACACCTTTACTTTCCGTCCCATTAGGCAAACCACCAACTTTTAATGGTGAAGATTATGCTATGTGGAGTAATTTGATGCGATTTCATCTAACCTCTCTCCACAAAAGATTATGGGATGTTGTTGAGTATGGTGTACAGGTACCATCCGTAGGGGATGAAGACTACGACACGGACGAAGTGGCCCAAATCAAGCACTTCAACTCCCAAGCCGCAACCATCCTTCTTGCCTCTCTAAGCAAGGAGGAATACAACAAAGTACAAGGGTTGAAGAACGCCAAGGAGATTTGGGACCTACTCAAGACGGCGCACGAGGGTGATGAACTCACCAAGATCACCAAGCGGGAAACGATCGAGGGGGAGCTCGGTCGCTTCCGTCTTCGCCAAGGGGAGGAGCCACAAGACATGTACAACCGGCTCAAGACCTTGGTGAACCAAGTGCGCAACCTCGGGAGCGCAAAATGGGATGACCACGAAGTGGTTAAGGTTATTCTAAGAGCCCTTATTTTCCTTAACCCTACTCAAGTACAATTAATTCGTGGCAATCCTAGATATACACAAATGACCCCCGAGGAAGTCATCGGGAATTTTGTTAGTTTTGAATGCATGATTAAGGGCTCCAAGAAGATCAACGAGCTTGATGAGCCTTCCACATCCGAGGCGCAACCCGTGGCCTTCAAGGCAACGGAGGAGAAGAAGGAGGAGTCTACACCAAGTAGACAACCAATTGACGCCTCCAAGCTCGACAACGAGGAGATGGCCCTAATCATCAAAAGCTTCCGGCAAATCCTCAAGCAACGGAAGGGGAAGGACTACAAATCCCGTTCCAAGAAGGTTTGCTACAAGTGTGGTAAGCCCGGTCACTTTATTGCTAAATGTCCATTATCAAGTGATAGTGACAGGGGTGACGACAAGAAGGGCAAGAGGAAGGAAAAGAAGAAGTACTACAAGAAGAAGGGCGGCGATGCCCATGTTTGTCGGGAGTGGGACTCCGACGAAAGCTCAAGCGACTCCTCCGACGACGAGGACGCCGCCAACATCGCCGTCACCAAGGGCCTCCTTTTCCCCAACGTCGGCCACAAGTGCCTCATGGCCAAGGACGGCAAAAAGAAGGTAAAATCAAAGTCCTCCACTAAATATGAAACATCTAGTGATGAGGATGATGATAAAAATGAAGAGGATAATTTGCGTATTCTTTTTGCCAACCTTAACATGGAACAAAAAGAAAAATTAAATGAATTGATTAGTGCTATACATGAGAAGGATGATCTCTTGGATTCTCAAGAGGACTTCCTTATTAAAGAAAATAAAAAGCATGTTAAGGTTAAAAATGCTTATGCTCTAGAAAGAGAAAAATGTGAAAAATTGTCTAGTGAGCTAAGCACTTGTCATGAGACATTAGACAACCTTAGAAATGAAAATGCAAATTTGTTAGCTAAGGTTGATTCTCATGTTTGCATTGATCCTAGGAATAATAATGTTGATTTGCTTGCTAGGATTGATGAGTTGAATATTTCCATTGCTAGCCTTAGAAATGAAAATGAGAAATTAATTGCTAAGGCTAAGGATTTTGATGTTTGCAATGCTACTATTTCCGACCTTAGAACTAAAAATGATATGTTGCATGCTAAGGTTGTTGAACTTAAAACTTGCAAACCCTCTACATCTAATGTTGAGCATGTTTCCATTTGTACTAGATGTAGAGATATTAATGTTGATGCTATCCATGATCACCTAGCCTTAATTAAACAACAAAATGATCACATAGCACAACTTAATGCTAAGGTTAGAGAGCATGACTTAGAAAATGAAAAATTTAAATTGGCTAGAAGCATGCTCTACAATGGGAGACGCCCTGGCATTAAGGACGGCATTGGCTTCCAAAGGGGAGACAATGTCAAAATTAATGCCCCTCCAAAGAACTTGTCTAACTTTGTTAAGGGCAAGGCTCCCATGCCTCAGGATAACGAGGGTTACATTTTGTACCCTGCCGGCTATCCTGAGAGCAAGATTAAGAAAATTCATTCTAGGAAGTCTCACTCTGGCCCCAATCATGCTTTTATGTATAAAGGTGAGACATCTAGATCTAGGCAACCAACCCATGCCAAGTTGCCTAGAAAGAAAACTACTAGTGCATCAAATGATCATACCATTTCATTTAAAACTTTTGATGCATCTTATGTTTTGACTAGCAAATCCGGCAAGGTAGTTGCCAAAATTGTTGGGGGCAAACACAAGGGCTCCAAGACTTGTGTTTGGGTACCCAAAGTTCTTGTATCTAATGCCAAAGGACCCAAAACCATTTGGGTACCTAAAACAAAGAACTAAACTTGTTTTGTAGGTTTATGCATCCGAGGGCTCAAGTTGGATACTCGACAGCGGGTGCACAAACCATATGACAGGGGAGAAAAGGATGTTCTCCTCATATGAGAAAAACCAAGATCCCCAACGAGCTATCACATTCGGGGATGGAAATCAAGGTTTGGTCAAAGGTTTGGGTAAAATTGCTATATCTCCTGACCATTCTATTTCCAATGTTTTTCTTGTAGATTCTTTAGACTACAATTTGCTTTCCGTATCCCAATTATGTCAAATGGGCTACAACTGTCTTTTTACTGATACAGGTGTTACTGTCTTTAGAAGGAGTGATGATTCAATAGCATTTAAGGGTGTGTTAGAGGGTCAGCTATACTTAGTAGATTTTGAAAGAGCTGAACTCGACACATGCTTAATTGCTAAGACTAACTTGGGTTGGCTCTGGCATCGTCGACTAGCCCATGTTGGAATGAAGAATCTTCACAAGCTTCTAAAGGGAGAACACATTTTGGGACTAACCGATGTTCATTTTGAGAAAGACAGGATTTGTAGCGCATGCCAAGCCGGGAAGCAAGTTGGTGTCCATCATCCACACAAAAACATCATGACTACCGACAGGCCACTGGAGCTCCTTCACATGGATTTGTTCGGCCCGATCGCTTACATAAGCATCGGCGGTAGTAAGTATTGTCTTGTAATTGTGGATGACTATTCTCGCTTCACTTGGGTATTCTTTTTGCAGGAAAAATCACAAACCCAAGAGACCTTAAAGGGATTCTTGAGACGGGCTCAAAATGAGTTCGGCTTAAGGATCAAGAAAATTAGAAGCGACAATGGAACGGAGTTCAAGAACGCTCAAATTGAAGGTTTCCTTGAGGAGGAGGGCATCAAGCATGAGTTCTCTTCTCCCTACACTCCACAACAAAATGGTGTAGTGGAGAGGAAGAATCGAACTCTATTGGACATGGCAAGAACCATGCTTGATGAGTACAAGACACCGGATCGGTTTTGGGCCGAGGCGGTCAACACCGCCTGCTACGCCATCAACCGGTTATATCTTCACCGAATCCTCAAGAAGACATCTTATGAACTCCTAACCGGTAAAAAGCCAAATATTTCATATTTTAGAGTTTTTGGTAGCAAATGTTTTATTCTTGTCAAAAGAGGTAGAAAATCTAAATTTGCTCCTAAAACTGTAGAAGGCTTTTTACTAGGGTATGACTCAAACACAAGGGCATATAGAGTCTTTAACAAGTCCTCAGGACTTGTTGAAGTTTCTTGTGACGTTGTGTTTGATGAGACTAACGGCTCTCAAGTAGAGCAAGTTGATCTTGATGATGTAGGTGAAGAACAGGCTCCATGCATAGCGCTAAGGAACATGTCCATCGGGGATGTGTGTCCTAAGGAATCCGAAGAGCCTCCAAATGCACAAGATCAACCATCCTCCTCCACGCAAGTATCTCCACCAACTCAAGTTGAGGATGAGGCTCAAGATGTTGAACAAGAAAATCAAGAAGATGAGCCACCTCAAAATGACGGCAACGATCAAGGGGGAGATTCAAATGATGAAGACAAGGAGGATGAACAACCAAGGCCGCCACACCCAAGAGTCCACCAAGCAATACAACGAGATCACCCCGTCGACACTATCCTTGGCGATATTCATAAGGGGGTAACTACTCGATCTCGTGTTGCTCACTTTTGTGAACATTACTCGTTTGTTTCCTCTATTGAGCCAACCAGGGTAGAGGAAGCACTACAAGATTCGGATTGGGTGATGGCGATGCAAGAGGAGCTCAACAATTTCACGAGGAATGAGGTATGGCACTTAGTTCCACGTCCTAACCAAAATGTTGTAGGAACCAAGTGGGTCTTCCGCAACAAGCAAGACGAGCATGGTGTGGTGACTAGGAACAAAGCTCGACTCGTGGCCAAGGGGTATTCACAAGTCGAAGGTTTGGATTTTGGTGAAACCTATGCACCCGTAGCTAGGCTTGAGTCAATTCGCATATTATTAGCCTATGCTACTTACCATGGCTTCAAGCTCTATCAAATGGACGTGAAGAGTGCCTTCCTCAATGGACCAATCAAGGAGGAGGTCTATGTTGAGCAACCTCCTGGCTTTGAAGACAGTGAGTATCCTAACCATGTTTATAGGCTCTCTAAGGCGCTTTATGGGCTCAAGCAAGCCCCAAGAGCATGGTATGAATGCCTTAGAGATTTCCTTATTTCAAATGGCTTCAAAGTCGGCAAGGCCGATCCTACTTTATTCACAAAGACTCTTAATAATGATTTGTTTGTATGCCAAATTTATGTTGATGATATCATATTTGGGTCTACTAACAAATCTACATGTGAAGAATTTAGTAGGATCATGACACAAAAATTCGAGATGTCAATGATGGGGGAGTTGAAGTATTTTCTAGGATTCCAAGTCAAGCAACTCCAAGAGGGCACCTTCATCAGCCAAACCAAGTATACTCAAGACATTCTAAGCAAGTTTGGAATGAAGGATGCCAAGCCCATCAAGACACCCATGGGAACAAATGGGCATCTCGACCTCGACACGGGAGGTAAGTCCGTGGATCAAAAGGTATACCGGTCGATGATTGGATCATTGCTTTATTTATGTGCATCTCGACCGGACATTATGCTTTCCGTTTGCATGTGTGCAAGATTCCAAGCCGACCCTAAGGAATCACACCTTACGGCCGTAAAACGAATCTTGAGATATTTGGCTTTTACTCCTAAGTTTGGGCTTTGGTACCCTCGGGGATCCACTTTTGATTTGATTGGTTATTCGGATGCCGATTGGGCGGGGTGTAGGATTAATAGGAAGAGCACATCGGGGACTTGCCAGTTCTTGGGAAGATCCTTGGTGTCTTGGGCTTCAAAGAAGCAAAATTCGGTCGCTCTTTCCACCGCCGAAGCCGAGTATATTGCCGCAGGCCATTGTTGCGCGCAATTGCTTTGGATGAGGCAAACCCTGCGGGACTACGGTTACAAATTAACCAAAGTCCCTTTGCTATGTGACAATGAGAGTGCAATCAAAATGGCCGACAATCCCGTCGAGCATAGCCGCACTAAGCACATAGCCATTCGGTATCATTTTCTTCGGGATCACCAACAAAAGGGGGATATCGCGATTTCTTATATTAATACTAAAGATCAATTAGCCGATATCTTTACCAAACCACTTGATGAACAATCTTTTACCCGACTTAGACATGAGCTAAATATTCTTGATTCTAGGAATTTCTTTTGCTAGTCTTGCACACATAGCTCATAAATATACCTTTGATCATGTCTCTTTTATATATGCTATGACTAATGTGTTTTCAAGTGTATTTCAACCAAGTCATAGGTATATTGAAAGGGAATAGGAGTCTTCGGCGAAGACAAGGCTTCCACTCTACTCTACTACTCATCCTTCGCCGTCGCTCCACATCACCTCTCCAACTTTGGTATAACCTTCACTCATTTATTCCATGACCAAAGGGGGAGAATGTACTTCATTGGGCTCTAATGATTCCGTTTTTGGCGATTCATGCCAAAGGGGGAGAAAATATGAGCCCAAAGCAAAAGGACCGCACCACCACCAATTTTATAAAATTGATGATTTTAATTTCAAAATTGGTATCTCTTTGTGTTCTAAAGGGGGAGCAACTAGTATTTTCAAAATTGATGTCTTGAAAACCCTCTTGAACACTAAGAGGAGACCTTATTTGAGGGGGAGTTTTGCTTAGTCAAAGAAAAGCATTGGAAATAGGGGGAGAAAATTCCATATCTTGAAAATGCTTTGCTAAACCTTATTCATTTACCTTTGACTATCTTGCAAAAATACTTTGAAAAGAATTTACAAAAGAATTTGCAAAAACAAAACTCTTGGTGCAAATATGGTCCAATATGTCAAAAAAAAAAAACAAAGAAACCATCCATGCGCATCATATAAGTTTATATTGGCTCAATTCCAAGCAACCTTTGCACTTACATTATGTAAACTAGTTCAATTATGCACTTCTATATTTGCTTTGGTTTGTGTTGGCATCAATCACCAAAAAGGGGGAGATTGAAAGGGAATTAGGCTTACACCTAGTTCCTAAATAATTTTGGTGGTTGAATTGCCCAACACAAACATTGGACTAACTAGTTTACTCTAGTGCATAAGTTATACAGGTGCAAAAGGTTCACAATCAGCCAATAAAAAGACCAAGTATTGGATTCAACAAAGGAGCAGCAAGGCAACCGAGGGCTCCTCTGGCTGGAGGCACCGGACTGTCCGGTGTGCACCGGACTGTCCGGTGCGGCCAGAGGGCTTCAACTTCAAACTCTTCGCCCTCGGGATTTCTCGGAAGCCGGCGCGCTATAATTCACCGGACTGTCCGGTGTGCACCGGACATGTCCGGTGCTCCAAGGAAACGCGGCCTCTGGAACTCGCCAGCCTCGGGTTCGCTTGGCAGCCGCTCCGCTAAAATTCACCGGACTGTCCGGTGTGCACCGGACTGTCCGGTGTACCAGCGGAGCAACGGCTCTCTGCGGCGCCAACGGCTCCCTGCGGTGCATTAAATGCGCGCGCTGCGCGCGCAGACGTCAGGATCGCCCATACCGGTGCACCGGACATCAAACAGTACATGTCCGGTGTGCACCGGACACCCAGGAGGGCCCAGAAGTCAGAAGCTCCAACGGACAGAATCCAACGGCAATGGTGACGTGGCAGGGGCACCGGACTGTCCGGTGTGCACCGGACTGTCCGGTGCGCCATCGAACAGACTGCTTCCAGCAACGGTCACTTTTGGTGGTTGGGGCTATAAATACCCCAACCACCCCACATTCATTGCCATCCAAGTTTTCCAACTCTCAACCACTTACAAGAGCTAGGCATTCAATTCTAGACACATACAAAGAGATCAAATCCTCTCCAATTCCACTCAAGCCCTTAGTGACTAGCGAGAGAGATTTGCCGTGTTCTTTTGAGCTCTTGCGCTTGGATCGCTTTCTTTCTTTCTCATTTGTTCTTGAGATCATCACTCAATTGTAACCAAGGCAAGAGGCACCAATTGTGTGGTGGCCCTTGCGGGGAAGCTTTGTTCCCGTTTGATTGAGAAGAAGAGAAAGCTCACTCGATCCGTGGGATCGTTTGAGAGAGGGAAGGGTTGAAAGAGACCCGGCCTTTGTGGCCTCCTCAACGGGGAGTAGGTTTGCGAGAACCGAACCTCGGTAAAACAAATCCTCGTGTCACACTCTCATTTGCTTGCGATTTGTTTTGCGCCCTCTCTCGCGGACTCGTTTCTTTATTACTAACGCTAACCCGACTTGTAGTTGTGATTATTTTTGAGAATTTCAGTTTCGCCCTATTCACCCCCTCTAGGCGACTATCAGGAGTTCCAGCAACGGTCACTTTTGGTGGTTGGGGCTATAAATACCCCAACCACCCCACATTCATGGTCATCCAAGTTTTCCAACTCTCAACCACTTACAAGAGCTAGGCATTCAATTCTAGACACATACAAAGAGATCAAATCCTCTCCAATTCCACTCAAACCCTTAGTGACTAGCGAGAGAGATTTGCCGTGTTCTTTTGAGCTCTTGCGCTTGGATCGCTTTCTTTCTTTCTCACTTGTTCTTGAGATCATCACTCAATTGTAACCAAGGCAAGAGGCACCAATTGTGTGGTGGCCCTTGCGGGGAAGTTTTGTTCCCGGTTGATTGAGAAGAAGAGAAAGCTCACTCGATCCGTGGGATCGTTTGAGAGAGGGAAGGGTTGAAAGAGACCCGGCCTTTGTGGCCTCCTCAACGGGGAGTAGGTTTGCGAGAACCGAACCTCGGTAAAACAAATCCTCGTGTCACACTCTTATTTGCTTGCGATTTGTTTTGCGCCCTCTCTCGCGGACTCGCTTCCTTATTACTAACGCTAACCCGGCTTGTAGTTGTGTTTATATTTGTAAATTTCAGTTTCGCCCTATTCACCCCCCCCCCCTCTAGGCGACTATCAATTGGTATCAGAGCCCGGTGCTTCATTAGAGCCTAACCGCTCGAAGTGATGTCGGGAGATCACACCAAGAGGGAGATGGAGACCGGCGACGACAAGCCCACTACAAGCCAAGGGAGCACTTCATCTTCATCGGAAGAGTCCCGCACCAAGAGAAGAGAAAAGAAGAAGAACTCCTCCAAGCGGAAGGAGAAAAGATCTTCCTCTTCTCACCACAAGGAGAAGAAGGAAAAATCTTCTTCTCACAAGCCGCATCGGAGTGGGGATAAGCACAAAAGGATGAGGAAGGTGGTCTACTATGAGACCGACACTTCATCGACATCTACCTCCGGCTCCGAAGCGGCGTCCGTCACTTCTAAACGCCAAGAGCGTAAGAAGTATAGTAAGATTCCCCTACGCTACCCTCGCATTCCCAAACATACACCTTTACTATCCGTCCCATTAGGCAAACCACCAACTTTTAATGGTGAAGATTATGCTATGTGGAGTAATTTGATGCGATTTCATCTAACCTCTCTCCACAAAAGATTATGGGATGTTGTTGAGTATGGTGTACAGGTACCATCCGTAGGGGATGAGGACTACGACACGGATGAAGTGGCCCAAATCGAGCACTTCAACTCCCAAGCCACAACCATCCTCCTTGCCTCTCTAAGCAAGGAGGAATACAACAAAGTACAAGGGTTGAAGAACGCCAAGGAGATTTGGGACCTACTCAAGACGGCGCACGAGGGTGATGAACTCACCAAAATCACCAAGCGGGAAACGATCGAGGGGGAGCTCGGTCGCTTCCGTCTTCGCCAAGGGGAGGAGCCACAAGACATGTACAACCGGCTCAAGACCTTGGTGAACCAAGTGCGCAACCTCGGGAGCGCAAAATGGGATGACCACGAGGTGGTTAAGGTTATTTTAAGAGCACTTATTTTCCTTAACCCTACTCAAGTACAATTAATTCATGGCAATCCTAGATATCCACTAATGACCCCCGAGGAAGTTATCGGGAATTTTGTGAGTTTTGAATGCATGATTAAGGGCTCCAAGAAGATCAACGAGCTTGACGAGCCTTCCACATCCGAGGCGCAACCCGTGGCCTTCAAGGCAACGGAGGAGAAGAAGGAGGAGTCTACACCAAGTAGACAACCGATTGACGCCTCCAAGCTCGACAATGAGGAGATGGCCCTAATCATCAAAAGCTTCCGGCAAATCCTCAAGCAACGAAAGGGGAAGGATTACAAATCCCGTTCCAAGAAGGTTTGCTACAAGTGTGGTAAGCCCGATCACTTTATTGCTAAATGTCCATTATCAAGTGATAGTGACAGGGGCGACGACAAGAAGGGCAAGAGGAAGGAGAAGAAGAAGTACTACAAGAAGAAGGGCGGCGATGCCCATGTTTGTCGGGAGTGGGACTCCGACGAAAGCTCTAGCGACTCCTCCGACGACGAGGACGCCGCCAACATCGCCGTCACCAAGGGCCTCCTCTTCCCCAACGTCGGCCACAAGTGCCTCATGGCCAAGGACGGCAAAAAGAAGGTAAAATCGAGGTCCTCCACTAAATATGAAACATCTAGTGATGAGGATGATAAAAATGAGGAGGAAAACTTGCGTACTCTTTTTGCTAACCTCAACATGCAACAAAAGGAAAAATTGAATGAATTGATTAGTGCTATACATGAGAAGGATGATCTCTTGGATTCTCAAGAGGACTTCCTTATTAAAGAAAATAAGAAGCATGTTAAGGTTAAAAATGCTTATGCTCTAGCAATAGAAAAATGTGAAAAATTGTCTAGTGAGCTAAGTATTTGCCATAAGACTTTAGACAACCTTAGAAATGAAAATGCCAATTTGCTAGCTAAGGTTGATTCTCATATTTGCAATGTTTCAATTCCTAGAAATGATAATAATGATTTGCTTGCTAGGATTGAAAAATTGAACATTTCTCTTGCTAGCCTTAGAAATGAGAATGAGAGATTAATTGCTAAGGCTAAGGATTTTGATGTTTGCAATGCTACTATTTCCGACCTTAGAACTAAAAATGATTTGTTGCATGCTAAGGTCATTGAATTAAAGTCTTGCAAACCCTCTACATCTACTATTGAGCATGTGTCCATTTGCACTAGATGTAGAGATATTAATGTTGATGCTATCCATGATCACCTAGCCTTAATTAAAAAACAAAATGATCACATAGCACAACTTAATGCTAAAATTAGAGAGCATGACTTAGAAAATGAAAAATTTAAATTGGCTAGAAGCATGCTCTATAATGGGAGACGCCCAGGCATTAAGGACGGCATTGGCTTCCAAAGGGGAGACAATGTCAAAATTAATGCCTCTCCTAAGAACTTGTCTAACTTTGTTAAGGGCAAGGCTCCCATGCCTCAGGATAACGAGGGTTACATTTTGTACCCTGCCGGGTATCCTGAGAGTAAAATTAAGAAAATTCATTCTAGGAAGTCTCACTCTGGCCCTAATTATGCTTTTATGTATAAGGGTGAGACATCTAGATCTAGGCAACCAACCCATGCCAAGTTGCCTAGAAAGAAAACTACTAATGCATCAAATGATCATGCCATTTCATTTAAAACTTTTGATGCATCTTATGTTTTGACTAGCAAATCCGGCAAGGTAGTTGCCAAAATTGTTGGGGGCAAACACAAGGGCTCCAAGACTTGTGTTTGGGTACCCAAAGTTCTTGTATCTAATGCCAAAGGACCCAAAACCGTTTGGGTACCTAAAACAAAGAACTAAACTTGTTTTGTAGGTTTATGCATCCGGGGGCTCAAGTTGGATACTCGACAGCGGGTGCACAAACCATATGACAGGGGAGAAAAGGATGTTCTCCTCATATGAGAAAAACCAAGATCCCCAACGAGCTATCACATTCGGGGATGGAAATCAAGGTTTGGTCAAAGGTTTGGGTAAAATTGCTATATCTCCTGACCATTCTATTTCCAATGTTTTTCTTGTAGATTCTTTAGACTACAATTTGCTTTCCGTATCCCAATTATGTCAAATGGGCTACAACTGTCTTTTTACTGATACAGGTGTTACTGTCTTTAGAAGGAGTGATGATTCAATAGCATTTAAGGGAGTGTTAGAGGGTCAGCTATACTTAGTAGATTTTGAAAGAGCTGAACTCGACACATGCTTAATTGCTAAGACTAACTTGGGTTGGCTCTGGCATCGTCGACTAGCCCATGTTGGAATGAAGAATCTTCACAAACTTCTAAAGGGAGAACACATTTTGGGACTAACCGATGTTCATTTTGAGAAAGACAGGATTTGTAGCGCTTGCCAAGCCGGGAAGCAAGTTGGTGTCCATCATCCACACAAAAATATCATGACTACCGACAGGCCGCTGGAGCTCCTACACATGGATTTATTCGGCCCGATCGCTTACATAAGCATCGGCGGTAGTAAGTATTGCCTTGTAATTGTGGATGACTATTCTCGCTTCACTTGGGTGTTCTTTTTGCAGGACAAATCTTATACCCAAGAGACCTTAAAGGGATTCTTGAGACGGGCTCAAAATGAGTTCGGCTTGAGGATCAAGAAAATTAGAAGCGACAACGGGACGGAGTTCAAGAACTCTCAAATTGAAGGCTTTCTTGAGGAGGAGGGCATCAAGCATGAGTTCTCTTCTCCCTACACTCCACAACAAAATGGTGTAGTGGAGAGGAAGAATCGAACTCTATTGGACATGGCAAGAACCATGCTTGATGAGTACAAGACACCGGATCGGTTTTGGGCCGAGGCGGTCAACACCGCCTGCTACGCCATCAACCGGTTATATCTTCATCGAATCCTCAAGAAGACATCTTATGAACTCCTAACCGGTAAAAAGCCCAATATTTCATATTTTAGAGTTTTTGGTAGCAAATGTTTTATTCTTGTCAAAAGAGGTAGAAAATCTAAATTTGCTCCTAAAACTGTAGAAGGCTTTTTACTAGGATATGACTCAAACACAAGGGCATATAGAGTCTTTAACAAGTCCTCAGGACTTGTTGAAGTTTCTTGTGACGTTGTGTTTGATGAGACTAACGGCTCTCAAGTAGAGCAAGTTGATCTTGATGATATAGGTGAAGAACAGGCTCCATGCATAGCGCTAAGGAACATGTCCGTTGGGGATGTGTGTCCTAAGGAATCCGAAGAGCCTCCAATTGCACAAGATCAACCATCCTCCTCCACGCAAGCATCTCCACCAACTCAAGTTGAGGATGAGGCTCAAGATGTTGAACAAGAAGATCAAGAAGATGAGCCACCTCAAAATGACGGCAACGATCAAGGGGGAGATTCAAATGATGAAGACAAGGAGGATGAACAACCAAGACCGCCACACCCAAGAGTCCACCAAGCAATCCAACGAGATCACCCCGTCGACACCATCCTCGGCGATATTCATAAGGGGGTAACTACTCGATCTCGTGTTGCTCATTTTTGTGAACATTACTCCTTTGTTTCCTCTATTGAGCCACACAGGGTAGAGGAAGCTCTACAAGATTCAGATTGGGTGATGGCAATGCAAGAGGAGCTCAACAATTTCACAAGGAATGAGGTATGGCACTTAGTTCCACGTCCTAATCAAAATGTTGTAGGAACCAAGTGGGTCTTCCGCAACAAGCAAGACGAGCATGGTGTGGTGACTAGGAACAAAGCTCGACTCGTGGCCAAGGGGTATTCACAAGTCGAAGGTTTGGATTTTGGTGAAACCTATGCACCCGTAGCTAGGCTTGAGTCAATTCGCATATTACTAGCCTATGCTACTTACCATGGCTTCAAGCTTTATCAAATGGACGTGAAAAGTGCCTTCCTCAATGGACCTATCAAGGAGGAGGTCTATGTTGAGCAACCTCCCGGCTTTGAAGACAGTAAGTATCCTAACCATGTTTATAGGCTCTCTAAGGCGCTTTATGGGCTTAAGCAAGCCCCAAGAGCATGGTATGAATGCCTTAGAGATTTCCTTATTACAAATGGCTTCAAAGTCGGCAAAGCCGATCCTACTTTATTCACTAAGACTCTTGACAATGATTTGTTTGTATGCCAAATCTATGTTGATGATATCATATTTGGGTCTACTAACAAATCTACATGTGAAGAATTTAGTAGGATCATGACACAAAAATTCGAGATGTCAATGATGGGGGAGTTGAAGTATTTTCTAGGATTCCAAGTCAAGCAACTCCAAGAGGGCACCTTCATCAGCCAAACCAAGTATACTCAAGACATTCTAAGCAAGTTTGGAATGAAGGATGCCAAGCCCATCAAGACACCCATGGGAACTAATGGGCATCTCGACCTCGACACGGGAGGTAAGTCCGTGGATCAAAAGGTATACCGGTCGATGATTGGTTCATTGCTTTATTTATGTGCATCTCGACCGGACATTATGCTTTCCGTTTGCATGTGTGCAAGATTCCAAGCCGACCCTAAGGAATCACACCTTACGGCCGTGAAACGAATCTTGAGATATTTGGCTTTTACTCCTAAGATTGGGCTTTGGTACCCTCGGGGATCCACTTTTGATTTGATTGGATATTCGGATGCCGATTGGGCAGGGTGTAGGATTAATAGGAAGAGCACATCGGGGACTTGCCAGTTCTTGGGAAGATCCTTGGTGTCTTGGGCTTCAAAGAAGCAAAATTCGGTCGCTCTTTCTACCGCCGAAGCCGAGTATATTGCCGCAGGTCATTGTTGCGCGCAATTGCTTTGGATGAGGCAAACCCTGCGGGACTACGGTTACAAATTAACCAAAGTCCCCTTGCTATGTGATAATGAGAGTGCAATCAAAATGGCCGACAATCCCGTCGAGCACAGCCGCACTAAGCACATAGCCATTCGGTATCATTTTCTTCGGGATCACCAACAAAAGGGGGATATCGAGATTTCTTACATTAACACTAAAGATCAATTAGCCGATATCTTTACCAAGCCGCTTGATGAACAATCTTTTACCAGACTTAGGCATGAGCTTAATATTCTTGATTCCAGGAATTTCTTTTGCTAGTCTTGCACACATAGCTCATAAATATACCTTTGATCATGTCTCTTTTATATATGCTATGACTAATGTGTTTTCAAGTGTATTTCAACCAAGTCATAGGTATATTGAAAGGGAATTGGAGTCTTCGGCGAAGACAAGGCTTCCACTCCACTCCACTACTCATCCTTCGCCGTCGCTCCGCATCATCTCTCCAACTTTGGTATAATCTTCACTCATTCATTTCATGACCAAAGGGGGAGAAAGTACCTCATTGGGCTCTAATGATTCCGTTTTTGGCGATTCATGCCAAAGGGGGAGAAAATATAAGCCCAAAGCAAAAGGACCGCACCACCACCCTATTTTTTTAAATTTGATGATTTTATATTGGTAAATTTCAAAATAGGTATCTCTTTGTGTTCTAAAGGGGGAGCAACTAGTATTTTCAAAATTGATGTCTTAAAAACCCTCTTGAACACTAAGAGGAGACCTTATTTGAGGGGGAGTTTTGCTTGGTCAAAGGAAAAGCATTGGAAATAGGGGGAGAAAATTCCATATCTTGAAAATGCTTTGCAAAATCTTATTCATTTACCTTTGACTATCTTGCAAAAGAACTTTGAAAAGAATTTACAAAAGAATTTGCAAAAACAAAACTCTTGGTGCAAATATGGTCCAATATGTCAAAAACAAAGAAAACAATCCATGCGCATCATATAAGTTTATATTGGCTCAATTCCAAGCAACCTTTGCACTTACATTATGCAAACTAGTTCAATTATGCACTTCTAGATTTGCTTTGGTTTGTGTTGGCATCAATCACCAAAAAGGGGGAGATTGAAAGGGAATTAGGCTTACACCTAGTTCCTAAATAATTTTGGTGGTTGAATTGCCCAACACAAATAATGGACTAACTAGTTTGCTCTAGTGCATAAGTTATATAGGTGCAAAAGGTTCACATTCAGTCAATAAAATGACCAAGTGTTGGATTCAACAAAGGAGCAGCAAGGCAACCGAGGGCACCTCTGGCTGGAGGCACCGGACTGTCCGGTGTGCACCGGACTGTCCGGTGCGGCCAGAGGACTCCGACTTCAAACTCTTCGCTCTCGGGATTTCTCGGGAGACGGCGCGCTATAATTCACCGGATTGTCCGGTGTGCACCGGACATGTCCGGTGCTCCAAGGAATCGCCGTCTCCGGAACTCGCCAGCCTCGGGTTCGCGCGGCAGCCGCTCCGCTAAAATTCACCGGACTGTCCGGTGTGCACCGGACTGTCCGGTGTGCACCGGACTGTCCGGTGTGCCAGCGGAGCAACGGCTCTCTGCGGCGCCAACGGCTCTCTGCGGTGCATTAAATGCGCGCGCAGCGCGCGCAGACGTCAGGCACGCCCATGCCGGTGCACCGGACATCAAACAGTACCTGTCCGGTGTGCACCGGACACCCAGGAGGGCCCAGAAGACAGAAGCTCCAACGGTCAGAATCCAACGGCAATGGTGACGTGGCAGGGGCACCGGACTGTCCGGTGTGCACTGGACTGTCCGGTGCGCCATCGAACAGAGGAGTTCCAGCAACGGTCACTTTTGGTGGTTGGGGCTATAAATACCCCAACCACCCCACATTCATGGTCATCCAAGTTTTCCAACTCTCAACCACTTACAAGAGCTAGGCATTCAATTCTAGACACATACAAAGAGATCAAATCCTCTCCAATTCCACTCAAACCCTTAGTGACTAGCGAGAGAGATTTGCCGTGTTCTTTTGAGCTCTTGCGCTTGGATCGCTTTCTTTCTTTCTCACTTGTTCTTGAGATCATCACTCAATTGTAACCAAGGCAAGAGGCACCAATTGTGTGGTGGCCCTTGCGGGGAAGTTTTGTTCCCGGTTGATTGAGAAGAAGAGAAAGCTCACTCGATCCGTGGGATCGTTTGAGAGAGGGAAGGGTTGAAAGAGACCCGGCCTTTGTGGCCTCCTCAACGGGGAGTAGGTTTGCGAGAACCGAACCTCGGTAAAACAAATCCTCGTGTCACACTCTTATTTGCTTGCGATTTGTTTTGCGCCCTCTCTCGCGGACTCGCTTCCTTATTACTAACGCTAACCCGGCTTGTAGTTGTGTTTATATTTGTAAATTTCAGTTTCGCCCTATTCACCCCCCCCCTCTAGGCGACTATCACCTATCAAAAGCTAAGATGGAAATTCATGATTATAATGGAGACCATGTGGCGTAGAACAAAGGTGTGTCATTCCATGAACTATTGTATTACCTTTGTACATCTAGTCTCTTACATGCTAGTGTGTGAATGTATATGTAATATCTTAAGTCACACCATAAGGTTGCACTTGTGGTGACGATTAAAGAATCTTTAGATATTTGATTAATACCTCTTGTGGTGATGTCATAAGTTAGTCTTGAGTTATCTTAGTGTGGTATGAGTCAAACATGCTAACTTCTCTTGAATCTTGGCTTAAAATATTGCATATCATGTCTATTAGTATACCTTTTGATTATGAGTAATTCCTTAAATTGGTGCAATTTCGTATTTTCATACTTTATTTGTACCAAGGTTCAAATTGTAGAACTTAATCCCCTGGCCTCACAAGTCCAAGTGCATAAGCTAAATAAGTATTCATCACTTGTATGCACAAATTTTGGGGGAGAATGGTCTATAATTTGAATCTTTGAGACTAACTTCATTTTCAAGTCTATTATGTGTGTAGTCTCAAATTAGAAAGGAATCTTCAAGCAAAGACAATCGCTTCCACTGCAAAATTTGATGGGTATCAAAGATTCTTTGCTCCAATAAATGTATCTTCTATACATTTTATAAGAGAATGAGTTTCTCTTGTATATGCTACTCCAACGTCATCTAAAATTGGTAAATATGTATCACATCTTTTTGGATTACAAATATCTGAAGTAGCATAGCTTATAGATTCTCCTGTCTAGAACTTAATTGATTAAATAGTGCACATGTTTCTTATGTTGCATGATTATGTTCAATTGATACTCCTTTTATGCCAATGGTACTTTAAGTTGCAAATAAGTACTCTCAACAGGTACCAATTGAATTCATATATATGTGTGCACTAAAACTTGAGGAGAACTTAGTGTAATATGCAATTAGTGATCTGATTATCTATCAAATTGTATCAATTGGTGGTTTTCAATTGATATTTTTCGAACATGATCACTAGTTGTATAATCCATACTTGTGCAATTTTCATGCTACCTCTTGTTATGATAAGAAAATGCTAGGTGACATCTAGACTCCAGGTATCAAGATTTATCTTTCAATTAGTATGGCAATATTCAGTTGAAATCTTGGACCTATGTTACAACTATACCAACAAGAGCTTGCAAATGAATTGTAAATCCAACACAAGTTTGGAACTCCCCTTGAAAAGGTAAAATGCAAAGGTACATCACTTTATGTCACTTCTCCATTACCTTTGTGCCATCTAAGGACCCTTTTCACAATAGTGTGTTCCCATCTTGCTTAATCATAATTCTTTGTATCCTTTTTGGAGATTTATGACAAAGGGGGAGAAATTTTGCATTAAAGCTTACCTTTAGTCTTATGTAACTAAGTGTTAGAAGACTTTAAAAAGGGGAGAAATAATTAAAAAAGGGGGAAGTCATAAGAAAAACATAAGATGTAGAAAGTTGATGAGTGCATACTATGTCATGAGCATCACGTTTATTTTATGACGCACTGCACCCTATGAATAGTATGGTATAAGTTGTCTTCACTCTTTGACCCAAATATGTGCTTTTGGTATTTGAGTACAAAACTGGTATTTTCTGAAATGCGCATATTTAGGGGGAGGAAACTATATCATAGGATTCAAAATCTTATTTATCAAATCTTATGTAAGCTTTAAATGTGTTGTCATCAATCACCAAAAAGGGGGAGATTGAAAGTGCATTCATCCCTTTTGTGAGTTTTGGTGATTTGGATAACAACACATTTAAAGGTCTAACAAGTTTGCTAAGTGTTGAACAGGGAATTCAGTGTGATGAACATACTTGAATAGTGTATAATGATCAGTGAACAAGGTTCAACACAAGGTCAAATAACCAGTGAGACAATGCAAATGGATATAATATGGTCTCTATATTGGTTTGAATATATGGACAAGTCCTGAGAAATCACTATGCATAAATATGATCATAATAGAGGTTGAAGTGATTAAGAGGATTGGTCAAGCCAAAGTGAATAAGATATGAGGAATCGTGAATTGGCTTGACCATATTACTATTAGTCCATATATGAATATATGAGAATCAAACTAGAGCTTGATTGATCTTAGCAGTTATATCTAGATGACATTCAAGCAAGGTTTACAATATTGAAGAAATGATTCTCTCAATGGATGCTCAATAGGATGTGACTCAAGAATGGCTTGATAGGGTGAAGATAGCAAGGAAAGGGCTTCGAGGAACTAAGCGAAGGTGAAGGCCAAGCGACGGCTTGTAGACCGAGGTACCATGGCTAAGGTGAAGAAGAGAGTACTTGCACTAAGTCGATGAACTAATCAGCTATGAAGAGTTACAACATGTTGATGCATCAGTAAGGTGACTTGAAGCCATGATTTGAACTCATATATGGTGAAATGGCACAAGTCACAGGCTCGATTTGTGTTTGCTTCAAAAGGTGAGACAAAGATATTTGTGATCCTTATGAAGCAACACCATGGAGAAATCACACTTGAGACACCAATGACTCAAGGAGTTTACTTAATTATATTTTATTTAACTTGAGTATAGGAATCGTCGTACTATCAAGGGGGATCCAAAAAGAAGGTTGGTGTTGGTACTAAAGCTCAAAAATCCTTGATCCAAAACTTCCATTTTACCCTTGTTAATCCTTAGTGAAAGTATGTAGTACAACCTTTTAAAGTCTATCTTGGCCAAAATTGTTTTTTGGAAAAACAGGTTCAACCGGTTTTAAAACAGGTTCAACCGGTTTTTGCACTGTTCACCTTTTTTCAAAATACTGGTTCAGCCGGACACTCAACCGGACACTCAACCGGTTTTTGTCTGGTGGAAACCGGTTCAACCGGTTCTAAAACCGGTTCAACCGGTTTTTGCACTGTTCACTTTTTTCTGCCAGTCTGCTGTGTCAGCCAAAAAGCTGTGCGCAGCTTTTTGAAAAACCGGTTCAACCGGTTTTGGGACCGGTTCAACCGGTTTTTGGGCAGAAAAGTCAAAAACGGCTAGTTTTGGAGCCCCACCTATATATACTCACTCCTACCTCTCTCCCCACAGCAGAGCACGCACAAAACTTCATTCCCAACCTGAGAAACACCTCCCACTCTCTCTCACACACCTCTTTCCTCTCCCATTTCAAATCTTTGGAGAGAAATCTTTGAGTGAGTTTGAGAGCTGTGGTTTTTGTGCTTCATCTCCAAATCTCTCTTGCTCTTCTTGATTCGAGCTTTGGTACTACATCGAGTTCTTTGTGGATTCATTACTCTTGGAGCTTCTAGCTCCTAGACGACTAGGTGTCTCTTGTGAGTCTCCAAATCTTGTGGAAGACCACAAGAAAGTTTGTATTACCCGCTCGTTTGAGCAAAGATTATTGTGTGGGCTTGACCTTTGTGGTCGGCAAAGGGAGTATTAGGGTTGAAAGAGACCCGGCTCTTTGTGGGCGCCTCAACGAGGAAGTAGGGCACCTTGGTGGTGTGACCGAACCTCGGGATAAATCTTTTGTCTCTTGTGATCTTGCTCATTGTGTTTGTTTGTGTTCTTCGTTCTCTCACCCTTCCGTGGAAGATTTGTTCACATCTTTTTGGTGTGTGAATTTTGAGAAGTGCCCTTCTCAGATCTACTACTTTGAACCCTGTGGATCATTTAGAACATCTCATTTACAAAGTTAACTGGGTTAATTTCAAGATCAATTCAGTTTTACCCAGTTTGCTTCTAGTTTTTGTTGAAAAAGTTTTAACTTGCCTATTCACCCCCCCCCTCTAGGCAACTTTCACCTGTTGGGCCACAATATAGACATCGTCTCCTGTTAAGGTGGAATCCTGTCGAATTTCGACTATCCCAAGATTAGAATGTGTCCGTCTCGTAACTTCAGGGTCAAACCAATGACATTTGAATATCACTGGAGTAAGAGGTTTGGAACCATAAAAATTGAGTTCATATATTTCTTCAATTCTTCCATAATACTCGACCTCGTCAAGCCCGAGCGTAAAGACTCCAGAACACGTGGTTTTTCGATTGGGCCGACTTTGGTCGTAGCTTGTTGTGCAAAAACGGTATCCATTGACGTCATACCCAGAAAATTTCCTGACCCTATAGGCAAAGCCATTGGCTACTTGTCTCAACTCGGCACTCATAGACGGCTCTCTTTGGCCCTGCAAGTTCAAACACGCTAGATTGTTATATTATTCGCACGTAAGAGCAACTTGGAATAACAAACTAAGCACGTACCTTATGTTTAAACCAGGAAATGAAATCGGGCAATCCATTTCCCGCACCCTTTCTAAGAAGGGTATCATATTCCTGTGGAGTTGGGTCCCTTGATCGACGCCAGAATTCATGAAGAAATTGCTCCATGTATGGCGTCACCTCTTCAAGGTTGGTCAATACATATAGCATGATATGGCGCCACTCTTCATGTCTCAGGGTCTTGGTGGTCGAACCACTCGCGCTTCCGAGTTGCCCTCGAAAAATGCTGAGGTTCGATTCATTGCCGCCATGATTGTAACGAGGGGGTGGATTATGCACGCTCGGCAGTTTGTCACCATAGTAAGTTGTTGTGAAGTTTGACACCTCCTCCAGTATGTATGCCTCTGCAATGGAAGCCTCGATTTTGCATTTATTTCTACATTTCTTTCGGATACTCTTTAGACATCTCTCGATTGGATAGCACCAACGTCCCTGCACGGGCCCCCCATTCGTGCCTCATACGGGAGATGAATAATCAAATGCTGCATCGGATTGAAGAAGCCGGGTGGAAAGATCTTCTCCAGCTTACACAGTAACACGGGTGCCATCCTTTCCAAGTCTGCAATCATGGTCCGAGCTAACTCTTTTGCACAAAGCTGGCGGAAGAAATAGCTCAACTCTGCAAGCGCTAGCCAGACATGCTCAGGGACATAGCCTCGAACCATCGCCGGAAGAATTCGTTCAATCCATATGTGGAAGTCATGACTCTTCATCCCTAAGACTCGCAGAGTAGATAAGTTCACCCCCCTACTAAGGTTAGCTGCATACCCATCAGGGAACATTAACATCTTGATCCATTGTAGTACTTCCTTCCTCTGGGCCCTGCTCAGGACGAAATCGGCCTTAGGCCTTCTCCATGTCTTACCACCACTAGGCGGCTTCATCTCTTGGTTTGGTCTATCACATAACTCTGCCAGATCCACTCTTGCCTTTATGTTATCCTTTGACTTATCAGGAATCTCCATAATTGTCGCCCAAAGTGCCTCGGCGACATTCTTTTCAGTGTGCATCACGTCAATGTTGTGTGGAAGGAGCAGGTCATCATAATAGGGGAGCCGAGTCAAGCCCGACTTATGTGTCCACATATGTTGCTCACCATATCCCACAAAACCACCTTCTGGGTTGGCCACGAGACCATCTATTTGTTCGCGAACTTCGGCACCAGTCATCATTGCAGGTGGGCGGTCTGTCACCACGACACCTTTCGTAAAGTTCTTGATGTCTAGTCGGAATGCATGGTCAGGAGGGAGAAATTGTCGATGTTTATCGAATGACGAATATTTGCCACCCTTCTTCAACCAAATGAACCTAAGAGCTTCCTTGCAAACTGGGCATGGGAACTTACCGTGAACACACCAGGCGCAAAATAGCCCATACGCCGGAAAGTCATGCATGGAGTACTGGTACCAAACATGCATTTTGAAGTTTGTCTTCGTAGCTCGGTCGTACGTCCATACCCCTTCCTCCCAAGCACGGACCAATTCATCAATCAAAGGCTCCATGTACACGCCCATTTTATTCCCCGGGTGTCCAGGAATTATCAACGACACGAATATGTTCTGTCTTTGAAAGCATACGCCGGGGGGGAGATTGATGGGGATAACGAACATGGGCCAACATGTGTATGGGGCAGCGGTCATTCCATAGGGATTGAACCCATCTGTGGCCAGCGCAACACGAACATTACGAGCCTCTTTGGCTTTCTCATGGTGAATGGCATCAAAGTGGGTCCATGCTTCACCATCGGATGCGTGAACCATCTTGTCAGGATTGTATCGTTTGCCTTTTTTGTGCCATGTCATCTGTTTCGCGGATTCCTCTGTCATGTATAGACGCTGGATCCTCGGTATGAACGGAAGGTGGCGTAGGATTGTCACGGGGATGTCGAGCTGCCTCTTCTGTCCATCACCAGAGTCTACCTCCATGAACCTAGATGATTTACACTTCGGACAGTACTTTGCCTCAGTGTGTTCTTTCCTAAATAGGACGCAGCCCTTCGGACAAGCATGTATCTGCTCATACGTCATCTTGAGTGCACGAAGGAGTTTCTGTGCCTCGTACATGCTCTTTGGCAGAACGTGATCCTCCGGAAGCAAGCTGCCAATAACTGTCAACAAACCATCGAATGTGTCTCGACTCATGCTATACTGCGACTTGAACGCCATTATACGCCCAATGGCATCCAGTTGAGTAACCTTTGTCTTGCCGTGAAGGGGTTTCTATGCCGCGTCAAACATGTCGTAGGATGCCTTTGCGGTCGCCTCTGGCTCGTCCTCCGTACGTCCTTCGGCGAACTGTGCCTCGTGATAGTCGTTCAACATGTCTCCTACCCCGGCATCAGTATCGTAATCCTCGACGCGTTGTCTCACCACCTCCTCTCTCGTGCGATGTGCTTCACCATGGAAGATCCACCGAGTATAGTCCGGCGTAAATCCATTCTTCCAAATATGTTCTACCATGGCCTTCTTTGGTTTTCTTTTCCGGTTGTCACATTTGCTGCACGAACAAGGGACTAGGCTAGCTCCTTTAGCAGCTTCGCCATATGCCCGTTCCACGAAAGCATCGGTCTTCCTAATCCATTCTGGGGTGACATCATTACGTCGAACGCGGCCCGTGTACATCCACTCACGGTCCTCCATCCTCTAACATATATAACCGAGTATAGTTTAATATAGACATGTAATGCATGTACACTACGTTCCTACCTTCTAATAGGTGATGATAGGTCCTAATCCCACCCGCGGTTGCGTAGATGGAGTTAGTTTCCATGCTCTACTCCGATCCGAGATAGAATTTCGGCAGCACCTCCCCGCTGTTCTCCGGATACACGTCCTGGCAGGGAGAGTGTACTGTCCGGAGAACAACAGGGAGGTGACGCCGAAACTCTATCTCGGACCGGAGTAGAGCATGAAACTAACACCATCTACGCAACCGCGGGCTATCCAAAAAACGTGGACAATCCGAAACTGATACATTTGTAGATATGCAAAGATCTGCATATCTACAACGTATCACTTTCGAACGGGAGACGCCTAACTGGGTTACGTGATCTACGACCATGATGCGGAAATAGAGGTTATACCTAAGGTGGCGGTGAAGTAAGGCTAGCGGGGCTGTGGCGGGTCGGTGCAGTGGCGACGCGACGCGGTGCAGGCAGACCCGGCTAGGAAGACAAGTATCTTCTCTATAAAAAAGAAACACAAGTCTGTTAATACAAAAAATTAGAAGCATTTCTTTTCCCTCCACGATTTATAGCAATGACAAGCAATTATACTTTCTCTTTGTTTATCTCTTTGTGTGTATATATACGGATTCCGGTAAAGGCCCGGATTCCGGTAGTGAGGTAGTGACGCATTACCGACTACATGCGATCAAACAGAGGTAATGATATCACTTTAGCTTGGTGATCTTATCGCGTTACGAAATGGTGAACCAATCATGGCGAGCGGACCTGTGTGGCGAGCGGCGACGTCTGGGGAGGCCTTGGCAGTCGCGTCGTTGGAGCCCAAGTGGGGGCTATGCGCCTCGACACGCGCATGTAAATTGTAATGTTGGCACTCGGGCTTCTTCGACCGCGAGGTGACGACATACTCGAGGGTCAGGGTCGCCCGAGTACGGTGGAACAGTCCAAATAATCGACTAGGTGGTACCATATTATCGACTGCAAGGGACCAAATAGAAGTAACGTTATCGATCACTTCCGCTCTGTGATTTGATCATGTTACGAAATGGTGAACCAAGCAAGGCGGGTGGGGCCGTGTGGCGAGCGGCGGCGTCTGTGGGGAGGCCTTGACAGTCGCTTCGCTGGAGCCCAAGTGGGGGCCATGCACAACGACGCGCGTAGGGAACGTCGGCTCTCGGGCTTCTTGGGCCGTGAGGTCTCGTCATGCTCAAGGGCCAAGGCCGTCTGGCTATGGAGGAACAGTCCGGTAATGGACTAGGTGGTAACACATTACCGACTACATGCGACCAAATAGAGGTAACGGTATCACTTCCACTCTATGATCTAACCGCGTTACGTAAAGGTGAATCAAGCATGGCGAGCGAGGCCATGTGGTGAGCAGCGGCGGCAGTTAGGAGGCCTCGGTGGTGGCGTCGTTTGAGACCAAGTGGGGGCTATACGCAACGACGCGCGAAGGTAACATTAGCTCTCGAGCTTCTTCGATCGCGAGGTGTCGACATACTCGAGAGCCGGGGTCGCCTTGGTATGGTGGAACAATTTGATAATCGACTAGGTGGTAACGATTACCGACTACATGTAACCAAACAGAGGTAACGGTATCACTCTCGCTCTGTGATCCGATCGTGTTACAAAATGGTGAACCAAACATAGCGGGGCAGGGTCGTGTGGCGAGCAGCGACATCTCTAGAGGCCTCGGCGACGGCGCTGGAGCCCAAGTGGGGGGTATGTGAAACGACACACGCAGGTAACACTGGCTCTCTCGGGCTTCTTCGACCATAAGGTGTCGAATACTCAAGGACTAGGGTCGCCCAAGTACGGTGGAATAGTTTGGCTCAATGAAAACAATAATAATTCATTAGGCAAAACTCACGGCGATGGCGGGCCGAGCAGGGGCTGTGGGGCGAGCAGGGGCCGGCGCGGTGGACGGCGAGCAGGGGCCGGCGCGGTGGACGGCGAGCAGGTGGCCGGCGCGCTGGGCGGCGCGTGGTGGCCGGCGCGGTGGACGGCGAGCAGGGGCCGCGGGGCACGCGGTGGCCGGCGTGGTCCGGGCGAGCGGGCGGATGGTCGGGGCGGCGGCGCCTGCTATCACGGCGTGGGGGCGGGCCGCGGCGCCCGGCGGCGTGGTGGCGGCGTGGGGGCGGGGCGCGGCGCCCGGCGGCGTGGTGGCGGCGTGGGGGCGGCGGGAAGCGGCCCGGCGGCGTGGTGGCGGCGGGAAGCGGCCCGGCGGCGTCGTGGCGGCGTGGGCGCAGCGTGGGAAGAGAGAAAGGAAGTGAGCGAAGAGAAGAAGAGAGGAAGACGACCGGAGTATTATTCAACGGCTTTGCCGAGTGCCAGATCGCGGGCACTCGGCAAAGAATTTTTTAAAAATTTTAAAATACATTTTGCCGAGTGCCTCAACCCTGGCACTCGGCAAAGCCGTCTTTGCCGAGTGCCAGATCGCGGGCACTCGGCAAAGCATTTTTTAAAAATTTTAAAATACATTTTGCCGAGTGCCTCGGACCTGGCACTCGGCAAAGCCGTCTTTGCCGAGTGCCAGATCGCCGGCACTCGGCAAAGCATTTTTTAAAAATTTTAAAATACATTTTACCGAGTGCCGACTGACAGGCACTCGGCAAAACCTTAACTTATTGTTTTTGCCGAATGCTGCCGGGATGGCACTCGGCAAAGAGAGTCTTTGCCGAGTGTCTTCTTTGGACACTCGGCAAAGTACATTTTTATTTTTTTATTTTGCCAACCAAAATTTTTGTGGTATGTTCCTACACTATATAGACCTACATGTACTATTTTGGGACAATTATAACAGTGTTTTCTATAGCTAGTACATTTAGTTTGTTTATTTGAATTTCTTCGGAAAATTCAGATTTGAACTGCAGGTCACTTGAAACTTGGAAAACCGTGCATGCAAAAATGATATCCATGCTACATAGCACAAGTTACGACCGATTTCAGGAGCGGACCGGAAACTTCGAGCACCATGCTCACTCAACATGGCCGTGAACTTGCCATACAGCTGTTTAAAAAATTTATAAAGTACAAACAAACTTAGAAAATCATGAAACTTGTCCACATGTCATGATATCATATGTAGAGTCTGTGATAAAAAATTTAGAATGTTTGGAGAAAGTTGTGAGATACTATGTGTAGAAACCTAAGAGAACCACACATGAAATCATAGAGTTTCAATGTGGATCTCTTAGGTTTGTACACATAGTGCGTTACAGCTTTCTCGAAACTTTTTCAAATTTTTATCACAGCCTCTACATATGATATCATGACACGTGGACAGGTTTCATGATTTTCTGACTTTGTTTGTGTTTTATACAATTTTTAAACACCTGGATGGCAAGTTCACGGTCATGTTGAGTGAGCATGGTCCTCGAAGTTTCTGGTCCTCTCTTGAAATCGGTCGTAACATGTGCTAAGTAGCATGTATATAATTTTTGCATGCACGGTTTTCCACGTTTCGAGTGACCTACAGTTCAAATCTGAATTTTCCGAAGAAATTCAAATAAACAAACTAAATGTACTAGCTATAGAAAACACTGTCATAATTGTCCCAAAATGGTACATATAGGTCTACATAGTGTAGGAACATACCACAAAAAGTTTGGTGACCAAAATAAAAAAAATAAAAATATGCTTTGCCGAGTGTCTACATAGGACACTCGACAAAGACTCTCTTTGCCGAGTGCCAGATATTTGACACTCGGCAAAGACTGACGGCCGTCAGCTGTAGACGGCCGCTAACGGCCCTTTGCCGAGAGCCATCTTTGCCGAGTGCTTGACTCTCGGCAAAGCAATCTTTGCCGAGTGCCTGGTTGTGCCGAGTGTCCCGCACTCGGTAAATAAGACCTTTGCCGAGTGCAGGTCTTTGCCGAGTGCGGCGCTCGGCAAAGTCTTCTTTGCCGAGCGCCCGATAAAAAGCACTCGGCAAAGCCGCCGGCACTCGGCAAAGGCCCGGATTCCGGTAGTGAAAAGTATTAGTTTACATTATGATTTTGAACACATAATATGAACAAGAATGAAGAACATAAAGTTACATACCTCTTCCCTTCCGGCCGAATCAGCGGCCGTCTGTCCCGAAGTATGGGACGCTGAGGGATACTCGCGGGGCCTCGCAGGTAGATGCTCCTCGAACTAGAGCCGCCTGAACCTGAGGCGTCCTGCTGCTGGTCATCGTTGTCCTGCTGCTGGTCATCGTCGTCCTGAGGCGCCGCCTGCTGCTGCGCTGCCTGCTCTGCCTCGTCCTGCTACGCTGCCTGTCTGCATCGTCCGCCGTCCTACTCCTCCTCCCCCTCCTCCTCCTCAGGAAACCGCCCACCATATTTGTCCAACAACATGCAATTAAGAGTAAACAAATAAGCACATATAAAAAGATGTATTTAAAAACAGGTGCGAAATAAAAAGTCATATAGCATTACATCGATTAAAAATAATCTTCATATGTGTCGGGGTTAGCCGGATCATAACTCTCATCATCACTATCAAGCATTTCAATCTCCACACCATCGGAAGACGCAAGTTCGTCATTAATGTCATTGCCTTTAAGGATTACTAAGTCATTATCATTTTGCACCTCATCATCCTCCTCCTCAACAACCATTTCAATATCTACGTCCATTCCGATAGCTTCGGTTAAGTCTATCTCAAATCGCCCTTCTAGCCCATCTTCTTGGAAGAACTCTCCATCATATGTGTCCGGGTCTAAGTTGTAATCTTCATCGTTAGGAACAGGTAACCTCCCGTGCGGCGATACCTTATACACAACATCCCAACCCTTAAGATGTTCTTTCGTTTGACACGCATATGGGAGATAATACACTTGTGTGGCCTGTTGGGCCACGATATAGACATCGTCTCCTGCTAAGGTGGAATCTTGTCGAATTTCGACTATCCCAAGATTAGAATGTGTCCGTCTCGTCACTTGAGGGTCAAACCAATGACATTTGAATATCACTGGAGTAAGAGGTTTGGAACCATAAAAATTGAGCTCATATATTTCTTCGATTCGTCCAAAATAATCGACATTGTCAAGGCCCGGCGTAAAGACTCCAGAACACGTTGTTTTTCGATTGGGCCGACTTTTGTCGTAGTGTGTTGTGCGAAAACGGTATCCATTGACGTCATACCCAGAATATTTCTTGACCCTATAAGCAAAGTCGTTGGCTACTTGTCTCAACTCGGCACTCATAGATGGATCTCTTTGGCCCTGCAAGTATTCGCAAGTTAAAAGACGCTAAATTGAGTTTAAAGACGTATCTCTTTTACAAACTAAGCACGTATCTTATGTTTGAACCAGGAAATGAAATCGGGCAACCCATTTCTCGCACCCTTTCTAAGAAGAGCGTCATATTCCTGTGGAGTGGGGTCCCTTGATCGACGCCAGAATTCATGAAGAAATTGTTCCATGTATGGCGTCACCTCTTCAAGGTTGGTCAATACGTATAGCATGATATGCCGTCACTCTTCATGTGTCAGGGTCTTGGTGGTCGAGCCACTTGCGCTTCCGAGTTGGCCTCGAAATATGCTAAGGTTCGATTCATTGTCGCCATCATTGTAACGAGGGGGTGGATTATGCACGCTCGGCAGTTTGTCACCATAATAAGTTGTTGTGAAGTTTGAGACCTCCTCTAGAATGTATGCCTCTGCAATGGAAGCCTCGATTTTGCATTTATTTCTACATTTCTTTCGAATAGTCTTTAGACATCTCTCGATTGGATAGCACCAACGTCCCTGCACGGGGCCCCCCATTCGTGCCTCATAGGGGAGATGAAGAATCAAATGCTGCATTGGATTGAAGAAGCCAGGTGGAAATATCTTCTCAAGCTTACACAGTAACATGGGGGCCAATCTTTCCAAGTCTACAACCACGGTCTGAGATAACTCTTTTGCACAAAGCTGACAAAAGAAATAGCTCAACTCTGAAAGCGCTAGCCAGACATGCTCAGGGACATAGCCTCGAACCATCGCAGGAAGAATCCGTTCAATCCATATGTGGAAGTCATGACTCTTCATCCCTAAGATTCGCATAGTAGATAAGTTCACCCCCCTACTCAGGTTAGCTGCATATCCATCAGGGAACATCAACATCTTGATCCACTGAAGTACTTCCTTCCTCTGGGCCCTGCTTAGGACGAAATCGGCCTTAGGCCTTCTCCACGTCTTTCCGCCACTTGGCGGCTTCATCTCTAGTTTTGGTCTATCACATAACGCTGCCAGATCCACTCTTGCCTTCACATTATCCTTTGACTTATCAGGAATGTCCATAATTGTTGCCCACAGTGCCTCGGCAACATTCTTTTCAGTGTGCATCACGTCAATGTTGTGTGGAAGGAGCAGGTCGTCATAATAGGGGAGCCGAGTCAAGCCAGACTTACGTGTCCACATATGCTGCTCACCATATCCCACAAAACCACCTTCTGTATTGGCCACGAGCCCATCTATCTGTTGATGAATTTCGGCACCAGTCATCATTGCAGGTGGGCGGTCTATCACTACGACACCTTTCGTAAAGTTCTTGATGTCTAGGCGGAATGGATGGTCAGCAGGAAGAAATTGTCGATGTTTATCGAAGGACGAATATTTGCCACCCTTTTTCAACCAAATGAACCTGAGAGCTTCCTTGCAAACTGGGCATGGGAACTTACCATGAACACACCAGGCACAGAATAGCCCATACGCCGGTAAGTCATGCATGGAGTACTGGTACCAAACATGCATTCTGAAGTTTGTCTTTGTAGCTCGGTCATATGTCCATACCCCTTCCTCCCAGGCACGTACCAGTTCATCGATCAAAGGCTCCATGTACACGCCCATTTTGTTCCCCGGGTGTCCGAGAATTATCAACGACACGAATATATTCTGCCTTTGAAAGCACACACCGGGGGGAGATTGATTGGGATAACAAACACGGGCCAACATGTGTACGGGGCAGCGCTCATTCCATAGGGATTGAACCCATCTGTGGCCAACGCAACACGTACATTACGAGCCTCTTCGGCTTTCTCACGGTGAATGTCATCAAAGTGTTTCCATGCTTCACCATCTAATGCGTGCACCATCTTGTCAGGATTGTATCGTTTTCCATTTTTGTGCCATGTCATCTGTTTCGCGGATTCCTCTGTCATGTAAAGACGCTGGATCCTCGGTATGAACGGAAGGTGTCGTAGGATTGTTAAGGGGATGTCGAGCTGCCTCTTCTGTCCATCACCAGAGTCTACCTCCATAAACCTAGACGAATTACACTTGGGACAGTACTTTGCCTCCGCGTATTCTTTCCTAAATAGCACGCAGCTCTTCGGACAAGCATGAATCTGCTCATACGTCATCTTGAGTGCACGAAGTAGTTTCTGTGCCTCGTACATGCTCTTTGGCAGAACGTGATCATCCGGAAGCAGACTCCCAATAACCGTCAACAAGCCATCGAATGCATCTCTACTCATGCTGTACTGCGACTTGAACGCCATTACACGCCCAATGGCATCTAGTTGAGAAACCTTTGTCTGGCCGTGAAGGGGCTTCTGTGTCGCGTCGAACATGTCGTAGAACGCCTTTGCAGTCGGCTCTGGCTCGTCATCCATACATCCTCCCGTGTACTGTGCCTCCTGATAGTCGTTCAACATATCCGCTACCCCCGCATCCGCGTCATAATCCTCGACACGTTGTCTCAGCACCTCCTCTCTCGTACGATGCGCTTCACCATGAAATATCCACCGAGTATAGCCCGGCGTAAATCCATTCTTCCAAATATGTTCTACCATGGTCTTCTTTGGTTTTCTTTTCCGGTTGTCACATTTGCTGCACGGGCATGGGACTAGACTCGCTCCTTTAGCAGCTTCGCCATATGCCCGTTCCACGAAATCATCGGTCTTTCTAATCCATTCAGTGGTGACATCGTTCCTTCCTCTACGGCCCGTGTACATCCACTCACGGTCCTCCATCCTCTAACATATATAACCGAGTATAGTTTAATATAGACATGTAATGCATGTACACTACGTTCCTACCTTCTAATAGGTGATGATAGGTCCTAATCCCACCCGCGGTTGCGTAGATGGAGTTAGTTTCCATGCTCTACTCTGATCCGAGATAAAATTTTGGCAGCACCTCCCCGTTGTTCTCCGGATACACGTCCTGGCAGGGAGAGTGTACTGTCCGGAGAACAACAGGGAGGTGACGCTGAAACTCTATCTTGGACCGGAGTAGAGCATGAAACTAACACCATCTACGCAACCGCGGGCTGTCCAAAAAACGTGGACAATTCGAAACTGATACATTTGTAGATATGCAAAGATCTGCATATGTACACCGTATCACTTTCGAACGGGAGACGCCTAACTAGGTTACGTGATCTACGACCATGATGCGAAAATAGAGGTTATACCTAGGGTGGTGGTGGAGTCAGGCTAGTGGGGCTGTGGCAGGTCGGTGCAGTGGCGACGCGACGCGGTGCAGGCAGACCCGCAGCGGCTAGAAAGACAAGTATCTTCTCTGTAAAAAAGAAACACAAGTTTGTTAATACAAAAAAAATTGACGGGGAGGTTTTCAAAGCTTATCAACAAAAAAATCCGGCAGCACCTCCCCTGCACGGGGAGATTTTCAAAGCCTGTAAATATAAGTAGCAGCACGATGGCTGACATCCACACATATACATATCCACACATATACATTAATGCCTAAATAACCACATAAACATCTTTTGTGTAATTAAAAGACTTACCTAATGCATGCAAAGTGACCACTAAAAACCTAACTCTATTTCACAATACACAATCACACACAAAAAACCTAACTCTATTTCACAACAATCAAACATTTATTTGACAATATTTAGCAACTAAAATCTCAAAATGAGTTTATACCTAGTTGCTCGGCGTGGACGGTGCACGACGGCGAATGGGCGTGACGGCATGGAGGTCGCGACGGCGTGGAGGGCGCGACGGCGGGCTTGCGAGGGCGTGGAGGGCGTGACGGCGGCGAACCGGACGGCGAGGGGCGCGGCGAGGGGCGTGACGGCGGCGAACCGGGCGGGCGCGGCGAGGGGCATGGGCGCGGCGGGCGGCCCCGGCGCGGCGAGGGCGAGGGCAAGGGGCGCGGCCCCGGAGCAGCGCGCGCGCGGCGGCGCAGCGAGCAGCGCGCGCGGCGGCACGGCGAGCAGCGAGCGCGCGGCGGCGCGGCGCGGCCGGGCGGGGCACGTCGAGGGCGAGGGGCGCGGCTGCGGCGAACCGGACGGCGAGGGCGTGGCGGCGGCGACGGTGTGAAAGAGAGTGAGAGAGTGAGGAAGAAAGGGTTAACTGGCGGTAAGTAAACGGTCTTTGCCGAGTGCCCGCGATCTGGCACTCGGCAAATATTTTTTTTTTAATTTTAAAATACACTTTGCCGAGTGTCATCTGGGGGACACTCGGCAAAGATTATGTCATTACACTTTGCCGAGTGTCACCCAGTTGACACTCGGCAAAGAACTCTTTGCCGAGTGTCATATCTAGACACTCGGCAAAGTATATTTTTATTTCTTTTATTTTGTCTTCCAAACTTTTTGTGGTATGTTCCTACACTATGTAGACCTACATGTATCATTTGTGGACAATTATAACAGAGTTTCAATCGTTAGTAGATTTAGTTCGTTTATTTGAATTTCTTCGGAAAATTCAAATTTGAACTGCAGGTCACTCGAAACTTGGAAAACCGTGCGTGAAAAAATGATATTCATGTTACTTAGCATAAGTTACGACCGATTGCAGAAGCGTACAGGAAACTTCGAGCAACATGCTCACTAAACATGGCCGTGAACTTGGCATCCACATGTTTAAAAATTGTATGAAACACAAACAAAGTCAGAAAATCATGAAATTTGTCCACGTGTCATGATATCATATGTACAGGCTGTGATAAAAATTTTAGAATGTTTGGAGAAAGTTATGAGACACTATGTGTAGAAACCTAAGAGATCCACATTGAAACTCTTTGATTTCATGTGTAGTCCTCTAGGTTTCTACACATAGTGTCTCACAACTTTCTCCAAACATTCTAAAATTTTTATCATAGCCTGTACATATGATATCATGACACGTGGACAAGTTCTATGATTTTCTGACTTTGTTTGTGTTTTATACAATTTTTAAACATGTGGATGCCAAGTTCACGGCCATGTTTAGTGAGCATGTTGCTCGAAGTTTCCGGTACGCTTCTGCAATCGGTCGTAACTTATGCTAAGTAACATGAATATCATTTTTTCACGCACGGTTTTCCAAGTTTCGAGTGACCTGCAGTTCAAATTTGAATTTTCCGAAGAAATTCAAATAAACGAACTAAATCTACTAACGATTGAAACTCTGTTATAATTGTCCACAAATGATACATGTAGGTCTACATAGTGTAGGAACATACCACAAAAAGTTTGGGAGACAAAATAAAAGAAATAAAAATATAATTTGCCGAGTGTCTAGAGATGACACTCGGCAAAGAGTTCTTTGCCGAGTGTCAACTGGGTGACACTCGGCAAAGAAGACTCTTTGCCGAGTGCCAACCGTTGGCTCTCGGCAAAGACTGACGGCCGTCAGCTTTGGGACGGCCGCTGACGGCCCTTTGCTGAGAGCCCCTTTGCCGAGTGTTTGACACTCGGCAGACATGTCTTTGCCGAGTGGGGTCCTGTGCCGAGTGTCCAACACTCGGTAAAGAGTCTCTTTGCCGAGAGCCTAACTTTACCGAGTGCGGCTCTCGGCAAACCCTTCTTTGCCGAGTGCCCGAAAAAAAGGCACTCGGCAAAGAATCCAACACTCTGCAAAGCCTCGGATTCCGGTAGTGGTACCAGATATATACTCAATCTAGAAATAATAAGCCAGTGTAACCCTTAACATGTCTGCCTCCTCTCCTCTCCTCTCCTATGTAACGTTATGAACATGTGGTGTCAGGTTTTTAGCAAAATTGACTGGCCATCTACTCGCTTCGTATTAAAATAGTATTCATTTTAGTATTTGATTTTTTTATTTCTGTATTCAAATAGAACCTGGATTCGGTTTGATACTGTCATGAATGTGCCACACGTGCAGTGTCTAGCTATGTAAACCAAGATGCTCACAGGATCCCAGGAGGCAGGAGCTGAGCCATCTTGTCAGATTTCCAAGAATCGTACATGAGCCACTGTCCTGGAAGGCAAAAGGCCAAAAAGGAGAGAAGAATCGGTCCGCCACAGAGCTCTTCAGATGAAGCATCAGAACCAGAGGTGCTGGTGCTCGTTCCTCAGCCGTAAGCTGCTCGCGGTCCTCATCTCTGTCGCCGTCCTTGCCGCGATGCTCATGGGCTCCGTCACAGGAGGTAACAACACTGCCTCCACGGTTTTTTTTATGAAGAATATGAAACTAAGTTCATTTTCATGCCACTCTGTAGCCATTCTTTTTTTTTTTGGTACCGAAGCGTATGCAGTTTCCAGTTGCACTCCGTACTTACATCAGCTTACGCTCTGCTAAACTTACAGTACCGGTATACATGGGTGAGAGAGTGGACGGCGTGTCGCCCCCGGCGCCGACCTCCAGCGGGAGTCCTCATTCAGCTTCTGTTCTTCCAGACAATGGCTAGTCCCAAGTCCGAACACGGTGTGGCATCTCGACGTCGTCTCCTTCCTCCTTGTGTTCTTCCAACTCGAAACGGAGTTGTTGCCTTCTCCTCCCCCTTTTGTGTCCTGTGGCAACATATATACAGACATGTTCTTCGCCTGTTAGTTACCTGACGCACACCCAAGCCGACTGTCCAACTTGCTGTAGCAACAATCCCAATTTCCACGAGGGAATAAAAAAGAAGAAGAACGAACGACCTATATAGCTTGAGTAGTTTGCTCTGGCTGCACAAATGGTACCGCGATTCAGTTCGAGCGTTATCGTTTTCAGATTTGCGAGTACCTCTCCCGTTCCTATGCACCATCATTTGAATAGCGCATTGCACTCTACTGAATTGACAGCAGCGGCAGCAGCCATGGGCAGGCGAGGGCACGGCGAGCCGCCTCCGCCGCCGGTCTCCGACGCTAGCCATCACCAGTCTTCCAGGTCTCCGCGTCACGGCGTGCAGCCCCTGCCACCAGACACAAGATAGACGAGAACCGGTGGGGCATCTCGACATCGTTTGCTGTGCTGTGTTCTGTGTTGTTCAAGAGAAGCTATATATCTTATCTTCCCCCCAAAAAAATGAAAAGCCAGTGAAGAAACTTCCCAGATCCCGTTCCATATTGCAAAAGTTTCTAGCGTTTGTTCCTCTTACAGATGGATCACTCAGTGAATACCCTTTCTTTGCACTAAGCTGTGTGCAGTAATCGCAGGTGCCATCCCGTTCTTAATCCCGTTTTTCCAACGCAGTAACTTTTTTTTTCAAGCGAACTATTGCAATTCTTATTTATCAATGAACCGAACAACCAAGATATGCTAGTGGATAGTGTAGACTGATTTTACCATGAACTGAATTTACACTAGTAAAATCTAATTTTTCATCCTCCAACTTGCATGCCAGTCCGATTTTCAATCATGACAGGGAGAAATCGAGAACTGTAGCAAGGATTGGAAAACAGTACCAATTGCTAAGGATAACGCTTGTTTTGCATTCAGGCCGTGTAAGTAAGACTTTTGATTCGTTAGATTATGATCTAATCATATATCATATTTAATCCTTAATTTTTTACACCACCGGTTCGCGTAGATTTATATAAAAAAAACTTAACAATTCATATTTATCTACGGTTGCATTGTGATCTAACGGATCAGACGAAACACTTGTATGAAAGGCCTAATCGTATAATAGTCGTTGCCATTGCTAAGAGCAATACCGGGAATCATTCTGTATTAACAAGTGTAATACCCAATTTGTAAGTAAGAAGGAAAAGAGTTGATTGTATTACATGTTTTGCCATCTACATGATAGAACATGTAACTAATAAAATACTCTATGCATCATGTTGGAGTTTTGTTTATTTGTGCATTTAATAATAATAATAATATAATAATAATGATTGGAAGTTTGGATTAACCCCTAAATTGAGGTTAGGAGTTGAAAATGGAAAAGGGAAAAAGAAAAGTCCTACACAATACCAAAATAAATATATCAACAAATAAGTTCCTCCCATATTGGTAAGTTCAAAGTATACAACCAACCTGAGTATAAAATTCCCCACCAAAATTTGAATTCAAATTTGAGATTTAAAAATAAAAGAGAAGAAAGCAGAAAATAAAAAGGAAATAAAAAGAATAAAACACGGTTGGGCCGGATCCCCTCACTTTCAGCCCGTTTGCGGTTTCCTCCGTGCAGCCCAAACCAGAAGCTAGTGCCGACGGGTGGGCCATGCGTGTCAGTTGTATCGCGCGTCGTAGCTCACTAGAATGGGGGGCCCTGCGGGCAGATCTCCTGAACTGCGCGTGGGGCGTCCCTGTGACCGCCCGATGGGCCAAGCGTGTCAGCTCTCACAGCTCGCCGAACTGCAGAGAAATCGCCGTCGTGATCGCAACCACCCCTCCCCGGGTCTTCCGGCCCTAGTTGGTCGTCCTCGGTTCCGCGCTGTTATATAGAGGCAAGGGCGCCCCGGTTGTGCCCTCTGCATCCCGAATCCCCGAGAACCCGCCACCATTCGAGAGAGGCCGAGCAAGCAGAGAAGTTGTGCCGCCGGTGAATCCCCTCCGCACAGGTGTCCCATCTCTTGCGTGTGGCCGTGAGGGAGCGCTAGACTCCGGGAAGGCCGTCCGTGCCCTCGGGTCAGGTTGGGTGTTCCCGAATCAAGGGGAATTCCTCACTGGGGTTCGAAACAGGGCGGAACAACCCCCTTCCCGTGGGCTGCTCGTCTGCGCGTACAATTTTTGGTAAGGATCCCCCGCCTGTACCCATCATCGTTGCCGTACCATGTGGAGCCAGTCGAATTAGTGTTTCATACACTTAGGTCATGGATTAACCTCGCCGACGATGAACCTCATCGTGTCGGTGTCCAAGGGGAGAAGAGAACTTGAGCGCCGTCTGACCCTCTTCAGAGGGCTGGGATTAGAAGCTAGGTAACGATTCGGTCGGGCGTGTGGTGACCGTTGATCCGAAATCCAGTGGTGAATATCAGATCTGGGATTCATTAAGCCCTGACCGTTGGTCTTGGATCATGTGGTTCCTGCTCTATACCGGTTCATGGGGTTACAAGACCTAATTTGGTGCATAGAACTTAGATCTGACAGCCAGAATACGACAATACCCCTTCGCGGTGCTAATCTTGCTTAAGAACCCCTGGATTTTTTTGGAATAAACCCGCCGTCCAGAAGCAGTAGAAAAGAATTTAAAACAGGTCCTTGATATTTACGATTTAGACCCCATGCTTCTTGATAATGGTGCGCACAATCCAGTGAATTGAGAAATTAGGAAATTAATATAGGAAATACTTTTCTAGCACAAAAAATTACAGAAACTCATTTAACTCATAGAAAATCTATTTTAATTCCTTTTTAATCCATTCCAGTGGAATTAATTTTGTTTTAATATTGTTTGTCACTTAGTAACTCTGTTTAGTCATGAAACATAGATTAAAATTGTTCATTTGGTTTAATCTATATCAATCACCTAATAACTTCAGAAAATCGTAACTCGATAACCGTAACTCCAAATTTAGTGATTCATGTTCCTATGATCTCGTTACGATGCATAGAATATTATCATGCATTATGTTCTGCTGTTTGGTATGATGTTAATTTCTGCTATACCATGTTTGTTTGTATTGTTGCAAGTAGACGAGCAAGCCATTGAGGACCCAGGTGTTCAGCAGGTGGAGACTGCTGAGCAGGAGCTCGTTGAAGGCAAGTTATGCCCTTGATCACTTCTATTTACCCAATAATATTCCTGTTAATCATTATGATCTGCATAGGTTAATTTTTATGGGACTCAATAGGTTACCCTAGTTTAGATATATTTATACCTTGTTTACCATAGAACTTTTGGGTAATACCTGTTATTGCTTTATGTGGTTTTGTGCATTGAGATACACATTATTCATGATCATGCTTTTATTATCAGTTTGTTATTTACTGTTCATGAAAAGATTATTATGTTAATTGGAACATGGAGCGACCATCCGGGAAAATAGTGCTACTGCAAGGGTGGTATGGGACGCCCTTGGCTGACTAATTAGGAAAGGTAGTGGAAGACTACCTTACCCGAAAGGGGCAAGGGAAGTAGAGGAGTGGTCGGTGTAGGGAGGTTCTCGGGTTGATTTTGCTGCGATGGCAGTCAGATGAGGGATCCCTGCATTGGGGCTTCCTATAAACTGTAGCGGGTTTTCTGAAGCTAGTGGAACTTTGTAAAGGCCTTGTAGTGTTACCCTGCCTCGCTTCCTTGGTAGAGGTGTATGGGATTCATAACCCCTTGGTAGATGGGTAACATGACTTGTGGGTAAAGATATGCAACCTCTACAGAGTGTAAAACTGGTATATAAGCCGTGCTCATGGTCATGAGCGGCTCGGACCCTCACATGATTAATTTATGGAATTAAACTTAATTTGTCATTTGCATCACATTGTGGTTTATTATTAATTTTGATGTATTATTACTCTGGTTTGGTATTTACTTACATTTAGTAACAGCTAATAAAAATTGACCAACTTATTGAAAGCAATGCTCAGCTTTAGCCCTTATTTGTTGATTAGCCTTACACTTCACATGAGCTCCCACCTTTGGTGAGTTCACGCACATTATTCTCCACAAATTGTTGAGCTTATGATCTTTTGTGAGCTCACTCTTGCTATATATAACCCCCACAGGTGAAAAGCAGATGGTCCAGAGGAGCCCTACAATGAGGAATATGAGCTTATCTAGGTGGCGTCTCCGAGTCAGCTTGATGGCGCCAAAGAATAATTATTTAGTTCGTTTTATTGTTAGCATCTATTTTTGTAAGACTTCCGCTATGTAATAATGAAACATGTGACTTTTATCTCTATACACTTTATCATTATATGTGATGTTCTTCTTTGGCGCACATATGAGACGCACCCGACTTTATTCCTTAAATTCAGGTGTGATAACAAGACTAGAGATTTTGGTAAAAAATAAACCCTTCATATATCTCTAGATATTACTACTTTTTTATGGTTTATCCCTACCTAAACAAAGATATAGAAAATAATTTCTATTCAAATTTCTACTACTATAAAACACCAATTTTCATTGTCATCGTGTGTCAATACTTTTACAAAATCCCCCTTATTTCTTTGTAATCAACACGTGGTTGAAGCCTCTTCATCCCGGCTCCCTCATCCCTCCCACAATGACAACACATCCGTCGATCTCGCCCACCTCCACAAGTGCTACTCTCGCACGCCCCTCCTCCCCCTCACGCGCGACGTCACCGACCTATGATGACCTGTCGCTCGTTTTGTCTGCGTGCAATCGCAACGCACGAGCATAATACTAGTCAAACCCAAACTAGGAAAAGTAAATTTAAGAAACACTATATTGCAGTCTCCAGAGAGGAATAGGGGCGTGGGTAGGGGTGGTAATGAGCTTTAAGGTTTTTTAATCTGGTGCCCTCGGTTTTGCTGGTGTGCTCATTTTTTATCCTTAGTCGTGTTTTTTGCTTAGTTTTTCCCTTAGAACAGAAGAGCAAAACTGAGCAAAAAACACGACTAAGAATAAAAATAAGCACACCAGCAAAACCGAGGGCACCAGTTTAAAAACCCCTAAATTTTACACTATAAAATTTAAGGATCGGATTAGATTAGGATTGTTCTCTATTTCTATTTACTTTTGAATTACATTTAAGGGCTTAAATAAATTGTGAAGAAATATTTAGATCATGATCAGTTACCACTCCTAGACATGAGTCTATCCGTTAAAAATTGACTGGGCCATTTTATATATGGGCTAAAGTTGAAAACATACTGTCCAATCCGTTGGGTCTAAAAAAACACCCGACCTACCAGCAAAGATATATAGGCTGGGCTTCAATGAGGTTTGTTTCCGATACATCATACACGTGTGGTAAGGCTAGCTCTAACAATGACCATATATAGTTCTGAACTCTAAAATATAGAGATTGTATTCTACTTTTTTTTTTCTCTAACAAGAGACTTTAAAGGGTCCTCTAAAATTTGAAGGGAGGCCTATTAATGGAGGGCGTACGGTCGTCCTCTATACACTGTGTTTATTTGTTGTGCATCCCATTCATTTGGCCACAATTGGTAAAAAAAAAATACTTACTCCGTTCATAAATATATGATATCGTTGACTTTTAAAAAACAAAAACTTTGATCGCTCATCTTATTAAAAAAATGAGTTAGTCATTTTTTTGTGATTTATTATATTACTTAGGGTAGTTTATGTTTGACTTAAAATTTTACATTTTTAAATAAATATTTTGAACAAAACGAGTGGTCAAAGTTTTTGAAAAAAATTCAACGGTATTATATATTTGTGAATGGAGGTAGTAATAAAGAAAGTGAAATCTAGTACACTGTCGATATAAGTAATAAAGAAAGAGAATATTTATTTAATAGATGAAATTTAAGGAAGAAGACAGTAGGTGATCTGTCACCTCCGGCTCGATCAACGTCCAAACATACCATTATTGTTGTGAAGTTGTGGTCTTGATCGACTTTCCCGGCAAATATCTCATCGAGTCAAACTAAACAGCGCGGTCGTTCTCGAAAAGCCAAGGAAATGCCACCTCAGCTTTCTATCCGTTGGCGGTGTTTTCCTGACATGCTTGGTCAACAATGGTTGGCTTTGTCAAAGTGGACTGGAGTAGTGCGTTGGCAGCAGAAAAAAAAAATCTCGAAACGCGGCTAACTGGTCCCCCAACGATGGCCACTTATACCATCCGTAAATTGTCGAGACCAGATAGTTGCTGGTATCAATGAATGTGTTAAAAGCAAAAGATGAACTCGTTTACGAGCAACACGGATTATCCATATGAAATCCACCAAATTTTTTATTCATCATACGAGTACATGCTCATCCCCTTGATCCAAGAAGCTGCTGGTGCCTGATGCAGACGCATTACAGCATAGAATCGAATTACAGTGCACTGCAACCGACTAAATATTGAGCATCGTCCAAGTACAACAGATTTTTTTTTTCAGATTCTAGCTACTTGTAGCACATTGGCAGTTCATCTTGTGGAACCAGTAACCTCATCCATTCTCCGAGATTGCGCTCAACTCCGAGGAGAAATACGAAGTGCTACCAGTAAGCTCATCCCCACAGAAGAATGGCTGGGGAGGTATCTGCAGACCGTCAGCGCCAGCTTCAAGCATCCCAACAACCTCAGCCATCGTTGGCCGATCATGTGGCTTCATCTGAATGCACCATAGCCCAACAACGCACAGCTTCCTCTCCACCTCGTGGACATCGAAAGCTTCGCAGATCTCGCCCACCTCCTGCCGAGTTAGATGGCTATACACCCAAGCTGGGTAGTACGTCTGGCTTCTCCTCTCTGCGTGCTGGTCTAGGTTCCTCCGTCCCCCAGCCATCTCCAGCAACAGCATCCCGAAGCTGTAAACGTCTGACTTGCACGAAACGACGCCGAAATTACGGGAGATCATCTCCGGAGCTATGTACCCAATGGTTCCCCGCGCGGCACTCACCGGCACAAAGCTGTTGTCCCTTGGGTACAGCTTGGCTAGCCCAAAGTCGGCAACTTTAGGAGTGAAGCTGTTGTCCAAAAGGATGTTGTGTGGTTTGATGTCAAAGTGCAGGATCTGCATCTCACAGCCTTGGTGCAAGTAGTTGATCCCTCTGGCGATGCCTAAAGCTATTCCATTGAGCTTATCCCACGAAAAGCTTTGCTCGGAAGAGAAGATGTGCTTATCGAGAGATCCACGAGGCATGTACTCGTAGATGAGCGCCCTCTTGGTTTCTTCCGAACAGAACCCCACCAGACGCACCACGTTGACATGGTGGATGCTTCCGATGGTGGACACTTCGCTGATGAATTCATCTCCGTTGCACAGCGAGTTGCTCAGCATTTTGACAGCAACGCTGACGTCACCTGGAAGCACGCCTCTGTACACGGATCCATAGCCTCCTTGGCCCAGCTTCTCTCTGAAGTGTCCTGTGATTGCGGTGATGTCAGTGTAGGCATACCTTGCTGGGCTAAGAGCTTGTTGCATCTGGAGAAACTTCTCGACTGCGTCAATGGATATCCTTGTTTTCCAGTACTTGTAGGCGAGGAAGGTCAGTACAGTTAATGGTGCAAACACAAACCTCGATAGTATTCCAAATACTGCAGACAAAAAGTTTGCAGGATTAAGTAAGATGAATGCAAGGATGCAGCCTTAATGATCTAGAATGTTGAGATTCTCTTGTACCTATCACGAACTTCACAATGACTACAGTAGATATCATGGCGACCATAGCCCAAAACAATTTACTTCTGTACGAGTTATCATTTACACATCTTAAGAAACGAAGGTCGATCCCAAAAACCGCAGCCAAGGTTTGGTCCACAATGCTTGAGTTAGATATTTTATCGTTGAAGTAACTGCAGGTTTTGTCACAGCACATCAAAAGAAGTCAGCAGTCGGTGAGCACCCTCAGTAAAATTTAAATTTTGAAAGGAAATAAAAAACACAGAGAAGTCAGCAGTCCACAGAGCTCATACTCACCCCTTTGCCTCTTTCAGGCATGTGTTAATGACCCAATGATATGACGATCCACTGCTATAATAAGGAAAATTAACAGGAAAACCATTCTTCATAAACTTTACAATATCTTCATAGCTTGCATTATCTGGTCGCTTGACATGCCGACTTCCAAAAGGAATCATGGACAAGTATCTACATGACGGCTTGATGTCTCCAACCATAGGAAACAATGTGGTAGTGAAGACATAAGCAAAAGAATTCTTCGTACTTCGGCAGTTGACAGGCTGGTAAATACCACTACAGCAACTGAGGAACGAGGAAGAAACATCACTTAGTATCTCTGAACAACTCACAAAGGCAGCCCAAGTTGCTGTATCAGGAAGCAGCAGGGTGCGGCCTTCCGATGGCAAACCATTTATATAGGGACGTTGGTTGCTCGCAGGAATGGGGCAGCTGCTGTTATCTAAATTAGCATCAACGACCCAGAAAGTAGAGTTGGAATAGGAGATGCTAGTCACGAAGTATCGTCCATTATTGATGTGAAGTATAGCCTTGCTACCAATACAAACCAGCTCGTATTCTGGGAAACCACAACCTTGTGGGTCACCTTGCATACGGAAAGGAGATCGGATGTCTTGAAGATGCCCACAGGAGGAAGAAGGACAAAAGGCTTGCCCTTGAGTGGCTATCACTCCAGTGTTTGTCATAATTGTGGAAACCATGGTTAATGCTTGCAGGGAGAGAAGAAATCCATGGGAGCTAACCATTGAAGCTCAGCAAAGGCAAGATCAGAGTCAGACTAGAAAGTTGAAGCAAGAGTAAAGGAGAAGGCTAATTATCTGTGGCTTGATCCATACAGGAGGGAAGAGGAAGAGAAGTCAAGCACTCTAGCCTCGGACCTTATCTGTTAGTAAAGCTGATATGAACTTCCACTTATAGATCCCTGTGATGCACACAATGCAAGGGTGTCAATCGTGTCAGTATTTGATGATCATAGAAGATTTATCAACGAATTTCGTCAATCAATACAAGGAAACTCACTTTTGCAAGCATATCTTCGTATCTTTGCCTTCTACCTTCATTCGTTGCAAACATGCTTCAACCTCTGCTCGTCTCAGTTCTCAATGACTTTTTTTTCTTTTTCTCATGCCCAGATGTAAGGAACTCATGTTGCTGAGGCAAGTCGTAGTTATATGAGTTGGCCAGCGGATGCTTTGGGATGAGTCCTTTTGCAGCTCACCAAAGTTCCAGCTTTCAATTGGCTTCCTAATCTGTTTAACATGGCTGTCTTTTCAAATAAGTATATGTTATTGACTAATCCGTTTGCGGTCAATGGCTGTAGTGTGGAAAGGATGACTATATTGCAGGACTATACAAGAAATATCCCAGAAAGTCCAAATCACCAAGCCGCAAAGCTAGAATTCTTCCACCACGGTTATTGGGCCATTGTGACGGAACCTCCCAAGTAATCAGGCCCACCTACAGTTGTCCTTGTCTAGCAGACATCAGACACCCTGTAGATGTTCCTAAGTTACTTGACAAGCTCGGTATCTTTCCTTACCTCACCAGGAACGTTTCACCCGTCTTGCAGACATTACAGATCATCGGAGATAAAGATATGCGGAAGCGAATTACATAAACTTACATTTATTTCAAAAAGCAAGCTCGAGTTATTTATTTACAGACCAGTCTAAAAGTGAGTGCATATAAGTAATAATTATACAAACCAGGGAGACACAAACTTCTCCCGAAAGACTATAAACAAAAGATCCTAGATGGAGGACCAAGTCCTCCCGCACTTCAGTCTTGTTTTTCTTCGTTGGGAACCACCTTAGCACAGAAGCAGCAAAAGTCTGCTACTTCCCCACCTAAAAACAACAAAGGGATAAACCCTGAGTATGGAATTACTCAGCAAGTCTTACCCGACTAAGGAAAAGACTCTCAAGGGTATGCTGGATAAATAGGAGTCAAGGGGAGGCTTTAGCAAAAATCAACTTATATTTTTGCAGAAGTTGCTTACTAAGGTGAGTCCTTACTTTCAATCTTTTAACGCCATATTAAGTATTAATAGACTCCATTTGCATCTAGTCTAATTTCACATCACATCAAGACAACATCATTTTTATCCATCGTTTTCACATCCTGACTCTAGGTTGCAGGGAAGTGACCAAGTCTTCATAACCGCGAAGGTACGGCGATCCGAATCGATTATACTCAGCTGAGGATCTCCAATCACACGACATATGTAGCACTTAACCCTTGCATATGTCAACCCGCCACCGGGGTTCTTAAGACCGGATCAGGTTCACGTAAACCGAGAGCACAGATACACCACCGTCCAGCCTCTTGCCACGGAGGGTACACGCTACTCTCGCCACCGCTCCACTCCCATTTCGTGTTATCTTATTCCGGCCTTAGTCTGCCCGAGGCAAGGCTTACCCATGACGAGGCATGTGACCAGTTAAAGGGTCCTCGGTCAGCACGCCTACAGACGCGTTAATCCTTAACCAACCTGGGTAGAACATCACCTGTTCCTACCCCCAAGTCTCAATTTACGTATTTCCATCCTTAGGATTGTGTCTGTTCCTGAGGATGAAAGAGCGTCATAGGGAACTTTGCAGTAAGATCCCATCATTGCTCCAAATGAAAATATTCTTGCAGGTAGAAGCCATCCTCTCCATGGTTAAATTGAGGACAACCTCTATCCACAAGATCTAAGCAAGGCTAAGCATTTTTGTAAATCATAATTTTGATACTTCACAGAAGTATCTAAACAGGTATGGATATCAAGGAAAGCAATGCATCAAAGGGTTTCAAGTAACTCCTATGAACCTAATGCACATTTCACTAGACTTAAGTGTGCGAAAAGGATTTAAAAACACAAGGGAAAGGGTTGCATGCACCGGGGCTTGCCTTTGTTATCAGGTGTGTCTTGCTCAGATCCACAGATATCGAAATAAAAGCAGTTGTCTGCTTGAGGATCAGAGGTGGGTGGTATCCCTTCTTCAGAAACTTCTTCTTCTTCTTCGTGCTCTAACATAACCATATACATGCATAAGAATGGATGTCATGGGATGCTCATGAGGATGCAAAGATAGCATAAACTTATTATTTATGTCTTGAGTACAACTTTCCTTCACGGTACTCCGAGAACCTAGGGTTTCCGGAGTCAGTAAAGGAGTTCATGGAGCAGGGGGGGTGGTTTTGGGTTTAGTGATCAAACAAGGTCCAAATCAAACCAAACTCTACCCATGGCTTCTAAATAATGTGAAAAGCTCACATAAAAAGTTTAGGGAATTTTGGACTTATTATTTATTTTCTAAAAATCCAGAACCATTGGTTTAGGCTATTTTAAATACCCTAAAATTCCTTATTTATCCTAAAAATCATGAAACTATTTTTATTAAATTCTAGGGAAAATAAGAAACCTAGGAAAATTGGTCTCATAATTTTATCATTTTTCTATAATTTTCTACAAATTTCTAAAGTTCCACTGAAAAAGAAAAGGAAAAACTCTTAAACAGTACTGGGCCGAATTCAGCCCAGCGGCCCAGTTCCAGGGAGGACAGCGCGCTCGCGCCCGCGCGCGCGCCCGCGCCCAGGCGATTTTGCAGAAAGGGCCTCGCGCTTCTGGCTAAACAGAAATAGGTCCTTTCACTATTGTGTTGAGTCACTGACGGATTGCACAAATGCCCTCGGGTTCCTATTTCTTCCCCGCGATTGCCCCTGAACATGGCGCGTCGTTCGTTCATCACGGGCAAGGCCCGTACCGGACATGGCCGGCGAGGACTGCTCAAGCTAACGGTCGGAGAGGCTTTACGGACCTAAGGTGACCTAAGAACGGTCCTCGATTTCGGATGGCGCTTCAAGAAAGTGTTTTGTCCACGCTCAGGGCGGAAACCGGGGTGTCGAGCTCACGTTCCCATACAACCATGGCCGGACTGAGCAAACGGACGCCACCGAGAGCTTCACAAGCATGCAGAGGCACGAAAACGATACACGAATTGAATGGCGACTTACCAGAATGAGCTGGCCACGGAGAGCTAGATTCTTGCGGTGTTTTGGGTGGATTTGGGGGAAACGCGAAATTCGAGCTCGTCGGTGAACCACTGGAGACAATCCTGGGTGTCGAGGTACTTGACTACCTGGCGGAACTATGAGCGAGGTCAATTTATAGAACCCTCAAGCGGTGGCCGCGAATTTAAGCTATGGCACGCGGCGGCCGGAGATAAGAAAGGTTATCGGCTTCGCTATTTCGTGTCTACCGCCGTGGCGGGCTCACCGGCATCGATGAGACAGCCGTGAGGAGTCACGGTGGTGCGGTGGAAAGGCTGAGCCACGCGGCACATGGCCGGGAGGCGGCGGTCACCGGTGAGGTAATCCACGCTAGCCGCAAAGCAGAAGAGGAAGACGGCGGTGGGTTACCGGAGTGATGTCCAGCGCATGGGCGGTGAAGATCTTTTCAAGGTGAGCGATATCCACACGGCCGCGGCACCAATCCCGGCAAAGCGGTCGCCGGCGGTAAGATTTTTCCACGGCGGCCGATCTGATCGGTTAGCGCACTGTACCATGGGATATGTTCGTCAGTCGCCTGAACCGCCCATGATCTCACCCGATTAACTCTTGAATCTTGTTAAGAACAAAGCAATCTTGCTTAATAAAAGTTGTTCACTGATCATCAATCTCCCAACTTACTATAGGATTCCTGGATCAAAACCGATCGTACAAAAAGTTATGGCGCATCAAACTTGCACTTATCTCACTGGAACCTTATTTTAGTCTTGGGTTCAGTTTCAGTTTCCTGAAACTGTTCTGACAGAGCAACTTGGAGCAAGCTTTTCTCTAAATTCCTCATAACAACTAAGCTCACACTCTTTAGCAAAGTTGTTCTCCTATAATTGGTCTTCAACTTTGATGTGGTGACCTAGGGCAAAAACCCTATATCCTGAAAGATACAAAGCCCAAAAGTTGAGCCCATTCACTGATTTTTCAGACTTAGAGTAAAACTCAAATGAGGTCCATTTTGCATTTAAGTCCAAAACTTAGGGTTTGGCCTTCAAACCCACACATTTGTGATCCAATTGACTTAAAATACTTATTTGACTTGGTTTTTGCACTTTAGCCCAAAAGTGGACAAATTTTGCACTTAGGTCCCTAGGGTTTGGTTTAGGGCTTTCCAGGGTTCCAATTAGGGTTTCTGGTATTCCAGGGATATAAATGTGATTCAACTTTGTTCTTAGAGTCTTTTTATGACTTTTACCCTAAAGCTTTTAGGTTTTCTTAACTTGGGTTAAGCTTTACCCCTTTAACCACTAGTTAGGGTGAAGTTCCTGAACCAGGGTCCTATTTGTAAAACATTAAAGCAATACAACTTGTTTAAAATTTTTGCTTAGTGAATGCACTCTAGGTGTGTCAAACATATGCAATGCCCATGCTTATGATGTCATGCTCAAGTTTTAGTTATAGTAACACCAGGGGTGTTACATCCTTCCCCCCATAAAAGAATCTCGTCCCGAGATTTAAAGTCCTAGGGTGAGTAATGGAAAAGGAAATGTGTCACATTTTTATTTCCTTATTTCTGGTACAAGGCAGGGGTGGTGTGGGGGTTCATTCCTTTATTACACAGCTATACAAACTTTACAACTTACAAGAGGCTAGAAAGCCTGGGAAATTCTTATCTAAGAAGTCTTGGGTTTCCCATGTAGCCTCATCTTCCGAATGCTGGTTCCACTGTATCTTATAAAACTTGAGAGTCTTTCTCCGGGTAACCCTGTCCTTTTGATCCAGAACTCGAATGGGATGTTCCGAGTATGTTAAATCTGGTTCCAGGACAACATCAGTCACTTCAACGGTTCGATCGGGAACCCGAAGACACTTCTTCAATTGTGACACGTGGAACACATTATGCACAGCAGACAATGTTTCGGGGAGCTGAAGTCGGTATGCCACTGGTCCACATTGCTCAAGTACCAGGAATGGACCAATGTATCTGGGTGCAAGTTTTCCTTTAACCCTGAAACGCGATACACCCTTCATTGGTGAAACTTTCAAGTAGACATAGTCGTCTACCCGAAAACATAAGGGTTGTCGTCGTCGGTCTGCATAACTCTTTTGTCGAGTCTGAGCTTTCTTCATATTATGAATAATTTTCTGAACCTTTTCTTCGACCGCTTTCACTATATCAGGCCTAAAGAAGTATCTTTCTCCAGGTTCAGACCAATTTAGCGGAGTTCGACACCGTCGCCCATATAAAGCTTCAAAAGGTGCCATCTTGATACTTTCTTGATAACTGTTATTATATGAAAACTCTGCCAAAGGTAAGCATTCATCCCATTTTGGTGAGAAATCCAGGACACATGCCCGCAGCATATCTTCAAGTATTTGGTTCACTCTCTCAGTTTGTCCACTGGTTTGAGGATGATAGGCCGAACTGTGGAGCAATTTGGTACCCAAGGATTTATGAAGTTCTTCCCAAAACTTGGATACGAATTGAGGTCCACGATCCGACACTATGGTTTTTGGAATACCATGCAAACTGACAATACGGTTGATATATAATGCTGCATAAGTGGCTACCGTAAATTTGGCCCTGACGGGTAAGAAGTGGGCAATTTTTGTAAGTCGATCAACGATAACCCAAATAGAATCATACCCTTTGGCCGTCCTGGGCAGTCCCACAATAAAGTCCATGCTGATGTCTTCCCATTTCCATGTTGGGATTGGCAAAGATTGCAATGGACCAGCAGTTTTCATGTGTATGGCTTTGACACGTCTGCAAGTGTCACACTTAGCCACATAGCGTGTAATTTCAATCTTCATCTTGGTCCACCAGTAATGTTGTTTTAGATCATGATACATCTTAGTGCTTCCCGGATGAATGGAATAGCGACTAAGATGCGCTTCATCTAAGATTTGCTGGCGGAGTTCTTCATCCCTTGGCACTACTATGCGGTTGTTAAACCATAATACACCTTGATCGTCTTCCTTGAAACACTTGGCTACTCCAGCCCTTATCTTCTCTCGTATGTGTTTCATGCCCAGATTATCCTTTTGAGCATCAATTACCCTTTGCAAAATGGTTGACTCAAGCTTTAGCTGATTCAGAGTTCCTTGTTGGATTATCCCCAGGTTTAACTTCTCCATTTCTTGACATAAAGTATTCTCGGAGGTTTTTACCATCAGACAGTGGCAGGAAGTCTTACGACTCAATGCATCTGCCACCACATTGGCCTTGCCTGGGTGATAATGGATCTCCAGTTCATAGTCTTTAATGAGTTCAAGCCATCGTCTTTGCCTCATATTTAACTCTGACTGGGTAAATATATACTTCAAACTCTTATGATCTGTATATATGTGACAGATATTTCCCAGCAGATAGTGACGCCATATTTTCAGGGCATGAACCATAGCAGCTAGCTCTAGATCATGTGTTGGATAATGCTCTTCATGTCGGCGTAACTGCCTTGAAGCATACGCAATTACTCGGCCCTCTTGCATCAGCACACAGCCGAGTCCACTGCCTGACGCATCACAATATACATCAAAAGGCTTAGTGATGTCCAGTTGAGCCAATACCGGAGCAGTGGTCAATAGTGTCTTCAGTTGCTCAAAGGCTTCATTACACTTAGAAGACCAATTGAATTTAACATCATTCTTCAATAAACTTGTGATTGGCTTCACAAGCTTAGAAAAATCAGGTATGAATCTGCGATAATATCCCGCTAGTCCAAGAAAACTCCGGACTTGGTGAACAGTTGTTGGGGGTTTCCATTCCAGAATATCTTTGACCTTGCTAGGATCTACCGCAATTCCTTTAGCTGATAACACGTGCCCCAGAAATTGAATTTCCTCCAGCCAGAACGCGCACTTGCTGAACTTAGCATACAGCTGATGTTCCCTTAGGCGCGTCAATACAATCCGTAGGTGCTGAGCATGCTCCTCTTCATTTTTAGAGTATATCAAAATATCGTCGATGAAGACCACCACGAACTTGTCCAACTCAGGCATGAACACCGAGTTCATCAAATAGGTGAAGTGGGCAGGAGCATTTGTGAGCCCGAAAGACATTACTAGGTATTCGAACAATCCATACCGCGTAGTAAACGCGGTCTTCGGTATATCCTCGGGCCGAATACGGATTTGATGATAGCCCGACCTGAGATCGATTTTGGAAAATACCCTCGCCTCAGTCAGTTGATCAAATAAAATGTCGATCCTTGGAAGAGGGTACTTATTCTTGATGGTGACCTCATTTAGGGGCCGATAGTCCACGCACATGCGCAAGGTTTGATCCTTCTTCTTGACAAAGATGGCGGGACAACCCCACGGGGACGAGCTTGGCCGGATACATCCCTTATTCAGCAGATCTTGTAATTGAACCTTCAATTCCGCCAATTCATTAGGGGGCATTCGGTACGATCTTCGGGAGATGGGAGCCGTACCGGGCTTTAGCTCAATTACGAATTCTACATCTCTTTCAGGGGGTAGTCCAGGCAAATCTTCCGGAAATACATCTGGAAACTCACATACTACCGGAATGTTCTTGATCTCCGGTACAATGGCTTCAAATATTCTACCAGAAGCTTTGGCTGGATTGGTTTTGGGGAGAGACAAGAGAATTTCTTCTTGATTATAAGTCAACCTGACAGTTCTGAGTTCAGTGTTGAGAATTGCCTTGTGTTGGGTTAACCAATTCATACCCAAAATTACATCTATATCCTGGCCTTTCAGAACAATCATGTTAGCAGGAAAGTTCCGTCCGGCCATGGTTATTGGCACTTCATAGGCCACTTCTCTAGTAAAAATGTGTCCCCCAGGTGAATGAATTTTAAATCCCTCTTTTGATTCATGACATGCAATGTGATGTTGCTCCACAAATGTCTTGCTAATGAAGGTATGCGAAGCACCAGAATCAAAAAGAATAATTGCAGGGTGACTGGCCACAGGGAACGTACCCATCATCACCGGCTCTCCCTCCGGTGTGGTAGCCACTTGCGTATAATATACTCGCCCCGTTTTCTTGGTATTCTTGCCCGAAGTACTTCCCTTGCCTGGAGCTGAATTTCCCGATCCTTGCTGATTATTAGCCTGATTTTGCCTAGGATAGGGACAATCTTTAATAAAATGCCCAGATTTGCCACAGTTAAAACATCCAGTTGAAAAACTTGGCAGAGCAGGGAATCGAGTGCCTGGGGCACCCGGCTGACTTTGGACAGTAGGGGCTTTGTTGGGACGAATAATTATGGGCTGCTTGAAAGGGAAAGATGGTGCACTTGAACGGTTCGGGTTAGAGGGCCGGAGAATAAACCGTTGCCTCTTTACCGGGCCCTGACTAGGCCTATCACCACTGAATCCCTTATTCTTTCCAGAGCTTGAGCATTTTGCCTCCACAGATAAGGCTGTGCTGACAGCCTTCCCATAGGTAAGATCAATACATGCAGCCATTTTTCGCTGCATTCGGTCATTCAGACCTCTCATAAAACAATTCCTTTTCTTCAAATCTGTATTCACCTGATCAATTGCATATTGTGACAGGTGATTGAACTTGTTGAGATACTGATTCACAGTATCTCCCCCTTGTTTCAGTTTCATAAACTCTTCTTGTTTCATGTGCAGCACTCCCTCAGGAATGTAATGCTCGCGGAATGCTGCTTTAAATTCATTCCATGTAATTTGATGGTTGTCCGGTTGAATGGCCACAAAGTTTCCCCACCAAGTACTGGCAGGGCCTCGGAGTTGCTGTGCCGCAAACAATGGCTTCTGTGTTTTCGAACATCGAAGAAGGCCAAATTTCTGTTCAATGACCCTTATCCATTCGTCGGCTTCGAGCGGTTCTTCTGCTTTGATGAAGAGAGGCGGACGAGTCTCGGAGAAGTCCAGATAAGTAGTCTCACGGGGACCTTGTTGAAAACCTCTTCCGGCTTGTTGCTGGAACTGTTGCTGACCCGCCATCTCCCTCAGGAAGCGGGTATTGTCGGCTGTAGCATTCACCAAGGCAGCAATTGCCTCGGCTAGCGTGGGTGGAACTGGAGGTGGATTCGGGGTAACATCCCGACCCCCGGATGTTCCGGCTGCGTCCTGTCCGCGAGTCCGGGTTGGCATCTGAGGCAAAAACATTTGAATAAACATAATGTGCCAAAGAAAACCTTCCGTTTTACATTACTATAAAGAGTAATGATACAGACTCGACATTACACAACAGGATACATTACCCATTTTACAAAAGTTTAACCTATTATACAACAGTACACCCTACAATACACTACTCTACTTTTATTACACCATTAGTCCTGCTTTCCGTTGCTTTTGGCGGCTTCATTGTCAGGTGTGGGAGTCCAAACGTCCACCAACCTCAAAGAAGGAGGGGGTTCAAAAAGATCTAACTCCCCACCCAACGCGCGTCCCGCAACGTGAGAGGGTCCGGCTTCCGTCTCAGCAGAGTGTGCAGGCTCACTAGGGTGTAATTGCGAGTAGAGCACATGGACTTCCTCATGCAACGTATTGCAGTAGACCTGCAGGTTATCGACAGCTGAGCTAAGCTCTTTAATTCGGGCCTGAGCCCTTGCTTCCTTAGCACATGCCAACATATGTGACTGTACTGCCCAGTCAAGTGCTAAGTCCCGATCAGCCAGCTGATCCTGCAAGTGACGGATGTCCCTTCTTAGTTCATTTATTCTATCTCCGTCTGCGATCCAAGTATTGGTCCTGTGTCGCAGCGCTGCTTGAAGTCGACTCACTTCGGCTTCCAGGTCTCCTATGGGGTCATTACTCCCGCTGCTACTGCTTTCGTGTCGAGGGGCCAGTTGATGCCGGGGTACTCCAATTGGTCCCGTTGACTTTCGTGCCGTTAGCCTCGTGCGTGGCGGCATCTTTCTAAGGGGGAAAATTTATTAGCATAATTCTTAGCATGATGCATGAATAAGTACAGAATCAACCTTGGTCGATTCAACCTTCTATACGTTGCACTCTTCCTATCTGGTCTTTAAGATAAACTCTTCAGAATACTTAGGTAAGAAGAGAAAAGAATCTTTAGGTAAGACTTTTTGAAAATCTTTTTGAAGATGCCTTATAATATCTGCAAAGAAGGGCTACGCTCCGATACCAGCTGTGACGGAACCTCCCAAGTAATCAGGCCCACCTACAGTTGTCCTTGTCTAGCAGACATCAGACACCCTGTAGATGTTCCTAAGTTACTTGACAAGCTCGGTATCTTTCCTTACCTCACCAGGAACGTTTCACCCGTCTTGCAGACATTATAGATCATCGGAGATAAAGATATGCGGAAGCGAATTACATAAACTTACATTTATTTCAAAAAGCAAGCTCGAGTTATTTATTTACAGACCAGTCTAAAAGTGAGTGCATATAAGTAATAATTATACAAACCAGGGAGACACAAACTTCTCCCGAAAGACTATAAACAAAAGATCCTAGATGGAGGACCAAGTCCTCCCGCACTTCAGTCTTGTTTTTCTTCGTTGGGAACCACCTTAGCACAGAAGCAGCAAAAGTCTGCTACTTCCCCACCTAAAAACAACAAAGGGATAAACCCTGAGTATGGAATTACTCAGCAAGTCTTACCCGACTAAGGAAAAGACTCTCAAGGGTATGCTGGATAAATAGGAGTCAAGGGGAGGCTTTAGCAAAAATCAACTTATATTTTTGCAGAAGTTGCTTACTAAGGTGAGTCCTTACTTTCAATCTTTTAACGCCATATTAAGTATTAATAGACTCCATTTGCATCTAGTCTAATTTCACATCACATCAAGACAACATCATTTTTATCCATCGTTTTCACATCCTGACTCTAGGTTGCAGGGAAGTGACCAAGTCTTCATAACCGCGAAGGTACGGCGATCCGAATCGATTATACTCAGCTGAGGATCTCCAATCACACGACATATGTAGCACTTAACCCTTGCATATGTCAACCCGCCACCGGGGTTCTTAAGACCGGATCAGGTTCACGCAAACTGAGAGCACAGATACACCACCGTCCAGCCTCTTGCCACGGAGGGTACACGCTACTCTCGCCACCGCTCCACTCCCATTTCGTGTTATCTTATTCCGGCCTTAGTCTGCCCGAGGCAAGGCTTACCCATGACGAGGCATGTGACCAGTTAAAGGGTCCTCGGTCAGCACGCCTACAGACGCGTTAATCCTTAACCAACCTGGGTAGAACATCACCTGTTCCTACCCCCAAGTCTCAATTTACGTATTTCCATCCTTAGGATTGTGTCTGTTCCTGAGGATGAAAGAGCGTCATAGGGAACTTTGCAGTAAGATCCCATCATTGCTCCAAATGAAAATATTCTTGCAGGTAGAAGCCATCCTCTCCATGGTTAAATTGAGGACAACCTCTATCCACAAGATCTAAGCAAGGCTAAGCATTTTTGTAAATCATAATTTTGATACTTCACAGAAGTATCTAAACAGGTATGGATATCAAGGAAAGCAATGCATCAAAGGGTTTCAAGTAACTCCTATGAACCTAATGCACATTTCACTAGACTTAAGTGTGCGAAAAGGATTTAAAAACACAAGGGAAAGGGTTGCATGCACCGGGGCTTGCCTTTGTTATCAGGTGTGTCTTGCTCAGATCCACAGATATCGAAATAAAAGCAGTTGTCTGCTTGAGGATCAGAGGTGGGTGGTATCCCTTCTTCAGAAACTTCTTCTTCTTCTTCGTGCTCTAACATAACCATATACATGCATAAGAATGGATGTCATGGGATGCTCATGAGGATGCAAAGATAGCATAAACTTATTATTTATGTCTTGAGTACAACTTTCCTTCACGGTACTCCGAGAACCTAGGGTTTCCGGAGTCAGTAAAGGAGTTCATGGAGCAGGGGGGGTGGTTTTGGGTTTAGTGATCAAACAAGGTCCAAATCAAACCAAACTCTACCCATGGCTTCTAAATAATGTGAAAAGCTCACATAAAAAGTTTAGGGAATTTTGGACTTATTATTTATTTTCTAAAAATCCAGAACCATTGGTTTAGGCTATTTTAAATACCCTAAAATTCCTTATTTATCCTAAAAATCATGAAACTATTTTTATTAAATTCTAGGGAAAATAAGAAACCTAGGAAAATTGGTCTCATAATTTTATCATTTTTCTATAATTTTCTACAAATTTCTAAAGTTCCATTGAAAAAGAAAAGAAAAAACTCTTAAACAGTACTGGGCCGAATTCAGCCCAGCGGCCCAGTTCCAGGGAGGACAGCGCGCTCGCGCCCGCGCGCGCGCCCGCGCCCAGGCGATTTTGCAGAAAGGGCCTCGCGCTTCTGGCTAAACAGAAATAGGTCCTTTCACTATTGTGTTGAGTCACTGACGGATTGCACAAATGCCCTCGGGTTCCTATTTCTTCCCCGCGATTGCCCCTGAACATGGCGCGTCGTTCGTTCATCACGGGCAAGGCCCGTACCGGACATGGCCGGCGAGGACTGCTCAAGCTAACGGTCGGAGAGGCTTTACGGACCTAAGGTGACCTAAGAACGGTCCTCGATTTCGGATGGCGCTTCAAGAAAGTGTTTTGTCCACGCTCAGGGCGGAAACCGGGGTGTCGAGCTCACGTTCCCATACAACCATGGCCGGACTGAGCAAACGGACGCCACCGAGAGCTTCACAAGCATGCAGAGGCACGAAAACGATACACGAATTGAATGGCGACTTACCAGAATGAGCTGGCCACGGAGAGCTAGATTCTTGCGGTGTTTTGGGTGGATTTGGGGGAAACGCGAAATTCGAGCTCGTCGGTGAACCACTGGAGACAATCCTGGGTGTCGAGGTACTTGACTACCTGGCGGAACTATGAGCGAGGTCAATTTATAGAACCCTCAAGCGGTGGCCGCGAATTTAAGCTATGGCACGCGGCGGCCGGAGATAAGAAAGGTTATCGGCTTCGCTATTTCGTGTCTACCGCCGTGGCGGGCTCACCGGCATCGATGAGACAGCCGTGAGGAGTCACGGTGGTGCGGTGGAAAGGCTGAGCCACGCGGCACATGGCCGGGAGGCGGCGGTCACCGGCGAGGTAATCCGCGCTAGCCGCAAAGCAGAAGAGGAAGACGGCGGTGGGTTACCGGAGTGACGTCCAGCGCATGGGCGGTGAAGATCTTTTCAAGGTGAGCGATATCCACACGGCCGCGGCACCAATCCCGGCAAAGCGGTCGCCGGCGGTAAGATTTTTCCACGGCGGCCGATCTGATCGGTTAGCGCACTGTACCATGGGATATGTTCGTCAGTCGCCTGAACCGCCCATGATCTCACCCGATTAACTCTTGAATCTTGTTAAGAACAAAGCAATCTTGCTTAATAAAAGTTGTTCACTGATCATCAATCTCCCAACTTACTATAGGATTCCTGGATCAAAACCGATCGTACAAAAAGTTATGGCGCATCAAACTTGCACTTATCTCACTGGAACCTTATTTTAGTCTTGGGTTCAGTTTCAGTTTCCTGAAACTGTTCTGACAGAGCAACTTGGAGCAAGCTTTTCTCTAAATTCCTCATAACAACTAAGCTCACACTCTTTAGCAAAGTTGTTCTCCTATAATTGGTCTTCAACTTTGATGTGGTGACCTAGGGCAAAAACCCTATATCCTGAAAGATACAAAGCCCAAAAGTTGAGCCCATTCACTAATTTTTCAGACTTAGAGTAAAACTCAAATGAGGTCCATTTTGCATTTAAGTCCAAAACTTAGGGTTTGGCCTTCAAACCCACACATTTGTGATCCAATTGACTTAAAATACTTATTTGACTTGGTTTTTGCACTTTAGCCCAAAAGTGGACAAATTTTGCACTTAGGTCCCTAGGGTTTGGTTTAGGGCTTTCCAGGGTTCCAATTAGGGTTTCTGGTATTCCAGGGATATAAATGTGATTCAACTTTGTTCTTAGAGTCTTTTTATGACTTTTACCCTAAAGCTTTTAGGTTTTCTTAACTTGGGTTAAGCTTTACCCCTTTAACCACTAGTTAGGGTGAAGTTCCTGAACCAGGGTCCTATTTGTAGAACATTAAAGCAATACAACTTGTTTAAAATTTTTGCCTAGTGAATGCACTCTAGGTGTGTCAAACATATGCAATGCCCATGCTTATGATGTCATGCTCAAGTTTTAGTTATAGTAACACCAGGGGTGTTACAGCCATCACGACAAATAATTGATGGTCATTGATTCCAACAAGGTTTTAAATCTTGTAGACACAACCTTGCTTTGCTTGCTGCCATTCTTCTGCCACACAACTGTCTAATTTGTTTGCTGTAGCTTTGGTGCTCTCATTTCTCAACTATGGAATCACGATGACCACAGCGAGCAGTGATAAAAGCTTCTTCCAGAAGTGCCCAGCATCCAGTTGCAGCGAAGGAGGACCAGAGATCCGATTTCCATTCCGCCTTGTAACCAGCCCTCTATCATGTGGGACACCTGGTTCACCCAAATATTGGCTACTGTAAGGTAATTGCCATTGGGTATAGCATCAATACTATAATCATTGTCTCACTTGCAGAATCCAAAGTGCTCTTTTCAGAAGATCATCTCCACCAATCTATCAACCGATGTATATAGACCTTACAGGGATGAGGCAATATTAGAGCTGGTTTGATGACTAAGGAATTGAGAGGGATCTGGTCACCAAACCAGCCCTAAGGGCTTGTTCAGTTAGGGATGGATAGGAAGGGATTTAATTCCCCTCGATCCAGCCCTAACCGAACGAGCCTAAGTTCATGCCAAGTAGTCCGGCCAGGCGGCCAGCACTGCTGGTCCCTTCTCTTGCCTTAACAATACTAGCCGGTTCACTTACTTGGTACCTTCTTTTCAATCAATTGATTTTCTTCCATTGGACTGCACGGTTCTTTCAAATAGCATTCCAATACCTTACCGTTCTAACAACATGGACTTCAACGAAACTGCAAAAGGAACTATTGCATTTGGTGAGACAATGTTAAGATGGACAGTTCCTAACATTACCAATTTCTACCAAAACTGTGAAGATGAAGGAAGGCTTTGTGGATTTAGGTCAGAAACTAGGCAAGCATTCTGTAAGAGTAAGAAACAAAGTTTCTAAATCACTCATGCAACAATGAACTTATCTCAAACAGCAGCTTATATGTTATGATATTACTTGTAGCAATTATATGTTGATTTTTGCATGACAATCCATTGCTTAAGTAGCACACAGTCATGTGTCCTATTTTGTTCTTAGTTCTTTGGTTCAGCTTGCATTTCTGCATACTTTTAAGGGGGGAGAAAAGGGCAATTGTGCGCTTTTCTGCATGTGTAACATTTTTCTGCTAGAGAACTTTTGGTTCAAGTTAATTGGTTTAAATATTGCTGTCCAAAGATATCATTACTCAATTAATAAATATGTATAACTAGTGGAAGAAGAGTGTTTTCCAAAAAAAAAACACCTCACTGCAAGACCCATACCTGGCTCTTTTACAATATACTCCTGAATGCGACAACAGAGACACATTTATAGACTATCTCTTGCTCCAAAAAACAATTAAATTAATATAGTTGTTTATAAAAATAGTAAACAGTCCATAATTCTTGTTATGAATCAATACGACCCAAAGTAGATAAAACACAGAGAAGACACAAATTTAACATAGACCCCTCCAAAACGAAGGGGAAAAACCACAGGCGCCGGCCAGCAACAATATTACTATTTTTCAGGTGGTTACAGATCGCGAGAGATTTACAATGAGATGACTATCTCCTGCAGATTACAAGTGTATTTATAGAGGCGAAACCCTAAGATGAGTAAGGAACGATCCGTACCGCGGGGGGCTCCGAAGGCCAGTTGGCATCGCTACGCTCCGGCTCAAGCCTCCCGACGACGGCCCTCCGCTTCGCTCGTCAACTTGGCCGTCTTCTTCAGAATTTAGATCACAAACTCAACATTTCTCTCACCATGTATGATGCTTGAATATGTTGTACACTAATATTAAGATGGAAGTGAGGAACATGCACTTAGCACACATTTTTCTTAGGCTGTCTCTAGCGGCTACCATATCTCATACCCTATTTCAAACTTCACTTTGCAAATAGTGTTATCTACGGTGCAAATCCTCTATTCAGGGCCAAAGCTATGCAGAGAGTAGTGGGTGCACATGCACCCACAAAAATTTATAAAACTAGTGAATTAAACTAGATTTTCACCATATATACATCAACTATAAGTTATTATCATACACCCTTAAAACTAGGGATGAAAGTGGTAATTCGAACTGTTAGAACAAATTTAATATTTTAAAATAGATCTATATAAAATTTGATGTTGATCTTTTCTTATGTTATCAAGCACATTAGTACAAATATGAATAAAATATTATATAAGTTGTTTTATGTATTATTTGCTCCCTACAACACAAAAAGTTGAAAAAATTACCGAATTTGTTTCCGAATCCATACCGAAGTTTATATCTATTATTTGAGAAAATATAGGATGAATTTGAGGTTTACCTTTTATGAATCTTAACAAGCTGGATGTTAAAAACAAGAATACAAATTTGTATTGTATATTCTATATCCTATTTATTCGCAATCAAAGAAAAAATTGATTACCGAATAAATACCGTTTCCGACCGTTTTCATCCCTACTTAAAACATATGCAGCCTTATCTGATTCACTCTAGCTTCATCATTGCCCCTAATTTACATGATTTGTTGTGGACAGTCTTATCCCCTAGAGACAAGCTGTCCTAAACTTTAGAGTAGACTGCTCGGGTTTCTTATTCAACCCGCTATACAGCAGTTTACCTTTGTTTCTTTAGTAAGATTCTGCCTAAAAGGAAGTCTTGATAGAATCTAATTCACCTCTTTCCTGCACGCAGGTTCACATCTCAAAGTCATTACAGGTATGTGGTTCAATGCACTTTTGACCTATTGAGTTCTTCTATTTCTTACAACAAAACTGCAGCACTCTTCGTAGTCTCATTCGCAAAAGATATGAGTAGTTGATTTCTATCTAACAGACTGATTTTCTTCAACTTGTTTGTTCAGTAACGTCACCAGCAACCACACTCTGGTTCTTTCAGCGATGACAGCTGCTGCATTATATCTCACCCTCAAACCTAAATATGACGAAGAGATACACATGAAAGGTGAAATGTTCCTCAAAACCTACAGAACGTTGAAATCAACAAGATACACATTCTTTGAAGTTAAAAAGATAACAAGACGGTTCAATAACATAGTCGGCCAAGGTGGATTTGGATGTGTATACAAAGCTGAGCTATCCAATGGAGAGCCTGTGGCAGTCAAAATGTTGGAGAACTCAACGGGACAAGAAAAATTTATCAGTAAAGTTGCAACTATTGGGAAAATTCATCATGCCAATGCCATCCGGCTTCTAGGTTTCTGCTCTGAAAGATCAAGGCGTGCTCTAATATACGAATTTATGCCTAATGCATCGCTAGAGAAATACATATTCTCAGAAGAATCTGGCACTAGTGGCCGAGAACATTTCTAATAAGATGCTAGGAACAGAAACAGGAATTGCCAAAGGAACCGAGTACCTGCACCAAGGTTCCAATCAGCGCATCCTCCATTTCAACGTCAAGCCTGCGTACATTTTACTAGACTACAATTTTAAGCCAAAGATTTCATATATATTTGGACTTGCGCAGCTGTGTACAAGGGATCAAAGCATTGTTACGCTGACTGCAACAAGAGGCACAATGGGCTACATTGCACTGGAATTATTAGTGGAAGGAGGATGAGCATGTACCCAAAGACCAAGAACCAAAACAATATTTACATTCTCAGGTGGGTATATGAGAAAATAGTCACCGGGCAAGAATTGGAACTGACCAGGGAAACGGCACAAAGGGAGAAAAATATAGTGAGAAAGATAGGTATTGTGACACTCTGGTGCATTCAGTGGAACCCAGCGATCGCCCGTCTATGACAAAAGAGCGTGCAGAGCCTAAAGATGCCCCTCTAAACCATTTGTTTCGTCCTTTGGCCAGGTATGATGCAAAGTTAGAGACCACATCATAATCATTCAGATGTTTGTGTCTATCAGTTATTCAGTTATCCACATGTTTCAGTGATGCCTTGTGTCTATCATAATTTCGTATCATACCCTTTTTCCTAGTAACCACTGAATTGTATACATCGAAATTTCTGGTTTAACCATGTTAACGAATATGTAATGACATTAGCAGAACATTGCATAAAAATCAGTGACTGGAAAGGTAGAAGTTACAGCTTAATTTGAAATGCAGACAGATTAATATATCTCAAAAAATGTGAGCATTGGGACGGATTGGTTGTCCTCAACGAAGAACTCCTGCCTCCTGAACAAGCTATCGCTCAAGAAATGCTGACACATTAATTAATGCGCAGGGAGGCGACTCACCTAGTTGCTAATTTAGAAGCCAGACAAGCGGAGAAGATTGTAGGGGTTAAAATCTATTCAAAATTGAATAAGAATGGAATTATATTCTCTCCAATTCCGGTTTTATGCTCCAAACTAGCCCTTACCGATGACTAGAGCTCCAATACTGTGATCAGATCTGGGCCCTCTAAACTGGCAGGTGAGGATGGATGACGTGCTATGGGCGCCAGCATGAGAGGAATTGCAGCGGTCCGCTAGCAAGTAGAAGGCATTGGGCAGATTGCCGGCTTGCCGCCGCCGAAGGAGCAGTAGGACGTGCGGTGGGACCGTGGGAGGAAGGGCGATGCAGAAACATTTCCTCCATCTCATTCTCAGATCAGTCTGGGCTGGGTACAGTACATTTCCTCCTACATTTAACGTAGGCTCTACGGAGGCCGACCAGTTTCTAAACAGTTGGGCTCGGCCCATAGTTAAAGACAAGGATGGCCTATGTCGCAGTCCACCAGAGTGTGCCGATCGAATGGAAATGCTGCAAGCCTGGATCGCGATGTAAGCATGCGTTTGGTTTAGGAACCAAGTGGGTTGGGTCGGAGCTATCCTATTTTTTTGAGTTGAGTCAGAGCTGTTTTTTATTTAGTTTCAGTGACAGGTTAAACCTAATTTTTTTATTTGATTACAGGGTTAAAATAGGTTGGAGCTTGAAAGTGCATTCATCCCTTTTGTGAGTTTTGTTGATTTGGATAACAACACATTTAAAGGTCTAACAAATTTGCTAAGTGTTGAACAGGAAATTCAGTATGATGAACATACTTGAATAGTGTATAATGACAGCGAACAAAGTTTCAACACAAGGTTAAATAACCAGTGAGACAATGCAAATGAATACAATATGATCTCTATATTGGTTTGAATATATGGACAAGACCTAAGAAATCACTACATACATATGATCAGAATAGAGGATGAAGTGATTAAGAGGATTGGTCAAACCAAAGTGAATAAAATATGAGGAATCGTGAATTGGCTTGACTATATTACTATCAGTCCATATATGCTTCTATGAGAATCAAACTAGAGCTTGATTGGTCTTAACAATTATATCTAAAAGACATTCAAGCAAGGTTCACCATATTGAAGAAATGATTCTCTCAATGGATGCTCAATATGATGTGACTCAAGAATGGCTTGATAGGGTGAAGATAGCAAGGAAAGGGCTTCGAGGAACTAAGCGAAGGTGAAGGCCAAGCGACGGCTTGTGGACCGAGGTACCATGGCTAAGGTGAAGAAGAGAGTACTTGCACTAAGTCGATGAACTAATCAACTATGAAGAGTTATAACATGTTGATGCATCAGTACGGTGACTTGAAGCCATGATTTGAACTCACATATGGTGATATGGTATAAGTCACAGGGTTTGATTTATGTTTGCTTCAAAAGGTGAGACAAAGATGTTTGTGATCCTTATGAAGCAACGCCATGGAGAAATCACACATGAGACACCAATGACTCAAGGAGTTTACTTAATTAATTTCATTTAATTTGAGTATAGGAATCGTCGTACTATAAAGGGGGATCCAAAAAGAAGGTTGGTGTTTGCCAAAGCTCAAGCCTCTATATTCAAAAGCTATTTTTTGAAAAGCAAAAATCTCTTTAAAATTCTTTGGTTGACCTTGGTTAGGTTTGAGAAACCTAGAGTGTTCTTGTTGAAAAGCAGCTAAACTTCTTCAACTGCAGATGAGCTTTTCAGCTGAGCTGAACTTCAGCTGAGCTGAGCTTCTTCAGCTGCAGCTGAGCTTTTCAGCTGAGCTGAACTTCAGCTGAGTTGAGCTTTCTCAACTTCAGCTGAACTCAACTTCAGCTGTGAACCTCTTTGACCATACACCAGCTGAACTTGCCTCCGGGCAGTTGAGCTGGGGTTTTCTCTCCTAAACTCACTGGTCAAGATCGGTTGAACTGGTCCTGAGGGGCAGTTCAGCTGGTCCCTGACCCCTCTGACCTCTGATCTGCAGTCTGCCAGTCAGACTGGCAAACAGGTCGCCAGGAGCTGTCAGGGGCGGTTCAACTACCCCCCTGGGCGGTTCAATCGGTGTTGGTCAACTTGACCAGTCTGCAGGTCAGTCTGCGCGTCAGTCTGCCAGTCAGACTGGCAGACAGGCTGCCCGGCCTGCCAGGGGCGGTTCAACCGCCCTAGGGGGCGGATCAACCGGTCTCAGGCAGAAAAATCTGCCCAACGGCTAGTTTTGAGCTCCACCTATATATACTCTCTCCTACCTCTCTCCCCACACACAAGAGCACGACCCAAACTCCATTTCTAACTTGAAGAACACCTCCCACTCTCTCTCACACATCTCTTGCCTCTCCCATTTCAAATCTTTGGAGAGAAATCTTTGAGTGAGTTTGAGAGCTGCGGTTTTTGTGCTTCATCTCCAAATCTCTCTTGCTCTTCTTCATTCGAGCTTTGTTACTACATCGAGTTCTTTGTGGATTCATTACTCTTGGAGCTTCTAGCTCCTAGACGACTAGGTGTCTCTTGTGAGTCTCCAAATCTTGTGGAAGACCATAAGAAAGTTTGTATTACCCGCTCGTTTGAGCAAAGATTAGTGTGTGAGCTTGACCTTTGTGGTCGGCAAAGGGAGGATTAGGGTTAAAAGAGACCCGGCTCTTTGTGGGCGCCTCAACGAGGAAGTAGGGCACCTTGGTGGTGTGACCGAACCTCGGGATAAATCTTGTGTCTCTTGTGATCTTGTTTATTGTGCTTATTTGTGTTCTTCGTTCTCTCACCATTTCGTGAAAGATTTGTTTATATCTTTTTGGTGTGTGGATTTTGAGAAGTGCCCTTCTCAGATCTACTACTTTGAACCCTGTGGATCATTTAGAACATCTCATTTCCAAAGTTAACTGGGTGAATTTCGAGATCAATTCAGTTTTACCCAGTTTACTTCTAGTTTTTGTTGAAAAAGTTTTAACTTGCCTATTCACCCCCCTCTAGGCAACTTTCAATTGGTATCAGAGCCTAATCCTCATTCTAACGCTTAACCTCGTGAGGAAAAGAACATGTCGGGGGTACTAAGAAACAAAAATGCTTCTAAGCTTGAAAAAGTTGAGGTTGTCTCGACTTCATCTTTAGTGCAGATGTTGATCCTAGGGCAATAGATCTTGCCATGAGAATCGCCGAAAGGATGTTCCTCAAAATGAAAGAAGATGAGGCGAAGAACAAGATTGAAGAAGAAGAAAATGATCGATGGAGACCAAACGACGAATCCACCTCTTCACAAGGTTCGTCTTTCAAATCCACTTCTCATATGTGCTTTATAGCTAATGAGAGTGACAGTGAAAGCGAAAGTGAGGATAAGGAGGAGCATGAAAGTGATAGTGAAGATGAGGATGATCTTCAAAAATTCTTCGCTCAACTAAGTAAGAAGAACCGGATGAGCTTGCTCAAACTCATGAAAAGAGCGGAAGAACAAAAGGAAATGCTTCATAAGCAAGAAGATATCCTCATCGAAAAAATCAAAGACTTGGAGAAGTTGACCAAAGAGCATGAGAAGCTAAAGTGCTCTCATGATGATTTGGTCCAAAGGTATGAAGACATTTCAATTGAGCAAATTAAAGCTATTAATCATTCATCATATATTGCTCAATTAGAAAATAAAAATGTTATGCTCAAGAACACGGTAGAAAAGCTAAACATTGAAAAATCTAGCTTTGCAAGAAAAACATGATATGCTTATGTACTCTCATAATAAATTTATGGATTCACATATCATGTTAGAAATGGCTCATGAGGTTGTGTTAACTAATTTGAAATCATACCAACCTCACATATGCACATGTACTCAAATAGAAACTATATTACCATGTGCTAACAATTATTGTTATCAAGCAAGCCAATCTTCCATTGAGCTAGAAATTTTACGAATTAGTGATATTTCTATCACACAAGAAAATAAAGAGCTCAAGGAAGAAAATGAGAGGCTAAAAAGGAGCTTGAATCAATTGAAGGGAAAATATCATGCTCAACCTTCTCAAGATAACCGTGATAATATGGTGAAAAAGCTTGAGAAGGGGACAACTGTGGCATGCACAAAACCCCTTCAAAAGAATACCAAGCTTTCCAAGAAGGGCTTGAGCAAAATCCATGGTGAGAAAATTAATGCTTATATGATTTGCTCTAACAATGTACCTATGTGCTTCAATAAAGAAAGATCAAAGAGAAGCGATAGGAGGTGCTATGGATGCAAGGAGAAGGGCCATGAAATTGATTCATGCCCCCACATGAAGAATCAAGACCTTGCACGATCAAGAAAGATGACCATCAAAAAGGATGAAAGCAAAAGGCAAATGCATTGCAAGGACAAGCATCACATTTGCTACAATTGCCGTGAAAAAGGTCATCTATTCAAGGTTTGTCCAAAGGGTAAAACTCCTAAGCCTAACTTGTCAACACATTCAAATATGCTTAGGAGACCCAAATTTGACTCTTGTGCTAGAAAGGTGATGAGTTCACCACATTCTAGGACCAAGGCTATTTGGGTGCCTAAGTCCTTATTGGCTAACCTTGATGGACCTATCATGAGATGGGTACCAAAGTGTACTTATTAAGTTTTGCAGGTACCCAGAGATGATATGAAGCTTTAGGGTGCTTGAGCGGTTCAACTCAATTCTTATCTCAAGCTATCAATCTTACATTGTCTATCCTTTAAGATTGACCCAAAGATGAATTGAGTTATTATATCACTAACTTCATATTCATCTCTAGCAAGAACTTGTGTTGTAGAGAATAAGGATTAACCTTTGTGGGAATCAAGCAAAAGGCCTACAACCAAGTGATATCCAAAGGATGGTAACAATTAATTCTTAAGTGCACATTGCTTTTAATTGGTATATTCCTTTGTGTCTTTTGTAGCCACATAGGAAAAATGAAGCACTTAAGAATGAACTTAAAAGATTTTACCTTGCTTTGGAAAGGATCTAATCATATGGTAGATTGCATATTTGTTATTGTTATATGTGGCAATCTACATACTTTAATTGATGATAATTAATTCGTGGCATATTTCAAATGAATTATCGTATTATTGCCATGACCTAGACATAAAGAGGATTATCCCATGTTCTTAAATGAATAGAGTGCTAAGTAAGAAATTCAAATTCTTAAAGCACTTATCAAAAGGGGAATTCTCTATATGACTAGAGTTGTGAGACTAATGTTTTTATCTAAGTGATTTATGTAGTTTCACAACATGAGAATGTGTTTCCCAAATGGAGTGTGCCATTAAACATTCAAAGAAGATCGAACCAATACTATGTGATGTATTCATTCTTATTTAAATTGGTTTTCAGTCTTCTACATTAATCACTCACCTTGTTATGAATTAAACTTGCCCTATAAATTTAATTAAACAATCATGCTACTTTTATCTTGTTTCAATTGATGTTATGCATGATGCCTGTAAGGGTAGTTTAGTTCATATCATGAGGTTTCCTTAATTTAGTAACCTTCTTGTCATTCATATAATAGAGGTTTCTAAATAGGAAACTATTGTTTGTGTTTCTAATGCAATCTCTTTTAAGCCATTTCATGGAAATTCATAAGTAGAGATTGTGCTCTTTCATTTGGTAAAATCACAAGCATTAAAGGTTAATCTTCACCTAAAAGAAAGATTAGAAATGCTCAAGTCAAAGGTATGGAACTAATTGTTTCATTTGGTATGTGATCAATAATAGTTCCTTTCAAGTGACATTCTTTCAATTGGTAATAATCTATTCCATGGAAAGAAATATCAATATGAAGGTTAAATTTATTTTGGCTTAAATTTGTAAACTAATGCATATTGTTAATTCACTCCTCCATGTGCATTAACTTAAAAAGGAATTTAACTTATGCCTTTATGCCTCATAAATGATGATTTGTTTGCAATTCATATCTAAAGATCACTATTCATTAAATACTTCCTTGTACTACTAATATCTCTTTTCAAAGTTCTTTTTCAACTAGTATTAAAAGGAAAAGAGATAACAAGCTGAAGAAGGAAGTCTCCACAAATGATGAAAAGAAGAATACTACGATGACACCACCACAGATAGTAAGATCTTTCAAATTGGTATAACAAATGGTACATTTTATATGGTGGTGAGTATTCTTAGGCATAAGTTAATTTATTGCAAATTTGTCATGCCTTGACCAATATATGTAATGTACTCCTCATGCGACTCTTAATTGAATTGAAAGTGCATTTGGCAAGTCATTCAAATACTTGATGCACATATCTAGTAGGAGCACATTATATATCTTGTGTCTTAGAGAATATGTTTCTCTTTAGTAAGCTATACTAACTCAATCCAAAATGGTAAATTTGTATTTCATTCATATGGATTGTAATCTTTGTTTTCTAAATAGCTACTCTTGATGCATCTTAAAATTTTCTTATTGTTAAAACTAAAAGTGCATAAGAATCCTTTTTTATATTCATCACATACATATGCACTAACATGGATATGATTTTTTAAACTGTAAAAAAATGAAACTAGTGATCCATACTCTAAATTTTGGAAACCTACAATTTGATATCTTAGAAATCTACTTCAATCGGTATCCATATGCTTCACATTGAATTGGATCACTAAGTTGTAAATTACTTGCATAACTTGTCTTTATGATATGAATGCTTGTGCGATTAACCTTGATAAGCTAGGTGCACCCAAGGTCAATCTAGGTTCATCATCAAGAAGGCAACACAATGATGTATCAAGAAAAGGAGAAAAGGCTCCTATTCTTAACTCTAGTTTTTATCTATGTGATTAAATATTGACTTGAAACCATGTAAGATGGTTGTCAAGTATATGTGGGTGCCTACACAAAGAGAAAGGCCACAATAAGGATTGTGTGGGTACTCAAGGCTCTTACTACTAATCTCAAAGGATTCAATTCAAATTGGGTACCAAGATATGAAGCTTAAACTTGTTTTTGCAGGATCACTCCTTTAATGGATCAAGTTGGGTGCTCGATAATGAATGTATAAATCATATTTGGAGATAGTAGCAAGGGTGATAACAACTGAATCTCAAGTGCATATTATTTTCAAATCCTATCTCTTTTGTGACTTGTGCAGCCACTAAGGAAGAGGGAGCACTTGAGGGTATACATCAATTGTTGATTATGAAGTAAAAGTCCAATTGGAAGAAAAATGAATCTTATCATATGGTCAACAATCCAAAACTATGTGATGTACTCTTTCTAGTTAATTTGGATTTGATTCTTCTTTATTACACACTCACCATAATATGGATTAAGTCAGCCCTTTAGACTTCATTGAACAACCATGCATATTATCCATGTCATTTAAAATATATTGTGCATAAGGGCTCAAGGGAAATTTAGTCCATATTATGAGGTTTGTCTATTTTAGCAACTCGCTTGCCTTCCACATATAAAAGGTTGCTAAATAAGAAACTAGTGCTTGTGCTACTAATGTCATCTCTTGTGTTAAGTTTATCCATAGAAAATCTATGTTAAGAGATGGTGCTTGTTTTAAATTGGATAAATCACAAGCTTAAAGGATACTATTCAACTAAAGTAAGAAGAAGTTGATCAGAGGCCAAGGTATGAAAACTTCTCTACTTCAGTTGTTTTAGTATTATATTCTTAGTGGGATGTACCATAGTATAGGTTAAATTCCTTGCAATATAAAATGTTCAATAGTGCATATAACTTTGACATCAACTATATGTGCGCACTAATTTAAAGGAATTTAGTCTATCCTTTTGGGTTTCAATAATGATGATTCATTTGCCATGCACATATAAGGATCATCATTTGTGAAACTCTCTCTTGTGTTTTTAATGCTCTCTTTTCTAAGTGTTTCAATAAGGTCCTTCCAAGTTCTTTGAAGATGGATTTAGAATCTACAAATATAAGAGTCTTGGTTCTTTCAATCATTGAGTTTTAATTAACCTCATATCAAGTATGATCGAATCAAGAAAAGATGAAAGAAGTTCAAGATCACTTGGTTGGATGAAATCATAATGAGAAAAGAAATCACAGTGAATCAAGAAGGAAGTTGAACTATCCTGTCAACCAAATGATGAAGATGTAGTGACTTATTTATATGATATCCTTCATTATGAGGTTTGAGGTTCATATTAGCATGCTTTACCCTTCAGGATTTCAATTGATATACTTTCAGTTCTTAAATCTTCAATTGGTTTAATTTTCATCATCTATATAAAGCATGTTATGTTAAGCCAAAATATAGTACAAACATCTCCTTTAACCTCACATTGTTAATGTGCATAAGTGTACTTTATGTACTCTTGCATGCACAAATTGAGGGAGAGTTTAGCCTATATCTTGTGAGACTAATGATTTCTTTCAAGTTCATGTTGTGTAGTCTCACACCCTGGAGAACATCAAATGAGGATGAATGGTTCCATAGAAATGAAAATGAGTTTCTCTTGATCATGTGAAGAGGATAAGTTTCTCTTTGAAATGTCAAGCCTATCAAAAGCTAAGATGGAAATTCATGATTATAATGAAGACCATATGGCATGGAACAAAGGTGTGTCACTCCATGAACTATTGTATTACATTTGTGTATCTAGGCTCTTACAAGTTAGTGTATGCATGTATATGCAATATCTTAAGTCACATCATAAGGTTGCACTTGAATCTTGGCTTAAAATATTGCATATCATGTCTATTAGTATACCTTTTGATTATGAGTAATTCCTTCAATTGGTACAATTTCACATTTTCATACTTTATTTGTACCAAGGTTCAAATTGTAGAACTTAATCCCCTGGCCTCACAAGTCCAAGTGCATAAGCTAAACAAGTATTCATCACTTGTATGCATATATTTAGGGGGAGAATAGTCTATAATTTGAATCTTTGAGACTAACTTCATTTCCAAGTCTATTATGTGTGTAGTCTCGAATTAGAAAGGAATCTTCGGGCAAAGACAATCGCTTCCACTGCAAATTTTGATGGGTATCAAAGATTCTTTGCTCCAATAAATGTATCTTTTATTCATTTCATAAGGGAATGAGTTTCTCTTTTATATGCTACTCCAACATCATCTAAAATTGGTAAACATGTATCACATCCTTTTGGATTGCAAATGTCTAAAGTAGCATAGCTTATAAATTCTCCTGTCTAGAACTTAATTGATTAAATAGTGCACATGTTTCTTATGTTGCATGATTATGTTCAATTGATACTCCTTTTATGCCAATGGTACTTTAAATTGCAAATAAGTACTTTCAACGGATATCAATTGAATTCATATATATGTGTGCACTAAAACTTGAGGAGAACTTAGTGTAATATGCTATTAGTGATCTGCTTATCTATCAAATTGTATCAATTGGTGTTTTTCAATTGATATTTTTCATACATGATCACTAGTTGCATAATCCATACTTGTGCAATTTTCATATTACCTCTTGTTGTGATAAGAAAATTCTAGGTGACATCTAGACTCTAGGTATCAAGTTTCACCTTCGATTTAGTATGACAATCTTCATTTGATATCTTGGACTTATGTCACAACTATACCAACAAGAGCGTGCAAATGAATTCTAAATCCAACACAAGTTTGGAACACCCCCTTGAAAAGGTAAAACGCAAAGGTACATCACTTCATGTCACTTCTCCATTACCTTTGTGCCATCAAAAGATCCTTTTCATGATAGTGTGTTCACATCTTGCTTAAATCATAATTTCTACCCTTTATATTCTTTGTATCCTTTTTGGAGATTTATGACAAAGGGGGAGAAATTTTGCATTAAAGCTTATCTTTATTTTTGAAAAGGGGAGAAATAATTAACAAAAAGGGGGAATCATAAGTAAAACATAAGATGTGGGAGTTGATAAGTGCATTCTATGTCATGAGCATCACGTTTATTTTATGACACACTGCACCCCATGAATAGTATGGAGTTGATAAGTGCATTCTATGTCATGAGCATCACGTTTATTTTATGACACACTGCACCGCATGAATAGTATGATATAAGTTGTCTCCATACTTTGACCCAAATATGTGCTTTTGGTATTTGAGTACAAAATTGGTATTTTCTGAAATGCACATATTTAGGGGGAGGAAACTATATCATAGGATTTAAAATCTTATTTATCAAATCTTATGTAAGCTTTAAATGTGTTGTCATCAATCACCAAAAAGGGGGAGATTGAAAGTGCATTCATCCCTTTTGTGAGTTTTGGTGATTTGGATAACAACACATTTAAAGGTCTAACAAGTTTGCTAAGTGTTAAACAGGAAATTCAGTATGATGAACATACTTGAATAGTGTATAATGACAGTGAACAAAGGTTCAACACAAGGTTAAATAACCAGTGAGACAATGCAAATGGATACAATATGATCTCTATATTGGTTTGAATATATGGACAAGACCTAAGAAATCACTACATACATATGATCAGAATAGAGGATGAAGTGATTAAGAGGATTGGTCAAACCAAAGTGAATAAAATATGAGGAATCGTGAATTGGCTTGACCATATTACTATCAGTCCATATATGCTTCTATGAGAATCAAACTAGAGCTTGATTGGTCTTAACAATTATATCTAAAAGACATTCAAGCAAGGTTCACAATATTGAAGAAATGATTCTCTCAATGGATGCTCAATATGATGTGACTCAAGAATGGCTTGATAGGGTGAAGATAGCAAGGAAAGGGCTTCGAGGAACTAAGCAAAGGTGAAGGCCAAGCGACGGCTTGTGGACCGAGGTACCATGGCTAAGGTGAAGAAGAGAGTACTTGCACTAAGTCGATGAACTAATCAGCTATGAAGAGTTATAACATGTTGATGCATCAGTACGGTGACTTGAAGCCATGATTTGAACTCACATATGGTGATATGGTACAAGTCACAGGGTTTGATTTATGTTTGCTTCAAAAGGTGAGACAAAGATGTTTGTGATCCTTATGAAGCAACGCCATGGAGAAATCACACATGAGACACCAATGACTCAAGGAGTTTACTTAATTAATTTTATTTAATTTGAGTATAGGAATCGTCGAACTATAAAGGGGGATCCAAAAAGAAGGTTGGTGTTTGCCAAAGCTCAAGCCTCTATATTCAAAAGCTATTTTTTGAAAAGCAAAAATCTCTTTAAAATTCTTTGGTTGACCTTGGTTAGGTTTGAGAAACCTAGAGTGTTCTTGTTGAAAAGCAGCTGAACTTCTTCAACTGCAGCTGAGCTTTTCAGCTGAGCTGAACTTCAGCTGAGCTGAGCTTCTTCAGCTGCAGCTGAGCTTTTCAGCTGAGCTGAACTTCAGCTAAGTTGAGCTTTCTCAACTTCAGCTGAACTCAACTTCAGCTGTGAACCTCTTTGACCATACACCAGCTGAACTTGCCTCCGGGCAGTTGAGCTAGGGTTTTCTCTCCTAAACTCACTGGTCAAGATCGGTTGAACTGGTCCTGAGGGGCAGTTCAGCTGGTCTCTGACCCCTCTGACCTCTGATCTGCAGTCTGTTAGTCAGACTGGCAAACAGGTCGCCAGGAGCTGTCAGGGGCGGTTCAACCGCCCCCCGGGCGGTTCAACCGGTGTTGGTCAACTTGACCAGTCTGCAGGTCAGTCTGCGCGTCAGTCTGCCAGTCAGACTGGCAGACAGGCTGCCAGGCCTGCCAGGGGTGGTTCAACCGCCCTAGGGGGCGGTTCAACCGGTCTTAGGCAGAAAAATCTGCCCAACGGCTAGTTTTGAGCTCCACTTATATATACTCTCTCCTACCTCTCTCCCCACACACAAGAGCACGACCCAAACTCCATTTCTAACTTGAAGAACACCTCCCACTCTCTCTCACATATCTCTTGCCTCTCCCATTTCAAATCTTTGGAGAGAAATCTTTGAGTGAGTTTGAGAGCTGCGGTTTTTGTGCTTCATCTCCAAATCTCTCTTGCTCTTCTTCATTCGAGCTTTGGTACTACATCGAGTTCTTTGTGGATTCATTACTCTTGGAGCTTCTAGCTCCTAGACGACTAGGTGTCTCTTGTGAGTCTCCAAATCTTGTGGAAGACCACAAGAAAGTTTGTATTACCCGCTTGTTTGAGCAAAGATTAGTGTGTGAGCTTGACCTTTGTGGTCGGCAAAGGGAGGATTAGGGTTGAAAGAGACCCGGCTCTTTGTGGGCGCCTCAACGAGGAAGTAGGGCACCTTGGTGGTGTGACCGAACCTCAGGATAAAACTTGTGTCTCTTGTGATCTTGTTTATTGTGCTTATTTGTGTTCTTCGTTCTCTCACCATTCCGTGAAAGATTTATTTATATCTTTTTGGTGTGTGGATTTTGAGAAGTGCCCTTCTCAGATCTACTACTTTGAACCATGTGGATCATTTAGAACATCTCATTTCCAAAGTTAACTGGGTGAATTTCGAGATCAATTCAGTTTTACCAGTTTGCTTCTAGTTTTTGTTGAAAAAGTTTTAACTTGCCTATTCACCCCCCCTCTAGGCAACTTTCAGAGCTGCACCATCTTTTGTTTGTTTCGTGATGAGGAATGAACTGAATATGATCACCTTCCTGATCATATTACCACACTCAAGATGATATCTTCAATTCAATAAGATGATATCATTCAAAATAAATGAAACCGACACTATTTTAATATTTGAGAAATCCATAAGCACAAGATAAATTAACCAAGTCATAAATTTTTAGTGACAAGGTCTCACTGTTACATTTTGGTCATAATTAAAGGAACATTCCAACAACATCAAGATGCATTTTAGTGAATTTGTAATATTTGGCGTGACTACCAGGCTTGTCTAGGTGATAGCGAGCACTGGTGTTGGGGACTTGTTCTCAAGTGCTATGAGTTAAGAACAAGACAACACAACAAGGTTAATAGTTAAAATCCTTCGTCCTTCGAAGCATTATCTCCCTTAGGATATAATGATCTTCAGACGAAGGTTATGAAGGACTTACCTTCATCATAGCAGAGTATATTAATGGAAGTAGAAGCATATAAAACATGAAAAATAACAAGAATAATCATATAACACCATTAATATATCTTTTACGTATTATCATGAGTGAACATAAACTATATTGAATTACATTTATACCTTCGCCTTGACAGAAGGCAGAAATTCAAACGTGACGCACCAGTGAATACAAGCCAACGTGAACAGTATGGGGGTACTGTTCACCTATTTATAGGAATGTGACGTAGCCTGGTCAAAATTACATTTATGTCCTTGATGACTAGTTACAATCATGACACAAATCACGATGGACTGATCGGTCTTTTCCTCTTTAAGTCGGTACAGCCCTTCGTTTCAAGGCATGTCACTGTGCCGAAGCTTCCCGAATCGTAGCTTCGACGTGTACCTTCGCGCTGTGTTTGCTTATATGTCGATCTTTCGAAGGTGTCTCTGCTTAGCGGACCTTCGGCGACGAAGCAGGCTCCCAACAGTAGCCCTTCACGGTGCTAGATCGTTTTTCATAACGAGCTTGATCCATGAAAAATCTCTAAGGCTTCGGAATGCCGAAGGTCCGAAAAACACCTTCCCTGAGCTCGTTGCCAAGAAACGATTAATATATTTGGAGCGCGAGGTGGCCCACCACGCAGCGGGTATGAACGATTTGGTGATTCACTCCCCAAGCACCAAGTGGTCCACCGTTCAGCGGGTGCAGGTGACTGTTGAGCAGGTGCGGGCGACTTGGCGATTCATCGTCCCACCTGCAACACTATATAAACAGACGGGTAGGTGTGAAGTTATCACAACATTCATTGCATTGCACTGTTGCGCTGTTGAAAAATTTAACCATAGCTGAAGCTTTTTCACTGCATTCTCGAGCGAACCATCATTTTGAATTAGCTTCATCAAAAGAGAGAGCTTCATCAAAATTGTAAAAAATGTCAGCTTCGTAAAAACCGCAAAAGATCCATCAGATGGCCTGAGTACGCTCGACCGCAAGGGTAACTCGTGAAGGAAAGGCAACTGAGGCCACCGAGACAGCTCTGATTTCTGATGTCATGAGACAATCGGGCTTAGTTGTAAAAGAGGGAGCCATTGACGAAGGTGCACCTGCTGCCAAAGCTGAACAAGCTGATATTGAGGAAGAAAATGCTGATGAAGAAGAGGAGGATTACAACATTTTGATCCCATCAAAACCCAACCACCTTGATTTTGAGAAATCTACTGTGTCTGAAGCCGACGTGCCCATGATGATGAAGCTGGGCTACTTCGAAGAAGCTGAGAAGAAACTTATTCGCTTTGCCAGAGAAGAAACTTATTCGCTTTGCCAAAGAAGAATCCACTCCAACGCCGAAGGATGATGAAGTAGTGGTGTTTAAAAGCTTTTTCAATGCAGGATTACAGTTTCCCTTGAACGAGATGATAGGAGAAGTTTTGGTTAATTTTGAAATTTATCTTCATCAGCTGACCCCTAATGCTATTGTTAGGCTCAACATCTTCATCTAGGCCCTTCGAAGCCAAGGGATGGACCCAAATGCTGAAGCTTTCTGCCGAGTGCATGAGTTGCATTACCAAACGAAGGCCAGAGAAGACGGGCTACATGAAAATTTTGGTTGTTATAATTTCGTGTACCACAAGGATACAAAGGCTCTGGTCCTCAGCTATTGCACTAAGTGGCCAACCGGCTGGAAGAGTGAGTGGTTTTATATTAAGGCCGATGAGAAGAAAAGAGAGAAACTGATAACGATGGTGATGAGCCCGCTGACTTTAAGCTTTGGAATGACTAGACCTTTGTGCAACATGAAACGAGGGTCAACATGCCAACTGTCTGTATCAGAATTTAGGGTGGTAGCTGAACAAATCAGCACTAGAGATTTAGTTCAAGAATACTTGGCTAATAGGATGTCTCCGACATTAAGTGAATTTAGCATGCTGAAGCTAAAGGGAACGAAGAAGACACTTGAGCTTGTGCGATTGCCTTATCGCTTTAAGTTTGAGAAACAGTTCAAGGAGCCCTGCCAAGAGTGGCTAGAAATGATTGAGACAATGTGCAATGAATTTTTGGGAAACTACACCAAAAAAGAAGATCTATTAATGACTGCAACCTTCGGCACCCGACCAAAACGAAGGTTGAACCGAGTAATGGAAGGTTTAAATTTCGAATACCCTGATTATGAGCGACTCAACAAGGGTGTCGAAGGGACAAAAAGAAAGAGAGTTGTCAGTGTTCTGAGCAGACAGGCCGCTAGAATGGTGAAAGAGGACGAAAAAAACTCTGAAGAAGAGAAAATCCAGTCCCGAGCCGAAGGCGGCGACTTCGAAGAAGAGAAAAGCTGCAACTCCGGAGCCGAAGGTGGCTGAGATGGAAGAAGAAGACTCCTTCAACGCCTTCTGGTGCCAAAGTAGAGGAAATTTTAAAGGTAATGACTGAATCCTTACCTATCAAGCAGCTAAGTCCTCTGGAACCGCATCTGACGAAGCTTTTATAGAAGAAGGATGAACCTTCGGCAACGAAAAAGGCGGTTGGGCCTAAAAATCGAAGAATCATTACTGTTATGGAATCCATTGAGGAAATGCTACCGCCAGCCTCAGCATCAAAGATGACACTAGCTGCCGAAGCTGCGGCCGCCGAAGCTACCAATCTGGAGAGTACGTTATCTGCTATTGATAAAGTGCTCTTGGATATGGCCACAGAGGAGACATCTGCTACAGAAGAAGTCATGGCCGCAGTGCCTAAGAAAGGGAAAGAAATTGCCGAAGATACTTCGGAAGAAAAAAGCTTCAACTTTCAGAATCTGATTGGTCAAGAATTATCCAATGCCAAGAAGGAGGAGCTGCAGGAGTATGCTGCATCCTGTGGCTACCAGCCAGGAGCCGTGCTCTTTGGTGGAATTAATGAAGAAGCCTTAGGATGTATTTGAGACTGTACTAGGGTGAAGATTATCAGCACTCTGTCGAAGAGTGTTGGTTTTCCGAAGCTTGAAGCTGACATTAGCAGTTACCAGCGACAACATCTCGTCGGCAGCTTGTTCTACTCCAATTTTAAGGTAAAGCTTTTTCCTCAGCTCTTTAGTCTTTTGTGATGAAGCAAAGATTTCTAATGAAGGCTATTTTCTACAGAGTATGCTACTAAGCAAAGCACTGAGGATGCAGCAAGATCTTGAGGATAAAAAGAATGAGATTATAATCGAGGGCCTGGAAAAGAAAATCAAAGATCATGAAGCTTCTCTAGAGAAAAAGGACTTCGTTCTTCAGACAATGGAGGGTTCATTGGCAGAAGCTCAAACCGAAATTGCTAGACTAAATGATGAACTCCTCCATAAATCAGAAAGCTTCGAACAGAAAAGGAAGAATTTTGATGCAAGGCTTGAGGCCGAAGCCGAGAAAAGCTCAGATCTACAAAAATCCTTAAAAGAACTTCAGAATATTTGCTTGAACTTCAGCAACCGCTGCGTGCAACGGCTAAGACAGGTCTTCAACTCAGTGGGAGCCAGCTCTGAAAAATTTTAACCTTCGGTTGAAGACTTGCCAAGCACCTTCGAGCATATTGAAAGTGAAGTTGAGGCGCTTGACGAAGTAATAGCTGGGCATAGTGACTTCTGTGCCCTGTTGGCTTCTCGCGGCACAGCTGTAGCTTTTATGAAGGCTGGTTGCACGCACGGAAAGATAGTAAACAGACTGAACTTCAGTTTATCTCTAGCGGACCTAGTTGATATTCCTAGCCTAGCCCAAAGTATTGGGAATAGATTCATAACACAAATTTGGACGAAGGGTGGGCGGGACTTAGCTGGTAATGAGGCACGAAGTCACCTTAAGCCGGTATGATACTTATACCTGTTGCTTGCCTTCTCTTGAAATTATTTTTTTATACTGCTTTGTTGTCTACAGGATGACGATGTCGAAGGTCAATAATCTGAAGCTCGACGAAGATTGATAAAGCTGCTGCACAAAGCTTTAGAGACATTTGAATTATCTTTGTAAAAGATATCGTAATTTAGGAATCAAACATTAATCTGTAAATTTGTCCATACCTTGTAATATATTTTTACCTTTCCATCCGTGTGTGAATTGCTTTGATGTGGACGAAACTTGTATCTTTTTGAGCCGAAGGCGAAAAACACCTTCCCTTCTTTTCATGCACAACGAAGCATATCTTTGCTTCTTTATGCTCATCGAAGCATTGTCATCAAAGCCGAAGTATCTGTTTGTACTTTATGTTATGATGATGATCCTACGAATGTCTACATGAATGCGTATGAATGCAATGAATGATGTAATGTAATGTGCAAATTAATGTCCAAACACGCGCACACGAAGCCACACCCAGACTTTGCATCCCCTTAGGAATGTCTTTTGAGTCTTAAGCTCTGCATCCCCTTAGGAACGTCTTTTGAGCTTCTTCACCTTCTATTTTGGTGGTATAAGTTCTGCATCCCCTCAGGAATGACTTTTGAACTTCTTTGCCTTATATTTCGGTGGTATTTGGCTCTGCATTCCCTTAGGAATGACTTTTGAGCAGAAAACTTACACTTCGCTCCCTTAGGAATGACTTTTTGTAGCTTTGTTATGCTCTGCATCCCCTTGGGGACGTCTTTTGAGCTCTCCTTGTTTTTATTTTTTGCACTCGATGGTGCATGCTTAGATTTACATATTACATCTTTTTGTGGATTTGGCCCTCATGGGGCTAAATAAGAATGAAAAATTACAAGTTGTAGCCCTATTAAAAACCTTTCTCCCCTCTTGAAAGGAAAAGGGTGCCACAGAGAAAATAAAAGAAAAATTACATCAAATTACACATAATATTGCCGAAGCTCATCCGCATTCCAAGATCTGGGTATGTCGTTGCCGTCCATATCCTTCAGTCTGTAGGAACCGGGTCTTGAGAAGATACTACTAGAAAAGGACCTTCCCACTTCAGCTGCAACTTACCCACTGTTTTTGGGTTAGCGACTCTCCGAAGTACCAAATGGCCTAGCTTAATATTCTTCAACCTAACTTTTCTGTCATGCCATTTTACTGTTTCGGCCTGATATTTATTGATGTGCTATATTGCCTGAAGTCTGGTCCCTTCTATGGTGTCTTTTGTTACTTGATAATCAGCTTCGTCTTCTGCCGAAGCTATTGTTCTTATTGACCCTGTTTTTGCTTCTTCTGGAGTTATTGCTTCATCACCAAATAGAAGCTTGAAGGGTGTAAATCATGTTGTCCTTGATGTAGTTGTGTTGTGGATCCACACCACTTTAATCAGCTCATCTGGCCATTTTCCTCTGGGCTGGTTGAAGATTAGCTTCATTATTCCTGTCATTATAATGTCATTTGCTCTTTCTACCAGCTCATTTGATTCTAGATGCCTAATGGATGCAAAGTGGATCTTCGTACCAATTTGATCACAAAAACCTTGGAATGCTTCGGCCTCAAATTGTGTACCATTGTCTATGGTTATTGCCTTTGGGACGCCGAAGCGACAAACAATATTCTGCCAGAAGAATTTTTGGATAGTAGCCGGAGTTATTGTGGCCAAAGGCTTCACCTCAATCCACTTGGAAAAATATTCCACTGCCACTACAACATACTTCAAATTGCCTTGTGCTGGTGGGAGTGGACCCAACAAATCTAGGCCGCATCTTTGCAATGGCGAGGTTGGTTGTATTAGCTGAGTTAATGACGAGGGTTGCTTCTGATTTCTTGCACATTTTTGACAGTTTTCGCACTTATGAACCAGATCTGCTGCATCTGAAGCTGCCTTCGGCCAATAAAACCCTTGCCTAAAAACTTTTCCTAACAAAGGCCTGGACCTAATATGAGACCCACACAAACCTGCATGTATCTCTTTCATTAACTCTATACCTTCGGTTCTGGATAAACACTTGAGAAGTGGGGAACAAAGTCCATGTTTGTATAGCTCCCCTTCTATTATGACGTATGGTCTTGTTCTTGCTTCCATTCTTTTATTGTAAACTTCGTCATCTGAAAGACAATTGCCTTGGAGGAAGGATATGATTTCAGTTCTCCAGTCTTCACTATGTATAGGTGATATTGCTAGGACTGCTCTTTCCATAAGTTCAACTAAAGGTGCCTTTATTGTCTCAAAGAACACTTCCGAAGGCAGAGGGAGCCCTTGTGCTGCTGATTTGGCCAGTAGGTCTGCATGTTCCTTTTCCCCTCTTGGAATATTTTTTACAGAGAATCCTTCAAAAGAGGCCTCCAACCTTCGGACTGTGTCTAAATATTTTTCAAGCTTTGGGTCCCTTGCCCTGCTGCTTTTATCCACATGGCCGGAGATGACTTGGGAGTCAGTTTTGAGGATCGCCCTTCTTATTCCCATAGCCTTTAGCTTCTGAAGCCCCAATAGGAGGGCTTCGTATTCAGCAATGTTATTTGTACAACTAAAGTCCAATCTTGTTGCATAGCATGTTTTGACTTTAGAGGGCGCTACTAGGACAGCAGCGGCTCCTGCGCCGAAGGTTCCCCAAGAACCATCACAGAAAACTATCCAGGCTTCGGCGTCTTTACTTGTTTTTTCTTCCTGAGCCCCTAGCATCCAATCAGCAATGAAGTCTGCTAATTCCTGGGATTGGATTGAGGATCTATGTACATAGTCAATGGTGAATTCATTGAGCTCCGCAGCCTATTTTCCAATTCTTCCAGTAGCTTCTCTATTCCTGATTATATCCTTTAAAGGTTGTGATGAAGGAACAATTATATGATATGCTTGGAAATAATGCTGAAGTTTCCTGGAGGCCATTAACACAGCATACAACACCTTCTCTAGTTCTGTGTAGTTTTTCTTTGATAAGCTTAGAACTTCGGAGACAAAGTATATCGGGGCCTGCTTTTTGATTTGACCATCTTGCTTCTCCTGTACAAGCGCTGCGCTGACTGCAGAATGAGAAGCTGCTATATACAGGAGTAATGGAGCCCCTAGCGAAGGTGGAGTTAGAGTTGTTAGATCTATCAAATATTGCTTTAACTCTTCAAAAGCCCTTTGCTGAGCCAGATCCCACTGAAAAACTTCAGCTGACTTTAAAATTTCAAAGAATGGCAGGTTCCTCTCTGCTGATCTTGATATAAATATGTCAAGTGATGCCAACCTTCCTGCCAATCGTTGAGCCCCCTTCTTCGTGTTTGGTGGCTCCATCCGAAGGATAGCTTCGATCTTGCTCGGGTTGGCTTCAATTCCCTTCGTTGAGACTAAACAGCCAAGAAACTTGCCCTTCTTCACTCCAAAGGCACACTTTTCTGGATTTAATTTCAGGCCAGCTTGCCTAAAATTGGCAAATGTCTTATGCAAATCAGCAATGTGATTTTCTTGCTTCGTGCTTTTTACTATGATATCATCAACATAGGTCAATACATTCCTGCCTATTTGAGAATGAAGGACCTTGGTTGTCATTCTACTGAAGCTTCCTCCAGCATTCTTGAGCCCCTCAGGCATCCAAAGATAGCAATAGGTGCCACTGGAAGTTATGAAGCTAGTCTTTGGCTCGTCTTCCTTCTTCATCCAAATTTGATGATAGCCTGAGTAACAATCCAGTAAACTCATGAGCTCTGAAGAAGCTACTGCATCTACAAGAGAGTCTATTCTTGGTAATAGGAACTCATCCTTTGGACAGGCCATGTTGAGATCTGTGAAATCAATGCACATTCTCCATTTACCATTGGCCTTCTTCACCATAATAATGTTGGCTAGCCATTCTGGGTATTTCACCTCTCTAATGACACCGACACTTGAGAGCACCTAGAGGGGGGGTGAATAGATGATCCTATAAAATCAAACGCTAAATAGCCACAAAACTTAGTTATTAAAGTGTTAGTGTGACTAAGTAGCTTTGAAACGAGTTCTTGTGAACAAAACAATCACAGAGAAAGCAACACAAGAGACACTCGATTTTTATCCCGTGGTTCGGCCAAGTAACACTTACCTACTTCCATGTTGTGGCGTCCCAATGGACGAGGGTTGCACTCAACCCCTTTCAAGTGATATGATGATCAACTTGAATACCACGGTCTTTTTCTTTTAGAGTATTTTCCCGCTTGCGAGGAATCTCCACAATTTGGAGCCTCTCGCCCTTACAGTGATGATCACAAAAGAAACACAGAAGTAAGGGAGGGAGAAGCAACACACACAAGATTCAATCCGCAGCACACACACGCACCCAAGTGAAGACTTGAGCTCAAATGACAACACGGGAGTTCACAACTCGAATGGAGCTCAAATCACTAACACGGCGAATCAAATGCGTGGGAGCGGAGTCTGGATGTCTTAGTATGTTAGAGAATGCTTTAGTCCCTGCTCCATACGCCTAGGGGTCCCTTTTATAGCTCCAAGGCAGCTAGGAGCCATTGGAGATCAACATGAAAGGATATCCTTGCCTTCTGTCGAGTGGCACACCGGATAGTCCGGTGCGCCACCGGACAGCCACTGTAGCTTGTCCGGTGCACGATTTCCTTCCAAATCAGGCAAAGTCGACCGTTGCTCCTGCGGGTCAGATGGTGCAACAGACACTGTCTAGTGCACCCAGCCGACCGTTGGAGCAGCCACGTGTCGCGCGTTGATCGCGCGGACGACCGTTGGCGCGGGCGCCGTTGGCTCACCGTACAGTCTAGAGCACCACCGGACAGTCCGGTGAATTTTAGCCACGTCGCCCCGTTCCTTTTCCCGAGAGCGATGAGTTCGCCGCGGATGACTCACTAGACAGTCCGGTGCACCACCGGACAGTCCGGTTCACCACCGGACAGTCTGGTGAATTATAGTCGTACGACTCCGTCGATTCCCGAGAGCAGATAGTTCACCGGAGGCCAGCCTGGGGCACCAGACACTGTCTGGTGCGCCACCGGATAGTCCGGTGTGCCAGGCCGAGCTGGAGCAGCCAACTCTTTTCCAATTCATTTCTTCTCTCCTCGGCACTATTTCTAGCACTTAGATAACCATGTTAGTACTCAAAAACAATTCACTAAGTCTATAAACATACCTTGTCTTTGATTTGCACCTTTTGCTTGTTTAGCACACAAGAGTTCAAAACATTTGTGTTGGACACTTGATTACCAAAACAATTATAGAAATGGCCCAAGGGCACATTTCTCTTTCAATCTCCCCCTTTTTGGTGATTTATGCCAACACATCAAAAAGCAACAAAAAGAGTGCAACATCAATGCAATTGAAGACCAAATTATTTTTTGCTCATCATTTGGCATATTTGGATCACTCTTTGCCACCACTTGGTTTATTTTTGTAAATCAAATTCATTTTCCTATCTCTAAGTCAAACCACGCTTGTTTGGGCACAAAGAGAGATATTCCAAGAGTGAAATTGATCAAGTGCCAAGAACTCCCCCTTTTTCCCATAATCAAAATTCTCCCCCATAAGAGACCGAATTTTGCAATAAGAGCTTTTTTGGCAAAATGCAAATTCTAGCTCTACTATTTTTGAAATTCATAAGTGGTAGCTGATCCATTTGCTTTGGCCTTAATTTCTCCCCCTTTGGCATGAAGCACCAAAATGGTATAATTTTTTGCCCTTTAACCCCATTGCCTCACCAAAAATGTCAATTAAGAGCAAAAAGGCAATGAGAGCACAAGAATGAACTTAGAATTAAATACACTAATACCGGAGTGCAGTGGAAGTATTTGCATCGTTCAAGTCAATTTTCCCTTTCAATGTACCTTTGAGACTGCATCAAGGGTACTCATCCAAACAGTTAAGTCACAAAGGGTCAAGTTGTATCACATCTCCCCCCTTAATATGTGCACCATTTGCATATGGACTTGTGAGGTCCGGGGATGACGTGTACAACTTGAGCATCACAAATAAACAATAATGGATTTAAATGCATAAAGTGACATGATCAAAGGCATAGAACACATGTATGCTATAGATCAATCCAAGTTACGTGAATCTAAGACATTTAGCTCACTACGCAACCTGCAAAACCTTTTCTCATCTAAAGGCTTAGTGAAGATATCGGCTAGCTGGTTCTCGGTGCTAATATGGTACACCTTGATGTCTCCCTTTTGCTGGTGGTTTCTTAGGAAGTGATGCTGGATGTCTATGTGCTTAGTGCGGCTGTGTTCAACAGGATTATCCGCCAAGCAGATTGCACTCTCATTGTCACATAGGAGTCGGACTTTGCTCAGATTGTAACCAAAGTCCTAGAGGGTTTGCCTCATCCAAAGTAGTTGCGCGCAACACTGTCCTGCGGCAACATACTCGGCCTCAGCGGTGGATAGGGCAACAGATGTTTGTTTCGTTGAACTCCAAGACACCAGGGACCTTCCTAGAAATTGGCACGTTCCCGATGTGCTCTTCCTATCAACCTTGCACCCGGCATAATCGGAGTCTGAGTATCCAATCAAGTCAAAGGTAGACCCTTTGGATACCATATCCCGAAGCAAGGCGTAGAAACTAAATACCTAAGAATTCGCTTAATAGCCACAAGGTGACATTCCTTGGGGTTAGATTGATATCTAGCACACATGCATACACTAAGCATAATGTCCGGTCTACTAGCACATAAATAAAGTAATGAACCTGTCATGGACCGGTATGCCTTTTGATCAACGAACTTACCTCCTTTGTTGAGGTCAACATGCCCGTCAGTTCCCATCGGTGTCTTTGCAGGCTTGGCGTCCTTCATCCCAAACCTCTTGAGAAGATCCTGAGTATACTTCATTTGGGAGATAAAGGTGTCGTCTTTGAGTTGCTTCACTTGGAACCCAAGGAAGTAGGTCAACTCGTCCATCATCGACATCTCGAACTTTTGCATCATCACCCTGCTAAACTCCTCACAAGACTTTTGGTTAGTAGAACCAAATATTATGTCATCGACATAAATTTGGCACACAAAGAGATCACCATCACAAGTCTTTGTAAAAAGAGTGGGATCAGCTTTCCCAACCTTGAAAGCATTAGCAATTAAGAAATCTCTAAGGCATTCATACCATGCTCTTGGGGCTTGCTTAAGTCCATAGAGCGCCTTAGAGAGCTTAAACACGTGGTCAGGATACCTATCATCCTCAAAGCCAGGGGTTGTTCCACGTATACCTCCTCCTTGATTGGCCCGTTGAGGAAAGCGCTCTTCACATCCATTTGGAATAGCCTAAAGGAATGGTGAGCAGCATAGGCTAATAATATTCGAATAGACTCTAACCTAGCCACAGGAGCAAAAGTCTCCTCAAAATCCAAACCTGTGACTTGGGCATAACCTTTTGCCACAAGTCGAGCCTTGTTTCTTGTCACCACCCCGTGCTCGTCTTGCTTGTTGCGGAACACCCACTTGGTTCCCACAATGTTTTGCTTTGGATGTGGCACCAGGCTCCAGACTTCATTTCTCTTGAAGTTGTTGAGCTCTTCCTGCATGGCCAACACCCAGTTCGGATCTTGCAGAGCCTCTTCTACCCTGAAAGGCTCAATAGAAGAGACAAACGAGTAAAGCTCACAAAAATTAGCTAAGCGTGAGCGAGTAGTTACTCCCTTGCTGATATCACCCAGAATCTGATCGACATGGTGATGTCTTTGGATCGTTGCTCGGACTTGAGTTGGAGGGGCCCATGGTGCTTCTTCCTCTATTGCTTGATCTTCTTGTGCTCCCCCTTGATCATGCCCTTCTTCTTGCGTTACCTGTTCATCATCTTGAGTTGGGGGATGCACCATCATGGAGGAAGATGGCTGATCTTGCTCCTGTTGTTCCTGTGGTCGCACATCACCTATCGCCATCTTGCGCATTGCGGCTGTCGGAACTTCATCTTCATCTATGTCATCAAGATCGACTTGCTCTCTTGGAGAGCCATTAGTCTCATCAAATACAACGTCGCTAGAGACTTCAACCAATCCTGATGATTTTTGAAGACCCTATATGCCTTTGTATTTGAGTCATACCCTAGTAAAAACCCTTCTACTGCCTTAGGAGCAAATTTGGAGAGTCTACCTTTCTTCACCAGAATGTAGCATTTGCTCCCAAATACACGAAAGTAAGAAACATTTGGTTTGTTACTGGTAAGAAGTTTGTAAGAGGTCTTCTTTAGGAGGCGATGCAGGTAGAGCCGGTTTATGACGTGGTAGGCTGTGTTCACAGCTTCCGACCAAAACCGCTCGGGCATCTTGAACTCTCCAAGCATCATTCCCTCCATGTCGATTAGCGTCCTGTTCTTCCTCTCTACTACACCATTTTGCTGTGGTGTATAGGGAGCGGAGAACTCGTGTTTGATGCCTTCCTCCTCAAGATACTTCTCAACTTGCAGATTCTTGAACTCGGACCCGTTGTCGCTCCTTATCTTTTTCACCCTTAGCTCAAATTCGTTTTGAGCCCTCCTTAGAAAGCATTTTAGGGTCCCTTGGGTTTCTGATTTGTCCTGCAAAAAGAACACCCAAGTGAAGCAGGAAAAGTCATCAACAATTACAAGACCATACTTACTTCCCCCGATGCTGAGGTAGGCAACGGGTCCAAAGAGGTCCATGTGAAGAAGCTCCAGTGGTCTTGATGTTGTCATCACGTTCTTGCTGTGATGAGTGCTTCCCACCTGTTTCCCTACCTGACATGCTGCATAGGGTCTGTCTTTCTCAAAACAGACATTGGTTAGTCCTAACACATGTTCTCCCTTTATAAGTTTATGAAGGTTCTTCATCCCAACATGTGCTAGACGGCGATGCCAAAGCCAGCCCATACTAGTCTTAGCCATTAAGCATGCATCTAGGTCGGCATTCTCTTTCGAAAAATCAACTAAATAGAGCTTGTCGTCTAATGCACCCTTAAAAGCTAATGAACCATCACTCCTTCTAAAGATAGATACATCAACATTTGTAAACAAACAATTGTAACCCATGTGGCACAATTGACTTACAGATAGAAGGTTGTATCCTAGCGACTCTACTAAAAATACATTTGAAATGGAGTGCTCGCTTGTGATGGCTATCTTTCCTAGACCTTTGACCTTGCCTTGATTCCCATCTCCAAATATGATTGTATCCTAGGAATCCTTGTTCTTGACGTAGGAGGTGAACATCTTCTTCTCCCCCGTCATGTGGTTTGTGCATCCGTTGTCAATAATCCATCTTGAGCCCCCGAATGCATAAACCTGCAAGGCAATTTAAGCTTGGGTTTTAGGTACCCAACTCTTGTTGGGTCCTACAAGGTTAGTCACAATAACTTTTGGAACCCAAATACAAGTCTTGTCTCCCTTGCATTTGGATCCCAATTTTCTAGCCACTACTTTTGTATTTTTGCATGTAAGTACAAAATAAGTATTGCAAGTATGATAAATAGTAGAGGGTTTATTGCACATTTTTCTAGGAGCATGAGACACAATATGATTTCTCCTAGGCCTACTTCTACCATAATCATGGGTGGAGCTAGAAGCAAACATAACATTTGAATCGTAATAAGCAGCATGATCATAACTCCTATGAGAATGACTAGCAATTTTCCAATCATAAATAAAGGCATGATTCCTTTGAGAACTACTAGCCATAGGGGCCTTCCCTTTCTCCTTGTTGAGAATAGGAGTCCTTTGGCTTGTTAAGTTCTTGGTTTTCTTTTGAAAACCAAGTCCATCCTTAATTGAGGGGTGTCTACCAACGGTGTAGGCATCCCTAGCAAATTTCAATTTATCAAAATCAACTTTGCAAGTCTTAAGTTGAGCATTAAGACTTGCCACCTCATTGTTCAATTTAGTAATAGAAGCAAGATGTTCATCACAAGCATTAACATCAAAATTCTTACATCTATTACAAATAATATCATGCTCTACATATGAACTAGTTTTATTAACTTCCTCTAGATTAGCTGTTAATTCATCATTTAACTTCTTTAAACTAGAGACAGATTCATGGCAAACAGATAACTCAGAAGATAGCATTTCATTTCTCTTAATTTCTAAAGCAAGAGATTTTTGCACACTAACAAATTTGTCATGTTCCTCATATAGAATATCCTCTTGCTTTTCTAGTAGTCTATCTTTTTCATTGAGAGCATCGATTAATTCATTAATTTTCTCTACTTTAGCTCGATCTAACCCCTTAAATAAATCCGAGTAATCTATCTCATCGTCAGAAGATTCCTCATGACTAGAAGAAGTGTACTTGGGGGTATCTCGAATGTGTATCTTCTTTTCCTTGGCCATAAGGCATGTATGGTGTTCGTTGGGGAAGAGTGAGGACTTGTCGAAGGCCGAGGCAGCAAGTCCTTCGTCGTTGGAGTCTGATGAAGAGCAGTCAGAATCCCATTCCTTTCCTAGATGTTCCTCGCCATTTGCCTTCCTATAATTCTTCTTCTTCTCCTTCTTCCTATGTCTTTCTTGTGCCTGGTCATTTTCATTATCGGAACATTGAGCAATAAAGTGACCAGTCTTACCGCATTTGAAGCAGGAGTATTTTCCCCTTTTTTTTCTTGTTGGGGTACTCCTTGCGTCATTTGAGTGCGGTCTTGAAGCGCTTGATGATAAGTGTCATCTCATCTTCATTTAGCCCGGAAGCCTCCACTTGTACTACCTTGCTTGGTAGCGTCTCCTTGCTGCTAGTTGCTTTGAGAGCAACGGGTTGTGGCTCATAGACGGGTAGTGGACCGTTTAGTGCATCATCCACGTATCGAGCCTCCTTCACCATCATACGCCCGCTTACGAATTTTCCAAGAATCTCTTCGGGCATCATTTTGGTGTACCTGGGATTTTCACAAATAAGATTGACAAAATGGGGGTCAATTATAGTAAATGACCTTAGCATGAGTCAGACGACATCATGATCCGTCCATCTTGTGCTCCCGTAGCTTCGTATCTTGTTGACTAGGGTCTTGAGCCTGTTGTAGGTTTGTGTTGGCTCTTCTCCCCTCATCATCGTGAACCTCCCTAGCTCACCCTCCACCAGTTCCATCTTGGTGATCATGGTGGCATCATTTCCCTCATGTGATATCTTGAGGGTGTCCCAGATCTGTTTGGTGTTGTCCAAGCCACTCACCTTATTGTACTCATCCCTACAAAGTGATGCTAGCAAAACAGTAGTAGCTTGGGCATTCTTATGAATTTTCTCATTTATGAAAATGGGATTGTCAGTACTATCAAAATGCATTCCGTTTTCAACAATCTCCCAGATTCTAGGATGGAGGGAAAATAAATGACTACACATTTTATGACTCCAGAAAGAGTAGTCTTCTCCATCAAAGTGTGGAGGTTTCCCAAGTGGAATTGATAGCAAATGAGCATTTGAATTGTACGGAATACGGGAATAATCAAATGAATAGTTTTGATTGACCATCTTTTTCTTTGACGAGGAGTCGTCGTTGTCGTGTGGTGAAGAAGATGAGGCATCGCTGTCGTAGAAGATGATCTTCTTGATGCGCCTCTTCTTCTTCCCGTCTCTCTTCTTGTGACTCGAGCCTGAGTTGACAGGCTTATCATCTGTTGGGGGCCTTCGTCCTCCGAAGGTCCTCAAAAACATGATTTGACAATGTTTTCCAAGTGGATTATGTGAACAGGTATCTTCGGACTCAGAATTATGAACATGAAGTACGGTCAGGACGAAGCCTGAACCAGACGAAGGGGGATTAAAATGGAGGACGGGCTGATTACCAAGCTCCACGAAGGATGGTGCACAGCCGAAGCTGTGCGCAGGGAAGCTTCGTCGCGATAGCAGAAAGGGGAACCGACTTAAAGATGAAAAGACTACTTGGGCCTTGACAGATTTCCATAAGTCATTGGCAAATGTAATGGACATGAATGTAATTTTACGTGGGCTGCGTCCCGCGTCTATAAATAGATGAACAGTACTCCCGTACTGTTCAGGCTGATCTGGCATTTACTTTTGTGTCATCCGCGTACTTTTGTCTTTCTGCAATCCGAAGGTACACTTGTAATTTGAAGTCATTTCTATTGATATACGATAATAAAATAGAAATGACATGATAATAAAGTTTAAATGTTTATATTACTTTTAATGTTGCTCATAAGTCCTTCGTCATAACTTATCGCACTTACGAAGGTATATTATTTGTGACCTTCGTCCGGAGTACATTATATCCTGAAGGGAAATAATGTTTCGAGGGACGAAGGACCTCATCATTTAACACTTTTTATGTTGCCTTGTTCTTAATCCAAAGCATTTGAGAACAAGTCCCCAACATCATCTTTTGGCTCGTTGAAGACGGACTCCTTTTCCTTGTCGTTGACCACCATCCCCTTTCCCTTAGGATCCATCTCTTCGGGCGGTTAGTCCCTTAGATGAAGAGTACGGCTCCGATACCAATTGAGAGCACCTAGAGGGGGGTAAATAGGTGATCCTGTAAAATCAAATGCTAAATAGCCACAAAACTTATTTATTAAAGTGTTAGTGTGACTAAGTAGCTTTGAAACGAGTTCTTGTGAACAAAACAATCACAGAGAAAGCAACACAAGAGCACGCGATTTTTATCCCGTGGTTCGGCCAAGTAACACTTGCCTACTTCCACGTTGTGGCATCCCAATGGATGATGGTTGCACTCAACCCCTTTCAAGTGATCCGATGATCAACTTGAATACCACGGTCTTTTCTTTTAGAGTATTTTCCCGCTTGCGAGGAATCTCCACAATTTAGAGCCTCTCGCCCTTACAGTGATGATCACAAAAGAAACATAGAAGTAAGGGAGGGAAAAGCAACACACACAAGATTCAATCCGCAACACACACATGCACACAAGTGAAGACTTGAGCTCAAATGACAACACGGGGAGTTCACAACTCAAATGGAGCTCAAATCACTAACACGGCGAATCAAATGCGTGGGAGCGGAGTCTGGATGTCTTAGTATGCTTAAAGAATGCTTCAGTCTCTGCTCCATGCGCCTAGGGGTCCCTTTTATAGCCCTAAGGCAGCTAGGAGCCGTTGGAGATCAACATGGAAGGCTATCCTTGCCTTCTGTCGATGGCGCACCGGACAGTCCGGTGCGCCACCGGATAACCACTGTAGCTTGTCTGGTGCATGATTTCCTTCCAAATCAGGCAAAGTCGACCGTTGCTCCCGCGGGTCAGATGGCGCATCGGACACTGTCCGGTGCACCTAGCTAACCGTTGGAGCAGCCACGTGTCGCGCGTTGATCGCGCGGACGACCGTTGGCTCACCGGACAGTCCGGTGCACCACCGGACAGTCCGGTGAATTTTAGCCACGTCGCCCCGTTCCTTTTCTCGAGAGCGACAAGTTCGCCACGGATGACTCACCGGATAGTCCAGTGAATTATAGCCGTATGACTCCGTCGATTCCCGAGAGCAGATAGCTCACTGGAGGCCAGCCTGGGGCACCGGACACTGTCCAGTGCGCCACCGGACAGTCCGGTGTGCCAGGCCGAGCTCAGCCAACTCTTTTCCAATTCATTTCTTCTCTCCTCGGCACTGTTTCTAGCACTTAGATAACCATGTTAGTACTCAAAAACAATTCACTAAGTTTAGAAACATACCTTGTCTTTGGTTTGCACCTTTTGCTTGTTTAGCACACAAGAGTTTAAAACATTTGTGCTGGACACTTAATTACCAAAACAATTATAGAAATGGCCCAAGGGCACATTTCCCTTTCAGCACTAAGAAGTCTCTTCACTTCATTCCGAGCACCTTTAGCTTTGACTTCGTACATCTTCCAAAGCCTTCGTTTTCTTGGCCTGAAAGATGGATCCACATTGAGTGAATGTTCAATTACATCTTTGTTGGCACCACAGAGATCATTGGCTGACCAAGCAAAGACATCTTTGTTGTTGAATAAAAATCTTAGCAAAGTCTTCTCTTGCTCATCAGATAACTGAGACCCCAACAGTACCCTTTGTTCTGCTATATCTTTGCATAGTAGCATAGGCTTAGGCTGATCTACCGAAACGGCCTTCTCTCTTTTGTGCTTATACTGTTGGCAAGCTTCATCTTCATCTATATTATAAATTGCCTTTGAGTCTGTCCAGTTCCCTTCACCCTTTCTGGCAGCTTCTTGACTTCCATGGATAGCAATGGGCCCTTGTTCTGAAGATATATTCATGCATACGTATGCTGGATGGAGTATAGCTTCGAAGGCATTGAGTGTCCCTCGACCAATGATTGCATTGTATGGGTATTCCATGTCAACAATGTCAAAAACAACTTGCTCAGTTCTTGTGTTGTGAACATAGCCGAAGGTAACTGACATTGTGATTTTTCCAAGTGCGACAATCTGCCCTCCTCCGAAGCCACAAAGAGGGTGTGTAGCATCATGAATCTTGTCATCTGGTTCTTGCATCTGTCTGAAAGCTTTTGCAAATATGATGCCCGCTGCACTACCTGTGTCAACTAGAACATTATGGACCAGAAATCCCTTGATGACCTAAGATATGACCATAGCATCATTGTGAGGGTAATCTTTGAGCTAAAGGTCCTCCTAGGAGAAGGTGATTGGGATGTGGGACCACTTGGACTTGATGAACGGTCCTTGCACCCCAACATGTTGCACCCTTCTCTGCGCTTCCTTCTTCTGCTTCTTGTTAGCCGGCTCCGAACTTGAACCGCCTATGATCGGAAGCACTAGCTTCGCAACCGAAGGTGCCGTAGCTTGATTGTTGAACGAAGCCATCGTCTCAACAGTGGAAGTGAGTTCACCGGAGGTGGCCGCCAATGTTGGGTGTAGGAAACGGGTGACGCCTAAGAGGGGGGGGGTGAATTAGGACTTCTAAAACTTTTACTAAACTAGGCCACAATTAAATCCCTAGAGCAAAACCTATGCAAATAATCAAACTAGAGAGTGCAATCTAGATTTTGTCTAAGTGTTGCTATCTCTACCGCAATGGCTAAGTTTCAATCTACACTAGATAAGTATGAATACAAGATTGAAACTTAAATGCTTAATATAAATGCGGAAGCTTAAAGAGCAAAGTAGAGAAGCAAACTCTCGTGGATGACGCCGGTATTTTTACCGAGGTATCCGGAACCGCGCAAGGTCCCGACTAATCCTCGTTGGTGCCCCTACGCAAAGGGAAGCCCACGCGAGGGCCAAGCACCACGGTCGAGTAACTCCGTAGAGAGCCGCGGGCCTTCTCCACGCGCAAGTGGTGCTCCGCTTCTGGCTCCTCTCGAACGCTCCCCGCCGTCTCCACTATCGAGCTTTCGGCCGAAACACCGCGGGCCTCGTTCCCTCCGGTACACGGTGGCGGCCGTGACACAAACGCGGTTGTCACGGTCTCGCAAGACTCTCGCCCCACTCGGTACAATTACAACGGCTCGCGCAAGAGCCGAGGGGTTGTGTGGTTTTTCTAAACTCACTCAACTAACTAGGATTCACCTAGAGCAAGCACTAAAGCGGTCTAACTAACCTAAGAACTTCGCAAAGCACCTACGCTAATCACCGAGTGATTCTATTAAGCACTTGGGTGTTTGAGCTCTTGGAAATATGCACTATGTGCCTTGGTATGTTGCTTGGGCTCTCACACTTGAGAATGGCCGGTTGGGGTGGTATTTATAGCCTCCAATCCCCAAACTAGCCGTTGGACAGAAAGCAGCAACTTTCTGTCGTCGGGTGCACCGGACAGTCCGGTGCACCACCGGACAGCCACTGTGCAGTGTCCGGTGCACGCCACGTCAGCCGACCGTTGGCGCCTGTAGCAGTCGACCGTTGGATCCGACCGTTGCCGTCTGTCCGGTGCACACCGGACAGTCCGGTGCCGACTGTCCGGTGCCCCACCGGACAGACCGGTGCTACAGCAAGAGAGCGCCTGTCTGTGGGCCTCTCTGCGCAGACAGTCCGGTGCACACCGGACAGCAGTGTCCGGTGCGCCACCAGGCTCTGGCTGACAGCCCTCTTCTCAGATTTCTTCACTAATTTCTTCGGGCTACTTTTGTTCTTGAGTCTTGAACTTCTATGCATCTTTTTATGTCTTCTTTTGAGGTGTTGCATCCTCATCGCCTAGGTCCAATCCTCATCGCATCCTGTGAACTACAATTATAAACACTAGCAAATGCGTTAGTCCACAGGTTGTGTTAATCATCAAACACCAAAACTCAATTAGCCAAATGGCCGGGGTCCATTTTCCTTAAAATCTCCCCCTTTTTGGTGATTGATGACAACACAACCAAAGCAAGCAAATAATACAAGTAATTGAATGAAAATATGCAATCTACTTGCTAGGATGCATGATTGTCCCCACAATGTGAAATTATGGACTTAAGCCTCCCCCTAACTCCATAATTCACTTGCTTCCTATTTTAGGACCAAATAACCAAAACCACTTGAAAAACCATTTGTAGATATAAAATTTTAAATTTGTGGTGTTTGGTGTTTGATATAGTTTTCATTGCTTTGGCCCCAAAACTTCTCCCCCTTTGGCATCAACCACCGAAAAGGAAGACATTAAAAGCACATAGGAAGTAAATAAAGCTTGCCCTCAGCAAGAATTTCATCAAATGATACCACTTGAAGAATATTAAAATAAACCATAAGTATGGTACCAGTTGAAATGATTACTCCCCCTAAATGAGTGTTCTCTTTATAAAGAAGTTTCTCCCCCTTTTTAGACAAGAAGAGATACTCCCCATGACAGAGATCCACAACTTAGGAAAAAGCATGTGAAAATTAAAGGTGCAAGACATGATTTGAAAGGACTAACTTCCCTTATGCATAGGTAACAGAATATGAGTTAAGTACTTATGCATTTTTAGCAACATGGAAGCATATGATATGAAATATAGTCTAATCAAATGTTGGAGAAGACATGTAAATGATACTTGATGTAGTCTCAAAAGATACCAATTGAAAGTCAATGGCGAGCTTAAGAGACTTGAGAGTTCTTGGAGATTTTGCAGTGGAAGATTGTTGTCTTTCTCCGGGACCTTATTTTCCTTACAATGAGACTATCACATGAAATAGACTTGAAAAGGTGTTAGTCTCAAAGTGTTAGATTATAGAGTAACCTCCCCCTAAAAGTGTGCATACAAGTTTTGAATACTTGTAGGAGACATGCACTTTGATTTGATATCAAGAGGGGCAAGTTATCCATAATCCTAACTTTGGCACATATAAGTTAAATGATACAACTTGTGGAAATCAAAATTTTCAATTGATGCATCATTTACTATGGAGTGATATAAAAGCTATGTGACGTGCTTTAACTACACATTTTAAACCATGTAGGTTTGCTTAAGTATGTGAATTGAGAGCAAGCAATCCTACCATATGATTTACCTAGTATGCATGATTTTAAACAAGAGTAAATAACAAGTTTAATACTAGGCAAGAAAGGTAAACTAGATACAAAGTAAATAAATACGCATATCTAAAAACAAGAGATACAATAAATCTAGTTACCTTAGTCATGGGTGGGAAATTTGGGTCCAAAGTTTTCACTAACCCACTTGGCAATAAACTTGATCCAATATGATGTATCCCATGATATACATCCCAACTTTGCCAAGTCTCCAAATTTCCCGAAGACCTTCGGTCCACTCACTTCCCTTTCGGGATCCAAACCTTCTTGGTGCTTTTCATGGTTGAAATTATTTCTTTTGGCACCCAGATGCGTTTGGCCCCTTTTCCTTTGTTGGTTTGCTTGTTGGCCTTGATTGCTATCACCTTTCCATTCTTTTTCTTTTTGATCAAATATGGTGTAGCAGTCTTTTTGTCCACCTTTTTTATGTAGGTGTTGGAGATTTTGCTTGTTGGCTTTTGCTTGAGCTTTTGCCTTTGTTTATCCTCGGTCATCGCCTTGCATTGGAAAGACTTGTGGCCTTCCATGTGGCATAGCCTACAAATCACAGTTTCTCCCTCTATAGGCTTGTTCACTCCCGCAGTGGTGTTATCCTGTGGAGGTCGGATTTGTTTGGCTTTGCCTTTCTTGTCATACAAAGCCTTGCCAAGGCTAGCCACTTCTTGCTTTAATTGTTCATTTTCCTTTGCAACCTCATCCGAACATGTCTCTACAACAATATTCTCAACAACGACTTGGTTGCAGGGGTTAGAATCATCAATTAAATCAAAGCAGGAAGTAGAAGCATCTTTCTTAATTATTTCAGGTATTTTAGCTAAAGATGCTGCTGGGGTGCTACCGATGTTTTCTAGCTTAGTAGTTAGCTCATTATTGTGTATGCTAAGAATTTCCATTTTCTCTAGCAAATTTTCAATAGCTTCTTGGGAGCTAGCTGACTTAGCCTTAAGTTTTTCATTCTTCTTAATAAGGCCATCATTGGTAGCAATGGATGAAGCACTAGAATCTAAAAGCTCAATTTTAGTTGATAGCTCACTATTTAAGTTTGCAAATGTTTCAAATTTTTCTAGCAAACCATTGTAATCATTTTGAGAGCTAATCAACTTATTTTTTAAAGTTTTAAGTTGAGCTTTTTGCTTAGTGCAAACATCCTGGAAAAAATTAACGGCTTCCGCAAGCTCATCTAGAGAGGCCTTTCCCTCACCTTCATCATCACTACTACTTTCATCACTAGAGGATGGAATGCTTTTGTTACCTCTTACCATAAGGCATTTGTGTGATGACCGTGATGATCGTGATGAGGACCGGTGGGTGCGCGTCCTTGGAGGTTCATCTTCACTTGAAGAATCATCCCAAGTTTTAACACTTGTTAGCGCCTTGCCTTTGCTCCTCTCCTTTTTGGGTTTGGCCATATTTGGACAGTTGTCCCTGAAGTGGCCCTTCTCCCCACATGCGAAGCATCCTCTCTTCCTTTGCTTTTTCCTGTCAATGTTAAAGAGAAGATCCTCGACCTGCAGGGGCACACCCATTAGATTAATCTTGCGGATCATCCTCATTACCTTTCCGACTCGTCGAATTGTTTCTTCGTCCTCGGAGGATGATGTGCATGGTTGATTATCTTCATCATCATCACTTTCTTCTTCTTCCTCTTCTTCACTTGAGGAACTTGGAGTGGGAGCCTTCTTTTTGCCCTTCCTTTCATCACATGCAAAAGCATATGGCCTTAAGGAAGTTGGCTCCTCTCCCCGACTCTTTTTTCGCGACATCTCAAAGGCCACGATTTTCCCAATCACAATGGTCGGGGTCATGTTGCTCAAGTCCTCCATGTTGTGAAGGATGGTGATGATGCTCCCATATCTTTGTTGTGGTAGCAGGGAGATAATCTTCCTCACAATGTCTGCATCACCTAGCTTATTAATGCCAATCGAATTGAGCTCATTGATAATTAGATTCAAACGAGAATACATGTCTCTAACAAGCTCATCATCTTTCATAGCAAAAGAATTATACTCATTTAAGACTAGGCAATGTTTTTGCTCACGGACATTGGATGTGCCGTCATGGAGCTCATGCAATTTTAGCCAAATCTCATTAGCAGTTTTCAAGGTAAATACTTGATTAAAAATATCCATGCTAAGAGATTCATACAAGCAATTTTTGGCTCTAGCATTTAAATGAATTTCTTTTTCCTCACTCGTGGTGGGTTCTCGGGATTCTTGAGGGGTTTCATCCCGTCACGAGTGACTCTCCAAACACCCAGATCAACGGCCTCTAGGTAACAAGCCATTCTAGCACTATAATAGGGAAAGTTAGTGCCGTCGAAGTGTGGTGGCCTATGGGTATCCATCCCTTCCTCTAAAAAGCGTCGGCTCTTTTAGCAGTGAAGCTAAAGCGTTTCAAATGAGCCAAACCGGGCTTTGATACCACTTGTAGGAAACGGGTGACGCCTAAGAGGGGGGGGGGGGTGAATTAGGACTTCTAAAACTTTTACTAAACTAGGCCACAATTAAATCCCTAGAGCAAAACCTATGCAAATAATCAAACTAGAGAGTGCAATCTAGATTTTGTCTAAGTGTTGCTATCTCTACCACAAAGGCTAAGTTTCAATCTACACTAGATAAGTATGAATACAAGATTGAAACTTAAATGCTTAATATAAATGTGGAAGCTTAAAGAGCAAAGTAGAGAAGCAAACTCTCATGGATGACGCCGGTATTTTTACCGAGGTATCCGGAACCGCGCAAGGTCCCGACTAATCCTCGTTGGTGCCCCTACGCAAAGGGAAGCCCACGCGAGGGCCAAGCACCACGGTCGAGTAACTCCGTAGAGAGCCGCGGGCCTTCTCCACGTGCAAGTGGTGCTCCGCTTCCGGCTCCTCTCGGACGCTCCCCGCCGTCTCCACTATCGAGCTTCCGGCCGAAACGCCGCGGGCCTCGTTCCCTCCGGTGCACGGTGGCGGCCGTGACACAAACGCGGTTATCACGGTCTCGCAAGACTCTCGCCCCACTCGGTACAGTTACAACGGCTCGCGCAAGAGCCGAGGGGTTGTGTGGTTTTTCTAAACTCACTCAACTAACTAGGATTCACCTAGAGCAAGCGCTAAAACGGTCTAACTAACCTAAGCACTTCGCAAAGCACCTACGCTAATCACCGAGTGATTCTATTAAGCACTTGGGTGTTTGAGCTCTTGAAAATATGCACTATGTGCCTTGGTATGTTGCTTGGGCTCTCACACTTGAGAATGGCCGGTTGGGGTGTTATTTATAGCCTCCAATCCCCAAACTAGCCGTTGGACAGAAAGCAGCAACTTTCTGTCGTCGGGTGCACCGGACAGTCCGGTGCACCACCGGACAGCCACTATGCAGTGTCCGGTGCACGCCACGTCAGCCGACCATTGGCGCCTGTAGCAGTCGACCGTTGGATCCGACCGTTGCCGTCTGTCCGGTGCACACCGGACAGACCGGTGCTACAGCCAGAGAGCGCCTGTCTATGGGCCTCTCTGCGCAGACTGTCCGGTGCCACACCGGACAGTCCGATGCACACCGGACAGCAGTGTCCGGCGCGCCACCAGACGCTGGCTGACAGTCCTCTTCTCAGATTTCTTCACTGATTTCTTCGGGCTACTTTTATTCTTGAGTCTTGGACTTCTATGCATCTTTTTATGTCTTCTTTTGAGGTGTTGCATCCTCATCGCCTAGGTCCAATCCTCATCGTATCCTGTGAACTACAATTATAAACACTAGCAAATGCGTTAGTCCACAGGTTGTGTTAATCATCAAACACCAAAACTCAATTAGCCAAATGGTCGGGGTCCATTTTCCTTACATTGGGGACTTGTTCTCAAGTGCTATGAGTTAAGAATAAGGCAACACAAAAAGGTTAATAGTTAAAATCCTTCGTCCTTCGAAGCATTATCTCCTTAGGATATAACGATCTTCAGACGAAGGTTATGAAGGACATACCTTTATCATAGCAGAGTATATTAATGGAAGTAGAAGCATATAAAACATGAGAAATAACAAGAATAATCATATAACACCATTAATATATATTTTACGTATTATCATGAGTGAACATAAACTATATTGAATTACATTTATACCTTCGTCTTGACAGAAGGCAGAAATTCAAACGTGACGCACCAATGAATACAAGCCAGCGTGAACAGTATGGGGGTACTGTTCACCTATTTATAGGCACGGGACGCAGTCCGGTCAAAATTACATTTATGTCCTTGATGACTAGTTACAATCATGACACAAATCACCATGGATTGATCGGTCTTTTCCTCTTTAAGTCGGTGCAGCCCTTCGTTTCAAGGCATGTCACTGTGCCGAAGCTTCCTGAATCGTAGCTTCGGCGTGTACCTTCGCGCTGTGTTTGCTTATATGCCGATCTTTCGAAGGTGTCTCTACTTAGCGGACCTTCGGCGACGAAGCAGGCCCCCAACAACTGGCCTTTACCTGTTCTATGACAGCACTAGCAATGCTCGCGGGTTGTGCCTAGTGGAGAACACGCCGACATTAGAGGGTAGGCCAGCGGGGGACTGACGGTGCGAGGCGCAGCAAACCGGTGGGGGAGTCTGACGGCGCTGACGGAGGCCAGAATGCTGGAGGGCGAGCCAGTGGGAGACTGACGACGGAAGGCAGGCGGAGATTAACGTCGGAGGGTAGGTCGGCGAGAGTCTCTCGTCCCAGTAGGCCGACATTAGCGGCGCGCCCCTGTGCTGGTCTTGAGTGGATAAGGCATGGGTGACGGGAGGGTGGAGAGGAAGTGATCGAAATGGTTCGCTAGTTTTTAAGTAATTCCTAGAACCCACATTTTTAAGAAGTATTTCAACCCAGAATCAACCTAACCCGTGACCTTTTGAACTAAACACGGGTTGTTGTGGGTTAAATACGGTCCAACCCGCATCAACCCGCTAACCAAACACACGCTAAATGTTCGTTCACAATTTGTTAGACTTTAAATTAATTTTAGTTTAAAAAATAAATAAAAATAAAGTTAGATAATAATCCGATTCAATTCATAAATTTTATTATATAAAATTTAGAGCTCGTTATGATACTTATGTGTAGCTCTCAAATAATTTAAAAAAAGCAATCGAAGGCAGGCAGCACGAGGTAATTATAGTTATTAACAGTATATTTCTCGTGCGTTGATGTGATGTTACATAATTATATTTTATGGTAAGAGGAAGGCAACAGTGCTCAGGTCGCGTTGCATTACGTATGGACTTGGTCTTATTCTGGACATGCTCGGACCGCCGCCATCGTTGCTCATGCTTCGATGGCGCCTGCTCCACACGTCCATAGCGCAGCCGACATGGCACTGTATGTCCGTGGTGGTTCGCGTCTTGAGCTGTGGCCACTTGAAGAAGGCGCCAGCGAGGCTGTACAGCGCTGGAGGCTGCTGTCGAGCACCACGTTGGACGACTGCCCCATCAGCTCCATGAGTGACTGTTGGTGTCGCATCTTAAGCTGCGGCGACTTGAAGAACGAAGACGCCTGTGAGGCTGTGCATCTAGCGTTGGAGGTTGCCGCGGAGGTATATAGCTGCAGAAACTGAAGTTTCTCTAGTTATCAGTAGAACATCATCCTTAGATCATGGACCTGCTCCAAACTAGGAGCACTTAAAATCATAAACTCATCCTTCAAAAAAATCATATTTTCTTCAGTAATGATTCTGGTCTCGGAAACAAAATTTTCCATGGATGCTTCGATTTTGAATCATAAGATGATGCAAGAGGAGCAGCACCTGTGTCGTCATGGTGTGGATCAGGCTGACGACGAACGAGATCATGATGATGGTGATGATGCCGATGGCCTAAGCGCCGCCTTTGCCGGACACGGTGCCGACATTGACGAAGATGCATGTCAGCACATGCTCTTTCACGCTAGCTGAAGGGCTCCAGCAGCCCCCGGGTTCATCACTTCATCGTCCACTCTCGGCCGAACGTCGAGAGCTCACCTCCAGCAGCACCTGCGCCGTGAAGTGCCCGACCGGCAGCGTCGCCACCTGCATGTATGTACACACGTAAGCATCAGGTGTTAATTCCTAATAAGGAGACGATTGTGACCTGGTGATATCTGGCTGGGCGATGCAATGGACCTGGACTGTGACCTGGCTGATGATGACGGGCTCGGTGCGGTAGGCGAAGAACTGGTTGAAGGAGAGGAGATTGTCAGGTACCCGGCCCATATGGTATTTGCCGGACCAGTTAGCTGACAATACATAAGGAGCAGCAACAATTGAAGAGGGGGGCAAAAACAATAGAATCGTTCTCATTCTTCTTCCTCAAGTATCGTAGTTCTCTACTGATGTCTTCGTCTTAGTTCCATACTGGTGTCTTCTTCATCCATTCTGTTTCCTCTATTGTAATTGCTACTAGTTCTTAGTTGAATCAATACATATCGTCAGTAGGTCGCTGACAATTGGTATCAAAGCCGTTGATCTCTGGGCATGGAGGGTGCTGCCGTTTCTAGTCTGACGATTGCGCTCGAGGAGCAGTCCAGGCTCCTGCGCGCGATCTGTGACCGGTTGTCGGCACAGGATGCGCGCTGGGCTTCGCTCGAGTCCGCCACCACCGAGCACCTCGATGCCGTGGAGGCTGCTGCGGCAACTCGCGTCGGCGCGCCGGAATCGTGGCGACCGCACGTCGAGCTGCGCTACGAGGAGCCCGTCACCGCCGACAACTGGGGTGGCCTGTTTGAGCACTCGGGTGTCATTACCGCGGAGGTTGGGAGCTCACCGGAGGAGGTGATCACCGACGACTGGGGCGGCCTCTTCTGCCGAGGCGTCGACTCCGACGAGCAGCTCTGCGATTCGCTCCATTCCGCGTCGATTCGCTCTTTGGAGGAGGCGTTTGCCCGTGAGGATCCCATTCCCTCGCGGGCGGATCTCGGGATCCAACTCTCGGCCACCACCGAGCGCCTCGATGCCGTGGAGGCGGCTGTGGCAACTCACGTCGGCGCGCTGGAGTCGTGGCGTCTGCGTGTCGAGGTGCGCTACGACAAGCCCATCACCGCCGACAACTGGGGTGGACTCTTCGAGGGCGATGACGCTGCCAACACCGAGATTGTCGACGACGAGAACAACATCCTCCGCACGGAGCTGTTCGACGAGGCGCAGAAGGTGACCAGCAACGCGTGCGTGCGCGCTCCTCCACCGCGCGGGGAACCTCCGCCGCCTGTTCTACCTCAACAGCCTCCGCCGCAACTCCGAGGACGTGCAGACATGCTACGCCGCGCAGCTCACACGCTCCCTCCGTGTTCGCACCGGCTTCGTGCTCCCCTACGCACTAGCCGAGGCCGCGTACCAGGCCTACGGGTACCGCGCTGCTGCCGCCGTCGTCGCCGCGTACTCATGATGGTGGGCCGTTGGAGCCTGCGCCGTCGAGGTCGCCTCCTGGGTGTACCGCGTCGCGCTCTTCTTCATGGTCTGCGTCCTTTTCCGGATGTATCCATCAACTCGCCCACCAAGTGCTCGACAGAACGCCTGGCCAACATCTCGCCCACAAGCGAGGACCGCGCGCTGCAGCAGAGGCTCCTCGAGTTCCTCGTCGCGCGGCCCGAGTGGCGGAGGACCGCTCGATACGAAGACCGATCGACGTTGCACTATTTCCAAGGCGCCCTCTACAGAAAGGATGGAATTGAGCAAGCAACGCAAGCCGACGCCGCCAGCTTCTTCGCCATGTCCGCGCTTTCACGCGTTGATCTCAAGCAGGTATGGGCGATCGCGGATGCTATGCAGCAAGGGTACCTCGGATCCGCTGAGTTCGTCACAGCAATGCAGCTCGTGTCTCTGGCCCAAGCAGGGAACGAGATCACGCGGGACAGCCTGAAACATGAAGGCCTGAGCACCTTGGATCCTCCTGTGATGGAAAGTGTTGATGAGCTACTGGCTAGATCCAAGGCAGTTGTGAAGAAAGTTCACCCTGATGACAATGGCACCACTCAGGCCCAAACACCTTCCATATATCATTGGTTTGGTTCAAAATCAGCACAAAAGGTGCAGATGCCTCTGACCGCTGTTACCTCTGTAATTGATGGCTTGAAAAGATTCTATGTCGAAAAACTGAAGCCTTTGGAAGTCGCCTACAGATATAATGATTTTGCTCGTGATTTTGAAGCAAAGCCAATGGTTATGCTCTTGGGTCAGTATTCAACAGGAAAAACAACATTCATTAAGCATCTGTTAAAGACAAGCTACCCAGGAGCTCACGTTGGACTAGAACCAACAACTGATAGATTCATAGTTGTCATGTCAGGATCTGATGGAAGAGCCATTCCTGACAATACTATTGCTGTTCTATTGTGCTATGCCATTGAAGTTCATGAGGCTCCTGAGGTGTTGGTGGGAATGACTAAACAATGTTTAGTAATACCACGACTATTATCTGCTCCTGAGGTTGACATAGGACCCTGGCCGCCACCTCTTGAGAACAAGTACACATGGCTCAATGACACCATGACGCCATATTGCAGTTTAGATCTGTCATTCGGTTATGGTCAGGAAGATGTGAAGCAAATACCACCATGGCCTCCACCTCAGGAGTTGGCGTGCTTGGGTTTGAACATCATGGTCGTCTCTGTGTTCCTTGCTACCAGTGACCTACATGCAGTGACCTACATATATGCTCAGTTTTTGTTTGGGATTCCGGTGGTGTTGCGAACAGCAGCTTGGGGGCAAGCTGCATCTCAAGGAGAGGGAAATGTCAGGTACCTGGCCCATATGGTATTTGCCGGCCCAGTTAGCTGACAATACATAAGGAGCAGCAACAATTGAAGAGGGGGGACAGAAACAATAGAATCGTTCTCATTCTTCTTCCTCAAGTATCATAGTTCTCTACTGATGTCTTCGTCTTAGTTCCATACTGGTGTCTTCCTCATCCATTCTGTTTCCTCTATTGTAATTGCTACTAGTTCTTAGTTGAATCAATACATATCGTCAGTAGTTCTTAGTTGAATCAATACATATCGTCAGTAGGTCGCTGACATAGATTGCAGAAGTCGATGTCGTGAAACGTCCACACCTGGCATGCCACCACGAAGCGTCGCACGGTCGCGACCAGCAGCTCTAGCACCGCCGTCCGCCATGTTTTCTTCTACATCTGATGCACGAGAAGATGGGAACGATAGGAACGCAAGCGATTTGTAGCGAGGTAGAGGAATAACCGTATGATGCACGAGGAGATAGGAAAGCAAGTGATTTATAGCGGGATTAGTTTTATCTCTGATAAGATAAATCTTATCTAGTGGGAGGAGAATAATTATACGTGCCATAAGATAAGAACGATAGAAACACGAGCTATTTATAGCAAGTTTAGTTTTGTCTCTGAGGATTGGAGAAAATAATCATACTCATTCGCGTGTAACTCACTAGTACACAGAAGCTCTATAGTGGCGGTCCTAGAGCTATTTACACTGGTATTTTTCAGTGCGTCCAGTGCTAGGAGCCAGTAGAAATCGGTCTTTTCACATGCGGTTGATTGCCAACCGCCAGTGTAAATAACATTATCACTGGCGGTTTTCTTTAGCAGCCCGCCAATGCAAATAACATTAACATTGGCGGTTTGCTTAAGACACAACCTTTGGAAACATTATTATCACTGGCGGTTTTATTTAGCAGCCCGCCAGTGTAAATAACATTAGCACTGGCGGTTTTCTTAAGAAACCGCATGTGGAAACATGATTTTCACAGGCGGGCTGTCTAAGGTAGTGTTTGGTTCTAGAGTATAGTAGAATGGAACCGCTCTGTTCTAGTACTAAGACTGTTTGGTTCGAATCAAAGTAGAACAGAGCCTCTCTAATATAGGAATATTCTCTCTAGATGCTGGATCTCTGGGCTCCAAAAAAACAGCCGAACCCGAGCGCTCGGCAAGCCTGTGCCCACGTGATATATATATAATTTATTTAATATTTGACAAGAACGCATAGTGCCAAATGTAATATACATATGATTATATTTAATATAATTATATTTGATATATATAATAATATGGTGCCAAACATAGGATAAAGTCTTCACACTAGAACCAAACAGAAAAATAGAGCGACTCTATTCTGATTGCCAAACACAGAATGGAGCGATTCCATGCTCAGAATCTGGAACAGAGACATTCCGTCCAAATAGGCTCTAGAACCAAACACTATCTAAGACACCGCCTGTGGAAACATTATTATCACTAGTGGTTTTCTTTATCAGCCCGCAAGTGTAAATAACATTAGCACTGGCGGTTTGCTTACCATTTCCCGCCAGTATAAGTTTCCTGTCTTTTTCTAAATTTTCAAACAAAATTAAATTTTCACTGGCGGGCTGCTTATGAAAACGCATGTGGAAACATTATTATCAGCGGCGGTTGTCTTTAGCAGCTCGCCAGTGGAAATAACATTAGCACTGGCGATCTGCTTACCATTTCCCGTCAGTATAAATTTTCCTGCCTTTTTTTCAAATTTTCAAATAAAACTGAATTTTAAATTTATTTACACAAATCTGTTTACAATATATTGTGTGGCAGAACCTCCCAAATTATCGGACCCACATACACCTGTCCTTGTCTCAAAGACCTCAGACTGCTATGCATGTGCACCAGATAACTTAACAGGATCTGTCCGATTGCCCTAAGGACATCGGATAAACCACTTACAACCAAGATCGCGAGATTAAGTAATACAAATCACACACACCAATATTTTTGCAGCGGAAATCTTATTACCAAATTTTACAAGTTACAAAAATTTTACATTATTTTATCGGAGTGATTACAAAAGTATAAGTTTGAAATATATGCTAGCTCAAGTGACCATCCTCAATAAGAAGTATAAAAGAGTTATTTAGACTTATAAGGAGCCCACCGGCACTTAACACCATCAACAACAGCACAAAGTTAGGACCTAAAAACAAGAGGGAATAAAACCCTGAGTATAGAATTACTCAGCAAGACTTACCCGACTAAAGGAAAGACTCTCAAGGGTATGCTGACTAGAGGGAGTCAAGGTATGGTTGTTCAAGAATCAAAGACTCTGTTCTGCAGAAAAGCTTACTATGAGTGGATCCTTAAAAATCCGGTTTTAATTATCAGGTTAAGTAAAGTTACCTGCATCTAGAGTTCTTTCTACCCTAGTTCAAGCGTTTGGTCTATACTAGCCGTCTTTTCATCATCCCTTTAGTTCACTGGATTGCTACGTGTAGGGCAGTGACCAAGTCTTCATAACCGCGAAGTTATGGCGATCCGAATCGATTATACTCAGCTGAGGATCTCCAATCACATGACATATGTAGCACTTAACCCTTGCATATGTCAACTCGCCACCAGGGTTCTTAAGACCAGATCAGGTTCACGCCAACCGAGAGCACATATACACCACCGTCCAGCCTCTTGCCACGGAGGGTACACACTACTCTCGTCATCTCCACTCCCATTGCATGGTATCTTAATCTGGTATTAGTCTGTCCGAGGCTAAGCTTACCCATGACGAGGCAAAGCTTACCCATGACTAGCAGCGAGGCGTTGTACAATTTTATACGGAAACACTAGTTATTAATATACCACTACGCACAATAATTACGCTTCTCGAACCTAACGCAAACATCACGAACAACAAACTATACACATGAAATACAATTAGCCTAATCACAACTTATCAGTTAATTAATTAAATTCTGAACTAATCCCTTGCTTTATAAATTATACTACATCTTTATAAGTGATTAAAATATTTTATCAACACACATGCCCACTAAAATTCTACTCGGTACACTAATTTAGCTAATTGACCGGAATAGCGAAGTAACTCGCCAAAACTGAATCTGGCTCGATAATTGCAAAGATCACGAAGTCACGAGAGTTCCGTGACTCACGCAATTAATCGAGCACCTAATGGGCATCGCACTAGCACATTAATTTATTCAACGATCAAACTATTCTGAATAATTCATTAGCTTACCGTTTCAACAGCTGACTCGAATCCGCGAGATCGGTAGTGATTTTCCGATCCAAGCAATTTGTCGAGCGCTTGGGGAATATCGCGCTGCTAACTTCGTCTTCACTCGATTCTTAGAATTTCTTGCTGACGCGCAGAACGACGACGACTTTCGATTGAAGTATGGAGCGAGCTGACGAGGACACAAATCCAGTGAGGACTTTGGCGACGACGAAGTCACGAGCAAGGGAGGACGGGTTTAACAACTTGACGGCAAACGCGAGCACGCGTGAAGCCTGATGGACAAAGAGTGAGTGCGACACAGTGACAACGAGCAGGCGCGCGAGCGTTAACGTGAGCCAGCGGCAAGCACGAATGCTGAGGTACAACCGACAACACTCGGCGAGCATGCAACGAGGCATATAACAGCGACGACAGTCGAATCGACAACAGAGTGTTGGCAAACTCGATGAACACGACCACGGTCGCGTGCTGACACGGATGGGACAACAGTGACTGACGAGTTGGAGCACTAACGAGTGGCCGACGCGGTGAGCAAAGCAGGCAGGACACCGAGCGTCGCGGCAAGCTAGAAAAAGATTCGGCGCGCGAGCTCGACACGCACGGATTTTTGTTTCGTTGCTCGACGCACGACGCGTGGACAGACGGTAAGCAGGGACGCGCGACAAAATCCCGGGCGGAACGTAGGGGACTTCACGATGGGCAGCGAGGCTCGACGGCGAACGACGTGACGACGAACGACGGCGAACGACGAGGTCGACGACGCGGATGGGAATTAAAGTCGAGCGAGCCGAGAGGGTGCGCAGCGAGCTGGAGCTGGAGCGCCGTGATGGGCGAAGTGGAGCACGGCCAGCGCGCGTCCACCAAAGAACTCGCGCGCACAGGAGCTCCGCGAGCTGAAGGCTGGGCGCGACGCAGAGAATTCGACCGGCGAGCAGAGAGGCTAGGCAACTCCATTGGCAAGCAGAGCGCGCAGAGCGAGCAGCAAGGCGACCGAGAATCAGAGATATTTTTTGAATTGAAGATTTTTAGCGATGAATCAAGGGTCGAATCAAACGAGATTGATAACGATAAATGGGACACGATTTGATTTGGTGAATACATCGAAATCAGATGCATTTGCACCCGTTATTTATATCCAAAGTTTTGGATCAGGGCGAGACGTCGTCGGAACAAATCCGAACGGTGTGAACAACCGTATTTCAGACGGTGTTCAATTTGATTTGAAATCAAATTATTTCATCCGCAGTCGACACCCGATTCCACGTCAACAGATAATTTATGTGGAGAATCGAATCGCAATTATAAATTCTCAGACGCGATTTTCTCGGTTGACAAGTGGAGACAAAATTATTGCGCTGAAAACCTTAGTCGACGAATTCTATTTAATTGGACCGAGATAAATTGTCCGAGTGGGTCGAGTTTTCGAATTTTGTATTCGCACGACGATGAATTTTAAATAATCATCGGACGCACCATATTTCTGAATGACTATGTCCCGAACACCACGAAAATTTTGGAAGAGCCCGGATAAATAAAAACAAAAACAACGTCGCACTCGCGACAGACAGAATAGATGCGATATTAAAATCGCGATAGGCAAAGATGTTTAAAATTTTGGCATCCGTTTTATCCACTGATTACGTGCTTAAATCCGTATTCGTTGTCGAGCGGAATATAAACACCTGTGGTGTTACAGCCCTCCCCCCTTAAGAGAATCTCGTCCCGAGATTCGGAGCAAAAGACTTCTAAGGGTAGAGAAGCATATACCCATGTCCATATCAGCGGTAATCGTGAGACATTTCCAAACAAGGGCGAGTGTCTCAGGATGTTGCTTCTCTAGTGGACATAACATGTATCGCTTTAGGCTAATTTAGAATGTCCACCAATAGAGACCATGTCTGCCAGAGAAACACATAAGGTTCCATGTGTGCAGTTTGCTTTTTCTGATGACACTGTACTATCTGAGTCTGTTGAGCGAGTGGTAGATATGCAACTTCACCCAAACAGAATCAGATGCACCATCTTGGGTAAAACACACAGAAGGAGGTTTACCACCAAGTGGTCACAGTAACTTCATAGCACACGAGACGGGTGTGAATGTCGAACAACATCCCAGTTAACTCGTGTTAGCCAGAGAATCCAAGTCCAAGAAAAATGATAAAGACTTGGAAAATATCAACGAAGAGATCCGTTGATGTTGACTTTGCAACCAATCCATTTTATCAAGCACTAGGCATGGCTCGACATGATCACACATGCTAGAAAAGCACGCGTGAGGCGATCGGGACACGACTAGAGCGATGACTAAGTGGTTTCTGGTCGACTTAATCTCGATTCATGAAAGTACTTCCTTAAGATGGGTTGAACCAAAGTGAGTTTAGACAACTCGATAAAGCGATCTCTAAACTCAACCTTTGATCACAATGCAGTTACAAGTTAGTAAAACAAACTTGTTGAACTACTTTTGACATTGGGCATGTCCTCTCAGTACCATCGGTAAGCCAACGGTCGAGAGTTCACTCATACTAACAGTTGGTCATGCATCTGGGTAGAAATTTATTTGGTCAGGTTGTTTGTCTGTTTCTTCATGCGAGATGAATCATCCACTTGGTTAGGGAATACATGGATTAAATAAGAGAGCGAATGAACAAACTCCTGCATCTCAGCAGCAGGGGAAAGTCAATCTCCATTTTGAGAGCTAATCAGTTGTTTTCCAACACTAAAAAGCTCCAAGGCTTCACCTTTACACAAAGGATGTAAAGGGAACTTGTATGAGTAGTCACTACCAAGATCAAAAGAAATAAGACCACACATGAAAGTGGTATGCCCTTTTGATCCAACGGAGATGACAGATGTTGCTTGATCACTTCACAAACAACATAGAAATTGTTTCAAGGAAGAGGTCTATGGAAGATAACATATTGATATAATCTCATAATGGATTATGACTACTAACTGTGATAGTAGCGTGTGCCGAGTAGCGCAACCATGTGCGCACACACAGAAGGCCCTCGGTTTTGGCACCACTAGTTTTAGTCATAACACCATTATCAGACATAACCAATAAGAAATCTCGCGCGACACCAATGGATTGGGAAAGGGTGACAATGTACAAAGAGATACTCCACCTGTAAGAATAGTTACAAGTAGAGAGCCAAATAGATCATGGCCCGATGAAATGAACAGGGCATGGCCATAACTTAAACTTGTTGATGAGGGAGTATGATGGGAGACTGTTATTCAGCCCCAAGCATATTTCTATGCCCATCACAGAGATCACAAGATCAAGGTTTAGTATCTAATTAGCCACGGAGGGAAAATAATCATAAGATTAAGTGGGTATGCCTTCGATAAATATGGGAAAACCAAAGGCATCAAATTCAAGAAAATGATCGGACAGAACTTTGCTAGGTTAGGTTGATAAAGTAACAAGGTAATCCACCAGGAGAGGCCGAATACAATAGAGACCTCAACCTGCAACAACTGAGCAAGGATAGGATCTAGGATGGAAACACGACCACTAAGGGGGTTACAAGTTAACTGCCAAGAACACGGACTCAAGATCCTTGTTTGAAGTCCGGTACATCGTAGGTCCAATAAAGAGATTATCTCAACCTTCATTTGCATGAGTTTAGTTATGTCATGATAATGGAAGTTCAAATTTGGGTCTTGGTTCACTAAATACGAACAAGGCCTAGTTTTGGGTTTAGGCAAACAAGTCACTAACCTTCTATCGTCACCTCAAGCACAAGGGCAACACATATAACACCTAAATATATTACCTAAAGAATGGAGGACAACTTATTTCCTTAGGATTCATGATACCACATTACACCACATTATGTACAATCACTGGTTACTGGAATAAAGATGAGAGAAGCATTTTGGGTGTATAGGTGACAAACATGATGCAACAATCAGGATGCAAGCTCGTCCTATACGTCCTCACTGATTTTGCCAACACATGTGGCAATAACGTTATATCTCGGTGGCATACTTACGATTCTCACGGTATTTTGCTAGTCGTCAACTACACATACGTTTTCGAGGTTAGTGTACCTGCAGAAAAATTCCATCATAGCCCAATTCCCAATGATGCAAGATCCACACATGACAGTTTATCACAGTTTATACTCCATATATTGCTATATGGAGGCTAGCTCATCATTAAGCGCCGAGCCACACATAGGCGACGTTGCCACACTTTAACCATAGGGCAACTCGTTATGGTAACTCACCTGCTTACCTGAGCGTAGGTGCGTCGTTACAAGTACATTACACTTCTCAGTATTCTCATGTCTGTATACCCATACACACCCATGGGGTACTGAATTCCCGGAAAAGTAATTACTCCACATTGAAGCCTTCATATATACATATGTGGAACATGTATATAATCAAGCGCCACAATTAAGCACTTCCCTAGACCGACGGTTGTTCGGTCATGCTCTCACATCTCACCTTACCTGAGCGTCGATCCATTCAAAACTGAATGGCCTCAAAAATAACAATACACATGTATGCAATACCCCCGGTTGTGGGTTAGTGGTTTTGAACTAAACCACCTGATAGTCCTTAATTTAGGGCTTAACAGAGGATGTCGCTAGCATTATAGTTTTTCAAAACTGTTTTTCAAAGCCAAACAATGTGTTTAGTTGAAAATAGGTTTTTCAAAACCAAAACTTTTGTTTTGAAAATACGTATGTGACCGTATATACTTAATCCTGCTCCGATACCAGCCTGTGGCAGAACCTCCCAAATTATCGGGTCCACATGCACCTGTCCTTGTCTCAAAGACCTCAGAGTGCTATGCATGTGCACCAGATAACTTAATAGGATCTGTCTGATTGCCCTAAGGACATCGGATAAACCACTTACAACCAAGATCGCGAGATTAAGTAATACAAATCACACACACCAATATTTTTGCAGTGGAAATATTATTACCAAATTTTACAAGTTACAAAAATTTTACATTATTTTATCGGAGTGATTACAAAAGTATAAGTTTGAAATATATGCTAGCTCAAGAGACCATCCTCAATAAGAAGTATAGAAGAGTTACTTAGACTTATACGAAGGCCGAGCCCACCGGCACTTAACACCATCAACAGCAGCACAAAGTTAGGACCTGAAAAACAACAGGGAATAAAACCCTGAGTACGGAATTACTCAGCAAGACTTACCCGACTAAAGGAAAGACTCTCAAGGGTATGCTGGCTAGAGGGAGTCAAGGTATGGCTGTTCAAGAATCAAAGACTCTGTTTTGCAGAAAAGCTTACTATGAGTGGATCCTTAAAAATCCAGTTTTAATTATCAGGTTAAGTAAAGTTACCTGCATCTAGAGTTCTTTCTACCCTAGTTCAAGCGCTTGGCCTATACTAGCCGTCTTTTCATCATCCCTTTAGTTCACTGGATTGCTATGCGTAGGGCAGTGACCAAGTCTTCATAACCGCGAAGTTACGGCAATCCGAATCGATTATACTCAGCTGAAGATCTCCAATCACACGACATATGTAGCACTTAACCCTTGCATATGTCAACTCGCCACCAGGGTTCTTAAGACCAGATCAGGTTCACGCCAACCGAGAGCATAGATACACCACCGTCCAGCCTCTTGCCACGGAGGGTACACGCTACTCTCGCCATCTCTCCACTCCCATTGCGTGGTATCTTATTCTGGTATTAGTCTGCCCGAGGCAAAGCTTACCCATGACGAGGCATGTGACCAGTTAAAGGGTCCTCGATCAGCAAGCCTACATCGGCACGGTCCTTAATCGACTCAGATGGAGACACTACACCGAGACTCCTTTCTCGTGCAAGTCAACCGCCCGGTCTCAGCTTTATCATTTCAAACCCAAAGTTTGGTACCTGGCAGAGGTACATCTTTTCTGATGTTTAACCCATTACGGCCGTAATGGATCCACCATCACAAGTTTTTCTTTTCGAAAACATTCCCACCCACTAAAGCATCACTTTTGTTTTAAAACAAAACATTTTGTTTTTCTAAAGCAAGGCTAAGCATCAAAAACTCTTTTCAAAAAGGGTGTCAAGGAAGGGTAATCAATTTTTCAAGGAAGGAAATGCATCAACGGTTTAGCACACAACTCCTATCACCTAATGCATCAAACAAGGTGATAAAGATTTTAAAACACAAGGAGGTGGCAAATGCACTGGGGCTTGCCTGAATAACACTAGGTTAGTGTTGTTAAGTGGCGATGTCCGCTTGACGAGTATCCCTCAATCGAGCACTTGATTGATTTAACCATCTTCAAGTTGGTCCATCAGCTTCATCTTGCGGATTAGCCCGCGCTTGGGGTCGACTTGGGTCGTCTTCCGCATCACGCGATTATTTAACGTACCTGAATGAAATGCATTATGCACATGAATGCATATAGACGAGAATATTACAAACCTAAATAGTGCTACGCGATAGCGAATTTAACACCTAGCGGCGAGGCGTTGTACAATTTTATACGGAAACACTAGTTATTAATATATGACTACACGCAATAATTACGCTTCTCGAACCAAACGCAAACATCACGAACAACAAATTATACACATGAAATACAATTAGCCTAATCACAACTTATCAGTTAATTAATTAAATTCTGAACTAATCCCTTGCTTTATAAATTATACTACATCTTTATAAGTGATTAAAATATTTTATCAACACACATGCCTACTAAAATTCTACTCGGTACACTAATTCAGCTAATTGACCGGAATAGCGAAATAACTCGCCATAACTGAATCTGGCTCGATAATTGCAAAGATCGCGAAGTCACGAGAGTTCTGTGACTCACGCAATTAATCGAGCACCTAATGGGCATCGCACTAGCACATTAATTTATTCAACGATCAAACTATTCTGAAAATTCATCAGCTTACCGTTTCAACAGCTGACTCAAATCCACGAGATCGGTAGTGATTTTTCGATCCAAGCAATTTGTCGAGCGCTTGGGGAATATCGCGCTGCTAACTTCGTCTTCACCTGATTCTTGGAATTTCTTGCTGACGCGTAGAACGACGATGACTTTCGATTGAAGTCTGGAGCGAGCTGGCGAGGACACGAATCCAGTGAGAACTTTGGCGACGACGAAGTCACGAGCAAGGGAGGACGGGTTTAACAACTTGACGACAAACACGAGCACGCGTGAAGCCCGATGGACAAAGAGTGAGTGCGACGTAGTGACAACGAGCAGGCACGCGAGTGTTAACGCGAGCCAGCAGCAAGCACGAATGTTGAGGTACAACTGACAACACTCGGCGAGCACGCAACGAGGCATATAACAGCGATGACAGTCCAATCGACAATAGAGTTTTGGCGAACTCGACGAACACGACCACGGTCGCGTGCTGACGCGGATGGGACAACAGCGACTGACGAGTTGGAGCACTAGCGAGTGGCCGACGCGGTGAGCAAAGCAAGCAGGACACCGAGTGTCGCGGCAAGCTAGAAAAAGATTCAGCGCATGAGCTCGACGCGCACGGATTTTTGTTTTGTTGCTCGACGCACGACGCGTGGACAGACGGCAAGCAGGGACACGCGACAAAATTCTGGGCGGAACGCAGGGGACTTCGCGATGGGCAGCGAGGCTCGACGACGAACGATGGCGAACGACGAGGTCGACGACGCGGTTGGGAATTAAAGTCGAGCGAGCCGAGAGGGCACGCAGCGAGCTTGAGCTGGAGCGCCGTGATGGGCGAAGTGGAGCATGGCCAGCGCGTGTCCACCAAAGAATTCGCGCGCACAGGAGCTCCGCAAGCTGAAGGATGGGCGCGACGCAGAGAATTCAACCGGCAAGCAGAGAGGCTGGGCAACTCCATTGGCAAGCAGAGCGCGCAGAGCGAGCAGCAAGGCGACGGTGCGGCAAGCTGAGGGAGTGACACGACTGGGCTGAGCAGGAACAACTGGGCGCGCGCAGGAAAGGGACCTCGGCCATGGGCGCACTGGCTGAGAACCAGGGAGCCTATTTGCAACGCGCGGCATAGGAAGCAGGCACGCGCATAGAGAGCATTGTGGCCATGGGAACGACACCGGGCGGCATCCGAGCGTGAGGAGAGAGAGGAAGCAGGGGGACACGAGGACCAGGGCGCACGGCGGCTGGAGAAGAAGAAGCTCCGCTACAGCAAACCAGAGGCGGCCGAGCGCCAGGAGGGAGAAGTGGAAGGAGAAGGACTCGGGCGCGCACCATTGGAGGACTGGAGGGAGCTTGGGCGCGCGGCGAAGCAGGCAGCAGAGGTGGCACGACGATGGGAACTGAGGGGGAAGAGATGGAGCTTGGGCTGGGTGCGCGTGGAAGAACGATTGGAGATTGAAGAAGGCTGCGCACGTATAAAAAGGAACCAGGGGCGGCTGGGCGGCGTAGAGATAGGATCGAGTAGATTTTTTAGATTTTCTTTTCTTTCTCTTTTTTTTACCGAGAATCAGAGATATTTTTTGAATTGAAGATTTTTAGCGATGAATCAAGGGTCGAATCAAACGAGATTGATAACGATAAATGGGACACGATTTGATTTGGTGAATACTTCGGAATCAGATGCATTTGCACCCGTTATTTATATCCAAAGTTTTGGATCGGGGCGAGACATCGTCGGAACAAATCCGAACGGTGTGAACAATCGTATTTCAGACGGTGTTCAATTTGATTTGAAATCAAATTATTTCATCCGCAGTCGACACCCGATTCCACGTCAACAGATAATTTATGTGGAGAATCGAATCGCAATTATAAATTTTTAGACGCGATTTTCTCGGTTGACAAGTGGAGACAGAATTATTTGCGCTGAAAACCTTAGTCGACAAATTCTATTTAATTGGACCGAGATAAATCATCCGAGTGGGTCGAGCTTCTGAATTTTGTATTCGCGCGACGATGAATTTTAAATAATCATCGGACGCACCATATTTCGGAACAGATGCGATATTAAAATCGCGATAGGCAAAGATGTTTAAAATTTTGGCATCCGTTTTATCCACTGATTACGTGCTTAAATCCGTACTCGTTGTCGAGCGGAATATAAACACCTGGGGTGTTACATATTGTTTACAACACATATTTTTCTGTTTACAACTATAAATTTTCAATCAACCAAAACTAAATTAAATTTGATACATTCTATACATCAAAACTGAACATATAAGTTTTCACCTATGCTCTAGCTAGTAACTATCTCGTTTAAGAGATAGTCTACTAACTTCTATTAATATTCTAAACTCTGGCATAGCTAATGTACTGGAAGCGTCGTGATATTTCCCTTCAGCTGGAATGACCTCTTTTAATATGAATGTGCATAGGTCTTCAACTATACCATACAATGCAGCTTCGGTCAAGTTCTCCGGATTTCCTTTTTGAAATTCCTGTAAAGGAAGTTTATAAACATCATCTATTCACATTTGCATCGTTAATTGACAAATACAAACATGACTATTACTAATAATACCTTGCTAGGGTTTGTGATGTATCGTCCGTTCATTCTCATAAACTCACACACATAGAACCCACATAGAACCGATCCTTGTGGTTGCTTGTGGCACTACATACATAACAGGAGAGATTGGTTATTTAGTTGCAGCATTGTGTATGATATGTATTCATAAATTCACATACTTACCAGCCAGTGATGATGGATGTCTAGTGGAACACATTTTTTGGTCTTGTCGTACTTTCCACCTTTAAACTTATAGAACCTAAATGCTCTGTGATCTCAAGTAGAATCTCCATGTTATTTTAAAATTCTCAATGATATAAGTATGCATGCATGCATGCATGCATAGAAAAAATTACTGCTCTAAGATACTAAAGAATTTTGCATAGGTTAAAGGGTCATAGTTCAAGGAGTCGAGCACCAGCACCTTTCCAACCTTAGGATAAATTAAGAAGCATATCCAGTGGTCCCTGTACGAATCAAATTAATTTGTGATGCATGTGTATTGAAATTATTATTTTTATGCAAAATCACACTTACTTAAAGTTGTACGGGGCCATTATAGCTTCCCTGTCTTGAAATTTAAGCATTGCATTTGCTATGTAGGTGGCGTATCTTGCTTCAAAATCCTTCTTCATAGTATTTATGCGATGCTCAACTTCTTCGTATGTCTTTCCCTTTAACTCTTCATTGTCTTTGCCGATTCTGAAAGTGTGGCTTTCCTCACATATCAGTATTGGGTTCAGATATCCAATCCTTTTACCGGCATTAGCATCGGGCTTGGTACCGTACATGATCTCTTGTTTGTCATGTTGCATTCTACAAGTCACACATGCATGTGTCAGATATTGAAAATTAATAACACATAGATGTGGAAATATGAGCGACACTTACAGTGCAAACAGAGTCACAAGTTGCACATCGAGTTTCTGAAGGTTCATCATTAACCACATATCCTCGAATGCAAGAAAGGCCTTTTGGTCCGAACCAATAAAAGCATGGTCTGGTATATGCACACTAATGGCGTCAATGCCAACTAATGATGCACGCATGTACCAGTCATGCAACCTTTTAATACCAGCAGGGACCTTCCTCAGTTTCTCAAGAGTTAGTAGAGGTCTGGCCGGCACATAATGTTTAGGCACATTTTTATAATCTGCCTTAGTTGGGATCTTTATCTTTGCGGCCATTGCCTTAGCCTTTTCTGCAGACTCCTCGTGCTCGGCCAAATCAACAGTACGTGACGTGAGGTCCCATCCAATCCCTTTCAAAAATCGAGTTGTGCCAGCAGTGGTAGCTTTACTCTTCTTTTTCTCGAATGTGGACACCAATTTTGGTAGAGGGAATTTAGATTTCTTTGATTGTCGTGAATCCCTTGATGGCTGTGGAGAAGGTGGTGGTGTCCTAAATGTTGATGCTTGTGGCGGAGACGATGGATTAGAAAGAGGATGAGGAGCAACATGGGAAGATTGTGGAGGTGATGATGGATGTAAAGGTACTAAAGTTTGATGAGGCAGAGATGGTTGGGGATGAGATGACGACGGCGTTGGTGGATCAACAAATTCGACATCCCTTCGAGGCCAAAGGATGAATTTTTTTATGGCTTGTCCAAGTGTCTCGATTCCTTCGGGCCCAGGGATGTCTAGCATGTCGTCCACAGATCCTTGGACGACCATCGTCACTTCTAACCTGCAATAATCATCTGGTATGTCGCTTCCATGAAACTTACTTCCTAGGATCGCAATGTCTGTTCCTACTTTCTTCGTGTGATTATTATTAATACCATATCTTATAACCAGTGTGCACGTCACTGGCCTTGTTATGTCATCAACTAGAGGATTTGATAGCATTTGATACATCAAGTCTTTGAACTCTTTCTTTGCCTCCTGCTTAAAATAATCCGACAACTCTTCATTGTATCGATCACGTTTCTTGTATAAACCTTCCCACCGTGGTCCGAATCCTTCCTTCCATCCTTCCTTAGACGAGATTCCTCGTACACGGCCTGGATGCTCAGGGTTACCGAGACTAGCCGTTAGGATGTCTCTCCCTTTGTGGCTTAAATGATCCTTGGCTCTGCTTAGCTGCCATTGCATATATGTTTTTCGCAACTTCTTCGACATTTGGATCATCAAAGGATACACCAACCTCAGTTTCCCTGGGTTTTCTAGCACGGATCCAATTTGCCGTCCTTTCACCAAGTTGCTCGGAAAGCGTCGGCAACCCTGCGGCCTTCTTCTCGGCGTCTTCTTGTCTCCATTTAGAAACTTGACGCTTGTAACCACCTGTGCCTAAGTGGTGGTGGTATTTGTTCTTCTTAGATAGTTCTGAATTTGCCTCGCTTAGAGATATGAATTCAGGGCTACTCCTCTGCTCTAGAAATACTGCCCATTGACCTTCTGAGATTTTATATTTTTTTATCGGGTCTAGGCCTTTCTTTGCAAATTTTGTATTCATCTCAGACCTCCAGTTTCGAAAATTGATTGCAAGCTGCTTCATCGTGTATTCCTTCATGAGTTCTTATGAACCCCAAGGTAGAATAAACCTCGTTAATAGCTTATTCCATATTTGATTCTTGACATCATCTGACACATCTTTCCAATGTTGGATTGTGATGTCAAGATTATCCCTAACTAAGAACCCAAGTGCATTCCGGAACTTAGGGAGTGCCTCTTCTGGAGCTAGGGGCTGACCTTTCAGGCTCATATCTGAGCTTTTACATGTTTTGTTAGGAAACTTGTTTAGTCCCCTGTCACCTCTTTTCCGGTCACTCTGTGTCCTTTTCCTTGACCTCTCGGTGGTTGTATCGGTCGGTTCTGGTGCGTCTTCATCTTGGTTCAGCCCCGGTGCGTCTTGGTAATGTGCCACGGCTTCATCAAGTATCGCACAATATTGAGGCAAGACCTCCTATTCATGTGTAATAGACATTGTGAAATCAACTAATTAGGTATACACATACGAAACTAAAGATGTGTACTTTACCTCACACTCTTGTGGATCATAATTCGTGTCACGATGCAATTGACGCCGAGTGGCCCTATCTATACTAGGACAAGGGTCGGTAGGCGTTTCATATCCTTCATCACTTGAATGTTCTTGAGAAACACCCTTGTTCATGTGGTCGGGCATTAACCCTTGGTCCTTGTTTACAGAACTCATTGAGCTATATATATATATATATAAAAGATTGCAACAAAGATTCAAAAAATTGAACACAAAGTTTGGAACAGAAGATTAGAACACAATATATATATATATATATATATATATATATATATATATATATATATATATATATATATAATCACACTAGGTTCTTACATAATACGCAGTCCATCATACTAAGTTCCTAGATATATAGTACGTCATCCATCATACTAAGATTAGAACATATATCCTAATTTCTACTCGTCGTCGTCGTCCATCAGTGCCGTCCAATCGATCTCCCCATCTTCATCGTCGGAGAGGATGATGACTGGCGCTACCGGCTCCAGATGCACGGGCACGGAGACAACCTCACGTGCATTCGTCGAAGCTGAGGAGCCCACAACGACGCGTTGACGGTGGTGGCGATGCTTCGAGAGAACTCTTGAGGCGCACACGAAAATACGATGCACGACGTCTTGATGATTGAGCCTCGACTGGTGCCGGAGCTCGAGGTGGCGGCGATGCATGAGCCGCGCTGTTGCCAGCTGTTCTGCTAGTGTACGTGCCTTGAGACGCGTTGTGATGGCATCCGCTGGGTCCATTTTGAGGCTGCGTCGATGACGGAAAAGACTAGCTTGAACTATATATATACTGCAGGCTGGCGGCGGCTGCGAAAGCAAGTATGCCCTAGGGTTTACTAACCGGCGCGGCGCGCCTTAGGGTTTACGACCAGCGGCGAGCATGGCGACCGGCGCGGCAGATGACAGCGGCGGCGGTGGCAGAGGCGAAAGGGAAAGAGTAAATAAAGGGAGAGAGGAAAACCTGAAGGTGGCGCGGGGGCACGGGGACGGCGTGGAGGATCACCGGCGAAGAAACCCTCGGGGACGAAATCGAACAGCCTGACGCGCGTGATGAGATGAACTAGCTCTAGGGGACTTGTAAATTTTTCGAGCTCTCGCTCGCCACTAGTTATAAAGGCTCATTTTGTACTGGCGGTTGTCTTAGAGAACCACCAGTATAGATAGTTTTCCACTGTGGTTGTCTTAGAGAACCGCCAGTATAGATAGTTTTCCGCTAGCAGTTGTCTTAGAGAACCGCCACTATAATTAGTTTTTTTACTGGCAGTTTTGTTAGAGAACCACCAATATAAAATATTTACAATGGATTTCCATTGTCCATTATTACATAAGTATCTTTTATATCTTTTACGACAATGGGCAACTTGGTCGTTGAGAACTGAAAGGGAATTAGGCTTACACCTATTTCCTAATTGATTTTGGAGGTTGAATTGCCCAACACAAATAATTGGACTAACTAGTTTGCTCTAGTCTATAAGTTCTACAGGTGCTAAAGGTTCACAAAAAGTCAATAAAAAGACCAAGAATGGGTTCAAACAAAGAAAGCAAGGGACAACCGAAGGCTGCCCTGGTCTGGCGCACCGGACTGTCCGGTGTGCCACCGGACAGTGTCCGGTGCACCAGGGGACTTCAAGCTGAACTCTTCACCTTCGAGAAATCTCAGAGGTGCTTTGCTATAATTCACCAGACTGTCCGGTGCACCACCGGACAGTGTCCGGTGCCCCAAGGGAGAGCAACTCTGAACTCGCCAGCTTCGGGAATCCGCTCCGCTATAATTCACTGGACTGTCCGGTGAGTCACCAGACTGTCCGGTGTGTCAGCGGAGCAACGGCTACTTTGCGCGCAACGGTCGACTGCAACGCATTAAATGCGCGCCTGCGCATGCAGAGGGACAGAGCACGCGCGGGTGGCACACCAGACAGCCTACAGGGCCTGTCCGGTGCACCACCGGACAGCTAAGCGGGCCCACAAGTCAGAGCTCCAACGGTCGGAACCCAACGGCAGGCTGACGTGGCTGGCGCACCGGACAGTGTCCGGTGGCGCACCGGACTATCCGGTGCGCCATGCGACAGACAGTCTCCCAACGGCCACTCTTGGTGGTTGGGGTTATAAATACCCCCAACCACCCCACATTCAAGGCATCCAAGTTTTCACCTTCCAACTACTTACAAGAGCTATAGCATTCATTACAAGACACACCAAAGAGATCAAATCCTCTCCCAACTCCACACAAAGCTTTAGTGATTAGAGAGAGTGATTGTTGTGTTCATTTGAGCTCTTGCACTTGGATTGCTTCTTTTTCTCATTCTTTCTTGCGATCCTCTCAATTGTAATCAAGGCAAGAGACACCAATTGTGTGGTGGTCCTTGCGGAGAAGTTTGGTTCTCGGTTGATTGAGAAGAGAAGCTCACTCGGTCCGAGGGACCGTTTGAGAGAGGGAAAGGGTTGAAAGAGACCCGGTCTTTGTGACCACCTCAACGGGGAGTAGGTTTGAGAGAACCGAACCTCGGTAAAACAAATCCTTGTGTCTCACTTCTTTATTCGCTTGAGATTTGTTTTTACGCCCTCTCTCGGACTCGCATTATATTTCTAACGCTAACCCGGCTTGTAGTTGTGATTAATTTTGTAAATTTCAGTTTCGCCCTATTCACCCCCCTCTAGGCGACTTTCAATTGGTATCGGAGCCCGGTGCTTCATTAGAGCCTAACCGCTCGAAGTGATGTCGGGAGATCACGCCAAGAAGGAGATGGAGACCGGCGACAAGCCCACTACAAGCCACGAGAAGACTTCATCGGAAGAGTCCCGCAACAAGGGGAAGGGGAAGGAAAAGAAATCCTCTTCCCACAAGTCGCATCGGAGTGGTGACAAAAAGAAGAAGATGAGGAAGGTGGTCTACTACGAGACCGACACTTCATCACCATTGACCTCCGGCTTCGACGTGCCGTCCGTTACTTCTAAGCGCCATGAGCGCAAGAAGTATAGTAAGATTCCCCTACGCTACCCCCGTATTTCAAAGCGTACTCCTTTGCTCTCCGTTCCATTAGGCAAACCACCGGTATTTGACGGTGAAGATTATAATATGTGGAGTGATAAAATGAGGCATCATCTAACCTCACTCCACACAAGCATTTGGAATGTTGTTGAGTTTGGTGTACAGGTACCATCTGTAGGGGATGAAGACTACGACTCCGACGAAGTGGCCCAAATCCACCACTTTAACTCTCAAGCCACCATTATACTCCTCGCCTCTTTAAGTCGAGAGGAGTACAATAAGGTGCAAGGGTTAAAGAGTGCGAAGGAAATTTGGGACGTACTCAAGACTGCGCACGAAGGAGACGAGGTGACCAAAATCACCAAGCGGGAGACGATCGAGGGGGAGCTCGGTCGGTTCCGACTCAACCAACGCGAGGATCCTCAAGCCATGTACAACCGCTTGAAGACCTTGGTGAACCAAGTGCGCAACCTCAGGAGCACAAAATGGGATGACCATGAGATGGTCAAGGTTATTCTATGATCCCTCGTATTTCCTAATCCTACACAAGTTCAATTAATTCGAGGTAATCCTAGATATACTCAAATGACCCCCGAGGAAGTAATATGTAATTTTGTGAGCTTTGAGTTGATGATCAAAGGCTCAAAGAAGATCATCGAGCTAGATGGTCCCTCCACGCCCGAAGCACAACCGGTTGCATTCAAGGCGACGAAGGAGAAAAAGGAGGAGTCTACATCAAGTAGACAACCAATCGACGCCTCTAAGCTCGACAATGAGGAGATGCCACTCATCATCAAGAGCTTCCGCCAAATCCTCAAGCAAAGGAGGGGGAAGGATTACAAGTCCCGCTCCAAGAAGGTTTGCTACAAGTGTGGTAAGCCCGGTCACTTTATTGCTAAATGTCCATTATCAAGTGATAGTGACAGGGACAACGACAAGAAGGGAAGAAGAAAGGAGAAGAAGAGGTACTACAAGAAGAAGGGCGGCGATGCCCATGTTTGCCGGGAGTGGGACTCCGACGAGAGCTCCTCCGACTCCTCCTCCGACGAGGACACCGCCAACATCGCCGTCAACAAGGGACTTCTCTTCCCCAACGTCGGCCACAAGTGCCTCATGGCAAAGGACGACAAAAATAAGAAGGTTAAATCCAAATCCTCCACTAAATATGAGTCCTCTAGTGATGATAATGCTAGTGATGAGGAGGATAATTTGCGTACCCTTTTTGCCAACCTAAACATGCAACAAAAAGAAAAACTAAATGAACTAATTAGTGCCATCCATGAGAAGGATGAACTCTTGGACTCCCAAGAGGAATTCCTAATCAAGGAAAACAAAAAGCATGTTAAGGTTAAAAATGCTTATGCTCTAGAAGTTGAAAAATGTGAAAAATTAACTAGTGAGCTAAGCACATGCCATGATTTGATTGCCAACCTTAGAAATGAAAATACTAGATTAATTGGTAAGGTTGATTCTAATGTTTGTGATGAATCAATTTCCAATCTTAGAGATGATAATGCTAATTTGCTTGCTAAGATTGAAAAATTGAATGATTCTCTTGCTAGCCTTAGAAATGAAAATGAAAAATTAATTGCTAAGGCTAAAAATTTTGATGTTTGCAATATTACTATTTCTAACCTTAGAAGTGAAAATGATATATTACATGCTAAGGTTGTAGAATTAAAATCTTGCAAACCCTCTACATCTACCGTTGAGCATGTTTCTATTTGCACTAGATGTAGAGATGTTGATATTTATGCTATTCATGATCATATGGCTTTGATAGAGCTGAACTCGACACTTGCTTAATTGCTAAGACTAACATGGGTTGGCTCTGGCACCGCCGACTAGCCCATGTTGGAATGAAGAATCTTCATAAGCTTCTAAAGGGAGAGCACATTCTAGGATTAACAAATGTTCATTTTGAGAAAGACATGATCTGTAGCGCATGCTAAGCAGGAAAGCAAGCTGGTGTTCATCATCTGCATAAGAACATCATGACGACTGACAGGCTACTAGAGCTCCTACACATGGATCTATTCGGCCCGATTGCTTACATAAGCATCGGTGGGAGTAAGTACTGTCTAGTTATTATGGATGATTATTCCCGCTTCACTTGGGTATTCTTTTTGCAGGAAAAATCTCAAACCCAAGAAACCTTAAAGGGATTCTTAAGACGGGCTCAAAATGAGTTCGGCTTAAGGATCAAGAAAATAAGAAGCGACAACGGGACGGAGTTCAAGAACTCACAAATCGAAGGCTTTCTTGAGGAGGAGGGCATCAAGCATGAGTTCTCTTCTCCCTACACGCCACAACAAAATGGTGTAGTGGAGAGGAAGAATCGAACTCTATTGGACATGGCAAGGACCATGCTTGATGAGTACAAGACTTCGGATCGGTTTTGGGCCGAGGCGGTCAACACCGCCTGCTACGCCATCAACCGGTTGTATCTACACCGAATCCTCAAGAAGACATCATACGAACTCCTAACTGGTAAAAAGCCCAATATTTCATAATTTAGAGTCTTTGGTAGCAAATGCTTTATTCTTGTTAAAAGAGGTAGAAAATCTAAATTTGCTCCTAAGAATGTAGAAGGCTTTTTACTAGGATATGATTCAAACACAAGGGCATATAGAGTCTTTAACAAGTCCTCAGGACTAGTTGAAGTTTCTTGTGACGTTGTGTTTGATGAGACTAACGGCTCTCAAGTAGAGCAAGTTGATCTTGATGAGATAGGTGAAGAAGAGGCTCCGTGCATCACGCTAAGGAACATGTCCATTGGGGATGTGTGTCCTAAGGAATCCGAAGAGCCTCCAAATGCACAAGATCAACCATCCTCCTCCACGCAAGCATCTCCAACAACTCCAAATGAGGATGAGGCTCAAGTTGATGAAGGAGAAGATCAAAGAGATGAGCCACCTCAAGATGACGGCAATGATCAAGGGGGAGATCCAAATGATCAAGACAAGGAGGATGAAGAACCAAGACTGCCACACCCAAGAGTCCACCAAGCAATCCAACGAGATCACCCCGTCAACACCATCCTCGGTGACATTCATAAGGGGTAACCACTAGATCTCGTGTTGCACATTTTTGTGAGCATTACTCTTTTGTTTCCTCTATTGAGCCTCACAGGGTAGAGGAAGCACTTCAAGATTTGGATTGGGTGATGGCGATGCAAGAGGAGCTCAACAACTTCACTAGGAACGAGGTATGGCATTTAGTTCCATGTCCTAATCAAAATGTTGTAGGAACCAAATGGGTCTTCCGCAACAAACAAGACGAGCATGGTGTGGTGACTAGGAACAAAGCCCAACTTGTGGCCAAGGGATACTCCCAAGTCGAAGGTTTGGATTTTGGTGAAACCTATGCACCCGTAGCTAGGCTTGAGTCAATTCGTATATTATTAGCCTATGCTACTTACCATGGCTTCAAGCTTTATCAAATGGACGTGAAGAGTGCCTTCCTCAACGGACCAATCAAGGAGGAGGTCTATGTTGAGCAACCTCCCGGCTTTGAAGACAGTAAGTACCCTAACCATGTCTATAGGCTCTCTAAGGCGCTTTATGGGCTCAAGCAAGCCCCAAGAGCATGGTATGAATGCCTAAGAGATTTCCTTATTGCTAATGGCTTCAAAGTCGGAAAAGCCGATCCTACTCTATTCACAAAAACTCTTGACAATGATTTGTTTGTATGCCAAATTTATGTTGATGATATTATATTTGGGTCTACTAACGAATCTACATGTGAAGAATTTAGTAGGATCATGACACAGAAATTCGAGATGTCAATGATGGGGGGAGTTGAAGTATTTCTTAGGATTTCAAGTGAAGCAACTCCAAGAGGGCACCTTCATTAGCCAAACAAACTATACTCAAGACATTCTAAACAAGTTTGGATGAAGGATGCCAAGCCCATCAAGACACCCATGGGAACCAATGGGCATCTCGACCTCGACACGGAAGGTAAATCCGTAGATCAAAAGGTATACCGATCGATGATAGGTTCATTACTCTATTTATGTGCATCTCGACCGGACATTATGCTTTCCGTATGCATGTGTGCAAGATTCCAAGCCGACCCTAAGGAAGCTCACCTTACGGCCGTAAAACGAATCTTGAGATATTTGGCTTATACTCCTAAGTTTGGGCTTTGGTACCCTCGGGGATCCACATTTGATTTAATTGGTTATTCGGATGCCGATTGGGCAGGGTGTAAGATTAATAGAAAGAGCACATCGGGGACTTGCCAGTTCTTGGGAAGATCCTTGGTGTCTTGGGCTTCAAAGAAGCAAAATTCCGTCGCTCTTTCTACCGCCGAAGCCGAGTATATTGCCGCAGGCCATTGTTGCGCACAATTACTTTGGATGAGGCAAACCCTTTGGGACTACAGTTACAAATTAACCAAAGTTCCTCTTCTATGTGATAATGAGAGTGCAATCCGCATGGTGGATAATCCCGTTGAGCATAGCCGCACTAAACACATAGCCATTCGGTATCACTTCTTAAGGGATCACCAACAAAAGGGAGATATCAAGATTGCATACATTAATACTAAAGATCAATTAGCCGATATCTTTACCAAGCCACTAGATGAACAAACTTTTAACAGACTTAGGCATGAGCTAAATATTCTTGATTCTAGGAATTTGTTTTGATGTCTTGCATACATAGCTCATCTATATATACCTTTGATCATGTCTCTTTCATATGCTATGACTAATGTGTTTTCAAGTAAATTTCAAAACCAAGTCATAGGTGTATTGAAAGGGAATTGGAGTCTTCGGCGAAAACAAAGGCTTCCACTCCACTCCATAACTCATCCTTCGCCGTCGCTCCGAGCATCTCTCCGTCTTTTGGTATAATCTTCACTCATATTATTTGTTTGCCAAAGGGGGAGAAAGTAGTTCATAAAAAGGGGCTATATTTCACTCTAAGTATCCGTTTTTGGCGATTCATGCCAAAGGGGGAGAAAGTATTGGCCCAAAGCAAAAGGACCGCACCACCACCTAATTTTAAAACTCATGATTTTCAAAATTGGTATCTTATTGTGTTCAAAAGGGGGAGAAAGTAGTCTCTTCAAAATTGATATCTTAAAACCCTCTTGAACACTAAGAGGAAGTTTTTTATTAAGGGGGAGTTTTGTTTAGTCAAAGGAAAAGCATTTGAAACTAGGGAAAAAATTTCAAATCTTATAAATGCTTCTCAAAATCTTATTCATTTAGCTTTGACTAGTTGCAAAATGTCTTTGAAAAGATTTTACAAAAGAATTTGCAAAAACAAAACATGTGGTGCAAGCGTGGTCCAAAATGTTAACAATCCATGCATATCTTAGGAATTTCTATTGGCTCAATTCTAAGTAACCTTTGCACTTACAAATATACAAACTAGTTCAATTATGCCCTTTTATACTTGCTTTGGTTTGTGTTGGCATCAATCACCAAAAAGGGGGAGATTGAAAGGGAAGTAGGCTTACACCTATTTCCTAATTGATTTTGGTGGTTGAATTGCCCAACACAAATAATTGGACTAACTAGTTTGCTCTAGTCTATAAGTTCTACAGGTGCTAAAGGTTCACAAAAAGTAAATAAAAAGACCAAGAATGGGTTCAAACAAAGAAAGCAAGGGACAACTGAAGGCTGCCCTGGTCTGGCGCACCGGACTATCCGGTGTGCCACCGGACAGTGTCCGGTGCACCAGGGGACTTCAAGCTGAACTCTTCACCTTCGGGAAATCTCAGAGGTGCTTCGCTATAATTAACCGGACTGTCCGGTGCACCACCGGACAGTGTCCGGTGCCCCAAGGGAGAGCAACTCTGAACTCACCAGCTTCGGGAATCCGCACCACTATAATTCATCGGACTGTCCGGTGAGTCACCAGACAGTGTCCGGTGCACACCGGACTGTCCGGTGTGTCAGAGGAGCAATGGCTACTTCGCGCGCAACGGTCGACTGTAATGCATTAAATGCGCGCCTGCGCGCGCAGAGGGACAGAGCACGCGCGGGTGGCACACCGGACAGCCTACAGGGCCTGTCCGGTGCACCACCGGACAGCCAGGCGGGCCCACAAGTCAGAGCTCCAACGGTCGGAACCCAACGGTAGGCTGACGTGGCTGGCGCACCGGACAGTGTCCGATGGCGCACCGGACTGTCCGGTGCGCCATGCGACAGACAGTCTCCCAACGGCCACTTTTGGTGGTTGGGGTTATAAATACCCCCAACCACCCCATATTCAAGGCATCCAAGTTTTCCACCTTCCAACTACTTACAAGAGCTATAGCATTCATTACAAGACACACCAAAGAGATCAAATCCTCTCCCAACTCTACATAAAGCTTTACTGATTAGAGAGAGTGATTGTTGTGTTCATTTGAGCTCTTGCACTTGGATTGCTTCTTTTTCTCATTCTTTCTTGCGATCCTCTCAATTGTAATCAAGGCAAGGGACACCAATTGTGTGGTGGTCCTTGCGGGGAAGTTTGGTTCCTGGTTGATTGAGAAGAGAAGCTCACTCGGTCCGAGGGACCGTTTGAGAGAGGGAAAGGGTTGAAAGAGACCCGGTCTTTATGACCACCTCAACGGGGAGTAGGTTTAAGAGAACCGAACCTCGGTAAAACAAATCCTTGTGTCTCACTTCTTTATTTGCTTGAGATTTGTTTTTACACCCTCTCTCGGACTCGCATTATATTTCTAACGCTAACCCGGCTTGTAGTTGTGATTAATTTTGTAAATTTCAGTTTCGCCCTATTCACCCCCCCTCTAGGCGACTTTCAAGAACCGCCAGTAAATCAGGACATTGAAGGAATATATATATTGATCTCCGTCGGTGTTTGGAGCCCGACCGCACACCCGGGGTTACCCCTCACGGTGCTTTTGGGTAGGACGGTGCTGTTGACTGTAACTCAATGGTTCGTGCGAGATGCACGAGAGCCGACAGGTGATTTTCTATAGGTTCGGGCCGCTTTGAGATGTGTAACACCCTACTTCCTGGCGTGGATCTTTATGTGGTGGGTTACAAGGGAAGCCTCCCGTACGGAGAAGAGCTAGTGAGCTAAGTAGATGGTCGATTGATCGATGGAAATGATGGGGTACCCCCTAGGCCTTATATACTCGACCGTGGGGCACTACATGTGCATAAGATGATGATGAGTTCCTAAACGATAGTGAACCGACTGAACTTATCTTCCTATAATCTTGTCGATTTGCCTCTAATCTATTCCGATGTTCAGGGGCGCTGCGCGCGGGAAGGTCGAGTGGGCGTTACACCTCACGCTCGAGCTGCTTGGGCCTAAACCTAATTCTTTCTTATGTCGGCCCGTTCCACCAGCAGTTCTCCCTTGGCCCACGAAGGGATGGCCTTGCGAGATAATAGGCCCAAAGCCTCTCGCGAGGCCTTCTTGCCTTCTAGTGGACCCGGGGGATATCTGTCACCCACAAGCCCCAATCTTTGAGTTGATTTTGAAATAATCAGCTCAAAGATTCTAGGTCCAGCTCACGAATCTGTGGCTTGATTTCCATTCTGGTGATGGGCGCGCCGAAGGTGCACCCATTGAGCGTTGCTCCTGAACTTTAAGTGTCTTCAGTAAAAACAGTCTTCTCAAAGGTCCTCATTCAGTACTTTGGAGATCTTGTCATCATGCCGTGCTTGGAAGTCAGCATTTGGAACTTTGAGTAGGTTTTCGAAAACAAACCACTCGAAGGTCTTCATTTTGTGCCTTAGAAATCAGCATTCTATCATCAGCTTGTGCTTTAGAAATCAGCATTCGGAACTTGGAGTAGGTTTTTTGAAAACAACCCACTCGAAGGTCTTCATTTCGTGCCTTAGAAATCAGCATTCTATCATCAGCTTGTGCTTTAGAAATCAGCATTCTTTCTCCTGGGATTAAAAATCTATTGGGCGCACCGGAGGTGCACCCAATGGGTGTAGCCCCCGAGCTTTGAGTGGATTTTTGAAAATAATCCACTCAAAGATCTTCATCTTATGCTTTAGAAATCAGCATTTTGTCTTCATCTCATGTTCTTGCGAATTCAAACAATATTGTCTGCCCACTCCTTGTTAGGTCTGCAATTTATTTGACCGGTGATAGATTGGACGTTTGGTAGATGGCTCTTGGCTGGTCTTCACTCCGCTCTGCGCTTCAATGCCTCTGCTTACTAGACTTGCAGTTCGGTAGCTATATTTGGATTTCCTTCGATCTCTATCGATCTCTTCCTTCTATCTCAGTACATTCATTGCATATACTATATGGACATGACTTCTTCAGAAAATCCAATGAAAATTCCTGGCTGTCCCCCCAATGGGTGTGACCAAGGGGCGTCTTGGTACGCAGAGCGTTTAGCACACTGTCCTGGAGTAGTAACTTGATGTGACCGCGGGGTGTAATCATACCGCCCGAGCAGTTGACCTTGGTCCAAATGGTGTCGTGTTACGCGAAGCGACGTCTGTTGCTTGACTCATTTTCAGGCGGGTTGAATTGCTTATTGAATACTTGTGTCTGTTCGGCGAGCGTGGTAGGAAGTGGACGGTCACTCCCGGCCTCTATAAATAGCATGCTTGCACCGTTGTTCTCTTCACTCATCCTTCGATCATTTGCTACTTTTCTTCTAACTCCCTCTTCTCTTCCATCTGACCATGGGCAAGGATAAAAAGAGTCGACGTTCGCTCCATCGCTCAGGCGACAAATGGAAGCCCGAACCGAGTCCTCCCTCAGAGGACTTCGACGACTTTGAGTACTCGGAGGAGGAGGTTTCCTCCGAGTCCGAGGGACTATCGGTCTATGCTTCCCCCCCCAGCGTCGTCCGATGACTCGGACGACTCCCAGGGGATAGCCACCGAGGTGTGGACGTACATCCGGTCCATCGAGCGCGTCGGGCTTGAAGGCTCAGATGAGTCGGAGGTCTCCTCGAATGAGGAGAACTCTTCCGACTCGTCCGAGGAAGAGAGCGGCGGTGACAGCGACGACGAAGGTGACGGCAGTGGCGACGACGGCGGCAAGGGCAGCGGTGAAGGCAGCGGCGACAGCAGGAGCGACGACGGTGACAAGGGCACCAAGGGCGATGGCGGCGACGATGACGGCAAGGGCAGCAGCGGCAGCAGCAAGGCCAGTGGCGAAGTGCCACCGGTCTAAATATTAGTATAGATAATTAGTAGTAGTAGAAGTAGAATAATGTAGTGGTAGTTTAGTAGTATAATGTAGTGTAAGTAGTGTAGTAATGTAATGCAATGTAGGGTAATGTAATGTAGTAAAAAAGGGAAAAAAGTCTGACTCATAATGAGTCGGCTTTTGAGTTTGTGAAAACCCCCTCCAATATTTAATGAAAGAACTTTTAGTTGCTCCGAGTGGTTGCTGCCTTTCGCTGCTTTTCTGTTTACATGTTCGATAGTTTGTCCATGTTTCTGATACTGATGTCGTTTTAGAGGTAACCACCGAGCGGTGCTTGAGGCTGCTTGTCGGCGTTTCGAGACCGGGGGGTCCCTAAGCCGACGAGTGAGTGTGCCACGTGCCCCAGCCCAGATGGGTCGAGCGCGTGGGCGAGCGTGAAGGGGGGAAAGCGAGGTGGCCGGAGACGTGTCGTGAGAGAGGTGGAAATCCCGCGGCCTTCGTGTTCGTCCCGCGCCCAGGTCGGGTGCGCTTGCAGTAGGGGGTTATAAGCGTCCACGCGGGTGAGGGAAGCGAGCGGCCCCGAGAGAGCGCCTGTCCCGTCCTCATCCCCGCGCGGCCAACCTTCTCTAAGAAGGCCCTGGTCCTTCCTTTTATAGGCGTAAGGAGAGGATCCAGGTGTACAATGGGGGTGCAGCAGAGTGCTACGTGTCTAGCGGGGGAGAGCTAGCGCCCTAAGTACATGCCAATGTGGCAGCCAGAGAGATCTTGGCACCCAGCTGGTGTGGTGTCGTGGCTGTCGGAGGAGCAACGGAGCCTAGCGGAGGGACAGCTGTCGGAGCGGCTGGGTCCTTGTTGACGTCCCCCTGCTTCCGTAAGGGAGCTGAGAGCCGCCGTCGTCACGGGGCTAGCGAGGCGCCATCATTGCCTATCTGGCGGAGCTGGCCAGATGGGACACTGATCCTGTTCTCTGCGGCCCGAGTCGGCTCGGGGTAGGGTGATGATGGCGCTTCCTGTTGACGTGGCGGGCTTGTGCCCTAGATCGGGCGACATGGAGGCTCCTCCGAAGCCGAGGTCGAGTCTGTCTTTCATGGCCGAGGCCGAGCCCGAGCTCCTGGGTCGGGCGAGGCGGAGGTCGTTCGGCAGAGGCCAGGGCGGAGTCCGACCCCTGGGGTCGGGCAGAGCGGAGTTCGCCGTCTTCCGGGGCCTTAGCCCGAGTCCGAGCCCTGGGTCGGGCGGAGCGGAGTTCGCCGTCTTCCGGGGCCTTAGCCCGAGTCCGAGCCCTGGGTCGGGCGGAGCGGAGTTCGCCGTCTTCCGGGGCCTTAGCCCGAGTCCGAGCCCTGGGTCGGGCGGAGCTTCCTATGGCGCCTTTGGCAAGGCCTGACTGCCTGTCAGTCTCACTCTGTCAAGTGGCACTGCAGTCGGAATGGCGCAGGCGGCGCTGTCCTTCTGTCAGACCGGTCAGTGGAGCAGCGAAGTGACGGCGGTCACTTCGGCTCTGCCGGGGGGGCGCGCGTCAGGATAAAGGTGTCAGGCTACCTTTGCGTTAAATGCTCCTGCGACTCGGTCGGTCGGCGCGGCGATTTAGTCAGGGTTGCTTCTTAGCGAAGGCAAGGCCTCGGGCGAGCCGGAGATGTGTCTGCCGTTAAAAGGGGGCCTCGGGCGAGACAGAAACCCCTCGGGGTCGGCTGCCCTTGCCCGAGGCTAGGCTCGGGCGAGGCGTGATCGAGTCGCTCGTATGGACTGATCCCTGACTTAATCGCACCCATCAGGCCTCTGCAGCTTTATGCTGACGGGGGTTACCAGCTGAGAATTAGGCGTCTTGAGGGTACCCCTAATTATGGTCCCCGACAGTAGCCCCCGAGCCTCGAAGGGAGTGTTAGCACTCGCTTGGAGGCTTTCGTCGCACTTTTTTGCAAGGGGACCAGACTTTCTCGGTTGCATTTTGTTCCGGGGGGTGCGCGCGAGCGCACCCGCCGGGTGTAGCCCCCGAGGCCTCGGAGGAGTGGTTTCACTCCTTCGAGGTCTTAATGCCTTGCGTAATGCTTCGGCTGGTCTGGTGGTTCCCTCATGCGAACTGGCCGTAGCCCGGGTGCACGGTCGGGGCCCAAGTTCTCGGGCTGGTATGTTGACGCTGTCAACGGTTCGGCCGGAGCCGGGTTTGCGAGAGCAGCCCCCGAGCCTCCGCACAGGGCGAGAGGGCGATCAGGGACAGACTCGGCTTTTTTACATACGCCCCTACGTCGCCTTTCCGCAAGGAGGAGGGGGGAGAGCGCCATGTTACCCTCGATGGGCACCGAACATGGTGTCTCCGGTGAGCTGCAAGCGGGTAATCCGAGTGGACGTCCGTGCCCCGTTCGTTGGGGGTCGGCTAGGGGCCCAGAGGCACGCCCAAAAGTACCTACGGGTGATCTGCCGGACCCGGTCCCCTGACGACGGGGTCCGAGGGCTCGATGCCTCCCTCCGATGGGATTCCGTTACAAGATCGCTCCCGCTGGTCTCGGAAATGTCCTAGGGTACCTCGGGAGCGCAGCCCGAGCCTTGGTTATGTATCGAACGTACCCCTGGTCATCCCTCGCTCGGCGTCTGAGGCGACTGTGAACCCTTCGGGGGCCAGCCTTCGAACCCCTGATCAGTAATGGGCGCGGAGCCCGGGTAGCCTGAGGCGGCCGTGGAACCCTTCGGGGGGCCGGCCTTCGAACCTCTTACCAGTAGTGGGTGTAGGGCCCACGCGATCTGAGGCGGCTGTTGGACCCTTCGGGGGGCCAGCCTTCGAACCCCTGATCAGTAAGGAGGCTCGGAGCCTAGTTCCTTCACGGGGAAGGATCCCTTTCGGGGTATCCCCCTTTCCCGGTCCCTGTCGCAAGAGATAGAGAAAGAGGAAAAAAGGAAAAAGGATACGAAACCGAACGACGCGGCGTACCTTTTTTGGCGCGGTTGTTTCGGCGAAAGCGAAGCGTCGCCCGCTGCGCCTGCCAGAAGCGCCGCCTGTCCAGCCGCGGAGTTAATGCGACGTGGCGAGTAGTTGGCGGGGCCACCGTTGTGCGTGCGCGAGCCGTTCGAGGAACGTATCTCGGGCGCGTTGTCTTCACGCCGTGAGATGGGGTTCTCTTGCTGCCCCCGGATGGGACGTGAGCTTGGCTGACGACGTGACCGCTGCTCCCGCGCGCCTGCCACCGTCATTACTGCCGGCCCACCTTTGGCCGCGTTGGCCGCCGCGTCAGGCTGGCGCTGCTGGGTCGTGCGCTGGGTCGCCTCGAGTCGCGGCATTGGTTCCGCAATCGAGGAGGCGCGGTGGTGGCACAGGCGGTACAGTTGCTTGCATGCAGCGTCCGGCGCGCCGATCGCGCGACGCGTGGGCCTGGGCCTCCATGCTGGCGTGTCGGGAGTCGGAGAAGCGCGTCCACTTGGCGCGGTTGCATGCCGCCTGCATGGCTGCCCGCCCCTTTCGCCCGTTGGTCTGGGCAAAAGTGGAGGGTCACTTGTAACCGCTGGGCGGTTGCGTGCACCACGCGTGGCGGTTTGGCTTCTTCTGCTCGGAGCCGGTCTGCATGACATGCAGGACCTAGCCCCCGCGCCATAGGGGAGGGCTTTGGAGCGTGTTGGAGAAGACTCAGCCCGTGTCGGTTGGGGGTGCAAGCAGGGAGAGTTGCCTTTAAAAGGAGGGCGACCCCTTTCGTAAGGCGACCATGTCTTCTTCCTCCCTTATGCACCGTGTCTTTCCACCTTTCAAGCCCTCGGATGGGGGAAACCGCCGTCTTTTCGCCCCACCGTTGGAGGAACACAACTCCGTGGGAGTTGGTACCTTTCAGCCATCGTTCGGCTTCAAGGATTTTCATCATGCAGCCCGGTTGCTCCCCTCCGCTGGTGGTCACCCGAGACGGTGACCACCAGCTCCTGGGTGGGGAGGAGCAAGCCGGGCTGCGATCTTGGTCCCACCCTCAGCTTCAAGGATGTTCATCAACCTCGCTGGGGTGGGTGCCGGGCTGAGCCGGCGCTCTACCTCCCGCACGGGTTCGAGGGAGAGGGCGCTCACTGGCCCTGCGGGCGGCCCGGACTTCGACAACGCGAGGTGGGTCGACGGCAGGCGTCGTCACCTCCAGCGTGTCGGGTTCGTCGGCTTGGCTCCTGGCGGCCCCTTCTGCAGGGGGGCGGCTGCCGCGCCGTGTACACGGGAGGACCACCCTAGATGCCGCGCGCTGCTAGGGCGGCGTTCGTGTTCTGGGGTGGTCCTGCCTTTGCATCGGGACGGCGCCCTCACGCGGAGGCCAGTGCCCCACTCATCTGGGAGGACTTGAGTGGGGATCTGCCGGAGGGCTGATGGCTCCAGCCGTCGGTGCCGAGGCGGAGGCGACTCGAGAAGTCCCCGTCGCCGACGGGATCACCGCCACCATCCGCGCTTCGGGCCTCCGGCTCTTTGTACTTGTCCTCGCCCCTCGAGCGTCGGCGTGGGCGAGGGCAAGACTGCAACAGTGCCTACCCTGAGGCCTGCGCTGCTGCAGTTCGGCCATCCGGAGTGGGGGCCGTTGTCGTCGTAGTCAGAGCGGGCGGTGGCGAGCCGCCCGTCAGTCTTCTGTAGCCCCGCAGGCCCGCCCCTATCGAGTGGGGTTGTTCGTACCCGCGGAGGCGGAACCGGAGTTCCGTTTGTAATGGCACTTCGAATGCTAGTGTTTTTGTTCATTACGGCTTTCGGGGCCTGAACATGTATGTAACGTCGGCACGGAGCCGCGTTTTTTCCTCATTTTTGAGCACTAAGACTCGTCTGCTGATTATCTGAACCGCTTCACCAAGCATGAGTCGCCCCGTGTCAAGGTGACGAGTGAGGTATCCGTATCCCGGAGGCGTAGGAGTCCCTCGGCTCGGTCGGCCTTGCTGTCCGAGGTTCCTCTAGCTTAGTTAAAGAGACCCCTCGGCCGCTCTTCGACGAGCCGAGGCCAGGGGTAGCGATATCAGTATGAACAGAGGCGGAGTTGGCTCGAAAATGAAACCTGGTTGGCCGGAGCCTAGCCGGGTTGTCCGTTGGCAGGATCGACGTCGGAGTTGATCAGCCGAGGCTTCGGACCGGGCTGGCGCCCTCGGAAGATGGTTGGCCGAGGCCCCAGGGTAATCGGCCGAGCCGCCTGCTCGGGCCGGATTCCCGGAGAAGTCCCTGGGAGCGATTGCCCGGGCGTGGTGATGACGTCGTCCTTCGGGGCGGAGACCCTCGGACCGCGTCGCCGTCCGAGGCTAGGTCGGGCCTCGCCGAAGGTGCCGTCGATGCCGAGGGTGTTGCCGCCCCCTTCCAGCGTCAAGACCTGAACCTGCAGGATCAGATTGTCTTGTAACGTGTGCCTTGTGCGGCCGTCGAGGCCAGAACATACACCCTCGCTGCGTTGTAAAGCTGCGTCTCTTTTCCTCTTGTTTCGAGTATCTCGACTTTTTGTCGGTAATAGGGATGTTTGTGCGAGTGAGAGTTGCTTCTCGCGGAAGGTGATGAGTGAGGTATCCGTATCCCGGAGGCGTGGGAGTCCCTCGGCTCGGTCGGCCTTGTCACTTACGCGTACTTTCACCCGTCCATGAGGCCCTGTCACCGACTCAGTCGAGAAGGCTCAAAGGATCGCTTCAGCAGAAGGGCTTCCGAACGTAAAGACTTGTTCGATCCGTGGAGTCACTTTATCCGAACGCGAGTTACTTATCGCAGAAGGTGATGAGTGAGGTATCCGTATCCCGGAGGCGTAGAAATCCCTCGGCTCGGTCAGCCTTGGCTGCTTACGTGTACTCCGTCGTTTCCAGGACCCACTTTTCGAAGTAGTCAAAAAGCACGAAAGATATTCTGGTAAAAGAGATTTTTTTTTCGAGGAAAATTTTGACGCAGAGGGGGTTGCCCCCCTTTTAGCCCCCGAGGGAGGGTCGGGCTTTGCCGAGGCGAGGCCGACCCTTCCTTGTTGACTAAACTTTGCGTGGGTGCGAGGTATATGAACAACTTGGAAACATCTTAAGGGTAGAAGCGACGTAGATGTTGGATGTTCCAAGCGTTGCCGTAGACCTCGCCTTGACTGTTGGCCAGCTTGTACGTTCCGGGCTTCAGAACTTTGGCGATGACGAATGGCCCCTCCCAGGGGGGCGTGAGCTTGTGCCTCCCTCGGGCGTCTTGCCGCAGCCGAAGCACCAGGTCGCCCACCTGGAGGTCTCGGGGTCGGACCCCTCGGGCGTGGTAGCGTCGCAGGGACTGCTGATACCGCGCCGAGTGTAGTAAGGCCCTGTCCCGAGCCTCTTCCAGCTGGTCCAGCGAGTTTTCTCGGCTAGCTTGGTTGCTTTGATCGTCGTAGGCCCTCGTCCTCGGGGAGCCGTATTCCAGGTCAGTGGGCAAGACGGCCTCAGCCCCGTAGACCAGGAAGAACGGCGTGAAACCCGTGGCTCGGCTTGGCGTTGTCCTCAGGCTCCAGACCACCGAGGGGAGTTCCTTCATCCATCGCTTGTCGAACTTGTTGAGGTCATTGTAAATCCGAGGCTTGAGCCCTTGTAGAATCATGCCGTTGGCACGCTCTACTTGCCCATTCGACATGGGATGAGCTACGGCAGCCCAGTCCACCCGGATGTGGTGATCCTCGCAAAAATCCAAGAATTTTCTGCCGGTGAACTGGGTGCCGTTGTCGGTGATGATGGAGTTTGGGACCCCGAAGCGATGGATGATGTTGGTGAAGAACGCCACCGCCTGCTCGGACCTGATGCTGTTCAGGGGTCGGACCTCGATCCACTTGGAGAATTTGTCGACGGCGACCAGCAGGTGCGTGTAGCCCCCGGGCGCCTTCTACAGAGGGCCGACGAGGTCCAGACCCCACACAGCGAAGGGCCAGGTGATGGGTATCGTCTGCAGAGCCTGAGCGGGCAGGTGGGTTTGCTTCGCATAGAATTGACACCCTTCGCAGGTGCGGACAATTCTAGTGGCGTCAGCCACCGCCGTCGGCCAGTAGAAGCCTTGCCGGAAAGCGTTTCCGACGAGGGCTCGAGGCGCTGCATGATGGCCGCAAGCTCCCGAGTGTATCTCTTGCAGGAGTTCCTGACCTTCGGCGATGGAGATGCATCGCTGGAGGATGCCCGAGGGGCTGCGGTGGTAGAGCTCCTTCTCATCGCCCAGCAAGACGAACGACTTGGCGCGTCGCGCCACCCGCCGAGCCTCGGCTTGGTCGAGGGGTAGCTCTCCTTGGCATAGATATTGCAGGTACGGGGTCTGCCAATCTCGATCAGGCGTGACCCCGCTCCGCTCCTCCTCGATGCGCAGCGCCTCGCCCTCGGGGGCCGAGGGCACCTTGGGCTGAACCGAGGACGCCTCGGGCTGGGCCGAGGGTACCTCGGACTCGGGCGTGTCGTTGATCTTGACGGAGGGTTGGTGCAGATCCCGGGAGAAGACGTCCGGGGGAACCGTCGTTCGCCCCGAGGCTATTTTTGCCAGCTCGTCCTCAGTCTCGTTGTAGCGCCGGGCGATGTGGTTAAGCTCGAGCCCGTAGAACTTGTCTTCCGGGCGCTGAACCTCATCGCAGTAGGCCTCCATCTTCGGGTCGCGGTAGTGGGAGTTCTTCATGACTTGGTCGATGACGAGCTGTGAGTCGCCGCGAGCGTCGAGGCGTCGGACCCCTAGCTCGATGGCGATTCGCAATCCGTTGATCAGAGCTTCGTACTCAGCCACATTGTTGGACGCCGGGAAATGGAGGCGCAGCACGTAGTGTAGGTGTTTCCCGGGGGGCGAGACGAAGAGCAGGCCCGCGCCGGCTCCCGTCTTCATCAGCGACCTGTCAAAAAACGTGGTCCAGAGCTCCGGTTGGATCGGAGCCGTCGGCAGCTGGGTGTCGACCCATTCGGCTACGAAGTCCGCCAATACCTGGGACTTGATGGCCTTCCGAGGGGCGAACGAGATTGTCTCGCCCATGATTTCCACCGCCCACTTCGCGATCCTGCCCGAGGCCTCTCGGCACTGGATGATCTCCCCCAGGGGGAAGGATGACACCACAGTTACCGGATGAGACTCGAAGTAATGCCGCAACTTTCGCCTCGTCAGGATCACTGCATACAGTAGCTTCTGAACTTGTGGGTAGCGGATCTTGGTTTCGGACAGCACCTCGCTGACGAAGTAAACTGGCCTCTGAACGGGCAATGCATGCCCCTCTTCTTGCCTTTCGACCACAATCGCGGCGCTAACCACCTGAGTGGTCGCGGCGACGTAGACCAAGAGGGCTTCTCCATCAGCTGGGGGTACCAAGATAGGCGCCTTGGTGAGGAGCGCCTTCAGGTTCCCGAGAGCTTCCTCGGCCCCAGGGGTCCAAGTGAAGCACTCGGCCTTCCTTAAGAGGCGGTACGGAGGCAGGCCTCTTTCGCCAAGGCGTGAGATGAAACGGCTCAAGGCCGCGAGACATCCCATGACCCTCTGTACACCTTTTAAGTCCTTGATGGGCCCCATGTTGGTGATGGCTGCGATCTTCTCCGGGTTGGCTTCGATGCCCCGCTCGGAGACGATGAATCCCAGGAGCATGCCTCGGGGCACCCCGAAGACACACTTCTCGGGATTGAGCTTGACGTCCTTTGCCTCTTTGATGAACCCTGCTGCCATTAGCTTGTGGATTTCCTCGCCTATCACTCTGCGCTTCTCCTCGTCGAATCGGCGCAGAGGCTGCCTGACCGGTCGGGCTCCGGCCCGAATATCCAGCGAGTGCTCGGCGACATCCCTCGGTATGCCGGGCATGTCCGAGGGACTCCACGCAAAGACGTCGGCGTTTGCGCGGAGAAAGTCGACGAGCACTGCTTCCTATTTGGGGTCGAGCCCGGAACCGATCCGGATCTACTTGGAGGTGTCGCCACTGGGGTCGAGAGGGACGGCCTTAACCGTCTCCGCTGGCTCGAAGTTGCCGGCGTGTCGCTTCACGTCTGGCACCTCTCTGGAGAGGTTCTCCAGGTCGGCGATGAGGGCCTCGGACTCGGCGAGGGCCTCAGCGTACTCCACGCACTCCACGTCGCATTCGAACGCGTGTTTGTACGTGGGGCCAACGGTGATGACCCCGTTGGGGCCCAGTATCTTGAGCTTCAGGTAGGTGTAGTTGGGGACGGCCATGAACTTCGCGTAGCATGGCCTCCCCAATACCGCGTGGTAGGTTCCGCGGAACCCGACCACCTCGAACGTCAAAATCTCCCTTCGGAAGTTGGAGGGCGTTCTGAAGCAGACAGGAAGGTCGAGCCGTCCGAGGGGCTGGACGCGCTTCCTAGGAATGATCCCGTGGAAGGGCGCAGCGCCTGCTCGGACGGAGGACAGATCGACGCGCAGGAGCCTGAGGGTCTCGGCGTAGATGATGTTGAGGCAGCTGCCCCCATCCATCAGGACCTTGGTGAGCCTGACGTCGCCGATGATGGGGTCGACGACGAGCGGGTACTTCCCCAGACTCGGCACGTGGGCGGGGTGGTCAGCTTGGTCGAAGGTGATGGGCTTGTCGGACCAGTCTAGGTAGACTGGCGCCGCCACCTTCACCGATTAGACCTCCCGACGCTCTCGCTTGCGGTGCCGAGCCGAGGCATTCGCCGCATGCCCCCCGTAGATCATGAAGCAGTCGCGGACCTCGGGGAACTCTCCTGCCTGGTGATCTTCCTTTTTGTCGTCGTCGCGGGCCCTGCCACCCTCTGCGGGTGGCCCGGCCTTGTGGAAGTGGCGCCGAAGGATGACGCACTCCTCGAGGGTGTGCTTGACGGGCCCCTGATGGTAGGGGCACGACTCCTTGAGCATCTTGTCGAAGAGGTTAGCACCTCCGGGGGGCTTCCGAGGGTTGTTGTATTCGGCGGCGGCGACAAGGTCCGCGTCGGCGACGTCGCGTTTCGCTTGCGACTTCTTCTTGCCTTTCTTCTTGGCGCCGCGCGGAGTAGACGCCTCGGGAGCCTCTTCCGACGGGCGGCCCTGGGGCTGCTTGTCCTTTCGGAAGATGGCCTCGACCGCCTCCTGGCCAGAGGCGAACTTGGTGGCGATGTCCATCAGCTCGCTCGCCCTGGTGGGGGTCTTGCGACCCAACTTGCTCACCAGGTCGCGGCAGGTGGTGCCGGCAAGGAACGCGCCGATGACATCTGAGTCGGTGATGTTGGGCAGCTCGGTGCGCTGCTTCGAGAATCGCCGGATATAGTCCGAAGAGACTCTCCCGGCTGTTGCCGGCAGCTTCGGAGGTCCCAGGAATTCCCGGGGCGCACGTACGTGCCCTGGAAATTGCCAGCGAAGGCTTGGACCAAATCATCCCAGCTGGAGATCTGCCTCGGAGGCAGGTGCTCCAACCAGGCGCGAGCAGTGTCGGAGAGGAACAGGGGGAGGTTACGGATGATGAGGTTGTCGTCGTCCGTTCCACCCAGTTGGCAGGCCAGGCGGTAGTCTGCGAGCCACAGTTCCGGCCTCGTTTCCCCCGAGTACTTTGTGATAGTAGTCGGGGGTCGGAACCGAGCCGGAAACGGCGCCCGCCGGATGGCCCGGCTGAAGGCCTGCGGATCGGGCGGTTCAGGCGAGGGACTCCGATCCTCCCCGCTGTCGTAGCGTCCCCCACGCCTGGGGTGGTAGCCTCGGCGCACCCTTTCGTCGAGGCGGGCCCGACAGTCGCGACGATGGTGCTCGTTGTCGAGGTGGCCCGGGGCCGCAGGCGCGGTGTTGCGCGTGCGCCCGGTGTAGACCGAGGCTTCCCGCATGAATCGGGAAGTCGCGGCATGAGGTTCCGAGGGGTACCCCTGCCTTCGGGAGGCAGAGCTCTCGGCCCGTCGGGCCGCAGCGCCTTCCAGGAGATTCTTGAGCTCTCCCTGGATTCGCCAACCCTCGGTGGTTGATGGTTCTGGCATCGCGCGGAGGAGCATCGCTGCGGCTGCCAGGTTCTGACCGACCCTGCTGGATACGGGTGGCGGCCTGTCCCTGACATCGTTGGCGACGCGGTGCTGGAAACCCTGGGGCAGGTGACGTATTTCTCCGGCCGGGGGTTGGCCCGCCCATACCTGCCCGACGTCCCGGTGGATTGACTCGAGCGCTCCTGCTCCCTCGTCGAGCCTGGCCTGCGCCCCGCGGACTTGCTCGAGCTGTGGGTCGTGACCCCCGCCGGAACGGGGACCACAGCTAGCTCCCGCGGGATGTCGGCGCGAGGCACCGGCCTAGGGAGATCACCGTCCTCCGGCATGCCGAGATGGTTGTCTTCGGAGGGATCCCCTAGCTCGACGTGGAAACATTCGCGGCTTGGGCCGCAGTCCTTGTCGTCAAGGCTGCGGCTATCGTCGGAACAGTCGGAGAGGCAGTAGTCACATGCGGTCATAAAGTCCCGCATGGCACTGGGGTTGCCAAATCCAGAGAAATCTCAACAGACGCTGGGATCGTCATCTTCCTCGGACCCAGAGGGCCCATAGGTCGAGACGTCCGTAAATGCATACGAAACCCCAGAGGGGTTGCACTCGCCTCAACGTGAGCGCCCGCCAAAGCGAGGTCGCTAGGCGGGTTGAGGCCGAGTCGAAATGACATAGGATGGGAATCAGTCGGTACCTTATGGTCGACGAGGAGCGACATAGTCACGTCGGGGACTGATTGCGCCGTCGTCTTGGGTACGAGGGCGACGTCCTGAAGGCCCTCCGCGAGCGTGCTGGCGTCGTCCACTTGCTCGGGATTGGCGTGTCGCGGGGGGACGGCGCTCGCCTTCGTCTCAAACGCGAGGTCGACGCCCGACGCGCCCTCCGTTGGGGCGTTGGGGACGTCGATTCGCTCGACAGCCGACGGAGCGCGGCCTCCCGCTCGGCCTTGGTTGCCCCGCCTCCTCCTCCGATGGCGGGGGAGAGGACGGGGCGAGCTCGAATGTTGTTCTTCCACCACGCGGGGAAGACGTCATCGATTCCGCCGCCGGCGGGCGGGCTGTCGGCCGCCATTGTCGTCGTCGCGCGGCGGTGGAAGGAGTATCATGTCGTAGCTGCCATCGAGAGACATGAACTCGAGACCCCCGAAACGGAGCACCGTCCCGGGTTGGAGAGGTCGTTGGAGACTGCCCATCTGGAGCTTGACGGGAAACTGCTCGTCAACACGCAGCAGGCCCCTACCTGGCGCGCCAACTGTCGGCGTTTCGAGACCGGGGGGTCCCTAAGCCGACGAGTGAGTGTGCCGCGTGCCCCAGCCCAGATGGGTCGAGCGCGTGGGCGAGCGCGAAGGGGGGAAAGCGAGGTGGCCGGAGACGTGTCGTGAGAGAGGTGGAAATCCCGCGGCCTTCGTGTTCGTCCCGCGCCCAGGTCGGGTGCGCTTGCTGTAGGGGGTTACAAGCGTCCAAGCGGGTGAGGGAAGCGAGCGGCCCCGAGAGAGCGCCTGTCCCGTCCTCGTCCCCGCGCGGCCAACCTTCTCTAAGAAGGCCCTGGTCCTTCCTTTTATAGGCGTAAGGAGAGGATCCAGGTGTACAATGGGGGTGCAGCAGAGTGCTACGTGTCTAGCGGGGGAGAGCTAGCGCCCTAAGTACATGCCAATGTGGCAGCCGGAGAGATCTTGGCACCCAGCTGGTGTGGTGTCGTGGCTGTCGGAGGAGCAACGGAGCCTGGCGGAGGGACAGCTGTCGGAGCGGCTGGGTCCTTGTTGACGTCCCCCTGCTTCCGTAAGGGAGCTGAGAGCCGTCGTCGTCACGGGGCTAGCGAGGCGCCATCATTGCCTATCTGGCGGAGCTGGCCAGATGGGACACCAGTCCTGTTCTCTGCGGCCCGAGTCGGCTCGGGGTAGGGTGATGATGGCGCTTCCTGTTGACGTGGCGGGCTTGTGCCCTAGATCGGGCGACGTGGAGGCTCCTCCGAAGCCGAGGTCGAGTCTGTCTTTCATGGCCGAGGCCGAGCCCGAGCTCCTGGGTCGGGCGAGGCGGAGGTCGTTCGGCAGAGGCCAGGGTGGAGTCCGACCCCTGGGGTCGGGCGAAGCGAAGTTCGTCGTCTTCTGGGGCCTAGCCCGAGTCAGAGCCCTGGGTCGGGCGGAGCGGAGTTCGCCATCTTCCGGGGCCTTAGCCCGAGTCCGAGCCCTGGGTCGGGCGGAGCAGAGTTCACCGTCTTCCGGGGCCTTAGCCCGAGTCCGAGCCCTGGGTCGGGCGGAGCGGAGTTCGCTGTCTTCCGGGGCCTTAGCCCGAGTCCGAGCCCTGGGTCGGGCGGAGCGGAGTTCGCCGTCTTCCGGGGCCTTAGCCCGAGTCCGAGCCCTGGGTCGGGCGGAGCGGAGTTCGCCGTCTTCCGGGGCCTTAGCCCGAGTCCGAGCCCTGGGTCGGGTGGAGCTTCCTATGGCGCCTTTGGCAAGGCCTAACTGCCTGTCAGTCTCACTCTGTCAAGTGGCACTGCAGTCGGAATGGCGCAGGCGGCGCTGTCCTTCTGTCAGACCGGTCAGTGGAGCGGCGAAGTGACGGCGGTCACTTCGGCTCTGCTGGGGGGCGCGCGTCAGGATAAAGGTGTCAGGCTACCTTTGCGTTAAATGCTCCTGCGACTCGGTCGATCGGCGCGGCGATTTAGTCAGGGTTGCTTCTTAGCGAAGGCAAGGCCTCGGGCGAGCCGGAGATGTGTCTGCCGTTAAAAGGGGGCCTCGGGCGAGACGGAAACCCCTCGGGGTCGGCTGCCCTTGCCCGAGGCTAGGCTCGGGCGAGGCGTGATCGAGTCGCTCGTATGGACTGATCCCTGACTTAATCGCACCCATCAGGTTTCTGCAGCTTTATGCTGACGGGGGTTACCAGCTGAGAATTAGGCGTCTTGAGGGCACCCCTAATTATGGTCCCCGACACTGCTGGCGTTTTTGAGGTAACCGCCGAGTCATGTTTGACGCTACCGTCGTTTTAGAGGTAACAGCCGAGTCATGCTGATGCTGCCGGCGTTTTAGAGGTAACAGCTGAGTCATGCTGACGCTGCCGGCGTTTTAGAGGTAATAGCCGAGTCATGCCTGAAATTTTTGCTTTCTCGAGTAGTGACCTGGCACTTTTAGAAATAGTGCCTGACCCGGGAAACCCCATTTATACTCACGTCGACGTGCTTTTTTGATTTCTAAGCCCTAACTTCCCTTTTCACCTTGAACCATTCCTCTGCTTCCCTGAGATCTCAATCCTGCTCGTTCCGCCAGCAAAACTGCGATGGCGCCGAAGCGGAAGAGGCAGAGCACCGCTGCTGCAATCATCCCACCTATCGATCCCAACAGCCAGCTGCCATTCGCGGGTAACCACATGTCCATCATCTTAGAATCTGACCTCCTTTATCTTGTTGACGTTGGGGTTTTGCTTCCAAAATAGCTCTGCTCTTGGCGGATTTGCCGCGGCGTCACCGTTCCGACAAAGGATACCCATGAATCTGTCGTTTACGTTCCTTTCCTCATTCGCGGACTTGCTCTTCCCATCTCTCCCTTTTTCCGTGGTCTCCTTGACTTCTATGAACTGAATTTAACGCAACTGAACCCCAATTCCATTCTTCAAAGTTCCATTTTCATTCATCTGTGTGAGGCCTTTCTCGGGATTCTTCCCCACTTTGGTCTCTGGAAATACCTTTATCACTGTCAGCCCGGGATGGCCGGGGGACAACACCAGCTTGTTGGCGGTGCGAGTCTGGAGCTTCACCGGGGGAGGAAAACAGAGTACCTCGACATTCCTCTCAAGGACAGCATTAAGGGATGGTGCCTTGAGTGGTTCATTGTGGAGAACCACTGCAAGTCCCTCCCCCTCGGTCAGGGAGGCAGCCAGATGTCCGTACACCAAGTTGGATAGAATCTCCGTGTAACACCCCTGGTGTTACTATTACTAAAACTTGAGCATAACATCATAAACATTGATATTGAATATGTTTGACACACCTAGAGTGCATTCACTAGGTAAAAAATTCAAACAAGTTGTATTATTCTAGTGTTTTTCAAATAAAACCCTGGAATAGGGAACTTAACCCTAAATGGGGTTTAAAGGGGTAAAACATGACCCAATTTGAGAAAACCCTAAGGTTTAAGTAAAAAAATCATAAAATGTTACTAAAGATGGATCTACATTACATTTACACCCCTGAGATACCAGGAACCCTAATTGAAACCCTGGAAAACCCTAAATTCAAACCCGAGGGACCTATGTGCAAAAGTAGTGCACATTTGGACTAAAGTGTAAAAACTACAATGTTAAGGCACATAAAGTCATATGGTTCACATTCATGAAGATTTGCAAGCTAAACCCTAGGTTTTGGACTAAATTGCAAAAAGACCCTAATTGTGATTTCACTCTAAGTCTGAAATCCAGTGTGGTTGGCTCAAATTTGGAGCTTTGTATCTTTCAAATTCTAGGGTTTCTGCCCTAGGTCACCACATCAAACTTGTAGATCAAACAAAGGAGAACAACTTTGCTTAAGAGTGTAAGCATAGTTGTTAAGAAGAAATTGGAAATAATTAAGCCCAAAGTTGGACTGTCAGGCTGATGGAACTCTGAAATTCAGAATTTCAGTGTAACAGAGCTAACTTTGGACTTAGATTCAACCTTGATCCAGTGCTCAACTAAGTTTAATCCATGTAGTTGAGTTGTAGCTGGTTTATAGCACTATAATATTGCTGCAGAGATCTGGAGGTGTTGCCACAGAAATTTGAGAGAAAACGAGGTCCAAAGTCTGTCTGTCAGACCGACTGAAGAGCATTCGCCATGGTACAGTGTCCCATGTGGATCAGACTGCCAGCGCGACAGTTCCTCGCTGCCGACGACCTGTCCGCGCCGTGATCTGCGCCGGGATCGGGATGATCGGGCGGCGAGCATCTCCGTGCGAAGATCTTTTTGCTCCGGGTAAGACCGCCGCGGTGGAGGGCACTAACTCCGGCTGCCACGCGACCATCCCTCCTCCCGGCCATGTCCGATCATCGGTGCCGCTCACCTTCATTCTTCCACGCCGCATCGATTCAGCCGTGTTACTGTCGTAGCAGGGACGTGGCAAGCTGTAAGAAAAGGGTAGCGCTTGACGTCGCCGTTGATCGCCAGCTAAGACCGGCGATGGTTATCACCATGGTCGCGGCAGTGATTCACCGCGGCTATAAATTCACCACATCCTCGCTCCCTTCGTGCAAATCAACCGAGCTCCAACCTTCGTCTCCAAATTGCGAAGCCATAGCAACCACTCCCGTCCCCGATTAGCCCCCCAACCGGAGAATCGCTGTTTTCCCCCAAATTGGTCCGCCGCACCGCAAGAACCGAGTTCGTCGTGGCCAGCACCGTTCAGGTCAGTTCATGTTGCCTTCTCCCTTGTTTGAGTGCTCTCATATACCCGTGATGCCCATCGACCCACTCAATTGCACTGAGTAGCCTTAGATCACCGGGAACGCACTCATCTGTCCGCCACATCCTCGGTCACCGTGGCTAGAGCAAGCCATGTGGTCCTTGATGAAATTAGGTTAGGGGAATGGTTGGCGGAAAGTCCAATTCGGTGTTAACCGCTCGGGAACCCCAGTCGTTGCCCCATTCAGCCGATCTAGGAGCTCACCAGAGCTCGACCGCATTCGCCGTCGTCGGGGACCCCATTCTGCTAAGAAATAGAAGTTAGTGCAATAGTGAATGAACCTACTTCAGTTTAGCCGTTAAGCCGAGGGCCTCTGTGCAAAGTTGCCAGAGCGAGCGCGGGTGCGTGAGGGCGCGCTCCCCTGTTCCCTGTGTTGCTGGGCCGCCGGGTTAGAATTGGCCCAATACTATTCACTAGTTTCTCCTTTTCTTTTTATTCCAGAGCTAAAACAATTATAGAAAATGGTAAAAAAATTCTAAAAATGTCAAACCAATTTTCCTAGACTTCTTATTTTTCGTATAATTTAATAAAAATAGTTTCATGATTTTTAAATTAAATAGGGAATTTTGGAGTATTTAAAGTAGCTTAAAACATTAGTTCTAGATTTTTAGAAAATTGATAATCATCCCAAAAATGTCCAAACTTTTTATGTGAACTTTCCACATTATTTAGAAGCCATGGGTAGAGTTTGGTTTGATTTGGACCTTGTTTGATAACTAGAACCTAAAACCCCCACCCCTGCCCTTTGAATTCCTTTACTGACTCCGGAAATCCTAGTTTCCTGGAAAACCGTGAAGGAAAGATGTATTCAAGAACCTTAGGTAATAAATTCTTATTATCTTTGCACTCTCATGAGCATTTCATGGCATATATTCTTATATCTATATTTATGGTTATCTTTAGAAAACGAAGAAGAAGTCGAAATAACTGAAGAGAAGACAGCACCACCACCTTCGGAATCTCAGGCAGGAAACTGTTTCTACCTCGATATCTGCGGGTCCGAGCCTGACTCACCTATCAACGAAGGCAAGCCCAGGTGCATTTTCCACCTTCCTTGATGTTTTTAAAATCTTTCTCACTTGATTAATGCATTAGGTGATAGGAGTTGAATGATTAAACAATTCTTGCATTACCTTCCTTGAACCTGATTATCTACCTTGAAACCTTGTTTTTACAAAAGGTTTTACTATGCCTAGTATTGCCCTAGCATAACAAAAGGTTTTGTTTTACAAAAGATGATTGGCAAAGTGGGAAGGATGTTTTTGAAAATAAAACTTGATGGTAGATCCATCATGGCCGTGATGGGTTCAACATCGGAAAAGATGTACCTCTGCTAGGTACCAAGCTTTGGGTTTAAATGATTAAGCTGAGACCAGGCGGGTGACTTGCATGAGAAGGAAGAGTCTCGGTGTAGTGTCTCCGTCTCAGTCGATTAAGGACCGTCTCGATGTAGGCCTGCTGACCGAGGACCCTTTAACTGGTCACATGCCTCGTCATGGGTAAGCCTTGCCTCGGGCAGACTAAGGCCAGAATAAGATAACACGGAATGGGCGTGGAGCGGTGGCGAGAGTAGCGTGTACCCTCCGTGGCAAGAGGCTGGACGGTGGTGTATCCGTGCTCTCGGTTCATGTGAACTTGATCTGGTCTTAAGAACCCCGGTGGCGGGTTGACATATGTGTTGGGGGCTTGTTCTCAAATGCTAAGAGTTAAGAACAAGGCAACACAGAAAATGTTAAATATTAAGGTCCTTCGTCCTCCACTTCATTATATCCCTTCGGGACATAAGGAATTTCGGACGAAGGTTACGAAGGACGCACCTTCGTAAACATAATAACGTAGGGTGAAGCATTCATATAAACCATGAGATATAAAATGGACATTCAAATGTTAACATAGAATCATTTCCATTTTTATTAATACGAATGAATATAAATGACAAATGTACCTTCGGTCCTG